>CM030364.1:120471069-123043569 GCA_017893485.1 Hemerocallis citrina
TATATTTTATGTTGTAGTAAAATTTTAGGGTTATCCAATGTGTATGTATGGTAATGGATATGGCCGAAAGACGAATTAATGGAAAATACGGAATTTCAATAGTTGAAATTGTGATTATGTGATATTTTTGCATGGTTTTGAATGTTTGGTGCTTTTAATGATAAGTTGGACTTATACATGATAAAATGATGTGATTAATGGTGGGGAGTATGTATGAGATGTAGGTAAAGGTAATGGGTGATATTGTGTATAGGTGAGTGCGTATTGCACGTGATAAAGTGAGTATATAGTTAATTTGTTTTGAAACTGTGTTTTATTGATGGACTAGGTTTGCCCGTTGACACGTGCCTACGGCACGTCTTCGGAACGGTGCACCTGGTTTGATTATATAAATAATTTTGGAGGTCCAGCAAATTAATTGAAGTAGTAAACATATTATATGAAGAAGCAGTATATCTACCTTTAAACTCAACCATCGCCTTCTTGATTATTAGCTTGAACTTACCTGGAATGCATATCGTTTGTTAGAAACATTGCAAAGAGTTTTTTTTAACTTCGGCATCACTTTTAGATGCTTGTAATCGTTATGCAAGGACATTATCATATAGGTTTTATAGGGATTACTCTAATCCTGTAACCACTATGAGCATGTCTAAATACAATGGTAACGTAAGTGCAGGTGTGAAGGTATCTACAATACCAATAATCTAAACATTTGTTTGTCTGAAACTTAGTTTGCAATTAAAATACCTCTTATTATTATTTCAACCAAAATGAAATATATGAAGTTCTCAAAACTCGAATCCAAGCTAATCATTTCTTTTATCTCCACTTTGTTTCCCCATTGCACCTTTATAAAAAAAATTCAAAATGGATAAATAACAAATTTACTTTAGCTGTCTTTCTTGAGTGGAGAGTTTGTACCCTTCACTGGTAAACTCTAGTCATCCCAATCCTATATATCCAAACATACACTAAAAGTTCTTATATTTTATATTATCCATGGTTTCTAATAACTAGTTAAGGGAACACTTCACGATAGTATTTTCTCTTGTAATAAAGATTTTAATGTTGCATATTTGCCAAGTTATTTTAGGTTACAGGTCAGCTTACCTGTCCTGCTATGGTTTGGATGCCCAAATCGAGGCCACCAAGTAATCCATCTCTCACTTGCGTACACCTTAAATCAAAACCAACAAAAAACTCATCAAATAAATCACTGAATTAAAAAAAATTAACACCCAGAAATAAAACAATCATAGCTCTCTAAACTTAGATCCCATGCACACACAAAATTCGAATCAGCAAAAAACTGAGTAATCCCCTGCACACACACAAAATTACAAATTAGAATGAGAATTCGGTTAATGAGATGAAATTAGGGTCGTCGCATCGCATATGGAGGCTCTCGATTCGGTGGAGGGGAGTCGCCGATACGGGGTCACTTGATATTCGCGCTCGATTTGTTGGAGAGGAGTCACCGATACGGAATCAGCAGCGGATCAGATATCGGCGATGACCTCTTGATTGGGGTTCGACATTGGATTTCGATTTCGATTTGCTTTGAAATTTCAAATTTTCAAATTTTTAAATTTTCAAATTTTCAAATTTTCAAATTTTCAAATTTTAAATTTTGTAAATTTTTTATTTTAAAAATTTTTTTAAAAAATTAAATTTAGAATTTTTAAATTTTTAAAATTTTTCATTTTAAAAAATTTTTAAAATTTAAAATTTAGAATTTTTAAATTTTTTTAAATTTTTATTTTCTTAAAATTTTTTTAAAATTTTGTAAAAGTTTTTTTACATTTTTGAATTGTTTTTAAAGTTTTTAATTTTTTTAGTTTTTTAGTTTTTAAGTATATTTTATTTTTTATTTTAAAAAAAAATTTATAAGTTTTTGATATTTTTGAATTATTTTTTAAGTTTTTAATTTTTTTAGTTTTTAAGTTTTTTTATTTTTTATTTTTTTTTAAATTTTTAAATTTTTATTTTCTTAATTTTTTGAATAGGAAGGGAGAAAGAGAGAGAGAGAGAGAGAGATAATTACATAAATAAAAGAGTTGTTTTGGGTGGGGGGATTTGAATTTGAGTTTTGGGGGAAACTTTTAAGGGGGGGGGAGTGTGTTTTTTGAGGTTAGATCTGGGCCTTTGATTTTGGAAGGATTGAAGGAGAGCCACTTGATATCTATCTTTGTGTTTTATTATATAGATAGACATTAATTAGTGTTATTAATGGGATGTATGTTTTATTTACACTCATATGGGTGTGTCTGAATAAAAAGAGATAGTCATGTGATTCATGTATGGTCAAAAGTGAATTTTTGATTTATCAGTGCCTACAGAATCCATGGGGTTTGGGCTAGACCTCATAATACCCAAGTTATCGGCTTGGGGTGCGGTGTATATTACCCAGTTTATCTGGAGTGCGGTGTATATTACCCAGTTTATCTGGGGTGCGGTGTATATTATCCAAATTATCGGCTTGGTGTGCGATGTAATATTGTAATCCCTGTTTTTCCAAAATTGTATTTTCCATGTATTTTCTTTATTTAAAATTTTCGCAAATCGTTTTTTTCGGTTTTTAAATCCTTTTGTCAAATTGTATTATTGGATCTCCTATTAAAATCTGTTTTCGATCAACAACTTTATTTGTAAATATTTTCTATGAATTTTTTTATTGTAATACAATTCTTTTTTTTTTGTTATTATTACTCTAATTATTATTGTTATTAGTATTTTGGTTATTATTGATATTTTTGACAGGTTATTAAAAATCCACTTTTATTTACTAACTCTATCTGTAATATTTTACAGAAATCCTATTTTGTAATGTAAATTACATTATTTTATAAATTATATTTTATTAGATATTTTTACTCTTCTTATTGGTTTTCTATTAAACCCATTTTAACCCATTTGACCCCCACCTAACCCAAACCCTATATCCACAAAATACCCCATATGTACCCTACTACACCTATCTTGTTTATTTACCCCAAAACCCGTTAGCCACTTACCCCCAACCTGAAACCCATGCACCACTAACCTAAACTCTAAACTATACCCCCACCTGTATAACCCATCTGCTATCCCTAAACCGCCGCTTCATCTTCTCCTTCCTCTCTCCTGTTCTCCTCAGCCCCTGTCTCTTTCTCTCTCCTGTCCAGCCATCATCAGCCCCTGCCTCCTCCTCTCGACTCCGAAGCCAGCGACTGCAGCAACAGCACCGTTGTCCTGTGCTTCCCTGCCCGTTCGCCGCAACACCAGACAGCCGCGACAGCAGCCTCGGCCTGTTCTCCGATGTCGGACAGCGACGTGCCATGCTGTTTGATCATGTGAGTTTTGATCTTGTTGATCGTGGGTCGTCCGATCCCCATCGTGATCGTGATCTTGATATCTTGATCTTCATCTTGATCTTGATGGATTGATTCCTAGCCGTCCATTGATTTGATCTTGATCATCACCATCGGGGTGATCTTGGCCATCAGTTGATTTGATATTGATCATCACCATCGGCGTGATCTTGGCCGTTTGTTGGATCTTGATCATCATGCTTGATTGGATGTGGGTCGTCGTTCTCCTCTTGATCATCCGATTAGGTCCTAGCCATCCGATCTCTTCTTGATCGTCACGATCATGATGATCATCAACTTCCTTTGATCACAGTCGTTCGATCGATCGATCTTGATCTTCATTATTATCTTCATCATCGGGGAAATCTGACCGTACGATCTAATTCGATCATCTTGATCTTGATCTTCGATCTCAGCCGTCCGATTGAGTTCGTGATCATCATCTTCATCGTGCTCGCGATCATTTGTTCGTGGTGTTGTGTTCGTTTCCAGGGATCCGTTTCCGTTATTCTTGTTCTTGCTTCGTTTTCGTCGTCGTCTCTCATGCAAGTAAATTGTACTCAGTTCCTTTGTATGATACAAGTTATAAATACCGCTTGTAGTGCAACTGGATTCTAGAGACAACTCGTGTGTGATGTATCTTGATGAGTATTGTGTCTATAGTGCTATTTGACCATAGTTGCCTCACGACACAATTTGACATGAAATAACATAGGATTTGACCGTTCTTGATGTGATCATATATGTGAGTTAATTATGAGAATTTGTGTGTTTGTTGGGATCCATGTGATATACTTGTTGTGGACATGTCATATACCTTATTTTATGCTGTTTGGACACTTAGTAGACACTATACCATGTTTGGTTGTGTTTGGAACGAGTTTCGTATGATCTATGTTGGTTTTATTTCTAAAGAGAATTCTGCATTTTGTCGATAATCTGTTTTGATTGGTATTTTAGATCATACTATGGTCAGTATCTTAACTTCAGTATTAAATATGATTTTTAGAGAAATCTGTCTTGTTTCCAAACTCTCTGACCTTGATCGATTTTGTTTTCGTATATGTGAGATATGATTGTTTTACTACAGAGGTGTATTATATTTCCATATTTTGTTTCTTGATGATTTCGATGACTAAACTATTTTGATACTAGTGCTAAACATATTATTTTGATCTGAAATTTTGGTCAGTACTTCTATTACTACTTAGGGATTACTCAGAATTTTGGTGAATTTTATTGGTAAGTTTTATATGCCGTTTCACGCTTATTTATAAAAACTATACTTGCTGAATTTTGCTCGCTGTTCGGTAAAGATTTGTATTTTCACCCTAATTCCTTTTCCTGTATGAAAAATATTTATGAAATATGAAAGTTATCTTATTTTGTCTATTTTCATCTCCCTTTGGCGGATTTTGATTTTGTTTCACGGTTTGCGATATATTACAGTTTTCGTACAACAGTGTTGGGAATTCCAGATTTGCCAAACTATCGTTTCTCGATGTTTTTTGATTTTTGTTGGCTAAACTAATCTAAGTGAAAAATTATGAAAGTTTATATTCTGATACTAGACATATAGGGGAATACCCCAGATTTTTCCTGGATTTATTTGAGGTGTTTTGATGCTATTCTTCTGACGTTGAATTCGATTTACTGATTTCTGGCTGGACGTGTTTTCTAGACTCAAACCTGTTTTGAGTTATGATGTTGTGAATTAATATATGATTTATATGTATCCTCTGGATTTGATTGGAAGTCTATTTTCCAGATTCTCCAACGGATTCAGGTTTTGATATTTGTGGAAACGGGAATCGCTGTTTTAGGAACAGTAGTGTCTTGTTGTCCTGAATTAACATTTGCATGATTCTATTCCTTTATGAATTGTATATCATCTGTACCTGTTTATCTATCACCCTGAACCTGTTACATGTTTATACCATGATATTATCACTCTGTTTTCTTCACATACATGTCTGTCTACTAATAATAATAAAATAAACAAGCCGGGGTTAAGGGAAAGATCTAGTAGTGGAAAATATAGAAATATGTACTGAGAAAAGGGCCCGTGTTCCCTATCTGTTACGTGTTCATGGTTACATGATTCACGACTCTGTTATCTGACCCTGTCTACATTACTTCCTATAGGAAGGTGTAGAGAAGAAGAGAACCACTAGGTTCTATCTGTCTGTCTAATCTGATTATCTGATATCTGTCTGTCTGAACCCTGACTATACTGCCCTATGGATTCTACTATGAAATCTAAAGTGAAACTGTGTTTTGTAGCAACCATGCAGTGTGGGATGCATGAAGTGCTACCTAGATAGTAATCACACAAGACTTATAAGAACATGACATCTATTATCTGTATCTGCTATCTGGCTATCTGTTATCTGATTATCAGATTATCTGATTTTCTTTTATCTGTCTGACATTATCACTTGACATCATTATTGGACACTATTTGTATATTTGTCTGCATGTTATTTGACTTTTGACACTTGACACATGTTTTATACCATGCTAGTTGATTCTGTTATGCATATACCATGCTATGTTTTGTTTCTGCTATTATTTAGATTTGTTTAGTTTTCCATATACTTATATCCTGCATTACAAGCAGCCCGTAACTTGCATTGACGGGAGTTTGTTTTCTTTTTTCTATTCCTGTAATTGTTAAATTACAGATTTTGGAGATCAACTGCCCGATGGGATAGGCAAGATGAGATACTAGCTGCTGGATTTTGCTATTATTATTTTTGTTGCTTATTTTGAACAATTGTATCTTGTACTTGGATTTATTTTGTATTTGGGCAATGTGACCCAAGATGTTGACTTATTCAGATCTGGATATATTGAGATTAATATTTTGGTTTCAAGTATTCTTGTTAGTATTTTGGTTCATATGTGCATGTTGGTTGATTCTTTTGCTTCCAACTCTGATTATTCTTGTGAGATGTTGTAAAGATTCTTGAACAGCTTATGGATGATGAAAATCATTTACTGGGCTTAGTCACGTATCTGTATTCCGTATTCTCTCTTGGAAAGCGGAGCATGACATATATATTACCCAAGTTATCGGCTTGGGGTGCGGTGTTTATTACCCAAAGTATGTTTGTGGTGTAGTGTATATTACCCAAGTTATCAGCTTGGGGTGCAGTGTTATATATTACCCAAGTTATCGGCTTGGGGCGCAGTGTATATTACCCAAACTATGTTTAGGGTGCGGTGTATATTACCTAAGTTTCTCTTGGTGTGGGGTGTATTCCCTTGCTGGTATAGGGCCAGGAGGAAGACGTAGCCTCGGACTTATAAGACTCTGTGCGAGCATCGATCCGCGTGTTTATTTTACTGGGCTATCGGCTCCAGTTTGGTGATGATGTGGGCACTGATTGATCAATTAAAAAATGAGTATTGATGTGAGAAAAGTGAAAATTTTAAAGGTATTTTGTATTATGAGATGAGAATGAATATCAAAATAAAAATATGATATGATATGAGATTGGTACGCCTTAGGAATTGTGTCGAGGAACAACTCGTCGAGGCAAAATCCTAGAGAAAGGTGAGAGTTGAGATAGATAAAAAGAAAATGAAATGATAATATAGTCATGGAAAGGGATTTAGTGAAGATAAAGTAAATATCAACTTAGTGAAGGTAAAGTAAATATCAACTTAGTGAAGATAAAGTAAATATCGAATTAGTGAAAATAAAGTAAATATCAACTTAGTGAAGATAATGTATATATCAACTTAGTGAAGATAAAGTAAATGAAAATATGTAGAGTGTGGTATTGATTACCTAGTTTATCTCAGGTGCGGTGTTATATTACCCAGTTGATCTAGGGTGCAGTGTATATTACCCAAGTTATCGGCTTGGGGTGTGGTGTATATTACCAAAACTATGTTTGGGATGTAGTGTTATATATTACCCTGAAGTAATGGTTAGTATATGGTAAATATATGATGAGAGTAAGTGTAGGGATGTAATGTAAGTATCTTTGCCTTGGTATCGTGTCAAGGAACTTCCGACCGCTATTTCTATGGAAATGGTGGGAACTACCTGCCTAGGCACGACTCCAATGCAGACCAGGTACGGTCTATATTATCCAAACTATGTTTGGGGTGCGGTGTATATTACCCAAGTTTCACTTGGGGTGCGGTGTATTCCCTCGTTGGTATAAGGCCGAGAAGAAGACGTAGCCTCGGGCGCATAAGTTCCTTGGTGGGCAGTGATGTGTGAATTAATTTTTACTGAGCTATCGGCTTTAGTCTTGACAAATACGTAGGACCCATGGTGGGCAGCGATCCAAGTATTATCTGATACGTAGGACCCTTGGTAAGCGGTGATCTGTGTAATCATATAACATTGGAGATATATATATATATATATCTATACCTATGGTGTTAATATATTGGTGATATTTATTATCGGTGACATTCTTGTTAATGTTATATTAATATATTGGTGACATTCTTGTTAATGTTATATTAAATATTTGTTATTGGTGACATTCTTGTTAATGTTATGTTAATATATTGGTGATATTTATTTTTAGTGACATTCTTATTAATGTTATATTAATGATATTGGTGATAGGATATCAGTGATGATGTTTACATGATTTTATACATTTAATTGGTAATACTATTTTACGGATCGTTATTTGTATCCGTATAACATTACGAAGAATTGGAAATTTAAGTAGATATATATACGTACATGCGAGACTGGTAATGATAATATAATAATATATCCGCTAATATCATAGCAGTAACTTGATTAATGTAAGAGTGGGGTAATATCTACTTACGCGATAATAGATTGATGCTTAATATATATATGTAACGCCCTGAATTCCAAAATACACTGAATACGAGATTCCACAGGATCTTTACACTTCATTTAGTACAATTTTACAAGGAAATTAAAACTTTTCACTTTACATCAGAGTTTACAAGAAAAACTTTACACTTTACATTGTACAGCGGAAGCAAATTTACAACATTTATATAAAGGTACAACAACATTGAATAATCTCTAAGCATCTGTTCCTCTTTCATCTTTATCATGTCATTTACCCTGCATGCAGAACTGTGGGTACGTCAGTTTATTCAACCGACGAACATTATACACGACCATCCTTTCTATGCCGGAAACAATATAACTGATTTTCCATATTTAACAAACACAAACTTGTCACATATCAAACTAAAGGGAATACCCTATTGATGTCGTGTTGTAATTGTGCACTTAGTCCTTAATGCAATTATTTATATTATATGACACTAATTCACACTTGTTCGGATTCTATGCATTCCATACTACATAGGTCCGAGGGCAAGCCCTTAATCGTTCTTCATCTTGTAGGGTTCAATCCCTCGTCATGTCTTAATCTACTACTGTAACTACAGTAAGTATCCTAAATATTTTCTGACATACGAACTCATGTCTAGGTGCCCTGAAGGGAATCCCAACGCACTGACACATAACTCATCATGCAGGCATCTTGTGGTAATTCAGCTCCTACCATAGACATGACACCACCCGCAGTCGTCCAACACCCCATGAGCGTCGCCACCGGGACGGTACTCTGAAGCAGTATCCACGCCCTATCATGAATCATCATGGGACATCCTGGGATACTCTCTCGCCGCCGATCCAATGGCCCTCATACTCAATGTTTTTCTCTTACTTTCATCACATCTTCACTATGTAACCAATCCTCAGTTTAATGAAATCATGAACAAAATCAATCTTTCAGAGCTAGCCCTCTCACTACTACCGGTCTTATTTCTTCCATTTCACAATGACCCAAACTTGGTCTTTTCAATGTCAATAATCATAATTCATCATTTTTCACTTGCCGGTGTGAGTTTTGGCTACACTCTAATTTTCAATTTCAATTCATAAATCCACATGTTTGAGTTGTCATACTCAAAAATATTTCTCTTTTCCAATCACGATTTCTAAATTATTCATGAGTCCATAACTATACATGGAATTCAATTATTCATCATGTAACTCATCAAATATCATTTCCACATTAAAATCACATCACTAATTATATGGCCAAAATGAGTATTCACAACTCATAATTGTCACACTATTCTTCAATAAGAATAATTCATACCACTTCACTTCATATAATTTCTTTCTTATTTATAATTCTTTTCTAGCACTTTATTTCAAGTTCTTTTGCGAATTATAACTTTCACAAAAATATAAGTGTAGAACCATAGTTCTATTTATACCTTTGTTCTCAAAAATATACTCTATTTTATTTTAATAACTACCAAATTATTTTTCATAAGTCCCACATATTTTCAGAATAATAATCATATTTTTTCATAATTTTTTAATCATCAAAAACACCCAAAAAAATATTTTTTCCCACAATTAACCACTGGCCGAGACCAGGATTCGAACCCACAACCCCCGAGAAGCGAGCCGCATGCTCTGGCCGCTAGGGCACATGCGCCGAATGATATAAACGAGGTTGAGAGCATTAAATGCTCTCGGCTGCAGTTAACTTAATTTTTTAAATGTGCACAAAAAAATGTGTTGTTCACAGGATTCGAACCATCGACCTGTACTGACCCCCGCACACTGTAGCAATTAAGAGCATCCCGAGCACCTGAGCTATAAGCTCAGGTTGTCAATAGTGCAACTCGAAATTTAATTAAATCCATTCTTTCTGTCTAATAAAATATTTCGATGTTCAAAAGCTTTCATTTGATTTTGCATTTACTAAACTTACTGTAAATTTCCAGATTGATTATTCCCATCATAATTTATACTCCAGTATATAAAAAATAATTTTTTCAATAATTAGACACATATTTTCCATATAATTTGGTTAAATCATAAGCTACTACTAACACATTTCTTTTTCGGCATTTCTTATCAAATTTTGATTTCAATAATCTCTACATCAATTCTCTGTTTTTAATCCTTTCACAAACCCACAAACTATATTTTTAGTCATTCATCACAATATTATCACACAAGGTCCATTTAAGCATACAAAACTACATTGTCATCTACTAATTTTTGCTTATAGTTCTTGATGCTAATAATAAATTTTTCTTCGAACAATCCATAGCTATAATCAATTTACACACAACTTAAATTAAATGATGGAAACACATACAAGCCATTGATTAACATTCCAATCAATTAATAAGCCATTTTTTCCCAATTAAAAAGTACTCTTTATTAATCTTTTTCATGCATCATTAATTCAATTTAATTCTAGCATGCTTCCTAATTAGAAATACGGAAAATCACCCACCTTAATTTGGAGAGAATACAATTAGCAACACCTCCTAAAGAAATGTCCTTGCCAAGAGAGCGATCCTCCTCCTCGCCGTAGTGCACACGCGCCTCCAAGATGCAATCTGAGCTCCAAAGAATGCCGGCCTCTCCTTTTGATGCGAGCACAAACTCCTCACACACAATCTCAATCTTATAACTCACTTGCTACACTACTAATAATGTATTTTAAACTATAGGTTTTGGAGGAATAATTAGTACAAAAATAACTAGGCTAGGGGGCGGGGGTGTATTTATACTAAAATTTAGAGTGAATGGGAGGCTAAGATTAAACTAGGAGTTTGAAACAAATGGCTAGGATTCAAGGAGGAGTTACAATAACCAACCATGATCAAGCAACCACCACCCATGACTCCACTTGAAAATTTCCTTTCCCTCCAAAGATCAAAACCGGCCACAGATATGCATGTGCACGTGTACGTGCAATGCACGTGCATGCAACTTATCCCCATTTAACAAAAAATTGTACATTATATTTTTTATAAAAATAATCTTTAAAATGTGTTCTACATTACAAGTTGAATTTAAAATAAAAATACTCATGGGCTTTAGTTTATGGGCCAAAATAATAGTTTATAAAAGATAATAAATAAATTAAATTTGGGCTTAAAGGAAAGGCTTTTGTTTATTTGAGAAAGACCCTTTATATAAAAATAATTAAAGAGCACATATGCATATACTCATCATCATACAATAATTGAAAATTTTAATATTACAAAAAATATTGCACGTGCACACTACGTGCAAAATAAATAATTTTTATAAATAAAAATTGGGGCATTACAATATATGTATATTGTTGAGCTTGTGTATAAGAATACGGGTGACTCGAGCGAGGTTGGTGAATTATAGGAGTTCTATTGGCGAGATGGGTTAAATTATGGTGGTGATATTATTCTGATTGGTGAAATAAAATGCAATTGACGAGCGGAGCTTTCGGTAGTGTTCCTAGAAACTACTACCCCCATTTTGATAAAAAAATGAGGGGAACTACCTGCCTGGACACATATCGAATGCCATGACCTGTTCCGGAGTGATAGTTATTTTTATTTTTAAATGAATTGTACTTTATTTATGCTTTTAATTTTTTAATCAAATTCATATATATTATTTTTAACTTGATATTAATTCCTTGTGCTTTAAATTTATGTTTCATTCTTTTTGGAATTATACTCACACCAGTACTGGCTAAACCCTGTTATTTTGGGGGGTTAGTGGAGTCCCTCCCTGTGAGTGGACGTCCCTAGACTTTCCTTTTTACAAGAATTGAGTAGCTGCGAGGTGAGACATTTGAATTCCTTAGTTTTTATAGTTTTATCTTCTCAGGAAATTAACAAGATTGTATATGTAGATATTGTTTAATTTTTAGTAGCTAAAGTTATGTATAATTGGGGGTACAGAATAGAATTCATGTAATATGTTGTATTTTGGAAGATGTTGTATGCATCAGTCTGTGATGATGATTATTAGTGATGAGATGAAGTATGTGAAAGCTTGTGCCCATCTTGTTGAGGAGTATTGGGCTCTGTGTGGTTTTCTAAAGGTTTTCTATAAATCTATTACGTTTTCAAGACAAAATTTTGATTTTTATTGTATATCTTGTGTTATATGATGATATTTACCCCCAGAGCCCGTTATATATGATGCATATGTGATGTTGTTTGTTTTGGCCTGGGGAGGATATATATTAATTGCCTGTGATGTGGTATTTTTAATTGCTTGCAGAATTTCGTATGGAATTTCTATAAAAGGGCTAATATTTCACGGGAGACTCTGCCCAAATTTTAATTGAAATCTATTAAGACTATTCAAGTAAGAAATAGTTAAAAAGAAAAAAAAATGGGGTCGTTACATCGATGATGTCCGCCTTCCTCTTTCCTTTAGTAGGGGATCCTCTCCGACCACCGGGGTGAAGGACCTATTCGACCCGAATATACTTCTCGCTCTTGTGGAGAAGATCGGAAAAATCGAAGGGTGGCTTTTTGGACAGAAAAGATTTCAACAAGTCATGGCGGACATTATGTCAGAAAGCCGTCACCGCTGCTGCTAACCCAGCATCGAGGGAGGAGATCGACCATCGGTCGTGAACCTCTGGACAAAATTTTGAAGAGATTCCATGTCCTTCTGTCTGAGGTCCAGCAATGAGGCACTCATCTTCTCAGCCTTTCGGCTGGTCACGAAGCGAGCGAGAAAGCTCTAATCGAGCTGGTCGAAGGAGTATATTGAACCAGGGGCAATTTTGGTGAACCATTCTTGCGCGGGGCTTCTCACGGTGGCCAGTAACGCATGACAGAGAAGGAAATCTGATGCGATGTGAATCATCATAAGGGTTTTGAGCGAGGCGACCTTCCATTTCTTGCAGTCATTTGAGGATGGGATCTTCGCATTCCACGGATCGGGTTGACCCATGGGACTCATCGTTTAAGTGCTCGGCTGCTCCTGCTCGTTCGATATGTTCCTCAGCCCGAGCCCCACCTAGGATGGCCAGGAGGATTTCATCCCAGAATTTATGGAACTTCGCTCTGGTAACATGACCCCTGTCCCCATGGTTGTTTGAGGACCGATGGTCCCTCGGGGAGCGGCTGCACTCTCGGTCCTGACCATGGGAGGAGTGGTGGCTCCGACTCGGATTCCAATTCGAAGGAGCCTCTCCAATCCAGGATCGGTTGAGACGGTTTCGGAGGTCGTCTTCATTATGTTGGTTGTTGATGACATTCCTTAGGTAGGAGTTCATCAAATGGGCAAGCTTTCATGCTACCGAGCGGGAAGCGCTCGGGGCGGGCTTATGTAATCCTTCGTCCTACAGCTGTCAGGACCCTTGACGGCCGCCGTACTTCATGTTGGGCATGGAGGAGGAAGGGGGTCCTCAGACGAGCGACCCCTGGGTGGATTCTTCTTGGCCTTGGGAACCATAGAGAGTGTCGATCACGGAGTGGGGTATGAAGAAAAGGCTTGCATCTGTGTTTCCCACAGATGGTGCCAATATGATGCTGCTTGTTTTCGGGTGAGGAAGCAATACATAATGTGAGTTCTTTTTGAAAGAGGAAACTTAGATCTCGGCCTCCGATCTGACTTCGCTGTGAGGTTGATGTGATGGATAGTGTGGATCTGGGTGGTTCGACCGTCGTTGGACACCTACAAAAAGTCTGAGACACTAGGAGGATTCCCGGTGATAGACCCTCTGACGCTCAAGTCAATAACCAGAAAATTAAGAGGAGATTTAAGTGGTGAAATTGCGATTACCTAATTACTGTAGTGGTAAGGCTGTATTTATAGGTGTGACAACTTGATCTAGTGAATATTCTCATGTCCCCTGATTGGGGGATGTGACTTGGTCCACATTTGGTTGGACTTGGATGATGGGCCCGGAGTTGGCCCACAAGCAGTTGTGAGATCTCTCCAATATTCATGCAAGGATAGAGCGGTGCAGATCATTTGCCATTTTTACCCTCATCAAGGGTATAGATAAGATACCATCATAATGTTGGGCATTGCCAAGGTGCATGCAAAGATAGCTCCCTAATACATATGGTAGTGAGAACTAGATAAAGCTTCTAGTTAACAAGTTGGCGAAAAGTCTCTTTTGTCACTTGCCACAATAACAGACTCCAAAATTCATTCCAGACAACAAAACAAAATTACTTTTATTATCATTTAAATATAAAATTTCATAATGCCAACATTTGTTTATAAAACAGATGAAAGTATACACACCTAATCCAATTTATGCATATTATAATTGTTTATCAGAAACAATTTGTGCATTTAATAGCAGAAATTTATGAAAAAGAGCAATTTAACTGGGTAACTAAATTATGGGCAAAAGTCATGAAACTCCCTTAAAAAAATTCATCGAATCACCACCCATCGTTGATGTCATAACATAATTTAATATTTTCTTTGGCACTTAGAATTACCAATATGCCCTTATTTATTAAAAGATACTCCAAATTATCTAAATTCTCTTTCTTTCTTAATATCCATCTTCATCTTCTATTTGACACTCAAAGTTTCTCTCAGGTTCTCAATCCAAAGACGAAAATGGCAGAGAGGAAGAGAGAGACGAATATCCCAATGCTTTCAGTTAAAAAAAAGACAACATCTTTAAGCACATTTTTTTTCAACACACCATCTCAGTCTTAATCCAATCAAGAAGACAACCCAACTTTCATTGGAAGACACCCAAATTACCACATTATTCAGTTTTATGAGTGTGTTTGAGATGAGATTTTGAGAAGGTGAAGGGTTTGGATATTAGGTTAGGATTTGGTTTGAGGAGAGAGGGGTGAGGTGCAAGTAGAGGAAGTGGATGAAGTGGGGGGGGGGGGGGAATGGGTGGGTCACTGTTGATTATGGAGGTTGGTGGTGTTGGGCGATGAGATGGTCATAGGGTGTTTGGTTGGTGGAGGAAGGAGATAGAGAAGGAGAGATAGCGATGGAAGGGCTGGTGGTTTTTTTTTTCGTATCTTTAATGAATAAGGGCATCATAGTATTTTCAGGTAATATACATCAGATAGGGGATGAAATGTAAAATAAACTTAAAGGGTATTCATAATTAAACAGGTAAACTTAAGGAGGTTTCATGACTTTTATCCTAAAATTCTAGGGTAAAATACGAACCCACACCCCCAACGTTTGCCACATATACAATAAACCCCATAACTATATAAAAATGTACAAAGCACACCCCTACCGTTAATTTTCTCAGTTTTCCGTCTTCTCTCTCCTATGACTAGGGATTGACTGGGGGTGTTTGAAGTTGATTGAGTTATATTTTTTCAAAAAATTTCAAAATACCCCTCTATAATAAATAAAATAAATTCAAACCTCCCCCCCCCCCTCCCCCTTCTCCATTAATGGTGAAAGCCCAAAACAAAACAAAACAAAACCCAAATCTCCTTCTCATAGTCTTTGATCCCCCACCTCAATTACAACTTCCAAATGCCGAAACCTATCCCCCAAATATTCTTCTCCTACTTTTTGATCCAATCCGATTATAGAATCTACTCCAACCAAATTTCCAAATCACTAACCATAATCCTCCACTTTGATTCACGCCAATTCTTAGAGAAGAAGGAGACATCGATTGACCATCTCTTCATCATCGGTTCCTTCCCCTCTTCCTTCGGCCATCCAACCACCATTCCACCATCTCATCTCTGATTGACGTGCAACCCACAGCCTCTCTCCGACAATCCACCACCACCCCCATCTCTCCTAGTTTCTAGATCTTTTCACCTTGACTCCCACACTCTCATTCTACTCTCTTCGCCTCGGCTCTCTAATCTTTTTCAATCTTTCCTGATCCAAAAAATATTTGATGGAAAGAAATTATCCTAAATTATAAGAAATTGGTCGAAATTGGCGTGTCTCTACCTTTATATTATAAATAAATATATATATATATTGTGATCGAATGAGAAACATTCTTAGATGAGAAAATGAGAAACATTAGTATTAACTGTTAGATCTAATAGGCCCTTGATCAATGGTTTGAATAATAACACTAATAACATAAAAACATTTTTTTATATATAAATTTTGTTTTGGTTTATCCCTCCAAACTTTTAAAAAATCACTAGTTTATTTTCGTCTTCCACATCATTTTCTTTCTCTCCCAAATCACTCTCTTTCTATCCCTTATTTCTCATCACTCTCTCCTTCCCTGACCAAATTCAATTCATGAACATTGTAATAGCTATCTGAATGGGGAAAAAATGTCACTCTGATATGATTACGATAGCTATAGTAAAAAAAAAATTCTAAAAACATATGCCCAACACCCTCTTAAGTAATGCAGGCAAAATACAGATCACTTAATGTAATCATTCTCCTCATTATATAATGGAAATCATGGAATAGGGTTTTATGGTGGAGAAAAAGTGTATTAATGCTCGTCTTGCTAAATCCAGGTAGTTAATGTCCACATCCATCTTTTTCATAGTGTCATTGTCAATCAGTTATGGAAATAGCAAAACTCAATCATTCGGACAATTCAGTTGATTAGAAATTCATTCATGTGATGTATAATCATCACCATATGTGGCACCTAAAAATTTACGTGTACTCCTGATTCAATTTTAATGGAATGTCAACATTGGTCAGGAAGGAGAGAGGGATAAGGAACAAGGGAGAGGAGGAAGGGAGGGAGAGTCGGTTCAGATGTCCATGGGGATGGCGATGGAGATTGCCTTCCTCATATGTAAATTAGAAAGGGAAAGAAAGAGAGTGATTTGGGAGCGAAAAAATGATGTGGAAGAAGAAAATAAACCAAAGATTTGTTTTAGTTTGGAGGGATAAAACTTAACCAAATTTATATTAAAAAAACAAGTTTAATTAGGTTATTAGTGTTTTAATTAGAACTATTAATCAAGGATTTCTTATATCTAATGATAATAATATTTCTCATTTTCTCACCGAAGAATATTTCTCATTGAATCACTCCTGGGGGCTTCCATTACAAACGGGTCTGTATGCATAGACCCATTGCAAATGGTCGCCCCCACCATTGGACCAAGTTCATCTTTATCCAATGGCCAAGATCAAGCCCGCCCATCACCCCTCCTCTTCACTTAAGGGGTATTTGGTTATTTCACCCCCCAATACTCTGTCACTTTCTCACTCTACTCACCCTCTCTCTCTCTCCCGAAGCCCAATTGAAACCCAACCCATCCAAGCTGCCTCCTCCTCCACCGCACCTCCTCTTCCTCCTGATCACTCTCTCCTTCTCAAGCTACTCCTCTCTCTCTCTCTCACCCAACCGCCTGACTCCAATCTCCGACACCCCTCTCCTCCTCAAGCTCCAATCCTGCGCCTCCCCAATCGTGAAGCTCCCCCAAAAAAAAACCTAACCCGCCCCTCTTCCTTCGATCTTCGAAACCCAACCACAAACTCGAAACCGTATTTTGTTGTTAAAATATGTACACATACCGACATCCATGCTTTATACTACTTTCATTCAGTGCATAACTATCATTCACTCCTACAAAATGCAATAACCCTGGTAAAAGAAAGTGACAAGTTCGAGACCAGGAAAAAAAATGCAACAAACCCATCTCTTAGAATCTAACCCCTAACACTTTTAAACCTTTGATACATAAACTAGCACTAAAATTATTTTAGTAATTTCACCACTAGAGCTAGAGCATGTGTCCCAATCAGAACTAAGGGACAGGTCTCGTGTGCAACCCATGTCTTACAGATTGACACAGTCAATCAAAATATAAGTGACATCAGCATAACACTTGGGTTGAGTCAACGCTCAACGCTCCAAGTGGTCTGGCACCCCCCATATGCGCATATAAATAGGCCCATTTATAACATCCAAAGTTCTTTTCTAGTACTGTCATGCCTCGCTTTCCAAAATACGGAATACGAGTACGTAACGTAGGCCAAGCGAATGATGTAAACACCATCCATAAGCTGTACCAGACTAACTCAACAATATGAAAGAACAATCACAACCACGCAAAAAGATATAATCACATAAACAAAGATCAACTTCAATAATAAATGACATAATTCAAATAATAATATCCAACATCTGGGATAAAAACAAACTCCGGGTCAAAAAGCCCAAAAACAAAGTATAATATCAAGACAATGTTCAAAGAAATAAATCTAGCAATAAATTAATTCAAGCATTCTAATCTTGGACTCCATCTTCTAGAATCGTTGCTCACCAATTCCTGCTGGTATTGTTCCTCCAGTACCTGCAAATTCTTGATCTAAAAAGAAAGAAAATAATGTCCTCAGAGCAAGTCATGGGTAGCAAGTAGAGAAAGCAGAGAATAATATGAACATGGTATATCAAAGAAAAAGGGACGGGATCAAAATCAAAAACAAAGATAAGGAATGGCAATAATGTCAAGGGATCTATGTTAAGTATGCATTTAATTAATAATTTCAATTCAAGTTCAATATTGGTGACAGTATACGAGATAAAGCATGAAATATCAAATGCAGGTTATTAATCATTTTATTAACATATCTAGTGCACGTACTACTGCGACCCATTCCATAGGTTCGGTGCTAGCACACAGTGTACGCTTTAGACTGATGGTGAACTCACGGTCCGTGTACTCGGCCCAGTAATCAGTGTTTAATGTTCAATGGCAGTAATTATCAAGTAGTATTTTATGGCCATCAGTCAGTACAAATCAAGCAGTAGGGCTCGACCAAGTACAGTTTCCGATTGTTCACTACCAAGTCATCCCATAATACCCCGGCTTGTTATTATTTTATTTCATCCTATGTGAGCATGCAAGAAGGTGTCAATGTTGTATGATACTAAGTGTGACTAATTCTACTCGTTATAAACAAATCAAGAAGCAAACATATTAATTAAGCACGAATCACACAATCTGGACAGCATGACGTTGTTGTACAAAAATACAGATTACTGCTACTACAGAAAAGCAAATATGGATTCGCCAAAAATTCTAGAAACTAGACTCTCTACCGGTTCCAGCAAATATATACAACATATAAAAGCTACAGAAACTAGGGTGAAAATCCTATTCTTTTCAGATTTTATGTTCAGGCAGCAAGTTGTAAATTGTGTTCACCTGTATATTTTAGGTCAGAAAACTCATCAATTAAATCTACGAAATTTAGAGTGGTTCCTATACATGTCTAGTCTCAGCCAAATTTATTTCATATTTTTATTTTACTTTTAACATGTTCAATATAATTCTGAAACATAAAGATAAGCATGAATTTATGAATTTGGAAATTCAGACACGGCTGTACTAAAATACTGATATCTGACAGATTATAACTTGGAATTCAGAACCGTTAAAAGTTCTGGAAAATAGATTCATGGGACTATACTTCATGTTTAGAAAGTTATTTCAAATTACAACAGCAACATGGTCGAAAATCTGATACAAAAAGACACAAACAGGAGGTCCAGAATTTATTTTGATATGCATAGGCAATAATTTCATCATACAACCATATAGTTCATGCTAATTAATAATCAAAATGATGCTAGATGTTTAACATGTATAATTTCAGTTTTAAGATGCAATTTCACAGCATGGTAATCAATTCATCAATTTAATTCAATCTAACATATCCAATTTATCAAACAATTCTATAACGCATGGATCTAGTTATTTTTCATGTAAACGTACATATGCAATGTACAAGAGAGACTAGGTTTAAATCAAAGATGCAGGCACGATGTTAAGAATATATTGTGTAACCCCTGTTTTTCGTTTTGTGTATTTTTGAGTGTATTTTTCTCTCTTTGTATCCCTCTTGTATTTCTTTTGACCGTATATTGGTTTTATTTTCAATAAATTCTTTTTGTTATTTTTGTCATCTTTATATTTCGAATTTTTGATCTCGTTGTCTCTTTTGTTCGTCTCCATTTGATCGAGCCATTACTTGTAATCCGCTTTATTTTAATTATTGTGCCCTATTTTTATTTCCCCATTTTGTGCCTGTCTCAATTTTTTTATTATTTTTTATCACCATATATTTAAACATTCCCTAATACCCATTTTTTTTCCTACATCCTTAAATATCTTTTAAATCCCATACTTAATCCTATTATTTTCCTATCCTAAACCCACCAAAAATAATCCCCACCCACTCAGCCGATTTACAAGGTCATGATCTTGTTAAATCCCCCAGAATCTATATTAACTATATACTCACTCATTACCTATTACCTTATACCATTTATAATAACCCACTACCATATAAACCCATTTATTTATTCTTTCCTAATATATATCTATACCCCCACCTTACTTCTACCTGATTACCCTACCGAAATCATTTATACCCATCCCAACCCGTTCCTATGTACCCCCATACCCGGTTACCACATTGTTTAGCCGTCCCGTTTCAAACCCTATTTTTCCCACATATATATACTATCCTATTCACCCCCCCCCCCCCCTCCCTTGCTGTGTATTCCTTATAGCCGTCACCAGTAAAAAAAATTTCTCTGTTCTCGCTCTCCCGATTGATCTCTCTCGCTCTCTTGTTGCTTCGCGCGTGAAAGTGGGTTGTGCGTGTGTGATTCGTGATTTGGTTTGGATCGTAGATTTTTGTTCATGGGTTTTGTTCGTTGTCGGGATCCTTTCCTGTTATTCTTGGTATTCTTCGTTTTCGTCTACGGATAAGGCAAGTAACTAGTACTCAAATTCATTTGTATGATACAAGTCAAAAATACAGCCTATAATGTAGTTAGGTTCTAGAGATGACTCTTGTGTGTTATCCTTGTTGGGATTCATCTCTATAGTGATATTTGACTATAGATAACTCACGACACAAATTCGACATGCAACAACTAGGTTTTCGCCCGTTCTTGATTTGATCATGTATGTGAACTATTTGTGGGAATTTGACTATTTGTTGAGATCCATATGATTAACTTGTTGTGGACTTGTTATATTCCCTAATCCATGTTGTTTGGACACTTGGTAGACTCGATTTCAAGTTTGGTTGTGTTTGGATCTAGTTTCGTTGGATCTTTATTGATTTCGGTTTTTGAGGAAAATCTGTATTTTGTCGATGTTCTGTTTTGAAGTGTATTTTAGACCATACTAAGGTCAGATTCATAATTTCGGTATAAAACAAGAATTGTAGAGAAATTCGTCTGCTTTCCAACCCCTCTGACCTTGCTCGATTTCGTTTTCGTATGATTGATTTATGACTGTTTTACTACAGAGGTGTATTATGTTTCCAGATTTCGTTTCTCGACAATTTTGTTGATTAAACTATTTTGATACTTGAGCTACACCTATTATCTTGATCTGAAATTTTGGTCAGCTTTTTTATACCTATCTAGGGATTACCCAGAATTTTGGTAGATTTTATTGATGAGTTTTATATGTCGTTTCATGCATGTTTACAAAAGTCATACTTGCTGTATTTTGCTCGCTGTTTTGTAAAGAATCGTATTTTCATCCTGTTTCCTTCTACTGTATGGAAAATGTTTATGAAATATGAAAGTTAAGTTAATTTGTCTATTTTCATCTCCCTTTGGCGGATTTGGATTTCGTTTCACAGATTGCGAGATATTTCAGTTTTCGTACAGCAGTGTTGGGAATTCCAGATTTACCAAAGTATCGTTTCTTGATGTTTTCTTAATTTTGATGACTGAACTAATTTTACTGGAATATTATGAAACTTTATATATTGATTTTAGACATATAGGTAAATACCCCATATTTTTCTTGGATTTATTTGAGGAGTTTTAATGCTTTTTTCTCACTGAGAATCCGTTTTACTGATTTCTGACTGAACGTGTTTTTCTGGATTCAAATCAGTTTTGAGTTATGATTTTGTAAAATACTATATGACTTATTTATATTCGTTGGATTCGGTTGGGAGTCTATTTCCAGATTCTTTGACGGATCCAGATTTGCATTTCTGTAGCGAAGGAATTCACTGTTTTAGTACTATACTGTCTTACTGTCCTGAATATGAACATACACGGTTTTGCTCATTTATGTGACTGTATATTATCTATACATGTTTATTTGTTTCCCTGAACCTAATACTGATTATACCATGTTAGTTTGACACTATTCCGTACACGTTCATGCCTGTTTGATGACTATAATAAAAGTAACCAAGCTGGGGTTTATGGGAAAGATCTAGTTGTGGAAAAGCATAGAAATGTGTACTTAGAAGGGGGCCCGTGTTCCCCATCTGATTATCTGTTATCTGTTTTGAGACCATGCAAGATTTTGATTTTCTGATTCCTGACTACGTATTTCCTTATGAGAGGGTGTACTCAGAAGGGAGCATGTGATCCCATCTGTTACCCAACTACATACTTCCTACGGGAGGGTGTACTTGGAGGGGACTTAGTCCTATCTGTTGCATGATCGTCTGTTATGTGTCTGTCCGGATCTGTTATCTGATATCTGTCTATCTGAACCCTGAGTACACGGTTCTATATGATCCCCTACGAAATCTAAAGCAAAATTGTTTGTTGTAGCAACCATGTGTTATATTTTTGGGGCGCATTAAGTGCTACCTAGATAGTATTCACGCAAGACTTATAAGAGCATGACATCTGTATCTGAATCTGTTATATGTATTTGGCTATCTGTTATCTGATTATTTGATTACCTGTTATCTGTCTGACATTATCACTTGACACTATTATTTGATACTATCTGTATATCTGTCTACATGGCTTTTGACTTTGACACTTGACACATGTTAGTATACCATGCTAGTTGATTCTGCCATACCATGCTAGATCTATTTCTGCTATTATTTAGATTTGTTTAGTTTTTTCCATGTACTTGTATCCAACATTATAAGTGGCCCGTAACTTGCAATTGACGGGTACTTATTTTCTTTTTTCTTCTCCTGCAATTTACTAATTGTAGATCAGAATGGTCAGCTGCCAGATCGTATTGGCGAGATGATGTATTAGTGCTGAATTTTTTGCCTTATTATTATTATTTGTTGCTTGAACTTGAATAAAATGTACTTGATTACTTGGATATTTATTTGTAATTGGGCGATGTGACCCAGGATATTTGACTTGTTCAGAATTTGATTATTTGAGATTATTATATTTAGTTTCAAGTAATTTCTGTTGGTATCTTGTTTCAATTATGCATGCCTGGTTGTATCTTTTGCTTCCAACTCTGATTATCTTGTGAAATGTTGTAAAGATTCCTGAACAGCTTATGGATGATGAAAAACATTCGTTGGGCTTTTGTCACGTATCCATATTCTGTATTCATTTTTGGAAAGCGGGGCGTGACAAGGTTTTTAGTGGTATCAGAGCAGCAGGTTTGGCTAATGTATTAGTTGCCTAATATATTAGACAAGCTTGGCTCGAACTAGGATCGGCTCAACTTTTACCAACCAAGCATACATAATTGAATTTATACCAACTCTGATTCTGGATGCTAATTATTTTTGGTTTTGTGCACACTATGGCTCGCGAGGTTCTGCTTCTCATTCGCAAGTTGATCCGATTGAGGCAGTCACTGCTGTGCTTAAGCGGCTGATTAATCAGTAGCAAAACCACAGTGATCTTGTGATGGATGCTCTTGAACCTATCTGGGTTCAGCCTCCTGTTGTGCCTATGCAGGAAAATCTTTCGCCTCGTTGTTACAGATTTTATGAGGTTGCATTCCAACCGCTTTTCCGGCACTGAGACGCCGCAGTGGCTGATCCGGACTGAGCACTTGCTCTTGGCGGCATGAGTTGCCAAGGCTGATAGGGTGGACGTGGTTTCCATCCAGTTGGTGGATTTGGCTCATATCTGGTGGATGGCCGAGTCTGAGTGACTTGAGAGGTCTATTGCTTGGGCTACTTTTACTCGGGAATTCTTGGAGAAATTCTTCCCCAGTAGTACTCGAGTTGAGATGGAACAGAAATTTCTGGCCCTAAAACAGGTTAAGTCATTATTCTATTTTGAATTTTGTTACATAATTGTTCATACAATGTTATAACATGGACTTTCTTGCAACAGGGTTCCAAGTCAGTGGATGAGTACGCAGCTGAGTTTACTAGACTTAGCCGCTTCGCTGCCACTCTTGTGGCAACCGAAGAGGATAGGGCTCGTAGACTCACAAATGGGCTTGAGCAGGATATCAAGAGGCATCTTGTCTCTCTTCGCTTGCGTACCTATGCTGAGGCTCTTGAGGTAGCCCGAGCTCAGAAGTAGGCTCGTGGTGGTTCGTCTTCTTCTCAGCGGATTGTTCCCGCTGTTGTGGCTAGGCCTTCCGTTGGTCCTGTTCAGAAGTCTGTGCATGCACATCCTGTCAGGGCAGCTCCGTATCCTTCTGCTGGATTTCCGAGGGGCAGTTTCTGCAACTTTTGCCAGATCTCTGGACATGAGCGTAAGAACAACTTTCGTGCCTCTCGTCGATGCTTTAGGTGTGGCATTGTGGATTATTCAGTGCGGGGCTGCCCGCAGCAGCCAGTGGCTCTTCCAGCCAGGGGTCCTATCCAGCAGGCAGTTCCAGCTCGTGGTCTAGTTAGGCCACTGCTTCCTCCTCAACACCAGATTGTTAGTCAGAGGACCGCTGTTCTGAGGAGAGGTCAGGCTTTCAACTTGACTGCTGCAGATGCTGAGACAGCTGAAGGAGTTGTGGCAGGTATATTTTGTTTTGTTCTTTTGTTGTTTTGTTTCTCTTTTGTTTTCTTTCTTTTGGCCTTGCTTTACTTCTTTATGTTATCTTCCTACATTGTTGTTTTTCTCTCACCCTTAATTGTCTATGCTTTCTCCTTGTCTTTGATTCCTTTTAGGTATCAACCTTGTTTGATCTTTTTCTGCCCATGTTCTTTTTTATTCTAGGGCAACTCATTCTTTTGTCTCCTCTCGATTTGTCGCTCGCCATCAGTTGGAGTGCAGCAACATGTCAGAGGCTTGGAACATTGTGACAAGCGGTGGAATTGTCATTTGTTCTCGGGAGTGCTGGCAATGTCCCGTTGTTATTGGGGACACAGATTTCAAAGCCAACCTGATTATAATTGGGAATTCAGGATTCGATGTCATTCTCGGTATGGATTGGTTGGGTGAAGCCCATACCATTATTGATTTCCGTGCTAAGAAAGTTATCTTCAGAATTCCAAATTGAGCAAAATTTGAGTTCCATGCCGAGAAATCTTTCCTTAGTCGAGCAAGGACTGCAGTTGAATAGGTAGATTGTGAGATGGAATTGCACTCAGGCTGTGAGGCTGCGCCTCTAATAGTTCGGGATTTCTTAGATGTTTTTCCAGATGAGTTGCCTGGCTTATCCCCTGATAGGAAAGTGAATTTCGGTATTGATGTTCAACCTGGAACAGCGCCGATATTGAAGAGTCCCTACAGGATGGCACCAGTTGAGCTAGCAGAGCTTAAGGTGTAGATTCAGCAGTTACTTGATTTGGGTTTCATCAGACCTAGTGTTTCGCCTTGGGGTGCTCCGGTCCTTTTTATCAACAAGAATGATGGTGGTCGTCGACTTTGCATGGATTATTGGGAACTGAATAGAGTTACTGTGAAGAATTGGAATCCGTTGCCCAGAATCGATGATTTGTTTGATCAGTTGAGTGGGGCTGCGGTTTTCTCGAAGTTGGATCTTTATTCTGGGTATCACCAAGTCAAGGTGAAGGCTGCGGATATATAGAAAACTGCATTCAGGACTAGATACGGGCAGTATGAGTATCTTGTGATGCCGTTCGGGGTTACGAACGCACCGGCTATATTCATGAGTCTTATGAACCAGGTTTTCTCTCAATACTTGGATAGATTTGTGGCGGTCTTCATTGATGATATTGGTGTATTCTCGGAATCAGGAAGATCATACTGAGCATCTTAAAGTGGTTCTGCAGACCTTGAGAGAGAATCAGCTCTATGGAAAACTCAGCAAGTGCAAGTTTTGGCTTGACAAGGTTTCTTTCTTGGGGCACATTATCTCCGGCGAGGGTGTTTCTGTGGATCCGGCCAAGATTGAGGCTGTGAAGGATTGGCCTATTCCCAAGTCAGTTTCAGAGGTCAGGAGTTTGCTTGGTTTGGCTGGCTATTATCGAAAGTTCATCCAATATTTTTCGAAGATAGCATGACCGTTGACTAAGTTGACTGGGAAGGATCAGAAGTTTTGTTGGTCTGACGAGTGCAATGAGGCTTTTATTGAGTTGAAGAACAGATTGACGTCAGTGCCTGCGTTGACTATTCTAGATAGTTCAGGCGGATTTGTAATTCACTATGATGCTTCTGGTAAGAGTCTTGGAGCAGTTTTGATGCACAAGGGCCGAGTCGTTGCATATGCATCGAGGCAATTGAGGCAGCATGAGAAGAACTATCCTACTCATGACTTGGAGTTAGCAGTAGTGATCCATGCTTTGAAGCTGTGGAGACATTATTTACTTGGAGACCGCATGGAGATCTTTACAGACCACAAAAGTCTCAAGTACGTCTTCACCCAGAAGGAGTTAAACATAAGGCAAAGGCGTTGATTGGAACTTATGGCCGATTATGACATCAGTTTGCAATGCCATCTTGGTAAAGTAAATTTGGTGCCTGATGCTTTGAGCAGGAGACCAAAAGTTATGTTTTTTACTCAGCAGAGTGATCTCATTGAGCAGATGCGGAGGTTTGGATTTGGATGTTGTGTTGCAGAGTTCTGGTCGAAGTTGTTTGGCCCTCCAGCTGCAGTCGTCTATTGTTGAGCAGATTAAAAAGGCACAAGCTGGTGATGCGCAGCTGCAGAGTTTTCGAGCTGAGGTTGAGTCGGGGTCCAGAACGGATATGGTTATTCATGCAGAAGGTTCGCTTCGTTTTAGATACCGGTTATGTATCCCTAAGGGTGAAGTTCGTCAGAGGTTGCTTGAAGAAATGCATCAGTCCTCGTATTCTATCCATCCTGGCAGTACTAAGATGTATCGGGATTTGAAGCTTCATTTCTGGTGGCATGGTATGAAGGGGGCTATTGCTCGGTTTGTGGCTCAATGTTTGATCTGCCAGCAGGTTAAGGCAGAGCATCAGAGAACCATTGGACTTCTTCAACTGCTTCCTATTCTAGAGTGGAAGTGGGAACATATCACTATGGATTTTGTGACTGCTTTGCCAATGAGTCTTAAGGGTCATAATGCCATTTGGGTGATTGTCGACCGTTTGACGAAGAGTGCTCACTTCATTCCTTTTCGTGTCGATCAGTCTACTGAGAGCCTTGCTGAGAGGTATATGCAAGAGATTGTTATACTTCATGGGGTTCCAGTCAGTATTGTATCTGACAGGGATACGAGATTCAGATCTCAGTTCTGGGAGAGTCTTCAGGCTAGTTTGTGGTGTAAATTAAAGTACAGTACAGCTTTTCATCCCCAGACTAATGGACAGTCAAAGCGGACTATTTAGATTCTTGAGGACATGTTAAGGTCCTGTATGCTTCAGTTTGGTAGATCTTGGGAGGATCATTTGCATCTCGTGGAGTTCTCTTACAATAATAGCTTTCAAGTCAGTATTAAAGCTGCTCCTTTCGTGGCACTCTATGGGTGGAAGTGCAGGTCACCAGTGTGCTAGGATGACATTGGTGAGAGGAAGTTGTTGGGTCCGGAGTTGATCACCAGGACAGTTGATGCGGTGGTTCAGATCAGGAAGCATTTGCAGGCAGCTCAGGATCGGCAGAAGCGATGGGCAGATGTCCATCAGAGAGCTTTGGAGTTTAGTGTTGGTGAGCATATTTTCCTAAAGGTATCGCCGTGGCATGGTGTCATTCGGTTAAGTGGTGGGGGCAAGCTTAGCCCTAGGTTTATTGGACCGTTTGAGAATTTGGAGCGAGTAGGCAAGGTGGCCTATCATCTTGCATTGCCGCCCGCTTTATCAGGAGTGCACGATGTTTTTCATGTCTCACAACTCAGGAGATATATTCGAGATGAGAGCCACGTGATCGACTATTCTGAGTTGACCATTCGGCCGGATTTGACTTGTGAGATTCCGCCAGTTGCTATTGTGGATCGGAGGGAGAAAGTGCTTAAGAACAAGGTCATCAAATTGGTTCGTGTTGCTTGGAAAACTCACTCGCCTGGTGAGTCGACTTGGGAGCTGGAAGAGGAGATTCAGCAGAAGTTTCCTCATTTGTTTGAGTAGTCTTTGTTTTGTTCTTTTTGATTGTTTTGGGGTTACCCTATGTATCTTTTTTTTGAATTCCGAGGACGAAATTCTTCTTGTTCGGTGGGTACGATTGTAACCCCTGTTTTTCGTTTTGTGTATTTTTTAGAGTATTTTTCGTTTTGGTGTATTTTTCTCTCTTTGTATCCCTCTTGTATTTCTTTTGACCGTATATTGGTTTTATTTTCTTTTTTTGATGAATATATTGGTTTTCTTTTCAATAAATTCTTTTTGTTATTTTTGTCATCTTTATATTTCGAATTTTTGATCCCGTTGTCTCTTTTATTCGTCTCCATTTGATCGAGCCATTACTAGTAATCTGCTTTATTTTAATTATTGTACCCTATTTTTATTTTCCCATTTTGTGCCAGTCTCAATTTTTTTTATTATTTTTGATCACCGTATATTTAATCATTCCCTAATACCCATTTTTTTTTCCTACATCCTTAATTATCTTTTAAATCCCTTACTTAATCCTACAACTTTCCTATCCTAAACCCACCTAAAATAAACCCCACCCACTAAGCCGATTTATAAGGCCATGATCTTGTTAAATCCCCCAGAATCTATATTAACTATATACCCACTCATTACCTATTACCTTATACCATTTATAATAGCCCACTACCATATAAACCCATTTATTTATTCTTTCCTAATATATATCGATACTCCCACCGTACTTCTACCTGATTACCCTACCGAAATCATTTATACCCATCCCAACCTGTTGCTGTGTACCCCCATACCCGGTTACCACATTGTTTAGCCGTCCCGTTTCAAACCCTATTTTCCCCACATATATATACTATCCTATTCACCCCCCTGCTGTGTATTCCTCATAGCGGTCACCAGTAAAAAAAATTCCTCGGTTCTCGCTCTCCCGATTGATCTCTCTCGCTCTCTTGTTGCTTCGCGCGTGCAAGTGGGTTGTGCATGTGTGATTCGTGATTTGCTTTGGATCGTGAATTTTCGTTCGTGAGTTTTGTTCGTTGCCGGGATCCGTTCCCATTATTCTTGATGTTCTTCGTTTTCGTCTTCAGTTAGGGCAAGTAACTTGTACTCAAATTCCTTTGTATGATACAAGTCAAAAATACAACCTATAATGTAGTTGGGTTCTAGAGACGACTCTTGTGTGTTATTCTTGTTGGGTTTCGTCTCTATAGTGCTATTTGACAATAGATGACTCACGACACAATTCGACATGAAACAACTAGGTTTTCGTCCGTTCTTGATTTGATCATGTATGTGAACTATTTGTGAGAATTTGACTATTTGTTGAGATCCATGTGATTACCTTGTTGTGGACTTGTTATATACCCTAATCCATGTTGTTTCGACACTTGGTAGACTCGATTTCAAGTTTGATTGTGTTTGGATCTAGTTTCATTGGATCTATATTGATTTTGGTTTTTGAGGAAAATCTGTATTTTGTCGATGTTCTGTTTTGAATTGTGTTTTAGACCATACTAAGTTCGGATTCGTAATTTTGGTATAAAACATGAATTGTAGAGAAATTCGTCTTTTTCCCAACCCCTCTGACCTTGCTCGATTTCGTTTTCGTATGACTGACTTATGACTGTTTTACTACAGAGCTGTATTATGTTTCCAGATTTCGTTTCTCGACAATTTTGTTGATTAAACTATTTTGATACTTGAGCTACACCTATTATCTTGATCTGAAAATTGGGTCAGTTTTTCTATACCTATCTAGGGATTACCCAGAATTTTGGTAGATTTTATTGATGAGTATTATATGTTGTTTCATGCATGTTTACAGAAGTCATACTTGCTGTATTTTACTCACTGTCCTGTAAAGAATTGTATTTTCACCCTGTTTGCTTCTACTGTATGGAAAATGTTTATGAAATATGAAAGTTATGTTAATTTCTCTATTTTCATATCCCTTTGGCGGATTTGGATTTCGTTTCATGGCTTGCGAGATATTTCAGTTTTTGTACAGCAGTATTGGGAATTCCAGATTTGCCATAGTATCGTTTCTTAATGTTTTCTTAATTTTGATGACTAAACTAATTTTACTGGAATATTATGAAACTTTATATTTTGATTTTAGACATATAGGGGAATACCCCATATTTTTCCTGGATTTATTTGAGGAGTTTTAATGCTGTTTTTCTGACTGAGATCTGACTGAACGTGTTTTTTTTTATTCAAATCAGTTTTGAGTTATAATTTTGTGAAATACTATATGACTTATTTATATTCGTTGGATTCGGTTGGGAGTCTATTTTCCAGATTCTTTGACGAATCTAGATTTGCATTTCTGTAGCGGCGGGATTCACTGTTTTAGTACTGTAATGTCTTGCTGCCCTGAATATGAACATACACTGTTTTGCTCATTTATGTGACTGTATATTATCTATGCATGTTTATTTGTTTTCCTGAACCTAATACTGATTATACCATGTTAGTTTGACACTATTCCGTACACGTTCATGCCTGTTTGATGACCATAATAAAAGTAACCAAGCCGGGGTTTATGGGAAAGATCTAGTAGTGGGAAAGCATAGAAATGTGTACTTAGAAGGGGCCCGTGTTCCCCATCTGATTATCTGTTATCTGTTTTGAGATCATGCAAGATTTTGATTTTCTGATTCCTGATTACACACTTCCTTATGAGATGGTGTACTCAGAAGGGGGCCCGTGATCCCATCTGTTACCCAACTACATACTTCCTACGGGAGGGTGTACTTGGAGGGGATTTAGTTCTATCTGTTGCATGATCATCTGTTATGTGTCTGTCTGGATCTGTTATCTGATATTTGTCTATCTGAACCTTGAGTACACGGTCCTATATGATGCCCTACGAAATCTAAAGCAAAACTGTTTGTTGTAGCAACCATGTGTTATGTTTTTGGGGCGCATGAAGTGCTACGTAGATAGTAATCACCCAAGAATTTAAGAACATGACATCTGTATCTGAATCTGAATCTGAATCTGTTATATATATCTGGCTATCTGTTATCGGATTATCTGATTACCTGTTATCTGTCTGACATTATCACTTGACACTATTATTTGATACTATCTGTATATCTGTCTACATGCCTTTTGACTTTGACACTTGACACATATTAGTATACCATGCTAGTTGATTCTGCCATACCATGCTAGATCTGTTTCTGCTATTATTTAGATTTTTCTAGTTTTTCCCATGTACTTGTATCCTACATTATAAGTGGCATGTAACTTGCAATTGACGGGTACTTATTTTCTTTTTCCTTCTCCTGCAATTTACTAATTGCAGATCAGGATGGTCAGCTGCCAGATGGTATTGGCGAGATGATGTATTAGTGCTGGATCTTCTGCTTTATTATTATTATTAATTGTTGCTTGAACTTGAATAAAATGTACTTGATTACTTGGATATTTATTTGTAATTGGGCGATGTGACCCAGGATATTTGACTTGTTCAGAATTTGCTTATTTGGGATTATTATATTTGGTTTCAAGTAATTTCTGTTGGTATCTTATTTCAATTATGCATGCCTGGTTGTATCTTTTGCTTTTGACTCTGATTATCTTGCGAAATGTTGTAAAGATTCCTGAACAGCTTATGGATGATGAAAATCATTCGCTGGGCTTTTGTCACGTATTCGTATTCCGTATTCTCTTTTGGGAAGCGGGGCGTGACATATCGGGTTAGCTCGTGTAAACCCTCAATAAACTTAACGGAATTTCAAATAGCAATATGATAAAAAAATTGGATGTACTTGCAGAGATCAAGGGATAAGAATATATAGAATAACGGGATAAGAAGAGACTTGCCTTTTAGTTGTTAATTTCGAATATATAGAATAACGGGATAAGAATCCCGAGCGATGAACCACGAACATGGAATCACGTGCGAGCGCGTGCAAACACACCAACACAGCGAAACAGCAAATCAGCGGATCCTCTCCACAAAACAGCAAACGGGATCCTACCACACACCAAACAGCAATAACAATCCCCCACTCTTCCAAAACAGCAAACAGCAACCACTTCCCCCTTCTTCTCCTTAGCGACAGAGAGAAAGGGAGCGGCTCGGCGGTGGAGGAACGGCGACTAGCGACGGCACTACGGTCGAGGAGCGACGGAGCGATGGGAGCGAGGGCGACGACGCTCGCGGTCAGAAAGCAACGCAGCGACGAAAATAGGGGTGGCACGGCGTCACTTTGTTTTGCGAAGAAATGGAGGAGGAGACGGCAGGACGGAGACTCGAGCTCTGGGAGACGACGACGAGGGGTGAGGGACCTTCGGTGGTTGCGGGTAGGATCACAGTGGTCGACGAGGTGGTCACGAAGCGGTGGGTTGACGACGAGTGGATGGATTCAGGGAAGTGGGGTTCGGTTGGCGATGGGTTTGGACAAAGGTAGGTGGGAATGAAGAATTCAAGGATGGAGGGTGATGACGGGGTGATGATGAGGAGATGATGGCAAAGGGCTAGGGTGATCGGGGTGGTGGTCAGAGAGGACAGGAGGAGCGACGGGCGGAGGGTTTGGGCGGTTTGGGTTTGAAGACGAAAACAAAGAGATGGGGAGAGAGAGAGAGCTGTAACTCCCCGAATTCCAAATACAACTGAATTCGAAGTTCCACGAGATCTTTACACTTCTCTTCATACAATTTCACAAGAAAATTTAAACTTTTCTTTACATCAGAGTTACATTTACATTTAAACTTAAACAGCGGAAGCAATTTACAATATTGACATAAATAGATGTACAACACTTAAAACATTCTTTAAGCTGCTTGCATACTTTAATCTTTGTCAATTCCTTTATCCTGCATAAAGACTGTGGGCACGTCAGTGCATTCAACTGACGAGATATTATACACGACCATCCTCTCTATGCCGAAACAGTATAACGATTCTCATAGCTTAAACAAACCACAAACTTGTTCCCAAACAAAACTAAGGGGACTATCCTATTGATGTCGTGTTGTGATTGTGCGCCTAGTCCTTAATGCAATTTATTATTATTATTAGATGATACTAATGTGCACTTATTCGGATTCTATGTATCTCATACTACATAGGTCCGAGGGCAAGTCCTTAATCATTCTTCAACTTGTAGGGTTCGATCCCTCATCATGACTTAATCTACTACTGTAACTACGGAAAGTATCCTAGATGTCCTATGAGTTACGAGCCCATGTCTAGATAGCCTGGAGGGGAATCCCACGTCGTAACATGATGCATCATGCAGAGCCTATGGCCAATTCAGCCTCCGTCATGGACCATGGCACCGCCCGTAGTCAATCAAACATTGCACAAGCATCGATACGATCCCGATAATTCCGGAGTAGTGTCCATGCCAAGACTTGACTCATCAAGTAAGCAACCTATGAATTACTCTCACACCGTAGACTCGAGGCCCTCATACTTGTATTTTTCACTTACTTTCATCACATCTTCTCTATTGTTTGGTCCTTAATTGTATGAATCATGAAAAAAAAATCAATTTCTAGGGTTAACTCTTTCCTCTATATCGGTCTTAACCATCAATCAACGCATTTGACCCAAACCTGGTCTTTTATCTCAAATATCATATCAACATTTCTTTTATTGCCGATATGAGGCTTAGCTGCACCCTAATTCTCAATTTCAATTCACAACTCTAACATTGAGTTTTTCATACTCAAAAGTTCTCTTTTTCAAGTAACATGATTTCCAATCCTTTTCATGAATCAAGTCTCATATATAAAGTTCAATCGCAATTCATGCGTCTCATATTCAATTTAATTTCATCTCATTCCCATACTATTGTATACATTTCATTTATTTACTTTAAGGATCACAAAGTCATATTTTTATACTTAACCAGATTTAATTTGACAGTAATAGTCCATAGAAAATTACAACTACAATTTCTTTTATCCAAAATTTCTTCTTAAATACCTATCATAATTTTCTCATGGAACAACACATTATTATAACTTTCTAAGAGTAGAATTCAATAGTTTTCAACACAATTTCCCTTCTAATCTCACTTGATTTTTAATGATATTTTATCAAACAAGAGAAAGATGGAAGAGCATGAGATGGTGATGTTAACAGAAAAAAGTAGTGCAATTTTACAAAAGAAACTATCGCCTAAACTTAAAGATCCAGAGAGTTTTACAATTCCTTGCACTATTGGAAATTCTTCTTTTCATAAAGCACTATGTGATTTAGGAGCAAGTATTAATCTTATGTCATATTCTGTTTTCAAGAAATTAGGAATTGGAGAAGCAAAGTCTACCACAATTTTCTTGCATTGGCGGACAGATCTATCAAATACCCAAGAGGGATCATTGAAGATGTTTTGGTGAAAGTAGACAAGTTAATATTTCCCGCAAATTTTATTGTGCATGACATGGAGAAAGATGAACAAATTCCTTTAATTTTGGGGAGACGTTTTCTTACCACAGGAAGAACATTGATTGATATGTAACAAGGAAAACTTATTCTAAGGGTTGACAATGAGCAAGTGACTTTTGCTGTATTTAAATCTATGGAGCTTCCCTCAGAAGTTCACTCATGCTTTCAAGTAAGCGAAGCCATGGAAGAGACACATTGGGATGAAATTGCTAAATTACCGCTAGAGGAATGCTTAACAACTTCAGAAACACTTGAATCAGAAAATGAAGAGATCTTGGAATGTGATCAATATTTGGAAGATACACCACTCATTTCCCCTTCACCATAACAACTCGAGCTTAAACAACTCCCATCTAGTTTGAGGTACGCATTTCTAGGCCAAAACTCCACTTTTCTTGTTATTATTCATGGTTCTTTGAATAATTTTGAAGAGGAGAAGTTGCTGTGAGTTTTGAGAGAACATAAAACAGCCTTGGGATGGAACATTTCTGATATAAAGGGGATTAGTTCTTCAATGTGCATGCATAAAATTTTAATAGATGATGATTTTAAGCTTATAGTGCAGCCACAGCGAAGATTAAATCCATCAATGCAAGAAGTGGTGCATAAGGAGGTCTTGAAGCTTTTAGATGCAGGTATCATTTATCCAATTTCAGATAGTGCATGGGTAAGTCATATACATGTTGTGCCAAAGAAAGGAGGAATGACTGTAGTAAAGAATGACAATAATGAGTTAAACCAACAAGAGCAGTCACGGGGTGGCGAGTCTGCATAAATTATCGAAGACTAAACAATGCAACTAGAAAGGATCATTTTCCACTACCATTCATTGACCAAATGCTAGAAAGACTTGCAGGACACTCATACTATTGTTTTCTTGATGGGTTTTCAGGATATAATCAAATCGCCATAGCACCAGAAGATCAAGAGAAGACAACCTTTACTTGCCCATATGGAACTTTTGCATATAGAAGGATGCCTTTTTGGTCTTTACAATGTCCCCACCACATTTCAACGCTGCACGAAGTCAATATTTTTGGATATGGTTGAGAAGTTTATTGAAATTTTTATGGATGATTTTTTAGTTTTTCGTTATTCATTTGATAATTGTTTATCTAACTTAGCTTTGGTTTTGCAGCGTTGCAAGGAAACAAATCTGGTTTTGAATTGAGAGAAATGTCACTTTATGGTGGAAGAAGGGATTGTGTTAGGCCACAAAGTTTCCTTTAAGGGAATTGAAGTGGATTGTGCAAAAATAGATGTCATTGAAAAGTTACCTCCACCAACTAATTTTCAATGAGTGAGAAGTTTCTTGGGTCATGCAGAATTTTATCGACGATTTATAAAAGATTTTTCTTTAATCACTAAACCTCTTTGCAATCTTTTGAATAAAGATGCACCTTTTGATTTTTGCTCCTGACTGCTTGCATGCCCTTGAAATATTGAAAAAGAAATTGATTTCAGCACTTATAATTATTGCACCAGATTGGAATTTGCCTTTTGAATTAATGTGTGATGTTAGTGATTTGGCGATAGGTGCCGTTTTAGGGCAAAGAAAAAACAAAAATTTTCACACCATTTATTATGCAAGTAGAACTTTGACAGAAGCACAGCTTAATTATGCTACTACTTAAAAGAATTATTAGCTGTTGTATTTGCTTTTGACAAATTTCTATCTTATTTGATAGGTTCAAAGGTGGTTGTGTACACAGATCATTGAGCTCTCAAATACTTGCTTGCAAAGAAAGAAGCCAAACCAAGATTGCTTCGCTGGATTTTACTTTTACAAGAGTTCGATGTGGAAATCAAGGACAAGAAGGGTGTGAAAAATGTTGTGGCTGATCATTTATCTCGCATTGATCCAAAAAAAATGAAAACAAATTGCAGATTACACCAATTAATGAAGAATTTCCAGATGAGTATTTAATGATGATACAAACTCCTCCATGGTATGCCGATATAGTTAACTATTTGGTAGCAAAAATTTTACCTCATGAAATTACTTATCAACAAAAGAAGAAACTTCTCTGACTTGAAATATTATTTTTGGGAGGAACCTTTTCTATTTCGCCATTGTGCAGATCAAGTAATAAGGAGATGTGTACCTGAAGAGGAGATGGAGAGCATACTCAAACATTGCTACACATTGGAAGTTGGCGGCCATTTTAGTGGAGCAAAAACAGCAGCAAAAATTTTACAATCAGTTTATTGGCCATAAATTTTTTGAGATGCTTTTAATTTTTTTAAATTATGTGATCATTATCAAAGGGTGGGAAATATTTCTAGGAAACATGAGATGCCCCTAAATAATATCTTAATGATTGAATTATTTGATGTTTGGGGGATATATTTTATGGGTCATTTTCCATCTTCATTTTCTAATAAATATATTTTGGTTGTTGTAGATTATGTCTACATGTGGGTGAAAGCTGCTGCCTTACTAACCAATGATGCAAGAGTGGTGGTGAACTTCTTTAGGAAAAATATCTTTTCGCTATTTGGAGCTCCAAGGGAAATTATTAGCGATGGAGGAAAATATTTTTGCAACCGTCAATTTGATGTTTTACCTGCTAAGTATGGAGTTACTCATCATGTAGCAATACCATATCACCCTCAAACAAGTGGTCAAGTGGAGGTTCCAAATCGAGAGTTGAAGCGTATACTTGAGCAGACGGTAAATATGTCACGAACTGATTGGGCAAGAAAATTAGATGATGCATTATGGGCATATCGGACGGCATTTAAAACATCAATTGGAATGTCCCCCATAGGTTGGTGTTTGGTAAAGCATGTCACCTATCGGTGCAAAGCATCGCGCTTATTGGGCAATAAAGACACTTAATTTTGACTTGAAAAATGCAGGTGAAAAGAGAATGTTCCAACTAAATGAGATGCACGAGTTTCGCAATGATCCTTATGAAAATGCCAAGATCTATACAGAAAAGACTAAATAGTGGCACGATAAGCATATTTTGAGAAGAGAATTCAAGGAAGGGGTGAAGGTGTTGTTATTCAATTCAAAACTTAGACTTTTTCCATGAAAATTGCGATCTAGGTGGACAGAACCATTTGTTGTCACACGAGTTTTTCCATATGGAGCTATAGAAATTCATCATGAGAAAAAAGGGACATTCAAGGTCAATTGACAGCGGTTCAAGCCATACATGGATGGAGAAGTTGGAAAGGAAATCTTGTACATCGATAAGGCCAAACAACAGTGACAAATTGGAGAAAGTCTGGTTGAAGACTTTAAACTTAGGACTTCTTGAGAGGCAACCCATATTTTATTTTACTACATTTAGATCTGATTTTTCTTTTAGTTTATTGTAATTATAATTTTTTATTTTATTTTGTCGGATTACATAAGTTTGAAAGTCGCCGGGGTGGAGCTGTTTTCTACACCTGAATTGATGGCTGTTTTTTAGCAGGATGGAGTCAGAATCTGGAAAAGTGTTTCAAAGAGCTATTGTAAGAAATTGTCTTTGCTTTCCAGAACAAAAAAGAATCAGGCCATTTGGACACCTACAGCTCTAGATATCGATGAAACAATGAACGTCGCGCGTCCAGAATTTTAACACGAATTAGGGAAAAAATTCTGAACTTTTCGCATTGTTTTTGTTTTTCTTTTTCCTTTCCCGTTGATGACAATGTGATATTCAAGTTTAGGGGAAGGGGTACAAATTTATTTTTTATTTTATATATATTTGAAAAGAAAAACAAAACGAAGCATTTTAATTGGGCTTACCATTACACTTTTGAGTTCTTTATTGTTCTAAAGAATTGAAATAATTTTTTAGGATAGACAATATCTTATAAAGAAAGAGTAAGCATACTTATTTACTTGAGGATTATTGAATTTCAAAATTCCTTACACAATTGTGACAGTCATGTGATTATACATAAAAGAAAAATGTGATGTTTTTTCTTGTGATTAGCCCCTTTGATCTAGTCCTAAACAAAGTTTAAGTAAATAGAGTGATAATATTTAAAAAATTGAATGAATAAAGTTCTATCTACTCCAATATTTTGAGTTGCTTAGTAACTAGGAGTATTCATCACCAATGTTTATTTTTACGTCAAACGGCAACTTGAAATATGAGTATGCAAAAGCACTTTAAGTTTGTGACTTGTTGAGTAACCGGGTGAATTCATCACAAATATTTGCATTCGCGTCAAAGGCAAGTGTCAACTTATAGAAGAGTGGGAAAAAAAACTCTATTTTGCTACTCGGTTTGTAGTAGTGAGAAGGGGTAATCACAGATGGAGTTGTTACATACAATAATTACATTAATTGCATGACAAATATAATTGGCTTGGGAATTATGTATGAATAATTGCACTGGAGAAAGTGAGTATGCTGGGTTTTACTTTATTTTCTATTGTTTATATGTTTAATTGCAATTTTGATGCTTGCATGATAAGATTTCTTAGTGTGATGAGTTGAGCCTATTATTGATTATTATTCCTTTGTTCATGGTTTTACTTTTTGCTCGAGGATAAGCAAAATCTTATGTTTGGGGGTATTTGATGTGTATAATTTTTATATAAATATTTGTACCCATTTACCCATAAAAATTGCCTGTATTCGTCTATCGTGTTAATAATTCATCTTATTTCCATAGATTTCAGTAATTTAATTATTTTTGAAGGAATAAGATTTTGTGATGGAAGGTGAATATTTTCAGTAAAAATCAACAAACAAAACAAGGAGAATGATTGATAAATTTTTATCGATTTGTTGAATTTTGAATTTTACAATTTGGTCATGTGAAAAGCAAAATAGAAATGTTAAATTGCCAATAGAGGTGAAAATGAAATAAACAAATTTAAAAAGGGTTTAAAAGAGATAATGTGATTATTAGTTAGTTTAATTAATTTAAACCAATTAATTTTAATTTTATTCTGATTTTATTTTGTGTGTGTGCAGCACGTGTTTCAAGAAAAAGAAAAAGAAGAAAAAGAAGCAAGATATAAAGAGAAAATCAAATAAGGAGAGAAATAAATGAAGATGTGGGGTTTTCTGCAAAAATAAACCCTAATACCCACGTTCGGATCCCTATAAATAGAAGAGCAAAAAGCAATTGAGGGACACGCCTAACAAGAGAGAGAGCGATGGCTGATCTCTAATAATAAAAAAAAATAAAGGATGAAGAGAGACAGAGGAGCTCTGTCTGTGCTGTGGCGATGCGTACTCCAAGACGAAGCAGCGGAAACAAAGAGAGGGAAAGGGACAGCAGGGGCCTGGTGCGGTGACGTGGCATCTCTTCTGACTTTTGGCAGCTCGCGGTTCAAGAACAGTAAACAGAGTTCTCCTCTGTTGCGTTACTGACGCTGCGTGGGCGCGCGGTACGAGGGAGGAGAGAGAAACAAAAGGGGCACTGTTTTGGGCACTCTGATTTGTGGCTCGCCTTTTGGGGCGTCGGTTTGCAAAGTTTTTCTTTTGCAAAAACAGTTCTTTCTGTATCTTTTTTCTTCTTTTAATTTTACTATGCACTCCAAAACTGTATGTGTTAGTTGCAAATTTATTATGAACTAAATTTATTTTTCTAGAGCTTTGAGGCAGCCTAGTTTTGAGAACACAATTTTAATTTCATATTATTTTTTTATTTTTTCATGGTTATGTGTTTGATTTTTGCTCTTAATGCTTACAATTGTTTGGTCAACTTTTGTATAATCTATTAAATCATGGAGAGACTGAACTGGTAATTTGTGATTTCAAATTAATAAAATTAAATACCATTACAAGAGCGAACCGCTGTTAATGTGACCGTTAAAAAAAATCCATTGATCTCAATGAATTTTCAAATTAGTAATTTGTGTATGAACTATGACAAATAATTAGTTGAGAATATTTTTGATATTGCTTGAGAGAGAATATTGAATAATTTGGAATTTTGGTCTACAACTTGGAAAAATAATCTTTTTATTCACATGGAATTATAAATTGTGTGGGATTAATTATGTGAAATCAAAAGCCCTGGAATTAGTTTTACAATTAATAAACAACAAAATTTCAGATTCCGCTCCTTTTAATTAATTTAGTTAGTTCTTTAGATTAATTTAATTTAGTTGCTTTCTTTATTAAATTTTGATTTTCCAAATAGTAATTAATCTAGTAAATTTCGGTACTCGATAAAATAATTAGTCCTTGTGGGTTCGACACCCTTTTCACTTTTGTATACTACTTGTTGCGATTTTGTACACTTGCAAATATATCATATAATATGGATTTTTGAACAATGATCAAACTTAGTCAAAACAGCAGCTCAACCTGTTGGTTGTACTGTTTTGGTTCGATCAAACGGAGTATTAAATATTATCCAACAATTCTCAAACTTTACATAGTTCAACTAGACATATAGGAGAATCATAATCTAAAATTTCAACCTTTAACTAAATATTCTAGGAGTTATGCAATTTTGAACATGGATAAAAAATCAGCCAACACAACACAGAGACAGCAGCTCTCCTTCTTGCTGCGCCATTTTGTAACGATCAAGTAGGGTATTAAATCTTCTTCAAAAAATCTCAAATTTTACACACACATAGAAAACATATACAAGATACTACATTTCAAATTTCATCTCAAAATTCCATACCAATTGAGAGTTATGAATTTTTAAAGTCCAAACTTTCACTCTCAACAAAGCAGATTTCCTGCTGGCCCGGTTGAAAAAAACAAATACATTAAAAATAGCAAATAAATTCCATAAATTCTGAAATTTGGAATATATGTTGTTAACATATACATCTAACTTTCCATTTCAAGTTTTAACTCAAAATGAGATCTCAAGCTCAAGTTATGACTCCTTGAACATACCCAAAAATCAAGCAATACACAGGCCCAAATTCAGTCCTACTGTTTTGGAAATGCAATTTTTTAAAATATCAAATCAACTCCGAAAAATCTACAAAAAGTAGGGCTTGCTAAAGACTCTTATAAGATAATATGGTAAAATTTTGGTATAACAATTCTAACAATACACCAAGTTAGGAATTTCTAACTAAAGACATGCACATAATAGCAAGTTTGCAACTTTCTATCTCTACTTCACATCTCAACCAAACTCAAACATGAACAATTAACTACTCTATTGCCTCTTATCATCTAGCATTCAAGCAAGCATCATAATAAAAATAAATTAAACAATGATGAGTTTAGAAAATACCCATAAAGTTGTGTTGGAAGATAAAATACTTGTTGTGAAGCTAGCTTCTCCTTCTTGTAGCAATTTCCTTTCCTCCTCCTAAGCTCCATGAACCTACAAAAGAATTTGAACTCTCCTTCTCTCTTTCTTTTTCTCACTTTTCTTTTTAATTAAATGAAGAGTAGAGAAGATGAAGAAGAAGTAGAAATAGAAGTAGAAGATGAGATGGGAATGGAGGTGAGGTTGGAGATGGGGTGAGATGAAGATGGAGGTGGGGGTAGAGAATTGGGTTTCGGCAGCATGAGAGAAGGGAAGGAGAAGTAGGTCAATGGGAAAAAATGGGGAAGGGAAGGAGATGAGGTGGAGAGTTTTTAATTGGCTCTGGTGTGAGTCTTATACATCCTACCATAGTATATATATACACACACACACACACACACACACACACACACATTTCTAATATATATTTATACAAATACACATACATATGGTATATTCAAGTATAAAATCCAATTCAACACAAGTCAATTAAATATATATACATATAAATATATATAAATACATACATATACATATACATATAAAATACATACAAGTAGTCATGTATATGTATCATATATAATCCAATCAAAATATACATACATTCATATATATATATATAATAAAACACAAAGAAAGCTATCAAGTGGCTAGCCTTCAATCCCCCAAAAAATCAAAAGCCCAGATCTAACCTCACAAAACATATTTTTCCTCCCAAAACTCAAATTCAAATCCCCCATCCAAAAAAACTCCTATATTTATTTAATTTTTTTTCTCTCTCTCTCTCCCCCTTCCTCTTCTAATAAAAAATTTAAGAAAATAAAAATTTTAAATTTTTTTAAAAAAATAAAAATTTAAAAACCAAAAAAAAAATTTAATTTTAAAAATAATTCAAGAAAATCATATAATATGTTTTTTTCTGGACCCCCATAAGTTTCTCATATAATATGTTTGCTACTTCAATTAATTTGCTAGATCTCCTAAACTATTTTATATGATCAAACAAGGTGCACCTGTTCCGAAGACGTGCCGTAGGCACGTGTCGACGGGCAAACCTTGTGTATATATATATATATAGGGAAATGATCGAGTGAGAACTCTGGTGAGAACCACGTGAGAACTTTTTTTTGGGACATTAGTTGAAAGATCTGAACCGTTCATTTTGATCTACACAACTCAATTAGTCCATGGATGAGAAATCAAGTCATTTGAGATTTGTTTTCCCATGCATTGAAGTGTTATAAATTGTGTGGCTGAAAAATCGTTATTTTTTATAGTGACATGATGCATGGACAAATGAATACCAAATGACTTGATTTTATATTTCTAGATTAAATTAGTTATGTTAAACAATGTGAACGGTTCGGATTATCCATAGGATGGATAGGCGTGGAGTTCTCACGAAGCTTATTGTGAGAACGGTTCTCACCGGATCGCTACCCTATATAGGAAAAACTTCCATTGTGCACTACCCCTCTGTGTACACTCGGACTTTTAGCCTTCGTATCGACGATCCGAACCGTTCACATTGATCTATACATCTAAATTAGTCTAAATATGTAAAATCAAATCATTTGAAATTCATTTTCCATCCCTCATGTGACTATAAAAATAATGATTTTCAGCCATACAGTTTTGTAACACTCCAATGAATAAGCAAATGAATTTCAAATGATTTGATTTTACATAGTTAGACTAATTTAGATGTGTAGATCAATATGAATGGTTCGGATCGTTAGTACGAAGGCAGAAAGACCGAGTACACATGCTGTGTGCACCATAGGTGGTGCACAATGGAAGACTTCTGATACATCTGAGGAGAATGTTAGTACTAGAGTGAGGAAGAGCTCCAGAAGGAGGACAATACCTGATCGATTAAGATACTATGGTTTACATAGTGTACAGGTGCACAAGCAGATAATTGAAGAGAGGTCTTGGCAGAAAAATGCAAAGCAGGTGTGAAAGGGATCTACAGCAGGGTATAAATAGGGTATAGGGTGTGTGTGAGCTGGTTATGCAATGGTAACAAACTTTGTCTTCTTCTAAAAATCTCTAACAAACTTCTTTTCCTCATCCTTCTTCTCTTCTCCAGATTCTTCTGTAAATCCTCTATTGTTCTTGAACTATTGATTTCTAATCCATCAACATTAGTTGAATGCCAGCATTGAATTTGGGAGATATAGACACAGGAGTATTTGATTGTCTTGAGGTGGATCTGAACATCAATCTGGGGTATCAATTTGGTGCTTTCACTGCTTGAGCTCTGGCAATGGCAGAAGGGAGACGATCAGTAGAAGATCTACGTGAAGCTGCTCGCATTCAGGCTGAGCAATTGCAAGCATTAACAAATGATGTTGATACACAAAAGAAGCTATTCTCAGAAATGTTTCTATGATTTGCAACCATGGAGAGCAACATGGAGCGATTTACAGCCATGGAGGAGAAGCTTAATCGTGTTGAAACTATTGAGGAGAAGCTGGATCAGCTGCTTAGGAGTACTGTTTCATCGGGGAATCCACCCTTTGTAAGATCATCTTCCTCATCATCACATCATGATAACCACTTCAAAAACCCTCGACTAGATTTTCCTAGATTTGAAGGCAATAATCCTATGGAATGGTTATTCAAAGCTAACCAATATTTTGCATTTCATAAAACTCCTATGGAACAAAAACTTCAGATTGTATCATTCCACCTCAATAGCAGAGCATTAGCTTGGTTTCAATATAAGTATGAAAATGGTGATTTTCAAAATTGGGAGGTGTTTGTTAAGGAGCTAGATATCAGGTTTGGGGTTTCTCCTTTTGTAGATCATACAGGCCAGCTATTTAAACTCACTCAAACCACCACACTAGCAGCTTATCAAGATCAATTCGACTTGTTGATTAACAAGACCAAGGGTCTATCCACTAGTCACATTTTGAGCAACTATATCTCAGGGCTAAAACCTGATATCCGTAGAGAAGTAATAGCACATAAGCCAACTACATTAGCTGATGCAATTGGCTTAGCCAGACTCCAGGAAGATAAGATTACTGAACCAAGATACCAAGGTGGTCGTGGGGGATATCAAAGGCCACCATGGTAGCCACCACCTAGTAACCTACCACCTCTACTACCAAATCCAGAACACACCAAAAACACACCAAACACAAATTTCCAATCCAAATTTGCAGTAAAAAGAATTCCACCAGCTGAATGGGCAGCTAGAAAGGAGAAGGGGTTATGTTTCAACTGTGATGAGAAGTATGTACCTGGCCATAGGTGTCAATGCAAATTCTTAATGTTGCTAGTGGAAGAAGGGGAGGAACAAGGTGTGACACCGGAAGAGTTGCAGCACACAGGAGCTTAGGGTAGTTCATATGAAGTTGCTAGTGATGATACCCTAGAGATTTCTTTTCATGCTTTTTCAGGCAATAAATCTTTAAGAACCCTAAGAGTGCAAGGTTCTATCAATAATCAAGTGATACAAATTATGATTGATAATGGTAGTACTAACAACTTTATGCAGGAAAGACTGGCTAGATTTTTGAATTGGCCAATCCATCCAACCCCCCAGTTCACAGTGATTGTAGGTAATGGAGAAACACTGCAATGTGAAGGGAAATGTTTGGGTGTTCCTGTGGAGATTCAAGGTCACTCTTTCATGATTGATTTCTATATTTTACTTATACATGGCTCAGATGTAGTTTTGGGTATTCAATGGTTGAGGCTATTAGGAATAGTTGTTCATGACTATGATGCAATGACCATGGAGTTTGTATTTGGTAATAAAAAAGTTTTAATCCAAGGTGGAGAAGGCCCAGGTCCATCACAAATAGAACTCAATTCATTGCGGAGGGAGATTACTACAAATGCAATAGGAGAATTCTTTCACTTAGTATTACAAGAAGAAGACCATGACCTAGCATATTCATCCCGATATTGCAACACTGATACAACAACATGACTCCTTATTCCATGAAGTGAGTGGGTTGCCTCCTGCAAGAGAGTTTGATCAGTCTTTGCATTTGATACCAGGTATGGGTCCGACCAATGTCAGACCCTACAAGTATCCACGTTTCCAGAAGAATGAAATAGAAAGGCAGGTTCAAAAGATGTTACAAGAAGGGATAATTAGACATAGTAGAAGCCCATTTTCATCTCCAGTACTACTAGTCAAGAAGAAAGATGGGACATGGAGATTCTATGTCGACTATAGAGCTCTCAACTCAATCACAATAAGGGATCAATTTCCTATACCAACAGTAGAGGAACTTTTTGATGAACTGCAAGGTGCAAATTTTTTTACCAAACTAGACCTCAGAGCTGGTTACCATCAAATCAGAGTTCGAGCTGAGGATGTCGAGAAAACAGATTTTAGAACCCATGAAGGCCATTACGAATTTTTAGTCATGCCATTTGGCCTAACTAATGCTCCTTCAACATTTCAAGCAACAATGAATTTCATGTTCAAACCTTATCTGCGAAAATTTGTCCTTGTGTTTTTTTATGACATTTTAGTGTATAGTGCAAGTTGGGCAGCACATTTGCAGCAACTAGCTATGGTATTGAGAGTTCTAGAACAAAATCAATTCTTTGTTAAGAAGAGTAAATGCGAATTTGGTAAGCAATCTCTCGAGTATCTGGGGCACTTGATTTCTGCAGACGGTGTTCAAGCATGTCCTTCTAAGGTGGAAGCTATTAAAGATTGGCCAACTCCAAAGACAGTAAAGCAATTAAGGGGATTCTTGGGATTAGCAGGCTATTATAGAAGGTTTGTTAAAGGGTATGCGTCCAAAGCTGCAGCACTTACAAACTTGTTGAAGAAAGACTCATTCAAGTGGAGCACAGAAGCTGAGTATGCTTTTTCTCAACTCAAAGAAGCTCTGCAAAATACACCTGTGTTAGCATTACCAGATTTTTCAAAGCCATTCACTATAGAGACTGATGCATCGGGGAAGGGAATTGGGGCTGTGTTGCAACAAGATGATCATCCAATAGCATTCTTTAGTAGAATGATGTCTCCAAGAATGCAGTCAGCATCTACTTACACAAGAGAAATGTTTGCAATTACAGAGTCAATTAAAAAGTGGAGGCAATACTTATTGGGCAGAGAATTTACTATATGCACAGACCATCAAAGCCTGCACCATATGGTCACTCAAACAATCCAAACCCTGAATAGCAGAGGTGGGTCTATAAGCTAGCAGGATACAATTTCAAAATTGTTTACAAACCAGGAAAGGTTAATTCAGCTGCAGATGGGCTTTCCAGATCTCAGAGTGAAGAAAGTAGTACTTTGATGACATCAATCTCAATTCTACAGGATGGGATTTATGCACAAATTAGGGAAGAAACTACCAAGGATCTTGAATTGGCTAAACTCATTGAAGAAGTCACACAAAATCCTACAGCTCAACCTCAATTAACCTTCAGATATGGGTTATTATTCAGTAAAGGTAGAGTGCTGGTTCCACAACAACTCAAGAGGTTGATTATGCAGGAGTGGCATTCATCACCTGTGGGAGGTCATGCTGGCATTGAGAAGACTTTGGCTAGGATCAAAAAGTCTTTTATATGGAAGGGAATGTCCAAGGATATCCATCAGTTTGTGCAAGAGTGCTCTATATGTCAACAGACTAAGTATAGTACTTCGAAGCCTGGGGGTTTACTTCAACCACTGCCAATTCCACAACAAATCTGGTCTGATATATCTATGGACTTCATAATTGGATTGCCCTTATCACAAGGTAAATCTGCCATACTTGTAGTAGTGGATCGATTGTCCAAATATGCTCATTTCATAGCTTTAATGCCTAACTTCACAGCATCAAAGGTAGTTGCCTTATTTGCTACTAACATTATCAAGTTACATGGCATACCTAAATCAATAATCTCTGATAGAGATTCCATATTTTTGAATCATTTTTGGAGTGAATTGTTTAAAGCACAGGGAACAATTTTGAAGCACAGTACAACCTACCATCCACAAACAGATGGGCAGACAGAAGTCGTAAATAGATGCATTGAATAATACCTGAGGGCATACTGCAGTGAATATCCACAACAATGGGCCAAATTGGTTGATTTGGCAGAATATTGGTATAACACTTCCTTTCACTCTTCCACGGGCTTTACACCATTTGAGATTGTATACAACAGGAACCCTCCTTCTATGATAGACTACCTCCCAGGAATCATTAGAAACAGTGCTGTAGATGAAGAACTCCAAGGCAGAGCAAAGGTTTTGAACAAGCTGAAGACAAATCTCTTGCAAGCTCAACTGGGAATGAAACAGACAGCAGATATGCACAGGGTGGAAAGGCAATTTGAAGTTGGTGATTGGGTTTTTGTGAAGCTACAAGCTTATATACAGCAATCACTTCATCATAGACAATGGCAAAAGCTGGCAAAGAGGTATTATGGGCCATATGGGTGGTAAAAAGGATTGGGGCAGTTGCGTATCAGCTACAACTGCCACCTGAGTCCAAAATACACCCAGTTTTTCATGTATCCTTGTTAAAAAAGTGCATGGGTGATCATGCTACAGTGGTGCCTTCAATGCTTCCTCCCCATTCAAATGGAGATAAAATATATTTTCAACCATCTGCAGTTCTAGGGAAAAGAGTGGTGAAGATTGGGAACACTTTGCAAAATCAAGTTTTGGTTCAATGGGAGGGATTATGAAATGAAGATAATAGCTGGGAAGATGTAGCATCCATTATAAAGGCTTTTCCACAACTGCAGTTAAACCTTGAGGACAAGGTTTTGTTTGAAGAGGGGGGTATTGATACATCTGAGGAGAATGTTAGTAGTGGAGTGACGAAGAGCTCCAGAAGAGGACAATACCTGATCGATTAAGATACTATGGTTTACATAGTGTACAGGTGCACAAGCAGATAATTGAAGAGAGGTCTTGGCGGGAAAATGCAAAGCAGGTGTGAAAGGGATCTACAGCGGGGTATAAATAGGGTATAGGGTGTGTGTGAGCTGGTTATGCAATGGTAACAAACTTTGTCTTCTTCTAAAAATCTCTAACAAACTTCTTTTCCTCATCCTTCTTCTCTTCTCCAGATTCTTCTGTAAATCCTCTGTTGTTCTTGAACTATTGATTTCTAATCCATCAACATTAGTTGAATGCCAGCACTGAATTTGGGAGATATAGACACAGGAGTATTTGATTGTCTTGAGGTGGATCTGAACATCAATCTGGGGTTTCAACTTCCCTATATATATATATATATATATATATATATATATATATATTAAAAATAAAATATTTATTTGTAAAATATAAGAATATATTGCACAAAAATATTATTTTCCCAAAGATTGTCTCGCTAAAACAATCGAGACAATACACACAATTTAATTGAGAAGATATCCCGAATGTACCTCATCGGGTTCAGAATATATAATATATCTGAAAATTCCTCAATTAAGAATAATAAACATGAAAAATATATAATCACGTGCAATTCTCAGATGTGCATCGATTAATATACAAAATAGTTATTTACTATTTTGCGGGGTGTTACACGCCTGCATACACATGGCAGAATCCCGGAGAAAACTGTCGTGCTTTATCATGCGCTAGTCAGGGACGAAGAGTTTTTTGTGCTCTTCGGTGAGAATCACCTCCACCGCTGCGGTAAGAGGCAAAGCTTCTAGGACCAGTGCGGCACCGAGGGTGAACTCCCCAGCGGATGGGGCAGGAGAAGCGGAGGGGGGAGACTTCAAATTGACCAACAGAGTGGTGGGCGCCGAGCCCCGTGCAGCTTTGGCAGACGATGGCCCCGCGGTTGTCCTCTTCCTCCTCTTCCCATCGAGTGCCTTGCTACTTAGACCCCCTCGATCGGACAGCATCGATCTAAAGTCCATGTCTGCTGCTTTTGCAAAGTGAGGAACGAAGAAATTAGCATGTAAAGATACAGAAGTACAAAAAAAGAGAAATATGATATGCATATAGGGTCATCGGACTGAGATCCCCACCAAAGAGGACCTCCTCGGTTATATCTTTCCAACACAGAGGAGGACGGCTCAGAAGTTTTAAAACAACCTCATCCTCATCAGGACTCAACACTGGTTCGGCTTTCGCCTACTTCAGCACCTCCTCTCTCCACCTCGTGGGAATCTCCCACGGTGGCTACTCTGAATCGAAAAATACTTCTCCTTCCAAAATTTGCTGGAGTCGGGGTTGTCGATCAGCTTCAACCCCCCCCCCCTCGGCGCGGCGAAAAATAATACCTATACTCCGTCTTGCTCTTCGATGGATTCTGTAGAGCCTCCGGAGAACACTGAGCTGAGGCATGACCCCTGCTGTCTGGCATTGAAGAATAAAGCCGTTGACATGCCTCCACATATTTGGCATGTACTGGACCGGACTCAAAAAGTACCACTTCAGTACCTCAGTCACAAATGGCAGAAGGGGTAGACGAAGTGTAACCCCTATTTTCCGATTATACGGATTTCTATTTCTTTTCTCTTTTTCCGTGTATTCTTGTATTTCAATTTTGTATAAATCATCCCAATGCATTTAAATCATTTTGAATATCCTATTGAAACTCAAATTTATATTCCATACTAGAATTTGTCTCTTCTTTTATTTATTTCACTTTGAAGCCCAATTTCGTATTCGATTTTAATTAAATTAATTTGAGCCCAAAATATTTTTAGCCCAATGTCCTAATTGTTTTAATTAATTTTTGAGCCCAAGAACCAAACCCACTAACCCAGAACCCATTACCCCTATATTGTACAGAATCAAATCTATACACACAGCCCTATACAATTTCTTCACTTTTCCCCACTCTTCCGACAATCCCGTAACCACTCCCCCACTATCTCTCTTTCCCGTTATTAACAACCCCGTTTCATTCTTTCCCCGTTACCCTCTCTCTCTCCCGTTCATTCTCCCCACCTCTCTCTGTTCTCTAACAAACAGAGAACGAACAAAGCAGAACCCAAACTCTTCTCCCTCTCCTTCGTCCAGCTCCACAGTCGTCGCTCCAGTCGCGCGACCCCGCCAGTCGACACCATCACCACCAGAGAACCCTGTTTCCTCTTCGACTTCTCCATCACCAGTTCTCCTCGTCGCCGTCTTCAACCCACTTCCGCCTTGCCGCCTGCAATCAGCTCCGTCGAGCCGCCATTACCAACCCTTCGAGCTCTTCAGTCGTCGACTCCATCGAACCCCCTCCGCTGTCGCCTTCCTCCCCCTGCGCCGACCACCGCTCGAAGCTCCGTTTCCTCGTCGACGCGCCACCCGAAGCTTCGCCAGCCTCGTCTTCAACCATCGCTGCTTTCGCTCGACTCCCAGCCTCGACATCGTTCATCTCCCGTTCGTTTCCTCCACAGTGAAGCATCGACCACCACAAGCTCCTCACCGAAGTGCCGTGCCGCTCACTCCTCCGCCTGCCACCTGTGCCGCAATCGCTGCACCTTTCCGCCAGTTCTCTCCCGCTCGAACTCCGACCTCGATCGCTCATCGCTTCGCTCCAGTCGCGCCACCCTCCCTTTTCCGTCGCCGCTCTCTCGCCAGCGCCATCGCCGATTCCCTCTGTGCGTCGCCTCCCTGAGCATCGCGCGCCGCCTGAGCCCCCACCTTTCCGCCGTCGTTCCCATCGCGCGCCCACTTCTTGCCCGCGCTCGCCCTTTTCCTCTCTCTCTGTCTCTGTGTTGAAGTGGAGAAGAAGGAGGAGTTGGGGAAAATTTTAGTTGCTATGTATTATATTGGTATTTGAAGATACTGTTTTGGTGATTGGATATTTGTATTGGAGTTGGTTATTATGGAGGAGTAGATTGTTGTTGATGTTCGGTGTTGTGGAGTAGAAGATTGGATTGGAGGTGTTGACTGTCTTGAAGTTTGTGAAGGAGCTGCTACTGTTCGGGAGAAAGGAGATTCGCTTGATTGCTCTTTGGATTATTGGAGTTGCTGACTTGGCGTGGCTGCCACACATCTCGCACATGTTCGACTGCCCGGGATACTGATCCCGTTATTCTAGTGTTCAATTTTATCGTCGTCAACTAACAGGCAAGTCCACTTGAACTGTTTTATTTATTCTAGTTCAAGCTTATTGATCTCCTGCAAGTAGTTCCATTTTAATTATCTTAATTTGCCTTGTGTCCCTTCCGTTGGGAGTATCGAGGGTTTACACGAGCTAACCCGACGTACTCTTGACATCTTATATTTATCCATTGACTCAAACCCAAGCCTGAACACATATTTGACATGAATAAAATAAATAAACTCGTGCATGAGAAAATACATCTTGATTAAATACATGTTATTACTTAAGATCTTGTTACTTGAACTTGACATGATAAACTTGACTTATTACTGGGGAATTACACTTGACTTGTTGACTTGGAAAAATTCACATTACTTGCTTCACAGTAATCTTGATACATGTATGATTCAATAACTCGATAATTTCTACTTGATGAACATTTATGTGATGCTGCCTTGTTTGTCTTGTACTGAGGTTTCGACCCAGTTTTATCAGGAACCAGTTAAATTAATATAAAGAGAATTGTTGCTTTAGAATTACTACTTCATGCCTATTATTGTGTAATATATCATGTTGCTGCATTATCACCATTCACTTGACATTATTATAACCACTTGCATGTACATGAATGATTTAATAAAATATTAAATAAGCCGGGGTTTTTAAGGGTTGACCTAGTAGTGGACAGTCTCAGAAAATGTACTCGGTAGGGCCCTCTTGTTACATGGACTTGTTATATAGAAGGAGGAGAATACGTGTGGAGACGTGACTTGTTATGTTGTTATCTTGTTGTCGTGATATGCCGAGTACACGCTCTGTTGACCCCACCACGAAGTCTAAAACGAACACTGTTGTGCGTGCATGGAATCTGTAGTATGGGATGCAGTAGTACGTGCACTAGTTAGGAGAAACAACTTGATAATAGACCTAGTTGACATGTATATATACTTGATTAAGACCAATTGTTACTAGTACCCATTATTGCCTTTGCAAACTTGATCTTGATTCATATTCCTTCATATACCCTGTTCCTTTACTCTCTGCTTGTCACTACTTGCTGTCCGTACTTGCTCTAAGGACAAATTTTCCTTCTTTTTAGATAATCAAGCACAGATGCATAAAGAGAATTTCTAGGAGGCATTGACGAGCAGTTCCTCTACATTGGAGCAGGAGTCTCTCGAGTTAATTGGTAAGTCTTTATATTCCAGATATGGTTATTGAATTTCATTCTAGTTTATGTGATCGTGTTTCCTGCGTGGCTGTGATTAAATTTTCTTATATTGTTGAGCTAAGACTGGTACAGCTTATGAATGATATTAAAATCATTCGCTGGGCCTACGTCACGGGCTCGTATTCCTGTATTTTGGGAAGCGGGGCGTGACAGGTTTTTAGTGGTATCAGAGCCCAGGTTAGGCTCTAACTATGTTGGAGTTTAGCTGGTTTGTCTAATATGTTAGTCATGATTGGCTAATGTGTTAGTCAAGTTTGGTTCTAGCCAGTCTAACTCGATAATATGCGCACCACGTTAATCACATGAACTTGTAATAACCAACATCTATCTGGATACTCCTCTCATTCGATTTCTCTTTTGATCCCTTCACATTCAGTTCCTTCATCTCTCAGTTGTTTCGTCCCTTCCATTCATTCACATTCATTGATTCTTCATTGGGTATAAATTCTTCCTTTTTGTACCAACATTCCTTTGAATCTGGAGTTATCCATTATTTTCTTTTCGCTTGGTTCGTCGATCTGCACCGGGGATCTTCAACGACATGTTAGAGGCTCGTTTAATTCCCATGTTACTATATATTTTTATGATATATTTAATGTATAAATTTGCTACACTATATATATATTTTCTCATTCCCATTGCATTGTGTTTATACATGTATTTTATTCCGTTTTCTCCATACTTTTATAAATCATTTCCGCTACTGCGACTTTGTGCTATTGTGTTTGATATTTATAATTTATACATTTATTTTTGATATCCGATTGTGTGGCTTTCAACTTCATTTCTTACCTTTCTACTATTTTATATCACGAATTTCAAAACATAACATCATACTTAAATTAAATAATCTCTATCCCTGTGTATATGGGAGGTTACATTTTTCATCTCACCACTTCAGTGCAACTTAATGTCGAGATGACAAATATGCAACTCGATGTCAATAGAGGCAAATTGCAACTGGATATCGGCGAGGCAAAATGTGCAGCCGAATATCCGGACGGCAACTTGAAACCTGATGTCGTGAAGGCAAACATGCAACTTGATGTTAAGAATGCAAGATTTTCTACCTATTTGTTAATTTATATTTCAAGACAATTTTACTTATATAATGAAACTAAAAGTAAGGAAATATTTTTCTTATGACATTTTGTTTATACAATTACACTTTATGTTTCCATACAATTTGAACAAGTATAGTGGATTTTACTCTATTTTGTGTTTATGAATTTTTACATTTACACTAAGATTGAGTACATCAACTATGGTCTAAAGTTTTCGTTCTTTGTGAATTACTATTTATTGCCACGGTTTTCCAATTCTTTAACATTCTAAATTTCGTACTTTGTTTTCACGTCCTAATGATTTGACTCTTACTTTTATAGTGTTTAATGAACTCTTTTAATGTCTCCTTGTGTATATATATATAATTTGGCCTAGTTTACCTGTTACCCTTAATGTATTTTTCGGGTATCGATTATAATGTCAACATTCACTAATTATTATATTTCCTTTACCTTCATTGCTAAATTTGTTTGTATTTTTATGTATCTTGACTGGTTATTTTCCAAAAAAAAAAAATATTTTTTTTTTATATAACCTTTAAATTTGTGTTTCCTTGTTGTTTGTATGATTATCAACCTTTTTATATTTGGGTTTGAATTCTTATTGAATAGCCTCCTATTTTCTTACGATTGGTAATTAATGGTGTATTTTGACTTCACTTTTCATTTATATTGATCGACTATATATATTCTTGTTTGATTTATTTATAGAGTTGATAAACCAAATTCTTACTTTGTTTTATAACGTTATTATTATTGTTATGTTTCTCGTTATTATTATTGATATCATTATTATTATTGATATTGCCGTTGTTATTGATATTGTTGTTTGCATTATTTTATTATTACTGTTGTTAATAATGAATTATTTTCGTACAAAAAAAAATTGTTGAACCAAATTATATTCTGTCTTACATTATTATTTTTACCGGTATTGTTAATATTTTATTATTATTGGTGTTATTATTGGTATTTTGTTGAAGCATAAATTTTATATACACTTGATTGTCCTATATTTAACTTGAGCTCAAACCCTTGTTTCTGCACATATGTATCTTTCCGTGTACTTTCTGTATTTAAGATTTTTATAGCTTCCTTCCGCTTTCAAATTCTTTTCAGCAATTTACATTTTCAATTGATCGGATTTTAACAAAATAATATTCTAGTTTCTAAGAAACTTTTATTTCATCTGACTATTGGGAAAAAAAAATTTATTTCAAACAACGGTGTATTTTGTTCTACATTTTAAGTGATCGAATATTTATATCATATACTACTACTGTTTGGATTAATTTAGTAAATCTATTAAACTCAATTTTCCATTCTGACCCATATGTGTATATTATTATTATTATATCTCTTTCTACTATTATTATTATCATTATTATTTTTAATTTTATTGTTATTATTGTTATTATTACTATGTTATTGTTATTATCATTGTTATTTTATTGTTAGTAGTGTTGATATTTTGTTTTTATTATTGTTATTGGTATTATTATGCTTGTCGTTACTATTACTATTACCTTGTTTTGAGCTCGAATATGCTCAATTTTATATATTTTTCACTATTTGATTTAATGTATATTTTAAAAATCCTATAGCCTATTTCCTTGTTGGATTTAAACCTGTTATTTGATTATAACCCAATTCTCCTACCCATTAGTCTTGATCTATAACATATCTTTTGATCATTTAAAAATTGAAGGCAAACTTTATATTCATTTTCAATTATTTATTTATATCTATCTTGAGCCCATACTGTCCATGATCCTAGTGTCTATTCTTGTCTTCCTACTCGGTTCGTCGATTGGTGTCATATGGCCTACATCGACATGGTATGTTACTTGGGACATCGCCATCAGAGTAGTGCAGTGGAAGCGTGGTTGGCCCATAACCCACGGGTCCCAGGATTCTCTTTTGTTCCTTCTTCCTTACATCATTCAATTCTGGTTCGATCTTTTCACCCGTCGTTTTTTTTTGTCGATTTATTATTCGACATCGATCTTATCTATGTCCTTTTCTTATTCTGGTACTCCCATCATTTGAGTTTTCTTTTCTAATTTTTCCTGCCATGTTATTTCTTAAATTGCTTCTGTTTTGTCCTGCCGCCTGCCAAAATGAATTTCGAGGACAAAATTCTTGTTGTAAGGTGGGTAGGATTTGTAACCCCTATTTTCCGATTATACGGATTTCTATTTCTTTTCTCTTTTTCCGTGTATTCTTGTATTTCAATTTTGTATAAATCATCCCAATGCATTTAAATCATTTTGAATATCCTACTGAAACTCAAATTTATATTCCATACTAGAATTTGTCTCTTCTTTTATTTATTTCACTTTGAAGCCCAATTTCGTATTCAATTTTAATTAAATTAATTTGAGCCCAAAATATTTTTAGCCCAATGTCCTAATTGTTTTAATTAATTTTTGAGCCCAAGAACCAAACCCACTAACCCAGAACCCATTACCCCTATATTGTACAGAATCAAATCTATACACACAGCCCTATACAATTTCTTCACTTTTCCCCACTCTTCCCACAATCCCGTAACCACTCCCCCACTATCTCTCTTTCCCGTTATTAACAACCCCGTTTCATTCTTTCCCCGTTACCCTCTCTCTCTCCCGTTCATTCTCCCCACCTCTCTCTGTTCTCTAACAAACAGAGAACGAACAAAGCAGAACCCAAACTCTTCTCCCTCTCCTTCGCCCAGCTCCACAGTCGTCGCTCCAGTCGCGCGACCCCGCCAGTCGACACCATCACCACCAGAGAACCCTGTTTCCTCTTCGACTTCTCCATCACCAGTTCTCCTCGTCGCCGTCTTCAATCCACTTCCGCCTTGCCGCCTGCAATCAGCTCCGTCGAGCCGCCATTACCAACCCTTCGAGCTCTTCAGTCGTCGACTCCATCGAACCCCCTCCGCTGTCGCCTTCCTCCCCCTGCGCCGACCACCGCTCGAAGCTCCGTTTCCTCGTCGACGCGCCACCCGAAGCTTCGCCAGCCTCGTCTTCAACCATCGCTGCTTTCGCTCGACTCCCAGCCTCGACATCGTTCATCTCCCGTTCGTTTCCTCCACAGTGAAGCATCGACCACCACAAGCTCCTCACCGAAGTGCCGCGCCGCTCACTCCTCCGCCTGCCACCTGTGCCACAATCGCTACACCTTTCCGCCAGTTCTCTCCCGCTCGAACTCCGACCTCGATCGCTCATCGCTTCGCTCCAGTCGCGCCACCCTCCCTTTTCCGTCGCCGCTCTCTCGCCAGCGCCATCGCCGTTTCCCTCTGTGCGTCGCCTCCCTGAGCATCGCGCGCCGCCTGAGCCCCCACCTTTCCGCCATCGTTCCCATCGCGCGCCCACTTCTTGCGCGCGCTCGCCCTTTTCCTCTCTCTCTGTCTCTGTGTTGAAGTGGAGAAGAAGGAGGAGTTGGGGAAAATTTTAGTTGCTGTGTATTATATTGGTATTTGAAGATACTGTTTTGGTGATTGGATATTTGTATTGGAGTTGGTTATTATGGAGGAGTAGATTGTTGTTGATGTTCGGTGTTGTGGAGTAGAAGATTGGATTGGAGGTGTTGACTGTCTTGAAGTTTGTGAAGGAGCTGCTACTGTTCGGGAGAAAGGAGATTTGCTTGATTGCTCTTTGGATTATTGGAGTTGCTGACTTGGCGTGGCTGCCACACATCTCGCACATGTTCGACTGCCCGGGATACTGATCCCGTTATTCTAGTGTTCAATTTTATCGTCGTCAACTAACAGGCAAGTCCACTTGAACTGTTTTATTTATTCTAGTTCAAGCTTATTGATCTCCTGCAAGTAGTTCCATTTTAATTATCTTAATTTGCCTTGTGTCCCTTCCGTTGGGAGTATCGAGGGTTTACACGAGCTAACCCGACGTACTCTTGACATCTTATATTTATCCATTGACTCAAACCCAAGCCTGAACACATATTTGACATGAATAAAATAAATAAACTCGTGCATGAGAAAATACATCTTGATTAAATACATGTTATTACTTAAGATCTTGTTACTTGAACTTGACATGATAAACTTGACTTATTACTGGGGAATTACACTTGACTTGTTGACTTGGAAAAATTCACATTACTTGCTTCACAGTAATCTTGATACATGTATGATTCAATAACTCGATAATTTCCACTTGATGAACATTTATGTGATGCTGCCTTGTTTGTCTTGTACTGAGGTTTCGACCCAGTTTTATCAGGAACCAGTTAAATTAATATAAAGAGAATTGTTGCTTTAGAATTACTACTTCATGCCTATTATTGTATAATATATCATGTTGCTGCATTATCACCATTCACTTGACATTATTATAACCACTTGCATGTACATGAATGATTTAATAAAATATTAAATAAGCCGGAGTTTTTAAGGGTTGACCTAGTAGTGGACAGTCTCAGAAAATGTACTCGGTAGGGCCCTCTTGTTACATGGACTTGTTATATAGAAGGAGGAGAATACGTGTGGAGACGTGACTTGTTATCTTGTTATCTTGTTGTCGTGATATGCCGAGTACACGCTCTGTTGACCCCACCACGAAGTCTAAAACGAACACTGTTGTGCGTGCATGGAATCTGTAGTATGGGATGCAGTAGTACGTGCACTAGTTAGGAGAAACAACTTGATAATAGACCTAGTTGACATGTATATATACTTGATTAAGACCAATTGTTACTAGTACCCATTATTGCCTTTGCAAACTTGATCTTGATTCATATTCCTTCATATACCCTGTTCCTTTACTCTCTGCTTGTCACTACTTGCTGTCCGTACTTGCTCTAAGGACAAATTTTCCTTCTTTTTAGATAATCAAGCACAGATGCATAAAGAGAATTTCTAGGAGGCATTGACGAGCAATTCCTCTACATTGGAGCAGGAGTCTCTCGAGTTAATTGGTAAGTCTTTATATTCCAGATATGGTTATTGAATTTCATTCTAGTTTATGTGATCGTGTTTCCTGCGTGGCTGTGATTAAATTTTCTTATATTGTTGAGCTAAGACTGGTACAGCTTATGAATGATATTAAAATCATTCGCTGGGCCTACGTCACGGGCTCGTATTCCTGTATTTTGGGAAGCGGGGCGTGACACGAAGGCCGACGTGAAATGCGTCGAAGGGGAAAAAATACATGTCAGGAGAGGTCAAATAAGCTCTAACACCCGTACTTGAAAGAAGAAGTTTGAACTCCCTCGGTATCACGAAACTCTTTCAGAAACGTACGAAATCCCTCTCTAAAAGTATTAATAGGATGTCATCGACTTCGGAGTGTTCTCGTGGCCTATTCTCCTCGTATGCAGCCGACATTCCGTATACTACCCTGGACAGAAGGTCGTCGGAGTAATCTCGAACTTGCCGAGGCTCGTCGAGGGGCACGGAAGCCTACCTAACTCCCCCGCTACCCTCACCTTCTCCACTACTATCTCGGCAATAACCGATCCTACCACCCTCTTTCCCTTATCCACTATTGGGGGAAGATCAATTGCCAATCCCCTCCGTGGTCCGAAGTGGAGGCCTCACCCCCGAAGAAACCCTAGACATCTCGTAAAATATATAAGTGAAAATATATTTTTACCTTGATGTGACTACTGCGGTTGGAATAGTTTGCCAGAAAATCAAACGCCAGGTCACGACCGCTAGTAAAACTACCCAGGAGCAAAAGAAATTTTTTCAAGAAACAAGGAAGAGAATGAGGAAATGAAGGGGAGGATTAAGTCTTATATGGAAGGTAGGGCGTCGTTTGGGCTTCTGAGACCTTTGGGCCCCCAAAACCTCTGAAAAGCCCAAACAGTTGTGAATATCAAGCAGAAAAACTCGAAATGGCGAGAATCTCATGCACCGCCAAAAAATGTTGACTGGTCAACAGTCAAAGAGAACACGTGTCATGCTGCCGAGCGACCATAGCTCTTCGGTGGTGTACTCCGAGCAAACACGCCCCCGAATGTGAAATCAAGCAAAAACCATTGACTGGTCAACGATCAACGGTCAAAGGGGACACGTGTCACGCTGCCGAGCCACCATAGCTCTTCGGTGGCATACTCCGAGCAAACAAGTCCCCGAACGTGAAATCACGCAAAAACCGTTGACTGATCAACGATCAACGGTCAAAGAGGGCACATGTCACGCTCTTCGGTGGCGTACTCCGAACAAACACGTCCCCAAACATGAAATCATGCAAAAACCATTTACTGATCAACGATCAGCGGTCAAAAGGGACACATGTCATGCTGCTGAGCCACCATAGCTCTTTGGTGGCGTACTCCGAGCAAACACGTCTCCGAACGTGAAATCACGTAAAAATCATTGACTAGTCAACGGTCAATGGTCAACAGTCAAAGGGGATACATGTCACACTGTCGAGCCACCATAGCTCTTTGGTGGCGTACTCTGAGCAAACACGTCTCCGAACATGAAATCACGCAAAAATCGTTGACTGGTCAATGGTCAATGGTCAAAGGGGACACGTGTCACTCTCCAAGCCACCATAGCTCTTCGGTGGCGTACTCCGAGCTCTTCGGTGGCGTACTCCGAGCACACACGCCCCCAAACGTGAAATCACGCAAAAAACATTAACTGGTCAACACTCAACAGTCAAAGGGGACACGTGTCACGCTGCCGAGCCACCATAGCTCTTCGGTGGCATACTCCGAGCAAACACGTCCCCGAACGAGAAATCATGTAAAAAACATTGACTAGTCAATAGTCAAAGGACATGTATCATGCTACCGAGCCACCATAGCTCTTCGATGGCATTTTCTGAACAAACGCGTCCCCGAATGCAGATAAAAATGGTCAACAGTCAACGGTCGACGGTCAAAGGACACGTGTCATGCTGTCGAGGCACCACAGCTCTTCGGTGGCATGTTCCGAGCAAATGTGTCCCCGGACGCGGAGTTGTGCAAAAATGGTCAACGGTTAACAGTCGAAGGACATGTGTCACTCTCGCCTCTCCTAACCGCTCGATCATCCAAAGATCCATGCCGATTGTGATCGACAACCCAGATCTTGCCACGTCATCAGGTAATTTAATAAATCCTTTATTTAATTATTAAATTGAATTTTTTATTTAAAAAATCTGAAAAACAATTAAAAATTCGAGAAAATTAATTTAAAATTTCTAAAAATAATTATTATTTCAGAAAAATATTTTAAAATTTCAAAAAATAGTTATTAATATAAAATAATTAATTAAAATTTTGAAAATTAATTTTTAAAATTCGGAAATTTAATAAAAAATCAAGAAAAATGATTACATATTGGAAAAATTCCAAAAAAATCCAGATTCTCTAAAAATAATTCTTAGTATTTTACAAACTCAGGAAAGCATCGTCACACTCCAAGCGAACTTTAAATGTCCCCAAAAACACTGATAACCTCTATAAGCCATTAAAAATGTGCGAACTACTCCTCAAAGGCTGTGAAACTCAGTCTTCAGAAATGGGGGGCTTGTGATATGACTAAAAATAGAACCAAATCGGGCACAAATCTTGAAGCTCCCAGGTGTAAAACGGTCATTTCTACTACAAACGGGTCTGAAATGGAAACTGGGTCTTTTCCAAGCCCAATAAACCAAAAACAGGTTTTTCCTACTGGGTAAGAGTGACGGCCCATTACAAACCAGCCCAAGTTATTTAGAGAGTAATTCAAATTCATGATTATCTCCAAGAGATAGTTTAAACAAAACTCTTATCATGAAGCGATTTAAACTCTCTTACTTATCCAAAAATACCGGGACATAAAGATAAATGATTATCACTAAAGGCAACTATAAGTACCCCTCTACCCCCACCATAAAAAAAAGTAATGAGTATTTTTTCCACAAACACTCTTTCATAATCTTCCTGATTACTGACTTGAGCGTCGGAGGGTTCGTCGTCGGAGGGTTCAAACTTTTTACAGGCTAGCGACAGCGACGAGAAACAGTCAAACGCCGATCAGAAGTCAACAAGTTCGCTTTTACTGTTTCTAGAAGAATTCACAAATCATCTGTTTGCTCCAACACCAAAATTAGCAACAATAGCGCTCATGGGCTACTTGGTGGCACATCAGCAGCAACCGCTATTCTTATTTGCGGGATGTTCCATTTGGAGGTCGCTAATGGGAATAGCGGCCTCTATTTTTAAAAAAAAGATTTGAAATGTTTGTTTACTGTCGGTATTCCTATTGGCGACCAAATCATATATGAAGTCGCTAATGGAAATAGCGACTTTCAATGAACTGTACTCCAATACTTAGTAAAATCTAGAAAGTTTTTTTTCTCTGAAAAAATAATAATCAATTTATTTTTGAAACTGATGTTGCTATTCGGAATAGACTAAGGTCGCTATTCGGAATAGAGACCTCAGTTGTACTAAGGTCACTATTCCGAATAGAGATCTTTATTGTACTAAGGTCGCTATTCTGAAGAGAGACCTTAGTTGTGTGCTATTTTGAAAATTTTACAAAGAACAAGGAGATTGAGTTTCCTACTGAGGTCGCTATTGCGAATAATGACCAAAGAATACTAAGGTCGCTATTGGATGATTATTTTGCAAATCTTATAGAGAGCAAGGAGACTTGATATTCTATCGAGCTCGCTATTTGGACTAGCAACCTTAGTTTTGATTTTTTTTTTTCCAAAAGAGAAAAAGTTATCTAAAAATCGCTAACCGTCTCAATAGATTCATTTGAGGTCGCTAAATATACTTCGTCGCTAGTGGGAATAGCGACAGCAAACAAAAAATTCCAAATAAAACATAGGCCGCTATTCCCATTAACGACTTTCAAAGTGAAGAGGTCGCTAATGAGAATAGCGGTCGCTGCTGACGTGGCACCAAGTAGCCCACGAGCGCTAATAGTTTTGAAACTGGCCCATAATCGCAAATATTTTCAAAAAGTGGCCTAGTATGGCAAAAAAGTATAATGGGTGTTGCTATGAAGTACAATCGCTGCATGTATGATTAAAAGTTCCTGTATTTGGCACCAACACCAGAATGGCATGACCTTTGGGACTACACAATCTACACTTCCAAATAGAATAAACGGAAAAGTCTTGAAAAAAACTATAAACCCAGTCCAGGAAAGATATGTATTGAATGTCCGGTCATTTGTGACGATTTCGTAAACTAGGTATCTGGTTTTGGGCCTGTAACTAGTAAACCTTCCTATATACTACCGTTCGACATTGAGAAGGAGACCTCACATATTCTTTCCCTTCCCAGTCGAAGCTTCTATTAGTATCCTCGATATGGGTTTGCAATTCAGAATGGGGCAAGGTTTCCCTATGTTTGATACGATGTAATAGACTGACATCAACATCAATTTTTCGGCTTTTAAGGGACCAGTAGGGGTGGGCAAAGCTCCATGAGGCGAGCTTCAGACTTGTAAAATAATTTTTTTAAAAGGAAAATGTGGAATATGGCCACCCTGTTTCATTAATAAGAAATTAAAGAAACAAACCCAGAGTACTGGGTCCAGTTACAACCTACAGACAAAAAACAGAACTTACATGAAGCAATATAACCCGTACAAACAACAAATCTCTCCAACAACCCTGGAGGGTGGGCCGACAAACGTACTCAGTCCAACAAAATTGTATGTACGTCAATTTAGCTTTGTATACTGCCTCTGCGGCATATGCACACCCACCTGAAACTAGTCTGGCAGGATTTTATCACCCGTCGATCCCTGCTTTCACCTCGTTGGGGGACCCCGTCTTTGGGCCTAAGCCTCGCAGGCCGAGTTTTGACAACTGTCGAGCTCAGTCTACTCGCTGGGGGGCCCCATCTTTGGGCCCAAGCCCCGTAGGTAGAGTTTTGACAACCGTCAAGCTCAGTCTACACCCCCTATCCTCCCACAAACATGCTATAATTACTCCCCTATCACAAACCGCGGTCAAGGAGAGAGTCGTGAAGAGGATACCTTCGCCTCTCTCATGTCCTTGCTATCTCCAGTGATTTCTCACAAATACAGACCACCACCAACATAGAGTAGTAAGGAGCAACATCTTCACTCACTCACTCTTTCACACTCTCTCTCATCAGAAAACCAACACAAGACCCAGCGAATGAAGTATCACCTTCTCCTCTTGCCACACCGGGTGATGACGTTGGGCGTCAGCTTCCATTATGAGGGCTTAGTGGTGGTGGTGCCCCGTCGACTATGGTCATCAGGTGAAGCAACCCAAATGCAGCCCCCGCCCCAGAAGAAAACACCTCAACAGAACGGGGTACAAGCTCCAGCCACAATCTTTGGTGCTGCCATCAACACAAACTCCGAAAACTTCGCAGACTACACCAACCCTGGAGGCCCAAATCATAGCTGCAGATCACCGTAATCGGCCCCGAGAGCGTGGATATGGTGGTGGTGGCAAAGGAACCGTTCAGGCACCACAGAAGGAGACGGACGACGGCGTCGTTAGAAGGCGTAGGGCACTGGAGTAGCGATTGAGCACATCTCATGGGGGGTCCCCATCTTCGGGCCCTAGCCCCACAACCGTACTACACCGCAATCTTCACACCGAGACACACCCAACTCAGACAGCACCACCAACCCCCCACACAAATAAAACTCCTGTCGTCTCGCACTTCGGCACTGCCATCCTCACTAACTCGCTCATCATTGCGAACCGCGAATAGAGAAGCATACCCGGCTTCTTCACACACAGTACCAACCCTCGAAAAACCAAATCATAGCCGCAGATTGCCGTGATTAGCCCTGAGAGTATGGACATGGTGGCAACCGCGAAGAACAACCGGACAAACATCTAGCAAAGCCAACCAACCCCAACCTAACCCAAACCCCAACCCCAATCAACTCACCCCCAACTCCAAGTCGTCACCGATCTGGAGGTCGTCGCCGCCACTAGGTCGTCGGCACGAAGGCAGGACGGACGGACGCCTCGTTCGACATTAGGACCAGGCACGAAGGTCGGACGCGTCGCTTGTCGGCTAGGCGCGTCGACGGAGATGGGAAGGCATCATCGGGTTTGGGCGTTGGTGGGTCCCTGGTGACGCGAAGGAGGAGTCGGAGGAAGCGGACAGGATGGATGTGGGCGTCAGTCTGATGGACTGCGTTGGGGATGGGAGGGGGGGCATCATCGTCGACCGAACACAAGGGAGGAGCGGGAGTGGAGGGAGGGACGACGGCGGTAGGAGGGGACGACGGCGGCGAGCCCTAGCCGCCACCCCCAGACTTTATTCAGAGATCTAGGATTTGCTTTGGGGATTCCGGGGTTAGTTTCTCTCTCTAGCAGACTTGTAAAAGTTGGCATGGGACAAAACCAAAGTGCATTCTTTTAATTCTGTCAATAGCAACATGCTGATGTCCACAAGGGGATAGGGAAAAGTTGGTGAATTGGGTCGCCACACACAAGCATAGTTCATCCGAAACTAAGGTAGTGTTTGGCCCAGCTTAAAATTAGCTTAGCTTCTCCTTTAGAAGGAGAAGCTGGGCCAAACACATATTTTGAAAAGCCCAAAAAAAGTAGAAGTAGCTTATTTTTTATTAAGAGAAGGAGCTCCAAAAGAAGCCCTCCAGATCTACTTCTGGCTTCTGGCTTCTCCTTTTCTTCTTATTTTACCCAAAACCAAAGATCAAAAAAATTCTCCTTCCCCTTCCCCTTCCCCTTCCTCCATTCCCAGTCCCTCTCGTCGAAGACCGCCGTCGCCGTCGAAGACCGCCGCCGCCGTCGAACCGCCGCCGCCGCCCTTCCCCTGCCCCTTCCCCTTCTCCTTTTAGATCTGTTCCTTGAAATTGATTTATTTGGAATTAGATCTGTTCCTTTTATATCTGGTGGTATACGATGTCAGTTGCTTGTCATCAAGCTGTGTTTGTATATAATTTTGATATTTTGGTTTCTATCTAATTTTTTCGTTATAGAAATTTGCCTGCAGCTAATGTGTGAAAGAATTTTTGTTTCTATCTGATTTTTTTTCCTTCTTTTTTTTTTTTTTTTTTGTGCTCCACAAATGAGTTTTGTTTCTTGTTGTGATGTAGTACAGATATTTATGGGAGAAGGTGATTATTTTTGTCGAAAAGAGTATCAAGTTCTATCTAGTTTGATCTTTGAAAAGTAAGTATTAGGATTGGTCTGTTATTTATTGATGATACTGAACATATCATAAGTAATGCTTTGGCATTTCTGATCCAATACGTTGTACTATGAGTCTATGACTAGCCTATTTTGATAGTCGCTGCGATTCGAACATGATATTGCAATGTTAATTCACTCTTCTATTTGTTCTCCTATCTAATGAATGGTTTTGAAATATTAGATGATTTAACACATGCATGCAGTCTGATTGTTCTGAGCTTAAAAAATATAAAGATTTTTTTTTTTTATTTGATAACTTATATTTTATTTTTAAATAAAATCAAAAACTTAAGTTAAGTATAAACGTAGCTTACAATTGATATTTTATGTCAAACAACTTCTAGCTTAAAAGTAACTTTAAAGTTAAAAAAAAAACTGACTATTCAAACAGCTTTAGCTTTTAATTTCAAAGCTGTACTTTCTAGCTTCTCCTTCTGAATTTCAAAGCTGTACTTTCTAGCTTCTCCTTCTGAAGTAGCTTTAAAGCTAAAAAAAGCTAGGCCAAACGCACCCTAATTCATATTTAGTTTGAAGCTGAGGAGTCTGCATGTAGGGTTTGAGGGAAATTTCCCTTCTGAATTGTTCAATCTTCTTGTTGTATGAACTTCTTTTTGTAGTACCTTCCCTTTAATGGGATTAAGTCGTTGGTTTCATTAAGTCTATTGATTTTATTCATGTTGAGCTTGGATATGGTATTAGAGTATCTTTAGTCGTTGCCTATATAACCAAAATTTGGAAGAAAAAAAAAATATATCGAAATTTTGAATTTTGGGTGAACAGTGATCTGCTATATTTGAAAGATGTAGGAATCTGAAAAAAATAGCAGACGAAAGATGATATTTCGTCCGTTCAATCAGGCGAGTGATCAGACGAAAGATCAACTTTCGTCACTGCTATTTTTTTTTTAAATATATCGGACGGGAAATCAGGAAAATGATTTCCCGTCCGATCCATTTTTATTTTTTTTTTGAAGAAAATTGATCAGACGGGAAAATATTTCCCGTCCGATCAATTTTTTAATTTAAAAAAAATCGAGCTCGAACGGTACCGTCCCATGCTCTTTCTTTCCCTTTTGGTGGATTAAATCCTAGAGACTACAGCCTATAGAGACTACAGCGTATAAACATTTCTGTGTATAGATTAAATTTTAACTGAATTTTAATTAAAAATTAAGATTTAATACAATTTAATTAGAATTAAATTAAAAGTTAATTAGGAAATAATTAGGAGTTAATTTTTTTTTTCTTTCTTTAGATTTTCTAAGTCCGTTGGTTATTTATTTAAAAATAAATAAAAACTAATTGACAAGAAATTGTTCCTTTTCCGTCCATTTTTGAAATTAAAACCAAAATTTGGGTTTAAACGACCACTCATACCCAAAATTTTTATTCCTATATGTCAAATACCCAAAATTTGAGATTGTAAATTTGAGATTAAATTTGAGATTGTACTATTTGGGATTGAACGAGTACAGATGCTCTTATCTAATAAAATAACAATTCCCAGTGAAATGTATGCAACTTAACAAATAAACCATTATTTTTATAAGAAAAAAAAGTAAATCAATTGGATAGTATGGACTGCACCTAATGCAACAATGACCAGTTTGCCTGGCTTGTTTTGGAAATTTCTCGGACCAGGTGGCCTGGGCAAACTCCGCCTTTTCCTACAGAAACAAGAGCAGAAATCTATTTCTTCCACTGTCTAATAGGAGTACATTTCATTCAACCATATATCTTAATAATCCTGTATCAGAAAAGTCCAGAACTCAATCATTATCACATATAATATTTTTCCTCTAACGCTAACTGATCTTCTCATCTGAAGATCCATGAATCCAGTCTGCCCTCCATACAATTGACGGCGACAGAAGCCGTTCCGTTGCCCATCCTTTCGAGCGCAGCTGCATTCGGTATAGATAAATAAATAAACTTAAGTGGCAGCCATCCAAAATACAATAGTTGGATTAATTAGCATGTTGTTCCTTTTTTTTTTTTTTTTTTTTGAAGGAAAAGGTGGGAGTCTAGCATGTTGTTCCTTGATAAATGATAACGCTAGACATTGAGAACCTTCATTTTTTTCCCCTCCATGCAAAATAATTGTCACCAATTTCCACTGTTGAGTAAGACTGAATATGCCAAATAGATATTAATACATGTCCACACAACCACACACCATCTCTCTAGTTATCTATCCTACTGAATATCAACATGTGTCTTTCTTCATCTAGCCATTAAGAGCCTTATTCAATCTCAAATACACATTGTCATCAGCTCCTAATATAGGCGTAAATTAGTATGATACAAGAGATGAAGAACACCTGTAATACACGTGAGACCACACATTCAATGTCCCACAACCACGTCCCAACTCTCTAGTTAAAATAATAACGATGCTTACAGAATAATGAGAGGAGGTACTTGTGCTTGGCTTTTCATTCCCCATCTTTCACCATTTTCTAAATTCTTTATTAATGAAGATTTGTGGGCATATTCTTTCATCTATTACAAACACAAGGGAGAATCAGAGAACAATACATTGCATTGTGCTTCATGATAGCAATCAATTTTCAATATGCTCGAATTAGAGAAAAGAAAACATGTGCAGATAAAGCTGACAGTAGAATAACAGTAAAGAAATAAAGGAGTTGTGGCTGTCATTTCGAATTGGTTAAGTGCAATACACGCATCACAAGCTTCTCTTCAGTCTAACTAGACAAAATTTTCAGAACAAGCTATGCTGCGCACAGTTTTTCGTAATGTTGGTCTCTAGAATCTCATTTCCAATGTTGCTTGAACAAATAAAGATAAAAAAGCATGTGTAGTAAACCCCTTTCTCTTCTCATCTTAATTCTGTTTAATGATGTCATGTATTAATCAACATTTTTATAGAGAACCAATTTAACACACAAAAGAATGGGAATTGGTTATTAATATTAAGCATGAGACATCGAATAGTGCCCCTAATCCAAAATCTTAGCATAAAAAAGAGGGAAAAAATACATGCAATGCACATTTTCAAGTTGTCTCAAAACTACATATCAGGGGGTTAAAATATCAACATGAAGCACAAGAAATAGCACCTTTGCAATGAAAACAGAGTAATTTTCATCTATCCATGATCGACTCTCTATATGCAGAGCCTTGCTTCTACTCGAAAAACTGGTGATAACAAGAGCATGAATGAAGGACTGCAATATATCTCCAGGTGCCGATTCCTTATGTATGACAACACGGACAACTCCTTTTCTCTCCAGCAACAAATATTTAGCTGGAATAAGTGACAAACCACCAACTAAGTTGAAAAAATTCTCACAGATATAAACGGCGTATCTAAGCAGTACATGTCAGCTGACCTTTTTTATAGTTAGAAGTAGCAGATCCTGAAAGCTCCAGCCTAGTATTGGTAGTAGCATAATTAAAATTAAATTTGTTAATGTGTTCTAAATTGCAAAGAAACAATATGGGAATATCACTTTTAGTTACAACGAGAAAAGAACTCACATATCCGAATGTTTTAGAGCAGAAACTTTGACACCTAAATGTATTAGCTTATGGAGTGATTTGACTTTTTTGCCTGAAACCCAAGAACTTGCCCAAACAGGAAGCACGTGCTCCATTGTGGAAATTTGTTCAGGCGAGAGAACTGAAAACACATTACTGAGTTTGAAATAGGATTCTAAGTAATAATCAGATTAGCTTTATTATTACTCATACTGTAGATCAACTAACATAAATGCTCTTTACCCAAAACAAAAACAAACAAAAAACCTAACATTAATGCTCGATCACAATAGAACTCGATAAGATCAGTATAGCACCCGGATAGAACACATAAATCTTTTACTCACCTTGGCCAGTCTCCAAGAAATGCTGAAGGAGTAAGGCGCTTCTTTCATTATTTAATGTAGTCAAGGAAAGGCACCTTACAGCCATGTAATTTGCTGAAAAGGTAGATAATTGAGATCAGAAGTAACGTTCAGTAAAACTAGTAGACAAAGAGAAATTTTTTAGATTTGAAACTAATATGTGCAGAGGGTTTCAACATAATTACTCCAGATTTTGTCATTCTAAGCAAACAAGGTCTGATCATTAGACAATAAATTTTGGGGAAGATTGCTTGTGTGCCACCGTGTTAGAACAAATCTCATAACCACTTATTTTCAAAAATTACATAAATACACCCTTTTTAAAATTCATTCAATTTTATATTTCTAACCCTTGCACAGTAACAACAAGACGACGGCCATACGCTTTAAGCTAATCATCACTCTAATAAGCTCCTAAAGTTGATATATAACTAATTCTGTTGTCTTAATTCTGCTACAATCTGCTATTCTGAATCTAAGCAAATATGATACAAGTAGGAAAGCAATTTTCCTTGAAAAATTTATCAGAACAAAGAACACCTAGTCAGAACCCAATATCTAGCTAAAAGTAAAAGATGTTGCATAACATTGAGTTGTAAAGATTTCTGAATAGTAATAACCCGAGGTTGTACAGTTATAAACTTTAGCAAAGAACAAAAACCAACAAACTGATGACTTCATCTAAATGCAACCGAATTGGAACTACATTGGGAGTCATGACAAGTTTTAGTAGTAGGAGTACTATTTGCATCCAGGTCACTATGAAAACCCTTGGTTAAATTAGAGATTGTTGACTCTAGATATTTAAAGCTTAAAGAACAATTATTACACTCACCAAACATGTGAAACATAGTTAAAGACAAAAACAAAATCCAAACTGCCAAAGAATGTCCCCTTGTGATATGAGCAAGTAGCATTCCTACTGTCATTCCTACCATAGTAGCAGCGGTCTCTTGACTACCCTCCTGTTAAATGTCTCAAGTATCAATTAAATGTCTCCAAGTATCAACGAAGAGATTTTCAAATATAACCATTAAGTAGCAAGCAGGTTTCAATAAACCAATGTGAGAGCTTCCATACCTTAGCAGATATATCTGCTGCATTATTTTCAAGAGAAAAATGTTGTGTCAATGCAGCTCTAGTTGCCCCACTCGCAACACCAGCTGCAGGATGAAGGCATAATAAAGGAGTCTCTAAGCTTCTAAATTTGAAGACCATGTTAGCGAGAAGATTTTCACTAAACTTGAAGAGATCTGAAACTTGTTCAGAGGAAACTTTTAGTTTGAACGCTTCTCGAATAAATAGGCTCCTAGAAGTCTGGAACAAGTATCTTACTTTTCACCAGATCCTAAATTATCTTAGATGGTTTTTGGTTATAATTATTGAACACTTTCTTCATACTAAATAAATAGCCCATGTTGATAAATGTTCTTTGCTTTATATATTAAAGATAGTAACAAGAGGAAAAAAGATGTCGAATTAGTAACTGATTTAGAGTACAATAGAATGCTATAATTTTTTTAGAGTACAATTGGTTTATAGAATGCTATAATTTAAGAAATGAGATAAAGAGGTTGGAATATTCCAAACATGTCAATAAAAGTATAGATTGCTTAAATATTAATTTTCATGTAAACATTATAATACGGAGGAGTTGAATGTGTGCACGTGTTTGTATATACATCTATGTAAAGTTTTCTCTTTTTAGATTACATATACTAGACATTTAGAATGTGCAGAGGTCATACTATTCTTCATAATGCTAGTCATTAAAAGCCTCAAGACATTCACTTAACGCATATGATTTATGATCAACTTCCAGTGTTGCTCATAGTTAGCATGACAGATAGTAAGAGAGGCACTTGTGATGTACCATGTTAGAGTCCCAAGAGAGCCCATCCACACACATCCTTCTTCCATTATATGGTAGAATAGATAAACACAGGCAAATGGTGCTAACATGTTAATAAACTTGACTGGATAAAATCCAAAGCCGTAGGTAGATTACAGTCATAAATAAACTCAGGACTCACAAATCAACAAAATGTGTAACAAATGGTACAACAATGAACTTACTGAATGACCTTGACAAGCTCCCCAAGCAAACAATCACAATCAAAGCTGATGGACACAAAGGAGAAACGAGATCCAGTAACATTCCTGCAACCATAATTGCATACCATGTGTCACATACAAGCTCCTGAAGGGCTTCTTAGACATGATTAAAAGTAAGGTTTGATAATTCTACAGTATTCTGAAATTTGAATAGTTCCACATAAATCTTGATTACTAATCTCCACCAATTTATGGATTTTTGTTCAATTGCTGCACTATGAATGCATAAGTAGCAAAACAGTTCTCAGTTGAGCAGAAGTTATAAGTTAGTTGTATCCATTCTTATCCACAGTTAACATCATCATTATCCTTAAAAAATTCTGGGTCAAGAGCAGAACTTTAAATTTCAGTCCCACCAAAACATTAACCAAATGATACAACCCGCTGTAGATGCTAAGTTATGCCGAACGACACAGGTGGTGAAATATTCTTAGCCGAATGGGAAAGAAAAGGCCTACTTTAAAAGCTAAAAAGTAAAAAGCCAGCCTGCAGATAATATAGATCTACCTTACAGGTTGGTTGGTTTAGAGTTCATGCAACTGGAAAATATACCCACAACCCCCCATACTGAAAATGAATCCAAAAGCAGCAGGATGACAAGATTCTCTACAGAAAAGGATATTGTATTGAACTACTGATCATTGGATTCACAACAAAACCAGATAGACTTTTTTTTTGGTTGATCGAACCAGATAGACATATTATAACACATGCATAAGTAGCTAAGTAGATTTGTAAATACATACTATAATTCCTATACTAAAAATGAATCCAAAAGAAGCTGCGAGCTGACAAGATTTTCTATAGAAAAGCTCACTGATCACTATATTCACAATAGAACAATATTCATATTGTAACACGTACCATAATAGATAGATCCCTTACATTACACATGGTTATATATGTAGTAATTATATGTGAGATTCTCATGTAGCTAACCCAGTTTGTCATGAAAATCAATTATCAACACCGCTGATAATTGATGGATATACAATAATGTGTGCATGTATAAAGATTTAGATAGTCTAGAAAATTCTAACACAGATCAAGTTAATCATTATCCAAGGATCACAAGAATCATCTATTATATTCAAATGAGTAAGGACACTTGATGAACAAGATTCACAAAAAAGGATCCTAGCAAACCATCTCATTTTACTGCTTGCATGCATGCACACAGAGAGAGATCCATTACATTACACATCTAAGAGCAGCATCAAAATATCGTGTGTTGCGCTATTATTGGCTGATCAACATCACTAATGATGATTTTATCCTAAAATGTTCTATTAAAAATAATGTGAAATCAAGACCACTTTCCAACCCATCATATGACTGTTCTCAGTAGTTGAACAGATTTGTACACATAGTTTTCATCAGCTTCTTTTTTTCACACAAGTATTTAGAATATGGGCAACATGATGAATAGCCTCAAATATACAGTCACTGAGCCTCCCCCTTGAATAATTTATCTATGGTGTCTCCTCAACAACAACAACAACAATAACAAAGCCTTTTTCCGAACTAGTTGGGGTCGGCTACATGAATCTTAATTTTCCATTCTGCTCGATTTAGCGCAATATCTTCGGTAAGACCACAAGCTACCATATCTTTTCTCACCGTTTCCACCCAAGTAAGTTTAGGTCTTCCCCTACCCCTAACTCTAACCCTCAATACATATCAAATCACTGTTACTAACGGGGGCACTACTAGGTCTACGTGTGACATGTCCAAACCATCTGAGGCAATTCTCTCTTAATTTATCTTGGATAGAAGCTACATTTACCATGTCTTGCATATGCTCATTTCTAATTCTATTCTTCCTGGTTTTACCACAAGGGAGCCATATACAGACATAAAGTTGATGTTATTCAAACTCTTTCCTTTTTATTTTGCCGTGGGTAACTATGAAGGAAAAAATAAATTTCATTATTCAATATTATATGTGGTGGTTGGGGGGGGGGGGGGGGGGGGGGGGGGGGGGGGGAATCATTATCCAATATAGATGGAATATTATATGTTATGAGATGATGAGAACCTAGAGGTCGCAACAGTTCGAGTCCTATAAGATCCACATGCGGATCCAAACTTATTCGGGTCGGATATGTGTCGGATCCCACACATTATTTTCGAATTCGAATTAGGTTTACAGATTATCCAAGATCCATTTGTTCCATAAATTATTAACTTCTTGAGTAAAAAAAAAATTATCTACCTATAAAACTAATTGGTAAAATTTACTTGTTACGTATTCAAATTACTAAAATAAACATAAAAGAAGCTTATCTCAATAGCTAAGCATAAATTTTTATCTTTGTAATCAAATAAAATGATAATTTATTGCAGTGTGTGTATTATGACATATATAGAATACTAGATTTGCCCGTGGCCACATGCCAACGGCATGTCTTCAGAATGATACAACATATGAAAAGACTTGTAAACAGTAAATCAACAATTATATAGCTCAAGTTTGAATAGTATGACAATAATTCGTTGTAAATAAAAGTCCATGTTTTCATTAGTATATGTTGAAAAATAATTATGAATTGGGTTATAAAAGTCCATGTTTCCATAAGTGTGTGTGTGTGTGTGTATATATATATATATATATATATATATAGAGAGAGAGAGAGAGAGAGAGAGAGAGAGAGAGAAATAATTAAATAAACAAAGGAGTTGTTTTGGGGGGATTTGAATTTGAGTTTTGGGAGAGAACTTTTGGGGGGAAAATGTGGTTTGTGAGGTTAGATTTGAGCCTTTGATTTTAGGGAGGATTGAAGGAGAGCCACTTGATAGCTTTCTTTGTGTTTTATTATATAGATTAATATTTGTATTGCATAATTCACAAAATTCATTCCTACTAGACTTTAAAATAAACAATAACTACTCATTAAAATCTTTATGGATTTAGGATATCCACTGGGTACTCGGATCCACAATGATCCATATCTAGATCCAATAAAAAAATAGATCTATTATGGAGGATCCAAATCCTAAAATTTGGATCGGGTTATCGGGTTATCGGGTCATGGGTATTTTTGCCACCCCTAATGGGAACCTTGCATTATAAGGGAAAAGCATTACCCAAAAAACTCTGACAATCCTCCAAGCATATGGTTAAATACTGGGATTATCTCACTCCACCTCACAAATATGTTCACTGCTAAAACGAAGAAAAATGATAAAATCCATACCTAAATCATTCATGAAATCTGCCACCAAACGCCACATCTTAGCATTGCTATCAAGATTAGAACCCTGAAACAGTGAGACAAATGTCATCAACTTCCTCTGAAAGATATGTAATATCGCAAACATAACTGACTGCATTTTACAAAGAGATCTAAGAAAATCATATATGAACCGAATGTTAAATATATAGCAATTGCAGTAGTTATAATATAGAATATTTTTTATCGCATATAAATATGAAACAACAGAAGGAAAAAAAAATGAATTAATCAAGATCACAATATGCAGAAGCATAGAGCTCATATACCTGGTAAAATGTGAACAATATTCCTCCAAGCATTCCCGTGAAATCCCTCAAAAACCACTGTCAAAGTCCTCCATTTAATGGTCCACTGTTAGCAAGGCTAAAAAAAAGAGTATAAAAGCATAAAAATTAACCTGTAGTTTCTTTGACCTAAGAAACAAAGAGGAAAACAACACGGTTTCAATGGAAGTTACTCAATCCAGAGAAACATGACACATCGAAATGACTTCGATAACAACCTTGGAGATTACGGTGCTCAAGTAGTTAACGAAAGACACAGTAAGCATAAGCTCAAAACATTCAGAAAGAGGGCTTCAAGTTCAACATTCTTAACTATTTACTGATGCTCGACTCAAAACAGGATAATTATGGTTACACTAAAGTACAACTTGCCTAGTAATAATCAAATAGTTACAATTAAAATAATATATTAAACAAATCAGGATGCTGATGAGTAATTATTTCACCAAACAGATAAGTACGTCTTAAGCTCCTTAAGTGGTGTACCCTTTTCAATTCAATCCATTGGATACTACCATTTCATTGAACCTTCAATGCACATGATGAGGACATCAAATCTGTTTTATTTTATTTTGAGATTTAGCAATATGTAGTTTATTTGAGAATTTGTTTTAGATTTGGGAGATTTGTTTTAGATTTGTTTTGAGCCTATATATAGGCCTTGAGAATAATGAGAAAATATGATATTCTTGATTAACAAAATTATTGTGTTGAGTTATTGCTCTTCATCCCTCCTTTTTGTGTGAGACAACTGAAAGAATTATTAGGGCTTGTGAGAAGTCCTAATAAAATTTTAGGGTTTGTGATAAGCTCTAAACTACCCCCAAATCCCCAAATTAAAAAATTAAAAAAATAAAAAATAAAATAAAAAAAACCCGAAACCCAACCGACTGCAGCACCCAACCCGCACCCTTGCTGCCATCCCGCCGCCACCCACCTCCGTCGACATCGGCCCCTACCACCGATCGGTTGTCCTTGTTGTTCGTTGCCTCGATTCCGCAAGCCGACCACCGTAGCCGCCTCCTCGCTTTCTGCCATCGCAGCTTCTCTTCACTGTACTCCCTATCTGCAACCCCGGTAAACTATTTTCACTTCTCAAATATTTGTGTTACTGCCTTATCATCTCTATTATATTATTTAATTTATCTGTCGTCCACAAATATTGAGAGTGAGCGTTTCCACTTGCTAATTAGAGTACGAATCTTTATTGAATATCTTACATGCTAAGAACGATTAAGTATTATTATTGATTGATAGGATTAAATCTCTAATTGGGCTTGTTAAACTTAATTCAATTCTTTAAAATCCATCGAACCAATTAATTGTTTTAATTTCTAACTTGATCCGTATTACGTGTTGGTAAATTTAATCCTTTAAAATTTTTGAAAATTCTCTATTTAGGGTTAAGTTTTACATCATTTTGGTATCAGAGCCAAGGTTCTTAAAACTCTAATTCTTGCATAATTTAGGCATAATTTTTGCATTCATTTAGAATCATTTGTGTCTGTCATTTTTCTTTCCTTTTAAATAATCCTTTCAGAGTAATTAAAAAAAAGGTGCATTTAGGACACGTTTTTCCAAATTTCAGCAAACACACAGCCCCTAGTTTTTCACCGTTGGTAAATGCGTCTTCATAGCACTATCACAGATCCTGAAGAGCATTTCTTGTCCCTCCCAAACCACCCAATTAAGAACCCTAGACTTCCGCGATCCCCTCCACGAACTGAGATGAACAACTTTCCACTACCTTAGCTGTCATTCAACCAACTCTTGCCAATATCAATCAGAGGCTTAAGAAAATGGAATTAAACCAAACTGTTGCCCCTAAGCTTCATGCTAATCGTCAGTGTCAAGATCGCGACGATCGATGTCAAAATCGTGACCCTGACGAACAAAACAAAAAAACGTTAAAGCTGACATTCCCCACTTTGAAGGCCGTAAAGAATCCCAAGCTTATCTCGATTGGATCTGTGTTAAGGACCATTACTTCGTGTGGTTTGACATGAGCGAAACCCTGAAGGTTAAATTTGTCACTATGAAATTGAATGGTACTCAACAACATTGGACCAATCTTGAACACGCCCGTAGAGCCTAAGTCCTAGCGCCCATAGCCACTTGGGAAGCAATGAAAGAGAAGCTCACTGAGAGATATGTGCCGTTATCGTTACACACCCGATTGCTAGATTCGTGGAACCAAACTCAATCAAGGACACAAATCCACCCAAGAGTATGTTAATAAGTTTGACGACTTCCTTATTCGGTACAATGCCTAAGGTAAAAAGAGCGAAGAACAAATTCTCTCTAGGTTCAGAGCTAGATTACGAACCGGTCTTAGTTTTGAGCTAATTCATAGAAACGTGGACTCCTTGGATACAGCTTATGCCCTTGTCCTCGATATGGATTCTCTTAAAGCAAGTTCCCATCACAAGTCCAGCGATTCGATGGATCATTCCTCTAGAATAACCCCTCATGATCCAACTAGACCTGAGCACTCCTCTCCTCAGTACCCCCAACAAACCTTACCTAAGTAAACCTACTTCAAATCCCTATTCACTTAGAAATAACACGAGTAAGAACACTGAAAGTGACTATTCTAAGATTGATGCTCTCACTAAGTGCTATAAATGCAAGAGATACGGCCAAGTAGAATGAATATAAGAGAGGGTACCGCTGTCATCGCTGATGAGCCCGACAATGAGTTTACCTATGAACCTCATATAAGTGATGACATTGATGAAGTAGAGGAAGACCAACCTCTCAATTGTATTCGGTCAATCCAATCACCTTCATTGAATATACCTAAGTCACTTCCTTCCCAAGACACTTGGCAGCCTATAGATTTTTATCCATGTGTTAGAACATCACTCAGAGTCTGCATCCACATTTGCCTATCGCATTCATGACTTGCATAGAGAAATTTTCAAGAAATTTAATGAGAATAATTTTAACTACAAGTTAACAGTAGATACTAGATGGATTTAAAACTCTTGATGTTGGTGACGAAGTGATGGTTCGGATTCGTCCGGAACGGTTTCCAGCTAGATCTGTTAAGAACTTGAACATATGTGCTGCAGGCCAAGTTAAAATTCTACATAAAATCAATGATAATGCTTGTCGTTGACCTTCCTGAAGGTTTTAGCATAAGTAAGACTTTCAATATTGAGGATTTAGTATTCTATAAAAGCCCAAAATTTAACCCTAGAAATTCTCTTATAGATGAACCTATCCTGCAGCCTAATAGTGAGATTTCCACATTTATCCTTTTACCTGATATTATTTACCCACCGACAGAAAAATTGGATAATATTTTAGAAGATCAGATAATCTCTACTAGTAGAGATGGTGGTATTCATAGGTATTTAGTGAGGTGAAAGAACAAGCCGAAGTCGGATAACACTTGGAGTGATCGTGAGGAGCTCCCGCACCTGAATCCAGATCTTTTGGAGCACTATAACAGGATCACTGGTTTTGAATCGACTGGATCGAGCCCTCTCCCACTGGAGAGAATGATGAGGATATCAAATATGTTTTATTTTATTTTAAAATTTAGCAATATGTAGTTTATTTGAGAGATTTATTTTAGAGATTTATTTCAGATTTGTTTTCAGCCTATATATAGGTCTTGAGAATAATGAGAAAATATAATATTCTTGATTAACAAAATTATTGTGTTGAGTTATTGCTCTTCATCCCTCTTTTTTGTGAGACAACTGAGAGAATTATTAGGGTTTGTGAGAAGTCCTAATAAAATTTAGGGTTTGTGATAAACTCTAAAACTACTTCCAAATCCCCAAATTAAAAAAAAAAATCTGAAACCCAACAGACTGCAGCACCCAACCCGCACCCTTGCTACCATCCCGCTGCCACCCACCTCCGTCGACATCGGCCACCACCACCGATCAGCTGTCCTTGATGTTCGTTGCCTCGATTCCGCAAGCTGACCACCGTAGCCGCCTCCTCGCTGTTCTGCCATCGCAGCTCCTCTTCACTGTACTCCCTATCTGCAACCCCAGTAAACTCTTTTCACTTCTTATATATTTTTATTACTGTCTTATCTCTATTATATTATTTAATTTATCCGTCGTCCACAAATATTGAGAGCAAGCGATTCTACTTGCTAATTAGAGTACGAATCTTTATTGAATATCTTACATGCTAAGAACGATTAAGTATTATTGTTGATTGATAGGATTGAATCTTTAATTGGACTTAATTCAATTCTTGAAAATCCATCGAACCAATTAACTGTTTTAATTTCTAACTTGATCCGCATTACGTGTTGGTAAATTTAATCCTTTTAAAATTCTTGAAAATTCTCTATTTAGGATTAAATTTTACATCAGCACAACTTTCTATTAACACGTAGTACATCCAAATCCCCAAATTAAAAAAAAAATCCCGAAACCCCACCGATTGCAGCACCCAACCCGCACCCTTGCTGCCATCCCGCCACCACCCACTTCCGTCGACATCGGCCGCCACCACCGATCAGCTGTCCTTGCTGTTCGTTGCCTCGATTCCGCAAGCCGACCACCGTAGCCGCCTCCTCGCTGTTCTGCCATCGCAGCTCTTCTTCACTATACTCCCTATCTGCAATTCCAGTAAACTTTCCACTTCTCAAATATTTGTGGTACGGTCTTATCATATCTATTATATTATTTAATTTGTCGTTCACAAATATTGAGAGTGAGCATTTCTACTTGCTAATTAGAGTATGAATCTTTATTGAATATCTTATATGCTAAGAACGATTAAGTATTATTGTTGATTAATAGGATTGAATCTTTAATTGGGTTTGTTAAACTTAATTCAATTCTTGAAAATCCATCGAACCGATTATCTGTTTTAATTTCTAACTTGATCCACATTACGTGTTGGTAAATTTAATTCTTTTAAAATTCTTGGAAATTCTCTATTTAAGGTTAAGTTTTACATCAACACAACTTTCTATTAACACTTAGTACATCCAAACCCCACCCAAACTAAACTTTAATCAAATTTGTTCAAAGTGATCATAACCAGTTGGGTAGATGCACCCCCGGGGGGGGTAACATATCTTCCATTAACATGTACACAATCTTTAGACATCATTTACCATATGAATAGGATTACAAGTCAGTTTCTAAATATTAAGAAACTTGCAAAGAGAAATAAAGTACCTGAAAAGTTGCGCCAATGACAGTAGCAGACTTTTCGCCGACTCCAATGGCACTCAAGAGCGCCTAATGCCAATAAAAGAGCACATTTCAAAACGAAATCTAGATTCTCAAAATAAATAAAAAAAGTAACAAACAACTGAACCTTGCAAAATATGATAATAAAAAAGAACCTAACCTGAGTAGAAAGCATAGATCTTATGTAAGTTGATAGACCCTGCAAGACAGCAAAAAGGATCATTTACTAGCATTAAATAATTTTGATGGAAAATGGGGGGAATTTCAAACATTCATAACTAGTTCTAACCTGCAAAGAATCCCATACTTGAAACGGAACGTAATCCGGAGTCACGCTGCCAGGAAACCCCTGCTTTCATGTTTTCATGAAAATCCATCACACTTTTCTTAATAATTAAATCACAGTCCTCCCGACTACAACAGGTAAAAGACACAAATTTCAAAAGTGCAAGCTATTGTCTACATGCTTCTTTAAATAACCACAACCTTTTCTACAACTTTTTTCTTTACAACCTTAGGTGGCACAATACTATTGAAGATCTCCAATAGTATTGATTTCCAATAGTATTGTGTCACCTAGGGTTGTAAAAAAAGGTTGTAGAAAAGGTCGTGGGTGTAGCATTACCGATAATTTTTTACTGAGAATATGCAATGCGGTTTTCTATAAAAAAAATAGAAAACTAACATGAGCGAGCTTCTTTTATCCCAATCCCATTATCGTGTAACATAAAGAAATTTCATGTAGTTTTAATTAAATTAGGGGGTTTCTCCAAACTGGTGCATTGCTATCAGTTAATTCCAACCTATTCACAAAAGTAATTAACAGTGATTTTCTAACAATTCTACAATTGGAATTACTCATAATTTTAGAAACAAAAATATTTAATAAAAATTAAAAATTAAAAATTAAAAATCTTGGAAGATGGAGGTTTGACCTCGGGGACGAAGGCTTCGAGAATCTTCCTCCAAATCTCATTCCATTTGCTGCTTGATCTGCATATCAAAAAGGCATCTTTCTTTCGTCACAGATCAGATCGAATTGAATCGAATCGAATCGAATCAAATCGAGGAGAGATAGAGAGAGAGAGAGAGAGAGAGAGGTACGTACGTGTGAAGGTGGAGAGAAGAGGATGTAGCGGAGAGAGTGGCGGTTCTTGATAGCTTCGTAGACGACGATCCTCTCCATTCTTCTAATATTATCGTTGACGATTTCGTCGGCTTCTCTTCTTCTTCTTGTTTGAATTCTCCGACGACGTCCATCGTCTACCTCTCGCCGCCCGCCAATCGCAGTCAATAGTGAACAGTCGGAGCGAGTGGAAGCCCACAGGTTTCGAACAGGAGAAGAGGTGATTCTTGAACAAGGGGAAAGTTCGGAATTTCGATTTTGTTTGGAGTTCGGCCCATTTGGATTCTGTTTGTGGATTGGGCTAGCCCCACCCAACTGTCTCCATTTTATTGTCCGTGATTTGGTTGATATCAGAGGCACAAGCATCTCAAAACATTCCCCTGCGAAAAATGCTTTAAGCACTCGGGTTATTATATGTTATAAAAATAGAGATATGGAGGCTCGAAACAAGAAGGCCACAAATTCAAGTGTGAATGTGGCCTTCTTCAGGGAGACCCTATCTCCTTGTCATTATTTTCTCTTGTAGCTGATGTATTCAGTTGCTCCGTAACGCTTGAGAGGCCGATGTTATCGAAGGTCTTGGAGGTTCGCACAGTTATCGAGGTGTGTTGAATCTTCAATACGCTGACGATACCATTATATTTGCGAAACCCAACGGGTGCAACTTACGAAACCTGAAGTTACTTCTTTATGTCTTTAAAAATGCCTCTGGACTAGCTATCAACTTTCAGAAGTCGACCGTTCTTTGGCTTAGAGGCTTGCAAAACCGTCAAGCGAAAATTGCACAATTCTTTAACTGCGCTTCAGCCTCTTTCCCAATCCATTATCTAGGCATCCCCTTGAGATGGGGGAAGCTTCATAAATCAGATTGGATGCCGATGATTGAAAAAGTAGAATCTAGACTTAACTGTTGGTCTAATAAATTCCTGTCGCGCGGAGGCAAGCTCATTTTAGTTATCGCCGTACTCTCCTCTATCCCCTTATATATTATGTCGTTCTTTTACCTCCCTTCATGGGTTATTAAGAGGATCGATCAGACACTACAAAAGATACTGCTTTTACCGGCGATTATTCCCCGGCGTTTTACTAGTAGCGCCGGGGTAGGGAGCGAGTAGGAATTGGGCGCCAGATGGGATGGTCATACACCGGCGGTCGATTTAAAACGCCGGTGAATGTTAGTATTCACCGGCGTTTTACCTAAACACGCCGGTGAAGTTTATTATTCACCGGCGTTTTTTATTATAAACGCCAGCGAATATACGGGCACATTCACCGGCGTTTCCAATTAAAACGCCGGTGAATAACTGGGAATAAAACCCGCGAACCCTAATCGTTCGCTCGCCATTTACCCATTACCCAAAAAAAAAAAAAGGGGAAAAAAGGCGCTTCGTTTCTCTCCTTCCCCGCTCTATTTCCCGCGCGTTTGCCTCCGCCGCTTCGTCCTCTTCGATGGCCTTCGACCATTCGAAATCGTCCCTTATTCCCTTCGTCCTTTTCGATTTCGTTCTTCCCTCTCTCGATCTGGAGGTGAATCGGCGGTCGCCCCCTCTCTCTCTCTCCTACGCCCCCGCCCTCGTCGCCCCGCTCCCTCCCTCTCTCTTCGGTATGATCTCTTGATTTCCCTTATTTTCCAAAAAAGGCAGCTTTTTTCAGTTTATTCATTTCGATTTCCTTAGCATGAACGGTTTAGTTGAGATGAAGAATTAATAGAAAAATATATGCTTAGATAATGGAAATTTTCATCTTCTTTTACTGTTAATGAAGCTGATTTCATGCATCTGATTGTCTTCATGGCATGTTTGTTTTTTTACCCAAAATGGGTTCACTGTGAACTGAGGATATTGTATAGGTACGTATGCCAAAATTCTCTGGCCAGATATGCACCACACTTGGGTTTTAGATTTAGTTGGGCACAGTGAATTAGTAGAGCAACATATAAGCTCAGTTAATGGGAAATTTTCATTTTCAGATACTATTAAAGTAACCTGATTGCAATCTTTGGCATGGTTTTTTAACACAAAATGGGTTCACTTCCAAACTAAGTATGCTGCATAGCATACCCGTTTTCTTTCACTGTTAATGAAGCTGATTTCATGCATCTGATTGTCTTCTTGGCATGCATGTTTTTTTACCCAAAATGGGTTCACTGTGAACTGAGGATGCTATAGGTACGTATGTCAAAATCCTCCGGCCGGATATGCACAACAATTGGATTTTAGATTTAGTTGGGCTAAAGAAGTAGTAGAGCAACATATAAGCTCAGATAATGGGAAATTTTCATTTTCAGATACCGTTAAAGTAACCTGATTGCAATCTTTGGCATGGTTTTTTAACACAAAATGGGTTCACTTCCAAACTAAGTATGCTGCATGCATAGCATCCCCAGTTTGTATAGGTTCACTTCCAGACTAAGTGAACTGAGGATGCTATAGGTACGTATGCCAAAATCCTTCGGATACGCACAACAATTGGGTTTTAGATTTAGTTGGGTTGAAGAAGTAGTATAGCAACATATGAGCTCTGATAATGGAAAATTTATCATTTTCAAATACTGTTAAAGTAACCTGATTGTCAATCTTTGGCATGGTTTTTTATACGAAAATGGGTTAACTTCCAATCTAAGTATGCTGCTAGCATCCCCATTTTCTTTTTTTGTTGTTAGTGAAGCTTATTTTCATGCATCTGATTGTCATCTTGGCATGTTTTTTTTACCAAAATGGGTTCACTGTGAACTGAGGATGGTATAGGTACGTATGCCAAAATCCTCCGGCCGGATATGCGGCTACAATTGGGTTTTAGATTTAGTTGGGATGAAGAAGTAGTAGAGCAACATATAAGCTCAGATAATGGGAAATTTTTCATTTTCAGATACTGTTAAAGTAACCTGACTGGAATCCTTGGCATGGTTTTTTAACAAAATGGGTTCACTTCGTAACTAAGTATGCTGCATAGCATCCCCAGTTTCTTTCACTGTTAATTAATTGAAGCTTATCCCATGCATCTGGTTGTCATTTTGGCATTTTTTTTGACCAAACTGGGTTCACTGTGAACTGAGGATGCTATAGCTCTATGCCAAAATTCTCCGGCTATGTACAACAATTGGTTCAGTCTGCAAAATATATGCTTACATACTAGACATTTTAATTTTTCTTTTACTGTTTCTTTTGTTTAGTAGTAGTATTATTATTATTATTATTATTATGAGATAAGTGATTATTAGTAGTCATGAACAGAATAGTTCATGAGTCATCAGATCTTCTTGTTACCGTAGTTACAGCACGACGCACTCATTATTCGGCCGATTCCTCTTCATCAGCAAAATACCCTTTACCATCATCATCTCCTTGAACGGAAAGCCAAATACAGGGGAGACTATAGTCGATTTTTTTTTATACTCGAACACAGGGTGTGTGATAAAATACCGTCTAAGGTGGTTGTGATCATTTCCACAAAAGGTCGTTTAGGGTTTGGTGAATAGAGTAGATTGTGTTAAGAAGTAGTTTTTTTTTTGTACATTTTTTGGAGCCACAATTTCTTTATTTTACAGTTAAAGATTATATCGTTTATTTATTTGCAGCTAGGGATGGTTTTCAAATAGGTGAAATTTAATATACAAAATGCCTTTTACTGTTATTACTATTTAATATATCAAATTTTAATTTCAGACTGTGTGCTATTGATATAATGGATAGAAGTTGGATTAGTAAACCACGATTATCCAAGGAGTACCGTGATGGTATTAAAGATTTTATTATCTTTGCCAAACGACATTCCCGTGATCCCAACCTAATCCTTTGTCCATGCCTTCGCTGTACAAATTGTATGCTGAGGACATGTGACGTAGTACATACACACTTGGCTGTCAACGGTTTTCTTCAAGGGTACACAAGGTGGTTTTGTCATGGAGAGGATCATACGGCAGCTCCTGTTCGTCCGGTTGTATTAGAAAATGAGGCTGAGCCCTTAGTGAACGAAGACTTAAGCGTTCCCGATGAGATGCATGCTTTGTTACAAGATGCCATGGGGAATCATAATGTTCCTTTCCACACCAATGACCCAACAACCGAAGTTCACAATGAGTCAATAGAAACAAACCAGATTGGTGGTGGGGTGGACGAGGAAATGTCTGGCCCCACCCATGAAAATAATAAGCAGCAAGAATCCTTCGCTAAGTTACTTGAAGATGCTAGTATCCCGTTGTACCGCGACTGCACCAAATTTTCTAAGTTCTCATTCATTGTCAGACTATTTCAGATTAAATGTTTAAACGGGTAGTCTGCTAAGTCCTTCACTATGCTACTTGAATTGTTGAATGAAGCATTTCCTGAAATCTGTATTCCAAACTCAGCCTATAAAATCAAAAAATTCCTAAGTTCTCTCGATCTAGGATATGAGAAGATAGCAGCATGTCCAAATGACTGTATGCTTTTCACGAGTGGTAAGGAAAGTCTGGAGAATTGCGAAGTGTGTGGTTCTTCGAAATGGAAAGAAAGACCAAATCAAGACGAGGGAGCCAGCGGATCTACTAAGCGAAGTAGGAAAAAGAAGCCTGCCAAAACATTGCGTTACTTTCCTCTGATCCCTAGGTTACAAAGGTTGTTTATGTCCACGAAAACTTCTTCTGATATGAAATGGCATGCTGAAGGCCGCACTAATGATGGGATTCTTAGACATCCTGCTGATTCTCAATCTTGGAAAAGATTTGATGAAAGATATCCTGATTTTGCGGAAGATCCTCGAAATGTGAGACTTGGACTAGCTAGTGATGGTTTCAACCCTTTCGGGTAAATGAGTAGTACATACAGCATATGGCCGGTTGTGTTGATACCATACAATTTGCCGTCTTGGAAATGCATGAAGCAGTCCTCATTTATTTTGTCCATGATAGTTCCTGGACCGAAAGGTCCTGGAAATGATATAGATGTGTACCTACAACCGTTAATAGATGAACTTCAGAAGTTGTGGGTGGGTGTTCCAACCTATGATGCTGTGGCTAAAGAAACATTTTCTCTTCGTGCCGTGTTGTCTTGGACAATCAATGATTTTCCAGCATATGCAAATTTATCTGGATATAGTACTAAAGGACGTTATGCATGTCCATGTTGTGCTGACCAAACTAGTTCAAGGTGGTTGTACAATGGCAGAAAGTTTTGCTATATGGGTCATAGGAGATGGTTGCCTGATACACATATATTTCGGGCAGAGGCAGCGACATTTGATGGCACCGACGAGTGGGAACATGCTCCTGGGTCTTCCTCTGGTTCAGATATTTTGAGGCGGGTAGATGGTCATCAATTCAAATATGGAAAGGAACCAGAAGTCAGGACAAAGGGCAAGAAAAGGGCAAGGCCGGAGCAAGATGAGGAGACCGATCTATATGGCGAGGATGAGGATCAAAACTTGACGAGTTTAGGTGCATGGAAGAAGAAGAGTATTTTCTTCAAGTTGCCGTATTGGGAATTCAACTTACTGAGACATAATTTAGATGTGATGCATATCGGCAAAAATATAGGTGAGAATTGTATAGGAACAGTTATGGAAGATGATCGGAAGACAAAGGACAATCTGAAGAGCCGACTTGATTTGAAGTCAATGGGCATCCGACATGAGTTGCACCCAGAAGAATTGCCGAATGGAAAAGTGCTCCTACCTCCTGCAATCTATTCAATGTCAAAATCGGAGTTGGAGTTGTTTTGCAAAGTACTACTTGAACTGAAAGTCCCCGATAGCTATTCTTCTAACATGGCAAAATGTGTCAACTTTAAAGAGAAGAGGCTTCAGGGGCTAAAGTCACACGACTACCACATCCTAATGCAGGATCTCCTTCCTGTGGCCCTAAGGTCTTCAATGTGTGAGCAAGTCACTACTGTCCTGAAAGATCTTTGTAGCATATATAAAGGTATTTGCTCAAGAATGCTTCGTGTTGAAGATCTGGACCAATTGGAGCAGCAGGCGGCATTGACACTTAGTAAAATGGAGATGATATTTCCTCCATCGTTTTTCACTATTATGATTCACTTGATAATCCACCTTGCTGGTGAAGCCAGAATCGGTGGTCCTGTTCACTATCGGTGGATGTACCCCATTGAGAGGTAAAATAATTCGTTCATCTTACGAAATTGAATTTTCAAAAGCTCATTTCTTTTAATCCCCTAATCCGCTCTAGTTTATTAATTGTACATGTTCAGGTACCTATACCGGCTAAAGGGTTATGTGAAAAATAGAGCATATCCTGAAGGGTCAATAGCCCAGGGATATCTATCAGAGGAGTGCTCACATTTTTTTTCCAGGTATTTGCCTGGTGTGGAGACATCTTCCAGTAGACCACGTAGAAATCCAGACATTTCCAACCTTGATGGTGCACAATATCTTTTTGATACCGCTGGCACCACTGTTGGTAAAGTTGATGCATTTGAGCTCGATAGCTTAGCGTGGGAACAGGCACATCGATATGTGCTAGACCATCATGCATCAGTGGAACCATTTCGAAAGTAAGTTGCTTTTAAATGTAAATCGAATACAGTGAAAACCGCGGAGTTCGATATTTTTGATACTTTTGTTATTCCTAATTTCAATTGCTTGTTTTTTAGCGAATTTGTCAGGGACATCAAACGAAGGGCTAGACCAAGAAGACTACCACCACGTGAACAAAACAAGCTGATGAATGAAAAATTTCATAAGTGGTTTGAATCTCATGTAGGTGAATTACAGTTATGCAAGTTAATCTTTATTATATCTACATTTTCTATGGTGTTGATACGATTTGCGCAAAATTAATAGGTACATTCTTTGGGTCCTGAAGGTGCGTCATCTGAAATACAAGTACTTGCCAAAGGTCCCTATCAGATGGCCAAAAGATACGGAGGATACATATTCAATGGTTTTAGATTTCGTACTAAGGATCGTGAATCTAATTTGAAGTCTCAAAATAGTGGAATGGTAGTGACGTCTAAGACTAGAAGTTATGCTTCCAAATCGGACACGAGGCCTGTAGATGGGGATCTCGACTACTATGGAGTGCTCACGGATATCATTGAGTTGAATTATTTTGGCCATTTCCGTGTTGTCTTATTTCGTGGGGATTGGGCTGAGTTTGATAGGAATTTTGCTAACAACAAGGACAAGCTTGGCTTCACAGTTGTAAACTTCTCAAAATTGATTCACATCGGTACACACATTAGCCATGAGCCATTTGTGTTTCCATCCCAAGTGCAACAAGTGTTCTACATTGCAGATCCAACCCTGCCAAAATCGTATGTGGCTATCCCTATGCAACCAAGAGATGTATTCCAACTGGGCGATACTTCAGACGATGAAGACGGTGAAGACATGAACAGTTACATTGCTTCTGAGTTTCCTGTGTTTGATGTAAACACAACCGATCTTGGAATTTGCGGGACTTGGCTCCGCAAGGATGGAGAAGAGGGCGATGTACTGGAAGATGTCGTATTGTAGTTTACATGATTTTTTATGCAAGTTTATTATATGTCTGTAATTTTATGTCTTAAATCTTGTTGTAATATTATGTCTGTAATTTCGAATATGTTCATTATGAATTTAATACACTGGTTTAATTGTCTTTCTATTTTCTACTGCTTGGTATTATTTACATTAAACTATGCTTAGTGTCATTTGAACCAAACTATCATTTGAACCAAGTTATCGGATCCTTGACAGGTACAACATGCCGAGGCGTGTAAAGAGGGTAAATATAAATGATGGCAACGAGAGCCATGGGATGAGCAGCCACTAAATAATAGTGGCAGGCAAACATATGAGAGTGAGGGTAGCACGCCGCCCACTGTCAAAAAACATCGGTAAGTCTTAAAATTGGTATTTTTAAAGAGATTATGTTACTTGAATGCATGAAAGACACGTACTAGTGTTTGTGAGTCTGCATTGTGGCTGTCGTCTATAAGCATTTCGTCTATGTTTCTTAAGTGGGCTGTGATTAGAAAGAAAGGGCTGGAGTGGAGATCTGGAAACCCAAAATAGAGACATCTCGTTTATTATAATCTACACTTATTGTTGGACCAACCCCCTCTTGCTGTTGTTGCTGATGTCTCTTTGTGTGCGTGTGTTGAAGAGAATGAAGGGATGAGAGAGAGATGAGGAAAATGCCGCTATGTTAGCCTGATGTATCCTCATTCTCTACCATCCCTCTTTCTGGCTCCATATATGGCTTCTATATTAAATTGGTTTCCTTCCACGATGACAGTCCGTAATACTACACTTGATATGAGCCCATGTTCATAGCTGCATCCTATTGCATACTCACAAACAACTAATACTTGTCGGCCTTGCATCGTATGCCCAACCCCATTTTGGCACATAACCTAGTATAGATGACATTGTACTGATTTGGAGGAGGTGAAAATGGGACCATAAAATAGCTTAAGAAGACCATCAGGTTTGTGAAATAAGCTTCACTAACAGTGAAAGAAACTGGGGATGCTATGCAGCATACTTAGTTTGGAAGTAGTCCCATTTTGTGTTAAAAAAACCATGCCAAAGATTGCAATCAGATGCATGAAATCAGCTTCTTTAACAGTATCTGAAAATGAAAATTTTTCATAATCTGAGCATATATGTTTCTTTAACAGTGACTGTGAACAATTGTTCTTAATTGGGCTGTGATTAGAAAGAGACAAGTTGGGATCTGGAAACCCATATAGAGACATCTTGTTCATAATAATTTATTATTGTTGTTGTTCTTGTCGCTCTTGCTGTTGTTGCTGATGTCTCTATGTGTTCGTGTGCTGAAGGGAAAGAAGGGATGAGAGAGAGATGAGGAAAATGCCGCTATGTTAGCCTGGTGTATCCTCATTCTCTACCATTCCTCTTTCTGGCTTCTATATTTGGTTTCCTTCCACGATGACAATTCCAGTTAAAACTACACTTGCTATGAGCCCTATTCGTATTTTTCTTCCATGAAGAATTGATCTATGACTACAATCTCCATTCAAAACCCAATTGTTCACTCAAACATGCTCCTTGTATCTGAACTCAAACATCACATTAATAAACATCTTTTCTGATAATGGCTACAATTGTGGAAGCTCTCTCTAAGTCTCAATTCTTCAAGGTTTTGTTGCCTACTTCTTTACAGAAGCTGGTACTCTATTCTTCTTTAAAGAGAGGAGAATGGAGTACCAACTTCTGTAAAGAAGTAGGCAACAAAACCTTGAAGAATTGAGGCTTAGAGAGAGCTTCCACAAGTGTAGCCATTATTAGAAAAGATGTTTATTAATGTCATGTTTGAGTTCAGAAACAAGGGGCATGTTTGAGTGAACAATTTTCCAAACAAGCTTCACTAACAGTGAAGGAAACTGGGGATGCTATGCAGCCTACTTAGTTTCTTTAACAGTGACAGAAAATTTCCATAATCTGAGCATATAAATTTTTCATAATCTGAGCATATATGTTTCTTTAACAGTGACTGTGAACAATTGTTCTTAATTGGGCTGTGATTAGAAAGAGACGAGTTGGAGTGGAGAAGGGAAAGAAGGGGTGAGAGAGAGATGAGGAAAATGCTGCTATGTTAGCCTGGTGTATCCTCATTCTCTACCATTCCTCTTTCTGGCTTCTATATTTGGTTTCCTTCCACGATGACAATTCCAGTTAAAACTACACTTGCTATGAGCCCTATTCGTATTTTTCTTCCATGAACTGAGGATGGTATATAGGTACGTATGCCAAAATCCTCCGGCCGAATATGCACCACACTTGGGTTTTGCGGTATAGTTGGGCTAAAAAAGTAGTAGAGCAACATATAAGCTCAGATAATGGAGAAATTTTTATTTTCAGATACTGTCAATGTAACCTGATTGCAATCTCTGGCATGGTTTTTTTAAGCCAAAATGGGTTCACTTCCAAAATGAGTATGCTGCATAGCATCCCCAGTTTCTTTCACTGTTAGTGAAGCTTATTTCACAAACCTGATGGTCTTCTTAAGCTATTTTATGGTCCCATTTTCACTAACTGTTAGTGAAACTGATTTCAAGCACCTGATTGTCTTCTTGGCATGTATGTTTTTATACCAAAAATGGGTTCACTGTGGTCATCAGATGATGGAGAAATTTTCATTTTCAAATACTGTCAATGTAACCGGTTTTTTTAACACAAAATGGGTTCACTTCCAAAATGATTATGCTGCATAGCATCCCCAGTTTCTTTCACTGTTAGTGAAGCTTACTTCACAAACCTGATGGTCTTCTTAAGCTATTTATGGTCCCATTTTCACTAACTGTTAGTGAAGCTCATTTCAAGCACCTGATTGTCTTCTTGGCATGTATGTTTTTATACCGAAAATGGGTTCACTGTGAACTGAGGATATTGTATAGGTACGTATGCCAAAATTCTCCGGCCGGATATGCACCACACTTGGGTTTTGCGATATAGTTGGGCTAAAAAAGTAGTAGAGCGAAGCTGGTACTCTATTCTTCTTTAAAGAGAGGAGAATTAGAAAAGTGATGTTTAGATGTTATTATGTCATGTTTGAGTTCAGAAACAAGGGGCATGTTTGAGTGAACAATTTTCCAAACAAGCTTCACTAACAGTGAATGAAACTGGGGATGCTATGCAGCCTACTTAGTTTCTTTAACAGTGACTGAAAATTTCCGTAATCTGAGCATAATAAATTTTTCATAATCTGAGCATATATGTTTCTTTAACAGTGACTGTGAACAATTGTTTCTTAATTGGTGCTGTGATTAGAAAGAGACGAGTTGGAGTGGAGAAGGGAAAGAAGAGGGTGAGAGAGAGTATGAGGAAAATGCCGCTATGTTAGCCTGGTGGTATCCCTCATTCTCTACCATTCCTCTTTCTGGCTTCGTATATTTGGTTTCCTTCCACGATGACAATTCAGTTAAAACTACACTTGCTATTAGCCCTATTCGTATTTTTCTTCCATGAACTGAGGATGGTATATAGGTACGTATGCCAAAATCCTCCGGCCGGATATGCACCACACTTGGGTTTTGCGGTATAGTTGGACTAAAAAAGTAGTAGAGCAACATATAAGCTCAGATAATGGAGAAATTTTCATTTTCAGGCTACTGTCAATGTAACCTGATTGCAATCTCTGGCATGGTTTTTTTAAGCCAAAATGGGTTCACTTCCAAAATGAGTATGCTGCATAGCATCCCCAGTTTCTTTCACTGTTAGTGAAGCTTATTTCACAAACCTGATGGTCTTCTTAAGCTATTTTATGGTCCCATTTTCACTAACTGTTAGTGAAGCTGATTTCGAGCACCTGATTGTCTTCTTGGCATGTATGTTTTTATACCAAAAATGGGTTCACTGTGGTCATCAGATGATGGAGAAATTTTCATTTTCAAATACTGTCAATGTAACCGGTTTTTTTAACACAAAATGGGTTCACTTCCAAAATGATTATGCTGCATAGCATCCCCAGTTTCTTTCACTGTTAGTGAAGCTTACTTCACAAACCTGATGGTCTTCTTAAGCTATTTTATGGTCCCATTTTCACTAACTGTTAGTGAAGCTCATTTCAAGCACCTGATTGTCTTCTTGGCATGTATGTTTTTATACCGAAAATGGGTTCACTGTGAACTGAGGATATTGTATAGGTACGTATGCCAAAATTCTCCGGCCGGATATGCACCACACTTGGGTTTTGCGATATAGTTGGGCTAAAAAAGTAGTAGAGCAACATATAAGCTCAGATAATGGAGAAATTTTCATTTTCGGATACTGTCAATGTAACCTGATTGCAATCTTTGGCATGGTTTTTTTAACACAAAATGGGTTCACTTCCAAAATGAGTATGCTGCATAGCATCCCCAGTTTCTATCACTGTTAGTGAAGCTTACTTCACAAACCTGATGGTCTTCTTAAGCTATTCTATGGTCCCATTTTCACTAACTGTTAGTGAAGCTGATTTCAGGCACCTGATTGTCTTCTTGGCATGTATGTTTTTATACCAAAAAATGGGTTCACTGTGAACTGAGGATATTGTATAGGTACGTATGCCAAAATTCTCCGACCGGATATGCACCACACTTGGGTTTTGCGATATAGTTGGGCTGAAAAAGTAGTAGAGCAACATATAAGCTCAGATAATGGAGAAATTTTCATTTTCGGATACTGTCAATGTAACCTGATTGTTTAACACAAAATGGGTTCACTTCCAAACTAAGTATGCTGCATAGCATCCTCAGTTCTTCTTTTGTTGATAGTGAAGCTTATTTTCATGCATCTGATTGTGATCTTGGCATGTTTTTTTGACCAAAACGGGTTTACTGTGAACTGAGGATGCTATAGGTACGTATGCCAAAATCCTCCGGATACGCACAACAATTGGGTTTTAGATTTAGTTGGGCACAGTGAATTAGTAGAGCAACATATAAGCTCAGTTAATGGAAATTTTCATTTTCAGATACTGTTAATGAAGCTGATTGCCATCTTTGGCATGATTTTTTAACAAAAAATGGGTTCACTTCCAAACTAAGTATGCTGCTAGCATCCTCATTTTCTTTCACTGTTAATGAAGCGTATTTCATTAAGATCCAGGATGGCAAATTTTGACTGGGCTATGATTGGATTGTTTAGTGGATGTGGTCTATGTTCTTAATTGGGCTGTGATTAGAAAGAGTGGGCTCGAGTGGAGAACTGAAAACCCATATAGAGACATCTTGTTCATAATAATTTATTATTATTGTTGTTCTTGTCGCTCTTAAGGTGGTTGCTGATGTCTCTTTCTGTTCGTGTGCGGAAGGGAAATAAGGGATGAGAGAGAGATGAGGAAAATGCCGCTATGGTAGCCTGGTGTATCCAAAGTCTCTACCTTTCTTCTTTCTGTTTCCATTTCTGGCTTCTATATATATTTGGTTTCCTTCCACGATGACAGTTTCCTAAAAATACACTTGATATGAGCCCTATCTTATTTTTCTTATTTTTCTTATATTTGGTTTCCGTCCACGATGACAGTTTCATGGATTGTCTGAACAATCTATGAAGGACATGCTTAGATACTGAATTTTCATTTGTTTTATTGTTTTAGATAGTGGATATTCCCAATCAGAGAAGAATATAAAGGTTTCAAGTTAGATACTGAATTTTCATTTGTTTTGTTATTTTAGATATATTTAAAAACAAAATTAAGTACGGAATTTTTAGCATTGCAATGTAATTATTTTACCTCTGTATATATCATTAACAATTCCATTTGCAGTTGGCACTTTCATCTTATAATTCGAGACACAGGTAGTTCTTTTTGCAAGTTCAAAAAATATGTATATTCTGTATTGTGATCTACTGTTCAATTAAACTATTGTTTTTTATTCACAGAGCGGTCGTCAAGATGAAGGAAATGCAGATGATCAGAGCTGAAGCTACTCAAGGGGTATGAATCTGCGGTCCTCCTTGCTGTTCTTATGTCCTCCTTGCTGTATGGTTGTTGTTCTTATGTCCTCCTCCTTGCTGTTGTTATGTCAGACTGGTTTTTTTTATGAGAGTTATGTCATACTTTGAATTTGGGATATTTTGGATATTTGTCAGACTGGTTTGTTTGGATATTTTGGATGTTAGTCTCTATATTAATTTGTTAATTATGACATTGTTAATTAATCAATGAATTTGGACGTTGATATGACACGTGTGAAACTTGATTATCTTTAATTATTCTTGTGTTTGGTTGTGGTTTGCGCAGTAGTATACAACGAAATTGATTGAATCAGTTGTGAGAATTAGTTTACAGGTTTTGTAAATGAAACTGTGAATTGAAATCGAACGGAAAAGCGGAGTATCGAAAATAAACGGGCATAGCCAGAACGGCGTTTTAAAAAACGGCGGTGTATATAATTTAGTTGTTGGAGTGTATGATACACCGGCGTTTCAACGCACGCCGGTGAAAGTTTTCAGCTGTAACGGCACAGGAATACACCGGCGTTTTATAAACGCCGGCGTATATAACTACACCGGCGTTTTTTGGTCGCGCCGGTGTTCGTAAACAGGGAAAAGCAGGCGCTCATAAACGGACATACACCGGCGTTTCTTGACCGCCGGTATACTTTCGATCTACACCGGCGTTTTTATTTACGCCGGTGAATGGATAAATACCGGCGGTTTACGACCGCCGGTGTATGTATATAGGCACACAAGAACGGCACCCAGAAACCGATATACACCGGCGTTTTATGACCGCCGGTGTAGTCCTAATATTTACCGGTGTCCACCAAAAATGCCGGTGTAGGCCCCTTCGTTTCAGCGACGCCCGCTTCGGTGGCAGTTGGACCGGCGTTATTGTAAACGCCGGTGAAAGTTTCCCCGGCGTAAAAAAACGCCGGTATAGACGGAAAAAAGCGCCGGGAAAGCTACTTTCTTTTGTAGTGAGATCAGAAGAAACTTCTTTTGGTCAGGTTCAGATTCGTATAAACCTAGGCACTCATCTTTGCAGTTGGAAGATTATTTGCACTTCTAGGGCAGCTGGAGGTTTAAGTGTTCTTGACCTTGGACACCAAAACTTAGCTATCCTAAGCAAATGGTTATGGAGATTTCTTAAGAATGACCAACTACCATGGGTTCATCTTATCTCTCTTAATTATTTTTCCCGTCACAATATGTGGGACTTCCCAACTCCCTTTTCCCGTAAAGCCTCTTCATTCTGGAAGGGAGTCTGGAAAGTTATCAACCCATTCCGATGTGGTTTAATCCACGTGTGCGCTGATGGTTCTAAAACCAAATCCTGGAACGATTTATGGTTCGGTAATATCAAACTAGCTTCAGCTTTTCCTTCTCTTTATCAGATGGTTGCTAACCCCTCCGCCTCGGTGGCAGACTATGTTACCATCATCAATAACCAAAAGTTCTGGTCGATTCCGTTCACAAGCATTCTTCCCTCTCCTCTTGTTTTCGATCTCCAAGAACTCTTCGATGATATCAACCTTTGCCCTTAGCATCTCATTGAAGATTTCAAATGGAGATGGACCCCTTTTGGCAATTACTCGGTTAAATCCTTCTACAAGTTTCTGAATTTTGGGGGGACCGTATCCCCTCTTGCTAAACCATTATGGAGCTGTTGCGCTCCCCTCAAATCCAAAATATTAACTTGGCTTGCTCTTAACAATAAACTTCTCACTGTTGATGTCCTTAACAAGATGAACTTGGCTTTAGGCCAATTATGTTCTGTTTGCTCTTCTTTTTATGAGGACGCCGATCACCTTTTCCTCAAATGTTTCTTTATTCAACCGTTATGGATTATCACTGTTAACGCTTGGCAAACGCTTAATATTCCCTGCAATTTCTCATCCTGTTGGATGTCTGAGGAAAGAATTCCGCAAATCTTGGGTTCTATCCATCATCACGATCATTTGGGTGATCTGGGCGGAATGGAACAAACGTTTATTTTCCTAATCCATCGCATCGATCGATAACATTATTGACAATTTTCTATTCTTTGCTAAATTATGGCTGTCCACTTTAACTCATGATAAAGTGGAAGCTTTTCATTTAAATCGTCTGGAGGAGGCGATGTGTATTTTTCGCTCTACTATTCCTTAATACTTTGGTTTCTAACCCTCATCTTAACTGTTCATCCTTTGCCTGTTGATTGCAGACTTAAAGTGTTAGCTGGCTTTTGATAGTCTTCTCTAGAGGTGATTTTGTGGTTGTTTTGGGAGGTAGAGGATGGTAAGGGGATGCATTCTCGCGTTCTGGTTTAGACTGTTCTGGGTGTCTTTGTCCCAATGATGTTTTTTACTGTTCAGATGTCGCTTCTCTAATCCGATTAGTGGGGGGAAAGTTCTTTATGGTGGTTTTTGGTTCTTTGTTTTTTGAAGGCCTTTTGTATTATGTGGATCTTCACCCTTTCTATGGCTTGTATATAACTTAATTAGTTCTGTGGAGGTATGTTCTTGTTGTTGAGACTTCTCTTGTTTCTGTTCTTTGGTGCGATGCTGCGGTTGTGGCATCGGGGATGTTTTCGGTTTTTATTGCCCTTAGTCTCTCAGGCTTGGTTTTATTTCGCCTGTTGTTGGTTTACTGAGTTTCTTTTGTGTGTTTCGGGTGATTCTTTTCGATCCCCGTTGCGTGCTTAGATAGCACCTTGGTCTTGAGGGGCTTCGTCCCGTATAGCATGTACAGGGTGATCGACTTTCTCTTTTCACTGTTCTCGTTGCTTTATTCCTCGTTTACTTACCTGTTTGTGTGGATTTTGTGTTTATTGGTGCACATTGTTTAGGCTAGTGCCTGTTCTTGTTCCTTTCCTTACCTATCCATCTGTCGGAGGTTGTCTGAGTGGTGTTTTCAACTATTGTTGTGGTCACCTTTGTGATCTGTTGCGACGTTTTTTCTCGTTGTATCTTCATTTCTCCGTGTGGTTCCCCTGGGCTGAGTGTAATGCGTTCTTCAGCCTTCTTGGCTGCATTGTCATCTCTCCGGGATGCTCCCCATTGCCGAGTGTAGTTCGTTCTCTCCCATTCCTATTGGCGTCAGCCAACTTTTCATGGCTGGGTCTGTGTTGGTTTTGGGAGCTGGGGTGGCGTTGGCTGCTATTCCATTGGTCGATACCCTTTCCTCGGAGGGACTTCAGTTCGGTTTTGGTGTAGGGCCGGAGGTTTGCGACGGTATTGTTGTGCTGTCCTTGTGAGCTGTGTCGAGCTTCTCCAGTCCTGTCTCCTTCTTTGCGGCTTGTGTTATTTAACTTCTGGTCTTCTGCTGTTAGCTCTAGGCAATTTTCTCAATTGCTTTTGAGTTTAGTTGTTTGTATTATAGTTTTCTGTTTTTCATTTTACTACTGGTAAAATTGTATTTCTTTGTATACTTTCTGTCATTTATATATTAGGCTGGAATCTTTGGAATCTATCCTTGTTATCAAAAAAAAGGGTGGAGAGATGTAGCCGCAAATTTATGTCATATGGCTCTTTATTGATCACTATTTCATAACACTTCCCTTGGATGTCCACTTTTAAAAGGTTACCTCATTAAAAACTTTCCTAAAGAAAAACCCTCATTTGGGTTTAAAATTATTAGCGAAAGAAAAGAGTACAACTAATTCTTCAGGAATATGATTCTTCAGGAGTCTAAGTGGGTGCGACTTACACTGGAAACCCCATTGGGAAAAAACCTCATCGAAGGAAAAGAGTACAATGCGCAAATATATTCTTCAGAATATCTCCATCAGCATCTTCAGGATGCTTGCATATGCTGCTCCCCTAAGGTTGACCTAGGGTTGGAGATGCTTGCATCTGCTGCTCCTCCTAGGGATGGCATTCGGGTGGACCTGGCCGGGCCGGGCCCAACCCGTTCGGGTTGGCCTGTGTTTCGGGCGGGCTCGGGTTGGGTTGGAGCATTAACCGGGTCGGGCCGGGTTAGGAAAAGAGAAACTCGACCCGGATCGACCCGCGAACCTGTACGGGTTGAACCCGTATTAGGTCGGGCCGGGTCACAGGTTGCCCCGGGAAATTCATTAGTTAATTTTTTTCATAATTCCAAAAAATTTAAACAAAAAAAATTATGAGTTAAATTCATGAGTCAAATGAGTGTGAAGTGTGAACAAAAATTTTAATTGCCCACTACCCACTATTCAATTAACCCACCTCACCCTAACTATTTATAGCCAACTCTACCTCCTCACTTCTCTCATCTCACCAATGTGTGACTATGTAACACCCCAAATTTATATATATATATATATATATATATATATATATATACACTATTCCATTCTCAAATACTTTCCGACTTAATCTATCTCTTATCTACACCATTTCTTACTTAGAAAAATACTCATAGATTTTTATTAAAAATTTTGTCAGAGTTTCCCCTAAAATATTAGCCCATTTACAGATATTCCTTACGAAAATCGGCAAACAATTACAAATATCAATGTACCTGTAATATATATCAATCATCCCCAGGTCAAGTCATTCAACAACAAACATGCAATAATTATGAGGCTCTGGGGGCATCATTCCTCATATTACACAAGATACAATTTAAAAACCATAAATTCTTTTGAAAACATATAAGGTTTTTATAAAAACTTTAGAAAAACCTTTCAAAAATCAACCACAGACTCCAGTACTTCACAACGAGGTGGGTACGGGCTTTCATACTCCATCACAGCAGTATATATATTATTATCTCTTATAGTTGTATGCATATTCCTCCATAACACAAACTATCACCCAAATACTGTCTCCATCTCTACATAACTTAGGATAATAAAATATATAATAGATACATATAAAACTCATTCGGCTATGGGAAAAGTATAACTATCAAAATCAAACAACTACTACGGTATCTCACCTCGCTGCTAATCAGTACCTGCAAGAGGGTTAGCGACATCCACCCCGAGGGAGGGATTCCCCTGACTCTCCTAGAAAACAACAGGGATTAGCCAAACTGGTGTGAGTATAATTTATTAGTAATAAATTGAACTATATAAAGAAAATGTAAAGAACTTATGCATATCATGATAAATAAGTCAACTAGAAATTTGAATTTAAAAACATCATAAAGGGACTTCATACTAAAGTACTCCTTTAAATCTTTAATCCATGAGTATATCATCTCATACTATATTTATTTTATTGCATATCATCACATTCATTCGTTCTTATTTCATATATCATAACATCTCATAATACCTTAAGTTTCATTTTCATTAAAACTATTACAATTTATCCTTTTTTCATTCTAATGTCATCATATAGCTTATTGAAAAGCTCATTCTCATTTTATCATATACATTTTACTTTATAATTCATTTTTTTGTCTCATCATACAACTCAAGTTACTTTTCATTCTTATTAATAATGCATCGTTCTTTCATTTTTTGCTTGCCTCTCATAATACCCTTTACTTTAACTTCCACTCTTATCAAATTATACTCTGCACCCCAAACATAGTTTGGGTAATACTACACCGCACCCCAAAGTCAATAGCTTGGGTAATAATCACCGCACCCCAAGTAGAAATTGGGTAATATAACATCACATCTCAAGCCAATAGCTTGAAAAAAAAGCCTTACTTTATTTTCATTTTTCATCTTACAATACAACTATCGTACCAACAACCCACCAATTCACCCTGGGAGTTGTGCCAAGGCAGGTAGTTCCCACTATTCTTATGGAAATAGCTGGCGAGTAGTTCTTCGACACAATTCCATGGCATCAAATCATAACACACATCTTTAGTTTTGAAATCATTCCCATATCCATTACTTAACACACATCGCTTTATGCATCATACTAATATCACATATAACTTTACTTTTCATTCATATCATATTATTTCATACATACACACTTTCTTTACTTCTTTTACTCTTTTCCATTCCACAATTTCTTTATTCACATTAATTTTACATACATAATTCCTTCACTATTATACTCATATTCCTACCATCATATTAATTCATATATATAATTCCTTCATTTTTCATATTCAAATACATAACATCAAACTAATTCACATGTTTAATTTTTTCACTTTTCATATTTAATCTCATAACACAAATGTTCCTCATTTCATAATTATCTACATATCAACATTTCTATATTTTCATTTATAATTACATAATGCAATTTCCTCGTTTTTCACACTTATTTAACCACATACTTCTTTTACCATTCATTTTCATTTGCATACTCATGAATCATATTCTTTCATACTCATCTTCATATATATACATTTTCTTTCACTCTACTTATTCATTTCCACTCAGATACTTACTTCACTTTCTCATTTCCATTTTACATCATTTCCACTTTACATCGGATACTATCTTTTCTTTCTCAATCTCATATCACATTATATGCTTTCTTTACTTTGTCACTCACATTTCACTTTCTTTACTTTCTCATTCACATTTCACTTTCTTTACTTTCTCATTCATATTTCACTTTCTTTACCTTCTCATTCAAATGCCACTTTCACATTTATTCATTTTATTAATTTGTCGACCGTGAGCCACAGTATCCTAATATATTGAAAGTCGATAGCCCAGTAAACACGCGGACCTCTGCCCCCAGGGTCTTACACGTCCGAGACTACGTATTCCTCCCGCCTATGCCGGCGAGGGAAACACCGCACCCCAAGTAGAACTTGGGTACTTCCTCTCAGCCGAAGCCAGCAAGGGAAACACCGCACCTCAAACATAGTTTGGGTACTTCCTCGTTGCAAAACCAACAAGGGAAAAGAAAACACCGCACCCCTAGTTTTACTAGGGTACTTTCTCGCGACATCTGTCATCGAGAAAATATCACCGCACCCCAGCTGAGCTGGGTGATAACCGGGCCTTCAGCTGATAGCTTGGGCGATAAAAATACCGCACCCCAAACATAGTTTGGGTAATAAACACCTGCACCCCAAGCCGATCCTTGAGTATTAGGAGGTCTAGCCCAAACCCCTATGATTTATGTAGACTAGTCAACAAAATTTATCAGTTATTATCATTTTCATTTCATCTTTTCATCACCACACAACATCTCATCTTTTATTTGAATAATTTGCCACATCTTTGACTTTAATCATGCAATTTATTATCACATTATCTCACATACTCACATACATCTAGTTATTTCATTTATAAGATCATTACCTCATATTATTCCGTGTCATAAACGCACCAAAGTATTTATTCGCTCACATTATAATATCTCATGAACATACCAAATTAAGTAGATGATTATATCATATTACTGCCCATTAGTTTCACTTTAAACAATCACTACATTATACACTCATTGATTTCATCAATTATGCTAACATAACTCATTATTACCTATGTATATCACAAATATACACCAAATAGGTCAATACATCATAACACCATATATATATATGTCATTTTTGTTTATCTACCATATATTACACGTATATCAACCCCATTACTTCATCTTATCATGCATATACCCAATACATCACCCATAACACTAAATATTCAAATCACACAAATTCTCCATACAACACAATTTCAACATATAAAAATTTTGTATTTCGGTTAAATCTTCATTTAGCTAAAACTCACAAAAAATCACTTCGAAACCGCATAAAATTCTGTCATAATATATATACTTAGTATAATCATACTCACTTGATATCCCACGAAGACTCGTAGCACCACTACTCCATTACGCATCCGAAGTCACTAACATCTCCTATTATCAAATTTCAAAGCCAATTAGGGCTCAAAACATCCAAACCAGTCACAGGTAATAATAATACTAATCATAATGTCACTCAGGCATTTTATTAAATGCCTGGCATGCACACGTGCGATGCACGTATTATTCGAATTCCTACGGGATTTTATCTCCATAAAATTACTAAAAATCTTCTAAATTAATTAAAACAATCTGACAATATTCTACATGATAAAAATATTTATTAGCATCAATAACAGAAATTTTCTACTACACACTAGCAATTTCTCAAAACTCGACTCTATGTTAAATAGAGACGACACATTGTTTGTCCACAAACCAATAGCTAATCACCCCTAGCATAATCTAGGCACTCTAATCTTTCTAAAATATAACTATTTTTTTAAAAGAAATAACAACCATACAATTCTACAAGCAAATATACAATTATATATACCTTAACGACAACCCCACTGCAAGTCAATGCAGGGCCACGAAAGAGCATGCCACACTCTCTCAAAACCCCCAAAGAAATCAAACAAAACGATGGAGAAAAGGTGAAAATTGAAAAACCCTAACCTCACCCTTCATGGGTTTCGGTCCGGAACGAAAACAGAGGAAGGAGACAAAAAAAAGGGAAAGAGAGAGAGTTTGCACGCGTGCGCACGGGGGGGGGGGGGGGGGGGGGGGGGGGGGGGGGGGGTGTAAAGGGTGATTAAGAAAATGGAAAATTCATAATATGCCTCTCCCCTGACCAAACATTTATTTTAGGTTCTTCTAGTTCTATCTTTCATAATAAATTTCAATAAAACTCGCTCCACCAAATGAATAAATAAATTAAGGAACATATATAAGATAAAATTGTATATTTATGGATATTAATAACAATAACAATAATATCTATTAACAATAAAAGAATTACAAACAACTATTTTGAAATTATAAAATAGAGGAATGTTACAGACTAAATGCAATTGGATTTTAAACTTTGAAAACTTTTAGTCCAACATTGGTGAGATGAGAGAAGTGAGGAGGTGGAGTTGGCTATAAATAGCTAGGGTGGGGGTTGTTTAATTGACTAGTGGGTAGTAATCAATTAATTTTGATGTTCACACTCATTTTTCTAAAAATTTGAAATATTTTAGAGTATATCTAATATCTATATGCATATATACATATATATACATATATATTTGCAGTATATATATATATATACATGTACATATATATATATATATATATATTTTGTAGCAAAAAAAAGATTAAAAAAATTTTAAAAAACCAAAAAAATCCATACGGGTCAAACCTACGAGTGAAATCCAAAAATTCAATGGATCCAAACCCGTGGGTCGACCCGCGAGTTGGCGGGCGAGTTTGACTTGGTCAACGGGTCGAGTGGGCCGGGTCGAGCATGTTGGGTTCACGAATTTTACGACCTGGGTCGACCCGGGTAGACCCGCGGGTTCAACCCAGACCCGAACCGCATAGTAGCGGGCCGGGTTCGTGTGTGCGGGTCGCGGGCGGGTCGTGGGTCAACCCGATAGTTGCCATCCCTAGCTCCCCCTAAAAAAGTATTACATTTAGTTCTTACATCAACTTGAATGAAAAATCACCCTACCTAAAATACATTTGATCATTACAACCCAGCCCAAAATTTTATCAGCCTATTCATTTATATGACTATCTGCTGAAATCTTGATATGCCAACCTGTTGTACTAACTTTTGAAATCTTGGACTTTGAGAGATATTGAATGAAGAGGTCTGTAAGATTTTCTGAAGACTTGATTTGCTTTACATCAATCATCTTTTGTGACTTGAAGCTGGCAGGTGCAGAAAAACTTTGGTGAGATTTGCTTCGTTCTGTCTCTTTTGAGGAAACTTTCTTGAAGCTGTATTATCCTCATAAATGAATGTAGGCTTGTTTGTGACTTATGAGAGTTTGCAACTCCCTCTGACATGCTAAACAAGAGACTTTGACCATACACATTCTCTACTTGCTTCATGAAGTGCCAATATCTCAGAATGATTGGTCGACATTGCTATAATTTTTTATTTGACTGATCTCCGTGAGATAGCTGCACACTATTAAGAAAAATATATCATGTTTGTAATCCCCCCGTATGGGGATCAAATAAATAACATGCGTCTATATATCCAACAAGGTCAGAATATTCATATGAATATTATAAACCAAGATCTAGTGCATTGTGTAAATAAAGGAGTGCGTCTATTGCACTCAAATGGGGTACTTCAGGACCCAAAATATATTCATTTTCTTCTATCGGCCTGATATGAATCCTCGGTCAATCTCTAGTGACCTTACCACCATAGGTGGGTTTAGTAGATGCCAATCACTTATAATGAATCGCTTCGGGAGTTTTTAGTATATTTGACTTGATGTATTAAACTTCCAGTTTTACTGTGCTCGATCTACAAGCCAAGATAAAATCTCAAATTCTTCTTTAGGATAGCTATTATCCTTTTCAATCTCTTCTGGAGATCCGTTCAAGTTTATATCCTTCCCTAGACAGATATTTTCAGTGTCTATTAGACCACATTCTTCTGGATTCATATAAGGATTATTTAACCTAATACCATGTGTATATCTTGGTTTAAATCCTTCGGGATTTTCATCTATATCTTACTGTCTAGGTTACCATATAGGTATGGTATCATCACATCCATAAGTCTCATATCGAGTTTTTCAAAAACATCGAGACTTATCTAAATGTGATGATGTCCATGGCCAGGTAATATGTTTCTTCATAATTTATTCCTGGTCTTTGTGAGAAACCTTAAGTAACTAACCGTGCTTTATATCGTTGGATCCCATTCTTTTCATTTGTTTTTCTTACAAACACCCATTTAAAACCTACATGGTTTATTCCTCTTGGGGTTTGTAATACAGGACCAAACAGTCCACATTGTGCGAGGGAATCTAGTTCCGCTTGAATCGCATCCTTCCATTTTGGCAAATCTTGTCTCTTTCGACATTCACGGATTGTTCGTGTTTCGGTGTTATCCTCATTTTCATCACCCTTTTTAGTCTCATTTGCTAGTGCATATCGGAAAATGTCATCCATGACAAACTCTTTTCAATTCAAGTTTCTCATGAGCATGTGTAAAACATAGAGTTCTCATTATTGTTGGGTATTGTTACCTCTTTCTCAGTCTCTTCAGGGATCTGAGGCATATCCACGATCGGAGCGATATGCTTTATTTTGGAGAAATTAAATCTTTGGTTCAAGACATCTTCCAGATCGTCATGAATTCTCTATAGGAGATGTTACTTCAGGAGTTACTTTTTCAGGAGCATTATGAACTTTCTCTACAGGAGATGCTACTTCAAGAGCTGCTTCTTCATGAGCATATGAACTTTCTCTATAGGAGATGCTATTTCAGGAGCTACTTCTTTAGGAGCATACTACTTCATGAGCTACTTCTTCAAGAGCCTGCTACTTCAGGAGCTACTTCTTCAGGAGCATTATGAACTTTCTCTACAGGAGATGCTACTTCAGGAGCACGCTACTTCAGGAGTTGCTTCTTCAGGAGCATGCTACTTTAGGAGCTACTTCTTCAGGAGCATTATGAATTTTCTCTATAGGAGATGCTACTTCAGGAGCATGCTACTTTAGGAACTGCTTCTTTAGGAGCATTAGGGTGTGTTATTCAATCTCTTCTTCAGGGGAGCTAAAAACTTTAGAATCTTTTAGGTCTTCCACATTTTTTTATGTGTAGTTATTTCATTTGTTTTGGGTATTTCGATAATTCACGATGTTCATCTGGAACAAAGCATTTATCTTCCTTTTTATCTCCCCCTAATGGCTGAAATATTGTCTACTCGAAATAATACAATTAATTTCTAACTAAAGCGTACTAGAAAAATGAGTTCTAATTGAAACATCAAGTAATACCATAAAATGTCTAAACATGCAATATGTAATCAGTGTCAAGTAATGCAATGTTAAATGAAAATATGCTACTGATAATCCCCCCAAAAAATTCTGGCAGATGTCACATTTGTGTTTTCTTGTTCCTCAAGATCCTAGTTAAAGAGGTCATCATTGTCTATGTCAAGGGTAGCATTTGCTGCAATCTTCTGAATTGTCTGATATGTGGCCACCGCTTCCGTTGATGTACAACAAGTGCGAGACCAATGACCATCATGCCCACACTTGGTTCTCTATCACTTGAAGGAGGCTGATGCTATCCTTGATTAGGAGTGAGCTATTGGCTCAAATTGTATGTGACTCAACTACCCTAATGTGAGTGAAGTAGATCCATAATGTTAAGCTGGATAATTTCTCTAGAATGAACTTCTGGTTCCCTATACTAAAGGTTACACAAAGGTATTATTTATTTTCCTTGCATAAGTTTTCAATATGATACCCGTTTGCCCATATGTCCTTAAAATGCAGTAGATTTCTTCTGGAATTTCGAGAGTATAAGACATTATGAATAAGCTGCTGGCTCATAGTAGATGAGTTCCATTGGGTAAAATTAAATGTACTCTACCGGAGCCTCTAATAATCTGAGTGGGACCAGCTATAGTGGATACTACGTTCGAACTAGAATTAGTATTGGGGAAAAGATCACATTCTTAAGGATGGTGATGGTAGTAGTACTGTCAATCAGGCAAAAGTTGTTATTATCTAGTTTTCACATGCGTTCCATATCCTAAAGATACAATATTTGATGAAATTATTCAGGAATTCAAGACATTTATAAAAAGAATGAAAAATCCATTCTAACTTTTCATACACTTTAACATAATTGTATCTTTAAAACATGTTTCACAAATGATCATGATGGTTTATCCACATATTTTCTAGACTTTATTGTAAAAGACACCACTATGTGAAAACATCAATAAACATAATTGATGCAGAGTAATATATATATAGCATGGTCTTAAAAAAAATTATATATACCAGTTCTATCTACTTCTTTAAACTAGAACTCTGAACACAATTCATTGACAAATCAATATAATTGACTAAGTCTCTTAGGCAAAAGTTAAACAACTTTCTTGACAGACACAGTCCAATATAATAAAGGCTATAGTAGTCTACTTAGAGAACCATGATTTACCAAAAATGTAACCCCCATTCCCGCAAATACATTTTTTGAATATTTTCCGAATTTTGATTATTTATAAATTCATTTTGTTTTTGAATTCGTTTTGGATCTTCTATTAAAATCTTTTATAATTGATAAATATATTTAGTTCGAATAATGGTGTATTTAACTTTATTTTCTATACCTAATTGATCGACTATTTATATTTAAACCCAAATCAAATATATTATTACTATTTGGATTTTAATAAATTTGTTAAACTCAAATCCCATTTATATATATATATATATATATATATATATATATATATATATATATATATATATATATATATATATATATATATATATATTATCATTATTGTTATTATTACTACTTTTGAATGTTTATTAAAATTTATCTTTCGTTATGTCTTAATTTGTGATAGTCTATTGATTTTAATCTATATTTTATGATTATTGGAGTATGGATTTTGGATACTATTTGATTTAATTAATTTATTGTTATTTATTATATTTTAGCTCAATTCAAATCCAGTCGCATCTATTTTGTAAGATCCATACATTCCATTGTATTTATTAGTATTTGAGTATTAACTTAATGCATACTAATTGATTTGTTTGTACTACTATATTATAATTCACTTATTTATTTAATTTTAATCCAACCCAAACCTATTTTCTTATTGGATCCTATACCCAATAACCCATTATCCTATTCTACCCTATTGAAACCCAACCTAACCATAACCCTGGTACTGTGCTACCCCCCCCCCCCCCCCACCCATAACCCTAACCGCTGTTCATCTCTCCTACAGCCGCTCATCCCTCCTCTGCCTCTTTCCGAAACCCAATGCCTCGAGCTCGACCTCCGATCATCCCCTTCCACCTCCGTCTTCGTCATCATCCCCGTCAACCCCCTCCTCCTCACCCTCATCGCCGTCGCCAGCCCTGCATCACCCCTCTCCCTGCTTCACGCTCACCTCCCGACGCTGCTGCCCTCACCCACAATCGCCGTCTGCCTCTCGTCGTCGCAACAATAACCAACAGCAACCCATCCCCGTGTTATTGCCGTATCCTTGCTATTGTGACTGCACTCTTACAGTTGCTGTCTCGAGCTGCTACCGTGTGCTTTCTATCCCTCGCCGTGCACATAGCCGCATCTCAAAGTCGAAGTCAGTGTCCTTGTTTCTGCGATCCGTTGCACGTGTTTTCCCTGCCGATTGCACGTTGTTGTGGTTGCACGTAGTTCGCACGTGCATCCGCCGTCACTCGTCTCGTTCCGTTCACCATCTCGTAAGGCAAGTATCTTGTACAAATTTCTTTTGTTTTCGCGTACAAGCACTTTTTTAAAATACCGCAAGTAGATCTTCGTTGTGATTCGCCCTTCATGTTTTACCCATTGATGATCTTTGCCTACCCATTTGACTTGTTTCTATCAGTTCGATAATCGTAACAGGTCACAAACATTTCGTCATTTCACCCATCACATAAAACATGAGTTAGATCTAGTTATTTATCTATATGAATGCATGTCCATGAATCACTATAAGTTATAGACTTTTTGTTTGTATGTTAAACATGTTAATAATGTTTCCCTCTTGATGAGTTTGAGAATAGACATGGTTTGCTGGTTTGAATACCTGCTATATTCTGATTTACAATATACACCATCTTGGATCCATCCTAATTACTATTAATGTGATAATTCATGCAAAAGTGATTTCATTTACTGATGTCCTGATTTGACATGACAGATTAAACTATGTTAATGTCAGAATAATAACTAAGTTTGTGAATATGAAATGTAGGTCCCTATTTCTAGTTTTCAGAACATCTGGCGGATCTAAAATCTGATATGTAACTTGTGAGATATCACACTTTTAATACTGTTGTGTCGCAAATTTCCAGATTTATGATTTCAAGATTTTTGGCATGAATTATTGATTAAAATAGATGCTAACAGTAAGATTAAAACAGTAAAATGAATTTAAAATTACTGGTTTACTGTATTTGTATATGTTTCAAAATCTGGAAAGTTATGTTTCAAAAAGAGAAGAAAAAGGACTAAAAATATTTTGGGAATTTGAAAAACCTAGCAGCATCAGTCGACCGATTAGATTGAAACAGTCGACTGCTCTGAGTATTTATTGTCGAGTTTTTTTTATCTTTGCGGAACAGTCGACCGATCATAGTGTAACAGTCGACTGCCCTGATCTTTTTATTTTCAAGTTTTTAATCTTTGTGGAACAGTCGACCGATCATAGTATAACAGTCGACTGCCCTGATCATCTTATTTTTGGGATTTTAAATCATCGCGGAACAGCTGACTGGCCATGTTTTAACAGTCGACTGCCCTGAAGTTTCAACTAATTCTCTAGATTTTTGTGAGATAATTTTCTATAACCCGTGGCCTAGTATAAATAAGAGTTTGAGTCTATTTTTGGCAAGAAAGAACTTATTATTTTATTGGTTTAAATTGTCTCTGAATAAAGAAAAATACATGCTTTGTTTAAAAGAGTTTTGAAATGAGTTTTGGCAATGAAAGTGTGAATTTTTGATAAAATGACAGTACGGTAATTTCTTGGTAGTTGAATGAGCTATGAATGTGACAAGTTAGAAAAACAAATTCTTTTGTTCTTGCATGAGTTGTACATGAAAGTGAAATTGATTGTCATGATGAATTAAGAAAGATTTTATGAGCATGAGTATGCAAATGCTATGAACATGAAAGGAAAAAATAATGTTAATCATGAAAAAGACTTATTCGATTTTTTTGATTGTGAATTGAAATTGAGAACTAGAGTGTAGTTAAGCCTCATACCGGCACTGAAAAAAGATATGCTAAAATAAAAATTTGAGATGGAAAGACCAAGATTGGGTCATGTTGAATAGATGATTAAGACCGGTATAGTAGAAGGGCTAACTCTAGAGAATTGATTTTGTTCATGATTCAAATAACTAAGGAATAGATACATAGTGAAGAGGTGATGAAAATAAGAGAAAAATACTAGTATGAGGGCCTCAGAGCTACGGAGTGAGAATATTCACAGGCTGTCTTCACGATGCATCGTGACATGATGTGGATATATCTCCAGGAGTCTGTACTGCAGGTGACGCTCGTGGGGTGTTTGGTAACTGCGGGTGGTGTCATGTCCTATGATGGAGGCTGAATTGTCCACAGGCTGTCTTCACGATGCGTCGTGACATGACGTGAGATTCCCCTCCATGCTGTCTGGACATGAGCTCGTACTCATAGAACATCTAGGATACTTATCGTAGTTACAGTAGTAGTTTAAGTCATGACGAGGGATTGAACCGTGCAAGATGAAGAACGGTTAAGGGCTTGCCCTCAGACCTATGTAGTATGGGATGCATGAATATGAACAAGTGCGCATTAGTGTCATATAACATAATAACTGCATTAAGGACTAAGCGCACTGCACAACACGACATCTATAGGATAATCCCTTTAGCTTTATTTTTGAACAAGTTTGTGGTTCGTTAAGTGTTGAGAATCGTTATACTGTTTCCGGCATAGAGAGGATGGCCGTGTATAATATTTTGTCAGTGAATGAACTGACACGCCCACAGTTTTACATGCAGGGCAAAGATGCTTGACAAATTGAAGTATTCATGCTGCTCAAAGATTGATTTAAATGTTGTTTCATGTAATTATTGTAAAATTGCTTCCGCTGTAATAATGTAAAGGTATAGTGTAACTCTGATGTAAGAAATGTTTCAATTTCCTTGTAAAATTGTACAAAAGAAGTGTAAAGATCTTGTGGAACTTCGAATTCAGTTGTATTTTGAATTCGGGGTGATACAGAGTGGTATCAGAGCTACGCTTCCAAGTAGTACAAATTTATAAGGAACGACACCCTAGAAGTGGACAGTAGTGTGTTGAGTATAGAGATTTAAATGTAAGTCACTTGCATTTGCGTTGCTCTATGATTTATGTTTCTTTTCCTCTCTCTCTAAGATGGCGGACCACTTCGACGCAGCTGGAGGTGACGATTGGCACATTGTTGAGGAAGATTACTACCCCGGGCAAGCTGATTCAGACGAAGAGGATCCTGAAGAAGTGGAAGAGGAATGGCCTGAATTCCGAGAGATCACTCCACCTCCGGATTCATCTGATGACTCCTCTGACGAGGAAGAACCAGTTCCGAGTAATCTCATTGTGTCTCTTCAGAGGCAGGTAGAGACTCAACCGGAGAGAGTCGGGCTACGGGAGACTCAGTTGGCGAAGTGCAAGGACGATATTGCAGTTCTCAGTCATCGTGTTTGGGAACTCAAGAAGAGGAAAAATATGTACGATATACTGAAGGAGGAAGTGGAGGAACTACGGGAAGAGCTTCGAGGAGCCAAGAGGAACCGTAGGAACTAAATTGTTATATCTTCTTATCGTTTTCATTTTGATGTCAGAAATATTTTAAATTCGAATGTATAAAGTTTGAAATTCAATTAAATGGAAAATTTGATTTAAAATTCATTTTTATACTTTGAATTTAATGGATCTTTTGCATCAGAATATGGCTAGAAGAGGAGCTCGAAATGGTGAAGGTCTGGACTTGGAAACGGAACTAGCGAGGGTCTATTAGACACTCAATGCCGTTGCCACGAATCAGAATCAAGGAAGGGTGCCTGTGAATCTAGTACCTAAAGCAATCAAACTTGTGGAATCATTCAAACGGATGAAATAATCGGTGTTTGAGGGGAAGTCAGACCCTGATGCGGCTGACAATTGGATCCGCCAGGTCGAGACTATCTTCGAAGTCTTGGAGACTCCGAAGAGCAACAAGGTGAAGTTGGCGGCGCTGCAGTTCAAGAAGGATGCGGCTGTGTGGTGGCAGTCGATGAAGCGGACGATGGGAGGTATTGTTCTGGGCTGGGATGAATTCTTGGAGGAATTCCACAGTCATTATTTTTTCTCAGACGTCCAGGAGAAGAAGGCCATAGAGTTTCTGGTGCTGCAGCAGGGAGGCATGTCAATTAGGGAGTATGAGACAAGATTCACTCAGCTCTCGAGGTATGCACACGAATTGGTAATGGACGAGGCGAAGAAGGCTCGAAAGTTCGAGCATGGGTTGAGGCCAAGAATGAGATCCTGGATGATACCCCTCAATATCAGGCGGTTTGACAAGCTGGTCAAACGAGCGGACGCCACTGAGGCAGACATGGAACAGTTCCATGATGTTCCAAATCAGAGGACCAACTGGAGCATTGGAAAGAGGCCCGCAGTTTCTGGTAATTTCAAGGGGCAGCCGTCAGCCCAGAGGTTCAAACCAACAGGAGCGAATGCTGTCAACATAGATGGGAGACCCGAAAACAATTGGGTGAGACCTCCTGTGGTGACTTGCTACAACTGTGGTGAGACGGGACATTACAAGTCTCAATGCTCCAAGCAGCAGAATGTCACCCGTAGTGGACCGACGCAGCAAGTTGGGAAGAAGCCATTCCAGCAGGGGCGAGTATTTGCCTTAACTGAAACTGACGCTGATGAGGTGGATCACGTCATCACTGGTACGGGGGGGGGATATTTAGAGTGTTTTCTGTTGTTTCTTTTTCCCACCTTATATAGTGAACTGTTATGTAACGAGTGTGTGTTATGTAATAGGAGAACTTATTTTGAATGGAAAGAAAGCTGCTGTTTTGTTTGATACTGGATCCTCTCACACTTTTGTATCACCTAAATTCGCTAAAGATTTGGGAGTCGAACCGAAAATCTTTTCAGGCAAGGTTTTAGCAGTAGCTACTCCGTCAGGGGAGATTTTAACCACTAATCGGTACTATGCTGACTGTGAGATCGTGATCGGGAATAGAATTCTCGGGATTGATCTGATCGAGCTGAATGTCTTGAGAGTCAATGTTATCATTGACATTGATTAGATGTCAGTATACAGTGCAAGCATCGAGTGCAAGACCAAGAAAGTAACAGTGAAGGCTCCAGGTTGACCTGAAGTCACTTTCCAAGGGAAGAAGAGATGTTCTGGTCTGGTGGCAGCTATCTGCAAGAGGGATGTTCCTGTAGAGGTGCAGCAAATTCCAGTGGTTCGGGATTATCCGACGGTATTCTTGGAAGATTTGTCTGGGTTACCCCCGCAACGTGATGTAGAGTTCAGCATCACTATTCAGCCAAGGAGTGCACCTATTTCTAAGGCACCGTATAGGATGGCGCCCGTGGAGCAGGATGAGATCAAACGGCAGATTGAGGAATTGTTGGAGAAAGGCTTTATTCAACCGAGTGCGTCACCTTGGAGAGCACCGGTGCTTTTGGTAAACAAGAAAGATGGTTCGATGAGGATGTGCATCGATTACTGGGAGCTGAATAAGGTCACTGTTCAGAATAAGTATCCTATCCCCCGGATCGATGACCAGTTCGATCGTCTACAAGGAGCCGCTGTTTTCTCCAAAGTAGATCTTCGATCAGGTTACCATCAGGTTCGAGTGAAGACTGAAGATGTGCATAAGACTGCGTTCAGAACTCGACATGGGCATTAAGAATTCTTAGTTATGCCGTTTGGAGTGACGAATGCACCTGCAATTTTCATGAATATGATGAACAGAGTTCTGAGGCAGTTTATTGATTCTTTCGTCGTGGTGTTTATCGACGATATTCTTGTGCACTCCAAGTCGGAGGAGGAGCACACGGAGCATCTGGAAGCAGTTTTGAAGAAGCTTCAGGAGCATGAGTTGTATGCCAAGTTGTCCAAGTGCGATTTCTAGAAATCTGAAGTGGCATTCCTGGGTCATATCCTTTCTAAGGAGGGAGTGGCAACTGATCCGTAGAAGATAGAGGCGGTGAAGAATTGGGCAAGGCCTACTACAGTAAAGGAAATCAGGAATTTTCTTGGGCTAACTGGATATTAAAGGAGGTTTATCCAGGGCTATGCTCAGATAGCCGTACCGCTCACTGGTCTGACTAAGAACATAAACTTCAAGTAGACCGAGCAGTGCGAGGCAAACTTTCAGGAGTTGAAAGAGAGACTGACTACTGCTCCCATTTTGGCTTTGCCTAGAGCAGGTGTTGAGTACGATGTTTACAGCGATGCTTCACATCGTGGGCTTGGTTGTGTCTTAATGCAAGAAGGAAAAGTGATCGCATATGGGTCTAGGCAACTAAGACCGCATGAGAAGAATTATCCGACTCATGATCTGGAGTTGGCTGCGATTATCTTTGATTTGAAGCAATAGAGACACTACGTGTATAGTGAGAAGCTGAACATGTGCACGGACCACAAGAGCTTGAAGTACATCTATCAACAGAAAGATCTGAATCTGAGGTAAAGGAGATGGCTGGAGGTGCTTGAGGACATTCGTCCGGAGATCAAGTACCATTCTGGGAAGGCTAATGTTGTTGCTAATGCACTTAGCCGCAAGAGCAGTCTGGCCAGTTTGATCACCACTCAAAAGCAGCTGGCAGAGGAATTGGATCGGGCTGGTATTGAAGTTGATCTGCAAGGCTTGGGATCATCTTTAGTTCAGTTGAGGCTTCAACCAACGCTGAATGAAAGGATTATCGCAAGTCAGAAGGGAGATGCAGAGATTCAGAAGATGAAGGAGCAGGTCGGTGCTGGCAGGTTGTCCAAGTTTCAGATCAGGGATGAGGTGCTGTGGTTTGGAGAGAGGCTATGTGTTTCGAATCAGTCGGACTTGAAAGAAAGTATTCTTCAGGAGGCACATGCTACTCTTTTGACAGTACATCCCAGGAGTACTAAGATGTACAAGGACATTAAACAACATTTTTGGTTATCAGGTTTGAAGCGGGATGTGGCCGAGTTCGTGGCGAAGTGTGAGATCTGTCAACAAGTCAAAGCTGAGAATCAGAAACCCGGAGGTCTTTTGCAACCATTACCTATTTCGGAATGGAAGTGGGATAACATCAGTATGGATTTCATCACGGGTTTGTCCAAGAGTTCAAAGGGAATGATGCGATTTGGGTCACAGTCGACCGACTAACCAAGTCCGCTCATTTCTTGGCGATGAAACTCACTTCGTCGATGGACAGATTGGCTGAGCTGTATGTTGGTGAGATCGTCAGGCTTCATGGTGTTCCGTTAACCATTGTGTCTGATCGAGATGCACAGTTTACTTCGCAATTCTGGAAGAGTCTTCAGACAGCTCTGGGTACTTCTAAAAAGATCGATCTGATCAGGAAGAGGTTGGTGGATGCTCAGAGTAGACAGAAGAGCTATGCAGACAACCGGAGGAGGGACCTTGAGTTTGAGGTTGGTGACTTTGCCTTTCTGAAGGTTTCACCTAGCAAAGGTGTGATCCGATTTGGCAAGGGTGGGAAGTTAGCCCCGAGGTTCATAGGCCCGTATAAGATATTGAAAAGGATCGGAAAAACTGCTTACCGGCTTGAGTTACCGGGAGAGTTGTCTCAGGTGCACAATGTCTTTCATGTGTCTTTGCTGAGAGGTTACATTCCAGATCCGAGTCATCATCTGCCCGAAGTGCCAGAGGGTTTGCAGTTGGATCTGAGTTACATTGAGCTTCCGGTTGAGTTTGTGGATCATCGGGAGAAAGTCTTGAGGAACAAGACGATACCGATGGTCAAAGTAGTCTGGAGAAACCAGTTGGTTGAAGAGGCTACTTGGGAATCTGAGGAGAGGATGATGAAAGATCATCCTGAGCTCTTTGTGTGATTTGTATCTTCCTTTCTTTTCTTATCTCTTTGTTGTATTCTTGATTTCTCACTCTTTAAGTGTAGTTCCGGGGACGGAACTATTCTAAGGAGGGAGTGTTGTAACACCATAGTTTTCATTTATGAGATTTTGTGATTTTACGTATTTTGCACGTATGATTTTATTTGTATAATTTTTCGTATAAAATATTTTTATAATATTTGTTCTCCCTTATTTTTCCAAAAATTATTTTCTTTTAAAGCCTAATTAAGATCTAAAGCCCAAATTGTCTTTTTAGCCCACTTTATTAATTAATTATTTTAATTATTTAAACCCATGGTTAAATTGGCCCATTAGTGAGCCCATTTAACTTATTTCTCTTTTAAAACAATTTAACTTGTATTGTAGACTCTTGTCATGAACAAATAAATTTTTATGCACATGTGCACTTGTAGGGGGGGTACTAGTTGGCACGTGCAAGCACTAGGGTGTGCATTGCACACCTTACACTAGGCCGGATAATGGACAAAGAGAGAGGGAGAAATGGATCTAGTGGAGAGGTAGTTATCTCATTATGGGTAGTTGCTACAACTTGCTAACTCATCCTAGCCTTTGATATCTAACCATTAGATTTAATCCTAGCCATCTATTCTCACCCAAAAAAAGGTATAAATACCGCATAGTTCTTCTCATTTAGTACACTAGAAAATTGATTAAAGAAAGAAAAGAATTAGTGTGAGAAAAGATTGAGAGTTTTTGGTGAGTAAAAGATTGAGGAGATTTTTGTGTGTGTGTGCTCATCCAAGAGGAGGCCGGAAGCGCACTAGGAGAGGCTCGGGTTTGCTACACCTAGGAGGAGAAGGATCCATTCGTGCATTCTAGGAGATTATTTGGAGCTTTCTATTCGTTTTTCTCCAAATTGGTGGGTGTTTCTCATACTTCTAATTCTAGTTACCATGCTAGGAATGCTTTGATAGAATTATTAATGAAAACTTAAGTGAAATTGACTCCATGTAGAGATGAATTGATAATTTAGAAGATGTTTGTTGAAATGATTACTAGTTGATAAATTATAAATTTAAAATGCTAGAAGATATCATGTTTTGCCATGCTAGATGTTTAAGAACCATATTGAGTGAAGAAAATCTATACTTTTGAGTCAAAGTTGAATGTATCTTGTGAAAGTGATTGTTTAAATTAAGATAACTCCATTGTAATAAGATGAGAATTTGTGTTTTAAAAAGGTTGTAGATTGCTAATAAATGAAAGAATGAAGGAATGAAGAAATTTATATTCAAATTGTGTGCAACTATAATTTGTTCTCAATGTCGAAATTATGGACATAGAACTTAAAATAAGATCAAAATGCATGTTTTATAAGCAAATAAGGAATTTAAAAATACTGGTTTACTGTATTTGTATATGTTTCAAAATCTGGAAAGTTATGTTTCAAAAAGAGAAGAAAAAGGACTAAAAATATTTTGGGAATTTGAAAAACCTAACAGCACCAGTCGACCCAATTAGATTGAAACAGTCGACTGCTCTGAGTATTTATTATCGAGTTTTTTTTTTAATCTTTGCGGAACAGTCGACCGATCATAGTGTAACAGTCGACTGCCCTGATCTTTTTATTTTTGAGTTTTTTAATCGACTGCCCTGATCTTTTTATTTTTGAGTTTTTAATCTTTGCGGAACAGTCGACCGATCATAGTATAACAGTCGACTGCCCTGATCATCTTATTTTCGGGATTTTAAATCATCGCCGAACAGCTGACTAGCCATGTTTTAACAGTCGACTGCCCTGAAGTTTCAACTAGTGTCTGGATTTTCGTGAGATAAATTTCTATAACCTGTGGCCTAGTATAAATAAGAGTTTGAGACTATTTTTGGCAAGAAAGAACTTATTATTTTATTGGTTTAAATTATCTCTGAATAAAGAAAAATACATGCCTTGTTTAAAAGAGTTTTGAAATGAGTTTTGGCAATGAAAGTGTGAATTTTTGATAAAATGACAGTACGGTAATTTCATGGTAGTTGAATGAGCTATGAATGTGACAAGTTAGAAAAACAAATTCTTTTGTTCTTGCATGAGTTGTACATGAAAGTGAAATTGATTGTCATGATGAATTATGAAAGATTTTATGAGCATGAGTATGCAAATGCTATGAACATGAAAGGAAAAATTAATGTTAATCATGAAAAAGACTTATTCAATTTTTTTGATTGTGAATTGAAATTGAGAACTAGAGTGTAGTTAAGCCTTATACCGGCATTGAAAAGAGATATGGTGAAATGAAAATTTTAGATGAAAAGACCAAGATTGGGTCATGTTGAATAGATGATTAAGACCGGTATAGTGGAAAGGCTAACTCTACAGAATTGATTTTGCTCATGATTCAAATAATTAAGGATTAGATACATAGTGAAGAGGTGATGAAAATAAGAGAAAAACACTAGTATGAGGGCCTCAGAGCTACGGAGTGAGAATATTCACATACTGTCTTCATGATGCGTCGTGACATGACGTGGATATATCTCCAGGAGTCCGTACCGCAGGCGACGCTCGTGGGGTGTTTGGTGATTGCAGGTGGTGTCATGTCCCATGATGGAGGCTGAATTATCTACAGGCTGTCTTCACGATGCGTCGTGACATGACATGGGATTCCTCTCCAGGCTGTCTGGACATGATCTCGTACTCATAGAACATCTAGGATACTTATCGTAGTTACAGTAGTAGTTTAAGTCATGACGAGGGATTGAACCTTGCATGATGAAGAACGGTTAAGGGCTTGCCCTCAGACCTATGTAGTATGGGATGCATGAATCTGAACAAGTGCGCATTAGTGTCATGTAACATAATAACTGCATTAAGGACTAAGTGCACCGCACAACACGACATCTATAGGATAGTCCCTTTAGCTTTGTTTGTGAACAAGTTTGTGGTTCGTTAAGTGTTGAGAATTGTTATACTGTTTCCGGCATAGAGAGGATGGCCGTGTATAATATTTCGTCAGTGAATGAACTGATGCACCCACAGTTTTACATGCAGGGTAAAGATGCTTGACAAATTGAAGTATACATACTGCTCAAAAATTGATTTAAATGTTGTTTCATGTAAATACTGTAAAATTGCTTCCGCTGTAATAATGTAAAGGTATAATGTATCTCTTATGTAAGAAATGTTTCAATTTTCTTGTAAAATTGTACGAAAGAAGTGTAAAGATCCTGTGGAACTTCAAATTCAGTTGTATTTGAAATTCGGGGTGTTATATTCTGAACCTATTTTCTGTCCCTGTCATGTTTACCTATCCTTGAATATGCACATTCATGTCTGTGTTGGTAAAAAGAATAAGTAATCAAGCCAAGGTTAAGTGAAAGATCTAGTAGTAGACATTATAGAAAAGTGTACTCGGAAGGGGGCCCGTGTTTCCCTCTGTTGCATGGATACATGTTTACATGATTCATGAATCTGTTTATCCATTTCAGTTTATCTTTTTTTCCTGACTACATTCTTTCCTATAGGAAGGTGTACTCGAAAGGGGGCCCATAGGTCTCATCTGTTTGCATGAATACATGATTACATGATTCATGAGTCTGTTTATCCGATTCGATTTATCTGTTGATCTAGTTTTTCTGAGTACACGGCCCTATGGAATCCACCACTAAGTCTAAATATAACTTGTTTGTATGTATCAACCATGTGGAATGAGACACATGGGTGGTGCATTAGTTAGAATTAAATAAAAGACTTAAGAATAATATATTTCACCTGAACGTTCCTATCACCTATTTTACATGTTTATCTTATATCTGTTTATCTGATATCCGTTACAAGTTTACCTGTTATCTGTTATCCTATTCTGTTATCTGATTCTGTTTACTCACTTATTAGTTTATTTGACTCTATTTATCTGTTACATTCCTTTCATGCTATGTCCCGCACTCTTGATTCTTGTTTCCTGAACTGCATTCTGTTTACCTAATTCATGTACCCCTTTTTGCTTGTATTACTTGTGGCCCGTAACTTGCACTAATAGGCAAATTATTTTTCTGTTTCTCTGTTTCTTTCAAATGATAAATGTACAGGTTTTGGAACAAGTTAGCTGCAGGAGTAAGCGATCAAGTGTTCTAAGCTTTTGTTTGAGATCTTTTATGCATTTATTTATTTCTGCATCAAGTTTGTTCGTGCTTTTGTTGCTACTTGATACTTTGTAATTGGGCCTGCTTGATCCGAAGTTTATTGTTTTGTTTTTTAGATCTTGTTTTTATTTGAGAATTATGTATTTGATTTCAATTCTTTTGATTTTGAGATTTGTTTTCATGCATGCGTGGTTGTATCTTTCTGTTTACTGTTGAGTTGATCCTTACAACTTATGAATGATGAAAATTATTTGTTGGGCTTTGTCACGTACTCATATTCTGTATTTTTGGGAAACGGGGCGTGACTTGTTTTTAGTGGTATCAGAGCCCAGGTTTGGCTAATGTGTTAGTCAAGTTTGGCTTTGCCAGGTTTAACTCAACAATAAGCAAGCCATGCAAATCACATGAACAACTGATAATCAACTTGATCTGGATATTAGTCTTATTCCATTCATTCTGATCCTTTCATATTTAATTCCTTGATTCCTTATTTCCTTCCGTCTTTTACAGTCTCCCACATTGTTGATTCTTTATTCGGTATAAATTCATTCTTTCCGTACCCATGTTCTTTTGATTCTGGTGCTATCTTTCTTTTTATTTCTGCTTGGTTCGATGATCGGCATTACTTGATCTGCTACGACATGTCAGTGGCTTGGATCATCACTAGGAGAGGAAGTATTGTCTTTGCTCCAAGATGTGCATGCAGAGTCCCAGGATCGCAGGAAGTGTTCAGAATTCCAAATCGCTAGGAGTTCGAATTTCGTGTTAAAGATACAGTGTTTGGGCGCGCCAGGATTCGATAAGGCATAAGATAAATTGCTGGAGCCAATGGACATTGATGACAGATTCTTCCCGATCAGAGTAGCGCATCAAAAGCGTGGTGGGCCCACAACCCACAGGTCCCAGGATTTTCTTGCTGCTTCTCCTTCCCTGCATTGTTTGCTTCCTTCCATTCCTTGCATTCATCCTCATCCGTTGACTCGTTATTTGGTTCAATTCTTCCCTGTCCGTTCTCCCTTCGATTCCAGTTCTACCTACTTCTTCATCTTCCTGCTTCATTATCTTGCAAGTCTTGTGTCGTTTCCTTGTTTCTTTCCTTCTGATATCGTTTACTTCTTTTCTTGCATTCCATCTGCCATCATGCATCAATTCATTATTTGACATCATTCTCATCCACTTCTTCCTTCTTATTTTGATATTGCCACCATTTTGTTTCTCTTCCTCAAATTCTCTATTTTGTTACCCTACAATTTTGCTTTTGATTTGTCCAATATTCTGCCTGAATTGAATTTCGAGGACGAAATTCTTTTTGTAAGGTGAGTAGGATTGTAACCTCGTTCTCGCAAATACATTTTTTTATATATTTTCTATATTTTGATTATTTATAAATTCACTTTGTTTTTAAATTCATTTTGAATCTTCTATTAAAATCTTTTTTAATCGAAAATTATATTTATTTCGAATAATGGTGTATTTAACTTTATTTTCTATTCCTAATTGATCGACTATTTGTATTTGAACCCAAATCAAATATATTATTACTATTTGGATTTTAATAAATTTGTTAAACTCAAATCCCATTTATATATATATATATATATATATATATATATATATATATATATATATATATATATATATATATATATATATATATATATATATATATATATAATTATTATTATTATTATTATTATTATTATTATTATTATTATTATCATTATTATTATTGTTACTACTTTTAAATGCTTATTAAGATTCATCTTTCGTTATTTATTAATTTGTGAAAGTCTATTGATCTTAATCTATATTTTATGATTATTGGAGTATGGATTTTGAATACTATTTGATTTAATTAATTAATTGCTATGTATTATATTTTGGCTCAATTCAAATCCAGTCTCATCTATTTTGTGAGATCCATACATTCCATTGTATTTATTAGTATTTGAGTATTAACTTAATGCATACTAATTGATTTATTTGTACTACTATATTATAATTAACTTATTTATTTAATTTTAATCCAACCAAAACCCATTTTCTTATTGGATCCAAAACCCTATACCCAATAACCCATTATCCTATTCTATCCTATGGAAACCCAACCTAACCCTAACCCTCGTATTGTGTTACCCCCCCCCCCCCCCAACTGTAATACCCTGGTCGATTGTTCAGTCGATTGGTAACACTGTTTACACGGGATTTGAGGAATTTGTGAAAGGATTTGAGAAATTTAGTCCAACATGGGAGGTGCACAAAAACTAATTTGAGTATAAATATAATTAGCCAATGATCAAGAGTCACCTAATTGGTTAACCACCTTTTGAGAGGCAGCCTGTGGTGGGCAGTTGTACTACATAGTATCTAATTTGTCTTCTAAAAATATTAAAATTGTCTGAGTATTGGGGCGGGGCGTTACAATAGGTATCAGAGCCGACTTTCGACACCGGGTGTAGTAGAGGTCAGGATGATCTGCGGTGCTGAGAGTCATTGATCTTCGAGGTCGGGTATACTTTGCAGTGTTGAGAATCACATGTAGTGATTGATAGCCGGGTATCCGATCTGCGGTGTTGAGAGTGATTGATCTTCGGGATCTAGGACTATACTACATCGGCTAGAAAGGGCGGATCCTACACTAGATGTGTGCCCTGTACTCAGCGAGGACGCTGATTTCTAAGGTGGGGTGTATGTAATACCCCAGATTTGCAGCGAACAGTTGACTGGTCGATTGTTCAGTCGACTGGTAACACTGTTTACACGGGATTTGAGGAATTTGTGAAAGGATTTGAGAAATTTAGTCCCATATGGGAGGTGCACAAAAACTAATTTGAGTATAAATATAATTAGCCAATGATCAAGAGTCACCTAATTGGTTAACCACCTTTTGAGAGGCAGCCTGTGGTGGGCAGTTGTACTACATAGTATCTAATTTGTCTTCTAAAAATATTAAAATTGTCTGAGTATTGGGGCTGGGCGTTACACCAACCCCATCCCCTATAACCCTAGCAGCTGTTCATCTCTCTTGCAGTCGCTCATCCCTCCTCTGCCTTTTTCCAAAACCCAACGCCCCCGAGCTCGACCTTCAATCATCCCCTTCCACCTCCATCTTCATTCTCGTCCCCGTCAACCCCCACCCTCACCTCTGTCGCCTGATCATCCTCCTCCTCCGTCGAACCCCTGAACCCATCAAAGCTTCCCCAGTCTTCTCCTTCCATCGTCGTCACCTTCTCTCCTTGATCGCCAGCAGCCCTGCCTCCGACATGCACACCCCTGAGTGCCAACAGCCCCCGATCATCCTCTCCTTCCCTTGCCGCTGCCGTGTGCCTACTGTCTTTCCCCTACCCCTGCCTTTGTCCACCGCTAATCGAACCCCTTACCTCCGAACACACCAGCCCTGCATCACCCCTCTCCCTGCATCCCGCTCACCTCCTGATGCTACCGCCCTCACCCACAGTTGCCGCCTGCTTCCCGCCGTCGCAACACTAACCAACAGCAACCCATCCCCGTGTCGTTGCCGTATCCTTGCTGTTGTGACTGTGCTCTTGCTGTTGCTGTCCCGAGTTGCTACCGTGTGCTTGCTGTCCCTCACCGTGCACATAGCCGCATCCCGAAGTCGAAGCCGGTGTCCTTGTTACTGCAATCCATTGCACGTGTTTTCCTCGCCGATCGCATGTTGTTAAGGTTGCATGTAGTTCGCACGTGCATTCGCCGTCACTCGTCTCGTTCTGTTCACCATCTCGTAAGGCAAGTATCTTGTACGAATTTCTTTTGTTTCCCCGTACAAGCACTTTTTTGAAATACCACAAGTAGATTTTCGTTGTGACTCATCCTTCATGTTTTACCCATTGATGATCTTGGCCTACCCGTTTGACTTGTTTCTATCAATTCCTTAATCGTAAAAGGTAACAAACATTTCGTCATTTCACCCATCACATAAAACATGAGTTAGATCAAGTTATTTATCTATATGAAAGCATGTCCATGAATTACTATAAGCTATAGATGTTTTGTTTGTATGTTAAACATGTTAATAATGTTTCCCTCTTGATAAGTTTGAGAATAGACATGGTTTGCTGGTTTGAATACTAGTTATATTTTGATTTACATTATACACCATCTTGGATCCATCGTAATTACTATTAATGTGATAATTCAAGCAAAAGTGATTTTATTTACTGCTGTCCTGATTTGGCACGACAAATTAAACCTTGTTAATGTCAAAATAATAACTAAGTTTTTGAATATGAAATGTAGGTCCCTATTTCTAGTTTTCAGAACATCTGACATATCTAAAATCTGATCTATAACTTGTGAGATATCACACTTTTAATACTGTTATGTCGCAAATTTCCAGATTTATGATTTCAATATTTTTGGCATGAATTATTGATTAAAATTGATTCTAACAGTAAGATTTAGACTTGGTATTAATCTAGATATGACCGGACATGATTAGGAGTTCTTTCGAAAATTCGATCAGGGCTGTGATGATGTTGTATTTTGGAAGATGTTGTATGTATCAGTCTGTGATGATGATTATTAGTGATATGTTGTTCTTGAGTTCTTTCGAACTTGTTTCAAGGGCATCACAACTTGTTCTTGAGTTCTTGAGTAAGATATAGCATAAAGAAGTGATGAAGCTCAACACTTCTTTATGCTATAGGGGACTTAAACACCCCATTTCATGCTTAGTTTGCTGTATAATGTGTGTATTGAATTGATGCATGAATGGGCTCGAATAGCCCTTGAAACGAGTTCGAAAGAACTCAAGAACGGCAGATTTTACTGTTTTGGTAGCTGCTGTTTTGAACTGTATTGTTGTTGTTTTAGGGTGCTTCACTCTTTTGTGGGGTTATCATGTGGTTTAGATGCCCCATTGAATAGTCCTAAGTTTAGGGATGTTTAGACCTTGATTTGATTACAAATAGGAGCTTAAATAGTCAGTTTATTCGCTGTTTGAGTTGTCTTTTGCTGGCTGAAAATTGCTCGCTGTTCGACCAATTTCATCAATCTTTTGATGCACTGATGACACTCTCTAAGACCTAAATTCACTGTCTAATAGTGTAGTAATATGAACCCTAAGTCCTAGCTTGCTAGCACCTGAATTCGGGGTAGAATAGGAGCTCGAATTGTCAAGAAAGCTGCTTGGGGCTATTTTTGTTTGCTATTTTTGCTCAATGTTCGAGGTCTAGTTGCTTGCTGTTTTTTAGCAACAACTTGTTGGGAAGACCATTGTAGAGTTGGAAATCAAAAGGACCCAAGAAGAGCTGGTTGCGGTCCGAAGACATATTGGAAACATCGAGCGAAGAGGGGCAAAACGACAGCCAGAGGGGAGCTTGGGTTGCTGTTTGTTGGGCCGGGACTGGGCCAAGTTTTGGGCCTGTTCCGCGCCTGTCTAGGGGCTAAGTTGGGCCCTATTTGGGGTTGGATTGAGACTTGATTAATTAGAATTAGCTGCATAACATTAGAACTAGAACGTGAGTCATGAATGTCGCGTAGATGTTGATAATCACTTGAACTCTAGTATAATAACTTGTTAGTTGTCTTAACTTGAAATAAGCGAATGAATTCTATATTAGGACTCCAATTAGAACGGTAAATTTGATTATAAATGAATTAATGAGTAAATGAATTAATGATATGTGAGGCAAGAGTCGCATTTTGGCTAAAAGGGTAGACTCCTAAGAGCAAGATGATCACCTAGTAACTTAATTAAGTTAATTAAACTTGTGGACTAATAAAAAGCTAGAATCAAGAGTGATGGATTTATTTAACTAATTAGTACCTATGTCTAAGATTATTTAACTAATTAGTACCTATGTCTAATATTGGGTTCAATGAAGATAGATATTGTAATAATAGAAAGATTAGAATTGAGTAATCTTGCTAATAATGAATCGATCTAGAAATTCTAGAATTTAACAACACTCTCTAGTTCTAGTGCTTCTTAATAAGTCAAATTGTTTTTTTGTTTTTTCTCAATTCCAACCGAATGCAACTGGATCTAGTATAGTATGAACTAGCGATCAAAGCATATATGGATAGAACTGAAAACTGCTTCGGACCCAACACACTTTAACGGGGTCAGGTGACCCTCCCTACATATGTGTAGCTTTCCATATGATTTTGTTTGTACCTTCTCTTCCTTAGATTCTAAAGATGCAACACGGACATAGCTAGTTGATACCAATTGAAGCAAGGAAAGTTGGCTTTGTCGAGTACATTTAGTGCATAAAATGTTGGTTGACTCAAAGTTAGATATCCTTCAAGAATCATTCTGATGTGTCACAATCTACTAGAATGTCTTGTAACTAACTGTGCTCATGTGCTTCCAAATTTCTCGAAGTTGCCTCCTAAGTGAAAAGTTCATACTAACTTGCCCTCCATCATATTACACCTCATCAGCTACTCCCTAACATACCACTACTGACTAACATTTCTTAACACAATAAGCCAAAAATTGAGCAAAGCGATCCCAAAATCAAAGCTAAATGTGAAGTGATGTAATTTAACACGGGATCTCATCAGAATCTCACACTCAAGAATTTCAACTTTCATTCCATTATCATTACCAATAGATAAAAATACTCAGAATCTGACGAGATGACACATTCAGCTCAAAATAAAGATCCAAGAACCTAAAATTACAAAAACAATGAACAAACCGAAACAATTGAATAGAGAGATAACTTACCGAAGAAGTTGCGAAGATGCGGTGGCTTTGACGATAGATCGGAGGTCGGATCCGGAGCAGCGCCAGCGGTGGAGGTGGCAATCGCCATGGCGTAAGAGCTAAGGTTTTGGTAAACCCTCGTTCACCTGTTTGATTCTAGGGTTTGAAAATAGGCGCCAAATGGGTTTGGAATTTGGGGATGAAGAGAGAGAGAGAGTACAGAAGAGTTAGGCTGCGTTTGGTTCGATGTACTGAAAGTTAATTTTTAAACATAGTTTTTGAAAGAAAAAATAAAGTTGTTTTTTGTGATTTTTGAAACAGAGCATTGTTTGGTAAACTTTTTCATAAAATAGTTTTTTTCAAAATTAAAGTATAAAAGACGTTTGGTAAACTGTATACAGTATGTATGTATATATATAATCCGTATTTATGTAAATATGTATATACATAAATACTCTATATTGTAATCCAATGTTTGGAAACAAATAATAATATCCGGGTCATAAGCCCAATACAATAATAAATCCAAATACAATGATAATAAGTTTCAATACAATAAGTCCAATGAAATAACAATCAACTAGAAAGCAATAAATCTTTAGAAATCTTGTTCTCCAATTCCTACAGGTAATTCTCCAGGATCACCTGTGAACACTTCATCTAAAAAGAGGAGAAAAACTGTCCTTAGAGCAAGTCATGGACAGTGATATGGCTAAAAATGGGGGTTAATCGGAACCTTCCAAATCAGGCACGAATCTTGAAGCCCAGGAGTAAAACGGTAATTTCACCCACAAATAGGGTCTGAGATGGGTACTGGGTCTCTCCAATAAAGATCCAATAACCCACAAACGGATCCGCTTCAATCGGGCGCAGGTCTCAACCAGCAATAAAGCCCGATCAGAGGGATAGAATTAAGGCCCCTGATTAGATCCTAATCAATGGCCCAGATTTATGCCTATCCCTCCACTGGGGATTAGGGATTACATTCCTAATCTGTTTACAAGGAGAATATTCCTTATCAGATCACGGGGATTACATTCCTAATCTATTCCCTAAGACGCCTATAAATACCCCTCATCCATCTCCATTAAGAGGTAATCAATCTTTCACCAGTTTTTGCGCTCTCTCATAGTCTTCCAGATTACTGACTTGAGCGTCGGAGGGTGCGTCGCCGGGAACAACCCCGGTGTTTCGCACTTTTTGCAGGTATACGGCGGGAGCGACGATCAAACCCCGACGGAACAGGTACGCAGGTTTACTATTCAGTTTCCCTGAGAATCCACAAATACTATCTGTTTGCCCCCACACCAAATTTAGCGGCAACAGATTGGCGCCGTCTGTGGGAAACTAACGAATAGAGACCTCTCCTCTTCCCGGTGAACAGATCTTCTCCAGCCATGCCACCTCGGAAAGTCAGGTCAAGGGGGTCCAACCGAGGACCCAACCCTGATCAGCAGCAGGAAGTCCCCCCTAATCCCGCTCAACAACAAGGGCAACTTCCCCCTACAACGGAAGACCCGCTCCAACAGGACCTTCCCCCTCCTAATCAGCCGCCTCCAAAGGGTCCTAACCCTCAGAAACAGCCTCTTCATCAAGAACACGTCTCCATCCACAACGCCTCCACGGACTCTATGGCCTCCCATCATCCCCGAGCCTCTGGTCGCCACAATGCGGCCCTCAACCGCCAGAAAGATGACGATCTCCGCCGCCACCTGGATGAAAAGCGGGCCCGAGAGGGAACCTCCCGCCAACACCATCTGGGCGAGCGGTCTCCTCGCCACCGGTACTGTAGCGCCCCGATTTCCGATACTGGGAAACCGTGACACGAGCCAAGACCTTTTCTTCAATTAGTCACAATACACAGAAAAAACAGGAGAATTTAAAACTTTTTATTCAATACACAATGTGTTACAAGTCTGAATACTGTACAACTGTAATACTTTACAATGGAGTTACCATATTGCCTTTACATTTCTAAGTATTACAACCTTCACATCTTACATCAGAGTACTTCTTAACTAATACAGAATCAATACATATTTTGCAGCGGAACGAAACTTAATACTGACTCCTTGCTTTCCTTGCCTTGAGTCGTCTTGAATCTCGCCTTTGTACTTCGGCGATCCAGTACCTATGGAAGTGGGGACGTCAGTATTCACTGACGCTTAAAGGCTGATCATATAGCAGCGAATCTTCCAAACAATATACAAAATATAGCAATGGTGCTGGTGTAGTTCAAGTGTTCGTGAGTGCTATGGCTAGACTCTAATGCAATATTTAAATAGAACTAATTATACACAACCCGTTCCTGACAATACTCCATGACTCTGTGAGGTTGCAGAAGGGGTCAAGTCCCCCTATGCAGTCTGCTTATGGTGTCTCCGTTTTCCACTACTACCCGGCATGCCGGACCTCACTCAAACAAGGTTGCAGGTGCGGTCTAGTTCCGCCACTGCAGTCATATAGTGGTGTCCATATTTGCCACTATTGCCCAGTGTATCGGGCCTTAATCCAAAATCCTAATCATAGGGTTTCGCAAGCACAGGGCAGCGCGAAGCCTACCCTGTGGCACCCTCTGGGGTATCGCAAGCGCAGGACTGCACAATGCATCCTGTGGCACCCCAGCCATGGTATTTCAGGAATTAACAGAGCGAGACACGTAACCCGTGTCCTCAACCTGTGAGATGGCACCGTACGTATCCCTTTGACGGGACGCTTCCTATTCTAATGTCAGCAAGTCTCCGAAAGCAACATGCAGCCCATACTACATGCGACTCCATCTCAAGCCGTTTCTCCATATATAGGGATTGAACCCACGTTAAGAACTCTAATTGTACACGACCTGTTCCTGACAATACTCCATGACTCTGTGAGGTTGCAGAAGAGGTCAAGTCCCCTTATGCAGTCTGCTTATGGTGTCTCCGTTTTCCACTACTACCCGGCAAGCCGGACCTCACTCGATCCTAGTATATCGGGCATCGTTCCAAAATTAAACCATAGAGTTTCGCAAGCGCAGGGCAGCGCGAAGCCTACCCTGTGGCACTCTCTGGGGTCTAGCAAGCGCAGGACTGCACCATGCATCCTGTGGCACCCCAGCCACGGTACTTCAGGAATTAACAGAGCGAGATACGCAACCCGTGTCCTCAACTTGTGAGACGGCACCGTACGTATCCCTTTGACGGGAAGGTACAACCCAGTACACCACCTAAGGCCTCCCTCAAGGGACAAGTTGGTCGTAAGGTGCCCCCTACAACCAACTCCTCTCTCTTCGGCAAGGGTCCGAGCAAAATGACCTTTATAAGTCACTACCCTAATGATGTCCCTGACCCGACGATCCTAGGGATGATAATATTATAACATAACATGCTAGGCCTTAAATTAGGCTTCGCAAGACAACTCTACTAGGCTGCTTAACCTAGACTTACCAGAACCCCTCAGGATCCAGTTCGTAGCTCATCGATCCAAGACCTCGGTCGTGCGAATATACATGCATGCCGCTATGTCTTGATGGTCGATAGCCCACAACGAACTGCGTACTAGCTAACAGCTATACACGAGTAACAACCACATACGAGCTAATATGCTACGTATGAAACGATAAATACCCACGAGCCAGGCAGGCCCCGTAGGAGATAACCACGTACATACCAGCCAAATAAGCCGCGTATGAGACCAACAGCTACGCACGGGCCGGTCGGGCCGCGTACGAGACAACCACCTATATACGAGCCGATTAAGCTACGTATGAGACCCACGGCTACGTACGGGCCAGTCGAGCCACGTACGAGCACAACCGTGTGCAAACAACCATACAGGTAATCAATCTTAGAAGCAACCAAACGTGCTTACTAACAAACTTGGTCATCTAATATTAGAAGCAACAGAAGAGTCTACTTAATATTCTATGGTCGGTATTCCACTAAGGAAGAATCCGAAGGCGACCTAACGGCCTTTATCGGACCAACTATCACTAGTGGTCTTCCCAATCCTTATTACCTCAACTTATAGCGCCTTAAGTATGGCATACAACTACAAGCATCTCCCTACGACAATCTAATCGTATCACTCAACCACCATGATACTCCTATGTATGAATGGGATTAATGCTTACGCTTACATCGAGCTCAAGTATGAAAATCACTTACGACCTAGACATGAAGTCTACTATAGTCAATCGTAGGTTACGAATTGATCATGAAAGCTTACTACTTATCACGACTAATCCCCACAACCCAACTAGTATGAACACGCAACACTCCAAGGCATAGTAGGTAGTTCTACCACTACTCCTACAATCATTCTAAGCAAGTATTTGAACTTTAGCATGGTATACAACTTACTCACAATCTAGACTAGCATGACATACAACTTACTTACAATTAAGCTAGCATGGCATACAACTTACTTGTAATTAAGCTAGCATGGCATAGGTCCATAATTAAACTAACATGGTATATCACATACCTATAATTAAGCTAACATGGTAAGTAATTTTATCATTGATCCTACAACGTCCTAGGCATAATTAATTAATCCAAGCATGGTAGGAAGCTCTTAGATTGATTCCTACAACATTCTAAGCATAATTAATTAATCCAAGCATGGTAGGAAACTCTTAGATTGATTTCTACAACATTCTAAGCATAATTAATTAATCCAAGCATGGTAGGAAACTCTTAGAATTTGTCCTACATCATTCTAACATCATTAAGCATGCTAGATATTTTTAGAATAAATCCTACCATTAACTAAGCATGAAACATGATAGGATATTTTTAGAATACATCCTACAACATTTTAAGTATAAAAGCATGGTAGGATATTTTTATAAACAATCCTACAACATGTTAAACATCAAGCATGATAGCATATTTTTAGAAGTAGCCCTACAATTAATTAAGCATGAGAACATGGCTTCTAAGCATTTTTAGAATTAATCCTACAACATTAGTAGCATAAATATGGCTTCCAAATATTTTTAGGGATGATCCTACAACATGTGAAGCATGAATAAGGCTTCTAATCATTTTAGAAATGATCCTACAACATAAGTAGCATGAATATGGCTTCTAATCATTTTTAGAAATAATCCTACAACATTAGTAGTATAAAAATGGCTTCTAAACATTTTTAGAAGTAATCCTACAATATTAGTAGTATAAAAATGGCTTCTAAACATTTTTAGAAGTAATCCTACAATATTAGTAGCATGGAAATGGCTTCTAAACATTTTTTAGAAGTGATCCTACAATATGTGAAGCATGAATAAGGCTTCTAAATATTTTTAGAAGCAATCCTACAACACTTTACTACTACTACTACTCCTATTTTAATCAAAACATAACACACAATTATCTACTACTACTACTACTCCATTCTTATCAAGAACACAACATATAACTTACTACTACTACTTCATTGAGAACACAACAACCAACATCTATAATTACTAACTACTATAACATACCATTACTACTTTATTTAATCAACCACACTACTATCTTATTAATCAACATACATGCTACTACTACTTCATTTAATCACATACTACTACTTATTATTTTAGTATACTACTACTTAGTTGCTTACTAATCTTTGTTATTACTAGTGATAAAGAAAAGATCATTTTTATTTTATTTTACTTTACAACTAGTAAAAAGAAAAGATCTCTTTTTTTTTATATAGCTACAACTAGTGATCAAAAATAAAAGAGAAGCTCTTTTTTAATTAACTACAACTAGTGATTAAAATAAAAGGAAAGATCTTTTTAATTAGCTACAACTAGTGATCAAAATAAAAGGAGAAGATCTTTTTAATTAACTACAACTAGTGATCAAAAAGAAAAGAAAGATCTTTTTAATTAACTACAACTAGTGATTAAAATAAAAGGAAAGATCTTTTTAATTAGCTACAACTAGTGATCAAAATAAAAAGAGAAGATCTTTTTAATTAACTACAACTAGTGATCAAAAAGAAAAGAAAGATCTTTTTAATTAACTACAACTAGTGATTAAAATGAAAAGAAAGATCTTTTTAATTAGCTACAACTAGTGATCAAAATAAAAAGAAAGATCTTTTTAATTAGCTACAACTAGTGTTTAACAAAGAAAGTATCTTTTTTATTAGAACATAAGCTTTTATTTTTAGTCCAAGTTCCATAAAAGAGTCCTACAACCCACAATGGTTGTAAAATGAATGCTCATATGCTTATGTTTTAAGTCCTACAACCAATAAGGGTTGTATGTCCAACATTATGCAATATGTGAGTTCTTAGTCCAATAACATACAAAACAACAACTACAAATTTAAAGGTGTGATCTTTATGTATTTTAGTAGATACTACTACTCTTTTTCTCTTTTACTTCTTACTACATTCTCACACAACAATACACTTAACAAAACTCAAAGAAAACAAAACAAGAGGATGAGAAGAAGAAGTCAAACAACCAAACAAACAAACAAACAAACAATCAAACAAAGAAAGCATGAAGAAACCCCCACCTTGTTTCTTTCTTTGATGGAAGAACTAGCTTGCTAACCTTCTCCTTCCCCTAGCTTTTTAGAACTCCTAAGAACCCTACAATAAAACTCTCTTTTGTTAGTATGAAACCTCTCTTTCTTTTCCTTTCTTTCTTTCTTTCTTTCTTTCTTTCTTTTGTTTTCTAAAATGAGAGAAGTGATGAAAGGAGGGGGTATTTATAGGTGGAGGAGAAGGTGGATAGTGCAAATATGCATGCACACAAGTGCAAAAAGGCCCTCCCATGAATTATGGGCCGGCCATGCCCCTAGGGGAGGTAGGGTGAGGTGGAGGGAGGTGTTATGTGGTGGAGGTGTGATGTGGGAGAGATGTTTTCTAGTAGGGGTTTTTTTTTTTTTGCTTAATCTTCTTATGCATACATAAACCCTAGATTAAGCCTCTTAATCAAACCCTAACCCTCTAATTAGGTTGTTATAACAAGATAAACACCTAGTCCAAAAATACACAACACACAATTCGTATAATGCACTAATCGACATACTACTCGTACGTGCGCATATGTGTCCGTATACCGAAAAATCTTCGCATAATTCGTATAAAAATAGTTAAATCCCGGAAATAATAATAAAATAAATTTTATTATTAGTTCGGAAGATCACGGTGTCAATTTGATACAATACGGATATATACTGACCGATATCTGGATACAGATAATGTCTAGGAGCAAACCGGGTAAAAATCACCAAAATGTTCTAATTTTGGAATTAAAACAAAATAATAATAAAATAATAATAAAATAATAATTTATATACGGTAATATCCGTCCGGGATATTACAATACTCCCTCCTTAGAATAGTTCTGTCCTCAGAACTATGTTAAGTTAGGAAAACAGGCAAACACTCATACCCTAATAACTCGGGGAAGAAAGCTTATGCTGCTTTCCGTCTCCCAAGTGGCTCATCCATGAACTGGTTCTCCAAAGAACCCGACCTTTGTAATTCGGTAGCTACTCCCTCCTTAGAATAGGACGTGTCCTATGAACATCACTTCCAACCTCCAGGATTCTCTCCTGTAATTTTGACGCTTCATGTGGCGTAATTAACTGAACCGATTCTTGAGTCGCTTCCCGCACACACCTCAACTATTGGAAAAATAATTTAGACAGAAGATTATGATGAACCAAGTTTGAACAAAATAGTTGCCTGGATTTCATATATATATAAATCCGACGGGTTACAAAAAGTGTTGCACCACATATAACTTCTTCCGTCCAAAATAAATTTCAAAAGATGCAACCTTTAGACTTAGTTGCAGTTTCATATGCACATATGGTTACTGGCTCCTTCAGCTTGCCCTTAGTACGTGCGAATTCTCACCCTTGGTGAACGGGATCATTTCCCTTAGCGTTCATTCTTGGAGATGACCCGTCGTCATTTTTATGAAGCTGGGGACAGTTTGACCTAATATGACCAATCTCCCTACAGTTGTAACATGTACGGGTTTCCACTTGAGAGTTCTTCATCGAACATTGTTTCCTGAAATGACCTCGCTCGCCACATAAGAAACAACTTCCCAGGTTGGCGCCTCTAATTCTGCCCCCTGTTTTCTGAGTCTTCTGTTTCTCAGATTACTGACTTGAGCGTCGGAGGGTGCGTCGCCGGGAACAACCCCGGTGTTTCGCACTTTTTGCAGGTATACGGAGGGAGCGACGATCAAACCCCGACGGAACAGGTACGCAGGTTTACTATTCAGTTTCCCTGAGAATCCACAAATACTATCTGTTTGCCCCCACACCAAATTTAGCGGCAACAGATTGGCGCCGTCTGTGGGAAACTAACGAATAGAGACCTCTCCTCTTCCCGGTGAACAGATCTTCTCCAGCCATGCCACCTCGGAAAGTCAGGTCAAGGGGGTCCAACCGAGGACCCAACCCTGATCAGCAGCAGGAAGTCCCCCCCTAATCCCGCTCAACAACAAGGGCAACTTCCCCCTACAACGGAAGACCCGCTCCAACAGGACCTTCCCCCTCCTAATCAGCCGCCTCCAAAGGGTCCTAACACTCAGAAACAGCCTCTTCATCAAGAACACGTCTCCATCCACAACGCCTCCACGGACTCTATGGCCTCCCATCATCCCCGAGCCTCTGGTCGCCACAATGCGGCCCTCAACCGCCAGAAAGATGACGATCTCCGCCGCCACCTGGATGAAAAGCGGGCCCGAGAGGGAACCTCCCGCCAACACCATCTGGGCGAGCGGTCTCCTCGCCACCGGTACTGTAGCGCCCCGATTTCCGATACTGGGAAACCGTGACACGAGCCAAGACCTTTTCTTCAATTAGTCACAATACACAGAAAAAATAGGAGAATTTAAAACTTTTTATTCAATACACAATGTGTTACAAGTCTGAATACTGTACAACTGTAATACTTTACAATGGAGTTACCATATTGCCTTTACATTTCTAAGTATTACAACCTTCACATCTTACATCAGAGTACTTCTTAACTAATACAGAATCAATACATATTTTGCAGCGGAACTAAACTTAATACTGACTCCTTGCTTTCCTTGCCTTGAGTCCTCTTGAATCTCGCCTTTGTACTTCGGCGATCCAGTACCTATGGAAGTGGGGACGTCAGTATTCACTGACGCTTAAAGGCTGATCATATAGTAGCGAATCTTCCAAACAATATACAAAATATAGCAATGATGCTGGTGTAGTTCAAGTGTTCGTGAGTGCCATGGCTAGACTCTAATGCAATATTTAAATAGAACTAATTATACACAACCCGTTCCTGACAATACTCCATGACTCTGTGAGGTTGCAGAAGGGGTCAAGTCCCCCTATGCAGTCTGCTTATGGTGTCTCCGTTTTCCACTACTACCCGGCATGCCGGACCTCACTCAAACAAGGTTGCAGGTGCGGTCTAGTTCCGCCACTGCAGTCATATAGTGGTGTCCATGTTTGCCACTATTGCCCAGTGTATCGGGCCTTAATCCAAAATCCAAATCACAGGGTTTCGCAAGTGCAGGGCAGCGCGAAGCCTACCCTGTGGCACCCTCTGGGGTATCGCAAGCGCAGGACTGCACAATGCATCCTGTGGCACCCCAGCCACGGTATTTCAGGATTAACAGAGCGAGACACGTAACCCGTGTCCTCAACCTGTGAGATGGCACCGTACGTATCCCTTTGACGGGACGCTTCCTATTCTAATGTCAGCAAGTCTCCGAAAGCAACATGCAGCCCATACTACATGCGACTCCATCTCAAGCCGTTTCTCCATATATAGGGATTGAACCCACGTTAAGAACTCTAATTGTACACGACCTGTTCCTGACAATACTCCATGACTCTGTGAGGTTGCAGAAGAGGTCAAGTCCCCTTATGCAGTCTGCTTATGGTGTCTCCGTTTTCCACTACTACCCGGCAAGCCGGACCTCACTCGATCCTAGTATATCGGGCATCGTTCCAAAATTAAACCATAGAGTTTCGCAAGCGCAGGGCAGCGCGAAGCCTACCCTGTGGCACTCTCTGGGGTCTAGCAAGCGCAGGACTGCACCATGCATCCTGTGGCACCCCAGCCACGGTACTTCAGGAATTAACAGAGCGAGATACGCAACCCGTGTCCTCAACTTGTGAGACGGCACCGTACGTATCCCTTTGACGGGAAGGTACAACCCAGTACACCACCTAAGGCCTCCCTCAAGGGACAAGTTGGTCGTAAGGTGCCCCCTACAACCAACTCCTCTCTCTTCGGCAAGGGTCCGAGCAAAATGACCTTTATAAGTCACTACCCTAATGATGTCCCTGACCCGACGATCCTAGGGATGATAATATTATAACATAACATGCTAGGCCTTAAATTAGGCTTCGCAAGACAACTCTACTAGGCTGCTTAACCTAGACTTACCAGAACCCCTCAGGATCCAGTTCGTAGCTCATCGATCCAAGACCTCGGTCGTGCGAATATACATGCATGCCGCTATGTCTTGATGGTCGATAGCCCACAACGAACTGCGTACTAGCTAACAGCTATACACGAGTAACAACCACATACGAGCTAATATGCTACGTATGAAACGATAAATACCCACGAGCCAGGCAGGCCCCGTAGGAGATAACCACGTACATACCAGCCAAATAAGCCGCGTATGAGACCAACAGCTACGCACGGGCCGGTCGGGCCGCGTACGAGACAACCACCTACATACGAGCCGATTAAGCTACGTATGAGACCCACGGCTACGTACGGGCCAGTCGAGCCACGTACGAGCACAACCGTGTGCAAACAACCATACAGGTAATCAATCTTAGAAGCAACCAAACGTGCTTACTAACAAACTTGGTCATCTAATATTAGAAGCAACAGAAGAGTCTACTTAATATTCTATGGTCGGTATTCCACTAAGGAAGAATCCGAAGGCGACCTAACGGCCTTTATCGGACCAACTATCACTAGTGGTCTTCCCAATCCTTATTACCTCAACTTATAGCGCCTTAAGTATGGCATACAACTACAAGCATCTCCCTACGACAATCTAATCGTATCACTCAACCACCATGATACTCCTATGTATGAATGGGATTAATGCTTACGCTTACATCGAGCTCAAGTATGAAAATCACTTACGACCTAGACATGAAGTCTACTATAGTCAATCGTAGGTTACGAATTGATCATGAAAGCTTACTACTTATCACGACTAATCCCCACAACCCAACTAGTATGAACACGCAACACTCCAAGGCATAGTAGGTAGTTCTACCACTACTCCTACAATCATTCTAAGCAAGTATTTGAACTTTAGCATGGTATACAACTTACTCACAATCTAGACTAGCATGACATACAACTTACTTACAATTAAGCTAGCATGGCATACAACTTACTTGTAATTAAGCTAGCATGGCATAGGTCCATAATTAAACTAACATGGTATATCACATACCTATAATTAAGCTAACATGGTAAGTAATTTTATCATTGATCCTACAACGTCCTAGGCATAATTAATTAATCCAAGCATGGTAGGAAGCTCTTAGATTGATTCCTACAACATTCTAAGCATAATTAATTAATCCAAGCATGGTAGGAAACTCTTAGATTGATTTCTACAACATTCTAAGCATAATTAATTAATCCAAGCATGGTAGGAAACTCTTAGAATTTGTCCTACATCATTCTAACATCATTAAGCATGCTAGATATTTTTAGAATAAATCCTACCATTAACTAAGCATGAAACATGATAGGATATTTTTAGAATACATCCTACAACATTTTAAGTATAAAAGCATGGTAGGATATTTTTATAAACAATCCTACAACATGTTAAACATCAAGCATGATAGCATATTTTTAGAAGTAGCCCTACAATTAATTAAGCATGAGAACATGGCTTCTAAGCATTTTTAGAATTAATCCTACAACATTAGTAGCATAAATATGGCTTCCAAATATTTTTAGGGATGATCCTACAACATGTGAAGCATGAATAAGGCTTCTAATCATTTTAGAAATGATCCTACAACATAAGTAGCATGAATATGGCTTCTAATCATTTTTAGAAATAATCCTACAACATTAGTAGTATAAAAATGGCTTCTAAACATTTTTAGAAGTAATCCTACAATATTAGTAGTATAAAAATGGCTTCTAAACATTTTTAGAAGTAATCCTACAATATTAGTAGCATGGAAATGGCTTCTAAACATTTTTTAGAAGTGATCCTACAATATGTGAAGCATGAATAAGGCTTCTAAATATTTTTAGAAGCAATCCTACAACACTTTACTACTACTACTACTCCTATTTTAATCAAAACATAACACACAATTATCTACTACTACTACTACTCCATTCTTATCAAGAACACAACATATAACTTACTACTACTACTTCATTGAGAACACAACAACCAACATCTATAATTACTAACTACTATAACATACCATTACTACTTTATTTAATCAACCACACTACTATCTTATTAATCAACATACATGCTACTACTACTTCATTTAATCACATACTACTACTTATTATTTTAGTATACTACTACTTAGTTGCTTACTAATCTTTGTTATTACTAGTGATAAAGAAAAGATCATTTTTATTTTATTTTACTTTACAACTAGTAAAAAGAAAAGATCTCTTTTTTTTTATATAGCTACAACTAGTGATCAAAAATAAAAGAGAAGCTCTTTTTTAATTAACTACAACTAGTGATTAAAATAAAAGGAAAGATCTTTTTAATTAGCTACAACTAGTGATCAAAATAAAAGGAGAAGATCTTTTTAATTAACTACAACTAGTGATCAAAAAGAAAAGAAAGATCTTTTTAATTAACTACAACTAGTGATTAAAATAAAAGGAAAGATCTTTTTAATTAGCTACAACTAGTGATCAAAATAAAAAGAGAAGATCTTTTTAATTAACTACAACTAGTGATCAAAAAGAAAAGAAAGATCTTTTTAATTAACTACAACTAGTGATTAAAATGAAAAGAAAGATCTTTTTAATTAGCTACAACTAGTGATCAAAATAAAAAGAAAGATCTTTTTAATTAGCTACAACTAGTGTTTAACAAAGAAAGTATCTTTTTTATTAGAACATAAGCTTTTATTTTTAGTCCAAGTTCCATAAAAGAGTCCTACAACCCACAATGGTTGTAAAATGAATGCTCATATGCTTATGTTTTAAGTCCTACAACCAATAAGGGTTGTATGTCCAACATTATGCAATATGTGAGTTCTTAGTCCAATAACATACAAAACAACAACTACAAATTTAAAGGTGTGATCTTTATGTATTTTAGTAGATACTACTACTCTTTTTCTCTTTTACTTCTTACTACATTCTCACACAACAATACACTTAACAAAACTCAAAGAAAACAAAACAAGAGGATGAGAAGAAGAAGTCAAACAACCAAACAAACAAACAAACAAACAATCAAACAAAGAAAGCATGAAGAAACCCCCACCTTGTTTCTTTCTTTGATGGAAGAACTAGCTTGCTAACCTTCTCCTTCCCCTAGCTTTTTAGAACTCCTAAGAACCCTACAATAAAACTCTCTTTTGTTAGTATGAAACCTCTCTTTCTTTTCCTTTCTTTCTTTCTTTCTTTCTTTCTTTCTTTTGTTTTCTAAAATGAGAGAAGTGATGAAAGGAGGGGGTATTTATAGGTGGAGGAGAAGGTGGATAGTGCAAATATGCATGCACACAAGTGCAAAAAGGCCCTCCCATGAATTATGGGCCGGCCATGCCCCTAGGGGAGGTAGGGTGAGGTGGAGGGAGGTGTTATGTGGTGGAGGTGTGATGTGGGAGAGATGTTTTCTAGTAGGGGTTTTTTTTTTTTGCTTAATCTTCTTATGCATACATAAACCCTAGATTAAGCCTCTTAATCAAACCCTAACCCTCTAATTAGGTTGTTATAACAAGATAAACACCTAGTCCAAAAATACACAACACACAATTCGTATAATGCACTAATCGACATACTACTCGTATGTGCGCATATGTGTCCGTATACCGAAAAATCTTCGCATAATTCGTATAAAAATAGTTAAATCCCGGAAATAATAATAAAATAAATTTTATTATTAGTTCGGAAGATCACGGTGTCAATTTGATACAATACGGATATATACTGACCGATATCTGGATACAGATAATGTCTAGGAGCAAACCGGGTAAAAATCACCAAAATGTTCTAATTTTGGAATTAAAACAAAATAATAATAAAATAATAATAAAATAATAATTTATATACGGTAATATCCGTCCGGGATATTACAGGTACTACAGGTCCCCCGTCCGCAGAGGGAGGAAAGAGTCCCCCGAGCATTACCGAAGAAGGCACTCCCCCGCAGGTCGGCAACAGCCCAGGAACAATGAGGCACCAATCACCCGTGCCGAGTTCCAACAGTTCCAAGCGACCGTCCTGCAGGCTCTCAACCTCCGTCAAAACCCTAATGAGCCGAAGGCCCCGTCTCCTCCTCCAGTCCGTAGCCCTCGCCGACGGTCCCCATCTCCTCGTCCTGCTCCTTGCAACTCCCGGCGTACCCCAAGTCCTCGCCGCTCCCGAAGTTACCATCGCCGTAGCCCTCGCTCTCCCTCATACGAAGACGAGTCTAGGGGCGCGGCTGATTACCGTTGGAGAGATGACACCATGTACCGCCGTCTTCATGAAGTAGAGAGGCGCCTGGACCAGATAGACCGAGAAGAGGAGCTTAGGGGGAGGACCTTACGTCCTAGCTGACCCCCTTTCTCCCGGACCATAGTGGATGCACCTGTGCCGTTCGGTTTCAAACCTTCCAATTTGAGACTTACACCGGGGAGACCAATCCCGTAGATCACGTCGAAAGCTTTAAGACCTTGATGCTCCTCCATCAAGCTTCCGACGCTCTCCTCTGCAAAACCTTCCCTGCGACTCTCAAGGGCCCAGCTCGAGAATGGTACTCACGCCTTGCCCCTGCCTCAATATTCTCCTTCGAGCAGTTTGAGACCCTTTTCGTCACCCATTTCGTAAGCAGCCGAAGGGCTGAAAAGACCAGCATCTCCCTATTGCACCTCCACCAGAAGAAGGGGGAAAAATTGAGAGACTACGTGAAGAGGTTCACGGCTGAAGCCAGATCCATAGCGTCCCTCGACCAGTCGGTCGCTGCGGCAGCATTTCAATCTAATGTCCTCAATTCCAGCCTCCGCTCCTCCCTCACCAAGAAGCCACCACAGAACTTTTCCGACCTCCTCCTTCGCAGTGAAAAGTATATCCGGGTCAAAGAGGCCGAGCAGCGACCCAACTGGGAGGGGTCTTCCTCTGGGTTTAAGAGAAAGGGAACAGAGGAGGAAGGAGCCAAGAAGCTCCAAAAGGACAATGCCGGCCAGCGCCGAACTCCCCTCAGGTTCGAGAAGTTCACTCCCCTCACCACTAACGTCGCAACTATTCTGATGGAAGTTGAGAAAGAAGGGGTCTTACCCCCTGCTCCCAGGATGAACACCCCCGCCAAGAGAAGAGATAAAGAAAAATGGTGCCGTTATCACCGGGACCATGGGCATGACACCAACGATTGTCGTGCCCTGAAAAACGAGATCGAAGCCCTTATCCAGAGAGGGCAGCTGACCAGGTTTGTAAGAAAGGACCGAGCCGAACTTCCTCCCCCGCCTCGAGGGGCTAACAAGCGTCCGGAACGAGAAGAGACGCCTGACTTTGAGGAAGAACGAGTCCTCCACCTCATCCATGGGGGCCCAATGGGGGGGCTCCTCCAACTCCTCTCGGAAGGCATTCATAAGGGAAGTCAATTCGGTCTGAACCACCCCTCCTCCCAAGGCCTCGGAGTGCCCGTCACATTCTCCGACGAAGATCTTGAAGGTGTCCGCACCCCTCATTGTGACGCACTCATTATCAGTCTTCACATGGCGAACTTCAAAGTGGAAAGGATCTTAGTAGACAACGGTAGCTCCATCAACATCCTCTTCCTCGCCGCTTTTAAAGGCCTAAAGCTCTCCCGAAACAGACTCAAGCCCGCCGGTTACACGCTCCACGGGTTCACGGGAGTGTCAGTGACTATTGAAGGGGTGATTACCCTCGACGTAACCACTGGCAAAACTCCTACTACCCGAACGGAGTCGATGGACTTCATGGTCGTAGATGTCCCAGCCGCCTACAATGTCATTTTGGGTCGGCCCGGCCTGGCAGCCCTTGAAGTCGTTCCTTCCTGCCTATCATCTCAAAATGAAGTTCCCCACTCGAGCCGGAGTAGGGAAGTAAGAGGCAATCAGGAGCAGGCCCGCAAGTGCTATATGACCTCTACCCTCGGACCCGTCCTCTCCTTAGAAACTCTGGAAATCCCCCAAGATGTTGCTCGACCAACGTCCGAGCCGGTGGACGAATTGGAAGAAGTGCTCTTCTCCGAGCAGGAGCCGGCCCGCAAGTTCTTTGTCAGCAAGACCCTCCCGTCCGCCCTGTACTCAGACATTGTGCAATGCATCCGAAGGAATCAGGACCTCTTCGCCTGGTCAGCTGCAGATATGCCCGGTATCTCTGAAGAACTCTTAGTCCACCGCCTAAGTGTCGATCCGGGGTCCAAATCGGTTCAGCAGAAGAGGCGCAAGTTCGCCCCCGAGCGCCAGCTCGCTATTAAAGAGGAGGTGGACAAACTCTTGAAGGCCCGGTTCATACAGGAGGTGAACTATCCTGAGTGGTTGTCGAATGTGGTGATGGTGAAAAAGTCCAATGGGACGTGGAGAATTTGTATTGATTTCACCGACCTCAACAAGGCCTGCCCCAAAGATCCCTCCCCTCTGCCGAGTATCGACACTCTGATTGACGCAACCTCGGGACATGAGCTCCTTAGCTTCATGGATGCCTTCTCAGGTTACAATTAGATAAGAATGTTCCCCCCGGATATCCCGAAGACTTCGTTTGTGACCGACCAAGGCCTTTATTGCTACAGAATCATGCCGTTCGGTCTAAAGAATGCAGGCGCAACATACCAACGCCTCGTCAACAAGGTTTTCCAGGCTCAAATCGGCCGGAACATGGAGGTGTACGTTGACGACATGCTTGTGAAGAGCATCCGAGGCATTGATCATGTGACCGACCTCCAAGAGGCGTTTGACGTTTTGAGAAAGCACAATATGAGACTCAACCCGAACAAGTGTGCGTTCGGCGTCTCGTCAGGGAAGTTCCTCGGCTTCATGGTTAGCCAACGAGGAATTGAAGCAAATCCGGAGAAGATCAAGGCCATATTGGACATGGCCCCTCCTAGAAATGTTAAAGAAGTTCAGAGACTAACAGGCCGCCTCGCCGCCATAGGGCGCTTTCTCTCAAAATCCGGGGGAAAATGCCTCCCCTTCTTCAAGGCCCTCAGAGGGGATAAAGGATTCGAATGGGGGCAGCAGCAACAGGAGTCCTTCGACCAGCTCAAGGCTTACCTCGTCAATCCCCCTCTCCTCAGCAAACCAATCCCTGGTGAGCCCCTATACCTCTACCTGGCAGCCTCCGAGCAGACCCTCAGTGCAGTTCTAGTAAGGGAAGAAGACCGAGCCCAGAAGCCCATCTACTATGTTAGCAAAGTGCTTCGGGACGCTGAGCTCCGATACCCGAAGATTGAAAAGATGGCTTATGCCCTGGTAATGGCCGCGAGAAAGCTTCGCCTGTACTTTCAGTCCCATTCGGTGGTCGTTCTTACCGACCAGCCGCTGAAGCAGATCCTCCACAGACCGGAGACTTTGGGTCGCCTTATGAAATGGTCGATCGAGCTGAGCCAACATGACATATCATATCAGCCTCGGACCGCGATCAAGGCTCAGGCACTGGCCGAATTCATAGTTGAGAGTACCATCCCCGAGCCCAGCCAAACAGTAAAGGGACCACCAGTCTGGTCGGTTTATGTTGACGGATCCTCCTGCAATGAGGGAAGCGGGGCAGGGGTCATTCTGGCAGGCCCAGATGACTTCATCCTTCAATACTCCCTTCGTATGAACTTCAAAGCCTCGAACAACGAAGCCGAATACGAGGCGCTAATAGCCGGTCTTGGAATGGCCCGAAATGCAGGGGCACAATGACTGCGGATCTTCAACGACTCTCAGTTGGTCGTCAATCAGGTCCTCGGATGGTTAAATACTTAGCTAAAGTCAAGAGCCTCATGGCGCTGTTTGAAGAGGCCCTCATCCAAAGGATCCCCCGAGAAGAAAATGCTCAAGCCGACGCCCTATCCAAATTAGCCTCCTCTTCCCTTCAAGGTCTTGAGCAGACCGTATTGATAGAAGTCCTCCTGAAGCCGAGCATAGAGGACGAAACACCTGACTCCGTTGAAACATTGCCCGTCCACCTCGAAGACAATTGGATGAAACCCCTCGTCGAGTTCTGAAGGGACATACTCCTCCCCGAGGATCCGAAGGAAGCAAGGAGAATCAGAACCCGAGCCGAGCATTATACATTAATCGAAGGTATTCTATATAAACGCTCCTTCACCCAGGTGGACGGTCGGCCTTACCTGAGGTGCCTTTCCCCCGGGCAAGCCGACTACGCCCTGTAAGAACTCCACGAGGGCATCGGCGGGGCCCATTCTGGGTCAAGGGCTCTAGCACGCAAAGTGTTGAACTACGGGTATTTTTGGCCCACTCTCCTACGGGATGCTGAGCGACACGTTCGGCAGTGCAGCTCCTGTCAGAAGTATTCAGACATCCGACGCCTTCCACAAGCACCACTCACCTCCCTGTCAAGTCCGATCTCCTTCGCCATGTGGGGGATGGATTTACTAGGGCCGTTTCCACCAGCCCCCGGACAGCTTAAGTTCCTGGTCGTAGCAGTCGACTATTTCTCAAAATGGATAGAGGCCGAGCCCCTGGCCACGATCACCGAACATAAGGTCGTTCAGTTCTTTTGGAAAAGTGTGATCTGCCGTTTCGGCGTTCCCAGGGTCCTGGTTACGGATAACGGAACGCAATTCACCGGGGCCGCCTTCCGAGCTTTATGTGAAGACCTTGCCATACAACACCGATTCTCCTCCGTCTCCCATCCTCAGTCGAACGGCCAGGCCGAAAATGCCAACCGACAGATCCTCTCGGGCATTAAGAAGAGGTTAGACAAGTGTTCCAAAGGCTTGTGGGTCGATCAGCTGCCTAACGTGCTCTGGAATTACCGCACCACCAAGCGGACCCCAACAGGCGAGAGCCCGTTTAATCTCACCTATGGGTCCGAGGCCATCATCCCTCTAGAAGTCGGGATACCCTCTCCTCGTCTGATAGCTTATGAAGAAGAGCAGAATGCTAGAGAGCTCAGAGCAAGTCTAGATCTGATAGATAAAATCCGAGAGAGAGCTGCCATACGCCAGCAAACTTACCGAAGGAGGATCGAGCTAGCATACAACAAAAGAGTCCGCCCAACGGACCTCAAAGAAAGGGACCTGGTCCTTCGAAAGATGGTCATCTCGTTCCCCGATCAGAAAAGCAAATTGGCCCCGAATTGGGAAGGACCTTACAAGATCTCTAAAGAAATCTGCCCCGGCACGTACAGATTAGAAGACCTCGAAGGCAGGGAGATTCCCAGGGCTTGGAATGCCGACCATCTCTTAAAATACCAAGAGAAAGCGGCAACGCCTCTCTAAGTAATTCGAAATGTCGAACCATTCTTTTCCTGCTACTTGTAATATTTTTCTGTTATTTTTCATTGTAATAACGGCTAGCAACTTTAGAAGCAGCCGATCATTGGATGTTAATAAATAAAGTTTTTCATGTTTTCGCTGCTATTACATCTCTCTGCTTTTAACTCTTTAATCTAACGATGGTTCGGAGTCCAACACTTGGCTCGATTCTACTTCACAAGTTTGCTCCTAAGCGAGCTAGAAGTAGTTCGCCATTCGGAATTGCTCCCACAGCCGTTGAATGGTTCGGAGTCCAACACTTGGCTCGATTCTACTTTACAAGTTCGCTCCTAAGCGAGCTAGAAGTAGTTCGCCATTCGGAATTGCTCCCACAACCCTTAAACTAATCTAACGATGGTTCGGAGTCCAACACTTGGCTCGATTCTACTTCACAAGTTCGCTCCTAAGCGAGCTAGAAGTAGTTCGCCATTCGGAATTGCTCCCACAGCCGTTGAATGGTTCAGAGTCCAACACTTGGCTCGATTCTACTTCACAAGTTCGCTCCTAAGCGAGCTAGAAGTAGTTCGCCATTCGGAATTGCTCCCACAACCCTTAAACTAATCTAACGATGGTTCGGAGTCCAACACTTGGCTCGATTCTACTTCACAAGTTCGCTCCTAAGCGAGCTAGAAGTAGTTCGACATTCGGAATTGCTCCCACAGCCGTTGAATGGTTCGGAGTCCAACACTTGGCTCGATTCTACTTCACAAGTTCGCTCCTAAGCGAGCTAGAAGTAGTTCGCCATTCGGAATTGCTCCCACAACCCTTAAACTAATCTAACGATAGTTCGGAGTCCAACACTTGGTTCGATTCTACTCCGCAAGTTCGCTTCTAAGCGAACTAGAGGTAGTTCGCCATTCGGAATTGCTCCCACAGCCGTCGAACTATTTTACAGAGTTCGGAATCCCGCCAATGATCCGGAGTCACAGCTCTGACAACCCGCTCGACACTAAACACTGAGCGACGGGTGATTCGAATCAACCTCCAGCCACAATCGCTTCGGCCAGAACCTACCCTCGAAAGGAAGTTTCGATTAAGGTGTCAGGGGACCTACGCCTCGGTTCCGGACTTTGGTCATCACCTCATCCACCATGATCTCCCCTGCCCTGACTCCCGCATCGATCGCAATCAGAGTCAGGAGAAGATCATGGTGGAAGAGCGACCACTTATTCTCCCGAAGCGACCTCCCCTCAGTTCAGGACTACGGTCGCCAACACTTCTGCCTTGTCCTACCCCGGCCCTGACACCCACATTGAGGCCGTCAGGAACGGGGAAAGAACAAGGCAGTAGTGTGACCACTCTTCCGAACATCTCGAGACCAAAATTTTTCACGAAGTTGGCATCCGCCCAAGGGCAGACACCGCAAATGCCACTAGAACTCTAGACCGTGATGACAAAGATTACAAGGGGGTATGGTACTTATAGCCTTCCCCCATGAGGCTGTCATTATGCCCCTAGGGAATCCAAACAATCGCGCCTTGGGAGCTGAAGCGCCGTGTATTAATTAAGGGGCACCACTCTCAACGCCCTTGGGAAGGTGAAACGCCCCCACAGATCCCGGAGCATCACTTAATGCTGTTGGAAGTCCGCTCCCGGCTTTTCGGGACGACGCTCGGACAACCAAGCGCCCACACCCCAAGTCGGAAAGTGCTTCAAAATATGTCGAGCGAGATTCGGAACCCCGGCTAGAACGTGCCGACCCGCGTACACTCGCCCCGCAGTTCATTTCAAGCCTACCCCGGCTAACACAATCGCAACATAATTCAGCGAGCCAAAAGTGGTTCGCCCCCGCTAAGATAACTCAACGACGGTTCAGAGCCCGACGTCAGGCCCTAATTTTATTTTGCATGATCGCTTCTAGGCGGGCTAGTTGCAGTTCGCCACCCGCGATCGCTCCCACTACTGTCGAACCACAAGCAACGATCCGAAGACTGATACTTGCGCCTGTACGCGCTTTGAGAGCTAGCCGCCCAACTCTCCTCACAAAGCTACATGATCGGATACCAGAGACAAAGTTCGGCACCATTGGCCAAACATTCACCTCACCAGTCGACAAACAAGCATGCAGCCAACTTAGAAGCCTAGGCACAACCAACAATAGTCACGAAAGTAAAGAACACACAAGGTCGGCAACAACATTTTATTAATAAACCGAATGCGGTACAACGACGGACACAGCAGAATTACAAGTCGTTAAAGAAAAAGTTACAATGCCGACTTATTACACTTAGAGAAAAAAAATATACAAAAGCTCTCGCAGTCGACGTCTTCAGCGCTTTTTTGGAGCCAGGGCGTTCCGCTTCAAAGACACTCGGGAGTGACGACGCTTGTCTCCGGAGCGCGACCCCAAGCCGGCAAATTGAGACGTATCCTCGGCACCACTTCTGGCAGCCACTCCGACGAATGCTCCGCTCGACGAAATTGCTACCGAGCTCTGCGCGTCCCCCGGACTAGGATGGCCGACCCGCTGACGGGTCGCCATCTCATAAAAGCTAATGCCCCGCTCACTCTCCGCGCGAGTGCACGACGTGCTTCGAACGTTGATTGGTCCCGAATGCAGCTTAAGACGAGCCACTTCCGCCTCCAACTCCGAGATCCGATCACGCAACGAGTCGTCTTTGACATTAACTTCGAAACGAGGGGGTATCGCGGAGTCCGGAACTCCGGATCGACTAGCTATGAGGCGCCGAAGGTGGGTGACCTCGATGCTTTTATCCACCGTCGCTCTCTTCAGCGCTTCGACCTCGGCTGTCAACTGGACCCGTTCGGTCGTCAACTTGGCCACCTCGGCCGTTAGCCCCTCGCCCTCCTTCCGAAGCTTCGTCTCTACGGAGTGCAGATGATGTATCTCGGAAAGCAAGTCGTCCCTCTCCGCTGTTATTTTGGACAAGTTATGACAGATGCATTGAATCTGAATCTCATTACTGAAAGCAGTTAGCGAACATTCACCTTCTCCTGTCGGGGTCAGCTCGGCGATCCTGCTTTCCAAACGACGAATCTCGATATCTCGCCGGCCGAGGACGAGCTGGAGATGGTTCCGCTCGCTTTCGGCTCGGCGCAATCCAAGCTCGACTTCGTAAAGCCGCTCTCGGCACCTTGCCAGACATAATCTCGTCACCCCCAAGCCAGCCTCGGCTCGAACTCCCTCATCCGAGCGCGTGGGCTCGAAATCTTGGTCAACCACCGCGAGCTGAAAAAAGATCAAAGTAATCAGCATAAAGATCGAACACTGCCGAAGCACCAGACTTCGAGACAAAAAGAGAACGTTTGACAAAGAAGGGGCAAAAGACGGAGATCCAAACACCAATACTTCAAAAAAATTTCTTTTCATTCATTTCAAAAAGGCAGCGGTGGCCAGTCCGCTATTAGGCGTTACAATGATTGAAAAAAAAAAACAACAACAAACAAAACAAGAAAACGAGGAGCGGAGTCAAGGCCCGACCTCTTTCCCCGGGCGACGAGTTCGGGGGGGAGTCGGTTGTTCCGAAGGGGTCTCCACCGCCAGCGGAGTGACCACGGTACCGGGGACCTCCTCGGTGACCTCGAGCTCTGCGTCACCTTCGCCATCCCCTTCCTCCTCCTCCCCCTCGGACTCAGGGTCGAAGCCTTCGACGTGGCCGGGGAAGAGCCTCCACCCCGAGACGTCCACCTCGGGGTACTCCTTCGACACCCGGTCGATGGCTGCGGCGAAGGCCTTCGCCATGTTCTGGGCGAGGAACCCCTACGCCTTCTCCAGGGTCGCATCCTCTGCCGCCTTCACAGCCGCCGCCTTGGCTGCCTCTGCTTCGGCCAGCTGCTTCGCCGACCCCTCCTTCTGGCGAAGGAGCTCGCCCTCCAACCTCGTCACCTCGGCCTCGAGGTGGACCATCCTCGCCGACCACAAATAGTGAAAACAAGTACAAGTATGGGGAACAAGAACTGGATTCAAGAATGTAACAGTGTTATAACAAGTAGTGAAAAAACCAAGAACTAGCTAGTAAGAGGGACATCTTGGTAAACAGGCTAGATAACAAATGCTAATGGTAAAATACATGACGAGTGAACCTGTAGGGATATCTAACATCAAGTGACAAGTCTCAAGTCTAGTATCATGAACAAGTGCCAAGTCTAGTGTCAAAATTTTATCTCAAGTGTCAAGTCTCAAGTAACAAGTTGTCGAATATCAGGTAACATGTATCATGTTCAAGTTTCAGGTTTCAAGTCTCATGTATCATGTTTCATGTATCATATCATCAAGTATCAAGTAACAGGTGTCATGTTCAAATTTCATGTTCGAGTCTTGTAGTTATTACTATCTAGGTAGCACTTCATGCATCCATACTTTTACTACATGGTTGCTACAGTCAGCACAATTTCGTTTAGACCTAGTAATGGAGTCTATAGGGCGGTATACTCAGGTATCAAGTATCAAGCAGGCACGGTTCATGAATACGAATTAAATAAGAGGTTCACGAAGCAAGTTCGTGAATACTAACAGGTTCATGACCCACACAGTGAGTTCATGAATACAACAGGTTCATGAGCCAAGTAACTGACTCCATGAATACATCAAGTGCAACAGGTTCATGAACCGAGTACTGGGAAACACGGGCCCCCTTCCGAGTACACTTACCTATATTGTCCACCACTATGGTCTTTCCCTTAAACCCCGACTTATTACATTTATTAATTTTTATCAAGCAAGCATGCAGGTGTGTGAAACAAGGTACGAGAAAGTGGTGGGAACATGTGTCCAGCAAATTACATAGTTAATGTGTTCAGGCAGAATTTATGAATCGAAGTTTAAACATGTGAAACATGGTCGAAATATCATTAATTAATTCTTAGAAAAACTGGAGATGTCCTATAGGGTGTCCAGCAACCGCATATAAAATTTCAAGTCAAACACTTGCTGTTAACATAGTTAAATTAATTCACAAAGTAAATGTGTGCAGCAGTTTTGCGAATCTGCGTCTACCGACACAGCTGCAGTAAAACTGCAATAACTCCTAGACCGCAAATCCAAATTCGAAAATTCCAGAGGCTATCGACATCTAGACATCTAGAACTACATTTTCTATTCAGGGCTCGGGTTCAGATTCTGATGTTAAAGGGGTCAAAACAGCATAGTAAGATCCAGGACAGCAACATGTGGGAATGTCTTACGAGTATAGGTTACAAGAAAATTGGTTATTAGGCGTCTAGGTTAATGTGTGATATAAATACAGGAAAATGATTGTCAAAACAGCAAGTAATAATTGTTTTTCAAGCCAAATGGTTGCAAGTTCATCCAATACAAGATATAACATATGTCTACAAATCTAGGGCTCCTTAATTTCATGTGTCCATGTGTTCAGGGGGTAAAATGAGTCCAAGTAGTTATAAAATAATACAATAAAATTATTGTGACTCTTAAGATTATAAAATTGAGGATGTTTAATATTTGATCAACAACGACAATGAAGGAGGAGTCACAATTTCAAACTATTTGTAGTATTTTCAAGGATTGCTTGTACTGAACAAAAATGTGTACAAGATGAATACTTGCCTTGATTGGATGAGGGCGTGGATCGACGATCGAGGTCGGATGGATCGGATCGGTGCGGATCTTGATGGAAGATCAAGATCAGGACGATCGGACGGCTGGATCTGCTTAGATCTGAGTTGAGGATCACGATTGGATGGACGGCCGAGATCTGATCTGGCTGAAGAGATCAGATCTGATCAAGATCACAATCTGATCAAATCCGACGGCTGAGATGGATGGTGATGATCTGATCTGATCAGATCACAATTTGGGGAGATCCAACGGTTGAGATCAATCCCAACCAATCACTATTTTCTTCCTCTCTTCCCTCCTTCAGAACAGAGAAGGAGAGAGAGAACAGCGACGGCACTGCGGCGGGGCAGCGAGGCGGCTGCAGCAGCGGCGAGTCGGCGACGATGAGAAGGACGACGGCGGCACGACTGGTCAGGAACGACTGTGGCGGCGGTAGAAGGTAGCGATGCTGGCAAGGCTCTGTTCTCGGGGTTCGAAATAGAGTGAGGGAGCGAGGAAATGGGTTTGGGTTGTTTTGGTTGTCGGTGGTGGTCGTCGCGACGGCTGCGGCGTGCCGATGGGGGACACAGGGTGGCGTCGGGTGGCTGGTCGCTGGAGTCGCGCGGCGTCGCAACAGGGCTGCGAGGGGAGGTTGCTGCTGGCGCGAAGGGAGGCGGCACTGCAGTCGCGCGAAGGTGGGGCGCGACGCAGGAGGGGATAGCGGGGCTGCGTCCAGCTGTTGTCGCGGCGTCGGAGGGTGGTGCCGAAGAGCGTCGGCAGAAGGAGGAGGGCGACAATGGGGGTGGTATTTGACGATGACTAGGGAAGAGGACGAAGCGGAAGACGAGGGGGCCAAGGGGGTTGCTGGTGTGTCGCGAGATGTGTAAGGCAGGCGGGGCGAAAGGTGGGGATGGCGAACGAGGAAGTGGGTTTGGGCAGGAGGTAGAAGATGAATAGGGTAAAGGGGTTGGCGGCTGATGTGTACAGGTTTACAAAGTGGGTATTAGATTAGGGTTAAGTGTAGGTTAATAGGGTATTTATATAGTGGGTTATGGGTTTGGGTTTAGATGGATTTGGATCCGATAAGAGATGGGTATTGGTTTTGGGTTTAAAAACCCAATAGGAGATAATTAAATAGAATAAGCTTTATAAGACATCTATATAATAAAACACAAAGAAAGCTATCACGTGGCTCTCCTTCAATCTCCCCAAAAATTAAAGGCCCAGATCTAATCTCACAAAATATATTTTCCCCCCAAAAGTCCCCCCCAAAACTCAAATTCAAATTCCCACCCAAAACAACTCATATATTTATTTAATTATTTTTTTTTCTCTCTCTCTCCTTCCCTCCTCTATTCAAAAAATTAAGTAAATAATTTTTTAAAAAAAAAATTTAAAATAAAAAATTACAAAACTAAAAAAAACACTTTTAAAATAATTCAAAAAAAATCATATAATATGTTTTTTGCTCTATGTTTGCTATTTCAATTAATTTGCTGGACCTCCAAAACTATTTTATATGATCAAACAAGGTGCACCGTGCCGAAAACGTGCCGTAGGCACGTGTCAACGGGCAAACCTAGTACTTATATATATACCTATACATTAAATCATGAACAATTAAAACTAATAGTAATTAAAAATAATAATAACAATATCAAATAGAAATAATAATACTAATAACAATAATAGTAACAAAAATTGGGTTTTCAATAAAAAGTCAGAGATAACAATAATAAAATAAAACTAATAATCATATTAGTAACAACAAAATAATAATAATATTAGCAATGACAATAATAATAATAGTAACGATAATAATAATATGAATACAATAATAAGATTTGAGTTCAGTAGATTCATTAAAATCCCAATCGAAATAACATAGTAGATCTGGACTAAAATACAAATAGTCGATCATTTGAAAACGGCAAATAAGGTTGAAATATTCCATTATTCGAAAATAAATATAATTGTTCAGAAAGTATTCTAGATGTAAAGTTCAAGCCGAATGTAACAAATACTGAATTTATAAACTTTAAATACATAAAAATACATAGAAAATACGTATTTACGAAAACAGGGGTTACAAGCTTCTTGGCTCCTTCCTCTTCTGTTCCCTTTCTCTTAGACCCGGAGGAAGACCCCTCCAAGTTGGGGCGGTGCTCAGCTTCTTCGGCCCGAATATACTTTTCGCTCCGGAGGAAGAGGTCAGAGAAGTTCTGTGGGAGCTTCTTGGCGAGGGTGGAGCGGAGGTTGGAGTTGAGGACATTGGATTGAAATGCTGCTGCAGCGACCGACTGGTCGAGGGATGCTATGGACCTGGCTTCAGCTGTGAACATTTTCACATAGTCTCTCAGCTTCTTACCCTTCTTCTGGTGGAGGTAGAGTAGCGAAATGTTGGTCTTCTCAGTTCTGCGGCTATTCACGAAGTGGGTGACAAAGAGTGTCTCAAATTGCTCGAAGGAGAATATTGAGGAAGGGGCAAGGCGAGAGTACCATTCTCGAGCCGGACCCTTGAGAGTTGCGGGAAAGGTTTTGCAGAGCAGAGCAACAAAAGCTTGATGGATGAGCATGAGGGTCTTGAAGCTTTCGATGTGATCGACAAGGTCAGTCTCCCCGGAATAAGTCTCAAATTGAGGAGGCTTAAAGCCGATTGGTACGGGTGCATTCATTATGGTTCGGGAAAAAGGAGGTCGACTAGGACGAAGGGTCCTTCCTCTAAGTTCTTCTTCTCAGTCTAACTGACCCAAGCGCCTCTCCATTTCGTGGAGACGACGGTAGACGGCGTCATCCCTTCGACGGTAATCAGCCGAGCCTCTAGACTCGTCTTCGTACGAGGGAGAGCGGGGGCTACGACGACGGTAGCTCCTGGAGCGGCGAGGACTTGGCATGTGCCGGGGGTTGCTTGGAGCTGGGGGAGGACTTAGGGACCGTCGGCGAGGACTTCGGACCGGAGGAGGAGAGAGAATCCTTGGAGCATTGGTGTTGGGACGGAGATTGAGAGCTTGCAGGACGGTTGCTTGGAACTGCTGGAACTCGGCACGGGTGATGGGTGCCTCATCGTTCCTAGGATGTTGCCGACTGGCAGGGGAATGGGGTCTTCTCCTGTGATGCTCGGGGGACTCTCTCCGCCCCCTTCGGATAGGGGACCTTCTGTAGTCTCGGCGGTGAGGAGATCGCTCATCCGGACGTTGCTGACGGGAGGCTCCCTCTCGGGCCCGCTTTTCATCCAGACGGGATCCTTCTGCCGATTGAGGACGGTGTTGCGAAGGTCGGAAGCTCAGGCCATAGATACCGAAGAGGCATTGTGGATGGAGACGTGGTCCGGATGGAGAGGTTGTTTCTGCGGGTTGGGACCCTTAGGAGGTTGTTGATTCTGAGGAGGAGGCAGGTCCTGTTGGAGAGGGTCCTCGGCTTGAGGCGGAAGTTGCCCCTGCTGTTGAGCGGGTTGAGGGGGGACTTCCTGTTGCTGATCGGGGTTGGGTCCTCGGTTGGACCCTCTAGATCTTGCTTTCCTAGGAGACATGGCTGGAGAAGATCTGACCAACGGGAAGAGGGGAGGCTGCTATTCGTTCGTTCCCACAGACGGCGCCAATCTGTTGCCGCTGAATCTGGTGTGGGGGCAAACAGATAGTATGTGTGGATTCTTGGGAAACTTTGAATAACAAGCCTGTTACCCGTTCCGCCGGAGTTTGACCGTTGCTCCCGCCGTTCACCTGCAAAAAGTGCGAGACACCGGGGTTGTTCCCGGCGACGCACCCTCCGACGCTCAAGTCAGTAATCAGAAGTGATTATGAAATAGCGTAAAACTGGTAAAAGATTGATTACCTCTTAATGGAAATGGATGAGGGTATTTATAGCCGCCTTTGGGACCAAATTAGGAATGTAATCCCCGTGGTCTGATAAGGAATATAATCCCCGTAATCAGTTTGGGAATGTAATCCCTAATTCCCAGTGAAAAGATAGATGTGAATCAGGACCGTTGATTAGTATTTAATCAGGGACCCTAATCCTATCTTGCTGGATTGGGTTCATTTCGGGTTAACATCCGTACCCAGTTGAGGTGGATCTGTTCGTGGGTTATTGGATCTTCGGGGCCAGTACCCATTTCAGATTCGTTTGTAGATGAAATTACCATTTTACCCTCGAGCTTCAAGATTCGTGCTCAATTTGGACGGTTCCGATTTAACCCCATTTTTAGCCATATCATATACATACATATATTCTTATTAAATATTCATACACTCCAACATATATATATATATATATATATATATATATATATATATATACAAGTATTCATGCATATATATCATATGCAAAATATGCATGTGTGTGTATATATATATATATATACAAATAAAAAAATTATCTATTTGTAAAACATAAGAATATATTTTAAAAAAATATTATTTCTCAAAAGATTGTTTCGTTTAAATAATCTGAATAATATGCAAAATTTTAATTGAGAAGATATCCCAAATATATCTCATCGAGTTCAGAATATATAATATATCTGAAAATTCCTCAATTAAAAATAATAATCATGAAAAATATATTAACACGTACAATTCTCAAATGTGCATGGATTAATATGCAAAATAGTTATATACTATTTTCTGGGGTGTTACAGCTGATTCCATCATGTTGAAGTATGGAGAAGATAATCACTAAAATATTTTGATACCACCACGTTGAAATTAGTACACCGTTTTCTTTTTTGTTTTTATATTTACATAGCTATATACTATAGTTGGTTACAAAATTAATTTTGCATTTTAACTGTTTGGATTTGAGGTTTTTATTATCATAAACAATTTATTTAAGTCATCCGTTGGATATATAATTGAAATTTCAGTATTTTAGTTAATTGAAAGATTATTGTGATTGAGTTTGGAGGTACCTTATTGCATCAAATGCTTGATTTTGAAGATTGTGTTTTTTGTAACATCTTTGTTATATAATTGTTGAATGTTAGATTATAATTATATATGAAAAAAGTTGTATATATCAGTAAGTTATGCTGGAATTTATTTTGAATATTACTGATATTTTAATATATCTTTTAGTAAACTCTATGCAATTTGCATAGAGGGTATACAAGTTTTGGTCTTAAAATAATTTGTGCAGAACCGTCTATTCCATTTCTTGATAGAAAATCAAATGTCGGTCAAATGCTCATGAGACTTTGTCGTTTTAACCCCATGTATGGTCCACAATTTACCTTCTTTTGGGAATAGCTTCATTTTCTTCCTTGTATTTAGGGGAAAAAATTAAAAATTAAAATTTAAAAGTTTAAATTTTTACTTTTGATATGGATGATAGAAAAATGCGGATGAGGTTTTGATCAAAAAGCCATTGGACAATAAACAAATGAGGGACGATTAGTTAGAAACTACTGGTTAGTAAACAAATGAGGGACGATTAGTTAGAAACGGTTGGATAATAAACAAATCAAAGACAACTAATTAGTTAAAAACACATTAGGAGAATTTGGCGGGTATGTTCCGGCTAATTACGGAGGATTTTTCAACAAGAATCCCCTTATTTCTCTAAGGTGAACTAAATGAAAGGATCAGAGAATGAAATTTGTTATATAACATCCGAATATAACTCTCAACCACATCTTATAAATTGTTCAGCTCCTCTTCTACATTTTCAACCGACTCTTCATTTTTATTTTTCTCTCTTCTTCAATTTGTTTTCCTTTTTCTCAACACACTTTCTTTTTTCTTTTCCTTGCTCACTCGCGTCAGAGTGTATTTTGTTTCCTCTTGCGCTGATATAAGTTAGGCATGGCTGGGGGTGCAATTATTACGAAAGGGGGTAAAGACTACCCTGGAAAAGTGACTCAATTTGTCTTCATGAGTTGCCTCATTGCCTCATGTGGAGGGCTTATTTTCGGCTATGATATTGGGATATCTGGTACTAATCTATTCTCTCTCATTATTAACTAACCTTCTGAAGTTGTATAAAAAATAAAAAAGAAAGAGATGTTTGCATGCCAGGCCGGCCCTGAGTTCCCAGGACCCGAGTCTTAAAACCCAAATAAATATTTCTAAAGCCCCTAATAACAATATAATTTTTTTACACACAAAAATATGTGCATATATGTACAAGAGAAATACAAATTTGGGGTCTCTAAAATTGTAAAAAATTTTGGGCCATGAGATGGCCGCCTCACCTGCCTCAAGGTGGGGCGGCCCTGTTTGCATGTAACGTTGTTTATTTTTCTTATTTTTCTTCCCTTACATAATCTTATTCCCTTTGAATATGTAATTAAGGATTTTTCCACACAGATCCACCCAATGTGGATACTTTTTAACAATCTCCTATCCATTCCCATGTAAGTCTCCTACAATTGTGGGGCCGACTTCAGAAAATCTAGCTACCAGCAATTAAATTAATGTGAATATATCTAAGGAGGGGTAAAATAATTAAATTATGCCTATTTTATTAGCCTGCATCTCCTTCATTCCAAGTCTAATCCAATGTCTCCTTCATCCCAAATTCAATCCCAGACAATGCAAAAGAAACCAGTACCTTGTTTGAACCCTTCAATTATCTTAGAACTTATGGTGGCTATTTAAAATTTGAACACCCATTTTTCACTAACTTGATGAGATGTACAGCTGTCCCTTGCTTAATTTGTTATAGTTGGGAATGAATTCAGGAACAAATTTGTAACCAAGAAGAGAACAAGTTCCAAATTTGTAACAAAGAAGAGAACTAGATCAAAATTCTATGGCTTTCATTTTTCTGATACAACTTTTACGTACTTCTTTCCCAACAACAGGAGGAGTCACCTCAATGGATGATTTCTTAATAAAGTTCTTCCCACAAGTACTTAAGAAGATGAAAGAAGACACCAGTACAAACCAATACTGCAAGTTCGATAGTGTTATGCTCACTTTGTTCACATCTTCTTTATATTTAGCAGCACTTGTTGCTTCTTTCTTTGCATCCGCTGTGACAATAGCTTTTGGGAGGAAATGGTCCATGTTTGGTGGAGGAATCACTTTCCTCGTAGGATCTGCACTTAATGGGGCAGCGGTGAATGTAGAAATGCTAATTATCGGTCGAATTTTTCTTGGGATTGGAGTTGGATTTGCCAATCAGGTACATAATAGTTTAGCTTTTATTTCCAATTTGATTTTAAACATTTTAGCAAGGAGTAGTGCTACATCCACTACCAATTTCACTACATTTCTCTTCACTAGCTTAGGTGGCACACTTCAATAGGTAGAGAAGATAGAGTAGGTGGGGGAACTCTCCAATATGTCACCTAAGGTAGTGAAGAGAATGGTAGTGAAATTGGTAGTGGCTAAAGCATTACTCTTTAAGAAGATTGGGAGTGGGAAGGAAAAAAAGAATCATCCTATTAAATTAACTTGTCCAAATTATTCTTTCTTTTTTAGAACCCTCAGCTATGTACATAACTACTTTAAATTTGCTAATTTAAAATTAATAAAATAAAATTCCTCGACTCTATTTTCCTTTAGTTTGAAGCACCGAAATGAGTTTAAATGCCTACCCTAGGCCTATACTAGTCTTTATGATACATAAACTACCTTGAACTAGTATATATAGTACAGGAAACAATCTTAAATGAATTTTCATTCATAGTTATGAAAGTAGCGATATACTTAGATGCACAAAAGGTGGTGCCCACATTGTTAGTAACAAATGTCAGACTAGACATTTTTAAGGGATATATTTGATAGGGGTGCACATGTTAAAACCCTTCTAAATAACATTGAAACTTATGACATACTTTTACACATTGTGAAAATATGGGGACTGATAAAGACTAGCAATATGTACAGAAAATAGTAGAAATGTATGTGTTAATAATCTAGTGTTGACCGATGGTGCAGTCTGTGCCTGTCTATCTGTCAGAGATGGCACCTGCTCGTTTGCGTGGCACGCTCAACATGGGCTTCCAGCTCATGATCACCATAGGCATCTTTGCTGCAAACCTTATCAACTATGGCGTCTCTAAACTTCCTGGCGGTTGGGGGTGGCGCCTCAGTCTCGCCCTTGCTGCAGTCCCCGCTGCCCTCATCACCCTCGGATCACTCATTCTCCCCGATACCCCTAACTCTCTAATCCAGCGTGGCTTTGATCAAAAAGCGAAAGCCCAGCTTATTAGGATTCGTGGCACTGACGATGTCATGTCCGAGTTCGATGACTTGGTGGCCGCTAGTGAGGAGGCTAAGAGCGTCAAACACCCTTGGAAGAACATTTTAATGAGGAAGCATAGAGCTCCATTGATTATGGCCGTAGCTATTCCATCTCTTCAACAGTTAACTGGGATTAACATGATCATGTTTTATGCACCAGTTATATTTAAAAGTATCGGATTTGGGGATGATGGTGCTCTTATATCTACAGTTATCAGTGGTCTCGTCAATGTGTTTGCGACCTTTGTTTCTATTGCTACCGTTGACAAATTCGGGAGAAGGATATTATTTTTACAAGGTGGCACACAAATGTTCCTCTCTCAGGTATAATTTCAGCATAATTTCTACTCAACATTATGGTGTAATTAAGAAACCTTGATAATTTTATTGTCCATTAGATAATTTTTCTTGTGATGTTTGTATCAATTAATATTTGTTTTATGTACAATGTACTAAAGAAATTAGATATTGATATTCTTCTTTTCTGTTGTACATTATATTTTATGAAAGTTTCTTAAACTTTTATTTTCATATCAATTACAACAACTTTATACAGAAATATTCAATTCCATAAACACCAATACTAAAAATTGAGAAATAAATTTATCTTTAATATTTATTTATGCATTATTTTTTCCAAATGATAAGAAAGAATAATGGAAGAAAGAATAAGGTAAATTAGTTATAATTATGGTTTATGAACCATATGGAAAATAATAATGTTGTCATTTAGTTATAAATTGATTTCTTTTGATAAAAATTCGCTATCATTAATATCCATTGGTCATTAAGTTCTTGTATAGTGTATACTAACTTTTCTCGAGGAAATACATTCTTGAGAAATTCCGTCAAATTTTAGACTACCAAAATAATTGAAGCTGCACGAATTACTTTTTCGTATAATCTAAAAATTTAATTAATTTAATCATGATGTCTAGTTGTTTACTCATCGCTAGTCCACCTTAATGAAACATGATTAGCTAATTTTATCACTTTTCTTTGGTATTTCCTTTTTTTAGGCAATAGTGGGTATTATGATCATGAAAATGTTCGGCACAGCTGGGACTTCGGAACTAATACCCAAGTCCTACGCCTACAGCCTTTTGCTCTTCATTTGCTTATTCGTTGCCGCCTTTGCTTGGTCATGGGGGCCACTCGGCTGGTTGGTCCCTAGTGAGATTTTCCCCCTCGAGATTCGATCTGCTGGTCAGAGCCTGTGTGTGTCCATGAACATGCTCTTCACCTTCGTCATTGCCCAGTTGTTCCTCATGATGCTGTGTCGCTTCAAGTTTGGCCTCTTCTTCTTCTTCGCTGGCTGGGTCCTCCTCATGACCATCTTCATCTACTTGTTCCTCCCTGAAACTAAGAATGTGCCCATTGAAGAAATGGCCCTTGTTTGGAAAAGGCACTGGTTCTGGGGCAAGTTTTGTGATGATGAAGATGATGCACATGATGCTAGTGGCAAGTCTTCCTAGATATTCTTATTTTCAAAATTTGCACTATTTTGAATAACTTACACTACTTCATATTGTTTCTGATTTCTAAAAAAATTAATATATTACTAGCTATGAATAACTGTACACAATTAAAGGCTCTGTAAAACTGCACAAACTTTACTAGAGCATTCACTGGGAAACAAAAAAAAACAAAAAAGAAACTTATATGGATGTTGGATATTAAAATAATGTTCTTTTTCCTTGTGACTTGTAATACCAACCTTTGTTAAAGTCCCTCTGACAGTTTTTAAGGACTACCGACCGCTGGAAAGAGGTTTGAGAATGAAATTTAGTAGAATTGCTTTCTCAAGTACACTAAAGGGAGCAAGTGGAGGAAATATTTACTAGCATTAACTCATTCATCCGTCCTTTAGTGCAGGTGTCGAGGAGTCTGACGGTAATAATAGAAGCAATGAAAGAAGAAATTGCGTATGTCATAGTCGACGTGATGTTTATGTGAAATCCATGCATAAGTTTTAGAAGACTGGAGAAGAAGAATGAAAGAGGCTAAATAGTCAGGAAACTTTAGTTAAAAAATTTCAGCCGACTAGTCTTTAATACAGCGATTTCGACTCAACTTATCATAAAGAGAACAAAATAATTATAATATTAGCTAGATATGTGGACAATATTCAGAGGATATAGGATGCATATAATTTTCACTCTCACATGGCGAAATTGGTGTTTTAATAATAACTTCTATCTTCATAGTTTAAAGGAACACAGAGAAGTAATAATATTGACAAAGTTATCTTTCTACTTGGGACAATCGCAATGCTAATGATTTACGGAGGTGGTGGTGAGATAGAAAAATTTATGTTTCATAATAATGCTCGCTTTATTCATGTCTGTTGTTTCGAAGCAGGTGCTGCTGCTGAGAAGAACGAAGGATGAATGTAGGAACAGGAAGAGGAGAGGAGAATAACTAGTGATTTGCAAGTGGAAGTTCGGGAGGAACTACTCTTGTCCTAATTGTCTGTGATCATAGATGTTTTGCTTTATGCTGTTTTGTTTCCAGATTTGGGAGTTGATGTACAAAGTCCTACGTAGGACATGTTTGTGGTAGAAACTCTTGGACTACCTTCTCTGTTCACTGCCTTCGGCAACATTAAGTATACTAGTAATCTGCATGTGATATGCACGTCCTAAATTTTTTATTTTTTCTAAGTAAATACTCGGACATAATCTGGCCATGAACTGATACCTCCCTTTACTCATCACATATTCTTTACAAATTACACTTAGTGGTATCAACTTTTATTTTATATGAATGACATTTTGTAAATAATTATGTCGTAAATAAATTTGAACTTTGAGGGTATTGTGGTAACTAACAACAGTTGAGTAAAATAATGGTTAATATAACTCTCACTTAAAAATAAATAATTGATATAGATGGTTGGTTGTTTACAAATGAGAATCCCAACTCTCCCATTATAATACTAGTGTTACTCTATGCAAATTGCACAGAATAAAATAATTTTAAGGGACTCATCTCTAATATTATAATGGGAGAAGTCCCTAGTGTCATTTGTAAATCTACCAATGCGTGCACTGCACGTGCATAACTAATATGAAAGAGGTCTCAGGTTCGAGTCCTCACTACGTCAGATTTTTTACTTTAATTTTTTCTAATATATTAAAGGTGCATCACACGTGTAAATTATTATCAATCTATCTATCCATCTATCTATAATATAATATATAATAAGTATTATAACTATTATAATGGAAGAGTTGGAGTTGTAAATCTACCTACTTACGTGCAACTCTAACTCTCCCATTATAGTCTTCACATTTACTTTTAAAAATATATATTCCTATTTATTAAGACATGCATCGCAGGTGTAAATCAGAGTTTTTTACTTTAATTTTTTTCAAAAATTAATACGTTCATCGCACGTGTATATTACTAGTAAAATTATATGGAACTAAAAAATTTAGAGATGCACATTAACTATTTCAATCACAATATAATCAAAAGATGACAAATTTACATATTAACCAATTCACTCTTCCAATTCAACCAACATCATTCTATACTTATATTCAGTTGAAAGGAAATCATTTTATACTTATATTCATTTGAAAGTAAATGAATAAAAAGTCGAATAATTACCGAAGTTGGGTTGTGTCTCTTCTCAGACTTCTTGATGTACTCCGCTATCTCCTTCTCGACCGCATGGTTCTCAACCGCCTTCCTCTCTAATCAAATATTCCCTCTCAAACTAAATATAATCAACATCAGAAATACATGGAGGGAACAATAATTGATAATTAGCTATATCAGAATATGACAAATATATAGATTAACAAATTTACATTTCCAAATCAACATCATTCTCGATATATTCACTCATTTGTTCATTAATGCCCTAAGAAAATAAAATAATAAAATACAGTAATGATAAAATGGACCAAACTATTCAACTTACATGCTTTTTACCATCCTCCACAATCCATCGTTCTTCGTAACTGAAAATTTAATGATTATATTTCTTAGAACGCAAAAGTCCAAATGGAAACATATAACAATTAGAAGAAAAAGCCCTCATATGAAAGTCAGTTCGTTCTAATCTCATACCTGACGACCCCCCTTCAAGACCGAAAATTAACTACACATAGATCCAAGGGGCTGTTAAAAATGTAAAAGACTGAAAAAAAAAGAAAAATATAAAAATACATACATATATATATATATATGTGTGTGGGTGGGTGGGGGGGGGGGGATTTAGTATTCTAAAGTGTGCATTTAGCATATTGATGAAATAAACACTAACCAAATGATGCTTGAGAACCTTCTTGAGAACCTTTGACCTTTGAAGAACCTTCTTGAGAACCTTTGACCTTTGAACAGGAATTTTTAACAGGAAAAATAAATAATCAAGCATTTTAACCCCCCCCCCCCCCCCAAAAAAAAAAAAAAAAAAAAAACTGAAAATAAAATAAATACTCAGTCAAAACTATCCATATGATCACTCCAACATTAACATTGATCTAACTAAAAGAGTTCTAAAAATAAAACAAAGTCATCTCCAATCAAATTCGTTAGAAAAAGGGGAGGGAGAAAATTTTCTCCAATTGATGAACTTAAGTCGAACCTGTGTTATAGCACCATGATGTTGGCGCTTGATACTCAATGATGCTGCCGCTTGATTCTCTCTAATAAAATTACTACAAAAGCAACACAAATACAATTTCAATTGAATTCTTAAAATAAAATAAAAATATGAAGGCATAGGATTTATCTTTTTCTACCTTATTATTAATTACATACTTGGTAAAAACATAAGGATTTATCTTTCTACCTTATTATGTTAAGTTGGAGGGATCAATTCATAGACAATGTCAAGGAAATTATCACGTACTTAGAGCCTACTTGTGACAATTATTAAAACTTCTTTTACTTTTACTTATCTCCATAATTTCATTTTATATAATAACTTAACTTAAAGTAGCTTTAAAGAGTAAGCATATAAAATATATGCATGATTCATGCATCTCATTTTGAGTCTTATACTGTAAGTGTTTTTTGTCAGATTAGCTTAAGTCTTTCATAAATGAAGGGATGGGTGACTGCTTCAATATTGGTTAATCCTTCAATTTATAAGCTATAAGTAATTAATGAGAAAAATGCAGTTATACTATAATAAGTTTTTGTTAAGAAATCAAGCATAATTAAGTTGAGTTATACACTATGCATGTTAATTGTGACACTTTGATGAATAATGCAATGAGCTTGAATGAGCCATCTTCTAACAAATGCAAGTTGGGAACATTTGTATCTAGGTATACCAACACATTAGCAATCCACATGTTCAGGCTTTTATTATTGGTAGATATACACGTCTCTAATATATATTTACTATTATAAATGTGGAAAGACATAAATGCAAAATGTGTGGGATATAGTAGTCGTGATTGCTGTCGGGAACTTCTCAATTTTCTTCTTTGAGTTTAAAATGTGGGGGAAAAAGTTGGATGCAATATTTATTTGACTTAGTCATTAACAGTCTATAGTGGATATAAAGATGTTCGTATTTTGCTGTGTGATTAATCAAATATTTTATCTAAATTATAAGGTTGAATCTTATTAATTATTATTAGCATAATCGTCCCTGCTACAACTATATAAATAAATGAAATGTTCAAGATAACATACATCTTTACTGTTTCTTTGGGTTTGACCTAGACACCTTATGCTCAAGGATAAGGGGTATTATCCAATATCAAACAATATCAAGAAATTTTTTGACAATTTCTTGAGAAAAAAATTTGTGAAGATTGGAAATTGTGATAACTTACATCGTCTACATCCCTCTGCAAGGAATTCTCTTTAACCTCTCATGTTACAGTTTTTGTTATCCGCTTTGCTTTTTCTTTGTGTTCTCACTGTCTTTACCCCCGAATAAATAGGTAGTATTTTCATCTACAAAAAAAATAATAAATTCATACCCAATCACTCACAATGAACTTAAATGCAAATAAAAACTCTTACCCACATTAAATTACATGTAGCGGAATAAAAATTAGAAGTTAGTAGTCACAACAAATGTAGAATGGTTTACCCACATTAAATGATTTGGCTAAGATGGTCTCCAAGTATTTCAAGATGGAGACTTGTTGAAAATTCATATAATGAGAATTGCAATATTTACAATTAAAAATATCTGAATAGAATTAGAAATCACAAAGGAAAAGATTGAGAGAGATACATGAGAAGATTAGAGGAGGGAGCGTGATATCTGATCTAAAATTCGATTTGAAGTTTGTACGAGATGAGAGGAAGAAGAGAGGGTTTGAAATTCTGAAATCATACCTTTGAAGGAAGTGGCGGGCAGCTGCGCGGAAGGGGATACAGAGGGGCGGTGTGCGAGCGGCATGAGATGGCTAGGCACCGTGCGGTGCTTGGGAGGGTAATGAAGGGACGACGCTGGAAGGGGCAACGAAGGGTTGGCGTGAAGCTGAGTAGGAGGGCGGTGAAGGGTTGCTCGAGGGGTGGCGTGCGATCGGCGTAAGGCAGCTGGTGGGGGGGGGGGGGGGTGGTGTTGGGAAGCATTGGAGGCGGCGTGCGATGGTTTGGGGAGGGGTGGATTTGATTTTGAAAGTGGGAAGGAAGAGATGTGTGGCTTGGTTGGAGGGCTTGGTTTTTTGTTTTTGTTTTCATTCTTTATTTTATAAAAAGTGTGAATTGCACATGTTATGTTAGATGGGAATTTCTAGTTTCGCTTTCCTTTCTTTATCTCAATATAGAGAAAGAAGAGATGGGCTTAAGAAATAGTATAATATAATATAACTAGAGATTATTTGACCCCCTCTCTGTCTCTCTCTCTATATAGGGTTGTCTCTTTCTTTCACTCTATATATAGGGTTGTGCTTCCATAGTGCATATTGGGCACAATTCTTAAAGAACTATTTTTTAATTACTATATTTTTACTTTATAAAAGAATAAACGGACAAAAAGTTCTTATCCCTTACTTCCTCCACTTCTTCTTCTAGAATCCATTATCTCAATATCCAACTTCATCTGAAAGTTTCTTCCAAAAAAGAAAAAAAAGGAAAATTCCGAAACTTTCTTTTTTTTCTCTTCAATCTCAATCCCCAAACTGGTTTAGTCCCCTATCCCATCCTCCTGCCCGTCTGCACCATCGTCCACCTTTCGCTCTCACTGTTGGATTCTTCTTCGAGCTCCATCGACCCAACCCCAGATCTGACCTTTCCCACATGTTCGATCAGGCTTCATTTAAGTACTAGCTTAATTAGATGTTAAAGGTTTGAAAACCCTTAATAGAAAGAGGGAAATAATCATTACTAATTCATAAATTTTAAAAAAGTAAAATCCCAAAATAAGAATTAGAGAATCAAAAAATTCAGATGACATTAGGAGTTGCCAATTTACCGTGATAAATCCAAAATATAACTTATATAACAGAAATGGTGTATATAAATAAGACCTAAAATTATGATTTTCAGAATTTAATAACAACCAAGGGTTGCGTGCAAAATTTCAAATAAATAAGCACAATTTCAACTGGATTCTAACAAAAAGGTTTCAAAATAGTTAGAAGGAGATGATGGGGTGAGATGTAGAAGAGGATGGAGTTTGGTAAACTATTCATGTAGTTGAGTCGACACGAATTCGATACGATCGTACTTGTTCACTTCTTTGTTATTTTTTTGTTGAAGTAGAGAGTAAGAGAGTTGATAGATGGATGTGTGAAAAAATTAAAGTGAAATTAAAGGGTTTTCATAGGCAAAAACTACCCCCAAAAAAAAAAAAAACCAAAAAAAAAAAAACATAAAAACAACAAACATGGTAGCTAAAGCTGCAAAAAACAATGGTCGACCCGTTCAGGTCGACCGTTTGACCGGTTCGGGACTAACGGTGTAACGCCGCAAATTTCTAATATCCGGAACTCGAGACATAAGCCAGAATCTTTACTTCAAATTGTCTCACAACACAGAAAATACTGGTAATTAAAAACTTTCATTTTATCCCAGAAAGTTACATTGTAGAAATAATCTTACATAATTCTTTTACATCATAAATTACATCAAGAACTTGTATTTGTACAAAATTTACAATCTCACATTGTACGATAATCAAAAATCTCTACAACAACTAGGACAGCATCTCCCACCAGAGGCTTCCCGCAGCTCGAGTCCCTTGCTCCGTGATCAACAATCCTGTAACTAATAATCTGTGTGCACGTCAGTTAAATGTAACTGACACCATACTGATGAAACCAGCGACACTCCAAACTCTACAATCAATATTTATGCAAAAGAAAATGTGCATGCAATTCACAAGTGTCAGTGTATGCCATGCCCTAGTGTCTAATACACAATTCTAAATGTACACAATGCACTTACTCTAACAAAATTCATTTGGAAACATATGCATCCCATACTATATACTTTTCTAAATGCAACTTCTATAGATTCATATGCATCCCATACTACATACTTCCTAAAGAGTTCGTAGTCTCCAGATTGCAGGATTCGATCTCTCACTATGCATCCTACTCTTGTACTATTTTCCGTTCCTGACATTGACTGGTGAGGTTGTAGTTGTTCGGACCAATTCTGCCTCTGTAGTCGAAAAATGGTCATATTATTATTATGCCATGATGCCAGAACCCTGTGGGCCATTTTCGGCCCCTGGACAAAATGTCAGTCCCTACGGGCCGTTTCCCACCCCCCAGTCTAAAAAAGGTTGCTCCGACCAGTCCCTGTGGTCCTTTTCTGCCCCCGAACGAATGCAGGTCCTTGCGGGCCGTTACCACCCCCGATCCTAAACTAGTTACTCTGCCCAGTCCCTGTGGTCCTTTTTCGCCCCCGGACGAATGTCGGTCCCTGTGGGCTGTTACCACCCCCGATCCTAAAATAGTTGCTCTGCCCGGTCCTTGTGGTCCTTTTTCACCCCCAAACCAATGCTGATCCCTGCAGACTGTTACCACCCCTGTTCTTATCACTAGATCTCAGGAATTAATATACAAGACTACGTCACCTGTCTCCCTTAACAGGTGAGATGGTGCTGCACGTATTCCCTCGACAGGCAAGTACAATCACCCGACTAGTGCCTGCCCTAACAATACATAAGACTATTTCTAATTTACATGATATTATTACTTAGTCTTTTATTCACACTTAACTGTCTTAAGTTAAATCTAACCCGGCCTCCAACTCAGGCCAAAGGTTGGCCAACAAGCCCCTAACTTGACCCAGTGATGACAGCGATTCGACCTCGTTGTTCGCCATCCACCTCTCACTTGGATCTCAACCCTATCTCCGTCCCGCAATCAACCCTCCTTGGTTAGCGATCCGCCGGCGCACGAAGACTGTCTTCATCCATAGCCTCTCGAGGTGATAAAGTTACCAATTATCAAGGGTCAAAAGGATTGATAGTCCTAGGGTGATAACCATTACCCTAGACACACAATGAGTTAATACACATAGTCATCACATCTCAATATAGTGAACATTCACAAGTCAAAATCAAACATGTTCAATTCATGATTCAAAAGCTAACTAACAACTATCTAACTCCATTTATAGCCTGAACACATAATGGACATATACATGGCGACTCAAACATGGTCAATCATGATCCAAGAGTTAGATAATTACCATTCTAAGTCCTTTTTAAAGCCCTACTATGAAGGTAACTCATATATGCTCAAAGTAGCAAACTAGTATTTCAACATACATCTGGTTTTGTTTGCGAAAATCACCGTAAATCACATACTCAACAAAAATCCAAGTTCTTAGGTTATTTGGAAATTTCTTTAAGTCTACTTTGACATCTTAGTTGAAAACTTTCGCAAAATTCTTCATTTTGAAGGCGAAAAGTGGCTAAAACTGATGTGTAAAAATTTCCAGATTGCCAGAAGTTGTCAACCAGTTGCACACTAAACTTAATTAAAAATAATAAATGTCCACAAATATTTATAAACATTTGTAGGAATTTCCTAGACACATAAGAGAAATACATATCCAAAATTTGGCTAAAAAGTCCAAGTATACAGGGTGATATGATATTTTGAATATGATGTAAAATTACCAACAGTATCTACACTGTTTCTCAACAACTGCAGCAAGATGTATTTTGTAAAAATATCAAATGAAACTTAAAAATCATGAAACTTGGTGGAGAGGTTCTATATTTACCTTAGACACTACTGTAAAAGTTTCAAGTTCAATATCCTGTTTGTCATGGGGTTATGCTTTTCAGAGTAACAAGCATTTATAATAAAAACATAGGTGAAACACTTTTATCCTAGTAGAACTACATGATTTTTGTTAAATTCCAAATTGTCTCAAAAAATTACCAAAATTTGTAGGATTTCTGTAGATAGATATAAGAGACAAGCATAAATATTTCAGCTTAAAACTCCTTACATTTTGGAATGAATGAATTTCCAAATTGAACACAAAATTCTAGAAATAGAACCTAAATACAGTTCTGTAGCGCCCCGGATCTCACTACCGGAAATCTGTGACACAACAAGAATCTGTTCCTTCGAATGCATCTCAACACAGTAATAACACGGAAATTTAAAAACTTTTTATTACCAAATAAATTCATTACATCATTAATTACAATCATTATCTGTTCTTGAACAAGGAATACAAATTACATTAAAGTATTACAAATACTACTCAAACATTCGCCTGCCCTTCAGATTGGTAGTCTACTGATCTTCCACTGGAACTCCACTGAGTGGTCAATCTGCTTCCATGAGATGCGCCTTATAGCTCGAATCTTCTGCTGCGCTACTCTGATATTCCTGCACCTGCTCGAATGGTAGGTAGGTATATTACTACTCCACTTGGATGGCCTGCTTGTCTTGAGTCCCCCTGCACTCGCGATCCGGTATACATCACCTAATTGATTGGGCATGTCAGTACGTATACTGACGCAATGCTGATAAAAAAAACAGCGATCTCGAACTAATAATCACAACCAGCCTTTGATGAAAACAGAAACGTGCATCCTAATTTCCTAGTGTCAGTGTATGCCATGACCTGAAGTCTAATGCATTGTACAGAATGTACGTTTCTAATGTCAGCAAGACTTTGGACACGCATGCATCACATACTACATACGCTCCAAATCAAGCCGTTTCCTCTAGTTTCAGGGTTTCGAACCCTCGCCATGCATTGCCTTCTACTATTGTACACTCTCCCGATAAGTACAACATGATTGAGGAGGTTAAAAAATTTTGTGGTATTCCCGTTTGTCACTAATAACCGGCACACCAGACCTCTCTCAAAAGCTGTGACGAACTTACAGATACACCGCAGCATACCCATGACGCCAAAGATCCACGATACCACAACCTCATGGTCCGTTCGTGTCCACCAACACAAAACAAGGGAACATCCTGTTCTTATCAAGGTATCTCAGGAATTAACAGAGCGATATACGGCTCCCGTGTTCTTAACCAGTGAAAAGATACAGCCCGTATCCCTTTGAGAGGAAGAGACAACACTGGTGATCACCACCTAGTGCTGGCCCTTAGAATAAGTCGAATTATAGAGAATCACCCCTGATATAGCTAAAAATGAGGTTAAATCGGAACCATCCAAACTAGGCACGAATCTTAAAGACCAGGGGTAAAATGGTAATTTCACCTACAAACGGGTCTGAAATGGGTACTGGGTCCTTTTTCCAAAGGCCCAATAATCCAGGAACGGATCCATCTCAACTGGGTGCGGGTTCTAACCTGCAAGAAACCCAGTCCAGCTGGATAGAATTAGGATTTTATGATTATACTTAATCAACGGCCCTGATTCCTTCTATCCATCCACTGGGAAGTAGGGATTTATCCCGAAACTGTTCCCTGAGGCGGCTATAAATACCCCCCATCCCCTACTATTAAGAGGTAATCAATCTTTTGCCAATCAAAGCTCATTCATAATCTTTCTGATTACTGACTTGAGAGTCGGAGGGTGCGTCACCGGGATCAACCCCAGTGTTTCGCATTTTTTGCAGGTCAACGACGGGAGATCACGGTCAAACTCCGGCGGAAAGGTTTCAGGTTTGACTATTCAACATCCTAAGAATCCACAAATCTATCTGTTTGCCCCCACACCGATTTCAGCGGCAATAGATTGGCGCCGTCTGTGGAAACGACGAATAGCACCCCATCCTCTTCCATCGGTTAAGATCACCTCCAGCCATGCCTCCAAGAAAACTGAGATCCAGAGGGTCCAACTGTGGGCCCACTCCTCCTCAGCCGCAACAAGAGGCTCCTCTCCAAACCGTCCAGCAGCAGGGATAACTCCCTCCTCAGCCTGATCAGCCTCTGAAGAAGGAACAACCTCCTCTTCAGAATCTTCAGCACCAGTAGGCTCCAGCCGGGCCCCAGAACATCGGTATTGGGACCTCTCGTCCTCCTCCTCAGAAGCAACCCCTTTACCATGACCACGTCTCCATATATAACCCTTCAACCGACTCAATGGCATCTCACAACCCCCGGCCTTCCGAAGACCTCCGCAACATCCTTATCAACCGGCAGAAAGAAGAGGATCTTCGTCCCCGTTTGGATGAAAGGCGGGCCTGTGAGGGAGCCACCCGCTCAGAATGTCCAAATGAGCGATCTCCTCGTCGTCGAGATCACAGGAGGTCTCCCCTTCATAAGAGACGGAGGGAGTCCCCTGAGTACCACTGAAAAATACATCGTTCTTCCGCTGGTCGGCAGCCCCAGAGGGACGAGAACGGACCTATCACCCGAGCCGAATTTCAAGAGTTCCAGGCTACAATCCTGCAGGCCCTCAATCTCCGACCGAACAACAACAACTAGCACTGGTAACGGGTCGGGTAGGGTCGGGTAGCTCAATACCCGGACCCGGACCCGATCAATGACGGGTCCAAATATTGGACCCGGACTCAGACCCATGATATTCGGGTCCGGGTCCCCACCAAAAATGTTACCCGTTCGCTTTCGGGTCCGGGTCCGGGTCCTATTTCTAATCACGGGTCCGGTTCGGTTCCGGGTCTTTAAAGCATAACACAATATTACATAATACAACTCGTGACTTTCTTGGAAAATGATGGTTAAAATTAAATCAGGCCTTGGAGATCCTTCATGTTGAACTCCAGGAGGTCTGCACTCTGCATATTACATGGGCTCAGGGACTGTAAAGGCACTTGATATACGATCCAAGGAACTTGAGTAGTTTAGATGCCTTACCTAATAAAAAAATTCCACTAATAAATACGAAATAAACTTCAATAGAACTTGCAGATTACATATAGCCAAATACATAGCAGTCGTACCATATTACGTTCTTTAAAATACATCCTACTGTATCATACTGCAGCTCAAGCACAAGAAACTAATAGTTTCAATTTGTATGGATTTCCTTCAGGAAAACCTCTCACAATGTCGACAATAAAGAAACTATGCTCTCCTGAAATCATCAGACTGTAAACACTAGCAATCATCAGAGCATTCTATCTTGCAAATCATTTAGAAGACAGGAAGCAATTGAGGTCAACTTTTTCCCAGTCTCGCCAGCTATGTTCTTGATGGAGGATATATCCTGTGATGCCTGCAAAAATGCAAAACAAAAAAATTAATTATTTTGCAGAAATATATGAAATGTTTTTATTATTTTCTATGTTGGATTGCAAAACGATAATTAAAGATAGCTGTGATGAAATCAACCAAGTTGGGTACATCAAGAAAGGAGAGAAAAAAAATAGACAGTAGATACATTTGATCCTTGTCTAGTTATTATAATAGACAGTAGATACATTTGACATTTGCATAACTATGTTCGTGCTCTCATATGATATAGATTTAGGTAGTTAAAAGGTCAATTTGGTGTTGTTTTTATATTTGCAATGAGTGGCTTTAACTGGGATATCATTCTTCCAACTACTTCCAGATTTTATCATGTGTATCATATACAATGCCCCATCGTTTGTGCATTGCTTATTCCAGTGTAATTTTCTTTTTGCTAATAACTTATTGAGTATTATTGGTTAGGAAAGAAACTAACACTATTCATACTCTTTTTCTTTGTTGCATATATGTGAAGTTGTGACACATGGGAACACTCGTATCATTTCCACTTTTCTTAAGTGTGTTTAGATTTTGAAAGCAAGGATGGTCTCTGTTTTTTTTTTCTTGCGATCTTGTTAAGGGACCATGAGGATTTAATGGAGATGATCCTGTTATTGATGAATATTACCCAGCTTCTAGCTGCAGGTGGTTTCATCGTATTCATATATAGCAAAACAGGAGATGATTTTTTCCTTACTCATCTGAGTCTGTCCCACTAATACTTAATTGTAAATGTACAAATATCTATTTTCAGACAGTATATGCTTCAATTTGTCTGTGTTTAGAAGGAGAAAACAGATAATTATAACTGCATCATGTTCTCAAAGGTCGAGGAAGGCCACTCCTACAGCAATCTAATATTGGCCATGGTTTGTTGGATTTAGTTTACATAATTATGTCATATATATGGATTTAGTTTACATAAGCTTAGTATCATTGTATATTTATTTTCCCTGGACTTGAAAATATGATGGCTATCATATTAATTGCATTCTTTTGGTACTAAGTACCCCCTGCCAAGTTTATTGTCCTGGATAATTTAGTTTGAACATTTTTAATAGTATGTTTGGCGGAATAGGATTCTATCATTTTATCACACACAAAAAAAAAGGTTTTGAAAGCATTTATACCTTGAGTATGGACATTTACGGATTTTGACATTATCATCTAGATTATGATTTTGAGAAAATGGGATAAAAACTCTAGATTTGAGACAAGAGGATAAAAATCATACCTTTAATTGGAGAATAAAGGAAGAGCAGAACTGGAGATTAGGAGAATGAGGAGGTTCGAATGGCGGAAGAGGCGACTGTGAGTAGAGAGGACTTTGGGGTGAGAAGAGAAGATGAGAAGAGAAGATGAGAAGACTGGGAGAGATCTGAGAGATTGTGAGGGAGAGAGCGGAAGCGGCGAATGGGTATTAGGGTTTGGGGTGTCGGGTGTGAGAGAGCTGAGAGACTGTGAGTTCGAATGGCGGAAGAGGCGATTGTGAGATTAGGGTTTGGGGTGAGAAGAGAAGGTGAGAAGAGAAGATGAGAAGACTGGGAGAGATCTGAGAGATTGTGAGGGAGAGAGCGGAAGCGGCGAATGGGTATTAGGGTTTGGGGTGTCGGGTCGGGTGTGAGAGAGCTGAGAGTCACTGTGAGTACTGATTACTGAAGGGGAATAGGTAGGAAAATATTTATATAACGGGTAACGGGTCGGGTCCGGGTCGGGTCCGCTTGGTTTTATGTTTATTTTTCTATGGCAAGTCCGGGTCTGGGTCTGGGTCGGATCCAATTTTAGGGGACCCAGACCCGACCCGAAATTTCAACGGGTAGTAATTTAGGACCCATACTCTACCCAAATTAGATCGGGTCGGTTCCGGTCCAACGCCGGGTCCGGGTCGGGTCCGGATCTCGGGTTTTAATACCAATGCTAACAACAACAATGCTCAGAGGATCCCCACTCCTCCTCCGGTCCAAAGTCCTCGCCATCGGTCCCTTACTCTTCCTCAAGCTCCGAGCCACCGCCATCATATCCCTAGTCCTCACCATTCTCTTAGCTACCATCGCCGAACTCCACGCTCCCCTTCGTACGAAGATGAGTCAAGAGGCTCATCGGGTACCGTCGAAGGGATGATGCGGTCTACCGCCGTCTTCACGAGATGGAGTTGCGCCTTGGCCAACTGGATAGAGAAGAAGAATTGAGAGGAAGGACCCTCCGTCCGAGGAGACCCCCATTTTCTCGAACCATCATGGAGGCACCCGTTCCAGCAAACTTCAAGCCCCCACAATTCAAGACATATACGGGTGAGTCGGACCCCGTAGATCACATCGAGAGTTTCAAAACTCTCATGTTGATCCACCAAGCTTCCGATACTCTACTGTGCAAGACCTTCCTAGCTACTCTCAAAGGTCCGGCTCGGGAATGGTACTCCCGCCTTGCTCCATCCTCCACATTCTCCTTCGAACAATTTAAGACCCTCTTCGTCACTCACTTCGTGAGCAGCCGCCAAACCGAGAAGACTAGTATTTCACTACTCTTCCTCAATCAGAAGAAGGGTGAGAAACTAAGAGATTATGTCAAGCAGTTTACCGCAGAAGCCCGGTCCATTGCCTCCCTCAACCAATCGGTCGCTGCAGCCGCCGTCCAGTCCAATATCCTCAACTCCAACCTCCGGTCCTCCCTAGCCAAAAATCCCCACGAGACTTCTCCGACCTTCTTCTCAGAAGCGAGAAGTATATCCGGGCAGAGGAAGCTGAACATCGCCTCCAGGATTTGAGAAGTTTACCCCTCTCAATACCAATGTTTCAACTATCATCATGGAAGTCGAGAAAGAAGGAGTTCTGCCTCCTGCCCTGAAGATGAATACCCCCGGAAAGAAGAGAGACAAGGAGAAGTGGTGCCGATATCATCGGGATCACGGCCACGACACCAATAACTGTCGGGCCCTGAAGAATGAAATTGAAGCCCTTATTTAGAGAGGGCAGCTGTCCAAGTTTGTAAGAAAGGACCGAATTGATCTTCCTCCCCCCCAGAGGGGCTAACAAGCGTCCCGAGAGGCGCAACGAGACTCCAGAGTTTGAAGAAGAACGCATCTTGCACCTCATCCATGGAGGTCCAATGGGAGGAACCTCCAACTCTTCTTGAAAGGCATTCATCCGGGAGGTCAATTCAGTGCACAACATACCCCCTCGCAAAGGCCTCGGAGTCCCGGTTACTTTCTCAGATGAAGATCTAGTGGGCGTCCGAACCCCCCATTGTGATGCACTAGTAATTAACCTCCACATGGCTAACTTCAACGTGGAGAGGATTTTGGCAGACAATGGCAGTTCTGTCAACATCCTCTTCCTAGATGCCTTCCGAGGACTCAAGTTATCGCGGGACAGGATCAAGCTCGCAGGCTATACGCTCCATGGGTTCACGGGAGTGCCAGTGACTATCGAAGGGGTGGTAACCCTGGACGTAACCGCTGGAAAAACTCCTACTACTCGGACGGAGACAATGGATTTCATGGTCGTCGACATCCCAACTGCTTACAATGTGTTTCCAGGCTGACCTGGCCAGCTGCTTTAGAGGCCGTCTCCTCGGCTTATCATCTCAAAATGAAGTTCCCCACCAAGGCAGGTGTGGGGGAAGTAAGGGGTAGTCAGGAGATGGCCCGCAAGTGTTACATGACCTCCACCGGGAGACCTGTCCTTTCCCTCGAGACTCTCGAGATTCCCCAAGGGAACACCCAGCCTATGTCCAAACCGGTAGACGAGCTGGAGGAAGTGCTCTTTTCAGAGCAAGATCCGAACCGCAAGTTCTTCATCAGTAAGACCCTCCCTTCTGCCCTCTGTTCCGACATAGTCCAATGTATCAGGAAGAACCATGACCTCTTTGCTTGGTCGGCTGCTGACATGCCCGGAATTTCTGAGGACCTCCTCGTCCACCACCTAAGCGTTGCTCCGGGGTCCAAACCGGTCCAACAGAAGAGGCGCAAATTTGCCCCCGAGCACCAGCAAGCTATAAAGGAAGAAGTGGATAAGCTCCTCAGAGCCCAGTTCATACAAGAAGTAAATTATCCCGAGTGGCTCTCCAATATTGTTATGGTTAAGAAGGCGAATGGAAGTTGGAGAATTTGCATCGACTTCACAGACCTGAACAAGACGTGCCCCAAGGATTCTTTCCCTCTCCCCAGCATCGACACCTTGATCGATGCTACTTCGGGCCATGAGCTACTGAGCTTCATGGATGCCTTCTTCGGATACAATCAAATCAGAATGTTCCCCCCGAATATCCCGAAAATGTCATTCGTCACAGATCAAGGCCTCTATTGCTATCGGGTTATGCCCTTCGGGCTCAAAAATACTAGTGCCACCTACCAGCGCCTCGTCAACAAGGTCTTCCAGAACTAGATCGGTCGAAATATGGAAGTGTACGTTGATGATATGCTCGTCAAAAGCATCCACGGGACCGACCATGTTGTCGACCTACAAAAAGCCTTCGACGTGTTGAGGAAGCATGATATGAGACTAAACCCGAACAAGTGTGCATTTGGGATCTCGTCTGGTAAGTTCCTAGGCTTCATGGTCAGTCAAAGAGGGATTGAAGCCAACCCCAAAAAGATCAAAGCCATACTGGATATGGCCCCTCCTACAAGTGTGAAAGAGGTTCAAAAGCTTACAGGATGTCTCGCGGCCATAGGGCGCTTCCTGTCTAAGTCAGGAGAGAAGTGTCTTCCTTTCTTCAAAGCCCTCAGGGGGGCTAAGGGCTTCGAGTGGGGCCAACAACAGCAAGAATCGTTCGACCAACTGAAAGCCTATCTGGTCAACCCCCCACTCTTCAGTAAGCCTATTACCAGGGAAACACTCTACCTCTACCTCGCTGCCTCCGAGCAAATCCTCAACGCTGTCTTAGTGAGGGAAGAAGACAAGGCTCAGAAGCCTATCTATTATGTGAGCAAGGTTCTCAGAGACGCCGAGCTCTGCTATCCGAAATTGGAAAAGATAGTCTACGCCTTGGTAATGGCAGCCAGGAAGCTCCGCCCCTATTTTCAAACCCACTCAGTGGTCGTTCTTACCGACCAACCACTCAAACAAGTTCTGCACAAGCCCGAGATCTCCGGGCATCTAATGAAGTGGTCGATCGAGCTGAGTCAGCATGACATATCTTATTAGCCTCGGACCGCAATCAAGGCTCAAGCCTTAGCTGAATTTATTGTAGAGAGCACCATCTCGGAAGTGAGTCAAGCCATAAATGGACCACCCATCTGGATAGTGTATGTAAATGGGTCTTCTTGCACCGAAGGGGGCGGAGTCAGGGTCATTCTGGCAGGCCCAGATGACTTCATTCTCTAATACTCCCTCCGCATCAACTTTAAAGCCTCCAACAATAAAGCTAAGTATGAGGCCCTGATAGCAGGCCTGGGAATGGCTCGCAAGCTAGGGGCACAGCGTATCCGAATATTCAGTGACTCGCAGTTGGTCGTGAATCAGGTCTGAGGAGAGTACGAGGCGAGAGATGACCGAATGGCTAAGTACCTAGCCAAGGTCCGAAGTCTCATGGATTCGTTTGAAGAGGCACAAATCTAGCGAATCCCTCGAGAAGAAAACTCTCAAGCAGATGCCCTCTCCAAATTGGCCTCCTCCTCACTCCAAGGTCTCGAGCAGACCATTCTAATCGAAGTACTCCTAAGGCCAAGCATAGAATAAGAAACTCCCGACTTGATGGAGTCGCTACCCGTCCAACTCCGGGACACCTGGATGAAGCCTTTGATAGAATTCCTCAGGGATGGGACCCTTCCCCAAGATCCAAAAGAAGCCCGTCGAATCTGAACGAGAGTAGTGTGGTACACCCTTGTTGAAGGAGTCTTGTACAAATGCTCCTATACCCAAGCAGATGGCAGACCCTACTTGAGATGCCTCTCCTCGGAAGAAGCCTCATATGCCCTGCAAGAACTCCATGAAGGCATAGGCGGCACCCACTCGGGATCAAGGTCCCTCGCTAGGAAAGTTTTAAACTACGGGTATTTTTGGCCTATACTACTTCGAGATGCCAAGCGACACGTCCGGCAATGCGGCCCTTGTCAGCAGTTTTCCAACATCTGTCGCCTATCCCAAGCACAACTCACATCTCTCTCAATCCCAATTCCCTTCGCAATGTGGGCGATGGACTTGCTAGGTCCATTTCCACCAGCTCCGGGCCAGCTCAAGTTCCTAGTTGGGGCAATCGACTACTTCTCTAAGTGGATCGAGGCCGAACATCTGGCCACAATTACTGAAAACAAAGTGTTGCAGTTCTTCTGGAGAAATGTAATTTGCAGGTTCGGCATACCTCAGGTCCTAATAATAGATAATGGAACACAGTTTACAGGGGAAGCGTTCCGTTCTTTATGTGAAGACCTCGGCATACAACAACGCTTCTCCTCCGTCTCCCATCCTCAGTCCAATGGTCATGTAGAGAATGCCAACAGGCAGATCCTCTCCGGCATCAAGAAGAGATTAGATAAGGCCGCCAAGGGCTTATGGGCAGAACAACTTTCTAACGTATTGTGGAACTACCACACTACGAAATGAACCCCTACAGGAGAGTCGCCCTTCAATCTCACCTATGGGTCCGAGGCTCTGATCCCTTTAGAAGTTGGTCTGCCATCCCCTTGCTTTATTGCTTATGATGAATAGCAGAACGCCAGAGATCTCTGAGCAAATTTGGACCTGATTGACGAGCTCCGTGAAAGAGCTTCAATTCTCCAGCAAAATTATCGGAGAAGAATCGAGCAGGCCTACAACAAAAGTGTCTATCCCACGGATCTCAAAGAAGGGGACGTAGTCCTCAGAAAGCTAGCTATCTCGTTCCCCAGCCAAAAGAGTCAGCTAGCTCCGAATTGGAAAGGATCGTACAAAGTTTCCAAAGTATTCCGCCCCGGAGCATATCGTCTCGAAGATCTTGAAGGCAGAGAGATACCCAGAACTTGGAATGCCGACCATTTACTGAAGTATCAAGAGAGCGCCTGAATGCCTTTCTGAGTACCTTCAAATGACGAGCCATTCCTGTCTTTTTATTTGTACTTGCTTCTTTATGTTCCTATTGTAATAACAGCTTGCAACTTAGAAGCAGCCGATTAGCAGCTATCAATAAAGAACTTCTTTCCTCTCATATTTCTCTTGTGATTATTTTGTCTCTCTATTTAAGACCTGTAATGACGCTTATTCAAACGACATGTTCGGAGTCCAAAACTTGGCTCGAGTCCGCTTCGCAAGCTCGCTCCTAAGCGAGTTAGAAGTGGTTCGCCATTCGGAACTGCTCCCACAACTGTTGAAATTTACTCGAACGACATGTTCAGAGTCCAAAACTTGGCTCGATTCCGCTTTGCAAGCTCGCTCCAAAGCGAGTTAAAAGTAGTTCGCCATTCGGAATTGCTCCCACAACCGTTAAAATTTACTCGAACGACATGTTCGGAGTCCAAAACTTGGCTCGATTCCCCTTCGCAAGCTCGCTCCTAAGCGGGTTAGAAGAGGTTCGCCATTCAGAATTGCTCCTACAACCATTGAAATTTACTCAAACGACGTGTTCAGAGTCTAAAACTTGGCTCGATTCTGCTTCGCAAGTTCGCTCCAAAGCGAGTTAAAAGTGGTTCGCCATTCGGAATTGCTCCCACAACCATTGAAATTTACTCGAACGATGTGTTCGGAGTCCAAAACTTGGCTCGATTCCCCTTTGCAAGGTCGCTCCTAAGTGGGTTAGAAGAGGTTCGCCATTCAGAACTGCTCCCACAACCGTTGAAACTTACTCGAACCACGAGTTCGGAATCCAAATCACTTGGACAACTGAGTTCCTACCACTATACTAGACATTGGAGAAGAGTACTTAGAAGAGCTAGCCTTATGGTTCGTTTAAAGTTCCACTGCAAGAAACTGGCTTCTCTTACAATTCGCAGTAGCTCTCACATGGGGGAGGCTGCAAAAACCATAGCAGCGCTCACCTCAAGCTCATAAGGTTGACATTCCCTGCCTTTAATACGGAGGATTTGCTCCTGATTTTGAGTAGTTATCAGGTTAAAGTTGTACTTCTCACTCTGGGAGTTCGGCATGCCTTGCCAAGCGCTTTTGGCACCGATGCCCAAATATGAGAAAAAACTTTGGCGTTGGACTTCGGCACGCCTTTCCGAGCACTCCTGGCACCGATGCCCAAACATGAGAAAAAACTCTCGCGTCAAACTTCGGCACGCCTTTCTGAGCGCTCCTAGCACCGATGCCCAAACATGAGGAAAAACTCTCGCGTTGGATTTCGGCACGCCTTGCCGAGTGCTCTTGGCACCGATGCCCAAACGTGAGAAAAAACTCTCGCGTTGGACTTCGGCACGCCTTGCCGAGCGCTCTCATAAGCGAGTATGAAGTGGCCCGCCTTTCATAAGTGCTCCTACAACCACAGATGACTAACAAAACACACAAGTCCAGAAGAGGGAACAAGTTTCGCTCATATAAAGTTGGGGAACAAATCAAAATTACAAGATGGTACTTGGCTTTACAACGAAGTTACAGGAGTTAACAAGCTAAAATTACAAGTACTTCTCTTTACAGTGAAGTTACAAGAGTTAAAAAGCAAAATTACAAGACCGACTCCTTGTACTTAGATGCAGATTCAAAACTTGGAAAACAAAAGACTGCCTCAACGCCTCCTAAGCGCAGGGATGTTCCGCTTTAAAGACACCCGGGGGCGGCGGTGCCTGACCTCGGCGCTCGTCCCTAGACCGGCGAACTGGGATGTACCTTTTGCGCTACTTCTAACAGTCGCACCAACGGACGCTTCGCTGGACGAGACAGCCACCCCACTTTGGGCATCACCGGGACTTTGCCGAACAACAGGCGAACGAGTCGCAAGCTCGTAGAACGAAATCCCTTGCTCGCTCTCTTCACGGGTACATGAGGTGCTTCTGACGTTGATCGGTCCCTGAATGGGGCTTGATGCGAGCAACTTCCACCTCTAGCTCGACTATTCATTGCTTCAGAGAGTCTTCCTTCACAGCTATCTTGAAGCGAGGGGGCGCAGCAGTGCCCGCGGCAACGGAGTTGTCGGCAATAATTCGGCAGAGCTGAGTAACTTCGATACTCTTGTCGACCGTAACCCTCTTCAACTCGTCGACCTCCGCTGTTAACTCGTCGCGCTCGGCCATCAACTTGCCCACCGCCGCTGTTAATTCTTCTTCCTCTGCCAAAAGCTCTTCTTCCACTATCTGCAAGTGGTGGATTTCAGCTAATAACTCGTCCCTCTTCATTGTCATCTTCGACAAGGAGTGGCAGAGACACTTAAGCCTCAAGCCAAGGGTAAAGGTCATTGACGAGCCATCATCATTGCCTTCGGGGGTCATCTCAGCAAGCCTTCCCTTCTAGTCTTCAAATCTCGATGTCTCAGCAGCCTACAATAAGCTGCAGGTGATTTCGTTCGCTTTCGGCTCTGCACAACCCCAACTCAACTTCATAAAGGCGCTCTCGGCACCTAGCGAGGCACAACATCGTCGCACTTAAGCCAACCTCGGCACCTAACTCCTCCGCCGCGTGAGTTGCTTCGACAGGTTGGGTCACCTCAACGAGCTGAAAAAATTAACGAGTTTGGTTAACACAGAGACAACTCCTGAACTCTTAACGTGAACACTTAGCCAAATTTCAAGAACTTTTGTAAACTCATTGACATGGACTCACAAACGCTTAGCCGAACTCAAGAAGATGAACTTTTCATTCATTCCAAAAAAGTGCGGTGGCCAGTCCGCAATTAAGTAGTACATCGAAAGGTACAAAAGAAAGAAAAAACAGAAGAAGTCAGGGGGCGACCTCTTTTCCAAGCCGACGGGATTGGACGGGGTCGGATTCCCCCGAGGGCGGAACCATCGCTAGCAGGAGTCACCTCGGACCCCTGGCATTCGCCGACAACCTCGACCTCGACATCCTCGTCATCATCCCCTCCTTCCCCCTCGGACTCAACGTTGAAGCCATCGACATGGTCAGGGAAGAGTCGCCACCCAGAGCAGTCGACACCTGGGATACTGCTTCGACACTTCCTCGATGGCGCAAGCATACGCCTTGGCCATGTTGGCCGCGAGGAAGCCCTGCGCCTTCCCCATAGTTGCAGCTTCGGCCTCCTTCGCCGCTGCAACCTTGGCAGCTTCCACCGCCTCGACCTGCGGCTTGGCCGACTCCTCCCACTGTCGAAGCAGATTGCCCTCGAGCTTCGTAACAAGGCCTTCGAGGTATTCAAGCATCGTCGTCTTCTCCTCGAACTCGACCTTCAATTTGTTAAGCTCGTTGGCGAGGCGCGCTTTTTCAGCCTGAGCACGGCTGACCTCCTGCTTGAGGTCCTTCTCGAGCTCCGTCATCTTCTCTATAAGATGACCGAAGTGGACGGTTATTTGCAGCCGAACAAAAAAGGAAGAAGGGGAAGTTAGAAAAATAAACATGCAGGTTATCTACAAGGAAGGAATCGATACTCACCGATACCACCGATCGAGCGATCTTGAAGGCATCGTCGCCCACGCTGCCGGCGTCCATGGCAGCTCGATCCTTCGGCGTCGCCAGGTGCTTCACCGCCTGCATGCTCGACATCGAATCGCCGAGGAAGCCATCATGTTTCTGAACTTTGCCAGTCTGGAACGAAAATTTTCTTGTGTTCCTCGGTGAGGAACACCTCGGCGTCCACCGTCAGCGGGGGTGCCTCCATCCCGAGCGCAGCGGCTATCGGGAACTCGTCAGCCCCAGTCGATGGCGAGGCCGCTGTTGGTGCACGCCTCAGGGTCAAAATTGTTGAAGCCTCCGTCTCCGGAACGGCAGCATCGACGGTCTTCGGCTTCCCCGAGGCCAACTTCGTGGTGACCCTTTTGCACTTCTTAGGCGCCTTGCTTCCGAGGGCCGCCCTCTATGCCAGAATTGCCTCGTAGTCCATAGTCTCTGCAGCAAGAGGAGTTGGTCAAAATACAAGTTATGATCAAATAAATAAATAAATAACGGATAAAGCCGCGTACTGGGGTCTACGCGACAGAGCCCTCCCCTGAAGAGCACGTCTTCGGTCAGATCTCTCCAGTCGAACTTTGGCCAGTCAAGAAGAGTCCGAACCGCCTCTTCTTCGTTGGGGTGGAGCACTGGCGACTCCCTCACCCTCTTCGTCACCTCCTCCACCCAACCCGAGGGTATCAGCCACGCTTCGCGACTCTGAACTATGAAATACTTGTCCCACCAATGCTTTATCGAGTCGAGACAACTGACGAGCCGAGCACCATGCCTCGGAGCCAAGTAGTATCTGAACTCAGCCTTATGCTGCTGATGAAGCTGATAAAGTGTCCGGAGCACCCTTACCTCCGGCTCGATCTCGGCTTCCTGGCAGTGGAGCGCTAACCCGTTGATGACCCTCCACGCATTCGGCATTAGTTGGATGGGGCAGACCCCGAACCACCTAAGCACTTGAACTGCGAACGGGAGGAGAGGAAGCCGCACCCCGGCGATGAAGGCGTCGACAAGCTAGATACACATGTTTGCTGGAATCGGCGAGTTGGCCCTCACCCCGGGACCCGGCAGCATCAACTCGTACTCCTCAGGGATATGAAAGCACTCCCGAATCGCTGCCAAATCTGCCTCGTTGAGAATGGAGACTGTGTCGTCTGCTTCCGAGGTCTCTCGCTGTGTGCTCCTCGAAGCTCTGCCCCCTCCCATGCACTATACGCTCGGCGTGTTCCTTCGGAAGTTCCCAAACCCTATGGAGCCCCGTCAGCACCCCTGGCAGTCTGCCGAACTCCCCCATACGCTTCGGATCTTCCACTATTGTGTCTCGACCATCAACTCTCTTGCCCTTGTCGGTTAGAGGTCTCTGACTCGGAGACGGCGCTTCGCCAGCAGAGGGGGAGGGCGACGAAATAGGGGAAAGGGACATTTTTCTGCTTGAAATAAACTAAGTATAAGTTACCTTAAAGTGACAGTCGTGGTCGGAGTATTCACCGGAAAACAATCGATGATCACTGGAAGCTCTCGATAGTAAAAATCACCGCCTGAGTAAAAATCTGAGAAGTGAAGAAATGAGGGGGGGTTTGAGTTTTATAGAAGCTGACACACTAAACGAGGATGTTGGGCTTCAGAAGACCGACGGTCAGGCCCATTTACTCAAAACAACAAAAGTCGTACCGTCACATTAATAACTAACGGTCAAAGTCGTCAGAAGATCAACGGTCAAATGGCCAGCAGTCATCTCCAAGCTATCATCCTCACTTTGAGACCTCGGCATGCCTTGCCGAGCGCTCTTGGCACCGACGCCCAAACGTGGAAAAAATCCTCACTTTGGGACCTCGGCACGCCTTGCCGAGCGCTCTTGGCACCGATGCCCAAACATGAAAAAAATCCTCACTTTGGGACCTCGGCACGCCTTGCCGAGCGCTCTTGGCACCGGCGCCCAAACGTGGAAAAAATCCTCACTTTGAGACCTCGGCATGCCTTGCTGAGCGCTTTTGGCACTGACGCCCAAACGTGGAAAACATCCTCACTTTGGGACCTCGGCACGCCTTGCCAAGCGCTGTTGGCACCGATGCCCAAACGTGGAAAAAATCCTCACTTTGGGACCTCGGCACACCTTGCCGAGCACTCTTGGCACCTATGCCCAAACGTGGAAAAAATCCTCACTTTGGGACCTTGGCACGCCTTGCCGAGCGCACTTGGCACCGACGCCCAAACGATGAAAAAATCCTCACTTTGGGACCTCACGCCTTGCCGAGCGCTCTTGGCACCGACACCTAAACGTGGAAAAAATCCTCACTTTGGGATCTCGGCACGCCTTGCCGAGCACTCTTGGAACCGACACCCAAACGATGAAAAAATCCTCACTTTGAGACCTCGGCATGCCTTGCCGAGCGCTCTTGGCACCGACGCCCACACGTGGAAAAAATCCTCACTTTGGGACCTCGGCACGCCTTACCGAGTGCTCTTGGCACCGACGCCCAAACGATGAAAAAATCCTCACTTTGGGACCTCGGCACGCCTTGCCGAGCGCTCTTGGCACCGATGCCTAAACGTGGAAAAAATTCTCACTTTGGGACCTCGGCACGCCTTGCCGAGCGCTCTTGGCACCGACTCCCAAACGTGGAAAAAATTCTCGCTTTGGGACTTCGGCAAGCCTTGCCGAACGCTCTTGGCACCGACGCTCAAACATGGGAAGAAAACTCACTCTAGACTTCGGCAAAGACTCGCCGAACCCCTTATTTACACGTGTTGTCGCACCGAGGTATCTCTGCACCTAGGCAGGAGATCCCGAACCCCCTTAGACTTCGGCCTCCTACCTAACACTTATTTGGAGGGGATTGGCAACGTCGTCGAAGCGACTTGCCACCGAATGAAGAGAAACACACCTTCAAGCAACCACAGGCCTCAGATCTCCCGAAAATTCGCGCCCAATGCTGATGGAGAGCCCAGATCTTGCCACGTCACAAATAGGATTAAAAATTAATTTTCTATTTATTAAAATTGAATTATTTATTTAAAAAATTCTAAAAAATAATTATAAATTCGGGGAAATATTTTAGAGCCCCTGGGTAAATAATTATTGCTCAAAATAATTAATTGAGACCCCCGGACAATAAATCACCACTTCGCAAAATTAAATAAATGGTCCGAAAAATAAATAAAAATTGAGAAAAATCACCAAAAGTCTAGGAAAGCTCAAGAACAACCTTGAGCGCCCAACTAACTCTGAAAGTCACCATAATACCTCACATAAAGATTCGACACCCCTCATTCGGACTCCGATACAACTCTGCAAGCCATTAAAACAGTAAAAATACTCCTCAAAGGCAGATCAAACTCAGTCTTCGGAAGTGGGGGGCTCGTGATATGGCTAAAAATGAGGATGAATCAGAACCGTCCAAACTAGGCACGAATCTTAAAGATCAGGGGTAAAATGGTAATTTCACCTACAAACGGGTCTGAAATGGGTACTGGGTCCTTTTTTCAAAGGTTCAATAACCCACGAACGGATCCATCTCAACTGAGTGCGGGTTCTAACCCGCAAGAAACTCAGTCCAACTGGATAGAATTAGGGTTTTATGATTATACTTAATCAACGGCCCTGATTCCTTCTATCCATCTACTGGGAAGTAGGGATTTATCCCGAAACTGGTCCCTAAGGCGGCTATAAATACCCCCCCATCCCCTACTATTAAGAGGTAATCAATCTTTTGCCAATCAAAGCTCATTCATAATCTTTCTGATTACTGACTTGAGCGTCGGAGGGTGCGTCACCGGGATCGACCCCGGTGTTTTGCACTTTTTGAAGGTCAACGGCGGTAGATCACGGTCAAACTCCGGCGGAAAGGTTTCAGGTTTGACTATTCAACATCCCAAGAATTCACAAATCTATCTGTTTGCCCCCACACCGATTTCAGCGGCAACAACCCCTAACACCAACTCGGTCCTTAAGCGAAAAGTAAAGAAACTTAATTAAATAACAGTTTACTAAAAAAAATACATTTGTCACCCAAAATCGTGTACGAAGTTTTATCAAACAATTGATCCCTGACTGGTCTGTCAAATTAATAACCCGGCGAGTCGATACTCATCGGCTGCCATACCCCAATTGGTCCTCCACCAAATCCCCAGCCCGTGACCCTAGGGAAGTCTTACACCCAACAATAGAGGTAAACATACATAATCATCAACACCTGACTTATTGACAGACCTAGGGTATTAATACACCGACATGTTTCAGTAATACCTAGGTCAGAAATGGATCTGAACGGGTCAATTAGCTCAAACACTAGTGATCCAATCTCCATCATTCGCCACCATCTCTGACTTGGATCGCATCCAGTATACCGGTCCGAGATCAATTACCCATTGGGCAAGAGTTCGTCAGTGCACGAGGGATGACTATCCATGTAGCGCCCCGGATCCCCGTTACCGGACATCCGTAACACCTTCCAGAATCTTTATCTTCAAATGCATCTCAACACAGTAATAACATGGAAATTTAAAAACTTTTTTATTCGCCAAATAAGTCATTACATCATTGATTACAACCGATAACTTGTTCTTGGACAAGGAGTACAAATTACATCAATTCATTACAACTTATTGCAAGTATTTATAGACTCCACTTGTAAAGCTATCAGCTGCCTCCTGGAATGGTAATCGACTGATTACTTGACGAACTTCGCTGAGCGGCCCATCAGCTCCCCCGGGACTTGCTCCTTAGCTTCAGGCTTCTGCTGCGTGACTCTGATATCTCTACACCTGTTCGGAAGGTATAACCGATACCTAAAAGGTGGGAAACGTCAGTACTTCGACTGACGCAAAGCTGGTGATAACAGCGATCCTCTAAAATTCAATCACAACCAATAATTTATGCAAAAAAGGAAAAGTGTGTGCCAAAACAAGGGTTTAGTGGATTCGGGTTGTAGTGCAGTGTTATGACATGACCCTATGACTAAATGCAGCAAACTCACATGCCTAACTTCTAATGCAAGCAAGACTTTGGAGCACGAATGCATCTCATACTGCATACGCCTCCAAATCTAGCCGTCTTTCTCCACAATTTAGGGATTCGAACCCTCGCCATGCACCCTACTCTTGTACACACTCCAATTCCCAATAGACTGTCCGTCGCCCAAGGAGATTGCAGCAGTCGGTCTAATTCTGCCCTGCAGTGCCCATGTGGTCACCGCCAGTTGGTACCTACGTACGGACCTCCTTAGAAACCGCGTTGAACCTGGTCCTTATGACCCTTGGTTCCACATGTCCACCCATGGACTGACGCATGCGGGTTCACCCCTCATCGGGTAATGAACTGATATATACCAAAAAATACAAAACACAAAACCCGCGCTTTAGGGACGTGAGCACCACGGGAGGTCAAATCCTCCGGGCCTCCCGCACCTTACTTCGGCAGAATTTTGGGAATCAACAGATCGAGATACGAGCCGGGGACGCAATCCATTAGCGGCCGAGAACGTATCCCTACGACTGGAAGATACAACACCGGCTATGGTTTACTAGGACTAATACAATTTCCCAACCCCTTAATGAACATTCTAACCCCTACCTTACTCTAATTATTTCGGGTAAGAATTACTGCTTCCACACTTGCCTATCAGCCTCTGGCCCCTGGCGATACCGATCCGGTTCGCCACTTCCCCTGCTTGGACTCATCCAGCATAATGGCCTACGCCTGCTGCTACTCCGACAGTAAATATATAATTGCCCCGTGAGCTCCACTCACTGGCATGCTCAGACGTCCTACGCTCGGCAGAAGTTTAATAATATAGGCTTGATAGGTGCAGGGTATCCTTTACCCTAGTGACTAACTCGAGTCACACATCCCACTCGGGAAAATCAACAACCTCAATAACAGAGATCAACCATCCCTAGACACGAGTCACCGACTCTGCTCACACATAAGGAAAAAATGCTTTCACAATCCTTAGTCCTAACCCAGACTAAGCAACCTACGGGTTTCTGCCCGAATCTCAAAATGGTCATAACTCTATCGATACAACTCCGATTGGAGTGTATGGCCCCAACCTGGAAAGGTTCGATCCTAGGCTACAACTACCTAGTTGATCACGAGCTTAGATTCAACCATCTAAGTCCTCGAATTAGCTTTTCAAGCTCCAGCCTTGCGTGCTTCCAGCGCACGGGCTGCACCTTACCAGTAACACAAAATCCTACTCGTTCATCAGAACGACACAAACTCAAATTCTGTAGAAGGGTGTGAGTGTCCTCAACAACTCTCTAGTTGGTCATGAGTCCAAATTATACCATTAAGTCACCCTAACACACTCATCCATCATCAATACACCAATTCACACAATTGGTCTCTCTAATTCAGAGCACTCAGCTCTACTCTAGTCCCCTGTCCAGTCTTACAAAAATCATAATAATTTAACCGTTAACTGGAATTTCCTTAAATCAGTTTTGTTGGAAAGGTCTAGGTGTCCCCTACAACTCTCTCCTGAGTCATGAACCTCAAAATATGCCTCTAACAGGTCTCAATTTCCCAATCTTTACAGAGTATCAAAACTGGTTGAAAACAGCACAGTGCTCAATTACAAAATCACAGTAAATTGTACACTTATCTAATTGACACAAAATTTATGGTGGTGACACTAGACATCATACCCAACATCATGCAAATGACCTCATGTCAAAATTCTAATTATACAGTGAGTAATAGCTTTTGCAAGTTAGCGTAGAAACTATCATGTTTTCTAATTCAACATCAGATACTGGTTATAGATAGATTTTTCTCATGCCTCTAAAATTATCCAAATAATTTACTGATTTTTTTATATAATAAAAAAGCATTCAGGAACATTGAGTAAAAATTTCAGATCAATATCATGCTTCATTAATTCACAAAAATTCCTACAATATCAGCCATCCTGTTTTTCTTTTTCTGAGTCTGCCTTACGACACATATCCATCTCACAATTTTATAAGCATATCAAATGATCATAGAAAAATCTAAAATAAATCATGAATGATCCTAACACATATATGAACAAACAATTTTAATTTCATGGTCTAATTCATTATATTTTGCTCTCGGAAAAATCCACAAAATGGTACTCCGAACCAGTTTTTCCTAGTTCAATTCTGACTTCTACATTTAACCTTTAGAAGAGCAATCCTATGCATTCTAGCACACATGCATGCAACCAAATTTAATTAAAAGACAAGAATTTCAAGTTTAGAGAAACTTCCCACTTTGGTTGTAGTAGTAGAAGGAATTTCTTCAAGCTTCTTCTCTTGGAAATCTCCTTTTGATCCTTCTTCTTTCTCTCCTCCTTCTCTTGTGGTGTTCTCCTTCTGAAATTTCTAGAGCAAAAGGGAGAAATAAAGTGGAAAATGTGGGTGATGGGAGGTGGAGGCCGAATTTGACGCGGGGGGGGGGGGGGGGGGGGGGGAGGGGGGGTAGGTTTAGGCTATAGGTGGTTTTGTAGACCAAAACCATGGCTTAGCCCATTGGTTTTGTGTGTGTTATGTTGGCTGTCCAACATAACCCTTAATGAACTCCACCGAGTGTGAGACGCGTGTTTTAACAAGCACACGCAACCTATATTCACTGTAGTACCATACCGTGTTATATTTGCATGTGCGTTGTGCCGAAAACTAGCAGTTATACTAGTATCGGTCCGTCTCGTTCTCGTGCATCCTTGAAATGCAACTCTCCCAAAAATCGTCCCGTAGCCCTAACCATCCACCATAATGGCAAAATCGACCCATAATACTACAATCAATTGTACGCATACTGTCAATATACATACATACATATACAAGCATAATACAATCCGGGGTGTTACAATCCAGTTCTCGAGGCGGAAGAATTCATTTTTTTAGCCTAAGGGTTGTCAATCGTAGGGTAATACCTTACCCTAGACGATCCCTTAGACAACTCAAATCAAGCTAACCATCCTACACAATAAAACAAACTCTAACCCTGATAGAAACAAGTATTTCCAACATATAAATACCACTAACACACAAGTCCAAGACTTAGGTGTAGAGAAAACATAACTGCTACTGATGTGAATCTACCCAGTCATTTGAAAAACATTCATAACTTCTAATCCACACACTGGAATTCCATGAATGAACACTCTTTGGAAAGCTAAGAGGGTCTACTTCAATTCTTAAGTTGATCATTTTCTCAGATTTCAAACACACAGTTCCAGAAATCCACAAGTTTACTGCTATGCCAACAAGTTTTCTCAAATTCTATATCAACTCATACACAACTCCTGAACTTAGAAAATTCATAACTTTTAAGATACAAATTGGAATTGTATGATCTTACCCATTCTAGAAAGATAAGACTCTATACTAAAAGTCTCTAGTTAATCATTCCTTCAGATTCATCAAATTAGATATTATAAAATCCCTACATTTTATCAGCTGCACACTTCAATGCAATTGAGGCATCTTGTGAATAACATAAAAACTCGCTCACTTATCGGATTTATGCAATCTTGAATTCTATAGAAAGCTGGGAGTGTCTACTACAACTTCCTAGTTGATCACATCATCAAATCATCCATTAAAGCACTCTAAAAACCCCTACTTTCATCAGTGTACACACACAAAAAAATAACTCACTTAACAAATAGGGTCATCTACTAAGACTGGATCTGTCCAGATCTTCGAAAATTCATATCTATTACTCCTCAATTTGGAATTACATGATTCTAGACTTTTTGGAAAGCTAAGAGTCTCTACTCTAATTCTCTAGTTAATCATTTTCGCAGATTCTAAACACATCAATCCAGAAAAACACAAGTTCACCGACTAACTAATCTGAGCTAAAACTGAATATAGTCCAGTCAAAATTCAATATCAATTCAACCATAAGTCAAATTCTTATGAAATTTTAGATTTAGTAACTAGACATATACAAGTCTAACTATTCAAAAATTGCATTCAGATTCATAACACACTCGGCATAAAAATTTCTTCTGTTTTCAGACAGGGTGCCTACCTTCTTTTACAAACTATTTTTAAAAACTCATCAAATTTATCTATCAATTCTAAAATTTTAGAAACATTATCTAGACTCAAACCACATACTACAGTAAAAATTTCATTGCAAGATTATGCACCAATAAGTAGTTATGAATTATTGATCTTCAATTCCAAAATAGGGCAGCGCCAGTTTTTGATTCTGGACCAGCTGCCAACCTATATTTTTTTGAAGAATCAAATGAACTCAAAAAAGTGAAATTTTGAACTACGGTTTCAAATACATTCAAAAACCCCTAGTAAAAATTTGGGCTTAACGTACCCTACCAATTCCGAGATATGATTTTTAGAAGAGCACCTAAGTTTTCATAAACACAACAGTTTCCTACTACTCACTACTTCGAAAAGAAATAATTGTTTAAGATACTAAATAAACCCAGAAAAATATGAAAAAAAATTGGAGTTTGCTCTAAACCCATTTTAGAACATGCCACAAAAAATTTCATGATCAAATTCTAAGCCATTTTCATGGTAGGAATTTTTAAGTTAGAACATTCCTTATGTTCTTAACAAGAAAACATGGTATAAATTGTGTTTAACATACAAGTTCTATTTTTTTTACATAGCATATCAACTCAATATGAAATTCATACTACTCTTGTCTACTCCTACATACTAATTCATACACACACAAAAAAAATACTAATAGAGTTTGAGAACACTCACTCTTTAAAAGAGGAAAAGATGATCCTAGCTTCAAGAGTGTCTTCCTTCCCCAAGTTGCCTCCACTTGATTTTCCTACAACCAAAGAGTAAATGCTTTTTGGATAATCACTCACTCTCTTTCCCTTTTCTACTTCTTCTCTTTATCTCCTTTTTTTTTTTGAAACAACTAGATGAAAATGGAGAAGATGAAGGAAGATGAAGTTTTATAGAAATGGAGGGAGAGAGGGAGAGAGAGAGAGAGAGAGAGGGTGGCCGGGATTTGACATGGAGGGTGGGGATGGGTTTGGGTGGTGAGTGGAAAAATAGATGGTGTGGATTGAGTCATCATAAGTCTAAGAAACTTCCTAGCAACTTCCTAACTCTCATTCTCTAACGCAAACTTGGCAAATTTTGAGCCCTTAGATCTTATCAAGATCCCACCCAGTCTCATCAAGTCTCATTGTGGAAGTCGGGTTCCTAACCCTAGGTCAGGTTTCTAACCCTAGGTCAACAAACCCTAACCCTAACCCTAATGCAAAAGAATGCATGGTTATTTACAATTCAAATTAATATTTTTGATATCCATAGCAAAATATATTCTAATATTTAAATTATAAAATATATACGGTTGTATTCACATTCAAGGCAATTATAGATCATATATCATATACGATCCAATACTTTCAAATAATATATATATATATATATATATATATATATATATATATATATATATATATATATATATATATATATATATATAATCTTAAAATAAGATAATTTGAATTTATAAAAATATGTTTATAAAAATTATTATTATTCCTGAAGATTGTTTTGTTAAAAAAAAACAGTGCAATCCACAGTTTAATGGAGAAGATATCCCGAGTCTTTTTCATCGGTTCAGAATAACTAATATATTTGAAATTTCTTAATTAAAATCAATTATTATTAGAAAAACACATGATCGCGTGCAAATTTTCAACTGTGCACAGATTACAATGCAAAATAGTTATATACTATTTTGCGGGGTGTTACAAGTTCAATCTTTTCCATACCCAGTATAGATATAGCATTTTCTCAAAATAATATAAGTCCTCATCCAAAAATTATGAAAAATTAGAAAATTGATAAAGACATGTAAGAGCGCCTATATTTAAAATTTCAACTCTAAATTCACAGTAATCATGTAGTTATGTTTTTTGCAAGTCAAGCATGTTAAATTCAATAAAGCAGCAATTTTATCCCATACCAGAAACATAATGGAATTTGTTAAAATAACAAACCATATTCAAAATTTATGGTGGAGTTGTTATAGACATATATAAGAAGCCACAGTAAAATATTCAGCTCTAAACTCATATTAATCATGGAGATATAGATTTTATAAGTCAAGCATGATCATTCTAACCAGAATAGTAAGATAATTCAACATCGGTAGCAAGATGGATTTATTAAAAATACCGATCCTATTCCAAAATTTATGAAATTTGGTGGAGTTCATAGCGACATAATCAAGATGCTACTATAAAAGTATCAAGTCTAAATTACATTATGACAGAAGGTTATGATTTTCTAATCATCTCATGCTAGTTCTTCTCAAGATTCAACATTTTTCTATCAATTAGCATTCCTAGCTTAAGAACTCAATTTGGAACATACAAAATTTCATCCATGCCATTAACCAAGCTCAAATCAGTAACTTTCCATCATACAAATAAAATAAACAATTTCACAAGCATAGAGTTTAGACACCCACTTAGATGAATTGATTTGTATTTGCTTCTCTTTCTTTAAGCCTTCTCCTTCCAAGCTCTTGCTTTCCTTCTTGCAACCAAAATCACCAAATCTAAACTAGGCTTGAATTGTGATGGAATGAAGGAGAATTAAAATGACATGGAGTGGTAGGATTTGTAGAAAATTTGAAGGAAAAAGTTGATATTGTAAAAAAGAGGGGGGGGGGGGGGGTGTTCTTGGTGGTCTACAGAATCAAGAAGGAGGGTGACCGGGATTCCAAGAGGGAGAGAGAGGGGGGGAACATGGTTTAGTTAGTGGTTGGTTTTTTGTAGGATTTTAATTAGAGTAATCATTATACAAAATACACACACACCCTATATATATATATATATATATATATATATATATATATATATATATAGGGAAAGCTTCGGTTGAGCACTACTCTAGTGCTCACCACGTGAACACTAGGCCTTCGGGCGTTCATATCGAAAATCTGAACCGTTCACATTGATCTACACATCTAAATTAGTCTATATATATATAGGGAAAGCTTCGGTTGAGCACTACTCTAGTGCTCACCACGTGAACACTAGGCCTTCGGGCGTTCATATCGAAAATCTGAACCGTTCACATTGATCTACACATCTAAATTAGTCTAAATATGTAAAATCAAATCATTTAAAATTCATTTGCCCATTCATTGAAGTGTTACAAAATTGTATGGCTGAAAATCATTGTTTTTATAGTCACATGATGGATGGGCAAATGAATTTCAAATGATTTGATTTTACATATTTAGACTAATTTAGATGTGTAGATCAATGTGAACGGTTCAGATTTTCGATATGAACGTCCGATGGCCTAGTGTTCACGCGGTGAGCACTAGAGTAGTGCTCAACTGAAGCTTTCCCTATATATATATATATATACAAACATGTGTACAAGATTCAAGGCCTTTGTATTCATATACAATTTTAGGGAAATGAATGTATATAAATAAAGGAGAAATATTTTACTCAAAATAATTATTAGTATTTATACATTCCATCTCAATTCACAATCGAGATGAGCACTCAATTTAGTTAAGAAAATATTCCAACTCCTGTTCACAATGCACTTTGTGCAGTTCGAAACGAGCCGAATAATACGTTTCATTATTTTCTTAATTAAAAAATGAGGAAATCCCATTAATGCATGCGACTCTGAATTGTGCATGAATTAATATACAACAGTTATAGACTATTTTGCGTGGTCTTACATTACACCCTCCTTAGAATCATTCGGTCCTCATAACGATGCTTAGTGGAGAGGAAACAATACACATTTTTTTTTTATTGGTTAGGAAGTGTGTTCCTCAACTATCTTCAGGTTCCCAAGCAATTCCCTCGGCGTGCTGGTCTCTCCAAGATATTTGTTGCCAGCTAGTATGCCTCCTAGCACTGGGCATGACTCCCTCTTGCACCTTATCAGTCTCCACGTGGAAAGTTGTGCTAAAGTTGGCTCCCATTCCCAATGCTTCTTGTAGATTCCTGCAACATCGTGAAGTAATCTTGCAATCCTGCCGAAGGTTTTTGATACTGGTACTCCTGAAGCTTCAAAACCTTTGAAGTATACTTACGCTAGCTTCCTCAGCGACCAGGTAATCTTGTTGCTAGAGAGTGTGCCGGTTTGGTCCATTATTTCTCAGTCGAGTCATATACTTCTTGGTTGCTTCTCGATGCATTCCACGCTGTCCATCGCTTTCATTCTAGAGTAGACAAAAGTTGCATCAGCCATCCGCCTTCTAGTTTGAATCAGTTGGTACTTGCAATATCAATATCTAGCCACAATGTTAGTAATGTTCTGCTTATTTCAGATCGCCAGCAATGTTGTTCCCCACCTCAATACTTCTTCTTTAGGGTCGGTGGCCACTCCCTCCTTAAAAAAGGATGAAGCCAAGAAAGGCCGCTCCAGTCTTCTTGCAGCTTTTTCGATGCTCCTGCTAAATGCTTATCATGATCCTTCTCCGTCTTCGGTACTTCTTCCCCCTTAACGAGAACCTTGTGTCAGCCTGACTACAATTTGACCTTAGAGAGCACTACTGCTCTTTGAAATCGATCGAACAAGTCATCGGTGGATACTTGCCTCAAGTCATAACTTGGTTCCCTCATGTCGCTTGATGTGTAAACCCATTGGTCCATTCTTCATTCCCTACAATAAAATGGTGCTTCTCAAGGCGAAGCATTAAGCCTAGTGAATCTCTCTACAATAAAAATGGTCGAGATCTGGAACATTGCTTCCTAAATTTCGGCCCGTGGCTTCAACTTGTGGTATCTGATCTTTGCTAGTTTTCCTTAAGCTCCCTATATTCGATACATTCTGGCGAATTTCTGTCTCGATATTGAGGTCACCGTCGTCGGCTCTACTGCCTTCTTGCTTGACTCTTGTGTTGCGTGCTCACCTCCATTAACGTCCGGCAGTAGGTTGCCTGCATTATGTTAGGTTGCAGATTTGACTTCTCAACATTCGGTTGTAAGATTGCCTTCTGGACATTCGGTTGCAGATTTGCCTCCCCGGCATCCAGTTGCAGGCTTGCCTCCATCGATGTCTAGTTGAAGATTTGCTCCCTCGACATCCGGTTGCACCAAAATTAGTAGTAAAAGAAAAATTACATTGAGGTTATCCCAGACATAGGCAAAATCATAAACATAAGTTGGAAAATGCATCAGTATGATTTATGATCATCCTGCTATCCTACAAAACCCGACTCTAACTGGGCATCCAAGTCTAACTTCCTACTGAGTTAGACTATAATTTGAAGTCGGCTGCGATACAACTTTATAACGCCCTGAATTCCCAATATCGGGAACTCGAGTGTCATGCCCCGCTTCATGTTATACGAGAATACGAGCACGTGACTGAGGCCCAACGAATGATGCAAATACACCATTCATATGATGTACAGGTAACTCAACAACAGAACAATAACAACCACGCAAGCATGTGTAATCACAGACAGGATAATAATAAACTAAGAAATAGTTCATAACCAACAACTGGAAAGAAACATAGTTACGGGTAACACGCCTAGAAAACAATAAAGAGTAGCATGAATAAAACATGAATTAAAGTAACATGATACTTAACAAGACTAAAACACTTGATCAGCAACAGTTTCGGGTAACTCTCCTTCCAGGCCTGCAAGTACACTATTACAAAAAGGAAAACAAGAAGGTGTCTGTTAATGCAGTCACGGGCCACAAGTAGTACAAGCTAAGGAGACAAGTACAAATAAACGAAAAAGAAGCAGGAAAAGAGTAAAGAATCAAGAATCATGTAATAGGTGAAATACAATATGTAAACCGGATCATGAACAAGGCATCATGAAACAAGTGGCATGTAGAGAAGTAAGCAAGTAAACAAGTCAACAGGACATGTAATTGGATTATGCAAGTGCACGTATTAATCTCAAGTCTTTTATTAACCTAACTAGTACAACAATCATGCATCCCATACCACATGTTTGATACACGCAATCAAGCGAACGTTTAGACTTAGTGGTGGATTCTATAGGTCACGTACTCGGGAAAACATGTAAATTCTATCTTGTATCGAGATACGTGCAATGTGGAATATGTAGAGCGTGAACTTGTAGTGTGAACATGTAAACCTGTAATTCCTATGTGCTCATGATTCGTGTTTCATGTTGGGAAATGGTTCGTGCTAATTATTAGCAGTTTGTTGTTCATACGTAGCTAGTTGGCTTGTATGTAATTCGTTCGGCTCATAGGTAGCTAGTTGGCTTGTATGTAAGTTTTCTTACTCATACGTAGCTTGTCGGGCTCGTATGTAGTATGTTGTCTTATATGTAGCTCGTTGGTTCGTATGTAGTATTTTGTCTCATACGTAGCTTGTTGGCTTGTATGTAGTTTGTTGGTTCATACATAGCTCGTTTGGCTCGTATGTGATTTGTTTTGCTCGTATGTAGCTTATTAGCTCATACGTGGCTAGTTGGACTCGTCTAGGGTGATATCGTTACCCTAGGGGCCATCGACCATCAAGACATGTATTTATTTTACTCCTCGAGGACTGTGGACCAGTCACTTCTCGTGCACCATCAGATCTTAACCGGTGTAGGTTAATCGCTGGCCGAGAACATAGACGAAATCCAAGTTCAGGGTAGTAGCAAGCGAGTAAGTTCACATTATCGGGGTCTTGGATCGATAAGCTTTGGGTGGGATCCATGATGATCTCAGGGAAGTCTAGGTTGAACACCTAGCAAAGTTATCTTACGAACTCTAGATTGAGACCTAGTATGTTGTGTTAACATTATTGTCATCTCTTGGATTGTCTAGGGTTAGTGACATTGTTAGGCTAGTAACTTGTAACTATTGTTACTTAACCATTTAATCTATTATTTCGCCGAAGGGAAGAGTTGGTATTAGGGATGATACATTATGATCCGACTGTCCTATAGGCCGGCACTAGGTGGTGTTATTAGGTTGTACCTTCCTGTTAAAGGAATACGGTTTGTGCCTTCTCACGAGTTGGGAGTACGAGATCCGTATCTCAGCTATTAATTTTTGAAGTGCCATGAAAAGAACGGGATAAGTTCTCCTTTCGGAACTAGCAGATGGACCCTGAAATTCCGTCATGTTCTATGTCAAGGAGAAACGAACCGGCTATAGACTACTGTTTTATAAGTTAAGGGCGCCACAGGGGATGCATCGAGCTATCCTGTGCAACGGTAACTCTAGGTTTGTCTGGCTTTTGAGTGAGGTCACCAGATGATAGTGGCAAACATGGACACCACTCTGGTACTGCATTGGCGATATTGGACTGTCCAAAGCAACCTCATCAGTCCCGTTGTATCTGTCAGGAATAGGTTGAGTACAAGAGTGGAATTCATGACGCGGGTTCAAATCCCTAAATATGAAGAAACGGCTTGATATGGGCATATGTAGTTATGGGATGCATATCGTTCCAAAGTCTTGCTTACATTAGAATAAGTGCATCTATGCATTAGTTAACCTTGCATTAGAGCATAAGTCATAACATACTCTGACACATCAAATTATATATACACATTTCTCTTTTCATCAATCTGTTTGTTTAAGTTGAGTTTCAGCTATTTATAATCAGCATTTAGCGTCTGTATATATACTGACATCCCCACTCAAATAGGTACTAGATTACAAGACTACAGGTACAGGATTCAGGAGGACTCAAGGATAGAGAAGCGCAGTGTTGATTTTTATTTCAATTATAATATCTGTTGTTTATTATTGTCTCAATTGTAATTTATTAATTGTTGAGAAGCACCCATATGAAGTACCAAGTGTTATTTATTATTCATTGTACTCTGATATAAATTTATTGAAAGTTGTAATACTTGGGCTTATAAGACATTATTGTAACACTGATGTAATGTATTAAAGTTTTATAACATTCAAACTTGTAATACATTTGTGTTGAATAAAAAGTTTTGAATTTTCCTGTTTTTCTTTGTATTGTGGGTAATTGAAGGAAAAGATTCTTGCTTATGTCACGGTTTCCCGGCTACGGAAATTGGGGCATTACAGGTTTGATCCCTCACGGTGCATCCTACTCTTGTACTCATTCCAGTTCCTGACAGTTAACTTGTGACTGATGAGGTTGCATATGGTTGGTCTACTTCTGCCATTGCAGTCAATAGTTGTGTCCCCTGTTTTCCACTACACCCGACTCCCTGCAGTCCCACTGCTCCGGACCTCACCCAAAAGTTGCTAGGAATATAAAGGTAGCCCGCGAGCTCACCAAGATGCATAGATGTCTTACTCCCCCTTGAAGAGTCTTACTCTAGCTCCCTGTCCGTACTAACAACATAGAACTTGACAGACTCGTAGTGTCCATTCCCAACATCCGACATGAGCACCTCTGTTCTTATCACAGTACTTCAAGAATTAACAGAGGAGATTACGTATCCCGTGATCCCAACCCGTGAGAAGGCACCACGTGTGTCCCTTTGGCAAGCGAGAAAAACCACCCGACTAGTGCTTGTCCTAACAATCATAAGACTAATCAAGGATACTACTAATAGGCAACAACCCTAACATAGAACCGAAAAAGCAACTACTGAACTTACTTGTAGAGATTAAATACTACCAGTCAATTACTTGCCAAATAAACACAATCTCAACCCCAAACCACAAGCCATAGGGAAACAAACACGACCCCTAGACCAGGCTTAAGAGTTGACCCAACTTGGCCAAAACTTGACCTAGCGACATTCGACCTCCGTCGATTGCCAAACACCCTCTTGCTTAGATCTCGATCCCGTCTCCAGCCCGCGATCAAACCCTCATTGGTTAGTGATCCGCCGGCACCCGAAGACTGTCTTCATCCATAACATTCGAGGTAAGAAAGTTACTAATTATCCAGGGTCATAAATGAATTTATAATCTTAGGGTGATAACCACTACCGTGGACCATTAAAAAGCTAATACATAGCCAAACACAACTCAAAACAGTGGACATTCATAAGTCCGAACAAACACGATCAGTTCATGACATAAAAGCTAATTAATAGTAATCAAATTCCAATTATGGCATTAACATTCTATAGTAACTTGACCCAACCATAGGACACTACCATGCCCAAGTGTACCATCAATAGCTTATATCTAGCCAGCCCAGGTGGCGAACCGATCACCGTCGATCGACACCCCGTCTTGCACGCTTGGAGTTGATTTGACCTCGGCCCGACCCAAACATGTTGCTCCCGTAATTGTCATGCTCCACGGTCTCCTGACCAGATGGTAGCATCAATAACAACGGACATCCTTTCGTGTATGGCGAGCACGTCGGCGCACGAGTTGTCTTTCCCAATGTGTTCGAGGCGACACGACTACCAACTACTCCATAGATTGAGTAGTAATGATAGCCCCCAAGGGTAAAATAGATTACCATAAGCAATAGAAAGCAATATTAAGGACCATAGGGTGCGGCTCACTACCCTAAGTCCTTAACCTAAAAATCAATTTGAAAGAAAACAACAGGTCTGCCAAATGGCCAACTAAAATTGATGTCGCCCTAATATAAGTACATGATGCACGCGGGCATACACAAGCATGTACAACCATATTCAAAAGCTAGATAGTCTTCGATTTGAAGCTCAATCTAATGTCCACATGTGATCTAACATCCCGTAATTTTCAAAGAACTAAAATAGTAGTATATATATGTATATACAGTAAATGCATGGTTATATAAATACATAGTTATATACAGATGGTGTGTCATTGGAATGATATATGAATAGGGCTTGGGGGTGGGGCCCCCTGTGTAAATGTTGTGGTTTGATAAAGCCACGTTGATGACGTGGCGGTAAATGAGGAGGGGCCCACCTTTGAATCTTGATTTGGGTAACAGATTGAATAAATGAATAGGAGGAGAGTTGTGAATTAATAAAAGATCCCATATCGGATATAAAATAGAATATAATATAATATAAATAATAATAGCCAAGGATCAAGAGTCACCTAATCGGTTAACCAACTTTTAAGAGGCAGCCTGTGGTGGGCAGTTGTACTACATAGTATCTAGTTTGTCTTTTAAATTGTATAAATTGTCTGAGCTAGGGGCAGGGGCGTTACAAATGGTATCAGAACCGAATTTTGACACCGGGTGTGGGTAAGAGTGGGCAAGATGTATGCCTGAGATGGAGCTAGCAGATGTACGTTGGGGAGATGTACGTCGGGTATGCCTGAGAGGGAGCGAGGTGGCAGCCTGAAATAGTGGACCACCTGCAGAATTAGTGTACACTAGCAGAATCAGGGTACTCCACTCCACAATGACTAAAAAGGAGAACCTGCACTAGGTTGTGCATGCCCATGCTCAGCGAGGACGCAGATTTCTGAGGTTGGGTTGTCTGTAACATCCCGTAATTTTCAAAGAACTAAAATAGTAGTATATATATGTATATACAGTAAATGCATGGTTATATAAATGCATAGTTATATATAGATGGTGTGTAATTGGAATGATATATGAACAGTGCTTGGGGGTGGGGCCCCCTATGTATATGTTGTGGTTTGATAAAGCCATGTTGATGACGTGGCGGTAAATGAGGAGGGGCCCACCTTTGAATCTTGATTTGGGTAACAGATTGAATAAATGAATAGGAGGAGAGTTGTGAATTTATAAAAGATCCCATATCGGATATAAAATAGAATATAATATAATATAAATAATAATAGCCAAGGATCAAGAGTCACCTAATCGGTTAACCAACTTTTGAGAGGCAGCCTGTGGTGAGCAATTGTACTACATAGTATCTAATTTTTCTTCTAAATTGTATAAATTGTCTGAGCTAGGGCAAGGGTCGTTACATGTGACAAGGCACAATTTGATCAAAACAGCGAAAATCCCATACCACATGCATCTGTGTTGTTTTGAAAATATCATTATAATTCAATCATTTAATGGAATTTCATGTTTTTGGACTCTTTGAAAAAATCATTTAGTCTACTCGAATTTCTCAGTTGAAAGCTTTCTCAAATTACTCCATTTTGATGGCGGAAAATAGCCAAAATAAATATGCGTAAAACCTTCCAGCATTAACAAAAACTGTCACACAGTCAAACGTTAAAATCCTTTTAAAAATAACAAATGACCTCGAAAGTTCCTAAAATTTGGTATTAATGTTCTACACATATAGAGTAACCAAATATCCAAAATTCTCCAAAAAATTCCAAGTGCAAAAGAAGTAATGATATTTTGAATGGAGCAAAAATTTTTATACTCCACTCTGCGCTGCCTCTCAACCATGTCAGCAAGTTGTATTTTAAAACAACAAAATTTTTCTTCCAAAAATCACAAATTTTGGTGGGAATACTCCATACTGATTGAGGAAGCTACTATAAAAGTTTCACAGTAAAATTCCATACGAATACCAAGTTATGATTTTTCTAAGTTGTGCTAGTCACAATCGCAGAATAGAATTTCCATCCCCGAACCAACAACAAATTTAATTTTTGTTAATATAGCAATTCATCTTAAAAAATTAAAAAATTGAGGAGAGTTGTAGCAGACATGCATATCAAGTCATCATAAAAATTTTAGCTCCAAACTCATAATAATCATGGAGATACAATTTTTACAAGTTGACATGTTAAATTTTGTAGGCAGCAGATTTTCTGTTCAAAACAGCAACTTGGTTGTTTTTGTAAAAATATCAAACCACCTCCAAAACACATGAAATTTGGGGGGGAACATAGTCAAGATACTACCATAAAAATGTCAACGTCATAGCACCAAGTTATGATTCTTTTAGTCAACCATGTTTAAAATCCAACAACAACAACTTTTTCCCCAAAAAGGCAACTTTGATGATTTTATTAAAATATCAAATTACCTCCAAAATTTACCAAATTTGAGATAGATGTTGGTAATACAATCAAGATGCTCCTAAAAAAAATTCAAGTCTAAATCCCATCATGGCACCAAATTATAAATTTCCAAACCTTCTCATGTTAAAACCTCCCAATATTTGATCTTTCTTTCACTATTAAACTTCTAACAGTTAGACATGTCATCACACAATCATTATTCATTCACACATTCATGCAACTCAATCAAATAGCATTTTTCATCATAAAAACACAATTTTTAAATATGCATAGAGTTTTAGAAGTCACTCACTATGAAAGTTGTGATTTTTCCTCCAATTTCTTTCCTTGCTTGAGAACTCCTCCAAGATTCTCCACTTGATGGATCTTCTTCACTTCTTCCCCTCCTAAGCTTTAGAATGGAGAAATTTACTCTTTGAAGTGGCAGACACATGTAGAATTGTGAGAAACATGAAAGATGAAAACTAGAGTTTGGAAGAAAAATGAGAAAAAAGATAGTGATATTGGTTTTCTTGAAAAAGATCCAATGAAAATGGGGGAGGGGGTGAGGGGTGCTGGCCACTATGAGAGAGGGTGGGGGGGGGGGGGGGGGGTGAGCTTACCCAAAACTAGAACATGGTTTTATAGGGTGGATTAGGGTTTTAATAAATAGGTTAGGGTTTGCATGGATAATAGTACAAAATACATATACACATACATACATGTATAGATACAACTATATTCATGACAAATGCATACACATTCACAAGAAAAATTTTGTATGTATATAAAAAAAATAATTTTGTTACTGTAGCAAAATACTATACGTCCCATCTCGATTATAGTTGAGACAAACGTACAATTTAATTGAGAAATTATCCCAACTCCGGTTCAACAATTGTACCATTGTCAGGCTCGAACATATTAAGTAATATGTCCCAATACTTACCCAATTAAAATAATTGAGAAAAATCCATTAATACGTGCAAATCTTAATTGTGCACGGACTAATGTACAAAATAATTATATACTATTTTGCAGGACCTTGCATCAGAGATAGGGTCATCGATTGATCATAGTATACGATTGTTTGTACAAGACCTCGATGAACACATTTCTTTCTACGTTGACTCGGACATTCCGCGCTTCGGTTGATTCCACCGGTAAAACCCCTTTCTCAAGAAAATTAATAATTTGATCCATCCAGTTCACTGACCACATCTGAGGTCCAACGCAAAGGACTTCAACATTCTCCTCATAGATACTTTGTCAGACAAGAACTTCTACAAGCATGGTGCGATCAAGACCTTCAAAGGAGGACGATGCTAGCTTGGATAGGATATCTGCCTGGCTATTCTCTTCTCAAGGGATGCGGGTGATAGAGGCCTTTTTCAAAGTCTGTTAGGATCTCTTTAACGTGGGCCAGGTACCGAATCACCGAATCATGCGGGTGTCTCGGGCTTCATACTTTTTGAAGAACTAATTTACCACCAGTTAAGAATCGCTGAAGGCCCTCACCCATATTGACCTGTCTTTGCAAACTAAGAGTAGTCTGTTGATTAGTGCCCTGTACTCAGCTTCATTATTAGAGGCTCGAAAGTTTAGGCATAGAGAGTACTGAATGACAAACTCGTTCGACCCTACATTATCACACTTGCTTCACTTCCTTCTTCACAAAAGGACTCTTCTCAAGTGGAGCGGTTGCAAGAACAAATCAGGCGACTTGTGAGGACAGTGGAATCCACTGACGCGGGCCACTAGATGTTAAGAAAATTAGAACTATGGAGCAATGTTTTATTGAACATGAGTTATTATTACTTAATGTTTGTTTATGAACTGAATGAATTTAGTTATGATATTATGTTTTTAAAATTCGATGTGATATTATAATATTTTCTGGATGGTAAGTGCATTATAATTTTATACTATATACATGACACTAAACACCCACTAAACAAACATGACATAATTAGATGTCGAGAATGTAGCGCCCCGATTTCCATACACTGGGAAACCGTGACACGAGCCAGGACCTTTTCTTCAATTAGTCACAATACAAAGAAAAAAAAACAGGAGAATTTAAAACTTTTATTCAACACCCAATGTATTACAAGTTTGAATATCATACAACTGCAATACATTACAATAGTGTTACAATAATGCCTTTATAATCCCAAGTATTATAACCTTTAACAATTTACATCAGAGTACAAGGAATGAAGAACAACACTTGGTAACTCTGACTTGAGTACTTCTCAACTAATAGATAATCAATACACATATTGCAGCGGAACTAAACATAACACTGACTCCTTGCTTTCCTTGACTTGAGTCCTCCTGAATCTCGCACCTGTACTTCTTCTATCCAGTACCTATTGAAGTGGGGACGTCAGTATTCTCCCAAACAACATACAAAACATGGCAATGGTGTTGGTGTAGTTTAAGTGTTCGTGAGTGCTAGGACTAGACTCTAATGCGATATTTACATAGAACTAGGATGCTCCCTATTCTAACGTCAGCAAGTCTCCGAAGCAACATGCAGCCCATACTACATGCGACCCCATCTCAAGCCGTTTCTCCATATATAGGGATTTGAACCCGCGTTACGAATTCTAATTGTACACAACCTGTTCCTGACAATACTCCATGACTCTGTGAGGTTGCAGAAGGGGTCAAGTCCCCCTACGCAGTCTGCTTATGGTGTCTCCGTTTTCCACTACTACCTGGCACGCCGGACCTCACTCGATCCCAGTGTATTGGGCCTCGTTCCAAAATCAAACCATAGGGTCTCGCAAGCGCAGGGTAGCGCGAAGCCTACCCTGTGGCACCCTCTGGGGTCTCGCAAGCGCAGGACTGTACAGCGCATCCTATGGCACCCCAGCCACGGTATTTCAGGAATTAACAGCGCGAGATACGCCACCCGTGTCCTCAACTCGTGAGACGGCACCGTACGTATCCCTTTGACGGGAAGGTACAACCCACTATCACCACCTAAGGCCTGCCTCAAGGGACAAGTTGGTCGTAAGGCGCCCCCTACAACCAACTCCTCTCTCTTCGGCTAGGGTCTGAGCAAAATGATCTTTATAAGTCACTACCTTAATGATGTCCCTGACTCGACAATCCTAGGGACGATAATATTATAACATAACATGCTAGGCCTTAAATTAGGCTTCGCAAGACAACTCTACTAGGCTGCTCAACCTAGACTCACCAGAATCCTTCAGGATCCGATTCTTGGCCCATCGATCCAAGACCTCGGCTGTGCGAATATACATGCATGCCGCTACCCTAAACTTGGATTCCGTCTATACTTCGGTCCTCGATCAACCTACCCTGGTTAAGACTCGACGGTACACAAGGAGCGACTCCTCCACAGTTCCTTAGGGTAAGAAAACATGTCTTGATGGTCGATAGCCCTTAGGGTGGTAATATCACCCTAGATGAACACAACGAACTGTGTACTAGCTAACAAGCTATACGCGAGTAACAACCACATACGAGCTAATAAGCTATGTATGAAACGATAACTACCCACGAGCCAGGCGGGCCTCGTAGGAGACAACAACGTACATACCAGCCAAATAAGCCGCGTATGAGACCAACAGCTACGCACGGGCCGGTCGAGCCGTGTACGAGACAACAACCTACATACGAGCCAAATAAACTACGTATGAGACCCACAGCTACATACGGGCCAGTCGGGCCACGTACGAGCACAACCATAGGCAAACAACCATACAGGTAATCAATCCTAGAAGCAACCAACGTGCTTACTAGCAAACTTGATCTTCTATTATTAGAAGCAACAGAAGAATCTACTAATAGTCTATGATCGGTTTCCTACCAATGAAAAACCGAAGGCGACATAACAACCATTATCAAACTAACTATTACTGGTGGTCTTCCAAATCCTTATTACTTCAACCTATAGTACTTTAAGCATGACATACAATTGCAAGCATCTAACCACGACAATCTAATTATGGTACATAACGTAACCACTCACCACAATACTCCTAAGTACGAATATGATTAAGCATGTACTTATATCAAGCTTAGGCATGAAAATCACTATGATCTAGACATGAAGTCCACTATGGTCAAGCATAGGTTATAACTTGAGCGTGAGTGCTCACTACTTATCATGACTAATCACCACAACCCAAGCATGGATATATAACTAGTATGAACATACAACATTCCAAGGCATTGTAGGTGTTCTAACATTAATCCTACAACATTCTAGGCATGTATTTAAACTTTAACATGGTATACCTCATTCCTAGACGTGGTATGCTACTTTAACATTAACATATAGCACGGTGTATGTTTTAGTAACATTCTAGTCATGTATACTAGTTAAGTGTCAACCTACAATATAGCATGAGTTTCTACAAGCATGGGTAGGACATAACATAAAAATCATTACAACTAACCATGGGTAGTTACTTTAATCTAAGCATAAATATCATTAGTATGGATATCATTAACTTAACATAAATCATCATTAGCATGGTCATCTACTAACTTAATATAACAACAATTAGCATGACATCTCCTAACTTAGCATGAATAATGATTAAGCATGATCACTTACTAACATAACATGAACATATACTTATCTAAGCATAGATATCATGTAAGCATGAATAATTATTTAATCTAGCATGGTATACAACTTTCCTACCATTAATCTAGCATGGTATACAACTTACCTATAAGCATGTGAGTATGGATAAATTAATCTAGCATGATATACCACTTTCCTACAACTATCTAAGCATAGATAAATGAAACTAGCATGGTATACTACTTTCTTACAATCATCTAAGCATAGACAATTTAGCTAGCATGGTATACTATTTTCCTACTATCATCTAAGCATGAATATCTTACTAAGCATGGATAACTACTAGTATGAACATACAACATTCCTAAGTATATATATATATATATATATATATATATATATATATATATATATATATATATATATATATATATATATATATACTTCTAAACATGGTAGATTAATTAGCATCAATCCTACAATAATGTGAGCATGGTATTTACTTAGTGATTAACCTACAACATTCCTAGCATGATAGATTAATTAGCATCCATCCTACAACAATGTGAGCATGGTATTTACTTAGTGATTAACCTACAACATTCCTAGCATGGTAGATTAATTAGCATCCATCCTACAACAATGTGAGCATGGCATCTACTTAGTAATTAACTTACAACACTCCTAGCATGGATATCATTCCTAAGCATGATAGGAAATTTTAGAATAAATCCTACAACATTCTAAGCATGAATATCATTCCTAAACATGATAGGTAATTTTAGAATGGATCCTACAATATTCTAAGCATGAAACCATGATAGGTAATTTTAGAGTGGATCCTACAACATTCTAAGCATAAAAACATGATAGGTAATTTTAGAATGGATCCTACAACATTCTAAGCATAAAAACGTGATAGGTAATTTTAGAATGGATCCTACAATATTCTAAGCATAAAAACGTGATAGGTAATTTTAGAATGGATCCTACAACATTCTAAGCATAAAAACGTGATAGGTAATTTTAGAATGGATCCTACAACATTCTAAGCATAAAAACGTGATAGGTAATTTTAGAATGGATCCTACAACATTCTAAGCATAAAAACATGATAGGTAATTTTAGAATGGATCCTACAACATTCTAAGCATGGTTATACACTTAGCATGGTATACATCATTCCTAAATATGGTAGGTATTTTTAGAATAAATCCTACAACATTCTAAGCATGTTTATACACTTAGCATGGTCTACATCATTCCTAAACATGATAGGTATTTTTAGAATAAATCCTACAACATTCTAAGCATAAATATAACATAAGCATCTACAACTATCTACTACTACTACTACTACTTTATTTTAACATAACATAAAGCATCTACAACTACTTCTTTTTATCATCTACTACTACTACTACTTTATGTTAACTATGAATATAACATAAACATCTACAACTGTCTACTACTACTACTTTATTTAAACATACTACTACTATTTTATTTAAACATACTACTACTACTTTATTTTAACATCATACTACTACTTCTTTATTTAAACATGAACATAAACATCTACACTACTTCTTTTAATCATCTACTACTACAACTACTACTTTATTTTAATATGAACATAGAACATCTATAATTAAATTACTTACTAAAAAATCTTTATTAGCATATGTTTCTTATTATTACTAGTGGACATAAAAGAGATCTTTTTAATCCTTTTACAACTAGTGATTAGAAAAAAGATCTTTTTATTCATTCTACAATTAGTGATTTCTTTTCCACAATTAAAACTAACATCTAATTTAGGTTCTTTTTACTTAAGATTATAAAAGAAACAACAATAATAAAAATAAGGTAAGAACCTTCATTTGGTTCAACCAACATATGCTTATCTTTTTAGTCCAAGTTCAATATAAGTCCTACAACCAAAAATGGTTGTATAAAAGGTTCATATGCTTTGTTCATGAGTTCACATCAAGTCCTACAATTCCAAACGGTTGTATGTACAAGTCCATATGCCTTATGTCATTTTAGTCCAATTAACAAACACAAACAACAACTACAACTATAAAGATTTGATCTTTATGTTTATTACTACTACTATTCATTTCTTTTCTTTTCATGTGGTTATTATCTTTAACCATTCCTAACCATACAAAAAAAACTACACCACAACACTATCACAATAACCCATTCTCAAAGAACAAAAGAAACAAAACAAGGAGGATAAGAAGAAGAAGAACATCAAAACAATCAATACAAACAAACAAACAAACAAAAGAGAAACCCCCACCTAGTTCTCTTTGTTGGAAGAACTTGCTAGCTAAAACTTCTCCTTCCCCTAGCTTTTAGAATCTCTATGGAATACCTACAATGGAAAAACTCTCAAATTAGTATGGTGTTCTCTCTTTCTTTTTCTTTCTTTCTTTCTTTCTTTTTGATCTTTCTAAAATGAGACAAAGGTGGAGGAAGGGGGTATTTATAGGTGGGAGAATGGGTGGAGAGTGCAAATGTACACACACACATTTGCATTTTGGCCCTCCCTTAAAATGGGGGCCGGCCATACCTCTAGGGGGAGGTGGAATGAGGTGGAGGTGGGTGTGGTATGGTGTTATGTGGTGGAGGTGTTATGTGAGGGTTTCTAGAAGGGTTTCCTTAACCTCTTCATGCACACTTAACCTAGGTTAACACTTATAAACCCTAACAATCTAATAGGCTATGTCATAACAAAGACATGTGTTGTCCAAAAATACACAACACACAATTTGTATAATGTACTAATCGACATACTACACGTATGCGCACATATATGTCTGTATACCAAAAATCTTCGCATAATCCGTATAAAAATAATTTGATCTCGGAAATAATAATAAAATAAATTCTATTATTAGTTTGGAAGGTCACAGTATCAATTTGATACAATACGGATGTATACTGACCGATATCTGGGTACAGATAATGTCTATGAATAAACCGGGTGAAAATCACCAAAATATTCTAATTTTGGAATTAAAACAAAATAATAATAAAATAATAATAAAATAGTAATTTATACGAGGTAATATCCGTCCGGAATATTACAGAGAAGGAGCATCCACAACAGAGGAGCCGAAGAAAAAGCAGTGGGGCCAATGGCAACAGTCTCAATGTTGAAACAGAATCTGCAAGAGTGTACCAAATGATGGGAGCATTTATAGAAGTCAGCAGAAACAACATACCATGAGTTGGAACTTAGAATGGAAATATGGGGAATCCCATCCCAGATCCAGTCAAAGATGGTGGAGTCGTTCAAACAGATGAAACCACCGGTGTTCAAGGGCCAAGCAAACCCTACGGCGGTGGACAACAGGAAAATATAGGTGGAAGTTGTTTTTGAAGTCCTGTAGACTCCAGAGGAAAGCAAAGTGAAATTGGGGACCATGTTGCTAGAGAAGGATGCTAGAGTGTGGTGGCAGTCCCTGAAACACACTATGGGAGATGGGCCACCCACTTGGGAAGATTTCCTAGAAGAGTTCTGACGATCCGACGACTCTACTTTCCTTTAGATGTTTAGGAGGAGAAAGCCATGGAACTTATTAACTTGAGGCGAGTGAGTACGAAACGAAATTCACCCAATTGTCTTGCTATAGATGGTCCAAGACAAGGGGAAGAAGGCGAAGAGATTTGAAAAAGGCCTTAGACCTGGGTTGAGGTCTAGGTGTAACACAAGGATGAGTGTGCACTTCAACAAACCTTCGAATTGACCACCTCCCGTCATCATCTTTTTGAATTCTTATTTGAGCCAAACACTCTTCTCTAGTCACAGCCCTTTTTCTTCTCTTGGTCAAATTTGAAGAAGATGCTTCTTAAACATTGGCAACATCCACTCCAACTGTATCTACCGGCTTACCTTGCTTTGAGCATACAAATAATTGTGAATACCTATTCTCGGTAGACTTGTCAACCAACGTTGCAGACTTGCAAAAACTAGCTAACTTTGCGTACTTCTAAAAAATTGAATTCATTCTTCTAAAGTTTCAAATACTAAGCTATCAATTGGTTTAGAATCTTCATCAACATCCACTCCAACATTAGCTTCCATCAGTTTGCCTATAAACATCAAAATTTTGGTAATTTATCAAATCTTTATATACAACAGTAATTTAAGGACTCAAGATATGAGGCATTATACAACAATAATTGAACATATGGCAAAAAAAATAACACACACATACCTAATGAGTTAATAAACATAAGAAAATGAGATAATAAACATAAGAAAAGAATCTATCACTTAAGAAACTAAAGAAACTTAACTATTTTTGAAGTCAGTAAAGAATATGTCGAGATGATGACAAGCACTTGGCCAATTAATATAGTAACACTTTAGTTAGTCTATGTTTATTGGTAAAATAATTCAATCTAAGCTTCATAATAACGAATAATAAAATAACTTATTGGACATGTAATCTTCATTTTCGTATAGGAATCTCTCCATATATTACTTAAAAATCAGTGAACAGGATTGTTTTTCATTTTCTCCATAAGTCAATCTAAGCTATGTAACAAGGCTTGCGTTCAAACCAAACACGAAAATCATCATCCTTTAGAAATTGTTCATAACTCAGTAGTAACAATATTCTCGTAAACGAATGTGTTATGCAAAGACATGAAGCTCCTACCTAACCCCTCTTCTTCTTCCCTACTGCATCTCCTCTCCAGCATCCGCCACCAACCCCCCCCTCGCCTGAACCACTTTCTCAACCCTTCACTCCAGAGCTATAACTTGCTCTTCCCCTCAGCCCCTGAAGCTTCTCCCCTCTCTCCCTTTCAGCCATTTTCTTAGATAGTTTGTTTGCCTCCAACCCCGTTTTCACCTTCTTCACTTCACCTTCTTCTCGTCACCTTACCCAGCGGACCTTTGGCTTCTTTCCCTCATGTTATCGGAGTTGGAACTGAGTGGGTGCGGGCCCAACAAGGGGGTCCGACACCCACCTGCTCCCCCCCACCTCTCCCTCCCCCCTCTGCAGAGATACCCACCCCTCCTCCATCCCCTCCCGCACAACTCCATGTCAACCAGGGGGCTGATGCCCCCAACCTGGCCTTCAACCGAGCTACCATTAGTAACCCCCCCTTTGAGGAGGAGCCTCCTAGGCTCAAACGCGCGCGCACTCCACCGTGGGCACACCGAAGTGCACACCATCGTCAGCCATCGAGTGGCACCATTCATCATCGCCATCCGGAGATCATCCCCAAGGAACGGGCCCATAGAGGGGGTCCTTCTACGAGCCACAACGGGCATAATAGAACCACCCCCCCCCCCCCCCCGCCCCATGATCCAATGGTTCGCTCAGAGACGATACGATGAAGAGCTTCTCAGGAACAGGGACAGAGACACTCACAGACAGAGCACTCACGAGGAGTCTCACCATCATAAACACACTTATAGTTACTACAGAGCGAGGGACACAGTAAGGATACTCACCGCCCCCAGTATCTTAGAGGCCAGCGGCACACCACTCAAGACACCACAGTAGCGACACCCATCATCAGTCTACCATTACTTCACATCCAAGAACACCGAATCTCCAGCATATCCCCAATGTATCACCCAACCATCAGCAGCACAACCCCCCCACCCCCCTCCTCACATTCCAGACCTGACACCACCAAAAGAGGCGAGCCCGGTCCACCCGAAGGCCATCGTAGCATGGGCCCAACAGGGGGTCCAAGCGATGTGCCTGGGGAGGACCAAGACCTAGCTCCGAAAGGAGATGCGGCAGAACAATGGCATAAGGTCATCCGCAAAGGGAAGAGGAGGCTCACCCCCCCAACGAAAATGCAGCAGAACAACGGCAAAAAACAAAGAAGAGGGAAACAAAAGCCGGTTCTGTGCTTCAATTGTAGGGACTTGAGCCACTATAGAACCGAATGCACTAAAGAAATTCGATGCTTGAAATGTATGAAATGAGGCCACATGTCTTACAATTTTACCAATGTGATTACTTCGAGCACCGATAATGATCGACAAATTTGCAGAGGACAGTCGCCGGATAATCCAGCAACTATCAGGCTAGCAAACAGCATTGCCGTCATCATAAGCGAGGAGAGTTGGCTACGCCAGTGGTGCACGATAGCTCAAGTCATGTCGGGACGGCCTTCAGAATCCCATCTCCTACAAGCGCTTAATGCCATGTGGCCTATGAGAGCACACCGAGACTGGGTTGTGAAGAAACTATGCCATCTCCAATTCCTCATCTCATTCCCCTCTCCAGAGAAGATGTTAGAAGTTACCAGTTTGTCGATGGTGGATTTTAGACATTTCAAAGTGGATTTCAAAGCTTGGACTCTGAGCTACGGTGCAGAACGTCCCAAAGAAGACAAGTATTGGATTTGGATCCACACTGTCCCACTTCATTTTTGGAAGGAGGCCTTACAAGAGATTGTCTCCGACTTCGATTCAGTGGAGGACGTAGACGAAAAGATCATTCGCCGCTCGGAGATAGTCTCGACGAGAGTTCTCATCAGGAGCGGGGATATATCGCTAATGCCTCGCTTCACGAAGGTATTTTCATACGAACAATCCTACCTCATACGGTTTGTTCTTGACAAATGTGCAGAGTCAGAGGCGGACTCTCAGCTCATCATCTCCCCCACTCCCCCTCTCTTCGAGATGGTCGTACGTACAAAGAAGTGGCCTTACCAGAGTGGTAGCTCACTATAGATGGGGCCCATGAGGTGGAACGTGCACACCGAGCTTTGATCAAGGCAGCGAAAGGGGTGGAGATACTTAGGGAGCCTATGCTAGAGGGATCAGCGCGTCTAGCCACCGGGATGGATCCAGTTGGACGAGATCGAGACTCGTCCAAAGGATCCTACGGCCAGGATCCACTACTGGATTTGGTAAACCTCCCAAGGCCAGCGTCATACGGGGAAAAAGAAGTACCAGAGGTTTCCAAAAAGAGCTTTCAACCATAGAGCACTGGTGAAAAGCAACAAAAAGAAGAACAAAGGAAGGTGCCAGAGCCTGCATGTCCTGGTATGGACAAAAGCATGCTACACTGCTCATCAAAAGGGGGAAAAGCATTGCCTTTGGGTCGTGAGTTGGTAAAGGAAAGCGCCTTTAAGAGGAAAAATCCGAAGGAAGCGCTCCCTTTGACCACGAAGGAGGACCAAGAGCAGTATAGGCCAGCTAAATGGCAAAAAAGTAGCTCTGGGCACCAGGAACAGGTGACGGCAGAGGGTTTTTTGAGGAAGAAGACGAATGAATAGCTCAAGGCTGCAGAGAAAGAACGCCCAAATGAGGAAAACCCAACCGTTATAAGAGCTCTTACTCGAGATTTGAGGAAGGAAGACTTCGTAAATGACAAAGAGCCATCGAGCAGTGTGCTCTGTGCGTCGAACAGCACGCCTGCCGCTGAAGCCACCAACCAGTCTCGGCCACGTGGAAGGGGCGACAGAGAGCTGGAGCAGGTGGATCTAGTCAGCAATTTAGCTTATCCTACTCTGCTGAATACGCCAACACAAAATGTGCCAGAAGTTTCGAGTGGGCTCAAGCCCATTACGTTGGGCGGGAATGAGTCGATGCGTAGGGGGGGTTTTATAGTGCATGAGAGGACAACTGTGTGGGGGCCGATCAAAAGCTTGCATACAAATATACTGGTTTCGGATCGCAGTGGGCCCATTAAGGGGTCCATCTCTGGAGAGACATCTATACTACAGAAAGTGGCGACTGCAGATAGGCCCATTGAGGGGTCCAACACAGAGGAGGCAGTTGTACAAAGCATCCCACAAGACGATGAAGAAAATAGTGAAGGTAGGCTGAATCTTGAAGACGATTATGTCTATTCGGAGGAGGAGTCTATGGAATCAGAGGACTATGATTTTCGTGTGGACTTCCGTGCCACCTCTCTTGAGTTTGTGCCATCCACCTATCCCTCAACCCAACTGACTGCACCTAGCCAGGGCCGACTTCAAACAGGTTTCAGGGTCTAGAAGACGGCAAAAAAATGTTCAGAGGAGTCCCTAGATGATTATCTGGAAATCGCAGTAGCCGCCAAATCCTCTAAGACTACAGACGGAGGTACGCGCTCCTTCTTAGCCTCTATTTTTAATTTCATGACTGATAACGAAATTTTTAGTCTATCCAATACCTGTGGTCTTGCAGTAAATGATATAGACAGGAACTCCATTCTCCTCAACAAAATTAGAGGATGGGAGACGGAGAGGGTTAATCTTATGGCAAACTTGAACTCCTCGTCCGAGACGAGTCACGATCCCTCCCATTCCGTTAGTTAATGGAGGCCCTCTTCTGGAATGTTAGGGGTCTAGGTAGGAGGGGTAAGCGAGAAATGGTGAGGGAGGTTATTGCCAGGTCGAATGCTAATTTAGTGGGTCTACAAAAAACCAAACTGTCTTACATTCACCGACTTAGACGACTGGGGGGTAGACGACTGTCCGAATGGAAAATTTCCCCGTCTGTGAGGGCTTCCGGGGGCATCGCTCTAGGTTATAATCTAGACGTATTTAATTGCCTAAACGAGTTCCACGGATAATTCTCTCTGTCAGTAGTTCTACAACATAAATCTGACCAGTGGACTCAGTCGGCCACGGTAGTCTATGGACCCCACTCCTCTGACGCTCGAAGGGCATTCTGGTCAGAGCTCCGAGCGGTGAAAGCACGTTGGCCTCACCCTTGGGTGGTGGGGGGCAACTTCAACATCACCAGATTCACCTCAGAACATAGGGGTAGAGGGGCCTGCGATGCCGATAGGGAAGATTTTAATGAGGTTATCTCGGACCTGGATCTGGTTTACATCCCCATCTCCGACAAGCTCTACACCTGGTCCAATATGCAAGCGACGCCCATTCTCGCTAAGTTAGATAGAATTTTGGTCTCCACGGACTGGGAGTCCGAATTCCCGTTGGCCGCGGCCAGATCAATTCCGAAGCCAACCTCAGATCACGTCCCTATTCTCCTTTCCTCAAGGGAAATCCAACCAAGGAAGCCCTCAAGGTTCCGTTTCGAGAAAGCGTGGTTAGAATTCCAAGGGTTCCATCACATGGTCAACGAATGCTGGTCACGCTCAACTATGGCCACCGAGGCATTCGCAGTTTGGTGTGAAAAAATTAGAAGGCTTCGAGCAAAACTCAGGAAATGGAATTGCACAAGGTTTGCGCTGATCTGGCAAACTAAGGACTCCCTTCTGGATGGTATTGAGGAGTTGGAAAAAATAGAAGAAACTAGGGACTTGCTATAGGAAGAGCGGAATAGATTGTTGTAGCTCAGACAGGAAATCGACCAACTATACAGGATGGAGGAAATTAAATGGCAACAAAGATCTAGAGTTTCGTGGCTCAAAAAGGGAGACGCGAATACTGCATTCTTCCACCTAGTGGCCAGTGCTCGACGGTGGTCCAACCTAATTTATTCAATCCACACGGATTCCGGGATGGTGCAAGACGACAACGCCATTAGGCTGGCTTTCCATTCTCACTACAAGCATCTCTTTGGTCATAAAGCTGAAATGAGGGTCCCATGACAACCCGACTTCTGGCAAGATCAACCGGAAAATCACAACTCTAAATTACAATCCCTTGAAGTTCCCTTCATGGAGAAAGAGGTATGGGAGGCGATCCATCAAATAGGCAATGATAAAGCCCCAGGGCAAGATGGGTTCCCGATAATTTTTTATCAGATCTTCTGGGAGGAGATCAAAGACGACCTCCTGAAGATGTTTGCAGACTTCCACGACCATAAACTAAAGCTCGGGAGATTTAACTCTGCTGAAGTAGTGCTGATCTATAAGAAAGAGGACTCATGATGAGTCTGAGACTATCGCCCCATTAGCCTCCTCAACTGTTCAGTTAAGATCATTACCATGACTCTAGCCAACAGATTAGGAAAGGTGATGGATGGCCTCATCAGCCAAGATCAGACGGGATTCATCAAAGGTCGTTGCATACTCTACAGTATGGCAACAGCTGAGGAAACGATCCATCACTGCCATACGTCGAACTCTAAGAGCTACCTCTTGAAGCTGGACTTTGAGAAAGCTTATGACTCCGTGGAATGGGACTGCCTGTTTGAAGCATTGGCAGGGAAGGGCTTTGGGGAGAGATGGATTAGATAGATGCACCCTTGCCTTACCACCAGTAGGTCGACGATCTTGGTTAACGGGGTTGCGGGACACCAATTCCCCTCCAAACGGGGCCCCAGACAAGGCGATCCGCTATCTCCGCTCGTCTTCACCATCGTTGCTGACATCCTCCGCTCAATGACGTCGAAATGCGATAAAGCAGGTTGGGTTAGGCCAGTTGCCAAAGGCACAAATCGTCAGGGGTGCTCTATCCTCCAATACGCAGACGACACGCTTCTGTTTGGCAATGGCAACCTAGGGGAGACCACCGTCTTCAAGGGTATTCTGTACTGCTTTCTAGCCTGGTTCGGCCTTAGGGTCAACTACCACAAAAGCACTCTCATTCCCATGGCCCTAACTGTAGAAGAGGCATTGGATCACGCCACAATCCTCAACTGCCCCATTGAGAGTTTTTCCTTCCAGTACTTAGGGTTACCACTAAGACCCGGGAAACTCAAAAAGGCAGACTGGCTTCCTATTATTGGCCGGGTCGACAAACGACTTACAGGATGGAAAGGCAAAACCCTATCCCTGGGGGGAAGAGTTACGCTTATCAATGCCGTTCTGTCAAACTTACCTACCTATTACCTCTCCTTTTTCGAAATGCCGCAATGGGTTATTCAAAGAATCGACTGTACGCAGAAGCGTTTCCTATGGAAATGGGCAGACACAGATCGAGGGGGGTACCACCTCATCAGATAGGAGAAGGCTTGTATGAAAAAGATACATAGAGGACTAGGCATTATCGACCTTCGAGACATGAACCTGGCTCTACTGGGCAAATGGTGGTGGAAAGTCTTCCATCCTAATGGAGAAGGGTGGCAACAATTTGTTCAGGGGTATATGCATGGAAATGGAACGAGAAACCTAGGCTTCAGGATAAGCCCCCAGGTCTCCTGGTTCTGGAAAGGCATCGCTAAAGCCTACGAACCCTTTACTACTTGCGTACAGTTAGTTGTCGGCAACGGCAGACTTACCAGGTTCTGGTGGGATAAATGGTGTTCGGATCACCTACTCAGAAACCAGATTTATTTGACCAAGCATCACACCCACACTGCACGGTGGCCACAACCTGGAAGAGGGGCACCTGGAAACCTACGTTCAAACAAGAGCTTGACTCAGGCTCCCAGCTTAGACTAACGGAACTCCAAGATCTCATCACCAATGCCGGCATCGAGTGCTCCCAGGGTCCCGACAAGAAATCATGGGGTTTGGAGAAGAACGGGAAGTTCACGGTTCGCTCCATGTACAACCGCATTCACTTTAGGGGTTGTACACCAACGTGGTCGGCTGTCATTTGAAGAACAAAAGCCCCGCTTAAAATCAAAACTTTCCTACGACTGGATCTGAATGATGCGATCCTGACTAGGGAAAACCTATCCAAACGTCAGCCTAATGTGGATATCCAATGCGGGTTTTGCCTTGTTACACTGGAGTCGAGCGACCACCTATTCCTACAGTGCCCTAGGAGCAAAGCGGTCCTCATAGAGGTCCTCGCCGCTTTAGGGACGTCTCAATACCCTAACGTATACGAGGAGTTGTGGGTGGGTCCTAAATTCGGGTTAGAGAGGGGGGCCATGAGAGAAGCATAGTATATTGCTATTGCCGCAGTGACCTGGGTTCTTTGGTTAGACAGAAATAACCGTTACTTTCGTGGAACTTGCAATAGTATTTCTGGCAATTTGACTCACACAATGCATCTTATTTCCTTTTGGGCTATTGTGGCCACAGTAGGTCCCAGAGGACGGATAGTGAGCATTTTTTAGGTTCAGGAGTTTGACGATGAGGAGATTGAGATCGGTCCGACGATCGACTGATAGTTTGTGCAGCCGACACTGTTCAGTGGTGCCCACCCCCAGGGTTTTGTTGGGGGGACTATGTTGTATTTCTCTTCGGCTTATTAGGTTACTTTTGGTCCCTCCTCGCATGTTTGGGGCGGAGTTCATGTTATTTTGTTATGTTTGTAGGATTTTGTAGTGCGCTCAGTATGCTGAGTTTGTTTTATTAATCTCTTATTAATGAAACAGGGTGGCTAGACTCCACCTTTTCCTATAAAAAAACAATATTCTCGTAAACATTAGCCTCACACCTTCTATTCTAAACAATACAAAAATAAGACCAAGTGCACAAATTCATGAACCCAATAAAACTAGGGTTAGGATTCAATACCTGAGAGTTCTATGGCATCCTGTGTTAGGGTTGTCAATTTGGGGGAGAATGTGAGGGAGTTCAATGGCGATGAACAGAGCTCAGGAGGAGCGTCGAGGTGGGTGTAGAGCGGCGGGTCGAAGAATCGATGGGGAGGAGCGTCGGGGTTTGAGGGAGTTCGATTGAGATGAGCTAGGGTTTTCGATTTGGGTTTTCAATTTGAGATCAGGGATGAGAAAAATGAGAGAGAAATGAGCGTGAGAAAGGAATGAGCGTGAGATGGGTTTCAAAATCCTCAAAATGCCCTCAACGCAAAGTTAGATCTCATGAGTTTGGGCGGAGAAGATCACAGCCATCAGATTGAGACCCAACGGCTGAGATCTTTTGCTCATGATAAGAGTTTCTTCTCACCATCTCATAATAAACTCACTTTATATATATATATATATATATATATAGAGAGAGAGAGAGAGAGAGAGAGAGAGAGAGAGAGTCATGCTATTATGAGATGGTGAGAAGGGGCTCTTATCGTGAGCAAAAGATAAAAGGAATCTGTGGTGACAAGGTAGGAAGATACAGAGAATCTATTGTGTTTTGATCATGGGTTTTTTTATATATATTTTGTGTGTTGTCTATTTACTGGCTAGTTTGGAGGGATGTCAATTGAAGAGCCTCTCTGCTATTTGATTGAGTTTGAGAGAAAATTGCTCAAACTGTAAAATCTATGAAGGTTAGCACTCTTGTGCTTAGCAGATTTATTCTTCCTTGGGTTATTTAGGTTGAAGCATTCCTGATGATGTGACCAATTTTCTAGGACTGATCTTGAATACATAATTGTGTGTTTTAGCAACAAAAGAAGACGGAAAGAACACATAATTTGGTGAACTAGAGGAATGCAGAGGACTGCATAGCAGCTCCTTTTGTTGTTTTTGACCTCTGTACAAAAAAAACTTTTAGGAAATTTAATCATCTTTTTCCACACTTCAGAGGGGGAAAAAGCATGATGTGAGTGCTCAACAAAGCCTAGTTGTTTTGATTAAATCTGCTCTTACGCCAAAATATGGGAATCTATCCGATGCAACCAAAATCTGCAACAAGGGATCCCCTGTCAAAGACCCATCAAAGAACCATTCCGTTGGCAACCACAAGAATAGAGAACGAACAATCACACACCGCCTTTACAAATATAACCTGCTCCTCAAAATTCTACAAATTATATTAATTGTCCTTCACAAATCACACGCATTGACATGTATATGCATATAGGCAGTAACGTTATTTAATTACTAGTCCCTCATAATATGAGTCGCATGCATTAATTGTTCTTATGATCAATAAGAAGTTCAGGACTACATATGCATTGATCACAATTCCCAAGTAGTGCGAGACTAATATGTAAACAGAAACTTGGGCAGAAACTAGCATAGAAATAATAATTTAGCAAGGAGCCAATATGTTAAGGTAGTAACGAGAAAGGTAGTAGATTTGGTAGTAGGTGTAGCATTACCCAAATAGGAAAGTAAGAAAGGAGAAAAAAATAAATACATCCATAATCTCTATACACGTCCACTGAATATGCAAATTGGATACATCTCTTTACCAACCTGCAATATTCGCAGGCTATTTACAGAACATTATTCACTCACAGGCTATTTACAGAACTTGTTTTCTGATGTAAGATTTCATAAATAATGACCAACTTCCTAATATTTAGCAGCAGCTTTACACATCTAATTTCTATTAGAATAATGAACAGTCACACCTTCTTGCACCTTCCCCTGCTCCATTCTTTGATCCAAGTCCCCCCAAATCCAAATGTGACGCCTTGAATGTGTCTCATCTGTGCTTCCGATGTTGTTCATAAACCTTTTCTAACTGTATTGATGATACATGATTGCTTTTGCTCATCTGTTTGTGTTTCGTATATGGTGGACTCGGGCTTTTGAATCTGTCACAATGCCTTAGATGCCACAAATGGTCTCTCTGTATTGTCCATGGAGGTGGAGGATGACTTGTGATCTATGGGGTTACTGTCTGACAGTGTTTTCAGCAATTTTGTCCTCATGGTCATGGAAGTACCCTCATTGGCCGTGTTACACAGTACTGAGGTAGCAACCAACAGATTTGGAGAATGAACTGTTTCATTAAAGCACAAATTAAACATATAGAACATATTATTGGACTAAATGTACACACACTAATACTGAATTGGAGAGACCTCAAAAACACTTCACTTTTTCATGTAACAGCAAAAGCAGTTCATATTTTCATGTAACACAAATAAAACACTACGTATCACAAAAAACTTGATTGATATATTTGGCTCTCTCAATCTATGCATCCCCTCCCTTCTCTCTACTCTTAATTAACTTTGTAGTTCTAAATATCAAGCAATACGAAGACACACTCGTATTACATCAGGAGTTTGCCAGTATGTCTGAGATTACATATAAATGGCAGGTCAACAATATTAGTGAGTTCAAGGGCCACGCACCATCCTCCTCATCTCCTTCAAAACCTATAAATTTTTTTTAAAAAGAAAAATTCTCATAGCTAAACTAGCTCCTTACATTCTATTAACTGAATCCATCTCTTCTAGATCTTCAACCCGAACTTCATACTTGTGTCCCCACATAAGCTTCATTTCAACCAGAGTATAACAGGTACTCAATACTTCAAATTGAATATGATTAACCTGAGATCAAGATTTCCTAAATTAAAGTGTGGATAAGGGGCTTAGGTCCGTCAAACAGATTTTACATTTTTTATTGAATAACTCAAATTATATAGTTGGACATCAGCTGAATTAAATTAACACTTTATTGTGACAGAATATTATGTTAACATTAACTATTGGACATAACACTTTATTGTGTCTGATATGGCTAAAAATAGAATTAAATCAAGACCGTTCAAATCAGGGCACGAATCTTAAAGTTCTCAGGGGTAAACGGTAATTTCACCTACAAACGGGTCCAAAATGGAAAGTGGGTTTTTCTTCAAGCCCAATAACCCAAAAACAGATCTGTCCTATTAAGTATGGGTAGCAGCCCGTTACAAACCAATTTAGATATTAAAAGAGTAATTCAAATTCATGGTTATCTCTAAGAGACGATTCAAACCAAATCTCTTATCATGAAGCAATTTAAACTCTACATCTTATCCAAAATCAACCGGGATATAGGGATAAATGATTATCTCTAAACTGTCTCTAAAGGCGACTATAAATACCCCTCTCCCCCACCATAAGAAAGGTAATCAATATTTTTCCACATATAAGCTCTTTCATAATCTGCCTAATTACTGACATGAGCGTCGGAGGTCGTCGTGATCCATCCCGGTGTATCAAACTTTTTGCAGGTCAACGACAATGACAAGGAACCAGTCAAACGCCGGTGAAAATCAACAGGTTTGCCTTATTTGTTTCCTAAAGAATCCATAAATTCAACTGTTTGCTCCCACACCAAAATTAGCAGCAACAGTGACGGAACCCTTCTCCCAAGAGGAAATGGCAGAACATTAACTAACTGTTACTAGTAAATGTTTATTTTAAAGCCTATATACATAACAGTCATTTAAGGAAACAATAAATTTCACAATTTGGTAACTACTCTCCGATAGTCATCATTTAATGAAATTTTAAGCAACAACAACAAACAAAAAAACGCATCTTTTAAAGTAAAAATTCCAAATTAACTCAATAGCAAACTAACAAATCTACGTAACAAAGATCAATTTCATCATAAAACAAAATCCATACTTGCGGCAGATGGTCTTCTCTGTTATATTAACTCAGAACTCACAGTATAACAGAAGTGATTGTGATGAATATACACTTATTGAACTGGCTTTTATAAGCCTTACAGTTGCAAGAAAACAGGAAATAAGAGCTCATCTCCAACAACCTGATTACAAGATCCCAGATCTAATTGACAGAGTCAGAGCTCTAATAGATAGCCCACTTGCTCCTATAAAGTAGGAGTTATTTGTGCAATAGAAACAAAACAAAATCCTAACTGGATTCTCACCAAACCAGGTCAACAATGCCTACAATCCCTCCCCTAAACTGGAATTGCTGAAAGCAGCCAGTTTAGTTCTTCATCACTTTCATTCCCATGAGATCTCGAAGCTTGACAAAGGACTCGAGCTTCAAAGGTTTGTTCATAATATTTGCTGTCTGTTCTTCAGTCCCACAATGAACAAGCTCCACTGCACCTTCCTTAGTGAGATCCCTTAAGAAATGATATCTCACATCTATATGTTTTTGTCCTCCTACGCATGACTGGATTCTTTGGCAATTTAATAGAGGAGCTATTATCACAGTATATCTTAATGCACTCACCTTGATAGTTAAGCTTGTTAAGAATCCTCTTCAACCAAACACAATGGCAGGCGCAAGTTGAGGCTGCAACATATTCTGCTTCGGTTGTGGAAAGAGCCACCACTACCTGCTTCTTTGAAATCCAAGATATAGCTCCATTGCTCAACATAAACACAAAACCTGATGTACTTTTCCTGTCGTCCAAGTCGCCAGCATAATCGCTGTCTGTGTAGCCTATCAATTCTTCTCCATATCCTCTCTTGTAAAATATCCCGAGCTCAAATGTCCCTCTAAGATATCTTAGCGCTCTCTTTGCAATCCTCAAATGCTCCTCCTTCGGTTTAGCCATGAATCTACTTATCAAGCATACCACGTACATTAAGTCTGGCCTCGTTGCAGTGAGATACATCTTGCTTCCAACAAGTTGTTTGAACTCAGTTTCATCTACTTCATTACCACCCCCTTCCTTGGTTAACTTGGTTCCAGGAACTATTAGGTTTTTGATAGGATTGCAATTCCACATGCTGAACCTTTCCAAGACCTCTCTAGCATATTTCTTCTGGCATGTTTTCCACAGGTTTTTGATAGGATTGCACAGATGAACTCCTTCTGAGTTCTGATGAACTTCAACACCCAAAAAGTACCTCATTTTTCCTAGATCCGACATGTCAAACTCCTCCTTCATAGACTCTTTGAATTCCTCACACATGTTAGCATTGTTTCCGGTGAATATAAGATCATCAACATACACACTTACCACCAAAATTTCTCCTCCAATCCCAAGCTTCACAAAGAGTGTAGGTTCAAAGCTGCATTCCTCAAAGCCATGCTTAGCAAAGTATTTTTCTATACGACTAAACCAAGCTCTAGGAGCCTGTTTTAGACCATATAGAGCCTTCTTGAGTTTGTACACCTTACCTTCTTCTCCCTTCAGTACAAAACCTTCCGGTTGCTCAACATATACGTCTTCTTTCAATTCTCCATGGAGGAAAGCACTTTTCACATCGAGCTGGAACACTGACCATCCCCTTTGAGCAGCTAATTCCAATATTACTCTGATGGTGTCCCACTGAGCCACTGGTGCAAATACTTCATTGTAATCTACTCCATATTTCTGGGCATAACCCTTCACAACTAAACGAGCTTTGTATCTTTCTACTTTCCCATCCTCATTCAGTTTTGTTTTGAACACTCATTTCATCCCTATCCTTTTGGCTCCAGAAGGTAAACTCACCAACTCCCACGTATTGTTCCTTTCTATGGCTTCCAGCTCCAACTTCATTGCATCCCTCCATTTTTCTTCCCTCACAGCATCATCAAACAACACCGGATCCTCATTTGCCATGAACATCACCAAGTTTTGCTCTTTATCTTCCTCGGACAGCCCATCCCCACTTACATAATCTTGCAGCCTCACTGATGGTCTTCTTATTCTATTCCTTGGTGAATTAGAAGGGCTGTTTTCAGAAATGGGAGTTGTAATTTGAGTTCCTGAACTTGGTGTTACTGCTTCTCCATCTTCTTGTTGTTCTTCAGTTGAATCTTCCGCTTTTTCATAGTCACTGGACACCTCATAGTCATCTTCGTCTCTCCATGTTAATGTATCTTCTATGCTCTTTCCCCACTCCCAACCTTTGTTTTCTTCGAACACCACGTCTCGGCTAATTATCACTTTCTTTGAGATAGGGTCATAAAGCTTGTAAGCTTTAGACTCCTCGCTCAATCCGAGAAGCACACACTTCTAACTTCTTTCATCTAGCTTTACCCTTCTTTGATCAGGTACATGTGCATAGCCAACACACCCAAACACCTTGAAATGCTCCACATTTGGCTTGTTCCCGCTCTAGGCTTCTTTAGGTACTTTGTCCTTCAGTACAGATGTTGGGCTCCGGTTCAATACATGAGATGTCCATCGAGCTGCTTTCGGCCAAAAAGCCTTTGGCATTGCCTTCTCTAAGAGTAAGCATCTCACCATATTCATAATGGTTTGATTCTTACGCTCAGCTACGCCATTCTGCTGAGGAGTGTATGACGCTGTCAACTGTCTCTTTCTTACGCTTAGCTACGCCATTCTGCTGTGGAGTGTATGAAGCTGTCAACTGTCTCTTGATTCCTTGATCTTTGCAAAATTGGTTGAAGTCTCGTGAGGTAAACTCACCACCCCTGTCAGTTCTTAGACAACATATACATTTTCCAGTTTCTTTCTCTACTAAACTCTTGAAGTTTTTAAACATAGCAAATGTTTCCCTCTTTTCAGCAAGAAAGTAAATCCAAACTTTTCTACTCATATCATCTATGAAACATAAAATGTACCTCTTTCCACTGTTTGAAGCAGGGGTTATGGGTCCACACAAGTCAGCATGAACCAGTTGTATCTTCTCTGTTGCTCGCCATTTGCGTCTCTTTGGTATGATTTCTCTGTGTTGCTTCCCCATGTTACAAACAACACACACTTTGTTTCAAGCCTTGAGTTGTGGCATCCCCTTCACCAGTTGTTTGTGTTGCAAGGCTTCAAGACTCTTTGTGTTCAGGTGACCAAATCTTCGATGCCAAAGGTCACCAATATCCTCACCTTCAACTTGAAAGCAGGCTGCAGGTTGAGACTTCATGTAGGCCACCAATGCGAACATCCTGTTTACTGTCATGTATGCATGCATAATGAGACCCCGGGTTGGATGAAAGATCTTGCAGGCTCCTCCCTTGATGACAATGGTAAGACCCTTCTCTTGGAGCTGGCCTAAGCTTAACAAGTTGTTGGTAAGCTCTGGTATATAATAAACATTAGTCACCACTTGAATCATGCCTCCAACATCAAGTTTAATGCTACCTCTTCCCATTACCGCCATTCTAGATCTGTTTGCCAATTTTACCGAGTGCCTAAACCCTTCATCCAAGTCCTCAAACCACATTTTGTTGCCTGTCATGTTGTAGCGCCCCTATTTCCAACACTGGGAAAACCGTGACACGAGCCAAGACCTTTTCTTCAATTAGTCACAATACACAGAAAAACAGGAGAATTTAAAACTTTTTATTCAATACCCAATGTATTACAAGTCTGAACATTATACAATTGCAATACATTACAATAGAGTTTCAATATTACCTCTACATTTCCAAGTATTACAACCTTCAACATCTTACATCAGAGTACAAGGAATGAAGAACAACACTTGGTAACTCTCACTTGAGTACTTCTCAACTAATAAATAATCAATACATATACTGCAGCGGAACTAAATATAACACTGACTCCTTGCTTTCCTCGCCTTGAGTCCTTCTGAATCTCGCCTTTGTACTTCGGCGATCCAGTACCTATGGAAGTGGGGACGTCAGTATTCACTGACGCTTAAAGGCTGATCATATAGCAGCGAATCTCCCAAGCAATATACAAAATATAGCAATGGTGTTGGTGTAGTTTAAGTGTTCGTGAGTGCTAGGACTAGACTCTAATGTGATATTTAAATAGAACTAGGATGCTCCCTATTCTACATCAGCAAGTCTCCGAAGCAACATGCAGCCCATACTACATGCGACCCCATCTCAAGCCGTTTCTCCATATATAGGGATTTGAACCCGCGTTACGCATTCTAATTGTACACAACCTGTTCCTGACAATACTCCATGACTCTGTGAGGTTGCAGAAGGGATCAAGTCCCCTTATGCAGTCTGCTTATGGTGTCTCCGTTTTCCACTACTACCCGGCATGCCGGACCTCAATGACGATCCCAGTGTATCAGGCCTCGTTCCAAAATCCAAAATCATAACCACAGGGTCTCGCAAGCGCAGGGTAGCGCGAAGCCTACCCTGTGGCACCCTCTGGGGTCTCGCAAGCGCAGAACTGCACCATGCATCCTGTGGCACCCCAGCCACGGTATTTCAGGAATGAACAGCGCGAGATACGCAACCCATGCTCTCAACTTGTGAGACACCACCGTACGTATCCCTTTGACGGGAAGGTACAACCCAATATCACCGCCTAAGGCCTCCCTCAAGGGACAAGTTGGTCGTAAGGTGCCCCCTACAACAAACTCCTCTCTCTTCGGCAAGGGTCTGAGCAAAATGACCTTTATAAGTCACTACCCTAATGATGTCCCTGACTCGACGATCCTAGGGACGATAATATTATAAACGTAACATGCTAGGCCTTAAATTAGGCTTCGCAAGACAACTCTACTAGGCTGCTCAACCTAGACTCACCAGAACCCCTCAGGATCCGGTTCATGGCCTATCGATCCAAGACCCCGGCAATACGAACGCATTCGCATGCTACTACCTGAACTTGGGTTTCGTCACACTCCGGTCCGCAATCAATCAACGGTTAAGATCTGACGGCACCCGCGAAGTGACTCGTCCACAGTCCCCTAGGAGTAAGCTAAACACACGTCTTGATGGTCGATAACCTTAGGGCAATGATATCACCCTAGATTAGCACAACAACTGCGTATTAGCTAAGACGCTACATACGAGTAACAACCACATACGAGCCAGTAAGCTACGTATGAAACCATAACTACCTACGAGCCAGGCGGGCCTCGTAGGAGGTAAAAACATACATACCAGCCAAATAAGCCGCGTATGAGACCAACAACTACGCACGGGCTGGTCGAGCCGCGTACGAGACAACAACCTACATACGAGCCAAATAAGCTATGTATGAGACCAACAGCTACGCACGGGCCAGTCGGACCACGTACGAGCACAACCATATGCAAACAACCATACAGGTAATCAATCTTAAAAGCAACCAAACGTGCTACTAGCAAACTTGATCTCCAATTATTAGAAGCAACAGAAGAGTCTACTAATAGTCTATGGTCGGTATTCTACTAAGGAAGAACCGAAGGCGACATAACAGCCTTTATCGAACTAACTATCACTAGTGGTCTTCCCAATCCTTATTACTTCAACCTATAGCGCCTTAAGTATGGCATACAATTGCAAGCATCTTCCTATGACAATCTAATCATATAACATAACCACTCACCATGATACTTCTAAGTATGAATATGATTAAGTTTGTGCTTACATCGAGCTTAAGCATGAAAATCACTACGACCTAGACATGAAGTCCACTATAGTCACGCATACGTTATAATTTGAGCGTGAAAGCTTACTACTTACCATGACTAATCACCACAACTCAAGCATGGATATATAACTAGTATGAACATGCAACATTCCAAGGCATAGTAGGTATTCTAACACATATTCTACAACGTTCTAAGCATGTATTTGAACTTTAGCATGGTATAGAACATAACATAAAGATCACTACAACTAACCATGGATAGTTACCTTAATTTAAGCATGAATATCTACTATATTTTAAGCATGAATATCATTAGCATGGATACCATTAACTTAACATAATCAATAATTAGCGTGACACCTACTTACTTAGCATGAATAGTGATTAAGCATGATCATCCACTAACATAGCATGAACAAATACTTATCTAAGCGTGGGTATCATGTAAACATGAAGATTCATTTAATCTAGCATGGTATACAACTTTCCTACCATTAATCTAGCATGGTACACAACTTACCTACAATTATCCTAGCATGGCATACAACTTACTTACAATTAAACTAGCATGGCATACAACTTACTTGCAATTAAGCTAGTATGGCATACAACTTACTTACAATTACATTAGCATGGCAGATAACTTTCCTATAATTAAACTAGCATGGCATACAACTTTACTTACAATTAAACTAGCATGGCATACAACTTACTTGCAATTAAGCTAGCATGGCATACAACTTTACTTACAATTAAACTAGCATGGCATACAACTTACTTGCAATTAGGCTAGCATGGCATACAACTTTACTTACAATTAAACTAGCATGGCATACAACTTACTTGCAATTAAGCTAGCATGGCATACAACTTTACTTACAATTAAACTAGCATGGCATACAACTTACTTGCAATTAAGCTAGCATGGCATACAACTTACTAACAAATAAACTAGCATGACATACAACTTACTTATAATTAAACTAGCATGGTATGCCACTTACCTACAATTACATTAGCATGGCATAAATAAATGAAACTAGCATGGTATACTACTTTCCTACTATCATTCAAGCATGAATCTTTATTAAGCATGAATAACTACTAGCATGAATGTCTTACTAAGCATGGATAACTACTAGTATAAACATACAACATTCCTAAGTATATATATATATATACACTTCTAAACATGGTAAGTAATCTTATCATGGATCCTACAACATTCTAAGCATGTATGTCATTCTTAAACATGATAGACTATTTTGGCATGAATCCTACAACATGTATATCATTCCTACACATGGTAGGAAATTTAGAATTTATCCTACAATATTCCAAGCATAAATAACCTTCCTAAGCATGATAGGAAAATTTAGAATGGATCCTACAACATTCTAAGCATCATTAAACATGCTAGGTATTTTTAGAAGAAATCCTACAACATTCTAAGCATCATTAAACATGCTAGGTATTTTTAGAAGAAATTCTACAACGTTCTAAGCATCTTTAAACATGCTAGGTATTTTTAGAAGAAGTCCTACAACATTCTAAGCATCTTTAAACATGCTAGGTATTTTTAGAAGAAGTCCTACAACATTCTAAGCATCTTTAAACATGCTAGGTATTTTTAGAAGAAGTCCTACAACATTCTAAGCATATCTAAATTAATCTAATATAATCTTAGCATGGTATTTACTTTATGAAAATAAACATCTACAACTATCTACTACTACTACTACTCCATTTTAACCAAGAACATAACATACAACTATCTACTACTTACTACTTTATTTTAATCAAGAACATAACACATAACTATCTACCACTACTACTACTTTATTTTAATCAAGAACATAACACAACTATCTACTACTACTACTACTTCATTTTAATCAACATACTACTACTATTTTTATTTAAACAAGCTACTTCTTAATTGCCTACTAGTCTTTATTATCACTAGTGATAAAAGTAAAGATCCTTTTTATTTATTCTACAACTAGTGATTATAAAAGAAAAGATCTTTTTATTTATTCTACAACTAGTGATTAATAAAGAAAAGATCTTTTTATTTATTCTACAACTAGTGATTATAAAAGAAAAGATCTTTTTATTTAAGAAAGAAAACTACAATAATAAAATGAGGTAAGAACCTTCATCCAACATATGCTTATTATTATTTTGTCCAAGTTCAATACAAGTCCTACAACCAAAATGGTTGTATAAGAATGTTCATATGTTTATGTATAGTTCGTATCAAGTCCTACAAGTCCTACAACCCCCAATCGGTTGTATGTGCAAGTTCATATGCGTTATGCCATTTTAGTCCAACAACAAACATAAATAACAACTACAATTATAAAGATGTGATCTTTATGTGTTTAGTAGGTACTACTACTACTTTCTTTCTTTTATTCATCACCACATTCACAGCAACAACAACACACCATCACAAGAACAACCCCAAAAAACAAAAGAAAACAAAACAAGAAGATAGGATAAGAAGTCAAAACACAATACAAACAAACAAGCAAACAAACAAAGAAAATGTGGAGAACCCCCCCACCTTAGTCTCTATTGGAAGGACTTGCTAGCTCAACCTTCTCCTTCCCCTAGCTCTTAGAACTCCTAGGAAAACCTACAAGAAAAACTCTCTTGTTAGAAACTACTCTTTCTTTTCCTTTCCTTTCTTTCTTTCCTTTTGTTTTCTAAAATGAGACAAGGTGGAGAAGGAGGGGGTATTTATAGGAGGGGAGAGGAGGGGGTAAGTGCAAATGTGCACTCATATTTTGCACAAAAAACCCCAAGGAGGGTGAGGCCGGCCATGCTCTAGGTGGAGGTAGGGGTGAGGTGGAGGTAAGGTGTAGGTGTGAGTTGGAGGCATGGTGAAGGGATAAGGTTTCTAGAAGGGATTTAATTCTTCTCATGCATACAAACCATACTTTGAGCCTCCTAATCAAACCCTAACTATCTTACTAAGTTGTCATGACAAGGATGAGTACATTGTCCTTGAGTATATGCTACATATTTTGTATGATGTACTAAGTATCATACAATTGTATGTATGTGTATATGTATGTGTATACTAAAAATTCTTTACATAATCCTCATAAATAGTTCAATTTTGAAAATAATAATAAAATAAGTTTTTATTATTAATTCGGAGGATCGCGCTATCAATTTGATACGCTTCGGATGTACACCGACCGATAGATGCGCGTAGACACTGTTTGTGGGTAAAGTCACTAAAATAATTTGATTTTGGAATTAAAATAAAGTAATAATAAAATAATAATAAAATAGTGATTTATACGAGGTAATATCCGTCCGGGATATTACACATGTGATTTGAGCAACCTGAATCAAAAAACCACACGGCTTCCCTTTTTCCTTGGCACTGATCCACATAAGCCATCAAGAGCAGCTTATCTTCCTCCTCTAGTTCCACATAGTTAGCTTTCCTCTCCCATTTAGGACACTCATACTAGAAGTGCCCAAATTGATGACAGTTGTAACACTGCACTGAAGCTTTGTTGAATGTTGGTCTTCCCCTTCCTCGGCCTCGACCTCTTCCTATAGACTTTTCTTCATAACTGACTTTCAGTGCTTGCTCTTCTTCTCCATAGCCTATCATTCTTGCTTCATGAATCAATAGGCTGCTTTGTAGCTCGTCTACAGTCATCTGCTCCAAATCATTTGATTCTTCAATGGAGCAGACTACATAGTTGAACTTAGGTAGCATGGACCTCAGAATCTTTGTGGTGATTGTGCTCTGACTCATTACTTCACCACAAGCCTTCATATTCTTTGCAATGGAAAGAGTTCTAGCAAAGTAAGCATTAACAGACTCACCTTCTTTCATTCTTAGCATCTCAAAATTTGCCTTCAGTGCGTGTAGCTGCGCCCTCTTCACTCTTGTAGAGCCCTTGAATTTCTGCTTCATTGAATCCCATATCTGCTTGGAAGTTTCATCATCCAAAATGGTATCCATAATATCGCTATCAATTGCATGATAGAGATAATTTTTAATCTTTGAGTCCTTCAGTTTTTGCTCTGCTATCTGCTTCTCTTGGGCTTCTGTAGCCACCGCACCATCTTCCACCTTGAAGATTCCATTCTCCACTAAATCAAAGTATTCCTTTGATCTTAGAAAGTTCTCCATCAACTTTGACCAGTGCTCATAATTCTCATCAAATTTGGGAATAGCAGGCTGCACATACTTGGAATTGCTTCCTTCAGTCATCTCTCTCTTCTGACTTTTCTCTCCTGTTTCTCTCACTCACAAACTCTCTCGATCAGGCCTCTATGGACAAAGCTCTGATACCACTTGTTATATTATCTCAGATATCACAGTATAACAGAAGTGATTGTGATGAATATACAATTATTGAACTGGCTTTTATAAGCCTTACAGTTGCAAGAAAACAGAAAATAAGAGCTCATCTCTAACAACCTGATTACAAGATCCCAGATCTAATTGACAGAGCTCTAATAGATAGCCTACTTGCTCCTATAAAGTAGGAGTTATTTGTGCAACAGAAACAAAACAAAATCCTAACTGGATTCTCACCAAACCAGGTCAACAATGCCTACATTCTTCTGGTTGTACTTCCTGGCAAGAGCCTTAAGCGAAGGCTCGATGACCCACCCGTCAACCTCAGCACCAAATGCAAAGTAGGGAACTCTTCGGTTAGTTTGCTATTGAGATGTTTTTGAATTTTTTTTTAAAAATATATATATAGGAGAGATAGATGATGGCAGATACCAAACAAGGTGGGTTGATCGGATGAAAGAAGACAGCAAGCAACGGCTAGGGTTCAGGAGCTAGGAGATGGAGAACTAGGGTTAGGGTTTCGAAGGTCGGGGGAGTTGGAGAGAGAGGCGGACAGGCTGGATTGGGAGGGGGGATTTCGAAAGGGATTTCCTCGAGTGCGATAGAAGGAGGGATTTCGAGATGGAGAGGGGAGAGGAGTGTCGGGGGTTTGGGGATTTCGATATGGAAAGCAGCTAGGGTTTCAGAATCTGGGATAGAGGATCGAGAGAGAAGAAGAGAAGAAAGAAGGGGACTGCGTGTGAGAATGATGGAGATGAGTGGGGAAATTCCATTTTTGCCCCTCACTATATAACAATCTCAGTTCAGATAGGCGGAGAGAATGAGGGACGTTGGATCGCGATCCAACGGAGGAGATCTTTTTCTCACGATAAGGGGCTCTTCTCACAATCTCACTCTATATATATAGAGGCTTCTTCGGTTGCAAACGGGTCTGTGTGCACAAACCCGTGCAAACTTTGATCTAGGCCACTAGATCAAAAACATTTCTTTTCTAAAATTTAGCCATAACCCGTCATTGGGAAGGACAGGTTAAGGCATAGTCGTTCCCAAGAATGGGTTAAGGCACTCTAAATTTTTTTAGATCTGTATACAGATCATCTTCTTCAACCGACTCTCCCCACTCTCTATCTCGTTTCTTCACCGAACCCAAACTCAAGAAAACCCTAATCCTTGATCAAAATACAAACCTGTCCTCCTCCGTCCGCTCCTCCTCCTCTCCCAATATCTACTCCAAACAGTGAAACCCAACTCTCTCATCCCATCTTCGAAAGTAAATCGAAACCCTAGTTCGGCCACAACATCTTCATTGGCTAAATTCTGACTTATTTTGTAAGGTATTGACTAATTCTTTACCTTAGTAGTTTTATTTGTGTTCATTATTCAATTTTTCCGCACTAATTTATTTAGAAAGTGACCAAAAAATTCTTTGCCTTAGTAATTTGTAGATGTAGAATTGAGAAGACTTTTAATATATTCAAGGGCCCAAAAATTTTCTTTGCCTTAGTAATTTGTAGAACTAGAATTTGGAAGTCTTTTAATATATTCAAGTGCTCAAAAAAGTCTACATCTAGGAATAATATATTCAAGTGCCCAAAGACTTAAAAAATTTGTAGATGTAGAATTTTTTGCCTTAGTAATTTAGTTTTGTTTCTGTTGTTTTTTCACGTTCGATATAAACAAAATTATTTAGTAAGTTTTTAGTGCAGTTTTGCTTGAAAACCCTGCAAACGAACTTCAAAAAATGCGAAATTTTGTGAGTAGATTGGTCTCACATAGCACAAGCCACGTCAACTTGTAGAAGTGAGTTTTGACTTACGGTTCGAGAGATACAGTCGTATATCGCTTTTGGTTGAAAAAAAAACAAAATAAAGCGGTACACGGCCGTATCTAGTAAACCGTGAGTCGAAATTCACTTCTACAAGTTTGAGTGGTGTGTGCTACGTGAATTCGATCAAGTTACAAAGTTTTATAAATTTTGGATGCCATTTGTGCAGTTTTGTTACGTTCATCGCACAAGAAGTAAACTACTTAGAACTTTTGTAGTGCGGTTACCCTAGAAAACTCTTCAAATGACTTCCAAAAAATACGAAACTTTGTGAGTAGATTGGTTTCACCTATCACAAGCCACCCCAACTTGCAGAAGTGAGTTTCGACTCATGGTTCGAGAGATACGGCCGTGTATCACTTTTGGTAAAAAAAAACCAAATAAAGCGGTACACAGCCGTATCTCGCAAACCGTGACTCGAAACTTGCTTCTACAAGTTGGGGTGGCTTTTGTTACGTGAATTCGACCAAGTTGTAAAATTTTATAAATTTTGGATGCCGTTTGTGCGGTTTTCTCATATTCATCGAACTATAAGTAAATGACTTAGAACTTTTTTACTGCTGTTAGACTAGAAAACTCTTCAAATGACCTCCAAAAAAATACGAAACTTTGCGAGTTTGTTGTTCTTACCTATCACAAGCCAACCCAACTTGCATAAATGAGTTTCAACTCACGGTTGGAGAGATACGACCGCGTATCGCTTTGGTATTAAAAAAACCAAATAAAGTGGTATACAGCCATATCTCGCAAACCGTGACTCGAAACTCACTTCTACAAGTTGGGGTGGCTTGTGTTACATGAATTCGACCAAGTTGCAAAGTTTTATAAATTTTGGATGCCGTTTGTGTGGTTTTCATCGAACTATAAGTAAATGACTTAGAACTTTTTTACTGCGGTTAGACTAGAAAACCTTTCAACCGACCTCCAAAAAATACGAAACTTTGCGAGTAGGATGGTCTCACGTAGCACAAGCCTCCCCAAATTGTAGAAGTGAGTTTTAACTCACGGTTGGAGAGATACGGGCGTGTATCGCTTTCGGTTGAAAAAAACCTTTGTAAAGCGATACACGGCCGTATCTCTTGAACCGTGATTCAAAACTTGCTTCTATAAGTTAGGATGGCTTGTGTTATGTGAATTCAATTAATTTGTAAAGTTTTATTAATTTTAGATGCCGTTTGTGTGGTTTTCTCACGTTCATCGAACTATAAGTAAATGACTTAGAAATTTTTTAGTGCGGTTAGACTAGAAAACCCTTCAAACGACCTCCAAAAAATATGAAACTTTGCAAGTTGGGTGTTCTCACCTAGCACAAGTCACCCCAATATGTAGAAGTGAGTTTCGAAGCATAGTTCGAGAGATACGGCCACATATCGATTTTGGTTTTAAAAAAACCAAATAAAGCGGTAATCGGCCGTATCTCGCAAATCGTGACTCAAAACTCGCTTCTACAAGTTGGGGTGACTTGTGTTACGTGAATTCGACCAAGCTGCATAGTATTGCTATTTTTCGTTGTGTTTTGTGCATTTTTTACACATTTTTACTTTGTTTATTGCTGATAGATAAATGGATGGGACCCGTATCAACTAAGCTTAAGTTTTTTATTCACAGATAAATGGCTAGAACGAGGCGACCGAGAAGCCATTCTGGTAATGCTAGTGGTGCACCAATGACAGAGGTAAGATTGTTTATTATTATTGGTTTTAAATACGAATATTAGTTTCATTGTCTCAATAATACCAACATTTATCTTTGTTCGTGTAGGTTGGTGGCCGTCAATCTACATCTGCTGAGGCTGATCCGTCGTTTTCGATTTTCGTTGCACCTCCTGGACCGTTGGACGGTAGCTTACTTTCGTTGCAATCCAGACACAGATCCGAAGCCCTGTGGACTGGGTCTGCAAAGAAGTGCAACTTCCAGAAGCATGCGGTTCTTTCCCATGGACCCCTGTATCACTTCGTTCTTAGTTAAAGCCGGTTTCTACAGAGCTCGATTTATAGGGGATGTGAAGCTTGACCGACCTCTACTTACATCTCTGTTCGAACGATGGAGGCCGGAGACCCACACATTCCACCTACCGGTGGGTGAGATGACCGTCACTCTCCAAAATGTAGCACTCATTACTGGGCTACCAATATATGGGTTCGCTGTGATGAGGAACATGGATTTTGACCGAGTAGCAGTTGTTCGTGATCTACTCGATATCGATGTTGAGGAGTCGTTGATCCAAAAAAGAGAGGACGTTGAGAGAGAAATCCTCAGAGATACTCCCGAAGAATATGATGCAGATCTATTAGATCAAGCTTTAGATGATGCAAAAGATAAAGCGGAAGCTGAATTTTGGGATGAAATCTTCGATGGGAAATCACTTCTACTTAGTTGGTTGAAATTCCAATTCGACATATATTTGACGGAGGATTCGGACGAGGAATCCATACGTTACTATGCTCGTGCTTACATTTTCCGTATGATCGGGGGAGTGATCTTCCCTAACTCATCCGGTGCGAGCGTGCCGCTGATGTATTTATGCTTGTTGGAAAATTTTGGTTTTGCCTACCGTTTCAGTTCGTGGAGTGCGGTATTGGCATCTCTGTATAGGAATTTGTGTGCATGTGCATTAGGTGTCGTACAAATGGGTGGTCCGATGGTTCTATTGCAAATCTGGAGTTGGGAACGCATCCACATCAGACGTCCCCGTATTATTGAACTAACACTGGATTGGTTAGCCGACCCACCGGCTCCAGGGTACCTCATTTAGGGGTATATTGGGTGGGACAATACACGTGAGTTGATAACCCACGACAATCACTTATCTATTATAGAGATGAGTTAGACAACTTACGGGACAAGTTCGTCAATTGGGAACCGTACTCAACCGCCAGGTTGGAGAGGGTTCCACCGGTTTGTTTGGTTGGTGCCCTTTGGTTGACGGCTGCACCACTTGTGAATTTTTATGTTGTTGAGTTCCAGTATCTGGATAGAGTGATACGGCAATTCGAATATCAGCAAAAGATTCCCGAAGTCCAGTGTTATGATAAAAAATTGCACGAGGTGAGAGGAACGGGTCGAGTGCCCAACTTTGATTGGGCTGATTTCCACTGGGTCCATGTGGCCAACTGGAACACCATGCGGTATCAGATGACACTGAATATGATGTACTTCATTATACCGTTCGATGGCTTTTTCCAACAGATGTGGTACAGGCGCATTACATGGTTGTATGTTTCTCCACAAGCCGTTGAACCAGCCGGTGTGCAGATTTCGATTGCCCCAACTGAGGAAGAACCACCACCGGCATATTCCTCTTCCTAGCCGATGTATTAACCAAAGGCATCGACGTATCGGAACTTGGTAAGTAAAATTTCTCGCAATTTCATACATTTAGTATGCATGTATTGTTATTTGATGATGGGATGATACATTTAGTGTAAATGTTGTTTAAATTAAAATTTTCAACCTAATGTAGATTGAAAACACACGGAAAAATGTTCAGATAACTACTTGCATCTTGAAGAGTAAGGTACCCGAGAGCGTTAAGGAATTAATGCGGGAGATGCTAAAGCCATGCTGCCATAGTCTTGAAGAGGTCGGTGAAGGTCTGCAACTTGATGTATATTTAAAAGCCAATGTGGCAGTTCCTCGGCGAAAGAGCGTGACAAGGCCGGGAATTCACATCGCCGAGCCACAACAAGTTCAACAACAGCAACCACCTGAAGAAGATGCGGAGGAGCAGTGGTTGGATGACCCTCAATCCCCCGAGACGCAAGGTAGACGAAGAAATCCTCAACGAAAGAGGAACCCGCCAGATCAATTTACACCCAGTGGTCGCAAACCAGGTGGTCGTAAAAGGTAGTATATTACAAGTGGTTCGTTATTAGTATTTTAGTGTCTGGTTGATGAATTTATTCCTCAAATAACTAATGCAAAGTTTGTTTCTATGTTGATAAATGTTGTAGATAAATACCGGGCATTCACGGAAGTCAACCATGAAGATAACTGTATCAATCCATGTAGACTAATTTATTGTTGAGATGAATATTTTGTACTAAATGTCTTGTAATTGCTACTTGAAATAATTCCACAAATGTAGTTGAGTGAATTGTTGCTGTTGGCAGAACTTCATCATCTACAAATAAAGTATTCATCAAGTTCTGCCAATATCTCTCTACTTAACACCCATTATTGACGATGACGGGTTTAGTGATCTTAACCCGTTATCGTCAATAACGGGCTAAGTTGTATGATATCGGCAAAGCTTTAATTGACAAAAATAATTTATTTGTAGAGAGATTCTTACCCCTAATATGTAAATTCTTCTGCAATGCGTACACCTATCCGGTTACTGCTGAGTGTAGGCTTTCAACCCAACTAAATTCTTCTAGGTTGTTTAAGGATATAGTTAGGGTAAGGTTAGGGTTAGGGTTATGTTTTTTATGCTTTTTACAACAATCTCTCCACTCTTTACGAACATTGTCTTCTGAACTTTGCAAAGTGACATTCATATGCTTGTACATCGTTTATATTTTTTTATTAATTTCCATTTATAGACACATAACTAACCAATATAAAATCGTTAAGGTTAAATATGAAAAAAAAATACAAAAATAAAATATGATATTTGTAGGGTTAGGGTTAGGGTAAGGTTAGGGTAAACTAGGGTTATGGTAGGGTTAAGGGTTAGTGTAGGGTTATATGTTTGGGTTAGGGTTAAGGTTAATTCTTGTAGTAAGAGGTTGTTTTGGGACCCTTAACCCTACCATAACCCTCCAATGTGAAGTTAATATATAGCTATTTCCTTGATCTTTTTCTTTATTGGGTTCTACATGTGGGGATCTACATGTGGTGCCCACTTTGTAGAGTGAAATTTAATAGTAGGCAAGTTATGAACTTTAGGTTTTTTCCATGTTGGATCTGATGAATCTCCGCTCTAAATCACACTGAATCTTTTCACTTATTGGGTTCTACATGTGGGAATATACATATGGTGCAAGTTATGGAATTCATGAGTTGATAAAACTCCATTCCAACCTCATTTACCTGATCCTTGTAATAATGCTCTTTGTACTTGTCACAGATTTTGCATCCTAAAGGCACAAAGAGCATTATTACAAGGATCATGTGAATGAGATTGGAATGGATTTTTATCAACTCATGGATTCCATAACTTGCCTACTATTACATTTTACTCTACAAAGTGGGCACTACATGTAGATCCCCACATGTAAAACCCAATAAGAAAAAAGATCAAGGAAATAGCTATATATTAACTTCACAATGGAGGTTTATCACTTCATATAGCATCCAAAATACTATTCATCTAAAAAACTTTACTTGCCAAAACACTGAAGGAAGATGCTATCCAGCTTAACCCAAAATACATATACACAAGCTGGTAAATATCATACATACATGGACATATTCAAGTACCTAAGTTAGCTTGAATCATCTGGTTCATCTTTTATATCCTCGGTCCTTGCTCTTTTGCTTTTCATAGTTTTCCCTTCACTCGGATAGATTTTGCTAAGTCTATGTCGAGGAATGGAGTGTTCATTTTGTTTAGGATAACTCTGCCTACTATTACATTTTACTTTACAAAGTGGGCACCACATGTAGATCCCTACATGTAGAATAAGTCCATAACTTGCCTACTATTCTATTTCACTCTACAAAGTAGGCACCATATGTAGATCCCCACAAGATATAACCACTAACCCTAACACTAACCCTAATCCTAACCTTAACCCATAACCCTATACTAACCCTTAACCCGTTTTTTATATAACATTTGGAAAATTATATTAAAAATTATATTAAACTTGTATGAAAAAATACGAAAATTGAAATAAAATTTGGGAAAAACCATTTTAAAACAAATTAATCAATTTTAAAAGTATAAACAAATTAAAACAAATTAATCAATTTTAAAAATATATCCACCTTAACCCGTTATTGGGAATAACGGGTTAAGTGAGCTTAACCCGTTATCGCCAACAACGGGTTAAGGTAGAATATATTGGCCGAACTTTATCTTCAAAATGTTAAGTTTGTACAGCAAAAAGCAAATACACTAGAATTACATACCAACCTAACCCGTTTTTGGAGATGACGGGTTAAGCTCACTTAACCGGTTATCTCCAATAACGGGTTAAGTAGCCCAATACTGTCCGAACTTTACCTTCAAAATTTGAAAATTGTATTACAAAGGCGAAGACACTGCAAATATCAATACACCTAACTAGTTATTGTGGATAATGGGTAAAGTTTTCTTAACCCGTTATCTTGAATAACTGGCTACGTTGTTTGATTTTGGCAATATTTTATCTTCAAAATGTAAGTTTCCGCAAATTTCCATAAATTTCCAAACAAAAAAAAAACCAAAAGCATGTATATAGTGCACAAATACACAATTTGCACAGATATATAAAATTCACAAATTTCAACAGAAATAAACATTCGCTAACCAATACAACATCAACATCCACAACAACATATATAGTTCACAAATACACAAAGTGCACACATACAAAAACTGCACTCAGATTAAATACTATTTATAAATTAAAAAATATTGAATTGAGCATGTATATACAATCAAAGTGTAGAACTTTTTAATATTCATTTACTTCCATGGGCAAGATCAGCTTTCATTCCAGACCTACACAAAAAAAACAAATAATAAAGTTGAAATTAATAATTCTCTTCACATCGAAAGATAAAAACAAGCAATTAAAAAAAGTTTATCTTCAAAGTTTAATATGACATACATAATACGTAAAACCCCTTAGCACGAATCTTCACCTTCATCGTCATCACTCTCTCCAGCGATTGGAGCTTCTTCATACGCTATCGATCCGCTAAATAAGGGAGAAGAATAGGTTAGTGTCAATAACAGCAAGTTCAGATTGATTGAGTCATATTAACAAATACTTAGTTTTGGATATATTATCTTGCCATATTTTTTGGGCAATTTCTTGAATCGTGACATACGACACGAAGGCATGTATTGCAAAGTCTAGCTCTCTTCATTTTTTTAGATTCTCTTATGGACTTCAACATCTTCCCTCTAGGCTTCCCCTCTGTGGTGCATTGTACAGGATCCCCCACCGGTGCAAGTGCATGTGCATGTGCATGTCTACCACTCTCCGGTTGTGTGCTACCTTCGTGTGGTGTGCTATTCCCGAATTGAATGTGAGAAAAGCCTTCGATTCCCTTAAGCATGTGGTCGAACATGTACTTGTACGCTCCCTCTGAAGAACAACCAAGATCGACCAACTGTTTTGAGTGCATACTTAATTCACAATAACGAAAGGTAAAATTATCGCTTATACTAATGGGAACGGGTGTACTGCTTCTTGTCAGTTGAGCCCAGGTCCATCGTCTACAAATATATTGCTCCGGTAGTGCGGTGTGATCGGTGAACCGAAGAACTGCCAATAGATGTTTGCCTGGAATGCCTACGAATTCATACATGGAACAAGGGTATTTAGCCAATTGACGGAGTTTGCAAAAAGAAATCACCTTCCCCAGTTCTGAATTTCCACAAATCGTGACAGAAAAAGCTGAACTATCCGGTGTATCCATACTTGCAATGACATTGACATTAAGTAATAAGCTTTTTACGACTTCTTGTTGGAATTTGTAGAAAGACTTTAGTGTGTATGTTCCCGCCATTTGTGACTCCAACGCCCATTCGGTCTTCAATTTTGGCCTCTCCTCGCGATTACGATGAGTTTTTTTAAGTTCTTCGTGTCTTTGTTTTACTAAGACTCGGTCAAAGATGACGGCAAATTCATGCAATGAGTACTTCTTATGAGTATGTTGCTTCAAGGATGAATGTAGCGTTTCACTACATTGGGTACTCAACATGCCGTCCCAATATGAGTCTCTTGCATACACGGAAGCCCATTTCTTGCGAATCTCAAATTTATCGTTCAACCATTTGTTGCTCTCAAATTTGTATTGCGAAATAAAAATTTTCCACTTCTATTCAAATTCAGTTTTATATTCTGTCGTGTAGATGATAGTCTTTAAAGCATCCCTAAACTCATCAATGTTATTTGACATACGCACTTCATGCGGTAACTTATCCATAATATGCCAAATGCAATATCAATGATCAGTGGCTGGAAAGACTTTCTTAACTGCAGCACTTATTCCACGATCCTCATCTGTCACAATGCACACCGGATCACAAGCCATTACTACTCGTCACTTTTCGAAGAACCATTCAAATAAGGATGCCTTCTCATTTGGAATGAACCCGCAACCCAGGAAAATTGATTGCCAATGATGGTTGACTCCAACAAATGGTACGATTAGCATCCCGTATCGGTTTGTGTTGTAGGTAGCATCAAAGCAAACAACACTCCTAAATACATCGAAATTCTTTCGAGCGATACCATCCACCCAAATACAATGGGACAATCGCCCTTCAGGATCACATTGGTAATCATAAAAAATAAAGGATCGGTCTCATTTTTGGATTCAAAGAACTCAAGTAGCATTTGCCCATCGTGTCCTTTTAAACCTTCCATCTCGTCTCTCCTTAGATTTCTGACATCGGTTTCATTGAATCCAATTTTCTTATTACCTTCACTTGCACCTTCGAAGAAAAGCATTTGTTTGCATATGGGGACATTAGCTTTAGTAAGTTGACCAATTACTTTTTTATCTGTATTTGTCAATACACAGGTTTGCAGGTAGCAAGTGACGTCTACCGGGTGAAGTAAATTCATGATTGTGTGGTTCATTAAATGAATAAATAATTCACGAATTACTTTGTGAGTTTAGTTTGACACGAACGAAAGCTTTGCAACCCATTCTATAAGTAGTTCCCCGTCTAGCTTCATTCTGTTTATTCGGTGACTCCCGGACTTTATTACATACATATGATTTATCCACTACATCATTTTCCTTATATTTATTTCCACCCTTACGCATAGCGAAACCCGCACATTTACAGTATGATGAATAAAATTTTTCTGCTTCCTCTAAAGTGGAAAATGTCATACCAATCTTTGGTTTTAGGTGCTCGTCAACATGAAGAAAAAACTCGCCAATTTGTTGTGCACTCACAAATTTTTCTCCCGCAGCAGAACTTCCTTCAAAACTTTTCTTATCTAAGAAAACAAAATGGAGAATAATTAGGGCTACTAAACCCGTTACGGAATGTGATGAAAAATTTCTAACTTTATTTACTTATTAATAGAGTAACATGAGAGAACCGAACAAAAGACATCCAAAATTTATAAAACTTTGCAACTCAGTTGAATTCACATATCACAAGTCACTCCAACTTGGAGAAGTGAGTTTTGACCAAGGATTCTAGAGATACGGGTGTGTTATTTATTTATTTGGGTTTTATCAACCAAAAGCGATACACGCCCGTATCTACCAACCGTCTAACATCTACAAGTTGGGGTTGCTTATGCTACATGAGACCATCCTACTCGCAAAGTTTCGTATTTTTTGGAGGTCGTTTGAAGAGTTTTCTACTCTAACTGCACTGAAAAAATTCTAAGTAATTTAGTTCTTCATGTGAGGAATTACAAAACCGCACAAAAGGCATCCAAAATTTACAAAATTTTTTAACTCGGTAGAATTCACCTAGCACAAGCCATCCCAACTTGTAGAAGTGAGTTTCGACTCACGGTACGAGAGATATGGCCGTGTATCGCTTTATTTGTGTTTTTTAAAACCAAAAGCGATACATGCCCGTATCTCCCGAACCGCGAGTCGAAAGTCACTTCTACAAGTTGGGATGGCTTGTGCTACGTGAGACCATCCTAGTCGCAAAATTTCGTATTTTTTGGAGGTCGTTTGAAGGGTTTTGTAGTCTAACCGCAGTAAATGCTTTCTAAGTCATTTACTTCTAATGCGAGGAACGTGGAAAAACCGCACAAATGGCATCCAAAATTTATAAAACTTTGCACCATATTTGAATTCACCTAGCACAAGCCATCCCAACTTGTAGAAGTGAGTTTCGACTAACAGTTCGAAAGATATGGTCGTGTATCGCTTTACTTGGGTTTTTTCAAGTAAAAGAGATGCATGCCCGTATCTCTCCAACCGTGAGTCGAAATGCTACTCTACAAGTTGGGTTTGCTTGTGCTACGTGAGACCATCCTACTCACAAAGTTTCGTATTTTTTGGAGGTCGTTTGAAGGGTTTTCTAGTCTAACCGTACTAAATAATTTCTAAGTCATTTACTTCTAATGCGAGTAACGTGAGAAAACCACACAAACGATATCCAAAATTTATAAAACTTTGCAGCTTGCTTGAATTCACCTAGCACAAGCCGTTCCAACTTGTAGAAGTGAGTTTCGACTCACGGTTCGAAAGATATGGCTGTGCATCGCTTTATTTGGGTTTTTTTCAACTGAATGCGATATACGGCCGTATCTCTCAAACCGTGACTCGAAAAAAACTTCTACAAGTTGTTGTTGCTTGTTCTACGTGAGACCAACCTACCCGCAAAGTTTCATATTTTTTGGAACCCGTTTGGAGGGTTCTCTAGCCTAACCGCACTAAAAGATTTTTAAGTCATTTACGTCTTATGCGAGGACCGTGAGAAAACCATACAAAGCGCATTCAAAATTTATAAAACTTTTCAACTTTCTTGAATTCACATAGCACAAGCCACCGCAACTTGTAGAAATTATTTTCGACTAACGTTTCGAAAGATACGGCCGTATATGACTTTATTTGTGTTTTTTCCAAGCAAAAGCGATACACGTCCGTATCTCTCGAACCGTGAGTCAAAACTAACATCTACAAGTTGGGGTTACTTGTGCTACGTGAGACCATCCTACTCGGAAAGTTTCGTATTTTTTGGAGGTCGTTTGAAGAGTTTTCTTGTCTAACCGCACAAAAAGCTTTCTTATTCATTTACTTCTAATGCGAGGAACGTGAGAAAACCACAGAAATGACATCCAAATATCCAAATTTTATAAAACTTTGCAGCTTGCTTGAATTTACCTAGCAAAAGCCATCCCAACTTGTAGGAGTGAGTTTTGACTCACGGTTCGAGAGATACGGCAGTGTATCGGTTTATTTCGGTTTTTTTTCAACCGAAAGCGATACACGGCCGTATCTCTCCAACCGTTAGTCGAAACTAACTTCTACAAGTTGTGGTTGCTTTTGCTACGTGAGACCATCCTACTCACAAAGTTTCGTATTTTTTTAAGGTCGTTTGCAGGGTTTTCTAGTCTAACCGCACTATAAATGTTCTAAGTAATTTAATATGTACGACACGATTATAAATACAACTCAGTCTACAATATCGTTGACCGATCAACAACTATTGCACTATGTAAATTCATCAAAATACTACTTACAAATTTCTACATCTACAAATTTTTTAGATAATTTTCATATATGGTAAAATATTGGAAAGAGACAAAAACAATTTAAAAATCAACACAATTACAATTACTAAGGCAAAGATTTAATCATTACCTTACAAAATAAAACTGAATTTCACCAATGCAGGTCTCGTGGCCGAACTAGGGTTTCATTTTTGGGATGACAGAGTTGGGTTTGGAAGTTTGGAGTAGAGATTGGGAGAAAGTGATTATATGGGGATCGAAGAGGAGGAGAAGCGGACTGAGGTGGAGGAGCGAACGGAGGAGAGAGGTTTCAATTTGGGGAGCAACGGACGGAAGAGAGACAGAGAGAGATTCGCCTGAATGATAGAGAAGGGAAGTGAGAGAGGAGTTTCCGGAGTGAGAAAGTTTGCACGGGTCTGTGCACACAGACCCGTTTGCAACCGAAGAAGCCTTATACACACACACATACACACACACACACACTGAAGAATTTATGATATAATGAAGATTTGAAATTATGTCATTGTGATTGTCAATTAGAATTTAGATTACCATGTGATTTGTATAAGGAATCTCTTCATTTACAAAGGATACTCTGCCAAATTTTTATGTAAAATATTGAAGATATTCCAAGTAGTAGCTCTGAGTTGATACGGAAGTTGTTAATAATGTGCTAAGGCCAAATTAGTAAATAATTTGGGCTCAGGGTGTTATGGATGTAAATGAAGAAGAGGGTTGGATTGGGATTACTCTAGGAATTAAAATATATTCAATAAGAAAAATGTTCAAAGTCATCACAGTTAACTGAAAAATTAGTATTATGTGGATTTTTTTTATCACTACAAAGATTTTAGGTGGGAATATGGAAATGAAGATGAGATCATGAAAATAACTAAGATTTGAGGTGTGGATATGGAAAAAACTTATCTTGAAATTTATGTATTCGCCCTTAAATTCCATTAGTCATGGTATATTAATCATAACTGTTATGTTTCTTTAGTCATGGTATATATATATATATATATATATATATATATATATATATAGTAATTGGGATATGAGCAACTTGCTCATTTAGTAAATCAGCAATTGACACCTCATCAATTGGTCATTTACTAAATGAACAAGTTGCGCATACCCCTTTTTCATATATATATATATATATATATATATATTGCATTTCTTTTTTTACATTTTTCCCTCTTTTTAATCCAATTAATTAGTTTACTTGTTAGTCCATTTAATTCAAATCTAGGCAGTTTTATTTATGGACAATTATAATTCAATTATGGCATTAATTTGATCTATTTCTTTTTGGAGTTTGAATTATACGGGCAGTGTTCGTGCAGATTTTGTATGCATAAGAAAATAGTTCATTCATGTGGTTCGCATTTTATATAATTATTTCCTTTCGCATTTTATTGGCAAAATAAATTTCTTTTCTTTTCTTTTCTATTTTGTTTTACTTAATAATTTTATTTTCCTTATTTTTTTAAATATTTAAAATCTAGTCCACTAAAATAATATTTGATCATTAATAAAAATCAATGATTGATAACTTCTATAGGCAAAAGAAATATTTAAGAATATGCTAAACTCTTACTTTGCGTGCGTGCGTGCATGCGTGTGTGTGTGTGTGTGTGTGTGTGTGTGTGTGTGTGTGTGTGTGTATATATATATATATAGAGAGAGAGAGAGAGAGAGAGATATATAATCTATTATGAGCTGGTGAGCTGAGATCCTTATCATGAGCTTGAGGTCTCAGCCCTTCAATTTCAATCTGACACTCCAGATTTGATCCTCCAAAATGTGGAAGAGCTACCTAAGTGTGAAGGGGCTATTTGGAGATTTCACACAAACACCTCTTCATTTCTTCCCCGTCTTTTTCTCCTTCATTCTCGATCTGAGATTGTAGCGTACCGAATTTCTATAATATAAATAAGAGACACAAATCCAGAATTTTTACTTCAAATGTAAACAAAACACCGTAGAATTAGAGGGAAATTTAAAACTTTCTTCCAACAGTCCATAATAGAATGCACAACGGAATTTTAAAAACACTTTTATTACAACTTTCTCCAAATAGTTAAACTCAAACTTCTCATAAAGACGTTCTTTAACTCTTTTCTAAGCCATTCACTTGCAAATCCTGCAAAACTGATAAAAAAAAATGGGTACCTCAGTTTCAATGCAATTGACGCAATGCTGATAAAAGCAGCGACTCTCCAAAGTCTCACAATAACACACTTGTTGCATAAATAAAAACAATAACAAAAGAATCCTGAATCAACAATTAAATTTGAAACTGAAAGAATAAATGTGTGTCAGGAAAAACAATCAAAGATGCATAAAACAATGTTCAAGAAAACACAATGCACACTAATACATACTTGTTCTGAATAGGTCCGAGAGCAAGCCCTTAGTGTTCACCTCATTCAAGGTTTAATTCCCCACTATGCAATCCTATATCGGTGACAGAAGCAAGATTAGAAACTCCGCGAATAAGCCCTAGCCCCGAAATACATTCGCTTGACTGTACAAGCATAAACGCACAAGCATCCCGTAACCATCACTCTAACTCTAGAGAATCACCTCCCTGTAATACATTCTGCAAATAGACCTTAGTCCCGGAATACAATCTGCCAAACTGTACAAAAGTATTGCATGAATATACCAATCCATCTCACTTTTAGACATTCAGCAAATAGACCCCAGTCCCGGAATACAATCTGCCAGACTATACAACTGTATTGTGTGAACATACTAGAGAGACACAAAAAGTCACACAGTTCTGGAATACATCTGCCCAACTGTACAGAGCCCATACTGATGTTGCCCAAGTTCTGTCACAAGTTCTAGTAATTTTCCTTAGGTTCAAACATAGTTAACCATAGCCACCTAGAGCTAGCTCACCCATCAGACTTCACTCACTAAAACTAGGAACACTAGACCCTTAGGCTAATTCCTACAATCAAATAACCACTGTTGGTACCCTAGGGTTCCGCTCAGTCTCTAGTGCTCACAATAACCCTAACTTTCACAATCAAGAACCTCCACTTGGTTCCAATATATAAAAAAAATACTCTGTATTTATTCTTTTCTGAAAGCAACACTTTTGTCACAACACCATTGTTGTATATCAAAATCTCAAACGGAATACTTCATTCAAAAAATAAAACATTATCACATCCACAAAATCTCTTCAACATTTCACGTTTCATTTAATAAATCATCGTTACCGTAAAAGACTATATTTTATGGAAACAAAAATCCAATCCACTATAATCCTTTAAAGTCAACTTTTAAATTCCTCTTTCCATATATATAAAACCAACATCAATTTTCTAGAAATTCATATCAATCCAAACTGAAAACAAGCATCTTTATTTTATGGGATTTCATCCCTAAAATCTGCAATTCTTTAGAAAATATGAAACTTTACCTCTTTAAAAACTGAAAATAAACCCTTTAGAATTCAAAGTTTTCATCTTTCAAAAATTGAAACATATACCCCTTCAAAACTGAGAATTATATCCATCAAAATATAGATTTTCACACTCGAAATCACAACTCGAACATATAAAAATCTAAAACTAGGTTTCCACAAAATCTGAAACTTAGCGACTTCGAAACTTGATTGAAAAATCAATAAAACTTCACACTATTGCAAAATATATACAAATACATACACCCTCACACATATACTAGGGTCCTCGACCCTAGTACACATACCCCCACACTAAAGGAATCCAACCCGAGCCCCTCAAGCCCAAGCCGAGACTTGGCATTGTGCAAACCCGAGGGTTGCACTGTGCATGCCGAGCCCTATACTTCCAACCCTAGGTCTAGGGGTTAGCCACCAAAACCCTAACCCTAGAGCTTTATACTTCATACATCAATTAGCAAAATACTCACCATTCATGCACAAATCTTTCAACATCTACATAAAATTTTCTCAACCAAAAACTGTGAATATTTAATGAAGATCTCACTTTTTAATCTCTTAAACATGTATCTAAACTTTATACAACAAGATCTAAACTTCTACATCAATATATAGTTTATTTTAATCAAAGATAAAAAATCAATCTTTTAGGCACAATATCATCCAATCATTCAAGAATAAGTCATCATACATTCTAGGTTAGATTTTCTTGCAAACAATCCACAAATCTACATCTATTATTCATCTCTACGATTTTTCTCATAACCAACATCACAACATGCTAATATAATCATAGATTCACAAAGATCAGATCCTAGCATGCGACTACATTACTCATGAGAAAAACAAGACAATTGAGATGGAGGAGACGACCTCTTCAAGAAAATTGATACAATATAATGGTCTTCTTCTCCAGGTAATGAATCACCTCTCAAAGCCAATAAGAATCACAAAAAATCAAAAAGAAAGGGGGAGGCTGAAACTTGTTGCCCTCCTAATATAGTTCGGTATAAAATTAGGGTTTCTCAAGAAGAATTTTGCAAATAAGTCCCCATAGAACACTTCTTTACAAAATCCAATCAATTAAGTTAAGATCTCAATCAAGTAGTTCCAAAATTAATTCCCATAATCCCCCTAAATCCTCATGGTTGGATGGCCCCACTTAATCATCCATTTAAAATTTAAATTCAAAATATTGGGCTCAAATTGCTTATTTTCAAAAAAGTCCCCTTCTTTTAAAATAATTTTAAAAGTTGTTTTTCTTATTCAAAAAAATCCAAAAGTAAAAAACTTGTCAATTAAATAAGAGAAACTCATTTATTGTCACAAAATTTTAAGATTTTGCTTTTCATAATATTTGCACGTGCAAAAACAGTAACTTTACAAAGCAGTCTAAATAGTCAAATAAATTAAATTAAAATTATTTAATAATTCAAAATAATTCATTTAAACTTTTGGGGTGTTACATTACTCCCTTCTTAGAAGAGTTCAGAACTACTGCTAGCAGGGAAAACAAACAAATACAACACGGAACCTACACAAACAGTTTCGAAAAATCATTCTTCATCTGGTCTTCAGACTCCCAATGTAGCTTTCTCGAATAACTGATTCCTCCACAGCATCTTGACCCTCGGTATGACTTTATTCTGTAGCACCTTCTCTCAATGATCCAAGATTTCCACAGGTTGCTCTTTATAACTCAAATTCAGCTGTAGACCTTCAGGTACTGCAGGTAACTGATGATTCTGATCTGGTATGTATCTCTTCACCATCGACACATGGAATACGTTGTGTACCTATGCTAACTCTTCTGGTAATTCCAACCTGTAAGCCGCTTTACCAATTTGCTTCACAATCCTGTAGGGTCCAATGAACCTTGGTGCCATTTTTTCTCCTTTCCCAAACCTGATGACCCCCTTTGTTTGCGACACTTTAAGGAAAACAGTATCCCCAACCTCAAATTCCAAATCTCTGCGTCGAACGTCAACATAACTCTTCAGCCTGCTCTGAACTTCGACTAATATCTTCCGAACCAGCTCGATCTTCTCTGAAGTCTGCTGCATGATCTCCGGCCCAAACATCCGCCTTTCCCCAACTTCATACCAACATATGGGTTTCCTGCACTTCCACCAGTACAAAGCTTCATATGGCTCCATGCCAATACTCTCCTGATAGCTGTTGTTGTACGCAAACTCCACCAGTGCTAATACCTCTCCCAGCTTCCACCGAAGTCTATAACACATGATCTCAACATATCATATAGTACTCGATTCACCCTCTCGGTTTGTCCATCACTTTGTGGATGAAACACTGTACTAAAGTCTGTTCTGGTTGTAGCGCCCCGAATCCCACTACCGGAAATCCGTGACACAACTAGAATCTTTTCCTTCGAATGCATCTCAACACAGTAATAACACGGAAATTTAAAAACTTTTTATTGCCAAATAAAGTCATTACATCATTAATTACAATCATTATCTATTCTTGAACAAGGAATATAAATTACATTAAAGTTTTACAAATACTATTTGTAACAGCTACCATCCTCCACCCAGAATGGTAGTCACTTGCTTTCTACTAGAATTCCATCGAGTGGTCATGCTACTTTCCTGAGATGTGCCCTGTAGCTCGAATCTTCTACTGCGCTACTCTGATATCCCTGCACCTGCTCGAATGGTAGGTAGGTATATTGCTACTCCATTTGGATGCCCTGCTTGTCTTGAGTCCTCCGTACTCGCGGCCCGGTATCCAGCACCTAATTAAGTAATTTTTCGATATTTTTGTAATTTTTCTGCTCTGTATTTAATCTGTGATTGCATTAGAAACCTAACACCCAAAGCACTTCATCTTGAACACGAAATTCTGACATTTTACCGATGGAAATCTGTTCTAACATCTTCTGAATCTCTGCATCAGTCTTCTGGACATCGATGACGTATTCCCTCTGGTAGGCTGAAGTCACATCTGCGCCAATGACACCCCCAATCCTTGCAATACGACTTTAATATCTGCCCGATCTAGCTCCTTTCTAAATCCTTTCGTGTCGAAATAAAATGAGACAGACTGCTCTTCCGATTAAGTGCATCGACCATCACATTTGCCTTCGGTGGGTGATACTTGATCTCAGGACGAATGTCTTCTAGTACTTCCATCCAATGCCTCTAACGTATATTGTAATCTCTCTGCCGATAGATGTAGTTCACACTCTTATGGTCGGTGTACATATTACCATTTTCCCTATAAACATAGTGTCTTCATTACTTCAAGGCAAAGATAATAGCTGCAAGCTCCAAATCATGCATCAGATAGTTCTTCTCATGCGGACACAACTGTGTTGATCCAAAGGTAATGACATTCCCTTCTAGCATCAGAACACATCCCAGACCTCTGTGAGATGTATCGCTGTAGATATCGTAATCTACACCTGCTTGCGGTAACACCACAATAGGCGCTTACGTCAACCTTTACTTCAACTCCTGGAAACTAGCTTTGCACCGGTCCGTCCGTGTGAAATTCACACAATTCTTAGTCAATCTTGTCAGCGGAACTACCATATGCACGTAACCTTCAATGAAATGCAGATAGTATCCTGCCAACCCCAAGAAACTTTGGATCTCCTTCACAGTCGTCGGTCTAGGCCAACTCTTCACTGCTTCAGTCTTCTGAGGATCATTAGCCACTCCTCCTTAGAAAGGATGTGACCCAGAAATGCCACATCTGACTTTCAAAAGTCACACTTCGACAACTTGGCATACAGATTCTGCTCCCGCAACTTCTTCAACACCTCTGCTAAGTGTTCTTCATGTTCTTCCTCTGACTTCGATATACCAGGATTTCGTCGATGAACACCATGACGAATGAGTCTATGAATAGTCGCAAACCTCTTGTAACGCCCCAGCCCCAACTCAGACAATTTTATTTATTTATTAGTACAACTGCCCACCACAAGCTGCCTCTCAAAAGATACTATAGCATATTGGGCAATTATATTTATTATTTAATTAATCTTGCTCCCTACCGATGTGGGACTAAGAAAGCCCCACACTGGCAGCCCCATTCTCCCCTCTATCTGACCACGTCAGCAAGGGAGAAACCCGGGCCCCACATGTTGTCAAAGCAAAACCCATCTCATCTTATTTTTATTTATTTCATTATTACAATTTTGCCATTCAAGATTATTGCCATTATGCCATTATATATATATATATATATATATATATATATATATATATATATATATATATATATATATATATATATATATATATATATATATATACTTATACTATATTATACTAGTATTATATACTCCAAGAAATACGGGGTGTTACACCCCCCCCCCCTCATGAAATCAGCGTCCTCGCTGAGAACGGGACATGCAACCTAGCGCAGGATCTCCTTTCGAGTTGATGTGGAGTGGAGTACCCTGATTCAGCTAATTCTAAGCCAACACACTAACCTCGGCTCTCTCTCAGGCATACATCTCGCTGATGTGAAGTGGAGTATCCTGATTCAGCTAATTCTAGCGTACTGTCCCTGTTCAAACTACCAGTGTACTGACCTCAGCTCCCTCTCAAGCATACATCTCACCCACTCTTACCCACACTCGGTGTCGAAATTCGGCTCTGATACCATTCTGTAACACCACAACCACAACATAGAAAATTTTATTTATTTATTAGTACAATTGTCTACCATAGGCTACCTCTCAAAAGGTGTTATAGCTTATTGGTGTCCTTTGTTCATAGACAATTATATTTATTATTTAATTAATCTTGCTCCCTACCGATGTGGGACTAAGAAAGCCCCACACTAGCAGCCCCCTTCTCCCCTCTATCTGACCACGTCAGTAAGGGAGAGACCAGGGCCCCACGTGCTGTCAAAGCACAGCCCATCTCATCTCATTTTTATTTCATTTCATTATTACAATTATGTCATTCAAGATTATTACCATTGTGTAATACCCCGTATTTCTTGAGGAATAATATACTAGTATAATATATATATATATATATATATATATATATATATATATATATATATATATATATATATATATATATATATATATATATATATATATAACATAAGGGTAATAATGTTGAATGGCAAAGATGGTAATAATGTTGGAATTTAAATGGAGATGAGATGTTGGGCTTGGCTGCTGCTGCACGTGGGCATGGGTGACGTGGATGGCAGGTGGGGCCCAGAAAGGAAGGGGGGTTGCTGTGCTTTGACAGCACGTGCTGTCAGTGGTGGGGCTCAGAGGGGCCCAGCTGTGTTCTGACGCACGTGAGAGAGAAGAGTAGTGTGTGGGATTGATTTGTCCGACATCGAAAGAATTTGTAAATGATTAAATAATAAATAATATTGCCTATGATCAAGAGTCAACAAATCGGTTAACCACCTTTTGAGAGCCAGCCTGTGGTGGGCAGTTGTACTAATAAATAAATAAATTGACTGAGTTGGGATCGAGGTATTACAAAATGGTATCAGAGCTGACTTTCGACACCAATTGTGGGTAAGAGTGGGTGAGATGTATGCCTGAGAGGGAGCTGAGGTCAGTAAGCTAGCAGTTTGGCCAGGGTTAGTACGCTAGAATTAGCTAAATCAAGGTACTCCACTCCACATTGGCAAGATGTATGCCTGAAATGGAGCTTAGGTCAGTGAGTTGGCCTAGAATTAGCTGAATCAGAGTACTCCACTCCACATCGAGTAGAAAGGAGATCCTGCGCTAGGTTGCATGCCCTGTACTCAGCATCCTGGGTAATAATGTTGAATGGCAAAGATGGTAATAATGTTGGAATTTAAATGGAGAAGAAATGTTGGGCTTGGCTGCTGCTGCATGTGGGCATGGGTGATGTGGATGGCAGGTGGGGCCCAGGAAGGAGGGGGTTGATGTGCTTTGATAGCACGTGCTGTTAGTGGTGGGGCCCGGTGGGCCCGACTGTGTGCTGACGCTCGAGAGTGAGAAGAGTAGTGTGTGGGATTGATTTGTCCCACATCGGAAGAATTTCTAAATGATTAAATAATAAATAATATTGCCTATGATCAAGAGTCACCAAATTGGTTAACCACATTTTGAGAGGCAGCCTGTGTTGGGCAGTTGTACTAATAAATAAATAAATTGTTTGAGTTGGGGCCGGGGTGTTATAACTTTGTTCATCATATCCATGAATATTGCTGGCGCATTCGTTACCCCGTACGACATTACCAAGAACTCATAATTCCCATGTCGAGTCTGAAAGGCTGTCTTGTGTTTATCCTCCTTAACTCAGACCTGATGATAACCAGACCGCGGATCAATCTTCGAAAACACAGATGCACCCTGTAGTCGATCAGATAGATCATCAATCTATGGAAGTGGGTACTTGTTCTGAATTGTCACCTTGTTCAGTTCTCGATAGTCAATGCATATAAAATTGACCCATCTTTCTTCCTCACTAAAAGCACAGGCGCACCCCATAGTGAAGCACTCATCTGATAAACCCTTTATGCAACAATTCCTCAAGTTATTTCTTCACCTTGTCTTGCTCTACTAGTACCATCCTGTAGGGAGCCTTAGATATCGGAGCACTGCCTGGTTGAATGTTGATGCAAAACTAAACATCACACTGCAGCGGTAACCCCAGTAGCTCATCCAAGAATACTATTGGAAATCTCAGACTACGGGAATTGTCCTGACTTCAACTGGAATCTTCACCTTTGACATGGCTGCTACTACAGTCTTGCAAACATTTCTCCCTTGGAAAGTCACTATAGGTCCTCTTGGGGCCTTCACCACTACCATTTTACTCTTACACTCATTAGTGGCATCGTAGATCGTCATCAAATCTATGACCACAATCACATCGACCCCCAAAACTCCCAACTCGATGAAATCAATTCCCAAAAGTCTTCCCTCGATCTCGATATCGCACCCCGCATAATATCGATTGACAATCAACTCCTCTCCTGATGGCGTTGCTCCCGATACAACCCTGCCTGGAAAAACCTTAGGTTCCACACCATCACTTTTGCAAACTTGGGCGATACAAATGTTTGCGAAGACCCAGTATCAAACAAAACTTTTGCTTTAATTCATTGATTAAAACATGACCTGGTACATGAAGAATTTTAATGTTCAATACTTCATATTATTCTTACACAAAGTTTCATTCAATACACTTCAACCAACAACCAAAATTTCAGCATACCCGTGATTACGTTTTCAGAGTCCTCAGCATCCTTCTCTGCCAATGCAAACACTCGCCCCTGCCTCTGCGACTTGTTTTCATCAGTGCCACTCCGCTTCAGCTATGGACAGTTCGGCCGAATATGGCCCTCCTTGCCGTATTGGAAGCAAGTCAGAGTTCTCACTGCTTTACGACACACCGGCCTGATATGGCCTGACTCACCACAGCTGTAACAAGTCATCCTTTAAGCCGTACACCTCCCTTGCTGGGCTTGCTGAATCTGTCCTTTCTTCTCTCAGATATGGTTGTTGGGTGTGTCTACTATGAATTCCCAAAATTTGAGAATTATTGGACGAAGTTTGAAGGGTCAAATAATTGTGCATTGTAGCTTGATTGTCAAGGGTTGAAGTCTGCAGGTTGATATGTGCACACCTGATAGAATTAAGGGTTTTATAGCACTTTAAATGCTAAATTTGAGAAAGTGATTAACTGGAGAGTTGTAGCAGACACTCATAGCTTTCTATAACGCCCAGGATCATGTGATTCTAGTAAGAGGATAATTTGTTATGAATTTGGCAAGGTGCAACAGCTGTATGATCATATTATTATAAGGTTATTGCTAAGAGTTTTTCTAGCCCTAGTTGGCATAATTGTGATAGTCGTCAACTAGAGAAGTGAAGTAGAGGATTATACCATGCTATAGGATCTAGAATCATCGAATTTGAGTTAGTAGATGATTTTTTATGGAATTTTCATAGAGTGCTGCAGCATGATGGCTGCGAGCTAAATTGAGATATTTTAGTATTTTTCCCTTATAAGCACTTCAAACTGGACTTGGATGTGATTCTTGTGCTTATAACTCATGGTGGGCATATGGGTGTGTCACGCCTCGCTTCCCAAAAATACAGAATACGAGCACGTAACATTGGCCCAGCGAATGATTTTCATCATCCATAAGCTGTTCAGGAATCTTTACAATATTTCACAAGATAATCAGAGTCGGAAGCAAAAGATACACCCAGCAAGCACATATGAACCAAAATACCAACAAGAATACTTGAAACCAATTATATAATCTCAAGTAGTCATGATCTGAATAAAACAATTATCCTGGGTCACATTGCCCAAATACAAGAATACAAGTAACAGATACAATGTTCAAAATGAGCAACAGGAAACAAATGAAGACAGCAAAAGCTCCAGCCAACTAGAACTTTAGATCACATACTCTATCGGGCAGCTGACCATCCTGATCTGTAATTAGTGAATTTACAGGAGAAGGAAAAAGAAAAATAAGTACCCGTCAATTGCAAGTTACGGTTCACTTATAATGTATGATACAAGTACAGGGGATAGGAAATTCTAAGTAACAAGCATAGCATGGTATAAGTGTGTCAACAAAAATATAATATCTAACATGAATCAGAAAAATAGAAACAAGTAGCATGGTATACTAATAAGTACAAGCAACATGTATCAAGTATCAAGTAAACAGGTAACAAGCATCAGGTAACGGGTAACAGGTAATCAGGTATACAGGTATACAGGTAACAGGTACAAGTACAGGTAATCATGTAACAGGTATCAGGTTATGTCAAGTCTTGCTTTATTACTATCTAGGTAGCACTTCATGCACCCCAAAAACATAACACATGGTTGCTACAACAAAAAATTTTGCTTTAGATTTCGTAGTGGAGTCCATAGGGCAGTGTACTCAGGTATGGGATAACAGGTAACAGGAACAGGTAGAACGTAGTGGTTCTCTTCCGAGTACACCTTCCTATAGGAAAGTATGCAGTCAGGTACAGGAAACAGGCATAACCTAGTGGTTATCTTCCGAGTACATCTTCCTATAGGGAAGCATGCAGTTAGGTACAGGTAACAGGATCGTGAATCATGTAGTCATGAACACGTAACAGGCAGGCAGGACACATGTCCTCATCTCAGTACACATTTCTATATTTTCCACTACTAAATCTTTCCCTTAACCCCGACTTGGTCATTTATTATTATAATCAGGCATGCATGTATGTGTCACAAAACAAAGCAAGGATAACAGAGTATAAACATGTATCAGGTTCAAGGTACAAGATAAACAAGTACAGGTACAAGATAACACATAACAGGGTAAAACAACTAGCTTTCTAATTCAGGACAACACGATCATGTTGTACTAAAACAGTGATTTCCGCTACTACAAACATCCAAATCTGGATCCATCAAAGGATCTGGAAAATAGACTTCCACACGAATCCAGCAAGAAATCACAACTCAAAACTGAATCTAAATCATAAAATGCGTTCAGCCATAAATCAGTAAATTATATTCAAGTATAGGAAAATAGCAAGAAATCATCATAATAAATTTCAGGAAAAATCTGGCGTATTCCCCTATATGTCTAGCATCAAAATATAAAGTTTCATAATATTCCAGTAAAATTAGTTTAGTCAACCAAAATTTGAAAACATCAAGAAACGATACTTTGGAAAATCTAGAATTCCCAAACACTACTGTACGAAAACTGAAATATCTCGCAAGCCGTGAAACGAAATCCAAATCTGCCAAAGGGCGATGAAAATAGACAAAATATATTAACTTTCATATTTCATGAACATTTTTCATACAGTAAAAGGAAATGGGGTGAAAACATAATTCTTTACAGAACAGTAACCAAAATACAGCATGTATAGTTTTCATAAACAGGCATGAAACAACGCATAACTCACCAATAAAATCCACCAAAATTCTGGGTAATCCCTAACTAGATAAAGAAATACTGAATAAAGTTTTCAATCAAAATAATATGTGTAGCATCAGTAATAAAATCATTTAGTTATCAAAATCAACAGGAAACAAAATCTGGAAAAGGTCGACACCTCTGCAGTAAATCAGTCATATCTCACACATACGAACACGAAATCAAGCAAGGTTAGAGGGGTTTGAAATAGACGAAATTCTCTAAAACTCATGTTTTATACCGAAATTAAGTTACTGACTTCAAGGCAATCCAAAACAACAAACAAAACGGATCAGCGACAAAATACAGATTTCTCCCTTTAACAACAACTCGACATATATCATACCAAACTTGTTCAAAGCACAACCAAACATGAATTCGAGTCTACCAAGTGTCCAAACATCATGAATTAGGGTTATTAACATATCTAAATCAAGCCTATCATATGGTTCTTAACAATTATCCAAATTCTCACAAAAGGTCTCACATACATGATCAAAATCAAGAACGGGCAAATCCTAAGTTAATTCATGTCCATATTGTGTCGTAAGTCATCTATGGTCAAATTTTCATAATAGAGACAAAACCCATCAAGCATATCACAAACAAGAGTCGTCTCTAGACCCAACTACATTATAGGTGATATTTTTGACTTGTATCAAACAAATGAATTGGAGTACAAGTTACTTGCCTTAATCGGGGATGAAAACAACGGAAATCAAGAATAACGGGAACGGATTCCCGACAACGAACCAACGAACGGATCGAACACGAACCACGATCACGAATAAGATCACGAATCCAAAAAAAAAAATAACCCACGAACACGATCGGACGGCTGAGATCATGAGATCAAGAGATCAAGGCAATCAGATCAGATCGGACGACTCTGATCGAAGATCGAGATGTGCTCAGTATCTTGATGATGAAGATGTTTCGGGCCAGATTGACGATCGGACGGTCCACAATCAAAGCAAATCAAGAACTCCATGATGGATGAGATCAAGATCCAATCGAACAGTGAACAATCGAAGTGCTCATCAAGATAGTGATCAACAGCCCACGGTCCACTTGATCAAAACCAAAGATCAAGATCCATGGACGGCCAAGATTCAATATGATCCAAAAACCTACTTGATCAAACAAAACAACCCAGCAATCCACTGGCTAGGTGGCAACCGGCGACAACACTCGGCGGGTGCGGGGCACGCAACACGATGGTGGCCACGGGTGGCTGCAGTAAGGGCAGAGGAGCACCGGGTGCGGCGCTGGATGGCAGCCATGGACAGGCGGCCTGGGTACAGCGGCACCGCAGGGCCGGCGGGGGAACACGGAGGCAGCTCAGAGGATCGCGAGGATGGGTTGTCATCTGGCGAGGGCGGCGCAGCAGTGGGACAATGGGAGGCTAGCGTCTTGGTAGTCGCTGTCACTGGCTGCATGGGGAGACGAACGGCTGGGTAAGGTCGCGACGGTGGAGGCACCGCCGCAGGTGGCTGCGGATGGGGTGCAGTCGCGGCGCGGCGTGGCACGACTGGGGGGTTGCGAGGGTGATGTCGAGGGAGACGGGAGAGAGACGGATGGGGAGAGCGGGAGGGAAGGTGAAGCGGCGCAAGGTGTGAGGAAGGTGAAGAGGCAGGTTGGGTAAAATAAGTTTGGGTATATATAGGGGTTAAACGGGTTCTGGGTGCAGGGGAGAACAGATGGGTAAGGTAATTTAAATGGGCTAAATGGGTTTAGGTGGGTAACGGGTAGTTAGGGTTAATGGATAGTTGGGTTTGGTTATTAATAGGATTTGGGTAATAAATAGGGTTTTAAAAATTCAATAGGAAAAATAAATTAACCAATAAAAATATTGTTCATAATAAAAATGCAATTTCAATTACAAAATATAATTTATTTAAAATACTACAAATATAGTTAGAAGATAAAAGTGGATTTTTAATAACTAGTTGAAATAACAATAATAACAATAATACTAATAATAACAATAATAAGAGATTTAATAACAAAATATAAGAAATGTATTACAATATTTAAATCAAATAAGATAGTCACAAATAAAATTTTTGAACGAAAACAAATTTGAATATGAGTTCCAACAATATAGTTTGACCAACGAAATTTGAAAACCGGAAAAATAATTTGCGAAAAGTTTGAATACAGAAAATACACAAAAATACGTTTTTAGGAAAACAGGGGTTACAGGGTGAGTTGGGAGAATAAATGTGACCCATGTTTTCCTAAATACGTATTTCTATGTATATTCGGATTTTTGATTTTTGTAAATTGTTTTTCCGCTCTTAAACTCTTTTTTTAAAATTCGTTTTTGGATCTTCTATTAAAATCTATGTATAATCAAAAGTTTAATTTGTAGTTTTTTTCCAATGATTTTTACATTGTAATACTAACCCTATTATTCTTCTTATTATTATTATTATCGTTATTTTTACTACTATAAGTATTATTATTTTTATTGATTTTACCTTTTGATTTCACAATAAAATTTCTATATATTTTTATTAATATATTTTCCCCTTCTTATTGGATTTTTAAACCCACTATTACCCAATACCCTATTTTCTATTTAACCCATACCCTTGTTATAAATACCCAATACCCATTTAAATACCCAAACCCAACTACCCAATATCTGTTTACACCCTAACCCACTACCCAAACCCATTAATTATTACCCTAACCCTACCCGTTAAGAACCCATACAACCCGAAACCCTACTCAGCTTTAACCCTAATCCTATCTGCATATTTATATGCACGTGCTTCTTCACCTTCCCTATGCAGCCGCCCCCACCTATTTACCTTCCCATCCTGCATATTACCTCAGCCCCGTCTCCCTCTCTCTGCCCTGTTCCTCGGTGCTCCTCCACCTCCCTACTCCCGCTCGCCTCCTTGACCTTCCGGTCCTCCTCTTCATCCACCCCGTCGCCCTTTCCCCTGTGCTGTCGCAACCGCAGCCAATAGTCACCACAGCACCAGCATCTCCGCCCTGCACATCCTGTCACGATGTTGTGCCATGCCACCGCCGTGTCCCCTAACAGCAGTGCCGCTCTGTAGACCAGTGCACCCATCCCTCGGCAGTGACCTCCACAGCGCCGCCTGTCGACTTCAGTCGTCGCCAGCAGCCTTACTGCTTCTCCCTCGACATCGGCAAGCGGCAGCGCTCTCCCCTACAGAGGCAGCCAGAGCACCCGTCGGTGCGCCCTCCTTCAGTGCTATTGCCCCGTCCGTTGTTCTCTCTCCCTCTCTTCCTCGTGCTCTCGGGGTTGAGTGTGTGTGCGTGGTTATTCGTTCGTGGATTGTGTGTTGGATCTCGGGTGATTGTAGTGTGTGTTCTCGTTGGTTCATTTGAGTTCGTGTGTTTGTTGGGTTTTGATCATGTTGGTTGTGGGCCGTCCGTTTGATTGTGATCTTGATCTTTTGATCTTGATTGATTGATTCTTGGCCGCTCGATCGTGATCATCATAACTTCATCATCACCTTGATCTAGACCGTCCGATCTTGTTGATCTTGATCTTGATCTTGATCTTCGATCTGATCCGTCCGATCCGATCTGATCATGATCTTCATCGCTCTTGGATCTAGCCGTTCGATCTCTTGATCTTCATCATCTTGATCATCGAGATCCGTGCTTGTGTTTTGTGTTTGCGATCGTGATCCTGTTCGTTGGAGTGTGTTCGTGATTGGTTCATAATTCGTTCGTTTGTTGAGTTCGTGCCCGGAATCCATTTTCGTTACTCTTGCTTTTTGCTCCGTTCCTGTCGTCGTCTTCTAGGCAAGTAACTTGTATTAAATTCCTTTGCAAATACAAGTACTAAATACCGTCTGTAGTGTAGTTGGGTTCTAAAGACAATTTGTGTGTGAATCCCCTGTTGATATTGTCTCTATTGTGATGATTTGACCATAGTTGCCTCACGACATACATATGACATGTTACAACCTAGGATTGACCACTTTTGATATGTATGTTCATGCTATTTTGTGATATCTGTGCTTGATGTGTTATTCGTGATATACTTGTCGAATACTTGCAAAATACCTTATATCATGTTGCTTGGACATCTAGTATACTATATTTCGTGTTTGAGTTGATTTGGATGAATTTCGTGTGATCTATGTTGATTTGTTTATGAAGAACAATTTTGAAATTTCTGTTACCCTGATGTTGTTCAGTATTTTAAACCTTATTAAGGTCAGTATTTGAAAATATTTTGTGAACATGAACTATAGAGAATTCTGTCTATTTTCCAATCCTTTCGACGGATCTCGGTTTCGTTTTACGGTTTGTGAGTTATGTTGATTTTACTACAGTAGTGTTGAAAGATTTTCAGATTTTGTTTTCTTTGAATTATGAAGAGTAATTTATTTTTATTCTGGTGTTAAAATTATTATTCTGATCTAAAATTTTGCTCAGTACTTCTTAACTAGATTGGGGTTTATCCAGATGTTTGGTGGATTTATTTGAGGGTTTTTACAAACCTTTTCATGCTTACAAATAAAGATTTTACATCCAGAATTTTCCATACTGTTCAGTAAAGGACCTGATTTTCGACCTAATTCTACTTACTATTTGTAAAATATTTCTGAATATGGAAGTTATCCTACTGTATCTATTTTATTACCCTTTTGGCATATTTGGATTTCGATTTATGGTTTACGAGATATTGCTGTTTTCGTACTGCATTGTTTGTGATTTCAGATTTACAAAACTGTCGTGTCTTGCTGTTTTCTGATTTTACTTGACTACTCTATTTTTGTTGGAAAATTATGAAACTTGATTTAATGTTATTGAACATATAGGAAATACCCCAGATTTTTTGTGGATTTAATTAATGAGTTTTCATGCTGTTTTCCTAGCTTTGAATACAAAATACTGATTTCTGACTGAATACGTTTTCTAGATTCAAACCTGTTTTGAGACTTGATTTTGTGAAATATTATATGACTTATATATGTTTGCTGGATTCGGAAGGGAGTCTATTTTCCAAATTCTTCGACAGGTTCAGATTTACATATTTGTAGCAACGGGAATCCCTGTTTCAGTACAGTAGTGTCTTGCTGTCCTGAATTAACATTTGCATGATTTTATACCTTTATGAACTGTCTGTCATCCGTACCTGTTTATCTGTCACCCTGAACCTGTTACATGTTTATACCATGCTATTGTCACTCTGTTTTCTGCATATAAATGTCTGTCTGATAATAATAACAAAATGACCAAGCTGGGGTTAAGGGAAAGATCTAGTAGTGGAAAATATAGAAATGTGTACTGAGAAGAGGGCCCGTGTTCCCTATCAGTTACGTGTTCATGACTACATGATTCAGGACTCTGTTTGTCTGACCCTGACTACATTACTTCCCTATAGGATGGTGTACTCAGAAGAGAACTCATAGGTTCTATCTGTTTGTATGATCTGATTATCTGATATTTGTCTGTCTGATCCCTGAGTACACTGCCCTATGGACTCCACTACGAAATCTAAACGAAATTGTTAGAATATAGCAACCATGTGATAAAAAGTTGGGGCACATGAAGTGCTACCTAGATAGTAATCACAAAAGACTTATAAGAACATGACATATGTTATCTGTCTGACTATCATCTGACACTATCATTTGTATATCTGTCTGCATACCATCTGACACTTGACACTTGACACATGTTATCTGTATCTGTTAGTATACCATGCTATCTTATTTGTTTTCCTGATTCATGTTAGACATTATATTCTGTTGATATACCTATACCATGCTATGTTTGTTCTGTTGTTATTTTATATTTGTTATTTATCACATGTACTTGTATCTTACACTACATGCGGCCCGTAACTTGCACTGACGGAAGTTTGTTTTCTTTTTTCCTTTTTTCTGCAATTTATTAATTGCAGATAGGATGACCAGTTGCCAAATGGAGTTGGTGATATGAGATATTAATGCTGGAGTTATTTTATTATTATTTCTACTGCTTATTTGAACAATTGTATTTGATACTTGGATTTATTTGTATTTTGGCAATGTGACCTATGATATTGACTTATTCAAATCTGATTTATTTAGAATTATATTATATTTTGGTTTCGAGTAAATTTCTATTGGTATATCTGATTCGATTATGCATACTTGGTTGATTCTTTTGCTTCTGACTCTGATTATTTCTGTGAGATGTTGTAAAGATTATGAACAGCTTATGGATGATGAAAATCATTCGCTGAGCTTAGTCATGTATCCGTCTTCCGTATTTCCTTTTTGGGAAGCGGGGCGTGACAATAAAATTATACGATTGATTTATCGTATGTTTAGCTTATAGTTTGCCTAGGGTTTGTTGATACCCTAGAGCCATCAACCCAGTAGACAAGTATTGAAATGACTTTCTGCCTCGAAAATTGTGGTTTTCCCTTGGGCACCATCGGATCGGTTACCAAGAGATATTTGATCATGAGCCAGGATATTAGATAAGATCCAAGTCAGAGGTGGTGGCGATTGGGTCGCCGGTGGTGTCTTGGGTTGATAGGCTAGGTCTGATCTTTATGATCTGGGAATTAACTGGACAACTGGATGATTAACCTGCATGAATGATAGCCAGTGAATGTTTTGGTCAAATTACCCACCTCGTCTAGAATGGGTTGATGCCCTAGGTCACTCAATGACTTGATATTCGTAGTTTGTGTTTGTTTCACCTCATTTATCGGGTATAGGGCACTCCCTTGGGCGATGTTGTACTGCACGCAGAAGGTCACGGGCCAGGGACATTGGTCGAGGACCAAGGCACTCCTTTAGGCGTCGTTGTACTACTCGCCAAGGGTCACGGGCCGGGGATATGGGTCGAGGACCTATAGAGGTGTTGGCAGTCGAGGAATGTCGATTCGCCATGTTGGTTATTGTTGATAGGGACGTTTGGGCTCAATTGTTTAGACGTTAGGTGTGATTGGATGAATAGCATGATTTGGTAATTGATGTTTTTAACTTTTTTCTTTATTTTTCACTTGAGGACCGAGTTGGTGTTAGGGGTGATACCTTATAATCCGACTTGTTCTAAAGGCCAGCACTAGGCAGGTGTTTACCAGGATTGTCTCTTTCTGTCGTAGGGATACGTGCGGTGCCTTCTAATGAGTTGGGAGCATGCGTTCCGTATCTCGCTCTGTTAATTTCTGAAGTTTCATGGTAAGAACGGGAAGGTTTCCTAGAGGTTCTATGTTGGTGACAGACGGGCCATAGGATTGCGGACTGTATGCGCCTTCGGCACCACTGGTATACTGCAATCTACCTGGTAGTTCGTCATGGCTTTTGGGTGAGATCTGGTGCTGGGGTGCCGCAGGGACCGAGCACTAGTGGCAAATAGGGACACGACTATGTGTCTACCGAAATGGGACTAGACCGAATTGCAGCCTCACCAGCCATGTTGTATCTGTCAGGAATAGGATGAGCACAAAAGTAGAATGCAATGCATGGTGAGGGTTTGAAACCCTGAATTTGGAGAAGATGGCTTGATTTGAAGTGTATGTAGTATGGGATGCATGCGTTTCCAAAGTCTTGCTGACATTAGATTAAGTGCATCTGTTTCTCTCCACATTGTGTACTGTCCATTAGACTTCATGTCATGGAATACACAAACAGTAGGAAATTGGGATGCACATTTCTATTTTCATCAAGACTGATTGTAATTGTACAAGTTTATAAATCACAGTTTCTTATCAGCATTGTGTCAGTATACGTATTGACATGCCCGCTCAATTAGGTGTTGGATGCCGAATCGCGAGTGCGGAAAGACTCAAGGATAGCAGAGCATCCAAGTGGAGTATCCAGTGTACATCCCCACCAATAAGCAGTTGCAGAATCAGAGTAGTGCAGTGGAAGACTCGAGCTGCGTGGCGCATCTCGAGGAAATAGCTTAACTACTCGGTGGAGTTTCTAGTAGGATCTTCTAACTACCGTGCTGGGGTACAGACGGTACTTGTTACAAAATAATATCAGTATCTGTAATATGTTGATGTAATTTGTATTTCTTATTTCAGAACAAGATGATGATGTAATAACTCTGGTGGCAAATAAAAGTTTTTAATTTCCCGTATTATTACTATGTTGAGATGTATTTGAAGGAAAAGATTCTGGTTGTGTCACGGATTCCGGTAACGGGGATCTGCGGCGTTCCAAAGTGGTATTAGAGCTGACTTCAAATTGCAGTCTAACATAGTAAGAAATTAGACTTGAATGCCAGGTAAGTTTAGTTTAGTGGCAGATAGGATGATCGTAAATCTTAAGGTAGCACTTTTCAACTTATGATTATGACCTTTCCTATATCTGAACCGGCTCTAGTGTATTTCATTCTTTACTAACAAGCTTGGTGGAACCGGATATTGGGAAGAACACGGCTGCAACCGGACATCAATGGAGGCAAACCTACAACTAGATATCGGGAAGGAAAGTCTGCAACCGAAAGTCAAGAAGGCAAACCTGCAACTAAATGTCAAAAAAGCAAATATGTAACCTGATGTGAAGGTAGCAAGTCTGCAACCAAATGAAAAATGAAGGCGAGCCGCAACACAGGAGTTGAGGAAGAACAATTGCCCGCACTGACGACCTCAATATCGAGACTAGAATTTGAGAAAGGCACTGGTGGAAGTCAGCAGAAACCAGATGTCACCGCCAGGAACGAATCCAGCCTTGGCTCGAGAAAGGATCTGTCGACGAACAACTTAATCATTTTCCAGAAGCGGTGGAGTTCTCCAAGATTGGTTTATAATCAAGCAACCACCAGCAGCACGCCAAGGAGGATGTCTCGCCAAGACAAAGGATGACCACGCCAAGCATATAGCAAAATCAGCAAAGGAGCTGCTAGAAGACTAAAGTGGCAATCCGTGACTTCATCCTTTTCTAAGGAGGGAGTGGTCACCAATCAAAATTCTATGCTACCCGAAGAGCTTTAAAGAAAGGGAGGCACTTCTCCCCTGACTTGGAGAGGAAGCGACCAATAGCAGCAAGGCGGCCTGTAAGCTTCTGGACTTCTTTGATCATAGTGGAGTCATGTCGAGGATGGGGTTGATCTTCTCGGGATTAGCTTTGATTCCTCTTTGACTCACCATAAATCCCAGAAAATTTTCCGAGGAAACCCCAAAGGCACACTTTCAGGGGTTCACTCTCATGTTGTTCATCAAGAGTACATTGAAGGCTTCTTGGAGGTCGATGACATGGCCTTCTTTCCTAAGGTTCTTCACGAGCATATCATCCATGTACACTTTCATGTTTCGGCCGATCTGATCTCTAAACACTTTGTTCACCAAGCGTTGATATGTGGCCCCAACATTCTTCAACCCAAACGGCATAACTTGGTAGCAATAGAGCCCCTGATTGGTGATGAAGGACGTATTCAGGATGATTGGCGGGAACATTCGGATATGATTATATCCCGAAAAAGCATCCATAAAACTTAATAACTCATGGCCTGAGGTAGCATCTATCAAGGCATCTATGCTGGGGAGAGCGAATGGGTCTTTTGGACAGGCTTTATTGAGGTTGGTTAAGTTTATGCAGATTCTTCACTTGCCTTTGGCCTTCTTGACCATTACAGTGTTCGCTAGCCACTCAGGGTAGCCATCTTCCTGGATGAATCGGCTGCTAGAAGCTTCTCGACCTCTTCTTTGATGGCATGTTGCCTTTCAGGCATAAATTTACGGTGCTTCTGCTGGATAGTCTTGGTTTCCGGATCTACTCTTAAGAAGTGCATAATTAAGTCTTCGGTAATTTCTGACATATCCTCGGCGGTCCAAGAGAACAGGTCCTGATTCTCTCAAATGCAGATGATAAGTTGCTCCTTCACTTGGTGGGGGAGTGATTTGCTCACTCGAAAACACTTAGCTTTATCTTATTCAGAGAAAAGGATTTCTACTAGTTCATCCACGAGTTCGGAGCTAGCTTTTCCCATATCAAGGGGGAGTTCAAAGGCATCGATGGGAAGGACTAATCCCCCTATGGTAGCTGTGTAACACGCCCGAGCGGCTTCCTGACTTCCTTTGGCTTCCCCCACTCCTGCAGCTGAAAGGAATTTTATTTTTAGGTGGTACATTGATGCGACCGCTTGGAGGGTTGCTAACCCTGGGCGGCCGAACATAACATTGTAGGCGGACTTCATATCGACCACCATGAAGTCTAACGCTTCTGTGTGAGCAGTCGGAGCTTTCCCTAAAGTAACGTCGATGGTCACATTTCTTCGATCCTTACGGGGACTCCAGAGAATCCATGGAGGGTGTGTTGAGATCTCAGTTATCTAAATGAATAGATAATCTAAACAAAAATTAAAAAAACCTCGCAAGTGTACGAATCGTTTACAGAAGCGTAGTGAAAAGCAAGGGTCGATCCCACAGAGATTGTAGTAAATAACTTACTAATCAATAAAACAGAAATGCTTGTTATAAAGTTTTGTCTGAAAGGAAGAGAAAGATTAACATCTAGATCAAGTAGTTCTCAATTTGGTTAATTTGAACCACAAAAATATCTATTGAATTAGTTGGGCTCGATTTCCACCTATAGCCAAGAATGTTCGATCAACTTCTACACTACTCTGATCACTCATGTTTGTTCATTTAAGAGCATGGTATCTACTTCTTAAATTAAAGATTTCCCTGGGCTAAGAAATTAGGCATGGTATCTACTCTAATTCGTTTCTCTCCTTAAGTGTTTTAGCATGATATCTACTAAGTTGCACTGGAAGAAAGCATAGAAACTGTGGAAATTAACAAACACTCAAAGCTCTAGAAGTTGGTATCAAATCTAGATCCTCCAAGTTGATTAAACCAAAGAACCTAATAGATTCTTGTGTTACTAATTATGAGCATAAAACTTGATTATTTCAATTACTCATATCACAGATTCAATTTTATAATACTGTTTATTATAAATTTGATCAAGAATAACCAGGTTTAATTAATAAGTGATCGGAGTAATGCAAAAGAAGATTTATTACATGGCTAAGGTTTCAATCTGCCCAAAATGAATTTAGTTGCACATAATCCAACTTTTATTTACTAAAAGTTTTGAATACATGACTCGAATGAATTAACAAAGAACAAAAATTAAAGAGAGAAGAAGAAACATTGATTTGTATGATGATCAGCTTGAAACCAATCAGCCTGAAGTCGACTTGATCTCCTCTGAAGTTGACTTGTTCTCCTCCCCACTCAATGCCGAGTTTTCGTTCTCTCTATCTCCTCCCTTTCTTTTTTTTTTCTCCTCATATGATCCTTCGATCGATCCTCTTTTTATAGCTACTTTTTCCCTCATCTGCAGATCTCAAGCTCTAGATTTCAATCTCCTTATCTACCGGATATGGATTGAGTCAAATCCTCTTCATTAACTACCAGACCAGATCTCCTGATTTTTGGGAAATCGTTATTTTCAGTTATACAATATTTGTTTCCTGGATTTTGATAGCTCAATCTGATTTGTTTTGCGGATTTTGATAAGGGTGTATCTCAGCTGTGCTTATCTCTAATTCCCGTTGAATGCCAGTTCAGTCGACTATTGGCTAAGAATCAGTCGACTGTTCCGCGAACTTTTGGAAACTCAAACCAGTCAGAGCAGTCGACTGTTGACTATGAGTCAGTCGACTATTCTGCGAAGCTTCAGAAACTCAACCCACTCTGTTCAGTTGACTGTCGTTGAGGAATCAGTCGACTGTACTCAGGAGCTTCTAACAAGTGCAAAATTAAGGTTCTTCATTCCAGTGTATCATCCTCACAGTGATGGATTAGTCTTGAATAAATCTCGAATCCGCTTCATTTAGTTGCTTTTAGACTGTTTCCTATAGAAAAGAGAAAAGAAGAATAAATTACCAAAGATAGAGAGTTTAATTGTCTAATTGCATTTAGATTATTGCTCCAAAATGTGGACATTAACAAATTTATCAAATACCCCCAAACTTAGCTTTTGCTTGTCCTCAAGTAAAAATGAAAACTGACACTACAAGCATCGCAAGAACACCTTGACCCTTCCAACATTTACCTCAGAGAACTTGCTACTTTTAGTGTCAAGATTAGAACAAGCATTAAGATAGGTCTAAAAGAAGTTTTAATTCAAATGTTAATCACTATATAAAGGAATACTCAACTTGAAAATCAATAAGTAGGGTGACCAATGCTTATGCAACAAAATCATGGTTAAGGTTAGCAAGCTCAACTATATTTCAACTCCAAAATATCACCATGGCATACACTCCCAATAAAAATAATAGCTCACATTAACATGGGTAGTTCAAATTAGATCTCTTGACAAATATTCATTACTTGGATGAAATGAAACCATATGCTTGATCTTGCTACTACATCTTCACTCCATTGATTTGCATAATACTTGGATCAAAAGGTCTTATATAGGTTGTAATGGGGCCATGGGTGGGGGTTAAACAATTGAAGGGAAAAAGGAATACAAAATTTCTGAAGAATTAGTAGAGCAACTTGTATTGTTCTAAGAGATTATATTTCTCCCCCAGCCCCCCCCCCCTCCGTTTTTTTTTAAAATTTAAATGCAATCATGAGGCCATATATCACAGGCCTATACTTTATTTCTACCAACACCTCTCAACCACCCACAACTCAGCAATTTTCATTTGATGAACAAATTTTCATATTTCTTATGACAAATCCTCCAACTTTTCTTTCCATTTTTATATATAGTTCAACCCCTCACCTTGACATACCACATCTCTTTTACAATTTTTGCTCTACTAACTCAATAGATATAGGTAAGGTAACCTATTTATCTAGGCATGGTTAAGGATGATGTGTCTTACAAAAAGAAAGCTTTTATAGGCTTCAAAGGGGCAACTAGTGAATAATTGATGTTGGGTAGGCTATTTGTCTTTGGTGATAGATTCTTAGGTGCCTTAATCACTTCCAAGTTTTCATGCAAAATCCAAAATAAGTTTCGAAAAGTAACAAAAACAAGTTCTAGTTCATCTCAAGAATGTAGATACATGTAGTCAACTAAATCATGAATATTGAGATCTTCAAGTGTATGACTCTCTCAAAAAAAATATATATTAGGCTCAAAACTCACAATTTGTGTATTTAAGTTTACTCATAGTTGAACTTGCTACTCTCTTTCAAAATTCGTCGAATTGACATGGCCAAATGAATAAAAGTTTCAAGCATGATCCATATGATAAGTTATTAACATTTTTAAAGATAAAGACCAAAATTAATACTTGTTCTCCACTCTCTTCCTATAGTAATTGAGCGCATGTTCTCATCATTGTTGTTAGAAAGGGTAATTTTTTTTTTAACACAAAATCAAAAGACTCCAAATGTGAATAAATACCCCCAAACTTAGATGGAACATTGTCCTCAATGTTTGAAAAAAAATTAAAATAGGCATGTGTCACCATCCACTTTGAAGGAAAGAAAATGAATAAAGAGATGAATAGAAAAATGAATAAAGAGAAAAGTGTAAGAACTTTCCTGACAATTGGGTTGCCTCCCAATAAGCGCTGCATTTCTTGTCTTCAGCTAGACTTGACGAGTTTATGCAATGTATTGAGCTGTTCTTGTCCTCTAGGGTTTGGTATAGTTTGTGATCGGAGTTCTCCTGCCTTCCTTTCACTTAACTCCTTAGCAATTTGACCAATTTGGGTCTCCAATTTTTGAATGGCCTGCCCGTGTTGGTTGCTTGTTTGATGTTGCTGTTGGAGTAATTGAAGAACGGTGGATTCGAAATCCAACTTCTTCTGTTCTTGAACTGGCCGATCAAACCCATTCCCGATCTGGAAGTGCCGCGCAGGCTCTTGTGTGATTTGAGTGCCCTGATTATTGTTCCATGAGAAATTTGGATGGTTTCTCCACCCTGGGTTGTACGTGTTCGAGAAGGGGTTGTTCTTGGGTGGATACACGCCCTGTCCTACGTAGTTTGCATGCTCCTGATCTGTGAAAGAAGACATGAGACATGCATCAATTGTATGATCAAAGTGAGAACAAATTGCACAAATTTCTTTTGCTTGGTTTTTCACGCCACCTAGCATCAAAATTGCATTAACAAGCATATCAATGTTTTTGTTCATGGTTACCATTTCTAATTGCATGTTATTACTACTAGAAATTTCGTAAACTCCCGATTTTTTCGAAAAACCCCTTCCCCTTGTTGAGAATTGTTGTGAGTTCTCGCTGAGTTCTTCGAATAGCTCGATGGCCTCCGCACCACTCTTCCTCATCAAGATTTCATTGCAAGCTGAATCTACAATTGCTTTGTTAGTGTCATTTAAACCCTCATAGAATGCTTGTACCTGATCATCCTTAGGCATGTTGTGTGTAGAACACTTGAGAAGTTTGTTCTTAAAGTCCTTCTATGCCTCGAAGAATAAATCGCCATCTTTTTGTTGGAAGAGTTCAATTTCCTTTTTTAGTTGTTTGGTTTTCTGAGCTGGAAAGAATTCCTTCAAGAACTTTGTTGCCAATTGCTCCCATGATTGAATTGATCCTGGTTCCAAAGAATTATACCACAATTTAGCATTAAGTTTTATTGAAAATGGAAACAAAATTAACCTGATTTGTTCAGGGGTAAGCCCTTGGACGCTTTGCGTTCTGCAAAGATCAAAGAAATCTTGCAAGTGGAGATGAGGATCCTCATCTAGTTTGCCACTAAAGTGGGGAACCATGCTGAGTAATTGAGGTGATAAGTGCATATTCCCTGTGACATTAGGTTGATAAGCTATGCAAGAAGGTTGCTCAATATTCTTCGGAGTGAATCTGTCCTGCATTGGTACTCGATTTGGTACTTCCTCACCCATTGTTGCTTTTGGAATGTTTTGCGGTACAGTCGACTTACACCCTAAAGACAGTCGACTGGACTGGCTTAGTTTGTGCAGAGTGTGCTCTATCTCTTGGTCAATAGGTAGTAGCTTGGGATGCAGTGATCGTCTCCCGTGCATACACCAAAGTCATGTAATCTCAAATTGGATTGTACCTAAAAAAAGTGAATATTCATAGTTTTCAGTAAATAAAATAATTTTTTTTTAATTTTATTTTATTGATTTGCAAGTTAAAGTACTAAACAATCCCCGGCAACGGCGCCAAAAACTTTTTGAGAGCTCAGTTATCTAAATGAATAGATAATCTAAACAAAAATTAAAAAAACCTCGCAAGTGTACGAATCGTTTACAGAAGTGTAGTGAAAAGCAAGGGTCAATCCCACAGAGATTGTAGTAAATAACTTACTAATCAATAAAACAAAAATGCTTGTTATAAAGTTTTGACTGAAGGGAGGAGAAAGATTAACATCTAGATCAAGTAGTTCTCAATTTGGTTAATTTGAACCACAAAAATATCTATTGAATTAGTTGGGCTCAATTTCCACCTATAGCCAAGAATGTTCGATCAACTTCTACACTACTCTGATCACTCATGTTTGTTCATTAATGAGCATGGTATCTACTTCTTAAATTAAATATTTCTCTGGGCTAAAAAATTAGGCATGGTATCTACTCTAATTCCTTTCTCTCCTTAAGTGTTTTAGCATGATATCTACTAAGTTGTACTTGAAGAAAGCATAGAAACTGTGGAAATTAACAAACACTCAGAGCTCTAGAAGTTGGTATCAAATCTAGATCCTCCAAGTTGATTAAACCAAAGAACCTAATAGATTCTTGTGTTACTAATTACGAGTATAAAACTTGATTATTTCAATTACTCTTATAACAGATTCAATTTTATAATACTGCTTATTATAAATTTGATCAAGAACAACCAGGTTTAATCAATAAGTGATCGGAGTAATGCAAAAGAAGATTTATTACATGGCTAAGGTTTCAATCTGCTCAAAATGAATTTAGTTGCACATAATCCAACTTTTATTCACTAAAAGTTTTGAATACATGACTCTAATGAATTAACAAAGAACAAAAATTAATGAATTAACAAAGAACAAAAATTAAAGAGAGAAGAAGAAACACTGATTTGTATGACGATCAGCTTGAAACCAATCAGCCTGAAGTCGACTTGATCTCCTCTGAAGTTGACTTGTTCTCCTCCCCACTCAATGCCGAGTTGCCGTTCTCTCTATCTCCTCCCTTTCTTTTTTTTTTCTCCTCATATGATCCTTCGATCGATCCTCTTTTTATAGCTTCTTTTTCCCTCATCTGCAGATCTCAAGCTCTAGGTTTCAATCTCCTCAAGTACCAGATATGGATTGAGTCAAATCCTTTTCATTAACTACCAGACCAGGTCTCTTGATTTTTGGGAAGTTGTTATTTTCAGTTATACAATATTTGTTTCCTGGATTTTGATAGCTTAATCTGATTTGTTTTGCGGATTTGGATGAGGGTGTATCTCAACTCTGCTTATCTCTAGTTCCCGTTGAATGCCAATTCAGTCGAGTATTGGCTAAGAATCAGTCAACTGTTCCGCGAACTTTTGGAAACTCAAACCAGTCAGAGCAGTCGACTGTTGACTATGAGTCAGTCGACTGTTCTGCGAAGCTTCGGAAACTCAACCCACTCTGTTTAGTCGACTGTCGTTAAGGAATCAGTCGACTGTACTCATGATCTTCTAACAAGTGCAAAATTAAGGTTCTTCATTCCAGTGTATCATCCTCACAGTGATGGATTAGTTTTGAGTAAATCTTGAATCCGCTTCATTTAGTTGCTTTTAGGCTGTTTCCCATGGAAAAGAGAAGAAGAATAAATTACCAAAGATAGAGAGTTTAATTGTCTAATTGCATTCAGATTATTGCTCCAAAATGTGGACATTAACAAATTTATCAGGGTGTATCCGGCGGGCTTGAGACGACATCGCTTAAGTTTAAGGCCCTGAAACACATTCAAAAAGTGGATCTTGACTGAACTACCATTATCAACCAGAACTCGGTGCCCTTCATGGTTCGCCATACACATGCTGATCATGAGTGCTTCGCAATGGGGAGTTCGGACGCCTTCCAAGTCTCGATCTGAGAAGGTGATGCTAACTCCTGAACCTTTCGGAGGAGGGATGTTTTGTATGGAATTTACCTCTCGAACGAAGGCCTTCTTAGATTAGTTGGAGCCACCCCATAGGTCCTCCATGGATTGCATGAAATATCTCCATCCGCCCCGATCCCTGGGACTCAGTTGGCCTCCCTGCCTGTTTTTTGGGTCCCCTCGGAGGAGGAGGTTCGGTGTCATTTACCTGGGCAAATTTGACGAGGTATCCTCGTCAAAGCAACACCTCTACTTCGTCTTTAAGGGCTTGGAACTCATCTGTAAGGTTACCATGATCCTTGTGGAAGGCACACCACTTTGTTTTATCCCATCTTTTTCTTGGGGCATTCATCTTGGGCGGAGGTCGAATGATCCCATACTTGTCAACCTCCATAAGAATGGTGGACATGCTTGCATTTAGTGGGGTGTACTTTTTAAAATGAGGCATGGAAGGTGGGCGGAGCTGACCCGAGGCATCCTTCTGGGATTTTTGGGGTTCATCTTCGTTAGTGCCTTTTGTTTGTTCCCGGATGAAGGCATCTTCTACTCTTGGAGGCGGATCGCCTTTTCGACTCAGATGTACTTCTTAACTTTCTGAAGGAGGTCAGAGAAGTCCCGAGGAGGTCTTTTGACGAGGGAAGCTTTAAGGCCATCATGCTTGACATTGTATCTGAACGCGGTCGTTGCCACCGCAGAGTCGAGCGAGGGGATGGATCTGGATTTGGCTATGAAGCGTTGGACATAGCCCTTGAGGGAATCCCCGTCCCTTTGCCTGAGGTCTAACAGGGAGGCACTGGTCTTCTCCAACTTGTGGCTAGTGACGAAGTGCGTGAGGAAGAGTTCCTCAAGTTGGTCGAAGAAAAATATGGAGTCGGGAGAAAGGCGAGAGAACCATTCTCGTGTCAAGCCTTTTAAGTTTATCAGAAAGGTTTTGCACAAAAGGGAGTCGGATGCTTGGTGGATCATCATGAGAGTTTTAAAACTCTTGATGTGGTCTACTGGATCGGTCTCTCCGTTGTTCGGGACCTATAAGTTGGTAGGGACGGGAGCTTCAATATTCTTTTTGGAGAATGGAGGTCGGACGGAACGGTATCTTCCTTCTTGTTTTTCTCCTTCCCTCTTCAGCGACGCCAGGCATTCTTCCATCTTTCAGAGACGCCGGAGGATGACGTCCTCATGCTGATCAGATCTGGTGGTCCGCGGGACTCTTTGCATCGCCGAGGAGAAGAATGGTGAAGACTAGGTTGTTTGGTCTGAGGTGGAACTATGCTGAGGGCCTGGAGGATCTCATCCTTGAACTCTCAAAACTCAACTCTGACTGGCACTTCTTCATTCCTTCCCGTCCTAGAGCTGTCCTAATAGTTGGAGTTGGATGCCTCCTTTCTCGGGGAGGAATTCTTCTGTGGTCCCTTGGGGAACGACGACCCCTTTGCCCCCCCTAGGAAAGGGGATATCCATCGTCTATATGGAGAGGGAATTCTTTCGCATCCCCTGGGAGAGGGGGCTCCCCTGGATCTTGGTCTCATAGGATAAGGGCTTCTCCTGCTCCCCCTCTGCTATGGATGGTAGGCTACCTCGCGAGCTCTCCTCTCGTTGAAACGGTCTAGAGGTACGACCCCTGCTAGCGATCGTCGATGACTTGACGAAGGTCGGGTTGTAGTTAAGGGAGTGAAGAAGGAGTAGAGGTGTACACCGATCCCCTATTTTCAACGAAGGGCCTTGCAGATGGTGCGGGGAAACTCCGACGAGAGCCTCCGACGTAGCCTCTCTAGCTTGAGGTAAGGCCAACTGATGGAGGAGCTCCTCTTGCTGTGGTTGAAAGGCATGAGGGAGTTCCTCTAGAGGAGGAGGTGAAGGAAGATGGTTGGCTCATCGGCTTAAGGCCGCCGCCTTCCCTTTCCCCTTAAGAGGCATGTTGGAAACTTGTTTTCACCAGTGAAGTTTGGTCGGATTTTCCTTGCCCTTTCCCACAGACGGTTACAATCTGTTGCTACTTATTTTTGTATGGGAGCAACTAGATGATGTGGATTCTTTGGAGGAACAATTAAGAATTTGACCTTTTGACTTTCAATGGTGTTGACTGCCTTTGACTGCAATTAACTTAACGATCTGACTCGTTTGTGTCGTAGGATTCAATTCGTGTAGTGACGATTGTCTCGTTGACCTACAAAAAGTCCAAGACAATAGGGTTGATCCCAGCGACAGACCCTTCGACGCTCAAGTCAAAAATCAAAAATACTTTAAAAGAGCTTTTATGGAGAAAATACTGATAACCGGTTTCAGATGGAGGTAAGGGGTATTTATAGTCGCCTTGGTGGTCAATTTCAAGATAATGATTTATCTCTACATCCCGAGTGTTTTTCGGATAAGAAACAGAGTTTAAATTCCTTCAAGATAAGAAATTTGGTTTAAACCGTCTCTTATGGATAATTATAAGTTTAAATAACTCTTTAAATGATATGGGTTTATTTATAATGGGTTGCCATCATAACGCAGTAATACAAATCCATTTTGGGTTATTGGACCTTAGAAAAAGACCCAGTTCCCGTTTACAGACCCGTTTGTAACGAACATTGCCGTTTTACCCCTAAGTGCTTTAAGATTCGTACCCGATTTGAACGATCCTGATTTAGCTCTATTTTCAGACATCAAATTCCAAAACTCACCATGTTAACATCAAATATGATCCTCTGTCATTTAAAAAACACTAAATACCGAAGCTACACCTTTATTTGTGTGGGTCCCACCTTCTGGTAAACTGCCATATACAAACTTGAACCAATATGAGGCGAAAGATTATTTTTGATTAAAGTGGGTAGTCCAAAACCATAGTGGGCTAGTCCAAACCCACTTTAATCAAGAAGATTTTTTTTTTTAGTATGCCGCAATTCCCAACTGCGACCTACTCAAAATAAATAAAAAATATTTTTCTTTTACACTGCAGTTTCTAACTATGGGAACCTGTAGTTGGGCACTATGGCCTATTATAAGTCACAGACTGCTATTGCGGCTTAAGTTTAACACATTTTAACTTAACAATTTTTTTCTAAGTCTCAAAGTCTCTTTAACCCTAATATGAAATGAACTAAGGCAGTAGTTGAGAATAGCGGCCTCGAAAAAAAGTTTGTGAAGAGGCCGCAGCCGAGCACTCCGATTTAGAAATCGAAGAGGCCGCAGTCCCCAACTGAAGCCTTTGTTGACGTGTCTAAAAGTGGCTCACCCATGGAATTAGTTTGGGAAATGGGTTAGTTGGGGAAATAGTTTGGGAAGAAATTCAAAATGAGTTGCTTTTGAACCCTAGCTCTTTCCTCGAAACCCTAATGTAACACTAGAAATTCGTAAATCAATTGAAATGAAAGGGATGAAGACATATAGGGCCGAGAACAATAAGAGCACCCATTTTGGGACAAAATCAATTGTAAAAACAGGGCAAAGAAGAAGACAAACAAGGAAGGAAGATACCTGGAATGTGCAGAAAGGCTAAATGAAGCGGGTCGAAACTGAGTTCACCGTCTTGGCTCGGCGCAGGCCAGTGCACATCGGTAGAGGATAGGTGCTAGCCTCCAGTTTGCTCTTGGTGCAGTTTTGGTCAGGTGCCCACATGTCCATTTCGACTTCTTTTGTGTAGGTGAACAATTTGCAACAAAGGAAAATGCATCCAAATGTCCCCTCATATGAAAACTAGTGACTTTTGGCTACTTTTCGATGTTTCTAACCCAAACTATATTTTGGAAGTAACTTATTGTGTAACATCCCGTAATTTTCAAAGAGTAATAAAATATAATGTGTGTGTGTGTGTGTGTGTGTGTGTGTGTGTGTGTGTGTGTGTGTGTGTGTGTATATATATATATATATATCTATATGAATAGTTGGTTGTTTAGTAAAAAAGAGAATGACATAAACAGTAAATATAGTGAATAGTGGATTGAGGTGGGGCCCACGGTAAAACAGGAGCACACAACAGCACTGTGTTCTTGTAGGTGACGTCACAATGGGTGACGTGGCAAGGACCACTCGGGAATTGTGTGTGGCTTCTGCTGTGTGTATTCGGAAGAAAGAGAAGAGAAGGATTAGAATAGTACCACATCAGAAATCAACTAGAATAAAAATAATAATAAATAATAAAGCCTATGATCAAGAGTTGCCCAATTCGGTTAACCACCTTTTGAGAGGCAGCCTATGGTGGGCAGTTGTACTACATAGTATCTAATTTGTCTTCGAAATTGTATAAATTGTCCGAGCTCGGGGCAAGGGTGTTACATATTGCATGATCGTCAGAATGAGAATCTGAGATTACCATCGGATTCATGACAAAGAACCAGTCAATTTGATATATGACATTGAATATTATGAAGACAATGAAAAACAGGCACTCGGGATGATCTTAGATCAGATGATCGAAAGACTCAGATTGACCAGGAGTTAGGAATCTCTCATATCGGAATGATTTTGGTGTTGTTGGGTTTGCCCTATTTTCCACTTATTTGCAATCCAACCATTGAAGGTCGCGGTCTTCCTTGTTTTTGTACTTCTTGTCCCAATACAAAGCCAACAAAATAAGAATCAACCAGATCAAACACATGTCTATGAACAAGGATAAGCTTTAAAACTTAATAACCTTCATAAAATTCGACCAACTTGTCTTAATAATATTCTACCTAAGAATCCTATTAAAAAATAGTCACTTCCACCTCGAATAGGATGGGGCTTAGCTCTGGATCTCCCATTTCGAGTCCGAAGATAGATAAATAGACACATCCCATTGCACTGATCGGGGGGCACTCGTAGTGACTTAGGGGGTCCAAATCCGATTAAAGGCTACTAACCAAACCCTAAAAGTCACTCCAACCAACACTAGGTTGGAGACCTGAGCTTTAGGTATCTCTCTTTCAGCCTTAATATTGATCCAAATCTCTTTCAGGGTTAATCTATATTCAAACCCCTTTTAGAAATAATTTTCTTAATTTACTAACACAAACTTAAAAAAACCTCTGTAGTGATAACAAATGATATGGGTAATGGCTTTTATTAAAAAGGTTCTTCTCTTTGCGAGTAGGATAGTACATAAAAGACATTATATAAGGTCGAACGCAAGCACCACCACAACACTCAAAACAAGAGGTTAGGTAGGGCCTTAGGGGATCGCCTCCCTATATAGAGAGTGATTCCCTAAGGCTATATAACACCCTTATTTTGAATCCTCATATGTGACCCCATTGATAAGAACCTCCCATAAAAATTTTGACTATTCATCTTATTTTACATGCCTTAGATAGTTTAAGAGTGTAAATCAAGTTATTTGAAGTTCATCCATTTATGTTGTAGAACGTGACAAAATTGTATGGCTAAAAATTCTTATTCTTTCTAACGACAGGATGGATGGGAAAATAAATGTCAAATAACTTGATTTTACACCTTTAGGCTATCTTAGACATGTAGAACAAGATAAATTGTTTAGACTTTTCATAGGGGATTCATTTCATGGAGGATCTAAAAATAATAGGTAAAGTAGGCCGTAGGGGATCACCAATATTTTGATCATGATTAAAAATTAACGAATGAGAATTCTTATTGAAAAAAGAAATCTTTAGAGAGTGTACCAAACCCTTACTTTTTAACGTGTGTGTGTGTGTACTAAGAGTTAGTCTATTATGAGCTGGTGAGCTGAGATCCTTATCGTGAGCTGGAGATCTCATCCCCTCAATTTCGATCCAACGCTCCAGATTTGTTCCGCCCAAATTTGGAAGAGCTGCCTAAGTGTAATATACATATTTTGCACGTAATATATTTTTAGGGACCCCAAATTTAATTTCTTAGGATTTTATTTTTAAAACTAGTACTTGGACCGACTTATTTTAGTTGGACATTGATTTGTATGGAGAATTTTTTTCTTAAATCCCAAAATCTTTATCTATATATCTATATATATATATATATATATATATATATATATATATATATATATATATATATATATATATATATTAATTGAAGAAAAAAAAGAATTTCAAAATTTTAACAACTTTTTTTTAAAATAAATTTTGTATGGGGCCCCATTTCAGGAGTTCACCTCGAGCTCCCGTAAACTCTGGGCCGGCCCTGCTTAGATCGCAAGTAATGGAGAAAGGTTAGATCTTTCCTAGATAATAAGATTGGTCTTCTCGTTCCTTCTTTTAATATTTATGGTTTTTTTTAAATAAGTAGCAAACCCATGTCATATCAGAAAATAGGTTGCTTTCTTCTTTTTTCCCAGGTATTCTCTTTACTTTTTATTTGTGAAGTGGAATTCAAGGAGAGCACTCGGTTGTTTCTTCAACCCATCAATCGGTTCCATTTGATTTTTCTCCTGTTCTTTTCCTCTCTTTATTTTATTTTTGGGTTTTTAACTTGTATGTCCCTAACAAATATGTGAATATCACATATACCCCTCACAAATGTGTATTGTCACATTTATCCCTAACAGTGCGTATCCAACCGCTTAGTTACCTCTGAAGTTAACTGGGTAACAAGAAATGAGCTCTTATTAGCCATCCAACCTCTTATTCCACAATTAAACATCCAACTCTTAGTTAAGCTTATTATTTTTACTTTTTATAACCTAAATCGTCTATAAAACCAACTGAAACACATCAATTCTTCTCAAATTTTCTTCAATTTTCTTAATAAATAGACAAATTTACAGTATATCTTTATAATTTCATCTTCTTCATCATGTTTTCTAGTCAAATTCGCCACTAAACTTATAAGTTTCAAATACACGTAGTTTGAAACAACTTTTAGGGGTAAATTAAAAATGAGTTCATATTGTTAGAGGTATATATACACATTTTTGAAGGGCATATAAGATATTAGCATATTTGTTAGGGGTATACCTGTTAAAAACCTTTTAATTTTAGTGGTTTGCATTCGAAGGTGGTTTCTTTCTTGTACAGATCTCATCTTTTGCTTATTCATAGCATTCTAAATTAAAACTAACATCCTTCTTACTCATTTTTAGTTTTGCAGTTTTAGATTGAAGTTAGCATCGTTCTTTCTTTCTTTGGTCATATTTCAAAGTTTCCAAATTTATCTTATTTACATTTTTATCTTGCATTTTGAGCAAAAAGCCATAATCTTTCTTGCATATCCCGTATCTTTATCACATTTTCACACTTCTCTCACTTTTCCTTACATATTTTTGCATATCAACTAGGTTGTTAGCATAAAGTTTACATCTTTTTGTATCACATATCAAGCTTGCTCCTTTTAGCATAAAAATTATAAGTTTACCATTTTTTCATATTTATAGATATACAAGGTTTGCCCGTTGACACATGCCTACAACACGTCTTCGGAATGGTACACCTGGTTGATTATATAAATAGTTTTAGAGGTCCAGAAAATTAATTGAAGTAGGAAATATATTATATGAGGAAGCAACATATCTACCTTTAAGTTCAACCATCGTCTTCTTGATCATTAACTTGAACTTACCTGGAATGCATATAATTTGTTAGAAACACTGCATAGAGTATTTTTTAAACTTCAGCATCACTTTTGGATACTTGTAATAGTTATGCAAGGATACGATCATATAGGTTTTATAGAGCTTACTCTAACCCCATAACCACTATGAGCATGTCTAAATACATTGGTAACCCAAGTGCAGGTGTGAAGGTATCTACAATACCAATAATCTAAACATTTGTTTGTCTGAGACTCAGTTTGCAATTGAAATACATCTTATTATTATTTTTACCAAAATGTAATATATGAAGTTCTTAAAACTCTAATCCAAGCAAATCATTTCTTTTATCTCAACTTTGTTTCTCCATTGCACCTTTATAGAAAAAATCAAAATTGATCAATAATAAATTTACTTTAGGTCTTTCTTGAGTGGAGTGTTTGCACCCTTCACTGCTAAACTCCAGTCATCCCAATCCTGTATATCCAAACATACACTAAAAGTTCTTATATGTTATGTTATCCATGGTTTCTAATAACCAGTGAAATGAATACTTCACAATAGTATATTCTCTTGTAGTAAAGAAATTAATGTTGCATATTTGCTAAGTTATTTTAGGTTGTTGATCAGCTTACCTGTCCTGCTATGGTTTGGAAGCCCAAATTGAGGTCACTAAATAATCTATCTCTCACTTGCGTACACCTTAAATCAAAATCAATAAAAAAAACTCATCAAATAAATCACCAAATTAAAATTTTTAAATCCCAAAATAAAACAATCATACATTTCTGAACTTAGATCTCATGCATACACAAAATTCGAGTGAGCAAAAAACTATGTAATCCCCTGCACACACAAAATTAAAAATTAGAATGAGAATTCGGTTAATGATATGAAATTAGAGTCGTCACGTCGTATGTAGAGCTCTCGATTTGGTGGAGGGGAGTCGCTGATACGGAGTCGCTTAATATTTGCGCTCGATTTGGTGGAGGGGAGTCGCTGATACGGAATCAGTAGCGGATCAGATATCGACGACGACCTCTTGATTGGGGATCGACACTGGATTTCGATTTGGATTTGCTTTGAGAATTTTAAATTTTAAAATTTTTTAATTTTCAAAATTTAAAATTTTTTAAATTTATTAGTTTTCAAAATTTTAAATTTATTAATTTTTTTTAAAAAATTTATAAATTTTAAAAAAATTTCAATTTTTTGAATTTTTAAAATTTTTTGAATTTCTAAAATTTAAAATTTTTGAAAATTTAAAATTTTTGAAAATTTAAAATTTTTAAAAATTTTAAAATTTTAAAAATTTTTAAAATTTTAAATTTTTGAAAATTTTAAAAAAAATTTTAAAAAAATTAAAATTTGTAAAAAAATTAAAATTTGTAAAAAAAATTTAAAATTTGTAAAAAATTTAAAATTCAAATTTTTTTTTTGTTTTTTTAAAATTTTTTTAATTGGAGAGAGAGAGAGAGAGAATCTATATAATAAAACAAAAAAAAAGCTATCAAGTGGCTCTCCTTCAATCCCCTTAAAAATCAAAGGTCCAGATTTAACCTCACAAAACATATTCCCCCCCCCCCCCCCCCCCCCCCAAAGTTTCCCTCCAAAACTCAAATTCAAATACCCCACCCAAAACAACTCCTATATTTATTTAACTTTTTTTCTCTTTTTCCCTCCCTCTTCTATTCAAAAAATTAAGAAAATTAAAATTTTAAAAATTTTAAAAATTTTAAAAATTAAAAAACTAAAAAAAATTAAATTTTAGAAACTTTAAAAATAATTCAAAAAATAAAAAAAAAATCATATAATATGTTTTTTGCCGGACCCCAAAAGTTTCTCATATAATATATTTGCTACTTCAATTAATTTGCTGGACCTCCAAAACTATTTTATATGATCAAACAAGGTGCACCGTTGCAAAGACGTGCCGTAGACACATGTCAGCGGATAAACCTAGTAATTAAATAAATAAATAAGTTTAGTTTGAGGGATTTGGAACATTGATTTCTTTAATATTGAAGGAGAGCCACTTAATAGTTTTTTTTTGTGTTTTATTATATAGATTTTTACGTCCCTTAGTGAATAGGTATGCCTATCACTAGTCTCCCCACATCGGTTTTCGATGTGGTCAGATAATCTACCTATTTTCACTGTTCACACATATTTAGGGTACCTTTCACCTTTAGTTATTTTCTTTCTTTCACCTATTACTTGAAGCTTTAGTTGGTCTGGTCAACGGAGTGGCATGTCGACAAGCATTGTCTTCGAGAGCCTCTGAACTGAGGACAAGGTCACCATTTCTCCCCTTACTTACTTTATTGCTACTCTTGTTTGGTGGAGATCGCGATCAATTCGGCTTCAAGTTGGTATTATGGGCCAGCGATTCGGCAGTCCATCTCTCTTAGTGCATCTTGATTCCATTTGATCGTCCAGGACCCCATTCTCATCGCTCCTCGATTTCTGGGAGGCCACGCTCTCCTCTCCTCTCCTTCTCAACCCTATCCCCGTACCCAAATCCAAACTCATTCTAACCCAAACTAAACTCAAACCCAAGACTTGCTTACTTTTAATTAAAATAATTGAATTAATCAAATGTTAAACCAATAACAATGGCATCTTATGTAAAAAAATTCTTAAACACCTCATGTGCTCATTACTCGACACAAAAATGAATGGAGTTAGCATTTTGCAATGGAAAACAGAACTTAAGGAGATAAATTGTCAAGTTCAAAACTGGTGAGGGATTTCTGTCACATGGTCAAAACCCGAGGTTTAGCAAAATTTATTCCCCAGAGAATACCTAACAAATTTAATGGCATTGCCTGGTATTGCCGCTGAATCTGGTGTAGGGACAATAGATAAAATTTGTGGATTCGCGAGAACTCTAATGGACTGAATCTGACCTCTCCCGCTGCTGGAAGGTTGACTCCTTGGCATTGCCGCTGACCTGCACGAAGTACGAAATACCGGGATGGATCCCGGCGACGCATCCTCCGACGCTCTTGTCAATACTCAGTAAAAGAATATCAAAAGAACTTTAGGTAGGTAAAAAGTGATCACCTTATAACGGTAGGAGGTAGGGGGTACTTATAATCGCCGTGGGGATCTGCTTCGAGATAAGAACGAATCCCTACTTCTCGGTGTGACTGGATTGAAGTGGTTAAAACTGTTGGATATATTGGTATATTCTCTCAATATAAATATAGCACGTGCATATGTGTAACACATGTAATGAACGTACAATTGATTGGATATTGGAACGCGGGTTTGTGGGCTTATAACCTGATACCCAAACCAGTATTTAGGAATAAATACTGGCTTGTGATAGCAGTCTAGGTATTCCAATCTTGATACCTAAGGTGAATATGTCAAGCAACTTAGATCTAGAGATAAACCCTAATTCCCAATTGTTAATTTCTCACAAAACCTAACAATCTTGAGATATCTTATTAATCAATTTTGTGAGACTAATTAAGATGGATACCAGTGGTTGTTGAATCCCGTCGGAATCGAGCCGCCAGATCTCGTCGGAAACGAAGCAATCGACGTCGGAACCCTATCTTCGTCTCTCGCTTCTTTCCCTGTTTCGATCGCATCGTCGAAGTCGAAGACCTCCCTGTTCGATCGCGTCGCTGCTGTCGCCGTGTACAATCGATGCCATCGTAGTCGACTCGAGCGCGAAGTCGAAGCCGTCGCTAGCCGATCCGTCGCTCGCTGATCCGTCGCTCGCCGATGTGTCGTGAGGTCGAAGAATGACCTACAAATCCCACCAATACTAACTCTCTCTTTCAAGCCCCAGCTCACTCTACTACTCAAAAAGACCACCCCTTCTTCTTTCTTGTTCATCACTAAGTCCTCTGATAATGGATCTGGGGTTGTGGGTTCTGTTTTTGTAGTAGAGAAGGTTGAAGAAGAAGAAGGGTTGGATAGTAATGGGGTTGCTGCTGCTGGAAAGGCAGAGGCGGCCTTAATTCCTGCTTTCAAAGATCCAAGGTGGATTGGGGGAACTTGGGATTTGAAGCATTTTGACAAGGATGATAGGAAAACTGACTGGGATGTTGTCATTGATGCTGATCTGTTAAGACACACAGAAGGTGTTCGATGCTGGATCTCTTTGGCACAGAATGCTTTGTTGTTTGGATTTGTTCCCAACAGACATGAGTCTAATCAATTGAAGGGGAAGAGACAGTGAAAGATAAGTTCTTTAATTTCCTCGTATTAAATTCCTGTTAAATATTTTGCTATGTGCTGGAAGTTCAAAACACTCGTTCTAAAATTATGTTTTGAATTATAGAATTACTATGATGCTAAGTGGTTAAGTTCAAGACTGTATTAATCACTTGTTTAAATTAAATACAAGTTGAACAGTTGTTTTGGCTATGTGCTAAAACACAATATCTATTTTGATAAGTTAAACTGTATGTTGACTATAAAATTCGGATCTCTAATTAAATTGTTGCTAGAATTAGATTGTGCTAATAATTTGTTTAATTGGCTAATCTTTAACAATTTGATGAATGTAGGAACTTTAATGTTACCTACAAATTGTGTATGTTGGAAACGATGGATTTGCATCATGGTATGATAAGTCTGCACTACGCAGGCTTCTCCATCGAATTTGGAAAACCACTTCTAACTTGAAGTGTCGGTATGATCTACTTTAATTTTCTCAGTATTTTTCATGTGATGAATGTGTTAACGTTTTGTGCGTTTAATCATATGATTGAGAGTTTTAGATCATAGTTATTCTCGCTCTGGAAAACTAGCATGTTTAGGGTTGTTAAGTATTTTATCATACTACGTGTATAGATATTTTGACAAATCCATTGTTTGCAGTTTGTGTGAGATTACATATTTGCCTCTCTAAAATTTAAAATAAAATAAAATTGTATGAGATGTATAACAAATGTCTGTAACTTAGGAGAGGGCATCTCTTAATGTAGAATATGACTCTACTAGTTACATTGTGTTCCCTCTCGTTCATTGTACTGTGTGTGCAAAGTTGAATTATAATATGTTAGTCATTATCTCATTTAGCGTTATGAAGATGATGAAGAACGAGTAAAGGAAAGAACTCTTTGCTTAATGTGTTTGAGCTAGTGGACATTGTTAGAACCATTAGAGAAAACAAATAATTTTTGAAAATGTGATAGAATAATTTTGTATTAACTCTTATAAAGTACATATATTGTCAATCGTATGTATAAGTTGAGTTTAACAAATGAGACAATTAATAATAATAGTTCTAATTGTGTTCTTGAACATAGCATAATTGGCTAAGATTTGAGAACTATATATTAAATTGTTTGTTCTTGTTAAAACTCATAACTCTACTCAATGATACTCCATTAAAATATGACAAATATGAAAGTTGTGCTCAGATTATGATCACTAGAAAATCATTTAGTATGGTCTCTAGGAGCACACAACTTCTTGAGTCAATACATTCTGATATTTGTGATCTCAGTAGCTTTGTGACTAAATGAGACGATTGTTGGTCAGAAGTATTTAATCTCTTTTGTAGATGATCAATATAAGTCTGTCATATATATGAAGAATGAAGCACTTGTTATTCTTAATGAATTAAAAATTATAGTTAAATGCTAAAAATCAAGTGTTTAGACTTGATAGAGGTAGTGAATATGTTTTAACAACTTTAGAGAAGTTTGCATTGGGCATAATCTCTAGTGCACTCTACTTACAACAGTCAAATGGTATTGATAAAAGTTAGAATCAAACACTTGGTGAAATATTGAATTCTATATTATTGACTGTTGTTCGTCTTGTGTAATTATGAGTGATGTTGTATTGTTAATCGTATCTCTAATGTGTTACTACACTCTAAATTGAATACACCTTGTAAATCATGGTATGAAAACACAAACAGTTTTGTTAAAGATAAAATGTGTGTTGTGATACTTTTGTTAGAGTACATGACCCTAGAAGGCCTAAAGTAGGACCTACAACAAATATTTGTGTGCTTAGAAAGTGCATAATGTAGCTCTGCGGACAGATATTGAGTCTATCTAATTTGTGTTAGAAGAATCTAGACTTGCAAAATTCTTTGAGGATATGTTCATTAAAGATAAATGTATGAAATAATCTAGTCCTACAGACATGTTCAATGATTCACAGTTGGAATCAAGAACCAGTCTTACTGACACTTGAAAACTTGAATGACAAATGAGCTAAGAAGAGTCTTTAGTAGACAATGAGATGATTCTGTGTCATACAATAATACTTTAATTTAGTTGATCTGCCGAAAGGGGCTAAAACTATAGTAAGTAAGTGGGATTTTGTAGAAGAAACTTAATTTTGATTGTTCAGTAGCAATTTTAATGCTTTTTAGTAGCTAACAGATTGACTGAGAAAAATGTGGAAGATTTATTTGATGTCTACTCACATGTTTTTCATATTGCTACAATAAGTATTCTTCTTACCCTTACATCTATTGAAAATTTTGTCATTCATAAAGGATAATTAAAAGGCTTTGTACTTGATGTTTTGTACTGAACAGTTTTGTACTGGAAAGTTTTGAACTAATATGTTTAGTGAACAAGATTTACAATATAGTAAAATCATTGTATGTTCTTAAAACATGTATAGCCAACAGATAAATAATTTGACAAATTTTTTGAAAGAGCCTAGTATATGAATCAAGTAATTCAGATCAGTGCCTTCAACTTTGTGGTGTGTCAAATATAGTGGCTATTATTTGCTTGTTCTGTTGACATGCAAGTTCTTGGAAGTGACCTCTCTATTATAAATGAAGTTAAAATTATGCTATCCAAAGAATTCAACACGAAAACCTAGGTACTGTGGACACCATAGGTATAAGGGTGAGTTTTCAGTTGGCAAGGGATAACTCTTAGCCAAACTCATCAAATCAAAATGTGTTTCAAAAGTGGGGATATAATGATTGAAAGTGTGTTTTGAAACACCTTATGATTATGATAAAAGGTTGACACCTAATGATGGTGCAACTATGAGACAAGTAGATCATTCTAAAGGAATTGACAGTCTCGTGTATACAAAGATCTGCAGATTCACTAATAATCCCACACACATTTGAGTGCCCTTAAGAGGCAAATGAGATACCTGAGTGATATTCAAGAGTTTGCTTTGTGCTACTCTAGTCATTCTTCAAATGAATGACTGACCTGATGCATTATGATGCTCAGAATTTAGTGAAAGTCGATAACTAGTAGATATGTGTTTACACTAGGAGAAACAGAAATGTTATGGAAACAAAAAGCAAACAGGCACTGTGCAATCATCCATGAAATCAGACCTCTACGTGTAATCCTCTGCAGGGGAAAAGGCTGAGTGGATTGAAGAAATTGTTGCTAGTTATCCATTAAGAAGTTTAAGTAACTCTCTAATTCTGTTATGCGACTATCAAGCTACAATGCACTGTAGCTCATAACTCACTCTATAATAGTAAGAGGAGTATATTAAGGCTGAAAGAAGCCTAGTTGAACTTTCTCATAGATAAAGTGAAATTGCGACAAGTATGGCTAATGCTCTTGCTAAGAGACTTGAAAGTGATCTAATTATCAAAACTGTGGGGTAAAGTTAAAAGCTATTGAGTAAAAGGCTTTAACATCCAAGTTGTTTTGAAATTTAGAATCCAATTGGAGCCATAGAGAAGTTCAAACTTAAGCATCAATTTTAGGCAGTTGACATGTTTTAGATAATTTTGATGATTCGACATAAATTCCACAAATATATAATGTCATTCTAATTTTGATGGTATTATATATCTAGGAAATTTACTTAGAATAATCATATTATTCCAATACGAAACATGAAAACTTGTCGATGTGTTTCCAATGATTAAATTGTCCTAAATATCATTCCAATTTTGATGATATGTCTTTTATGGATACATGTTTCATTCCAATTTTGATGATTCAATGTTAAACCATGATTGAAACGACAGTCTTTTCATTCCAATATGAAACATAGTATGGTTCTTATGTAGAAACTATAAAGTTCATGTACTTTACTTATTAAAGATACTTGATTGTGATGCTTGCGTTACATTTTTGCTAAGCTAATTATAAATTGTACTAAGTTCTTTTGTGGAACTAGATACTTTGTGAAATTCGTTGGAATTCTTAGAGATTTGTCTCTTGATATTCTTGTTTTCAATAAGCTAGCAAAGATGGAGGAGTTGAATCTATCAACATAGATTTCAAAAATAATGATTTGCTCAAAATGGAGGAGTAAACATAAAGCAGTATGCAAGGATAGAATTTCAATTTATTTCTTTTGAGAATAAATTAGTCACTTGCTTGGTAAAACTTCTGTTGAGTTTAAGACTCTTGTGTTCATGAGCTTAAAACTCATATTTTGTTCTTGAAGTTTATTTGCTTTGTTTGATTTTGAAACTATGATAGATTATTCCAGTTGGTTTAGTCTTTGTGAACTATTCTGAATTGGATATGGTTTAGAACTAGTTAATTATATTGGTTTAGTCTTAATTGAACTATTCTCTTTTATAATTCTATTGGTTCCTATGAAACTATACCTTTATGATGCTTTTCCTTTATGGACTGCTATCAGCCAGTCAGTTGTATACTGATCTGATGAGATAATCCTGTACTTTATATATTGAGAATATAGGAGGAGATTGTTGGATATATTGGTATATTCTCTCTATATAAATATAGCACGTGCATATGTGTAACACGTGTAATGAACGTACAATTGATTGGATATTGCAACGCGGGTTTGTGGGCTTATAACCCGATACCCAAACCAGTATTTAGCAATAAATACTGGCTTGTGATAGCAGTCTAGGTATTCCTAATCTTGATACCTACGGTGAATATGTCAAGCAACTTAGATCTAGAGATAAACCCTAATTCCCAATTGTTAATTTCTCACAAAACCTAACAAAAACCACCTCCAGTAGATAAGGACGAGCAAGGATTTCCTCATATCCTGTTGAACTGGTCCTTCACGGGTTGTGACCCGTTCTCAATTGAACAGATTTGTTCACGGGTTATCGGGTCCAAGAGGAGAGACCCGGTTCCCAATTCGGACCCGTGTGTAATTGAAATTACCATCTTGCCCCTGTAACTTTAAGATTCATGCCCAATTTGAATGGTTCCGATTTTAACCCTTTTTTTAGCCATATTACGAGCCCTCAACTCCCAAAGACTGAGTAGTTCAGCCTTTGGGAGTAGTTTTGTTGTTTCAATGGCGTATAGGACTTTATCGGAGTTCTTAAAGGGGGTTCGAATCTTGTTTGAAAGGTAAGGGTGTTTTTCCGAGCTGGTAGCATGCCTAAGTTTGCTCTTAGGCTCTTCTGGATTTTTGGAGATTTTTTTCGATTTTTTAATTATTTTTTCGAATCACTTATTCAATTTTGCAAAGCGACGATTTGTTTTCCAGGAGCATTAATTAACTACTCTAACTAATAATTATTAACCCGGAGGCTCAAAAATATTTTCCCGAATATATAATTATTTTTTAGAATTTTAATTATTTTTCCTGAATTTTTAATCATTTTTTTTCAATTTTTAAATAAATAAAAAAAGAATTAATCACCCTATTTATGACGTGGCACGATCTGAGGTGCTCATCAGTCGTCGGTGCGAAATCCTGAACGATCTGACGGTGGAACGGTGCTGGGCTACGTGATTGCATCCGGAGCACTGATCAGATCGTGACGCGACTTCGGAGGGGTTCTGACGATTTCCATAGCTCGGAAGTATTTTCTCCACATGAGCAGCTCGGTGCTTGGGTCGTTCGGATTGGGATTCCGAGCAACGTAGCGCAATCTGGGATGTCCACCTACCATCGGCGCGAGATTTGGGACGATCATAAGGTAGATCTGTGCTTGGCAACGTGGCTGCATCTGGAACGTTGATCAGATTGTGACACGAATTTTGAGATGATCTGACGACTCGTATGGCTTGGAAGTATTTTCTCCACATGAGCAGCTCGGTTCTTGGGTCGTTCGGATTGGGATTCCGAGCGACGTGGCGCAATCTGGGACGTCCATCTTCCATGAGCGCGAGATTTGGGACATCAGATGGTAGATCTATGCTTGGCAACGTGGCTGCATCTAGAATGGAGATCAGATCGTGACACAAATTTTGAGATGATCTGACGGCTCGTATGCCTCAGAAGTGTTTTCTCCACATGAGCAGCTCAGTGTCACACTTGCTCGGATTTGGGTTCCGAGCGACGTGGCACAATTTGGGTCGTCTGATGAAGATCAGGCACGAATCATGCGGTAAGAGTGATTTTTTTCATGTGAGCAGCTCGGTGTCACAGTTGCTCGGATTTGGTTTCCAAACAATGTGGCACAATCTGGGCCGTCAGATGAAGATCGAGGGCGAATCACGATGCAAGCAGCGTGGATCACAAGAAGAAAGTGATTTCTATCGACGTGGCGAAATCTGAGCCGTCTGATTGAGAACAGGTGTGAATCACAAAGAGAAAGTTATTTTTCTCCATGTGAGCAACTCGGTGTCACAGTTGCTCGGATTTGGGTTTCGAGCGACGTGGCACAATCTGGGCCGTCGGATGAAGAACGGGAGCGAATCACGATGCAAGCGGCGTGGATCACGAGAAGAATGTGATTTCTGTCAACGCGGCGAGATCTGAGCTGTCAGATCGAGATCATGCACGAATCACGAAGAAAAAGTTGTTTTTCTCCAATACGCAGCTTGGTGTCACAGCTGCTCGGATTTGGGTTCCGAGCGACGTGGCACAATCTGGGCCGTCGGATGGTTGTATTGTGATTCGCGTTCGCTCGGAACGTTGGATTTGGGTTCCGAACGTTGATCAGATCCACGCCGCTTGCATTGTGATTCGCGTTCGCTCGGAACCCAAATCACAACGTGAATCACAATGCAAGCAGCGTGGATCACGAGAAGAAAGTGATTTTAGTCGATGCGGCAAGATCTGAGCCGTCAGATTGAGATCAGGCGCGAATCACAAGGAGAAAGTTGTTTTTCTCCATGTGAGCAGCTCGGTGTCACAGTTGCTCGGGTTTGGGTTCCGAGCGACGTGGCACAATCTAGATTGTCCGATGAAGATCAGGCGCGAATCACGATGCAATAGGTGTTTAGGTTTCTGGTGGGCCTCTGTGGGAGCCCAATCATCTGAAAAGCCCACCCAAATACCTTTTAGAGCTATAAGTTTTCACCGCTCTCCCCACTTCCTTATTTCTCACTTTTCACTTTCACTCAGTTGTTTTTTGCTCTCGAGTGGCGCTGCTAGCTATCGTGGCCAGGAGATTCAACTTTCCGGCAAACTATTCTGACCGTAGCCGTGACATCAAGGTAATTAATTGTCTTAACTTGTATCTAGAGATGTTTAGAGTGTCATCGGGAAGTGAGACCTCCACCTCGGACCGAGAGAACGGCCGACCCTTAATTGTCCCCCCGGTAGTGGGCAAAGGGAAGGAAGTGGCGAGGTCGGCCATCATTGAGACCATTGTGGAGAAGGCGAAGGGGGCTGGTGCATTGGGTCGGCTACTATCCATGCAGTTGAACCTCAGGAAGGTTAGGTATTACTCTGTAGACCTTCTGTCGAAGGTGGTACATGGGAGGTCTGCAGCCTACGAGGAAAATCATCCGAGGGATCCTTCCGAGGTACACGAAATCCCCTCGATTCTGACCGATACGGATCTTCATCGTATTAGGAAGGGGTTCCGGATCCCGAAGGAGTATGTAATACCCCAGATTGTACAACACTTATATATATATATATATATATATATATATATATATATATATATATATATATATATATATATATATTGACTGTATGTGTGCATATGATTGCAATGTTTTGGTTGAGTATATGAATGTTGGAGTGAGTCCATGTTTGCGGGACGGTTTATGAGGGTGGTTGCGTTTTAGATGATGCACGAGAATGAGGAGGACCCATACTGGCACATACACTAGTTTTTGGTACAGTATATATGCAAATATATCATTGTATGATACTACGATGGGTATATCTTGCGTACACTCGATAAACCCCTCGTTTCGCATCAAAGAACCCACTTAAGATCTAAAATTGGCAGCCAACCTATTATACCCAAAACCATTGGCTAAACCATGGTTTCCACTCCAAAACCACCCTACACCCTACCCCCCTACCCCCTAGAATCTGACCCCCACCTTCCCCCCTCTTTCCTCACTCACCTTTCTATCAAAAACCCCTTCATTCATCTCCCTTGTTCTGAAAATTTCAGAACTCAAACCAAAAAAAAAAGAAGAGAAGGAGAGAAAAGAAGAAAGATTGAAGAAGGAGCTCTTGGAGTTATTCTTAAGGAAGGGAAGCTCAAAGATATCAACTAATCTACAATCAACTCAGGGCGGGAAGTTTCTCTAAACCTTTCTTTTTGTTTCTTGATTGATTTCTTGCATGCATGTGTAGTAGTAAGTGTTAGAATGAATGTTTAAGAAGATTGGAAGTTGAAATCAGAAACTAGAACTGGAATCTTGATCTGTATTCTATTTACTAGATTTTCCCGAAAGCAAACTACAAAGAATTTGATCATGAAATTTCTACAGATTGTTCCTATATATGTCTGGATGGTTCATGAATTATTTTGGATTTTTCTGAGATTAGTTGATATTTTAATAAAATCCATTTATGGAACTGTGCCGTAAGGCAGCGGCAGAAATTGGTTAACATAATGCCTGAGATTGTTGGATTTTTCATAATTAATTGGAGCAATATTTTAATCTTAAATTTTTACCTTGTTTTCCCACTTGTATATAGACTCTACAAAAAAATTATGGAAATATTTGGAAGAAGTTACAGGCATGTTAAAAATCGATCTTTAAACAGTAGCTAGAGCTGTAACTAAAGAACATGATGATTTTTGTGCTTAATTGAAATATGAAGAACTCAGTGTAATTTGGAGTTTGGACATGAAACCTTTTGTATGTTGTTCATTATGATATCTAGTTTCTTTGCTGTAAATTTTGTGTCAATTGGATGAGTATAGGAATATGATGATTTTATTAGCATGTACTGTGTTGGTTCAGTCAGATTTGACACCCTGTAGAGATGACACATTTGAGGCTCCTTAAGAGCAAAATTTGAGGACGTGTTTCCTTAGAGGATTGTAGTAGACATCAAGACCTTTCCAACAAGACTTATTTGAGGTATTTCCAGTAAGTGGTTGATTTATTATGATTTTTGTAATACTGGACAGAGACCAGGAATTGAGCTGAGTGCTCTGATTGAGAAAGTCTTAGTGTGTGACTTGGTACACTTGTGAGTAATGTGTGTGTTAGGGTGATCTATTGGTATATTTTGGACTCATGACCAACTAGAGGATTGTTGAGGACATTCACACCTTTCCATAGAACTTGGGTTTATAGCATTTTGATGAGTGAGTTGTGTTTTATGCTACCGGTAATGTGCAGCCCGTGTACAGGAAATACACAGGTTGAGGCTTGAGAGGCCATTTTGAGGACTTAGATGATGGAATTTGAGGTTATGATCAACTAGGAAGTTGTAGCCTAGGTTCTTACCTTTCTGGATTGGGCTTGTATACCCCAATCGGAGTTGTATCGAGGGAGTTATGATCTTTCTAAGTTTTCGGCAGAAACACCGTTAGGTTGCTTAGTCTTGGGTGTTGGCTAGGTATTGTGACAACCTTTCCACTGTGTACTATTATAATTGATAACTCTTTTCTGGGGACGTTTGGTATCTGTTGTTGGTTTGTTGACTCCCATAGTGGGTGTGTGACTCGAGTTAGTCACTAGGGTAAGGTGATACCCTGCATCTGTCAACCCTAAGTTATGAACTTCCACCGAAGCGTAGGACATCCGAGCCGTGCCACTGATATAACTTCATAGCCCGGGTTAAGGGTGAACTCTTACATTCACAGTCGGGTTAGGGGTGAATGTAGACCACGATGCTGGACAATTCCAAGCTGGGGAAGTGGCGAACCGGACCGGTATCGCCAGGGCCAGAGGTCGATAGGCAAGTTTTCGGAAGCAATCTTACCTTTTATCCAAAGTGATTAGAATGAGGCTGGGATTAGAGTGATGCATTAGGGTTTGGTAATTGTATTAGTACTAGCAGACCATAGTCGGTGTTGTACCTTCCTGTCGTAGGGATACGTTTTCGGCACTCAGGAGTGAGTCCTCGGCTCGTATCTCGATCTGTTAATTCCCAAAGTTTTGCCGGAGTAAGGAACGAGAGACTAGGGAGATTTGACCATCGAGGCCATCACGTTCCTATGCACGTGGGTTATATATATATATATATATATATATATATATATATATATACTAGATTTGCCCGTGGGCACGTGCCTACGGCACGTCTTCAGAACGATACAACATATGAAAAATCTTGTAAACAGTAAATCAACAATTATATAATAAAAGTCCATGTTCTTATTAGTATATGTTGAAAAATAATTATGAATTGGGGTATAAAAATCAATGTTTCCATAAGTATATATATATATATATATATATATATATATATATATATATAGAGAGAGAGAGAGAGAGAGAGAGAGAGAGAGAGAGAGAGAGAGAGAGAGAGAGTAATTAAATAAATAAAGGAGTTGTTTTGGGAGGGATTTGAATTTGAATTTTGGGAGGAAACTTTTGGGAGGGAAAATGTGTTTTGGGATGTTAGATCTAGACCATTGATTTTGGGGGGATTGAATGAGAGCCACTTGATAGCTTTCTTTGTGTTTTATTATATAGATATCAGTTCACAGCCGGGTTAGGGGTGAACACGCATGCGTTAGTCCACAGCCGGGTTAGGGGTGGACACATGAATTACACGGTCTTGCGACCAAATTCAACGTGGCTTTCTGAAGAGGTCCGTACGCGGGTACCGAGTGGCAAACACGACCACCACTTAGGCACTGCAGTGGCGAAACTAGACCGACCAACTGTAACCTCCTTGGGCAACGAACAATCTATTGGGAACAGGATGAGTACAAGGGTAGGATACATGCCGAGGGGTTAAACCCTACAGTCAGAACAGGCGAACTCTTTGGAAAGTATGTAGTATGGAATGCATACGTTTCCATCAAAGTTGATTTTGGGGAAGTATGTAGTATGGGATGCATACGTTCCCAAATGAATTACATTAGAGTAGGTGCATCATGTGCATTCTTGTTCTGGGCATTAGATTAGGCCATGCTTGGGTCTGGAACACATGTAGTATGGGATGCATGCGGATCCAGATTCCCAAGTCTTGCTTGCTTTAGAATAGGCTTGTGATTGGTTCATTTAGTTGTTAGATCATGGCATACACGAGCACTACATAATTTAGGATGCACGTTTCTCTTTCCATTTAAGATGGTTTGTGGTTGCCAGTTTGGAGGCTCACTGTTATTATCAGTATTGCGTCAGTCGAAGTATTGACGTTCCCCACCTTTTAGGTACCTATTCTATCTTTCGAGCAGGTGCAAGTGATATCAGGATCGCGCAGCAGAAGACTCAAGCCGTGGAGCAAGCCCCAGGGAAGCAGATTGACTGTTCAGCAGAGCTTCGGCAGTGAGCCGTCGACTGCCATTCCGAGAGACAGTTGTTAACTTTACAAAAGGAGTTGATGTATGTTTGTAATAAGATGCAATGAGTTAATGTAATTTGTATTCTTCTTCAAGAACAAGATGTTGGTTGTAATCAATGATGTAATGACTTTATTTGGCAATAAAAAGTTTTTAAATTTCCGTGTTATTACTGTGTTGAGATGCAATTGAAGGCAAAGATTCTGGTTTCGTCACGAAAATCCGGTGACGGGGATCCGGGAATGTTACAGAGTACGCGTTGCTCCTCCCCGGCTCGGGCTTCCGAGCGTGCACGGAGACATCGCCTGACACTCGCGTCTTCCTATACAACACACTCAATGTCGGTCTTCGGCTGCCTCTACCACTGTTAGTAGTCGAGGTGCTGCAATGGTACGGCTTGAGCCTGGTCCAATTTATGCCGAACATGTAGCGGCATGTCATCGCCTTCATCCTCGAAAGTCAGCCGGTGGGCATCCAACCTCAGCTCGTCATACTCCGCAGCGTCTACCGGATCTGCCGTATGAGCAAGATGGAGTGCCGGTACTATCTGTCTCCGAGGAAGGGGGTCAAGTTGACTGAGAATTCGGACTCCATCAAGCATTGGAAGGAAAAGTATTTCTTGATCCGAGGTCCTGAGTCGTGGAGCTTTCCAGCGAGGTGGAAGGAGGATGTTCTGAAGTGGGCGAAGGCCGAGCCAGTGCTGACCAAGGACGAATAGGAGGTCGTATTGAAGATCCTCGGTCTTCCAACCCTAGGTTGGAAAGATATCACCTAGAAGGTCATCTTCGATGGGGGTCTCAGTCCGATCGACCCTAGTACGCTCCGTCTAATTTCGTTTCTCTCTTGTTTCTATATCGCTTTTCTATCGCTAAGTCCCTATGGTTTTTCTTCTTCAGAGGCCCCCGGTATGGACTTCAAAGCTTTGATAGAGAAGCGGAGCATGGCCGCAGCGAAGGGGGCAGGACAACAAGAAAAGAAAGAGGACGACGACAGGACCTCTGTCCGACCGAGCAGCTCAGACACCCTCGGCTCCTACGGCCATTGTCGACTTGGTCAGCGACTCCCCCTCCGCTCCCCAAGTTACGCTTCCCTCGACCGCGACTCCCTGAGTCTTCGAGCAGGGCATTCTCTGTCGGAGCTGCGCTAGTGCTCGAGGTGTCGCCCCTCACCGCCAAGGCAGAAGCCATTTTGACCGAGGAGCACAAGAAGCTCTTTGTCCCAGACTGGAGGGTGATGAAGCTCGACGGCTTCCTCGGCGATGCGGCGATGAGCATGCAGGCCGTGTGCCACCTGCCAACCCTGAAGGATCGAGCGGTATTGAAGGCGGGTACTGTGGGAAATGATGCACTCAAGATTGCCCAGGCCACGATGTCGGTAAGTGTTCTTGCTACGCTTCTGAATTTCGAAGTATACGGTTTTTGATTCTCACGTCCTTTGCCTCCGGTTTTCAGATTACTTTTCACTTCAGCCATATGCTCAAACAGTTTGCCAAGCAGGTGAAGGAGTTGAAGGCAACGAGCGACAGAGACCGGACAGAGCGAGCTAAGGCAGTGAAGATGTTCGAGGCCGAGCAACGGCTCTCAGAGTCTTGAGCTGCCGAGATTGCCGTCCTAGAGGTGGCCTTGGCCAAGGCGCACGAGCGCATGGCGGCCGAAGCGGCGAGGGCCGAAGAGTTGGAGAGGGGTAAGACCCGCTCCGAGGTGGAGTTGGAGAAGGCCTTAAGGGCTTCAAAGGAGGCATTGACGGAGTGGGACACTGTGGTGGCCGAGGCAAAGGCGGCCATCCAAGCAGAGGCGGAGGCCCACATGCTCACCAATAAGGAAGAGTCCTACGCTCGGACCCACAAGCATGTCGCAGCTCGTATCCACGACTTCGACAGCTCAGGGTATCACCTTTACGAACCGGTCGAAGGCGAGGAGTTTATACCCTTGGTAGAGGTCGATCCCGAAGGAGGGGAGGAAGAAGTCAAAGGGGTTGTACACGAGGTGGCAAATCTGGAGGGGGCGCTCGTAACGATACCGAGCGAGAGTGCGGAGCAGCACCTCGAGGTCGCTCCCTGACTTTGTTTTTTTTTTCTTGTGATTTTGTATTGCCTTGTTGCAGACTGGCCATCGCATTTCGTATTCAATGAAATGAGAACTTTTTTGACCAAGTGTTGTATTCGCGTTGAGCTTCATCTCTGATAGGGTTGGCATACGGGTCAAATGGGTCGGGCCGGGCCGGACCCGCCCGGGTTGGATGTTGACTTGGGCAGGTTCGGGCCGGGTTGGTGGCTTAACCGGGCCCGGCCGAGCTGGGTCGAAAAGTGGCAATGGCGACCCGCCCAACCCGTGAACCCATTCCGGTCCAACCCGGGTCGGTTCGCGGGTTGGCCCGTTTAGATAGGGTTTTTTTTTGAAAAAAACTTAAAATAATAATAATAATAATAATAAACATTAAAAATCGTAATAATAATAATAAGATTTAAAGAGTGAAATTGGAAAAAAATATTGAAATATTATTCATATGATTTTAAGTTATACAAGTTTCACAATTTCTAATGAAATAAAGAATTCAATTCACAAATATGTTTTATACACTAACATATTTCTTATATACAATTTCAATTTACTTCGATTTTTCTAATTTGAAATAACAAGTACAGATATAATACATTTTTTTTTATCTATTTACAATTGTCTTCAAGTTGATGGCCTTGAATTTGTTGTTGTTGGTCTTGAATTCTTCATTTTGGTTCTATTGTTGTTGTTGTTGTTCTTCTTCTTCTTCTTCCGGCGAGTTGCTCCCACTTGTGGACGTAGATAATGCTTTCCTTTGTGTTCTATCTTCAGCCTTCAGCCAGTCTTCTATGCAAACTAGCATCTCTAACGTGTCGGGCTTCAAGCGATTCCTGTAATCAGTTAGAACTCTGCCACTTGAAGAAAATGCACTTTCAGAAGCAACTGTAGAGACAGGAGGAGTTAGTAAATCTTTAGCCATAATTGACAGAATACTATAAGTGTGTTCATGGTCTTCCCACCAATGTAAAATATCTAGTGGAGAAAAAGAAGACTCAGAATCTTTTTGGTTATACCAATTTAATTCATTTGGTTGATTAGTCCTAGGTTTTTTTGGATTGAATTTGTGCAAGTAAATTAAATGTTCTATCATCAAATTTATTCTTACCCTTACCTTTAGAAGTAGCAGAAGAAGAACTAACTACAGAAGTTGTACTACTAGAAGCAAAACATCTATCATAATAATCATACAAATTATTTAATGTAGATTCAAATTTAACTAAAAAAGTAGCGCAATCAATTACTATTTCTACATTTTTCCCGAAGTAATGCAAAAAACATTTCAATCAAACTCTTCGTACCTTCTAATTTGATACGAGGATGCATAACGGTAGCAACACAAATCAACATAGAAGGAGGAAAATAATACTTCAAAAAAAATTGTATGCAGGTTTTACAATATCACCAACATAAGTATCATTTAACATTTCGTTAAATATTTGCATCATGCTAACTAATGAAATAAAAATGCTACTAGAAGTAGATTCATATGTTTTTGAAAATTTTAAAGTTGCTGTTTTAAAAGGTTCTAAAAATTTCAACAAAGATTCGCCATAAAACCAAGCAGTGGGAGTCATTTCAAAATTGACATATTTTTTGCGATACAAAAATTATTTACAACTGCTTTATATTCGGTAACAACATGTAGTAAATCAAAAGTAGAGTTCCATCAGTGTTTAACATCCTTTGGAAATCTTCTAAAAGGTACATTTGAAATCCTACACTAATTTTTTCATTCTTGAAATACGCTGGGACTTAATGCAATGAAATGTACATAATTTTTTTAAGTATATATGGATCGGTTATTTTTAATGCATCTTTAACACATAAATTTAAAATATGACTTGCACATCTAATATGAAAAATATTGTCAGATGGAGGGTTTAATGCGGATTTTAAAGTAGTAATTGATGCATTGTTGTTAGATGCATTATCAAAACTAATACACATAATTTTATCGCGAATATAAAAAATATCACAAATTTCTAAAATACGGTTTGCTATTTCAGCGCCACTATGGGGATACGGCAACGCGGCAAGTGATATGATTCTTTTTTGAAGAATCCAACCATTGTCGATCCAATGACAGGTTATTTCCATCGTTGGAATATTGTTAACACCCGTCCAACAATCCGAAGTTAAACTAACTCTACAAGTTAAACTCCATAAAATTGTAATCAAAGCATCCTTCATTTCATTGTACACTTTAAAACAATCCGATTTGCAAGTATTTCTTGGAATTCTTCTAAAATGAGGGCTTAAGGCCGTTTGATTAAAATTTTCCAAGTCCCTACTCTCGGGATAGGAAAATGGTAACTCTTCCTTTATTACTAATCGGGTCATTTTCCGACGAACAAGATCGGGATCATAAGGGTGGCTATCAACTAGACCGGTCCTAGGATTGATTTTTTGTTGGCCGGGTAGGTCAACAAAAGGTTTTTTATGGTTAATTTGGATGTGTCTACTAATTGTACCGGTGCCATCACTCCTCTTAAATTTGTATGCCTTAGAACATGTTTTACAAACTTTCAAACCTATACCCAGAGTTTCTTCGTCCGGGATATAATCATAAAACTTATGCCAGTCACTACTTTCTCCTCTACTTTTCCTACTACTATGGGGTTGTGTGGTTTCAGTTAGTTGTTGTTGTTGTTTTTCTTCTTCTAATTGTATGTCACCTACAACCTCGTCGTGTGTACCCCATTGTTGGGTAGAAGGATCATGGTACTCTTCGGCGGGCTCACTAATTGGGACAATTGGTGGCCTACTGGAAGTGCCGGTGGAATCTTACCTACTTGGCTACGACCGCTACCGCATGATCTAGACATAATGCAATAATGTATGTAAAAAAAACTACACAATGTAGAAGCGATGAGTTATAAAAAAAATCTAGAAAACAAGAGGGTTGAGATAGAGAAGATCAAAAAACCAACAATAATTATAACTACAACAAAAATAAAATAAGAAAAGAGGTATGAAATTTTGATACCGTTCACCGTGGATACACGTATATAAAAAAATCCGTGAAAATAAATATAGAAGTAGAAGTAGAATTCCTCAAATCCGGACTTGAAGAGTTGGGGAGAGCTTGTAGGAGAGTTGAAGACATGATCACTTGGAGTTGGACGAGAGTTGAAGAGTTGAAGACGTTGTTGAATTTTGATTTCGATACGATCGGAATTTGATTGTGTATATGCCTTGAACACTTGTTTATTCAATACTTCAATTGTTCACAAATTGCTTAGAAATGAGTAATAATAGTAGAGAGAGTAAGAGAGTAAGGTGTGATTTTTTTAATGGGGTTTTGGGGGGGTATATATAGGCTAAAAATAAAAAAAATCAAAAAAAAAACAAAAAAAACAAGCAAAACGGCTTTAAGAGCCGTTTGAGCTCTCTGGTGAATAGTGCCCAATGGCACGCTGACCCGCGGGTCAACGGTCGGCCTGTGGCAGGGTCGAACGTTTGACCCGAACAGGTCGAACGGTTCGTAACCCGTGGGTCGACTCGCAGGTTGGCGGGCTGGTTGGGGTATTTTTAACGGGTTCGTGGACTGGGTTAGACGGGTTCGATTCGGTATTTTGGTGATCCGAGTCGACCCGTTACTGTTCACGGTTCGACCCGAACCCGCACCGTACTTACACGAGCCGGGTTAACCAGGCAGGTCGCGGGCAGGTAGGCGGTTGACCCGGCCCACTTGCCATCCCTAGTCTCTGAGTTGTTCGGTAAGAGTCGTTTAAACTTAGCACCTTACTGTTCTGGCTTTTTTCGTTCAGATCGCCGAATCATTATAACTTGTCGAAGTGCCCCGGACAGCCGAAGTAGCACACCTCAGGTCTAGTCTACAGGTGACGAGGTTGGGCCTCGCTCGGACTCGAAAGAGGCTTTTTTCAAAGCTGAGTCGGAGCTGAACCATCTTAAGCTGACGTTAGCTCGTCGTGACTTCGAGCTGAAACGATTGCAAGAGCAGGCTCGCGAAGTGCCCCCCGAGGGAGAGGAGATGTGTCCCTCAATGGCCTTCAGCCAAGGCCTGCGGCTCAAGTGTCTTCGTCAATCCTTGTTCGAGGTCGGGGCCGAACGAGATGGGTTGAAGAACGTCGTTCTCGAGAAGAGCTTGGAAGCGGCGCACCTTCGGAGGGCTATTATCGATGCTTCTCGCCAGGGTAGCTCTAGCCGAATGCCTCGGCTATAAATTAGAGTGACGGACGACTCGCTAAAGGATCGGGTCGTGGAGCTAGAGGCAGAGAACCATCGGCTGCAATGCCTGTCCAAGGGGACCAACGTCCGAACCACCTCTTGTCCCCGAGGTGAATACTTGCAAGGAAGGTCGTTCCACGAGTTGGCGTTACGCTCGCCCCCTGTCTTGAGGCACCCCGGAGACGTGCAGAGCAGAGTGGAAAGCTCGTCGAGCGGAGCATCTACCGGGGCGACATTCAGGCTTTTAGGTACCGAAGATGCAACTCGGCTCGCCGGTCTAGATATCTTCACGGAAGTGAGGCCACCGCAGCACAGCGCTCGTCGACCTCGAATATCTCTCAATAGAAGTGTCCCACTCCCTAGGAGGGGTTGAAATAGCTCTGTAATCTTGTAATCTTCATTTCACAAGTATTGTATCTCTATGCAAAGATGAGTTGTTGGTCTGTTGTTAGACTTGTACCTCAAACTTTAATGAAATAGTACTTGTTTCTTGAACTTTTGTGTTTTGCTAGCGTTCGCAATTGTCAACAGTTGTAGGAGCAATTCCGAATGGTGAGCCACTTTGTACTCACTCATAAGTAGCAAACGTTGCGTCAAACCAAGTGTTGGACTCCGAACTTGTCGTTTAGAGAATATCAACAGTTGTAGGAGCAATTTCGAATGGTAAACCACTTCGTACTAGCTTAAAAGCATGTATTTGAAGCGGAATCGAACCAAGTGTTGGACTCCAAGCGTGTCGTTTAGAAAATATCAACAGCTGTGGGAGCAATTTCAAATGGTGAACCACTTCGTACTCGCTTAAGAGCAAGTATTTGAAGCGGAGTCGAACCAAGTGATGGACTCCGAGCGTGCCATTTTAATGCAAAATTTTTTGTAAGTACAATTAGACTGCTCAAAAATAGAGAACTTGCGGACAAAGATTGCTTTTATTGAAAATAATTAGACAGCCGCTTCTAAGTTGTGAGCCGCTTTTACACTTTGATCAAGAAAATACAAATAAAAACTTTTGACATGTTTTATGGAGCGCTCTTGGGGAAGTTGCTTGGAGCGGTGTTTAAACACCCTCTTGGTACTTCATCAAGTGCTCCGCGTTCCATGTCCTCGGTATTCTCCTGCCCTCTGGGTCTTCGAGTTGATACGCGCCTGGGTGAATAACTCTGGAGACCCTATACGGACCTTCCCAATTGGGTGCTAGCTTGCCTTTTTTGGTTGGAATGGAGATCGACTGCTTCAGGAGTACTAGGTCCCCCTCTTTGAGATTAGCGGGGCAGACCCTTTTGTTGTAAGATTGCATTATCCTATGCCGGTAGGTCTCTTGTCGGTTGGCAACTCTTTCGCTAACCTCGTCTATGAGGTCCAAGCAATTGCGAAGCTGGTTCGCATTCTGTGCTTCACTGTAGGCTATCAGTCGGGGTGAGGACTGGCCCACATCTAAGGGGATGAGAGCTTCGGAACCATATGTGAGGTTGAAGGGGGACTCCCCTGTCAGAGTTCTCTTGGTGGTGCGATAGTTCCAAAGCACATTGGGGAGATGTTCGACCCACAACCCCTTGGTAGATTTATCAAGCCTCTTCTTCAGGCTGGGGACTATTTGTCGATTTGTGTTCTTCGCTTGGCAATTGGACTGAGGATGGGCTATCGAGGAGAATCGTTGCTGGATGCCGATGTCGACGCAGAAGTTGCGAAAGGTTGCTCCTGCGAATTGAGTTCCGTTGTCGGTTACGCGGATGCGGGGTACCCCAAACTGGCAAACGATGTTCTTCCAAAAGAACTTTTGAACCTTGTGCTCGGTAATCGTCTAAAGAGGTTCAGCCTCAATCCACTTTGAAAAGTAGTCTATCCCCACGACTAAGAACTTTAGCTGGCCCGACGCTGCAGGGAAGGGTCCGAGCAAGTCCATCCCCCACATTGAGAAAGGGATTGGACTCGCCAGGGAAGAGAGTTGGGCTTGCGATAGGCGACGGATCGGTGAGAATCTCTGGCAGGATTCGCACTGGCGAACGTACTCTTCGGAGTCACTTAGGAGTGTGGGCCAGAAGTAACCGTAATTTAGGAGTTTGCGGGTGAGGGATCTCGCTCCCAAGTGTGCGCCACACATACCGTCATGGGCCTCCTTCAAGGCATAGATTGCTTCCTCGGGGGAAAGGCACCTCAGGGAGGGTCGGCCGTCGATCTGAGTGTAGGAGCGTTTGTACATGACTCCAGCAAGAAGTGTGTACCGCTCGGCTCGCATCTTGATCCTCCTCACCTCCTTTAGGTCTTCTGGAAGGATTCCATCTCTAAGGTACTCGAGAAGGGGCTTCATCCAGTTCTTCCTAAGTGTTAGGGGCAATGCTTCTATCGGCTCCGGGCTATCTTCATCGATACTTGGTCTGAGAAGGACCTCTATCAAGACGGTCTGTTCTAAACCTTGGAGAGACGAGGAGGCTAGCTTGGAGAGGGCATCCGCCTGTGCATTTTCCTCTCGAGGGACCCATTGGAGTTGGAAGTCTTTGAACAAGGCTAGTAACTCCTTAACCTTAGTACGTGGCCATGCACTCGTCCCTTGCTTCGTATTCCCCTGACACTTGGTTGACGACCAACTGCGAATCACTGAAGACTCTAATGCACTTGGCTCCTGCTTTGCGAGCCAAACAGAGCTCCGCTATGAGGGCCTCATACTCTGCTTCGTTGTTTTATGCAAGGAAGTTTAAGCGGAGGTAGTATTGGAGGACGAAAGCGTCCGGGTCGGTCAGGGTGACGTCAGCCCCACTTCTGTCGGTGCAAAAGGATCCATCCACATAAACGGTCCAGACCAGGGGTTTGATAGCCGACTCGCAGGGGACAGGGATGGTGCTCTCCACAATGAATTCTGCCAGATCTTGGGCCTTGATAGATTTTCTAGGTTGGTAGCTGATATCATGTTGGCTTAGCTCCATAGACCATTTCATCAAGCAGCGTGACATTTCTGGCTTGTGGAGCACCTGCTTTAGCGGTTGGTCAGTAAGAACAACCACCGAATGAGACGAGAAGTAGGGGCAGGAGCTTTCGGGCCACCATGACCAAGGCGAGAGCCATCTTCTCCAGCTTCGGGTAACGGAGTTCGGTGTCCCGAAGGACCTTACTCACATATTAGATAGGCTTCTGCGTTCTATCCACTTTCCTTACAAGGACTACGCTGAGGGTCTGCTCCGAAGAGGCGAGGTATAGGTAGAGGACCTCCCCGGGCCTCAGCTTACTCAAGAGTGGGGGTTGGCTAAGTACGCCTTGAGTTGGTTGAAGGACTCTTGTTGTGCTTGCCCCCATTTAAAGCCTTGAGCCCCCTTGAGGGCCTTGAAGAACGGGAGGCACTTCTCCCCGGATTTGGAGAGGAAGCACCTAATTACTGCGAGGCTCCCAGTGAGCCTCTGTACATCTTTAACACTGGAGGGGGGAACCATTTTGAGAATGGCCTGGATCTTCTCGGGGTTGGCCTCTATGCCCCTCTAGCTGACCATGAACCCCAAGAACTTGCCGGATGAGACTCCGAACGCACACTTGTTCGGATTCAGCCTCATATTGTGCCTCCGGAGCACCCTGAAGGCTTCTTGGAAGTCGAGAACATACTCCTGTTCTCGGATGCTCTTGACCAACATGTCGTCTACATAGACTTCCATGTTTCGGTCAATCTAGTCTCGGAAGATCCTGTTCACGAGGCGTTGATAAGTAGCTCCCGCATTCTTCAAGCCGAATGGCATGACCCGGTCGAAATACCAGTCCTGATCCGTCACGAACGAGGTCTTCGGAATGTCGGGAGGGAACATCCGGATCTGGTCGTATCCCGAAAAGGCATCCATGAAGCTGAGGAGCTCGTGCCTGGAGGTCGCATTGATCAGAGCATCGATGCTTGGAAGGAGAAATCGATCCTTCAGGCATGCCTTACTGAGGTCGGTGAAATCGATGCATATCTTCCAGCTCCTGTTGGCTTTCTTAACCATCACCACATTGGATATCCACTCGGGGTAGTTCACCTCCTGAATAAATCGGGCGTTGATGAGCTTTTCGACCTTTTCTTTGATCGCATGTTGACGCTCGGAGGCAAACTTATGTCGCTTCTGCTGAACGGGCTTGACTCCCGGGGCAAAGCTGAGGTGGTGCATAAGGAGCTCCTCTGAGATCCCAAGGATATCGGCCATGGTCTAGGCAAAGAGATCGCGGTTCTCCCTTATGCACTGGGAGATGTCTTTCTTGATGAAGGGGAAAGGGCCTTGCTGACCCAGAACGTCTTGGTGGCATCTTCCTCCAAGAAGGCCACTTCTTCTAGTTCATCCCCCGGCTTGGAAATGGTCTGGCTACTTTCCGATGGGAGCTCGAGGGCTTCTAGGAAGAGGACCGGGCCTCCCATTGAGGTCATATAACACTTGCGAGCTGCCTCTTGACTCCCTCTCACTTCTCCCACCCCTACGGAAGTGAGGAACTTCATCTTCATGTGATAAGCCAAAGGGATGGCCTGGAGTGCGGCGAGACCGGGTCGACCCAGGATAACATTGTAGGTGGCCTTCACATCCACCACCATAAATTCCATCCGATCCGTGCGGGTGACCGGGGTTTTACCAGCGGTGACGTCGAGAGTTATAACTCCCTCGATCATCACCGACACCCCGATGAATCCATGAATGGTGTAGCCAGCTGGCTTGAGCCGGTCCCTTGATAACTAGAGGCCCTTGAACGCCTCCAAGAAAAGGATGTTGACCGAGCTGCCATTGTCCGCCAAGAACCAATGCACGTCGAAATTGGCCATCCGGAGGTTGATGACGAGGGCGTCGCAGTAGGGCGTGCAGATGCCCTCTAAGTCCCTATCGGAGAACATCATAGGTACTCTCAGGCCCTTGGGGGGAGGATGGCTCTGCACGGAGTTGACTTCCCTAACGAAGGCTTTTCGGGAGGAGTTAGAATCTCCCCCCATTGGGCCTCCGTGTATAAGGTTCAAGATGGCCTCTGCTTCGACATCTGGGGCCTCTGTGTGCTGTTCTGTTTGCCTGTTAGCACCCCTGGGTGGTGGAGGCGGATCGGCCCTGTCTCTTCTTACGAACTGAACGAGCTGCACCCTCTGGATGAGGGCCTCGATCTCTTCCTTTAGGGCCCGACAGTCGTCTGTGTTGTGCCCATGGTCCCGGTGGAAGCGGCACCACTTATCCTGGTTTCACTTCTTCCTAGGGGTGTTCATCTTCGGAGGTGGTGGCAGGATACCTTCGTTCCCGATTTCCATCAGGATGACAGAGACAATCACTTTTAGTGGAGTGAACTTTTTGAAGCAGGGGAGAGGGTACCGCTGACCTCCGTTATCCTTTTGGAGCTTCTTAGCTCCTTCTTCCTCAACAGTCTTTCGTTTGTTCCCAGAAGAAGACCCCTCAAGAGTGGGGCAATTAAGAGCCTCTTCAGCTCGGATTTACTTCTCACTCCTGAGGAGGAGCTCGGAAAAGTCCCGAAGGGGCTTCTTGGCCAGGGACGCCCTGAGGTCGGGGTTGATGACATTGGATTGGAAAGCAGCCGAAGCTACTGACTAATCCAGGGAGGCGATGGACCTGGCCTCTGTGGTGAACCGCTTGACATAGTCCCTCAGCCGCTTGCCCTTCTTTTGGTTGAGGAAGAGCAGTGAGGTGCTCGTCTTCTCGGAACGGTGACTGCTTATAAAATGTGTGAGGAAGAGGCTTTCGAACTGGTCGAAGGAGAATATAGATGCCGGTGCAAGTTGGGAATACCACTCCCGAGCTGGCCCCTTGAGTGTAGCCGGGAAGGTCTTGCAGAGGAGGGCGTCGGATGCATGATGAATCATCATGAGAGTTTTGAAACTCTCGATGTGATCAGCGGGGTTCGACTTCCTGGTGTAGGACTCGAAGCGGGGCGACTTGAAGTTGTCAGGAACGGGTGCCTCCATGATAGTGCGAGAGAAAGGGGGCCTACTCGGGCAGAGGTTCCTCGCCCGTTGCTCTTCGTCTCTGTCCAACTAGTCGAGGCGCCTCTCCATCTCGTGGAGACGGCAATAGACTGAGTCCTCCCTTCGGTCGTACCTCGCTGAGCCCCGAGACTCGTCCTCACGTAGAGGAGGGCTGCGGCTGTGGTTGCGATAGCTCTGTGTGGGTCATGGACTGATAGAACGATAGGGATGGCTTGGAGCTGGCCGAGGATTGAGAGAGCGACGGCGATGGCTCGGAGCCGGCCGTGGACTTCGAGAGCGGTAGCGATGATCAACAGAGGGGCGGCGATGGCTGGGAGCCGGCTGAGGACTAGGAGCTCGTTGGGTGTTAATAGGGGCGGCGTTAAGCGCCCGAAGGACCGCCTCCTGGAATTGTTGAAATTTCGCCCTCGTGACGAGGGCCTCCTTCTCCCATTGGGCTCGATGTGTAGGACGGCTAGCCGGAGAGAAGCTTCTTCTTGGGCGATGCTGGGGTGACTCTCTCCACCTTCGAGGAGAGTTGGACCCTCTGCGATCTGTTCAGCAGGGTGACCGGTCCCTCTGGTGCTCTCGGCAAGGGTTCACATCGCGGGTCTGCTTCTCGTCCAGGTGGATCCAATGGTCGGGCTCGGGCTCGTTCTGCCGGTTGTTAAGCACGTCTCGCAAATCCTTCGGTGTTGGAGGGCTATAGGAGGCCATAGCATCTGTGGAGGCATTGTGGATGGAGACCCAAACTTGGTGCAGAGGTTGCTTATGGAGGCTCCGCCGAGAGGGCTCCCCAATAGCCGCTTGGGGCCCTAAAGGCTGCTGAATAGATTGAGGATTCAGCTGTTCGAGCTGTAGGGCCGGTTGGACGGGCGGAGGGAGACCCTCCGGAGGAAGAGGAGGAGGATGAGTAAAGGTTGTTCTATGGTTGGAGGTTACGAACTTCTCTTGAGAGGCATTGCTAGGAGTAGCTTTGGTTGAAGGAGGGTCGGTGTAACGCCCCAATTTTCGGTAACTGGGAAACTGTGACATAAGCCAGAATATTTTCTTCAATTAGCCACAATACACAGAAAAACATGAAAATTTAAAACTTTTTATTCAACACCAAATGTATTACAAGTCCGAATGTTACAAAATTGCAATACATTACAACAGTGTTATAATAATATCTTTACAATCCCAAGTGTTATAACTTTCAACAATTTACATCAGAGTACAATGAATAAAGAACAACACTTGGTATTTCACTTTGATGCTTTCCAACAAATAAATGAATTGCAGCAATTGCTACAAACGGAACAATAGTAAACAATATAAATTACAGCGGAAATAAAATCGACTCTTGCTTCTCTCGCCTTGAGTCCTCCTGAATCTTGTACCTGTACTTCTGCAATCCAGTACCTATTGAAATGGGGACTTCAGTACATATACTGACGCTTTAAGGCTGATGACTACATATTAAAATGGGGATGTCAGTACATATACTGACGATTTAAGGTTGATGACTAGCAGCGATTCTCCACTTAAAGCAAAAAGATTGATGAAAAGAGAAACGTGTGTATATATATATATATATATATATATATATATATATATATATATATATATATATATATATATATATATATATATATATATATATGATGTGTTAGTGTATGCTATGACTTAGACTCTAATGCAAGACTTATTAATGCAAGGATGCTCTTATTCTAATGCAAGCAAGACTCTAGGACAATATGCAGCCCATACTACATACGCCCCATATCAAGCCGTTTCTTCGTATATAGGGATTTGAACCCGCGCTATAAATTCTATTCTTGTACTCGACTTGTTCCTGAAGATTAGACATGACTAATGAGGTTGTCCTGAAACGGTCTAATCCCGCCAGGCACACCGGACCTCACTCAAATATCTGACAAATCCTTGGAGTTTCCGTGGACGCAGGTTAGCTCGAAGCATCCCCTGCCACCCCCTAGCCAGACCGTAGTCTATGGCTGTAACATCCCGAATTTCAAAACATACTGAATTCGAGTTCCACATGATTTTTTCACTTCTCTTCATACAATTTTACAAGGAAATTAAAACTTAACCTTACATATGAGTTATATTTACATTAACATTTAAACAGCCGAAGCAAATTTTTCAACAATGAATAAAATACAACAACACTTGAAAAATCTTTAAGCATCAATTTCTCTTTAGTCTTTTTCATGTGCTTTACGCTGCATAGAAAACTGTGGGCACATCAGTTCATTCAACTGACGAAATATTATACACGGCCATCCTCTCTATGCCGGAAACAGTATAACGATTCTCAAAGCTTAACAAACCACAAACTTGTTCACAAACAAAGCTAAGGGGACTATCCTATTGATGTTGTGGTGTGAATGTGCACTTAGTCCTAATGCAGTTATTTATGTTATATGACACGAATGCGCACTTGTTCAGAGTCTATGCTTCCCATACTAGATAGGTCCGAGGGCAAGCACTTAACCGTTCTTCATCTTGAAGGGTTCAATCCCTCGCCATGACTTAATCTACTTCTGTAACTACGGTAAGTATCCTAGATGTTCTACGAACTACGAACTCATATCTAGGCGCCCTGGAGGAAATCCCTACGTACTGACACATGACTCATTATGCAGGCATCCTGTGGTAATTCACCTCCTACCATAGACATGACACCACCTGCAGTCGCTAAACACCCCACGAGCGTCGCCACCGGGACGGTAGTATCCACGTCCTACTCATGACCCATCATGGAACATCCTGTGAATACTCTCACGCCGCCAATCCAATGGCCCTCATACTCAATGTTTTTCTCTTACTTTCATCACATCTTCACTATGTAACTAGTCCTTAATTTAATTGAATCATGAACAAAATCAATCCTTTAGGGTTAGGATTCCCACTACACTGGTCTTATTCATTCATTTCACATAACCCAACTCTTGGTCTTTTCATTTCAAATTATGTCTCAATATTTCTTTTATTGCCGGTATGAGGCTTAGCTACACCCTAGTTATTATTTTCAACTCATAATTCCAACATTGAGTTTTCATACTCATAAAGTCCTCTTTCATGATTAATCATAATTCACATTTCATATTCATAGTATTCATGTATTCATATTCATAATGCTCTTCATAACTCATCATGTCATCTAATTTTAATTTTCAAGTACAATATCATGCATAAATAATTAAAATTCAATTCTTCTAACATGTCACATTCACTAGTTCACATTTCCACATAATTTTCATAATCTTTATTGTAATCTATACTAATTTAACAATTCACAATTTCACTTAGTTTCACAATTTACACTTTTCAAATTTCTCATTACAAAATCTCATTACTAAATTCCTTAAAACAATCCATTTATTTTTTTTATATCTAAAAGACAATTTAAGTTGATAATTAAAATAAGTTCTTTCTTGCAAAAGCACTTTTCCTTGACGTTCCGGGGCGGGGCCATGTCCAGTATGGCCTTAATTTTTTCAGGATTTGCTTCGATCCCTCGCTGGCTGACCATGAAGCCGAGGAACTTTCCTGAGGAGACCCCGAACGCACACTTGTTCGGATTAAGCCTCATGTTGTGCCTTCTCGGTATGCCGAATGCCTCCTGTAGGTCGGCCATGTGGTCGGTACCTCGGACGCTCTTCACGAGCATGTCGTCGACGTATACTTCCATGTTGCGGCCTATCTGGCTTTGGAAGACTTTGTTGATGAGGCGCTGGTAGGTGGCTCCAGCGTTCTTCAATCCGAACGGCATAACTCTATAACAGTAGAGGCCCTGGTCGGTAATGAAGGAAGTCTTCGGAATGTCCGGGGGGAACATTCGGATCTGGTTGTAGCAGGAGAAGGCGTCCATGAAGCTGGCATCAATGAGGATGTCGCTATTCGGGAGAGGGAACGGATCCTTCGGACACGCCTTATTCAAGTCTGTAAAGTCGATGCATATCCTCCAGGAACCATTGGACTTCTTAACCATGACGACATTGGAGAGCCACTCGGGGTAGTTCACCTCCTATATGAACCGAGCTTTTAGGAGCTTGTCCACCTCCTCCTTGATGGCTTGTTGTCGCTCGGGAGCGAATTTACGCCTCTTCTGCTGAACCGGTCTGCACCCCGGTTCGACGCTGAGGCGGTGCACTAGAAGCTCCTCAAAAATCCCGGGCATATCCGCGGCGGACCAAGCAAATAGGTCGCGGTTCTCCCGGATGCACTACACCAAGTCGGAACATAGGACAGTCGGCAGGGACTTGCTGATGAGGAACTTTCGACTCGGGTCCTCATCCGAGAAGAGCACTTCTTCCAATTCGTCCGCCGGCTCGGACGTGGGTCGGACGTTCGGCCTCAGGGATCTCTAAAGTCTTGAGGGAGAGCACCAGACCCCCAGTGGAAGTCATATAGCACTTCCGAGCCGTCTCTTGGCTGCCCCTGACTTCTCCCACTCCCGCCCGGGTGGGGAACTTCATCTTGAGGTGGTACGCCGAAGGAACAGCTTCCAGGACAGCTAGGCCAGGTCAGCCCAAGATGACATTGTATGCAGCCGGGACATCGACGACCATAAAGTCCATCGGCTCTGTCCGGGTGGTAGGGGTCTTCCCAGCAATTACGTCCAGGGTGATAACCCCTTCGACAGTTACTGGTACCCTGTGAACCCGTGGAGCGTGTAGCCGGCCGGTTTGAGGCGATCCCGGGATAGTTGCAGCCCTCGGAAGGCCGAGAGGAAGAGGATGTTCACGGAGCTCCCGTTGTCTACCAGGATCCTCTGCACTTTGAAGTTCGCCATGCGGAGGTCGATAACAAGTGCGTCGCAGTGGGGAGTCCGGACCCCCTCCAGGTCTTCATCAGAGAAAGTTACTGGGACGCCGAGGCCTTTGGGGGGGAGGGGCGCCGTGAACTGAGTTGATCTCTCGGACGAAGGCCTTCCGAGAGGAGTTGGAAGAGCCCCCCATTGGACCCCCGTGGATAAGGTGCAGAACACGTTCCTCCTCGAACTCGGGGGTTTCATCTCGTCGCTCGGAGCGCTTGTTAGCCCCCCGAGGCGGAGGAGTGGTGCGATCTCCTCGATTATTTGCCTTCACAAACTTAGCCAACTGGCCCCTCTGGATGAGGGCCTCTATTTCGTTCTTCAGCGCCCGGCAATCGTTGGTGTCGTGGCCCTGATCCTGGTGGTAACGGCACCACTTCTCCTTGTTCCTCCTCTTGGCCGGGGTGTTCATCCTCGGAGAGGGAGGTATAACTCCCTCCTTCTCGACTTCCATCAGGATGGTGGAGACGTTGGTAGTGAGAGGGGTAAATTTCTCGAACCTGGGAGGAGGACGGCGCTGACCGCTATTATCCTTCTGTAGCTTCTTGGCCCCTTCCTCTTCCGTTGTCTTTCTCTTCGACCCGGAAGCGGATCCTCCGAAGCCCGGGAAGCACTCGGCTTCCTCTGCCCGAATATATTTCTCGCATCTAAGGAGAAGGTCGGCAAAGTTGTGCGGGGGCTTTTTGGCGAGGGACGACCGAAGGTTAGAGTTGAGGACGTTGGACTGGAATGCGTCGGTCGCCACAGACTGGTCGAGGGAGGCGATGGACCTGACCTCCGCAGTAAATCTCCTCACATAGTCCCTCAGCTTCTCTCCCCTCTCCTGTCGGAGGTGGAGTAGAGAGAGGCTGGTCTTCTCCGTTCTTCTACTACTCACAAAGTGAGTTATGAAGAGCATTTCGAACTGCTCAAACGAGAAGATGGAAGAGGGAGCGAGCCGGGAGTACCATTCCCTCGCCGAACCCTTGAGAGTGGTGGGGAAGGTTTTGCAAAGCATGGCGTCGGAAGCTTGGTGGATTAGCATTAAGGTCTTGAACCTCTCGACATGATCAACAGGGTCCGACTCCCCTGAGTACGTTTCAAACTGCGGAGGCTTGAAACCCCTCGGGATGGGAGCCTCCAAGATAGTCCGAGAGAAGGGAGGTCTGCTGGGGCGGACGGTCCTTCCTCTCGACTCCTCCTCCTTGTCCATTCGACCGATGCGCCTCTCCATCTCGTGGAGACGACAGTAGAGGGCATCGTCCCTCTGGTGGTAGTCAAACGACCCCCTGGACTCGTCTTCATAGGAAGGGGAGCGGGGACTACGGCGTCGATAGTCCTGAGATCAGCGAGGACTATAAGGGTGTTGCTGGTGACTAGGAGCCGGGGGAGGACTTGTGGATCGGTGGCGAGGACTTGGGACCCGTGGGGGTGTTGGAACCCTATGGGCATTATTGTTGTTGTGGCGAAGGTTGAGGGCTTGCAGCACCATTGCCTAGAATTGTTGGAACTCAGCACGAGTGATGGGTGCCTCATCGTTCCTTGGATGATGCCGACCAGCAGGGGAATGTGGCCTCCTCCTACGATGCTCAGGAGATTCCCCCCGTCCTCTTCGGTCTGGAGACCTCCTGCCATCTCGGCGATGAGGAGATCGCTCACCTTGATGTTGGCGGGAGACTCCCTCTCGGGCCCGCTTCTCATCTAGGCGGTTGTGAAGGTCCTCATCCTTCCGCCGATTTAGAATGGTGTTGCGGAGGTCGGAAGCTCGGAGATTATGGGAGGCCATAGAATCCGAGGAGGCATTGTGCACTGAGACATGGTCAGGGTGGAGAGGTTGCTTCTGCTTCCGCTGGTTCTGTCTAGTGGGACCATTAGGGGGTTGTTTATTCGGAAGAAGGTGCTGGCCCTGTTGGAAATGGTCTTGGACCGGGGGAGGAAGTTGTTCGGGCTGCGGAGCAGGATGTACGGGGACTTCCTCTTGTTGATCGGTGGGGTTGGGTCCACGGTTAGACCCCCTGGACCTGACCTTTCTGGGAGGCATGGCTGGAGAAGAGCTAGTCGACGGGAAGAGGAGAGGCTGCTATTCGTATGGGTTCCCACAGATGGCGCCAATCTGTTACCGCTGAATCTGGTGTGGGGGTAAACAGATGAGATTTGTGAGTTCGTGGAAAAACCTGACTAGCGGATCCAAGCCTGCTGATTCCTGCCGCTAACCTGCAAGGAAGTGTGATACACTGGGGTTGATTCCGGCGACGCACCCTCCGACGCTCTTTTCAGTAACTAGTGATGATTAAGAAAGAGCTTAAGTTGGAAAAAGAGTGATTACCTGGTCACAGTGGTAGGTAGGAGGTATTTATAGTCGCCATGGGAGTCTGATTAGGGACCTAATTTCCTGTGAAACCGTTAGGAGTAAAATCCTCATAATTAGTTTAGGAAACTGATCCCTAATTCTCGGTGAGAGGATAACTGCAAATCAGGCCCGTTGATTTAGTCAAATCAGTGACCCTGATCTCCTCTTGCTGGTCTGGGTTTGTCTTGGGTCGGGACCCGTACCCAGCTGGAGTGGATCCGTTTCGCGGGTTATTGAATCTGTGAAAGGGAGATCCAGTGCCCGCTTAGGGTCCATCTATATGCGAAATTACCGTTTTACCCCTGAGCTTTAAGATTCGTTCCCAATCTAGACAGTTCCGATTTAACCCCATTTTTAGCCATATCAGTACCCAAGGCTGTCTGAAGACTCCTCCAGAAATGCGAAGTAAACCGCACATCTCGATCAGACACAATAGTTAATGGAACACCATGAAGCCTGAAGATCTCACCAACATAAATCTCAGCTAACTTGTCCATCGAAGCGGTGAGTTTCATTGCCAAGAAGTGAGCGGACTTGGTTAGTCGATTGACTATAACCCAAATCGCATCATTGCCCTTTGAACTCTTGGGCAAACCTGTGATGAAATCCATACTGATGTTATCCCACTTCCATTCCGGAATAGGTAACGGTTGCAATAGACCTCCGGGTTTCTGATTCTCGGTTTTGACTTGTTGACAAATCTCACACCTAGACACAAATTCAGCTACATCCTGCTTCAAACCTGACCACCAGAAATGTTGTTTAATGTCCTTGTACATCTTAGTACTCCCAGGATGTACTGACAAAAGAGTAGCATGCGCCTCCTGAAGAATACTTTCTTTCAAGTCCGACTGATCCGGAACACACTACCTCTCTCCAGACCACAACACTTCATCCTTGATTTGAAATCCGGGCAACCTGCCTGCAACAACCTGCTCCTTCATCTTCAGAATATCACCATTTCCCTTTTGACTCGCAATAATTCTTCCATTCAGCGTAGGCTGAAGCCTCAACTGAGCTAAGGATGCTCCCAAGCCTTGCAAGACAACTTCAATACCAGCCCGATCCAATTCCTCTGCCAGGTACTTCTGAGTCGTAATCAAACTTACCAAACTGCTCCTGCGGCTAAGTGCATCAACAACAATATTAGCCTTCCCAGGATGATACTTGATCTCAGGACGCATGTCCTCAAGCACTTCCAACCATCTCTGCTGCCTCAGATTCAGATCCTTCTGCTGATAGATGTATTTCAAGCTTTTGTGGTCCGTGTACATATTCAGTTTCTCACCATACACATAGTGTCCCCATTGCTTTAAGGTGAAGATAATCACAGCCAACTCCAGATCATGAGTCGGATAATTCTTCTCATGCGGTCGTAGTTGCCTCGACCCATAAGCGATCACTTTTCCTTCTTGCATTAAGACACAACCAAGCCCACGATGTGAAGCATCGCTGCACACATCATATTCAACACCTGCTCTAGGCAACGCCAAAATAGGTGCGGTAGTCAGCTTTCCTTTCAACTCCTGAAAGCTTGCCTCGCATTGCTCGGTCCACTTGAAGTTTACATTCTTCTTGGTCAAACCAGTGAGCGGCACGGCTAACTGAGCATAACCCTGAATGAACCTCCTGTAGTATCCAGTCAATCCAAGGAAACTCCTGACTTCCTTCACTGTAGTAGGCCTTGCCCAATCTTTCACTGCCTCTGTCTTCTGAGGATCATTTGCCACTTCCTCCTTAGAAAAGATGTGACCTAGGAATGTCACTTCAGATTTCCAGAAATCACACTTGGATAACTTGGCATACAACTCCTGCTCTTCCAGCTTCTTCAAAACTGCAGCCAGATACTCTGTGTGCTCCTCCTTCGACATGGAGTACACAAGAATATCGTCGATGAACACCACGATGAAAGAATCAATGAATGGCCTCAGAACTCTGTTCATCATATCCATAAAAATTGCAGGTGCATTCGTCACTCCGAACGACATAACTAAGAATTCGTAATGTCCGTGTCGAGTTCTAAATGCAGTCTTATGCACATCTTCAGCTTTTACTCGAACTTGATGATATCCTCATCGAAGATCTATTTTGGAGAAAACAGCAGCTCCTTGTAGACGATTGATTAAGTCATCAATTTGGGGAATGTGATACTTGTTCTGAATAGTAACCTTATTCAGCTCTCGGTAATCAATGCACATCCTCATCGATCCATCCTTCTTCTTTACCAAAAGCACCGGCACTCCCGAAGGTGACACACTCGGTTGAATAAAGCCCTTCTCCAATAGTTCCTCAATCTGTCGTTTGATCTCATCCTGTTCCACAAGTGCCATCCTATACGGTGTCTTGGAAATAGGTGTACTACCTGGCTGAATAGTGATGCTGAACTCCACATCACGATGCGGGGGTAACCCAGGCAAATCTTCCAAGAACACAGACGGATAATCCCGAACCACCGGAATTAGCTGCACCTCTACCGAAATCCCTTTCTTCTGGCTGATAGCAGCAACCAAATCTGAACATCTCCTCTTCCCTTGGAAAGTGACTTCAGGTCCACCTGGAGCCTTCACTGTTACTGTCTTGGTCTTGCACTCGATGCTCACACTGTACACCGACATCCAATCAATGCCAATGATAACATTGACTTCCAAGATATTCAGCTCGATCAGATCAATCCCAAAAATTCTATCTCCAATCACGATCTCGCAGTCCGCATAGTACCGATCAGTGGTTAAAGTCTCCCCTGACAGAGTAGCTACTGCTAAGACCTTGCCTGGAAATATCTTCGGTTCAACTCCCAAAACTTTAGCAAATTTAAGTGACACAAAAGTATGAGAGGACCCAGTATCGAACAAAACAACAGCTTTCTTTACATTCAAATAAAGTTCTCATGTTACATAACACACACTCGTTACATAAAAGTCTTACTAAATAAGCGGGAAAAAGAGATAAAAGAAAAATACTCCTAAACACCCTTACTCGTACCAGTGATGACGTGATCCACCTCATCAGCATTAGCTTAAGCTAAGGCAAATACTCGCCCCTGCTGGTACGACTTCTTTCCAGCATGCTGAGTTGGTCCATTATGGACGACATCCTGCAGCTTGGGAAAATGAGACTTTTAGTGGCCTGTCTCTCCACAGTTGAAACAAGTCACAGAAGATCTCACCCAAGTATTCCCGGGTCTTCCCGACACCTGAACAGCGTTCGCACCCGTAGGCTTGAACCTTTGAGCCGGTGGCTGTCCCTTGACATTCCCAGCAACTGTGGGCCTCTTCCCCACATTCCAGTAGTTCCTCCGATTCTGAACAGCGTGGAACTGCTCCATGTCCGCCTCCGTGGCTGCCGCTCGTTTGACCAGCTTGTCAAACCTCCTGATACCGAGAGGTATCATCCGGGATCTCAGACTTGGCCTCAACCCATGCTCGAACTTTCGAGCCTTCTTTGCCTCGTCCATTACCAGTTCGGGTGCATACCTAGAGAGCTGAGTGAATCTTGTCTCATACTCCCTAACTGACTTGCCGCCCTGCTGCAGCGTCAGAAATTCCATGGCCTTCTTCATATGGACGTCTGAGGGAAAATGACTGCAAAATTCCTCCCAGCCAAGGACAATATCTCACATCGTCCTCTTCATCGACTGCCACCATACAACCGCATCCTTCTCAAACTGCAGCGCAACCAGCTTCACCTTACTGCCCTCCGGAGTCTCCAAGACTTCGAAGATGGTCTCTACCTGTCGGATCCAATTGTCAGCCGTGTCAGGGTCTGACTTCCCCTCAATCACCGGTGGTTTCATCCGCTTGAATGATTTCATGAGTTTGATTGCTTCGGGTACTGGATTCGCAGGCACCCTTCCCTGATTCTAATTCATAGCAACGACATTGAGTGTCTAATAGACCCTCGTTAGTTCCGTTTCCAAGTCCATACCTTCTCCATTTCGAGCTCCTCTTCTAGCCATATTCTGATGCAAAAGATCCATTAAATTCGAAGTATAAACATAAATTTTAAATCAACTTTTCATTTCATTGAATTCCAAACTTTATACATTCGAATTTAAAATATTTCTGACATTAAATGAAAGCAGTAAGAAGATACAACAGTCTAGTTCCTACGATTCCTTTTGGCTTCTCGAAGCTCTTCCCGCAGTTCTGCCACTTCTTCCTTTAGTACATCGTACATATTTTTCCTCTTCTCGAGTTCCCAAACACGATGACTGAGAGTTGCAATGCTCTCCTTGTACTTTGCACACTGTGCCTGCAGCAGCTCTGCTCTCTCCCTTTTAGTCTCTACCTGCCTCTGAAGAGACACAATGAGACTACTCGGAACTAGTTCTTCCTCATCAGAGGAATCATTAGATGAATTCGAAGGTGGAGTGATCTCTCAGGACTCAAGCCCCTCTTCGAATTCTTCTGGATCCTCTTCGTCAGAATCAGCTTGCCCGGGGTAGTAATCCTCCTCAACAATGTGCCAGTCGTCATCTCCAGCTGAGTCGAAGTGATCCGCCAACTTAGAGAAAGGAGGAGAAGAAGCATAAATCATAGAGCAACACAAATTTAAGTGACTTACATTTAAATCTCTAGACTCAACACACGCTTTGATGTCCACTTCTAGGGTGTCGTTCCTTATAAATTTGTACTACTTGGAAGCGTGGCTCTGATACCACCCTGTAACATCTCGAATTTCAGAACATACTGAATTCGAGTTCCACATGATCTTTTCACTTCTCTTCGTACAATTTTACTAGGAAATTAAAACTTTACTTTACATCAGAGTTACATTTACATTAACATTTAAACAGCAGAAGCAAATTTTTTAACAATGAATGAAATACAACAACACTTGAAAAATCTTTAAGCATCAATTCCTCTTTAGTCTTTTTCATGTGCATTACCCTGCATAGAAAACTGTGGACACGTCAGTTCATTCAACTGACAAAATATTATACACGGCCATCCTCTCTATGCCAGAAACAGTAAAACGATTCTCAAAGCTTAACAAATCACAAACTTGTTCACAAACAAAGCTAAGGGGACTATCCTATTTATATCGTGTTGTGAATGTGCACTTAGTCCTTAATACAGTTATTTATGTTAAATGACACTAATGCACACTTGTTCAGAGTCTATGCAGCCCATACTACATAGATCCGAGGGCAAGCCCTTAACCGTTCTTCAACTTGTAGGGTTCAATTCCTCGCCATGAATTAATTTACTTCTGTAACTACGGTAAGTATCCTAGATGTTCTACGAACTACGAACTCATGTCTAGGCACCCTGGAGAGAATCCCAACGCACTAGCACATGACTCATCATGCAGGCATCCTGTGGTAATTCACCTCCTACCATAGATATGACACCACCTGCAGTCGCCAAACACCCCATGAGCGTCGCCAACGGGACGGTACTCTGGAGCAGTATCCACGTCCTATTCATGACGCGTCATAGGGCATCCTGTGAATACTCTCACGCCACCAATCCAATGGCCCTCATACATAATATTTTTCTCTTACTTTCATCACATCTTCACTATGTAACTAGTCCTTAATTTAATTGAATTATGAACAAAATTAATCCCTTAGGGTTAGCATTCCCACTACACCGGTCTTATTCATTCATTTCACATGATCCAACTCTTAGTCTTTTCATTTCAAATTTCGTCTCAATATTTCTTTTATTGCCGGTATAAGGCTTATCTACACCCTAGTTCTTAATTTCAACTCATAATTCCAACATTGAGTTTTCATACTCATAAAGTCCTCTTTCATGATTAATCATAATTCACATTTCATATTCATAGTATTCATGTATTCATATTCATAATGCTGTTCATAACTCATCATGTCATCTAATTTCAATTTTCAAGTACAATATCATGCGTAAATAATTAAAATTCAATTCTTCTAATATGTCTCATTCACTAGTTCATATTACCGCATAATTCTCTTAATCTTTATTGTAATCCATACTAATTTCACAATTCACAATTTCACTTAGTTTCACAATTCACACTTTTCAAATTTTTCATTACAAAATCTTATTTCTAAATTCTTTAAAACAATCCATTTAATTTTATTTATCTAAAAGACAATTTAAGTTAATAATTAAAATAAGTTCTTTCTTGCAAAAGTAGTCTCAAATTCTCATTTATACTAGGCCACAGGTCATAGAAAATTATCTCACGAAAATCCAGATATTATTTGAAACTTCAGGACAGTCGACTATTAAAACATGGCCAGTCAGCTGTTCCGTAAGGATTTAAAACTCGAAAATAAAATGATCAGGGCAGTCGACTGTTACAATATAATCGGTCGAACTGTTCCGCAAAGATTAAAAACTCGAAAATAAAATGATCAGGGCAGTCGACTGTTACACTTAATCGGTCGACTGTTCTGTAAAGATTTAAAACTCAAAACAAATAACCAGGGAAGTCGACTGTTACAATATAGTCGGTCGACTGTTCTGTAACTAAAATTCGAAATTTATTATCTTACAGTCGACTGTCGACTCGAATTCGGTCGACTGTCGATTGCTCCAGGTTGCAATTTAGAGTAGATTATGGATATATTTTTGACATTGAAAATAAGACCACAATTTTCATATTATTTATAATCGAGGTTTCCACGAAATAATATTTTTAGAACACAAGTTTTCATCTTTCTACAATAATGAAATTTTATTTTAGACAATCAACTACACATGATGCATTTAATCAATTTGTGTCTCATAAGCACAACTTTCTTCACATAGCATGATTTATAAACATAAAACATGACAATAAGATAGATTCTAGCATTTCAATTTCACGCATTTATCAATTAGCAATCATCTTCACAATCATTCTCTAAATTATCATTCCATCTCTACTTTATCAAACATGAGACTAGAATTTCTTGATTTCTCTTTAACTATTTTATCAAATCATTCCTAGCATAGCATCTAAATTTAGAACCATGAGAAACACCCACCTATTTGGAGAAACGAAAATGAAAGTTCCTAGAGTGCAAGAAAGTAGCCTTCTCCTCCTAGAATGTATTGTAATTGCCTTCTCCTCCTTGAAAGCTTGGAACCCGAACCTTCTTGTGCTCCTTGAATGGTTGGCTGGCCTCCTATTGGTTGGAACACACACAAAATTTTCACACTCTAATCTTTTACTCCCGATTACTACTCAATCTTTTCCTCTCTTAATCTTTTTCTCTCTTATGAATTGTTTAGTGAACTAATGAGAAGAAAATAGGGGTATTTATACACTTTTAGGATGAGAATAGATGGCTAGGATTCAATCAAGGATCAAGATGGATTGGGAAGTTATAGCAACTTCCATGATCACATAACTACCTCCCCCCCCCCCCCCCCCCCCAACTTCATCCACTATCCCTCTCTCTTTTGCTCAAATCCGGCCACTGCTAAAAAGGGTGTGCAATGCACACTCTAGTGCATGCACATGCCTCCTAGTGCTCCCCACTATTAAGTTGTACAAAACTAATTAATCTGTTGTCTACTAATTGTGTCTATATGACAAGTTATGACAATTAAAAGATTAATTAGTTTGTAGGATTCAAAATAGTGGGCTTTAGACTCATTGGTCAAATAATAAAACATTTAATTAGGATGGGCTTAAATTAGAAAAACAAGTTTAGGCTTTTTAAAATAGGCTTTTAGAAAACAAAGAGAAAGAAAGGAAATATTCGTTCATGTTATAGAAAATCATTTATATTAAAAAAAATATTTATATAAAAATTTGTACGTGCCCAACATGTAAAATCACCAATTTCTCATTTAATAAAATTTAGGGTATTACAATGGCTTCTTGCCCTTAAATACAAGACAAGACGGAGTTCCGGGGGTCCATCCCTCCTGGATCCGACAGGAATCACTCCCACTTATCAAGGCACTTCAGAAATTAACAGACGAGATACGGATCCCGTGCTCCCAACTTGTGAGAAGGCACAGACCGTATCCCTTTGACAAGAAGGGTACAACCCAATAACACTGCCTAGTGCCGGCCTATAGGACAAGTCGGATCATAAGGTATCACCCTTAACACCAACTCTTTTCCTTCGGCGAAAGTGATAATAAGTAATGGTTAAGTAGTAATTGCCATAAGCTACTACCCTAACAATGTCACTAACCCTAAGCAAACTGAGGTATGACAACAGAACTTACACAACTTGCTAAGTCTTAAGTTAGACTTCGCACGATAACTCTACTAGGCTGCTCAAGGACCTGGTTCATGGCCTATCGATCCAAGATCCCGGCAATACGAACGTATTCGCATGCTACTGCCCTGAACTTGGATTTCGTCTACACTCCGGTCCGCAATCAACCTACACTAGTTAAGATCCGACGGTACCCAAGGAGTGACTAGTCCACAGTCCCTTAGCAGTAAGGTAAACACACATCTTGATGGTCGATAGCCCTGGGACAATAATATCGCCCTAGACGAGCACAACAAAACTACGTACTAGTTAATAAGCTACATACGAGTACACAGAACACATACGAGCCAATAAGCTACGTATGAAACCAACAACTACATATGAGCCAGGCGGGCTACGTATGAGACAATGACATACATACCAGCCAAATAAGCTGAGTACAAGACCACAGCTACATACGGGCCAAGCGAGCCACGTATGAGACAACAACATTCATACGAGCCAAATAAGCTATGTATGAGACCAACAGCTACATACGGGCCAGGCGAGCCACGTATGAGACAACACCATTCATACGAGCCAAATAAGCTATGTATGAAACCACCGCTACATACGGGCCAATTGAGCCGCGTATGAGCTAACCATACATAAAAAGACTATATAGGTAATCAACCTAGAAACAACCAAACGTGCTTACTAGCAAAACTTAATCTTCTATAATTAGAAGTAACAGAAGAATCTTCTAACATTCTAAAATAGACATACTACCAAAAAGAAGCCCAAAGGCGACATAATAGCTTATAACTTTCTTTCCACTTATCGGAATTTAACCCGAGAGGTCAATTCGGAAAGGTGAGAACGTCCATTACAACTTTCTAGTTGGTCCGAACCTCCAATTCAACAGGTAAGACACTCTTAAACTACAAGGAAGTCAAGACAGCAACTTTCTAGTCCAACATGGCTACTGCATCTTCCAAATATCATAATTCCTACTCCGTCAATTAGAATTTTGCCCGAGAGGCCAATTCGGAAAGGGGAAGATGTCTACTACAACTCTCTAATTGGTCCGAACCTCAGATTCTACAAGTAAGACACTCTAAAACATCAAAGAAGCAAAACATCAAGTTTTCAGTCAAGACAGCCAGTTACTGTACTTTGCAAACGGTATAACTCCTACTCTGCTTATCGGAATTTAACCCAAGAGGTCAATTCGGAAATGGGAGAGTCTTTACTACAACTTCCTAGTTGTTCCGAACCTCAAATTCAACCAATAAAACCCAAAAAAATGACAAACAAACACAACAGCAAGCAACCTGTCAAATAGCTAGTTGCTGTATTTTCCTAAGACCATAACTCATATTCCGTTTATCGGAATTTAACCCGAGAGGTCAATTCGGAAAGGGGAGAGTCCCTACTACAACTCCCTAGTTGGTCCCAACCTCAGATTCATCTAGTAAAAGGCTCAAAATTATCAAGCAACCAGAACAGCAACTTTCAGCTGAACAGCTAGATGCTGTTTTTTGTAATGGTCATAACTTTTGCGTCTCTCATCGGAATTTAACCCGAGAGTCAATTCAGAAAGGGAAAATTTTTTACTACAACTTTCTAGTTGGTTCGAACCTCTAATTCCGAGAGGAACCCTAAGTTTTACCCTTTTGAACCTACTGCGATCCTAACCCGAAAACACGGACTTCACTGTTTTTCCCTAAAGCTTGCTGTTTTGGGGGAAAAGATCGTTTCACCCCTCAAAACAGCCCCGAAAAATCTACCAAATTTCTAGCATGGTAATAACACCCCTAAGAACGTCTCATATAAATTTCGGGTCAAAATTCTACTTATAACACATGTAAACAAATCTAACTCTACAACTATTTAAGCATTGATACAACATAAGCATGGGCTCTTTCTAAAATCCCTACAACAATTCGAGTATGGTGTACAACATAAGCATCATTCTACAAAAATCTTAAGCATGGTATACAATTTAAACATGAACCTACAACAATCTTAAGCATGGTATACAACTTAAACATCCTCCTACAACAATCTTAAGCATGGATATCTACCACAATTTAAACATGGATCTTTTATACAATTCAAGCATGGATATTTACCACCACTTAAGCATGAATAATTACTATACAAACATGGATATCCACTATCCTTTAAGCATGAATTTTCTACATATTACAACAATCTACCTTTCTTTTTCTTTAACCTCTTAGTTCCTACATACATCAAGTCTACCCTTTTTTTTGAACTAAGAGTTAGAAAGAATTAATACCTATCAAAGTAGAGAGCCATAAGCTAAATAAAAGACTTATTCTTTATAGTTGTTAAGTTCCACAACCAAAATGGGTATGTAAACAAATCTTCATATGCTTATGTCAAACAGTCCAAGTTGAGTTCTACAACCCAAAGATGGGTATGTACACAATCTTCATATGCTTAAGCTCATGAGTCCAAGTAGTTCAAAATAGTCATACAAGTCTCAAAAACTCAATCTTTATGCCATTATTTTGAGTTCTACCATCCATACTTTCATGGGATCATTTTGATCCCTACAACTTATTTATGCTTAAAGTCTTTAGTCCAAGTTGTTAGAAACACACACATACAACAAAATACCCAACCACTCCTCACAAAGATGAGTTCTTTTTAATCTACAACAAACAACCACAAAAAAATGAGTTCTTTCCCACATACAACCAAAATAAAAGAAAACAAACCAAAAAGAACAAGAAATCATATGAAAGAGAAGTGGAGAACCCCCATCTTGTAGTTTCTTGTAGGAAGGACTAGCTAGCAATAGGGTTGGCATTCGGGTCCAACGGGCCGGGCCGGGCCGGACCTGCCCGGGTTGGGCGTTGGCTTGGGCGGGTTCGGGCCGGTTTGGTGACGTAACCGGACCGGGCCGGGCCGGGCCGGGCCGAAAGGTATTGAAGGCGACCCGCCCAACCCGTGAACCCTTTCGGGTCCAACTCGGGTCGGGTCGGGTCGGGTCGACCCGAGGGTTGGCCCGTTTAGATAGACAGGTTTTTCTTTAAAAAAAATTTTAACTTAAAATAATAATAATAATAATAATAATAATAATAATAATAATAATAATAATAAACATTAAAAATCGTAATAATAATAATAATAAGATTGAAAGTGTGAAATTGGCAAAAAATATTGAAATATTATTCATATGAATTAAAGTTATACAATTTTCACAATGTCTAATGAAATGAAGAATTCAATTCACAAATATATTTTATACACTAACATATTTCTTATATACAATTTTAATTTACTTCAATTTTTCTAATTTAACATAACAAGCAAAGATATAATACAATTTCTAACGTGTCGGTATCGGGCGAGTTGCTATTACAAGCAAAGCTATTGTTGTTGTTGTTGTTCTTCTTCTTCTTCTTCTTCTTCTTCTTCTTCTTCTTCTTCCGGCGAGTTGCTCCCACTTGTGGACGTTGATAATGCTTTCCCTTGTGTCTTATCTTCAGCCTTCAGCCAGTCTTCTGTGCAAACGAGCATCTCTAACGTGTCGGGCTTCAACTGATTCCTGAAATCAGTTAGAATTCTGCCACTTGAAGAAAATGCACTTTCAGAAGCAACTGTAGAGACAGGAGGAGTTAGTAAATCTTTAGCCATAATTGACAGAATACTAAAAGTGTGTTCATTGTCTTTCCACCATTGTAAAATTCTAAGTGGAGAAGAAGAAGGCTCAAAATCTTATTGGTTATACCAATTTAATTCATTTGATTGATTAGTCCTAGGTTTTTTTGATTGAATTTGTGCAAGTAAATTAAATGTTCTATCATCAAATTTACTCTTACCTTTAGATGTAGCAGAAGAAGAACTAACTACAGAACTTGTACTACTAGAAGCAAAACGTCTATCCTAATAATCATACAAGTTATTTAATGTAGATTCAAATTGAACTAAAAAAGTAGCGCAATCAATTACTATTTCTACATTTTCTCCAAGTAATGCAAAAAATATTTCAATCAAACTCTTCGTACCTTCTAATTTGATACGAGGATCCATAATGGTAGCAAAACAAATCAACATAGGAGGAGGAAAATAATACTTCAAAAAAAATTTGTATGCAGGTTTTACAATATCACCAACATGTATATCATTTAACATTTCGTTAAATGTTTGCATCATGCTAACTAATGAAATAAAAATGCTACTAGAAGTAGATTCATATGTTTTTGAAAATTTTTAAGTTGCGGTTTTAAAAGGTTCTAATAATTTCAACAAAGATTTGGCATAAAACCAATCGGTGGGAGTCATTTCAAAATTTTGCATATTTTTTGCGATATAAAAATTATTTACAACTGCTTTATATTCAGTAACAACATGTAGTAAATCAAAAGTAGAGTTCCATCGGTGTCTAACATCCTTTGGAAATCTTCTAAAAGGTACATTTGAAAGCCTACACCAATTTTTCCATTCTTGAAATTCGGTGGGACTTAATGCAAAGTATATATGGATCTGCTATTTTTAATGCATTTTGAACACATAAATTTATAATATGACATGCACATCTAATATGAAAAATATTGTCAGATGGAGGGTTTAATACAAATTTTAAACTAGTAATTTCTGCATTGTTGTTAGATGCATTATCAAAATTAATACACATAATTTTATCGCAAATATGAAAAACATCACAAATTTCTAAAGTACGGTTTGCTATTTCAGCGCCACTTTGGGGATACGGCAATGCCACAAGTGATATGATTCTTTTTTGAAGAATCCAACCATTGTCGATCCAATGACAGGTTATTCCCATCATTGGAATATTGTTGACACAACAATTCGAAGTTAAACTAACTCTACAAGTTAAACTCCATAAAATTACAATCAAAACGTCCTTCATTTCATTGTACACTTTAAAACAATCCGATTTGCAAGTATTTCACGGAATTCTTCTAAAATGAGGGTCTAAGGCCATTTGATTAAAATTTTTCAAGTCCCTACTCTCAGGATAGGAAAATGGTAACTCTTCCTTTATGACTAATCGGGCCATTTCCAGACGAACAAGATCGAGATCATAAGGGTGGCTATCAACTAGACCGGTTCTAGGGTTAATTTTTTGTTGGCCTTGTAGGTCAGCAAGAAGGTCTTTATTGTTATTTGTGATGTGTCTACTAATTGTACCGGTGCCATCACCCCTCTTGAATTTGTATGTCTTATGACATATTTTACAAACTTTCAAACCTATACCCGGAGTTTGTTCATCCGGGATATAATCGTAAAACTTATGTCAATCACTACTTTCTCCTCTACTTTTCCTACTACTGCGGGGTTGTGTGGTTTCGGTTGGTTGTTGTTGTTGTTCTTCTTCTTCTAATTGTATGTCACCTACAACCTCGTCGTGTACACCCCATTGTTGGGTAGGAGGATCATGGTATTCTTGGGCGGGCTCACTAATTGGGACAATTGGTGGCCTACGGGAAGAGGAGGAGGAATCTTGCCCGCTACGACCGCTACCGCGTAATCTAGACATAATGTAGTAATGTATGTAAAAAAAACTACACAATATAGGAACGGTGAATTATTAAAAAAAAATCTAAAAACAAGAGGGATGAGATAGAGAAGATAAAAAAACCAACAATAATTATAACTATAACACAAAAATAAAATAACGAGAGAGGTATGAAATTTTGATACCGTTCACCATGGATACGCGTATATAACAAAAACCGTGAAAATAAGAATAGAAGTAGAACTAGAAATAAGCAATTCCGGAATTGGAGAGTTGAGGAGAGCTTGAAGGAGAATTGACGACTTGATCACTTGAAGTTGGACGAGAGTTGAAGAGTTGAAGACGTTGTTGAATTTTGATTTCGATACGATCAAAATTTGATCGTATAAATGGCTTGAAGACTTGCTTGTTAAATACTTCAATTATTGAAAAATTCCTTAGAAATAAGTTATAATAGTAGAGAGAGTAAGAGAGTAAGGTGTGATTTTTTTATGGGGTTTTGTGGGGGGTATTTATAGGCTAAAAATATAAAAAAAAACCAAAAAAACCAAAAAAAAAAAAAAAGGCTACCAAAGAGCCAAACGGCTCTCTGTTGAATAGTGCGCCCAACGTTCCGCTGACCCGCGGGTCAACGGTCGACCCGTAACGGATCGAACGTTCGACCCGTACGGGTCCAACGGTTCGTAACCCGCGGTTTGGCGACGGGTTGGAATTTTTTTAACGGGTTCGCGGGCCGGATTAGGCGGGTTGGATTTGCATGTTTGAAGACCCGGGTCGATCCGTTACTGTTCACGGGTTCGACCCGAACCCGCCAAAGCCTTTCACGGGCCGGGTTCAACGGGCGGGTCGCCGATTGACCCAGCCCACTTGCCATCCCTAGCTAGCAACCTTCTCCTTCCTCCTAGCTTCTACTACAACTCCTAAGGAAACCTACAATGAAAAACTCTCAAGTTATGGCTTGTTCTCTCTTTCTTTTCCTCTCTTTTTTTGGTTCTTGCAAAAATGAGACAAGAGTGAAGTGTGGGGTATTTATAGGATGAAGGAGAGGGATGGAGAGTGCAAATGCACCTAGGCATTTTGCAAAAAGCCCCTTGGGCAAGGAAATGGCCGGCCATACCATGGTGAGGTGGAGGTATGGTGGAAGGGGGTGAGGTGGAGGGTGAGGTGGAAGAGAGAGGCTTCTAGAAGAACAATCCCTAAACTCTTATGTATCCTTAATCCTAGGTTTAATCTTCCAAACAAAACCTAGCCATGCAAATTGATTTCTCATGACAAAAAGAGATACTCTTGTCCAAAAAATACACACAACACAATTTGTACAAACACACGAATCGATACAATACGTATACGTATGCATATATATGTATACCGATAATTTCCGTTTGTTAAACCGCATAATCCGTACAAAAATTAATTAATTCCGAATATAGTAATAAAAGAAATTTTATTATCGTCTCGGAAGATTCCAGTACCAATTTGATACAATACAGATGCATACAGACTGGTATATGTACAGATAATGTTATTTAACAAACCCGGGTGATATCCACAAAAATATTTTAATAAAAATAAAATAATAATATAATAATAATTATATAAATATAATATCCATCCAGGATATTACAGTCGGGTAGCTATTCGAGTTTTCCCACAGACGGTGCCAATCTGTTGCCGTTGAATCTGGTGTGGGGGCAATAGATAGAATTTGTGGATTCGCGAGAACTCGAACGGGCTGAATCTGACCTCTCCCACTGTTGGTAGGTTGACTCATTGGCGCTGCCATTGACCTGCACGAAGTACGAAACACCGTGATGGATCCGGCAATGTACCCTCCGACGCTCTTGTCAATACTCAGTAAAAGAATATCAAAAGAACCTTAGTTAGGCAAAGAGTGATCACCTTGTAACGGTAGGAGGTAGGGGGTACTTATAGTCGCCGTGGGAATCTGCTTCGGGATAAGAACGAATCCCTACTTCCCAGTGTGACTGGATAGAAGTGGTTGAAACCACCTCTAGTAGATAAGGACGATCCCGAATTTTCTCATATCCTGTTGAACTGGTTCTTAACGGGCTGTGACCTGTTCTCAGCTGAACAGATCCATTCACGGGTTATTGGGCCCAGGAGAAGAGACCTAATTCTCCGTTTCGGACCCGTCTTTAGGTGAAATTACCATCTTACGCCTGCAAACTTTAAAATTCGTGATCAATTTGAATTGTTCCGATTTAACCCTATTTTGAGCCATATCACCTGGAAATGTAAAATTCTCCATTGATCTCTATCTCAAGTTAATCATTAATGATGCCACAGAAGATCTCAAAAATAAATCAGAGGAGGGGGCGGGGGGTTGTTGCACTTTTAGAATTTGCAAATTTATTGTAGTAAATTACAATCAATCACCATCAAGCAGTACAAACTTGCAAGTTTTGCATTTCTTCGGAGTGAATTTTTTAAAAAAGGATTCTCCCTGAAAGAGTATTACATTGGAGTGGACCCACCCTTTTAAACTTATTTAGGGAATTTATGGAAACTAAATTCAATTAAAAATTAGATTTTTGCAACGTTTAGATTTTAATTTTTGCTTTTTGTTTAACTTAAGAATAAGCAAGAAAACTCAAATTCAATTCTGTTGTGTAAATTCCATTTTGAGAAAATAGATAGTCTTTCCAAAATTGCTTTTTTCTAGTTCAGAGAGTAAAGCTAGATAGGTAACATCTGTTTTTTAGTACCGGAAATAACATTGTTTTAAAACTTATTAATTGGGGGCGTTTGGTACGTGGAAATGTGCAGGAAAATTTCAGATTCCCTCTTAGATTATCATGTATGCGGCAAGCATAGTTTTGGAATGAAAGGTGGATTCCCATGGGAATCAAAATCGTTAGTTGGAAAGGCTTTCAATTCCTCTAAAAAAATATGGGATTTGAGAATTTCCATAGGGATTTCCATAACAAACAATAAAATAATCAAAAAAATAGAAAAATCTCCTTCTAAAATCATGGGATTTGAGAGTTCTCATGAGATTTTCATAACAAACAATAAAATAACCCAAAAAATTAGAATAAAAATATAATTATAAAGGATTCCCGAGAATGCAAGGTACTATACCAAACGTGATAATGCAACATTTTTGAGAATCTTCATTTCTATTATTATATTCCCAGGAATTCTCTCATTCCTGGAAATCTTCCAATCCATATACCAAACGATTATGGAAACATAATAAATCATAAGTGGGTCCACTCTTGTTTAAAATATTTTCGAACTACTTTCTGGTGTTCTACTCCCATTTTAAGAGGAAACAATTTTTCTTTACATTTGATATGTCAGACTATTTTCGTTGAGTTTTCTTTTCGACCACACCTTTGTATACTACCAAGGCAAATTCTAATCAACATTGACATTTCATTAAAAAAATTCCGTACTGACCCACTTTTTGAAAATATTGATAAAACTGATCCACTTTCAAAAATATTTACCCAACTGATGCAGTTTTGAACAAGTTAGCAAAAAACGCTATTGACAACAATGACATAAAGTGCGGTGATTCTGACCATCTGGCTGCTGATTGCCGCAAGAGTGGATTTCACTGATTTAACTACAGGAAGTTCGGCCAGCGATCCCGTGAATGCCCTCTCCACAACCGCAGAGATTCCTTGACTATAGAAGTCCCCCACAACTCCGAGATCGCGTCGGCTCTCCCAGGGCTTCATGCGAGTGCCTTCCTTCATCTCATCAACCCTAAGAGCAGCCCAGATGCTGCAACCATCGAGAGTGCTCTCAATTTCACTTGGAGAAGTCAAGGCGGATGGTGGGTCGTGAAGAAGGTTAGCGAAGCAGTCTTCCACGTCCAGTTCCCTTCTGAAGAGGAAGCCAAGAAGGCAATTGCAGACGGTGTTTTTCATTTCTCAGGGTTCAACGCTACCTTCTCTCCATGGTCGATGGACTATGGTGCAAAGCTCAAGCCTCAACCCTGCTTCGTATGGGTCAACATGCCACTACTTCCTTTTCATCTTTGGAATCAAGCATCCTCAGAACAACTGATTCTTCCGTTCGGTACTTTCATTACAATGAGCACGGCTATGAAGAACGCCAAGTCCAGAGATCAGGCTCTTGTTCTCATTGAGGTTCAGGATGTGAGTCTCATCCCTAAGAACATTCTCGTCAAGTACAGAGTGCCATGGAATCAAGAAATCCAAATGCATGATGTCCCAGTCCTCATTCTGGGCAGCCCCATTCCCTCCGAAGATGTGGCTAAGGGGAAGGTACAACTCTTCACCTTCGGATCCAGCTCATCAACGTCGTTCTAGCGACGTAGGAATTCCTCGGCGGAGCAACAGGCCCACAACGTTCCGCCGCAAATTCAGGAATCTGGTAGAGGCATAGTTGGTGAGGAGAAAATCTTGGAATCAAATCCTCCCGATAAAATTTCGGTTGCGAAATTCTCGCCCCCCCCCCCCAATCTTGGAAACCCTGATCCTAAATTTCTCAACATTTTCTGGTATGGCTAATTCATCAGCGGAAGATTCGAAAATGGTCCCTCATCAACAGATTTCCTATGATCCTGTGGGGACCATTGCATTTGAAAATCCTGCTCCTATTGCCCCACCTGTTATTGAGGTTCCCTTTGATTCCCCCAAGGGCAATTTGGGAATTTCTTCTGGTGCATCTCATATTGACCCCGATAGCTCCTTTAACTCCCATGACATCCCCCAAGAAGAAGAAACTCGTCAGATGGTTTGGAAGGGTAAATTAGTGACCTTCCCCCTGTCTCTTTACAATGAGATCAAGCCTGCAGTGGAGTATGCCCTTGAGGGCTGTGTTGCCAAGAGCGCAGGTAAAGCTGAAGCATCCACCACGATGCAATTTAGTGCTGGCACTAAGGGTATGGCCGCTTCCAGCTTCCACACAAAGTCCCTTATCCCAAGGTATCGCCGTCTTCTAGCTTCTTCTGCCTCTGGCTCAGTTCCCCCAGGCTTTGACGAAACCTGTAGCAAAAGGCGTAAGCGGAGTCGCTCTGCATCCAAGATGCCCTCCACCAGACCTTTCATGCACCACCTCCGAGCTTCTGCTAAATCTGCTTCTCACCGCTCCAACGAAGGTACATCCTCTTCGTCTAATTCTGTCAATAATGCATGCAATAATCCATTTGCTCTACTTTCGTGCGAAGACATCATTGAAGTTGCAGAAACCATTGGAGTGGAGGCCTTAGGGCCACACTCGGTAAACAAGATTAAGTAGGTTGCAGCAGCTAATGTTGATCCACCTGATCAACAACAGCAGCTCAATTGAAAGCTTCCTCTATATCTTGATCCCTGCTCTGTTTTATTTTCTTTGCTGCGTGATTTTTCTATTACAATGAAGATTGGTAGCGGAATGTTAGGGGGTTGGGCAACCCCAACAAATGTGCCCTTATAAAAGATGGTATTCTTAGTGCTAAGATTTTGGTCGTATGCCTCCAAGAATCTAAACTGTCAAAACCCTCCGACCGTAAACTTGCTTCAATTGGAGGTTATGTCCTTTCAAAATGGAAGTCTCTTGATGCCATTGATAGCTGTGGCAGTGTTCTCATTGGCTGGAAAGACAACATTCTAGAGTGTTTCTATTGTGCAATTGATATTTTCTCCCTTTTCCTCTCATTCCTCACTCGAGCAACGGAAACTGAGTGGTCCCTGACTTCCGTCTACGCTCCATTTGAATTAGACGACAGAGTGCTCTGCTTTCAAGAAATTACTCAGCGTAGAAGCCTTTTGTGTGATGCCTGGGTCATCTGTGGAGACTTTAATGCCACCATCTCAAACTCTGAAAGGAACAGAGGTTCTAGTTCGAGCAGAGACATGAAGGATTTCAGGAGCTGGATCCAACATCTCCAACTAATTGATCTCCCCCTTGCTGGCAGGAAGTTCACTTGGTCCAATTTAAGAGCAAAGCCAGCACTTGCTAGATTGGATCGTTTTCTTATCTCCAGCCATTTCGACCAATTGTTCCCTAACTGTCTGCAGCTCTCTCTCCGCCGCATTGCCTCTGACCATTGCCCCCTTATACTTGATTCTCAAGCAATTGTCCCCAGAATTCACTACTTCAAATTTGAGAAGGTAGGGACTACTCACCCCAATTTTCTGTCTGATATCAATTCTTGGTGGTCTTCATTCACCTGTTCTGGCTCTTCAGTTGACATCTTCGCTTCCAAGCTTACTCTGCTAAAGAGGAGGATCAAGCGCTGGCGCAATGAAGTATTTGGTTACATCCCCATTCGCAAGAAGAGTCTGCTTGATCGTATCCACAGTTTGGACATCTTAGCTGATACTCAACCCTTGATGATTTCCAAGCTGCTGAACTCTCTACGGCACTCAGGGAGTATCAATCTCTTATTAAGGCTGAGGCAACCTATTGGAGGCAACATGCCAGAGTTTCCTGGATCAAAGAAGGGGATGCAAACACTAAGTTTTTTCACACTATTACAAATGGCAGAAGGCGGAGAAACTATATTTACTCAATTGTCCTCAATGGAGATCTAATTATGGACCAATCTTCCATCCATTCATGTTTTGAGAAACACTTCAGTGAAATCTATGGCTCTGCCTCTTACCCTGATTTCAAAGTGGGCTGGGCTGCCTTATACCCCTTCCCTGTCCTGACTCTCTCTGAGCTTGACGCACCCTTCACTAAGGAAGAGATTTGCAAAGCTTTCTTCTGTATGAATGGAGACAAGGCCCCTGGTCATGATGGTTTTTCAATGTGCTTCTACCAGCAACACTGGGAGGTTATCCAAGACGACTTGTGTTGCATGCTCCTTGATATCCAGGATGGGCGAGTGGATTTCAATAGGATAAACTATTCTAATATAGTTCTCATTCCTAAATGCGAAGGCGCTGGTACTGTCTCCGAATTCCACCCCATAAACTTGCTAAACTGCTCAGTTAAAATCTTCACCAAAATCCTGGCTAATCGACTCAGCCCTATCCTTCACACTCTTGTTTCTATTTTTCAAAGCGCATTTCTCAAAGGGAAGTCTATGGTAGACTGCTTCCTCACAGCATATGAAGCTATCAACCTTTGTTGCTCAAAAAAATCGACACTCTCATGCTTAAGATCGACTTCCGTAAGGCTTTCGATACTCTGAGTTGGAATTTTATTGAAGAAATGCATGTTGCTAGAGGTTTTGGACCTAGATGGTGTAAATGGATCAAAGACATCCTCCACTCTACCAAATCCTCCATTCTCCTTAACGGCATGGCGGGAAAGACTATTCTCTCCAAGAGGGGATTGAAGCAAGGGGACCCCCTCTCCCCCATGCTCTTCATTTTGGGAGTTGATGTTCTAGCTCAAATGCTGAAACTGGGTAGAGACTATGGTACTTTTTCAAATCTCAATCTCAGGGGTTCACTAGCGGAGTTATCTATCCTCCAATTTACTGACGACACACTCTTATTTTGCAAAGGAGATGAACAGGAGGTTATTCATCTTAAACTGCTTCTCCATATCTTTGCTAATGTCTCTGGCCTTCACATCAATCTCTCTAAATCATCCTTAGTTTATTTCGGACATTCCGAAGCGAAACTGCAAGCTTTCGCTCACATTCTTGGCTGCAAACAAGATACCCTTCCTACTAAATATCTAGGTATGCCACTATCCAAAGGGAAACTTAAGAGGCGTGATTGGCAACCCCTGATTCTCAAGATAGAGAGACGACTATCAACATGGAAGGGACGACTCCTATCCAGGAGGGGAGACTAATCCTTATTAACTCTGTCCTCAGTGCGCTACCTACATACTTCGCCTCCTTCTTCAAACTTCCTCAATGGGTCATTGTTAGGATTGATCAGATTAGGAGCAAATTTTTTTGGGTTGGAGGGGACACGAAGTCTTCCGGCGCTTGTTGTTCAAGTTGGAAGCACATGTGTCAGCCCAAAAGACAGGGCGGATTAGGGATTCTTAACCTTAATCAGTTTAACAACGCTCTCCTCATGAAGTGGTGGTGGAAACTTTATTCGGAGCAATCTCTCGACACTCAAGTCATCAAATCTCTCTACTTTAGGCCCGCGACTAATTCTTTCATCTGCATGGTCCAATTCTCTGATTTTTGGAAAAGTATCTTCAAGCTCAAGGAACAGTTCGAACTTAGCATCTCCTAGAAACTTAGAAATGGTCAGCTCATCAAGTTTTGGACATAAAAGTGGATCAGAGGCAACAACATCGCCACCTTATTCCCTACCCTGTTTGAAGCAGCTTGGAATAAGAATGCAAACCTAATTACCAAAGGCTTCATGCAGCAGGGAAGATGGATTCGGAAACCTGGCTTGCACTCTTCCACCTCCACCAGTATCATCCAAGAAAAAAGATGTCTCCTTCAGCTTCTCCAAGGCACTCAGCCTAGTTCTGGTATAGACACTATCTATTGGCGACACTCAGCCACTGGAGCCTTCTCTATCAAGTCATCTTATCAGTTTTTCAGCATCTCTGGGCTGATTACTCCATTCTACAGAGCGTATTGGGATAGCATGGCGCCACTCAAATGCAAAATCTTTATTTGGCTATTGAGTTCGGAGGCACTTAACTCCAAAGCACGATTTCTTTCCAAGGGTTGGGTCGGTGATCCGACATGCACTTCTTGTGCATGTCCAATGGAAACCACCTACTACATTTTCTTTCAATGCCCTATGGCTATTCAAACATGGCACTACTTCATGCAACGTTTTGATATCCCACACCTCCCCACTTCTACTACTGACTGCTTCACACAATGGTGTTTTGATCACAACAAGCACAAATTTACTTATTCATGGCATTTGGTTACTATTGCATCTTATTGGAGTATTTGGAAGGCTTGTAATGAATCTATTTTTCATAACATACCTACTACAGTGGAGAAGCTCATCGCTAACACTAAATTTTGGCTTTTTCATTGGCTAGATGCAAGTGGGGATTCAAAAAAGAAGACCAAGATCATGCAGGAGCTCCACGCCACATGAGACAGTAATCTGATGAGGCCGGCAGCAGCTTACTCCCAGCCTAGCGACGGTTATTCCCGAGCATGACTCTTTGCTCTGCATTTGTATTTTAAGCTGGATGTTTTTGGAGGCTATGTTTGCCCTTTGTTTTGATTTGCTACTCTGTCTTTTTGGTTTGATTTTGTTGGTCTGGCTATTTTGTTCGTGATTGTTGTGTTGTACATCTAGGAGATAGGATCATATAATTGGGCCAGTTGAGGTGCAAGACAGATGTCCGCTGCCCTCTCTATGTCCCAGTGTTATGCCATCCTGAACCTAGTTGTACACACGACTCTCCTATGTTACCAATCGACCAACATTTCTTTGTAAACTCTTGGTTCTATTACTATTCTAATATATTGTTTTGTGAGGTAGGATAATCCAACCTTTTGCCAGTCAAAATAATAATAATAATAATAATAATGGCATAAGTTATTTCTATGCCGTTGTTACCAATAGCGGCATATGTAAAAAAAATTTACATGCCGCTTTTTGGAGTAATGACATAAATACATTTCCTACTCATTCGTGAACTCTCTAACTGCAAAAAGAAATTGTAAGTGTGGAAATATTGTAAAACTAATGCCGCTATCCCCAACAACGACATCGAAATACCTGATGCCATTATTGTAAATAGCGGCAACAATTTAAAAAAAATTCAAATTTTGATTGCATACATGCTTAATGAGAAAAAAAAAATTGAAATCATCTTTGAACTGTTGCCACTATATACAATAACGGCATCAGGTATTTCGATGTCATTGTTGGGGACAGCGACATCTGTTATAAGATATTTTCACACTTGTAATTTTTTTCCATGTCAGAGAGTTCACGAATGAAAAGAAAATGTATTTATGTCGTTACTCAAGAAAGCGGCATGTAAATTTTTTTTTACAGATTCAGCTATTGAAAATAACGGCATAGAAATAATCAATATTGTTGTTGCCAACAGCTTTTAATGTTAACGTGTCCAAAACTGGATCAATTGGGTAAATATTTTCATAAGTGAGTCAGTTTGATCAATATTTCCAAAAAGTGGGTCAGCACGGGAAAAAAGTCACGTTTCATCAACCTAACTAAAATCCAACTCGAATAATAAGCTACAGCTGGCCCAAATTAATCTATAATCAATTTTATTTAAGATTTAGTTATCGTATGAATTAATTTCATCAAGATTAGGGTCAATTGGAATTAATTCCATTCATTTTGATGAGGAGGTCGTGCCTATTTAGAACTGCTACATCGTGATCACATCATGATATATTTATTTGATATTGTATAGGGTATCTTCTAGTGGAAAGAAATTTAAATATGTTGAAGTAATTAAGTAGGTTTCCACCATATTTCCTTTGAAGACAACAACCTATATATAACTTGGGAGCCACATTAATTGTTTGAGAGTAATGCCATACTGACTACCAAATCCACTACCTTTTTCTTCAATATCTTGGATAGTACACTATTATTGGAGATTTCTACTACTTACTCTACAATATCCATTACCCACTTAACATGATCGAAATCGGAAATTTTTATATTGCTATGGAAAATTTGCAACCAAGCCTTCTAAAAAAACTCTAAATTGTTTGATTATCTACTTTTTGTTTGGAGCATCCACTATCGTCCGGTATAAAAAAAAAAGCATATTTAGCAATAAAAATAGCAAAGGGGAATAACACAATCGTTTATTGCCAAATTTACAAATAATGATATTTCAGTAAATATTTTGTTAAAAAATTTAGTGGACGGAGATCTTCATCCATCCCACCATTTTTTTCATATTTAAATTTGTAAAATGGCACTTTCATAAATAAATGGATGGCATTTTCATAAATACATTTTGAAAAATTTTGGGGGATGGGTGATCTTCATCCGTCCCACCTTTTTTTGGTTTTTTTTAAATTTGTAAAATGATATTTTCGTAAATAAATGGATGGCTTTTTTGTAAATATTTTTTAAAAAAATTTGGTAGACCGATGATCTTTATCTGTCCCACCTTTTTTTGGTTTATATTTAATTTAGCAAAATGGCATTTTTGTAATTAAATGAATGACATTTTCGTAGTTATATTTTGGTAGACGGATGATCTTAATTCGTCCGTTCAAAAAGGGAATATATATATATATATATATATATATATATATATATATATATATATGACTCGGAAGATCATCCTCCATCTTTCATATTTAGCAATCTCTAAAGCTGACTGCTAAATTTAGTGATCCACGGTTCATTTCGTTTGCTATAAATGTATTTATAGCGAACGATAGTAAGAAATTTTTGGGTCTCAAATGCTAAATTTTGAATGTTTAGAAAACGATTGTGGATGTTCTTATATGGACCCGCAGAATTTCAAATCCAAAATCCAACCCAGTCATATGCAAACAAAGGCCCCTTGATAATAACAAAAAAACTTCTATATTTATTACTACATTAAAATGTCCGAGTTTAATATATGAGTAATGCTACATCCACTACCAATTTCACTATATTTCTCTTCACTACCTTAGGTGTCACACTTCAATAGGTGGGGAAAGATAGAGTAGGTGGGAGAACTCTCCAATAGAAGTATGCTACCTAAGGTAGTGAATAAAATGGTAGTGAAATTGGTAGTGGATAAAGCATTACTCTTCATATATACTCGAAAGATTCTTTCTATCAATAAGAACTCTCAAGTGTTGACTTTTAATCACTAATGGATTAATGGACGATATTTTGAATATTTAAAAAACATTTTCAATAGGAAAGGCCCAGATTTTAATTAAATGGATTAATAGGTAAACCAATTATTTGAATGAAAAGGGGGGGGAAAAGTGTAAAAAAATGGAAAAAATACAAAATATATATAATGATAATGATTTATATATCATCTCTATTTTAATTTTAATGGGAGAGTTGGGGAGTTGGGGTTTGTAACAAACAAATCCTAATTTGTAACTATATAAATATATATAATACACGTCCAAACTATATCCAACAAATATAAATGTGCACCACACGTGTAGCCCAAATCAAAACAGTCAAGCATAAACTATTTTTTTTCTTATTCAATATATATTCATTTAATTTGATGACTATACCTTTTTTTAGACGTGCATCGCGCGTATAAGTTGTACTTTTGTAAATAATTATGTTGTAAATAAATTTGAACTTTGAGGGTATTATGGTAATTAACAACAATTAAGTAAATAAATGGTTAATGTAATTCACACTTAAAAATAAATGGTTGATATTAAATAGTTAAATAAATGTCAACAAATTATAGATCTCTACTCTCTAATATTATAATGGGAGAAGGCCTTAGTGTCATTTGTAAATCTTCAACGCGTACATTGCACGTGCATAACTAATATGAAGGAGGTCTCAGGTTCAAGTCCTCACTACGCAAGTTTTTTTACTTTAATTTTTTTTAATATGTTAAATGTGTATCACACGTGTAAATTATTATCTATCTATAATATAATATATAATAACTATTATAATGGAAGAGTTGGAGTTGTAAATCTACCTCCTTACGTGCAATGTACGAGCAACTCCAGCTCTCCCATTATAGTCTTTACATTGACTTTTACAAATATATAATCCTATTTATTAAGACATACATTGCACATGTAAATCATAATTTTTACTTCAATTTTTTTTAAAAAATTAATACGTGCATCACACGTGTATATTACTAGTTACTAAATAAACTAGTAGTTAACACGTGGGATGCACATTTTAATCAATATATAGTTTTTAAAGTAATATAATATAGCACGTGTTAATAAATACATATTTTTTAAAGTAATATAAAAAGTATAATGAAAGAGTTTGAGTTATACGTGTAATGCATGTAAATTGGTAGATTTAAATCAAGTGTATAATGAAAGAGTTTTAGTTGCACGTGCAATACACGTAAAGTGATAAATTTACAAATAAAGTGGTATATTTACAAATGACACTAAGGGCTTCTCCCATTATAATATTAAAGATTTAAGGGATAACTCATAAATTTCAAGATTTGATGACCAATCTAAATAACAATTAATTTTTGAAATTCATCTACCATACTCAATATTTTTATATTTCTTTTTTCTACATACAATGCAAAGGTACATTTTACCATGGTTTTATGATATAATACAATTCCTCTTTTATTGAGGCGGATAGGCGTGGTGTATCTAGAGGCGTATCTGAATTTCAGGGGCCCTAAACAAGTTCTCAAATGGGGATTTTTGTTAGTTGACAAAATAAAAATGACAATTATTTAAATGCAAATAAACTTAGAGCTTTGAAGGACAAACTATATGCTTCCAAAAAAAATTAATTGATAACGTTTTGGTTTTATCAAACGCCCCTTATACTTTTTCCTTTTTGAAGGCAACCCTAATATTCATTTCATTAACAGATACAAAATTTAGAAGAAAGAGAAAAAAAGCAAACAAAGAAAACATGTATATGCACTTAAAGATTACATTATCATAGAGAGATAAATACGATATACCAGATAACACAGTCAGAATGAAGTGATGATGAATATATGTATATGAGAATACTAGTTGGAAGCTTAAAATATAGAATGATCATATGAACTTGAAGATTTGATTAGAAATTTATCATAAACAGATAAATATGATATACCATAAAATATTGAAAAATATCATCGAGCTGCATGCGTGGGCTAAATAAAAAATAATATTAAATTCATAAAATGGTAATATGACATGTATGATTATGTGAGAAATAATTAGTTTTACAAATAAAAATGATTGAATAAGCAAACATAGGCCCCTTGATAATGACAAAAAAATCTTCCATATTTATTACTACATTAAAATGTCCGAGTTTAATATATACATGAAAGATTCTTTCTATCAATAGGAACTCTCAAGTGTTGACTTTTAATCACTAATGGATTAATGGATGATATTTTGAATATTTAAAAAACATTTTAAATAGGAAAGGCCCAGATTTTAATTAAATGGATTAATAGGTAAACCAATTATTTGAATGAAAAAGAGGGGCAAAAGTGTAAAAAATTGGAAAAAATACAAAATATATAATGAAATAAATCAATTCAATGTACCATAACTAAAAGTATATATAATGATAATGATTTATATATCATCTCTTTTTCTACAACTATTATAATGGGAGAGATGGGGTTCCAAACAAATAAACAATTTTTTATTGTTTTTTGTATGTGTACAAACACGTGCAGCGCACGTGTTGGTAGGTTTTTTTTTGTCCTTTTTCTTCCTCCTCCACGTGCATCGCACGTGCATGATACTTTAATTTTAATGGGAGAGTTGGGGAGTTGGGGTTTGTAACAAACAAATCCTAATTTGTAACTATATAAACATATATAATACAGGTCCAAACTATATCCAACAAATATAAATGTACACCACACGTGTAGCCCAAATCAAAACAGTCAAATATAAACTATTTTTTTTCTTATTCAATATATATTCATTTAATTTGATGACTTTACTTCTTTTAGACGTGCATCGCACGTATAAGTTGTACTTTTGTAAATAATTATGTTGTAAATAAATTTGAACTTTGAGGGTATTATGGTTGATATGGCTAAAAATAGGAGTAAATCGGAACCGTCCAAATCAGGCACGAATCTTAAAGCTTAGGGGTAAAATGGTAATTTCACCTACAAGCGGGCCCGGGATGGGTTCTGGGTTTTTTCTACAAAGGCCCAATAACCCACGAACGGATCCACCTCAACTGGGTGCGGGTCCTAACCCGCAAGAAACCCAGTCCAGCTGGATAGAATTAGGGTTTCTGATTGTATTTAATCAACGGCCCTGATTCACTCTATCCTTTCACTGGGAATTAGGGATTTCATTTCTAAACTGGTCCCAAAGGCGGCTATAAATACCCCCCATCCACCACCATTAAGAGGTAATCAATCTTTGGCCAATAAAAGCTCATTCATAATCTTTCTTATTACTGACTTGAGCGTCAGAGGGTGCGTCGCCTGGATCAACCCCGGTGTTTTGCACTTTTTGCAGGTGAACGGCGGGTGTCAACGGTCAAACTCCGGCGGAAAGGTTTCAGGTTTGGCTATTCTGTTCCCCTAAGAATCCACAAATTCTATCTGTTTGTCCCCACACCAGATTTAGCGGTAATAGATTGGCGCCGTCTGTGGGAATTCACGAATAGCAACCCTTCCTCTTCCAATCGGTCAGATCATTTCCAACCCTGCCTCCAAGGAAACTAAGATCCAGAGGGTCCAACCGTGGACCCACTCCTCCTCAACCACAATAGAAGGTCCCCCTCCAAACCGTCCAATAGCAGGGGCAACTTCCACCTCAGCCTGATCAGCCCCTGCAGCAGGAGAAACCTCCTCTTCAGAACCTTCAATCCCAAACGGGCTCCGCTCGGGCCCCAGAATGCCAGCGCAGGGACCTTCTGTCATAATCCTCTGAAACAACCCCTTCATCGTAACCACCTCTCCGTGCACAACTCCTCTACTGATTCGATGACATCTCACAACCCCCGAGCTTCCGAAGTCCTCCGCAATATCCTTATCAATCGGCAGAAAGAAGAGGACCTTCGTCGCCGTTTGGATGAAAGGCGGGCCCGTGACGGAGCCTCCCGCCAAGAACATCCAAATGAGTGATCTCCTCGTCGCCGAGACTATCGGAGGTCCCCACCTCACAGAAGATGGAGCAAGTCCCTTGAGCACCATAGAAGAAGACCTCGTTCTCCCGCTGGTCGACAACCTCTGAGGAATGATAACGCTCCTATCACCTGTGCCGAATTCCAGTAATTCCAAGCAACCATCTTGCAAGCGCTCAACCTCCGACCCGACAACAATGCTCAGAGGGTCCCCACTCCTCCGGTCCAAAGTCCTCGCCATCAGTTCTTAACTCCTCGCCCAGCTCCTAGCAACCGCCATCATGTTCCTAGTCCTCGTCAATCCCTGAGCTACCGTCGCCGTAGCCCCCGCTCCCCTTCAACGAAGACAAGTCCAGAGACTCATTTGCCTACCGTCGAAGGAATGATGCTGTCTATCGTCATCTCCATGAGATGGAGAGGCGCCTCTGCCAACTAGATAGGGAAGAGGAGCTGAGAGGAAGGACCCTCCGTCCGAGCTGACCTCCCTTCTCTCAAACAATCATGGAGGCACCCATTCCAATAGGCTTCAAGCCCCTACAGTTCGAGACTTACTCTAAGGAGTCAGACCTAGTGGACCATATCGAGAGCTTTAAGACCGTCATGTTGATTCACCAAGCTTCTGATGCCCTACTGTGCAAAACCTTCCCAGCTACTCTCAAGGGTCCGGCTCGGGAATGGTACTCACGTCTTGCCCCTATCCTCCATATTCTCCTTTGAACAGTTTGAGACCCCCTTCATCACCTACTTTGTGAGTAGCCGCCGCATCGAGAAAACCAGTATTTCGCTACTCTACCTCAGTCAGAAGAAGGGTGAGAAGCTCAGAGATTATGTGAAGCGATTCACCGCGGAAGCTAGGTCCATTGCTTCCTTCGACCGGTCGGTCGCTGCGGCAGCCTTCCAGTCAAATGTCCTTAACTCAAGCCTTCGGTCCTCCCTAGCCAAGAAACCCCCGCAAAACTTCTTCGACCTCCTTCTCAGAAGCGAGAAGTATATCCGGGCTGAGGAAGCTGAGCATCGCCCCACATTTGAGAGGTCTTCCTCTGGGAACAAGAGAAAGGCGACTGAAGAAGAAGGAGATAAGAAGCTCCAGAAGGACAATGGGGGCCAGCGCCGCCCACCTCCCAGATTCGAGAAGTTCACCCCTCTTAATGCCAATATTTCTACTATTCTCATGGAGGTTAAGAAGGAAGGGGTCATGCCTCCTACCCCGAAGATAAATACCCCTGGTAAAAAAAGGAACAAAGAGATGTGGTGCCGATACCACCGGGACCACGGTCACGACACCAATGATTGTCGGGCCCTGAAGAATAAAATTGAGGCCCTCATTCAGAAGGGGAGTTGTCTAAATTCTTGAGAAAGGACCGAGTTGATCCTCCTCCTCCCCCCAGGGGGGCTAATAAGCATTCTGAAAGGCGCGATGAGACTCCCGAGTTTGAAGAGGAACGCATTCTCCATCTCATTCATGGAGGCCCCATGGGAGGCACCTCCAACTCCTCTCGAAAAGCTTTCATCAGGGAAGTCAACTCGGTACATGGCATACCCCCTTCCAAAGGCCTCGGAGTCCCAGTCACCTTTTCAGATGAAGACCTAGAAGGTGTCCGAACCCCCCATTGCGACGCTCTAGTGATCAACCTCCATATGGCGAACTTTAAAGTGGAGAGGATACTGGTGGACAATGGTAGCTCCGTTAACATTCTCTTCCTCGCGGCTTTTGGAGGACTCAAGCTATTGCGGGATAGGCTCAAGCCCGCCTACTACACGCTCCATGGGTTCACGGGAGTGCCAGTGACTATCGAAGGGGTAATCACCCTCGACGTAACCACTGGCAAAACTCCTACTACCCGGACAGAGCCGATGGACTTCATGGTCATCGACATTCCCGCTGCTTATAATGTGATTCTAGGCCGACCAGGCCTAGCTGCTCTCGAGGCCGTCCCGTCGGCTTATCATCTCAAGATGAAGTTCCCCACCAGGGCAGGAGAAGGGAGAAGTAAGAGGTAGCCAAGAGATGGCTCGCAAGTGTTACATGACCTCCACCGGGGGTCCAGTTCTCTCCCACGAGACTCTTGAGATTCCCCAAGGGAACGCCCAACCCATGTCCGAATTGGTGGATAAGTTGGAGGAAGTACTCTTTTTCGAGCAAGATCCGAACCGCAAGTTCTTCATCAGCAAGACCCTCCCATCTGCCCTATGTTCCGACATAGTCCAATGCATCAGAAAGAACCATGACCTCTTCGCATGGTGGGCCGCCGACATGCCAGGAATCTCTGAGGAGCACCTCGTCCACCACCTGAGCGTTGCTCCGGGGTCCAAACCGGTCCAATAGAAAAGACGCAAATTTGCCCCCGATCACCAGCAAGCAATAAAGGAAGAAGTGGACAAGCTCCTCAAGGCCCGATTTATTCAAGAAGTCAACGATCCCGAATGGCTCTCTAATGTTGTCATGGTTAAGAAAGCCAACGGGAGCTGGAGAATTTGCATCGACTTCACAGACCTAAACAAAGCATGCCCTAAAGATCCATTCCCTCTCCTAAGCATCGACGCCTTGATCGACACTACTTCGGGCCATGAGCTGCTCAGCTTATTGGACGCCTTCTCCGGGTATAACCAAATCCGAATGTTTCCCCCAGATATCCCGAAGACCTCCTTCGTCACCGATCAAGGGCTCTATTGCTACAGGGTAATGCCCTTCGGGCTGAAGAATGTCGGTGCCACCTACCAGCGCCTAGTCAATAAAGTCTTCCAAAATCAGATCGTCCGAAACATGGAAGTGTATGTTGACGATATGCTCGTTAAGAGCATCCATGGGGCCGACCATGTTGTCGATCTCCAAGAAGCATCTGGTGTGTTGAGGAAGCATGATATGAGGCTCAACCCGAACACGTGTGCGTTCGGAGTCTCATCGGGAAAGTTCCTAGGCTTCATGGTCAGCCAAAGAGGAATCGAAGCCAACCCCGAGAAGATCAAAGCCATACTAGATATGGCCCCTCCCAAAAGTGTGAAAGATGTTCAAAAGCTTACTGGTCGCCTCCCAGCCATAGGGCGCTTCCTGTCTAAGTCAGGGGAGAAGTGTCTTCCTTTTTTCAAAGCCCTCAGGGGGGCTAAGGGCTTTGAGTGGGGTCAACAGCAGTAAGAATCGTTCGATCAGCTAAAGGCTTATCTAGTCAACCCTCCTCTCCTCAGCAAGCCTATCCTCGGGGAAACCCTCTACCTCTACTTAGCTGCCTCCGAGCAAACCCTCAGTGCTTTCCTAGTGAAGGAAGAAGACAAGGCTCAGAAGCCCATCTATTCGTGAGCAAGGTACTTCGAGATGCCGAACTTCGGTACCCAAGATTGGAGAAGATGGCATACGCCTTAGTCATGGTAGCTAGGAAGCTCTGCCCTTATTTTCAGTTCCACTCGGTGGTCGTTCTTACCGACCAGCCGCTTAAGCAAGTTCTACACAAACCCGAGATATCCGGCCGTCTGATGAAGTGGTTGGTCGAGCAGAGCCAGCATGACATATCATACCAGCCTCGGACCACAATCAAGGCTCAAGCCTTAGCTGAATTTATTGTTGAGAGCACCATACCAGAGGTTAGTCAAGCAGCAAAAGGGTCCCCTATGTGGACAGTGTATGTAGACGGGTCCTCTTGCACTGAGGGGAGCGGAGCCGGAGTCATTCTGGCAGGCCCAGATGACTTCGTTCTCCAATACTCCCTCCGCATCAATTTTAAGGCCTCCAACAACGAAGCGGAGTATGAAGCCCTTATTGCCGGCCTCAGCATGGCTCGCAAGGCAGGGGCACAACGTTTCCGGACATTCAGTGACTCGCAGCTAGTTGTGAACCAAGTCTTAGGGGAGTACGAGGCACGAGACGACCGAATGGCAAAGTACCTAAGCAAGGTTCAAAGTCTCATGGCTTCATTCGAAGAGGCTCAAATCCAGTGGATCCCTAAAGAAGAAAATTCCCAAGTAGATACCCTCTCCAAATTAGCCTCCTTCTCCCTTCAAGGTCACGAGCAGACCGTCCTGATTGAAGTTCTCCTAAGACCGAGCATAGAAGAAAAAACCCCCGACTCGATGGAGTCGCTGCCCGTCCAACTTCAGGACAAATGGATGAAACTTTTGATAGAATTTGTAGCACCTCGATTTCCAATACTGGAAAAACCGAGACACGAGCCAAGACCTTTTCTTCAATTAGTCACAATGCACAGAAAAACAGGAGAATTTAAAACTTTTTATTCAACACCCAATATATTATAAGTCTGAATATTATACAACTGCAATACCTTACAATAGAGTTACAATATTACCTTTACATTCCCGAGTATTACAACCTTCAACATCTTACATCAGAGTACAAGGAATGAAGAACAATACTTGGTAACTCTCACTTGAGTACTTCTCAACTAATAGATAATCAACACACATATTACAGCGGAACTAAATATGACATTGACTCCTTCTTTCCTTGCCTTGAGTCCTCCTGAATCTCGCCCTTGTACTTCGGCGATCCAGTACCTATGGAAGTGGGGATATCAGTATTCACTGACGCTTAAAGGCTGATAACAAAGCAGCGAATCTCCCAAACAACATACAAAACATGGCAATGGTGTTGGTGTAGTTTAAGTGTTCGTGAGTGCTATGACTAGACTCTAATGCGATATTTAACTAGAACTAGGATGCTTCCTATTCTAATGTCAGCGAGTCTCCGAAGCAACATGCAGCCCATACTACATGCGACCCCATCTCAAGCCGTTTCTCCATATATAGGGATTTGAACCCGCGTTATGAATTCTAATTGTACACAACCTGTTCCTGACAGATACAACGTGACTAGTGAGGTTGCAGAAGGGGTCAAGTCCCCCCTATGCAGTCTGCTTATGGTGTCTCCGTTTGCCACTACTACCCGGCATGCCGGACCTCACTCAAAAACCAGACGATCCCAGTGTATCGGGCCTCGTTCCAAAATCCAAAATCATAGGGGTCTCGCAAGCGCAGGGTAGCTCGAAGCCTACCCTGTGGCACCCCTAGGGTCTCGCAAGCGCAGGACTGCACAATGCATCCTGTGGCACCCCCAGCCACGGTACTTCAGGAATTAACAGCGCGAGATACGCAACCCGTGTTCCCAACTCGTAGGATGCCACCGTACGTATCCTTTTGACAGGAAGGTACAACCCAATATCACCACCTAAGGCCTGCCTCAAGGGACAAGTTGGTCGTAAGGCGCCCCCTACAACCAACTCCTCTCTTTTCGGCAAGGGTCTAAGTAAAATGATCTTTATAATCCACTACCTCAATGATGTCCCTGACCCGAACAATCCTAGGGATGACAATATTATAAACACAACATGCTATGCCTTAAATTAGACTTCGCAAGACAACTCTACTAGGCTGCTCAACCTAGACTTACCAGAATCTCTCAGGATCCGGTTCCTGGCCCATCGATCCAAGACCCTGGCAATGCGAACATACATGCATGCCACTACCCTGAATTTGGATTCCGTCCATACTCCGGTCCTCGATCAACCTACCCCGGTTAAGATTCGACGGTACACAAGGAGTGACTCCTCTACAGTTCCTTAGGGGTAAGAAGATATATGTCTTGATGGTCGATAGCCCCTAGGGTGGTAATATCACCCTAGACGAGCACAACGAACTGTGTACTAACTAACAAGCTATATACGAGTAACAACCACATACGAGCTAATAAGCTACGTATGAAACAATAGCTACCTACGAGCCAGGCGGGCCTCGTAGGAGATAACAACGTACATACCAGCCAAATAAGCCGCGTATGAGACCAACAGCTACGCACGGGCCAGTCGAGCCGCGTACGAGACAACAACCTACATACGAGCCAAATAAACTACGTATGAGACCCACAGCTACATACGGGCCAGTCGAGCCATGTACGAGCACAACCATATGCAAACCACCATACAGGTAATCTACCTAGAAGCAACCAAACGCGCTTACTAGCAAACTTGATCTTCTGTTATTAGAAGCAACAGAAGAATCTACTAATAGTCTATGATCGGTATTCTACCAATGAAAAACCGAAGGCGACATAACAACCTTTATCAAACTAACTATTACTAGTGATCTTCCCCAATCCTTATTACCCCTATGGATGAGGAATGTTCCCATGATAGGGTCTAATTCTAATTTGAACCTCACACACTAGAACTCACAGTTTCCTTTCAAACGAACTAGAACAACATAGAACCTACGTTCGTTCAATATTCCACTAGGATGCTACACTATACTCTTCAAGCATGTGTGGGCTCCCTACTAACATTAACTACAAAAAGGTAGTTGTCATTACAATTTTAACATGATTCTTTCCTTATTACTTCAACCTATAGCACTTTAAGCATGGCATACAATTGCAAGCACCTACCTATGACAATCTAATTATGGTACATAACATAACCACCCACCACAATACTCCTAAGTACGAATATGATTTAAGCATGTGCTTATATCAAGCTTAAGCGTGAATAATCACTATGGTCTAAACATGAAGTTTACTATAGTCAAGCATAAGCTACAACTCGAGCGTGAATACTTACTACTTAGAGTATATATCTCTACTACCACCTTAAGCATGGATCTTCATTACTTAACATGATTAATCATCACAACCCAAGCATGGATATCATCTAAGCATGATCATCTACCAACTTAGCATGAACAACAATTAAGTATGACATCTACTAACTTAGCATGACATCTACTAACTTAGCACGAATAATGATTAAGCATGATCATCTACTAACTTAGCACGAACAATCATTAGCATGGTCATCTACTAAATTAGCATGAACAATCATTAGCATGGTCATCTACTAACTTAGCATAAACAATAATTAGCATGACATCTACTAACTTAGCATGAATAATGATTAAGCATGATCATCTACTAATTTAGCATGAACAATCATTAGCATGGTCATCTACTAACTTAGCATAAACAATAATTAGCATGATATCTACTAACTTAGCATGAATAATGATTAAGCATGATCATCTACTAGCTTAGCGTGAACATATACTTATCTAAGCATGGATATCATCTAAGCATGAATGTCTACTAACTAAGCATGAACATCATTATGCATGAGCATCTACTAACTTAAGCATGAATGTCATTACCTACTAACTTAAGCATGAGTATTTATTTAATCTAGCATGGTATACAACTTTCCTACAATCATCTAAGTGTGGATAAATCAATCTAGCATGGTATACAACTTTCCTATAACCATCTAAGTGTAGATAAATTAATCTTGCATGGTATACAACTTTCCTACAATCATCTAAGTGTAGGTAAATTAATCTAGCATGGTATACAACTTTCCTATAACCATCTAAGTGTAGATAAATTAATCTAGCATGGTATACAACTTTCCTATAACCATCTAAGTGTAGATAAATTAATCTAGCACGGTATACAACTTTCCTACAATCATCTAAGTGTAGATAAATTAATCTAGCACGGTATACAACTTTCCTACAATCATCTAAGTGTAGGTAAATTAATCTAGCATGGTATACAACTTTCCTACAATCATCTAAGTGTAGGTAAATTAATCTAGCATGGTATACAACTTTCCTACAATCATCTAAGTGTAGATAAATTAATCTAGCATGGTATACAACTTTCCTACAACCATCTAAGTGTAGGTAAATTAATCTAGCATGGTATACAACTTCCCTACAACCATCTAAGTATAGATAAATTAATCTAGCATGGTATACAACTTTCCTACAACCATCTATGTATAGATACTTACTTTAATATAAGCATAACCATCCATTTAATATTCATATTCATCTACTACAATTTAATTAAACACACATCTACTACAACATAACATCTACTACTAAAACTCCTACTAAAATCTTTATCTAAACATAAACATCTTCTACTAACTACTTTATTTTAACACATAAGCATCTACTACCACTTTCATAAAAACATAAACATTTCTACAATTTTGTGTAGACATCTACTACAACTATTTTATTTGGAACATACACATCTACTACTACTACTTTATTTTAACCCTAAGCATCTACCAAAATTTTACATAACATAAACATCTACAACTACTTCATTTTAACATCTACTACTACTACTTTATTTAAACATACTACTACTACTTTATTTAATCATAAAACATCTACTACTTAAATATCCACTAAATCTTTATTAGCATTTATTTCTCATTATTACTAGTGATCATAAAAGAGATCTTTTTAATCATTCTACAACTAGTGATTTAGATTAGTTTCTTTTTCATAATTAGAATTAACATCTACAATGGGTTCTTTCTTATTTAAGATTATAAAAGACAATAACAATAATAAAATAAAGTAAGAACCCTCCATTTTGGTTCAACCAACCATATGCATTCTTTCTAGTCCAAGTTCAAGTTTATGTTCTACAACCAAAATGGTTGTATACAAGTCCATATGTTTTATGTATGAGTTCACATTCAAGTCCTACAACCCCAATGGTTGTATGTACAAGTCCATATGCATATGTCATTTTAGTCCAATTAATAAACACAAATCAACTACTACTACCACAAAGGTTCAATCTTTTATGTCTATTTAGCACTACCATTTGTTTCCATTTCATTTTATGTGATTATTACTTTTAACATCCACAACCATACCAAATAAGAACCACATACAATATCATCACAATAACCACCCCAAGAGAATCAAAGAAAACAAAACAAAGAAGACAAGAAGAAGAAGAAGCCAAAAATCAACAACTCAACAAACAAAAGAACAAGTGGAGAACCCCCACCTAATTTTTCTTTGTTGGAAGGACTTGCTTGCTTATACTTCTCCTTCCCCTAAGCTCTTAGGCTTCTATGGAACCTACAAGATAAAAACTCTCAAGTTAGAAAGGGTTCTCTCTTTCTTTTCCTTTCCTTTCTTTTGTCTTTGTTTTTTTGTAAAAGTGAGACAAGTGGAGAAGGAGGGGGTATTTATAGGAGGAGGGAAAGGGTGGAGAGTGCAAAATTGCACTAAACAATATGCACAAAACTCCCTAGCCATTGAGGTCGGCCATGCTTGTAGGAGGGGTAGAGGTGAGGTGGAGGTATGGGCTAGGTGTGAGTTGGAAGCATGGTGAAAAGATAAGGTTTCTAGAAGGGTTTTTACCTTAATCTTCTCATGCATACAAAAACCCTAGTTTAGCCACTAACTAAAACCCTAATCATCTAATTAGGTTTTCATGACAAGATTAGTGCCTTGTCCAAGAGTACATACTACACATTTTGTACTAATTTGGTACAATACAATGTGTGTATAAGTATATGTATGTGTATACCAAAAATCCTTATATAATCCTCATAAAATAGTTTAATTTGAAAATAATAATAAGATAAGTTTTATTATCAATTCGGAGGATCGCGCTACCAATCTGATGTACTTCGGATGTACACCGACTGATATATGCATGTAGACAATGTTTGTGGACAAACCGATGAAAATCACCAAAATAATTTGATTTTGGAATTAAAACAAAATAATAATAAAATAATAATAAAATAATAATTTATACAAGGTAATATCCATCTGGGATATTACAGAATTCCTCAGGGAGGGACTCCTCCTTGAAGACCCTTAAGAAGCTCGTCGAGTCCGAACGAGAGCGGAGCGGTACACCCTTGTGGAAGGAGTCTTGTACAAATGCTCCTACACTCAAGTAGACGGCAGACCCTACTTGAGATGCCTCTTCCCGGAAGAAGCCTCATATACCTTACAAGAGCTTCACGAAGGTATAGGCGGAGCACACTCAGGGTCAAGGTCCCTCGCCAGGAAAATGTTGAACTATGGGTACTTCTGGCCTAGCCTCCTACAAGATGCCGAACGACACGTCCGACAATGCAGCTCTTGTCAGCAGTACTCTAACATTCGTCGCCTACCCCAAGCTCAACTCACATCCCTCTCAAGTTCGATTCCCTTCGCAATGTGGGGGATGGATTTGCTAGGTCCATTCCCCTCGGCTCCGGGTCAACTCAAGTTTCTAGTCGTTGCGATCGACTACTTCTCAAAGTGGATAGAGGCCGATCCTTTGGCTACGATCGCTGAGAACAAAGTGCTGCGATTCTTCTGGAAGAATGTCATCTGTAGATTCGGTGTGCCCCGGGTCCTGATAACAGATAACAGAATACAGTTCACGGGGGCCGCATTTCGATCTCTGTGTGAAGACCTCGCCATTCAGCAACACTTCTCCTCTGTCTCCCATCCTCAATCAAATGGCCAAGTGGAAAATGCCAACCGACAGATCCTCTCTGGCATCACGAAGAGGCTGGATAGGTCGGCCTAAAGGCTTATAGGCGGAGCAGCTTCCCAACGTACTGTGGAATTACCGCACTACGAAACGGACCCCCACAGGTGAGTCGCCATTCAATCTCACCTATGGGTCCGAAGCTGTGATCCCCTTGGAAGTCGGTCTGCCGTCTCCTCGCCTTATGGCCTATGAAGAAGAGCAGAACGCCAGAGAGCTTCGGGAGAATTTGGATTTAGTTGATGAGCTCCGTGAAAGAGCGTTAATTCGCAAGCAGAACTACCGAAGAAGAATTGAGCAGGCCTACAACAAAATGGTCCATCCCACCAATCTCAAGGAAGGGGACTTGGTCCTCAGACCCTACAATATCTCCTTCCCCAGCCAAAAGAGTAAGCTAGCCCCAAATTGGGAAGGACCCTACAAGATCACCAAGGTAGTTCGCCCTGGAGCATATCGACTTGAAGACCTTGAGGGCAGAGAGATACCCAGGACTTGGAATGTCGACCATTTACTTAAGTACGAAGAGAGCGCTTGAACGCCTCTCCTCGTACCTTAAATGTCGAGCCATTCCTCTCCATCTTACTTCTTGTATTTTGCTTCTTTATTTCCTCGATTGTAATAACGGCTTGCAACTTAGAAGCAACCGATTAGCAGTTATTAATAAAGATTATCTTTTCCCATATTTTCCTTGTGGATTATTTTTATCTCTCTATTTAAGGCCTTTAACCAAACTCACTCAAACGACGAGTTCAGATTCCAAAACTTGGCTCGATTCTGCTTTGCAAGCTCGCTCTTAAGCAAGCTAGAAGTGGGTCATCATTCGGAATTGCTCCCACAACCGTTGAAACTCACTCAAACGACGAGTTCGGAGTCCAAAACTTGGCTCGATTCCGCTTCGCAAGCTCGCTCTTAAGCGATTTAGAAGTAGTTCATTATTCGGAATTGCTCCCACAACCATTGAAACTCACTCAAATGACGAGTTCGGAGTCCAAAACTTGGCTCGATTCCGCTTCGCAAGCTCGCTCTTAAGCGAGCTAGAAGTGGTTCGCCATTCGGAATTGCTCCCACAACCGTTGAAGCTTAAACGACGCGTACAAAATGTCTACAACTATACTAGACATGGGAGAAGAGTACTTGGAGGTGCCGAACCTTTGGTTTCCATGGTTCGTTTAAAGTTGAAGTGAGACATTCCGTGCCTATAAGAAGAAAGATTGGCTTCTGATTTTGAGTAGTTGTTAAAAGTTGGAGGAGTTGTACTTGAATAAATGCCTACCAACAAAACACACAAACACAGAAGCGAAACACGCTTTCACTTATATAAAATTTTAGCATACAAGAGTGCTCAAGTTACAAGACCAAGTTACAACTACGAGGTGCTACAAAAACTCAAAGAAGCATAATCACAGCAACTTATTCAACGCTTCTTCGGAACGGGGACGTTTCGGTTCAGAGACACCCGGGGACGGTGACGCCTAACCTCGGAGCTCGTCTCCAGACTAACAAACTAGGACACCTCTCAGCGCTGCCTCTGACCGTGGCCCCAACCAAAATACCACTGGACGAAGCAGCCACCCCACTCTGAGCATCAGCCGGGCTCTGCCTAGCGGCAGGCGAACGAGTAGTGAGCTCATAAAACGAGATTCCCCTCTCACTCTCTTCACGAGTACACGACGTCCTTCTGACATTAACCGGTTCAGGCTGAGGTTTGAGTCGAGCCACTTCTTCCTCGAGTTCAACAATCCGATCCTTCAGAGTAGCGTCCTTCACAACTATTTTGAAACGAGGAAGTTGAGCTGATCCTGTGGCTCCGGAGCTATCGACTATGAGTCGCCGAAGATGGGTCACTTCGATGCTTTTGTCGACCGTAACCCTCCTCAACTCGCCAACCCTCGCCTTCAGCTCGTCGCGCTCGACCATCAACTTTTCCACCACAGAAGCTAACTCCTACTCCTCCACCAAAAGATCTTCTTCTGCTATCTTCAAGTGATGAACCTCTGCCAGCAGTTCGCCTTTCTCTGTCTCAGCGTCAAACAGTGCCTTTCGGAGCGATTCCACCTCACCTTCAAGACGAACCTCGCGAGATCACTTCCGTAGTTGTTTCAGCTCGGAAAAATACCCTCTCGCCGTTGCGTTAAGATCCTCTAGGTCCAACTCACTCTTGAGGAAACACTCTCGCCTACGAGAGAGGGCCCGCTTCGCTGCTTTCAAGTCAGCACGAAGACGAGCGACTTCGGCTACCGAACTCGACTCGAGTACCTGAAAAACGAGAGCATATCAACACGAAGTACAAGAGGCGATGCCCAACACTTAGCCAAATTTCGAAAAAACTTCAGGTCAAAACACTCCAACACTTAGCCAAATTTCGAAGAAACTTCAGAGAGATTTCAAACAAAAGTTTTATTCATATCAAAAAAGCGGTGGCCAGTCCACTACAAGGCAGTACAAAAGAAAAAAGAAATTTTTTTACAAAAGTAAGAGGATCAAGGAGCCACCTGCAGCGGTGCCTCGGCGACAGGCACCTCGGTGGACGGCCCCTCATCCCCCGTCGCTCCGGCTTGAGGGTCGGCCATGACCTCGTCGTCCTCATCCGCCACCGCCACTTAGGCTCGGGGGTCGGCTACCCCAGTCTCGGGATCGGCGGGGGCCCCATTGCCTTGTGGCTCATCCTTCTCCTCCTCTTCCTCTTCCCCTTTGCCTTCTTCCTCACCACCAGGGCCACAGCCTGTACCCCAACCTTTGGAAGCTGGGGACTCGAGCCTCGACGTGATCGAGCGCTCTGGCGTAAGAAAGCTCCATGTTCGCCGCCATGTGCTTCTTAGCCTCTGCCTCGATCTCTGCCCTCGCCTTCTCCACAGCCTCGGCTTGTTCTAACTTCACCGCCTCCAAAACCTTCACCGCTGTGGCCTTCTCCTCGGCTGCCTTGGCGACCTCCGAAGCAAGCTTTTCCTTCGCTTGCACCAAGGCCACCTCGAGGTCGGCGACCTGGGCTGCCAGAGCGTCCGAGCGACACTGCTCGGCTTCGAGCTATTTCACAGCCCTCGCCCTCTCTGCCCGGTCCTTGTCGCTGAGAGCCTTCAGCTCCCTCTCCTGCTCGGAATACTCCTCGAGGAGATGGCCGAAGTGGCAAGTGGCCTGCACGAAGAAACAATTAGAACACCAGGAAAGCCGAACTAAAGACTTAGAAAATTTTCAAAGAATAAATTTTGAAACAGCAAAGGGGACTTATCGACAAGAGCGACCGAGCTACTTCGAGAGCATCATCACCTGTCGTCCCTGCCTTCAGGGCGGCTCGGTCCTTCGGGGTCGGCAGGTGCCGAACAGCTTGCATACTCATCCCCGAGTCTCCCAAGAAGCCATTCTGATTCTTCACTCGCCAGTTGGGGACGAACAGCTTCTTGTGGGCCTCGGTTAGAATAACCTCGGCATGTTCGATCAGTGGCGGGGCCTCTAGCCCTAGCACTGCGGAGACGGAGAAGCCCTCACCTACAGGGGCAGAAGGGGTCGGCTGGACAACAATGGCCGAGGACGGCTCCCGAGGAGAAGAAGTGACGACCGCCGAAGGTGCCTTGGTGGGTCGTCCGGACGAGGGCCCCGTGCTCGTCCTCTTCCTCTTCTTACCGTCGCCGGCTTTGCTTCATTCTGCCATCATATCCTTGAAATCCATATTCGGCGCCTCTGTCCAAGTAAAAAGGAAAACAAGTTAGAAAAAAAATATGCAAGACATTCAAGAAAGGAAAATTACAAAGTGAGATGTCAAGAGCGTACTTAGGTTGATCGGACTAAGGCCCGACCCGTGCAACACCTCCTCGGTCATCTCCCTCCAACTCAACATCAAGAGACCGATCAGCTTGGCCGCCACTTCTACCTCGGCCGGGGTCAACACCTTTTCGGACTTTGCGAACTTCGGCACCTCTTCCTTCCACCGAGTCGGGAAGTCCCATGCCGAAGACCCCTTTATCAGGAAAAATTTCCCCTTCCACGACTTTATCGAGTCGGGATTGTCTATCAACTTAACTCCCTTTCGAGGCGACAGGTAGTAGCGAGGCTCGAGCTTGCTCATCCTGTTGATTCGGTATAAACTTCGGAGTATGACGAGCTCCAGCTCCACTTTGGCAGTTCGGCATTGAAGCAGAAAGTCGAGCACGTAACGCCAAGTGTTCGACATGAACTGTATGGGGGACAGACCGAACCACCGAAGGAATACTGTCACGAAGGGATGAAGGGGGAAGCACATCCCGGCATTCAGGGCATCGTAGGAGAAGACACATGTGTCCGGGGGGAAGACGGTGTTCGCTCGCACCCCGAGGCCAGGAAGAACCAGTGTGTACTCCTTGGGGATGGTGAAACCCTTCCTGATCCAAAGTAGATCCCGCTCGGTTAACACCGAGGGGAGTTCGTCCACCTCGGTGACCTCCCTCGGATCGTTCTCCTCGTAGGTCTCCGCACTACCAATGACAGCCTTAGTCAGCAGTTCGCCGTTATACAGCCTTATCCCGGCGTGTTCGGACAGCACGGTCGGCATCCGACCTAACTCACCCGCTCCTCTCACGGTCTCCACCACCTCCTCAACTACCGAGGACCTAACAACTCCCTTCCCCTTCTCGTCGATAGTGGATGACCCCACTATCTCCTTCCCCTTCCTCCGGCTTACCACCTCTCTTCCTTCTTCGGCATTCTGACCCTCCGAGGATGATGCCTCACTACCCGAGCTTACTCGTGACATCTCAAATAAATATCTAAGGCAAAAGAAACTGACCTTGATGTGATGTTCACGGCCGGAAAAAAGTTTGCCGGAAATTGCCTGGCCTTCTCGACAGCTAGCGCAACCGTCCTTCAGCTCAGATCTCCGCTAGCAGAGTAACTCAAGAGCAAAGGTAAAAACTTTTAAGTAAAACTGAAAGAATGAGCTAAGGGGTGGGGGTGTGAGAACTTATAGCCAAAGAAGGGCAACGATTGGGCTTTTGTAAACGTTTGGGGGGCCCATTAGGGGAGATGAAACGACAGAATACAGAACGCTGCGACGGTTCAGAGGAAGGTCACGTCGGTTCACTTTGCATCGCAACTTGGCGACTCGTAACTCGCCGAGCCACCGAGGCACTCTGCCGAGCTACCGGGGCATCGACCTCCACATATGGAGAAAAATACCGCCGAGCCACTTTCACCGTCAGATTGCCTCAATATTCATGCCCAAATCTAATTAACGGCTCAGATCACGCCACGCCCACAAAACGACAAGATAATGTTTTCTCGTGATCTGAACCTCCAACCTTGGGATCCGCGTCATGATAAACGCACCGGATCCAGCCACATGGCTCAACGGTTCGTGCCGAGCCGAGCCACCGAGGCACTCTGCCGAGCTACCGGGGCACCGACCTCCACATATGGAGAAAAATACCGCCAAGCCACTTTCACCGTCAGATTGTCTCAAAATTCGTGCCCAAATCTGATGGACAATCCAGATCACGCCACACCCACAAAACGAAAAGATAACATTTTCTCGTGATCTGAACCCCGTCCTCGTGATCCGCACCGTGATGAACGTCCCAAGATCAAGCCACATGGCCCACAACTCGTCCCGAGGTGCCGAACTACCGGGGTGCTCAGCCGAGCTACCGAACAGCTTAGCTGAGCCACCAAGTTACTAAGGAGCAGAGGCTGAGCCACCGGAGTGCTCAGCCAAGCTATCAAACAGCTTAGCCGAGCCACCGAGCTACCAGAGGAGAAGACCAAGCCTGCCGAGCAGCCGAACAGCTACGACCGAGGTACCGAGGTACCGACCGCCACATACGGAGAAAAATGATGCCGAGCTATCCTAGCTATTAGATCGTTTGAAAAAACGTGCCAGAACATGATAGACGACTCAGATCATGCCACGCCCATAAAACGACAAGATAGCATTTTTTCGTGATCTGAGCCGCCCTCCTCGTGATTCGCGCCGGGACGAACGATCCAGATCTCTCCACGTAGCTCGGTAGATCGTTACGTACCGAGCCACTGAGCTACCGAGGATGGGGTGCCGAGGTGCCGAGGTGCTGGCCTCCGCATGCGGAGAAAAAGCATGCCAAGCTACTCCGGCCGTCCGATCCTTCAGAAAGTCGCGCCGCAGGCTGATGAAGGGCACATACCGCGCCACGCAATAAATCGAAATAAAAAATTGATTTTTATTTATTAAAATCGATTTATTTATTTAGAAATTGCAAAAAAATGATTAAAATTTCAAAAAAATAAATTAAATATTCTAAAAAATAATTATAAATTCGGGGAAAAATTTTCGAACCTCGGGTAGATAATTATTGCTTAGAAAAATTAATTGAGGCCCCCGAACAACGAATCACTGCTTCGCAAAAATGAGATAAATGATTCGAAAAATAGACAAAAATTAAGAAAAATTGCCAGATGTCCAAGAGAGCTCAAGAACAACCTTGAGCGTGCAAATAGCTTCGAAAATCACCATAATACCTCATACAAAGATTCAATACCCCTCGTTTGGACTCTGATACAACTCCGAAAGCCATTAAGATAGTAAAACTACTCCTCAAAGGCTGATCAAACTCAGTCTTCGGGAGTGGGGGGCTCGTGATATGGCTAAAAATAGGAGTAAATCGGAACCGTCCAAATCGGGCACGAATCTTAAAGCTTAGGGGTAAAATGGTAATTTCACCTACAAGTGGGTCCGAGATGGGTTCTGGGTTTTTTCTACAAAGGCCCAATAACCCACGAACGGATCCGCCTCAACTGGGTGCGGGTCCCAACCCGCAAGAAACTCAGTCCAGCTGGATAGAATTAAGGTTTCTGATTGTATTTAATCAACGGCCTGATTCACTCTATCCTTTCACTAGGAATTAGGGATTTCATTCCTAAACTGGTCCCAAAGGTGGCTATAAATATCCCCCATCCACCACCATTAAGAGGTAATCAATCTTTGGCCAATAAAAGCTCATTCATAATCTTTCTGAATACTGACTTGAGCGTCGGAGGGTGCGTCGCCGGAATCAACCCCGGTGTTTCGAACTTTTTGCAGGTGAACGGTGGGAGTCAACGGTCAAACTCCGGCAGAAAGGTTTCATTTTTGGCTATTCGGTTCCCCTAAGAATCCACAAATTCTATCTGTTTGCCCCCACACAAAATTTAGCGGTAACAATGGTAATTAACAACAATTAAGTAAATAAATGGTTAATGTAATTCACACTTAAAAATAAATGGTTGATATTAAATAGTTAAATAAATGTCGACAAATTATAGATCTCTAATCTCTAATATTATAATGGGAGAAGGCCTTAGTGTCATTTGTAAATCTTCAACGCGTACATTGAACGTGCATAACTAATATGAAGGAGGTCTCAGGTTCAAGTCCTCACTACGCAAGTTTTTTTACTTTAATTTTTTTTAATATGTTAAATGTGCATCACACGTGTAAATAATTATCTATCTATAATATAATATATAATAACTATTATAATGGAAGAGTTGGAGTTATAAATCTACCTCCTTACGTGGAATGCACGAGCAACTCCAACTCTCCCATTATAGTTTTCACATTTACTTTTGCAAATATATAATCCTATTTATTAAGACAAACATTGCACGTGTAAATCATAACTTTACTTTAATTTTTTTTTTAAATTAATACGTGCATCACACGTGTATATTACTAGTTACTAAATAAACTAGTAGTGAACACGTGCGATGCACATTTTAATCAATATATAGTTTTTAAAGTAATATAATATAGCACGTGTTAATAAATACATATTTTTTAAAGTAATGTAAAAAGTATAATAAGAGAGTTTGAGTTATACGTGTAATGCACGTAAATTGGTAGATTTAAATAAAGTGTATAATGGAAGAGTTTGAGTTGCACGTGCAATACACGTAAAGTGATAAATTTATAAATAAAGTGATATATTTACAAATGACACTAAGGGCTTCTCCCATTATAATATTAGAGATTTAAGGGATAACCCATAAATTTCAAGATTTGATGACCAATCTAAATAACAATTAATTTTTGAAATTCATCTACCATACTCAATATTTTTATATTTCTTTTTTCTACATACAATGCAAACACACATTTTACCAAGGTTTTATGATATAATACAAATCCTCTTTTATTGAGGCGGATAGGCGTGGTGTATCTAAAGACGTATCTGAGTTTCAGGGGCCCTAAACAAGTTCTCAAATGGGGCTTTTTGTTAGTTGACAAAATAAAAATGACAATTATTTAAATGCAAATAAACTTAGAGCTTTGAAGGACAAACTATATGATTCCAAAAAAAATTAATTGATAACGTTTTGGTTTTATCAAATGCTCCTTATACTTTTTTCCTTTTTGAAGGCAACCCTAATATTCATTTCATTAACAGATACAAAATTTAGAAGAAAGAGAAAAGAAGCAAACAAAGGAAACATGTATATGCACTTAAAGATTACATTATCATAGAGAGATAAATACGATATACTAGATAACACAGTCAGAATGAAGTAATGATGAATATATGCATATGAGAATACTAGTTGGAAGCTTAAAATATAGAATAACCATACGCACTTGAAGATTTGATTAGAAATGTATCATAAATAGATAAATATGATATACCATAAAATATTGAAAAAATATCATCGAGCTGCATGCGTGGGCTAAACGAAAAATAATATTAAATTCATAAAATGGTAATATGACATGTATGATTATGTGAGAAATAATTAGTTTTACAAATAAAATGATTAAATAAGCAAACAAAGGCCGCTTGATAATAACAAAAAATCTTCCATATTTATTACTACATTAAAATGTCCGAGTTTAATATATACCCGAAAGATTCTTTCTATCAATACGAACTCTCAAGTGTTGACTTTTAATCACTAAGGGTCTGTTTGGAAACATTTAAGTTGGGGAATGGAAAGGAATGGAATGAAAATGAATGAAGAGGAATGGAAAGAAAGTGAAAGGGATGAATTAACTTTATAAGTTGTGCATGTTTGGCAACCAGTAGAATGGAATTGACTTTTTTTTGTTTTCATTCCCTAGTCTTGTTTGGCAAATAATGGAATACTATGAATTACAGCATTTTAAAAAACCTATGTTCTTAGGGAACCTATGTTTTTAAACTCAAAACTCACCTACGACCTCCTTTGCATTCCTGATTTTTTTTTGGAGCCAACAAATGTTTCACATTAGACCTTACTGGTAATTGAGTAGCTCTAACCTAGGGATTTAGATCCCAAATTCCTATCTATGAAATCATGTTGTGAAGCATATATCTTGAATATAGAAATATCTAGTTTCAATTATTTGTGGAAATGTTAAATTCTAAGATCCTCTAATTCCATGTATTAGGCAAGTCCAAGCTGTGTTTGGTTCTGATAGAAGCGTGTGAAAGAGAAGGAAAACAAGTCAGAGCAGTTCCTTCCCCAGTTCTCCAGTGCAAACTGTGACGAAGTGAGAGAGATAGAAGAAAAAAATTCTAAATAAAGGGATATTGTTTTGCTCGGCCATCGCTCCCTATGCAAGCAAACACAACACCATAACAATCATATTAAAATTCCTGTGTGTTGATATTCAGGCTCTCCATCGTATTATTGTAAATAGAAGTGATATGATTAGAGAGTATCAGGAGCAGAAGTGTAGCGAAATAGCAGTATGTATCAGGAGCAGATGAAATCGGTTGAAATCGGTTGATTCTCCATTCCTTTACGCAGCTTTCGAGGGGGGTGGAGTCAGAATAGAAATCGGTTGAGATCTTTCTCTAGGGAATGAAATTTAGTTGTTTCCTTTGTTTTCTTTTTCAAAACAAACGGGCTATGGAATAGGATAAGATGGGCTCATCCGCAGTATTCCATTCCTTTCCCTAGTTTTTTGGGTTCCCAAACGCGCCCTAATGGATTAATGGACAATATTTTGAATATTTAAAAAACATTTTAAATAGGAAAGGCCCAGAATTTAATTAAATGGATTAATAGGTAAACCAATTATTTGAATGAAAAAGGGGGGGAAAGTGTAAAAAAAAGGAAAAAATACAAAATATATAATGAAATAAATCAATTCAATGTACCATAACTAAAAGTATATATAATGATAACGATTTATATATCATCTCTATTTTAATTTTAATGGGACAGTTGGGGAGTTGGGGTTTGTAACAAATAAATCCTAATTTGTAACTATATAAACATATATAATACACGTCCAAACTATATCCAACAAATATAAATGTGCACCACACATGTAGCCCGAATCAAAACAGTCAAATATAAACTATTTTTTTCTTATTCAATATATATTCATTTAATTTGATTACTTTAATTTTTTAGACGTGCATCGCACGTATAAGTTGTACTTCTGTAAATAATTATGTTGTAAATAAATTTGAATTTTGATGGTATTATGGTAACTAACAACAATTAAGTAAATAAATGGTTAATGTAATTCACACTTAAAAATAAATGGTTGATATTAAATAGTTAAATAAATGTCTACAAATTATAGATCTCTAATCTCTAATATTATAATGGGAGAAGGCCTTAGTGTCATTTATAAATCTTCAACGCGTGCATTGCACGTGCATAACTAATATGAAGGAGGTCTCAGGTTCAAGTCCTTACTACGCAAGTTTTTTTACTTTAATTTTTTTTAATATGTTAAATGTGCATCACACGTGTAAATTATTATCTATCTATAATATAATATATAATAACTATTATAATGGAAGAGTTGGAGTTGTAAATCTACCTCCTTACGTGCAATGTATGAGCAACTCCAGCTCTCCCATTATAGTCTTCACATTGACTTTTACAAATATATAATCCTATTTATTAAGACATACATTGCACATGTAAATCATAATTTTTACTTCAATTTTTTTAAAAAAATTAATACGTGCATCACAAGTGTATATTACTAGTTATGAAATTTATTTAAGGGATAACCCATAAATTTCAAGATTTGATGACCAATCAAAATAACAATTAATTTTTGAAATTCATCTATCACACTCAATATTTTTATATTTCTTTTTTCTACATACAATGCAAACATACATTTTACCATGGTTTTATGATATAATACAATTCCTCTTTTATTGAGGCAGATAGGCATGGTGTATCTAGAGGCGTATCTGAGTTTCAGGGACCCTAAACAAGTTTTTAAATTGGGCCATTTTGTAAGTTGACATAACTCACAAGTGTATATTACTAGTTACGAGATATATTTAAGGGATAACCTATAAATTTCAAGATTTGATGACCAATCTAAATAACAATTAATTTTTGAAATTCATCTACCATACTCAATATTTTTATATTTCTTTTTTCTACATACAATGTAAACATACATTTTACAATGGTTTTATGATATAATACAATTCCTCTTTATTGAGGCAGATAGGCGTGGTGTATCTAGAGGCGTATTGGAGTTTCAGGGACCCTAAACAAGTTCTTAAATGGGGCCTTTTGTAAATTGACATAATAAAAATGACAATTATTTAAATGCAAATAAACTTAGAGCTTTGAAGGACAAACTATATGCTTCAAAAAAAAATTAATTGATAACGTTTTGGTTTTATCAAACGCCCCTTATACTTTTTTCCCTTTTTGAAGGCAACCCTAATATTCATTTCATCAACAGATACAAAATTTAGAAGAAATAGAAAAGAAGCAAACAAAGCAAACATGTATATGCACTTAAAGATTACTGTTACCGCTAAATCTGGTGTGGGGCAAACAGATAGAATTTGTGGATTGTTAGGAAAACCGAATAGCCAGAAACCTTTTCGCCGGAGTTTAACCGTTGACTCCCGCCGTTCACCTGCAAAAAGTGCGAAATACCGGGGTTGATCCCGGCGACGCACCCTCAGATGCTCAAGTCAGTAATCAGAAAGATTATGAATGAGCTTTTATTGGCAAAAGATTGATTAACTCTTAATGGTGGTGGATGGGGGGTATTTATAGCCGCTGTTGCCGCTAAATCTGGTGTGGGGGCAAACAGATAGTATTTGTGGATTTTTGGAAAACGTGAATAGCAAACCTGAACCTGTTCCACCAAAGTTGTGACTGCTGACTCCCGCCGTTTACCTGCAAAAAATGCGAGACACCGGGGTTGATCCCGGCGACGCACCCTCCAACGCTCAAGTCAGTAATCAGGAAGATTATGAAAGAGCGTAAATTGGCAAAAGATTGATTACCTCTTAATGGAGATGGATGGGGGTATTTATAGCCGCCTTTCGGACCGAATTAGGCATGTAATCCCTGTGTTTAGATAAGGAATGTAATCCCTAATTTCCAGTGAAAGGATAGATATGAATTAGGGCAGTTGATTAGGATTAATCAAAAACCCTGATTCTATCCTTGTGGACCGGGTTTGCTGTGGGTTGAAACCCGCACCCAGTTGAGGTGGATCCGTTCGGGGGGCTAATGGATCTTTGAGGAGGAGAACCAGTACCCGCTTCAGACCCATTGGTAGGTAAAATTACCATTTTACCCCTAGGCATTAAGATTCGTTCCTGATTTGGACGGTTCTGATTTAACCCCATTTTAGCCATATCACGAGCCCCCCACTCCCGAAGACTGAGCTTGATCAGCCTTTGAGGAGTAGTTTTACTGTCTTAATGGCTGGCGGAGTTGTATCGGAGTCCAAATGGAAGGTTTCGAATCTTTGCAGGAGGCAGTATGGTGATTTTCTAAGTTAGTTGCGTGCTCTGAGTTGTTCTTGAGCTCTTCTGGACATTTGGTGATTTTTATCTATTTTTTCGGAATATTTACTTAATTTTGCGAAGTGTCGATTCGTTGTTCGGGGGTCTTAACAAATGGTCCTAGGCAATAATTATTTACTCGGGGGCTCAAAAATATTTCCCCGGCTTTATAATTATTTTCCAGGATTTTTAATTATTTTTTCGCAATTTTTAAGTAAATAAAACGATTTTAATAAATAAAATACCAAATTATGGCGTGGCGCGATTTGGACTGTTGATCCTGTGCCAGCGCGAATTTCTAAAAGATCGGATGGACAGGATCGCTCGGCAGTAATTTCTCTGCTTTTGTGGGTCGGATAGGCACTTGCTCGGAATCCGAGCGAAGTGGCTCGGTTTTTCCCTCGCGCGAGTGGCTCGGATCGCTAGTCGCTCGGCTCGGAATTCCGAGCAACGTGGAGCGAGCTGTGCCGTCGGATCTCAGCACGGATCTCGAGGCGGGCACAGTTTCCCAAGAAAACACTATCTTGTCGTTTAGTGCACGTGGCCTAATCTGGACCATCCATCATCTCAGGCGTGATTTTCGCAATGATCCAACGGTTGGAGATGCTCGGCGGCATTTTTCTTCACTTTTGCGGGTCGGATTGGCACTTTCTCAGGAATCCGAGCGAAATGGCTCAGTTTTTCCGTTGCGCGAGTGGCTCGGATCGCTAGTCGCTCGGCTTGGAGTTCCGAGCGACATGGAGCGATTTGGACCGTCGGATCTTGGCACGAATCTCGAGGCAAGCACAGTTCCCAAGAAAATACTATCTTGTCGTGTAGTGGTGCTGGCATGATTTGGGCCGTCCGATCGAAATCTTACGCGAATTTTGAGGAGAAAGTCGTTTTTCTCCAATTCGTGGCTCGGATTGGCACTTGCTCGGAATCCGAGCGAAGTGGCTCGGGGCACTAGTTGCTCAGCTCGGAATTCCGAGCTATCCTCTTTGTGGTGGAGGTCGGATCGCCTGTCGCTCGGATTTTGGTTCCGAGGGACGTGGGGCGATCCTAGCCGTTGGATGATGGCACAAATCTCGATGCTGGCTCAGTCTCCAAGAAAACACTATCTTGTCGTTTAGTGGCGCTGGCATGATTTGAGCCGTCTGATCGAAATCTTACGCGAATTTTGAGGGGAAAGTCATTTTTCTCCAATTCGTAGCTCGGATTGGCACCTGCTCGGAATCCGAGCGAAGTGGCTCAGGTTGATGGTTGCTCAGCTCGGTATTCCGAGCTATCCTCTTTGTTGCGGAGATCAGATCGCCTATCGCTCGGATTTTGGTTCTGAGGAACGTGGGGCGATCCTAGCCATTAGATGATGGCACAGATCTCGATGCTGGCTCAGTCCCCAAGAAAACACTATCTTGTCGTTAAGTGGCGCTGGCATGATCTGAGCCGTCTAATCAAAATCTTACGCGAATTTAGAGGGGAAAGTCGTTTTTCTCCAATTCATAGCTCGGATTGGCACTTGCTCGGAATCCGAGCTATCCTCTTTGTTGCGGAGGTCGGACCGCCTGTCGCTCGGATTTTGGTTCCAAGGTGCCGAGCTATTTTACTTGGGTCGAAACGTTGCTCCCTTTGCCAACAGTTGCGGCTCTTCGTTACTTAGTCGTTTGGGCTTTTGTAACGCTTCAAGGGAGGCCCAAGAGTTGCGCCCTTACGTTACAAAGCCCAAGAGGCATCTCTTTTACTATAAGTTTTCACCCCCTCAACACTTTACCTCATTTCTCACTTCCACTTTCTCACTCTTGGTTTTTACTTCTTAGCGAAGTTTTTAGCTCTTGGATGGCGCTGCTAGCTGTCGAGGCAAGGCGTTTTAGGCTCCGGCAATCTTTTCCGACCGTACTTGTCACTTCAAGGTCAGTCTCTCTCCTCATTTTTGTAAAAATGGTTAAGTTTTCTTTCACGGATGAGACCCCCTCCTCGGACCTAGGCGTCAGCCGAGCGGTCAGGCCGAGCAAGGGTAAAGGGAAGGAGGTCATGGAGCCGACCGAAGAGACAATGGTCAGGCCGAATACAGATGAGGAGGTTGTCGAGCCTCTCCAGGAGGTAGTGGTCCGATCTAGCAAGGGTAAGGGTGTAGAAACGATAATCGAGCATCCGAAAACTGCAGGGGAGTTGGGTCGGCATCCGAGCATTCTGTCGAGCGTTGGCGGTGTGCGGAGCTACTCCGGAGATCTGTTGGAGAAGGTGGCGCAGGGCACCGCCAAGTCGATCGCGGAGAACGAGCCGAGGGAAACTTCTGAAGTGGATCAGATCTCTTCGGTCCTGACCGAGGCGGATTTGCATCATATCCGGAGCGGGTTCCGAATCCCTGTGGAGTACGTGCTCCTTCTCCCCAGCCTTGGCTTCCAAGTGTGCACATCGTCCTCGGCCGATACGTGCATTTTTCCCGCCGATTCATTGAATGCCGGACTTCGGCTGCCGCTGCACCCTTTCGTAATCGAGGTGCTGCAGTGGTACGGCTTGAGTCTGGCTCAGCTAATGCTGAACACCTGGCGGCACGTTATGGCATTTGTTCTTCAATGCCAGGAGGTCGGCGCTCTGCCCAATATGTTCATCCTTCGGAGTCTCTACCGTCCTTGCCAACCAAACAAAAATGAGCAGAGGTACTACCTCTCGCCGAAGAAGGGTGTGAAGCTGATCGAGAACCCGGACTCGATCAAGCTTTGGAAAGAGAAGTACTTCCTCGTCTGAGCTCCCGAGCCATGGGTGATCCCGACGGCGTGGTCGAGGGACGGCCTTCCGAAGCGGGCGAAGAAAGTGCCCGTGCTCAGCAACGAGGAGGCGGAAATCGTGGAGAAGTTGCTCGGGCTTCCGACCCTCAGTTGGAAAGACATCACCGAGGAGGCATTATTCCGAGGGAGTCTCATTCCGATCGACCCTAGTACGCTTCTCCTATTCTTGTTTTGTCTTTGAGGTTTGAAAAAATTTTCTAACTTTTTTCACTCAGTTTGTGCAGAATCTCCCGGCATCGACTACAAAGGTCTGATGGCTAAGGCCCGAGCGGCTAAGGAGCAGGAGGTGAGGAAGAGAAAGAGGACCGTATCCGGGCCCCAAGGCGGCCGAGCGCCCAAGATCCCCTCGGTCTCTCCGACCCTCGAGCGGCAGGTTGTCGAGGCTCCTCTGGTTGAGCCCGATCAAGGCCTCGTGGTGCCGTCCGCCCCACCTACCTCGGATGCGCCGACCCCAATGGCGCGAACAGATGCCCCAGGGTCTTCTGGCGGAGCGTTCAACATTAGCGCGGCGCTGGCTCTCGATGTTCCGCCCCTCAGTGCCGAGGCGGAGGCAATCCTGACCGAGGAGCACAAGCGCATCTTTGTCCCTGACTGGCGGGTGATGAAGGTCGACGGGTTCTTAGGGGACGGTAACATCTGCATGCAGGTGGTGAAGCACCTACCAACCCCAAAAAACTGAGCGGCGCTCAAGGCGGGCGAAGTTGGTGACGCCGCGATACAGATTGCTCGGAACACCATGTCGGTAAGTAGTAGAGGACTTTCTTCAAAAATTTTCCACGTTCTTGTGCTCGTGCTTGACTGCTTCTTGTATGGCTTGTAGACCCTCTGCCACTTCAATTATTTGCTCGTGGAGTTCGCAAGCAAGGAAAAGAAGATGACCGTTCTGAATGACCGGGAACGGTCGGAGCGGTCTAAGGCCGTGAAGTAGCTGGAGGCCGAACAGATGCATTCTGCTTCGCTCGAGGCCAAAGTTGCCAACCTAAAGGCTCAGCTCGCCGAGGCGCTGAGGAGCTCGGCCGCCGAGGCCTCCAAGGTCGAGACCTTAGAAAAGGAGACGGCTCAACTCGAAGGGGAGCTATCTAAGGCCCTGAAGGCGTCAGAGGAGGCCCTGAGCGATCGCGTCAGAGGAGGCCCTGACTTTGTCGCCTCTTCTCATTTTCTTGTTCTCTTTTTTTTTTTTCTTTTGTAATGCCTAACTGCGGACTAGCCACCGCTTTTTGTAGCTCTTGGACTTTTAATGAAATGGTTTCTTTTTGGCTGAATATTACAAAGTTTCGCAAAGTTGTTCAACTCTTTTTGCTCGGATTGTGTCTTTAAGTATTGAAGACTTCTTTTGATATTCCTCAACTTTTCAGGTCGAGTTGGGCCCGATCACTGAGGTCTCCCATCTTCGTACTGAGCTGAAGAAAACAAAGCGGGCTTTGTCTCGCAATCGAGATAAAGCGTTTTACGACTTCTTGAAATTGGAGGACATCAAAGCAACTGCGAGAGGGTATTTTCGCGAGTTGAGGGAATTGTGGAAGCAACCTCAAGAGACTCGTCTCGAAGGCGAGATAGAGTTGCTCCGTAAGGAGCTCTTTGATGTCGACCAAAAGAATAGTGAACTACTGGCAGAGGTTCGTCATTTGGAGGTAACGGTGAAAGAACATTCGGCGGAGGAAGAGGAGTTTGCTTCGAGGGTGGGGAAGTTGATGTCTGAGCGCGATGAGTTGACGGCCAGAATTGACAAACTGAGGAGGATCACCATCGACAGGGGTATCGAAGTGACTCATTTCCGTCATATTGTGGTCGACAGTACTAACGTTGCAGGCTCGTCTAAACTTCCTTGTCTCAAAGTATCGGCGGAGAGCGATATTCTGAGAGATAAGATCGTCAAGCTAGAGGAGGAGATTGCATCGCTGAAACCTCAACCCGTAAGGATCAATGTTTGCAGTACGTCATGTACTCAGAAAGAGAGCGAAAGAGGTATCTCGTTCTACGAACTTGCGACTCGTTCGCCTGCCATTAGGCGGAGCCCAGCTGACGCTCAGAGTGGTGTAGCTGTTTCGTCTAGTGGCGCCTCGGTTGGGGCCACAGCTAGAATTAGCTGCGAAAGGGGTTCTCACTTCGCTGGTTTAGAGTCGAGCTCAGAGGTAAGGCGACGCCGGCCTCGTGTGTCTCTGAACCGAAGCGTTCCCCTTCCAAAGAAGCGCTAAACAAGTTGTATTATGCTCTTCAAGTTATTGTAAAAATTCTGTTGTAGTGTCAGTCCTGTTTGGGCTCTTAATAAAAAGTTTGTTTTGCTCCTGATGTTCGAATGTTGTGTTGGCTGGTATTAGTTTAAGTATAACTCCTCCAACTTTTGACCACTACTCAAAATCAGAAGCAAACCTTCCTTCTTATGGGCGAACCACTTTGGCTCGCTTAATAGAGAGCTTGAGAAGTAGAGTCGAACCAAGTGTTGGACTCCGAACTCGTCGTTAGAGTTTGTTCAACGATTGTGGGAGCAATTCCGAATGGAGAACCTCTCCTAGCCCGCTTAAGGGCGAGCTTGCAGAGCAGAATCGAGCCAAGTGTTGGACTCCGAACTCGTCGTTAGAGTTTGTTCAACGGTTGTGGGAGCAATTCCGAATAGCAAACCCCTTCTAGACCGCTTAAGAGCGAGCTTGCGAAGAGGAGTCGAGCCAAGTGTTGGACTCCGAACTCGTCGTTAGAGTTTGTTCAACGGTTGTGGGAGCAATTCCGAATGGCGAACCACTCCTAGCCCGCTTAAGGGCGAGCTTGTGGAGCAGAATCGAGCCAAGTGTTGGACTCCGAACTCGTTGTTAGAGTTTGTTCAATGGTTGTGGGAGCAATTCCGAATGGCGAACCCCTTCTAGCCCGCTTAAAAGCGAGCTTGCGAAGAGGAGTCGAGCCAAGTGTTGGACTCCGAACTCGTCGTTAGAGTTTGTTCAACGGTTGTGGGAGCAACTCCGAATGGCGAACCACTCCTAGCCCGCTTAAGGGCAAGCTTGCGGAGCAGAATCGAGCCAATGTTGGACTCCGAACTCATCGTCAGAGTTTGTTCAACGGTTGTGGGAGCAATTCCGAATGGCGAACCCCTTCTAGCCCGCTTAAGAGCGAGCTTGCGAAGAGGTGTCGAGCCAAGTGTTGGACTCCGAACTCGTCATTAGACTTTGTTTAACGGTTGTGGGAGCAATTCCGAATGGCGAACCCCTTCTAGCCTGCTTAAGAGCGAGCTTGTGAAGAGGAGTCGAGCCAAGTGTTGGACTCCAAACTCGTCGTTAGAGTTTATTCAACGGTTGTGGGAGTAATTCCAAATAGCGAACCCCTTCTAGCCCGCTTAAGAGCGAGCTTGCGAAGAGGAGTCGAGCCAAGTGCTGGACTCCGAACTCGTTGTTTCGAACCAAGTGTTGGACTCCAACTCGTCATTATGGTGAAGAGTAAAGGCAGAGAAGTACAAGCAATTTTAAGTAAAATATGAAAAAACTTTCTTTATTGATAGCTAATAGTTGGCTGCTTCTAAGTTTCGAGCCATTATTACATGAGAGAAATAAAGGAAAAAAAAATACAAGTAAAAGGAGAGGAACGGTTCGACATCCCAGAATACTTAGAGAGGCGTTAATGCTCTCTCTTGGTATTTCAAAAGATGGTCGGCATTCCAAGTCCTGGGGATCTCTCTACCTTCGAGGTCTTCTAGACGATATATCCCGGGCCGAACTATTTTGGAGATCTTGTAGGGTCCCTCCCAATTTGGAGCTAGTTTACTCTTCTGACCAGGAAAAGAGATTGCTAACTTTCCGCGGACCAAGTCCCCTTCTTTGAAGTCGGTAGGACGGACTCTCTTATTGTACGCCAACTCGATCCTCCTCCGATAACCCTGTTGGCGGATTGACGCTCTTTCCAGTAGCTCGTCGACCAAGTCTAAGTTTGCCCGAAGTTCTCTGGCATTCTGTTCTTCTTCGTAGGCAAGAAGGTGAGGAGAAGGTATGCCGACTTCCAGTGGGATCACAGCCTCGGACCCATAGGTGAGGTTGAATGGTGACTCTCCTGTGGGGGTCCGTTTCGTGGTGCAGTAGTTCCACAGCACGTTAGGGAGCTGATCGACCCATAAGCCTTTAGAGCACTTATTCAACCTTTTCTTAATACCAGAGAGGATCTGTCGGTTAGCATTCTCCACTTGACCATTCGACTGTGGATGGGAGACGGAGGAGAAACGTTGTTGGATGGCGAGGTCTTCATATAGAGCTCGGAAGGTAGCCCCGGTAAACTGGGTTCCGTTGTCTGTTATGAGGACTCGAGGGACACCGAATCGGCAAATAACGTTTTTCCAGAAGAACTGAAGTACTTTTTTCTCGGTGATTGTGGCCAAGGGCTCGGCCTCTATCCACTTCGAGAAGTAGTCGATTGCCACGACTAAGAATTTGAGGTGGCCGGGAGCTGGTGGGAATGGCCCTAGTAAATCCATCCCCCACATTGCGAAAGGGATAGGACTTGATAGGGAGGTGAGTGGAGCTTGTGGGAGGCGACTGACGTTGGAGTACTTCTGACAAGAGCTGCATTGCCGAACGTGTAGTTCGGCGTCTTTTAGGAGAGTGGGCCAGAAATATCCATAATTCAACACTTTCCGGACTAGGGATCTGGACCCTGAATGTGCCCCGCCGATGCCTTCGTGGAGTTCTTGCAGGGCGTATTCGGCTTGTTCCGGGGAGAGGCATCTCAAATAAGGCCTGCCGTCTACTTGTGAGAAGGAGCGCTTGTATAGGATGCGCTCGATAAGTGTGTATCGCTCTGCTCGGGTTCTCACTCGGTGAACTTCTTTAGGGTCTTCGAGGAGGAGACCATCCCTTAGGAATTCTACCAGGGGCTTCATCCAGTTATCTTGAAGCAGGACAGGTAGCGACTCCAACGTGTCGGATGTTTCATCTTCTATACTTGGCTTCAGGTTCACCTCAATCAAGACGGTCTGTTCGAGACCTTGGAGGGAGGAGGAGGCTAGCTTGGAGAGGGCATCGGCTTGGAAATTCTCCTCTCAGGGGATTCGCTGGATGAGAGCTTCTTCAAATAGGGCCATGAGATTCCTGACCTTGGCTAGGTACTTAGCCATTCGGTCATCTCGTGCCTCGTACTCACCTAGGACCTGATTTACGACCAGCTGAGAGTCGTTAAAGATCCGGAGGCGCTGCACCCCTGCATTGCGAGCCATTCTGAGGCCGGCTATGAGTGCCTCATATTCTGCTTCGTTGTTAGAGGCCTTGAAGTTGATCCGGAGGGAGTATTGGAAGATGAAATCATCTGGGCCGGCCAGAATGACCCCGGCTCCGCTTTCTTCGTTACAAGAGGATCCATCTACATAAACCGACCAGACAAGCAGTCCCTTCATTGCTTGGCTGACCTCGGGGATGGTACTTTCAACTATGAATTCAGCTAAGGCCTGAGCCTTGATCGCGGTCCGAGGCTGATACGTTATATCATGCTGGCTCAGCTCGATAGACCACTTCATGAGGCGACCAGAGGTCTCTGGTTTGTGGAGAACTTGCTTCAGTGGTTGGTCGGTAAGATACACCACCGAATGGGATTGGAAATATGGGCGAAGCTTTCTTGCGGCCATGACTAAGGAGTATGCCATCTTCTCTATCTTCGGGTAGTGGAGCTCGGCATCCCGAAGTACCTTGCTTACGTAATAAATGGGATTTTGAGTCCTATCTTCTTCCCTCACGAGGACGGCGCTGAGGGTCTGCTCGAAGGCTGCTAAGTAAAGGTAGAGGGTTTCCCCGGGAACAGGTTTGCTGAGGAGAGGAGGATTGACTAGGTAAGCCTTCAGCTGATCGAATGAGTCTTATTGCTGTTGACCCCACTCGAAGCCTTTAGCCCCCCTGAGAGCCTTGAAGAAGGGAAGACACTTCTCCCCTGACTTGGAAAGGACGCGCCCTATGGCTACCAGGCATCCCGTTAGCTTCTGAACCTCTTTAACATTCTTCGGGGGAGCCATGTCTAATATGGCTTTGATCTTCTCGGGGTTGGCCTCAATTCCTCTTTGGCTGACCATGAAACCTAGGAATTTCTCTGACGAGACTCCGAACGCACACTTGTTCGGATTGAGCCTCATATCGTGCTTTCTGAGTACATCGAACGCCTCCTGCAGATCGGCCACATGATCGGCCCCATGGATGCTCTTCACAAGCATATCGTTAACATATAACTCCATATTTCGGCCGATCTGTGCTTGAAAAACCTTGTTGATGAGGCGTTGATAAGTGGCACCTGCATTCTTCAAACCAAAGGGCATTACCCTGTAGCAGTAAAGGCCCTGATCGGTTACAAAGGAGGTCTTCGGGATATCCGGGGGAAACATACGAATCTGATTGTAGCCTGAGAAGGCGTCTATGAAGCTGAGGAGTTCATGGCCCGAAGTGGCGTCAATCAAAGTATCGATACTTGGAAGAGGGAAGGGGTCTTTGGGGCATGCCTTGTTGAGGTCGGTAAAGTCGATACAAATCCTCCAGGTCCCATTGGACTTCTTCACCATCACTACATTCGAGAGCCATTCGGGATAATTGACCTCTTGTATGAACCGGGCCTTCAAGAGCTTGTCCACCTCCTCTTTTATAGCTTGCTGGCGCTCGGGAGCGAACTTGCGCCTCTTCTGTTGAACTGGTTTGGACCCCGGAGCGACACTGAGGCGGTGGACTAAAAGCTCTTCGAAAATTCCAGGCATGTCTGCGGCTGACCAAGCAAAGAGGTCGCGATTCCTACGGATGCACTGGACTATGTTGGAGCATAGGGCAGATGGGAGGGTCTTGCTAACAAAGAACTTTCGGCTCGGATCCTGCTCAGAGAAGAGCACTTCCTCCAACTCATCCACTGGCTCAGACGTCGGTCGGACAATATCTTGGGGGATTTCAAGAGTTTCGAGGGAGAGGACTGGACCCATAGTAGAGGTCATGTAGCATTTGCGGGCCGTTTCCTGATTGCCTTTTACTTCCCCTACTCCTGCCCAGGTGGGGTATTCATCTTGAGGTGATAGGTGGAAGGGACGGCTTCGAGAGCAGCTAAGCCGGGCCGACCCAAAATGACATTGTAGGCTGCAGGGACATCCACGACCATAAAGTCCATCGACTCTGTTCGGGTAGTAGGAGTTTTGCCAGTGGTTACGTCGAGGGTGATAACCCCTTCAATAGTCACTGGCACATCCGTGAACCCATGGAGTGTGTGTCGGCGGGCTTAAGTCTGTCCCGGGATAGTTTGAGGCTTTTGAAAGCGGCGAGGAAGAGGATGTTAATGGAGCTGCCATTGTCCACTAGGATCCTTTCCACTTTAAAGTTCACCATATGGAGGTTGATGACGAGTGTGTCACAATGGGAGGTTCGGACACCCTCAAGGTCTTCATCTGAGAATGTGACGGGCACTCCGAGGCCTTTAGGAGGAGGTGCGGCGCGGACCGAATTAACTTCCCTAATAAACGTCTTTCGAGAGGAGTTAGGGGAGCCACCCATTGGGCCCCCATAAATGAGGTGCAGGACACGCTCTTCTTCGAATTCGGGCGTTTTATCGCGTTCAGGACGCTTGTTAGCCCCCCGAGGCGGGGGAGGAAGATCGGCTCGGTCCTTTCTCACGAACTTGGTCAGCTGCCCTCTCTGGATGAGGGCTTTTATCTCGTTTTTAGGGCCCGACAATCATTAGTATCGTGGCCATGGTCCCGGTGATAGCAGCACCACTTCTCTTTATCCCTCTTCTTGCCAGGTGTAGCGCCCCGATTTCCAATACTGGAAAACCGTGACACGAGCCAAGACCTTTTCTTCAATTAGTCACAATACATAGAAAAACAGGAGAATTTAAAACTTTTTATTCAATACCCAATGTATTACAAGTCTGAACATTATACAATTGCAATACAATACAATAGAGTTACAATATTACCTTTACATTTCCAAGTATTACAACCTTCAACATCTTACATCAGAGTATAAGGAATGAAGAACAACACTTGGTAACTGTCACTTGAGTACTTCTCAACTAATAGATAATCAGTACATATACTGCAGCGGAACTAAACATAACACTAACTCCTTGCTTTCCTTGCCTTGAGTCCTCCTGAATCTCACCTTTGTACTTCGGCGATCCAGTACGTATGGAAGTGGGGATGTCAGTATTCACTGATGCTTAAAGGCTGATCATATAGCAGCGAATCTCCCAAACAACATACAAAATATAGCAATGGTGTTGGTGTAGTTTAAGTGTTCGTGAGTGCTATGACTAGACTCTAATGTGATATTTAAATAGAACTAGGATGCTCCCTATTCTAACGTCAGCAAGTCTCTGAAGCAACATGCAGCCCATACTACATGCGACCCCATCTCAAGCCGTTTCTCCATATATAGGGATTTGAACCCACGTTACGAACTCTAATTGTACACAACCTGTTCCTGACTGTAATATCCCAGACGGATATTACCATATATAAATTATTATTTTATTATTATTTTATTTTATTTTATTTTAATTCCAAAATTAGAATATTTTGGTGATTTTCACCCGGTTTGTCCATAGACAATATCTGTATCCAGATATCGGTCAGTATATATCCATATTGTATCAAATTGATACCGTGATCTTCCGAACTAATAATAAAATTTATTTTATTATTATTTCCAAGATTTAATTATTTTATACGGATTATGCAAAGATTTTCCGGTATACAGACATATAGGCGCACATACGTGTAGTATGTCAATTAGTACATCATATAAATTGTGTGTTGTGTACAACACTTGCCTTGTTATGACAAACCTATTAGAGGGTTAGGGTTTGATTAGGAGGTTAAACCTAGGGTTACAAAGACATAAGGGATTAGGAAAAATTCTTCTAGAACAAACCCTCCTCCACATCAATTTTCCCTCACATAACACCTCCCCCACTCTCCCCCTTCTCCTAGGTATGGCCGGCCCCCTAAAAGAGGGAATGAGTTTTGTGAAATTGTGTGGGTGCATATTGCAAATATCCACCCTTCTCCCCTTCTATAAATAGCCCTTCATTCTCCTCCTTCTCTCATTTTAGAAAACAAAAGAAAGAAAGAAAGAAAGAAAGAAAGAAAGAAAGGAAAAGAAAGAGAGAACAAAAGAAATAATTTGAGAGTTTTGTTTTGTAGGTTAATAGAAGCTTTCAAAAGCTAGGGGAAGGAGAAGGTTAACTAGCTAGTTCTTCCATCAAAGAAAGAAACAAGGTGGGGGTTTCTTCATGCTTTCCTTGTTTGTATGTTTGTTTGTTTGTTTGTTTATTTGAATGATGGTTTTGATGTTCTTCTTCTTCTTACCCTCTTGTTTATTTTTCTTTTGGTATGGTTACTTTGTAGTGGTGTGGTTGTATGAGTTTTCTCATTTGAATGTTGTTAACTACTTGGACTAAAAAGATACATACACATAACTTTTGCATACAACCATGTAAGGTTGTAGGACTTGATATGGAACCATACATATTGCATATTGTTGAACAATACAACCATTGTTGGTTGTAGGACTTGATTGAACTAATGTAATAATCAAAAAGATCTTTCCTTTCTTTACTAAATACTAGTGGTAGAAATAATTAAAAAGATCTTCTTTTTGTTTAATCACTAGTTGTAGCTTAATAAAAAGATCTTCTTTTTATTTAATCACTAGTTGTAACTTAATAAAAAGATCTTCTTTTTATTTAACCACTAGTTGTAATTAATTAAAAAGATCTTTCTTTTATTTATAATCACTAGTTGTAATTAATTAAAAAGGATCCTTTCTTCCATTTCTAAATCACTAGTTGTAGCTAATTAAAAAGATCTTTTCTTTTGTAAAGTAAAATAAAAAGGATCTTTCTTTTATCACTAGTAATAACAAAGTTTAGTAAGCAACTAAGTAGTAGTAGCTAAAATAATAAGTAGTAGTATGTAATAAAAGAAGTAGTAGTAGCATGTAGGTAATTAGTAAAGTGGTAGTATGTTTATGTCCATAAAGTAGTAGTAGTAATAGATAGTTGTATGTGGTGATTTTGTTGTGAATGAAGTAGTAGTAGTAGTAGATAATTGTGTGTATGTGTTGATCAAAATAGAAGTAGTAGTGGTAGTAGAATGTTGTAGGATATTTTCTAAAAATATTCCTTATGTTTTGTGCTTAGAACATTGTAGGATTGCTTCTAAAAATAGTTAGAAGCCATATCCATGCTTAGTTAGTTGTAGGATTGCTTCTAAAAATATTTAGAAGCCATTCTTATGCTTAGTTAGTTGTAGGATTACTTGTAAAAATACCCTACCATGTTGACCATGCTTAGTTAGTTGTAGCTTTGCTTCTAAAAATAATTAGAAGCCATATCCATGCTTAGTTAGTTGTAGGATTGCTTTAAAAAAATATCCTACCATGTTTACCATGCTTAGTTAGTTGTAGCTTTGCTTCTAAAAATAATTAGAAGCCATATTCATGCTTAGTTAGTTGTAGGACTTTTGCTAAAAGTATCCTACCATGATTCTATGCTTAATTAGTTGTAGGATGTTTTATAAAATTATCCCATCATGCTTTATGTTTAGGATGTTGTAGGACTTTTTCTAAAAATATCCTACCATGCTTAACGTTTAGAATGTTGTAGGATTCTTTTCCTAGCATGCTTGGTAATGTTGTAGGATTCTTTTTTAGTAACTCACTTATGCTAGAATTTTGTAGGATTCATTCCTAAAGTTTCCTATTATGTTTAGTGACTTAGTTAGGCTTAGAATGTGTAGGATTCAATCCAAGAGTTTCCTACCATGTGTGGATAAATTTTTATTGTGCCTAGAGTGTTGTAGGATCCATGATGGAATCATATACCATGCTAGTTTAATTGTTGGAAAGCGATATACCATGCTAGCTTAATTGTAAGTATTTTGCATATCATGCTAGTTTAAATTGTATGCAAATTGTATACCATGTTAGATAAATGGTGGAGAAGTGTACACTATGTTAGTGAATGACCATGGTTCATGCTAAGTAAGTAGGTACCATGCTAATTATTGATCATGTTAAGTTAAGGATACCCATACTATGATGTTCATGCTTAGAGTAAAGAAACTACCCATGGCTAGTTGTAGTGATTTATGTGGGATTCTATACCATGCTAGAGTAATATTTGCTTAGAATGTTGTAGGAGTAGTGTTAGGACTACCTACTATACCTTGGAGTATTGCTTAGTTGGGTGGTGGTGGTTGGTTATGATAAGTAGTAGGCTTCCATGCTCAATTTGTAACCTGCGATTGACTATAGAGGATTTTATGTTTAAGGTCGTTAGTGATTTTCATGCTTGAGCTCAATGTAAGCATAAGCATTAATCATATCCATACATAGGAATATCATTATGGTTGTGCTATATGATTGATTGTCGTAGGAAGCTGCTTAAAATCGTATGCCATACTTAAGGCGCAATAGGTTGAAGTAGGAATGATTGGGAAGACCACTAGGGATAGTTAGTCCGATAAAGGCCATTTTATCGCCTTCGGTTCTTCCCTAGTACAATACCCATCATAGACTACTAGTAGATTCTTTTGTTGCTTCTAATGATAGAAGATTAAGTTTGTTAGTAAGCACGTTTGGTTGCTTCTAGGATTGATTACCTGTATGGTTGTTTGCACACGGTTGTGCTCGTACGTGGCTCGACTGGCCCGTATGTAGCTGTGGGTCTCATACGTAGCTTAGTCGGCTCGTATGTAGGTGGTTGTCTCGTACGCGGCCCGACCGGCCCATGCGTAGCTGTTGGTCTCATACGCGGCCTAGTTGGCTGGTATGTACGTGGTTGTCTCGTACGCGGCCCGACCGGCCCATGCGTAGCTGTTGGTCTCATACGCGGCCTAGTTGGCTGGTATGTACGTGGTTATCTCCTACGAGGCCCACCTGGCTCGTAGGTAGTTATTGTTTCATACGTAGCTTAGTTGGCTCGTATGTGGTTATTACTCGTGTATAGCTTGTTAGCTAGTACACAGTTAGTTATGCTCGTCTAGGGTGATGTTACCACCCTAAGGGCTACCGACCATCAAGACATATGATTTCTACCCTAAGGAACTGTGGAGGAGTCACTCCTTGTGTACCGTCGAATCTTAACCAGGGTAGGTTGATCGAGGACCGGAGTATAGACGAAATCCAAGTCTAGGGTAGCGGCATGCATGTATATCCGCACAGCCAAAGTCTTGGATCGATGAGCCATGAACCAGATCCTGAGGGATTCTGGTAAGTCTAGGTTGAGCGGCCTAGTAGAGTTGTCTTGCGAAGCCTAATTCAAGGCCTAGCAAGTTGTGTTATAATGTTGTCATTCCTAGGATCGTTCGAGTCAGGGACATCACTAGGATAGTGACTTATAAGGATCGGTTTACTTAAACCCTTTTGCCGGGAGAGAGGGGTCAGTCGTAGGGGGCCCCTTACACTAACTCGTCCCTTGAGGCAGATCATAGGTGGTGTACAGGGTTGTGCCTTCCTGTCAAAGGGATACGTACGGTGCCGTCTCACAAGTTGAGGACACGGATTGCGTATCTCGCTCTGTTAATTCCTGGAGTACCGTGGCTAGGGGTGCCACAGGATGCATTGTGCAGTCCTGCACTTGCGATACCCCAGAGAGTGCCATAGGGTAGGCTTCGTGCTACCCTGCGCTTGCGAAACTCTATGGTTTGATTTTTGTTATGACGCCCGATATATTGGGTTCGTCTATTTTGAGTGAGGTCCGGTTAGCCGGGTCGCGGTGGCGAACATAGACACCACGGGCGAAATGCAACAGTGGCACATGACCACATCTGCAGCCTCGCGAGTCACGTGTGGGTGTCAGGAACAGGTTGTGTACAATTAGAATGTGTCACGCGGGTTCAATCCCTATATATGGAGAAACGGCTTGAGATGGAGTCGCATGTAGTATGGGCTGCATGTTGCTTTCGGAGACTTGCTGACATTAGAATAGGAAGCGTCCTTGTTCTACCTTCCCGTCAAAGGGATACGTACGGTGCCATCTCACAAGTTGAGGACACGGGTTGCGTATCTCGCGCTGTTAATTCCTGAAGTACCATGGCTGGGGTGCCACTGGATGCATTGTGCAGTCCCGTGCTTGCGATACCCCAGAGGGTGCCACAGGGTAGGCTTCGCGCTGCCCTGCGCTTGCGAAACCCTATGATTTGGATTTTGGATTAAGGCCCGATACACCGGGCAATAGTGGCAAACATGGACACCACTATATGACTGCAGTGGCGGAACTAGACCGCACCTGCAACCTTGTTGAGTGAGGTCCGGCATACCGGGTAGTAGTGGAAAACGGAGACACCATAAGCAGACTGTATAGGGGGACTCGACCCCTTCTGCAACCTCACAGAGTCATGGAGTATTGTCAGGAACGGGTTGTGTATAATTAGTTCTATTTTAAGTATCGCATTAGAGTCTAGTCCTAGCACTCACGTACACTTAAACTACACCAACACAATTGCTACGTTTGTATATTTTGTATATTGTTTGGAAGATTCGCTGCTATATGATCAGCCTTTAAGCGTCAGTGAATACTGACGTCCCCACTTCCATAGGTACTGGATCGTCGAAGTACAAAGGTGAAATTTAGGAGGACTCAAGGCAAGGAAAGCAAGGAGTCAGTGCTATGTTTTAGTTCCGCTGCAGTTCATGTATTAATTATGTATCAGTCGAGAAGTACTCAAGTGAGAGTTACCAAGTGTTGTTCTTCATTTCTTGTACTTTGATGTAAGATGTTGAAGGTTGTAATACTTGGGATTGTAAAGGTATTATTGTAACTCTATTGTAATGTATTGCAGTTGTGTAATGTTCAGACTTGTAATACATTGGGTATTGAATAAAAAGTTTTAAATTCTCCTGTTTTTCTGTGTATTGTGACTAATTGAAGCAAAGATCTTGGCTCGTGTCACGGTTTTCCGGTATCGGAAATCGGGGCGCTACAGAGTGGTATCAGAGCTAACTTCAATTTACAGTCCAACACAGCAGGAAAATTAAACTTGGATGCCCTTTAGGAGTCGGGTCTTAGTTAGTTATAGGCAATTGTAATTCATATTGTTGTTCCTTTCAACTTATGTTTTATGATTTTCCTATATCTGAACTAATTCCAGTATATGTATTTTAGGATGGCATTCGAAGATATCCTAACCGAGGATGTATTAATGGAAGAGATTGAGCCAAATGCAATGGAGGATCCGATAATCTCGAATGAGGAGCCGAAGGAGATTTCACCACAAGTTAACCTCAAGATGAACTCGCCTTCACCACCGCAAGGGCCAAGTATGGATCAACGCAGGACGGCGGCGGCCAGCATATATCGAGAAATGAGGAAGCTAATGAAGTACGTAGCCAGGATAGATCGTCAAGCTAAGCAACTGGGTGATGCTTGTATAGCTACATTAGCATGCTTGGCGGAGGAGCGGGGATATTTCAACGCCAGATTGGCACAACTGCGACATGAGTGGGAGCAAGTTCTAGAGACCGCCAAGGTTTTAGTATGCCATTTTTGTGAGGAGGATGGGCACGAGAAATCAGTCTGTCCACAACGACAAGGAAAAAGGCCTACACCAGCGTCAGGATTCGAGAACCAAGGTCCGAAGCAGAAGACTCAGAAAACAAAGGGCAAACTTGGAGGTGCCAACCCGAAAAGATGTTTCCTATGTAGTGAGCAAGGTCATTTTATGAGTCAGCGCCCGAAAAAGGACCCTCAGATGGATGCACGTGTCTGTTACAGGTGCGGAGAGATTGGTCATATCAGGCCAAATTGCCTCCAGTTTCCCAAGAATAGTAGCGGTATATTAGCCCTGGGGATGGATAACAAAGGGAAGGAGCCTGTCCCCCAAGAGTAAAAGTCCGCACTCGTTAAAGGCAAGCTGAAGTAGGTAGTAGAGCCAGTACCACTATGTGTATATGGAACTGCAACTAAGTCTAAAGGTTGCATCTTTTGAAGTTTATTTTGGACGGAAGAAGTTATATGTGATGTAACACTTTTTGTAACCCGTCGGATTTATATATATATGATATCCAGGCAACTATTTTGTTCAAACTTGGTTCATCATAATCTTCTGTCTAAATTATTTTCCCAATAGTTGAGGTGTGTGCGGGAAGCGACTCAAGAATCAGTTCAGTTAATTACGCCACATGAAGCGTCAAAATTACAGGAGAGAATCCTGAAAGTTGGAAGTGATGTTCATAGGACACGTCCTATTCTAAGGAGGGAGTAGCTACCAAATTGCAAAGGTCGGGTTCTTTGGAGAACCAGTTCATGGATGAGCCACTTGGGAGCCGAAAAGCGGCATAAGCTTTCTTTCCCCAAGTTATTAGGGTATGAGTGTTTGCCTGTTTTCCTAACTTAACGTAGTTCTGAGGACAGAACTATTCTAAGGAGGGAGTATTGTAATATCCCAGACGGATATTACCATATATAAATTATTATTTTATTATTATTTTATTTTAATTCCAAAATTAGAATATTTTGGTGATTTTCACCCGGTTTGTCCATAGACAATATCTGTATCCAGATATCGGTCAGTATATATCCATATTGTATCAAATTGATACCGTGATCTTCCGAACTAATAATAAAATTTATTTTATTATTATTTCCAAGATTTAATTATTTTATACGGATTATGCAAAGATTTTCCGGTATACAGACATATAGGCGCACATACGTGTAGTATGTCAATTAGTACATCATATAAATTGTGTGTTGTGTACAACACTTGCCTTGTTATGACAAACCTATTAGAGGGTTAGGGTTTGATTAGGAGGTTAAACCTAGGGTTACAAAGACATAAGGGATTAGGAAAAATTCTTCTAGAACAAACCCTCCTCCACATCAATTTTCCCTCACATAACACCTCCCCCACTCTCCCCCTTCTCCTAGGTATGGCCGGCCCCCTAAAAGAGGGAATGAGTTTTGTGAAATTGTGTGGGTGCATATTGCAAATATCCACCCTTCTCCCCTTCTATAAATAGCCCTTCATTCTCCTCCTTCTCTCATTTTAGAAAACAAAAGAAAGAAAGAAAGAAAGAAAGAAAGAAAGGAAAAGAAAGAGAGAACAAAAGAAATAATTTGAGAGTTTTGTTTTGTAGGTTAATAGAAGCTTTCAAAAGCTAGGGGAAGGAGAAGGTTAACTAGCTAGTTCTTCCATCAAAGAAAGAAACAAGGTGGGGGTTTCTTCATGCTTTCCTTGTTTGTATGTTTGTTTGTTTGTTTGTTTATTTGAATGATGGTTTTGATGTTCTTCTTCTTCTTACCCTCTTGTTTATTTTTCTTTTGGTATGGTTACTTTGTAGTGGTGTGGTTGTATGAGTTTTCTCATTTGAATGTTGTTAACTACTTGGACTAAAAAGATACATACACATAACTTTTGCATACAACCATGTAAGGTTGTAGGACTTGATATGGAACCATACATATTGCATATTGTTGAACAATACAACCATTGTTGGTTGTAGGACTTGATTGAACTAATGTAATAATCAAAAAGATCTTTCCTTTCTTTACTAAACACTAGTGGTAGAAATAATTAAAAAGATCTTCTTTTTGTTTAATCACTAGTTGTAGCTTAATAAAAAGATCTTCTTTTTATTTAATCACTAGTTGTAACTTAATAAAAAGATCTTCTTTTTATTTAACCACTAGTTGTAATTAATTAAAAAGATCTTTCTTTTATTTATAATCACTAGTTGTAATTAATTAAAAAGGATCCTTTCTTCCATTTCTAAATCACTAGTTGTAGCTAATTAAAAAGATCTTTTCTTTTGTAAAGTAAAATAAAAAGGATCTTTCTTTTATCACTAGTAATAACAAAGTTTAGTAAGCAACTAAGTAGTAGTAGCTAAAATAATAAGTAGTAGTATGTAATAAAAGAAGTAGTAGTAGCATGTAGGTAATTAGTAAAGTGGTAGTATGTTTATGTCCATAAAGTAGTAGTAGTAATAGATAGTTGTATGTGGTGATTTTGTTGTGAATGAAGTAGTAGTAGTAGTAGATAATTGTGTGTATGTGTTGATCAAAATAGAAGTAGTAGTGGTAGTAGAATGTTGTAGGATATTTTCTAAAAATATTCCTTATGTTTTGTGCTTAGAACATTGTAGGATTGCTTCTAAAAATAGTTAGAAGCCATATCCATGCTTAGTTAGTTGTAGGATTGCTTCTAAAAATATTTAGAAGCCATTCTTATGCTTAGTTAGTTGTAGGATTACTTGTAAAAATACCCTACCATGTTGACCATGCTTAGTTAGTTGTAGCTTTGCTTCTAAAAATAATTAGAAGCCATATCCATGCTTAGTTAGTTGTAGGATTGCTTTAAAAAAATATCCTACCATGTTTACCATGCTTAGTTAGTTGTAGCTTTGCTTCTAAAAATAATTAGAAGCCATATTCATGCTTAGTTAGTTGTAGGACTTTTGCTAAAAGTATCCTACCATGATTCTATGCTTAATTAGTTGTAGGATGTTTTATAAAATTATCCCATCATGCTTTATGTTTAGGATGTTGTAGGACTTTTTCTAAAAATATCCTACCATGCTTAACGTTTAGAATGTTGTAGGATTCTTTTCCTAGCATGCTTGGTAATGTTGTAGGATTCTTTTTTAGTAACTCACTTATGCTAGAATTTTGTAGGATTCATTCCTAAAGTTTCCTATTATGTTTAGTGACTTAGTTAGGCTTAGAATGTGTAGGATTCAATCCAAGAGTTTCCTACCATGTGTGGATAAATTTTTATTGTGCCTAGAGTGTTGTAGGATCCATGATGGAATCATATACCATGCTAGTTTAATTGTTGGAAAGCGATATACCATGCTAGCTTAATTGTAAGTATTTTGCATATCATGCTAGTTTAAATTGTATGCAAATTGTATACCATGTTAGATAAATGGTGGAGAAGTGTACACTATGTTAGTGAATGACCATGGTTCATGCTAAGTAAGTAGGTACCATGCTAATTATTGATCATGTTAAGTTAAGGATACCCATACTATGATGTTCATGCTTAGAGTAAAGAAACTACCCATGGCTAGTTGTAGTGATTTATGTGGGATTCTATACCATGCTAGAGTAATATTTGCTTAGAATGTTGTAGGAGTAGTGTTAGGACTACCTACTATACCTTGGAGTATTGCTTAGTTGGGTGGTGGTGGTTGGTTATGATAAGTAGTAGGCTTCCATGCTCAATTTGTAACCTGCGATTGACTATAGAGGATTTTATGTTTAAGGTCGTTAGTGATTTTCATGCTTGAGCTCAATGTAAGCATAAGCATTAATCATATCCATACATAGGAATATCATTATGGTTGTTCTATATGATTGATTGTCGTAGGAAGCTGCTTAAAATCGTATGCCATACTTAAGGCGCAATAGGTTGAAGTAGGAAGGATTGGGAAGACCACTAGGGATAGTTAGTCCGATAAAGGCCATTTTATCGCCTTCGGTTCTTCCCTAGTACAATACCCATCATAGACTACTAGTAGATTCTTTTGTTGCTTCTGATGATAGAAGATTAAGTTTGTTAGTAAGCACGTTTGGTTGCTTCTAGGATTGATTACCTGTATGGTTGTTTGCACACGGTTGTGCTCGTACGTGGCTCGACTGGCCCGTATGTAGCTGTGGGTCTCATACGTAGCTTAGTCGGCTCGTATGTAGGTGGTTGTCTCGTACGCGGCCCGACTGGCCCGTGCGTAGCTGTTGGTCTCATACGCGGCCTAGTTGGCTGGTATGTACGTGGTTATCTCCTACGAGGCCCACCTGGCTCGTAGGTAGTTATTGTTTCATACGTAGCTTAGTTGGCTCGTATGTGGTTATTACTCGTGTATAGCTTGTTAGCTAGTACACAGTTAGTTATGCTCGTCTAGGGTGATGTTACCACCCTAAGGGCTACCGACCATCAAGACATATGATTTCTACCCTAAGGAACTGTGGAGGAGTCACTCCTTGTGTACCGTCGAATCTTAACCAGGGTAGGTTGATCGAGGACCGGAGTATAGACGAAATCCAAGTCTAGGGTAGCGGCATGCATGTATATCCGCACAGCCAAAGTCTTGGATCGATGAGCCATGAACCAGATCCTGAGGGATTCTGGTAAGTCTAGGTTGAGCGGCCTAGTAGAGTTGTCTTGCGAAGCCTAATTCAAGGCCTAGCAAGTTGTGTTATAATGTTGTCATTCCTAGGATCGTTCGAGTCAGGGACATCACTAGGATAGTGACTTATAAGGATCGGTTTACTTAAACCCTTTTGCCGGGAGAGAGTGGTCAGTCGTAGGGGGCCCCTTACACTAACTCGTCCCTTGAGGCAGATCATAGGTGGTGTACAGGGTTGTGCCTTCCTGTCAAAGGGATACGTACGGTGCCGTCTCATAAGTTGAGGACACGGGTTGCGTATCTCGCTCTGTTAATTCCTGGAGTACCGTGACTAGGGGTGCCACAGGATGCATTGTGCAGTCCTGCGCTTGCGATACCCCAGAGAGTGCTACAGGGTAGGCTTCGTGCTACCCTGCGCTTGCGAAACTCTATGGTTTGATTTTTGTTATGACGCCCGATATATTGGGTTCGTCTATTTTGAGTGAGGTCCGGTTAGCCGGGTCGCGGTGGCGAACATAGACACCACGGGCAAAATGCAACAGTGGCACATGACCACATCTGCAGCCTCGCGAGTCACGTGTGGGTGTCAGGAACAGGTTGTGTACAATTAGAATGTGTCACGCGGGTTCAATCCCTATATATGGAGAAACGGCTTGAGATGGAGTCGCATGTAGTATGGGCTGCATGTTGCTTTCGGAGACTTGCTGACATTAGAATAGGAAGCGTCCTTGTTCTACCTTCCCGTCAAAGGGATACGTACGGTGCCATCTCACAAGTTGAGGACACGGGTTGCGTATCTCGCGCTGTTAATTCCTGAAGTACCATGGCTGGGGTGCCACTGGATGCATTGTGCAGTCCCGTGCTTGCGATACCCCAGAGGGTGCCACAGGGTAGGCTTCGCGCTGCCCTGCGCTTGCGAAACCCTATGATTTGGATTTTGGATTAAGGCCCGATACACCGGGCAATAGTGGCAAACATGGACACCACTATATGACTGCAGTGGCGGAACTAGACCGCACCTGCAACCTTGTTGAGTGAGGTCCGGCATACCGGGTAGTAGTGGAAAACGGAGACACCATAAGCAGACTGTATAGGGGGACTCGACCCCTTCTGCAACCTCACAGAGTCATGGAGTATTGTCAGGAACGGGTTGTGTATAATTAGTTCTATTTTAAGTATCGCATTAGAGTCTAGTCCTAGCACTCACGTACACTTAAACTACACCAACACAATTGCTACGTTTGTATATTTTGTATATTGTTTGGAAGATTCGCTGCTATATGATCAGCCTTTAAGCGTCAGTGAATACTGACGTCCCCACTTCCATAGGTACTGGATCGTCGAAGTACAAAGGTGAAATTCAGGAGGACTCAAGGCAAGGAAAGCAAGGAGTCAGTGCTATGTTTTAGTTCCGCTGCAGTTCATGTATTAATTATGTATCAGTCGAGAAGTACTCAAGTGAGAGTTACCAAGTGTTGTTCTTCATTTCTTATACTTTGATGTAAGATGTTGAAGGTTGTAATACTTGGGATTGTAAAGGTATTATTGTAACTCTATTGTAATGTATTGCAGTTGTGTAATGTTCAGACTTGTAATACATTGGGTATTGAATAAAAAGTTTTAAATTCTCCTGTTTTTCTGTGTATTGTGACTAATTGAAGCAAAGATCTTGGCTCGTGTCACGGTTTTCCGGTATCGAAAATCGGGGCGCTACACTGACAATACTCCATGACTCTGTGAGGTTGCAGAAGGGGTCAAGTCCCCCTACGCAGTCTGCTTATGGTGTCTCCGTTTTCCACTACTACCCGGCACGTTGGACCTCACTCTATCCCAATATATCGGGCCTCGTTCCAAAATCAAACTATAGGGTCTCGCAAGCGCAGGGTAGCGCGAAGCCTACCCTGTGGCACCCTCTGGGATCTCGCAAGCGCAGGACTACACCATGCATCCTGTGGCACCCCAGCCACGGTATTTCAGAAATTAACAGAGCGAGATACGCAACCCGTGCTCCCAACTTGTGAGATTCCACCGTACGTATCCCTTTGACGGGAAGGTACAACCCAATGTCACCACCTAAGGCCTGCCTCAAGGGACAAGTTGGTCATAAGGCGCCCCCTACAACCAACTCCTCTCTCTTCGGCTAGGGTCTGAGCAAAATGATCTTTATAAGTCACTACCTTAATGATGTCCCTGACTCGACAATCCTAGGGACGATAATATTATAACATAACATGTTAAGCCTTAAATTAGGCTTCGCAAGACAACTCTACTAGGCTGCTCAACCTAGACTCACCAGAATCCCTCAGGATCTGGTTCGTGGCTCATCGATCCAAGACTTCGGCCGTGCGAATATACATGCATGCCGCTACCCTAGACTTGGATTCCGTCTATACTCCGGTCCTCGATCAACCTACCCTGGTTAAGATTCGACGGTACACAAGGAGTGACTCCTCCACAGTTCCTTAGGGTAAGAAAACATATGTCTTGATGGTCGATAGCCCTTAGGGTGGTAATATCACCCTAGACGAACACAACGAACTGTGTACTAGCTAACAAGCTATACACAAGTAACCACCACATACGAGCTAATAAGCTACGTATGAAACAATAACTACCTACGAGCCAGGCGGGCCTCGTAGGAGACAACAACGTACATACCAGCCAAATAAGCCGCGTATGAGACCAACAGCTACGCACAGGCCGGTCGAGCCGCGTACGAGACAACAACCTATATACGAGCCAAATAAACTACGTATGAGACCCACAGCTACATACGGGCCAGTCGAGCCACGTACGAGCACAGCCCTATGCAAACAACCATACAGGTAATCAATCTTAAAAGCAACCAAACGTGCTTACTAGCAAACTTGATCGTCTATTATTAGAAGCAACAGAAGAATCTACTAATAGTCTATGGTCGGTATTCTACTAAGGAAGAACCGAAGGCGACATAACAATCTTTATCAAACTAACTATCACTAGTGGTCTTCCCAATCCTTATTACTTCAACCTATAGTGCCTTAAGCATGGCATACAATTGCAAGCATCTTCCTACGACAATCTAATTATATAACATAACTACTCACCACAATTCTCCTAAGTACAAATATGATTAAGCATGTGGTTATATCAATCTTAGCATGAAAATTACTGCGATCTAGACATGAAGTCCACTACGGTCAAGCATAGGTTATAACTCGAGCGTGAATGCTTACTACTTATCATGACTAATCACCACAACCCAAGCATGGATAGATAACTAGTATGAACATACAACATTCCAAGGCATGGTAGGTATTCTAACATTAATCCTACAACATTCCAAGCATGCATTTAAACTTTAGCATGGTATACCTCATTCCTAGACATGGTATTCTACTTACACATTACATATAGCATGGTGTATATTTTGGTAACATTCTAGTCATGTATACTAGTTAAGTATCAACCTACAACGTAGCATGAATTTCTACAACAATTCTAGCATGGGTAGAACATAACATAAAAATTCGCTACAACTAACCATGGATAGTTCCCTTAATTTAAGCATGAGTATCTACTATATTTTAAGCATGAGTATCATTAGCATGGATACCATTAACTTAACATAAACAATCATTAGTATGGTCATCTACTAACTTAACATAACACTAATTAGCATGACATCTCCTAACTTAGCATGAATAATGATTAAGCATGATCACCTACTAACATAGCATGAACATATACTTATCTAAGCATAGATATCATGTAAGCATGAATATTTATTTGATCTAGCATGGTATACTACCTTCCTATAATTAAACTAACATGGTATACAACTTTTCTACCATTAATCTAGCATGGTATACAACTTCCCTACGATTAAACTAACATGGTATACAACTTTTCTACCATTAATCTAGCATGGTATACAATTTACCTATAAGCATGTGAGTATGGATAATTTAATCTAGCATGATATACCACCTTCGTACAATTATCTAAGCATAGATAAATGAAACTAGCATGGTATACTACTTTCTTACAATCATCTAAGCATGAATCTTCTTAAGCATGAACTACTAGTATGAACATACAACATCCCTAAGTATATATATATATATATACACTTTTAACATGGTAAGTAATTTTATCATGGATCCTACAACATTCTAAGCATGTAGAAAGACTTAGCATGGTACATATCATCCCTAAACATGGTAAGTAATTTTATCATGGATCCTACAACATTCTAAGGCTCTAAGCATCATTAAATTAATCTAATCCAATCTTAGCATGGTATTTACTTTATGAACATAAAATAAACATCTACAACTATCTACTACTACCACTACTTCATTTTAACATAACATAAAGCATCTACAATTACTTCTTTTTATCATCTACTACTACTACTACTTTATGTTAACCATGAATATAACATAAGCATCTACAACTATCTACTACTACTACTTTATGTTAACCATGAATATAACATAAGCATCTACAACTATCCACTACTACTACTTTATTTTAACATAACATACAACTATTTACTACTACTTCTTTTAACACTTGATACTACTTCTTTATTTTAACAACATACCACTACTACTTTATTTTAACAACATGCTACTACTACTTTATGCCACTACTACTTATTTTAACAACATACTACTACTACTTTAATTTAACAACATGCTACTTTTATTTTAACAACATACTACTACTACTTAAATGTCTACTAATCTTTATTAGCATTTATTTATTACTAGTGATCATAAAAAGAGATCTTTTTATTCATTCTACAACTAGTGAGTTAGATTAGTTTCTTTTTCATAAATCAAAACTAACATCTAATGTATGTTCTTTTTACTTAAGATTATTAAAGAAAAATAACAATAACAAAATAAAGTAAGAACCCTCATTTGGTTCAACCAACCATATGCTTATCTTTTAGTCCAAGTCCAATACAAGTCCTACAACCAAAAATGGTTGTATAAAATGTTCATATGCTTTATGTATAGTTCATACTCAAGTCCTACAACCCCAAAATGGTTGTATGTACAAGTCCATATGTATGTGTCATTTTAGTCCACAAAACAACTACTACTACTACAAAGATTCGATCTTTATGTGTATTAGCACTACCATTTGTTCTTTTCTTTTCATGTGGTTATTACTCTTAATATTCACAAACATACAAATAAAAATCCCATACAACCACATTACTAAAACAACCACACCAAAAAAGAAAGTAAAACAAGGAGGGTAAGAAGAAGAAGAACATCAAAACAACCATTCAAACAAACAAATAAACAAACAAATATGGAGAAACCCCCACCTTAGTCTCTTTTTTTTTGAAGGACTTGCTAGCTTAACCTTCTCCTTCCCCTAGCTCTTAGAACTCCTAGGAGAAACCTACAAGAAAACTCTCTTGTTAGTATGAGGTTCTCTCTTTCTTTTCCTTTCCTTTCTTTCTTTCTTTTTGATCTTTCTAAAATGAGACAAGGTGGAGAAGGAGGGGGTATTTATAGGAGGGGAGAGGAGGGGGAAAGTGTAAATGTGCACTCACATTTGCATTTTGGCCCTCCCTTAAATTGGGGGCCGGCCATGCCCTAGGAGGAGGAGGGGTAAGGTGTAGGTATGGTGAGGTGGAGGTGAATGTGGGGGAGGTGTTATGTGAGGGTTTCTAGAAGGGTTCCCTTAATCTTCTCATGCATACAAACCCTAGTTTTAGCCTCCTAATCAAACCCTAACCATCTTATTAAGTTGTCATGACAAGATGAGTACATTGTCCAAGAGTACATGCTACATATTTTGTATAATGTACTAAGTATAATACAATGTATGTATGTGTACATATATGTGTACACAAAAATCCTCATATAATCCCGATAAATAGTTTAATTTGAAAATAATAATAAAATAAGTCTTATTATCAATTCGGAGGGTCGCGCTACCAATTTGATGTACTTTGGATGTACACCGACCGATATATGCGCGTAGACAGTGTTTGTGTACAAACCGGTGAAAAATCACCAAAATAATCTGATTTTGGAATTAAAATAAAATAATAATAAAATAGTAATTTATACGAGGTAATATCCGTCCGGGATATTACACCAGGGGTGTTCATTTTTGGCGCAGGGGGCAGCACCCCTTCCTTCTCAACTTCCATGAGAATTGTGGAAATTGTAGCGTCAAGAGGAGTGAACTTTTCGAATCTGGGGGGGAAGTCGGCGCTGTCCGCCATTGTCCTTCTGGAGCTTCTTGGCTCCTTCTTCTTCTGTTCCCTTTCTCTTGAACCCGGAGGAAGGCCCCACAAAGTTGGGGCAGTGCTCAGCTTCCTCGGCCCGAATATACTTTTCGCTCCGGAGGAGGAGGTCAGAGAAGTTCTGCGGGGGCTTCTTGGCGAGGGAGGAGCGGAGGCAGGAGTTGAGGACATTGGATTGGAATGCTGCTGTAACGACTGACTGGTCGAGGGATGCTATGGACCTGGCTTCCGCTGTGAACCTTTTCACATAGTCTCTCAGCTTCTCACCCTTCTTCTGGTTGAGGTAGAGTAACGAAATGCTCGTCTTCTCAGTTCGGCGGCTACTTACGAAGTGGGTGACGAAGAGGGTCTCAAATTGCTCGAAGGAGAATACCGAGGATGGGGCAAGGCGAGAGTACCATTCTCGAGCCGGACCCTTGAGAGTAGCGGGGAAGGTCTTGCACAGCAGAGCATCGAAAGCTTGATGGATGAGCATGAGGGTCTTAAAGCTTTCGATGTGATCGACGGGGTCAGACTCCCCGGAATAAGTCTCGAATTGAGGAGGTTTAAAGCCAATTGGTACGGGTGCCTCTATTATGGTTCGGGAAAAAGGAGGTCGACTCGGGCGAAGGGTCCTTCCTCTAAGCTCTTCTTCTCTGTCTAATTGACCCAAACGCCTCTCCATTTCGTGGAGATGGCGGTAGACAGCATCATCCCTTCGGCGGTAATCAACCGAGCCTCTAAACTCGTCTTCGTATGAGGGAGAGCGGGAGCTACGACGACGGTAACTCCTAGAGCGGCGAGGACCAGGAATGTGCTGGGGGTTGCTAGGAGCTAGGGGAGGAGTTAGGGACCATCGGCGAGGACTTCGGACTGAAGGAGGAGTGGGAATCCTTGGAGCATTGGTGTTGTTGGGTCAGAGATTGAGAGCTTGTAGGATAGTGGCTTGGAATTGCTGGAACTCGGCACGAGTGATGGGTGCCTCATCGTTCCTTGGATGCTGCCGACCGGCTGGAGAATAGGGTTTTCTCCTGTGATGCTCGGGGGACTCTCTCCGCCCTCTTCGGGTGGGGGACCTTCTGTAGTCTCGGCGGTGAGGAGATCGCTCATCTGGACATTGTTGGCAGGAGGCTCCCTCTCAGGCCCACCTCTCATTCAGACGGCAGCGAAGATCCTCATCCTTCTACCAATTGAGGATGGTATTGCGAAAGTCGGAAGCTCGGGGATTGCGGGAGGCCATAGAATCCGTAGAGGCATTGTGTACTGAGACGTGGTCCTGATGGAGAGGTTGCTTCTGCGGGTTGGGACGCGAGACCCCTGCACCGGCATTTTGAGGACCGGGGGGACCCTGAGGAGGTTGCTGATTCTGAAGAGGAGGCTGGTCCTGTTGGAGAGGGTCCTCTGCTTGGGGAGGAAGTTGCCCCTGCCGTTGATTAAATACAATCAGAAACCCTAATTCTATCCAGCTGGACTGGGTTTCTTGCGGGTTGGGACCTGCACCCAGTTGAGGCGGATCCGTTCGTGGGTTGTTGGGCCTTTGTGGAAAAGACCCAGAACCCATCTCGGACCCGCTTGTAGGTGAAATTACCATTTTATCCCTAAGCTTTAAGATTTGTGCCCGATTTAGACGGTTCTAATTTAACCCTATTTTTAGCCATATCACGAGCCCCCCACTCCCGAAGACTGAGTTTGATCAGCCTTTGAGGAGTAGTTTTACTGTCTTAATGGCTATCGGAGTTGTATCGGAGTCCAAACGAGGGGTATTGAATCTTTGTATGAGGTTTTATGGTGATTTTTCCTAATTTTTATCTATTTTTCGGACCATTTATTTAATTTTGCGAAGTGGTGATTTACTATTTGGGGGCCTTAATTAATTGTTCTAGGCAATAATTATTTACCCAGGGGTTCGAAAGTATTTCCCCGAATTTATAATTATTTTTTAGAATTTTTAATTAATTTTCCTGAATTTTAAATCATTTTTCGCAATTTTTTAAATAAATAAATTGATTTTAATATAAATTAATTTTTTAATCTGATTTATGACGTGGCGCAATCTGGGCCTTTCATCAGCCTGCGGCGCAACTCTCTGGAGGATCGGACGGCCGGAGTAGCTTGGTAGGCTTTTTCTCCGTATACGGAGGTCGGTGCCTCGGCACTTCGGCACCCCGTCCTCGGTAGCTCAGTAGTTTGATGCCTAACGAGCTGCCGAGCTACGTGGCAAGATCTAGAGCGTTCATCATGGTGCGAATCACGAGGAGGGCAGCTCAGATCATGAGAAAATGCTATCTTGTCGCTTTGTGGGCGTGGCGTGATCTGAGCCGTTCATCATGTTCTGGCATGTTTTTTGATACGATCCAACGGCTGGGGTAGGTCGGCGTCATTTTTCTCCTTATGTGGAGGTCGGTACTTCGGCACTTCGGCCAGAGGGCTTCGGTAGCTCGGTGGTTCGGCTAAGATGTTCATAGCTCGGCTGAACACTCTGGTGGCTTGGCAGTTCGTTCTCTTCTCCATAGTGCCTCGGTAGCTCGGCTAAGCTGTTCGGTAGCTCGGCAGTTTGGGTCAAGCCGTTGGGCCACGTGGCTTGATCTGGAGCGCTCATCATGGCGCGGATCTCAAAATTGTGGGTTCAGATCACGAGAAAATGTTATCTAGTCATTTTGTGGGCGTGGCGTGATCTGAGCCATTCATCAAATTTGGGCACGAATATTGAGGCAATTTGATGGTGAAAGTGGCTCGGTGGCATTTTTTCCATATGTGGAGGTCGGTGCCCCAGTAGCTCGGCAGAGTGCCTCGGTGGCTCGGCAAGTTACGAGTCGTCGAGCCACGTGGTTGGATCTGGAGCGCTCATCATGGCGCGGATCTCAAAATTGTGGGTTCAGATCACGAGAAAACGTTATCTTGTCATTTTGTGGGCGTGGCGTGATCTGAGCTGTTCATCAGATTTGGGCACGAATATTGAGGCAATCTGACGGTGAAAGTGGTTCGGCGGCATTTTTCTCCATATGTGGAGATCGGTGCCCCGGTAGCTCAGCAGAGTGCCTCGGTGGCTCGGCAAGTTACGAGTCGTCGAGCCACGTGGTTGGATCTGGAGCGCTCATCATGGCACGGATCTCGAAATTGTGGGTTGAGATCACGAGAAAACGTTATCTTGTCGTTTTGTGGGCGTGGCGTGATCTGAGCCGTTCATCAGATTTGGGCACGAATATTGAGGTAATCTGACGGTGAAAGTGGCTCTGCGGCATTTTTCTCCATATGTGGAGGTCGATGCCCCAGTAGCTCGGCAGAGTGCCACGGTGGCTCGGCTAGTTACGAGTCACCGAGTTGCGATGCGAAGTGAACCGACGCAACCTTCCTCTGAACCATCGTGGCTTTCTGTATTCTGTCATTTCATCTCCCTTAATGGGCCCCCCAAACGTTTACAAAAGCCCAATCGTTGCCCTTCTTTGGCTATAAGTTCCCACACCCCCACCCTTAGCTCATTCTTTCACTTTTACTTCAAAGTTTTTTATTTTTGCTCTTGAGTTGCTCTGCTAGCGGAGATCTGAGCTCAAGGGTGGTTGCGCTAGCTGTCGAGAAGGCCAGGCAATTTCCGGCGAACTTTTTCCGACCGTGAACGTCACATCAAGGTCAGTTTCCTTTGCCTTAGATATTTATTCGAGATGTCACGAGTAAGCTCGGGTAGTGAGGCATCGTCCTCGGGAGGTCGGAATGCCGAAGAAGGAAGAGAGGTGGTAAGTCGGAGGAAGGGGAAGGAGATAGTGGGGTCGTCCACTGCCGACGAGAAGGGGAAGGGAGTTGTTAGGTCCTCGGTAGTTGAGGAGGTGGTGGAGACAGTGAAGCAGGCGGGCGAGCATGGTCGGATGCCGACCGTCCTATCCGGTCATGCCGGGATAAGGCAGTACAGCGGCGAGCTGCTGACTAAGGTTGTCGTTGGTCACGCAGAGACCTATGAGGAGAACGACCCGAGGGAGATTTCCGAGGTGGACGACCTCCCCTCGGTCCTAACCGAGCGGGATCTACTCCGGACTAGGAAGGGTTTCACCATCCCCAAAGAGTACACGCTAGTTCTCCCCGACCACGGAGTGCGAGCGAACACCTGCGTCTTCGCCTACGACGCATTGAACGTTGGTCTGCGCTTCCCCCTTCATCCCTTCGTGACCGTAGTCCTTCGGTGGTTCGGTCTGGCTCCCATACAGTTCATGCCAAACACTTGGCGCCGCGTGCTCAGCTTTCTGCTCCAATGCCGGACTGCCAAAGTGGAGCCGGAGCTCATCATCCTCCGAAGTTTATACCGAATCCACAGGATGAGCAAGCTCGAGCCTCGCTACTACCTGTCGCCTCGGAAGGGAGTTATGTTGATCGAGAATCCCAACTCGATAAAGTCGTTGAAGAGGAAGTTTTTCCTGATAAAGGGGCTCTCGGCTTGGGACTTCCTGACCCGGTGGAAAGACGAAGTGTCGAAGCATGCAAAGGCCGAGCCATTGCTGACTCCGGCCGAGGTAGAGGTGGCGGCGAAGTTGATCTGTCTCCCGATGTTGAGTTGGAGGGAGATAACCGAGGAGGTGCTGTACGGGTCGGGCCTTAGTCCGATCGACCTGAGTACGCTCCTGACATCTCACTTTTGTGATTTTCTTTTCTTTAATGCCTTGTACATTTTTTTTCCTAACTTGATTTTCTCTTTGCTTGGACAGAGGCGCCGAATATGGATTTCAAGGGTACAATGGCGGAACGAAGCAAAGCCGGCGATGGCAAGAAGAGGAAGAGGACGAGCATGGGTCCCTCGTCCGGACGACCCACCAAGGCACCTTCGGCGGTCGTCACTTCTTCTCCTCGGGCGTCGTCCTCGACCGTTGTTGTCCAGCCAACCCCTTCTGCCCTTGTGGGTGAGGGCTTCTCCGTCTCCGCGGTGCTAGGGCTGGAGGCCCCACCACTGACCGAACATGCCGAGGTTATTCTAACCGAGGCCCACAAGAAGCTGTTCGTCCCCAACTAGCGAGTGAAGAATCACGATGGCTTCTTGGGAGACTCGGGGATGAGCATGCAAGCTGTTCGGCACCGGCCGACCCCGAAGGACCGAGCCACCCTGAAGGTGGGGACGACAGGTGATGATGCTCTCGAAGTAGCTCGGTCGCTCCTGTCGGTAAGTCCCCTTTGCTGTTTCAAAACTTTTTCTCTGAAAATATTCTAAGTCTTTAGTTCGGCTTTCCTGGTGTTCTAATTGTTTCTACGTGCAGGCCACTTGCCACTTTGGCCATCTCCTCGAGGAGTATTCTGAGCAGGAGAGGGAGCTGAAGGCCCTCAGCGACAAGGACCGGGCAGAGAGGGAGAGGGCTGTGAAACAGCTCGAAGCTGAGCAGCGTCGTTCGGACGCTCTGGCAGCCCAAGTCGCCGACCTCGAGGTGGCCTTGGTGCAAGCGAAGGAAAAGCTCGCTTCGGAGGTCACCAAGGCAGCCGAGGAGAAGGTCGCAACGACGAAGGTTTTGGAGGAAGTGAAGTTGGAACAAGCCGAGGCTGTGGAGAAGGCGAGGGTGGAGATCGAGGCAGAGGCCAAGAAGCACATGGCGGCAAACATGGAGCTGTCTTACGCCAGAGCGCTCGATCACGTCGAGGCTCGAGTCCCCGGCTTCCAAAGGTTGGGGTACAGGCTGTGGCCCGGTGGTGAGGAAGAAGGCGAAGAGGAAGAGGAAGAGGAGGAAGAGGACGAGCCACAAGGCAACGGGGCCCCCGCCGTTCCCGAGACTGGGGTTGCCGACCCCCGAGCCTAAGTGGCGGCGGCGGATGAGGACGACGAGGTCGTGGCCAACCCCCAAGCCGGAGCGACGGGGGATGAGGGGACGTCCACTGAGGTGCCTGTCGCCGAGGCACCGCTGCAAGTGGCTCCTTGATCCTCTTACTTTTGTAAAAAAAATTCTTTTTTCTTTTGTACTGCCTTGTAGCGGACTGGCCACCGCTTTTTTGATATGAATAAAACTTTTGTTTGAAATCTCTCTGAAGTTTCTTCGAAATTTGGCTAAGTGTTGGAGTGTTTTGAACTGAAGTTTTTTCAAAATTTGGCTAAGTGTTGGGCATCGCCTCTTCTACTTCGTGTTGATATGCTCTCGTTTTTAAGGTAGTCAAGTCGAGTTCGGTAGCCGAAGTCACTCGTCTTCGTGCTGACTTGAAAGCAGCGAAGCGGGCCCTCTCTTGTAGCCAAGAGTGTTTCCTCAAGAGTGAGTTGGACCTAGAGGATCTTAAGGCAACGGCGAGAGGGTATTTTTCTGAGTTGAAACAACTACAAAAGCGATCTCGCGAGGTTCGTCCTGAAGGCGAGGTGGAATCGCTCTGAAAGGCGCTGTTCAACGCTGAGACAGAGAAAGGCAAACTGCTGGCGGAGGTTCATCACCTGAAGATAGCAGAAGAAGAACTTTCGGCGGAGGAGGAGGAGTTAGCTTCTGTGGTGGGAAAGTTGATGGTCGAGCGCAAGGAGCTGACGGCGAGGGTTGACGAGTTGAGGAGGGTTACGGTTGACAAAAGCATCGAAGTGACCCATCTTCGTCGACTCACAGCCGATAGCTCCGGAGCCGCGGGATCAGCTCAACTTCCTCGTTTCAAAATAGTTGTGAAGGACGCTACTCTGAAGAATCGGATTGTTGAACTCGAGGAGGAAGTGGCTCGACTCAAACATCAGCTTGAACGGGTTAACGTCAGAAGGACGTCGTGCACTCGTGAAGAGAATGAGAGGGGAATCTCATTTTACGAGCTTGCTACTCGTTCGTCTGTCGCTCGACGGACCCGATTGACGCTCAATGGGGTGGCTGCTTCGTCCAGTGGCGCTTCGGTTGGGGCCACAGTCAGAGGCAGCGCCAAAGAGGCATCCTGGTTTGTTGGTCTGGAGACGAGCTCCGAGGTTAGGCAACGCTGTCCCTGGGTGTCTCTGAACCGAAATGTCCCCGTTCCGAAGAAGCATTGAAAAAGTTGCTGTGATTATGCTTCTTTAAGTTTTTGTAGCACCTCGTAGTAGTAACTTGGTCTTGTAACTTGAGCGCTCTTGTATGCTAAAATTTTATATAAGGGAAAGCTTGTTTCTCTTCTGTGTTTGTGTGTTTTGTTGATAGGCATTTATTCAAGTACAACTCCTTCAACTTTTAACAATTACTCAAAATCAGAAGCCAATCTTTCTTCTTATAGGCACGGAATGTCTTATTTCAACTTTAAACGAACCATGGGAACCAAAGGTTCAGCACCTCCAAGTATTCTTCTCCCATGTCTAGTGTAGTTGTAGACATTTCTTGTGCGTCGTTTAAGCTTCAACGGTTGTGGGAGCAATTCTGAATGGCGAACCACTTCTAGCTCGCTTAAGAGCAATCTTGCGAAGCAGAATCGAGCAAGTCTTGAACTCCGAACTCGTCGTTTGAGTGAGTTTCAATAGTTGTGGGAGCAATTCCGAATGGCGAACCACTTCTAGCTCGCTTAAGAGCGAGCTTGCAAAGCAGAATCGAGCCAAGTTTTGGACTCCGAACTCGTCATTTGAGTGAGTTTCAACGGTTGTGGGAGCAATTCCGAATGGCGAACCACTTCTAGCTCGCTTAAGAGCGAGCTTGCGAAGCGGAATCGAGCCAAGTTTTGGACTTCGAACTCGTCGTTTAAATGAGTTTCAACGGTTGTGGGAGCAATTCCGAATAGCGAACTACTTCTAACTCGCTTAAGAGCGAGCTTGCGAACGGAATCGAGCCAAGTTTTGGACTCCGAACTCGTCGTTTGAGTGTATTTGGTTAAAGACCTTAAACAGAGAGATAAAAATAATCCACAAGGAAATTATGGGAAAAGATAATCATTATTGATAACTCCTAATCGGCTGCTTCTAAGTTGCAAGTCGTTATTACAATCAAGAAAATAAAGAAGCAAAATACAAGAAGTAAGAAGGTGAGGAATGGCTCGACATTTAAGGTACGAGGAGAGGCGTTCAAGCGCTCTCTTGGTACTTAAGTAAATGGTCGGCATTCCAAGTCCTGGGTATCTCTCTGCCCTCAAGGTCTTCAAGTCGATATGCTCCAGGGCAAACTACCTTGGTGATCTTGTAGGGTCCTTCCCAATTTGGGGCTAGCTTACTCTTTTGGCTGGGGAAGGAGATAGCTAGTTTTCTGAGGACCAAGTCCCCTTCCTTGAGATTGGTGGGACGGACCCTTTTGTTGTAGGCCTGATCAATTCTTCTTCGGTAGTTTTGCTGACGAATTGAAGCTCTTTCACAGAGCTTATCAACTAAATCCAAATTCGCCTGAAGCTCTCTGGCATTCTGCTCTTCTTCATAGGCCATAAAGCGAGGAGACGGCAGACCGACTTCCATGGGGATCACAGCTTCAGACCCATAGGTGAGATTGAATGGGGACTCACCTGTGGGGATCCGTTTCGTAGTGCGGTAGTTCCACAGTACGTTGGGAAGCTACTCTGCCCATAAGCCTTTGGCCGACCTATCCAGCCTCTTCTTGATGCCAAAGAGGATCTGTTGGTTGGCATTTTCCACTTGGCCATTTGATTAAGGATGGGAGACAGAGGAGAAGCGTTGCTGAATGGCGAGGTTCACAGAGATCGGAATGCGACCCCCGTGAACTGTGTTCTGTTATCTGTTATCAGGACCCAGGGCACGCCGAATCTACAGATGACATTCCACCAGAAGAACTGCAACACTTTGTTCTCAGTGATCGTAGCCAAAGGCTCGGCCTCTATCCACTTTGAGAAGTAGTCGATCACAACAACTAGAAACTTGAGTTGACCCGGAGCTGGTGGGAATGGACCTAGCAAATCCATCCCCCACATTGCAAAGGAAATCGGACTTGAGAGGGATGTGAGTTGAGCTTGGGGTAGGCGACGAATGTTGGAGTACTATTGACAAGAGCTGCATTGCCGGACGTGTCGTTCGGCATCTTGTAGGAGGGTAGGCCAGAAGTACCCATAGTTCAACACTTCCCTGACGAGGGACCTTGACCCTGAATGTGCTCCGCCTATACCTTCGTGAAGCTCTTGTAAGGCATATGAGGCTTCTTCCGGGGAGAGGCATCTCAAGTAGGGTCTATCGTCTACTTGAGTGTAGGAGCGCTTGTACAAGACTCCTTCCACAAGGGTGTACCGCTCCGTTCTCGTTCGGACTCGGCGAGCTTCTTTAAGGTCTTCGGGGAGGAGTCCCTCCCTGAGGAATTCTATCAAAGGTTTCATCCAGTTGTCCTGAAGTTGGACGGGCAGTGACTCCATCGAGTCGGGGGTTTCTTCTTCTATGCTCGGTCTTAGAAGCACTTCAATCAGGACAGTCTGCTCGAGACCCTGAAGGGAGAAGGAGGCTAATTTGGAGAGGGCATCTGCTTGGGAATTTTCTTCTCTAGAGATCCGCTGGATTTGAGGCTCTTCGGATGAAGCCATGAGATTTTGGACCTTGGCTAGGTACTTTGCCATTCGATCGTCTCGTGCCTCGTACTCCCCTAAGACTTGGTTCACAACCAGTTGCGAGTCACTGAATATCCGGAGACGTTGTGTCCCTGCCTTGCGAGCCATGCTGAGGTCGGGTATAAGGGTTTCATACTCCGCTTTGTTGTTGGATGCCTTAAAATTGATACGGAGGGAGTATTGGAGAACGAAGTCATCTGGGCCTGCCAGAATGACCCCGGCTCCGCTCCCCTCAGTGCAAGAGGACCCATCTACATACACTGTCCAGATAGGGGGGTCTTTGCTGCTTGACTGACCTCTGGTATGGTGCTCTCAACAATAAATTCAGCTAAGGCTTGAGCCTTGATTGCGGTCCGAGGCTGGTATGATATGTCATGCTGGCTCAGATCGATCGACCACTTCATCAGACGGCCGGATGTCTCGGGTTTGTGTAGAACTTGCTTAAGCGGCTGGTCGGTAAGAACGACCACCAAGTGGGACTGAAAATAAGGGCGGAACTTCCTAGCTGCCATGACCAAGGCGTATGCCATCTTCTCCAATCTTGGGTACCGGAGTTCGGCATTCCAAAGTACCTTGCTCACGTAATAGATGGGCTTCTGAGCCTTGTCTTCTTCCCTCACTAGGACAGCACTGAGGGTTTGCTCGGAGGTAGCTAAGTAGAGGTAGAGGGTTTCCCCGGAGATAGGCTTGCTGAGAAGAGGGGGGTTGACTAGATAAGCCTTTAGCTAATCGAACGATTCTTGCTGCTGCTGGCCCCACTCGAAGCCCTTAGCCCCCCTAAGGGCCTTGAAGAAAGGAAGACACTTTTCTACCGACTTAGACAGGAAGCTGTAGAACCCCGTAATTTCAAATATTATTTTTATATTTGAAAATGAAATTAAATTTATTTTTGGGGATTTAATGAACATTTTCAGAAAAATTTATCTTTTGTACACGTGCAAATGCTTTTATGAGAAGTGTGAAAATTTAGCTTTCTTTATGAAAAATCTTTATTTAATATTTGAGATTTAATTAGTATTTTTCCAAATTTTTCTGAAATTTATTGGAGCTATTTGCAATTTTTGAGAAAAGAAGGACCATTTTGCAAAATTGACATTTTATGGGTTAAAGTGCAAAATATATATTCTGGACATTTTGAACAGTATTAATTGAGATTTAGAATGTATATTTTCTAATAAAACCTAATTTAAATGAGTTTTGATGGAATTTCCAAAGAACAATCTGTATATGTAAATTTATATTTTTGGAAATGGTTGTTTGCAAAAGTAGGGTAAAACCCTAATTATCAATCTGGCATATATAAGAGATTTTTCCCAGCCGTCATTGCTGATAAAATACCGAAATTTTGGAGATCTATTTTGGTGGAGAAAGGAGACTTTGGATCTAGCAAGAGGAGGATTATTTTCGTGGACTTTCTCAAATCTAAAGGTGAGAGATATAGAAATTGTTTTGTTGTTTGTTTCATGCGTGTGACTTTGTTTTTGTTGGTTTGATTTTGTGAGCATTATAATTCGTCTTGTTGATTGATCTATGTGTACAAATATCATGATGTAATGGTTGGACGTTGTGAACAATATAGATATTGTGATGTGGTATGAATCATGTGAATGATGTGGATTAAATAGTAGATCTTTAATATTAAAATTGTCTGCTAAAAGCATGTTGAGATTTGTGTATGAATACCTGGACATTAGATTCACAATTCAGATTTGATTTAGATTTGTGAAGGAATTTAGATCTTGTAAAACCCTAATGAAAGAATTTTGATTAGAACATGAGAACTTAAATCTTGACTTATTGATATTTTGGGTGATATATATATGCATATACCTGATGAAGATTCGTCGAGATTTATTATTTTCCTGAATACGAACTATTTTCGTAAACATTGATCATTAGAAAGCTTCAGATTTTGATTTTGTATTCAGACCTAAATTTGAAATTTGTAGGCCGACAGTCGACTGGCCTACTGTGTAGTTGACTGGTACGAGCCTGATGTTTTATTTTAGAATTGTTGAAAACGTTGTTCTGGACAGTCGACCTAGCTCATAGGCAGTCGACTGGTCCACTGAAGAAATTATTTTTGTAAAAATTATTAGTCCTTCTGGACAGTCGACTTATAGTCCTTTAAGTCGACTTATTTACTTAGAATATTTTTGAGAAGATTATTGGAAATTACCTCGGGTAAGTCGACTGATCCCTTCTTAAGTCGACTGTTAAATGACTTAGTTTATTTTTGTAAAATCTTGAATTTGGTCCTCTGGACAGTCGACTTATCATCAGTATGAGTCGACTGATACTGAAGGACATTTGTGAACTTTAGTGCTATTTCGTATGATTGGTTCTTCAGATAATTCAGTTAAGTATTAAGTTTGAGACTTTTAGTTGAGCCACTTTGTTTAGTGAAACTTTAGTTTAGACCTTTTGAGTTTGAGTCTCTAGTGGTGTGTGACCCTAGTATACCGGTGTTGAGTTATTTGTTGAGGCCCACTGAGGCATTTCAGTTATTTGGATTTGAATTTAGGCCGGTAGGGTATATCACTCTAGGAGATTCGTTGAGTAAACCATTAACCCAAAATGTTAAGGACAGGCACTAGTGGTGATATGATGAACGGGAACATGAGTCAAGAACCTCAGTATGGTTTTCGGTGTGGGATATGTCTCCAGAATTATCACAGTCTTGTGGTGTGGGACAATCTCCGGAATTATCACGGTAACTACTTGTGGTGTGGAATTGATCTCCGGAATTATCGGAGTCGAGGTGAAGCACATGTGGTATATTGTGGTGACGTGTCAATGTTTTGGAGTGGGATGATCTCCGAAATTATTCAAGTGAAATATCTTGGGTGTGGAATCCATCTCCGGAATTATCGGGCATGAGATACTATCCATGGTTTATCTTTATCTCGTAGTAGTCATCGTGTTAGGATTAGTTCATGACACGGGGATTGAACCCTATGAAATGAAGACGTTAAGGGCTTGCACCGAACCTATGTAGAATGAGATGCATAGACTTCGACAAGTACGCATTAGAGAGTCTGCATATAGAACTTGTGTTTTCTTGGCTTGGTTTTATGCATGTGATTTTCGTGTTTCCCACACATGACACTTAGCTTAGTATCACTTGATATTTTATGTTACTGTCATTTCGTATTTCCCACATTCCTATTTAGTACTTGTTGTTTAAGAATTTATGAGGTATGATCTTTATGTGGTTTGTTTATTTTTATATTTCTCACACCATTTATGGCTGACCCCGTTAGTTTTGGGGGTTAGGGATCATCTCTAGCCTCACTTGTTGCAGGTAGTTGCTTAGAGTTGGAGATGGAATGCTTAAGTTGGTTTTGAGATATACTTGACTCATAAGAGATTTGTGTAAAATTTGTAATAGCATTTGGAGATAACTTGAGATGTAAATGAAAAGAAATATTGAGTTGAGTTTGTTTGAATTCCGCTGTGTATTGAAAATGATTTGTTGTAATAAATGTTAAAAATTTTAGTGGTGTTGGTTATGTTTAATATTGTATTGAAGTGGATCACTGGGAATGTGCCACGTATTTTCTATGTTATTAATCTAGAAATTCGGGGCGCTACAGAGATTGGTATCAGAGCGACGCTTCAATAGTAATACTAAACATGACAAAAAAAAATAACCTAGGTGTGGACACTAGAGTGTGTGTACCTAGGTGTGGACATTAAAGAGTGAGTATCACATAGAATTGAATAAGATGTTTTACCTTTGGGATTCAACTGAGAATTTGTCAAAGGATATTGATGTGAATTTGAATTGTGTGTGTGATGCTCTAACTTTTCCCTTGTTTTGCTGTATTCAAAATGGTTGCACCCAGGGGCAGGAATGGTGGCAACAATGAGGATGGATCTGGTAGTTCCCGAGGAAATGGGATCGATCTTGAGGCTGAATTTGCCAAGGTGTACCAGATGCTGAACACGCTAATGGCATTCAACGTGGCGCAGCAGCAAGTGCAGCAGCAGAATCCGCAGCCAAATCATGGAGTTGGACATGGATTGGTGAACACCGATCCTATTAAGCAAATCGAATCCTTTAAGAGGATGAGGCCGCCATTCTTTGAGGGGCAAGCTGATCCAACCGCAGCAGACGATTGGATTAGGAAGATGGAGACGATCTTCGAGGTATCGGAGACTCCAGCAGCTAGCAAGGTGAAGTTAGCTTCGATGCAGCTTGAGAAGGACACTGGTGTCTGGTGGGAGTCAGTGAAAAGGGCTTTGGGAGATCAGCCATTGACTTGGGAAGCTTTTCTGGAGGAGTTCAGAGATCGCTTCTTTCCCCTAGATGTTCAGGAGAAGAAGGCGACTGAGTTCTTGAACCTTCAGCAGGGCAGCATGACCGTGCGGGAGTATGAGACCAAATTTGCTCAGCTTTCGCGGTATGCGCCAGAGTTGGTTGTTGACGAAGCAAAGAAGGCCAAAAAGTTTGAGCAGGGCTTGAGGCCAAGCTTGAGGTCGAGGATGATCCCGTTGGGCATCAGAAGATTCGACAAGCTGGTCAGGAGAGCAGCCATGACTGAGGAGGATATGGACCAGTTCCAGAAGAAGCAAGATACATGGAACCGGAACAAGAGGCCAGCATCAGGCCAGAGTGAGAAGGGATTCCCAGTGAAGCAGGCCAAATTCAGTGATCCAGTGCAGAATGCACCTGCAGCTCAAGGGGTGACCTGTTATTACTGCAAGGAGGCAGGACATTACAGGTCAGCATGTCCGAAGTTGGCAAAGCAGGTTTGTTCCCAGTGTGGGCAGGCAGGACATTCTCAGTCTCATTGTCCACAATCGAAGAAGGATGGTTCTAGTGGGAGCAAATTTCAGAAGAGGCAAGGGCGAATATTTGCATTAACCGAGGAAGACGCTGGTAACTCGGAAAATGTAATACAGGGTATGCAAGAATTTTGAATTTTATTTTTGAATCAATGTAATAAGTGAAACCTTTATTTGAGAACAATTTAAGATTGAGTATCATTCTTATTGTAACAGGAGTTGTTTTAATTAATGGAATAAAGGCAAAGGTTTTATTTGACACTGGTTCATCGCATACATTTGTATCGCCAAGTTTTGCAAAGATCTTAGGTGTGGAACCTAAGTTGTTTCCAGACAGGGTTTTGTCGGTGGCAACGCTGTCAGGTGAAGAGCTGATTGCGGATCGATATTACGAGGGCTGTGATATCGAGATTGGTGGGAGGTTGTTCGGCATTGATATGATCAAGCTAAAAGTTTTGGGTGTGGATGTCATCGTGGGTATTGATTGGATGGCAATATATGATGCCACAATCGAATGCAAGCAGAAGGAGGTGTTAGTGAAAGCACCAGGTGGACCTGCAGTGACTTTCCAAGGGAAGAAGAAGATTCCGAAGGTGACTGCATTGGTATCCAAGATGGCAATATCAGATGAAGTCAAGAGCATTCCGGTTGTTCGAGATTTTCCTCAGGTGTTCTTGGATGATTTTCCAAGATTACCACCGCAGAGAGATGTGGAGTTTTGCATTAATGTTCAGCTAGGGAGTGCGCCGATTTTCAAGGCTCCGTACAGGATGGCACCTGTAGAGAAGGATGAAGTGAAGAAGCAGATTGAGGAGCTGTTGAGCAAAGGGCTTATCAGGCCGAGTTCTTCTCCGTGGGGAGCGCCAGTACTGTTAGTCAAGAAGAAGGATGGGTCAATGAAGATGTGCATTGACTATCGGGAATTGAACAGGGTGACTATTCAGAACAAGTATCCGTTGCCGCGGATTGATGATTTGTTCGACAGGCTTCGAGGAGCAGCTGTATTTTCGAAGATTGACTTGAGGTCAGGGTATCATCAGGTACGAGTCAAGGAGAAAGATGTGAGTAAGACAGCTTTCAGGACTCGTCATGGACTGTATGAGTTTCTGGTAATGCCATTCGGGTTGACGAATGCGCCAGCAGTTTTCATAAATATGATGAATCGGGTTTTGAGGCCATTTATTGACTCCTTCGTGGTAGTATTCATCGATGATATTTTGGTGTACTCGAAGTCGGAGGAGAAGCATTCTACGCACTTGACAGCGGTATTACAGAAGTTGCAGGAGCATAGCTTGTATGCCAAGTTGTCGAAGTGTGAGTTTTGGAAGTCTGAGGTAGCTTTCCTTGGTCATATCCTTTCTAAGGAGGGAGTAGCTACTGATCCTCAGAAAGTTGAAGCAGTGAAGGATTGGCCCAGGCCGATGTCTATGAAGGAAGTCAGAAGTTTCTTGGGTTGAGCTGGATACTACAGGAGATTTATCCAGGGATATTCTCAGATTACAGTTTCTTTGACAGGTTTGACCCGGAAGAGTGTGGCATTTGTGTGGACAGATAAGTGCGAGGAGAGTTTCCTTGAGTTAAAGGAAAGGTTGACTACTGCACCTATCTTGGCTTTGCTGCAAGCAGGGAAGGATTATGACATCTACAGTGATGCGTCTCTCAGAGGTTTGGGTTGTGTCTTGATGCAAGAAGGCAAGGTTATTGCTTATGGCTCGAGGCAATTGCGTCCGCATGAGAAGAATTACCCGACGCATGATTTGGAGCTAGCAGCTATCATTTATGCCTTGAAGTTGTGGAGGCATTATGTCTATGGTGAGAAGGTCAATATGTACACTGACCACAAGAGCCTGAAGTACATTTATCAACAGAAGGATCTTAATCTTCGTCAGAGAAGGTGGTTGGAGGTATTGGAGGACATTCGTCCCGAGATCAAGTATCATCCGGGCAAAGCGAATGTGGTGGCTGATGGACTTAGCAGGAAGAGTAGTTTATCGAGTTTGATCACTACTTGCAGTGAGTTGGCAGCAGAGATCGATCAGGTAGGTATTGAGGTAGTACTGCAAGGTTTAGGGGCATCTTTGGCTCAGTTGAGGCTGCAGCCGTCCTTGAGAGAGAGGATTGTGGAAGGTCAAAGATCAGATTCAGAGATTTAGAAGATGTTGCAGCAGGTTTCAGAAGGCAAGCTGTCAGAGTTTCGTGTCCAAGATGGAGTTCTTTGGTTGGGTGAGAGGTTGTGTGTTCCAGATAATGCAGATTTGAGAGAGAGTATCTTGCAGGAAGCACACAGTACATTGTTGTCAGTTCATCCAGGAGGCACGAAGATGTACCGGGACATCAAACAGCACTTTTGGTGGTCTGGTATGAAGCGGGATGTGGCAGATTTTGTGGCAAGGTGTCTAACTTGTCAGCAGATCAAAGCACTAAATCAGAGACCTGGAGGTTTGTTACAGCCGTTACCCATTCCGGAGTGGAAGTGGGAGAATATCAGTATGGATTTCATCACAGGTTTGCCGAGGAGTTCGAAGGGCAATGACTCGATTTGGGTTGTTGTGGACCGTTTGACTAAGTCAGCTCACTTTCTAGCCATGAAGATTACTTGGTCGATGGAGAAATTGGTTGAGTTGTACATTGGGGAAATTGTGAGACTTCATGGAGTTCCTGTGTCGATTGTTTCCGACAGAGATGCAAGGTTTACTTCAAGATTTTGGAAGAGCCTACAAGCAGCTTTAGGCACCAAAACTGATTTCAGTACAGCTTTTCATCCACAGACCGATGGTCAGACTGAGAGGGTGAATCGAGTGCTGGAAGATATGTTGAGGGCTTGTGTTATGGATTTCGGTGGTAGTTGGGAAAGATACTTGGCATTGGTTGAGTTTTCTTATAACAACAGTTACCATGCGAGCATTGGGATGGCACCGTATGAGGCTTTGTACGGGCGGAGGTGCAGGACACCTGTTTGTTGGTATGAAATTGGCGAGAGGCAGATGTATGGTCCCGAGATCGTGCAGCAGACATCAGAGCAGATTGAACTGATTCGCAAGAGATTGGTTGAAGCTCAGAGTCGGCAGAAGAGTTATGCTGATACACGACGAAGAGACTTGGAGTTTGAAGTTGGGGATGTGGTTTTCCTCAAAATTTCTCCTACCAAGGGAGTGATCAGGTTTGGTAAGGGAGGCAAGTTGGCGCCAAGGTACATTGGCCCATACAGGATCATGGAGCGGATTGGCAAGACCGCTTATAGATTGAAGCTTCCAGAGGAGTTGGCACAAGTGCATGATGTAATCCATGTGTCGTTGTTGAGGAAGTATGTGCCAGATCAGAATCATCAGTTGGCAGAGATTCCTGAAGGATTACAGGTGAACTTGAGTTATAAGGAACAGCCTGTTGAGATCATTGACCGTAGAGAGAAAGTTCTCAGGCGCAAGGTGATACCTATGGTCAAGGTGTTGTGGAGGAATCAGCAGTTTGAGGAGGCTACTTGGGAGCCTGAGGATCGCATGCAGAAGGATTTTCCTGAACTTTTTGTATGAGTGTATTTCTGTTATGTGATTGTAATTCTTCGAATGATAGTACTTTATTTGAGTTGTATTTCTTCTATTTTGATTGAGTTGTCTTATACAATTGGTTGAATTATGCTTCCATTTGTGAGATGTTGACTTCTTTGATGATATGTTGTTTGACTCATTAGTAGTAGTTCTGAGGACAGAACTCTTCTAAGGAGGGAGTGGTGTAGAACCCCGTAATTTCAAATATTATTTTTATATTTGAAAATGAAATTAAATTTATTTTTGGGGATTTAATGAACATTTTCAGAAAAAATTAGCTTTTGTACACGTGCAAAACACGTGCAAATGCTTTTATGAGAAGTGTGAAAATTTAGCTTTCTTTATGAAAAATCTTTATTTAATATTTGAGATTTAATTAGTATTTTTCCAAATTTTTCTGAAATTTATTGGAGCTATTTGCAATTTTTGAGAAAAGAATAACCATTTTGCAAAATTGACATTTTAGGGGTTAAAGTGCAAAATGTATATTCTGGACGTTTTGAACAGTATTAATTGAGATTTAGAATGTATATTTTCTTATAAAACCTAATTTAAATGAGTTTTGATGGAATTTCCAAAGAATGATCTATATATATAAATTTATATTTTTGGAAATGGTTGTTTTGCAAAAGTAGGGTAAAACCCTAATTATCAATCCGGCATATATAAGAGATTTTTTCCAGCCGTCATTGCTGATAAAATACCGAAATTTTGGAGATCTATTTTGGTGGAGAAAGGAGACTTTGGATCTAGCAAGAGGAGGATTATTTTCATGGACTTTCTCAAATCTAAAGGTGAGAGATATAGAAATTGTTTTGTTGTTTGTTTCATGCGTGTGACTTTGTTTTTGCTGGTTTGATTTTGTGAGCATTATAATTCGTCTTGTTGATTGATCTATGTGTACAAATATCATGATGTAATGGTTGGACGTTGTGAACAATATAGATATTGTGATGTGGTATGAATCATGTGAATGATGTGGATTAAATAGTAGATCTTTAATATTAAAATTGTTTGCTAAAAGCATGTTGAGATTTGTGTATGAATACCTAGACATTAGATTCACAATTCAGATTTGATTTAGATTTGTGAAGGAATTTAGATCATGTAAAACCCTAATGAAAGAATTTTGATTAGAACATGAGAACTTAAATCTTGACTTATTGATATTTTGGGTGATATATATATATGCATATACCTGATGAAGATTCGTCGAGATTTATTATTTTCCTGAATACGAACTATTTTCGTAAACATTGATCATTAGAAAGCTTCAGATTTTGATTTTGTATTCAGACCTAAATTTGAAATGTGTAGGCCGACAGTCGACTGGCCTACTGTGCAGTTGACTGGTACGAGCCTGATGTTTTATTTTAGAATTGTTGAAAACGTTGTTCTGGACAGTCGACCTAGCTCATAGACAGTCGACTGGTCCACTGAAGAAATTATTTTTGTAAAAATTATTAGTCCTTCTGGACAGTCGACTTATAGTCCTTTAAGTCGACTTATTTACTTAGAATATTTTTGAGAAGATTATTGGAAATTACCTCGGGTAAGTCGACTGATCCCTTCTTAAGTCGACTGTTAAATGACTTAGTTTATTTTTGTAAAATCTTGAATTTGGTCCTCTGGACAGTCGACTTATCATTAGTATGAGTCGACTGATACTGAAGGACATTTGTGAACTTTAGTGCTATTTCGTATGATTGGTTCTTCAGATAATTCAATTAAGTATTAAGTTTGAGACTTTTAGTTGAGGCACTTTGTTTAGTGGAACTTTAGTTTAGACCTTTTGAGTTTGAGTCTCTAGTGGTGTGTGACCCTAGTATACCGGTGTTGAGTTATTTGTTGAGGCCCACTGAGGCATTTCAGTTATTTGGATTTGAATTTAGGCCGGTAGGGTATATCACTCTAGGAGATTCGTTGTGTAAACCATTAACCCAAAATGTTAAGGACAGGCACTAGTGGTGATATGATGAACGGGAACATGAGTCAAGAACCTCAGTATGGCTTTCGGTGTGGGATATGTCTCCGAAATTATCACAGTCTTGTGGTGTGGGACAATCTCCAGAATTATCATGGTAACTACTTGTGGTGTGGGATTGATCTCCGGAATTATCGGAGTCGAGGTGAAGCACATGTGGTATATTGTGGTGACGTGTCAATGTTTTGGTGTGGGATGATCTCCGGAATTATTCAAGTGAAATATCTTGGGTGTGGGATCCATCTCCGGAATTATCGGGCATGAGATACTATCCATGGTTTATCTTTATCTCGTAGTAGTCATCGTGTTAGGATTAGTTCATGACGCGGGGATTGAACCCTATGAAGTGAAGACGTTAAGGGCTTGCACCGAACCTATGTAGAATGGGATGCATAGACTTCGACAAGTACGCATTAGAGAGTCTGCAAATAGAACTTGTGTTTTCTTGGCTTGGTTTTATGCATGTGGTTTTTCGTGTTTCCCACACATGACACTTAGCTTAGTATCACTTGATATTTTATGTTACTGTCATTTCGTATTTCCCACATTCCTATTTAGTACTTGTTGTTTAAGAATTTATGAGGTATGATCTTTATGTGGTTTGTTTATTTTTATATTTCTCACACCATTTATGGCTGACCCCGTTAGTTTTGGGGGTTAGGGATCATCTCTAACCTCACTTGTTGCAGGTAGTTGCTTAGAGTTGGAGATGGAATGCTTAAGTTGGTTTTGAGATATACTTGACTCATAAGAGATTTGTGTAAAATTTGTAAAAGCATTTGGAGATAACTTGAGATGTAAATGAAAAGAAATATTGAGTTGAGTTTGTTTGAATTCCGCTGTGTATTGAAAATGATTTGTTGTAATAAATGTTAAAAATTTTAGTGGTGTTGGTTATGTTTAATATTGTATTGAAGTGGATCACTAGGAATGTGCCACGTATTTTCTATGTTATTATTCTAGAAATTCGGAGCGCTACAGAAGCGCCCTATGGCCGTGAGGCGCCCCGTGAGCTTCTGAACCTCTTTCACACTTGTAGGAGGTGTCATGTCCAGTATGGCTTTGATATTCTTGGGGTTGGCTTTGATTCCTCTTTGGCTGACCATGAAGCCTAGGAACATTCCCAACAAGACTCCGAATGCACACTTGTTTGGGTTGAGCCTCATATCATGCTTCCTCAACACATCGAATGCTTCTTGGAGATCGGCAACATGGTCGGCCCCATGGATGCTTTTAACTAGCATATCATCAACATACACTTCCATATTTCGGCCGATCTGATCCTGGAAGACCTTATTGACGAGGCGCTGGTAGGTTGCACCGGCATTTTTCAGCCTGAAGGGCATTACCTTGTAACAATAGAGTCCTTGATCGGTGACGAAGGAGGTCTTCGGGATATCCGGGGGGAACATTCTAATTTGGTTATATCTGGAGAAGGCGTCCATGAAGCTCAGCAGCTCATGGCCCGAAATAGTGTCGATCAAGGTGGCGATGCTGGGGAGAGGGAATGGATCCTTAGGGCATGCTTTATTCAGGTCCGTGAAGTCAATACAAATTCTCCAGCTTCCGTTGGCCTTCTTAACCATAACAACATTAGAGAGCCATTCGGGGTAGTTGACTTCTTGAATAAATCGGGCCTTAAGGAGCTTATCCACTTCTTCCTTTATTGCTTGTTGGCGCTCGGGGGAAAATTTGCGCCTTTTCTGTTGGACCGGTTTGGACCCCGGAGCAACGCTCAGGTGGTGGACAAGGAGCTCCTTGGAGTGTCCTGGCATGTCGGAGGCCGACCATGCGAAGAGGTCATGGTTCTTTCTGATGCATTGGACTATGTCGGAACATAGGGCAGATGGGAGGGTCTTGCTGATGAAGAACTTGCGGTTCGGATCTTGCTCGAAAAAGAGCACTTCCTCCAGCTCATCCACCGGTTCGGACATGGGTTGGGCGTTCCCTTGGGGAATCTCAAGAGTCTCGAGGGAGAGGACTGGACCCCCAGTGGAGGTCATGTAACACTTGCGGGCCATCTCTTGACTACCTCTTACTTTCCCTACTCTTGCCCTGGTGGGAAACTTCATCTTGAGATGATAAGCCGACGACCATAAAGTCCATCGACTTCGTCCGGGTAGTAGGAGTTTTGCCAGCGGTTACGTCAAGGGTGATTACCCAATCGATAGTCACCGGCACTCCCGTGAACCCATGGAACGTGTAGCCGGTGGGCTTGAGCCTGTCCCGCGATAGCTTGAGTCCTCGGAAAGCCTCGAGGAAGAGGATGTTAATGGAGCTACCATTGTCCACCAGTATCCTCTCCACTTTAAAGTTTGCCATATGGAGGTTGATCACTAGAGCGTCGCAACGGGGGGTTCGGACACCCTCCAGGTCTTCATCTAAAAAGGTGACCGGGACTCCGAGGCCTTTGGCAGGGGGTATGCCATGCACCGAGTTGACTTCCCTGATGAAAGCCTTTCGAGAGGAGTTGGAGGTGCCTCTCATGGGGCCTCCATGAATGAGATGCTATATGCGTTCCTCTTCAAACTCAGGAGTCTCATTGTGCCTTTCAGGATGCTTATTAGCCCCCCTGGGGGTAGGAGGAGGATCAACTCGGTCCTTTCTCAAGAATTTAGACAACTGCCCCTTCTGAATGAGGGCCTCAATTTCATTCTTCAGGGCCCGACAATCATTGGTATCGTGACCGTGGTCCAAGTGGTATCGGCACCACTTCTCTTTGTCTCTCTTCTTACCAGGGGTATTCATCTTCGGGGCAGGAGGCAGGGCCCCTTCCTTCTCAACCTCCATGAGAATAGTAAAAATGTTGGCGTTAAGAGGGGTGAACTTCACGAATCTGGGAGGTGGGCGGCGCTGGCCCCCATTGTCCTTCTGGAGCTTCTTAGCTCCCTCTTCTTCAGCTGCCTTTCTCTTGTTCCTGGAGGAAGACCCCTCAAATGTGGGGCAATGCTCAGCTTTCTCAGCCCGGATGTACTTCTCGCTTCTGAGAAGGAGGTCGGAGAAGTTTTGCGGGGGCTTCTTGGCTAGGGAGGACCGAAGGTTTGAGTTAAGGACATTTGACTGGAAGGCTGCCGCAGCGACCGACTGGTTGAGGGAAGCAATGGACCTAGCTTCCGCGGTGAATCGCTTCACATAATCTCTGAGCTTCTCACCCTTCTTCTGACTGAGGTAGAGTAGCGAAATACTAGTTTTCTCGGTGTGGCGGCTACTTACAAAGTGGGTGACGAATAGGGGCTCAAATTGTTCAAAGGAGAATATCGAGGATGGAGCAAGGCGAGAGTACCATTCCCGAGCCGGACCCTTGAAAGTAGCTAGGAAGGTTTTGCACAGTAGGGCATCGGAAGCTTGGTGAATCAACATGAGGGTCTTGAAGCTCTCGATATGGTCCACTGGGTCTGACTCCCCAGAGTAAGTCTCGAACTGTGGGGGTTTGAAGCCTATTGGAACGGGTGCCTCCATGATTGTTCGAGAAAAGGGAGGTCGGCTCAAATGGAGGGTCCTTCCTCTCAGCTCCTCTTCCCTGTCTAGTTGGCAGAGGTGCCTCTCAATCTCGTGGAGACGATGATAGACAGCATCATCCCTTCGACGGTAGGCAAATGAGTCTCTGGACTCGTCTTCGTACGAAGGGGAGCGGGGGCTACGGCGACGGTAGCTCAGGGATTGACGAGGACTAGGAACATGATGGCGGTTGCTAGGAGCTGGGGAAGGAGTTAAGGACCGATGGCAAGGACTTTGGACCGGAGGAGTAGGGACCCTCTGAGCATTGTTGTTGTCAGGTCGGAGGTTGAGGGCTTGCAAGATGGTTGCTTGGAATTGCTGGAATGAGATGCTATATGCGTTCCTCTTCAAACTCAGGAGTCTCATTGCGCCTTTCAGGATGCTTATTAGCCCCCCTGGGGGTAGGAGGAGGATCAACTCGGTCCTTTCTCAAGAATTTAGACAACTGCCCCTTCTGAATGAGGGCCTCAATTTCATTCTTCAGGGCCCGACAATCATTGGTGTCGTGACCGTGGTCCAAGTGGTATCGGCACCACTTCTCTTTGTCTCTCTTCTTACCAGGGGTATTCATCTTCGGGGCAGGAGGCAGGGCCCCTTCCTTCTCAACCTCCATGAGAATAGTAAAAATGTTGGCGTTAAGAGGGGTGAACTTCACGAATCTGGGAGGTGGGCGGCGCTGGCCCCCATTGTCCTTCTGGAGCTTCTTAGCTCCCTCTTCTTCAGCTGCCTTTCTCTTGTTCCTGGAGGAAGACCCCTCAAATGTGGGGCGATGCTCAGCTTTCTCAGCCCGGATGTACTTCTCGCTTCTGAGAAGGAGGTCGGAGAAGTTTTGCGGGGGCTTCTTGGCTAGGGAGGACCGAAGGTTTGAGTTAAGGACATTTGACTGGAAGGCTGCCGCAGCGACCGACTGGTTGAGGGAAGCAATGGACCTAGCTTCCGCGGTGAATCGCTTCACATAATCTCTGAGCTTCTCACCCTTCTTCTAACTGAGGTAGAGTAGCGAAATACTAGTTTTCTCGGTGCGGCGGCTACTTACAAAGTGGGTGACGAATAGGGTCTCAAATTGTTCAAAGGAGAATATCGAGGATAGGACAAGGCGAGAGTACCATTCCCGAGCCGGACCCTTGAAAGTAGCTAGGAAGGTTTTGCACAGTAGGGCATCGGAAGCTTGGTGAATCAACATGAGGGTCTTGAAGCTCTCGATATGGTCCACTGGGTCTGACTCCCCAGAGTAAGTCTCGAACTGTGGGGGTTTGAAGCCTATTGGAACGGGTGCCTCCATGATTGTTCGAGAGAAGGGAGGTCGGCTCGAATGGAGGGTCCTTCCTCTCAGCTCCTCTTCCCTGTCTAGTTGGCAGAGGTGCCTCTCAATCTCGTGGAGACGACGATAGACAGCATCATCCCTTCGACGGTAGGCAAATGAGTCTCTGGACTCGTCTTTGTACGAAGGGGAGCGGGGGCTACGGCGACGGTAGCTCAGGGATTGACGAGGACTAGGAACATGATGGCGGTTGCTAGGAGCTGGGGAAGGAGTTAAGGACCGATGGCAAGGACTTTGGACCGGAGGAGTAGGGACCCTCTGAGCATTGTTGTTGTCAGGTCGGAGGTTGAGGGCTTGCAAGATGGTTGCTTGGAATTGCTGGAATTCGGCATGGGTGATAGATGCGTTATCATTCCTCAGGGGTTGTCAACCAGCGGGAGAACGAGGTCTTCTTCTATGGTGCTCAAGGGACTCTCTCCGTCTTCTGTGAGGTGGGGACCTCCGATAGTCTCGGCGACAAGGAGATCGCTCATTTGGACGTTCTTGGCGGGAGGCTCCCTCACGGGCCCGCCTTTCATCCAAACGGCGGCGAAGGTCCTCTTCTTTCTGCCGATTGATAAGGATATTGCGGAGGTCTTCGGAAGCTCGGGAGTTGTGAGATGCCATCAAATCAGTAGAGAGGTTGTGCATGGAGACGTGGTCACGATGGAGGGGTTGTTTCAGAGGATTTGGACGGGAGGTCTCTGCGCCGGCATTCTGGGGCCCGAGCGGAGCCCTTTGGGATTGAAGGTTCTGAAGAGGAGGCTGCTCCTACTGCAAGGGCTGATCAGGCTGAGGCAGAAGTTGCCACTGTTGTTGGACAGTTTGGAGGGGGACCTCCTGTTGTGGTTGAGGAGGAGTGGGTCCACAGTTGGACCCTTTGTATCTTAGTTTCCTTGGAGGCATGGCAGGAAATGATCTGACCAATTGGAAGAGGAAGGGTTGCTATTCGTGGTTTCCCACAAACGGCGCCAATCTGTTACCGCTAAATCTGGTGTGGGGACAAACAGATAAAATTTGTAGATTCTTAAGGAAACCGAATAGCCAAACCTGAAACCTTTCCGCCGGAGTTTGACCGTTGACTCCCGCTGTTCGCCTGCAAAAAGTGCGAAACACCAGGGTTTATCTCGGCGACGCACCCTCCGACGCTCAAGTCAGTAATCAGAAAGATTATGAATGAGATTTTATTGGCAAAAGATTAATTACCTCTTAATGGTGGTGGATGGGAGGTATTTATAGCCGCCTTTGGGACCAGTTTAGGAATGAAATCCCTAATTTCCAGTGAAAGGATAGAGTGAATCAGGGCCGTTGATTAAATACAATCAGAAACCATAATTCTATCCAGCTGGACTGAGTTTCTTGCGGGTTGGGATCCGCACCCAGTTGAGGCGGATCCGTTCGTGGGTTATTGGGCCTTTGTAGAAAAGACCCAGAACCCATCTCGAACCCGCTTGTAGGTGAAATTACCATTTTACCCCTAAGCTTTAAGATTCGTGCCCGATTTGGACGGTTCCGATTTAACCCTATTTTAGCCATATCAATTACATTATCACAGAGAGATAAATACGATATACTAGATAACACAGTCAGAATAAAGTGATGATGAATATATGAATATGAGAATACTAGTTGGAAGTTTAAAATATAGAATAATCATATGCACTTGAAGATTTGATTAGAAATTTATCATAAACAGGTAAATATGATATACCATAGAACATTGAAAAAATATCATACAGCTGCATGCATGGGCTTGAAAAATAATATTAAATTCATAAAATGGTAATATGACATGTATGATTATGTGAGAAATAATTAGTTTTACAAATAAAAATGATTGAAATATTAATTAGCCCATACATGTGTTGAACCTGCAACCTACAAGTTATTAGCCAACACTCTAACCAAATGAGCTAATATGGTAATTGTTCTAAATTTTACATGATACAGTGTAATCATAACTGAAAATAGTTACATTTTTTTTAAACATTGTAAATACTTAAAAAATATGGGGTTCTATAAAATTGGGGGCCCACTTGGGTCGTGTGTGTATCTCAAGAGTGACCGCTCCTGTAATATTTTTTAAATTCATTTCCCATACTCAATATTTTTATATTTCTTTTTTTAATACATTGCAAGAGTACATTTTACCATGATTTTATGATATAATACAAGGGTAATGCTACACCTACTACCAAATCTACTATATTTTCCTATACTACCTTAGGTGACAATATTATTGGATGTTTGTACCACCTACTCTACAATAACCTCCACTAATAGTATGTCATCTAAGGAAGTAAAGAAAAAAGTAGTAGATTTGGTAGTAGGTGTAGCATTACCTATAATACAATTTCTCTTTTATCGAGGCGGACAAGCTGTAGTGTTTCACTATTACTCGTCTTTTATTTATTGCTTGTCAAAAAAATACAAGTCCATTCGCCACTAGTTACATAAGCTACATCTAAAATTTGAAGATGCTATGAAATGAGAACAAATGAGATGCCAGAGAGTAGAGTGAAAATCTGAGTATAACTAGCAGTACAGATGCTTTCCGATCTCTTTCTATTCATAATAGTATTATGCCTCATTGGCACCCTCTCTTTTCATTATGTTTTTCCACACGTGCCAAAAAATTATCGAAATTCCATATTAGTCCGTCACAATTTATTAATTTCATATTAATCATGGAGTGACTCCCAATGTAAACAATCAATGTCTCAATAATAATATCATGAAAATTAGGATCCATTGAATCTACTTTAGAGAAATTTTTTAAAATGGAAGTTTCAAAATTTCAAAATAGTATTTCTGTCCTTGCAAATTATTCTCTTCTAGACCATTTTGCTCCACATTTGAAATCGATTGAGGACCTTATTAGATGGAGTAATGCTAGAGCCACTACCAATTTCACTACATTTCTCTTCACTACCTTATGTGGCACATTCCAATAGGTAGGAAATGATAGAGTAGGTGGAAAAACTCTCCAATAGGAGTATGCCACCTAAGGTAGTGAAGGAAATGGTAGTGAAATTGGTAGTGGCTAAAGCATTACTCTATTAGATGGTATCTAATAAGTTTAAGTTTTTCTACCCATCTTTTTTTTCTTCCCATTGTATCATCAAATTCAATTTGATTGCATTCGATTGGCAAAATCATAATGTAGTGTATAATAAAGAACTTCTAAAGAACTTTTGGTTATTTTGATCTGATAATCCGCACGATCTGGCTCTAATTCAAACAAGAAGCGCAACCTAATATGGCATTAGCAAATTGTGAGGGGCTAATATGGATTTTGAATATTTGGTGGGGACCTGTGGCAAAAACCCTTTACATTTTATGTCCATCTGGAACCAGAAGATGGAATTATCAATTTCTATGAAACTATTCTCCCCCCCCCCCCCCCCCCCCCCCCCCCCCCCCCCCCCCCCAAAAAAAAAATAAAAAAAACTTCCCTCCTTGTTGAATTATCAATCAAGTCACTGAGCTGCTGAAAGCCTGATAATTCGCAAATTGAAGAAGCCTAAAGTTTAAATTTCAGCAAGAATCCGTCCAAAACATGTCTAAAGATCAGCTGAACGATTTAAGTATTCTTGAACCAGTGCACCAAAGAGAGATGGGCGTTCGATCAAGTTGGATGGCTTGTCGAACTCCTTTGCTATCCCTGCTCAACAAAAACAGTAAAATTGTCTTCTGATTTCAACTCTGATCAGATTTCAATAAGCAACATATATTTGCGAAGTTCATTAAGTCTAAAAGCACAGGTAAATCTGAAATGAAACAAACCATTTGAAGATCACTGGTTTTCACTCTTCCTTCATTACATGGACAACGGTCACGAAAGGCAAATAAAATAATGACACTTAGGTTTAAGCACGAAGTTAAACCTGGAAATTGTATAGTATAATGACACTTAGGTTTAAGCACTCTTCAATTGTATAGTGCCATGTCAAGATTTTAATGAACTTAATAGTTGCAATAAGAGCACCTGGAAATTCCTGAGTAACTTGGAAATGGGATGGACTCGATATTTGTTCTCGACAGTGGATTACACTAGATTTAGGCAAGCGCATGGCGACAATTCAGAAGATTAATAGAACATAGTTATAAAGACACGATCATTATTGTTAATTTTGAGGTTTTCCTTTTTTCCCACTTCTACTTTTTACCAAATTTCCTTCTATTTTCAAATATGCTCCTGCAAGCAAACCTAGTTTGTGTAACACTATTTTTTTAATCCACTTTAATTGTATGGATATTGGGATTTAAACATTAGTGGCTCTGATACAATGTGAAATAATCATGTCACGACACCAAAATTCCAACGTTGTGGTGAGGGTTGAGAAATTTGTATCTATCCTAAGAGGAAGAAAGAATATGCCTCATAAGTCATGGCTGACCATGTTAAAAGACGGGTAAATGCCAAGGTCACTGAACTGTATATATTCCCCAATCTATTTTAAACATCAACTGTGTATATCCACTAGAATAGTATAAGACCGGTACATGGGGTCAATGCACAAGTCTGTAGAGGGTTAGAAATCAACACATCTAGGTTAAGGAAGGAGGGTTTACCTGCGTCAATAACCAAAACTCTATCACAGTCCATTACTGTGGGTATTCTATGGGCAATGCTGATAATTGTACAAGCCGCAAAGTCCTCTCGAATGATCTTTTGAATCACTGCATCTGTCTGTGAATCCACTGAAGCAGTGGCTTCATCCATAAACAAAATTCGGCTGCGCTTTAGCATAACCCGGCCCAAACAAAGAAGTTGCCTCTGTCCCACACTCCAATTTTCGCCATCATCAACCACTGTCAGATGGCAGTCCGAGTATTTTAAGATACAGTATAAGGGAACACAAGAAGAAAAACATCTTTTCTTAATTTTACTTCAAATAATATCAGAAAAGAGAAATAAGATACCCAAAGCATCGAGCTTTTCAGGTTTTGCAGCGACTGCATCTTTAAGTTGGCAACGTTCCAAGCTCTGCAACATGAAAAAAAGTATTTTTCAACTATATATAATAAAGTAAAATTATAACCATAGAAGGAAAGGAGAGAGAGGAAAGGTGGATGATTGAAAGAGGAGGAAAAAAAACAGCTAGTATATCTTTTATGAAAGAGGTATATGCATAACCTTTCTCTGAAAGAAGAGAAAATTGAGAGTTTGGGTTTAGGTGGAGAGCTCTGCTTTGATACCATGTTGGGAATCATAGTGTAAGAGCAGGAGAAGACATTGAATCAATTGACATGAGTAGCGTACTATATATATTATAGCAATGGTGTCCAAACCATGGTTTTAAAGATCGGCTGATCCGAAATGTTTTTGGATCGGATGGATCGGCACGATCCCAACCCGGAAACACTGATCCTATAATTAAAAAAATGCAATATTTGAATTTATTTTCATGTGCATCCTCATATTCAAGCAACAAAAATGTAATTGTGTAATGATTATAATGAACAACTTTCATGTCTAGCTTAATTTTTGTTTTTACCTTGTATGTGGATAAAATTTATATTATTTAGTCTACATATTTCTGTTGTTCTAGTTTTATTTTACACTAATAATTCTCTGAAACTAATTAAAATATTCAATCGGTAATTGAAAATATAAAAACTGTAAATAAGAACTATTTAAATTCAGCAATTCATTTTTTAAAATTAATTATTATTTTTAAAATAATATAATTACAAAAATATGATAGATATTTTTAAAAAATCAAAAATGTCCAATCCAAAAAACACGATACGCCGATCCAATACAACCGATCCAATATCCCGTTCCAAATATTTTGAGAAATCTGATTCTGCTCCAGATCCCAAGTTTTTTAAACCTTGGTCCTAACCCCTCTCCAATCTACCTGACAGGCGACTGAACAAAGAGTAAAGATAAAGGTCCCTACCCTAAAAAGGGGACTTGCTCTTCCCTCAAATAATTGGAGATATTCAGCAAATATAATTAAGTAACATCTTATGCTTTTTTATAGATGGAAATCAGATCAGAGAAGTGCAAAAATGATTCTCACCTTCCAAATTTCATTATCTGTGTACTGACCAGTTGGATCGATGTTGCTTCTCACAGTCCCTTCAAAGAGAACTGGCTCTTGAGGAATAATGCCAAAGCGTGCCCTTAGATCATGAAGACCAAGAGTAGAAATGTCGACTCCATCTATAATTATCTTCCCTTCGGAAGGTTCTACGATTCTGAACAAAACTTGTATCAATGTCGACTTGCCACTTCCGGTCCGACCTACCACTCCAATCTTTTCTCCTCCATGAATTCTAAGTGAAAGGCCTTTGAGAACTAGTGGAGTATTTGGACGGTATCTGACCTGCAAAAAGCAGTAAGAAGATCTTAGAAACAAGCTATGATATTGCCACAAACATAAGACACATGCAGCAATAGCTTAATGATAATCGATAAACAATAACAGAGTAATTGGACCAAACATGATGTAGACATATAACCCTTGATTTTGATATAGTTTTTTAGGATTTCTCATGGTCAAATTAACTGTTAGGTTTAAAAAGCTAAATAGGAGATACCCTATTTAGCTTAAAGCTAAATAGGTTTAAATGCTTAAAGTTCTTTAAATTAATTACTCTAAACTTGCTTTAATATGTGTAACCACCTAAAAGTATAATTTTTATCCATAGCTGTACAGTTAACTACCTCAAACTTTTATTTAATTTCAGGAAACCTACATAAAACTACAACAACTTTTTTTCAAAAAACTAACCGATGCTACACTAGTTATCACTAAATATGCCTTGTTGGAGGGGGTGTGTGTGTGTGTGTGTGTTTTTTTTTTTTTTGGGGGGGGGGGGGGGGGGGGGGGGGGGGTCCGTATATTAAAGCAAGAATATGCCACTTAGTTATTAAACTCAAAGAGTTTAGGGTAGTTTTCGTTATTTGGCCAGCTTAAAATGTATGTAATAAAAGCGGACAAAGAAGAGCTGAGGAATTTCTGATGGGAGTGACTATATACAAGTTATGAGGAGAGAAGGAAAGATTCACAGAATGTGCTGAACATATGAATTGTACATAAAGGTAAAGTAGTGTACATTTAGTAATTAGTATGATAAACCCTATATATAGACAATGATTGCAACATCCCCTTCTCAACCTCATGGCGGTTTAACAACTGTAAGTTTGGAGTAAAAAATCATTGTGAACTTTGGTCTGAGGCTATGTTTAAGAAAAGACCTCATATCCCTGAACTGCAAATGGTACGTTCTGGAGAAGGCCTGTGTGATTGTTTAATATGTTTGGTGAGTAAAGAAGGCACTGACTCTTATATTGGTAAGTTCATGTTTTAGAGAATCCGATGCAAACTGAATGACACTAGTGCTCTTACAAAACATAGGAGAGGGACCAGAAGAAATCCTACCTTCAAGCAACTATCTAAAGGTTAACATGTTCACATGAAATCTTGTGTTCCCTTCAATTTCCATAGAACATTAACAAGGCATATGAAATGGCTGCATATGACTAAATTACAAATAATGATCAAGAGTATTACCTTAAGGTCCTCGAGAATAATATCTCCTCGAGTTGGCCAATTTGGTGAAGGCAGGAAATCTTTGATGTTCCACGCAGCTTCTGATGGAATGTTAGTGAACTGCTTTATCCTCTCTGCCGACACCATCCTATTCTCAAGAAAACAACTGATCCATACTGCAAAGAACAGTACCGAGTTGAGGGAGAGACCATAGGATAGAGACAAGCCAACAAGATCTAAAAAACAGAAATAGCAGATATCAGTTCCAACACAGACATTAAATGCACATGCAAAAAGCTGTAGGGATGTGTGCACACACATCAACCGAGAGAGAATAACTATTTTAAATAAACACGCGTGTGATCTGATCAACAACTGATATTGGGAAAGAAGCAATACTCGTCAACATAAATATGTTTGGAAGTGCAATTCAAGTACAATGTTAAAGTCTCTTTGCAGTGGGAAGGGTTTTGGGGCTCAAATCCAGCTTGCATCAACGCATCGACGACCTATTTCTCAAAATAGCTCAATTCTGTTTACTAAAAATAGATATGATGACAACGTCAATAAAAACTGATTCCTCAAAGATGTTGAGCAATTTTCAAAGTTCAACACTAAATTTTGAATTTCCTCAAAAATAAACACTAAATTTTGAGACAATACTTCAATTATACATATTGTCTGGCTCTGTCTGGCTCTTCCATATGGATATTGCTCAAGAATGTCAGTTCATCATATAATGGACATTCATGTGTATGTTTCTTGATATAAATTAGCATCAAGGATATTTGAGGAATTCTACTTCCCAAAGTCCTGCGGGATGCGCACCCCAGTCAAGCTGGGGGAGAGACCATATGTGCAGCCCGTGTCTAACCGGCTCCAGACAAAGCAAAAGCAATGTCAGCAACGCACTTGGACCGAGTCAACGCTCCAAGTGGTCTGGCGCCCCCCAACCGTGCTTATAAATATACCCATTTGTAACACCTGGTATCTCCTTTTCCAATCCACACTCTTGTAACTCATACTCATCCAATAACACAATACCCATCTACCACCTCTCTTCTCCTTGTGAATCAAGAACTTAGCTAATAGTGAAATTCCGTGTTTTAACAGTTTCCATAAAAAAGGGCAGTGAAGTTATTTCATTACAACAATACCTGGTTTAATAAAATTGCTGGGCAGCATGACCATTAATAAAGCAGAGGTACAAAGAACAAAAGACCCAATCAACTCTAGCCGAAATCCCAACCATTCATTGGCGCCATTGTTGTGAAAATCCATGGTTAAGCTTCCATTGACTCGTTCTACATTTGCTTCGGTGAACTTTACTTCTTTTCTGAAGCATCTAATTGTCATGACACCTTGAATTGTCTCTGAGAAGTGATGGATAACAGGTGCTTTAGTTATTGATTCAAGACGAGTTAGCTCCCGAGATGTTGAAAGATAGTAACCCTACAGGAAAGAAGTTGAGATATACGATACAAAATGTTAAACTCCTTCTCAGTGGTCTGAAGTAATATTTTTAAGAGATGAAATAATGAAGTAGCAGTCTTGACATTAGTTAAGAAGTAACCATACCCTGTACCAGATGTTCATCCATGCAAGGGGAATTATGGCTATGATTGTTGGCCATGCAACCTGACATGTAACTACGATAATGCTAAGTACTGTGATGTACATTGAAATAGTTAATCCCACAAAGAAGGGAAGAAAGAGATCAATGTTGGTTTGATCTGAAGATGCCTGGAAACATTAAAACAAAACAAAACTATAGAGGTCAGTAAAGCATTGTGAGTCAAGGAAATAGTTCTCAAATCATACTCTCTATAGTGCAGTAAAAGATGAAATATAATCAACAAATACTTTTTTTCTTCTTTTGGGTAAAATCCCTCTAGTCCCCAGGCCATAAACATTCTTTCCTTTAACACCTTTAACTTTTCAAACTACACATATTTTTTTCTAAATAAGATTTTCCTAAAATACAACCCCTGTATTTGCTAATGGTATGTAAAAATGCACTTAGGGGCTTATTGGGAACTTTTCGTTGACTTAGGCGCTAAAAGAGTAGTTTGAAAAGTAAAAGGGGTTAAAAGGAAGAACATTTTATTGCAAGGGGTCTAAAAGGAATTTACCCTATGTTCTATTTTTTGATGAAAACTACAAGTAAAGAAGTTTAAATTCGGGACCAAAATTATACATTTAAATGGCATGACAGGTTAACTTATTTGAGAATAAACACGTAATCTAAAATACGGGAACAAACCCATACTGAAAGGTAATTCAAATTATGGATGTTTCCAGTGTAACTCAAGACAAACATTAGTTTGCAGTTTAGCAACTCTCTCAGGTATAGTTTAATATATATTCCAATAGCCCTCGACATTTTTTCAGTTGATTATGATGTCTAACTACTAACTCCTGGCTTTGCATGCTCACCATATGTCTCAACTCTCAACCTAATCTAATTATTATTATTATTTTATTTAATTTTATTTTATTTTTTATCCAAATCATTCTTCTGATTACTTCTAAAATATATAATTCTGCATTCAGCTTTCTACAATTTATAAAAATATATGTAGTACACCACGATTAGCATCCTGTAACAGGGAGTTTCACTTAGGAGTTTGGTCTAGAACATACCTATATTTTGCATCCCCGTAACAAATTATGAATTCGAAAGTACCAGTAGTTGTCAAATTTTAACAGCACGAATTAAGAATTACCCGACTCAGAATTCTTCCTGAGGGTGTAGTATCAAAGAACGACATGGGGGCGTGCAGGAGACAATTGAGGATTTGCTTGAAAAAGATTTGAGCAGTTGCGAGCCCCACATAAGCGACTACAAAGGCCCTTGCCATGATAAGGATGATCGAAACTACTGCTATAATAGCATAGACATTGATGAATACAGAGGGGTTATAGGAAGCAGCATTGTCTTCAGAAGTTTCGTATGCCAACCAATAATCACTTGCCATAAGAGAACCCTGCCATAACAGTGAAACTCCAAATATCACAATCACTCCCCACCATCCCCAAGCCTCAGTTATGTACATCTTGTACACCTTCCAACTGACATGTCCAGTTTCTCGTTCCTCCTCTTTTATGAGCTTAGACGAACCTTTCTCTTTCTTTGGTAAGATTACAGATCCGTTCTCTCCGTTAGCAGGCCCATGATTTGAGATGGGTAGATCCGAAGGTTTAGGCATTTGATCACTCGGGCCGTGTATGTGGGACCCCTGTTCAACAAGCTCCATAGAACTGTCATGGGCAGCAACAAGAGCTGCAAAATCCGTACCGGAACCTAGTAATTCATTGTACTTTCCAGATTCTACAATCATCCCATCTCTCATTACCTGTTTTGTGTAAGAAACTAGTGAGTTTAAAAAATCATGTTCAGTTCACATGAAGTCTTATGGTATATAGTTCATTATATCCAGGGGCAGATGCAAGTTGGGCCCAAGGTGAGCAGCCACTCACCCTGGGTTTTTGGAAAATCAGGAAGACCTAGGTATCTTACAAGTATTTTATATATATGTCTATATACTTTTATTAACAAAGTAGAGACTTGATTTTGTGGTTAGGTGGTTCAAGTTCCTGTCTAAGAGAATCAGGATTTGATCCCCTTACGTAGCAACTTTTTTTTTTTTTTTTTAAATAACTTGTTTTGGATTGTGAATAAACTTTCATTAATGTCTTTAATAAAGTTATACTATATATTTTTAAAATTTTGAATATCTAATTTAAGTTTGAGGAAGTTCATTTTCATACTGAAAATATATAATTGAATTTAATCTCATTATTTATGTTCTTAAGAATATTTTTATATTTATCATTTCAAATTAAATGAGTACTGAATTTTACAAGTACAAGTTTTTTGTCTTCTTCTCATTCGGTGTGCAACTCAACTAACACAAATTATGTTAGAAAATAGTACATCTCATCACCAAATGTTCGGTAGTTAAATAATTGATGGTCTCATATAACTAACAAACGCTAAATGTAAAAAACTCATGTTCAACATGAAATATACACGCCAATTTTTTTTCTTTAACATTTTTTGATAAATAGATATTTACTTATGCCCACCTGACTAAAATTCCTGCGTCCGCCACTAATTATATCTAAAGAACAGATATAGAAGATGTGGGATATTTTATCTTTAGTAAGGTGATGATTAAAAATAGCAAGAATTCATTTTTCACCACCATAGATAAATCATAGCAGAATATTTAATAAAGTAATTTTCTGAGTTTCACTCTCATTATAGCGATCTGTTTGTATATTACATTTGCTAAATTCAATCCAAGTGGGATATTTATTACTTCTCACTCTATTAATCCTAAATAGATTAAGGGTTATGGGAAATTAGACCGACCAATTCTTTTTCCATTTCCTATTCACTGGTTTTGAACAGAATAGAGAGACAGAGATATAAAGTTTTAAGAAATCACACACTATTTCCTATCCAAAAAAGAAAAAAAAAAACTTCAAAAAGATAAATGATAATTTTGTAATTAGTTTAGTTAGTATATAAGAAATTTATATTTTCTCTTTAGAATTCTGTTTTTTTATGCTCTCTAAAACCAGAAGGCGAATGATAGAATGAAGAGTATATATTAGACTTCAATTAATTTAATACAAAAAGAAAAACATTTGATAATTATATGTAAATCAAGAACATAGTTCAAATAGTTGCAGATGGATAAAATATACTTACTAAGATGAGATCAGCATTATGCAAGAAATCAACTTGGTGGGTTACAAGTACTATAGTCTTCTCCCTGAGTACACCCCTTACACATTCCTGCAATAGATCATAACATATAACCCAGCCAGAAAATAAGTATCTACAAATTATTATTATTATTATTATTATTATTATTATTATTATTATTATTATTATTCATACATATGTTGAAACTCACAAATGAGTAACATAAAATATGAAAGATAAGATCAAATTTACTATTTCTGCACGTATAGTTTTTTTTTTTTTTGTAAATGCACATATATAATTTTGATTGTTAGCATTTGATAGACAATTCTCATGTACATTAACAAGATGAATATTCAACATAAACACACATTAATGATATATTAGGTTTGAACAGGTAGAGGGACTAGATCCCTCTTTGAGTAGGGTGTTAAAGGTGGAGTTACATGACTCCTCCACTACAGAGTCATTATTTGTCTTGTTTTATAAGTATAGGGTGTTAATGCAAATACTCTTCCCTCGGAAGTAATAAAGATGTGAAAGTGTTTTGAGGAGTTGGGAAGAAGTTAGAAGCTAACACCCTCGTATGTCCAGCCTAATATAAAAGGAGAGTAAATAACAGCTTCAAGAATTTCTTCAAATAGAATTATCAAATAGCTAAGTATTTATAATTTATTATAAATAAACTTTAAAAAGGGAAAACTAACTGAGCTGAATACAACTTGATCAGCTTATTGGAGCTTAAAATTTAAGTCAAATTGTTCGATTTAATTGTTGAATTTTCATTCAACTTCAGGTTTAACTTGCGCATAGTTTTGGACATCAGAATTAACAACAGCTGTGACTCTGCATTTCTCTTTTCACTATTTTGGTTTCGCCATGTTCAGTAAATTATCTGTGGCGCACACATACCCGAAAGCATTCTGATATCAAATGCCTATCAAATGTCTCTAAGGCTTTGATGTTAGTAGAAACCACCATAATTAACATTACTTCCAGCATAAACCATTAAAAGTAGAATAAAATACCACCTTGAAGATTTCAGAACCAGTGTGAGCATCAACAGCGCTGAAGACATCATCGAGGAAGTAGACATCACAATCTTGATAGACTGCTCTAGCTAGTTGAATACGTTGCTTTTGACCACCGCTAAGGTTGATACCCCTCTCTCCAATCTCAGTCTGGTCCCCAAACTCCATAATTTCCAAGTCCTTCTCCAAGCAGCAGACACGGATGATGTCATCATATTTCTGACGGTCCATGGGAAGTCCAAACAAGATATTGTCTTGAATGGTGCCATTTTGGATCCATGATGTCTGTGCCACATAAGCAGTGGTGCCACAAACCCTAACCTGCACAAAGTGAATCAAGATGAGCGAAAGAAAAACAAAAACTTGATAAATAAGGAAACATCATTTAAGACTAAACATTAATACACCTAACTGTAAGGACAACACCAAATAGTTCGACATACATAGATAAGTTGCTAAGGAACATCCAGGTTTTGGATGAGGTTTCAGTGTACAAGATCCTTTTTGGTGTTTTTGAATGAGTTTTGTTGGTGAGTCTATTAATTGGACGGGGTTGTCCATAGAAGTAATCTTCTCATTGAGAAGCAGATCTCTTCGGTAGCCTTAGTCAATGGAACCCTTTTTTGGGTGGACTACATGAAATGTTTATGACTCAGTTATCATTCTTGTTTCCTCTTTGGTATGATTTTCTCAATCTAATATAGTTCTGTAACAAGTTGTGTTGCTTGGATCATCCATCTTTTCCATAAAGTGGGTCATCCCAGAAAGTGGTATCATGTCAGGATCGACGGCTCCGACCAGCTTAATTCCGGCGGGATTCTTACCAAATGTCAGTAATGGAGAAAAGAAGGGAGTAAGGGGATGAGGCTTGAGAAGATAGAGGTTAGGGATTTAGAGATTTGGGGAAGAATCTGAGATTGGGGGAAGAAGAAGAGGATATTGAAGAAGAAGAAGCTGAGGAGAAAGATTAGGACAATTATCATTCATTCATAATACCAACAACCTATTACTGGTGGGGATTTATAGAACATCCCAAATACAAGACACGTGCAAAGCACACTATTACTACCTATTCAATTAAGTGCTCACTGCATGTAAAACAAACAAACAGACACAAACAAAACAACAAACTAACAGACAACAACAAACAGACACGAGTAGAGAAGAAGGCTGTAGACTCCGGCGACGGTAGAACTGCCGGCGTCCCTGACAACTCCACCCCCCTTAATAATGAGCTTGTCCCCAAGCTCAATACCAGGAAATCTCCGCCGTAGATCATCTCTAAAACTCCGAGCATCATTAACAGCATCCAAACCATTATTTTCATCGATCATCTGAGCATAAACATTCAAATTGATCGTCTTTCCTGATTCTTTCTTAGACTCGCCAACTTTGAGAATGTTCTCAATGCCCTCAAGGCAAACAGTGATGATTCTTGGATCAGGACAGAGGAGAAGACCACAAGGTGGTTTGATGCACCCCTGGCTCACCAAATAGTGGATCTGGTCATTGGAACCACCAGATGTAGCATTTGATATAGCCCAGGCAGCCTCTTTCTTGATCTCAAATTCTGCATGTTGCAACAGAAGAACTAGCGGGGCTATGATGTTTGAGTCAATTGCAGCCTGAATATGAGTTCGATTCCCAGCTGTGATGTTTGAGATTGTCCAACAAGCTTCTTTTTTTTTAATGCTCTTTTTGTGATTCTGTGTGAGCAGTTGATGAAGGCAAGGAAGTACTCTGTTGTCTACTATGAACTGAGTCTGAGCATCATCTCCAGTGACAATATTTCCCACTGTCCTAAGTGCAGGGACCAGCACTGTAGGCAATGGATGAAGCAGAAGCTCCACGAGCCTGGGACAACCACCAGCTTGTATTTTGTCATTTGTCCCATCAGAAAGATAAGATAGAGCCCAGCAAGTATCTGTTAGTACTTCCTCATCACTTGAGTGAATGAGTTGTGCAAGTACACCCAACGCTGGCTTAATCTTCTCAAATGCTGCTGGTGGTTTTCCACGGCAAAAGTTAGACAATGTCCATGTTGCATTCCTCAGCATTGACATTTTTGAATTTTCATTCAATTGACGTAGTAAGGGCATAAGAGCACCATGAGCCAAAACAAAATCCCTACAAGCAGGTGAGTCACCAGCTACATTTCCGAGGGCCCAGACTACCTGCTCTTGAACATCATCACTTGGAGAGCCTAGAAGCTCCACAAACTTGGGAACAGCATCTTGTTCAATCACAACTTGGGTATGCTCGGAAGTTCCAGAAGCAACGTTGGTCTTAAGAGTATCATCAACTAAATGCTCAGAATGCTCATCTTCATCAGTTTTTAACAGATTGTGAATTGGGATATATTGATGACTTATTACTCCCATACTGTGGGCACATTCTGAAACTAAAGGCTGAGAACTGTTACTCTTGGCCTGAGGATCGACAGAATACTTAATATCATTACATTCCCTTCCTGAATAATTAGGCTTCCAGCTTGGGTAATCATTAGTAAATTCTTGCTCCAATGGGATACACTTGTCAGGATCAATAATGTCTAAAACAGAGTCAGAGAACAAATTCCCACAACTCAGATTCGCATAAGGAATAAAAGCCTTCTCTGCTGCGCCTTTCTTAACTGAGACATTTGAGTGAACAGGTGGAGGCCAACCATCGAGCAACAATTTTCCTCCACTAACCTTTGACTCTCTTGATGAACTCATCTTTGAGATTTTCTTAGCAAACATGAGCTTCTCCTCAATTTCTTCAATTACAATGGAGAATGTTCTAAACTTCTCTTCATAATCTTCCATCAAATTTGTTTCCCATGTCAAATTCTTCTTATCTAAAGCTACTGCTGCTTTATCATCTTTTTGATTTTCACCTTCAACATCACAATCTTCCACTACAACATCTTCTTGAATTTTTCTTCCACGATAAGCATTATCAACTTCAATTTCAAGAAGGCCAAATTGATCAATCAATTTCTCCCTTCCTTGATTTTCCAATTCATCAAACACTTTCGATGACTTATCACTTCTATAATTCTCCATTTCAAGAGTCTCCAAGCTATCAAAAACTACTCCATCCCTATTCTTTTCACAAGAAACAACATCAATCACATTTACTTCATCTACAACCATCGATTTGTTAGAATCTTCCAACTCAGTAGAGTCAAATTGATCTATCAGTTTCTCTAAGAACAGGGACCAAGACATTTCATGGATTTGTGGTTTGATGTGCCTATGAAACCATCGTGAGGCTCTCCCTCTTAGATGTAGCGTAGCACAGTTCAGTTTTTGGGACTCAGAAATCTTATGAACGCCAGGGATCTCATAAAAATCGAAATATTCCTCTATTTCACAAATCCATTTCCTTGGATCACCTTCTTTAAAAAAGGGAAACTTAGGAAACTTCCGCTTAACTGGAGTTCCTTTCAAACTAGTAGAGGTGAGATTAGGGTTAGTTACCTCGATTGATGGGATTAGATGAGGAGTTGATTGAGGAATTGACTGCTGAATTTGCTGCGAGTTTGGCTGCTGCATTGAGAACAACATCACCTCCATTCTTGTTAACAATACCTCAAGTTTCTCTTCCATTCTGGTCGCCGATGCCTCAAGTTTCTCTTCCATTCTGGTCGCCGATGCCTCAAATCTTTCTTGGAGTGAATCAAGTTGCTTCTCCATTAATGATGTTTTGAGAAGGATTAATCGATTCCTGACACAGATTCCAGCGACTGGCAACTCAGATCTGACTTCGAAATCAATGGATTTCGAGGTGAAGGCAGTGTTTTCGATGGAAGAAGGGAGCCGGATTTTTGAAGTCGAAGTTGAAGATCGGAGGTGGACTGGATCTAGTTGCTGTGTTGGTGGAGTGCGGTGTCGGAATGAGGGGAAGTGAAGGAAGTGCTGGAGGATCGATGCTCTGATACCAAATGTCAGGATCGACGGCTCCGACCAGCTTAATTCCGGCGGGATTCTTACCAAATGTCAGTAATGGAGAAAAGAAGGGAGTAAGGGGATGAGGCTTGAGAAGATAGAGGTTAGGGATTTAGAGATTTGGGGAAGAATCTGAGATTGGGGGAAGAAGAAGAGGATATTGAAGAAGAAGCTGAGGAGAAAGATTATGACAATTATCATTCATTCATAATACCAACAACCTATTACTGGTGGGGATTTATAGAACATCCCAAATACAAGACACGTGCAAAGCACACTATTACTACCTATTCAATTAAGTGCTCACTGCACGTAAAACAAACAAACAGACACAAACAAAACAACAAACTAACAGACAACAACAAACAGACACGAGTAGAGAAGAAGGCTGTAGACTCCGGCGACGGTAGAACTGCCGGCGTCCCTGACATATCAAGAAGGGTCCTTTCTTTTTGATGAAAAGTATCAAGGAGGGTCCTAAATACAATAAGCAGGACAGAAAATTTTCATCAAAGATGAAATTGGGTGATTTTTCTTGAATAAATGAACTGGGTGTTACCTTGAGGAAATTTGACAACCATTAAGATGTAGTGGAGTCGAGAAATCCTTTAGCGTTGCCAATGAGAAGTTTCCCTATCCAATCAATCTCAAGTGGTTTCAGGTGTCACTTGCTCCTACAGAAAATGTGTGTTGTAACCTTGCATTAAACCACATAAGGCATTTGATTTATGCTTTCTCATTGTGGGATGACCTCTCCATAATACTTGCTACATAGTTGGAGTGGTGCAAAGATGCACGCAAAACAAACAAAAAAGAGCTGATTCTAGTCAACTGATCAAGCGAGAAAACAAAAACAGCGGACAAGACAAGTAAAATCTAGCTTGGATATCCAAATCAAGGTCACAATCAAGTTGACTTGTATATTTTCCCAGTCGACCTGTGACAAGACTTAAGTTCTAGGGCCTTCCGAGTTTTCCATACTTCGACAAATTTTAAAGTTGTCGAACATAGTTTGGGTATTCAAATCTGATGCTGCTTGTTTTCGGGTGTGGGAGTTTTCGGATGTGGTGTGGGAGCAACAGATAATGAGTTCTTTTGGGGAAGAAGAAACTCGGATTTCGGCCGCCAATCGACCCTACTATGATGTGATGTGTGATTGGATTTGATGGATCTGGGAGCGATTGACCGTCGCCGAATATCTGCAAAAAAGTCTGAAACACCGGGAGGACTCCCAGCGACAGACCCTCTGCCGCTCAAGTCAATAACCAGAGGATTAAGGGAGGCTTAAGTGGTGAAAATGTGATTACCTGGTTACGGTAGAGGTAGGACTGTATTTATAGGCTAGTGAGAGCTGGATTAGAGAATATTCTCCAATCTCCTGATTAGGGGAGGGGCCCGATTCACGTTTGGTTGGACTTGGGCGATGGAACCATAATCGGCCCACATGCTGTAATGGAATCTCCTCGAGATTCGTGCTAGGATCGAGTGGTGCAGATTGTCCGCTATTTTTACCCTCATCATAAGCCCCCCACTTTCATAGTCGACCATTTGGTGTTCTTCGAGGAGTTGTTGATTCATTGAGGGTGTCTCGTAAACGACGATCTGCACGCGTCGAAATTTGGAGTGTTCCGCTGTGGTACGAATCTACGGGAAGCTTAGGCTTGGCTATCGTGCCGAGGCCGGGGGTGAGTCTCCCCTACTTGAGATCCTCGTGAGGGTCTGCCTCGGATGCCACACCGAGGGCATGGTGTAACAACCCCAAGCCGCCTCCTGATTTCCTTCGACGACCTCAACCCCAGACTTGGTAGGAAACTTCATGCGCATGTGGTAGGATGAGGATACTGCCTGGAGGGAAGCGAGGCTGGGTCGGCCCAGGATGGCGTTATAGGCGGCTTTGACATTGACCACCATGAAATCCATTGTCTCTGTTTGGGAGGCCGGGGATTTTCCTGTGGTGACGTAACGATTCCATCGATCTGGACTGGTCACCGGAGAAGCCGCAGAGGGTGTACCCCGCTGGTTTTAGTCTCTCCCGAGACAACTTTAAGGCTTCGAAAGCTACTAGGAACAGGATGTTCACTGAACTTCCGTTAACAACGAGAATACGGCAAACCTCGTGATTGGCCAGCACAAGGCTAATGACCAGGGCATCACAGTGCGGAACCCGGACACCTTCGAGGTCTTCATCTGAGAAAGAGACCGTCAACCCGAGACCTTGAGAAAGGGGACAATTATGAATGGAGTTTACTTCCCGAATGAAAGACTTGCGGGAGGAGCTCGACTCTCCCCTTATGGGTCTGCCAAGGACTGTAACACCCCGAATTCCAAATAAGACCGAATTCGAAGTTCCACGGGATCTTTACACTTCACTTTGTAAATTTTACAAGGAATTTAAAACTTTTATATAACAATGATTACATCAGAGTCTTTTTGATGAGGACATCGGTTCAAGACGATTTGGGCATTTCTATCAGTGCAGGCGTCGTCTTCGGCAGCTGCTTATTTAGTTTAGGATTTTATTTCAGTACCATATTTGTTTCTGACAATTATAGCCATATGTAATCTTTTTTTTGTATTTTTTAGATTTTGAGAATATTTTGAGATTTGAATCAAGATGTATTTTGAGCCTATTTATAGGCCTTGAGATTAATGAGAAAGCATGCCACTCTTGATTAAAATTTATTGCGTTGAGTTTTTCGCTCTTCCCCTCTCCTTTGTGTGATACAACTGAGATCTAAATTATTAGGGTTTGTGATAAATCCTAATACAATTTTAGGGTTAGTGATTAACTCTAAAACCTACCCCAAATTAACATCCCCAAATAAAACCAATTCCAAAACCCTAATTTTCCTAATCCCGAATACAACCCTAATCCCCTATTACAACACCTGCCGCCATTCCCCTCTTCATCTTCTTCTTCCCCTATCCCCATCCCGATCCAAGGAAACCCAACCCATCGTCCTTCCCCAGTTCCCCCATCCCGCAACCTGATCTCCGTCAACCCATCAGCACAACCCCCACAATCCCTTTGTCTTCTTCCATCTTCTCCCGACCCCGACCAAAGCCCTCACCCCAAATCGACATCGTCCCCGACTCCTTCCGCAACCCTCCTTTCTTCCCGTCGATACCCCTAGTCATCTCCCAGTCGACGCGACGCCTTCAGCAATCGCAACCTCCGGCGCCGGCCTGCGTCACCCCCAGTCGACGTCGCTTCCAGGCCGTCGGCCAGCCCCTTGGCCTTGTTGCTGCCTTTGTTCACGGTAATTGTTGTGTTCTTAGTTGCTGTCCGACTCTGAGATCTACGCTGGTTTCTTCGCATTCGGTATACTCTTTCCATTATTAAATATTTGTGTTCTACTGCCCTATTATCTATTATATTATCTGATTTGTCTGTCGTCCACAAATAATAACTGAGATTGAGTGTTCCACATGCTTGAGTAGAGTACGAATCAATATTGAACCTATTACTTGCTAAAATACATAGGGATTTAATTATTGATTGTAGGGTTGAATTATTAATTGGGACTATTATACATGATTCAATTCTTGAAAACCCATCAAACCAATTAATTGTTTAAAATTTCCAACTTTGATCCGCACCTACGTGTTGGTAAAATTAATCCATTAAGAATCTTGGCAATTCTCTATTTTAGGGTTAGTTTTAGATCACTTTTACATCAATACACAGCGGAAGAAATAAATACAACAACAATAAATGTACAATTGCAACAACTCTAGCATTTAAATAAGGCAAAATTTAAAAAAACATCACAAAACTTTGGGCCAGTTTAAAAAAACGTCCCTAAACTTTTTTTTTTGAAAAAACGACACAATGTTTAATTTTGAACTGACAGAGTTACCTACCGTTAACTTTCTTCTACGTGCACTGCACGTACTCTAATTATATGACGAAAATACCCTTGTTTAAAAAAAATTCTCCAATTTCCTACCGCAATTTAAAAAAACTACACAAAACTTTTGGCTAGTTTAAAAAAACTACACTAAAGTTTTTTTTTTTTAAAAATGACACAATGTTTATATAAGGTCCACTGGGTTAGTTAGGGTTAGGGTTAGGGTTTGGGTTGGGTTTGGATTGGGTTTGGATTGGGTTAGGGTAGGGTTTAAAAAAACCACACTCATCTTTTATTTGTGTTAAAAAAAACATCACTTAACTAATCAGATGTTTAAATAAACCCGCCAAACTAACCCTAACCCTAACCCTAACTAACCCCAGTTGATCTTATTTAAACATTGTGTCTTTTTTTTAAAAAAAAAGAAAACTTTAGTGTAGTTTTTTTAAACTGCCCAAAAGTTGTGTAATTTTTTAAAATTTTGCCTTTTTTAAAGGATATTTTCGGCATATAAGTAGAGTACGTGCAGTGTACGTAGAAGAAAGTTAACGGTACGTAACTCTGTCAGTTCAAAGTTAAACATTTAGTCGTTTTTTAAAAAAGAAAAAGTTTAGGGACGTTTTTTTAAACTGGCCCAAAGTTTTGTGACGTTTTTTTAAATTTTGCCATTTAAATAATCATCAGCAACAAATTCATCTTTATATCTTCTTATAAACTCCAAGTCCTGCATATGAAACTGTGGGCACGTCAGTTGCTTACAACCGACGAAATATTATACACGGTCATCCTCGCTATGCCGAACAGTATAACGATTCTTAAATACAAGCTAAAGCAAACACGAACTTGATCACAAAACAAGCTAAAGATGGACTATCCTATTGATGTCGTGTTGTGCTGTGCACTTAGTCCTTAATGCAGTTATTTATATAACATGACACTAATGCGCACTTGTTTGGATTCTATGCATCCCATACTACATAGGTCTGAGGGCAAGCCCTTAATCGTTCTTCATCTTGTAGGGTTCAATCCCTTGCCATGACTTAAACTACTACGGTAATTCACACATCATGACATAAAATAATTAACACTTGATACCATCAATTCACACATCATGACATAAAATAATTAATATTAAGCAATCTACAAATTAGCATACCAATCAATTTTAACAAATCAAATTTCTACATTAACTAGCATGCAAATTTTACTCCTAATTTAGAAAGTATTTTAGAATCACCCACCCAAGGAAATTTAATTCCTAGCGATTGAACTCCTAGAATGAGAGCTCCTAGAAAACTCCGCTTCACCTCCTCGAAATCCGCACACCAAGAGCAACTCCCCAATACTCCATTCGGCCAAGAAACAGCAAGCACTCATCATGTCGGCATGCACAGCAAAAGCATCTCTACTCCACATAAATCTATATGTATATTTACATATGTATATATATATATGGTTGAATAATGAGAAATAGGGATATAAGTTGTACAAGTGCGGATCACGAGGTCAGAGGTTCAGATCACGAGAAAACGCTATCTTGTCGTTTTGTGGGCGTGGCGTGATCTGAGCCGTCTGATCGAGATCTTGCACGAATTTTGGGGAAAAAAGTTGTTTTTCTCCAATACGCAGTTCAGATGCCAGTCGCTCGGATTTGGATTCCGAGGGACGTGGGGCGATCTGAGCCGTCCCTCGGTGGCTCGGCAGAGTGCCGTAGCGGCACGGAACTAGAGGAATAGCAGAGCTGTGTGGCCCAGTCTGAATCGTCATCACACTTATGAACCGTCGCCGCTCTTCTCTACTTTGTCGTTTAGCCTTCTTTAACGGGCTTGAGGGGGGCCCAAGAGTCGCAACTTTACGTTACAAAGCCCAAGAGTCACTTCTTTTACTATAAGTTTTCACCTCCCCCACTCTTTCTCTCATTCGTTCACTATCACTTTTACTTTTACTTTTACTTCTGCTAGCGGTGTTTTTGCTCTCGAGCGGCACTACTAGCTTTCGTGGCAAGGCGAGTCTGAATTTCGGCGATCTTTTCCGGCCATACACGTCACTTCAAGGTTAGTCTTTCTCCCTTCTTTTTGAGAATGGTTACAATCTCAAAAACCAAATCCCTCGGAATCCCCTTGAAGTGACGTGTATGGCCGAAAAAGATCGCCAGAATTCAGACTCACCTTGCCACGAAAGCTAGTAGCGCCGCTCGAGAGCAAAAACACCGCTAGCAGAAGTAAAAGTAAAAGTGATAGTGAAAGAATGAGAGAAAGAGTGGGGGAGGTGAAAACTTATAGTAAAAGAAATGACTCTTGGGCTTTGAAACGTAAAGTTACGACTCTTGGGCCCCCCTCAAGCCCGTTAAAGAAGGCTAAACGACAAAGTAGAGAAGAGCGGCGAGGATTCATAAGAGTGACGACGATTCAGACTAGACCACACAGCTCGGCTATTCCTCTAGTTCCGAGCCGCTAAGGCACTCTGCCGAGCCACCGAGGGACGGCTCAGATCGCCCCACGTCCCTCGGAATCCAAGTCCGAGCGACTGGCATCCGAGCTGCGTATTAGAGAAAAAATAACCTTTTTCCCAAAATTCGTGCAAGATCTCGATCAGACGGCTCAGATCACGCCACGCCCACAAAACGACAAGATAGCGTTTTCTCGTGATCTGAACCTCTGACCTCGTGATCCGCACCATGATGAACGGCTCAGATCGCCCCACGTCCCTCGGAATCCAACTCGGAGCGACAGGCGATCCGAGCTGCGTATTGGAGAAAAACAACTTTCTCCCCAAAATTCGTGCAAGATCTCGATCAGATGGCTCAGATCACGTCACGCCCACAAAACGACGAGATAGCATTTTCTCGTGATCTAAACCTCTGACCTCGTGATCCGCGCCATGATGAACGGCTCAGATCGCCCCACGTCCCTCGGAATCCAACTCCGAGCGACAGGCGATCCGGGCTGTGTATTGGAGAAAAACAATTTTCTCCCCAAAATTCGTGCAAGATTTCGATCAGACGGCTCAGATCACGCCACGCCCACAAAACGACAAAATAGCGTTTTCTCGTGATCTAAACCTCTGACCTCGTGATCTGCGCCATGATGAACGACTCAGATCGCCCCACGTCCCTCGGAATCCAACTCCGAGCGACAGGCGATCTCTGCATATTGGAGAAAAACAACTTTCGTTCCAAAATTCGTGCAAGATCTCGATCAGACGGCTCAGATCACGCCACGCCCACAAAAAGACAAGATAGCATTTTCTCGTGATCTGAACCTCTAACCTCGTGATCTGCGCCACGATGAACGGTCCAGATCACCCCACGTCGCTCGGAATCTCGATCCGAGCGACTGGCGATCCAACTGCTCACATGAAGAATATAACGCCGCTCGGAATCCCGATCCGAGCGACTAGAGATTCGAGCTACTCTCATGAAGAAAATGACGCCGCTCGGAATCCCGATCCGAGCGACTGGTGATCCGAGCCTGCACATTTGAAGAAAAAATGCCACCGGGCAACTGCAACCGTCAGATTGTCTCAAAATTCGCGCCGAAAGATGATGAGCGGCTCAGATCACGCCACACCCACAAAACGACAAGATAGCATTTTCTCGTGATCTGAACCTCTAAACCTCATGATTCGCACCATGATGAGCGGTCCAGATCGCCCCACGTCGCTCGAAATCCCAATCCGAGCAACTGGCAATCCGAGCTGCTCACATGCAGAAAATAACATCGCTCGAAATCCCAATCCGAGCGATTAGCGATCCGAGCTGCTCATATGGAGAAAATAGCGTCGAGCGACATCGACCGTCAGATCTTCTCAAAATTCGTCCTTCAACCCGATGAACGACTCAGATCACTCCACGTCGCTCGGAATCCCAATCCAAACAACTAGCGATCCGAGCTGCTCATATAGAGAAAATAGCGCCGAGCCACGTCGCTCGGAACCCCAATCCGAGCAACTGGCGATTCGAGCTACTCATATAAAGGAAATAACACAGCTCGGAATCCCGATCCGAGCAACTGGCGATCCGAGCTGCTCACATGAGGAAAATAACATCGCTCGAAATCCCGATCTGAGCGACTAATGATCCGAGCTATTCATATGGAGAAAATAGCGTCGGGCCACGTCGCTCGGAATCCCAATCCGAGCAACTGGCGATCCGAGCTGCTTACGTGGTGAAAGTGGTGCCGAGCGACACAGGCCATCCGATCTCTCAGAACTGCGTGCTGATGCGAGATGGGCGGCCCAAATTGCGCCACATCATAAATAATATTAAAAGTTAATTTTCTTATTTATTAAATTCGAATTACCTATCTAAAAATTGCGAAAAATGATTAAAAATTCGAAAAAATTAATTAAAAATTCTAAAAAAAATTATAAATTCAGGGAAACATTTTTGAGCCCCTGTGTAAATAATTATTGCTTAGAATAATTAATTAAGACCCCCGAACAGTGAATCACCGCTTCGCAAAATTAAATAAATGGTCCAAAAAATAAATAAAAATTAAGAAAAATCACCAAAAGTCCAGGAGAGCTCAAGAACAACCTTAAGCGCGCAACCAACTCTGAAGATCACCATAATACCTCATATAGGGATTCGACACCCCTCATTTGGACTCCGATACAACTCCACAAGCCATTAAAACAGTAAAACTACTCCTCAAAGGCTGATAAAACTCAGTCTTCGGGAGTAGGGGCTCGTGATATAGCTAAAAATGTAAATCGAAACCGTCCAAATCAGCCGCAAATCTTAAAGATCAGGGGTAAAATGGTAATTTTACCTGTGAACGGGTCTGAAATGGGAACTGGGCCTTTTTCCAAAGGCCCAATATCCCATAAACGGGTCCATCTTACTGGGTGCAGATTCCAACCCGCGAAAGCCCAATCCGGCTGGATAGGAGAATTAGGGTTTCTGATTGCCCTTAATCAACAGCCCTGATCACTTCTATCCATCCACTGGAAAGTAGGGATTTGATCTTATCCCGAAACCGGTTCCTAAGGCGGCTATAAATACCCTCCATCTCCCACTGTTACCAGGTAATCAATCTTTTGCCAATCAAAGCTCTTTCATAATCTTTCTGATGACTGACTTGAGCATCGGAGGGTGCGTCGGAGGGATCAACCCCGGTGTTTCGCACTTTTGCAGGTCAGCGGCGGGAGATCACGATCAAACTCCGGCGGAAAAGGGTTTCAGGTTTGACTATTCAACATCCTAAGAATCCACAAATCTATCTGTTTGCCCCCATACCAATTTCAGCGGCAACAGAGGGAAAGGCACGTCAGGATCACAGCCATTTCAGAAACATGCACAAAGGCTATGATTTTCCGAAAAAACCTCAGGCTGAGATTGCTGAAAAGGCTAAAGCGAGAAATCTCCTAAAAGATGATCCACTATAATTTCTAATCTAAAACCACTGAACCAAAATGTTATGTCACATTTAAAGCAAAGATAGCAAAGACTTTGTAAAAGATGTTTGATTGGAATTAGGTTTTCACCTATTAGGTATGATAAATCATAGCATGTCACCCCAAATGCACCTCTATTTGCAACTCTCTTACATGATTGGTCCATATATAATTTAAATAAAAGAATATAAGTGTGGTTAGGTCGGACCACTTACTTTTTTGTATTTGAACCAATCATAGACTTGCAAATGGAGTTGCACATTTGGAGTGGCACGCCAACATTTTTCAATAGGTATAGAGAAATGATAGTATGTCACTCTAATTGCAACTCCAAGTTGTCACTCTTGTATGATTGGTCTACTTCTTAAAAAAATGAGTGGTTGCAACTCACTTCACTTTTATTTTTTTACTAGATTTGCCCGTGGGCACGTGCCTACGACACGTCTTCAGAACGATACAACATATCAAAAGACTTGCAAACAGTAAATCAACAATTACATAGCTCAAGTTTGAATAGTATGACAATAATTAGTTGTAAATAAAAGTCCATGTTTTCATTAGTATATGTTGAAAAATAATTATAAATTGGGGTATAAAAGTCCATGTTTCCATAAGTGTGTGTGTGCGTATATATATATATATATATATATATATATATATATATATATATATAAAGAGAGAGAGAGATAGAGAGAGAGAAAGAATTAAATAAATAAAAGAGTTATTTTGGGGGAGATTTGAATTTGAGTCTAGGGGGGAAAATGTATTTTGTGAGGTTAGATCTGGGTCTTTGATTTTGGGAGAATTGAAGGAGAGCCACTTGATAGCTTTCTTTGTGTTTTATTATATATATACTAGTATAATGCACGTACGATGCACGTCTATAAAGATGTGTAGGGTTTTGAGGAAGGGGCAGGTCACCGAAGATGTTGCATGCATGCATGCAGACAGGCATGCACAATTTATTCATTTTGATATTTGCATGCATGTGTTAGACCTACTGGCTTTGATAGGAGGAAACTTTCTTATGAATAAATTGTGCATGCAAGTACATGCAAATCTATAGTATTAATTATTTTCCCAAATCTATGCAGACAGGCATGCAAATCTATGAATATTAATTATTTTTCCAATACATGCAAATTACATTTCTGACCTCCGATATTAACCCTATATTTTTTTTAGCCATTTATGTTTATGAGGGCATGATAGTAAAAAGCCACCAAAATGGGACTTTGCTTAATAATAATATTATATATATATATATATATATATATATATATATATATATAGAGAGAGAGAGAGAGAGAGAGAGAGAATTAAATAAATAAAAGAGTTGTTTTGGGGGAGATTTGAATTTGAGTTTTGGGGGGGATGTGTTTTGTGAGGTTAGATCTGGGCCTTTGATTTTGGGGGAATTGAAGGAGATCCACTTGATAGCATTCTTTGTGTTTTATTATATAGATTTTAAACTTGTGTATGTGCGGGAGTTGCAATAGAGCTGCATTTTTAAGTGGTATGCTATCATTTTTCTTAGATATATCCCACATTTTCTTTACACGCATTCAAAAGAATTTCTGGTCAGATGACACAGAAGTACTCCAAATCCAATATAGCAAGTCGGCCAGGAAATTAATGCATAAAAGATGGGCGAATCACAACTATTGTTCAGGAAAAGGAAAACATCAGGGAGTCATATAGTACATGTGCCTCATAGAATCTGTACTAGTAGGCTTCTCCTGTCTCTGCATTATGGGTGCGCGTATTCTAAAGCATGCACCTGCATCACTGCAATTGATGGTGTGGCTATCAACCATCCACAAACTCCAACTCTGAATGCCCTCCCTTGTGAAGAAGTATAAATATTTAAATAAACCCCATTATTGTATTCTTTACAGAACAATTAATACATAATTGAAGCATTACCTGACATGTAAGTGTTGTGCCTCTTCATGGGTTGTTAACAATGTTTTCCTACTACTACATCCCTGCATATATTACAGGGAGATTTTGGAGCACTGTTCTGGATCTAGGTTCTCTCCACTTCTCATACAATATTGGAAAGACTATATATGATTAGGATTATCGATAATCATTTTGATGGCTACAATGCCCTTAGGCATAATTGATAAAGATTAATTCTTATTAATATATTGACCATTCTAACCGATGATTGTATTCAGCTAAGTTGTCCCTCCACTAATTTCCTAAATGGAGACGATCAGTTCTTACCTCTATTATAGAGGTATTTTCTGTAAACAATTGCGTCGTACTGGATAATAGTAGGAGGGTTTTCTACAGTGAACCTAAACTAGTTCAAGCATAAATAACTATAATCATCAATCCTACAATTCAACCAAAAACCAAGTAAAATTGCAGTTCAATAAACAGAGCATACCTTGCCTTTACTCCTGTGCATCTCACCCATCAAACATGACAGGAATGATGACTTCCCTGATCCAACAGTCCCTACCACGGCTGCTAGTGTCCGTCTCTTTATCTCGACATTCACATCCTTCAGCCATGCCTTTTCCTCATTATCACCATCCTCTATGTCTTCCCATCCAAACACGCCATTCTCAACCTTAATAGCAACACCTTCACTATCTTCACACTGATTCATCCACTCGACTGCACCTTCCTCCAACTCACTACTGGTCATGTAGCTGTCGAGTCTTCCTAAAGAGATCATGGCTTGGGAGACTGAGATGAGAGCTTGAGGGAAGTTTCGGAGCGGTTCTTGGAGGATCTTGAAGATAGAGGTGGCAGTGAAGACAAGGCCGGCATCAAGATCAACACCAACAAGGACACATGTGCCGAATAGAAAGGCAGAGATGATGATTGGGGCGCTCCATAGGGCAACGAGGTTGCCATAGACAGAGTACATGAACCTGGGGGAAACATATTTCAAAACAAATTTATAGCAGTAGCCTCATTTTAGAGCAATTTTTTCAAGTTTTTCAATATTAGAGTTACAACTTACCCAAATTGAGATAGATTAAAATAGAGTGAGAATAACAAATAGCATTCGGACATATTTGTTCTCTTGGAAAATAATCTATGTGGACTCACATATGTGACTAAATGTATAATTGTTATTCTAAAGTCTAACCCAAATTAAAGTGATCTAACCAAGATTGAGTGATGGGTTAAAAGCATATAATATTAAGTGTGATATATTACGTGTGGAACTGTAAAGTGAATTTTTAGTTTTGAGATGGGCAAAATTGGAAATCACTAATTATTTATTAGGGTTGTGGTCCCCTATATATACATGCTAGGTATGCCCGTGGGCACGTGCCTACGGGACGTATTCGGAACGATACAACATATGAAAAATTATGTAATCAGTAAGGGATGATTTATATAGATGTTTATTTGCAAGTAGACGTTGATGTATTGATGTACTTTGAAGTAGGATCATGAAGTGACCTTGATATTTATTGATTTGTATATTGCAGGATTATTTGTCAGCAGCTTAGGATTCAAAAATAGTATTGTGAATCTACAACGGTAGTGAATCGGAAATTCCTTGCTATGTGTGACTGGAGCATAAAAGATTTCTTTTTTGATTTGGAGTCTAACATAAGTAGCAATTCATTTTCTAACTGCATGAGTTACGGTTAACACCTCAAATTTGTTGTGATGTATACGTGAAGTGAAATTGCAGCAAAGCAGATCAAGATACAATTTTGCAGATACAAAAACCCAAAATACATGGATTAAGCATGGATTTATCCATAAAAGAATGATCAAGCGAGTCAATTAAAAAATTTGCAATGATCTTTCAAAGCAGCAAAAGCCCAAAGATTCAAAAAAAAAAGCGTAATCCAAAAATGCATAATAAAAAAAGCATTCTAATCAAAATTAACTCAGTTAAGCATTCTAATATAAAACAATTACTTAGTGAAGTATTCTACAATCAGATCAAATATGGTAATTCAAAAGCAATTAAATGGAAATGAATGTTATTGAGTTATGAAAGCAATATCGGATAAAAAACATAATTAAAAATTTGAAATATTAAAAAAAAAAGCATAATCCGAAATTGCATAACTAAAAAACACATTCACTTTTTTTTTGACACACCTGGGTAAAAAAATAGAGAAGAGAGAATTATGAAAAAGGAGAAAATAGGGGGAAGAGGGAAAGAGAGAGAGTAATAAATGAAGGAGTTGTTTTGTTTTGGGGGGGAACATTTGGGAGGGAAAATGTCTTTTGGGAGCTCTAGACCATTGATTTTCTTCCAAATGAATGAGAGCCACTTGATAGCTTTCTTTGTGTTTTATTATATAGATCTTTCTATTCTATCTGTCATCCCATTAACAGAAAAGAAAAGAGAGACGGCCTCTCAAAAAAGTACGTATCATATAGAAAGATTCAAACCATCTGCGCAATCTCCATCAATGGCTTCAGGTTAGTTCTTCCGCTTTTAATATTCTTCTTCTGATTTAGCAAAGAATCTATATTTTCATGATTTAGGATTTTTATGTTAAAACACTTTTGTAACATGTTTAAGATCTAGATCCATAGAATCATGATTAAGATCTAGATCCATAGAATCATGATTAATGTTGTTATCAATGTTTTATGCATATTGCTTAAGTGTTTATAAAATTCCATCAATTGGTATCAAAGCCATCTTTGCTGAATTAATTGAAGAATTTAGGGTTTCTTGTTTAAGAAATTTAAGAAATTTAAGGTTTCTTTTGATCTTCCTTTTATGGTATTTGTCTTCTAAAATTCAAATTCAAAAGTAAATTAATTGAATTTGGATGTGTAAAGGCTAATCGTTAACGTTAATCTGGGTGAGATGGATCTTCTGATGAGTTGTTAACAACTCATATTGTCAAGTCATATTGTTAACAACTCATATTGATTTCGTACCATCATCTGATAAGGTATAATTGATGTTACCATCTTCTGAGTTGTTTACCATTTTCTGATTTCGTACCATCATCTAATGTTGACAAATAGTTATAAGCAATTCAGCATGATTATCTAAAGTCTATGATTATCATAAGCAATTAATCAATTAGTTATAACATTTTAGTTGATAATCTGTTGATCAATTTCATGTATTGACATTAAATCTGTTATAGATCTGTAGATCTATAGATCTGTTGTTGTTGATTTAATTGTAATCACAAATTAAATCTGTTATAGATCTGTTATAGATCTGTAGATCTGTAGATCTGTTCTTGTTGATTTAATTTTTTTAATCACAAATTAAGTCAGTTATAGATTTGTTGTTATAAATCAATTCTGTTGTTATAGTTCAATTTGTTTGAGAAGGTTTTCATACATATTTTGTTATGGTGGAAAGTTTTCTATGTTGCAAAAGAATCTTGAGGCCCACGAAATCAGAATCTGAACATAATTAATCTATTCTAATTAAAGATCTGAACATTTAAATTCACATCTTTATATTTAATTTGTGATGTTTAGATCTGAACATTTAAACATTTAAACATCTTTATGTTTAATTAGATCGGATCTTCTTGGGTTATTCTGGACAGAACAATTAAATTCATATTTTGGTTTTGGTTTTTCTTTTTTTAATGAATGTCTAATATTTTGAATAGATTAATTGAAACATAATGTTGCCAAAGTGACATCTTTTGTGTCAATTAATTTATTTCAAATATCAAGATGATTGTGTATTTGTAATTCATGTGTTTATTAATTGACCTAAAGATAAGTTGATATTTGGCCGAATTTCATACACATCTGTGGTAATAAATATGTGACAATTATAAGGTATTCCATGTGAACAATACGTCAGTCCAAAGAATGACTTATTATTTGATATGATTTATTGTAAATATTTGATTGCTACAACAAGAGTACCACTTACAATTAACGTTAATTGCCAAAGACTTGATATTAATGTTGTGCCTAGTATCTTGAAATGGGATTAACCATTATTTGAATTTATTGTTTTATATGGACTTTTATGCGAAGCTTATTTTGTTTGTTTTTTTTTCTTCTATATTCAGCTAGTGTATCTTCTGCTGCCTCAATAACTGCTAACATCAATTCTATTCCATGCTTAATGGGACCAATTTCAAGGATTGGAAAGGGACCTTACTGATAACTCTTGGTTGTATGGAATTAGACCATGTATTAAGGGAAGAACAACCTCCACCTCTCACTGCGGAAAACACTCCCGATGATAAAAGAGATTTTGAGAGGTGAGATCGTTCAAATCGCATGAGTCTAATGATTATGGAACACAACATTCCAAAAGCCTTTAGGGGTACAGAATCCGATGGAATTACTAAGGCCAAGAATTTCCTCGATCAAATTGAGAAACGTTTTGCCAAAAACGATAAGATTGAAATGACTACACTTCTGACTTCATTGATGTCTATGAAGTATAAGGGTCGAAGAAATGTAAGGGAGTACATTACAGAGATGTACCATATTGTTTCAAGACTTAAGGCACTCAAGCTTGAATTTCCTGAGAAATTGCTTGTGCTTATGGTTTTGGTATTGCTTCCTGCACAGTTCAATAAATTCAAGATAAGTTACAACTGTCAAAAGGAAAAATGCACTGTTCTAAAAATCGGTCTAGGCGGCCGTCTAGGCGGCACCTAGGCGCTAGGCGGTCCCCAGGCGACTCGCCTAGGCCCTAGGCATTTGAAGAAATCGGTTTGGCATATTGGGCAGGTCTAGGCGGGTCCAAGCGGATCTAGGCGGACCCGATCATAAAATAGAGCTTAACCAGATCTGACCCAATCCAGACCCGTTTAAAAATAATTTTCAGGTCTAGAAGGGGTTAAAGACTTGGTTCATATTATTAGTAGTAGTAATAGTAATAGTTCTTAGGTGGTGTCTTTTACTTGTAGTAGTAGGTGCGGTCTGGTTGTTTGTTTTTATCTTGAGGATTTAGCGTTATTGTTCCAGTATCAATTTATCAATGAAACGGGATGGCAACAATCTTCCTATATTCAAAAATATATATACTTATATACCTACTACATATTTAGACAATCATCAGATTAGGAAGGGATGACTTCTTTATTTCCCCCCCAAAATTATTTTTATAGAAGAACACACAACCCAACATTACAAATTGTAAGTTGGAGTTCACTTAAAACCACTAGTACAACACTGTTTACATCCAAGATATCAAATCTACCGATACTTTTGATTATGAAAAGATAAGTCAATCCTTATTTCAAAAGAGACAGACTAGAACTAGTATAATAGTTTAATTTTTCGATACATCTAACTAAGACATTAAAAATTCTGATGGGAAGCAATACCTTATCCTGACAAATCATTTCTCTACCCAAATCTATAACCAAAACCAACACCTTGATGCAATTGTCTTTTAGACTATCTAAAGCTCATCTTGCAATAGCAAGGAGAAAAATCAAGAGTAAAAATGAGGAGCAATAAAGAGCATGATAATGCATGATGGAACAACAAAACAAAACCAAAAAGATAAATTAGGGCAAAAATAAACTAAACTAAACTAAAATAAATAATAAATGCCTAGCGCCTAGCTGCCTAGGCCCCGCTTATAAGGTCTAGGCCCCCATCAGCCGCCTGACTACCGCCTAGCGACTTTTGGAACACTGGAAAAATGGACTCTAAATGAGCTCATTCTCAGTGTGTGCAAGAGGAAGAAAGGTTGAAACAAGATAAGACTGAAAGTGCTCACTTGGCCAATGCCTCTAAGGATAAGGGTAAGAAAATGAAATCTGAGAATGAAAAAGCTAAGGGTCCAGCTCAAAAGAAACAACAGAAGAATACAGAGAGTTGTTCGCATGGCATGCAAAGAAAGGTATGTTTTTTTTACTTTGGTCTGTTCTGAGGTTAATTTATCTTCAGTACCTAGAAACACTTGGTGGATAGATTCTGGTGCTACTACTCACATAAGTGTTTCTAGGCAGGGTTTCCTGAGCTGCCGAAAGCCCAATGATGGTGAAAGACACATCTTCGTGGGCGATGGAAAATCAGTAGAAGTGGAAGCAGGTGGGCATTTTAGGTTGTTATTAGGAATCGGTTTTTATTTGGATTTGAAAGACACTTTTGTTATACCATCTTTTAGACGAAATTTAATTTATGTTTCCTTATTGGACAAATTTGGTTATTATTGTTCATTTGGAAACAATCAGTTTAGTTTGTCTTTAAATTCGAATGTTGTTGGAACTGGTTATTTGAATACTTATGACAACCTTTATTTGCTCGAAACAATTGCATCCTATAATGAAACCTTGCATGTAGAGTCACGTGGTACTAAACGTAAATTAAATAAAGAAAATTCTGCGTCATTATGGCATAAACGCTTAGGTCATATCTCAAAAGGTAGAGTTGAGCGTCTTGTGTCTGATGGCATTTTGGAGTCCCTGGACTTCATAGTCTTTGATGTCTGTGTAGACTGCATAAAGGAAAAACAGACCAAAACTAAGAGATTAGGTGCCAATAGATTTTTAGGTGTCTTAGAATTGATTCATACAGATATTTGTGGGCCATTCCCTTCGGCATCTTGGAATGGTCAACAATATTTTATATCGTTCATAGACGATTACTCACGTTATGGATACCTATATCTCATTCATAAAAAATCAGTCTCTAATGTTCAAAGCTTATAAAGCTAAAGTTGAGAATCAACTCAACAAAAAGATTAAAAATGTCAGATCTGATCGTGGTGGTGAGTACTACGGTAGATATGATGGTTCAGGGGAACAACGTCCAGGACCGTTTGCTAAATTCCTAGAGAAATGTGGTATTGTCCCACAGTACACCATGCCAGGATCACCTAGCATGAATGGTGTTGCTGAAAGACGAAATAGGACTTTTAAGGATATGGTAAGAAGTATGATTGCTCATTCCACCTTACCTGAGTCCCTCTGGGGAGAAGCATTAAAGACAGCAGTTTACATTCTCAATAGAGTACCAACTAAAGCAGCTACAAAAACACCTTAGGAGCTTTGGACAGGTCAAAAGTCTAGTCTAAAGCACTTTCACATTTGAGGATATCCAGCTGAGGCAAGGCCTTAACAGGCCACATGAAAAGAAAATTGGACTCCAAAACAGTGAGCAGCTACTTTATTGGTTATTCTGAGCGATCTAGGGGCTATAAGTTTTATGATCCCACACTTAGGAATATTTTTGATACGGGAACTGCAACATTTTTTGAGGAAGTTGAGTTTGGGGGAAGAAATAAGGTTAGGGACATTGCTTTTGAGGATGAATTGGATTCAATTACAAACCCAATTCCTACTATCACTTTTAACAATATTGAGGTTCTCACACCTATTATTGATCAAGAAGTGAATCAGGAATCTCAACAAGACAATGTTGAACAAGCCCTATTCAAAATGAGGTAATTGTTCCAAAAAACAAACTCAACAACCTCAACAACCAGTGCCATTAAGGAGATCCACGAGAGAAAAGAGGAGTGCTATTCCGGATGATTATATGGTATTTCTCCAAGAACATGAGGATGACAATGGAATGATGGAAGATGATCCAATCACATTTCATCGGGCCATGAAAAGTTATAACTCTCAAAAGTGGATGAATGCCATGAATGAGGAGTATAAGTCTATGCAAGACAACAAAGTTTGAGAACTTGTTCCATTACCAGAAGATGCAAAACCAATTAGTTGTAAATGGATATTTAAGACCAAGAGGGATGCAAATGGTAATGTGGAGAGGTATAAGGCACGCCTTGTAGCTAAAGGCTATACTCAGAAAGAAGGCATCGATTTTACAAAGACTCTCTCCAGTTTCATCGAAAGACTCGTTCAGGACAATTATGGCACTTGTTGCTCATTTTGACCTTGAGCTACATCAGATGGATGTCAAGACGGCATTTCTCAATGGCGACATTAATGAGACAATTTATATGATGCAACCAGAAAACTTTGTGTCGGAAGACCCAAAGAATATGGTTTGCAAATTGACGAAATCCATCTATCAACTCAAGCAGGCTTCTCGTCAATAGTACCACAAGTTTCATCAAGTAATTATCTCATTCGGTTTTGAGATGAATGTTGTTGATGATTGTGTGTATCACAAGTTCAGTGGGAGTAAACATATATTCCTAGTTCTGTATGTCGATAACATATTGCTTGGCACTAATGATATGGACTTGTTGCACGAAACCAAGAGGTTTCTATCCAAGCATTTTGAGATGAAAGATCTTGGGGATGCCGCTTTTGTATTATGAATTCAGATACACCAAGATCGTTCTCGAGGTATTCTTGGATTATCACAAAAGGGATACATCGATAAAGTACTCAAAAGGTTTGGGATGCAAGATTGTAGACCAGGGAATACCCCTGTTGCTAAAGGAGACATTTAATCTCAATCAGTGCCCTAAAAGTAACCTTGAAATTCAGGAATTGCAAAAGATCCCCTATGCATCAGCTGTTGGGAGTCTAATATATGCTCAAGTATTTATGCGTCCGGATATTGCGTACACTGTTGGGATGTTAGGCAGGTATTCAAGCAAACCTGGTATGGACCATTGGATAGCAGCCAAGAGGGTTATAAGGTATCTTCAAAGAATAAAAGATTACATGCTCACTCACATATAGGAAATCAGATCATTTGAAGGTCGAAGGATATTCTAATTCTGATTTCGTTGGGTGCCAAGATAGCAGAAAGTCCACATCATGCTATATTTATGATGAGCACATCTATTTTGTTTTGTTTAGTATTTTATTTCAGTACCATATTTGTTTTTGGCAATGATAGTCATATGTAATCTTTCTTTTATGCATTAGAATATCTTGAGATTTTAGAATATTTTGAGATTAGTATCATGATTTGTTTTGAGCCTATATATAGGCCTTGAGATTAATGAGAAGTTATGTCATTCCTAATTAAAAATTTATTGTGTTGAGTTTTGTTGTTCATCCCTCCTTTGTGTGATACAATTAAAATTCAACTTATTAAGGGTTGTGATAAATCCTAATAAACTTTTAAGGTTTGTGATAAACTTTAAACTACCCCCAAATCCCCAAATCCAATACAAATTCCTAACCCTAATTTTCCAAATTAAAATCAAACCTTAATCCCTAAATATAATTACCCTAATCCCTTATTCCTCTTCTCCTTTTTCCTCCAAATCCCGACTCCCAACCCAACCCCGACCTCGCCGACCACCTTCCCATTTGCCGCCACCTCCTTGCCCTACCTCCTCTCCTCTCCTCCTTGTTCCTCATCGCCGTCGCTTCCGACCACGACCACCATGACCACCACAACCACTCTATCGACCCACTTGTCGCTCCTCTGTCAGATCCCGACGCCCCCTACCTGCCGCTCCTCCGTCAGTCCCGACGCCCCTCCTCCTATTGCACTGCCGCGACGCAACCAGTGCCAGCCACACGACCACCTCGCGACGCATCCACGACAGCCCAACATTGCCGTTGTTTCGTCGCCGCCTGCACTCCCGTCACACACCACGTGCCCCGCCTAGAGTGCCGCGCCCCTGTCGGCGATCCCCTCCTGCTCGCGACCCCCAGACCCCCTCCGCTGTGTGCCTCCAGCCTCCCGCCATCCCAACAGTAGCTTCCTCCTCAATTGTCGCAATTGTTCTTCGAACTCTCGGTACTCTTTCCACTTCTCAAATATTTGTGTTATACTATTTTATCATCTCTACTATATTATTTAATTTAACTGTCGACCACAAATATTGAGATTGAGAGTTCCACTTGCCTAATTAGAGTACGAATCAATATTGAACCTTTTACTTGCTAAGAACGCTTAGGAATTTAATTATTGATTATTAAAACTGAATTATTAATTAGATATGTTAAACTTAATTCAATTCTTGAAAATCCATCAAACCGATTAATTGTTTAAAATTCTAACTTTGATCCGCATTACATGTTGGTAAAATTAATCTTTTAAGATTCTTGTAAATTCTCTATTTAGGATTACATTTTACATCATTTTGGTATCTGGGCGAGGTTCTTAACACCCTAGTTCTTGCATCATTTAGGCATCAATTTCTGCATTCATTTAGGATCGTGTAGTCTTTTATTTTTCTTTCTTTATTTTAGATCATTTCATATTCATTTAAAAAAATTAAAATAAAATACTAGCACACACACGACCCCCTAGTTTTTCCCTTTTGGTGAATGCATCTTCGCAACACCATCACAGATCCTGTAGAGCCTTTCTTGTCCCTCCCAAACAACCCAATTAGGAACCCTAGACCTCCGCGAACCCTCCACAAACTGAGATGGACGACTCTGATATTTCCGCTACCCTAGCTGTCATTCAAGCAACTCTTGCCAATATCAATCAGAGGTTTGAAAAAGTGGAATTAAATCAAACTGTTGCCCATGAGCTTCATGCTAATCGTCAGATCCCTCGAGGAAATGTTCGTGACGATCGACGTCAAGAACGTGACGTTGACGAACAATATAAGAAGAACGTTAAGGCTGACGTTCCCCGTTTTGAATGCCATATGGAACCCCAAGCTTATCTTGATTGGATCCGTGCGATGGACCACTACTTTGTGTGGTTTGACATGAGCGAAGCCCTGGAGGTTGAATTTGCCACTATGAAATTGACGGGTAAAGCTCAATAACACTGGACCAATCTTGAACATGCCTACAGAGGCCGAGGCCTGGCATCCATAGCCACTTGGGAAGCCATGAAAGAGAAGCTCACTGAAAGATATGTACCGTTATCGTTCCACACCCGATTGCTAGATTCGTGGAACCAACTTTATCATGGAAGTAAATCCACACAAGAATATGTTGATAAGTTCGATGACTTCCTTATTCGGTGCAATGCATTAGGTAAAGAGAGTGAAGAACAAACTCTCTATAGGTTTAGGGCTGGATTACGAGCCAATCTGAGGAACGAGCTAATTCATAAAAATGTGAACTCATTAGCGGCAGTTTATGCTCTAGTCCTTGATATGGATTTCCTTAAAGCAAGTTCCCATTACAAGTCCAGCGATTCGATGGATCATTCCTCCAGAATGAATCCTCCTGATCCCTCTAGACCTGAGCACTCCTCAGTACCCTAACAAGTCTTACCCAAACAAACATACTTTAAATTTCTATCTACTTAGAAATGACAACACGAGTAAGAACACTAAAAGAAACTATTCTAAAATTGATCTTCTCACTAAGTGCTATAAATGTAAGGGATACGGCCATATTGCTAGCAACTGTCCCAGCCCAAGTAGGATAAATATAGTAGAGGGTACCGCAGTCATCGTTGATGAGCCCGACAATGAGTTTACCTATGAACCTAATGTAAGTGATGACTTTGATGAAAAAGAGGATGACCAATCTATCAATTGTATTCAGTTTGTCCAGTCACCTCCATTGAGTGTACCTGAGTCACCCATCCCTTCCCAAGTCACTTGGCAGCCTATAGATTTTATCCATGTGTTAGAACATCCTAGAGTCACAAAATCTGCACCCACATTTGCATATCACATTCATGACTTGCATAGAGAAATTTTCAAGGAATTTAATGAGAATAATTTTAACTACAAGTTAATAGCAGATACTAGAAGGAAATTTATAACTTTTGATATTGGTGATGAAGAGATGGTTCGGATTCGTCCGAAACGGTTTCTAGTTGGATCCGTTAAGAACTTGAACATACGTGTTGTGAGACCATTTAAGATTCTACATACAATCAATGATAATACCTATGTCGTTGACCTCTCTGAAGGTTTGGGTATAAGTAAGACTTTTAATATTAAGAATCTAGTACTCTATTAAGGCTTAAAATTCAACCATAGAAATTTTCTTATAGATAAGCCTACCATGCAGCCTAATGGTGAGATTCCCACATTTACCCCTCTACCTGATACTATTTACCCACCAACAGAAGAATTGAATAATATTTTAGATGATCAGATAATCTCTACAAGAGATGGTGGTATGCGCAAGTATTATGGTGAGGTGGAAGAACAAGCCGAAATTGGATGACACTTGCGGTGATAATGAGGACCTCCCGCAACTGGATCCAGATCTTTTTGAGCCCCATAACAGGATCACTTGTTTTGACTCAACTGGGTTGAGCTCTCTCCTACCCGAAGAGAATGATGAGGACATCTATTCTGTTTAGTTTAATATTTTATTTCAGTACCATATTTGTTTTTGGCAATTATAGTCATATGTAATCTTTCTTTTATGCATTAGAATATTTTTGAGATTTTAGAATATCTTGAGATTAGTATCAAGATTTGTTTTGAGCCTATATATAGGCCTTGAGATTAATGAGAAGTTATGTCATTCCTGATTAAAAATTTATTGTGTTAAGTTTTGCTCTTCATCTCTCCTTTGTGTGATACAATTGAGATCCAACTTATTAGGGTTTGTGATAAATCCTAATAAACTTTTAGGGTTTGTGATAAACTCTAAAACTACCCCCCAAATCTCCAAATCCCCAAATCCAATACAAATTCCTAACCCTAATTTCCCAAATTAAAATCAAACCATAATCCCCAAATATAATTACCCTAATCCCTTATTCCTCTTCTCCTTCTTCCTCCAAATCCCGACTCCCAACCCAACCCCGACCTCGCCGACCACCTTCCCATTTGCTGCCACCTCATCTCCTCTCCTCGTTCCTCATCGCCATCGCTTCCGACCACGACCACCACAACCACTCCACTGACCCACTTGCCGCTCCTCCGTCAGATCCCGACGCCCCCCTACCTGTCGCTCCTCCGTCAGTCCCGACGCCCCTCTGCCTGTCGTGCCAGCCACGCGACCACCTCGCGACGCATCCATGACAGCCCAGCATCGCCGTTGTTTCGCCGCCGCCTGCACTCCCGTCGCACACCACGTGCCCCGCCTAGAGTGTCGCGCCCCTGTCGGCGATCCCCTCCTGCTCATGACCCCCAGACCCCCTCCGCTGTGTGCCTCCAGCCTCCCGCCATCCCAATAGTAGCTTCCTCCTCAATTGTCGCAATTGTTCTTCGAACTCTCGGTATACTCTTTCCACTTCTCAAATTTGTGTTATACTACTTTATCATCTCTACTATATTATTTAATTTAACTATCGACCATAAATATCGAGATTGAGTGTTCCACTTGCCTAATTAGAATACGTATCAATACTGAACATTTTACTTGCTAAGAACGCTTAGGAATTTAATTATTGATTGTTAAAACTAAATTATTAATTGGGCTTGTTAAACTTAATTCAATTCTTGAAAATCCATCAAACCGATTAATTGTTTAAAATTTTAACTTTGATCCGGATTACATGTTGGTAAAATTAATCATTTAAGATTCTTGAAAATTCTCTATTTAGGATTACGTTTTACATCAATTTACCTGTTAGCTGGAGGAGCTATATCCTGGAAAAGTTTCAAACAGACACTTGTAGCTTCTTTCACTATGGCAGCAAAGTATGTAGCATGCTACGAGACATCGAATCATGGAATATGGCTGTGGAACTTTGTCACTAGGCAGCGCATTTTGCAGAATGTATAAAGACCACTCAAGTTGTTTTGTAACAATAAGTCAGCAGTGATGTATTCCAACAACAATATGAGCTCAACAAAGTCGAAGCATATTGACATAAAGTTCCTAGTTGTGAAAGAAAGAGTGCAGAGTGATCAGATATCCATAGAGCACATTGGGATAAACTCCATGATAGCGGATCCGCTCACAAAGGGATTACCACCCAAGGACTTTCATGAGCACACTGCTCATATGGGTGTTGTATTATTTGAGGATATCATGAGTTGGTGGGGGTTTGTATTTTATTTGCTTTATGTTTGTCTAAGATATTTATACATTTGGTTATTTTCTGATCAGAAATAAGGTATTCAGTATTCTTACTCTTTTGTCATGTTTTGATTCTGACATCACTTAAGTTTGAAGAGGACCAATTGAAAATAGGCATGTATATAGATCACATTGCATGAAATTTCCATGCTACACATTCACACTTGATCAATGTCATTTGATTATGTTGATATATGTGACCATTGATGAATTTAATTACGATAAATATAACGAAAATTGCTTCGATCCTATATTTACATGATTAATTGATGAAATTGTTTGGCTATACTTTTGGTTATGATAGCAAAAATTTTGAGCTCGTAAAGTATGTACATTTATAAGGTGTAACATATGTGGCCCAAGTGGGAGATGATTGAAAAATAATCTATGTGGACTCACATATGTGACTAAATGTATAATTGATATTCTAAAGTCTAACCCAAATTAAAGTGATCTAACCAAGATTGAGTGATGGGTTAAAAGCATATAATATAAAGTGTGATATATTACGTGTGAAAACTGTAAAGTGAATTTTTAGTTTTGTGATGGGCAAAATTGGAAATCACTAATTATCCATTAGGGTTGTGGTCCCCTATATATACGTATCTTCTTATTCTATCTGTCATCCCATTAACAGAAAAGAAAAGAGAGACGGCCTCTCAAAGAAGTACGTATCATATAGGAAGATCCAAACCCTCTGCACAATCTCCATCAATGGCTTCAGGTTAGTTCTTCCGCATTTAATATTCTTCTTCTTTTGATTTAGCAAAGAATCATAGTTTCATGATTTAGGATTTTTATGTTAAAGCACTTTTGTAACATGATGAAGATCTACATCCATAGAAACATGATTAAGGTTGTTATCAATGTTTTATACATGTTGCTTTAAGTGTTTATAAAATTCCATCATGTTTAGCTTTCAATATCTGCCTTTAGGAAAGAACAAAGTAAAGACCGGATAATTTATCATTTTTTATCATTTATTTGTATTTTAAAATAAAGTAATTTTTAAAATTAGCAAACCGCTTTTTTTTGCTAGTTTATGTCTTAAGCTACACTTAAGTCCGCTTCAGAAAAATCTGAGAGACTGGCCGCTCTTTCTTTCTAAAAGCTTTTCGACATCATAGTTGTGTGTAAGTATAATATTCTCATTTTTTTTATAATTGCTGAATAAGAATAGAACTTCTTTGAGTATATTAGATACGTATATTAGAAACGACATAAATTCCACATAACCACGAATCAAATAGAAATAAGCAAAAGGCATACAAAAAAATGTTGCCTTAATTTATTTATCCCTATTACTCAAACTTTGGCGACGGCTTAATACACATCAGCACACACACTATACAAGAAAAATAAACCCTATCAAATTTGAAGTCGCACTGATTCTAAAAATTTAAATCATATTCTTCTAATTTCTCAAGAGAATAAGTCCATTAGACATCATTCAAATTAAAAATAAATTTAGTAATTCTCAATTTTCAAATAAAACTAAGTACAAAAAACAGAAATTAAACCAATATAAAACGCTGTTCACGTGCAAAACAAAAATCTTTCTTATAATTCATTTAAAATTTATTCCGCCCAGAAAATAACTTCAATGAAGCACTCTAACAAAGGTTGACCAGAGTCAAACATTGATTCCACACCCTCATATATTTCTAAGATCTATAGGACACTGCCGATATTATGCACATAGGATAGTGGCCTGTAGAGCAAAAATTTTCACACACAAAGGGAAGGATTGTGAGTTCTGATTATAACACTAGATAATTCCAAAAAGGATTATTTTCATATAACCCACTCAGAAATTGTTATTTCTATGTCACTCAGTCATAATATAGAGTTCATTTCAAAAAAACCACTCATGTTAGTTTTATTTACTTTAACTTGGATTAAGCATTAATCCAAGCTTTTAAAAAACCATTTTGCCCCTGGTTATAAATTATAATTACCCTCATCTTATATTAAGAGGTGTAGAGATGGGTAGAAAAATCATTTAACCTTAACCACACTTTATTTTATAATGACTGTTACCGCTAAATCTGGTGTGGAGGTAAACAGATAGTATTTGTGGATTCTTGGAAAACTTGAATAGCAAACCTGAAACCTGTTCCGCCGGAGTTTGACCGTTGACTCCCGTCGTTCACCTGCAAGAAGTGCGAGACACCGGGGTTGATCCCGGCGACGCACCCTCCGACGCTCAAGTCAGTAATCAGGACGATTATGAGAGAGCGTAAATTGGCAAAAGATTGATTATCTCTTAATGGTGGTGGATGGGGGGTATTTATAGCTGCCTTCAGGATCTAATTAGGAATGTAATCCCTGTGATTAGATAAGGAATGTAATCCCTAATTCCCAGTAGAAGGATAGATGTGAATCAGGGCCGTTGATTAATATTAATCAGAAACCCTAATTCTATCCTGCTGGACCGGGTTAACCGCGGGTTAAAACCCGTACCCAGTTGAGGTGAATCCATTCGCGGGTTATTGGATCTTTGGGGAGAAGAACTAGTAACCGCGTCAGACCCATTTGTAGGTGAAATTACCATTTTACCCCTGAGTTTTAAGATTCGTGCCCGATTTGGACGGTTCCGATTTAACTCTATTTTTAGCCATATCATGAGCCCCCCACTCCCGAAGACTGAGTCTGATCAGCCTTTGAGGAGTAGTTTTACTGTTTAAATGGCTCGCGGAGTTGTATCGGAGTCCAAATGAGGAGGTTCCGAATCTTTGTGCGAGGTAGTATGGTGCTTTTCCAAGTTAGGTGCGTGCTCTGAGTTGTTCTTGAGTTCTCCCGAGTTTCTGGCGCCTGTTCATAATTTTTATCTATTTTTCGAATTACTTATTTAATTTTGCGAAGTGTTGATTCGTCGTTTGGGGGTCTTAACGAATCACTCTAAGCAATAATTATTTACTCAGGGGCTCAAAAATATTTCCCCGAATTTATAATTATTTCTTAGAATTCTTAATTAATTTTTCCGAATTTTTATTCATTTTTTCGCAATTTTCAAATAAATAAAACGATTTTTATAAATAACAACTAACTTTTAATATTGATTTACGACGTGGCACGATCTGGACCCTTCATCAGGGCTGTGCACGCTTTTCTGGGAGATCGGACGATCCGAGTGGGTCGGCTAGTATTTTCTCCGTACGAGAGGGTCGGTACTTCGGCACCTCAGCTCGACTCCTCGGCAGATCGGCTCGGAGCGCTGGGATCTGCCGAGCTACGTGGCACGATCCTGAGCGTCCATTATGGCGCAAATCCCCACAAAACGCTATCTTGTCGTTTTGTGGACGTGGCATGATCTGAACCGTCCATCACGTCGAGCACGTTTTTTGGCAAGATCCAACGGCTGAGGAGGATCGGCTTTATTTTTCTCCATATGTGGAGGTCGGTACCTCGTCCCTTCGGCTTGGGGGGATGGTGGCTCGGACGAACGCTCGGGGGTTCGAACCGAGTGTTAGGACCACACGGTGAGATCTGAGCCGCTCATCACGACGCGTATCACGAAGTTGGGGGTCCAGATCATGAGAAAACATTATCTTATCGTTTTGTGGGCGTAGCGTGATCTGAGCCGTCTATCAAGTTTTGACACGAATTTTGGGACGATCCGACGGTGACACTGGCTCGGCAAAATTTTTCTCCATATGTGGAGGTCGGTACCTCGTCCCTTCGGCTCGGTAGCTCGGTGAGGCGCTCTGGTGACTCGGCAACCGCCCTCTACCCGAGTAGCTCGGTTGCTCAGCCAAGCTGTTCGGTAGCTCGGCTATGCACTCCGGTGGCAGGCAGCTCGGAAGGAACACGTGGTCGTATCTGGAGCGTTTATCACGGTGCGAATCACGAGGACGGGGTTCAGATCACGAGAAAATGTTATCTTGTCGTTTTGTGGGCGTGGCGTGATCTGAGCCGTCCATCAAGTTTTGACACGAATTTTGGGACGATTCGACGGTGACACTGGCTCGGCAGAATTTTTCTCCATATGTGGAGGTCGGTACCTCGTCCCTTCGGCTCGGGGGGATGGTGGCTCGGACGAACACTCGGGAGTTCGGACCGAGTGTTAGGATCACACGGTGAGATCTGAGCCGCTCATCACGGCGCGTATCACGAAGTTGGGGGTCCAGATTACGAGAAAACGTTATCTTGTCGTTTTGTGGGCATAGCGTGATCTGAGCCGTCCATCAAGTTTTGACACGAATTTTGGGACGATCCGACGGTGACACTGGCTCAGCAGAATTTTTCTCCATATGTGGAGGTCGGTACCTCGTCCCTTCGGCTCGGTAGCTCGGTGAGGCGCTCTGGTGACTCGGCAACTCGCCCTCTGCCCGAGTAGCTCGGTTGCTCAGCCAAGCTGTTCGGTAGCTCGGCTATGCACTCCGGTGGCAGGCAGCTCGGAAGGAACACGTGGCCGTATATGGAGTGTTTATCACGATGCGAATCACGAGGACGGGGTTCAGATCACGAGAAAATGTTATCTTGTCGTTTTGTGGGCGTGGCGCGATCTGAGCCGTCCATCAAGTTTTGACACGAATTTTGGGACGATCCGACGGTGACACTGGCTCGGCAGAATTTTTCTCCATATGTGGAGGTCAGTACCTTGTCCCTTCGGCTCGGGGGGATGGTGGCTCGGACGAACACTCGGGAGTTCGGACCGAGTGTTAGGACCACACGGTAAGATCTGAGCCGCTCATCACGGCGCGTATCACGAAGTTGGGGGTCCAGATTACGAGAAAACGTTATATGTCGTTTTGTGGGCGTGGCGTGATCTGAGCCATCCATCAAGTTTTGACACGAATTTTGGGACGATCCGACGGTGACACTGGCTCGGCAGAATTTTTCTCCATATGTGGAGGTCGATACCTCGTCCCTTCGGCTCGTTGAGGCGCTCTGGTGACTCGGCAGCTCGCCCTCTGCCCGAGTAGCTCGGTTGCTCAGCCAAGTTGTTCGGTAGCTCGGCTATGCACTCCGGTGGCAGGCAGCTCGGAAGGAACACGTGGTCGTATCTGGAGCGTTTATCACGGCGCGAATCACGAGGACGGGGTTCAGATCACGAGAAAACGTTATCCTGTCGTTTTGTGGGCGTGGCGTGATCTAAGCCGTCCATCAAGTTTCGACACGAATTTTGGGATGATCCGATGGTGACACTGGCTCGGCAGAATTTTTCTCCATATGTGGAGGTCGGTACCTCGTCCCTTCGGCTCGGTAGCTCGGTGAGGCACTCTGGACACCGAGTGATGGAGTTAAGCGCTTGAAACGTCGCAACTCTCCGTTTTGTCGTTTTGCCTTCCTTTAGTGGGCCCTTAAACGCTTAGAGAGCCCAAACGTCGCTCTCTTGGCTATAAGTCCCCACTCCACTCACCCCCTAGCTCATTTCTCGCTTTTACTCTAAATTTTTACTTTTACTCTTAGTTTCACTCTGCTAGCGGTGATTTGTGCTCCAAGGCGGTGGTGCTAGCTGTCGCGTAGGCCAGGCGATCTCCGGCGAAAAAATTCCGACCGTGAACGTCACTTTCAAGTTTACGTCACATCAAGGTCAGTGTTTTTGTCTTAGATATTTATTAGAGATGTCAAGGGTAAACTCGAAAAGTGAGGCATCGTCCTCTGGAGATAGTGGTGCCGAGGAGAGAAGACAAGTAGCGAGCCGGAGAAAGGGGAAGGAAGTGGTAGGGTCGTCTGTGACCGAGAAGAAGAAGGTAGTGGCCTGGTCTCCCGTAGTCGAGGAGATCGTGGAGCCTGAGAGGCGAGCCCCTGAGTCGGGCCGGTATCCTGGTGTGCTGTCCGGTCACGCCGGCATTAGGCAGTACAAGGGTGATCTGCTGAAGAAAGCAATCGTTGGTCGGTTGGCAGCTTACGAGGAGAACGCCCCGAGGGAGGTCACCGAGGTGGATGACCTTGCTTCGGTATTATCCGAGAGGGACCTCTTCCGGATCAGAAAGGAGTTCGCCATCCCTCCGGAGTACAGTCTGATCCTCCCCGGCCCTGGGATGCGAGCGAACACCGAGCTGTCGCCGGACACATGTGTGTTCGACTTCGACTCTTCGAGCGCCGGCTTGCGCTTCCCTCTGCATCCCTTCGTGTTGAGGGTTCTCCACTGGTATTGTCTGGCACCGGTGCAATTTATGCCGAACACCTGGCGCCACGTGCTCGCCTTCTTGCTACAGTGTCGCATCACCGAGGTCGAGCCAGACGTGGTAATCCTCCGGAGCCTGTATCGGATCAACCGGATGTCGAAAGCCGAGCCTCGCTACTACTTGTCACCCCGGAGAGGCGTTAAGCTAATAGAGAATCCGGATTCGATAAAAGGTTGGAAGGAGAAGTTTTTGCTATTGAAAGGGCCCTCGACGTTGGACTTTCCGACTCGGTGGAAGGCAGAAGTGCCGAAGTTTGCAAGGGTCGACCCGGTGCTGACTGCGGCCGAGGAGGAGGTGGCGGCGAAGCTCATTGCTCTCCCAATGTTAAGCTGGAGAAAAATGACTGGGGAGGTGCTACACGGGTCGGGCCTTAGTCCAATCGACCCGAGTATGCTCCTAACATCTCGCTGCATTTTTTTCTTTCAAATTCCTTGTGCGATTTTCTAACTTGTTGTTTGGTTTCGTTGTTCGGAACAGAGGCGCCGAAGATGGACTTCATGGGAATGATGTCTGAGCGAGGCAAGGTCGCCGATGGTAGGAAGAGGAAGAAGCCGAGCACCGGGCTCACATCGGGCCGACCTTCCAAGGCCCCCTCGGTAGTTGCCGACCCTACCCCTGTTCCTCAGGCGCCGTCTCCATCGGTGGTCGTCCTTGTAGACCCGTCTGCCCCAGCCTCATCTACCCCGGCCAGTGAGACCTTTTCGGTTTCGGCGGCGCTGGCTCTACAGGCCCCGCCTCTGACGCCTCAGGCCGAGCAGATCTTGACCGAGGCCCATAAGAAGTTGTTCGTCCCCGACTGGCGGGTGAAGAACCACGACGGCTTTCTTGGTGACTCGCAGATGTGCATGCAGGCCGTCAAGCATCTCGCGACCCCAAAGGACCGAGCCGCTCTGAAGGCAGGGACGACCGGGGACGACACCTTCGAGATCGCTCGGTCGCTCATGTTGGTAAGTATTTTTCTTTGAAAATTCCTTCAAGTCCATAGCTCGGCTTTTACAACCACCTAAGGCTCATTCATTGCAGGCCGCTTGTCACTTCGGCCACCTTGTTCAGGAGTTTGCCGAGCAGGAGAGGGAGCTGAAAGCCCTCTGTGACAAGGACAGGGCAGAGAAGGCGAGGGCGGTGAAGCAGCTCGAGGCGGAGCAGCGCCGCTCGGAGGGCTTGGAGGTTCGGGTTGCCGATCTTGAGACGGCCTTGGAGCGAGCGAAGGAGCAGCTCGCCGCAGAGGTTGCCAAGGTTACTAAGGCTGCCGAGGAGCTGGCCGCGTCGGTGAAAGCCCTGGAGGCGGCGAAGGCGGAGAAGGACGCCGCGGCAGAGGTGGCCAAGAAGGAGGTTGAAGCCGAGGCGAAGGAGCACATGGCTAGGAACATGGAGCTAGCCTATGCGAGAGCGCTTGACCACGTCAAGGCTCGTGTCCCCAGCTTCGAAAGAGTGGGATATCGCCTGTGGCCCGGCGAAGAGGATGAGGGCGAAGAGGAGGAAGGAGAAGAGGAGGAGGGTGATCAGCGGGACGAGGATGTGCCTGCCGATCCCGAGACTGTGGCGGTCGATCCCCAAGCCGGGGAGACGGGGGGCGAGGGACCATCTGGCGAGGCGCTTGTGACCGAACCGCCGCCCCAGGTGGATCCTTGATCTCCCCGTCTTTTGCATAAATCCTTTTTTGCAAAGCCTTATAGCGGACTGGCCACCGCTTCTTTTTGATATGAATGAAAGATTTCTTTTTTTGAATTTGTCCAAGTGTTTGGCTCGGAACTTGTCTTCCAATGGAATGCTTTGGTTTTTCAGATCGTCGAACTTGGTTCGGACGCCGCAGCGGCTCGGCGGCGCGCGGAATTATTTAAGCGATCACGCGAAGCTCGTCTCGAGGGCGAGATTGAGTTGATCAGGAGGGTGCTATTCAACGTGGAGAAGACGAACAGCGAGTTATTGGCTGAGATTCGTCACTTGCAGATAGTCGAAGGAGAACTATCGGCGAGAGAGGATGAGTTAACCTCGGTGCTGGCTGAGCGCGACAAGCTCGCTTCGAAGGTTGAGCAGCTAAGGAGGGTTACGGTCGACAAAAGCATCGAAGTGACCAACCTTCGCCGAATCATAGCTGACTGTGCCGGGGACGCAAGCTCGGCGAAATTTCCTCGGTTCAAGATGTCGGTGAAAGACGATAGTTTGAAGGATAGGATCGTCGAACTTGAGGAGGAAGTCGCTCGCCTTAAACCTCAGCCCGTGAGGATTAACGTCCGAAGCACTTCGTGCACCCGCGAGGAGAGTGAGAAGGGAATCTCCTTCTACGAGCTCGCGACTCGTCCACTTGTCGTTGGGCGGAGTCCGGCCGATGCTCAGAGCGGCGTGGTTGTTTCGTCTAGTGGAGCCTCGGTCGGAGCCATAGTTAGAGGCAGTGCCGAAGAGGCGTCTCAGTTCGTCGGCCTAGAAACGAGCTCGGAGGTTAAGCGGCGCCGACCTCGCGTGTCTTTGAACCGAAGCGTCCCCCTCCCGAAGAGGCGTTGAAAAAGTTGTATTAAGCTTTTTTGAGTTTTTTTTTGTAGTACCTTCTTTTAGAAGCTTGGTCTTGTAACATCATTGAAGTTGTTTAATAAAATTAGGGTTCGTGTGTTTGGAATGTACTGAGGTCACCTAACTTTTGAAACGAATCATAAGAACCAAAAGTTAGCTCCTTTGATTGTCCTAGTTGTAGAATTTTTTGCGGGAGCAACTCCGCAGTGACAAAGTGATGAGGGAGTCTTTCGACGGTTGCGGGAGCAATTCCGAATGGCGAACCACTTTAAGCTCGCTTACGAGCGAGCTGGCGAAGCGGAGTCGAGCCAAGTGTTGGACTCCGAACTCGTCGTTTAGGTTAGTCAACGGTTGTGGGAGCAATTCCGAATGGCGAACCACTTCTAGCTCGCTTAAGAGCGAGCTGGCGAAGCGGAGTCGAGCCAAGTGTTGGACTCCGAACTCGTCGTTTAGAATTTGTCAACGGCTGTGGGAGCAATTCCGAATGGCGAACCACTTCTAGCTCGCTTAAGAGCGAGCCAGCAAAGCGGAGTCGAGCCAAGTGTTGGACTCCGAACTCGTCGTTTAGAATTTGTCAACGGCTGTGGAAGCAATTCCGAATGGCGAACCACTTCTAGCTCGCTTACGAGCGAGCTGGCGAAGCGGAGTCGAGCCAAGTGTTGGACTCCGAACTCGTCGTTTGAGTACGAGGAAGGTAAAAACAGAGAGATACAAGCAATTCACAAGTAAAATATGAAAAAATATCCTTTATTGAAAACTACCAGCCGGCTGCTTCTAAGTTGCGAGCCGTTATTACATTGGAGAAAACAAAATCAAAATACAAGTGAAACGGTTCGACATCCGAAGGTACTTAGAGAGGCGTTGATGCGCTCTCTTGGTACTTCAAATGGTGGTCGGCATTCCAAGTCCTTGGGATCTCTCTGCCTTCAAGATCTTCTAGACGGTAGGCTCCAGGCCGAACTACTTTGGTGATCTTGTAGGGTTCTTCCCAATTTGGAGCTAGCTTACTCATCTGACTGGGGAAGGAGATAGCTAACTTTCTGAGGACTAAGTCCCTTTCTTTGAGATCGGTGGGACGGACTCTCTTATTATAGGCCAGCTCGATCCTTCTCTGATAGCTTTGTTGACGAATGGCAGCTCTCTCACGGAGCTCATCGATCAAGTCCAGATTTGCTCGGAGCTCTCTGGCATTCTGCTCTTCTTCATAAGCAATAAGACGAGGAGAGGGTACACCGACTTCCAGGGGGATCACAGCCTCGGACCCATAGGTGAGGTTGAACGACGACTCTCCTGTGGGGGTTCGTTTCGTAGTGCGGTAATTCGACAGTATGTTCGGGAGCTGATCAACCCATAAACCTTTAGCGGAATTATCCAGCCTCTTCTTAATACCGGAGAGGATCTGTCGATTGCCGTTTTTCACCTGGCCGTTTGATTGAGGATGGGAGATAGAGGAGAAGCGTTGTTGGATGGCGAGGTCTTCACACAGAGCTCGGAAGGCGGCCCCTGTAAACTGTGTTCCATTGTCGGTTATGAGGACTCGAGGGACGCCGAACCTGCAGATGACGTTCTTCCAGAAGAACTGGAGTACTTTGTTCTCAGTGATTGTGGCCAAGGGCTCGGCCTCTATCCACTACGAGAAGTAGTCGATCGCCACGACTAAAAATTTGAGTTGGTCGGGAGCTGGCGGGAAAGGCCCTAGTAAATCCATCCCCCACATTGCGAAAGGGATAGGACTTGATAGGGAGGCGAGCCGAGCTTGTGGGAGGCAACGGATGTTGGAATACTTTTGACAAGAGCTGCATTGACGAACGTGTCGTTCGGCATCTGCTAGGAGAGTAGGCCAAAAATATCCATGATTCAACACCTTCCGGGCGAGGGATCTTGACCCTGAATGCGCTCCGCCTATGCCTTCATGAAGTTCCTGCAAGGCATATGTGGCTTGTTCCGGGGATAGACACTTCAAATAAGGTCTGCCGTCCACTTGTGTGAAGGAGCGTTTGTAGAGGACCCCCTCAATAATGGTGTACCGTTCGGCTCGGGTTCTGACTCGACGAGCTTTCTTAGGGTCTTCGGGGAGGAGCCCATCCCTTAGAAATTCTACCAGGGGTTTCATCCAATTGTCTTGAAGCTGAACAGGCAGTGACTCTATCGAGTCTGAAGTTTCTTCTTCAATGCTCGGCCTCAGGAGCACTTCAATAAGAACGGTCTGCTCGAGACCTTGGAGGGAGGAAGAGGCCAACTTGGAGAGGGCATTTGCTTGGGAATTTTCCTCTCTGGGGATTTGCTGGATAAGTGCCTCTTCGAATAGAGCCATGAGATCTTGGTCCTTGGCTAGATACTTAGCCATTCGGTCGTCTCGCGCTTCATACTCACCCAAGACTTGATTTACGACTAGCTGAGAATCGCTAAAGATACGGAGGCGTTGTGCCCCTGCCTTACGAGCCATGCCGAGGCCGGCTATAAGTGCTTCATACTCCGCTTCATTGTTGGAGGCCTTGAAGTTGATGCGGAGGAAGTATTGGAGAACGAAGTCATCTGGGCCTACCAGAATGACCCCGGCTCCGCTTCCGTCGCTGCAAGAAGATCCATCTACATATACCGACCAGATAGGAGGTCCATTTGTTGCTTGGCTGACCTCGGATATGGTGCTCTCGACGATGAACTCGGCTAAGGCCTGAGCCTTGATCGCGGTCCGAGGCTGGTAGGTTATATCATGCTGGCTCAGCTCAATAGACCATTTCATGAGACGATCGGAGGTCTCCGGCTTGTGGAGGACTTGCTTCAACAGTTGGTCGGTAAGAACGACCTCCGAGTGGGACTGGAAATATGGGCAAAGCTTTCTCGCGGCCATGACTAAGGCGTATGCCATCTTCTCTATCCTTGGGTAGCGGAGCTCGGCATCCCGAAGTACCTTGCTCACGTAATAGATGGGCTTTTGAGTCCTATCTTCTTCTCTTATGAGGACAGCGCTGAGGGTCTACTCGGAGGCGGCTAAGTAGAGGTCGAGGGTTTCCCCGTGAACAGGTTTGCTGAGGAGAAGAGGATTGACTAGGTAAGCCTTTAGCTGGTCGAATGAATCTTATTGCTGCTGACCCCACTCGAAGCCTTTAGCCCCCTGAGAGCTTTGAAGAAGGGAAGACACTTCTCCCCTGACTTAGAAAGGAAGCGACCTATGGCAGGAAAGCGGCCTGTTAGCTTCTAAACCTCTTTCACATTTTTCGGGGGAGCCATGTCCAATATGGCCTTGATCTTCTCGAGGTTAGCTTCGATTCCTCTTTGGCTGACCATGAAGCCTAGGAATTTTCCCGACGAGACTCCGAACGCACACTTGTTCGGATTGAGCCTCATATCGTGCTCCCTGAGTGCATCGAACGCCTCTTGTAGATCGGCCACATGATCGGCCCCATGGATGCTCTTCACAAGCATATCGTCAACATATACCTCTATATTTCGGCCGATCTGTGCTTGAAAAACCTTGTTGACAAGGCGTTGATAAGTGGCACCTGCATTCTTCAACCTGAAAGGCATTACCCTGTAGCAGTAGAGGCCCTGATCGGTTACAAAGGAGGTCTTCGGGATATCCGGGGGAAACATACGAATCTAATTGTAGTCGAGAAGGCGTCCATGAAGCTGAGGAGTTCATGGTCCGAAGTTGCGTCGATCAGGGTGTCAATACTTGGGAGAGGAAATGGATCTTTAGGACGTGCTTTATTCAGGTCGGTGAAGTCGATGCATATTCTCCAATTTCCGTTGGCCTTCTTTACCATCACAACATTTGAGAGCCATTCGGGATAATTGACCTCCTGTATGAACCGAGCCTTGAGGAGCTTGTCCACCTCTTCTTTTATAGCTTGTTGGCGCTCGGGAGCAAATTTGCGTCTCTTCTGTTGAACCGGTCTGGACCCCGGTGCAACACTCAGCTGGTGGACGAGAAGCTCTTCGAAAATTCCAGGCATGTCGGCAGCTGACCAGGCAAAGAAGTCGCGGTTCTTTCTAATACATTGAACTATGTCCGAGGGCAGATGGGAGGGTCTTGCTAATAAAGAACTTGCGGCTCGGATCTTGCTCAGAGAAGAGCACTTCCTCCAATTCATCCACTGGCTCGGACGTTGGCCGGACACCATCTTGGAGGATTTCAAGAATTTTGAGGGAGAGGACCGGACCCCTGGTAGAAGTCATGTAGCATTTGCGGGCCATTTCCTGACTGCCTCTTACTTCCCCTACTCCTGCCCGGGTGGGGAACTTCATCTTGAGGTGATAAGCGAAAGGGACGGCTTCGAGAGCAGCTAGGCCAGGTCTGCCTAGGATCACATTATACGCTGTGGGGACATCGACGACCATGAAGTCCATCGGCTCGGTTCGGTTAGTAGGAGTTTTGCCAGCGGTTACGTCGAGGGTGATCACCACTTCAATAGTCACTGGCACTCCCGTGAACCCATGGAGTTTGTAGCCGGTGGGCTTAAGTCTGTCCCGGGATAGTTTGAGTCCTTTGAAAGCAGCGAGGAAGAGGATGTTAACAGAGCTGTCATTGTCTACCAGGATCCTCTCCACTTTAAAATTCGTCATATGGAGGTTGATGACTAGTGCGTCACAATGGGGGGTTCGAACACCTTCAAGGTCTTCATCTGAAAAGGTGACTGGTACTCCGAGGCCTTTGGGAGGGGGCATGCCATGTACTGAGTTGACTTCCCTTATGAAAGCCTTTCGAGAGGAGTTGGAGGTACTTCCCATGGGGCCTCCATGGATGAGATGTAGGATGCGTTCCTTTTCGAACTCTGGAGTTTCATCGCGTTCAGGATACTTGTTAGCCCCCCGAGGGGGAGGAAGGTCGGCTCGGTCCTTTCTCACGAATTTGGCCAGCTGCCCCCTCTGGATGAGGGCTTCTATCTCGTTCTTCAGGGCCCGACAATCATTGGTGTCGTGGCCATGGTCCCGGTGATAGCGACATCACTTCTCTTTGTCCCTCTTCTTGCCAGTGGTGTTCATTTTCGGGGCAGGAGGTAGCACCCCTTCCTTCTCAACCTCCATGAGAATAGTGGAAATGTTGGCATTAAGATGGGTGAATTTTTCGAATCTGGGAGGAGGGCGGCGCTGACCGCTATTATCCTTTTGGAGCTTCTTGGCTCCTTCTTCTGTTCCCTTCCTCTTGGATCCGGAGGTCCCCTCAAAGTTGGGGCGGTGCTCAGCTTCCTCAGCCCGAATATACTTCTCGCTTCGGAGAATGAGGTCGGAGAAGTTCTGCGGGGGCTTCTTGGCAAGGGAGGATCGAAGACTAGAGTTAAGGACATTCGACTGGAATGCCGCTGCAGCGACCGACTAGTCGAGGAATGCGATAGACCTGGCTTCCGCGGTGAACTTTTTCACATAGTCTCTCAGCTTCTCACCCTTCTTCTGGTTGAGATAGAGTAGCGAAATGCTGGTCTTCTCAGTTCGGCGGCTACTCACGAAATGGGTGACGAAGAGGGTCTCGAATTGCTCGAAGGAATATTGAGGATGGGGCGAGGCGAGAGTACCATTCCCGGGCCGGACCTTTAAGAGTAGCGGGAAAGGTCTTGCACAGCAGAGCATCGGAAGCTTGGTGGATTAGCATGAGGATCTTAAAGCTTTCGATGTGGTCGACGGGGTCAGACTCCCCAGAATAAGTCTCGAATTGGGGAGCCTTGAAGCCTATTGGAACGGGCACCTCCATGATGGTTCGAGAGAAAGGGGGTCGGTTCGGTCGGAGGGTCCTTTCTCTACGCTCCTCTTCCCGGTCTAGCTTACCCAAGCGCCTCTCCATCTCGTGGAGACGACGGTAAACGGCATCGTCCCTTCGATGGTAGCCGAATGAGTCTCTGGACTCGTCTTCATATGAAGGGGAGCGGGGGCTACGACGGCGGTAGCTCCGGGAGTGGCGAGGGCTAGGAATGTGTTGGTAATTGCTAGGAGCTGGGGGAGGAGTTAAGGACCGATGGCGAGGACTTTGGACCCAGGGAGGAGGAACCCTCTGGACATTGTTGTTGTTGGGATGGAGATTAAGGGCCTGCAAGATGGTGTCTTGGAACTGCTGGAACTCAGCACGGGTGATGGGTGCCTCATTGTTCCTCGGAGATTGCCGACCAGCAGGAGACTGGGGTCTTCTCCCATGGTGACCTGGGGACTCCCTCCGCCCTCTGCGAGGAGGGGACCTTCTATATTCTCGACGATGAGGAGATCGCTCATTTGGATGGTGTTGGCGGGAGGCTCCCTCTCGGGCCCGCCTTTCATCCAAACGGCGGCGAAGATCCTCTTCTTTGCGCCGGTTGTCGAGGGTGTTGCGGAGGTCGTCTGATGCTCGGGGATTGTGAGATGCCATGGAATCAGTAGAGGGGTTGTGCGCGGAGACGTGATTATGTTGGAGGGGTTGTTTCTGAGGATCGGGAGCCCCCCATGCCGGCATTCTGAGGCCCGGCTTGACCCCGAGGGGGTTGAAGATTCTGAGGAGGTTGGTCTTGCTGCGGGGCCAGATTAGGCTGAGGAGAGGGTCCCGTTGGCTGGACGGTTTGGAGAGGGATCTCCTGTTGTGGCTGAGGAGTGGGTCCACGGTTGGACCCTCTTGATCTTAGCTTTCGGGGAGGCATGGCTGGGCGGATCTGACCAACGGGAAGAGGAAGTGCTGCTATTCACTGTTCCCACAGACGGTGCCAATCTGTTACCGCTAAATCTGGTGTGGGGGTAAACAGATAGTATTTGTGGATTCTTGGAAAACTTGAATAGCAAACCTGAAACCTGTTCCGCCGGAGTTTGACAGTTGACTCCCGTCGTTCACCTGCAAGAGGTGTGAGACACCGGGGTTGATCCCAGCGACGCACCCTTCGATACTCAAGTCAGTAATCAGGAAGATTATGAGAGAGCGTAAATTGGCAAAAGATTGATTAGCTCTTAATGGTGGTGGATGGGGGATATTTATAGCTGCCTTCGGGATCTAATTAGGAATGTAATCCCTGTGATTAGATAAGGAATGTAATCCCTAATTCCCAGTAGAAGGATAGATGTGAATTAGGGCCGTTAATTAATATTAATCAGAAACCATAATTCTATCCTGCTGGACCGGGTTAACCGCGGGTTAAAACCCGCACCCAGTTGAGGTGGATCCGTTCGCGGGTTATTGGGTCTTTGGGGAGAAGAACCAGTAACCGCGTCAGACCCATTTGTAGGTGAAATTACCATTTTACCCCTGAGTTTTAAGATCGTGCCCGATTTGGACGGTTCCGATTTAACTCTATTTTTAGCCATATCAATGACTAATAAGAGCATCTGCAGTCGTTGTCTAAATATCCAAAAAATGAATAAAAACATCTGCAGTCGTCTTCTATTTATCCATTTTTTGGTATTAGAAGAGCAGTAGACAGCTATATTTGGCAGCGGATTTGGCAATATGCATATTATTGAAATCGGATGATGATTTACTGTCTGTATGTCGGACGGCATATGATTTACCGTTTAGAAGGAAAAAAATTGAAAAAAAGCCTCAGTTAACTCTAATGTTGACATTTCAGGGGAAAAAAATGATAATAATAGGAAAGTGGCCTAGACGGGAGATGATCTCCGGTCCTTAGGTTTTTTGTTTGTTTTTTTTTCATTCATACGTAAAACAAAATTAAAAAAATAAAAAATTAAGGAATTTTTGTGTTGGACGGGAGACCATCTCCCGTCCTTCGCAAATTTTTTTTTTTAAAATTCATCAGATAGCAGATGATTTGTCGTCCGATAATTTTTTTGCAGTCGCTATTTTCCGACGGTAGATCATCTTCCGTTTCGTCAAAAAAAACTCATTTTTAAGTTTTGACGACTGCAGCGCTACCCCTAATTGCTATTTGTATATAGAAGTAGGTTTTTGGAAGTGAGTGAATTATATAGAAATAGTGATTTGTGAATGAGTTATAGTGAATTAGCACATTTGTGATTGAGTTATATGGAAATAACCCGTCAAAAAAACATACCTTGAGAGCCACCCATACTCCGCCTCCCGAAACTGCTTAATCCTTGTGTCGAAATGCTCCTCCCACGCCTGGAACTTAATCACCCTCATATAATTCAACATCTCGTTGGTAGCCTTCATCCTCTTATCCCTCATCCCCATCAAATTAAACTGATACCTATTATTCCTCTTGGTCCCAAACACCACAAACGTCAACAACACGGCAATCCCAACCATCGCTGTCAGTACAGATGCCCCCAAATAGAAATACAGCAACCCCAACGCCACACCTACCTGCAGCGGCATCAACCATATATAATGTATCTGCAGCATCATATCGGACAGCTGCTGCGCGTCCACCGCCATGTAATTCACAATCATCCCCACCCCATGCTTCTGCCGTGCGGCTGTCGACAGCCTCAGTCCCTTTCGGTACAGCAAGGTGATCAGAGTTGACCGAATCATCATCCCGAGACGCTGGGAGTTGAAGTTATACTGGTGGGAACAGAGGACCTCGAAGCATTTGGCGGAAAGGAGGATCGCGCAGAGGAAGTATCCTTCGTACGGGGAATTGCGTTTGCCGCCGGCGAAGGCGATGAAGCGGTTGATGAGGGTGGGGCCGACGTACATGACGCAGAGGCGGGCAACGGCGAGGGAGGCGGTGAGGAGGAGGTGCGGCCAGAAGGATTTCAGCAGGGCGGTTCGGACCGGGTGGCCGTTTCGGGTCGGGTTGTCGGGCCAGTTGGACCGGAAGGTTTGGTAGAGTGATTCGGCGCGGTGGTAGGGTGCCAGGGAGGGGACGTCGGAGAGGTTGATGGCGGATTTGTAACCCTTGGATAGGAGGGAGTTCATCCAGTGCCACGTGGCACGGGATAAAAGGGAGGCGGTGAAGTAGGCTGTAGTACCGTCTTCCTGTTCGTCGTTTTCGGTCGTTGTTTTCCCTGCGGATCTGTTGGTTGGTTCGAGGAGGAGTACTGTCACTCCGGTCGCGCCGTCGATTGCGATTAGGAGAAAAAAGATTGAAACAGGAAGGAAAGCGAGGGCGACGTAGTCATCGGGAGAGATGACTTGTTCTTCTTCTTTGAGGAGGAGGCGGAGGATTGAGGAGGCGCAGAGGAGAGAGGTTAGGAGAAAGGAAACGATCCAATAAAGGCGGAGGTTGAGGGGGTGAGAGCCGGCGCGAAACCGCTTCTCGTGGCCGATGATCGCTGCGGTAGCGAAGCTGGCGATAAACCGCAAGGAGAGGAAAGTTAACTCGACGGGGCGCCACGCCGAGTTAGAAGATATTCGACCCGCGGTGACCACGAGAAGGACGACGTACGCGGCGGCGGTAAGGCTGGAGAGAGAGAGGGAGAGCTTGAAGAGGAAGCTCGTCCGTACGGTTGTTGACGACGAGGAGGAGGAGTTGGCGGCGGCGGCTGCCAAAAGAGGTTTGGTGACGTCAGGGGTGACGTCACGGCGGCTGTGGCGGTGGGAGATGAGTTTTCGGACGGAGAAGAGGAGGAGGGAGAGGAGGAGGAGGAGATCGGCGGCAGAAACGATGAGACGTTGGGGACAGGGGGAGAGGGCGATGAATCTGAGCCATTGGGTAACGTCACCGGTGGTAGGCGGTGAGCAGGTGAGGGAGGTGAGATAGGACGACGTCATGGCCGCTCGCCGTTGTGAAGGCGAGGGGGGGCTGGGGTTGCGGAGTAGCTTATGATCACCGGTTAAGAAGAAAGGATTGACGGGATATAAGTAAGGGAAATACTATTCATTATTATTAATATAAGTAATGAAGGAATGGGGAGGGGGAGTATGTTAGCAGAGAAGAGTGAGGTGGATGGTGATGAGCCACAAAAATTTGAAAGGTGAATTGAATTTTGGGGAAGGAAAGTTTGAATTGTCTTGATGATGAACTAATGATTATTAAAAGAGAGGTAGAGTACATAATGTAGAGGTGAACTGTCGTCTCGTCTTTGACACCGTAGACCACTACTTAGGCTGCATGTGGTTTATTATTTTAAAAATTCATTTTAAATATAGTTTTTGAAAAAAAATTTATAAAGTTATTTTTTTTATTTTCTAAAACAAAATATTGTTTGATAAACTTTTTTCATAAAATGATTTTTAAAAAATTAAAGTATAAAAGGCGTGTGATAATTGTATACAATATGTACGTATATATATAATCTGTATTTATGTATACTAGTATAATGTACGTGTGATGTACGTTTACAAAAGTATATTTATCAAATTAAATGAATATATATCAAATAAGAAAAGAAATAATTCATATTTGAAAGTTTTGATTTAGGCCATAAACACTGCTTGAGAAAAGGAGTGCCCTTAGAGCAAGTTTCTCAAGCAGTGTTTATGGCCATACAGTAAATTCCTGGTCTAAAAAAAAAAATAAAGGAGTACCCTTAGAGGACGGCAAGTAGAGAAAACAAATGATAAAGGAAACATGAATATCAAAGAATAAGGACATGGTCAAAGACAAGAAACAAAGCAAAGAACAGGCAAAATATTCAAAGGTCTACAGTAAATCACGCATGTAATGAGTGATATTAAGATCAAGCAGAAAATGCAAGTTATTAAGTATTTTATTAATCTATCTAATGCACGTACTACTGTGTCCCATTCCACATGTTCCGCACAACACACGGTGAACGCTTTAGACTGATGGTGAATTCACGGTTTATGTACTCGGCCCATAAATCAGTATATCATGTTCGCTATCAGTCAAATTAAATGAATATATATCGAATAAGAAAAGAAATAATTTATATTTGAAAGTTTTGATTTAGGCTTTACGTGTGGTGCATGCTTATATTTGTTGGATATAGTTTGAACATGTATTGCACGGGTTTGTTTGGTTATAAAGTTAGGGTTTGTTTGTTTACAAACCTCAACTTTCACATTAAAATAATAGAGATCATATATTATATTATAAATAGATAGATAGATAGTAATTTACACGTGTGATGCACAATTAATATATTAAAAAAATTAAAGTAAAAATCTAACATAGTGAAGACTCGAACCTGAGACCTCCTTCATATTAGTTATGCACGTGCAATGCACGGGTTGGTAGATTGACAAATGACACTAAGGTGTTCTCCAATTATAATATTAGAGATCAGAGATATGTATATACATAAATATTCTTTATTGTATACTATTATATATAATGTATGTATGGGTTTGGATGTATATATGTACAGTATACATACTCTGATACATACATGTTGTATACATATACATACATACGTACTAATATATAATAATATAAAATAATTTATTATCTTAAACATATAATTATAATAATATATATGTAATAATAATATATTATAATTATATATATAACAATTTATTATAAAAATAATATATTATATAATAATATATATAAAATAGTATATATAAAATAATAATATATTATAATAATAGAATGTACATAGAATAATAATAATAATAATAATAATAATAATAATAATAATAATAATAATAATAATAATATATATAATAATAATCAAGATAATTATTATTATTATATATATATTATATTATTATTATTATTATTATTATTATTATTATTATTATTATTATTATTATTATAATCTCTACTACTATAATGGGAGAACCCCTTAGTCCTTAATCCAACACGTGCAACGCACGTGTTGGAAATTTTTTTTTTCCCCTTTTCATTCCCCACCCCCCCAAAAAAAAATTTCCCCACGTGCAAATCACGTAATTTTTTTTCCCCTTTTCATTCCCCCCTAAAAAAAAAATTCCCCACGTGCAAAGCACGTGTATAATACTAGCGTGCATCGCACGTGCAGTTACTAGTATATATGAAGGGAAAAGGGGGTATGAGCAACTTGCTCATTTAGTAAATAAGCAATTAAAGATGTGTCATACATGTGATTGGAAAATCATTAAAAGGTTTAGTTGTCCAATGTATCACATACATGCCACATAATCAATTGCTCATTTACTAAGTAAGCAAGTTGCTCATATCCATTTTACCCATATATGAAAAAATAATATATTATAATTATATATATAACAATATATTATAATAATAATATATAATAATATATATGTAATAATAATATATTATAATTATATGTATAATATTTTTTTATAAAAAAATATTTTAAAATAATATATATAAAATAGTATATATGAAATAATAATATAATATTATAATAGAATATATATATATATATATATATATATATATATATATATAATAAATAATAATAATAATAATAATTATTATTATTATTATTATTATTATTATTATTATTATTATTATTATTATATACATACTATTATATATACATACATACATACTGTATACATACTATATACATGCATACTGTATACGTACATAATGTATACATATATACATATACATATACAAATAGAGTATGTTTGTTGGGAAATGAAAAAAAACTTATCTCAGAAAATAGGCTTTGAGTATGTTCTGTTTTCAAAAAACTCATTTAAACATAGGTTTTGCGTGTGAAATTTTAAAATGAGTTTTCGAAAAGTTTGTATCCAAACAAAATTACCATATGTTTTTGTTGCCGCTAAATTCGGTGTGGGGGCAAGCAGATGAATTTGTGAGTTCGTAGAAAACCTGAATAGCAAACACCTAACCTGTTCCGCCGGAGCTTGACCGTTGACTCCCGCCGTTCACCTGCAAGGAAGTGCGAGACACCGGGGTTGATCCCGGCGACGCACCCTCCGACGCTCAAGTCAGTAACCAGAAATGATTATGAAAGAGCGTTTAACTAGAGAAAGATTGATTACCTCTTAATGGAGATGGGTGTGGGGTATTTATAGTCGCCGTTGGGATCAGATAAGGAATGTGATTCCTGTGATCTGATAAGGAATATTTTCCTAGTAAACAGATTAGGAATGTAATCCCTTAATTCCCGGTGAAAAGATAGATGTGAATCAGAGTCGTTGATTAGGATTAATCAGAAACCCTAATTCTATCTTTTCTGGACTGGGTGTGTTTCGGGTTGGGACCCGTACCCAGTTGAGGTGGATCCGTTCGTGGGTTATTGGATCTGTGAGAAGGAGACCCAGTGCCCGTTTCGGACCCATTTGTATGTGAAATTACCGTTTTACCCCTGAGCTTTAAGATTCGTGTCCGATGTGAACGGTCCCGATTTAATCCTATTTTTAGCCATATCACGAGCCCCCCACTCCCGAAGACTGAGTTTGATCAGCCTTTGAGGAGTAGTTTTACTGTTTTAATGGCGTACGGGATTTTATCGGTGTTCTTAAGGGAGTTTGGAATCTTGCTCGGGGTGTAACAGTGTTATTATGGGCTTGTAAAATGCCCAAAAATATTCTCAGAATTTTCTGGATTTTTGGTGATTTTTCCAGATTTTTCTGAATTTTTTCTCATTTTTTGAATTTTTTATTCATTCTCCGAATTAAATAATTAATTATCAAAAATATTAATTAATTATTCTAATTTAATAATTATTTTTTCAGAATTTAAAAATATTTTTTTCCTGAATTAATAATTATTTTCAGAATTTTTAATTAATTTTTTCGATTTTTTTATTATTTTTTTGGATTTTCTAAATAAAAAAAACAATTAAATAAATAAATAAATAATTTAAATATTACCTGGACACGTGGCAGATTTCTGGCCGTCCATCATGACCAGATGAGCACGCATCGTGAGGCAGATCGCGATCTGGACACGTGGCGAGTTTCTGGCCGTCCATCATGATCAGATCTGCGCGCATCGTGAGGCAGATCACGATCGGGACACGTGGCGCGTTTCTGAGCGTCGATCGTGTCGCGATGCGAATTTTGAGACGATCGGACGGATCGTGTTGGTCGGTCTGTTTTTTTCTCAATTTACAGCATCGGTAACCCGGTACCTCGGCTCGGCGCTTCGGCGAAGATGCCTCGGTTCGGCTAGATGCCACGTGGCAGTGCCACGTCACTTTTTTTTTTTTTTTTTTTTTTTTTTTTTCGCGCTGCTGCTTCTCTTCTTCCCCTCCATCTTTCTTCGCGTCCTTCTTCTCTTTCTCTCTTCTTCAGCTCTCCCCCGACCTCGTCCCCTCTCCTCCATCTTTCAGCTTTGCCTCTCCTTCTTCGTTCTTCGTTAGCTCGCGGGAGATGTCGACGGGAGGCTCGGAGCTCGCCATCGGAGCTCGGAAGCGACGAATGGAACTCGCGAAGGAGGAAGGCGGAGCTCTTCGGCATGGCGAGGAACTTGGAGCTTCGGTTCGATGGGTTCGACGAGGAGCATGGTGGAGCTCGGTGCTGGAGATGAGCTGAGTTCGGCGTCGGAGGCAGTTGTAGCTTCGGCTTGGCGAGGATTCGATGGAACTCGTCGGAGCTTTGGTGCTCAGTAATGGGTTCGGCTCGGCATGGAGAGTCGACACTTCGGCGAGAGTGGGCGACGAGTGGAAGTTAGCTTGACGATGGGAGACGAAGCTTCGGCGGAGCTTTGCCGAGGAAGAAGGCTGAGCTCGGAGGTTGAGGAGTTTGGAGAAGCGAAGTTTGGTACTGTGGAGAACTGGGTTCGACGAGGAGCTCGAAGACTGGCCATGGCGGAGCTTGGGGAGAGAGCTGCGCATGGGGAGGTCGGTAGTGGTCGAGCTCTGCTCTGTGGGCTCGATGGTCGAGCTTCGGCCATGGCGGGGCATTTGAGAACTTCGCCGAAGGAGGAGGGAGCTCGGTGAGGCTCGTCGGCAGTGGTGGAGAAGAAGGTCAGTACTGGAGCTCGCGGTCGGGAGCTCGGCAATGGAGTCGAGGTCGACAGAATTTGGTGATGGCGTTGGGTTCTGAAGAAGATGGGTTCTTCTTCTTTTATTTTTTTTGGCGGGAGAGTGTAGGGGAGAAGGAGGAAGGGTTCGGGTTGGGACCCTAATGGGTCCGACCCGACCCTTCTTTCAATTTTTTTTTTATTTCTCTCTCTCTCTCTCTCTCTCTCTCTCTCTCTCTCTCTCTCTCTCTCTTCTTCCTTGTTGCTCGGCTAATGCACCCGGTTCGGCAGATCCGAGCACGGAATTTGAGGAGAATTTTTTTTTTTTCACTTTGCTGTTCGGTAGGTCGGTAGCTCTCAAATCCGAGCTACGTGGCTCAATCTGGACGGTTGATCACGATCGTGGCACGAATCACGAGACAAGAGGCACGAGTTTCGAGAAAACGTTATCTTGTCGTTTTGTGGTGACGTGGCGAGATCTGAGCCGTTCATCATGTTTTAGTGCGAATTTTGAGACGATCCGACGGTGAGATGGGATCGGCCGAATTTTTCTCCATATACGAGGGTCGGTACCCCGGTACCTCGGCTCGGATCGGCACCTCGGATCGGATCGGCAGCACCTCTGAGGAGAAAGAGGAAGAGGAGGAGAGGCATTTGGGTTCTCTCCTCTGCCTTGTTCTTTCGCACAGTGGAGAAGAGGAGAAGTGCTGGGTACTTTTTGGAGAGGTGAAGAGGAGAAGAGGAAGGGGAGGAGAGGCAACTGGGTTCTCTCCTCTGCCTTGTTCTTCCGCTCGGTGGAGAAGAGGAGAAGAGGAAGGGGAGGAGAGGCAACTGGGTTCTCTCCTCTGCCTTGTTCTTCCACTCGGTGGAGAAGAGGAGAAGAGGAAGGGGAGGAGAGGCAACTGGGTTCTCTCCCCTGTCTTGTTCTTCCGCTCGGTGGAGAAGAGGAGAAGAGGAAGGGGAGGAGAGGCAATTGGGTTCTCTCCTCTGCCTTGTTCTTCCGCTCGGTGGAGAAGAGGAGAAGAGGAAGGGGAGGAGAGGCAACTGGGTTCTCTCCTCTGCCTTGTTCTTCCGCTCGGTGGAGAAGAGGAGAAGAGGAAGGGGAGGAGAGGCAACTGGGTTCTCTCCTCTGCCTTGTTCTTCCGCTCGGTGGAGAAGAGGAGAAGTGTTGGGGAAGAAGGAGAAGAATGAAGGAGCTAAGAAGGGTAGGGGTCGGACCGTAGGTATCGGATCCGACCCCGACCGTTAGCCTCTTTTTCTTTCTTCCTCTTCATCTGCTTGCTTTGTTCGGCAAATCCGAGCCCGGGTTTCGAGGTACATTTTTTGCCGCTCCGCAGTTGGGTAGATTGGCAGATCCGAGCTGCAGGCTCAATCTGGACGGTTGATCACGATCGTAGCGCGAATCACAAGACAAGAGGCACGAGTTTCGAGAAAACGTTATCTTGTCGTTTTGTGGTGACGTGGCGCGATCTGATCCGTCCATCACGCTTGAGTGCGAATTTGGAGATGATCTAACGGTGAGATCGCCTCGGGACGATTTTTTGCCATATACGAGGGTCGGTACCCCGGTACCTCGGCTCGGCGCATCAGGGCTGTTTGGCCGAGGTGCTGAATTGTCTGTTTTGAATTAAGTGTTCCTTGAAGATTCCGCCCCTTCGTGCTCAGTGGCTCGGCCGTTCGGCTGAGCTGTTCGGTAGCTCGGCTGTTCGGACGGCTCGAGCGTGAGGAGAAGCTCGGTGAGTTGATGAAGGGGATGAGTCGGCATATGGAAGAGGTGATGCTCTGCTTGGCTTTTGGAGATTTTTGAAGAGGAGCTCCACTCCTAGGGGTGGAGAAGAGGTGCTACGAAGATCCTCGTAAGAGCCATGGGAAGACCCATTCTTTGAAGTGAGCGCAAGGAGCAATTCTAAGAGAGTTTTAGCTCCGATCTCGTCGAGAAGAGCTGTTTGAGAGACAAGTTTGAGGAGGAGCTCCAGGAGAAAGTTGTGCTCCGAACCTGTGGAGAAGAGCTCCGCTTTGGAAGTGAGTGGAGTGAAGAGCTTAACTTGTAGAAGAGCCATCTGGAAGAGGGGTTTGAGGAGCGACTCTAGGAGAAAGTTGTGCTCCGAACTTGTGGAGAAGAGCTCCGCTTTGGAGGTGAGCGGAGTGAAGAGCTCGGCTGTAGGAGAGCCATCTGGACGAGGAGTTTGAGGAGCAACTCTAGGAGAGAGTTTTAGCTCCGAATTCGTTGGGAAGAGCTCCGCTTTGGGAAGAGCTCCGCTTTGGAGGCGAGCGGAGTGGGAAGCTCGATTTGTAGAAGAGCCATCAGAAAGAGGAGCTTGAGGAGCAACTCTAGGAGAGAGTTCTAGCTCCGAACTCATTTGAGAAGAGCTCCGCTTCGGATGCGAGCGGAGTGGGGAGCTCGATTTGTAGAAGAGCCATCTGGAAGAGGAGTTTGAGGAGCAACTCTAGGAGGGAGTTTTAGCTCCGAATTCGTTGGGAAGAGCTCCGCTTCGGATGCGAGCGGAGTGGGGAGCTCGATTTGGAGGAGAGCCATCAGGAAGAGGAGCTTGAGGAGCAACTCTAGGAGAGAGTTCTAGCTCCGAATTCGTTGGGAAGAGCTCCGCTTCGGATGCGAGCGGAGTGGGGAGCTCGATTTGGAGGAGAGCCATCAGGAAGAGGAGCTTGAGGAGCAACTCTAGGAGAGAGTTCTAGCTCCGAACTCATTTGAGAAGAGCTCCGCTTCGGATGCGAGCGGAGTGGGGAGCTCGATTTGGAGGAGAGCCATCTGGAAGAGGAGCTTGAGGAGCAACTCTAGGAGAGAGTTCTAGCTCCGAACTCGTTTGAGAAGAGCTCCGCTTCGGATGCGAGCGGAGTGGGGAGCTCGATTTGGAGAAGAGCCATATGGACGGTTGATCACGATCGTGGAGCGAATCACGAGACAAGAGGCACGAGTTTCGAGAAAACGTTATCTTGTCGTTTTGTGGTGACGTAGCGCGATCTGATCCGTCCATCACGATTGGGTGCAAATTTTGAGATGATCTAACGGCGAAATCGCCTCGGGACGATTTTTTGCCATATACGAGGGTCGGTACCCCGGTACCTCGGCTCGGAGACTCAGTGCTGTTGGCCGAGGCGCTGAGGCATTTTGGAGGAAGTGTTCCTTGAAGATTCCGCCCCTCCGTGCTCAGTGGCTCGGCCATTCGGCTGAGCTGTTCGGTAGCTCGGCTGTTCGGATGGCTCGAGCGTGAGGAGAAGCTCAGTGAGTTGATGAAGGGGATGGGTCGATGAAGCTCTGCTCCTCAGCTCGGGAGGATGGGTCAGCATACGGGAGAGGTGAGGGGCTCTGAAGTTGTCTCTATTCTGTTTGGTTTTGGAGATTATTGAAGAGGAGCTCCACTCCTAGGAGAAGAGGTGCTGGGAAGACCCATTCTTTGAAGTGAGCGCAAGGAGCAATTCTAAGAGAGTTTTTGCTCCGATCTCGTCGAGAAGAGCTATTTGAGAGACAAGTTTGAGGAGGAACTCCAGGGGAAAGTTGTGCTCCGAACCTGTGGAGAAGAGCTCCGCTTTGGAAGTGAGCGGAGTGAAGAGTCTTGACTTTGAGAAGAAAGAGGAAGGGGGGGGAGAGGCATTCGGGTTCTCTCCCCTGCCTCGTTCTTTCGCACAGTGAAGAAGAGCAGAAGTGTTGGGTACTTTTGGCGGGAAGACTGAAGAAGGAGAAGAATGAAGGAGCCAAGAAGGGTATGGGTCGGACCGAGGGTATTGGATCCGACCCTGACCCGTTAGCCTCTTTTTCTTCTTGCTCTTCATCTGCTTAGCTGCTCGGTAGATGCATCTTGTTCGGCAGATCCGAGCACGGATTTTGGGGCACATTTTCCACCACTTTGCTTCTCGGTAGATGGGTAGCTCAGCTCGGATGGTCGTGGGGGCAATTCGGAATGGCCATCTTCCTCCGGCCCGTTTAAGGACGAGCCGGTGAAGTAAAGTCGAGCCATAGGACCCTGACCATCGTGAGGTTAGTTTGAGGGATGCAGGAGCAGTTTCGAATGGCGAGCTACTTCTAATCCGCTTAGGAGCGAACTTGCGAAGTAGAATCGAGCCAAGTGTTGGACTCCGATCCATTCAACGGCTGCAGGAGCAATTTCGAACGGCGATCTACTTCCGGCTCGCCTGTAGACGAGCCGAGGAAGAAGTGTCGAGCCGAGTGCTGGACTCCGAACCATCGTGTGGTTAGTTTAAGGGATGCAGGAGCAGTTTCGAATGGCGAGCTACTTCTAATCCGCTTAGGAGCGAACTTGTGAAGTAGAATCGAGCCAAGTGTTGGACTCCGATCCATTCAACGGCTGCAGGAGCAATTTCGAACGGCGATCTACTTCCGGCTCGCCTGTAGACGAGCTGAGGAAGAAGTGTCGAGCCGAGTGCTGGACTCCGAACCATCGTGTGGTTAGTTTAAGGGATGCGGGAGCAGTTTCGAATGGCGAGCTACTTCTAGTCCGCTTAGGAGCGGACTTGCGAAGCAAAATCGAGCCAAGTGTTGGACTCCGATCCATTCAACGGCTGCAGGAGCAATTTCGAACGGCGATCCACTCCTGGCTCGTCTGAGGACGAGCCGAGGAAGAAGAGTCGAGCCGAGTGCTGGACTCCGAACCATTGTGAGGTTAGTTTGAGGGATGCAGGAGCAGTTTCGAATGGCGAGCTACTTCTAGTCCGCTTAGGAGCGAACTTGCGAAGTAGAATCGAGCCAAGTGTTGGACTCCGATCCATTCAACGGCTGCAGGAGCAATTTCGAACGGCGATCCACTCCTGGCTCGTCTGAGGACGAGCCGAGGAAGAAGAGTCGAGCCGAGTGCTGGACTCCGAACCATTGTGAGGTTATTCAACGGCTGTGGGAGCAATTCCGAATGGCGAACCACTTCTAACCCGCTTAAAAGCGAGTTATTCGAAGCAGAATCGAACCAAGCGTTGGACTCCGGAGCCATCGTTAGAGTTTAGTGAGTTGCGGGAGGAGCCATGTAGAAGAAGCTGGACTCCGAACCCAGAGAGATAGAGGAGCAAGGGCAATAATTTTCAATGAAAAGATAAGTTTTATTGAAATAAACTAAGTGGCTGCTCCAATAGGGCGAGCCATTATTACATGCTGTCGGCCGAGTTACAAGCATCGGCCTTATTGAAAATCAAAATCCTACTTCTACAATAAGGTGAGGACCTCTTGGGAGGAGCTGAGTCTTGAAGTTCGGCGGGCCTTTCTGTTCGTTTGGAAGAGGTGGTGATCAGGTGAGGAGCTCGGCCCCCTCTTTTTGGACGAACTGGATCAGGTGCCCCCGCTGTATGAGTTCTTCGATCTCCTCCTTGAGAGCCCGACAATCATCCGTGTCGTGGCCGTGGTCCCTGTGAAAGCGGCACCACTTATCCTTATTCCTCTTCTTGCCAGGTGTATTCATTCTCGGGGGAGCGCGGAGTAGCCCTTCGTTGTCCACCTCCATAAGGACTTCTGATATGTTGGCAATGAGGGGGGTGAACTTCTCAAACCGAGGAGTCGGGCGACGCTGTCCATTGCTGTCCTTCTGGGATTTTTGGGAGCCCTCATCTTCTTCGGTCAGCTTTCGTTTCGTCCCTGAGGCAGACCCTCCGAAGCTTGGAGGGTAGGCGGCCTCTTCGGCACGAATGTACTTGTCACACCTGAGAAGGAGGTCGGCAAAGTTCTGTGGAGGCTTCTTAGCAAGAGAGGAGCGGAGGCTGGAATTGAAGACGTTGGATTGGAAGGCGGCTGTTGCGACGGATTGGTCGAGGGAGGCTATAGTCCTGGCTTCAGCTGTGAACCTCTTCACATAGTCTCTTAACTTCTCACCTTTCTCTTGCCTAAGCTGGAGGAGTGAAATGCTGGTTTTCTCCGTGCGCCTGCTACTCACGAAGTGGGTGATGAAGAGTGTCTCGAACTGCTCAAAGGAGAATATGGAAGACGGTGCGAGGCGGGAGTACCACTCTCGAGCTGGGCCCTTCAGTGTCGCGGGGAAGGTTTTGCAGAGGAGGGCATCGGAAGCTTGATGGAGGAGCATCAAAGTCTTAAAGCTTTCGATGTGATCGACTGGATCGGTCTCCCCGGTGTAAGTCTCAAATTGGGGAGGTTTGAAGCCGAACGGGACTGGTGCATCCACTATGGTTCGGGAGAAAGGGGGTTGGCTAGGACGTAGGGTCCTCCCCCTAAGCTCCTCTTCTCGGTTTATCCGACCCAGGCACCTTTCTACTTCATGAAGACGGCGGTACATGGCGTCATCCCTCCGACGGTGATCTGCCGAGCCTCGAGACTCATCTTCATACGAAGGAGAACGAGGGCTGCGGCGATGGTAGCTTCGGGAGCGACGAGGACTTGGGGTACGCCGGGAGTTAGTAGGAGCAGGACGAGGAGAGGGGAACCGTCGGCGAGGGCTTCGGACCGGGGGAGGGGATGGAGCCTTGGGTGCGTTGGTGAGAGCTTGTAGGATGGTCGCTTGGAACTGCTGGAACTCGGCACGGGTGATTGGTGCCTCCTCGTTCTTAGGCTGCTGCCGACCCACGGGGGAGCGTGGCCTTCTTCTGCGATGCTCGGGGGATTCCCTTCGCCCCCTACGGTTAGGAGACCTTCTGTAATCCCGGTGACGGGGAGATCGTTCACCTGGACGATAGTGGCGGGAGGTTCCCTCTCGGGCCCGTTTTTCGTCCAGACGGTGACGAAGATCCACGTCCTTCTTCTGCCGACTCTGAGGATTGTGTGATGCCATGGAATCCGTAGAGGCATTGTGTATAGAGATGCGGTCTTGGTGGAGAGGTTGCTTTCCACGGGAGCCCCCCGCACCAGCATTCTGAGGTCCGGTCGGACCCTTGGGGGGTTGCTGATTCTGAAGGGGCTGATCTTGCTGAAGGGGAGGTCATTCCTGCTGCAGAACGGGTTGGTCAGGGACTGGCTCCTGCTGATCGGCGGGATTGGGCCCACGGTTGGACCCCCTAGATTTGGCTTTTCTCGGAGGCATGGCTGGAGAAGATCTAGTCGACGGAAAGAGGAGGGGCTGCTATTCGTATGTTTTTCCCACAGACGGTGCCAATCTGTTGCCGCTAAATTCGGTGTGGGGGCAAGCAGATGAATTTGTGAGTTCGTAGAAAACCTGAATAGCAAACACCTAACCTGTTCCGCCGGAGCTTGACCGTTGACTCCCGCCGTTCACCTGCAAGGAAGTGCGAGACACCGGGGTTGATCCCGGCGACGCACCCTCCGACGCTCAAGTCAGTAACCAGAAATGATTATGAAAGAGCGTTTAACTAGAGAAAGATTGATTACCTCTTAATGGAGATGGGTGTGGGGTATTTATAGTCGCCGTTGGGATCAGATAAGGAATGTGATTCCTGTGATCTGATAAGGAATATTTTCCTAGTAAACAGATTAGGAATGTAATCCCTTAATTCCCGGTGAAAAGATAGATGTGAATCAGAGTCGTTGATTAGGATTAATCAGAAACCCTAATTCTATCTTTTCTGGACTGGGTGTGTTTCGGGTTGGGACCCGTACCCAGTTGAGGTGGATCCGTTCGTGGGTTATTGGATCTGTGAGAAGGAGACCCAGTGCCCGTTTCGGACCCATTTGTATGTGAAATTACCGTTTTACCCCTGAGCTTTAAGATTCGTGTCCGATGTGAACGGTCCCGATTTAATCCTATTTTTAGCCATATCAGTTTTGATTTTAAAAACTAAAAACTGTTTTTAAACCCGATCTGTCACGCCCCGCTTCCCAAAAATACGGAATACGAGCACGTAACAAAAGCCCGGCGAATGATTATTATCATCCTTAAGCTGTTTCAAGAAATCTTTACAACATGTCACAGTAAAATCAGAGTCGGAAGCCAGAAAAAGATCAACCACATGCACTTATGAACCAAATACCAACAAGAATACTTGAAATAAAACACATTAATCTCAAATATTCATGATCTGAATCACACAATAATCTTGGGTCACATTGCCCAAATACAAGGAATAATACAAGTTCAAAATACAATATTGTCCAAAATAAGTAACAAGAATAGTAATAGCCAAAATTTCAGCCTCTAGCCTCTCATCTTGCTAATACCTTTAGGAACCTGTCCTCCAAAATCTGCAATACAACGAATGCAGGAAAAAGGAAAAGAAGAAAACGCAGTACCCGTCAATGGCAAGTCCGGGTCACAAATATAATAGGATACAAGCACATGGACACTATCTAATCACAGGATATACTAACAGGTAAAGGTAAATATATGTCAAATATAAAGTCAACAGGTAAACAGGTAGCATGTATAAATATCAGGTATTCAGGCAATCATGTAATCATGTATCAAGTATCAGGAAAACAGGTAACAGGAATATCAGGTAACAGGTAACAGGTAACAGGTAATCATATATTAATATCTTGTATTATTACTATCTAGGTAACACTTCATGTGCCATCTTTTTATCACATGGTTGTTACAGTCAACGCAGTTTCGCTTTAGATTTCGTAGTGGACCATAGCAGGGCAATATACTCAGGTACAGGAAACAGTAATCCAAATCATATACCAAATTCCAAATAATCCAAACCATATACCAAATTCCAAATAGTCCAAATCATATACCAAATTTTAAATATGGAAAACACGGGCCCCCTTCCGAGTACACGTTTCTGAATTATCCACTACTAGATCATTCCCTTAAACCCCGGCTTATTTCTTTTATAATTAAGATCATCAACAGGCATGAGAGTGTACTAAATAATGTCAAACTAACAGGTTATAATCAGGTTTAGACTCAGGGAATTAGATCAGCAAGTATAGGTGCAAAACATTCACAAATACGAGCAAAATGGTGTATGTTTGTAATCGGGACAGCAAGACTAGTCTGTACTAAAACAGTGATCCAAAGATCTACAGGCATGAAATTCATAATCCGTCAAAGGATCTGGAAACTAGACTTCCACACGCTTCTAACGGTTATAATAAATCCATATGCTATTTCACAACATCTCGACTCAAAACACAATTCAACACAGTTTTCATTACAGCCAGAAAACAGGGGAATAACTTAAACCACATGAAAACAGCAGGTAAAGTCATCAATTAAATCCACGAAAATTCTGGGATAATCCCTTATATATATAGTCTCAAAATATAGATTTTCATATTTTTCCAGAAAGTATAGATATGTTTTCAAAAATAGAAAGTAACACATAACATAGTTTTGATGGATCTGGAATTCTTCAACACCGCTGTACAAAATCATGCATATCTTGCACACAGCGCATCAAAATCCACTTCCGCCAAAACGGGATGAAAGTAGATAAAATTACCTAACTTTCATATCTCACATGAAATATTCATACTGTAGCGCCCCGAATTTTCTAATATAATAACTTAGAAAATACGTGGCACAATCCCAGCATCCACTTCAATGTAACAATAAACACAACCAACACCACTAAAATTTTCAACTTTATTACAACAAATCTTTTACAAAACACAGCGGAATTCAAAAACAAACTCAACTCATGATTTCTTTTTATTTACAACACAAAGCATCTCAAATATGTCTTTACAAATTTACACCAAACTCTTTTATCTCAAATTGCATCCCACCTCCAACTCTAAGCAACCTGCATCATGTGAGGCTAGAGATGATCCCTAACCCCCAAAACTAAAGGGGTTAGCCATAAATGGTGTGAGTGACATAAAACAATCAATATAATTTAATCATAAAACGTAAAGTCATCATCAACATGTATTAACACAACAATAAATGAATAAGGAATAACCGAGATGTAAAGCATGAAAACATCATAGAATGCAAACAACAAGTGCATCTAGTCTAAAGGTCAAGTGTAGGAAAACTGGAAAACACATGCATAAAACCAAGTCAAGAAAACACAATTTCTATATGCGGACTCTCTAATGCATACTTGTCGAAGTCTATGCATCCCATTCTACATAGGTTCGGTGCAAGCCCTTAACGTCTCCACTTCATATGGGTTCAATCCCCGCTATGCGACTAATCTTAACACGATGACTACTACGAGATAAAGATAAACTGTGAGAATTAGCCCATGCTTGATAATTCCGGAGATGGATCCCTCATCTCAGGCATTTTACCTGGATAATTCCGGAGATCATCCCTCATCTAAACATTGACACATCATCACATGAATACCCCATGTGCGTCGCCTCGACTTCGATAATTCCGGAGTTCAATCCCGCATCTCAAGCACCACTTGGATAATTCCGGAGATATATCTCTCATCTTAGGTAATTTACCTGGATAATTCCGGAGATAAATCCCTCATCTCAAGAAAGTTACTTGGATAATTCAGGAGATTAAATCTCTCATCTAAAGCCGTAATGAGGTGCATAACTTATGTTCCCGTTCATCTTATCACCACTAGTGCCTGTCCTTATTATTTGTGGTTTATTTAATTACTCAACGAATCTCCTAGAGTCGGTGTACCCTACCGGGATAACTCAAAACTGAATAACTGAATATGCCTCAACGGGCCTCAACAAAATAACTTAACAAATATCTCAACACCGGTATACTAGGGTCACCTACCTCTAGAGACTCAAACTCAAAGGTCTAAACAAATTCCACTAAACAAAAGTGGCTCAACTGAACATCTTAAAACCAAATATTGAACTGAATATCTCAAAATCAAATACTGAACTGAAGATCAATTATAGACTGAATTATCTGAAAAACAATCATTCGAAGTAACACTAAAGTTACCAAGATCCTTCAGTACCAGTCGACTTATACTGTGGTAGGTCGACTGTCCAGAGGACAAATATCCAAAATTCACAAAAATATACTAAGTCATATCAGTCGACCTAAGGGGTCACCAGTCGACTACATAAAGGCCAAGTCGACTGTCCCGAAGGGACTGAACAAATTTCACACAATAGAATTCTCAGTGAACCAGTCGACTGAACAAAGGCTAAGTCGACTGTCCAGAAAGAAAATCCAGAACTTTAAGTAAAATAATTCTAAGCACTAACAATCGACTGTAAAAGTCTTGGCAATATGAAAGTATGAAAATATGAAGATATGTGCACATATGTGACTAGTGAAACAGTATAGAAATCTGAAAATATATACCTTTTAAATATGAAATTAATACATTGAAATTATTTACCTTCTAAGCATGGAATTATTCACTCCAAAATATGAAGCATTTAACTTTCAAAATCTGAAACCATTTAAAATCTAAAATCTGAAACTAAACTATTAGCAGTCAAAAACCGAAATCAAGTATAAATCCAATCTTAATCAACTCAATCTCCACCCACTTAAATCCCAATTCCATCTTAAACTAATCTGTTAACCACAACAACCCCATAATGTAATTAAAACTAATTCTTAGTTATGCCACCAATCTGAACCGAAATTGACTTAATTAGGATTATATCCTAATCACTTAACAAGCAAGCAATGTCTTGATACCATCATCAAGCCAGACCCGATCGTCTCTTCACAGACCCGCATACACAAACAAGATCAGATCTGATAAAAATACAGACCCGACATAACAGTAAAATAAATCCTATAAACTGAGATTTAATCAACTACAATTTTCTATTTTCATGCATATAATTGTCTTTCAATCTTTATCTTTATCTCAATACCCATCAGCAACTACTCAAATTCATGGTTACATTACATGATTTTTGAATCAATAGGGTTCTTGGGCTAGTTATGATTTTTCAGTATCATATGGATGTTTATTCCTCCACAAACTAACATAAGGTGTTCTCAGTTCTACTATAAGATGTACAATACATCATTACAAACATACCTGGTTATTACTTACATCTAGAAACATGTCATAATAGATTTATGAAACAAAACAACCAAAGTTTAATTAGGTACACCCACATACAACATTCAAAGAACAAAACAAAACAAATTACATCATGCACAAAACAAAATAGAACCAAACAAGTCACTCACAAAATCAACACAAGACAATTTCATATTACTCACAAAATCAAACAATAACACAAACAATGTCACTCACCTTTGGTTTTAGAAGAATCCACGAAAAGATCTTCCTTTTGCTAGATCCAAAAATCCTCCTCCCGATCGCCAAGGAAATAGTAATATATTAAATCTGGAGTTGTGCAGCGAATGACGGCTGCACACCCTCTTTTATACAGTCCGGGATTGAAAGAAATTAGGGTTTTGAAGTACTCTTGCAAAATAATCCTTTTTCAACTTATTACTTCACATATATAACCTTCTTTAGTTAAAATAAGTTAAATAAATCAAAACTAAATAAAATCCTTTTACCACTAAGTTTTCCAACAATCCAGCACGGTCCAGAGATAAGAAAATCCCGGATTTACACTCAGGGTGGCGATTTTGCACAAAAGCCCTCCCTTTTGTAATATTTGCAAATACATCATAAAATACTTATAAAAATCTAGAAAAATCAGAAATAATATCTAGTAATACATATTCTATTTTCCAATCAAATAATTTGACCTTTACCTTCCAGAAAAACATTTGCACTAGATTCTACATAAATTTCATATTTGCAAAAACACCCTTTTTGTTTAAATCTTCAACAAATCGACTTTAAATGAAATCTAAATATATTTAAATTTAAATGCTAACCATGGGAAACCAAAATATCAGTAAAAAAACGAATTTTCATAGTTTATTTAAGATCCAAACGACTTTTTACATAAAAGCCCCTCTCTTTCGAGATATTTGTAAAAATAGTTTCTTTATTCAGAAAAATCCCAAAATTTAGAATAAACTCCATAATAAGTATGAGAACTTATTAAAAATATAAAATTGTATATTTACACCCAAATTATTTGCACGTGTTTCGCACGTGTAAAAGATAAATCTTTTAGAAAATATTTATTAAATTTCCAGTAAATCATTCTAATTCATTTTCAAATATAAAAATAATATTTGAAAATACGGGATTCTACACATACAGTAATTAGAAATAAGGTGAATACGGCATTCAACATACAATCACACGCAGTTTATAGCAAAAGCGATCTATAGAAAAGAATGTAAGGCATCACTCAAAACTCATCTTTTAATTACCACAAAAATCAGAGAACTACCTAACATCATGGTGAAACACTGGACCAAATCTTGTGGCATGAAATTATGTCTAACTTGGATCTTGAAAATAAATTGGTGATAAAATCTACCCCGAAATGAATCTGGGAACTACCGGCATACAGTCACTAAAATAATCACAATTAATTCATACGAACTTCAAACGGGGTGAAATCAGTGGGATTAGAAATTAGATTCAATTCTCTACAATTTACTCAGAAATAGCCATGTTGAGATTCGGACTCTAATTCAGGTAAAACAGCAATCAATCCAGTTCAATCCAAATTTCCAGATTTCTCAACTAAACTTCAAAACGTCATAACTTCCTCAAAAATCATCCAAACTCTTCCAAATTCAAAACACTGTATACCCACTGTCCAAATGTCATAATGGAGGGTATCTAACATGTCAAAATCTAGTATTTCTCATATGGGTGTTCAAACATACATCGGGTATACAATATGTCACACACGCAATAACAATCGCGTTTGGGTGAATCCTAAGGCACATCCCTATCAAACTTCATGTCCTAAGTCGTCTATAGCCTGTTTTAAACCTTAGAGACGAAACCCACAATTAAAAACATGATCTTTGTCCGTCTCTAGTCTCAACCTATCCTATGTGTGAACTTTCTACTTGTATCAACCTAAAAAATTTAAGTACAAGTTACTTGCCTCGTTGACGAAGAACACGATGCTACGAAGCCTAGCAATGAAAACCCACGAACAAAAGTCCTTCCACGCACAATTTCAAGCGAACCCACGAACCGAAACTTGCATACGATCGTCTCCTTGAAGCACGAACTCAAGCTACCCACAACTCCAAATCAGCAAGGGATGAAGAGGGGGGCTGTTCTTGAAGGTGGGTGCTGTTTGGGTTGGTTTCGGCCACAAGGAAAGAGAGGGAGACGAGGTTTTGTAGTATGGAAGAGTGGAGAAGGGTTGAAGTGGGAGATGTGCAATGGAGGAGGGCCGGTTTTGGGGTTTGGATGATCAGGCCGGGAGTGCAAGGAAGGGGGAAGCCAGTTTGGAGTCTTGAAGTGGAGGCCGGATTCAAAGAGTAGGGAAAAAGAGATTAGGGTTAGGGATTAATAGATGTTAGGAGTATATATAGGAGATCAAATGTGGGTTAATGGGTAGTGGATATCAATAGGAAACAATAGGTATACAATTGGGTAATGGATATTGGGTAGATTTCAAATGGAGATACAAAATACAATGAATCCTATGGCTCCTAAAAATCTCCTTAAGGGCCAAAAATCTTAAATTGGTCAAAACTCTTCTAAAAATCCACCATGACCCTAAAATAATATTTATACATGAACGGAATTTAGAAATTGAGAAAAAGAGCTCAAAATATCGAAAAACGGCCAAACGGCGCACAAACAGCAAAAAGGAGATCAAAACTGCCAGAAAAATATTATAGAATAAAAATAATTAAATTTATTGTTCCGAAAATACAATGGAAAATAATAATTCACAAAAATGAAAAATACCCTCAAAAAAATACCAAAAGTGAAAAACAGGGGTTACACGATCCAAACGCACCCTTAATGTTGGGTTGGCTTTATAAAGGGAAAGGTAGATTTATTTCATGATTTTTTTGGTAGTGGTGACAACTTTCCCTTTCGTAGAACAACTAACTTTTTTAATCTCTAATCTCTAATATTATGATGGAAGAAGATCTTAGTGTCATTTGTTAATTTATCAATGTGTGTGATGCATGTACATAACTAATATAAAAGATGTTTCAAGTTCGAGTCCTCACTACGTCAGAATTCTTATTTTAAAAAAATATAAAAGATGTTTCAAGTTCGAGTCCTCACTACGTCAGAGTTTTTATTTAAAAAAATATTTATTAAGATGTGCATTGCCCGTGCATAACTACTATAAAAGAGGTTTCAGATTCGAGGTCAGACGTCACGCCCCGCTTCCCAGGATACAAGAATACGAGTACGTAACGTAGGCCCAGCGAATGATGTATACACCATCCATAAGCTGTACCAGACCAACTCAGCAATAAGAAAAACAAAGATACAACCATGCAGGAAAATATAATCACATGAAACGAGATGAATTCCAATAATAATGAAATAAACCAACAGCATAAATATCCAACATCCGGGATCAAAACAAAACTACGGGTCATAGAGCCCAACAAAGTACAAGTTTTAACAATGTTCAATAAATAAATAGCAATAAGTAAAATTAAGCAGCGGAGACTGGATCCATTTCTAGAAATGTTGCTCACCAATCCATTCGGAAATAGATTCTTCAGCACCTGTAAATTCCTGGTCTAAAAAGAAATAAAGGAGTGCCCTTAGAGCAAGTCGTGGACGGCAAATAGAGAAAACAAAGGATAAAGGAAACATGAATATCAAGGAATAAGGACATGGTCAAAGATAAGAAACAAAGCAAAGAACAGGCAAAATATTCAAAGGTCTACAGTAAATCACACATGTAATGAGTGATATTAGGATCAAGTAGGAAATGCAAGTTATTAAGTATTTTATTAATCTATCTAGTGCACGTACTACTGCGTCCCATTCCACAGGTTCTGCACAACACACGGTGAACGCTTTAGACTGATGGTGAATTCACGGTTTGTGTACTCGACCCATGAATCAGTATATCATGTTTGCTATCAGTGTTTCTCATGCAGTGTTTATGGCCATACAGTACAGTTAGTACAGTAGTGTCCGACCGAGTACAGTCTCCGATTGTTCACTATCAAGTCATTCCATATAATTCCGGCTTGTTATCATTTTAATTCATCATATGTGAGCATGAAAGAGGGTGTCAATGTTGTTCAAAACTATGTGTGACTAATTCTATGCGTTACAGGCAAAGCATGAAGCAAACAAATCATTTACACACATATTACATGATCAGGACAGCATGACCTTGTTGTACTAAAACATGGATTGCGGGCACTACAAATTAGCAAAACTGAATATGCCGGAAGATCTGGAAAATAGACTTCCACACGGTTCTAGCGAGTATAATTAAGGTATACAAAAGGTATGGGAACTAGGGTGAAAACTCTATACTAATCAGATTTTAAGTCCAGGCAGCATGCAGTAGGTTGTATTCAACTAATTGTTTCGGGTCAGAGAACTCATTAATAAAATCTATATAAATTCTGGGTGATACCTATGCATGTCTAGGTCCAGCCTAAATTATTTCAGATTTTTCTTATACTATTAACAGGGTCAAATAAAATGTAGAACAACAGAGAACACATGAAATTATGGGTCTGAAATTACTAACATAGTTGTATTAAAGTGATGATATCTAACAGATGACAAATTGGAATTTAAATCCAGACCAGGGAAAATTTATCTAGACATCAAGGGCTACATTTTATGTTTAGTAAGTTCTTTTAAATTATGTCTCTAGCATAGTCAAAAATCTATTTCAAAATGAAACATACAGCAGTCTAGCAATTGTCTTAGCATGATTAGGTAAATAAATAAATCATATAATCATATAAAGCATGCATTTTTGTGATCAAGTGAATCCTAGGTGTCAACATGCAATTTATAAGGTTCATGGTACATTCATTACAGTCATAGTGTCAATTCATCAATTAAAACCGAATCAGTACATTCATGTCCATTTCATCAAGCAGTTCTAAGTACAAATCTAATTATTTTAATTGTGCATATGCATGAAACATTGAGGACTGGGTTAAAGATCAAAGAGATAGCACGAAGTTAAGAGTATGTCAGGTTAGCTCGTGTAAACTCTCGATAATCTTAACGGAATTGTCAAAAGCAGATTTTTGATAATAAAATGGACGGATCTACTTGCATGAGATCAATTAATCTTTAACACAAACAATAAAAAGGGTTCAAGAAGAGACTTGCATGTTATTGCAGATATAATTAAAAAAATAGAATAACGGGATCAGAATCCCTGGCAAAATCTCCCAAAAATATGGCGAAGAATCAACAGCAACAGCAAGATCCTAGAGCAATTTTCTCACACCAAATCGGGACAGAACGCAGAACACCGGAACTGGATCTGGCGCACACAGAACACGAAACACCAAAACAAACCAATAGAAACTCAGTTCCACATCGGATCTGGCCCAAAATAGTGGATAGCAAGATCGAGAACGGCTGCGGCAGAACACGGGACAGCGAAATCAGCCCAATGGAATCCCGAACTCACACTGGATCCAACCGAACAGCGGACAGCAACCTGGATCTGGCGCGGTCGAACACGAAACAGCGGGGACGACCAATTAGTGGTCGTCTTCTTCCTCGGCCAGGAGAGAGAGAAAGAAACGGTAGTGACGGCGGCGACTCTGCGGTACAGCGGCGGGGGCGAAACGGCATTGGTACCACGGTTGGGAAGCGACGGCGGCGATGACAACCATGACGAACACCGACGAAACTCTGTTTTTGGCGGAAAACAGAAAGCGGCGAGAACGACGCTCCGGGACTCGAACGGCGGTGCTAGGGAACTCTGATGAAGCGGCGAGGGATGACGAGGGCAATAGGGGTGCACAGAGATGTGATAGGGCGATGGAGAGGGAGTTACGACAATGGATGAAAACTCGGCGATGGGTTCGAACGGATGAACGGCGATCAACGGAGATGATGGAGAGGACAATGAAGACGGGGGGAAGATGGGGATGATGATGATGGTGGTGATGGTGGTGAAGGATGATCGAAGCAAGCAATGGGGTAGGGGATATGCGGTTGGGGTGTTTTTGGGTTCAACAGAAAAACAGAGAGAGGGAGAGTACGGAGAGAGAGAAAGCGGCGGAGAGAGAGGGGGGTTATTAATTTGGGTTTAATTAATATGGTATTTATAGGGATCCAGAAATTTGGATTTTGGGTCGATATATTGGGTTCTGGGTATCGGTTCCGGCTCTAAAAAGAGACAAACAAATGCAATGAGACGAGACAAACACAAAGGAGAACAAATCAAATTCAAAGTAGAAAAGAGCAAAATTCACCAAAGAACAGAATCCAATCAAAAAAACACAGATTGATCTAGAAAGAACAAAAGAATCCAAGAAAAGACAAAATACTCCATAACAAAAGAGTTCAAATACAATAATCAAAAGAACACAAAATACAATAAAATCTGAAAATAGGGCTTACATCAGATTACGTCGAAATTTTTACTTTAAAAAATATTGATGCTGCTTGTTTTCGATGCGGGAGCAACAGGTGTGAGTTCTTATAATTTGTGAAGGGGAAGGGACGGATCTCGACCCCGGCTCAGGTCGGTTCCTGGAGGTCGGCTCGGAAGAGCTGCTGGAGCTCAGACGGCCGGGATACCTGTAAAAGGCCTAGAAACACCAAGAGAAATCCCGACGACAGGCCCTCCGATGATCTAGTCAGTCACTGGAAAAGAGACTAAGCAGCTAAGGTTCAAGTGAAGAAATATTGAAGTGAAGACCTGTTTGTCTGTGGGCCTAAAGTGGTAGAAAGCCCGTTGGACCTGTTGACCTGATGATCTTGGATGAGCGAAATCTGAGGAGATCCGACAGACCAGCATGGGCCACGTCATTTATACCACATCATAAGCCTCCACTCCTGGAGGGCTGTGCACACTAGCCATGGAGGAGTAGTTCGTCCGTGTGAGAAGAGTAGAGAGGAGTGTTTTGCGAATATGAGATGGTGAGTCCCTGAGAAGTGTTTGGGGTCGGCACCGAGCTGGGCATGGTATACGGCCTCATCGAGGTCCATGCCGAGCACCGAGCTTGAGGGGTTGGTGCCAAGCGTCGAGCTAGGAGGGTCGAGGCCGAGCATGCCGAGCGAGGCACTTTTTGAGAGGGAGCTGTGGCGATGCTTGAGGTTCATGTCGAGCTCCGAGCTTTGGGTCGGCGCTAAGCGCCTCGATAGAGGCATTTAATGAGAGAGCTGTATCGATGTTCGACGTTCATGCCGAGCACCACGCTAGAGGCATTTTATAGGAAAAAGTTGCATCGATGCTCGAGGTTCATGTCAAGCTCCGAGCTTGGGGTCAGCGCCGAGCGCCTCGATAGAAGCATTTTATGAGAAAAAGCTACATCGATGCTCTAAGTTCATGCTGAGCTTCGACCTTGGGGTCGGCGCCGAGAACCTCGATAGAGGCATTTTGTGAGAGAATAGCTGCATCCATGCTCGAGGTTCATGCCGAACGTCGAGCTAGATGGCCTTGCGTTTGAGGTAATCTTGTGAAAATGCTGGGTGCTTGCTCGAGATCCAATGCCAAGCGTCGAGCCAGGTGGCCTACTTTTGGGGCAACCTTGTGGAAATGTTAGGTACCTGCTCGAGATCCATGCCGTGCGTCGAGCCAGATGACCTTGCCTTTGAGGCAATCTTGTGGAAATGCTGAGTGCCTGCTCAAGATCCATGCCGAGCGTCGAGCCAGGTAGCCTGCTTTTAATGCAATCTTATGGAAAAGCTGGGTGCCTGCTCGAGATCCGTGTCAAGCATCGTGCCAGATGGCCTGCTTTTGAGGCAATGTTATGGAAATGCTAGGTGCCTGCTCGAGATCAATGCCGAGCGTCGAACCAGGTGGCCTTGCCTTTGAGGCAATTTTGTAAAAATGCTGGGTGCCTGCTCGAGATCCATGCCGAGCGTCGAGCCTGGTGGCCTGCTTTTGAGGCAATCTTTTGGAAAGTTGTATCCATCCTCTAGGTTCGTGCTGTGCGTCGAGGCAAATGACATTGGTGACTGGCAAAAGCCTTGCTTCTCTGTTTGGCGTGCCCGAGGTACACGCTGAGGCTCGATCGTTTTGGACTTAGGGAGAAACTTGTCTTGTAGAGAAATTGGGCTTTACATGGGCTACTCATGCGGTGACACGTGTAACGATGATGTCATGTTTGAGGATTTCGAGGAGTCACTAGTTTCACTATATATCCCCTACCCCTCTCCTCATTTTTCACCTTTTGCTCTCTCTCTCCAAATTCCCAAGTTTCCTCTCTAGCATAGTTCAGTCACCGACGGCGATCTTTTTTCGGCAACTTCCTGGCATTTCGAACAAGTTAGTTTCTTTTCATTATGTCGAAGGCTCAGTCTGGTTCGTCCGCCACTACATCGGGTCAAGATGATGATATAACGCCCCTGCCCCAACTCAGATAATTTTCTACAATTTATCACACAAATTATTTATAGTATAGTACAACTGCCCACCACAGGCTGCCTCTCAAAAGGTGGTTAACCAGATTGGTGACTCTTGATCATAGGCTATATTATTTATTATTATTTTTTAATCTATTGTATTCCCGATATGGGACTGTTTTATTCAATCTCTCTCCTTTTTCTCCCGTGTACAGCAGCCAACCCCTTGGTGGGCCCCTGTCCACGTCATCAAGGCAAGCAGCTGCGCTGCTCCACTTCTCAATTGGGTGGGCCCCCATGGTGACGTCATCAGTGATGTTACCGAAACCACATAGCAAATCTGATGTTTCCAAATTGTGGGTCCCCCCTCAATTTACTTAATTACACTTTTTCCATTCACTTTATATATATATATATATATATATATATATACATACATATATATATATATATATATATATATATATATATATATATTACTATAGTATAACTCTTGAAATTACGGGGTGTTACAGTTGACCCCCGTCACTCCGACTCAACGTCATAGGAAACAGTGGAGAAGGTCTACGAAGTCACGTCGCTTCACAGCAGAAAGCCCTTCATAATGGAGTCGAGCGAATCTGAAGGGAGCATGCGCAGGGAGGGTGACTAGGACGAAGTTGTCGGTGGTGTGGAGGAAGATCAGCTGATTGAGGGAGTGATCGATGGCGAGGGAATTGAAGTTATCGAGGGGGACGAAGAAGTGGAGGACGAACCATTGTCAAAAGACGACCCTCTGGCCCCTTTAGCAACGCGCTTTCCCCCGAGGGGTCCTCGTGTCTGACAGAGGAAAATGAAGTGGATCCTACCGGACAACCCGGACGTTGACTCCTGAAGTCAGACTCGATGTCCCCTTCACAGTGCTGCTGTGCTCCATTAGAATGTACCCGGACGATGTGGAGGAGTTGGTCTGATACGGGGAGCAACCGTCCTCGCTTGGTCGACAGAAAATTGTTATGGACAAAATGCTGACTGTACTGACTGCGGACGACCTTCCGGTTATCCGAGTCAACTACTTCATTGGTCAGGAGTACGAACTGTTGATCCTCAGCCCCGGGCTCCGCCCCACCGATAACTTGGCCCCTTGTTTCTGTATGTTTCCGGCAGATGCGTTCAGCTTAGGTTTGCTTCTGCCAATCGACCCATTTATTCAGAAGGTTCTAAACTGGGCATCGTTGAGTCCGATGCGGTACGGGCCCTACTCTTGGAAGCAGATCGTGTGCTTCATGCTTCTTTGCTAGGAGAGGGGCATACCCCTGAGGTTGAAATACTTCCGAGCGATCTTGGGTACTAGCTCGTCTGGCGAGTACGAAGGGATCTACTACAGCTCACCTCGCCGAGGGAGGAGGGTTGTACATGGGCATCCGGACTCCATTAAAGGGTGGAAGGAGAAATATTTTATCATTCGGAGCCTGACTCCCTGGGTGATACCCACGATGTGGAGTTTTTATATGCCTAACCTCAAGGGTCCTCACAAGCCCGATTTGACGACTGAGGAGTGGGCAGACATTGAGCGGATATGTTTGGGCAACAACATTGGTTGGCCGAATGTAACGGAGAAGCATCTGGGTCGGATCGGACTGGGTCCCACTCATTCCAGTATGTCTTTTGTCTAATTTTCCTTCAAGTGTTTTCCTTTGTCGTATAACCTTCTCTTTTTTGCAGATATGGACAACTCGGAGATCGCTGCGAGGAGGGCATTGTTAAAGAAGAGGAAGGCCGAAAGGGCCAAGTAGGGGAAGCAGGGGAAGGTCCCCACCGAGGAGGTTTCAGAGAAACCTTCCCACCCGATGCCGAAGAAGCAGAAGGCCTCCAAGTCGGGTCCAAGCTCCAGTAGCCTGCGGGTTACTGAAGTGGTGAAGAGTGGTCTCCCCCCATCGCTCCAGCGGCCGAGGAGATCGTAGGCGATGCGGGGCTTCTACCATGGGCCCCAAACTGGGCCATTAGGGTTGGGGACACATTGTCGAAGGGTTCCGTGGCCATCGAGGTGGTCGAGAAGCTCGCCCCACCTTGGGACCAGAAGGCCTGGGAGTGCGACACCATTGAGTCCAGCTACATGAAGTGGGCTATGGAGAGCATGCAGGTACCTTCGTTTTGTCCCTTTTGTAGTTTATTCTCTGTATTTTTCCAAGTCTAATTCCCTCGGCCACAGACTTGCATGGAGGGAACTCAGCTGATGAAGATGCACCATCAGGAGGTGAGGAACGCTCAGCGCTATGAGTGTGAGATGAAGGACGTTAAGATAGCGCAGATCGCTATGAGCATGAGATGAAGGATGTTAAGATAGCACAGATCGCTATGAGCGTGAGATGAAGGACATTAAGATAGCGCAGATGGCACTCGAGGTCCGCAACAAAGCCCTTCAGGCCGAGCTGGCTAACCAGACCGATGCCAGCATGAGGAGGGAGGGCGAGCTGAGGAAGGAGGCCGACATACAAATAAGGAAGGTTAAGCAGGCTGGTATAGATGAAGTCATTGAGGACCAGGATGAAGTCTATACCCTAGCGATCCGGCATGCCAAGCGCTACCACCCAGAGTTAGATCTTAGTCAGTTTCATTATGACATGGAGCTGCCCGAACACCCTCTTACTCCCGGGGGTGGTGGTGACGATGACGTTGCGACGACCGACCCAACACTGAGCCGCCTACCGAAGAAGAGGTTGGACAGTAGTAGCATTTGTTACTTTCTTTTCCTCCTTTTTCTGTTCGTATTTTGTAGTCGCCGACCGCGAACTGGCCACCGCCTCTTTCTAAACACTCTTTTGAGTAATGAAAAAAGTTTTTTGGCCAAACCTTTTGACTTGAATTTTGGGTGTGATTAGTCATTTGAAATTTTCTGAATTTTAGCCAAGTATATATGGCTCGGAATGATGTTTCTCTGGTTGCCTCTGCCAGATAGATGCGACTTCGGGAGTAGACCTCGGTCATGCTGGGATGGCACAGCTTAGGGGTAAGGTCTTGGCCTTAGAGTCCGCTCTGACCCGATGCCGCAAAGAGACTCATGATCGAGACGCAACTCTCCAATACTTTATGGTTAAGTCAAAGGGACTTAGCTTGGGGCTAGCGCGTTTAAAAAAGCCGATAGCCGCCCATGACTTGGGAAGTGCGAAGGTTGTATTTTTTATGGCCAACACTTCTGCTCGGCGACCGTCGTCTGAGTCCTTCCTTTGGGACGTTATTGTGGAAAAGGAGTTAGAGGTACAACGGTACAAGATAATGCTCGGAATGTCAGGGTCCCGATCCATTTCTTTTGAAAGCGCTTGTTGTTTCGCCGGAGCTTCGTTGCCGGCCCGAGAATTGGGCCAGCGGGGCCCTACAACTCATAGAGATCGGTCACGAGTGTGTCTACTTTGGCGGCACCGGGCGATCTTGTGGAGGACCCAACTCGCTCGGCTGGCCTTGAGCTGGTCTGTATTAACCCTGTGCTCTGTGACAAGAGCCCTAGATCGATTGTGAACGATGTAATGAGGTTTCTCCTTGTAATGATACACTTTCCTTGGTTGAAATAATAATAAAAGAACATGATTGTATTGGTCTTTCGGGGGTTCTTTTATTGCGTGCATCCATCTGAACCCCGAGTATGATTCTTCGTCGTCCGAACCGAGGGGTGAGGACTTGTGGAACATCAAAAGGACCGAGGGATCCCGAATGACTGGTAATAAAGGATGTTTCGTCTTCCAATGCAATAAATGCGTTTAATAGATGTTTCGACTTTCCATGCCATAAATGCTCATCTTTGTCGCTATATAATCCTCACCTTCATTTCATTCCTCACTTCACTATGAGTACTCGTCACTAGGTGGCTCTCCTACCACCCTCTGAAAATTAGGGGTAACAGTGATGAATGCTGTTTTATCCTTAGTTGCCACGGGTGAAAGGGGGATCGACTCGGAGTGCGCGCCGAAGGCGAGTATCAAAAATAAAAATCTTGTCCGAGGATCCCCATGGCTGGTGGCTCTCTAACCACCCGCTGATAGCTAGGGGTAGCGGCGATGAAGGCTGCTCTACCCTTGGCTATTAGCGGGTGAAAAGGGGGTCAGCTCGGTGTGCGGGGCTCGGAGGTCCTCATTGTGGGCAAGGACAGCAAATCAAACTAAAACTTTAGGTAAGCGGTGAGTTGAAGTTCGTGCCGAGGGGCGAGGATGTTGGAATCCAAAGTCCGAGCTAAGGGGCTAGGAATTCGAGGGATTGAAGAATCCCTCATAGGTGGTCGAAGTTCATGCTGAGGGGCGAGAATGTTGATAGCCAAAGTTTGAGCCGAGGGGAGAGGACTTGAGGGATTGAAGAATCCTTCATAGGTGGTCGAAGTCCACTTGAGGGGCGAGGACGTTGGTAGCCGAAGTCCGAGCCTTTGGGCTAGGACTTGAGGAATTGAAGAATCCCTCATAGGTGGTCGAAGTCCATGCCGCTGGGCGAGGATGTTGGTACCCGAAGTCTGAGCCGAGGGGCTAGGACTTGAGGGATTGAAGAATCCTTCATAGGTGGTCAAAGTCCATGCCGCTGGGCGAGGACGTTGGTAGCCAAAGTTTGAGCATATGGACTTGAGGGATTGAAGAATCCCTCATAGGTAGTCGAAGTCCATGCCGAGGGGCGAGGACATTGGTAGCCGACGTCCAAGCCTTTGGGCTAGGACTTGAGGGATTGAAGAATCCCTCATAGGTGGCCGAAATCCATGTCGCTGGATGAGGACGTTGGTAGCCAAAGTCCAAGCTAAGGAGCTAGGACTTGAGGGATTGAAGAATCCCTTATAGGTGGTCGAGGTCCATGCTGCTGGGCGAGGAAGTTAGTAGCCGAAGTCCGAGCCTTTGGGCTAGAACTTGAGGGATTGAAGAATCCCTCATAGGTGGTTGAAGTCAATGCCGCTGGGCGAGGATGTGGATAGCCGAAGTCCGAGCCGAGGGGCTAGAACTTGAGGGATTGAAGAATCCCTCATAGGTGATCGAAGTCCATGCCGCTGGACAAGGACATTGGTAGCCGAAGTCTGAGCCGAGGGGCTAGGACTTAAGGGATTGAAGAATCCCTCATAGGTGGTCAAAGTCCATGCCGGGGGCGAGGACGTTGGTAGCCGAAGTCCGAGACTTTAGGCTAGGACTTGAGGGATTGAAGAATCCCTCATAGGTGGTCAAAGTCCATGCCGCTAGGCAAGGACGTTTGTCACACCCTACTTCCCAAAATACGAGAATATGAGCACGTAACAAAGGCCCAGCTAATGATTTATACATCATTTATAAGCTGTAACAGATTAACTTAACAATATACAAGAGAATACAACCACGCAAGAAAAGAATAACCACATAAATAATGAATAAACTCCAAAATAATCATGAAATAAATTCACCAAATAATATCCAACATGTGGGAAAAAGTAAACTTCGGGACATACAAGCCCGGAATACAAAGTACAATAAAAATAACAATGTTCAAAGGAAAGATAGCATAAAAGATAATTCTAGCAGTCTATTATTGGGCTCCATTCTCTAAAATCATTGCTCACCAATTCGTTCTGGTAACTCATCTTCGAAACCTGCAAACTCGTGATCTAAAAATAGAGAAAATAATATCCTTAGAGCAAGTCATGGACAACAAGTAGTGGAAAACAGAGAACAATAAAAAACATGGTATATCAATAATGAAGGACTGGATCAAAGTCAATAACAAAACAAGGATTGGCAATAATGTCAAGGGTCTATGTTCAATCATGCAATAATTAAAAATTTCCATTCAAGATCAGTATCGATGACAATAAACGGGATCAAGCATGCAATGTTGATTTAGGGTTGTTATTCATTTTATTAGCCTATCTAATGCACGTAGTACTGCATCCTATTCCACAGGTTCGGTGCATACAATCAATGTCGTTTAGACTCAAGTGGTGAATTCTATAGGTTCATATACTCAGGTCTTGCAATTACAATGGCCAATGACCAATGACCCATGACCTATGACCGATGACCGATGACCGATGACCGATGACCGATGACCGATGACCAATACACGATACAATTGGGATACTGTAGTCAGTAATCCACAATCGATCGATGACCAATAATTAATAACATGTCCAATAATAATGACCAATATGGGAAACACGGGTCTCCTTCCGAGTACACTCTTCTATATTGTCCACTACTAGGTCTTTCTCTTATTGCTCCGGCTTGTTGGTATTTTATTTTATTCTATGTGAGCATGCAAGAAGATGTCAAGGTTGTGTAATGCTAGGTGTGACTAATTCTACTCATTACAGGCAAGACAAGAAACATTTATATTAAATCAACACAATTCATACAATCTGAACAACAGGACGTTACTGTACACAAATAGAGATTCCCGATGCCACAGGAAAGCAAATCTGAATTCGTCAGAAGTTCTAGAAACTAGACTCTCTTCCGGTTCCAGTGAATATACACACGATATATATAAATCACAGAAACTAGGTTCAAATTCTTATTCTTTACATATTTTATGTTCTGGCAGAAACTTAGAGTCATCTTTACATATCGGGTCTGAATACTTATCAAATAATTCCACAAAAATTTAGGGTGATTCCTAAGCATGTCTATTCTCAGCCAAATTAATTTCACATTTTAATTTTACTGTTAACATGTTTTGTTTATTAATAAATCAAGGTGATACACATGAAATTGCGAATCTGAAAATCCAGACCCAGCAGTACTAAAAGTCAAATATCTAGTAGATTATAAATCGGAATTCAATTCCGTCAAATGTTGTGGAAAGTAGACACATGGAGCTACAATTCATGTTTACAAAGTTCATTCAAATTACTACAGTAACAGGTTCGAAAGTTTGATGCAAAAAGAGGCAAATAACAGGCTAGAAAATAATTTAACATGAATAGACAATAATTTCATCACGCAAGCATGCAATTTTGTGATAATTAATTAACAAAAGTTCTATTTGGTTATTAACATGTATATTTCAAGATTAACGATGCAATTTACGATCAAGGCCATTGATTCATCTAGTCATCAAACAATTCTATAACATGAATCTGCTTATTTTTCATGTATAACATGCATATACAATGTGTAATAGGGACTAGGGTTCGAGTTGAAGATATTGGCACGAAGTCAAGAATATCTTGGGTTAGCTCGTGTAAACCCTCAATATACTCAATGAAAGCTGAAAAGTATAACAATACGATAATAATTAGGATCTACTTGCGGAGATTAAAAGAGTTGTTGAACAATAAAAATAAACTAGTTCAAGTGAGACTTGCCTTTTAGACGGTTAATTCGAATATGAAGAGAATAATGGGATGAGAATCCCGATGGCGACACGTGCAAGCTATGTGCACGCAAGTGACGACAGCAACAGAAACACGTGCGATGCACGTAGCACGCACAACAGCAAATAGTGAATCGAAGGATCGAACAGAGAATAGTAAATCTCCCCTACAGTACAGCAAACAGCAGCCACAACAGCAAACAACGTATCTAATCCCCAAAATAGCAGATAGCAATCTTCAACAGCAGCAACAGCGAGATCGACTTTGACTTCGACGACGATTATATGCGGCGCTCGGCGGTGACAGGAGGAGCAGAGGTGGGGTGATGGTCGACGGCAGTGGTGGCGCACTGATTGATGAGGGAGCCAAGCGGCAGAGCTTCGATGGTTGATGACCACAACGGACTCTGTTTCGGAAGGAAATAGAGGAAGGAGGGGGGAAGATGAGTTCGGTGGTGATGTAGGCAAGCGGAAGGTCGACGGAGCAACGAGGGATGGCCAGGGGATTGGGGTGGCAGCGTAACCCAGAGGAAGAGGATCGAAGATGGGGGGATGACAGCGGTGGGTGGAAGACGAAGAGGATGGGTGCAGGCGAGGGTGGCGATGGGTTGCGATCGGAGAAGGTGGTTTGAATGGCGACGAGGTGCAGTGGTCGAGGGGATTGCGGTGGGGAAGACAGTGGGAGTCGAGGGTGAGGATGGGGGTCGCAGGCAGAGAGAGAGAGATGGGTGAGTCGAGGCAGAGGAGGGACCAGGGTAATGTGTCACGCCTCGCTTCCCAAAAAGAATACGGAATACGGATACGAGACAAAAGCCCAGCGAATGATTTTCATCATCCATAACCTGTTCGAGAATCTTTGCAATATTTCACAAGATAATTCAGAGTCGGAAGCAAAAGATACAACCAGACATGCATAATTGAAACAAGATACCAACAGAAATTACTTGAAACCAAATATAATAATCTCAAATAATCAAATTCTGAACAAGTCAAATATCCTAGGTCACATCGCCCAAATACAAGATAAATATCCAAGTAATCAAGTACATCTTATTCAAGTTCAAGCAACAATATTAATAATAAAGCAGAAAATCCAGCACTAATACATCATCTCGCCAATACCATCTTGTAGCCGACCATCCTGATCTGCAATTAATTAAATTTGCAGGAGAAGGAAAAAGAAAAACAAGTACCCATCAATTGCAAGTTACGGGCCACTTATAATGTAGAATACAAGTACATGGGATAGGTAAATCTAAGTAACAAACCTAGCATGGTATAATCATGATAACAGGATATAATTCATGGCATGGCAAGATGAGCAAGTATAATAGTATGTGTCGAGTGTCAAGTTAACAAGTGTCATGTACCAATTAACCAGTATCAAGAATTATGTAATCATGTAGCATGTATCAAGTATCAAATCTCATGTATCATGTAGTCAAGTATCAAGTAGGCATGTATCATGTTCAAGTATCATGTTTAAGTCTTGTAGTTATTATTATCTAGGTAGCACTTCATGCATCCCGGTTTTTACTACATGGTTGCTACAACAAACAATTTCGCTTTAAATTTTGTAGGGGACCATACAGAGCAGTGTACTCAGGGACAAGTTCCAAGTATCATGTAATCATGTATCATGTAAACAAGCTCCAAAACCCAAACAAGCTCCAGTGTCATGTGTGTACGTGTCATGTATATCGTGTCAAGCTCCACATGTAAACAAGCTCCAATAACCACTAGGTTCTTCCGAGTACACGTTTCTGCACTATTCACTTTCCTTAACCCCGACTTGGTTATTTTATTATTAATGTTAACAAGCAAGTAGATGTGCAAAACATATCAAGAATAATATGGCATGATCATGTGGCAAGTTCAAGTTGCAAGATAAACATGTACGAGTGAAAGATAGTTCATAAAAGAATAAAAATGAACAATTCTCAAGTTCAGGACTGCAAGACCACACTGCAGTAAAACAGTGATTCCCAGTGTTACAAACATACAAATCTAAATCCGTCGAAACATCTAGAAAGTAAACTTCCAACCGAATCCAGCAAGTATAAATAAGTCATTTATTAATTCACAAAAACATAGCTCAAAACTGATTTGAATACAGAAAATATGTTCAGTCAGAAATCAGAAAAAAGTATTCAAGAGCAGGAAAACAACATGAAAACTCAGTAAATAAATCCACGAAAAATCTGGGGTATTCTTCTAATATGTCCAGTATCTAAATATAAAGTTTCATAATTTTCCAGGAAAGTTAGATCATTCATCAAAAATCGGAAAACATCAATAAACAGTAGTTTGGCAAATTTGAAAATCCCAACACTGCTGTACGAAAACCATAATATCTCGCAACCAGTGAAACGAAATCCAAATCTGCCAAAGGGAGATGAAAATAGACAAATTATATTAAATTTCATATTTCACAAAATTTTTTCATATAGTAGAAGAAAATAGGGTGAAAATACGATTCATTACAGAACAACGAGTAACATACAACAAGTACAGTCTTCATAAACGGGCATGAAACGACGTATAAAACTCATCAATAAAATCCACCAAAATTCTGGGTAACCCTTAACTAGATAAAGAAATACTGACCAAAGTCTTGGATCAAAATAATATGTGTAGCACAGGTATTAAAATGATTTAGTCATCAAAAATACCAAGAAACGAAATCTGGAAAAGATCGACACCTCTGTAGTAAAACAGTCATAACTCACCCATACGAAAATGAAATCAAGCAAGGTCAGAGAGGTTTGAAAATAGATGAAATTCTCTAAAACTCATGTTTTATACCGAATTTAAGTCAAGACATTCCAAAACAGCAAACAAAACAGATCATCGACAAAATACAGATTTTTTCCTTTAACGACAACTCAACATATATCATACAAAACTTGTTCAAACAAAACCAAACATGAAATCGGATCTACCAAGTGTCCAAACATCATGAATTAGGGTATCTAGCATGTCCACACCAAGTATACCACATAGGTCTCAACCAAATCACGAATTCTCACAAAAGTCCTACATACATAATCAAATCAAGAACGGGTAAAACCTAAGTTAATTCATGTCCATATTGTGTCGTGAGGCAACTATGGTCAAGTTTTTACAATAGAGATAAAACCCATCAAGAATAACACAAACAAGAGTCGTCTCTAGACCCAACTATACTATAGATGGTATTTTTGACTTGTATCAAACAAAGGAATTGGAGTACAAGTTACTAGCCTTAACCGAAGATAAAGAATGACGAAAATCAAGAGTGACGGGAGTGGATCCCGACAATGAACAAAACCCACAAACGAAAATTCACGAATCAATGAATCTAAGCAAACTCGTGCAAAATCACCTCACGAGCAAAACTCCATAAAGCGAGAGAGAGATCAAGAGAGTGAGAGATGGTGGCGTCGGCCTGGTGTCGCTCCGGCTGTCACTGGCTTGGTCGACGGCGGACGGAAGCAAGGGGGAGAGAGAGATAGGGGGAGATTAGGGTTAGGGTTTAGGGAAAGAGATTAGCAATATATATATATATATATATATATATATATATATATATATATATATATATATATATATATATATATATATATATATATATATATATATATATATATATATATAAGGGAATTAGGGTTAATGGGTAATTGGGTGTGGGTAATTAGGAGTAGTAATAGGATTAATCCAATAAAACAAATGGGGATCAAATTGAATAGGATTCAAACTAGGATTGGGTAATTTGGCTTTGGTAATCAATTAGGGATCAAAATAATAGGATTAGGAATGGGGTAGACCACCAAATCACCAAGAGCACCCAAAAAATACAAATAAAGAGAACGAGACAACAATAAAGAGCGAAAACAACAACCATGAACAAGAACAACCAAGAAATCGGAAATAACTCGCAAAAATCAAGAATGAGAAAAGAAAATGAAAATATATTGAAACAACTCAATATACGGTCCAAGAAAAAAAAAAGAGTACAAATACACAAGAAAAGAAAAATACGCCAAAAATACAAAAATTAAAAAACAGGGGTTACATGACAGCTGGGTAATTAGAAGACGGTTAATTAAGGTTTAAGATGATCAGTATATATAGAGTATAGGATGTGTTAGCAGGTTAGTGGGTCTAGGATCCAATAGGAGATATGATATAGGGTTTTGGGTTTAGATAAATAGGATAAACAGTTAGGATAATAATAGATTAAATTAGAGTACTCAATACACAAAATATTCAAATAGGTTGTAGAACACGATTTTACAGGGTTCAATAGAAAATAGAATTAATTGAAAGAATAAAATTAGATTAAGATTTAGCTTTTCACAATAATTAGAATAGTCATATATAAACAATATACTTGGTTTGTACTTTAAAATAATAATAATAATAGATGGATTAAAATATGCGGGCTTTCACAATAACAAAAGATGGATTTTTAATATACAATCAAAAGAAATAATAATAACAACAACAATAATAATAATAATAGTAATAACAATAAAAATAATAATACTAATAATAATAATAATAAGAACAATAACAATAATAATAACAATAATTACCATAATAATAATACTAATAATAACATCAATAATAGGATTTGGGTTTAACACATTATAAATGATCAAATAATGAAATTGGACTTGGTATAAGTAATTATTCATATAAGAAAATCAGGTTAAACGATAGAATAGAATATGATTTGTATTACAATATTAAAATTATTGAAAAATAGCTACAAATAAAATTATTGATTAGAATAGACTTTAATAGGAGATCCAACAATAAATTTTAACAAAAAAAATTTGAAAGCAGAAAAATGATTTATAACAAATCGAAATACCGAAAATACACAGAAAATACTTATTAGCGGGAACGGGGGTTACAACGTTGGTAGCCGAAGTCCGAGCCGAGGGGCTAGGACTTGAGGGATTGAAGAGTCCCTCATAGGTGGTTGAAGTCCATACTGCTGGGCGAGGACGTTGGTAGTCAAAGTTTGAGCTGAGGGGCTAGGACTTGAGGGATTGACGAACCCCTTATAGGTGGTCGAAGTCCATGCTGAGGGGCAAGGAGCTTGGTAGCCGAAGTCTGAGCCCAGGGGCAAGGCCTTAAGGGATTGAAGAATTCCTCATAGGTGGTCGAAGTCCAAGCTGAGCGGCGAGGACGTGAGGGAGTGAAGAATCCCTCGTGGGTGTTCGAAGTCCAAGCCGAGAGGCGAGGACGTGAGGGATTGAGAAATCTCTTATGGGTGGTCGAATTCCAAGCTGAGCAGTGAGGACGTGAGGGGTTGAAGAATCTCTCGTGGGTGTTCGAAGTCCAAACCGAGCGGTAAGGACGTGGGGGATTGAGAAATCTCTCGTGGGTGGTCGAAGTCCAAGTCGAGGGGCGAGGACGTGAAGGATTGAGAAATCCCTCTTGGGTGGTCGAAGTCCAAGCCGAGGGGCGAGAACCTGAAGGATTGAGAAATCCTTCGTGGGTGGTCGAAGTCCAAGCTAAGGGGAGAGGACGTGAGGGATTGAGAAATCCTTCGTAAGTGGACGAAGTCCAAGCTGAGGGTGAGGACGTGAGGGATTGAGAAATCCCTCGTGGGTGGTTGAAGTCCAAGCCAAGGGGCAAGGACGTGAGGGATTGAGAAATCCCTCGTGGGTAGTTGAAGTCCATGCCGAGGGGCGGGGACGTGAATGGCCGAAGTCCGAGCTGAGTGGCGAGGACGTGAGTGGCCGAGGTCCGAGCCAAGGGGCTAGGACTTGAGGGATTGAAGAATCCACAGACTTTACTCGTTAAACAAAATTTTCTGCCTTTATTTCATGTTTGTTTATAGGGGAATTCACGTGTATCACGCATTACAATGGTAGGCTCTCCTTCACTTTCCCTCTTGGAACATGACGAGGTGCTCCACGTTCCAGGGCCTCTTAACCACCCTGCCCCGTAGGTCTTCGAGTCCGTACGTTTCGGGATGTACTACTTTGGAAACCTTGAATGGGCCTTCCCAATTAGGGGCTAGCTTGCCTCTGGCTGTGGGCTGGGAAATTGCGAGCTTTCTGAGAACTAGGTCACCTTCCTTGATGTCGGTCGGTCGGAATTTCTTGTTGTGTAACCTCTTAACTAGCTGCTGATAGATGGCTCGACAGATGGTGGATCTTTCTCGGACTTCGTCAATGAGGTCTAGGTTCGCCCTGAGGTCGCTTGAGTTTGATTCCTCGTCGAAGCCCATGTACCTAGGTGATGGGAGACCGACTTCTAGAGGGATTACCGCCTCAGTCCCGTATGCCAGGTTGAATAGGGACTCGCCAGTCGAGATTCTCTTGGTAGTATGATGTGACCAAAGGACGCTCGACAACTCCTCGACCCAGAGACCCTTAGGGGATTGGTCCAACCATTTTTTGAGATCGTTAAGAATCTGCCAGTCGGCGTTTTCCGCTTGGCCGTTCGATTGGTGGTGGGAGATTGACGAGAAGCGTTGCTGAATTCTGAGGACTTCACAAAACTTTCGAAAATTTTGGCGGAAAACTGAGTTCCGTTATCGGTGACTAGCATACGCAGGATTTCGAACCGACAGATGATGTGTTTCTAGAAGAACTGTTGGGCATAAAATTCAGTGATCGTGGCTAGTAGGGGTGGCAACTGGGCCGGGTCAACCGCCGACCCACCCGCGACCCGGCCCACGAACCCGGCCCGCTTAAGACTTTCACGGGTTCGGGTCGAACCCGGTGAACAGTACCGGGTCGACCCGGGTCGCAATATACGCGAATCGAATTCGCGAAACCCGGTCCACGAACCCGTTAAAAAAACGAATTAAACCTGCTAACCCGCGGGTCGACCCGTGTGTGTCAACCCGCTCGACCCGTATGGGTCGAATGTTCGACCCGTGACGGGCCGACCGTTCGACCCGCGGGTCGAACGGGTCGACACACGTGGGTTCGACCGTTGGGGCAGCACAGCAAACGGCTCTTAGAGCCGTTGCTGGCAGTGGGCAGCCGAACGTTGCTTTTTATTTTTATTTTTATTTTTTTGTTTTTTCCCTCAAATTCACCTATAAATATCCCCTAAAATTCTCAAAAAAAATTACACCTCACTCTCTTACTCTCTCTACTATTATACATCATTTTAAAGAAATTTTTGAACAATTGTAGTGTTCATCAAATAATTGTACAAGGAGGCATATACACGATCAAATTTCGGTCGTATCGGAAACAAAATTCAACGTCTTCAACGTCTTCAACTCTCTTCAACTCTCAACCTCTTCTCAACTCTTTAATTGCGGAATCGGCAAAGCGCTCCTCCATCTTTTAGCTTTTCTTCTTAATTTCACGGTTTTTTTTACATACGCGTATTCTACGGTGAACGGTATCAAAATTTCTCTACCTCTCTTGTTAATTTTTTTTTGCGTTGTAGTTAAAATTATTGTTTGTTTTTTGAACTTCTCTATCTCAACCCTCTTGTTTTTTAGATTTTTTTGTATAATTCACCGCTCGGTCCGCTCCTACATTGTAGAATTTTTTTTACATATTTTGAGCGCATTACCACATTATGTCTAGATCACGCGGTAGCGGTCGTAGCGGACAAGATTCCTCCTCCTCTTCACGTAGGCCACCAATTGTCCCAATTAGTGACCCCACCCAAGATTACATTGATCCTACTATGGAACAATGGGGTACACACGACATGGATGTTGTAGGTGACATTCAATTAGAAGAAGAACAACAACAACAACCCGAAACCACACAACCCCGTAGTAGTAGGAAAAGTATAGGAGAAACTAGCGATTGGCACAAGTTTTATGAGTATATCCCGGACGAACATATTCCGGGTGTAGGTTTGAAAGTGTGTAAAACATGTAGCAAAACATACAAATTCAAGAGGGGTGACGGCACCGGTACAATTAGTAGACACATACAACATAATCACAAAGAACTTCTTGATCAAATACAAGGCCAACAAAAAATTAACCCTAGGACCGGTCAAGTAGATAGCCACCCTTATGATCCCGAACTCGTTCGTCGGGAAATGGCCCGATTAGTCATTAAGGAAGAGTTGCCATTTTCCTATCCCGAGAGTAAGAACTTGGAAAATTTTAATCAAACGGCCTTAAACCCTCATTTTAGAAGAATTCCGAGAAATACTTGCAAATCGGATTGTTTTAAAATGTATGTTGAAATGAAGGACGCGTTGATTGCAATTTTATGGAGTTTAACTTGTAGGGTTAGTTTAACTTCGGATTGTTGGACGGGTGTCAACAATATTCCAACGATGGGAATAACCTGTCATTGGATCGACAATGATTGGATTCTTCAAAAAAGAATCATATCACTTGCGTCGTTGCCGTATCCCCATAGTGGCGCTGAAATAGCAAACCGTATTATAGAAATTTGTGATGTTTTTCATATTCGCGATAAAATTATGGCTATTAGTTTTGATAATGCATCTAACAACAATGTAGCAATTACTACTTTAAAATCTGTATTAAACCCTCCATCTGACAATGTTAAATGATCCCTATATTAGTGACATTGTAATACCTGCATTTCAAAAATTTTTAAAATATTATTTTCCTCCTCCTATGTTGATTTGTGTTGCTACTGTTATGGATCCTCGTATCAAATTAGAAGGTACGAAGAATTTGATAGAAATGTTTTTTGCATGTTTAGATAACAATGTAGAATTAACAATTGATTGCGCTACTTTTTTAGTTTAGTTTGAATCTACATTAAATAACTTGTATGATTATTATGATAGACGTTTTGCTTCTAGTAGTACAACTTCTGTAGTTAGTTCTTCTTCTGGTAGTTCTAAAGGTAAGGGTAAAAGTAGAATTGGTGATAGAACATTTAGTCTACTTGAACAAATTCAATCTAAAAAACCTAGGACTAATCAACCAAATGAATTAAATTGGTATAACCAATAGGATACTGAGCCTACTCTTTCCCCACTAGATATTTTACAATGGTGGAAAGAACATGAACACACTTTTAGTATTCTGTCTATTATGGCTAAAGATTTGCTAACTCCTCCTGTCTCTACAGTTGCCTCTGAGAGTGCATTTTCTACGAGTGGCAGGGTTCTATCTGATTACAGAAATCGGTTGAAGCCCGAGTCGTTGGAGATGCTCGTTTGCACAGAAGACTGGCTGAAGGCTGAAGATAGGACGCAAGGGAAAGCACTATCAAGTTCTACAAGTGGGAGCAACTCGCCCGAAGAACAACAACAACAACAACAACAACAACAACAACAACAACAACAACAACAACAACAATAGCTTTTCATCTTATGTTAAATTAGAAAAATTGTAGTCAATTAAAATTGTACATAAGAAATATGTTATTGTATAAAACTTATTTGTGAATTGAATTCTTCATTTCGTTATAAATGGTTCAAATTGTATCACTTAAATTCATATGAATAAAATTTCAAAATTTGTTGTCAATTTCACTCTTTCAATCTTATTATTATTATTACGGTTTTTTTTGTTTATTAGTATTAATACTTACTTAGTATTATAATAAAACATCATTTGGGGATATTTGATTCAATTTGAAGAATTGTAGTATTATTACTTATTAGTATTATTACTGAATTACATACGTAGTATTATAATTAACCAAATTTTGGGGTATTTGAAGAATTGTAGTACAAATACTTATAAGTAGTATTACTTAGTATTAATATTTTTTAAGAAATGTAATATTCATCAAACAAAAATATGGTTGTTTGTATAATTGTAATATTGTATACATCATTTATAAAATTATTATTATTATTAGTTCAATTTAAGCTACCAAAAAAAAATAATAATAATAAAAAAAAAATTAAAATATATATTTTAAACGGGCCAACTCGCGGGTCGACCCGGCCCAACCCGGGTTGAGCCCTAAAGGGTTCACGGGTTGGGCGGGCCACCCAAATGGGAAATTGACCCGGCCCGGCCCGCATACTCGAGCGTGCCAACCCGCACTGGTTGGACCCGGCCCGGCCCGTTCGACCCGTTCGCCACCCCTAGTGGCTAGGGGTTCTACCTCGACCCATTTGGTGAAGTAGTTGACAACGACAATGAGGAATCGTCTTTGGCCCGTAGCCTTAGGAAAGAGACCGACCAGGTACATCCCCAACATGGTAAAGGGGGTAGGGCTGGCAAGTGATTTTAGTTCGGCTTGGGGCGAGCGCCTGATGGGAGAGTACCTTTGGCAGGGGTCACACTTTTTTACCAGTTCATGGGCATCATGCAGCATAATGGGCAAGTAGTAGCCGTGATTGAGCGCTTTTCGTGCCAGCGACCTGCTACCCATATGGCAACTCCTTACTCCTTCATGTAACTCCTCCAGGGAATACTTAGCTTCATATGGTTTCAGACACCGAAGATAAGGTCTCCCGTCGGCCTTGGTGTCGGAGCGCTTGAAGAGCACGTCCCCAATCAAGGTGAACCTTTCCGACCAGATCCTCATGGTTCATGCCGCCGCACGGTCCTGCTGTAGCTCGTCGTTGGTCAGAAATTTTTGTATAGGATCCATCCATGTGTCGACTTGCTTGCCGGAGAAGAGGCAAAGAACTTCAGGTTCTTCGATGCTGGGTTTGAGGAGGACCTCGATTAGGACGGTGCGGTCTAGTACTTTGAGGGATGAAGATGAGACTTTGGACAAGGAGTCGGCGTGACAGTTTTGTTCTCTGAAGATGCGTCGGACCTCCGCCGGCTCGAAGAGCTCCAGGAGTTGTTTTGCGCGTGCCAAGTACTGGGTCATCCTAAGGTCGCGAGCTTCGTATGTAGTACCCCGTATTTTTAAATATTATTTTTAAGAGTTTTAAATGAATTAAAATAATTTTGGGAGATTTAATAAAAAAAAAATTCCTGAAGATTTATCTTTTTACACGTGCAAAACACATGCAAATATTTTCTTGGAAAGTTCAAAAGCCAAAATTATTTAAGGGAAACTCATTATTTATTATTTGAGATTATTTGTGATTTTTCTAGATTTTTCTGACAAAGGTTGGACCCATTTGCAAATATTTCAAAAAGAAGAACTTTTGTCCAAAATTACCAATTGGAGTGAAAACTCCAGATTTTTGGATTTTTGGGCTGGGTATAATGCCTAGTAAACCCAGGGTTAAAAAGTTTACTTTTTGTTTTGATGAATTTGATTTATTTTACAAGTTTCGATAAAAGAGGATCTTTTTGCAAAATTGTCATTTTGAGGGGTAAAAGTGTAAATTTGTTTTTTGGGCTTTTCAAACAGTGCCGGCTGACTTTATGATGGTTGTTTTGTTTTTAAATCTCAAATAAATTGGTTTTATCAAGTTTCCAAGTTTACGGATCTATATATGTAAAGTTATATTTAAAAAGAGTATTTTTGCAAATGTGTTCAAAACCCTAAAAACCTAGAGTGCGTTTGGTTTGTTGTTTTGAAAACAATTTTCTGAAAATGTTTTGTGAAAACTGTTTTCTGAAAATGAGAGTGTAAAAGCTGTCTGGAATAGTTTTCTGAAAACTGTTTTCTGAAAATGAGAATGTAAAACCTGTTTGAGTAAAAAAAATAGTCTGAATGCTGTTTTCTTAAAACTAGACGGTAAAAAGCTGTTTGGTAATAATTTATTTTGAAATCCTTTTTTTTCTTCCCTTTTTTTCCAGTTTGGCAACATTTTTTTTTATTTTAAGTTTTCCTGAAAAGGAGCTTATGCAGGGTGTATGTTTAATGAATTTGCATTAGTTTTCTTATGAATTTTTTATATTTTTTTGCAGATACAGACCCAAGTTCTACCAATATACGAACAAGCAACGTGCTACAATATGGAAGTTTTCTTCGCTGGATTTTTTTTTTGTTTCTTCTTGGTATCTTCCCATCATTGGCAAGCTTTCGACTCTGTAAAATTTTATTTGAATTGTGTAAGAATCGGCTAATACAGCAATTGGACACAATATGCAAATTTCCAATAAATGTACAAAATATCCATTACAAATTTGTGTTTGGTTACATTTATTTCACAAACTGGGATAGCCATCTAATGTGAATTCTACACTTAAACCTCTTACAAAGCAAAAAAAAAAAAAACAATTCCAATCCATCAGTGTCCATCATATGCCATTAGCAGCATCAGAACTCATCATAGGAAGGTAATTGTACACTCTATCGTTATTTTACAAATTGAAACTGACAAAAAAATTGCAAAGAAGCCCGAAGCAGCCATTACATAAGTCCATCAGCAGCCATCACATCCTTCACAAGTATCAGAAGCCAACACAAGTATCAGAATCCATCAATACCAGTATGCCATGAGACCTTATTAATAACCCATTAGAAACCCAGAAAGAATCCATCCAATAGCCATCAGTTGGTAATAATCTCCTACCATATGTAGCATCAGTGTTCATCACAGGAATGTATCGGTTTGTGTACAATATGGAAATTAACCAAGTTAAACTGAAAAACCTTCCTCAAATCACAGAAGCAGTCATCACAAACAGCCAGAAGCCACCAGCTACCATCAGCAGCATCAAAACCATCAGTAGGTGATAATCTCCCACCATGCTGGGCATCAATACTCATCACAGCATTGTATTAGTTTGTGTACAGTATAAACCATCAGTAGGTGATAATCTCCCACCATGTTGTTACTAATATATAAACCATCAGTAGGTGATAATCTCCCACCATGATGGGCACCAATACTCATCACAGCATTGTATTAGTTTGTATACAGTATAAACCATCAGTAGGTGATAATCTCCCACCATGTTGTTACTAATATATAAACCATCAGTAGGTGATAATCTCCCACCATGATGGGCACCAATACTCAGCACAACATTGTATTAGATTGTGTACAGTATAAACCATCAGTAAGTGATAATCTCCCACCATGATGGGCAAGTTAAATATAAGCATGATGGTTTCAGCAAGAATGTAGGAAGACGAGTGCAGCTAAAATTAAAAACGTTACCGTAGCAAATCAAACTCATTGTGCCAATACATATTCAACCAAGTTAAACTAATACAGAAATATGTCAATAAACTGCTACATTTAAATAATACATAATGAATTTTGATCGAATTTAATAAATTAAAATGATTTTTTCACAAGGGTGCGTAACCACCTTACTCTCCACTCCGGATTCATTAGAGTGAAGCTTCTACGCCAATTTAGGTTATGAATTATGTTGTCCATTGCCACAGCGATCATATCATCATCAAGCCCATCCAAGCCATTTAGTATTAACATGGCATTATCAATGGACGACTGATCGTCGGCGACGGAGCGATCACTTAGACTGCTGGTCTTCTTCTTATAATATTCTGTTTTTGCAATAGACTTTGCGACATTGGCATCAACAGCAACATCCATTCTTGAGCTTTTTGTTGCTCGACCGCTAGACCCACTAGAGCGTCTCTTATGAGACCCCGAATGCATTGGTTCGTAATCATCATCATCATCCAAATTTACATGTGGTGCATTGGGGGGAGTGGGGTGGATGAACTCAAGGTTGACCCTTCGTTCCTCATCGGAGTCATACACCCTTTGAGATGAAGCCCTAGAAAGTAAACCCTCGGCAGTGGAATTAGCAAAAATTTTGGTCAACGCATCATAATTGGCCAAACCCTTCGTTTTGAATTCTGCAGCTTTAGGGTGTGCCTATTTATAAATTATTGTGTTGTTAGTTTACAAGTATTAAAGTCAATAATAAGTATATTACGATCATAATCCCACAGCAGCATTAAAAAAAATAAAATTATATGTGAACCTTGACATATGCCTGCCAAACAACAGGATCGCAAGTCATTGTCTGATTCTCTTCATCCCAACCCATACCGCTTTGATTCTTCAAATCGTGAAATGCTTTCCACTGCATCTTAAGTCTACCATATTTCTCTTTAATTTGTTTAAGCGTGTATGCACGATTACAACTTTGGTTCAAAGAAGCCATGAATTGGGACCATTGTCTTGCATCAAATTTCGAAGTTTTCAAACTATTTCGATCAACCTCGGCCTCCATCATGTCAATCAATGTACGTACATTAGATGCTGACCAAAGGCCAAGATCACTCTCCATCTCAATCTCCTTTCCCTTAACGATCAATATAAAATAACATTCATCAATTGGTAAACAATAACAGTGAACAATATTAATTTGGCGTTACTACAGCACCTGTAGATGGTGTGTACTATCCACCTCCAGTGCAATAGAAATCAAATTAAAAAAAATAAACTCCAATTCCAGTTCAGGCACCATCATTAACCCAGTCAAATTGAAATATCCAATTTCAAGTACTAACAAAAGCGACGTCGCCATAGGGTCAAAACACATCAGTCCGAAATTCAATTCGGTACAAAAAAATGCCTCAATTGAGTATAGCCCCAGTATTAGAAGTAAGAATTTTTTATTTTAGATTTGGAATAAACAAATCGAAATCATACTTGATAATCAGTACTGATCATCTCCAAATAACCGGAGCAAAAAATTTGTTCTGGCTCCCTCAGATCAATAAACCGGCCAAAAAATTTCGTCAAAAAAAAGGATTTTTTTCCAACCAAATTTGGAAATAACAAACGACCCAAAACAACAGACTAATTTGGAAGCAAAAAAATTAATTCGATCAGAATCATACCTTGGTTTGTTGTTTTTCAAACCTCAAGAAGTTGTCTCCGACAGATTCCCTCAGCCGACGTTGGATTTTACTACAGCGTTCTCGATTACACCTTCTTGTAAAAGCAGATCTGGTCTCACAGACCATCAATAGATCCGAGCGTCGTGCGGGGTGAGAAGGGGGGAAAGTCGGCTGTCAACGAAGAAACAGGAAGGGGGAAAAAGAAGATAGAGGAAGGGCTTTCAGATCTGGAGAGAAAAGAGTCTTCGGCTTTGGGTATGGAAAAGGAGGGGCTTTCAGATCTGGGTAAGGAAAGGAGGGGCTTTGACGCGGCGGCAGTGGTGGAGAAACAGCAGAAAGATCGGAGCTTTGAGGAGGGAGCTAGTAGGGATTTGAAGGCAATGGAGAAGAAGAGCAGGGAGGGGATTAAGGGGATTCGGCGTCAAAGAAGAGAGAGGAAGGGGGAAAAGCCAATAAGAGAAAATGGGGGTTCAAAAAGTTTTCTCAAAAGATGCCAAAATGAAACCCTAACCAAACGCAAAACCACCAAAATATTTTCACAAAATGGGCTCTCAAAAGGTAACCAAACGGGCCCTATTCCGGCCTATTTAAAAGGTGGAGTGCAGCCATTTTTTGCTACACAACACAAAGGATCTTGTTATTATTATTTCTTGGAGATTTAAAGAGAAGATCTTGGATTTCTTGCGAAGGAGAGACTTTTCTTATTTTCTATTTGTCTTCGTTCGATTTCTTCAACAAGGTGAGTGATATATTTCTTTTGTTTTGTTCTTTAAATGTTTTTTTTAGGTAAAAGGTGGAATAAGGCCACCCTGTTTCATTAATAAGAAGTTAATAAAACAACCCCGGCGTACCGGGAGAAAACAACAGTACAAAACAAAAGTATAATGCGGGAAGAAAATGAAAGAAAGCAAACATACACCCCCAACAAACCCTGGGGGGTGGGTCTAACTACTCAAACATCCAACAACCAGAGAGTACAGTAGGTTGAAACAGAACACAAGCTGGCAAAAGCACTGTCATGACTGGTGAAGCCATTCCCTCAGTCCAGCGTCGGCCCCAACTCTACCTCCTCATCGTCAAACTCCTCTACCTGGAATACTTTGGCAATCCTTCCTCTTGCCCCCGTGGCCGCAGCTGTAGCCCAAAAAGAGATAAGATGCATGATATGAGTCAAGTTACCAGAAATACTATTACATGAAGCACAAAAATAAAAATTATCTGTCAAGCCATAACACCCATGTTGTAGCCGCTATTGCGATGTACCACGCCTCCTTCATATCATGTAGAATCTTTGCAAATTTGGGGTCAATCCACAAATCCTCATATACACAGGGGTAGTCGCCTGTTCCTAAGGCTCGGAGTACCTCAACCATAGTTGCCTTACTTCTAGGGCAGTGAATGAAAAGGTGATTTAGATCTTCCACCTGTGTTTCGCAGAAACCACAATTGGTCGCCACCTGTGGTTGCCTTTTAGCAAGGTTTTGCCTAGTGAGAATAGCATTATTGAGCACTAGCCATAAGAAAACTCTGACTTTAAGGGGATTTTTCGTCTTCCACCACACCTGTGCCCAGCTGGGTCTGCATCATCGAAAGTAGATCCGATGATACAGAGATCTCACCGAGAAAGCTCCCTTGCTCTTGAGTCCCCATCGCTTCTGATCTGGGCCTTGTGTGCACCTTGTGCCTGCCCGTGAGATGTGTGCTTGCATGTCAAGCAATTGCTGGTGAAGATTTGGGGTGAGCGTTCCTCGGAACGTCGGTCTCCAACCTCCCCTTTTCCAACCTTCGGCAACGGACATATTTGGTCGACTCGACTTCTCATACAGCTCTGGGAATGTTTCCTTCAGGGTATGGGCTCCACACCACTTATCCCACCAGAATCTGGTGGACCGGCCATTGCCGATAGTCGACGTGACTGCCGAATTGAAGGGGCCGCTAGCCTTGGCAATTCCTTTCCAGAGTCGCGAAACTTTAGCCCCTACTCGGAATCCAAGGTTTCTCGTGCCTTTTCCCCTAAGATAAGGTTGAATGAAGTCCTGCCAACCTTCCCCGCTGTTGTGGAATACCTTCCACCACCATTTCCCCAGCAGGGCAAGGTTCATATCTCTGAGGTCGATGATGCCTAGCCCTCCATGCTTCTTCTTCATGCAAGCGATACTCCATTTGATGAGGTGGTAACCTCCTTTATCCGAATCTGCCCCCTTCTAAAGGAATTGTTTTTGAATCCTGTCAATCCTCTGAATCACCCATCTTGGAAGCTCGAAAAATGACATGTAGTAGATTGGCAGGTTAGACAACACTGAGTTGATGAGTACCACTCTGCCCCCGAGAGACAATAATTTACCTTTCCAACTCGACAGTCTGTCCTCCATCCTGTCAATGATAGGCAACTAGTCTGCTTTAGATAATTTCCCTGGTCTGAGTGGTAGCCCTAGGTACTTGATAGGGAAGCCACTCGTCGTACAGTTCAAAATAGTAGCGTGTTCCCCTGCTTCATCATCGGATAGGGAAATTGGAGTCAGTGCATTCTTGTGAAAATTAATCCTAAGGCCCGACCAGGCCTCAAAACAGAATAGAGTCCCTTTAAAGCAGACAGTTTCTCGTCTAGACCCATTACCAAAGAGTAAGGTGTCATCTGCGTATTGCAGGATCGTACACTCTTTAGTAGACGCGGAACTGGCCACTGGCGTGATCCAACCTTTTTCCTAGCAATTCTCCAGCATAACCCTCAACACATCTACTACGATAGTAAACAGGAGTGGAGATAGCGGGTCCCCTTGTCTGAGACCCTTCCTACAAGGGAACGGCTGCCCCGACCTACCATCACTGATATGGCCGTTTTGCTAGTCTGCAAGCATAACCCTCTTTAAATGTTGTATGTGGTGTTTTATCTATTAGAAATATTGCTAGGGTTTCAGTATGAATATGGTTCAGTCGGTATTTTACCGTACCGTACCGAATAATGTGTTGAATATCCTTCATAGTTTCCAGTTGCATTTCCTTGGATTCTTGGAGCTCAAAATTATGTGTTGAACTCTTTTCGAATTCTGTTGGTTCCATTGTATTGCCGAAATCCCTGTAATCAAGATTTCAGATAAATCATAAAGTTAGTTTCAGAGAAATCCCTATGGATGCGTGTACTAGTTCTTGCCCACTTTCCTTAAGTAAAGCGTCAGGTTTAATTCTTTGATGTGGAAGATATACGTGTTCTTCGTTCTGTACAAATTCACTTGTCATTTATTTGCACTTCCTTTTGCATCCAGCATGACAAACTTATAATTCCTAATTTTTATTGCTTTCACCTATGCAGAGTACACCTTTCGCGTATTGCAGTTGCAGTGCAGTTTTCCAGTAGCAGGTCTCATTGAACTTTTTATTTTACCGATTATTGCATTTGTTTTATTTAGAGTTTAACATATTTTATAATCTCTGATTGCTAGATCAGGTTTTAGTGAATTTAAGAATAATTTATGATAATTGATGCATTGAACTCAGGGGTGTTTTGTACAGTATGTTTAATTCACATGAACTTTGTATCAGTCATGCAAATGACATCACTGCCAAAAGTTGGTTTAGACTCACAGAGTTATAGTATGTATATATATATATGAAATATAATATGGGAATATGCAGTTCTCGATAAAATTTAAATGAAAATCAAATTGAATACATCTAGAAGCCGGACAAAAATTTACCCCCATCCATTGAATCAGAATATATATTTCATCATCTTTGTCATCTTGGTATTGGTCGATACCTAAACCATGCTTTCTATGTTAAGTGATTTACCAAGATATATCACAACATAATTAAATTGTTACTAATAGTTGTCACTACTGCTAACTCATCACATTTCTCAATGATATCATTGTTGGGCCGAAATTATGTTTCATATAGACTTGGATGTGAAGGTTTACCTCTGTCTCATATTGATTCAGAAGTTGGGATATGAATGAGTGTGCGTTGATTGTTGATGCCGCTTGAATTATTTGTTCGTCATCTGTGTCTTGGTTTTCAACCTTCAAATTGTCTTTAATTGTACCAGAGAAGAGCGATGGCTCTTGGGAAACTTCTGTTACGTTTCTTCTGAGAAATCTTAAATTGTGATCCTTGATGTTGTGACCGTCTAAGAGAACCACACCTGCCAGTTTAGATTGATCTTTTAGGCTTATAGAATAACTAATTAACTATGCTTGCCACTAATGTAGCTAAATAGATCATACTAATTGAGATAAATCAGTACTAACTGTAAACATGAACTCATGCATCTTTTGCGATATGTAATGTTGAGAAGTGCCTTAAAGAAATTCAGCTTAATCGAATCATTTGGGTATTTAGATTTATATTAAATTCCTCACTCCTAGATCATTGCTGCTATAGAATCCTCTTATATCCTTTTGCGACTTTTACGAAGTTATGCTTATGCTATTGTTCCCTGCTTGCTTTTGGAATGAAAATGGATTTGTGGTCTATTCTGTTTTTGTTTTGGTAGTTGTGTTATATTGTTAACTTGTTATTTTTAATGGTACTGATATTTGCTAAGGTATTTGTTGGGTCATATTTGGTATAACACCAATACCAAACCGTACCAACCGAAGTAGTCGGTATACCGAAGCTTCGGTATACCGATCTTTTTAGTTGGTCTCGGTTTGTATATTTTCAAACTGAACTAGTTTGCTATGGTAATGGTACAATGTCAAAAAGTCCGATACCGTACTGAGCCCACCCCTAACCGCTCTGACTGATGTTTTCTTGAGTTTTTATAATGTTTCTTCGAATGATTGTTCCCTTAATATTATATTATTTTAAAAGATGTTTTGCTACAGATTAAAAAGGTTTTACAGGGTTTTATATTGGAGCTTTAAATGTATTCTTTTGGACCTTATTGAGCTATACGTGTTTTCAAAGGAATTGATGTTTTGTGTTGTTCTACAACTTAAAAATATTTTTTTAGTTATTCAATGGATTTAATATTAATTTAGATTTTGGAAATTTATAAAAGATTTGGGCTTTGTTGATTGGAGAAGTTCCTTCATATGATCGTTTTGACGATGGATTTGTGAGTTTTGGTCTTGATGATATCTCTAGGAGTTAAGTGGGAGTCCTGTGAACCGACAGTTGAGATTTGTTGATTTAGACCAGTTGGGTCTTGGGATTGTTGTTGAGTATTTAAGTCCGGCAGGATATACTAACTTTAGAGATGGGGATTTTGTGTTTTTAATAATAATCAACTTAAGGCCAGGCACTAGTGGAGATGTGATGGAACTTGGAAAACGTAAGTATATGTTCTTGGTTTTGTTAGTCCAACGGATGCGTTCCACGACTGTGTGTTGTTTTGTCTCGAGAGGACATTTGTATGTTCACATGTCGAGGGTCTGTAGGCCTATTCACGGAGCATGCACCATTCGCGTGTCAAGTGTCGGCAGGCCTATTCACGGAATGTACCTGGTGTATTTGCACGTCGAGGGCCTTGCAAGCATATTCGTAGGGTACACGGTTGGGAGATGGTTATCCAGTTTTAGAGCTATTCTTACATGATGCTTGCGGGTCGAGGGCTGTGGTGCCTATTCGCGGAGTATTCTAGATCTTATTTCTATCACCGGAGTAGGATTAGTTGCATAACAAGGGATTTAACCCTATAAAGTGGAGATCGTTAAGGGCTTGCACCGGACCTATGTACTATAGAATGCATAGAATCCGACAAGTATGCATTAGAGAGTCAGCATATAGCGATTGTGTTTTCTTGACTTGGTTTTATGCTTGTGTTTTCCTGTTTTTTCTACACCTGACACTTAGTCTAGATTCATTTGATATTTTCATGTATTACTATTTACTATCTTATATTCCATGATGTTTTCATGCTTTACTTATTGTTATTTCTCATTTCAATTATTCTTGCTGTTAATACATGTTGTTGATGACTCTATGCCTTATGTTTTATTCATGTTGTTTTCTCTTATGTCACTCACACCGTTATGGCTAACCTCTGTAGTTTTGGGGGTTAGGGTTATCTCTAGCCTCATGTTTTACAGGTAGGTGCTTATAGCTTGGAATTTGGATGCTTGCGCTATAATGTTAATGTAATTTGTAAGAGAAAGTGTTGTAAAGAAAAGTTTGTAATTCAAGGTGTTTTGTATTTCACTTTATTTTGTAAATAATTGATGTAATAAAAGTTTGAAATAAAAATTATCTGTGTTTTTGGCTATGTTTACTTTTCAATTGAAGTTGATGCTGGGAATTGTGCCACGTATTTTTGAGATATCATATTGAAAATTCGGGGCGCTACAGAGATTGGTATCAGAGCATGCTTCAATAGTAATAATAAACATGGTGTAAAAATGAACCTAGGTGTGGACATTAGAGCGTGAGTACCTAGGTGTGGACATTAGAGTGTGAGTATCACAAAGAATTAGAACATGATGTTTTGGGTTAGGGTTTTGCCATAGAGTATTGATGTGAATACGAATTGTGTTGTGATGCTCTAACGTCCATTTTGCAGTATTCAGTAGAATGGCAGGACCCAGGACCAGGAATGGTGGTAATGGTGATGGGGCTGAAGGTTCCCATGGGGCAGGACTTGATCTTGAGACGGAGATTGCCGGGGTGTATCAGACCTTGAATGCATTCATGACAGCTAATATGGCACAGAATCAGAATCAGAATCAGGGGGCAGAACCAGTGTTTGTTAATGCTGATCCGATTAGGCAAGTTGAGTCCTTCAAGCGGATGAAGCCGCTTGTGTTTGAGGGGCAGTCTGATCCAGATAGGGCTAATGATTGGATTAGACAGATGGAGATGGTCTTCGAAGTCTTGGAGACTCCAGCAGTTAATAAGGTGAAATTGGCTGCGATGCAGTTAGAGAAGGATGCTGGCGTTTGGTGGCAGTCAGTGAAGAGGATGTTCGGAGATTAGAAAGTAACTTGGGAGGCTTTTCTGGATGAGTTCAGGGACCGTTTCTTTCCTCTAGATATTCAGGAGAAGAAGGCAACATAATTCTTGAATCTGCAGCAAGGCAACATGACAGTGTGTGAATATGAGACTAAGTTCGCTCAGCTATCAAGGTATGCACCGGAGCTGATTGTGGATGAAGTAAGGAAGGCTAAGAAGTTTGAGCAGGGCTTGAGGCCAAATTTGAGGTCGAGGACGATTTCTTTGGGCATCAGGTGGTTTGATAAGCTGGTCAGGAGAGCATCTATGACAGAAGAGGATATGGATCAGTTCCAGAAGAAGAAAGAGACCTGGAACAAGAACAAGAGGCCAGAAGATAGTCAGAGTGGGAAGGAGTTCCCAGTGAAGCAGGGCAAGTTCAGTGGGCCAGTGCAGAAGGCACCCGCGATTTAAGGCGTGACTTGTTTCAACTGTGGAGAGGCAGGTCATTATCAGGCAGCATGCACCAAGCCTTGGAGGGCGCATGTTTATTATCAGTGTGGTCGTGAAGGGCATATCCGACCACACTGTCCGCAGCTAAAGAAGGATGGTGCAGGCGGAGGCTAAGTTCTGAGGCAGGGACGAGTGTTTGCATTGACTGAGGAGGATGACTCAGGGATGTGATCCAGGGTGTGCAAGAATTTTGAATTCATTCATTTATGTATTAAGTAAAACTTTGTTTAAGAATAAATTGGAGATTTGAGTATTGTTCTCCATGTAACAGAATTTGTTTTGGGTTAATGGAATAAAGATAAAAGTTTTATTTGATATGGGTTCTTGCTTGCATTTGTGTCGCCCCATTATTTTTGCGAGCTTTAGGTGTGGAACCTAAGATGTTTCCAGGCAGGGTCTTGGTGGTGGCAACACCATCAGGTGCAAGAGCATTCCATGAACTTGACTGAGGTATTACAAAAGTTGCAGGAGCGTAACTTGTTTGCCAAGCTGTCGAAGTGTAAGTTTTGGAAGTTTGAGGTAGCTTTCCTTACTCATGTCCTTTCTAAGGAGGGAGTGGCCACTGATCCTCGGAAGGTTGAAGCAGATTGTTGAAGGTCAGAGTTGGATGCAGGGGATTTAGAGGTTGTTGCAGCAGGTTCCCGATGGCAAGTTATCAGAGTTGCGCAGCGGAAGGTTTTTTCCTAAACTTTTGTATGATTGTGCTCCTTGAGTTGAATTGCATTTCTTTTGTTAGATTATGTTCTCTTGTGTGATTGTATTTCTTAAACTATGTTTCTATTTATATTTCTTTGCTTATTTTTGTTTGGACCCTATTAGTAGTAGTTCTGAGGACAGAACTATTCTAAGGAAGGAGTGATGTTGTACCCAATATTTTTAAATATTATTTTTAAGAGTTATAAATGAATTAAAATAATTTTTGGAGATTTAATAAATATTTTTTTTCCTGAAGATTTATCCTTTTACAAGTGCAAAATACGTGTAAATATTTTCTTGGAAAGTTCAAAAGCCAAAATTATTTTGGGAAAACTCATTATTTATTATTTGAGATTATTTTTGATTTTTCTAGATTTTTCTGACAATGGTTGGACCCATTTGCAAATATTTCAAAAAGAAGGACTTTTGTGCAAAATTATCAATTGGAGTGAAAACTCCAGATTTTCGGATTTTTTGGCTGGGTATAATGCCTAGTCAACTCAGGGTTAAAAAGTTTACTTTTTGTTTTGATGAATTTGATTTATTTTACAAGTTTCGATAAAAAAGGATCTTTTTGCAAAATTGTCAATTTGAGGGGTAAAAGTTTAAATTCATTTTCTAGGCTTTTCAAACAGTGTTGGCTGACTTTATGATGGTTTTTTTTGTTTTTAAATCTCAAATAAATTGGTTTTATCAAGTTTCCAAGTATATGGATCTATATATGTAAAGTTATATTTAAAAGGAGTATTTTTTCAAATGTGTTCAAAACCCTAAAAACCTATATTCCGGCCTATTTAAAAGGTGGAGTGCAGCCGTCTTTTGTTGCACAACACAGAGGATCTTATTATTATTATTTCTTGGAGATTTAAAGAGAAGATCTTGGATTTCTTGCGAAGGAGAGGCTTTTCCTATTTTCTATATGTTTTCGTTCGATTTCTTCAACAAGGTGAGTGATATATTTGTTTTGTTTTATTCTTTGAATGTTGTATGTGGTGTTTCATCTATTAGAAAGCATGCTAGGGTTTCGGTATGAATATGGTTCAGTCGGTATTTCACCGTACCGTACCGAATAGTGTGTTGAATTTCCTCCACAATTTCTAGTTGCATTTCCTTGGATTCTTGGAGCTCAAAATTATGTGTTGAACTCTTTTCAAATTCTATTGGTTCCATTGTATTTCCGAAATCCCTGTAATCAAGATTTCAGATAAATCATAAAGTTAGTTTCAGAGAAATCCCTATGGATGCGTGTACTAGTTCTTGCCCACTTTCCTTAAGTAAAGCGTCAGGTTTAATTCTTTGATGTGGAAGATATACGTGTTCTTCGTTCTGTACAAATTCACTTGTCATTTATTTGCACTTCCTTTTGCATCCAGCATGACAAACTTATAATTCCTAATTTTTATTGCTTTCACCTATGCAGAGTACACCTTTCGCGTATTGCAGTGGCAGTGCAGTTTTCCAGTAGCAGGTCTCATTGAACTTTTTATTTTACCGATTATTGCATTTGTTTTATTTAGAGTTTAACATATTTTATAATCTCAGATTGCTAGATAAGGTTTTAGTGAATTTAAGAATAATTTATGATAATTGATGCATTGAACTCAGGGGTGTTTTGTACAGTATGTTTAATTCACATGAACTTTGTATCAGTCATGCAAATGACATCACTGCCAAAAGTTGGTTTGGACTCACAGAGTTATAGTATGTATATATATATATGAAATATAATATGGGAATATGCAGTTCTCGATAAAATTTAAATGAAAATAAAATTGAACACAACTTGAAGCCGGACCAAAATTTACCCCCATCCATTCAATCAGAATATGTATTTCATCATCTGTGTCATCTTGGTATTGGTCGATACCTAAACCATGCTTTCTATGTTAAGTGCTTTACCAAGATATATCACAACATAATTAAATTGTTACTAATAGTTGTCACTACTTCTAACTCTTCACATTTCTCAGTGGTATGACTGTTGGGCCGAAATTATGTTTCGTATAGACTTGGATGTGAAGGTTTACCTCTGTCTCATATTAATACGGAAGTTGGGATATGAATGAGTGTGCATTGACTGTTGATGCCACTTGAATTATTTTTTCGTCATTTGCATCTAGGTTTACAACCTTCAAATTTTCCTTAATTGTACGAGAGAAGAGCGATGGCTCTTGGGAAACTACTGCTACGTTTCTTCTGAGAAATCTTAAATTGAGATCCTTGATGTTGTGACCGTCTAGGAGAACCTCACCTGCCAGTTTAGAACTATCTTTTAGGCTTATAGAATAACTAATTAACTATGCTTGCCACTAATGTAGCTAAATAGATCATACTAATTGAGATTAATCAGTACTAACTGTAAACATGAACTCATGCATCTTTAGCGATATGTAATATTGAGAAGTGCCTTAAAGAAATTCAGCTTAATCAAATCATTTGGGTATTTAGATTTATATTAAATTCCTCATTCCTAGATCATTGCTGCTATAGAATCCTCTTATATCCTTTTGCGATTTTTATGAAGTTATGCTTATGCTATTGTTCCCTGCTTGTTTTTGGAATGAAAATGAATTTGTGGTCTATTTTGTTTTTGTTTCGGTAGTTGTGTGATAGTTAACTTGTTATTTTTAATGGTACTGATATTTGCCAAGGTATTTGTTGGGTCATATTTGGTATAACACTAATACCGAACTGTACCAACCGAAGTAGTCGGAATACCGATCTTTTTAGTTGGTAACGGTTTGCATATTTTCAAACCGAACTAGTTTGGTATGGTAATGGTACAATGTCAAAAATTCCGATACCGTACCGAGCCCACCCCTAACCGCTCTGACTTGATGTTTTCTTGAGTTTTTATGATGTTTCTTCAAATGATTGTTCCCTTAATATTATATTATTTCAAACGATGTTTTTCTACGGATTAAATAGGTTTTACAGGGTTTTATATTGCAGCTTTAAATGTATTCTTTTGGACCTTATTGAGCTATACGTGTTTTCAAAGGAATTGATGTTTTGTGTTGTTCTACAACTTTAAAATATGGTTTTTAGTTATTCAATGGATTTAATATTTATTTAGATTTTGGAATTTTATAAAAGATCTGGGCTTTGTTGATTGGAGAAGTTTTCATATGATCGTTTTAACTACGAATTTATGAGTTTTGGTCTTAATGATATCTCTAGGAGTTGAGTGGAAGTCCTGTGAACCGGCAGTTGAGATTTGTTGATTTAGACCAGTTGGGTCTTGGGGTTGTTGTTGAGTATTTAAGTCCGGCAGGATACACTAACTCTAGATATGGAGATTTTGTGTTTTTAATAATAATCAACTTAAGGACAGGCACTAGTGGAGATGTGATGGAACTTGAGAAACGTAAGTATATGCTCTTGGTTTTGTTAGTTCAATGGATGCGTTCCAGGACTGTGTGTTGTTCTGTCTCGAGAGGACATTTGTATGTTCACATGTCGAGGGTCTGCAGGCCTATTCACGGAGCATGTAGGGTGCATTCGCGTGTCGAGGGCCGGCAAGCCTATTCATGGAATGTACCTGGTGTATCTGCACGTCGAGGGCCTTACAAGCCTATTCGTGGGGTACACGGTTGGGAGGTGGTTCTCCAGTTTTTGAGCTATTCTTACATGATGCTTGCGCGTCGAGGGCTGTGGTGCCTATTTGCGGAGTATTCTAGATCTTGTTTCCATCACCGCAGTAGGATTAGTTGCATAACGAGGGATTTAACCCTATAAAGTGGAGATCGTTAAGGGCTTGCACCGGACCTATGTACTATGGAATGCATAGAATCTGACAAGTATGCATTAGAGAGTCAGCATATAGCGATTGTGTTTTCTTGACTTGGTTTTATGCCCGTGTTTTCCTATTTTTCCTACACTTGACACTTAGTCTAGATTCACTTGATGTTTTCATGTATTACTATTTACTATCTAATATTCCTTGATGTTTACATACTTTACTTATTGTTATTTCTCATTTCAATTATTCTTGCTGTTAATACATGTTGTTGATGACTCTATGCCTTATGTTTTATTTATGTTATTTTCTCTTATGTCACTCACACCATTATGGCTGACCCCTGTAGTTTTGGAGGTCAGGGTTATCTCTAGCCTCATGTTTTATAGGTAGGTGCTTATAGCTTGGGATTTGGATGCTTGCGCTAGAATGTTAATATAATTTGTAAGAGAAAGTGTTGTAAAGAAAAGTTTGTAATTCAAGGTGTTTTGTATTCTGCTGTATTTTGTAAATAATTGATGTAATAAAGTTTGAAATAAAAATTATCTGTGTTTTTGGCTATGTTTACTATTGCAATTGAAGTTGATGTTGGGAATTGTGCCACATATTTCTGAGATATCATATTGGAAATTCGGGGTGCTACATCTGACTCCCCGGTGATCTGACTGACCATGAGCGAGGAATCACTGATGACCCGTATTCGTCTTGTCCCTGCCCGATCGGCCAGTGTGAGTCCAGCAATCAAGGCTTCATATTCCGCCTCGTTGTTCATGGCAGGAAAATTGAGTTGAAGAGAATACTGAAGGACGAAGTCGTCGAGGCCCCTAAGGATGATGCCAGCTCTGCTCCCCACATTGCATGATGATCCGTCCACATAGACGTCCCATTCTGGGGCATCCTCCCAAATTTCTGGGGACTCAGGGATGGTGCACTCAGTAATAAATTCTACGAGAGCCTGGCCTTTTATGACCGTCTGAGGATGGTAGCAGATGTTGTGCTGGCTGAGCTAAATTGACCACTTGATTAAGCGACTAGAGTTCTTGGGCTTGTCGAGGACCACTTTCAGAGGCTGGTCTGTAAGGACGAGGACGGAGTGGGCCTGAAAGTAGGGTCGAAGTTTTCGTGCGGCCATCACCAAGGCGTAGGCAATTTTTTCCGTCTTGGGGTATTGGACCTTGGCATCATGTAGGACCTTGCTGACATAATAGAAGGGCTTCTGCACCCCGTCCTCCTCCCTAACCAACACGGCGCTGAGCGCGTGTTCCGTGGCTGCCAGGTAGAGGAAGAGGGGTTCGCCCGGCTCTCGCTTGCCGAGGAGCGGTGGGTTGGCAAGGTAGGCTTTAAGTTGGTCAAATGCGTTTTGTTGAGAGGTTTCCCCCTCGAAGCTTTTTGCCCCTTGGAGGGCCTTGAAGAATGGGAGTGACTTCTCTCCTGAATTGGAGAGGAAAAGGCCGATAGCCACCAGTCATCCCGTGAGCATTTGGTCTTCTTTGATGTTTCTCGGAGGTGCCATGTCGAGTATGGCCTGAATCTTTTCGGGGTTCGCCTCGATGCCGCGCTGGCTCACCACAAACCGAGAAACCTTCCCAAGAAGACGCCGAAGGCGCATTTAGAGGAGTTGAGTCTCATATTCTGAGATCGCAGGACCCCGAAAGCCTCTTCGAGGTCACTAACATGATCCTGACCTCAGCGACTTTTGACAAGCATATCGTCAACATACACTTCCATGTTCCGGCTAATCATGTCTTTGAATACCCGGTTAACGAGCCTTTGATATGTGGCGCCGGTGTTCTTCAGTCCGAAGGGTATGACCCAGTAACAGTAGAGGCCTTGTTTAGTTATGAAGGCAGTCTTCAATATGTCCGGAGGGAACATTCTTATCTGGTTGTAGCCTGAAAAGGCATCCATGAATCTCAGCAGCTCGTGCCCCGAGGTGGTATCGATCAGGGCATCGATGTTCGGGAGAGGGAATGGATATTTAGAACAGGTCATGTTGAGGTCCGTGAAATCTACGCAGATTCTCCATTTTCCGCTCTTCTTTTTCACCATTACAACATTGGTCAGCCACTCCGGATAGCTGACTTCCTGTATGAACCATGTCGAGAGGAGCTTGCCTACTTCTTCCCTCACCACCTGCTGCCTGTCGGGGGCGAACTTACGTTGCTTCTGCTGGACCGGCTTCGAGTCCGAGCGGACGCTTAGCTTGTGCATTATGATGTCTTCGGAAATCCCGGACATGTCAGACGGCGTCCATGCAAAGAGGTTGAAGTTCCAACGGATACATCCGATGAGAGCTTTAGCTCCGCAGCTAGAGATTGGCTTACTCGGTACCATTTGGACATGTCTCCTTTGGAGAAAGAGACCTCCTCCAGCACGTCTACAGGCTCCAAACCTCGCTCAGAACTGAGTTCTACCGCGTCAAGGGGAAAAACTCCGCCCCCACTGCGGTCATGTAGCACGAATGTGCTGATGCTTGATTACCCCAAATTACACCTACCCCATGATCGGTGGGAAACTTCAACTTCAAGTGATAGGCGGAGGGTACCTCCAAAAGCCGGATCTGTCGAGGATAGCATTATAGGCTGCCTTGATATTGACCACCATGAAGTCCATTGCTTCGGTCCGAAGGGTCGGGACCGTACTGACGGTCACGTCAAGTATGACAATTCCCTCGATTTGGACAGGGATGCCAGAGAGCCCATGAAGCATGTACTCCGCCGGCAACCTTTCGCGGGAGAGCTTCAGGCTTTCGAACACGGCCAGAAAAAGGATATTGACCGAACTTCCTGTAACACCCCGCAAAATTGAGTTATGACAATTTTGCCCCTCGTGAGTTACGCACGTGTATTTTGTACTGTTACGGGCAATATCCATAAAGTATTTTTGTATAAATATCATACATATTTTGTATTTCGACTATTTATATATTTTCCGTTTTTTCGGAATTCATTCTTATCCTATTTGAGCCAACCCAAATATAAATTTTCAATCTTTGTGTTTTTATGTGCATTTCACGTGTTATCATTACGTATATTCCACCGTTACGTGTAATATTTTCTGTGTTTCAATTATTTATTTGATGACTTGTTCGAATTCTTTTTATAAACGAAAATTCATTTTCTCCTATTTTTGATTAAAATATTTTATACATGTGGTGCACGTGTTTTCTATGTACGTGTTGATTACATTATGGTGTATGTATAATGAAATATAGTTTTTGTATGTTGTATTTCGATTATTTATAAATATTTCCCCGTTGATAAAATCGATTTCATATTTGAATATTTATTATACGTGCAACGCACGTGTTTGCAGTGCACGTGTCGGTTGTATTCTCTTTCAAAATAAAATTTATGAAGTGTGTTTATTTTTATTTGTGCATGAAAATTCTAAATTTTAATTAAATTAAACTAGTTTTATTTAAATACATATTATATATATTAACATATGTTTCTAATTTAAATAAAGAAATATGAATAAAGATTGTACATGTGTAGTGCACGTGCACGTATTTATGCATGGGAACGTGGCCGACTAAATTTTTTTTGGGGGGGGAATGGATTTGAATTTGGTTAAGTGGCTAAATGGGTGGTTAATTGTAGTTAGTGGGTTAATTAAAATTTACTTATATTAATTAATTAAACTTTTTCCTTTATAAAACTACCCCTAAACTTCATCAGACAAAAAGATTTAAAAAAACAAAAAAGAAATGAGGGTGCTGTTTCCTTGCTGCCGATTGCTTGCTGGCTTTCTTTCTTTTCTTTGTGCACGGATTTCGAGGAGGCTTGAAGGCTTCTTGGAGTTCATTGCTAATGATTAATTACATCCTTCATATAGGTGGGTGTCTCTACTTGCTTTCTAATTGTAGATATTCATATTTAGGGGATTCATGTTAGAATTGTAGATGTGATTGCATTGTTTATCTTATAATGTTTGTGTGATGCATATTGTATGAATGTCTAGAGATCTAGTAGTTGATGAATGTGGGAAATGCATGTTAAATAGAGAATTATAATGTCGATTTTATGTGTAATTAAATTTCAAGTTGTGTTAATTCTCATATGTGATGCCATGCAAAATTTTAGTACAATATCAGTAGAATTCGTAGATGAATTGCGAAATAAAGTGATGTTGTGTTGATTTGAGTAGAATAAAATTTTTGGAGAATTTCCCCATCATATTAAATAACGTTGAAAAATATATATATATATATATATATGCTTGTAGAGTAGTATTTATAATTTAATAAAGACACATGGTGTATTAATGTTCTCAAAATTGCTATCTACATTTTATTTTGTATAGAATCACTTTGTTATAAGAAAAATCTGTAAGATTTCGTTACTGGAATTTTTGAATTGTATTATATAAACAAATAAATTTGATATAATTAATCGAAATTGATTTGAATGTATATATTTTAAATGGAGGTTTGAACCAAGAGTTGATTGTTTAGGATTTTAACTCCTATATAGTCAGAGTTGGTGTTTGGCTTTGTGGCTAGCGCGTGCGCCTGTGAGCTAGGCGCTGCCACGTGGCGCTTGGGGCTCTGTGTGGTCGCGGGATTGAGTGGAGTTGGCTCTGTGTTATTTCAAATTTTTGAAAAAAATAGACAGAACAGTAGTTGGGTATATAAATATCCGAAGCACTTAATAACCGAGAGCTGAGCTTAGCTCAATGGGTTGGCGCTTGGTTCCCTTGCTATTTGGCGCTGGTTCGAGCCAGGGGGGTGCTGTTTGAGATTTAAAATATTTTTTGGAGATTTTGAGTATTTTAAATGGTGAAAACTTCATAAAAAATTATATTTTGGTAATTTAAATGGTATGGTGTGTTCATTGTTAAGTTGGAGTTCAAATTTAAAATAAATATGGCTGAAGATATTAAAATTGATTTTAACGAAATTAAAGTAAAGTTTTTGAATTGGAGATTAAGAAATGTATGTGTTGATTTTAAAGGAGTTAGGTGCAAATTAAAGAAATGAGTTTTGATTGAAATATGGATTAATATGAAAAGGAGCTTTAAATGTTTGGAAATGGTCAGTTTTTGGAGAAATGAGTTTCGAGAAAACTTTGGAAGTGATTGGTTTGATTGGTTAATTAAAAAGTTGTTTATAAGAAATTTAATTTGGAAATTGTTATTGAATGAGTTATAAAAGTTAAATACTTCTTGGATAAAGAGAATTGTTGAATAAATTCGAAATATTTATGTTGAGGTTGGCTATAATCTATTTGATCTCTAGATTGAGACGGTTATTGGAATCTAGAGGCTAGGCGAGACCCTAAAGACCAGCATTATGATTAATGAGATTTGCAGAGTAACCAGTATGGGTTGACTCTCTCTTTGAGAAGTAGCCAGTGTGGGCTGAATTTCTCTTGTGTTGGTTTAAGTCCGGTAGGGTAAGCTAGCTCTAGGTTGTGATGATTATAACTTAAAATTAAGGACAAGCACTAGTTGGTGACATGATGAAACAAGGGCAAACGTGAGTTATGGACTCCAGAATGATCCTTGGAGAGAGACAGTCCTCAGTATTCCAGGACGATGGACGTAAGGGCCATAGAATGATCCATGGAGTGGGAATGATCCCTAGTATTCCGGGATGAGAGCGACGCTCAGGGGGCATTTGTGCGATGAGGGTTCCAGAATGACTCGCGGAGGGAGACAATCCCCCGTATTCCGGGACGATGGACGTAAGGGCCACAGAATGATCCACGGAGTGGGATTGGTCTCTAGTATTCCGGGGCGAGAACCAATATTCATAGAGTATCTAAATCTTGTAGTAGTCATAGTAGTAGTATGCATGTCGAGGGATTTAACCCTATAATGTGGAGTACGTAGGTGCTTGCCCTCGGACCTATGTAGAATGAGATACATAGAATCTGAACAAGTATGCATTAGTGTCATCATAGCGTAAATATCTGCATTAGGCATTAAGTCATATCATACGCTGACATGTTTAGGATAGTCACCCTCTTACACTTTAATATGCATTCAAGTGTGTGTTTGTTAAAGTAAGTGAATCGTTATATTACGGTATAATGAGAATCACTGTTTTATAATATTGCGTCAGTTGTATGCAACTGGCGTGCTCATAGTTTTCAGTGCATGGCTTGCATTGGCAAAAGAACACAAGGATGAATTGATGCTAAAGATTGCTTTCAGATTTAAGTTATTGATGTTAAAGTTGAAATTTTCATGCTGTATTTATTTATTTCCGCTGTGTTGATGTAAAAAACTTGTAGTACGATAAAAAGTTTTTAAATTCCTTAAAAAATTACGAATTTGAAGTAAAAGATCCTGTTGTGCTACGAATTACTGTGTTTTGAAATTCGGGGCGTTACAGGGTGGTATCAGAGCCAACTTCAAAAAGTAGTACAAAATTACAAGGACGACACATTTGGGTGAACATTAGAAGTGTGAGTTCAGTTTATAGAGATTTAAATGTAAGTGATTTACATTTATGTTGCTCTATATACTGACGTTTTCTCCTCCATTTCCCTATAAGATAGCTGATAACCCCGACCCAGTGAATGAAGTAGTTATTGAACTTGCATTTATGATGCTCTCCTCGTATACATTGATGTGAGATTCTTTGCGAATATATTTTTCCTTGGTATCAGAGTGCGTAAGATCCTATGGAAATTGTGGGAGAAGAAGTGTTCTTTGAGGATTCCAAAGAGGATCCCGAAGAAGATCCTGATGAGGATTTCTTTGAGAAAGAACCGATGATGGAGGATGAGGAGCTGGAGGAGGAGGAAGACGGTGAGCTATCCTTTGTAAAGGTCGAGTCGCCCCCCAGACTCCGCCACCGTCCAGTCCTGTAGCAGACCTGCCTCCAGCACCACCGCAACCGACTGCAGAACAACGAGCCATCGCCAGACTTTGTCAAGATCTGGCTGTGTACCAGTGGATTCAGGGGAGCCTTGAGGAGCCCATGCAGGAAGCTGGAATCTAGCAACTCGCCACGGACAAAGAGGTTGCGAAGCTTAAGAGGTTTAAGACCAAGGCAGCCCGTCGGATTAGGAGGTTGAGGGTTGCCCACAGAGCTGAGATTGCATGCCTCGAAGGGAAGCATGAGCAACTTCAATCCCAGGTAGCTTATTTGCAGGTGCAACTCAGGCAGCTTCAGAGGGTTTTAGACTTCGTCAGGATGGGCTAGTAGATGATAGGATCTAGGGCTATGCACTTCTTATTTTGATTAACTATGTAATGCTATTTGGATGAATTAATCTTTTTCTATTATGTATGGATTCATGGCAAACAAGGAATTATTTTGAATAAACTGATTTTGTTGTGATGTATGGATTGTGATGAATGATGATTAAAATTTTGGTGTGAATCTTGGTGATGTATTATTGCTCTAACTAAGCTAGTGAATTTTTGTGAATTCAGAAATGGCAGGAAGAAGGACTAGAAATGGTGAGAATGAAGAGGGATCCAACAACGATGACAACAGAATTTATTTGGAAATGGAGCTAGCTAGGGTGTATCAGACCCTAAACATCTGTGGCGGCTAGTATGGGTCTCCATACTATGGCAGGACTGGTAGCCCAGGTTTCAGAAGCAATCAAGCTGGTGGTATCCGTCAAAAGGATGAAGCCACCCATGTTTAAAGGATAAGTTGATCCTGATGCAGTAGATGATTGGAACTGGCAGATGGAGACAATGTTTGAAGTCTTGAAAACTCCAGAAGTCAGCAAGGTGAAGCTGGCAACCATCCAACTAGAAAAGGATGCTGATGTATGGTGGCAGTCGATAAAGAGGACTCTCAACAATGAGCCGATCACTTGGGAAGAATTCATGGCAGAATTCTGGAACCACTACTTCCTAACACTGGATATTCAAGAGAAGAAGGCAATGAAGTTCTTGAGTTTGCAGCAAGGGAATATGTCTGTTAGAGAGTATGAGACAAAATTTACTCAGCTTTCGAGGTATGCACTGGAATTGATCTGGGACGAAGCAAAGAAGTCCAGGAAATTTGAGCAGGGTTTGAGGCTAGCTTGGGGTCTCGCATGATACTGCTAAGCATCTGAAAGTCCGTAAGGCAAATATGACCGAAGCTGATATGGAGCAGTTCCAAAAGTAGAAAGAAGGATGTAATAAGGGCAAGAGGCCTGCGACGGCAGCCCATCATGGAAAGAAGTTTCCGATGAAGAGGAGTAAGTTCAATGGGTCGAGCAAGGGAGTAACCGTGGCCCAAGAGGTAACCTGTTACAATTGCAGAGACTCAGGTCATTATAGATCAGAATGTCCCAAGCAGCAAAATTCCAAAACTAGATTCAACTCTGAAAATGAGGGTGTTGGTGTATGCCCTAGAGGCCAGTTGTGTAATAACATTACTAGTTTACATTGTACCATGACATTTATTTTATATTAAAGCTTTTCATTTATTGTGTTATTTATTGTGAATTAAATGAACATAATGAACTCGTTAGGATAGTAAGTTCAATGCCATAGGATATCAAGTGCATGATTTGATTGTGAAATCCTATTGGCTAAAATCAGAACATTGTTCTTAAATGCCCTTAGTCAAGTATTAGTGTGAATTAGGACAACGATAAGACATAGAGACTAGTGTGTGTGTAGACTGATGACCATTCTCACGGGTCATGAATATGAGATATCAAGTCTTCACATGGGTACATATTAGACTAATAATGTACTGGACTGACCCACCATGAGAATTCTACATGGATAATTACGTGAGTGTCATATGCGGTTCTCACAGTGACCATACATAGTCCTTTGACTTGAAGTCACTACGGATCCTTACATGAGAAATTATATATTTTAATGCCATCAAACGTTGCCTGTAATAAGGTGATTATAAAGTCGACTATTGGATATACTACAAATCATGCGCAGGGATGTGAGTGACTTAGATAGAATTTGTCCCTCTTGCATAACATGAGCGATACCTATGGGCTCCTTGATTAAGTGAGACTGCAAAATGCATGACCGTACTCAAATAAGTCAATATGAGATATTGATCTCATTTGTTTCAGTAAGTCTACTCGGACATCAAGAAACCAAAGATTGAACTATACAAGGGTGACACGCTCTATGCCTTGTGGTTAATTAAGATATCTGGACAAAGGGACTAGACTACATGGTAACATTGGTCATAGATAGGTTATGTCAAATCGTTGATATTTCCGTTACTTGAGTAGCAGTGATGTACTGCTAGATATCACTCGCTGTTTGTAATACTCGAATATGATTTTAGTATTGCTGTCAACGTAATGGGAACCTACAGGGTCACACACTTAGAATGGATCGAAATTGGGATTTAAATTCATAAGATTAATTTAATTAGGGATTTAAGTAAGATTTGGACTCCTGACATTGGTTGGATATTTAATTAGATTAATGGGCAACTAAAGTTCAAAGGCCCACACACGAATCTGACCCAGGCCAGGTTGTGAGCCTAATATATGATATGTATCTGTGGAAAAGACACATGTGAAAAAACCCTAGCAGTCACAGAAAGTGAGAGAGAGAGATCGTGAGGAGGAACATCCTCTTCCCATAGCTAGCACCGCGGTCTGAGGGAGAGCCATTTTTCATTCCGTTCGTGTGGATACCGTAGAGGCACCGCAATATTGCAGTGTTGTGATCGGCATACTATAGAGACAGGAGGTCCATCTTTAAGGTATAACTCCTAAACACGATTTATGATTTTTGCATGGATCCATGGCTCGGTTTTGATATTTTTGTAATTTTTCTGCTGTGTATTTAATTTGTGATTGCATTTGAAACCGAACATAGGGAGCATATAAGAACGAATTTTCCGCAATAAAGTAGACTGGAGCGATTGGGAACAAACCTGAAAGAAAGTAAAAGCCTTACTTGCAGGGGCAAGTGTTCGCATTGACGGTGGAGGATGCAGAAAACTTCGATGACGTCATCACTGGTATGGAATAGTTTGAATAAATGTTGAAGTTGTTTAATAAGGCCTTGTAATAGAATAAGTGTTATGTATTGAATAATGTAAATTCATTACGTAACAGAAGAACTATTGATAAATGGGATAAAGGCCAAGGTTTTATTTACTACTGGATCTTCGCATACTTTTGTATCCCCTAAATTTGTAAAGGAGTTAGGAGTTGAACCTAAGGTTTTTCTAGGCAAGGTTTTGGCAGTAGCCACGCCTTCAGGAGAGACGTTGACTACTGATCGATATTACGCTGGTTGTGATATCGAGATTGGAGGAAGAATTTTGGGAATTGACCTTATAAAGCTGGAAGTGTTGGGAGTGTGCGTGATCATTGGTATATATTGGATGGCAATCTAGAATGTGAGCATCGAATGCAAGAGTAAGAAGGTGGTGGTGAAGGCACCAGGAGGACCAGCAGTAACATTCCAAGGGAAGAAGAAATGCAAGAGGCTAGTAGCGGCTTTATCTAACAAGAAGATTCCCGAAGAAGTTAACGTAATTCCAGTGGTCTGAGCCTTTCCAATGGTATTTATGGATGACCCAGGATTACCATCTCATCGAGATGTGGAGTTCAACATTAATATTTTGTGAGGAAGTGCACTAATATCCAAGGCACCTTAAAAAATGGCACAAGTGGAACATAATGAAGTGAAAAACAGATTGAAGAATTGTTGCACAAAGGCTTCATAAAACCGAGTGCTTCGCTTTCTGGAGCGCCAGTTTTGCTAGTGAAGAAGAAGGACAGATCAATGAGAATGTGCATCGATTACCATGAGCTAAACAAAGTAAATATTCAGAGTAAATATCCAATTTCCAGAATCGATGACCTGTTTGATCGTCTTCAAGAGCGGCAGTCTTCCCCAAGATTGATCTACGGTCAGGTTATCACTAAGTTTGTGTTAAGGAAGAAGACGTGCACAAGACAGCTTTCCAAAGTTGGCATGGGCATTATGAATTCTTGGTTAGGCCATTTGGTGTGACCAATGCATCGACAATATTTATTGACATAATGAATAGAATTCTGCGACCGTTCATTGATTATTTTGTCATGGGGTTCATTGACGACATCCTTGTGTATGCAAAGTCAGAAGATGATCATGCCAAACACTTAGCAGAAGTGTTGAAGAAGCTGCAAGAGCAGAAGTTGTATGCCAAGTTATCTAAGTGTGAATTCAGGAAGTCAGAAGTTGCACTCTTGGGTCATATCCTTTCTAAGGAGGGAGTAGCCACTGATCCACAGAAGATTGAGGCAGTGAAAGAATGATCATGACCCACAATTGTGAAGGAAATTAGGAGTTTCCTGGGGTTGATGGGATACTATCAGCGGTTTATTCAGAGATATGCACATATAGCAGTTCCATTAACATGATTAACTAAGAAGAATGTGGGCTTTAATTGGACAGATCACTGTGAAGCAAGCTTTCAAGAGCTGAAGGAGAAGTTGACGACAACACAAATATTGGTTCTACCATAGGCAGACAAAGATTATGACATCTACAGTGATGCTTCACATAGAGGTTTGGGGTGTGTGCTGATGCAAGAGGGAAGGGTAATAACTTATGGGTCCAGGCAGTTGACTGCACGAGAAGAATTACCCACTCACAATTTGGAGTTGGCGACGATCATATTTGCCTTGAAATAGTGGAGGCATTATGTATATGGAGATAAAGTCAATATATACACCAACCATAAGAGTCTGGAGTACATTTATCAGTAGAAAGATCTAAATCTTTGGCAGAGAAGGTGGTTGGAAGTATTAGAAGATATTTGTTCGGAAATCAAGTATCATCCGTCTAAGGCAAATGTAGTGGCAGATGCACTCAGTCGAAGAAGCACATGTCTGATTATAACTCGGAAGGAGTTGTCAGTAAAGTTGGATCGAGTCGGAATCGAAGTGGTAGTGCAGGGACTATGGGCGACTTTGTCACATTTATGACTTTAGCCTACACCGAGGGAGCAAATTATCAATGGTCAGAAGATTGATTCAGAAATTCAGTATTTCTTGCAGGCAGATTGTCAAAGTTTCCAGTAGAGGACGAAGTGCTTTGTTTCGGTGAGAGGTTGTGTGCGCCTAAAAAGGCTAACTTGAAGGAGAGTATTTTGCATGAATCACACACCACTTTGTTATCAGTACTTCCTGGAAGTACCAAGATATATAAAGATATTAAGCAGCACTTTTGGTGGCCAGGGTTGAAGAGGGATGTAGCAATTTTCATTGCCAAATGCATTACTTGTCAGCAGAACAAGGCAGAAAATTAGAGACCCAGAGGTCTATTACAGCCTCTGCCTATTCCGGAGTGGAAATGGGAAAACATCAACATGGATTTCATTATATGTTTGTTGAGGAATCCGAAGGAAAACGACTCCATATGAGTAATAGTGGATCGATTGACCAAATCAGCTCATTTCTTGGCGATGAAAATCAGTCGCTAGATAAATTAGTAGAATTGTATATCGAGGAAGTGGTGAGACTGCACGGAGTACCTGTATCTAGTATTTCTGATCGAGATGCATGATTTACTTCGCACTTTGGTAGAGTCTACAGGCAGCCATAGGAACCAAAAATGACTTCAGTACTGCTTTCCATCCTCAAACAGATGGACAGAGTGAGAGAGTAAACATAGTGCTCGAAGACATATCGAGATCTTGTGTGATGGACTTCAAAAGAAGCTGGGAAAAGTATTTGGCACTGGTAGAGTACACATACAACAACAGCTTTCAGGAAAGAATTGACATGGCGCTATACGAGGCGTTGTATGGGAGGAAGTGCAGAACACCTATTTATTGGTTCGAGGTAGGGGAAAGACAGATGTATGGGGCATAGATCGTACAACAAACTTCAGAAAAGATCGAGTTGATCTGGAAGAGACTAGTCGAGGCCAGGAGTAGACAGATAAGCTACGCAGATGTTCAAAGGAGAGAGTTGGAATTTGAGGAAGGAGATTATGTGTTCTTAAATGTATCTTCGACGAAGGGCGTGATCTGATTTGGAAAGGAAGGAAAACTAGCTCCAGGGTATATAAGGCCGTATAAGATACTGAAAAGAATCGGGAAGACGGCGTATAGATTGGAGTTACCATAGGAACTAGCATAGATACATAATGTATTTCATGTCTCGATGTTGAGAAAATATGTCCCATATTAGAATCATCAGTTGACAGAAGTACCGGAAGGGTTGCAGCTAAACTTGAGCTACAAGGAACAACTAGTGGAGATTTGGGACCTACGGGAAAAAGTATTAAGGAACAAGCTTATACCTATGGTCAAGGTGTTATGGAGAAACCATTTGGTCGAAGAAACAACTTGGGAATCGGAAGACTGGATGAAGAGCGATGTCCCCAACTATTTGTTTAACTCTGTTTATTGTTATTTCCCACTATTGTTCTAGGGACAAACTATTCTAAGGAGGGAGTGTTGTAACACCCGGTGGAAATATTCCACATGTCGTAACATGTGTAATGAATGTGCATGAAATTATGAAAAGTTTGATAAGTATTATTCACTTTAGCAATTATTTATTTATTTATATTTCATTCTAAAAAGTTTTTTTATTTGAAAGGAACTATTATTTTTGGGCCATTATATTTTAGAGATTATGATTTAAAATAAAAAGATGTTTTTTTAACTAGGTTGAGCCCGACCCAAATCGAGCCCAGCCCATGTGGGAAGAAACATCTAGCCAAATGCCTAGTGGGGAGATGAATGGTTTTGAATTTGTTTTGGTGTTTTAAAAGGCTTTTGAATGACAGAGCAATGTTGGGGGGGGGGGGGGGGGGGTGTTGAGGTTATGAAATTAATGCTTGTTCGTAACCTGGTAATTGGGAATAGTTAATCCATGAATTGAAACCCCCACTCCCTCATCATTGACCGGCCAATAACACAAGGAGAAGAAGGATTTTCTTATTGGTGCAAATGGAGTGCTCTTACTTTGGAGCGTTGGTGGTAAGCTACTTGAAGACCCTAATCTAGTAGGAGAAGGCAAGTGTAGGAGTTCGTTCTACATCAATTCGAGGGGGGTGTTCCTCTACTTTGTCGTGTTGTTTTTACTTCTTGTTGATTAATGTTAAAAAGCATGCTAGGTTTGTATGGATACTTATTTTAAACAAATTAGTATCATGAGTAAATCCGTAGGAATGGTTGTTTGGTATGTTTGATTAATGAAGTGAATGATTTTGAAGCAAGAAGATGAATTGTGAAGTGATGGATCATGCATAAACAGCTAGATTATAGTAGAAACATAAATCATGCAAAAAAACCTTTCTTTCCGATCGAGAAATGATGTTAAATAATTATCTATTTCAGAAATGCATAAATATTTTAGTGATGTTAGAGATTTATTGCATACAGTTGAACCCAATTTAATTGTGTAAATCTTATAGTTTAAACGTAGAATTGTACATTTTTTATTGGATATCGACATGAAAATTTAGAGATCATTGTGCATGTATTTACAAGTCATGAGTGTTATGAAATCTCAGTTTCAATGGGAACTATTTTCTTGTTAATCATGATTAAGTTTTAGAATTTTAGAACTCAATACTAACGAGTTTGTGGAACTAGGATTTGGATTCGGATTTGATCCAGAGCGGATCAGATATGGGTCTATCTTAAGCTATGCTGATTCCCTTGAATTAAGAGGCCAGATTGAGAGGCTTGCGAGCCTGGTTATTACATGCGTGATAGGTGCGTGGAGGTTGTGGGTTCGAGTTGGGGTAGACTTGGATTCGGATTTAAAATTCTGGTTTTCCCCTTTTGTTCTAAATCGGAAGGTTCATGTTTAAGTTGTTTTTCGAAGGCAATATTGACAGATTGCGAGGCTTGTGAGCCTGGTTGCCATGTGTGGTTTGGGCGCATTGAGGTGGTGGGTTCGTGTAGGGGCGAGCTTAGGTTGGACTTCTAGTTCAATTCTTTTTTTTTAAAATTTCTTTTGGAAATAGATTATAATTTATTTTTAAATTAAAATTTAATTAGGGTAAATTGAGATATAATTTATAATTAATTCAGAATTAATTTTTGGACTTAATTAAATTGTAAATTAGATTTGATGAAGGGGTGCATCTTTAATTCAGACAATTTAGATTTAATCTAGCATTAATCTAAAATTCATTTAGTTTTAGAAAAGATTCGATTTAGACCAAATTGAGATTAGTTCTGGGAATTAACTAAGATTAATTTGATTAGAAATTCGTATAGAAACCCCAATCTAGGTAAAATCTGTGGAAATTCAATTTTTAATGAGACTGGATTTGCTTTTGGGTCAAGTTGCTTTTCGGGAATGTCAAATTAAGAGGCTTGCGGGCCTGGTTATTGGGTGCGACTTTGGAGTCGAGAGGTTGCGAGTTCGAGTCTTGGTGGGCTCAAGTTATTTGTTTAAACTGTTTTCTTTCAGTTATTTTTGATTTTTAAGTTTAATTTTTATAGGAAATTATTTAAATGGAAGTTGGTACAATAATCTAGGATTAAATTCCATATTTAAATTAATGATAAATTCCAGATTTTGGTAATTTATTAAAATGTTTGATTAGAGATGATTAAATTAAACTAAAAATTTTGGAATCCTATTATAACTAGGATTGGGAAGTTTTATTAAAGAAAAGAGAATTTAGTTAATTAAGAAATACTATTATTGGGAAATGAAAACAAGACGAAACAGAAATATGAGAGAGTTGATTTCTGATTACTTTAAAGAAATAACATAGAGGACCTTAGAAACGTGGTAATGTTTTAATTGTGTGGAATCTAGAGACTGACCGGACCCAAGATACCGGCAAAGATGTGAAATGTTGGAAGTGGGGCTAGAGATTCCAATCGATTGAGTTAAATCCTGTTGGATTATGCTAGCTCTATGATGAATTCTGTTTTCTTTTGAACTAAGGATGGGCACTAGAAGGAGTTGTGACAAAGCATGAGTAAACTTGAGTATGAGGACCTCAGAATTATCCGTGGTGTGAGATATTTCCTAGTATTCCTAGAAGTGAGTGAAATAGTCCCCAAAATTATCTGCGGTTAGGGATTGATCTCCAGAATTGCCGGGATGGGAGCGACGCTCATGGGACGTTCGTGTGATAAGGGTTCCAGGATGACCTATACAGTGAGGTATTCTCCAAATATTTCCGGATGTGAGTGAAAGTCTCCAAAATTATCCGAGGATGGATATTGACCTTCGGACTTTCCGGGGTGAGAATCAATATTCACAGGATCTCTAAATCTTGAAGTTCGCCACGGTTATAGGTTGCATAAATAGAGATCAAACCCTGTAATGAGGAGAACGCTATGGACTTGACTTCAGACCTATGTCGTATGGGCGGTATAGAATCCGAACAAGTGTGCATTAGAGGTGCATCGTGTGCATGGGTGTTGTGCATTAGTCACTAGGTTCATGACATGCAATGAAATACTTAGGATTGTTACTTTTCATACTTTTCTTCGGCATTTAAGTTTGTGATTGTAAAGTTTAAGGATCGCTATTATAATAGCATTGCATCAGTTGTATTCAATTGATGTGCCCACAGTTCTGAAGTGTTGTATGACTCTGATTAGTGAGTGGTGTGGGTGCAAGCTTGTGACAAGAGATGTTATGAGATTGAGGATTTGTGATGATATGAGTTGTACTTTTTGTGTAAATTCCGCTGTGTATTGTAAATGATACTATTGTAATGAAACAATTTAAAAAAATTTCATGTAATTTTGTATTATGCTGTACGAAATTGAAGTAATGATTCTGGATGAGTCACGAATTGCCTGTGTATGGAATTCGGGGCGTTATAGATTAAACCTTGGTTGGTGGGTTGAGATGAGTTGGTTGGCCAGTGAAAGGTCGACGAGCTGTCTTCGAGCTTGAGGCTGGTCATGAAATTTTTATCTCCCCCCCATCTGCTTGTGATTTGTGTTGGGATCGAATGGTAGGGATTAGCCATGATTTTTACCCGTATCAATTAACATAACTAGTGATGTATTGAAGACAATGTCTCATTTCCCAAACAAGAAAAAGAAAAAAAAAAGATAGTATTTGTAATGAATCTAAGATACAAGGCTGGGATCCACACCTAATCGATGTTGGGTTGTGCCTAGAACAATTGTCCGATTGGAAAAAATAAAGAGATTTATAGATGATTAAATTAGTTTAAACTTTAGAATTTAATTCATGTGTCTTTTTTGGGTCATATAATGCTTTACATTGCTTTACTAAATATCTATCTTGACTAATGAAAAAAAAAGTTAATGTGCACTTAGTACAACATCTGTCCGGTGTGATTCAGGACTTGAAAGATTAATGGTAAGACGAGAAAGGGATTGATGTTATAGAAGGCTATGCGAGTTGCGGAGTCATGAAGATGAGAAGGAATTCAAGTTACAGAAAGTCCGGGAAGGTACTCATGTTACAGAAAGTTTGGTAAGAATCTCGAGTTTTTAAAGGCCAGTGGATGGTGATGGTGAGAATGAGGGGTGTTTGACACACAGATCGAGTTTGGAATGGTCATTGTAAGGTGATGGTAGGAATAAGGAGTGTTCAACACACCACTTGAGTTTGGAAAGGTCATCATAAGATGATGACTAGGGATGCTTGATACAAACTTGACATGCTTAATGGGAACATGAAAATTATGCTGAATGTTATAAAACCCAACGTTGTTGAGGTATTTTTTTTTTTTCGCCGCTAGGATTAGAAAATCAAGACCAAAATTCCAAAATCATCGAGTTTGTTGTTGCCCCTAGAATCTGTTAGGAATGTGGCTTACAGTCAATCGCATGAGATGTAATTGACAAATTATCTTGTAAACATTATTCATAATTAATAAAGTTGTTTAAGGCAATTTATTCATCATATACTGCTGTAGCACCCCAAATTTCAATAATAGAAACTAGTATTTTGCACGTGCGATGTACGTTTTGATAAATAGTTGGAGTTAAACGTGCGATACATGTAAGTCAACAGTAAATAACACGTGTTATAAATGCCTTAATTTAAAAAAATGGAGCTAAACAGGCAATACACGATTTTTTAAAAAATTAAGAAGGAAAAACTTTGATGTGTACGTGCGATGCACATGTTGAAAAATAGATTTGGAATTGCATGAGCAATGCACATGTTTGGTTGGTGACAAAAGTGGTGTTTCTTTTGTGACATAAAAATATTAAAAATTATTTATTTGTGACAAACTCTTCTATTAAATAGTAAGTAAATATTTTATATTAAGATAGATGGATAGTAATTTACACATGTGATGCATGTATAATATAAAAAAAAAGTTTAAAGTAGAATATCTGACATAGTGAGGACTCGAACCTGAGACCTCCTTCATCATATTAGTTACGCACGTATGATGCACATGTTGGTAGATTGACAAATGACACTAAGGCCTTCTCCCATTGTAATATTAGAGATAAGAGACACAACTCCAGAATCTTTACTTCAATGTAATCCAAACACAGTATAAATACAGGGAAAATTACAACTTTTCTTTACGATTGTTCTTTATTACAAAGCACAGCAGAAAATTATACATATTTATTACAACACACTCCAACACTTAAACTTCAGTCATCTCGAAGTCCAAGCTTTAACCTTGACCAAGACACTTACTCGCAAATCCTGCAAAACTGACCAGAAAAGTGGGCTCGTCAGTTGATTACAACTGACGCAATACTATAATAATAGTAACCCTCTAAAGTCTCACAAGTTTCACAATCACAAACTTGTTGCACAACATGAAATGAAACAATGAAAAATAATTCAAAAAATCAACAAGTCAAACTACACTAAATGAATAAGTGTATGTCGAGAAAATAAAGGAAAATGCATAAAACAATATCTAAGAAAACACAATGCATACTTGTTCGGATTTTATGCATCCCATACTATAAATGTCCGAGGCAAGCCCTTAGCGTTCACCACATTTTAGGGTTCAATCATTCGCCATGAAAACTACATCGGTGACAGAGAAAAGATTAGACACTCGTGAATAGATCCCAACCCCGGTACGCATTCCACCGAGCTATACAAGTGTAAACATACAAGCATCCCGCAAGCATCGCTTTCACTCCAGAGAATCACCTCCCTGCCGTACATTCCATAAATAGGCCTGCCGACCCTCAATGCTCAAACATACCGTACAATCTGCGAATAGGCCTGTCGATCCTCAACGCGCAAACATACCAAATCCATCTCACTTTTAGACATTCCGCGAATAGGCCTGCCAACCCTCATTGTGCAAACATACTAGAGAGACACGATAAATACACAGTCCCGGAATACATCCGCCTGACTGAAAACAGAGCCCATACTTACGTTGCCCAATTTCCGTCACAACTCCCAATGTAGTTCCTGTCTTTAGATTTGTGATAATAACAACCTGAGCCACCTAAAACTAGCTCTTCTCTACCGGACTTCACTTGCCAAACCAGGAACACTAGCCCCACAGGCTAATTTTCCTACAACCAAAATATCCACTGCCGGTACTCTTGGGTTCGCTCAGTATCTTGTGCTCTCAACTCAATACCTCAAGCGTCCATCCAGGGTTCTCTCACAATAACCATAATCGCAATAAAAAACCCCACTTGGTTCAATCTTTTAAAATACTCTTTATATTCTCTTTTTAGAAAATATTATTCACACAACACCACGACTGTGAATCAAAATCTCAAACATGAAATACTTTATTCCAAAATAAACATTTGTACATCCACAAATCTCTTCATTATTCACATTTCTTTTAATAAACCGTTACTGCTATAAAAACTCTTTCTTATATAGAAACAAAATCCTTTAAATTTCACTTTTAAATCTCACTTTCCATACATACATGAAGCTAAATAAATTCTTATAAAATTCAAATTGACTTAAACTGAAACAAGTCTCTTTATTATTTGGGATCTCATCCTTAAAATATGAAATTCTTTAGTATTAGAAATATGAAATTTGCCTATTTGAAAACTGAAAATTTGCCTCTTTCCCAAAAATCTAAAATTGCATATTTGAAACTAGATCAAAAAAATCAATTAACCATCACACATTCACTAGATTTGTACATATACACATACTCATCTATGTGCATACTAGGGTTCTCAAACCCTAACCCACAACACCACCACAAACACACGCACTCCGAGCCCAAACCTCCAAACCGAAACCCAAACAAACCAACAACACCCAACCCTGGGTCTGCACTGTGCAACCCTCAACCGAGCCCCCCAAACCCTAGGTTTAGTGTTTAACCCCGAAGCCCTAATACTAGTATTCTTCATATAAAAATATGTTTTTTTTTCTTCAGTGGGTTTTAACATGAAATCGATTTATAAAAATTCTAGTTTTCATGAATTCACATTAAAACAGTAAATAACTCATAAAAATTCCATCTTTTAATTACTCAAATCATGTTTCTTTAATCATACAGTAAGATCTACACATCTAAAATAACATATAGGTACATTAGATCTATTTCTACAAATAAAAAATTGATCTTTCATACATAGAAAACTGCATTATCCAAGAACAAATTATTTTAGATCCATACACAATCAAGATTCAATCTTATGCCTCATAATCAACAATCTCATATCACACATACATCTCTACAAGTACTACAATCATGCTACATACAATCCATGATTAACAAGAGTTCATCCCTAACATGATACTGTAATTTTATGAGATAAAACATATCAAGAGAGCTGGAGTGTTACCCACCTCAAGAAGAAAATTGATACAAAATAGTAGCCTTCTCCTCCAAGCAATAGATCCACTCTCCAATCTAAAAAATCACCAAAGCCAAAAGAAAAGAAGAGAGGCCAAAAGTTTGCTGCCCTCTAAGTAGGCCGAGATTACTTCTAGGGTTTCTATGAGGAAATTTTACAAATAAAACCACCTAGAAGTCCCAATTTGCAAAATTTAATAGTTTTCCAATTGAATCAAATCAGAATCAAACCAAATAGATAAAATTTTATCCCCAAATCTCACCACTGCCAAAACTGGCACCCAAAATGCAACCAACCATTTTTTGAATTCAAATTTTACCTCCAAACTACTTTTTACAAAAAAAGTCTCCTTCTTTTGAAATATTTACAAAAGCAGTTTCTCTTATTCAAAAAAATCCCAAAAATTAAAATATATTCAATTATAAATAAGAGAATTTATTTAGCAACTAAAAATTCTAAAACTTGCATTTCAAAAATATTTGCACGTGTTATGCACGTGCAAAATGACCATTCCACAGAAATTCAAGATAATTAAATAAATTCATTTAAAAATTATTTATTAATTTAAATTATTATATTTAAAATTATGGGGTGTTACATCACTCCCTCCTTAGAAGAGTTCTGTCCTCAAAACTATTGCTAGCAGGGGAAAAGAAAAAAAAATATACAACACGAAATTTACACAAACAATTCTGAAAATCGTTCTTCATCCGATCCTCGAATTCCCACGTGGATTCCTTGAATAGATGGTTCGTCCACAACACCTTGACCATCGGTATGACCTTATTCTGTAGTACCTGTTCTCGGCGATCCAAGATCCCCACAGACTGCTCCTTGTTGCTCAAATTCGACTACAATCCTTCGGGTACCTCAAGTAGCTGATCATTCTTATCTGGTACGTACTTCTTCAACATGGACACATGGAATACATTGTGTACCTGTGCTAATTCTTATGGAAGATCCAATCTGTAAGCTGCCTTCACAATCCGTTTCTGAATCTTGATATACCTTGGTGCCAACTTGCCTCCTCTTCCGAATTTGATGACTCCTTTCGTAGGCAATACCTTCAGAAAAACTACATCTCCAACCCCGAACTCCAAATTCCAAATCTTGGCGAAGGACATCTGCATAACTCTTTTGCCTGCTTATCACTTCGACCAATCTCTTCCAAATCAGCTCAATCTTCTCTGAAGTCCGCTGCACGATCTCTGGGCCAAACATCTGCCTCTCGCCAACTTCATACCAGCAAATAGGTGCACTTCCTCCCGTACAAAGCCTCATACGGTGCCATGCCAATACTCGAATGATAGCTGTTGTTGTAAGCAAACTCCACTAGTGCTACGTAATTCTCTTAGCCTCCACCGAAGTCCATAACATATGATCTTAACATATCCTCTAGTACTTGATTCACCCTTTCAGTTTGTCCATCTGTTTGTGGATGAAACTTTGTACTAAAGTCAGTCCTGGTCCCCAAAGCTGTTTTCCATCGTTCTCACAAACTATTTTTTTTTTTGCAGCTATGGATGATGCTGAGATTGAGGCGAGGAGGGCCATCTTGGCCAAGAGGAAGGATTTAGAGCAGCCAAAAGGAAAGAAGAGACTCGTGGCCCCTTCCTCTGAGGGGACTTTCGAAGTGAAGTCCAAGAAGTCGAAGGCTTTGACAATTTCTAGAGCTCCTAGTTCGACCAAGGGGATGCCTACCTCGGGTAGTTTTAAGGTTGCCGTGCTCACAAATTCGGGTCTTCCACCCATCTGCCCCGAGGCTAAGGATATAGTATGGGAGGCGGGAATGGAACCACGGGTTCCGAGCTGGGCTGTGAAAGTGGCAGACTTCATCATGGAGGGTCTGATGGCGCTGGAGGTGGTGGACCACTTGACCACACCTCGAGACAGGGAGTGCTCTCGACTAAGAACTTTGAGTCGAGCTTCATGAAGTGGGCTCAGGCCGACATGATCGTAAGTGTTCCTTCACCTGTTCCGCTCATTCCTTTCAGCTATTTTTGTATTTTCTTCTAAATTTTTGCTTTTCATCATAAAGGTGACTCTATAGGGGGCAGAGTTGAGAAGGCAGTACACTCGCAAGCTCAAGCTTACTGATCAGAGGGCATTAAGGTTCGAGAGGGAGATGAAGGACTTGAAGGTTCAGGTCAACAATTTTGAGGTATGCGAGCGTGCTTTGAAAGCTGAGCTGACCACTGCGGCCGACGAGTCAGCCTAGTTGGAAAAGGAGAAGGCACGTTTGCAAGAGAGCGAGAAGCAACCATTGGACGGAAAGATGAAGATCATTGATAATGTGACTTTTACCCAGGACCAAGGGTATGACCAGGCCATCGAGCACGTCCTCTGTAGGTACCCGGACCTTGACCTTAAGGGCTTTAGCTTCTGCATAAAGTTCACCGAGGCTCTGCCTATGTCAAGGGAGGTAGGCGAGGAGGAGAACTGTTCACCTGGAGTAGAGGCCGAGCTTCAGTAGGCCCCCACTGAGGTCATCGTGGTAGCGACTGAAGCGGTGCTTCCCTCTCCCAAGTAGTAGTTTGTTTTTTTTCTTTTCCTTTTTTCTTTTTGTATTAGCCGACTGCGGACTAGCCACCATTTTTTGTTTGGGCGTTGAAGTATGAATGAAAAATATTTTTGGGACCAAACCCCTGGACTTGATATTTTTATGTGGTGTTTTGTATTCATTGGATTTGGCCAATTTATGGAGCTCGGAATAATATGAAAATTTCCTTGATTGTTAGATGACTGAGCCAGTTTTGGCCAACCCCCGTGATGTCAAGCTCGAATATCTTAGTAGTAGGGTGCGCACCATGGAGTCGAGCTTGGGTCGCTACAGTAAGGATGCATGGAATCGGGGGTCAGCATTTTAGTTTTACATCAAAAAATCACACCAAATGTGCTTGGAGTTGGCTCGCCTGAAGGAAGTGATGGTCAATAGGGATATGAGAAGTACCGAAACTCAGTCATCTATCACCATTCGTTCGGCTGACTCATTCCTTCGGGAGGTGTTGGTGGGGAAGGAGCTGAAGATATACAGGTTGATGGTTTCATTTGGAGTAGCGGGTCCCGAGTAGCATCTCTTGGCAGCAGTTGGCTTTCAGTCTGTGGTCCATCTCCAATTCTCAGATTGGAGCCAACGAACCCTGCAGATGCCCAAAGATCATTGGCGGGGGAGTCTACTTTGGCCACCCCTCGGGAGGAGATCGATACACCCGTCCAGGAGTAGACTCGCTCCGTTGGGCTTGAACAAGTCTGTGCCAGTACTAAGCCCCCCCTGGCCGAGGAGTAGGCTAGACAAGCAACCTTCACGACTTTTTGTAAATTTATTATATCTTGTTGCAACTTTATGACCTCACCGGTTGCACTGGAATGTATTGTAGACTTCTGTTAAACGACTATGTAATAATTTTATTATTGAAGGACTTTGATTCGAACCATATTCCGAGCTTTTGTCTTGTCGAAGTAGGCCGACCGAAGTCAAGGCATCATAGCTGTGGGGTTGAGGCATCTCAATATTGGAAGTTGAAGCTTCTAGCCTGGAGAATTGTTTCACCTTGTTTAAATGCCCCGTGTTGGATTGAAACGCTGGTCTTGGAACTTGAAACATTTCCTGTGGAATGTGTAGCGACATTCTTTAGAGGCCGTTAGATGGGGTTAGATGGTTCAGATTTGTCCACGTCAGTGCTGCGGTAATTGAGAACCTCCTCCCCTGATAGCCTTTATAATTCCCTATTCTCTTGGTTTGTTGGAGAGACTCAGCATTTGAGTGATTCTTCTGCTACTCACTAATAGTTGGGGGTAGCGGTGATTCATGGCTGCTCTACCCCTGACTAACAGTGGGTGAAAGGAGGATCGCCTACCCCGTCTCCTCGTGTCTTTCATCCTGAGTGTTTGCGAGAGTTTACGTGGTCCTTCCGACACATGCTGACAGTTCGGGGTAGCGATGACAGCATTGTTCCCCCGTCTATCAATGCGTGACTGAATGTTCACTGTGATTGATTGGGTCAGCGTGTAGGTGATGCTCAAATCATCATTTTGTGCTATGGTAAAACGACCATGTTAAGGGGGAGGCTTCTCCTCTGTAGGCTCGGACTCCACTATGAAATTTTTGATGTATAGAGACGAGGCCTAGCGAAGCTGTAAGAAACTTTCGTTGGTGGCTCGCAGTCCACACCGAGCGGCAAGGCCTTGCAAGATAGTGAAAGTCTTCATGAGTATCTCGAGATCCACACCGTCCGGCGATGCTTAGCAAAGTTGTGAAAACCTTCGCAAAAGGCTCGGGGCCCATGCCGAGCGGTGACGCCTAAGAACTATGCCAGGTTTTGGCCAAACTCAAAAGAGTTGGACTAAAACATGCTGATTTGAAATGAAATTTGTTGCTTTTAATGGTTGGTTGTCAAAAGGCTAGCGCTTATTACATTTGCCGGCTTCCAGCGCTGCATTACAAGTGCAGACCGCTAGTGGCTTTCATGGAACTTCATTAAGTGTTATGCATTCCAAGTCCTCTTGATTACCTTGCCCCTAGTCTTCAAGTCAGTAAGTTTCAGGGCGTACCACTTTGTAGACCTTATATGGGCCTTCCCAATTGGGAGCCACCTTCCCCTTTTTGCTCGGCTTGAAGATGTCGAGCCTTCATAGCACTAGGTCCCCCTCTTTGATGTTGGTTGGTCGGACCTTTTGTAGCGCCCCAAATTTTCAATATGATATCTCAGAAATACGTGGCACAATTCCAAGCATCAACTTCAATTATAATAGTAAACATAGCCAAAAATATAAGTTTTTCTTTCAACCTTTATTACATTAGTTCATTACAAAACACAGTGGAAAAAAACATACACCTTGAATTACAGTCTTTTCATTACAACACCTTCTTTACAATTTACATAAGCTCTATTATCATTCGATCTCATACATCCAAATCCCAATGCTATAGGTAATCACCTGTAAAACATGAGGCTAGAGATAACCCTAACCCCCAAAACTACAGGGGTTAGCCATAACGGTGTGAGTGACATAAAAACAAAAGCAACATAAATAGAACAGAAAACATGGAATCATAAACAACATGTAATAAAGACAAGAATAAATGAATTAAAAAATAACAATGAAACATGAAAAACATCAAGTGTAGCTAAACTAAGTGTCAAGTGTAGAAAACAGGAAAAACACATGCATAAACCAAATCAAGAAAACACAATACTATATGCTGACTCTCTAATGCGTACTTGTCGGATTCTATGCATCCCACTCTACATAGGTCCGGTGCAAGCCCTTAATGTCTCCACTTTATAGGGTTTAATCCCCCGCCATGCAACTAATCTTACCACGATGACTACTACGAGATATAGGTAAATTGTGAGGATTAGCCCATGCCCCGATAATTCTGGAGGTCAAACTCTATCCACAGATAATTTCGGAGACTATTTCACTCACACCTGGAAATCTTCGAGAATACTCCACACCGCAAGCTATGACACCTCATCACACGAATACCACATGTGTATCGCCTCGACCCCGATAATTTTGGAGATTAATCCCACGCGACAAGTAATTCCGAAGACTATTTCACCCACACCTGGATAATTCCGAGGATTATCTCACACCGCAAGCCATACTGAGGTCCATAACCCATGTTCTCATTCATCATATCACCACCAGTGCCTGTCCTTATCTTTTTAAGTTAATTAATTTAATTTCAAACCTCCTGGAGATGGTGTACCCTACCGGACTTAACTCAACAACTGATCAACAATATGCCTCAACAGGCCCAAAACACAATAACTCAACTGCCGGCATACTAGGGTCCCACACAACCTCTAGAGACTCACACTCGACTATCCAAACCTCGACAATAAAATATATTGAAAACATATTAACTGTAGAAAGATAATATTTAGAATAGTAAGTTATAGATCCCAAAAACATTCAAAGAATCAATCGTTTAAAGAATATCAGAATAACTCAAGGAACATTAGTAACAGTCGACTGTAAACCGGAATCGGTCGACTGTCCAGAGCAAAAAAACCAGCACTTCAAGAAAATAATTCTAAGTAATGGCAGTCGACTGTAAAAGTCATCGGTCGACTGTCCAGAGCAAAAATCCAAAACTTCGAGAAAACGTCAAAAACAGAGCAGGGTCAGTCGACTGTAAAAATGGGTTAGTCGACTGTTCCGTGTGAAATCTTAAAACTTCAAGAAAACACTACAACCAGGATCACGATGGTCGACTGTTGAAACATACCAGTTGACTGTCACACCTACAGGCTGCAGTTTGGGTTGTGCATGTTTCAACTGATACAAAGATTTACTTTATAAAAATGATATATATAAAAAGTATATTTTTGATATGATCAAATATGACTTGTAGAGTATATAAGAGTCCACAAAACCAATTAAAACCACGTTGAATTGATAAAATTAGCTTTTTGATGAATTCCTTCAAATTGAAACACGAATATGTGCATATATCAAAATGTTTTTAAGAATCAATCATACATCAAAAGAGCTTCGTATTATGTTCCAAACCATATTAATACCAAATTATGTTAAGGTAATAACCAAAATCTTTAAAATCACTTAAAGATTCAATTCATTCGAAACAACAAAAATAGGATATTCATGTAATAGTGTTCATGCTAGAAAAATGTTCAGATTCATTTGAAACAACAAAAAGAAATTTCACAAATTCATCGATTTAGAAATAGACAAATGTTCAAATTAAATCTTTAACAATTGAGCAATTCAAATTCAAGTAAAAACTTAATGAAATCACGAAATCTTCAATTTAGTTATAAAGCATCAAATCCAAATCTAGTTATCACAACTCCAATCCTCAAGACATGATCTTTTAATTCATTAGTCCTTCTTGCAATTTCCTCAAACTCAACCATATTTATTTTCAATAGTTGACTCATGAACCTCAACAAATTTAAAATTAACATGGGCAAGTCGCATTCATCCAACTTACCAATAGTCAAAATCTCATCTTTAATCTATTCATACATAACATTCACCATATCCAATCAAATCAGCAATAATCCAAAACAATAGCCTACTCACGATTTATATCAGGTTATTTAACAATCTCAAATCATCCACATGCAAATTCTACTCATAAATAACTTAGGGTTTCATAAAAGATCCAAATTTTAATTCATCAATTCATCCGATCCCTCATATATATTCATATCAATCCCTAGCATGATTTCTAGTAGATGAAACACCACATACAACATTCAAAGGACAAAACAAAATAAATTATATCACTTACCTTATTGAAGAAATTAACCAAATTAATAAAGGATGAGAAAAAGCCCTTCTTTTGCAAAATCCAAAATTCTTGTTTCGAACTCCAAGAAATTAATAGTAAAATAATGTTTTGTTTTTGCAAAGGAGGGGGATGACTGTAGTGGCAATTTTATAAGCCGAAATCTGGAGTTTCTAGGATTTTACAAGTTTATGGAAATATCCCCTAACAAATTATTACTTTACATATATAAACCTTTCTTTAATAAAGTAGTTAAATCAGTTAAATAAGTTAAAATCAAATCAAATCCTTTTACTACTGAGTTTTCCAGCCATCCAGCACAGCCCAGAAAAATAAAAATTTCGGATTTGTACTAAAAGTGGTAATTTTGCACAAAAGTCCATATTTTTGTAATATTTGCAAATATATCATAAAATATTCGTAAAAATACAGAAAAATCAGAAATAATATCTATTAATACATATTAGATTTTCCAATTAAAATTTCTAACTTTTACTTTTCAAAAAAATATTTGCACAAGATCCAACATAAATTCCATATTTGCAAAAACACCATATTTGTTTAAATCTTTGCCAAATCAACTCTACATAAAATTTAAATATATTTTATTTTCAATGATGACCATGGAAAGCCCAAAAATCAGTAAAAACTAATTTTTATTATTTGGTTGAGATCCAAACGGCTTTTTACATAAAAGCCCCTCTCTTTCGAGGTATTTATAAAAATAGTTTCTTTATTCAGAAAAATCCCAAAATTTAGGATAGACTCAATTATAAGTAGAAGAATTTAATAAAAATTTAAAATTGGACATTTGCACCAAAAATATCTGCACGTGTAAAATTGACAAATTTGTAAAATAGTCAAATTAATTTAAATAAATCTGAAAAATTAAAATATTATAAATAAATAAGGAAAATGAATCATTAACCATAAAATTTTAAGAATTCAGAATTCATAACTTTGCACGTGTGTTGCATGTGCAAAATTGCAGTTTCAAGAAAATAGTCAAAATAGTCAACTTTACAAATTTAATATTATTTAATAATGCAAAAAAAATATTTTTTTTTTGCGGGGTGTTACACCTTTTTGTTGTAGAACCATTCTACCGATTGTTGGTAGACATTCCTTATAATAGCTGACCTTTCACAAACTTTTTCGTGGAGGTCAAGGTTGGCCCTTTGTCCGTCTGAGTTCAACTCCTCATTGAAGCTCATAGTCCGTGGGAAAGGCAATCTGACTTCTAGAGGAATTACCGCATCAGTTCCGAAGGTTAGGTTGAATGGACACTCGCCCGTTGGAATCCTCTTGGTCGTTCGGTAGGACTGCAACACACTTGGTAGCTTATCGACCCATAAACCTTTGGGGGATTTGTCTAATCGCTTCATAAGTATTTTGAGGATCTTATGGTTGGCGTTCTCACCTTGGCCATTGGATTGGGGGTGTAAAATTGAAGAGAATCTCTGCTGAATTCCCAGATCTTCGCAGAACTTGCAGAAACCCCTACCGGCGAACTGAGTATCGTTGTCGGTGATGAGGATCTGATGGATCCCAAATCGGCAGACGATGTTTCTAAAAGAATTTCTAGGACTGATGCTCGATGATAGTAGATGTAACCCCTATATCCCTTTTCTTGTATTTTGTATGTATTTATCTTTTTCCTAGGTATTTATTCTGATTCTATTCTTTTTTCCTTTCTGAACCGTGTAATTATTTCTTCGTTCTCAATAAAATCCATCTATTTTTGTCGTCAATTCAGTTATGTGATTTTCAATCTTCTTGATTCAAATTCTTCTACCAATTATTTTTCTTTAGATGTTTTGTTTAATTTTGAATTTATTTATTTCATGGCCTAATTGTCTATTGATTGACTTCCTACCCTGTTGGATCCAAATTCTAACCCAATCTACCCTATTTAGACCCAATACCCTATGATCCGCCCCATTGGATCCTAAACCCGCTATCCAATACCCTCATTTATCTAGTCTCCCTCAAATCTCTCCTCATGTTCTCCATATCTATCTAACAAGCAGATCTTTTCCCCCTTGATTCCTTAAAATCCTAACTTACCAAAATCTCATTATAATCACAACCAAATTTTTTATATTCCTCCTACAGTTATTATCTCCTAATCAAACTCTAATCAACTATCTCACCCTCTCTTTCCCTCTTTCCATGTGCATCCCGACCCCCCCTCGTCGGCCACCTTCCCAGCCGTTGCCCCTCCGACTATCGCACCCCCTCGCGACTGCCGGCCCGATGATCCGGTCGCCACGCTCTGCGTCGCCTACACCAGCAACCCCCTCCTTGGCCTTCATCCTATCCCGCAAGCCTCTTGTGTTCGTGGATCGTGTGTTTGTGTTCGTCGCCCGGGATCCATTCTCGTTATTCTTTCGTCGGATTCATCGTCTACACCCAAGACAAGTAACTTGTATATTATTTTTGTTCGTATACAAGTACAAATACCGCATGTAGTCTTGCTCTCGTTTTTGTGTTCGTTCCCATGATGATCTCTTGAAGATCTTGATCTCATTCGTTTGATCCATTCGTAGTCATGATCTATCATCATAGTTGTCACACACATACTACATGAAAATTTGTTAGATCTAGATAGACTTCTTGATGTATATATTCATGTTCATGATCTATTGTATGTTGTGGATTTTTGTTATGTGATTGATGGGCTAGATGTGTTATCTCGTTGTGGATTTGTTAAATACCCATGCCATGTTGTTTTGAATATCTAATATATCGTATTTTACATCATACCCTAATTTGGATCTATTGTAGATGAGTTGTTTGATTAAATGCATGAAAGGAATTTCGTTTTGCTGCTGCCCTGATTTGGTCTAGCGTTTAACACCCTGTTAAGGTCAGTAAAATAAATTATGTTGTGAATATGATTCGTAAGCCTCGGTGTCTATTTTTCAGAACTTTCGACGGATCTCAATTTCGATTTTTGATGTATGAGTTATCGCTGTTTTACTGCAGCTGTGTCATAAATTCCAGATTTTGATTTATGAGATCGCCGCATGTCTTATTATTTTAAAATTGATGTTAAAAGTAAGATTTGGATTTAATATTATTCTGAGTACATCTAGACATGACTCGGATCAACCCCTAATTTTTGTATAATTGTTTAATGACTTTTACAACTTATTTCATGCTTATGAGACCAATCATATAATTTCCAAACTGCATGTTATTCAGTAAAGAACTCTATTTTAAACCTGATTCTAGTCACTTTTGATTAAATCTTTGTGAATATGAAATATATCCTGGTATGTCTATTTTAAAACCCTTTTGACGGATTTAAATTCCGAGTTGTATTTTGTGATTTATCACTATTTTGGTACGGCTGTGTCTAAGATTTTAGATTCATAAAGTTGCTGCATCATTTTGTTATCCAAATTAATTTGACTATACAATATGTAATGGAATTTTATGAAATTTTATATGCTAATACTAGACATGTTAGGGAACCTTCCAGATTTTTTCTAGATTTAATTATAGTGTTTTTATGCCCTTTTCATGCTAATAAATAAAACTTTGCGATTGCTGTCTGAACATGAATTCTGTTTAAAGCGTTGTTTTGAGCCCTGTTTCTGTAGTTTTTATATGACTTGTGTATATGAACTAGATTCGGTTGAGATCCTAGTTTCTAGAATTTATGACGGATCCAGGTTTGCATTCTTGTGGCAACGGGAATCTCGGTTTTGGTGCAACAACGTCTTGCTGTCCAGAATTGAAAGTATCGTTGTTCTAGTCTATTATGAGTTGTTTGTCATCCGTTCATGTCTTCTATCCAACTTGAACTTGTTCCTTGTTCTTACCATGTTTTCTTACCTTGTTCGTGCACGTTCATGCTTTCTTTAATAATAACAAGTAATCAAGCCGGGGTTAAGGAAAAGATCTAGTAGTGGAAAATACAAAAATGTGTACTTGGAAGGGATTCCGTGTTTCCCACTTGCTTACCTGACTACATACTTTCTTATAGGAGAGGTGTACTCGGAGGGGATCCATAGATCCTACTTGATATTTGACTACTTGATACTTGACTACTTGACATGTGATTACTTGACACTTGACTACTTGATACTTGACTACTTGACACGTGATTACCTGACACTTGACTACTTGATACTTGACTACTTGACACGTGATTACTTGACACTTAACTATTTGATACTTGATACCTGAGTACACGGCCCTATATAATCCACTATGAAATCTAAACGCAACTTGTCTGAATGTAGCAAGCATGTGGTAAAATTTGGGACACATGAAGTGCTACCTAGATAGGACTAGATACAAGACTTGAGAATAACATGATCACTTGCTCAATCCTGTTACTTGCTTGCATGATACTTGATGCTTGTTACATGCTACTTGTACCTTGTTATCTTATCATGTTACTTGATTCTGTTCTTGATTAAGAGCTAGTTGCTCTATTTTGCTGTCACATTTCCTCCATGCTTACTTTAGTATTTGCTTCTTGTTGCTACTCTGTATTTTTGTTCATCTGTTTCCGTACTTGCTGCCTGCACTACATGCAGCCCGTAACTTGCACTGACAGGCGTATTGTTTCCTGTTTTTCTTTTTCCTGCAAATTGTCAAATTTGCAGATTCGGTGACCAGCTGTCCGAAGGAGTAAGTGACCAAGTGTTTGAGCTTGGCTAGAGTTCCTGCTTCAATTATTTCCTGTTTTGAATAAATTGTATTTATTGAAACCTGAATCTTGTATTGGGCACTTTGTCCCAGAACATATAACTTGTTATTTCATGATCCGGTTATTTGAGAATTGTGTATATTGTTTTCAAGTAATTCTGTTGGTTATATTAATTTGTTTCATGCATGCGTGAATGATTATTTCACGTTTATTCCTTGTTTATCCTTATGTATTGTTGTAAAGATCCTTACAGCTCATGAATGGTGAAAGCCATTCGCTGGACGTTGTCGCATATCCGTATTCCGTATTTCTTTTGGGAAGCAGGGTGTGACAGTAGCCAAGGGTTCTACTTCAACCCATTTTGTAAAGTAATCAATAGCTACAATTTGGAAGTTTCTCTGACTTGTTGTTTTAGGAAATGAACCGACCAGATCCATTCTCCACATGGCGAAGGCGGCTAGGCTAACAGCGACTCAAGCTCGGCCTGGGGAGCGTGTTTAACTAAGGTAAATCTCTGGCATGGGCCCATCTCCTGACGAGATCCTGAGCATCTTGAAAGAGGGTCTGCCAACAGTACCCGTGGTTGAGAATCTTTCTAGTGAGTGACCTTCTGCACATATGGTAACTTCCGACCCCCTCATGCATCTCTTCGAGAACATACTTGGCTTCTTCTGGGGCCAGGCTTCGCTAGTTTCATCAACTTTGCATCAGTTGCATTCAACTGACGTGCCCATTGTTTGTTAATTGCAGAATTGCTGATCGTGGAGCTGGAAACTCGAGCTGTGTGGGGTATCCAAGAGAGTTGACAGTTGTCCAATTTTATTTGTAATTTAGGATGCAAATTTTCTTTGTACTAATTGGACATTGTAATAACATTGTTGTAAATAAAAGCTTTTAATTTCCTATATTTTTCTATGTTATGGACTCATTTGATGTCATGCTCCACTTCCCAAAAAGAAAATACGGAATACGGATACGTGACTAAGCCCAGCGAATGATTTTCATCATCCATAAGCTGTTCAAGAATCTACAACATTTCACAAGAATAATCAGAGCCGGAAGCAAAAGAATCAACCAACATGCACATATGAACCAAAATACCAACAAGAATACTTGAAACCAAAATGTATTAATCTCAAATAATCATGATCTGAATAAGTCAAATCAAATATCATGGGTCACATTGCCCAAATACAAAAATAAATCCAAGTATCAAAATACAATATTGTTCAAGCAAGCTACAAGAAAGAATAATAATAAAACTCTAGCAACTAGTACTTTATATCATCAATACCATCTGGAAGCTGTTCTCCAAAATCTGCAATTTAACAATTGCAGGGATAGGAAAAAGAAAACAAACTTCCGTCAATGCAAGTTACGGACCGCTTGTAATGCAGGATACAAGTACATGGGAAAAACTAACTAACAACATGGAATAGGCATGATATCAAGCATAACAACTAGCATGGTAAGGTGAACAACTACAAGTAACATGTATGAAGTGTCAAGTAAACAAGTATCATGTAAACAAGTAACAAATATCAAGTATCATGTAAACAAGCAACAAGTATCAAGTATCATGTAAATATATAGCAAGTATCAAGTATCAAGTCTCATGTATCATGTAGCTAAGTATCAAGTAAGCATGTATCATGTTCAACTGTCACGTATCAAGTCTTGTAGTTATTAGTATCTAGGTAGCACTTCATGCAACCCATACTACATGGTTGCTACAACAAATAATTTCGCTTTAGATTTCATAGTGGACCATAGAGGGCAGTGTACTCAGGGACAAGCTCTCAAGTATTAAGCTCCAAGTAACCAGATAAACAAGTTCCAAACAAGCTCCACTTAACCAAATAACAAGCTCCAAACAAGCTCCAAACAAGCTCCCAAAATATTGATGAACACATTATTATTCACTTTTTAGAGCAATAATCTTAATATAATTAGACATTTAAAAGCTCTCTATATGGTATTTAACTCCTATTTTCTCTTTTCCATAGGAAACAGCTTATAGCAGCAAAACGAAGCAGATTTAGGACTTCAAGAATAATACACAGCAAACTGCAGAGGATCAGTCGACTGGTTCCTCAACCAGGAGACTGAACAAGAGAAGCTGATTTTCCACAACTATCGACACAGTCGACTTACTCTCAAAGACAGTCGACTGGTATGATCAAAGGTGAAATCTACATAAGTCTCGACTCAGTCGACTGGTTTGAAGACAAGTCGACTGGTCTGCGGCGGAGTAAACAGATAAGATATTCGAAGATACACCTGAATCTGATTTCAAATCTATTTGAATCAAGATTTTATGCAGCGAATCAAATCTAAAGACAGGGTATTTTCCAAGTGAACAGATAAGGAAAGAAAGGAGAAAAGAGAAAGATATTAATCATCAAATCAAATAAAGAAAGATCTTCCTGAAAAAGGGGAAACCCTAATTCTCAGCCGTACTCTATAAATATCAGAATACCATCTCCAGAACTCTCTCTCTCCGCTCTCTCAACTCCACAACTCCATCCAAGGATCATCAAATCTATCTCGTGGACGCAACTTAATCAGAGAGTTCCCAACCATCAAGTCATCAACCCGTGCTTCACTCCATCAACATCGAAGAAGGAGAGAGAAGATCCAGCATCCAGAAGGCAGTCGACTGTGTGACAGACAGTCGACCATATTGCCGGAATCCATTAGTTTATTTCTTCTTCTCTCTTTATTCTTTTATGTTGATCATGTATTTGAACTTGTTAAGCAATAAAAGTATTATTATGTGGAACTAATTTCATAGTTGGGTAGATCGAAACCGTAGTTATGTAGTGCTATATTCTTCTGAGATCTTCTAATTACTTATTGATTGAATCTGGTTGAATTTACATGGATTAATGGTCATCAAACTTGGATCTTGAAGTCTGAGAGCAGTCGACTGAGGTGAGAGCCAGTCGACTGACATACAGCACGTGAGAATATCAAGTTTATGTTATCATTTATCTAAATCTGTTATATGAAGCATATTGAGACGACCGAATCTCGTGCCCATAATTTGTAACAAAGGAATCTTTAGGGGTTCTTGGTTCAATCAACTTAGAGGATCTAGATCTGATACCAATTTCTAGAACTTTAAGTGTTTGTTCGTTTCCACTGTTCTTATGTTTTCTCTAAGTATGACTTAGTAGATACCATGCTAAAATACTTAGGGGAAGAAACGAATTAGAGTAGATACCATGCCTAATTCTTGGCTTAGGGAAACAATACTTTAAGGAGTAGATACCATGCCCTTGAAGTGAACAACATGAGTAATTGGAAGTAAATTCAGAAGGTTACTTAGCATTACTAACTATTGGTGGAGATCAACAACCCAACTATTTAAGAGATATTTGTGATTCAAACTCATCTTTCTTAGTTTAATCTTTTTAATTCTTTTAGATTTCTACAACAACCCTTCATCATTTATTATTAGTTTTATTGATTAGTAAGTTGAAGACTACAATCTCTGTGGGATCGACCCTTGCTATTACTACGATTCGATTCGTGCACTTGCGAGGTTTTTATAATTTGTGTCTAGTTTTATCTATTTATTTAGGTATCTAGATTCCAACAACAAGTTTTTGGCGCCGTTGCCGGGGATTGTTTAGTATTTTAACTTACAAGTCAGTAGAATTTTATTAGTTTTTCTTTTCTTTTATTAATACTTTTTCTTTTAGGTTACAGGACTTCGGTGAATGCACGGTAGACGATCACTTCGACCAGAACTACTACCAATTGACGCGGAAACAGAACGCACTTTGCACAGACTAGGTAAGTTATTTGCAGCACATCAGTCGACTGCCCACGCTAACCAGTCGACTGATCAGAGACCTAGTACATATACAGCAATGGCAGAAGAAATACCCAATCGCGTACCAATGCAGGACAAATTCACTCCTAAGAATATTGAGCAACCTTCCTGCATCTCTTTTCAACCTAATGCCACAGGGAACATGCACCTATCTCCTCATTTACTTAGTATGGTTCCCCACTTTAGTGGCAGACCAGATGAAGAGCCTCATCTTCACTTGCAAGACTTTTTCGATCTTTGCAGGACACAAAGCGTCCAAGGGCTCACCGCTGAACAAATCAGGTTAATCTTGTTTCCTTTTTCTTTAAAACTTAATGCTAAGTTATGGTATAATTCTTTGGAACCAGGATCAATTAATTCATGGGAGCAATTGGCAACGAAATTTTTGAAAGAATTCTTTCCAGCACAGAAAACCAAACAGCTAAAAAGGGAGATTCAACTCTTCCAACAAAAAGATGGAGATTTATTCTTTGAGGCATGGAAGGATTTCAAAAGCAAGCTTCTCAAGTGTCCAACTCACAATTTGCCTAAGGATGATCAGGTACAAGCTTTTTATGAAGGTTTAAATGATACTAATAAAGCAATTGTTGATGCAGCTTGCAATGGAATTCTAATGAGGAAAAGTGGAGAAGAAGCCATTGAACTTTTTGAAGAACTCAGCGAGAACTCCCAACAATTCTCAACAAGAAGGGGACCTTCGAAGAAACAGGGAGTCTACGAAATCTCTAATAATAATAACATTCAATTAGAAATGGCAAACATGAATAAAAAAATTGATATGCTTGTTAATGCAATGTCGACAATGGGTGGAGTTAAAAATCAAACAAGTGAAATGTGTGCAATTTGTTCTCATTTAGATCACACAACTGATACATGTCCCATGTCTACTTTTACAGATCAGGAGCATGCAAACTATGTGGGACGAGGAGTATTTCCACCGAAGAACAATCCATACTCGAACACATATAACCCAGGATGGAGGAATCATCCAAACTTCTCATGGAGCAATAATCAAAACAATCAAGGGAATCAATTCACACAAGGACATACAAGGAACCCTCAGATGGGAAGTGGGTTTGAAAGACCAGCTCCAGAACAGAAGAAGTTGGATTTTGAAACCACTGTTCTTCAATTGCTCCAACAACAACATCAAACAAGCAACCAACAAGGACAAGCAATTCAGAAGTTGGAAACCCAAATTGGTCAGATTGCAAAAGAGCTAAGCGAAAGAAAGGCAGGTGAACTCCCTTCACAAACCATACCAAACCCTGGAGGTCAAGAACAGCTCCAAGCAGTCACAACCCTAAGAAATGGTAAGATAATTGACAACATGATTGGAACACACACAGACAAACCAGTCGACTGTCACTACAAGACAGTCGACTGCACAGACAAATCAGCAAAACAACCATCAAAAGCTTTGGGTTCAAGTAAGGTAAGTCAAAAAGTAGGGACAGTTCCACCACCATTCCCTCAAAGGTTAGTCAATAAAAAGAAAGAACAACATTTATTTGACGTCTTTGAAACTCTCAAAAAGGTAGAAATTAATATTCCCCTACTTGATGCTATTAAACAAATTCCTTCTTATGCCAAATTTTTGAAAGATTGTTGTACTCATAAAAGAACATTTCAGGTTAAGGAGGATGTTGCTTTGACAGAAGAAGTGAGTGCTGTATTATTGAGAAAACTACCACCTAAACTGAAAGATCCAGGTAGTTTCACCATTCCTTGTAAAGTTGGTGAGCACTTCTTTGAAAAAGCACTATTAGACTTGGGGGCAAGCATCAACCTTCTTCCTTACTCTGTTTACGAAAAGCTTGGATTGGGGGAACTCAAACCAACATCCATCACCTTGCAATTGGCAGATCGCAGCATCAAGAGACCTAGAGGTATTTTAGAAGATGTCTTAGTTCAGGTAAATGATTTTATTTTGCCTGCTGATTTTGTTGTGTTAGATATGGAGGAATCTTCAATGTCATCATCTCTACCGATCATATTAGGTAGGCCCTTTATGAGTACAGCTGATATAAAAATTTGTGTTAAAAAGGGCATTATAAGTATGAAGATAAACGGAGAAAGAGTGGAATTTAAAATGTTTGATACACTAAAATTACCACAAGATGATCATGAATGCTATAATATTGATGTGGTGCAGGAGATTGTTGATCAAACATTTCAGGTACATAGCGTTGAACCACTACAAGCCACAATCACTCAATCTCTAACTTTATCTCATGTTGAACAGGAATACGATGACTGGGAGATTGCAGAGACAGTACATCAACTTGAAACTCCACAGTCACATTCAGGTAAGCTTGTGCCTGCTTTTGAACAGTTGGTATCTGATAAAATTTCTATTTCTTCAGATCAGGCGACTGACGAACAGAGTAAGTCGACTGGTTTTCTAACCAGTCGACCGAATCAAGATGCCCAGAACAAGTCGACTGCTGACATGGACCAGTCGACTGTACAGAAGCGTCCAGACATAGAACTCAAGCAGCTGCCCGACCATTTGAAGCACGCATTTTTAGGAGAGAACCAGACGCTACCAGTAATAATTGCTGCTAACTTGAGTGCACAGGAAGAAGAAAAGCTGCTGAAGGTATTGCGAGAACACAAAAATGCAATAGGATGGACCATTGCAGACATCAAGGGAATAAGTCCATCCAAATGCATGCATAGAATACTCCTGGAGAACGATGCAAAACCTAGCAGAGAGGCACAGAGAAGGCTCAACCCCAACATGAAGGAAGTGGTAAGAGCAGAAATTTTGAAGCTACTAGATGTTGGCATCATCTATCCTATCTCAGATAGCAAATGGGTAAGTCCTATACATGTAGTTCCTAAGAAAAGTGGAGTTACAGTGGTAACAAATGAAGAGAATGTGCTTATCCCAACAAGAGTAACCACAGGTTGGAGGGTATGCATTGATTATAGGAAACTGAACAATGAAACCAGGAAAGATCACTTCCCTCTTCCTTTTATTGATCAAATGTTAGAAAGATTAGCAGGATATAGTCATTACTGTTTTCTAGATGGTTATAGTGGCTATAATCAAATTGCTATTGCTCCAGAAGATCAAGAAAAGACCACTTTTACATGCCCTTTTGGTACTTTTGCATACAGGAGGATGCCCTTTGGACTGTGCAATGCTCCAGCTACATTTCAAAGATGCATGATGAGCATATTTTCAGACATGGTGGAAAGGTTCATTGAGGTATTTATGGATGACTTTAGTGTTTTTGGATCTAGTTTTGATGAATGCCTTAACCATTTGCAGCTGGTGCTTAAAAGATGTGAAGAATGCAATTTAGTGCTGAATTGGGAGAAGTGCCATTTCATGGTACAACAAGGTATTGTGTTGGGTCATGTGGTGTCCAAAAGGGGAATAGAGGTAGACAAGGCAAAAATTGACATCATATCAAAACTACCCCCTCCCACTACAGTTAAGGGTGTTAGGAGTTTTCTAGGACACGCAGGTTTTTATAGACGATTTATAAAAGACTTTTCAAAAATCTCCAAACCCCTTTGTGACTTGTTAGCCAAGGATGTTGAGTTTATATGGACAAAAGAATGTACAAATGCTTTTAATACATTGAAGAATCTTCTCATTTCTGCACCTATAGTCATGGCACCAGATTGGGGCCACCCTTTTGAGCTCATGTGTGATGCAAGTGATTACGCCTTAGGGGTTGTTTTAGGTCAAAGAATCAATAAGAAACCACATGTTATTTACTATGCTTCTCGAACTCTAAACGATGCACAGCTAAATTATTCTACAACTGAAAAAGAAATGTTAGCTGTTATTTTTGCTGTAGAGAAGTTTAGATCATATTTAATTGGTTCTAAAGTTATTGTTTTCACTGACCATGCTGCCTTGAGATATTTGTTGGCTAAAAAGGAAGCTAAGCCTAGGTTGATCAGGTGGGTGCTGCTGCTTCAAGAATTTGATCTTGAGATTAGAGACAAGAAAGGATGCGACAATGTTGTGGCAGATCACATGTCCAGATTACTGCACGAGGACGAGAGAAATGTGCCCCCGCTGAATGAAAATTTCCCAGATGAACAATTATTTGCAATAAATATTCACACCCTCGGGGCAGTCGACTGGTCCCTCAACCAGTCGACTTATCTCTCTGAACAACTACCCTGGTTTGCTGATATTGTCAATTTTCTAACCGCTCATGTTTTTCCTCCAGGTATGACACATCAGGAAAGGAAAAGATTGGTGGATCTGAGCAAACACTATTATTGGGATGATCCTTATTTATTCAAATTTTGCTCTGATCAAATTATAAGAAGATGTGTGGCAGACGAGGAACAAAGGAGTATTCTACAACATTGCCACCAATATGCTTGTGGAGGACATTTTGGGCCAAAGAGAACAGCACTTAAGGTATTGCAATCTGGTTTTTATTGGCCTAAAGTATTCAAAGATGCTTTTTCTTTTTGCAGGACTTGCGACAAATGCCAAAGGACAGGCAACATCTCTTCTAGAAATCAAATGCCACTACACAACATACAAGTAATCGAGCTTTTCGATGTCTGGGGAATCGACTTCATGGGTCCATTTCCTAACTCATTTGGTTATGTCTATATACTTGTTGGTGTGGATTATGTGTCTAAATGGGTCGAGGCTGTCCCCTCACGAACTAATGATCACAAAGTTGTTGTCAAGTTTTTGCAGGAGAACATTTTCACTAGGTTTGGTACACCACGAGCAATAATTAGTGATGGAGGGAGCCACTTCAATAACTACCCATTTGCTTCTTTAATGAAGAAATATGGGATTACACATAGAGTGGGTACTCCATATCACCCTCAAACCAGTGGACAGGTGGAGCTTAGCAATAGAGAGATCAAGAGCATCTTGGAAAAAACAGTCAATCCAAGCAGAAGGGATTGGTCACTACGCTTGAACGATGCATTATGGGCTTATAGAACCGCTTTCAAGACACCCATTGGCATGTCACCATACCGTTTGGTCTTTGGAAAAGCTTGTCATCTGCCGGTAGAGTTGGAACACAAAGCTTATTGGGCTATCAAAAAGTTCAATTTTGATATGAAACAGGCAGGTGACAAAAGGAGATTGCAACTAAATGAGCTTGAAGAATTGAGACACGATGCATATGAAAACGCCAAACTATACAAGGAAAGGACTAAGTTATACCATGATAAACAATTAGCAAGGAAGGAGTTTTATGAAGGACAAAAGGTATTGATCTACAACTCAAGATTGAGACTCTTTCCAGGCAAGCTCAAGTCAAGATGGTATGGACCATATATTGTCACAAAAGTCTTTCCACATGGTGCATTGGAAGTTCACAGCGAAGAACGAAATCAAACATTCAAGGTGAACGGACATAGGGCGAAGCCATACATTGAGATGAGTCTACAGCCACACGAGGAAGATGTGCATCTTCAACCCATTCAATACATTGCATGAACTCATCCTGTCTAGCTGAAGACATGAAACACAGCGCTTATTGGGAGGCAACCCAATGTTTCAGGGGAGTATTTACACTTTCCTTTATTTGCTTTCAGTTATTCACTTTTCTTTTAGTTTTTCAGTATCTCCTTACTAGGTGGCGACATATGCCTATTTTACATTTTCTTTCGAACATTGAGGACAATGTTCCATCTAAGTGTGGGGGTATTAGTTAGTCATATTTGGAATTTTTGAATTTTTTTTTTAGGATAAACAATTTCTTATAAAGTAAGAGTAAGGATACTTAGTTACTTTAGGATTGTTGAGTTTCATAATTCCCTACAAAAGTGTGTGAGTCATGCGATTATACATAATAAAAAATGTGTGATGCTTTTTCTGATGATTATTCCCTTTAGATCTAGTCCTAAATCGAGTTTAAGTAAATAGAGTGATACAATATATGTATATATATTTGAATAAAGTCAGTCTACTCCAATGTTTTGAGGGCTTAGTAACTAGGGGTATTCATCACCAATGTTTACCTTTACGTCAAACGGCAACTTGAAATACGAGTATGCAAAGCACTTTAATGTTTGTGACTTGTTGAGTAACCGGGTGGATACATCACAAATGTTTCGCATTCGCGTCAAAAGACAAGTGACAACTTTAAAGAAGAGACTATAAAAAAAAAAAAAAAAAAAAAAAAAAAAAAAAAAAAAAAACTAACTCTAGTTTGCTACTGGATTTGTAGTAGAGAGAAGGGATAATCACAGACTGAGTAGATGCATACTATAACTACATTAATCGCATGACAAATATGACTAAGTTTGGGATTTATGAATAGACAATTGCACTGGAGAAAATGGGTATGTTTAACTTTACTTTATCTGAAATTGTTTGTAGTTTTGTATTTTTCATTTTGATGTCCACATAATAAGAAATCATGATGGTTGAGTTTATTCTGATTATTACTCCCTTGTTCATAAATTCACTTTTTGCTTGAGGACAAGCAAAAGCTAAGTGTGGGGGTATTTGATGAACACATTATTATTCACTTTTTAGAGCAATAATCTTAATATAATTAGACATTTAAAAGCTCTCTATATGGTATTTAACTCCTATTTTCTCTTTTCCATAGGAAACAGCTTATAGCAGCAAAACGAAGCAGATTTAGGACTTCAAGAATAATACACAGCAAACTGCAGAGGATCAGTCGACTGGTTCCTCAACCAGGAGACTGAACAAGAGAAGCTGATTTTCCACAACTATCGACACAGTCGACTTACTCTCAAAGACAGTCGACTGGTATGATCAAAGGTGAAATCTACATAAGTCTCGACTCAGTCGACTGGTTTGAAGACAAGTCGACTGGTCTGCGGCGGAGTAAACAGATAAGATATTCGAAGATACACCTGAATCTGATTTCAAATCTATTTGAATCAAGATTTTATGCAGCGAATCAAATCTAAAGACAGGGTATTTTCCAAGTGAACAGATAAGGAAAGAAAGGAGAAAAGAGAAAGATATTAATCATCAAATCAAATAAAGAAAGATCTTCCTGAAAAAGGGGAAACCCTAATTCTCAGCCGTACTCTATAAATATCAGAATACCATCTCCAGAACTCTCTCTCTCCGCTCTCTCAACTCCACAACTCCATCCAAGGATCATCAAATCTATCTCGTGGACGCAACTTAATCAGAGAGTTCCCAACCATCAAGTCATCAACCCGTGCTTCACTCCATCAACATCGAAGAAGGAGAGAGAAGATCCAGCATCCAGAAGGCAGTCGACTGTGTGACAGACAGTCGACCATATTGCCGGAATCCATTAGTTTATTTCTTCTTCTCTCTTTATTCTTTTATGTTGATCATGTATTTGAACTTGTTAAGCAATAAAAGTATTATTATGTGGAACTAATTTCATAGTTGGGTAGATCGAAACCGTAGTTATGTAGTGCTATATTCTTCTGAGATCTTCTAATTACTTATTGATTGAATCTGGTTGAATTTACATGGATTAATGGTCATCAAACTTGGATCTTGAAGTCTGAGAGCAGTCGACTGAGGTGAGAGCCAGTCGACTGACATACAGCACGTGAGAATATCAAGTTTATGTTATCATTTATCTAAATCTGTTATATGAAGCATATTGAGACGACCGAATCTCGTGCCCATAATTTGTAACAAAGGAATCTTTAGGGGTTCTTGGTTCAATCAACTTAGAGGATCTAGATCTGATACCAATTTCTAGAACTTTAAGTGTTTGTTCGTTTCCACTGTTCTTATGTTTTCTCTAAGTATGACTTAGTAGATACCATGCTAAAATACTTAGGGGAAGAAACGAATTAGAGTAGATACCATGCCTAATTCTTGGCTTAGGGAAACAATACTTTAAGGAGTAGATACCATGCCCTTGAAGTGAACAACATGAGTAATTGGAAGTAAATTCAGAAGGTTACTTAGCATTACTAACTATTGGTGGAGATCAACAACCCAACTATTTAAGAGATATTTGTGATTCAAACTCATCTTTCTTAGTTTAATCTTTTTAATTCTTTTAGATTTCTACAACAACCCTTCATCATTTATTATTAGTTTTATTGATTAGTAAGTTGAAGACTACAATCTCTGTGGGATCGACCCTTGCTATTACTACGATTCGATTCGTGCACTTGCGAGGTTTTTATAATTTGTGTCTAGTTTTATCTATTTATTTAGGTATCTAGATTCCAACAACAAATATCAAGCTCCGTGTCAAGCGTGCAAGTGTAAGTAATCACGTGTCAAGCTCCAAATAACCAAATACATGCTCCAAATATCACGTAGGATCAATAGATCCACTTCCGAGTACACGTTTCTGTATTATCCACTACTAGATCTTTCCTTTAAACACCGGCTTGGTTATTTATTATTAGTATCAAACAAGCATGTATGTGTTACGAACAGGGCAAGTATAACATGGTATGATCGTGTAACAAGTTCAAGTTGCAAGATAAACATGTACGGGTGCAAGATAACTCATAAAAGGATAAAGTAATCAAATTTCTAGTTCAGGATAGCAAGACCATACTGCAGTAAAACTGAAATTCCCATTGCTACAAAAATACAAATATGGATCCGTCGAAGAATATGGAAAATATACTCCCTTTTGAATCCAACAAACATATATAAGTCATATAGTATTTCACAAATACATAACTCAAAACAGGTTTGAATCCAGAAAACACGTTCAGTCAGAAATCAGAAGATTGTATTCAAAGTCAGAAAAACAGTATGAAAACTCTTTAATTAAATCCACGAAAAATCTAGGGCATTCCCCTATATATGTATCATTAGAATATAAAATATCAAAATTTTCCAGCAAGATTAGTTCAGTCAGCAAAAATCAGAAAACATCAAGAAACGATAGTTTGGCAAATCTGGAATTTCCAACACTGCTGTACGAAAACTGTAATTTCTTGCAAACCGTGAAACGAAATCCAAATCCGCCAATGGGAGAAGCAAATAGACAAAATAAACTAAATTTCATATTTTATAAATATTTTTCATACATGAAAAGAAATTAGGGTGAACATACAATTTTTTTCGGAACAGCGAGCGAAATCCAGCAAGTATAGTCTTTATTCGAATGCATGAAACGACATATAAAACTCATCAATAAAATCCACCAAAATTCTGGGTAATCCCTAAATAGATATAGAAACACTGACCAAAATTTCATATTAAATTAATATGTTTAGCACTAGTATAAAAATAGTTTAGTCATCGAAATCATCAAGAAACGAAATCTGGAAATGAAATATACATCTGTAGTAAAACAATCATATCTCACACATACGAAAACTAAATCTATCAAGGTCAGAGAGTTTGGAAAGAAGATGGATTTCTCTAAAAATCATGTTTAATACTGAAGTTAAGATTCTGACCTTGATATGGTCTAAAATAACAATCAAAACCGATCATCGACAGAGTACATATTTTCCTCTTAACAACAAATCAACATACAACTTATGAAACTCATCCCAAACACAACCAAACATGTTATAGAGTCTACTAAGTGTCCAAACAACATAAAATAGGGTACATGGCATGTCCACAACAAGTATATCATATGGATCCAAACAAACACACGATTTCTCATAATTATCTCACAAATATAATCTCATCAAGAATGGTCAAAACCTAAGTTGTTTCATGTCAAATTTATGTCGTGAGGAAACTATGGTCAAAAATACATCACACACGAATTGTCTCTAGAATCCAACTACACTACAAGCGGTATTTATAACTTGTATCATACAAAGGAATTGAGTACAAGTTACTTGCCTAAAAGTTGACGACGGAAACGACACTAAGCAAGAATAACGGAAATGGATCCCGGGACACGAACACAAGCATAACAAATGGATCATGAACGAATCACAAACAAGATGAAGATGATTAAGATTACGAACACAATCAGATGGCTGAGATCGAAGATCAAGATCAAGATCAAGATCAACAAGATCGGACGGTCCAGATCAAGGTGATGATGAAGCTGAAGATGACCGCAATCGAACGGCCAAGAATCAATCAATCAAGATTAAGAGATCAAGATCGCGATCACAATGGTGATCGGACGACTCATAACACACTGATGAAGATCAAAACTCACAAAACAGCAGTCGTGGCTCTGGCTTGGCTGACGGTAGGAGGACAGTCGGGGTTGTCGTGGCACTGGATAGCGACCATGGCGGTGGGGAGAGGTGCAGCGCGATTGGGGATGGGTGCACTGGCTGTCGCGCTGCAGGCGAGGAGGTGGCGGCCAAGGGATGATTGTGACGTGGAGAACTCAGGCACCGGGAGAACGAGGGCTGAGCTGCATCGACTGGGTGCTGAGGTGGACATGGAGACACACAGGAGGGTCTGGCTGTAGCTGCTGCGGTTGTTGCTACTCCGTCTGAAGAGTCGCGACTGGGGTCGCAGGGGCAGAGCATCTTGGGACAAGGGCGAGGAAAAGTTCAGGAGAAAGGGAGGAGCACAGTGAGATGGGTTGGATCGGGGTACACAGAGGGAGAGAAGGAGCAAAGAGTGCAGACGGAGGTGCACACAGGGGAGGTCTGGACGAGGGTAGGGTAGAGGGAGAGAAGGAGAGATGAGCGGGAGCAGGGTCGACAGATGGGTTTGGAAAATGAGAAGGATGAAGAGGCCACTGGGTATAGGAGATGGAAGATAACAGGATGATAGGGTAAATATATATGGGCTAGTTTAGGGTTAGGGTGTACAGGGTATAGTATAGTTGGGTATGGGTATTAAAACAGTGGGTTTCGGGTGAGTTTAAACAGGTTTGGGTGTATAGAATAGGGTTGTTGGGTTATAGAATATTTAATGGGTATAGGGTTTAAAAATAATTAAATAGAATATATGGTAGTTGGGTTAAATGTCCATTAGCGTTTTAAAAATTCATTAAGAAAATAAAATAACAAATAAAAAGATTGTTTATAATAAAAATGTAATTTGCATTACAAAAATAGAATTTATTTAAAATAGATACAAGTACAATTAGCACGTAGAAATAGATTTTCAATAACCAGCCAAAATTAATAATAATAATAACAATAATAACAGTAATAATAATAATAAGAGTGATAATAACAAAAAAGAAATACGAATTGTGTTACAATATAAAAATTATATAAATAGTTACAAATAAAGTTACTGATTGAAAATAGATTTTTAATAGAAGAGTAAAAATATATTTTGACAAAAGAATTTGAAAACCGAAAAAATAATTTGCAAAAATTTTAAATACAGAAAATACACAAAAATACGTTTTTGGGAAAACAAGGGTTACATTTGAAGTAAGAATTATGGGTTGTGTCTCGAGTTTTCAATGAACGTAAATTGGGGCGCTACAGAGTGGTATCAGAGCCGACTTCAAATTTTAGTCAGTAGGAAATTAGACTTTGATGCCCCGTAAAAGCCGAGTTTAGTTGAATAGTAGTTTGGTCGTAAATCACATTGTTGCACTTTTCAACTTATGATTATGATTTGTCCTATGTCTAAACTGACCCCCAATATTTTTTCCTGCTTTTACTAACCATTATGGTGCAACCGGATGTTGAGGAGGCAAATCTGCATCTGGACGTCAATGGAGGCAAACCTGTAACTGGATGTTGGGAGGCAAAATTTGCAACCAAATGTACAGAAGGCAAACTTGCAATCGGATGTCAAGGAGGTAATCTGCAACCTGATGTCATGGTGGCAAGCTTGCAGTTGGACGTCGATGGAGGCGAATGTGCAACACAGGAGACAAGGAAGAAGTAGTGGAACCAACGGCGGTGACCTCAATGCCGAGACAGGAATTTGCCATGGTGTACCAGATGAAGGGAGGCTACATGGAACTCAACAGGAACCTGATTCCGCTAGCTGAAGTCGCAGATGAAAATCCAGGAAGCAATGAACCATATCTTGTCCAAATGGCCAAATCATTAAAGCGCTATGTAAGACCCCACAAAATAGTATATATCTATTTTGTATTTTTAATCCGTTGGGATATACTTGTCTCAATTCTAATTGAAGATGAAATGTATAAATAATTGACTATTATTGTATATAATATATGAATATGAATGCTTGTGTTTATAAAATATTGTCTTAAAATTTATTTTTAAGTGTGCTACAATTTGTTTGTACAAATTTATTTTTTTTGTGCACCAACTTGAGTATATGTTTGAGTCAACCAAACTAAACATGGTTGGATATTTGGGCTATAGCCACGATCAATTTCATTATATGAGCCTAACATGTCATGTGCATATCATATATATATATAGTATACTACACACTCCACTATGTACATGTATATAAATATAATATTGCAAAATCATGGGCTTGGAGGAAAGATAACTAGGGTTTTGATTTTTGAATGGTTATCATGATGGGTGTGAGAGTTTCCAAGAGCATCTTGCAGTATCCTAAGTATCTTTGTTCACTCTCACACTCAACCCTCTCCCCCATCATGAAGCCTCTTCTATTTAATCCCCTCTCTTTTGCACTAGCTTATTTTTCATCATTCTCCTACACTTAAATATTTTTCTTACACCTCAACCTACTTCAATCACTTCATTTCAATCCTAAGTTACTGATTTAAGAAGGAGGAGGAGTCAAGGAGAAGGAGAGCCAAGGGCTAGGAGCAAGAATAACTAGGAGCTTGGAGCAAGGAGGGCCAAAGGCAAAGCTAGGAGCTTGAAGTTGCAATTTCATCTACAAACAAAACGTGGGTGTTTCTAAACCTTCGTAGTGTTTAAATTTATGTGGTGAAATGTTGATGTGGTCTTGATAGTAAGAGTAGGTCATGAAGTGTGTGATTGAGTAATAAAATTAGTTGCATGCTAGTTTCATTGATAGAAGACTAAATAAAAATCCATTAAAAAGGTAAACAGAAAAGTGTGTTAGGTCTGAATGATATAACTCAAAATTTACTTGGAGTTTGAGGTTGAAATTTTAAATGTAGACACTTATGCATGTTATACACATTCATTCCAAATTTCATAAATTTTGGAATTTATTCACTATTTTGATTAAATACGAACTTGAACACTGACTGTGCAGAAAATAGATTTAGCATAGGTTCTGAATATGATATTCCAAAGCTCATAACTCTGTAACTACTTGAGATCTATTTCTGAAATTTTATTATGTGTTTCTAATATTTGTTCAGTGCTTATTATAAAATTTTATAATTTTTGTACATCGATTACTATTTTTATAAAATCCGAAACCATTGACTGTTCTGAAAAGACAAGATAGAGTGAAGATGATCTGTTCCGTTTTTAGTTAATTTTCAAGAAATCATAACTTGAATAATACTTGGTAGAATCATATAAAATTTAAATATGTTCTGTTACCATGTATTAAGAACCTATGTTACCAATTTCATGAAGTTTAGAGTTCATTTGCTATTTTAAAAGTATTTCTATGTTAGCACTGGTTAGTTGTTGCTATGTTCTGAAAAATATTGCATGCATGTTAAAGAATGACTTATTTAACCAATTAAACGACTAAATATGAAGAATTATGTAACTAGAAAGTTTTAGTGGACACATAGATCTTTCTGTAATGTCTAAGAACTCAAGATTTGGATTAGTACATGAATTATAATAAATTTTGCAAGTGATAACAAAAACACACAGATTTTTAAAGCTCACTGTTTACACTATGCCTAAAAGATTGAGTTTGAACTTATAGAATCTGAGTATTAAGTTGATGTTGTGGGTCACAAATCATGTTGTGGATGTGGAAATAAGTTAGGACTTAAATTGTCTAAAGTTTCATGTTATGAGCTCATGTGTGCTTGTAGACCTACAATATAGACATGCTTGTTCACTATTTTGAAGTAGGAATTGTGATGGATGTTTATATATTGTTGTTGATTACTTTGGGATGCGATTCATGCCCAATTTGTGCTTGTGCTTGCTGTCTACTTTGAGTAGAAGTATGGGGAGCACCCGATCGCATTTCTTCAATGAAACAGGACCGAGAATGTAACACCTGTAAGTTTAAAATTCTTAAATATTTGGTTTATATTATTTTTATTTGTGATTCTGAGCATGTTTTCTTATATTAATTGATTTAATTTTATTTTAGAATGATTAAATTGGAATTCGAGGTCAAACGGGAAAAATTTGAAATATAAGAGTTTTGAGATGAGTTCTCTCAGAGGAGATGAATCCGATTTAACCCAAAAATTATCCTGAGTACTTGTGCATAATAAAGGGTGGAATAGTTGCTAATTTTAAGGAATTGCATTGTCCTAGCAAGAAGTTAGAAATTTTGGGGGATTCGGTATTTAAAATAACTTTAAAACTTGAGTTTTATACTAAAATGGGCTTAGGCCCAAGACCCAAACCCTCATAACTATTAAACATCCACCTAATTACTAGTTTGCCATTCACTCTTCTTCTTTGCCTCTTCAATTGCATCTATGGAATGCTAATAATTATTATGGATGATGTAGAATATTTTGGGATAATTTAGGGATAAATTTTAACGATTGTTTGATAATTATAAGGAATTTTCCCTGTATCGGAAAATTGTGAAAATAGAGTTATTAGTTAAAAAATATGATAAGTATAGGAAAATATGTATAAATAATAGAATTTATTCCCGAGATGCAGATATGAGTTAATTTTGAGATATAGAAATTAATTTGGGATGTTTTACCCTTAAAATATAAAATATTGATTGGACTCCTCCGATCAAGAGGTAAAATTAGGATTTGGTCATAAAACTAGAAAATTGTTGATTTGATATGCCTATGTAGGTTGTATAGGATGTGTAAGTATGTTTGATGTGCATTCGGGGGATAGATAAAGTGTAGTAAATAGCTTATGGGGTCGATAATTTTCTTAATAGGTGCTAAAAAGTGAAGTGTAATTGGCGGCCAGGCGAGCGAGGAATATATTTTTGCTGATTCGTCAGGTGAGTATGAATATACTAGGTATACATTATGTTGTGACAAAATTATATGCGGGCTCGATATGATTTTTATGAGTTATAGCTAAATGATGATTTAATAAAAAAAACAGAATTTTTATATGTTGAAATTGTGTTATATGGTGAATTTGTGTGATTTTGAATATTTAGTGTTATGGCTAATATATTGGATATATGTATGATAATATGAAGTAATTGAGGTTGATATACATATAATATACGGTAGATAAACAAAAATGACATATATATATGGTGTTATGATGCATTGACCTATAAGGTGCATGTTTGTGATATATATGGGTAATAATGAGTTGTGATATCATAATCGATGAAATTAATGAGTGCGTATATGTATAATATAGTGATGTTCAAAGTGAAACTAATGGCCGATAATATGATATAATCATCCACTTAATTTGGTATATTCATAAGATATTATGATGTGATTAAATAAATAATATGGTGCATTCATGATACGCAATAATATGTTGTGATGATTTTATAAGTTAAATAACATGGTGTATGCATATATGTGATACAATGAGAAGATAAATAATATGGTGAACACCGAATATGTGTTAATAAGTTAAGATAAGAGATGAGATGATATGTGATAATAAAATGAAATAATAATTCTCTTGGTAAATGTCAAAGATGTGACAATTTATTGAAATAAAAGATGAGATGCTATGTGGTGATAATATGAGATGAAAAGATGAAATGAAAATGATAATAACCAACAAAATTTGTTGACTAGTACCTACAGAAATTCAAGGGGTTTGGGCTAGACCTCCTAACACCCAAGGATCGGCTTGGGGTGCGGTGATTATTATTCAAACTATGTTTAGGGTGCAGTGTTTTTATCGCCCAAGCAATCAGCTTGAGGCCCAGTTATTACCCAGCTTGTCTGGGGTGCGGTGATTATTATCCAGGCTATCGGCCTTGGGGTGTGGTGATTATTACCCAAACTCTATTTGGGATACGGTATTATATTACCCAGCTTGTCTACGGTGCGGTGATTATTACCCAAGTTCTACTTGGGGTGCGGTGTTTCCCTCGCTGGCATAGGCTGGGACGAAGAAGTAGCCTCAGACGCGTAAGACCCCGGGGGGGGGGGGGGGTAGAGGTCAGTGTGTTTACTGGACTGTCAGCTTTCAGTATATTGGGATACTGTGGCTCACTGGTCGGCAAATTAATAAAATGAATTAATGTAAAATGAAAAGAAAAATGAGAAGTAAAGAAAACATATAATCTGATATGAGAATGAGAAAGAAAAGAAAGTATCCGATGTGAAGTGGAAACAACAAAGTAATGTAAGTATATGAGTTGAAATTTATAAGAAAAGTAAAAGAAAATGTAAAAGAATGAAGATGAATATGAAAGAATACGAGTCACGAGTATGTAAATCAAAATGAATGGTAAATTGAAGTATGTGGTTGAATAAGCATAAAAAGTGAGGAAATTGCATTATGTGATTATATACGGAAAAAAAAAGAAAAGAAATTGTGATATAAGAATATCTATGAAAAGAGAAACATTTGTGTTATGTGATTAAATATGAAAAGTAAAGGAATTATATACGTGAATTAATATGGTGTTATGTATATGAGTATAAAAGTGAAGGAATTATGTGTGTGAATTAATGTGAATAAATTGAAGAAAATGTGTATGTATTATATGAATAAAAGTAGAGTAATATGTAATATGAGTGTGAAACATGAAGTAAGGTGTATTACGAGAAGAATATGAGAATAGTTATAAAACAAAAAATATGGTATGATATGAGTTGATGCACCTTGGAAAGTGTCGAGGAACTACTTGCCTGCTATTTCCATGAAAATGGTGGGAACTACCTGCCTTGACACAACTCCCAAGGTGAATTGGTGGGTTGTTGATATGATAGTTGTATTGCGAGATGAAAATGAAAAGAAAAGTAAATTGTAAGATGGAAATTGTAGCACCCCCGAATTTCTAATATAATATCTCAGAAATACGTGACACAATTTCCAGAATCAACTTCAATATAATCATAAACATAGCAACCAAGTACAGGGAAATTTAAAAGTTTTTATTACATCAATCGTTTACAAAGCTTAGCTGAAAATAAACACCTTGAATTACATTTTCTTTCTTTTACAACACGTTCTTTTACAATTTACATAAGCCATATATCATTCTACCCCAAGCATCCAAATCCCAAGCTAAAGGTACCTACCTGTAAAACATGAGCTTAGAGATAACCCTAACCCCCAAAATTATAGGGGTCAGCCATAATGGTGCGAGTGACATAAAAAAATAAATGCAACGTAATAAAACATAAGATATAGAATCATAAATGACATGTATTAATAGCAAGAATAAAATGAAATAAGGAATAATAATAAGTAAAACATGAAAACATCAAGTGAAATAGTCTAAGTGTCAAGTGTAGAAAATAGGAAAACACATGCATGAAACCAAGTCAAGAAAACATCAATGCTATATGCTGACTCTCTAATGCATACTTGTCGGATTCTATGCATCCCATACTACATAGGTCCGGTGCAAGCCCTTATCGTTCTCCACTTGATAGGGTTTAATCCCTTGCTATGCAACTAATCCTACTACTATGACTACTATGAGATTTAGATATTCTGCAAGTATTGGTTCTCGCCCTTGGAATACTGGAGCCATATCCCACTTCGCGGATCATTCTGTGGCTCATACATCCATCATCCAGGAATACTGTGGTGATTGCCTCACTCCGCAGGTCATCCTTGAACCCTCATTGCACAAACATCCCATGAGCTCACTTTCGTCCTCAGAATACTGGAGATCAATCCCACTACGCAGATCATTCTGTGGCCCATACGTCTATCGTCCCGGAATACTGTAGCGATTGCCTCACTCCTTGGATCATCCTAGAGTCCATAACTCACGTTTGCACTCATTTCATCATATCACCATCTAGTGCATGTCCTTATCTTTTTAAGTTAATTAATTAACTACGAATCTCCTAGAGTTGGTGTACCCTACCGGACTTAACTCAACTGAACAATAACAAAGCCACAACTGGACAAACAAAACAATCTCAACTGCCGGTATCTAGGGCCCACACACCCTCTAGAGACTCAAAACTCAACCGTCAACACAAAACCTTTCATTTTAGTCACTTTATAACATTGTTAATTTACTCACAGAAATTCATTCATTCATATTGTTGTATATAAGTTTATATATATATAAGAGATACTCTTTTACTAAAAGAAGTTGTGCATATGTATATTTGTAAAAGTCCTCATTACTGATATGAAGTGTACATATGTGTATTCATGATATATAGAAAAATCATTTTACTAGTTTGAACATACACAGGATGTAGAAGGAAAAGCATGTATATCTGTATAGAATCCCCTTCCTTGATTTGAAACATATGAGTATTATATATATATATATATATATATATATATATATATATATATATATATAGTAACTGACATATATAGAAATGGATCATATGCTGATGTATAGAAGATTTATCTTATGCAGTCATGTATAGAAAATGGATTATTTGCAGGTATATAGAAATTTGAACTATATGCAGAACATAGGAGGTTTAATTATAAGTAGGATATAAGGATTCATCTATAACCAGGATATAGGAAATTGAACTATAGGAAGGGTATAGAAAATACTGATGTGAACATATGAGCATATAACGTATGATATATAGAAAGTATCCCTTTTTACTGATATGGAACATCTATATATATATATATATATATATATATATATATATATATATATATATATATATATATATATATATGAAGATATGTATATATGATATAGAAATCTCCTAAACTGATATGAAGTGTATGTATATGTTACATAGAAAAACTCTTTTACTGAGGTGTGGTATGTATATAGAAAGATCCACCCTTTTACTGAAGGCATATTTGTGTATATATGATATAAAATTTCATTACACCGATATGAGTATGCATGTTGTAGAAATGCTTCCAATGCATACACGAGACTATCAAACACAACACTCAACTTCTACTTAAAGACATATACTGGATGTGTATATAGAGATGGATTTAAGTTCATGCGTGCACCTACACAGGAAGCAGCAAAAATAAGTGTCTGCAGTAAAACAAATTGATACTCAACCTAACCTTAGCAACTTACTATTTCATTTAAATCATGAACTGGTTTCTTGAATAGTAAATTAGGACTTTCAAAAGCATTAGTAAACTTCAAGGATTCATTGTATATAGGTGCAGTATTGAGTTCAAATCACCTTAGTGCTACACTACTCATATCAGATCAAATGCACTACCCAGGTTGGGTTTTTTGTGCATGTTTCCGATTGATACCCACTTAAGCTTGGTAAAAACAAAGCCTAATTTCCTGAGGGGATCAATCATCTCTAGTATAATATGTAGGGGTTATTTAAAAATACACCAAAACCTATTAGAATCTCAAATAGAGATTTTCACAAAAGTTCTTCAAAAGCAGCAAAGTAAGTATATAGTGTATATATATATATATATATATATATATATATATATATAGATATAGGTATTAGCATCAGTTTAAACACCAAAACTTCATCAGGTATGAGTAGTAAAATGTTTAATTCATCTCAGTACCAAAATAATTAGAGTCCAATCAAAACTCATCAAAATTTTACAATAACTTCAAAACTGCAAAAGAAATCAAGGTGGATGTGTATATGTGTTCATATATCTATATAATAAAACACAAAGAAAGCTATCAAGTGGCTCACCTTTAATCCCCCAAAAATTAAAGGCCCAGATCTAACCTCATAAAACATATTTCCCTCCTAAAATTTCAAACCCCAAAACCAAAATTTCCCCCCCAAAACTCAAAAACTCATTACTTTATTACTTTCTCTCTCTTATCTTTTCACTTTTTCATAGTTCTCTCTTTCACTCTCTCCCTACCTCTCTCTCTCATTTTTTCTTTATTTACTTAGAAATTTAGATTTTAAGATTTCAGGTTTGTAAATTTTCAAAATTTTTATGTTTTTTATTGCACATGTTATATTGAAAATAGCAAATATATCTCTTCAAATGTTAAATTTCATCATTTTCCACACTTAAATTTTAAGAAGTTAGATTTACACCCCCATTTATAATTATTTTTCAACATATACTAATGGAAACATGGACTTTTATTTACAACTAATTATTGTCATACTATTCAAACTTGAGTTACATAATTATTGTTTTACTGTTTACAGGGCTTTTCGTATTTTGTATCGTTCCGAAGACGTGCCGTAGGCACGTGCCTACGGGCAAATCTAGTATATATATATATATATATATATATATATATATATATATATGTGTGTGTGTGTGTGTGTGTGTGTGTGTGTGTGTGTGTGTGTGTGTGTGTGTGTGTGTGTGTAGATCAGTAGATTTATGTTAAGGAAGTAGTGTAAGGTTGTTTTTCATTCTCAGCCTCATATAACTCAAAAAATAAACAATCGAAAACATCAGAATATCAAAAACCCACTTTCGGTCTGCATACCAACAGACCCGAACACTAAACTCCTTCCTCACTTCAAAACTCAACCCTTTTTAATTCAATTTCTCATCTAGCAACTCATAACACATATGCACAACTTCTTACATTAATTTGTTTGTGACTATAAGCAAATCTCAACATGTATCAATTAAGTTTGTTCATCAAAATCACACAATAAATCCACGAGCATACATACACAGTAAAGATGGAGTTTTATTCACTTTTTTTGCAATCATCAACATACAATTCCATAAACTCAGTCAAAACAACAAGTATACAAAAAGAAAACTCCCTATTCATGATTTCTTTTAGGTTCTTAACAAATCTCAAGTCATTAAATTAGGGTTTCAATCATTAATGGTGTAGTTTCATGAAAAGATTCAATTTTTAATTCATTTACTCATCAAAAGGTTATATATCCATGCAGTCATCTATCATGTTTTCTAATGGATAAATCATCACATACAACATGCTTTGAACAATAAGAAACAAACCTAAGTCACTCACCTCAATGAAGAAATCAATCGAATTAATAAAGAATGCGAAAAAGCCATTGTTTTGCAAAATCCAAGATCATCGCTTCGAAACTCCAAGAAATTAATAGTAAAAATATATTTTATTTTTGCAGAGGAGAGAGACGGCTGTAGTGGTTTTTTTATAGGCCAAAATCTGGAGTTTTTAGGATTTTACAAGTTTATGGAAACATCCCTTAACAAATTATTACTTTACATATATATACATTTCTTTAAAAAAGTAGTTAAATAAGTTACATAAATTAAAATAAAACCAAATCTTTTTACTACTGAGTTATCCAACTATCAAGCATAGCCCAGAAATTAAAAAATTCGGATTTGTACTCAAAGTGGCAATTTTTTACAAAAGTCCATCTTTTTGTAATATTTACAAATATGTCATAAGCTATTCGTAAAAATCCAAAAAATTCAGAAATAATATCTAATAATAAATAATGAGTATTCCCAAAATAACTTTTGACTTTGAACTTCCCAAGAAAATATTTGCACAAGATCCACTTAAATTCCATATTTGCCAAAACACCATATTTGTTTAAACTTTTACCAAATCAACTCTAAATAAAATTGAAATAGATTTTATTTTCAATGATGACCATGGAAAGCCCAAAAATCAGTAAAAATGAATTTTCATTATTTGTTTGAGATACAAATGGCTTTTTACATAAAAGCCCATCTCTTTCGAAATATTTACAAAAATAGTGTCTTTTTTCAGAAAAATCCCAAAATTTAGGATATACTTAATTATAAATAGGAGAATGTATCCAGAAATTTTAAATCGGAGATTTACACCAAAAAAATATATTTGCATGTGTTTTGCACGTGTAAAATTAAGAAATTCATAAAATAGTCAAATAAATTCAAATAAATCTGAAAAATTTAAATATCATAAATAAATGAGGATAACCAATCATTAACCATAAAATTTTAAGAATTTAAAATTCCTAACTTTGCACGTGCAAAATTGCAATTTCAAGAAAATAGTCAAAATAGTCAACTTTACCTATTATTTAGTAATGAAAAATAAATCATTTTATTATACGGGGTGTTACATAAATAAAAATAAAGTAAAGTAATATTCCAAGCTATCGGCTTGAGATGTGATGTTATATTACCGAAGTTCTACTTGGGGTCCGGTGATTATTACCCAAGCTATCGGCTTTGGGGTGCGATGTAATATTACCCAAACTATATTTAGGGAACGGAGTATAATTTGATTAGAATGAAAGTTAAAGTGAAGTGTAATATGAGATGTAAGTAAAAATAAAAGTATGATATATTACCAATAAGAAAGAGAAGTAACTTAAATAGCATGAACCACCGCAATGTGGCCTAGTGGTAAGAGCGATGGGACTTGGAGTGTGCTCCTCCTAGGTCCTGGGTTCGAACCCTATGGTTCCCAAAAGATGGGGATTAAATACCTCTGGGGTGGCCAGTGACCGCTACGGCGCATAAACCCAACCAAAGTTGGGGCTCCTTGTCACGGGACTGGGATTAGTCGGACCCATAGAGGGGGATGGAACCCAGTATAATCAAAAAAAAAAAAAAAAAACTTAAATAGCATGATGAGATGAGAATGAATTATAAAGCAAAGTTTATTATAAAATGAGAATGAGCATTAAAATAATTTGTATGATGAAATCAAAATAAAGAGAAGATAAATTGTAATATAATGAGAATGAAAGTTAATGTATTACGAGATGTTATGATAGGAGTTATAAGATATGAATGAAGATGATATTACGAGACTGAATGCATGTGGATAAGATGCGATAAAAACGAATGAATGTAATGATATGCAATAAAATAAATACATGTGATGAGATGCTATGAAAATGCATGTGATATTATTGAATGAATGTGAAGTTATGCGATGAGAATAAATATGATGAGAATAAATATCAATATGTTATGAGATTGAAAAAGCGTGATTTTATGCAACGAGAATGATTATAAATATAGTATGAGACTGCATGAATGAAATGCTATGAGATTGAATGATTGTGATATTAGAGACGAGAATTAATGTGAATATAGTATGCCTTGGAATTGTGTCGAGGAACTACACGCCCGGTATTTCCATGGAGAGGGCTGGAACTACCTACCGAGACACAGCTTCAAGGTAGGGAGAGTGGATATGAATTTGTAACTGGGTCGAAGATTCAAAAGAGTAATTTAGTGCAAAGTCACTTTTATGATATTTTATATTTGAATTTCAGGTTAACTTATTTATTAGGATATTTGTAAGTTCTTTCAATTTTCTTTATATAGTTTAATTTATTTGCCTAACTAGTAAATTATACTCACACCAGATATGGCTAACCCCTGTTGTTTTCTAGTGGCTATTGAGTCCCTCCCTTAGGGCGGACGACCTTAACTCTCCTACAGGTTTTGATAGTAGCGAAGTGAAATAGTGGTTGAGGTTTGGTAGTTATACTTTGCTCGTAGTAGATGGGACCCAGTAACCCCCAGAAAATAACAGGGGTTAGCCATGTCGGGTGTGAGTATAATTTACTAGTTAGGCAAATAAATTAAACTATATAAAGAAAATTGAAAGAACTTACAAATATCCTGATATCTTGATAATTAAATTTAAAGAACTAGTTATATATATATATATATATATATATATATTCAATATTTTGATGTAGTTGTACAGTGTAATGCAATTTTCAATAGAAGTGGCTTTTTTTATCATATCTACATATCATAGTTATTGGGGTTGCTAACTCAACGGTAGAGTACTCGGCTTTTAGGTGGGACTTTGATCTTTTACACATTTGGATGAAGCAATGAATTCGGAAAAAAAAGGCTCGAATGGTATGATCCCTCCGTCACCCCAGAATGAAAGGGGTGATCTCGTAGTTCTTGGTCTGCAAAGTCGTAAGACCATGTATGGGGGCTGACGCCTGCCTAGTGCCGAAAGGTCAAGGAAGTTGGTGACCTGATGACAGGGGAGCCGGCGACTGAAGCCCCAGTGAACGGCGGCCGTAACTATAACGGTCCTAAGGTAACGAAATTCCTTGTCGGGTAAGTTTCGACTTGCACGAAAGGCGTAACGATCTGGACACTATCTCGGAGAGAGGCTCGGTGGGGGTAGAATGATGTATTATTTTGCACTATGGAAGATTATGTGTATAGCTGTAAGGTATAATGATATATATATGGTGCTGGGATGAAGTGTGAAAGCCCGTACCCACCTCGCTGTGGAGGACTGGGTTCTGTGGTTAGTTTTGAAATGTTTTTCTAAAGTTTTTCTAAAAATCATATATGTTTTCAAAAGAATTTTTGGTTTTTAAATTGTATCTTGCTTACTATGAGGAATTATGCCCCAGAGCCTTATAAATTATTCTTGTGTGATGTTGAATGACTTGGCCTGGGGAGGATTGATATATATATTACAGGTACATTGATTTTTGTAATTGTTTGCAGATTTTCGTAAGGAATATTTGTAAAAGGGCTAATATTTCAGGGAAAACTCTGCCAAAATTTTTAATAAAAATCTATGAGTATTTTTCTAAGTAAGAAATGATATAGATAAGTAATAGATTAAGTTAGAGATCATTGGAATAAGGAATAGTTAAAAAAAATTGGGGTGTTTCAGGGAATGACCCCGTTTTGGCATGAATGCCAATTGTATGCTTGCTGTTTGGAAATGCGATTTTCCATTTTAAGAGCTTTTTAGCACTCTTTAAGGGTATTCATAGTGTAGGATTTATTCCTAGGGTAGTGTACCCTTGTTGGGCTATACTGGTTGAGTTTGAGACTCTAAGATTAAGTCATGTTGGCATATCTAGATGGGTAGAATAGGAACCCGTGTCACATCGAACGTGTTGGAGGAGATGACTCGTGCGTCGACGTACTCGCCATTCATGGAAGGATTCCATGGTTGTGTTTGGTGCTACCACTTATCGAGGACCGTGGAGCATGAAGGTTAGTGGGAGCTACGTGCTTGGTCGGGCTGAGGTTGCAATCAAACTCCAATTGTAGATGGTGGTTGCGGCGATCGATGGAGTTGGTTTGTCATTGGTTCGGGCCAAGTGTGGGCCGAGGTGGGCCAACCCTTGGGCCGGATTTGAGGGCTAGATTGAGTCCTATTGTGGGATGAGTTAGGTTCTAATAATGAAAAAGGTAATTAACTAGAAAATGGTCTACATGTAGAACTTAACTAGTTGTTCATAATAAACATAAGTTGTTTAATAAGTTAGGACATGAAAATGGATAGATCTTCTAACTAGAAGAATATTGGTTACAATGAAATATAACTAGACTCGCCTAACAATTCACAATGAGATAATGAAAAAGGATTATGATTGATTAAAGTCTTAGGATTTATATAATCAGATGATCGGATAAAAATCTAGTAATCACGTAATTAACCTTAATTTTAATCTTGGTCATAGAGGGGATTAGCAGTATTACCTTGGGTTCGTGATGTTGTATGATTAGTTTGATTCGTTGTTGAATGTAAGGACGGACACTAGTGGGTATTGTGTTTTCCTATCAGGGAGACACGTGGCGTCTTCACGCCTAGCCGAATCGTAGGTTCGTTTAATGCGGACTTGGGACTTAAGGACTGCCATGTGAGTGAACTCTTTAGGGCTCTATTATCTTCGGTCCGAGTGCCTTCATGTCTGTAACAACCATTGAAAAGATTTGGAGTGGTGACGTTGTCTTGACTGTAAGTTTTGGTCTTGTGTAAGGAAGTGCGGCAAAGAGTTGGGGAAACCCTAATATTCGTCAGGTCCTATGTTGATCAATGCGGGCAGAGGACTTAGAGACTGCCATGTGAGTGAACTCTTTGGGGCTCTAAATAACGTTCTTGGCGGGGAGCCCTAGTGTCCGTACATCAGCTTTTGGTGAGGCTCGGGGATGCAGAGTTACCGCAACCTACTATGGGTTTTAGCCGCACCGGATTAAACCGTGCGACTGCGACCCCGGGCATAGTGGATAAAACACAAGGTATTGTACACCACTGGCATGGCAGCGACTGAAGTAAACCGGATGACTGCAACCTCATCAACACTAGAGTATCAGAGCCAGGAGAGAGCACCAGAGTAGGATGCATAACTGGGGATCGAACTCCATCAATTGAAGAACATCGTTTGGTTGGGGAATGTGTAGTATGGGATGCATATCTCTCCAATCAGGCGTGCATTAGAATAAGAGTATCGTGTGCATCTTGAGTGTGGATTAGATTAGGCCATGGTATACACCGACACTTGTTTGACATCACTTTTCCTTTTGTATCAAATTTTGGTTGTTGATGGTTGGAATCTCTATATTATGGCATAGCGAGGATCGCTGTATTATAGCATTCCGTCAGTCGTATTCAAATGACGTGCCCATAGTTTGGTGAGTTTGCAGGACTACCTGATCGTGGGGAGCGCGGGAAGACTCGAGTAGTGGAAAACATCCAAGTGAAAGTTATTGTCCAATTTTATCATATATTCACGATGTATTAATTTATTATAATTGTTGTAATCATTGGACATTATAATAACATTTTGATGCAATAATTTTTTTTAATTTCCTACGATTTTGTTGTGTTGTGACTCATTTGAAGGAAAGATTCTGGCTTGTGTCACGGATTTCGGGTATTAGGAACTCGGAGCATTACACGCTAAGCAGACTAAAGAGCTATTACTGGAGGAATTCATTAGGCCCAGTGCTTCGCCATGAGGAGCACCATTTGTTTGCTGGGAAGAAGGGATGAAGGATGGGCAAGTAAGGATGTGTGTCGAGTATCATAAGCTGAACAAGGTCATGGTAGGAGACATGTATCCATTACTTATTTGATCAACTTTGAGAAGCAGCTATTTTCTCCAGGACCGACTTGCAGTAAGGCTGCCACTAGGTTCACGTTAAGGAGGAAGAAGTACCGAAGACGAATGAGGATTAGGCCAAGCATTTAGTAAGAGCGTCTAAGAAGCTGTAAGAAGACTGAAGCTGCATTTCATGGCTTCACCCTTTTTCTAAGGAGGGAGTGGACACCGACCCTCAAAATACATTTCGAAGTGTGAGGAAATATTACTGGCGGGCTGCAAATGAAACAGGATGTTGTTGACTTTGTGCTTAAGTAGCACATGATTATGACTAGAGACCGGAAGATTGCTGCAGTCGTCGTCAACTCCAGAATGGAAGAGGAAGAATGTCAACGTGGATTTCATCGCGGGTTTCCTTGAAGTCCAATGGATAACGACTTGATTGGGTGGAAGTGGGCCAAACCAGTGCGCTCTCTAGCAACAAGGTTACCTGGTCGCTAAGGAAGCCGACGTATGTATAGGAGGGATCGTGAGCCTACTACACAGTTCTGGAGGAGTCTATAAGCACCCATGGGAATAGAAAGGACTTCAGCACAGATTTCACTATAGTCGAAAGGGCAGACAGATGGATTGCACTGAGTACTAGATCACATGCAAGGAGCTGGCATCCGACACTTTGGAGGGACCAGTTCATCGAGGAAGTAACTTGGGAGCCTGAAGACTGTTTAGGAATGCGTCCTTAAACTATTAATAAATTATGTATTGTTTCTTCTCCACTAGTGTAGTTCTGGGGACAGAACTATTCTAAGGAGGGAGTAATGTAAGACCCCGCAAAAAATATATGTCTATTTTGTATATGAATCCGTGCACAACTGAGAGTCGCACGTATTAATGATATTTTCTCAAATTATCATTAGGAAAGTATTGGAACATATTATTTAATATATTTTGGAGCCAACAAAGGTGTGTTTGTTGAACCGGAGTTGGGATATTGTACGTTTGTCTCAATTATAATTGAGATAGATTGTATTGTATTAATGAACTATTACTTTGTATAATAATTTTTGATATAAGAATATGTTTGCACGTGTTAGCAAATAATTGTTTTTAATTATTTGTATGTGTACTACAATTATTTTTGAAATTTATTTTTTTCATGTGATGGTGCACAAAATTAAATTGTTGGGCTGAGTCCAAACTAAACTCATCATGAGAGACAATGGATCAAACCATGTTCACATGATCTAACATGTCATGAACACACTTATATAATGTAACATACCATGCTAGTGTGTTCCACACTTGTACAAAAAATTAACAAACAAACAAACACAACAACCCTAGGGCTTTGACCGGCCAAGTTTGGAGGGAAATGGGGTAGGATTTTTGATTTTTTTAAACAAAGGAATCTAGGGTTTTTTGAACTCCAAAAAAACTACTAGAGTATTTGTGAAACCCTAAGCACTCTTCTCACTCTAACACTCAATCTCTCTCTCTCTCTCCCCCTTTCCAAAATCCTGGCCGTCCAAGCTTACCCCCTCTCAATAAAAACCCTCCCCCATTTGCCTTAACTCATTTTCCTCATTTCTCTTACAACTCATATAATTCTTACACACTTCTCTACCTCAAGCCACTTCACCACTACTCTAAGCTACTTGTTTGAGGTGGAAGAGGAGCCAAGAAGGAGTAAGGAGAAGGACCAAGGAGCAAAAAGTGCAAGGAGGTAGGAGCAAGAAGGGCAAAGGGCAAATCTTGGAGCTTGGAGTTGCAAATTCTTGTATACAACTGCTATGGTGGGTGTTCCTAATATCTCGCGATCTGTTAAATGTTTGTAGTATATTTTCCATGTCATGATATGATTGGTATGAATTTTCTTGATGCATATGTTGCATGTTAAATTTTTAGTTTGGGATTGTGCTTGTATAACTTAGAAGTGCAACTTTAGTTGCTGTCTTGAAAATGCACTTTAGGTCTGAAAATTATAACTCCGTAAATACAAAGAATTTAGAGTTGCAATTTTTATGATAGAGTCTTATGCATCCCTAGCACATCTCCACCAAATTTTATAATTTTTTGATTTTCTTTGCTACTTTAATAAAATATGAACTTGTTGCCAGTCATAAAAGAAAATAGAATAGATGCTGTGTTCTGCCCTGTTTAGTACACCATATTTACAAGTTAATACCTTTCTGTCTATAAGGAATCTTTAGCTAAAATTTTGATATGTTATGCTTCTCTGTATCTATATTGCCTTTAACAAATTTCATAGTTTTTTTTGACAACATTTGCTATTTTAATAAAATCTGAAACCCCTATTTGGTTAAGAAGAAAAGCAGAGCATAAGCTGTGATCTGTCCTATTTATAAACCTATTTCAAGAAATCATCTCTCTCTGAATACATAGTATATTTAGCTAAAATTTTGACATGTACTGCTGATATGTGTCTAGTACTTCACCAAATTTTGTGAATTTTAGATATCATTTGCTATTTTAAAATTAAATCTAACTTGCCACTGGTAAATCTATTTCTGAAAATTGCATGCATGTTGAATCTTGATCATTTTGACCCCCTAAACGAAATAATTTGAAGGAACTTCCAACTAAGAATTTGTACTAGACTCATATACCTTTCTGTATAACTTAAGAACTTGAAATTCCAATAAGTGATTTATAGTGATTTTTGCTAATAATAGAATTTGCATGTGGAAATCTCAGCTTACTGTTTTGATGTATACAAGTTGCCACGAACTTAGGGCCTTTAAATTGACATAGAAATGCATGTTTAATGACTTCTAAATCATGGCATGAATTGTCGATAAGCATTTTCCACAGTAGATAATAAATTGTTTGGGGTTAAGATGATTTCCTAGCACATTTTTGCAACAAGTTACTATTTTTTCTCACTGTTTAGAATGTAGATTGTTGGGCGAGGTTATGATAGTTGTATGAGGTTGAAAATATACCCAAATTGTGATCTAATTTGTTGTCTATGATGTGTGAAACACTGGGGTTCATCCGGGCATGTTTCACCCTTGAAACGTGTCCGAAAAGAACCCTATAACAGCAGATTTAGCCATGGTGAGATTGTTGTTTGAAAATGTAAATCACTATTTTAAGGCTTGTAAACACCGCTTTTGCATGATTATCATGTAGAGCATAGTGCCACAGTAATGTACTAATGTAGGGTCACTTAGAAATTGTTTTTGGGGGCCAAAACATGCTCACTTTGATGGTTTAATCGTTGTTTTGGGTTGTCATTGTTGGCTTCCCTTTTCCACGGTTTTGAGCACTTTTGCACACCCGAATGGTGGGCAAAAGATACTCTTAAGGCCGTCAACTTGCTGATTAAAAATGTGGTAATATGAACCCTAGGCCATAATTAATGATACATGGTTAATTGGTACTGAATAGGTGCCTGTATCGCCTCAAACGCGTCGGTAGTTGACTGCTATCGCGTTCCGGCTTATTCATTGTCCAAGGAGGATTTCATTCGTTGTTTTAGGAGCTACGGCTTGATGGGATGACCATGGAGGAGTTTGGAGATCAATGGGACTTAAGGAGAGCTTGATCGCAGCCCGGAGATGTGTTCAAAATTTCAAGTGAAGAAGGCGGAACGACGATCGAGGGGAGCTCGACTCGCTGTTCTCTTTGTCCTGAATTGGGCAGAGTTAGAGGCCAAGTTTGACCCTATTTTGGGTTGAGCTATATCTTAACTAAAAGGACTAAGATTACTTAATAAGTAGGAACTAGATAAGAGTCATCTAGTCATAGGTGTTCACTTGATCTAATAGAGGAATTTGACTAGTTGTATTACTTGAAATAGATGAATAAATTCTAAGTTAGGATTCTATAATTAGAATGATAGATGATTGATGATGGGATTTACAAGTGGAATAATAAGATGTTGGGCTTCAATCACTAATTGGCTAAAGCAAGTAGATCACCTAATATTTCAATTTGATCAATTGAACCTATAGGTCAATAAAAGGCTAGAGTTACAATAGTAAGAGCCAGTAGAATTTGGTAACTAGCTGATAGAATGAACTGATTTAGTAATTGTACAATTAACTAATTTCGCTTGTTCTAGTGCTTCTTGTATGCTGTGTTGCAAATGGGATGTCTTAGTATGTAGATTACATCTTAATCTAATAGTATGGTTCTAGAGGCTAGGTGGGACCCAATTCGCTGGTAGTGTGATGAGTTGTGTGCTTCGAGGAAGAGAGGATGGATTTATTGGTAAGATTTATTATTTGTGAAGTAAGACCGGTAGGGTACGCTAGCTCTAGGCCACATTATTATGGTTGTAAGGAGATGCACTAGTTTGGTGTTGTCCGCACCTGTCAGTAGGACACGTGTAGCACTGTCTCACCTGGCCAAGGGACACGTGCGGTGTTGTTCGACTGTTAATTTCTAGGTATAGTGTAAGGACACGTGGAGAGGTTAGAGAATGATCTCTAAGTATCCGCCAAGTCCTATTTTGTTCAATGCGGGCAGGGTGCTTAGAAAAAGACTCCAAGTTGCGAGTAAGACTATATGTCTTCGGCATACGGGGTTACCATGAAGTGCCTTTATTTTCGTACAATAGCTTATAATGAGGTCCAGGGTGGCGGGATTGTAACACCTCTTTGTTTTTAATAACTTCACAATAGTTATTGTACTTCTTTTATTACTATTAGATATTGCTGTCATTGTTATCATTATGTATAAATATACAATTTTATCTTATATATATTTCTTAATTTAATTGTTCATTTGGTGGAGCGGATTTTATTGAAATTTATTGCAAAAATTGAACTAAGGGGACTTTATAATAACTATTGGGTGTGGGAAGGGTTTATAAATAATTTTCCAATTCTTTTTCTTCTTCCTCCCTTCTCCCTTCATTTCGCCCAGAGCTTTATCTAGTCCCGACCGAAATCCATTTTCAATCTTCACCCTAGGTCCCCAAATTCCATCCAATTTCCATCGATTTCCAAATTTTTTTTAGGGGTTTTGATTGATTGAAGGGCGCTCGTCAACGTGCCATTGTTGGTTTTTGGAATCATCAACTGTAAGGTGAGTTGGGTTTTATTTAAAATTTATGTGTTTGTATGATTTGAGAATTTTTTGCTGTGAAAATGTGTAGTAAGGAGAGCAGACAATTCTCCTTATATTAGAAGTGATAGATTTGGCATTTAAGAGATAGAAACTAAATTGGAAAATAATTTGTGGGTTGACTTTAGAATTAATGGATAATAAATAGAAAAATTAATAATAATGAGTAATATAAAGCGTTGTAAATAAAGGGGAACAATTTAAAATGAATTTCAAGGCAATTTTATGGAGTTAGAAACCCGTCGGAAACTCAAAAATACGTGTATAACATGTATGCACGCCAGGTGTTCGACAAATTGTCTGAATGAAATATGAGTGAAAATTTGATGGAATTTGAGATATCGTTTACCCTCAATAATATTGTTTATTCTTAAATTAAGAAATTAGGGTGATTGGATCAAAGAAAATAGAAAATCGGCGGCTTTTCTATTAAAATGCCTCCGATTGATAAGTGCAATTTTGAATTGGGATCCGAATTTGAGATTTGATAATTTGGCATGTGTACACGCGTTATTTATAACGTGTGGGAGAAGACGGATTCGAATTTGGAAGTAGACAGCTTGCATTTTGAGTGTTTGGCTAAAAATTTCTATAATTTGTCGAATAGATTTTATAAATTGAAGTTTGATTAGCGACCGGGCGAGCGAGGAGTGTCCTCAGGCTGGTTCATCAGGTGAGTATGATTATAATAGGTATATATTATGTTGTGGCAGAATTTTAAGCGGTTTTGAAGTGATTTTTGTGAATTTTAGCTAAATGAAGATTTAATCGAAAATACGAAATTTTTACATGCTAAAATAGTGTTATATGGAGAATTTGTGTTATTATGAATATTTAGTGTTATGGGTGATGTACTGGGTATATGTATGATAAGATGAAGTATATGAGGTTGATATACGTATAATATACGATAGATAAACAAAAATGACTTATATATGGTATTATATCAGTATTGACCCATTTGGTGTATGTTTGTGATATATATATAATGAGTTATGATAGCATAATCGATGAAAATTAATGAGTGAGTATATGTAGAATATAGTGATATTTAAAGTGAAACTTATGGGTGGTAATATGATATAATCATCTACTTAATTTAGCATGTTCATAAGATATTATAATGTGATTAAATAAATACTTTGGTGCGTTTATGATATGGAACAATATGAAGTAATAGTCTTATAAATTAAATAACCAGGTATATGTGAATACGTGAAATAAAGGAGAAAATTAAATATTGCAGTGCCGCACAATCTCCCAGGGTTTGGGCTAGACCCCACATGCCCGGGATGTCACACCCCGAATTCCAAATAAGTCGGAATTCGAAGTTCCACAGGATCTTTACACTTCACTTCGCACAATTTTATAAGGAATTTAAAACTTTTTATACAACAATGTTTTACATCAATGCAATAGAATTATAATTACAACATGATACATGAATTAAATAACAATTTGAACATTTCTTTAAGCAACATTCATTCTTTAGTCCTTTCATTCAATTTATCCTGCATAGAAACTGTGGGTACGTCAGTTGCATACAACTAACGCTAGGATATAATACATCAATTTCTCTTACTTGTCAAATACACACTTGATCACAACAAAGCTAAGGGGGACTATCTTATTGATGTTATGTGTGAATGTGCACTTAGTCCTAAATGCAGCTACTTATTATTTCATTACACTAATGCACACTTGTTCGAACTTATGCATCTCATTCTACATAAATTCGAGGGCAAGTCCTTAACCGTTCTTCGTCTTGTAGAGTTGGATCCCTTGCTATGAGTTAAACTACCACGGTAACTACGACAAGTATAATTCTGGAGATGTATCCACGCCATGACATGATGCATCATGCAGTCAGCCCGTGAATACTCTCACACCGTAGATCCGAGGCCCTCATACTTGTGTTTTTCTCTTACTTTTATCACCTCTTCACTATGTGTCTAATCCTTAGATAATTGAATCATGAGTAAAATTAACACTCTAGAGTTAGCGTTACCTTTACACCGGTCTTAAACATCAATTGTTAACCATGACCCAATCTTTGTTTTATATTATCACATTTCTCTTTCAAAATTTCATTCATGCCGATGTAAGGACTTAGCTAAAACTCAAGTTTCAATCTCTTTTCATGTTCATCCAAATGAGTGTTCACACTCACAAATTTTCACATTTCATCATGCACTTTTTATTTCATTTTCCATGCACACTTGCATATATTAACCATCAAATTTCATATTTAACTTACATAAAATTTTCCATTTCAAAAATCTCATTTTTAGTCTCTACACAAAAATCCTTTACATTCAAAACATTCCTTTTCATTAATCAAAGTCATATTCTAAGAAAATTTATCAATTTCTTCTTCTGAAAATTACTTCTAATTCTCATTATAATATATCAAATATTGTAGAAATAATTTTCATGAAGTCTAGGTAATTTTAGAAGATTTCTAGTATTTTTCTCAATTTTTTTATACTTAAAAACTATTAAATTATCTAAAAAATCGAAATAGTAAAAAAAAAAAAAAAAAAAACACGATTAAAAAGGACAGGGTCGGATTCGAACCCAGACCAACGCCCCTGTCCACGAACAGTAACAGACCCAAAGCGCACCCGAAGACCAGTAGGTCTTGAGTGACTAACTGATATGAAGGGAACATAGTTTGTACTTAAAGTCTGGATTCGCAATTTGATTAAAAATCGAAATTTCAATAAACTGGAGCCTCTTACCAGACTCGAACCCAAGACTAGAGCCTCCGCTCAGCTACAGTAACGTACCCAAAATGCACCTGAAGACCAGTAGGTCATGAGTGACTAATTGATACAAGTATGGTTAAATAGTTTTTGTATAAACTGTACTGTTTCTAGTTCTTTCTTTAATAAACCTGATTTTTTTTTTCAATCAATTTGTAATTATTCAAAATCTAAATCTTTTTCCAGAATGTATTTCTTTGAAAAACAGTATATAGTATATTTACTTAGATTTCCAAAATTCTCATTTTTACATCATAATAGAACTATTCCTCTTATTTCTTTTGAAAGGTGAAACATTAGTGTATTTTTCGACATTGAAAAAAGTTTCTATTCTAGATGAATCTTTTACCAACTTATTCCCCATTTATTCATGTTTGTACAATTTTTCTTCATTCTTTAACATAGTTAAAGCCCTCAAGTTAATTCTATTTTTGATAAAACTCACTCATTTCTTATGATTCAAGAGATAACATATTTGACAATCAAGTGAATATATACTTACTTATACAATACAATTAAAATTCCACAATTATTGTAACTTTTCCATGCTAATCAATTTATTTCATAAATCATGGGTGTTAATTTGCATTCTGCAATCCATTCACAAGCACAATTTCTTACAAGCATGATTTATCAAATTTATATGTACTCTAGCATGAAAATATAGTAATAAAGCATCATGACAACTCTTAATTAACATATTTCAATTCATTTTACTAACTTTTTCAAGTAGATAAACTAGAGCTTCCTCTCTATCTTACTAGTCTCTTCAAACAAGTATATGACAACTTTTCTATTTGTTTCTAACATATTCACAAATTAAATTCCTAGCATGGTATCTAAATTAGAAGTAGAGAAATCACCTACATTTTTTTTGAAGAAACAAATGAAAAAACTCCTTGAAAGCACGATCGTCTCCCTTCTCCTCCTAGTTTGGTGCAAATTTCAAGCTCCTTCTCCTAGCAAGCATGAACCCGAGACCTCCTTGATGTGCTAGTCGGCCACCCAAGTACAAGAGCACACAAACACTCAAACTCTCAATCTTTTCTCACATAACTCTATCTTTTCTCACTCAATCTTTTCTTCCCAAATGCCTTTTCTTTTCTCTTCTCTTTGAAATTTCTAATGCAAGTGATAAAGAAAGACTAGGGAGGGGGTATTTATACACATTTCAAGAGTGAATGAAGGGTTGAGATGAGTTTAGATGGAAGGCTAGGATACATTTGGGTGTTAGAAGAACTACCCATCATCTAGTAACCAACTCTCCACCTCTCCATCTCTCCCACTCTAGCAATATGGCTGACCACCCTTGTTGCTCCATTGCACGTGCATGTGCAAAGCACGTGCCATCACATGCACACTAGTGTTTGTTCATTTAGTTGTTAATTTATTTGTTACTTGATCATGACTACCCTACAAGTTGTCCTAATTAATATTAGAATTAACTCGTGGGCTATTAGGTGGGCTAAAACCCATGGGCTCTTAATTAATTAATTAATTAATTTTAAGTGGGCTAGAATTAAACCATTAGGCCTAAGAATTAATAATAGGCTTTTTAAAAGAGAAGAAAATATTTATTCATAACATTAAAATAATTTTTCAAGCCAAAAAAACATACATCAATTTTGCACGTGCGAAACACGTGAAAACAATTGAAAATTTTATATTTAAAAATTTGGGATGTTACAACACTCCCTCCTTAGAATAGTTCTGTCCCCTGAACTACGCTTAAGGAGTGAGAAAACCAACATAAAAAAGAAGAAAGAAAAACAATACAATCAAACAAAGAGCTCGGAATGATCCTTCAGCATCCTCTCCTCGGATTATCAAGTAGCCTCTTCAACCAACTGGTTTCTGCAGAATACTTTGACCATCGATATCGTCTTGTTCCTCAAGACTTCTCCTGATAATCCACAATCTCAACCGATCGCTCAATGTAGCTCAGATTTAACTGTAAACCTTTCGGCACTTTGGGGAAATGGTGACTTGGATCTAGAATGTAACCTCTCAACATAGACACATGGAAGACATTGTGCACCTGAGACAACTCTTCCAGTAACTCCAACCGGTAAGCAGTTTTCCCATTCCTTTTCAATGTCTTATAAGGGCCTATGAACCTTGGGGCTAATTTCCCACCTCTGACAAAATGAATCACACCTTTACTAGGTGATACCTTCTGAAAGACAGAGTCACCTTCCTCGAACTCAAGGTCACTCCTCCGGTTGTCGGCATAACTCTTCTGCCTACTCTGAGCATCCACCAACCTCTTCCTGTTCAAATCAATCTTCTTCGAGGTCTGCTGCACGATCTCGGGCCCAAACATCTGCTGCTTCCCTGCTTCAAACCAGCAAACAGGCATTCTGCACTTTTTGCCATACAGAGCTTAATACGGCGCCATCCCGATACTAGTCTGAAAACTGTTGTTGTAGACAAACTCTACCAGAGCTAGATGCCTCTTCTAACTGCCTCTAAAATCTAGAACACAACACCGAAGCATATCCTCAAGAACTCAATTGACCCTCTCAGTCTACCCATCAGTTTGAGGATGGAAGGTAGTGCTGAAATCCATCTTAGTACCCAAGACTGCCAGAAGACTCCTCCAGAAATACAAAGTGAATAGCGTATCTTGATCAGACACAATGGTCAATGGAACACCATGAAGCCTGACGATCTCCCCAACATACAGCTCGACTAACTTGTCCATAGACGAATTGAGTTTCATTACCAAAAAGTGAGTTGATTTGGTTAGCCGATTGACTATGACCCAAATTGCATCATTATCCTTCGAACTCTTCGGCAAACCCGTGATGAAATCCATGTTGATGTTATCCCACTTCCACTCCGAAATGGGTAACGGTTGCAATAAACCTCTGGGCTTCTGATTCTCGGCTTTTACCTGCTGATAAATCTCACATCTCGCCACAAACTCAGCCACATCCTGCTTCAAACCTGACCACCAGAAATGCTGCTTCATGTCCTTATACATCTTGGTGCTCCCAGGATGTACAGAAAAAAGAGTAGCATGTGCCTCATGAAGAATACTCACCCTCAAATCTGATTGATCCGGAACACATAGCCTCTCTCCAAACCACAACACTTCATCCCTGATCTGAAACTATGAAAGTCTGCCTGCACCAACCTGCTCTTTCATCTTCTAAATCTCTACATCTTCCTTCTGGCTTTCCATAATCCTTTCATTCAGCGTAGGTTGAAACCTCAGTTGAGCCAAAGATGCTCCCAAACCTTGCAAAACTACCTCGATACCAGCCTGATCTAACTCATTTGTAAGATGCCTCTGGGTCGTGATCAAACTAGCCAAACTGCTTTTACGGCTAAGTGCATTAGCAACGACATTAGCCTTTCCCGGATTGTACTTAATCTCAGGACGCATGTCCTCAAGTACTTCCAGCCATCTCCGTTGCCTCAGATTCAGGTCCTTCTACTGATAGATGTACTTCAAGCTTTTATGGTCCGTATACATGTTTAACTTCTTACCGTACACGTAATGCCTCCGTTGCTTCAAGGCGAATATAATCGCAGCCAACTCCAGATCATGAGTCGGATAATTCTTCTAATGCGGTCTTAGTTTCCTAGACCCATAAGCGATTACCTTTTCTTCTTGCATCAAGACACACCCAAGCTCACGATGTGAAGCATCGCTGTAGACATCATACTCAACACCTGCTCTAGGCAAAGCCAAAATGGAAGCAGTAGTCAACTTCTCTTTCAACTCCTGAAAGCTTGCCTCGCCCTACTCAGCCCACTTGAAATTCACATTCTTCTAGGTCAGACCAGTGAGCGGTACGACTATCTGAGCATAGTCTTGAATAAACCTCCTGTAGTATCCAGTTAGCCCAAGAAAACTTCTAATTTCCTTCACTGTAGTAGGTCTTGACCAATCTTTCACTGCCTCTATCTTTTAAGGATCAGTAGCCACTCCCTCCTTAGAAAGGATGTGACCCAGGAATGCCACTTCAGATATCCAGAAATTGCACTTAGGTAACTTGGCATACAACTCATACTCTTGATGCTTCTTCAGAACTTTAGCCAGATGCTCAGTGTGCTCCTCCTCTGACTTGGAGTACACAAGAATATCGTCGATAAACACCATGATGAAAGAATCAATAAACGACCTCAGAACTCTGTTCATCATGTCCATAAAGATTGCAGGTGCATTCGTCACTCCAAATGGCATAACTAAGAATTTGTAATGCCCATGTTGAGTTCTGAATGCAGTCTTATTCACATCTTCTACTTTCACTTGAACCTGATGGTATCCCGATCGAAGGTCTATTTTAGAGAAAACAGCTGCTCCTTGTAGACGATCGAATAGGTCATCAATTCGTGAAATAGGATATTTATTCTGAACAGTGACCTTATTCAGCTCTCGGTAATCGATGCACATCCTCATCGACCCATCCTTCTTCTTCGCCGACAATACCGGTGCTCCCCAAGGTGATGCACTCGGCTGAATAAAATCTTTCCCCAAAAGTTCCTCAATCTGCCGTTTAACTTCATCTTGCTTCACAGGTGCCATCCTATACGGTACCTTGGAAATAGGTGCACTCTCTGGCTGGATAGTGATGCTAAATTCTACATCACGATGCGGGGTTAACCCGGGCAAATCCTCCAAGAACACCGTCGGGTAATCCCGAACCACTGGAATCTGCTGCACCTCCACCCGAACCTTCTTCTTGCTGATAACTGCTACCAAACCTGAACATCTCTTCTTCCCTTGGAAAGTGACTTTAGGACCTACTGGAGCCTTCACTGTTACCTCCTTGGTCTTGCACTCGATGTTCACATTATATACTGACATCCAATCAATGCCAATGACAACATCGACCCCTAGGATATTCAACTCGATCAGATCAATCCCAAAAATCCTATCTCCAATTTCGATCTTGCAGTCTACATAGTACCGATCAGTGGTTAAAGTCTCCCTTTATGGAGTAATACTGCTAGGACCTTGCCTGGAAAGACCTTCGGTTTGACTCCCAAGACTTTAGCAAATTTAGGAGATACTAAAGTATGAGAGGATCTAGTATCGAACAGAATAATGGCTTTCTTTCCATTTAATAAAAGTTCTCCAGTAATGATGTGATCCACCTCATCAGCATCGGCCTCAGTCAAGGACAATACTCGCTCCTGCTAGTACGACTTCTTCCCAACTTGCTGCGTTGGTGCCTTCCGGACGACATCTCACAGCTTGGGCATTGAGATCTGTAATGACCTGTCCCTCCACAATTGAAACAAGTCACCACAGGAGGTCTCACCCAACCATTTCCAGGTCTTCTAGCTACATTGACAGCGTTCGCCCCTGTAGGTTTGAACCTTTGAGCTGTCGGCTGCCCCGTGACGTTCCCAGAAACTGCGGGCCTCTTCCCGACATTACAATTGCTCCTCCTATTCTGGGTGGCATGAAACTGCTTCATATCCTCCTCTGAAGCTGCAGCTTGCTTGACTAGTTTGTCAAACCTCCTGATACCAAGGGGTATCATCCTTGATCTCAGACTCGGTCTTAATCCGTGCTCGAACTTCCGAGCTTTCTTCGCCTCGTCCATCACAAGTTCGGGTGCATACCTCAAAAGTTGAGTAAACCTTATCTCATACTTCCTGACAGACATGCCGCCCTGCTGCAGTGCTAGGAACTCCATCGCTTTCTTCTCTTGAACGTCGGATGGAAAGTAGTGACCGCAGAACTCTTCCAAGAATTCCTCCTAGCCAATAACACCATTTCCTACCGTTCGCTTCATGGATTGCCACTATACAGCTGCATCCTTCTCAAGTTGTAATGTAGCCAGCTTCACCTTGCTACCTTCTGGAATTTCCAAGACTTCAAAGATAGTCTCGACTTGCCTAATCCAATTGTCAGCTGCATCTGGGTCTGACTTCCCTTCAAACACTGGTGGCTTCATTCGCTTGAATGAATCCACAAGTTTGATCGCCTCAGGAACTAGATTTGCAGGCATCCCCCTCTGGTTTTGGTTCATGGAAATGGCGTTGAGGGTCTGATAGACTCTGGCCAACTCCGTTTCCAAGTCGAGTCCACAACTGGGCCCTTCTCCATTCCTTGATCTTCTTCCAGCCATACTCTGATTCAAAAGATCTATTAAATTCAAAGTAGAAAACATGAATTTAAATCAACTTTTTCATTTCATTGAATTCAGACTTTGTACATTCAAATTTAAAACATCGACTGACATCAAGCGAAAAACATTGAGATGATACAACATTTGAATCCTTACGGTTCCTCTTGGCTTTCCTAAGCTCTTCCCGTAGTTCTGCTACCTCTCCCTTTAGCATATCATACATGTTCTTTCTCTTCTCGAGTTTCCAAACATGATGACTGAGGGTTGCAATGTTCTTCTTGAATTTCGCACACTGGGCTTGCAATTGGTCTGCTCTCTCCTTCTGAGTCTCCACCTGCCTCTGAAGAGATTCGATGAGACCTCTCGGAACTGGCTCTTCCTCTTCGGATGAAATATCTGATGAGTCTGGAGGCGGAGTGATCTCTTGGAACTTGGGCCATTCTCCTTCATACTCCTCGGGATCTTTTTTGTGGGAATCTCCTTGTCTGAGGTAGTAGTCCTCTTCAGTTATGTGCCAATCATCATCGCCTGCTGGGTCGTGGTGGTTCGCCATCTTTAGGGAGGGAGAAGAAGAAGCATCAATCATAGAGCAACACAAATGTAAGTAGCTTACATTTAAATCTCTATACCCAACTCACACTCTAATGTCCACTCTAGGGTGTCGTTCCTTATAAATTTGTACTACTTGTAAGAGTGGCTCTGATATCACTTTGTAACACCCCGAATTCCAAATAAATCTAAATTCGAAGTTCCGCAGGATCTTTACACTTCACTTCGTACAATTTTACAAGGGATTTAAAACTTTTTGTACAACAATGTTTTACATCAACGCAGCGGAATTATAATTGCAACATGATACATGAATTAAATAAAAATTTGAACATTTCTTTAAGCAGCATTCCTTCTTTAGTCATTTCATTCAATTTATCCTACATAGAAACTGTGGGCACGTCAGTTGCATACAATTGATGCTAGGATATAATACATCAATTTCTCTGACTTGGAAAACACACACTTGATCACAAATAAAGCTAAGGGGAACTATCTTATTGATGTCATGTGTGAATGTGCACTTAGTCCTAAATGCAGCTACTTATTATTTCATGACACTAATGTACACTTGTTCGAACTTATGCATCCCATTCTACATAAATCTGAGGGCAAGTCCTTAATCGTTCTTCGTCTTGTAGGGTTGGATCCCTCGCTAAGAGTTAAACTACCACGGTAACTACGACAAGTATCCTAGATGTTCTATGAGTTACGAGCCCATGCCCAGACAGCCTGGAGGGGAATCCCACGTCATGATATGAAGCATCATGCAGACAACCTATGGAAAATTCGCCTCCGTCATGGAACGATGGTACTACGTAGTCACCAACACCCCACAAGCGTCGCCACAGTCCCGATAATTCTGGAGATGTATCCACGTCATGACATAACGCATCATGCAGACAGCTGGTGAATACTCTCACACCGTAGATCCGAGACCCTCATACTTGTGTTTTTCTCTTACTTTCATCACATTTTCACTGTGTCTAATCCTTAGATAATTCAATCATGAGTAAAATTAACACTCTAGAGTTAGCGTTACCTTTACACCGGTCTTAAACATCAATTGTTAACCATGACCCAATCTTTGTTTTATATTATCACATTTCTCTTTCAAAATTTCATTCATGTCGATGTAAGGACTTAGCTAAAACTCTAGTTTCAATCTCTTTTCATGTTCATCAAAATGAGTGTTCACACTCACAAATTTTCACATTTCATCATGCTCTTTTTATTTCATTTTCCATGAACACTTGCATATATTAACCATCAAATTTCATATATAACTTACTCAATTTTTTCCATGTCAAAAATCTCATTTTTAGTAACTACACAAAAATCCTTTACATTCAAAACATTCCCTTCCTTTAATTAATCAAAGTCATATTCTAAGAAAATTTATCAATTTTTCTTCTCAAAATTACTTCTAATTCTCATTATAATTTATCAAATATTGTAGAAATAATTTTCATGAAGTCTAGGTAATTTTAGAAGAATTCTAGTATTTTTCTCAATTTTTTAATACACTTAAAAACTATTTTATTATCACAAAAATCGAAATAGTAAAAAAAATCAAAAACCACAATTAAAAAGGCCAGGGTCGGATTTGAACCCAGACCAATGCCCCCACCCATGAACAGTAACAGACCCAAAGCGCACCCGAAGACCAGTAGGTCTTGAGTGACTAACCGATATGAAGAGAACTTAGTTTGTACTTAAAGTCTGGTTTCGGAATTTGATTAAAAATCGAAATTTCAATAAAAGAGCCTCTTGCCAGACTCGAACCCAAGACTAGAGCCTCCGCCCAACTACAGTAATGTATCTAAAACGCACCCGAAGACCAGTAGGTCCTGAGTAACTAACCGATACAAGTCTAGTTAAATACTTTTTGTATAAACTGTACTGTATCTAGTTCTTTCTTTAATAAACCTGATTTTTTTTTTCAATCAATTTTGTAATTATTCAAAATCTAAATCTTTTTCCAGAATGTATTTCCTTGAGAAACAATATAGTATATTTAGATTTCCAAAATTCTCATTTTTACAACATAATAGAACTATTCCTCTTATTTCTTTTGAAAGATGAAACATTAGTGTATTTTTTCGACATTGGAAAAAGTTTCTATTCTAGATGAATCTTTTACCTACTTATTCCCCATTTATTCACAATATGTTTGTACAATTTTTCTTCATTCTTTATCGTAGTTAAAGCCCTCTAGTTAATTTTATCTTTTATAAAACTCACTCATTTCTTATGATTCAAAAGATAACATATTTGACAATCAAGTGAATATAAACTTACTCATACAATACAATTAAAATTAAACAATTATTGTAATTTTTCCATGCTAATCAATTTATTTCACAAATCATGGGTGTTAATTTGCATTCTACAATCCATTCACAAGCACAATTTCATACAAGCATGATTTATCAAATTTATATGTACTCTGGCATGAAAATATAGTAATAAAGCATCATAACAACTCTTAATTAACACATTTCAATTCATTTTAGTAATTTTTTTATGTAGATAAACTAGAGCTTCCTCTCTTTCTTACTAGTCTCTTCAAGCAAGTATATGGCAACTTTTCTATTTGTTTCTAACACATTCACAAATTAAATTTCTAGCATGGTATCTATAATTTCTATTTCCCGTATCTGTATTTTCTACTGTATTTACATTCCTTGTACTCTGTCTATCAATTTGAGATCTATATTTTGTTCCAGTTCGAATAAAATCATTTCATTTGTTTCAACTCAATTTTTGTGCCAATATTTATTTCAATTTTATTGTTCGTGTCTGCTTTGATTTATCGTTCTTCATGAAGAGTGGACTGATTCACCTCATCTACTTTTTTCCCCCTAATTATAATGATTTTTGAGTCAATCTCTTGTTGGATCCCCCCTCCCCCCAAACACACTATCCAAATACCCAATAACCCAAAACCCTTCTATATAACCCTAACCCTAATACCCTATTACTATTCAACCCTAAACTAATCCAGCCGCCAGGAATTTTTCCACTGTTCATCGTTTTACCCACCTTCCATCACCGCTCTCTGATTTCCCATCACCTTTGCCTTCGACCTCCATCCACCATCATCTTCTTTGTCATCTCCCCCACCGACTCCCATCACTTCGCCATTACCCTTCGTCTTCCTCCTCGATTGAAACCCATCAACCTCGCCTCACCTCACCCCCGAACCCATTAGCTTCACCATCGCGTCTCCCCGTAGCCGTCGTCGACAGCTTCACCCATCGCCTCTTCCAAGCCAGAAACCTCATAGCTTCGCCTATCCATTTCTCCTTCGCTCCCCTGTTTTCGAACCCAAAACAGAGCATTGTTTCCCATCGCCGCCGCCGTCTCTTCCCGTCCGTAGCGTCGCCATCATCATCGCAGTCGCCGCCGCCTCTCTGTAGGTGTCATAGTCACGCCGCCGATCGCCGCCTACCGCCGCTGCTGATCTTTCTCTCCCTGGCTATCGTTGAGAAGAAGAAGGGAAATAGGAGTGATTGATCAAATCAATATGGGCCACACGATTTCATCAAGATCGTGATCAGATCAGATCCAGATCTGATCTCGACCGTCGATTCTTCTTTGATCTTGAACGCTGTCAAGATCCGTGCCGGGATCCGTCTCTGTTACTCTCCGTCGTATTCGTCGACTTCACCCTAAGGTAAGTATTCTTCTTGTATAAATTATTGTTCTAGTACAAGCGTTTAATTGAAAATACTGCAATAGATAGTAGTTGTGACTCCTCGTCTCACCGGTTGTTGATATTAAATTATACCTCATCGATTCCATAATCTTAAGTGTCACAACCCTTCATTGATATATTTACAAAACTAGTTGGACCCTTTTAACTCCTAATTACTTGAACATGAACCTCTTGACTTGTAGACGTGTGTTGTATGATGTATTGTGTTGATCTTACATTCTTTAGAGTTGAGAAATACATGTGACTTGCTGATTTGGTCCCCAATGCATCCGTATTTGTATCACACACTAATTTAGAATCACAATAGTCATTTATCATGCAACTTGTATATAAAAGAAATTCATTCTTGCTGTTGTACTTGTCTTTACTTGCTGTTTCGACCCCGATAAAACCAAAATCTGAACTTGAGTCATAAATATAAAATGTTGCCCTAAGTGTCTAGTTGTCAATAACATCAAGAATTTTCGAATTCCGAGTTGAGGTCTAGGAGATACCGCAGTTTTACTGCTGCTATGTCGGTAGTCGCAGATTCACAAAAACTGTTGCACCCCTTTAGTTTACAATTATTTTAACTGTGCTACCAGTAAGTAAATGACTTGAAGTTTTGCATGCTGTTACTGGACACCCTATAGAACATTCTCTAATTTTCTCAGAATTAATTAATGATGTTTCAACCCTGTTTCCTATGTATAAACTCGGTTTTACAAATTCTGGCTGAACACAAATATTGTATAGTTTTCTGTTTTGACACATGTTACCACAACTTTTATGTACCTTAATTATATGCGTTGGAACCGGACATGAGTCTAGTTTCTAGAACTTCTGACGAATCCACATTTACTATCTTGTAGCAATGGGAATCACAGTTTTGGTACAACAACGTCATGCTGTCTAGATTTGAGATTCTCGTTGTTCTTGATATTTTGATTTGTTTGGACCTTCGAACATGTATCCTACTTAGCCTAGACTTTTTCCATGTTCTTGAGTATGTTTACTTGACTTGTTTTGCACACTTTCATGCTTGCTTGATGATAATAATAAATAAAAAGCTAGGGTTTAAGGGAAAGACCATAGTAGTGGACAATATAGGTAAGTGTACTCAGAAGGGGGCCCGTGTTTCCTATGATTTTACGTTGAATGGAACTAAGTGCCACATAGAACTAAGTGCCACATCATGGGTGACGGGGGCCACCTCTAGAGCCTACGGGGGTAACCTCTAGAGCCCATTATATGATTACATGATATGTATTTGCGATCACATGGAACTAAGTGCCACGTAGAACTAAGTGCCACGTCAAGGATTGACGAGAGCCACCTTTAGAGCCCATGGTTTGATCACATGCTCGTATTTCCTACATGACCTGAGTACTCCGCTCTATAAAATCCACCACTAGGCCTAAACGAAATTGCATTGATTGTAGCAACCATGTGATAAAAGGATGGCACATGAAGTGCTACCTAGATAGTAATAGTTACAAGACTTGAACATGATACATGCCTACTTGATACATGATTACATGATACATGAGACTTGATACTTGTATGTGACAACTTGACACATGAGACTTGTTACTTGATACTTGTACTGTATGCTTCCTGCAAGATAAAACCTTTGCCTTTATTCCATTAATTAAAACAACTCCTGTTACAATAAGAATGATACTCAATCTTAAATTGTTCTCAAATAAAGGTTTTACTTATTACATTGATTTAAAATAAAAATCAAAATTCTTGCATACCCTGTATTACATCTTATGAGTTACCCGCGTCCTCCTCGGTTAATGCAAATACTCGCCCTTGCCTCTGGAATTTGCTTCCACCTGAACCATCCTTCCTCAATTGTGGACAATGGGGCTTAGAATGTCCTGCCTGCCCACACTGGGAACAGATATGCTTCGCCAACTTCGGACACGCTGACCTGTAATGTCCTGCCTCCTTGCAGTAATAACAAGTCACTCCCTGAGTTGCAGGTGCCTTCTGCACCGGATCACTGAACTTGATCTGCTTCGCTGGGAATCCCTTCCCACTCTGACATGATGCTGGCCTCTTGTTCCGGTTCCATGTATCTTGCCTCTTCTGGAACTGGTCTATGTCCTCCTCAGTCATATTTGCTCTCCTGACTAGCTTGTCGAACCTTCTGATGCCCAACGGGATCATCCTCGACCTCAAGTTTGGCCTCAAGCCCTGCTCAAAATTTTTGGCTTTCTTCGCCTCGTCAACGACTAACTCTGGTGCATACCTCGAAAGCTGAGCAAACTTGGTCTCATACTCCCGCACGGTTATGCTGCCCTGCTGAAGGTTCAAGAACTCGGTCGCCTTCTTCTCCCGAACATCTAGGGGAAAGAAGCAATCTCTGAACTCCTCCAGAAAAGCTTCCCAAGTCAACTGCTGATCTCCCAAAGTCCTCTTCAGCGACTCCCACCAGACACCAGCGTCCTTCTCTAGCTGCATCGTAGCCAACTTCACCTTGCTGGCTGCCGGAGTCTCCGATACCTCGAAGATCGTCTGCATCTTCCTAATCCAATCATCAGCCGTGGTTGGATCGGATTGCCTCTCAAAAACTGGCAGCCTCATCCTCTTAAAGGACTCAATCTGCTTGATAGGGTCGGCGTTAACCAATCCCTGTCCAGCCCCATGATTTTGCTGCTGATTCTGCTGTTGGTTCTGAGTTTGCACCAAATTAAATGCCATTAACGCATTCAGAGTCTGATACACCTTGGCGAATTCAGCCTCAAGGTCAATTCCCGTTCCTCGAGAACTACCAGATCCATCCTCATTGTTACCACCATTCCTGGGCCTGGGTGCAACCATTCTGAATACTGCAAAACGAGGGAAAAGTTAGAGCATCACACACAATTCAAACTCACATCAATATCCTTTGGCAAAACTTCACTTGTATCCCAAAGGTAAAACATCATATTTCAGGTCTATGTGATACTCACTCTTTAATGTCCACACCTAGGTACTCACACCCTAGTGTCCACACCTAGGTTAATTTTTATGCCATGTTTATTATTACTATTGAAGCATGCTCTGATATCAATCTCTGTAGCGCCCCGAACTTCTAATATGATATCTTAGAAAATACGTGGCACAATCCCAGCATCAACTTCAATGTAACATTAAACACAACCAATTCCACTAAAAATTTTCAACTTTTATTACAACAAACCTTTACATATCACAGCGGAATTCAAAACATCTCAACTCATAAATTTCTTTTATTTACAACACAAAACTATCTCAAATCTGCTTTTACAAATTTACACAAAACTCTTATGAATCAATTTATCTCAAAAACCAACTCAAGCATCCAACCTCCAACTCTAAGTAACAACCTGCAACATATGAGGCTAGAGATGATCCCTAACCCCCAAAACTAAAGGGGTCAGCCATAAATGGTGTGAGTGACATAAAACAACAAACAACATAAATAATCATTAAGCAAGGATTCATAAATAACATATAGTGAACCAAAATACATAAAATATGCGATAGCAAGAAATGTAACAACAAGTGGTACTAAACCAAGTGTCAAGTGTAGAAAACCGGAAAACCACATGCATAAAACTAAGTCAAGAAAACACAAATTCTATATGCGGACTCTCTAATGCGTACTTGTCGAAGTCTATGCATCCCACTCTACATAGGTTCGGTGCAAGCCCTTAACGTCTCCACTTCATAAGGTTCAATTCCCCGCTATGCAACTAATCCTATCACGATGACTACTACGAGATAAAGATAAACCGTGAGTGTTAGCCCATGCCCCGATAATTTCGGAGATAGATCCCACATCTTAGGTAATTTACCTGGATAATTTCGGAGATCATCCCACACCGAAACATTGACACATCATCACATGAATACCACATGTGCGTCGCCTCGACTCCGATAATTTCGGAGATCAATCCCACACCGCAAGTAATTACCTGGATAATTCCGGAGATATATCTCACATTGCAGGTAATTTACCTGGATAATTCCGGAGATAGATCCCACACCGCAAGTAAGTTACTTGGATAATTCCGGAGATTAAATCCCACATCTAAAGCCATATTGAGGTGCATAATCCATGTTCCCGTTCATCATATCACCACTAGTGCCTGTCCTTATTATTTTGGGTTATTTAATTACTCAACGAATCTCCTAGAGTCGGTGTACCCTACCGGACTTAACTCAAAACTGAATAACTGAAATGCCTCAATGGGCCTCAACAAAATAACTCAACACCGATATACTAGGGTCACACACCTCTAGAGACTCAACTCAAATATCTAAACCAAAGTTCCACTAAACAAAGTGGCTCAACTGAATATCTTAAATCAAATACTTAACTGAATATCTTAGAATCGAATGCTTAACTGAATATCTAGTAGAGACTGAATTATCTGAGAACCAATCATTCAAAGGAACACTCAAGTTACAAAAACTCATCAGTACTAGTCGACTTATACTGTAGTAAGTCGACTGTCCAGAGGACAATTATCCAAAATTTTACAAAAAATAAACTAAGTCATAACAGTCAACTTGAAAGCTATCAGTCGACTTACCCGAGACAAATTCCAATAATTCTCAAGGAAATATTCTAAGTAACATAAGTCGACTTAAAGGTTCATGGTCGACTGTCCAGAAAGGACTGCAATAACTTTACAAAATAATTTTCTCAGTAAATTAGTCGACTGAAAATAGTCTAAGTCGACTGTCCAGAACGAATTTTCAAAAGATTGAAGGTACAGCAGTAGGGTCGTACCAGTCGACTGTCGGCCTACAGTTTTCATAATTTAGGTCTGAATACAAAATCAAAACTGGAGTTTTCTAAAGATTCATTGTTCATGACATAATTTATATTCAGGAAAAATGACAAACCTCCACAATTCCTCGTTATGGATACATTACTCAAAACATCAGATGTGTCCAAACTCAAGTTCCCATGTTCTAAATTACTAATCTTCCATTAGGGTTACTCAAAACTAAATTTCTTTCACAACTCTAAATCAAGATCTGATTTATAAACTCAATGTCCAGATGTTCAACCATCCGTTCATAACCATACTCAAACCTTAACATGCTTTTTAGCAATACAATTTTATAAACCAAGATCTACTAGTCATTCATAGATTTCACGTACATGGTCCAAACAACAACAATTGTTCACATGAATCAAACCACAATATAAGATCCATATCATTCTCAACATCAAATCAAAACAACATTGTCACTCGCATACATAGATCAAAACAACAAAACAATTTTATATCACTCACCTTTGAATTGAGAAAATCCACGAAAAAGCCTTCCTTTTGCTAGATCAAAACTTCCTCTTCCTCCACCAAAACAAATCACCAAAATTCTGTATATTCTCAACAAATGATGGCTGGAAAAATCCCTTTACATATCCGGGATTAGGTTTAGGGTTTTACCCATTTTGCAAAATAATCCCTTCCAAAATACAACTTACATATATAGGTCTAGTCTTGAAAATTCGACCAAAATTCATTTAAATTAGGATTTAAAGGAAAATATAATTCTAAATCTCAACCAATACCGTTCAAAACGTCTAGAATTATACATTTTACATTTTAACCTTAAAAATGTCAAATTTGCAAAAAGGTCATTCTTTTCTCAAAATTTGCAAATAGTTCCAATTAATTTCAGAAAAATCTGGAAAAATACTAAATAAATCCTAAATATTAAATAATGATTTTTCATTAAGAAAACTTAACTTTTGAAACTTCTCAAAAAGTATTTGCACGTGTAAAAAGATAAATTTTTCTGAAAATATTTATTAATTCCTCAGAAATTCATTTAAATTCATTTTCGAATATTTAAAATAATATTTGAAAATACGGGGTTCTACATGTTGCATCCCTATTACATTCTTGATTTCAAATCTTGTTCCTTGCTGCTTGTACTTGTTTTACTATTTGCTACCCTAACTTGCACTATGGGCGTTTGTCTTATTTTCTCTATTTTCTCCTTTTATATTTTTTACTAACAGACTTTGGAGACGAATTGCCTGCTAGAATTGTTGAGCAGACATTCTAGACTTTGCTTGGAGCAAGGACTTGCTTAAATTATTTGTTTTCTTTGTGTTTTTTATTTCTTTCGACTTAAAAAATTTGTAACGGGCTTATGTTCCTGAGTTTTATCTTTTGATTCAGATTTGAAAACTATTTGGGATATTATTATTTTGTTTCAAATGTTTTTTGTTAATTAATAAATTATTCATTCATGCGTGGTTGTGTACATTTTGTTACATTCTTGTTATGATGCTGAGTCGATCCTACAGCTCATGAATGATGAAAATCATTCACTGGGCTTTGTTGAGCGCTCGTATTTCATATTTTTGGGAAGCGGGGCGTGACAGTATCTAAACTAGAAGCAGAGAAATCACCCACCCTTTTTTTTAAGAAACAAATGAAAAAAAATCCTAAAGAACTCCTTGAAAGCACGATCGTCCCCCTTCTCCTCCTAGTTTGGTGTAAATTTCGAGCTCCTCCCCCTAGCAAGCATGAACCTGAGACCTCCTTGATGTGCTAGTCGGCCACCCAAGTACAAGAGCACACAAACACACAAACTCAATCTTTTCTCACACAACTCTATCTTTTCTCACTCAATCTTTTCTTCACAAATGCCTTTTCTTTTCTCTTCTCTTTGAAATTTCTAATGCAAGTGATAAAGAAGGACTTGGGAGGGGTATTTATACACATTTCAAGAGTGAATGAAGGGTTGAGATGAGTATAGATAGAAGGCTATGATACATTTGGGAGTTAGAAGAACTACCCATCATCTAGTAACCAACTCTCCACCTCTCCATCTCTCCCAATCTAGCAATATGGCCGACCACCCTTGTTGCTCCATTGCACATGCATGTGCAAAGCACGTGCCATCACATGCACACTAGTGTTTGTTCATTTAGTTGTTAATTTATTTGTTACTTGATCATGACTACCCTACAAGTTGTCCAAATTAATATTAGAATTAACTAGTGGGCTAAAATCCATGAGCTCTTAATTAATTAATTAATAATTTTAAGTGGGCTAGAATTAGACCATTAGGCCTAAGAATTAATAATAGGCTTTTTAAAATAGAAGAAAATATTTATTCATGACATTAAAATAATTTTTAAACCAAAAAAACATACATCAATTTTGCACGTGCGAAACACGTGAAAACAAATAAAATATTTGAAAATTCGGGATGTTACACAGGATATACCCGGGAACAGGAGTTATAGATACCCCAACCCCAGGGTAGACCTGGGATGGGAGCAGATTCCCCAGGATGGACCTGGGAAAGTTGATACCTCAGGATAGACCTGGGAGTGTAGATACCTCCAGATAGATCTGAGATGAAAGTTAATACCCCAGGATAGACCTGGGAGTGCAGATACCTCAGGATAGACCTGGGATGAGAGTTGATACCCCAGGATAGACCTGGGAGTGTAGATACCTCTGGATAGACCTGAGATGAGAGTTGATACCCCAGGATAGACCTGTGAGTGCAAATACCCCAGGATAGACCTAAAATGAGAGTTGATACCCCAAGAAAGGCCTGGGAGTGCAGATACCTGAGGATAGACATGAGATGAGGGTAAATACCCTAGGATGGACCTGGGAAGGGTCCCTCACTCGTATAGGCCAGGGGGAAGACATAGCCTCGGGGGTGTCACTCTGTGTGAGGAGGTTCCCACGTATATATTGTGCTATCGGCGTCAGTTTGATGGGTTTTGTAGGCACTGAGAAAGAAAATAATTCATATAAAAAATGGTGTATGTGTTGAGTACGTAAATGAATAATGAATGAAATACGTTGTTGAATGAGAATGAAAAGAGAAGAAACTGCGTTATGTGATTATATATATAAAATAAAGAAATGCTGCTATGAAACTATCAATGAAAATTGAAGAAAGTATGTTAAGTGATTAAATATGACCAGTGAAGATGTGGGGTTATATAAATGAGTATGAAAAGTGCAGGAATTATATATATGAAGTAATATGAATAAATTGAAGAAATTGCGGTATGGAAATAAATATAAGTGTGAAACATGAAGTAAAATATATTGTGTGAAAAATAATTAAAGTAAGTGGTATTATCTGATGAGAATGGTTATGAGAAAGGTTATTAAAGTAAAATATGATATGATATGAGTTTGATGTACCTTCGAATTGTGTCGAGGAATTACTCACTCGTTATTTCCATGGAAATGGTGGGAACTTCCTGCCTTGACACAACTCCTGGGGTGAATTAGTGGCTTGCTGATATGATGATTAGATTGCGAGAGGGAAAATAAAGTAAAGTAAATTGTAAGATGAAAATGAAAATAAAGTAAAGTAAAGTAATATTCCAAGTTATCGGCTTGAGATATGATATTATATTACGCAAGTTCTAATTGGGGTGCAGTGATTATTACCCAGGCTATCGGCCTTGGGATGCGGTGATTATTACCCATACTATGTTTGAGGTGTGGGGGATTAATTGGTAAGATTGAAAGTTGAAGTAAATTGTAATATGAGAATGAGAAAGGAAATGAACATGAATAAAGATGAGTATGAAAGAATATGAGCCATGAGTTTGTAAATGAAAATAAATGGTAAATGAAGTTTGTGGTTAACTAAGTATGAAAAACGAGGTAATTATATTATATAATTATGACTGAAAATAAAGAAATGGTGATGTGAAGATATTCATGAAAAGAGGAACACTATGTATGTGATTAAATACGAAAAGTAAAAGAATTATATATGTGAATTAATATAATGTTATGTCTTTGAGTATAAAGTGAAGAAATTATCTATATGAATTAATATGATGTGGTGTATATGCGATTAATCATGATGGATTTATGTATGCAAAATTAATGTGAATAACTCAAACAAATTGTGGTATGGAAAAGAATACGAGAATTAAAGAAAGTGTGTATGTGTGATATAATATTATATAAATAAAAAATAAAGTTATATGTGATATTAGTGTGATGCATATAGTGATGTGTGTTAAGTAATGGATATGAGAATGATTTCAAATCTAAAAAATAAATTGTCATATGAGTTGATATAAGTTGATATGCCTTGGAATTGTGTCGATGAACTACCCGCCCGCTATTTCCATGGAAATGGTGAGAACTACCTGCCGAGGCACAACTCCAAGGTAGTGAGAGTGGTTATGGGTATGTAGATGGGTGTAGATTTAGAAGAGTACTTGATATAAAGTCGCTTTTATGATGTTTTTATATTCAGATTTCTGGTTAAATTTTATTATCATGATATTTGTAAATTCTTTCTATTTTTTTATATAGTTTAATTTATTCGCTAAACTAGTAAATTATACTCACACCAGACATGGCTAACCCCTATTGTTTTCTGAGGGTTAGGGGAGTCCCTCCTTGAGGGTGGACGACCCTAACTCTCTTGCAGGTTTGATAGCAGCGAGGTGAGGTAGTGATATGGTTTGGTTGTTATACTTTTGTTTGCAGATTTTATATATATATATATATATATATATATATATATATATATATATATATATATATATATATATATATGATATGTAGTAATGAGGGTAGATGATGTATTATTCGATATTATGAGAGATTATGTGTATAAATGTAAGGTGTAAGGATGCATATATATATAGTGCTGTGATGAATTATGAAAGTCCGTACCCACCTCGTTGTGGAGTATTGGGTTCTGTGGTTGATTTCTGAAAGATTTTTCTAACGCTTTTCTAAAAACCATAAATATTTTTAAAAGAATTTTTGGTTTTTAATTTGTAGCTTGTATGTTATGAAGTATTATACCCCCAGAGCCGTGTATATTATTGTCTGTGTGATGTTGAATGATTTGGCCTGGGAGGATTGAATAATATTACAGGTGCATTGTTTTGTGTGATTGTTTGTAGATTTCCGTAAGGAAACTCTTTAAAAGGGGTAATATTTTATGGGAAACTTTGCCGAAATTTTATTTGAAATATAACTATCTTCATTTATGTTTAAAGCGATATAGAATTTGAAAGAATTGAATTTGGATATTTTTCTAAGTAAGAAATGATGTAGATGAGTAATAGGTTAAGTTGAATATCATTGGAATAAGTAATAGTTAAATAATAATAAAAAAATTTGGGGTGTTATAGTTGGTATCAAAGCCTAGGTTAACTAGGATGATGAGGTCTTGGATGATCAATATCTTAGTGATCCTGTGATAGGTGGGAGTGGGTTCATCCATGTTGGAAATGAGTTTACTTGAGTCTTAGGTATTTTGCTTGAATTCTAAATTAGAAAAGTTCTAATTTTGAGGTGTGTATGCCCTAGTAGCTCCTCTGCTATGTTGGGAATGGAAAGTGTCAGAAATTGACCTAATTTGTTTCCACTTGAAGAAATGTGTGTTTGATGTGTTTGGTGTGATAGAGTATTACCTTGGTGGTCTGTATGGATCATGTCGTTTTGCTTTTTCCTTTTTAAACATATCCATCTTGATTATGAACATATATTACCGAGAAAGCTTATCTTTTGAAATACTACTAAGAGAACTTTCATAGGTTAACTGAGCTGAATTATATTAGATTCTTTGTTAAAGCATCAAGTGTTTGACATTGGATACTTTTTCTTCAATATTTTGATATGTAAATGGTCACTACATGTTTTCTTATGAAAATTGGTATTACAACTATGTAGATTTGTATTCCAACTACAAGTTGTTTTGTAACAATTATATAGTATTTTTATTGTTAAGTTTGTTATAATAATCATTTCTATTTGTAGAGATTTAGCTTTGGGAATCATTTTTAAATTTTATTTGTTTGAAGAGATTTTGAGAGGACCATTCGATGGTCTAGTATGACGAAGGATATTAATGAGTTGGTCAATAGGTGTTTGATTGGTTTTCCTCAGTCCCCATAGCTCGAGGACGAGCTTCTTTTGAGGTGTGTATAATGTAACACCTCTTTGTTTTTAATAACTTCACAATAGTTATTGTATTTCTTTTATTACTATTAGATATTACCGTTATTGTTATCATTATGTATAAATATACAATTTTATCTTATATGTATTTCTTAATTTAATTCTTCATTTAGTGGAGCGGATTTTATTGAAATTTATTGCAAAAATTGAACTAAGGGAACTTTATAATAACTATTCGGTGAGGGAAGGGTTTATAAATAATTTTCCAATTCTTTTTCTTCTTCCTCCTTTCTCCCTTCATTTCGCCCAGAGCTTCACCCAGTCCCGACCGAAACCCATTTTTGAATTTCACCCTAGGTCCCCAAATTTCATCCAATTTCCATAGATTTTCAAAATATTTCTAGGAAATTTGATTAATTGAAGGGTGCTCGTCCACGTGCCGTTGATGGTTTTTGGAATCATCAATTGTAAGGTGAGTTGGGTTTTATTTAAACTTTATGTGTTTGTATGATTTGATAATTTTTAGCTGTGAATGGTGTATTAAGGAGAGTAGACAATTCTCTTTATATTAGAAGTGATAGATTTGGCATTTAAGAGATAGAAACTCAATTGGAAAATAATTAGTGTGTTGGCTTTAGAATTAATGGAAAAATTAATGATTATGAGTAATAGAAAGCGTTGTAAATAAAGGGGAACAATTTAGAATGATTTTAAGGCAATTTTTTGGTGTTAGAAATCCACCGGAAACTCAAAAATATGTGTAACATGTATGCACGCCAGGTGTTCGACGAAATGTCTGAATGAAATATGAGTGATAATTTGATGGAATTTGAGATATACTTTACCCTCAATAATATTGTTTATTTTTAAAAAAAGAAATTAGGGTGATTGGGTCAAAGAAAATAGAAAAACGGCGGCTTTTGTATTAAAATGCCTCTGATTGATAAGTGCAATTTTGAATTGGGATCCGAATTTAAGATTTGATGATTCGGCATGCATACACGCGTTATTTATAACGCGTGGGAGAAGACGGATTCAAATTTTGAAGTAGATAGCTTGCGTTTTGAGTGTTTGGCTAAAAAGTTCTATAATTTTTCAAATAGATATTATAAAGTGAAGTTTGATTAGCGACCAAGCGAGCGAGGAGTGTCTTCTGGCCGGTTCATCAGGTGAGTATGTTTATACTAGGTATATATTATGTTGTGGTAGAATTTTATGCGGTTTCGAAGTGATTTTTGTGAATTTTAGCTAAATGAAGATTTAACCGAAAATACGAAATTTTTATATGCAAAAATAGTGTTATATGGAGAATTTGTGTGATTTTGAATATTTAATGTTATGGGTGACATACTGAGTATATGTATGATCAGATGAAGTATATGAGGTTGATGTACGTATAATATACGGTAGATAAGCGCAAATGACATATATATGGTGTTATGATGTATTGACCCATTTGGTGTATGTTTACGATATATATGGGTGATAATGAGTTATGATAGTATAATCAATGAAAACTAATGGGTGATTATTTGTAGAATATTGTGATGTTTAAAGTGAAATTTATGGGCAGTAATATGATATAATCATTTACTTAATTTAGCATGTTCATAAGATATTATAATGTGATTAAATAAATACTTTGGTGCGTTTATGATACGGAACAATATGAAGTAATAGTCTTATAAATTAAATAACCAGGTGTATGTGAATATGTGATATAAATTAGATAATTTAATATTGTAGTGCCGCATAATCTCCCAGAGGTTTGAGCTAGACCTCACAGGCCCGGGATATACCCGGGAACATGAGTTATAGATACCCCAGGGTAGACCTGGGATGAGAGCAGATTCCCCAGGATGGACCTGGGAGAGTTGATACCTCAGGATAGATCTGGGTGTGCAGATACCTCTGGATAGACCTGAGATTATAGTTGATACCCAGGATAGACCTGGGAGTGTAGATACCTCAGGATTGGCCTGAGATGAGAGTTGTCTCCCTAGGATAGACCTGGGAGTGCAGATACCTCAGGATAGACCTGAGATGAGAGTTGATATCCTAGGATAGACCTGGGAGTGCAGATATGTAGCGCCCCAGATCCCACTACCGGGAATCCGTGACACAAACGAACACAGTAATAACACCAAAATTTAAAAACTTTTTATTGCCAAATAAAATCATTACATCATCAATTACAATCATTATCTTGTTCTTGAACAAAGAATACAAATTACATTAAAGTATTACAAATACTACTCAAACATTTCACCTGCCCTTCAGATCGGTAGTCAACTGATCTTCCAATGGAACTCCATTGAGTGGTCAAACTGCTTCCCTGAGATGCACCCTGTAGCTCGAATCTTCCACTGCGCTGCTTTGATGTCCCTGCACCTGCTCGAATGGTAGGTAGGTATATTGCTACTCCACTTGGATGCCCTGCTTTTCTTGAGTCCTCCGTACTCGTGACTGGTATACATCACCTAATTGAGTGGGCACGTCAGTACATATACTGATGCAATGCTGATAAGAAAACAACGATTTCCAACTAGCAATCACAACCAGTCTTTAATGAAAACAGAAACGTGCATCCTCATTTCCTAGTGTCAGTGTATGTCATGACATGAAGTCTAATGCATAGTACACAATGTACAGAAAATAGTTGCACTTAGTCTAATGTCAGCAAGACTTTGGACACACATGCATCCTATACTACATACGCTCCAAATCAAGTTGTCTTCTCCAGTCCAAGGTTTCGAACCCTCACCATGCAATGCATTCTACTATTGTACTCAGCCTGTTCCTGATAGATACAATGTGGCTGGTGAATCCTACAGTTATTACTGCTAAACACAGTGGTGTTCCCGTTTGCCACTAGTGCCCTAATCCGGTCTGGATCACACCAAATACCGTGACGATCTTACAACTACACAACCGCATATCTATGGCGTCGAAGATCCATAGGATCGCAGCCCCATGGTCCGTTCGTGTCCACTCAACATAAGAACATGATGACCTCGAGGGTTTAATCCCCCTATCCGACAGGAACTCTCCTGTTCTGACCACAACACTTCAGGAATTAACAGAGCGAGATACGGGTCCCGTATCCCATTGACAGGAAGAGACAACCCTGGTTATCACCACCTAGTGCTGGCCCTTAGAACAAGTCGAATTATAGGTAATTACCCCTAACATTAACTCGGTATTTAAGCAGAAAGTAAAGAAACTTAATTAAATAATAGTTTACTGAAAATACGTTTGTCACCCAAAATCATGCACGAAGTTTTATCAAACAATTGATCCCTGACTAGTCTGTCAAATTAATAACTCGGCGAGTTGATACTCATCGGCTGCCATACCCCTGTTGGTCCTCGACCAAATCCTCGGCCCATGACCCTAGCGAAGCCTTACACCCAGCAATAGAGGTAAACATACATAAACATTAACACCTGACTTATTGACAGACCTAGGGTACTAATACACTGATCAATTTCAGTAATATCTAGGTTAGAAATGGATCTGACCTGGTCAATTAACTCAAACACTGGCGATCCGATCTTCATCGTTCGCCACCATCTCTGACTTAGATCACATCCAGTATCCGGGTCCGAGATCAATTACCCATTGGGTAAGGGTTCGTCGGCGCACGAGGGATGACTATCCAGTTCTCGAGGTGGAAGAATTCAATTACAATACTTGCCGACTGGGTTGATAGTCCTCGGGTATCAACAACCCTAGACTAGCTCCAAGCTATACTAGCTACGTGCACCACAATACAACAAATCTACCATATAGCTATTCTCCTAAACTTACTCATGTGTCCACCATGGGTACTAAGCACAAGAATCTTATCAAAGTTCAAAATGAAGTGCTTAATAGGAATAATTATTCAACATCTTAAAACTAAAATTAACTCATAGTCATAATCCTGTAGCATGTAGAAAATTCCATATCAATTCATCTACTAACCCAAATTTGATGATTCTAGATCCTATAGCAAGGTATTATCCTTTACTTCACTTCTCTAGTTGACAACTATACCAAATTATGCCAACTAAAATGAGAAAACCCCTTAGCAATCTACTAATTATAAGCAGTTCAAATAAATGCAGTTGCTACACCTTGAAAAATTCATAACTTTCAAAATACAAATTGGAATTACATGATCTTACCCATTCTGGAATGCTAAGGTTCTCTACTACAAGTCTCTGGTTAACCATTCCTTCAGATTAAGCCATCTAGATGCTATAAGTCCCTATATTTTATCAGCTGTTGTCACGCCCCGCTTCCCAAAATACGGAACGCGAGTACGTAACGTAGGCCCAGCGAATGATGTAAACACCATCCATAAGCTGTACCAGACTAACTCAGCAATGAGAACAACAAAGTACAACCACGCAGGAAAATATAACCATAGGAAACAAGATAAATTCCAATAATAATGAAATAAACCAACAGTATAAATATCCAACATTCGGGATCAAAACAAAACTACGGGTTATAGAGCCCAAAAACAAAGTACAAGTTATAATAGTATTCAAGAAATAAATGGCAACAAGTAAAATTAAGCAGCGGAGACTGGATCCATCTTTAGAAACGTTGCTCACCAATTCCTTCAGGAATAAATCCTTCAGCACCTGTAAATTCTTGGTGTAAAAAGAAGTAAAAGAGTGCCCTTAGAGCAAGTCGTGGGCGGCAAGTTGAGAAAACAAAGGATAATCGGACAACATGAATATCAAAGGAAAGGAACATGGTCAAAGACAAAGAACAAAGTAAAGAGCAGGCAATATCATCAAAGGTCTACAGTAAATCACGCATGTAATGAGTGATGTCAGGATCAAGCAAGATATGCAGCTTATTAAGTATTTTATTAGTCTATCCAGTGCACGTACTACTGTGTCCCATTCCATAGATTCGGCGCAACACACGGTAAATGCTTTAGACTGATGGTGAATTCACGGTTCGTGTACTCGGTCCAGTAATCAGTGTTTAATGTTCAGTATCAGTGTTTATCGGGCAGTGTTTATGGTCATACAGTACAGTTAGTACAATAGGTCCCGACCGAGTACAGTCTCCGATTGTTCACTACCAAGTCATACCCATATAACCCCGGCTTGTTATCAATTTATTTTCATCCTATGTGAGCATACAAGAGGGTGTCAATGTTGTTCATTACTATGTGTGTCTAATTATAAGCATTATAGACAAAGCATAGGGCAAACACATCATATAAACACATTTTTCAAAATCAGGACAACATGACCTTGTTGTACCAAAACATAGATTATGGTCACTACAAATTAGAAAAGCTGAATCCGCCGGAACATCTGGAAAATAGACTTCCACATGGTTCTAGCGAGTGTAATTAAGGTATATAAAAGGTATAGGAACTAGGGTGAAAACTCTAATCTAATCAGGTTTTAAGTTCAGGCAGCATGTAGTAGGTTGTGTTCAACTATTTATTTCAGATCAGAGAACTCATTAACAAAATCTATAAAAATTCTGGGTGATACCTATACATGTCTAGGTCCAGCCTAAATCATTTCAGATTTTTCTTATACTATTATCAGGGTCTAATAAAATATAAAACAACAGAGTACGCATGAAATTCTGAGTTTGAAATTACTAACATAGTTGCAGTAAAGTGATGATATCTAACAGATGACAAATTGGAATTTAAATCCAGAGTAGGGAAAAATTATCTAGATATCAAGGGCTACATTTTATGTTTAGCAAGTTCATTGAAATTATGTCATTAGCATGGTTAAAAATCTAATTCAAAGTGAATCATACAGCAGTCCAGAAATTGTCTTAACATAAATGGGCAAATAAATCATATGATCACATATAGCATGCAAATTTGTAATCAAGTGAATCCTAGGTGTCAACATGCAATTTCTAAGGTTCAAGGTACATTTATTATAGTCATGGTGTCATTTCATCAATTAAAACCGATCCAGTACATTCAATTTAACATGTCCATTTCATCAAGCAGTTCTAAGTATAAATCTAGTTATTTAATTGTGCATATGCATGAAACAAACAGGACTGTGTTTAAGATCAAAGAGATAGCACGATATTAAGAGTATGTCGGGTTAGCTCTTGTAAACCCTCGATAATTTTAACGGAATTGTCAAAAGCAGATTTTTGATAACAAAATGGACGGATCGACTTGCATGAGATCAATTAATCTTGAACACAAACAACAAAAAGGGTTCAAGAAGAGACTTGCCTGTTATTGCAGATATATTTAAATAGGAATAACGGGATCAGAATCCCGGGCGAAATCTCCCAAAAACATGTGCGAAGAACCAACAGAAATAGTAAAAATCCAAGTGCAAATCCCACACCGAATCGGGACAGAACACAGAACAGCAGACTCGGATCTGGTGCACACAGAACACCGAACACCAGATCAGCCCAATGAGATCCCTTCCTCACGCCGGATCCGATCCAAAACAGGGGATAGCAAGAGTGGATCCGATGCGGCTGAACATGGGATAGCGGATCTGACCAATCGTTAGTCATCTTCTACCTTCGGCGAGGAGAGAGGGAAACCACGGCGGCGACTGCGCGGCTGACGGCTCGACGACGCGACCATGGCGAAGGCGACGGCACCACGAGTGAAAGCTCTATTTTGCGGTCGAAAACAGTGGACGACGGTGCTAGGGGACTCCGGGGCTCGAAAGGCGGTGCTAGGGGGCTGCACAGGCGCGACAAGAGACGACGAGGGCAATGGGGGTGCACGGAGATGGGTTAGGGCGACAGTGAGGGAGTACGGCAACGGTGAACGTCGGTGGATGGGTTTCGGTGATGGGGATGACGAGGACGATGGGGACAACGGCGGTGAGATGGTGACGAGGGGATGGAGACGGTGATGAAGGTGGTGACGGTAGTGAAGGGCGATCGGAGGAGCGATGGGGGTTGGGGGTTGTGCAGTTGGGATTGGGTTCAACGGAAAAAAGAGAGAGGGAAAGGGGTGCGGGGAGAGAGAAACGGCGGAGAGAGAGATAGATAGATATTAGGGTTTAATTAATAGGGTATTTATAGGGATCAAGAAATTAGGGTTTTTGGTTGATATTATGTGGGTTCTGGGTATCGGTTTTGGCTCCAAAAAGAGACAAACAAATGCAATGAGATGAGACGAACACAAAGGAGAACAAATCAAATCCAAAATTGAAAAGAGCAAAATTCGCAAAAGAACGGAATCCAATCAAAAGAACACAGATTGATCTAGAGGGAACAAAAGAACCCAAGAAAAGACAAAATGCACTGTAACAAATGAATTCAAATACAATAATCAAAAGAATACAAAATACAATAAAATCCAAAAATAGGGCTTACAAATCCTACCCACCTTACAAGAAGAATTTCGTCCTTGAAATTCATACAAGAGGTACATAGGGCAAATCCCGAAACAAACAAAGCAAAGCAAAACAAGCAACCACTACTCAAACAAATGAGGAAACCTCTCACGAATCTCTTCCTCTAACTCCCAAGTAGACTCCCCTGGCGAGCGAGGATCTCAGGAAACTTGAACCAACTTGATGACTCTATTCTTTAGCACCTTCTCTCGACGGTCTAAGATAGAGACGAGTCAAATTTCACAGGACAAACCCGGCCTCACAGACAAGTCTGAGTAGTCAACCACATGCTTGTCATCTCTGATGTATTTCCTGAGTTGAGAAACATGGAATACATCATGGACACTTGCTAGAGCTGGCGGTAATGCGAGCGTGTAAGCTACCTTGCCCACACGTTCCACAATATCGAATGGACCGATGAATCGAGGACTCAACCTGACTCCACCGCCAAAACGGACAACACCTTTCCAAGGCGATACCTTGAGGAACACATGCTCGCTTGCCTCAAACTCTAGAGGTCTCCGACGACAATCAGCCCACCTCTTCTGCCGATCCTGAGCGGCCTGCAAATGCTTGCGGATTTGAGCCACGGCATCAATTGTCTTCGTGATCAACTCAGGGCCTAAAAGCTTCCTCTCGCCGATATCATCCCAACAGACTGGCGATCTACACTTGTGCCCATACAAAGCTTCGAATGGAGCAGCCTTGAGACTCGCCTGATAACTATTATTATAAGAGAACTCGGCCAAGTGAAGATGATCCTCCCACGAATCTCCAAACTGAAGAACACAAGATCTCAACATATCTTCTAGGGTCTGAATTATCCTTTCTGACTGCCCATCCGTCTAAGGATGGAATGCTGTACTGTAGCTCAACTTAGTACCCAAGCTCCTCTACAAACTCTCCCAGAACTGAGATCTGAACCTCGTATCTCTATCCGATACGATGCTAACAGGAACTCCATGCAGACGAACAACCTCCTGAACGTACTGCTCGGCCAAACTCTCCGTGGACTGACCCACATGGAAAGGAATGAAGTGAGCACACTTCAGCATCCGATCCACTATCACCCGGATAGCATTATGACCTTTAGAACTCCTCAGCAAAGCCGTCACAAAGTCCATCGTGATATTCTCCTACTTCCATTCAGGGATAGGAAGGGGTTGCAAAAGTCCTGTGGTCCTCTGATGCTCAGCCTTCACCTGCTGACAGATTAGGCACTGGGCGACGAATCGAGCCACATCCCGCTTCACACCATGCCACCAGAAATTCTGTTTCAAGTCCCTGTATATCTTGGTACCACCAGGATGTATAGATTACGGGGACAGAGGAGCTTCCTCGAGTAGGTTTTGCCTGACTTCTCCTCTAGGTACACACAACCTAGAGCCAAACCGAAGCAACCCATCAGCATGGACAACCAAGTCAGATCTCAAACCAGCTTCAACCTCACTCCGAAACTCCTGCAATTGCTGATCACTTCCTTGAGCTGCCTTGATCTGCTCTACCAAGGACGACTGCAACTGCAACAACATAAGGTGCCGATCTGATCCGGGAAGCAACACATCTAACTCCAGCCTCCTCATGTCCTCCACTAGTTCCTTCTGCTGAGTGAGGAATATAGCGGTAGGCCTCTGACTTAAAGCATCTAGCACCGAATTAATTCTTCTAGGGTGATACTACAAGTTGATGTATAAATCTACCATCAATTCCTGCCATCTTCTCTGCCTCATGTTCAACTCCTTCTGCGTGAACAAATAATTGAGGCTCTTGTGTTCTATGAAAATTTCAAGTCTATCCCCAAGCAAATAGTGCCTCCACAACTTCAAGGCAAAGATCACAGCTGCAAGCTCCAGATCATGCGTAGGATAGTTCTTCTCATGAGGTCTCAGCTGCCTCGATACATAAGCGAAAACCCTGCCTCGCTGCATCAGCACTGCTCCCAAACCTCTCCCCGAAGCATCACAAAAGATTACAAAACCACCCTAACTGTCGAATACAATCAGCATAGGCACTAACGTCAACCGATGCTTCAACTCGGCAAAAGCTACATCACAAGCTTCATCCCAGACGAACTTCTGCTCCTTCCTGGTCAAAACTGGTCAAGAGTCTAGCGATCTTGGAGAAATCCTGAATGAACTTCCGATAGTAACCAGCCAAACCAAGGAAACTTCGCACCTCAGAAACAGACTTCGGAATAGGCCAATCCTTGACCGCAGAAATTTTCGACGGATCCACAGAAACACCAGCACTAGAGATAATGTGGCCAAGAAAAGCAAATTGATCCAGCCAGAACTCGCACTTATCGAGCTTCTTATACAGCTTGTTCTCCCTAAAAGTCGGCAGAACCACCCTCAAATGCTCGGCATGATCTGCCCTGTTCTGCCAGTACACCAATATGTCGCCGATGAAAACCACGACAAACTGATTCAAGAATGGCAAAAACACACGGTTCATCAAACTCATGAACACTGTCGGTGCATTAGTCACTCCGAAAGGCATCACCAGGAACTCGTAATGCCCATATCTTGTTCAGAAAGCCGTCTTCGGAACATCCTTTGACTTCACCCTGACTTGATGGTACCCAGAACGCAGATCCAACTTCGAGAACACCGAAGCACCTCCCAGTTGGTCGAACAAATCGTCAATCCTCGGCAATGGATACCGATTCTTGACAATAACATTGTTCAACTCCCTGTAGTCCATGCAAAGCCTGCGGCTTCTATCCTTCTTACTGACAAACAGAACTAGGGTTTCCCATGGCGAAACACTAGGTCTGACAAAACCCTTATCAAGAAGCTCCTAAACTTGCACCTTCAGTTCTGCCAATTTAATCGGCGCCATACTATACGGACTCTTAAAAATAGGGGCCGTACCAGGCAGAACATCAATACTGAACTCCACATCTTGGACTGATGGCAGACCGGGCAATTGCTCAGGAAACACATCAAGGAAGTTCTGCACAACTAAGGGTGCAACAACCTTATCAAAACCTAGCAACGCAAGAGAAACAACCTTGGGATCCGACGAGCTCTTGACATGCCCTGACGGTGTCTCACCCGCATGGAAAACAAATTCTGGCTGACCAGAAGGCCTGAAAGTCACCTTCTTCTCCCGGCAATCAATCACTGCACAAGAAACACCCAACCAGTCCATGCCCAAAATAACATCAAAACCGGAGTTGGGAATCACAATCAAATCAGCCGAGAAAACCACACCACCAATCAGCAACAGACTCTGCTTGCAAACCCTAGAACAAACAACGACACCTCTACCTGTGGTGATGTCCCAAGCTGCAGGCATACCATCGCAAGCCAAACTATGCTGATTGACAAAGCGAGAAGAAATGAAAGTGTGGGTAGCACACGAATCAAACAACACATGAGTAGGGTGAGAGAAGACTAAAATCACATCTAGAAGAAGATCAAACAAAGAATAAGGTCCTAGTAGGATATATACACGAATAATTGTACAAAGGAGGGAAAAGAAAATAAAAATAACATGCAGAAACTGAAAGAAAGAAAAGAAAGTACAACTACTGTGATATACCTGTAACCACTCCAATAGCAACTTCCGCTTCCTCGGTTGTCAAGTTATAAGCCTGACCACGACCACCAACCTGACCTCCTCTAGGAGCCACATGCCTCTGATCAAAGACTTTCCTCTGTGGAGGAAGAGACGGCCTTCCCTGACCACGCGTCGGTGCTCCTAGCTGAGCAGCACCAGCAACCGGCATAGAATCTCTGCTACTCGGACAATCACGAACCATATGCCCACTGCTCCCACACACCAAACACTGCCAGTTTGCCCTCCTGCAGTGTCGCTGTGAATGCCCAGTCTTATGGCAATAGCCACAAGTCTCAACATTCCTCGGGACAACAGGTGCGTATGGCTGTGCTCTCGCAGGAGGGGGCAGAACTAGCCTCCAAATAGGTCATCCGGAAGGTCGAGCTGCAACAGGGTGCGAAACAGTCCTCTGAGGAACACTAGATCTGCTAAGAGTCTGCTCTTGGATCCGAGTCGCATCCAGAACATCGGAATAAGCACGAAGCCGAAGAGCAGCCAAACAATCCTGGAGGGGAAAGCTAAAGCTCGACAGAAAATGACTAGCCCAAGCCTTATCAGTGGCAACGAGGGTAAGGGCGAAGCGACTGAGCCGAGTAAACTCTGCAGCATACTCGTCCACGGAACGAGTTCCCTGATTAAGATAATGCTCAAATTAATACCGTCACAAGTGAAGTAGGCAACAACAAATGATATTTAAGAACATTATCTAGCTGACCTGAGTTAGGGAAACAAATTGTCGCTCCATCTCTGCCTTGGTGACACTGGGAAAGAACTTCGCCATGAAGCTCTAAGAGAAAGTGACCCACTCAATGGATCGCGGCATCCTCCCAGATTCAACCCACCACCAGATATGAGTGAGATCCACCGGCTGGATGCGAACCACATCCACACATCCCCCTCAGCAACACGAGCGGCGACCAGCAGTTGCTCCGTCCGGATAAGTCATTGCTCAGCTTCCAACGGCGACTCAGTACCCGAAAACTTATTCGGGTGCAGCCTCATGAAATTTGCTATCGTACCAGGCCTAGGTGGCAGAGGCCCAGGTGCAGGTCCAGTGACATTTCCATCAGTTGCCAAAGTGGCTCTCATCAGCTCATTGTGCTCCTACTGAAGAGCCATCATCTGCTGAATCATCTGGAGAATAGCAGCATTGTCCGGCTGCTGATCCCCGAGCGAGAAGAAGAATTCCCACGAGCCATAGCCTGAAACACGATTAAAGATGGTCAGTACCCAGATCATATGTTGGTTATTATACAAGTATTCATGTGATTATCGTGGTGTGCAAATCACTGAGTTAACCCGGCGAGAGCCAAACTCGACTAATAAACCAATCAAAACCAACCCTCGTAAAGATAGTCACATTTGATTGATATATTACTCAACCCTGGGCTCTGATACTACTAAAAACCCTATAACGCCCCGCTTTCCAAAATACGGAACACAAGTACGTAATGTAGGCCTAGTGAATGATGTAAACACCATCCATAAGCTGTACCAGACTAACTCAGCAATGAGAACAACAAAGTACAACCACGCAGGAAAATATGACCACATGAAACAAGATAAATTTCAATAATAATGAAATAAACCAACAGTATAAATATCCAACATCCGGGATCAAAACAAAACTACGGGTCATAGGCCCAAAACAAAGTACAAGTTATAATAGTATTCAAGAAATAAATGGCAACAAGTAAAATTAAGCAGCGGAGACTGGATCCATCTTTAGAAACGTTTCTCACCAATTCCTTCAAGAATAGATCCTTCAGCACTTGTAAATTTCTGATCTAAAAAGAAGTAAAAGAGTGCTCTTAGAGCAAGTCGTGGGCAGTAAGTTGAGAAAACAAAGGATAATAGGAAAACATGAATATCAAAGGAAAGGAACATGGTCAAAGACAAAGAACAAAGCTAAGAGCAGGCAATATCATCAAAGGTCTACAGTAAATCACGCATGTAATGAGTGATGTCAGGATCAAGCAAGATATGCAGCTTATTAAGTATTTTATTAGTTTATCTAGTGCATGTACAACTGCGTCCCATTCCACAGGTTCGGCACAACACATGGTAAACGTTTTAGACTGGTGGTGAATTCACGGCTCGTGTACTCGGCCCAGTAATTAGTGTTTAATGTTCAGTATCAGTGTTTATTGGGCAGTGTTTATGGACATACAGTACGGTCAGTACAGTAGGGCCCGACCGAGTACAGTCTCCTATTGTTCACTACCAAGTCATACCCATATAACCCCGGCTTGTTATCAATTTATTTTCATCCTATGTGAGCATGCAAAAGGGTGTCAATGTTGTTTATTAATATGTGTGTCTAATTCTAAGCATTACAGACAAAGCATGGGGCAAACACATCATATAAACACATTTTTTAAAATCAGGTTAGCATGACCTTGCTGTACCAAAATATGGATTATGGTCACTACAAATTAGCAAATCTGAATCCGCTGGATGATCTGGAAAAAAGACTTCCACACGTTTCCAGCGAGTATAATTAAGGTATATAAAAGGTATAGGAACTAGGGTGAAAACTCTAATCTAATCAGGTTTTTAGTTCAGGCAGCATGCAGTAGGTTGTGTTCAACTATTTATTTTTGATCAGAGAACTCATTAATAAAATCTATAAATATTCTTGGTGATACCTATACATGTATAGGTCCAGCCTAATTTATTTCAGATTTTTCTTGTACTATTAGCAGGGTCAAATAAAATATAAAAAAGAAGAGTACGAATGAAATTCTGAGTCTGAAATTACTAACACAGTTGCAATAAATTGATGATATCTAACGAATGACAAATTGGAATTTAAATCCAGACCAGGGAAAAATTATGTAGAAATCAAGGGCTACATTTATGTTTAGCAAGTTCTTTCAAATTATGTCATTGGAATGGTTAAAAATCTAATTCAAAGTGAATCATATAGCAGTCCAGAAATTGTCATAACATGAATGGGCATATAAATAAATCATATGATCACATATAGCATGCAAATTTGTAATCAAGTGAATCCTAGGTGTCAACATGCAATTTCTAAGATTCAAGATACATTTATTACAGTCATGGTGTCAATTCATCAATTAAAACCGATCTAGTACATTCAATTTAACATGTCCATTTCATCAAGAAGTTCTAAGCATAAATCTTGTTATTTAATTGTGCATATGCATGAAACAATGGGGACTGGGTTTAAGATTAAAGAGATAGCACGATGTTAAGAGTATGTCGGGTTAGCTCGTGTAAACCCTCGATAATCTTAATGGAATTGTCAAAAGCAGATTTTTGATAACAAAATGGACGGATCTATTTGCATGAGATCAATTAATCTTGAACCCAAACAACAAAAAGGGTTCAAGAAGAGACTTGCCTGTTATTACAGATATAATTAAATAGGAATCACGGGATCAGAATCCTGAACGAAATCTCCCAAAAGCACATGCAAAGAACCAACAGCAACAGCAAAAATCTAAGAGCAAATCCCACACCGGATCGGGACAGAACACAGAACAGCAGACTCGAATTTGGTGCGCACAAAAAACCGAACACTAGATCAGTCCAATCAGATCCCTTCCTCACACAGGATCCAATCCAAAATAGTGGACAGCCATAGTGGATCCGATGCGACCGAACACGGGACAGCGGATCCGACCAATCGTTGGTCGTCTTCTACCTTTGGCGAGGAGAGAGTGAGACCACGGCGGTGACTACGCGGCTGACGGCTCGACGACGCGACCATGGCAAAGGTGACTGCACCATGGTCGGGTAGCGGTGGTGGCGACGACAACTCTGACGAGCGAAAGCTCTGTTTTGCGGTCGAAAACAGTGGACGACGGTGCTAGGGGACTTTGAGGCTCGAATGGTGGCGCTAGGGGGCTGCACAGGTGCGACGAGAGACGACGAGGGCAATGGGGGTGCACAGAGATGGGTTAGGACGACGGTGAGGGAGTACGACAACGGTGAACTTTGGTGGATGGGTTTCGATGATGGGGATGATGAGGACGATGGGGACAACGGCAATAAGATGGTGACGAGGGGATGGAGACGGTGATGAAGGTGGTGACGGTGGTGAAGGGCGATTGGAGGAGCGACGGGGGTCGGGGGTTGTGTGGTAAGGATTGGGTTCAACGGAAAATAGAGAAAGGGAAAGGGGTGCGGGGAGAGAGAAACGGCGGAGAGAGAGATAGATAGATATTATGGTTTAATTAATAGGGTATTTATAGGGATCAAGAAATTAGGGTTTTTGGTTGATATTATGTGGGTTCTGGGTATCGGTTTTGGCTCCAAAAAGAGACAAACAAATGCAATAAGATGAGACAAACAAAGGAGAACAAATCAAATCCAAAATTGAAAAGAGCAAAATTCGCAAAAGAACGGAATCCAATCAAAAGAACACAGATTGATCTAGAGGGAACAAAAGAACCCAAGAAAAGATAAAATGCACTATAACAAATGAATTCAAATACAATAATCAAAAGAATACAAAATACAATAAAATTCGAAAATAGGGCTTACAGCTGTAAACTTCTTCAATGCAATTTGCTGCATCTTGCTAATAAATAAAAACTCGCCAACTTATCAGAATTACACGATTTTTGATTCGATAAAAAGATGGGAGTGTCTACTACAACATCCCAGTTGATCACATCCTCAAATTCATTTATTAAAACACTGGAAAACCCTTATTTCTCATCAAGTGTACAAAGGAAATGTGTTATTCTACAAAAATTAGGTCTTTTTATTAGGACTAGTTCTGTCCCAAACTTAGAAAAATCATATCTTTCAAACCACGAACTGAAATCGCATGGTTCAAGATGTTTTGGAAAGCTAAGACTCTCTACTACAAATCTCTAGTTGATCATTCTTCCAGATTCTCAACACACAAATCCAAATGCCACAAATTCACTGACTATTAAAATTCTGAACTGAACTGAACATGTTATGTTCAAAAATTAATATCAATACAACCATACCTCCAATTATTTTGAAACTTAAGATTCATGAACTACACATATTCAAGTTCATTATTCCAAAAAATCTCATCAATATTTAAAATACTCAAAGAGTTATACCCTTTTGAAATTAGTAGAAAATCAGTTCTGTTTTCCAGGCAGTGTGCAAACACTCTCTCGCAATACAATTTTTAAAGAGCATCAAGGAATGTCTAACAATTCTGAAACTTTAGAAACATGATCTAGGAACATAGAAGATGCTATAAAAAATCTCATTGTCAAATTCTATACCCAAAAATAATTAAAATTGTTTGAACTTCAACTTGAAACCTGGACAGAACCAGTTTGCCATTTCAACCAGTCGACCAAAAGATTTTTTTTAGAAATATCAAACAGATTCTGAAGAATATGATATTTGAAACTAAGGTTGTTAACACATTTAAGAATCTCTACAAAAAGTTTGAGCTCAAGATACTACACGAATTCCAAGATACGAATTTTCAAACATCAATCTAAAAACATGATATAGCCAGTTCTTGTGTTGCTCACTGTTTCGAAAAGAAACACTTTGTTGAGCTACTAATTGAACCTAGAAAAATATGAAAAAATTTGTGGATGCTCTAAACTCATCCTAGAATATGCCATAAAAATTTTGTGTCCGGATTCTAAGACAATTTCAAGTTAGAAATTTCTAATTTCAACACCGTGCCACAATACATTCATATATAAACAAGGCATCAATTCTATTATCTACAAACATTTGTTTATAATTTTCCAAGCATACAAACATGCTATTAAGCTACTATTAGCATTCCACACAATATCATAATAAAAAATAATAACATTAGACATGAGAGAACACCCACAATTGAAGAATCTCCAAGCTCTTGCTAGCTAGCTCACTCTACTCCAATTCACTTCTTCATCACCTCCTAAGCTACATGAACCTACAAAACAAAATCAAACTCTCTCTTTTATCTCTTCTTTTCTCTCACTTTCTTTTCTTGTCCAAGTGGAGAAATAGAAGAAGATGTAGAAGAAGTAGAAGAAGAAAATGAAGATGAGGAGATGAGATGAGATGGAAAGAAAGGGAATGGAGGTTGGCCATGGGTGGGGGGGTTGGGTTTCGGTGGCATCTGGATGGGGGGTTGGGTTTCGGTGGCATCTGGATGGGGGGAGGAGGTCGGTGGAATGGGGGAAATAGAAGGAGAGAAGGTGATGGTGAGGGGTTTTAATAAACATTTAGAGTCAATCTTAGCCTTAGACTTCTATTTGATCGTGATGATCAAGAAGAGAGAACTTTAGATTAATTCATATGCACACAATAATCTTTATGATACATACACTTTCATATGTATACAAATATATATAAGTATACAAAATATATACATACATACACTCCAACATATATATTACAATTCACTTCAACACAATTCAATTAAGGGAGAATGACCTATTGGATCTTAAAGTTTATAGAAATTACCTACACACACCTAAATTTTCTATAATACCCCAATTGTAACACCCCGAATTCCAAAATACAACTGAATTCGAGTTCCACAGGATCTTTACACTTCTTTCGTACAATTTTACAAGAAAATAAAAACTTTTCTTTCATCAGAGTTACATTACACTTGTACATTATCACAGCGGAAGCTATATTACAATCAATTTACATGAAACAACATTTAAATCAATCCTGCGCAGCATGTATACTTCAATTGTCAAGCATCTTTACCCTGCATATAAAACTGTGGGCGCATCAGTTCATTCAACTGACGAAATATTATACACGGACATCCTCTCTTTGCCGGAAACAATATAATGATTCTCATTTCTTAGCAAACCACAAACTTGTCACAAACAGAACTAAAGGGACTATCCTATTGATGTCGTGTTGTGAATGTGCACTTAATCCTTAATGTAATTACTTATATTATATGACACTAATGCGCACTTGTTCAGAGTCTATGCAGCCCATACTACATAGGTCCGAGGGCAAACCCTTAATCGTTCTTCATCTTGTAGGGTTCAATCCCTCGCCATGACTTAATCTACTACTGTAACTACGGTAAGTATCCTAGATATTTTCTGACCTACGAACTCATGTCTAGGCGCCCTGGAGGGAATCCCAACGCACTGACACATGACTCATCATGCAGGCATCCTGTGGTAATTCAGCTCCTACCATAGACATGACACCACCCGCAGTCGTCAAACACCCCATGAGCGTCGCCACCGGGACGGTACTCTGGAGCAGTATCCACGCCCTATCATGACTCATCATGGGACATCCTGTGAATACTCTCATGCCGCCAATCCAATGGCCCTCATACTCAATGTTTTTCTCTTACTTTCATCACATCTTCACTATGTATCTAATTCTTAATTTAATTGAATCATGAATAAATTCAATCTCTTAGAATGTAGCACTTTCACCATACCGGTCTTATTCATTTAATTTCACATGACCCAATCTTGATCTTCTCATTTCAAAATATCATTTTCTCATTTCTTTCATTGCCGGTATAAGGCTTGGCTATACATATTTCATATTCTCAATTTCAACTCATAATTACAATGTCATACTCATAAGATCTTTTCAAGATTAATCATAATTCATATTTCCAAAAGCATAGTATTCATGTATTCATATCTTTCATAATTCATCACAATAAATAATTCAATTTCATGTGAAACCCATATGCAAGAGCCAATTTCAATTAATAATCAACAATAATTTGTGTGCTCCACACATTTATTGTTCACAAATCAAATCTTACTACAAACGCATTTTCTTTTATAATTCCATTTGATCATACATGTTACAACTTTTCAAAATTCATCTTTTATACCCAAAATTTTTGTTTATTTTCCTTTGTTTAAAAAAAATAATTTAATTTCAAAAATGAGTCATTTCTTGCAAAACTCCAATTTTTTATTCACACTTCACCAAAAGTTGTATAAATATTTCCTAATAAGTTCCAATAATTTTTCAGAATTTAATCCATAATTTTCTGATTTGTATTCTATTTTAAAAGTCCATTTTTATTTCAAAAATCCCCAAAAAATATTTTTTCTAAACTCCAAACCCACCATGATTCGAACCAGCGACCAACGGTGAGGCAGACAGCGCACAAGACCAAAGCGCCACAGCCGTAAGGCGATTTAATTAGGGATTAAAAGCCCTATGTTTCTGTTCTCGGCAATTTGGATTTTTAACCAAAAAAATAAAACAGAGCCGCGGTATCGAACCCGAGACCTCCGATACTGTAGCGACCCAAATCTCTTCAGACCAGTTGGTCTAAGTGAACATATAGATTTGATAATAAATAAAATAGGTTTTGACTCTACTCTCTGTTCAAAACTAAATTTCAAAATTTTCAGAGCGAATTTGTCTCTTTTTCTCATCTTTTGAAAACAATAATGTCCAGAATAAACCTACATTTATTTTAACCATAACCAGTATATTTAAAGCTATTTTTCCCTCTTTTAAAACATGTATTTAGCCTTAGATTGCATAATTGTTCATAATCAAAGATGATTTTTTGCACAAAATTCAATACAATGATGTTTGCTTACATTGATAACTAAAATATTTTTTGAGCACAAAAAAGTAACTTTATAAGTGAGTAAAGACTTCCATTTTTATTAATTAGTCTACACATAATACATTCATTTATTCGTATGCAAAAGGACATTCTTTTTCATTTATTCAAATCTTTCACATGATAAATATCACAATAGGAAAATTCATTACATCTATTAACAAACAATTCGATCAATTCAATTTAAACACACTATTCTACTTTGGCATTTTTAATCAATAACCATGGTTCAATTTCTTACTAGCGAATGTCACATAATTGTAATTTAACATAATCAACATGCATTCTAATGTTTGTAACAATGAGAAACATACACTTTTACTCATAGGAAATAACTCTAGTAATCAATCAACACACATTTGCTAATTAACAATCTTCTTCTAATTACACAAACATGTATTTCATTTCAACTAGTAGCTTATAACAATAATTCAATTTCATTTTCTAGCATGATTTTCTAGTCTAGAAGTCATGAGAAACACCCACCTTTTGAAGAAAACCAATTCAGAAAATCTCCTAGAGTCTCCTAGATTGTGAGCGAGTGCCTTTTCCTCCTAGATTGCAATGCACGAACACTTCTCCTTGCTCCTTGCCAAAACCGAGAGCACCAATGTAGGGATGGCTGGCCTCCAATGGGGGTGTACACACATACACTCACACTCACACACTAATATGTATATATCTCCTATATAATGTCTCCTTTTAATATTTGCTTTAGTGTAGAATATAAGTATGAAGGGGGGGTATTTATACTATTTTTAGAGTAGATTGGAGGGCTAGAATTTGTTGGATACTTGTAGAATGGAGGGCTAGGATAGGAGAGGAAGTTGTAGCAACCACCCACACACAAATAAACTACCCATGCACACAAACCCACTCTCCCATCACCCAAGCACAAACCGGCCACCATAATAGTGTGCATTGCACACTACGTGCATCGCACGTGCCACCTACTACCCCTATTTATAAGTTTGTACAATTTAATTAATCAAAATGTTCACTATTTACATGACAAGTGTGACCATTTAATTGATTTATTAAATTGGTGGGCTTTACAATTAGTGGGCTTAAGCTTGTGGGCCAAGACAACAAATTAATATTTAATTAAAGTGGGCTAAAACAAATAAATAGTGTTTTAGGCTTTAGAAATATGCTTTTAGAAAAAATAAAGGAAATAATTGCTGATACTAAAATGAGATCTTATATATAAAATAAATAAATAATATACACATGAAATTTGCACGTGCACCACACGTGAAAAATAATATTTTTATAAAAATGAAATTTTAGGATATTACACCAATAGTACCCAAACTTCTATTATTTGGACCTAAAGACCCCCGCCGTTAATTTCTCAGTTAAGTTAGTGGAATATTCTTGGAATATACCCCTTAACAGGTTTAAACCCGTTAAGAGGCACGTGAAAAAACCAAAATACCCTCAAATTTTTTTAATGATTTCCTCTCTCTCTCACTTAAACGTAGATAGAAAGAGAGAGTTAGAGAGAGATAGAGAGAGAGACAGAGACAGAGAATGTGAGAGAGAGAGAGAGCGCTAGAGAGAGAGGGGGGAAAATAGAGAGAGATAGACAAAGAGGGCGAGATAATGGGAGTAAGAGAGAGATGGTTACAGTGAGGTGGGGGTCCCGACGGCAACATGTGTATATATATGTACAGCATCAACAGCGAGTTTGAGAGCGGCAACGACGGCTACGGCGTTGGGGCAGTGGTGGTCAGAGGACCGCAAGTGGCTAGGACTTTGGGGCGTGCTGCTGTCGGAGCTGCAAGGCGGCGACGAGGAGGACTGGAGGTGCACTGGGGCAGCAACGGTGGGGCAATGACGGTGTTTGCAACAATTATGGACGGGAAACAGCAGTAGCAACGACAATGGCAGAGGTGAGGGTGCATTGGATGCTGCAGTGATGGTTGCAATGGCGAGGGTGGGTGCCTACGACTGGTGGTCGAGGATGGAGACGACAATGGCGGAGAGGATGATGGAGCGACGATGATGATGCTATAGTGGTTGATGGAGGTTGATGTAGCGCCCCGAATTTCTAATATAATAACTTAGAAAATACGTGGCACAATCCCAGCATCAACTTCAATGTAACATTAAACACAACCAACACCAATAAAATTTTCAACTTTTATTACAACACTCTTTTACAAAGCATAGCGGAACTCAAAACATCTCAACTCAAAATTTTCTTTTATTTACAACACAAAACTATCTCAAATATGCTTTTACAAATTTACACAAAACTCTTTCAAATCAATTTATCTCAAAAACTATCTCAAGCATTCCACCTCCAAACTTTAAGCAACAACCTGCAACACATGAGGCTAGAGATGATCCCTAACCCCCAAAACTAAAGGGGTCAGCCATAAATGGTGTGAGTGACATAAAAGCAAACAAACAACATAAATAAACATTAAGCAAGGATTCTTAAACAACATATAATAAACAAGAAGATATAAAATATGACGTAGCAAGCAAACATGTAAACAACAAGTGAGACTAAACCAAGTGTCATGTGTAAAAAACAGGAAATCCACATGCATGAAAACCAAGTCAAGAAAACACAATTTCTATATGCGGACCCTCTAATGCGTACTTGTCGAAGTCTATGCATCCCACTCTACATAGGTTCGGTGCAAGCCCTTAACGTCTCCACATTATAGGGTTCAATCCCTGCTATGCAACTAATCTTAACACCATGACTACTACGAGATGAAGATAAGCTATGGATAGTAGCCCATAACCCGATAATTCCGGAGATAGATCCCACAACCAAGATATTTTACCTGGATAATTCTGGAGATCATCCCACATCGAAATATTGACACATCACCACAAGAATACCACATGTGCGTCGCCTCGACTTCGATAATTCTGAAGATCAATCCCAAAGTAACTACTTGGATAATTCCGGAGATATATCCCACACCGCAGGTAACTTACCTGAGATAATTCTGGAGATACATCCCACACCCAAAGTAAGATACTAGGATAATTCTGGAGATTAAATCCCACACCGAAAGCCATACTGAGGTACTTGACCCATGTTCCCGTTCATCATATCACCACTAGTGCCTGTCCTTATCATTTTTGGGTTATTCAATTACTCAACGAATCTCCTAGGGTTGATGTACCCTACCGGAATTAACTTAAAACTGAACAACTGAAATGCATCAATAGGCCTCAACAAAATAACTCAATGCCGGTATCCTAGGGTCACACACATCCTCTAGAGACTCAAACTCAAATGTCTAAACCAACTTTCCACCATAAATAGCTCAACTGAATATCTTAAAATCATATGCTTAACAGAAGACAAAGTATAGGCTAAAATATTTGAGAACTAATCATTCGAAAGAACATTCAAGTTTATGAAACTCATCAGTACCAGTCGACTTATTACTATAGTAAGTCGATTGTCCAGAGGAAAAAATATCCATGATTTTAAGAAAATAAGTTTAAGTAATATAAGTTGACTTATAAAAGTCATAAGTTGACTTACCAGAGAATATAAGATGACTTATAAAAACATAAGTTGACTTACCAACAATATAAGATAACTTATAAAAACATAAATCGACTTACTAACAATATAAGATGACTTATAAAAACATAAGTCGACTTACCAACAATATAAGATGACTTATAAAAACATAAGTCGACTTACCAACAATATAAGATGACTTATAAAAACATAAGTGGACTTACCAACAATATAAGATGACTTATAAAAACATAAGTTGACTTACCAGAGAGAAATTCCAGAAATCTTTAAGAAAATATTCTAAGTGTTATAAGTCGACTTGCAAAGTCATAAGTCGACTTAAAGGAGAATATAAGTCTACTTAAAAGGTCATAAGTCGACTTACCAGAGAAAAATCTACGATAACTTTGAAAAATAAATTCTAAGTATACCAGTCGACTGAAAAAAATCTAAGTCGACTGTCCAGAACGAATTTTCAAGAAAGCTAAAGATACAGCAGCAGGGTCGTGCCAGTTGACTGAAAGGTCTGACAGTCGACTGTCGGCCTACAGTCTGCCTAATTTCGGTTGTACATGATAATTAAAATTAGAGTTTTTCTAAAAGAAATCATTGTTTATGAAAATAATTCGTATGCAGGTAAAAATGACAATCTCAAAGTATCCTCAGATTGGATACAGTCCTCAAATCAACCAACTTCCTCAAAATCTCAATCTTCATGTTCTAAATTCCTAATTCTTCCATTAGGGTTTCTCAATACTGAATTTCTTTCACAACTCAAAACCAAATCTGATTTGTAAACACAAGATCCAGATGTTCATCCATCCAATCAAAACCATACTCAAATCTTAAACATGCTTTCTAGCAATACAATTTTATAAGCCGAGATCTACTAGTCATTCATAGATTTTACATACATGGTACAAACAACAACCTTTGCATCGTTCTCATGCAAAAATACTAAATGACATACATGCCAAACCAACAATATAACAATCGATCACATTAATCAAACCACAATACAAGATTCATATCATTCACAACATCAAAACAAAATAAAACATTGTCACTCACCTTGGAATTGAAAAGATCCAATGAAAAAGCCTTCCTTTTGGCGAGATCCAAATTCCTCTTCTTGATCCTCCAAAAATATCACAAAATTCGGTATGGTGCAGCAAATGACGGCTGCAAATTCCCTTTAAATATCCGGGATAAGAGTTTAGGGTTTTACCCACTTTTGCAAAATAATCCCTTCAAAATACAACTTTATATATATAGCTCTATTCTTGGAAATTCAATAAAATTCATTTAAATTAGGATTTAAAAGTAAAATATAATCCTAAATCTCAACCGGTACTGTTCAAAACGTCCAAAAAATACATTTTACATTTTAACCCCTAAAAATGACAAATTTGCAAAAAGGTCATTCTTTTATCAAAATTTGCAATTAGTTCCAATTAGTTTAAGAAAAATCTGGAAAAATACTAAATAAATCCCAAATATTAAATAATGATTTTTCATGAAGAAAACTTGACTTTCAAACTTCTCAAGAAAGTATTTGTACGTGTAAAAATATAATTTTTTCTGAAAATATTCATAAATTCTCCAAAAATCATCTTAGTCATTTATAAACCTTTAAAAAAATAATATTTTAAAAATACGGGGTTCTACAGTTGAAGGGGGCAGTTGAGGAGGGAGAGCGGTAGCGATGGTGAGCGGGGGTGATGGGTTCGTCGATGGAGGTCGATGGCTGCGACTTTGGAGGCCGAGATGGGTCGGGCTTTTGGGTTGTCGTCGAAGGGGAAGAGGAAGAAACAGAGAATGGAGAAGAAAGAAGGTGGGGGTAGGGGTGAAAAAGTAATTTCACCCCCTAATTGTTGAAAAAACTAACGGAATTGGACGCCAGGTGCCCATAGGTCCAATTTTGAAAAGTTCAGGTGTGTTTAGGGTATTACTGTCACTTCAGGTGTGTTCAGGGTATTAGGTTAAACTTTAGGTGCCTATAGGTCCTTCACTCTTCAATTAAATATGTACACACACATACACACATAGAAGTATTTCACATGTGTATATATATGTACACATGAAATACATACAAGTATTTCATATATTAATATATACATATACATATACATATACATGTGAAATACATACAAGTATTTATGTATTTATATCATATACAATCCAATCACAATATACATACATATATATACATGCTTACAAATAAAAATATTTATATGTAGAATATAAGAATATATTTTATAAAAATACTATTTGTCCCAAAGATTGTCTCGTTAAAACAATCGAGACACAAACAATTTAATTGAGAAGATATCCCTAATATACCTCATTGGGTTCAGAATATGTAATATATCTGACAATTCCTCAATTAAGAATAATGATCATGAAAAATACATAATAACGTTCAATTCTCAGACATGCATGAATTACTATGCAAAATAGTTATTTACTATTTTGCCAGGTGTTACAAGATACCTCAGGATAGACTTGAGATGATAGTTGATACCTTAGGATAGACCTGGGAGTGAGATACCTTAGGATATACCAGAGATGAGAGTAGATACCCGAGGATGGACTTGGGAGGGGTTCCCTCACTGGTATAGGCCAAGAGGAAGACGTAGCTTCGGGGGTGTCAGACTTTGTGTGAGCATCTTTCCGCATGTATACTGTGCTATCGGCTTCAGTTTGTTGAATTTTGTGGGCATTGAGAAAGAAAAAAATTCATATAACAAATGGTGTATGTGTTGAGTTTGTAAATGAATAATGAATGAAATACGTTGTTGAATGAGAATGAAGAGAGTTGCGTTATGTGATTATATATATAAATTAAAGAAATGGTTCTATGAAAATATCAATGAAAAGAGAAGAAAGTATGTTAAGTGATAAATAGGATCAATGAAGATGTGGGGTTATATAAATGAGTATGAAAAGTGAAGGAATTATATATATGAAGTAATATGAATAAATTGAAGAAAATGCAGTAAGGAAATAAATATGAGTGTGAAACATGAAGTAAAATATATTATGTGAATAATAATAAAAGTAAGTGGTATTATGTGATTAGAATGGTTATGAGAATGATTATTAAAGTATAATAAGATATGATATGAGTTTGTTGTACCTTGGAATTGTGTCGAGGAACTACTCGCCCTCTATTACCATGGAAATGGTGGGAACTACTTGCCTTGACACAACTCTCAGGGTGAATTAGTGGGTTGTTGATATGATGATTAGATTGCGAGACGAAAAATAAAGTAAATTGTATGGTGAAAATAAAGTAAAGTAATATTCCAAGTTATTGGCTTGAGAGGTGATGTGATGTTATTGGTTATGGGAGTCTTTCCTTTAGGGTGGACGACCCTAACTCTCCTACAGGTTTGATAGCAGCGATGTGAGGTAGTGATGTGGTTTGGTTGTTATACTTTTATTTGTAGTTGATGGAATATATATATATATATATAAAGCAGTGATGAATTATGAAAGCCCGTACCCACCTCATTGTGGAGTATTGGGTTCTGTGGTCGATTTCTGAAAGATTTTTCAGGGATTTAGTGATGTCCCTTGAGTTGAAGATCAATTGAATAAGTAATAGTTAAATAAAATAAAATAAAAATTGGGGTGTTATAGGGATTTACCTCGCACCACCTATAGCGCCCCGAATTCTAATACTGGGAACTCGTGACACAATCCAGAATTTTACTTCCAACAAATACGAACACAGAAAAATAACAGGAAATTAAAAATTTTTATTACATCATATGTTTCTAGTGGTACCTTGTGCAAATTGCACAGACTAAAATACTTTTAACAGACTCATAGAATTATATGGAACTTAAACAATACAATGATGATATGCATTGTGACTTTTTTTTTCCAGTTTATCTTATTTAATAACATGTGCTACTCTTGTTTGGATAACCCAAATAATGATCTTTTTATCTATTTCGGTCATATTCTTTGAAACCACTAAGGGATATTTCATTAGTTCATATTCTTTTATTATCATGTACATGCACGGTAACTTTTGTTCTTAAAAAAATATAAAAATTATTAAAGGACGGATGTGACCCTATTCAATACCGATACAACATTGAGACACAGTTAAACCCTAAATCCATAAATTTAGAGATGTCCCTTCACTATTTCGATCACAATATAATTGAAAGATGATAAATCTACAAATTAATAAATTCACATTTTCATATCAACCAACATCATTCTATATTTCTAAAGCAAAAAAAAAGTCGAATAATTACCGAAGTTGAGCTTACAATGCAGTAAAAGGTGGGGATGTGCCTCTTATTGGACTACTCGTTTTAAAAAATAATTAATTTTAACAATATTTGATCGGATGATTATACATATCTTCATCGTTTATCAATTAAGAATCAAATACACTAATTACACCATAGATCAATGTTGAGTAGAAAAATTACTGAGATTACAGCAAAAGAAAGCAACTTTAATCAAAATTAAAGTAAAACTGTAAAGCAATCAAGATATAGGTTTGCTTTTCGGAAACACCCTCAATAAAATTTTGGTAAGGTGCTAATACTAGTCAGAAAAAAGTATAAACATATGTATTGTTTTGAGCTTAAGAGACTTACATCAATCCTTTTAATACAATGCACATGATGAAGCAGCCCCTTTCTGCACGCCTACATAATGGGAACAGATGCTCGCCATAAAACTGGAGCATGGATCAAAAGATATAGTATAGGACAAAGTTCATCAGCATTGAGAAACCACTACAGATGAAATCATTGAACATGAAAAACGTAATTGCTAAGTAATAGACTTTTACCTTATATATCCACATTCGTCAGCCATCCAAAATCCGTCGAAAAGACAACACCTGAAAAAGGTAATTTGAATGAATAAATTGAATCAAATTAATGCCAAACAATTATAAGTCTTTTGAGCATTTTCACATAACACCTCGTGTAATCAAATTTGGATTCAGTAAGATGCTTATAGATAATCACAAACCTAAATTTGAACCTTCCCACATCTATATAAGTATCGTATTGAACCCTACATTTCAAAGACTGGTGTATAAATCCCTAATCAAATTCAAAATTAAAACACATCACTTGAGTTCCATATGCCCCCACCACACAGAAGGCTCCTACAACTAATATATTTCAGTTCATTCATGCATTTTATCAAACAGAAGGAGTGCATATAGTAAATAGAGATAAGATTGAAGAATTTAACATGGAAGACGAAGTCGCATATAATAAACCAAACGATGTTTAGACATTACTCTTAGATTCATCAAATATTTTCACCTCTTTAGCAAATAATTATACTATATATACAATCTAAAATAAGAGAGGATGTTACAACTTGATCAATACCTTAATCTCATATTCTCAATATTTTGAAAAATAATAAATATATAATCCAAAATAAGAGAGGGTCTTACAACTTCCTGAATACCTTAATCTCGACGAGGATTTGGGGTCTGGCGTACGACTGCTGCATGGATTTGGGCGGACTGGCGAACGGTGACCGATTATGGTTGAGTTTTGGGCTAGGGATGACGGCAAGGATAGGCGAACGGGGACGACTTGTATTTGGGTGGACTGCGAACGGTGACGATTTGGATTGGGGCGGATTTGCGAATGGCGAACAATGACAGGTGGGTTTTGGGCGAGGATGGGTTAGGGATTTGGGGAGAGGCAGAGTTTTTTGTGTTTTGTATATTTTTTAATTTTGTTTTATTAAGTTAAAGGTGTGGTTTGCACGTGGTAAGATAAGTTTGAACTCCAAATTTTACTCTCCTTTCTCTATTTCGAAATAGAGAAAGGAGGGAGGGGTAGTTCTATTAGCTTAAGATATAATATAATTACAATGTCCAATAATAAAAAAAATTTTACTTCATGAATTACAAATATCATCAGACAACTGCAACATCCACTTGGATGCTTCCCTCGGCGTGAGTTTCCCGTGCTCCCCATGATCAGGTAGTCCTACAAACTCACCAAACCGTGGGCACGTCAGTTGAATGCAACTGACGCAATGCTGATGAAACCAGCAACTCCAAAACCTCAACAACCACAAATTTTGATGCAAAAGAAAAAGTGATGTCAAATCAAGTGTCGGTGCATGTCATGGCCTAAATCTAATACACACACAATGCACACCATGCTCCTAAAGCAAATGCACGCTTGATTGGAGAGATATGCATCCCATACAACACATTCCCCAATCAAACGACGTTCTTCAATTATTGGGGCTCGATCCCCCGCAATACATCCTACTCTTGTGCTCTCTCCTGTCTCTGATACTCTAGTGATGATGAGGTTGCAGTCGTCTGGTTCACTCCTATTGCTCCGTCAGTAGTGGTGTCAATACCATATGTTTTCCACCATGTTCGGAATCGCAGTCGCACGACTCACTTTTGTCACTGCTAAAACAATTAGTAAAGATGCGGTAATTCCGCCTCTCAGACCTTATAAAAAACTGATGTACGGACACAAGGGCTCCTCGTCGAAGACCTTAGAGCCTTTGCCATAGAGTCTCACACACAGGGCCTTTCTCTATGCCTCCTGCCTGTATTGAACATCATAGGACCTGGCGGATTTTTAGAGTTTTCCTTAATCTCTGGTATTCTCTCATCCTTACACTAGATCAGAGCTTGCAATCGAGAAGACGCCGCCACTCCAGACCTCCTCAAAAGTTGTTATAGACATAAAGGCGCTCCGGCCGAAGATATTAGAGCCTTTCCTACTGAACCGCACTCCAATTGGGCCTTTCTCATCTCCTACCTGCATTAAAAGAACTTACAATTTGGCCAGGCATGATGATGCCACACGTCCCACTGACAGGCGACCGTAACAGCCATTAGTGCATGTCCTTACATTTGACAAAGGCTCGTTCTAGTCTTATAATATAATCAAGCTCAAGGTACTACAACTAAATCAACTAGAGTCAAGGCTAAAAAAATGAGGTTAATTACACAATTACCAAATTATTAACTGATTATCTAATTATTTGATTCCGTTAATCCCATGACTCTAATTAAGCTCTAATCCTTTTTCATTATCTCATTTATCATATGAATCCTTAGGCAAGTCTAGGTCTATTTCATTTCAACCTATTATCTCTTAGTTAGGTGATCTACCTACTTTTCCATGTCCTAACTTAGTAACCACATTCATTTATTTTGAATAACTTGTTCAGTTCTACTTGTAGGCTCTTTTCTAGTTAGCTAGCTTCTTAATATGAACCTAACCCATCCTACAATAGGGCTCAACCTAGCCTTAAATTCCGGCACAAGAGTTGGCCCACACGACATAAGAGTTGATCGCCGCAACCGCCATCTACGCTTGAAATTCGATCGCAACCTCGACTTGACCATATATGTTGCTCCCGCTAACCTTTACGCCCCATATCCCTTGACAAGTGGTAGCACCAAAAGCAAACATCGGAATTCCTCCATGGACGGCGAGCATGTCGGCTCACGAATCGTCTTCTCCAACGCGTTCGATGCGATACGGGTTTCTATATTACTCGTCTATTAATACAATCAAAGACTTAATCCTAGAGTCCCAAGACTCTAAGTGGCCCAACTAGAGTACACTACTCTAGAAATAAACTCTACACAATGAACACACAAAAGAAGTGCCAAAAAGCCATAAAAATGGAACATTTGATTTTCAAACAGCAAGCACACAATTGGCATTCATGCCAATATTGGGTCTCTCCCGGTCCAGTTTCAATAAAGAAATGCGATCGGGTGACCTCCATGCCTCTACCCAAAGTAGACAACAACAAACAACACAATTTGGCATGATTGTCATCCCAAGCAATCAAAATCAATCCCCAATCACTTATCGTAACTTTTATTTCAAAATAGTGAACAACTATATTTTTTTGTTCCTACAAAGCATGTATAAGTTACACCACAACATGAAACTTTGATAAACTGAAATCATACTTCATCCACACTTCCATACTTGATTATAAGCCATAAAACAACATCTCAAAACTCAATTACACAAGTTCTAAGTCAAATTTATAGACATAGTGTCAAACAGTAAGCTTTAAGAATCTGTAAGTATCTGGTGTTACTTGTAAAAATTATTATAAATCGTGTACTGCTTAGAATCTTGTGTTCTTTGTCATTATAGAAAGGTATATGTGTTTACTACAAATTTCTAGTTACAATGTCTTTTAAGTGGTCAAAAAAGTCATTGATTAACATGCATGTAATAACCTCCAGAACAGAACAATATTCAACCAGTGCTGACATGAAAATCCTTTTAAAATAAAAAAATGACATCTAAACTTCACAAAATCTGGAACATGAGATCTTTACTTATAGTAAAAAGGCATTTCTAAATTTCAAGTGAATTTATAAAATATTTATCAAGTTATGGCTCTTTGAAAAGTAACTAAAAACAGAACAGTTCACATTTAAATAGTGTTACTAAGTTTATATTAGCACAACCTCAAACCATACATCCATATCTTGTAACACAATCATTTATACACTTCATAACAGTCATGCAATCACAATACATGTATTTTAAACACATCAAAAGGAGCTAGAGACACCTACCTTGTTCTTTGCTCTTCTTGCTCCGTGATCCTCTCGCACCTTACTTGATTCTTGCTCTTCTTGCCGTTATTTGCTCCCAAAACAGTAGTTAGAGTGTAGGAAGGGGATTGGAAGTGGTTTAGATTGGAGAAAATCATTTAAGTTGGAGTAGGAATGAGAAAAATGGAGTTAGGGTTTAAAGTGAGGGAGTTTATAGAGAGGGGGGAGATTTGGCCGGGATTTCTCGATGGGAGGGGCAGAGTTGGCTAGCCAACCATTGTAGGGGGGTGAGGAGGAGTGTGGAAGTGGTGCAAGTTGCTTAGGGCTTCTAAAAAATACTTTAGTACTTGTAGTTATCAAAGAAATCATAGATTCCATTCACCCTAATTCAAAAATTCAACCTTGTTCCCTCCAAAAATGTGCAGCTGGCCACCCCGTAGTGCATGTGCACACTATTTTTTGTTGTTGTTGCTACAAGTCAAGTTTCATACAAATCAAGTTATGTTAGGTCAACTTGGTTTCAAGTTAGGGTGTGTTTGTTTGGGTATAGTTTGAGTCCTTACAAATGGTTTAAATCACCATGAATCTCGCACACAATTTCAATCAAATAAGAAAAATGAAATTTTCATAAACAAAACATCATGTTCTACAATATTGTGAATTTTAGGGTTGTTACGTCACTCCCTCCTTAGTATAAATCTGTCCTCGGAACTACGCTAAGTGGGGAGGTAAACCAGAGTTACACAAACAACTCAGGAAATGCCTTCTGCATCCAGTCCTCTGGCTCCCATGTCGCTTCCTCGATGAACTGATTTCTCCAAAGAACCTTGACCATCGGAATGATTTTGCTCCGCAACACTTTCTCCTGACAACCTAGTATCTTCACCGGTTGTTCCTCGTAGGAGAGATCCACCTGCAAGTCTTCTGGAACGTCGACTAGTTGATGACTTGGATCTGGCACGTACTTCCTCATCATAAAGACATGGAACATGTCGTGCACTTGGGCTAATTCTACAGGTAACTCAAGCTTGTTTTCATCCTTCTCGATCCTCTTCAAAATTCTGTAAGGTCCAATGTATCTCAAGGCCAGCTTGCCACCCCCACCGAATCTGACTACATCTTTGGTCGGTGAGACTTTCAAGAATACCGAGTCTCCTACCTCGAACTCTAGTTCTCTGCGGTGAGTGTTGGCATAACTCTTCTATCTACTCTGCGTGATCAGTAGCATCTTCCTGATCAATTCAATCTTCTCTGAGGTCGGCTGTACAATCTCCTGTCCAAACATCTGCCTTTCGCCCACTTCTTACCAGCAAAATGGCGTTCGACACTTTCTTCCATATAGTGCTTTGAATGGATACATACCCGATACTAGCCTGGTAGCTATTGTTATAAGCAAATTCAACCAACGCTAAGTACTTCTCCCAGTCCCCTCCGAAGTCTAAGATGCATGCTCGCAACATATCCTCCAAAAATCTTGTTAACTCTTTCAGTTTTTCCATCGTTTTGTGGGTGGAAAGCTGTGCTAAAATATGTTCTTGTTCCCATACTTGCCTGTAGACTCTGCTAAAACCGTGAGGTGAATCTTGTGTCTCTGTAGGAAACTATAGATACTAGCACACCATGTAGCTTCAGAATCTCCTGGATGTAGACTTTTGCTAACTTCTCTAAAGACCAGATTGTTCTTGCCGGTAGAAAATGTGTTGATTTTATCAATCTATCCACAATGACCCAAACAGAATCATTCCCTCTTGGACTTTGGGTAAACCTGTGATGAAATCCATACTAATGTTCTCCAACTTCAATTCTAGAATGGGCAATGGCTATAATAATCCTCTAGGCTTATGATTCTCTGCCTTTACCTTCTGACAAGTGAGACATCTGGCCATAAACTCCGCTATATCTCACTTCATTCCGAACCACCAGTAGAACTGTTTCACATCTCTATTCATTTTTGTGCTTCCAAGGTGAACTTTGAGTAAGGTGGTGTGTGCTTCCTTCATGATTTCCTCACTTAGATCCTCCACCTTTGGCACACACAACCGATCTCCAAACCACAACACTCCCTCCTTAACATTGAACTCCGGAAGTTTTCTGGTTCACTTGCTCCTTGAGTGCATGGATCTCCGCATCACCCCCCTGACTTTTCTTTACTCGGTCCTTGATACTTGTTTGAAGCTCTAATCGGGCTAACATAGCACCAATCCTTGTGAAATTACTTCGATACCAGCTCTGCTTATCTCTTCATCCAGCTCCTTCCTGGTTGCAATCAGCGTAGCAACACTCCTCTTCCTGCTGAGTGCATCAGCCACCACGTTGGCCTTTCCTTGGGTACAAAATCTCTAGCCTGATATCTTTCAACACCTCCAACCATTGTCTCAACATCAAATTTAAGTTCTTCTGATGATAGATATACTTTAAGTTCTTGTGGTCTGTGTACATCTCCACCTTCGCTCCGTAGATATAATGTCGCCATATCTTCAAGGCAATAATTAAACCAGCCAACTCCAAATCATGTGTGGAATAGTTCTTCTCATGTGGTCGGAGTTGTCTTGATTTGTAGGCAATAACTCTCCCTTCTTGCATTAGAACGCATCCAAAACCCAAGTGAGAGGCATCGTTGTAGATCACGTAACTCTTATCTAGCTGTGGTAAGACCGAAATCGATGCTGATATCAATCAGTTCTTCAACTCTTGGAAGCTCTCTTCACACTTCTCAGCCCACTTAAAGTTCTTGTTCTTCTTGGTCAAAGCAGTAAGTGGCACTGTTATCTTAGCATAATCCTGAATGAACTTCGGATGCTGATATCAATCAGTTCTTCAACTCTTGGAAGCTCTCTTCACACTTCTCAGCCCACTTAAAGTTCTTGTTCTTCTTGGTCAAAGCAGTAAGTGGCACTGTTATCTTAGCATAATCCTGAATGAACTTCCTGTAGTACCCAGTCAAGCCCAAAAAGCTCCTTACTCCTTCACTATCTTAGGTTGAGGCCAATCCTTCACCGCTTCAATTTTCTGTGGGTCAGTGGTCACTCCCTCCTTAGAAAGGACATGGTCGAGGAAAGCAACTTCCGTCTTCTAGAATTCACACTTAGATAGCTTCGCGTACAACTCATGCTCCTGAAGCTTGCTCAGAACTACTCATGCTCCAAAATCGATGCTGATATCAATCAGTTCTTCAACTCTTGGAAGCTCCCTTCACACTTCCCAGTTCACTCAAAGTTCTTGTTCTTCTAGGTCAAAGCAGTAAGTGGCACTGCTATCTTTGCATAATCGTGAATGAACTTTCTGTAGTACCCAGTCAAGCCCAAAAAGCTCCTTACTTTCTTCACTGTCCTGGGTTGAGGCCAATCCTTCACCGCTTCAATTTTCTGTGGGTTAGTGGTCACTCCCTCCGTAGAAAGTACATGGCCGAGGAAAGCAACTTCCGTCTTCCAGAATTCACACTTGGATAGCTTTGCGTACAACTCATGCTCCTGAAGCTTGGTTGGAGTTGTCTTGATTCGTAGGCAATAACTCTCCCTTCTTGCATTAGAATGCATCCAAAACCCAAGTGAGATGCATCGTTCTCGATCATGTAACTCTTATCTGGCTGTGGTAAGACCAAAATCGATGCTGATATCAATCAGTTCTTCAACTTTTGGAAGCTCCCTTCACACTTCTCAGTCCACTCAAAGTTCTTGTTCTTCTTCGTCAAAGCATTAAGTGGCACTGCTATCTTAGCATAATCCTGAATGAACTTCCTGTAGTACCCAGTCAAGCCCAAAAAGCTCCTTACTTCCTTCACTGTCCTGGATTGAGGCCAATCCTTCACCGCTTCAATTTTCTGTGGGTCAGTGGTCACTCCCTCCTTAGAAAGGACATGGCCGAGGAAAGAAACTTTCGCCTTCCAGAATTCACACTTGGATAGCTTTGCATACAACTCATGCTCCTGAAGCTTGCTCAGAACTACAGTCAGATGCCTGGCATGATCCTCCTCTGTCTCAGAGTACACCAGGATGTCGTCTATGAACACCACCACAAATGAGAAGATGAATGGCCGTAAAACTCGATTCATCAAATCCATGAAGATTGTTGGAGCATTGGTCATTCCAAATGGCATCACCAAGAACTCAAAGTGTCCATGCCGAGTCCTGAAGACTATCTTCGGTACATCTTCCTCCTTGACACGGACCTGATGGTAACCCGATCGCAGATTGATCTTCAAGTACACTGCTCCTCCTTGTAGTTGATCGAACAAGTCATCGATCGTGGGAATTGGATACTTGTTTTGTATTGTGACCTTGTTCAACTCCCGATAATCGATACACATCCTCGATGATCCGTCTTTCTTGACCAGTAGCGCCGGTGCTCCCCATGGTGAGGCACTAGGCCTGAATAGTTGCTTCTGTAGTAATTCCTCTATCTGCTTCTTGCCATCATTCTACTCCACCGATGCCATGCGATATGGTGCTTTTGACAGTGGTGCGCTGCTCGACTAAATCATAATGCTAAACTCCACATTTCTTAGTAGGGGTAGACTCGAAAACTCTTCCAAAAATACGGGCGAAAGTCTCGTACAATGGGTATTCCCGTAACCTCCTTCGGCACCTTAACCCTGGCAGTAGCTGCCAAAATCTCCCCATTCTTCTTCTTCCCTTCAAACACAATTTCTGGTTTCTCGGGGATGGCTATGTCACCTTCTTCCCCTTGCAGTCGATGTTTTTCTTGTGCTTGGACATCAAATCCATTCCCATTATCACATGGCTCCCATAAAGCCCAATTCCAACAAGTCTATAAAGTTTCTCCTCCAACCTAGAGTTTACAGCCTTTGTAACACACATCCGTAGTGAGATTCGCTCCTGATGGTGTAGCCACCATTAGAACTAACTCAGTGGTTGCTTCCTGGGTGCATTTCAACTTCCTTGAAAAAGATTTTATACAAAAGAATGAAAGGATCCACTATGACACAAAATATCTGCTTTAATTCCATTGACATCCAAACATCCTGTTACAAAAGTTGCATTCTCATCAACTTCATTTCTTCAAAATCCAAATACAAAACCAAAATAAAATTACATACTATCCATATCCACAATTACTCCTTCATCTTCTTCAGCATCTTCTTCCGTCAGGGCAAAAATGCGCCCCTGGCAGAGTGGCTTCTTTTTTTTGTTGCTAGTCTTCTGGTGGGGGTGGTTCCACTATTTCCTCTCTGCAGCTCGGGGTAGTTTGGCCTAATTGTGCCCAGTCTTCCTATAGTTATGGCACGTGCTGACACTGACCTGCATTTTATTTTTTGGGCACTGACTCCGAACATGTCCTGCTTCTCCACATCCATAACACCTCACTACCCTGTTAGTCTCCGCATTGACATTTGGCTTCAAAAACTTCCTATTCAGCCCTTGCTTCTTAAAATTGGTAGCTGGCACTGGCCATTTTCCCTTGCTCCAACTCCCTGTCTTTCCCTGTGGCATTTGGTTCTGGTTCATATCTTGTTCGGTGACCGCTGTCCTTCTCACCAACTTATCAGATCTTCGGATACATAATGGCACCATCCTTGTCCTCAGTGTCGGCCTTAATCATTGCTCAAACTTCTTAGCCTTCCTCACCTAATCTTGAATCATTTCTGTGGCATAGCGTGCCAGCTGGGTAAACTTCGTCTCGTATTCCCGAACTGTCAAGCCACCCTGTCGTAAGTTGATAAACTCCATCGCTTTCTCCTCCTGAACATTGAGGGGAAAGTAGTGCTGGCTGAATTCTTCCAAAAAGTCTCCCCACCTAATGGGTCCTTCTCCCAACTCGTGCTTGACGTACTACCACCAAATGCCTGCGTCTTTCTCTTGGAGGATAGTTGCTAACTTGACCTTGCTCCCATATGCGGTCTCGAGCACTTCAAAAACCATCTGAACCTACCGGCCAATCGTCAGAAACTGCGGGGTCTGCCTGCCCTTCGAAAACAAGTGGCTTCTTCCTCTTAAAGGATTCCATCATTTTCATCGGGTCGGGGATGACATTTCCCACATTTCCTCCATGTGCTATGGGCTGCGATGTGAAGTTCTGTTGCGCTTCCATGAACGTGGCCATCATCTGGTACATACGTGCAAACTCAGTCTCAATATTGAGGCCTGCATTATTGGCCCTAATTCCTTTGCCTCCAGCTCTTCTGCCACTGCGGGTGCTCTTCGACATCTGAATTATCAATTGCAATTATAGGTGTCTAGGGTGATTAATATTATGATAGCATGGGTGATATTTAATTGTAACATAAATCACACCAAGATTTAAACCCAACAAAATATCAAATTCCATTCATTCATTCATTCATCCAAAACACATGAACATCATGTAGCAATACAAAACATCATTCGAAAGAAAATACATAACAAGCATACAAATTAATCAGTCCAGCCGCTAGCCCTCTAACGGTATCCTACTCCCTCCTGTAGCTGCCTCAGCTGCTCCTGCCTTTAGGCCAACTGGGCTTGCACCTATACGAGCTCCCCATTGAGGCAAGGCACCTCAGCTTGATGAGCAAGCTGTACCCGCCTCACCCGACGAGTCGCCCTGGTCTCGCCCCTTTGGAGCCTTGCCACCTTCTCATTGGTGGCAAGCTGCTGCAGTCCACACGACTCAAGTCTCTCCTCAAGAATGCCATGACTCCATCAGTAGGTTGCAAATGCCTGGAACAATCTGTCCATTGCACGTTCAATCGCGGTAGGTTGGGGCGATGGTGGTGGAAGCTGCTCAGCTGCGGGCCGTTCTCCGCCTCGGAGAGCTCCCCATCCTCATGGTCCGTGATCACCATGGGCTCCTCCCCCAAAATCTCCGCACCCACCGCGGGCTCCTCGCCCTCATGTCCTGCTCTGGAATGTTGCCGTCAGCTATCCTGCGAGAGAAAAATATGGGGATTAGTACAAGTAAAGAAAATCATAAAACATAAGTTGAAAAGTACAACAATATGAATTACGATCATCCAATATCCGCACTAAACCAACTCTTCGGGGTATCCAAGTCTAATTTTCTGCTGTGTTAGACTATAATTTGAAGTCGGCTCTGCTACCAACTCTGTAGCGCCCCAAATTCCTATACTGGGAACTCGTGACACAATCCAGAATATTACTTCAAACGAATCCAAATACAGAAAAATCACAGGAATTTAAAAACTTTTATTACATTAAATGTTATTACAATTTCCAATAATACAACAAATATTACATCAGGGCAGGACTAGTTAAGTTCTACTAGTAGGCACTTTTCTAATTAGCTAGCTTCTTAATATGAACCTAACCCATCCTACAACAGGGTTAAACCTAGCACCCAAGAGTTGGACCGCCTTGGCCCACACTTGGCCCAACCAAATGACAAACTGACTCCGTCGATTGTCGCAACCGCCATCTACGCTTGGAGTTCGATCGCAACCTCAGCCCAACAAAACACGTTGCTCCCACTAACCTTCACGCTCCACGTTCCTTGACAAGTTGTAGCACCAAAACCAAATACCGGAATTCCTCCATGGATGGCAAGCATGTTGGCACACGAGTCGTCTCTTCCATTGCGTTCGATGCGATATGGGTTCCTATATTACCCGTCTATTTATATAATAAAAGACTTAATCCTAGAGTCTATCTAAGTGTCCAACCAGAGTACACTACTCTAGAAATAAACTCTACACCACGAACACACAAAAGAAATGCCAAAAAGCCTTAAAATTGGAAATTTGATTTCAAAACAGCAAGCGCACAATTGGCATTCATGCCAATATAAGGTCTCTTCTGGTCCTGTTTCAATAAAGAAACGCGATCGGGTGACCCCCATGCCTCTACCCAAAGTAGACAACAAGAAATAACACATTTTGGCATGATTCTCATCCCAAACAATCAACCTCCATCTCCAATCACTTATCGTAACTTTTATTTCAAAACAACAGCTATATTTATTTGCTCCTACAAAGCATGTATATGCTACACCACAACATGAAACTTTGATGAACTGAAATCCTACTTCATCCACACTTCCCTACATGACTATAAGCCATAAAACAACATCTCAAAACTCAAATCCACAAGTTCTAACTCATATTTATAGACATAGTGTCAAACAGTAAGCTTTAAGAAAATGTATGCATCTGCTGTCACTTGTAAAAATCATTATAATTCGTGTACTGTTTAGAATCTTCTGTTTCTTCTACAGACTAGAAACACATATTAAAACATAAGCAATAGAGCTCATGTAGTTAAAAAGTTACAAGCCTTTGAAAATCATAATCAGAATGCAACTTAAGTCTGTTTTCTTTATAGCCAGTAGTCAATCTCGAAATTAATTAAAATAGAAAATAAATTCCAAAAATTCTTAAATTTGGTTGAAAAATGCATAACAGGAATATCTTACTACCATAAAAGTTTCAATTCGAAAATTCTTAGTATTTTTTGAGTTATAGTTTTCAGACTATCAAGCATTTACAGTTTCAGCATTTAATAGTGTTGCTAAGTTTATATTAGCACAAACTCAAACCATACATCTATATCTTGTAACACAATATGTAACACCCCTTAATTTTTAATACAATATTTTGAATTAATAAATAATTTTTAAATCAATTTATTTAATTATTTAGAATTTTTGTAAAATTGATATTTTCACACGTGCAAAACACGTGCAAATATTTTCGAAGTGTGAATTTAGAATTATGAGTTGATGAAAAACTCCTATTATTTGTTATTGGGTATTTTGAATTTTTGGGATTTTTCTGAATAAAGAAAACTACTTTTGTAAATATTTGAAAGAAAGGGGTTTTTTGTAAAAAGTAATTTAGGGCTGAAAATTGAACTTAAAAATTGTTTGGCTGCATTTAGGGCTAGCTATTCAGTAGAAGGCTCTAAGGAATTAGATTATATCCATATTTGATTGATTTTTATTGATTTAATTGAATAAATATAAAACTATGCAATTTCGAGATTGTTGGGGACTTTATTAGAAAATAGTCTTCTTGGAGAATTAAAGTTAGAAAAAATATTTTGAAAATCTAATCTTTATTAGTAGACTAGATTTTCCCGTGGGCACGTGCCTACAGCACCTCTTCGGAATGATACAACACACGAAAAGTCCTGTAAACAGTGAAACAACAATTATGTACCTCAAGTTTGAATGGTATGACAATAATTAGTTGTAAATAAAAGTACATGTTTCCATTAGTATATGCCAAAAAATAATTATAAATAGGAGTGTAAAATCCAACTTCTTAGAATTTTGAGGGTGGAAAATGATGAAATTTAACTGTTGAAGAGATATTTGCTATTCTCAATGTAACATGAGCAATAAATTAAAGCATAAAAATTCTGAAAATTTACAAACCACAAATCTGAAAAATCTAAATTTCTAAGTAAATTAAGAAAGAATGTGAGAGAGACACAGAGAGAGAGAGAGAGAGAGAGAGAGAGGAAGAGAGAAATATTAAAAAGTGAAGAGAGAATAGAGAGATAGTAATAAAGTAATGAGTTTTTTAGTTTTTTAGTTTTTTTTTTTTGGGCGGGGGTGGGGGGGGGGGGGGGAATTTTTGTGACTTCGAAAATTGGATTTTTGTGAAATATATGAGGAATTGATTTGATGCATGAATTAAATTGTTTTGGCCAAAGATGTACTTGTGTTACAGATTTTTAACAATTGAAATCATGTATTCGAAGTTTTAAACATGTATCAGTTTTTGAGAGAAACTGCAAAGTTCATGGCAGTTGCAGACTGCGTGCCAGTCGACTGCGCTATCCATCGCAGTGCGTCTGTTGGTCGACTGTAGTTTATTTGAACGCTCGGGTGCAGTCGACTGTCATGCTAGGCAGTCGTCATTATTTTACTAGCAGTTGACTGCAATATTTTCTACTGTGAATGCCAGTTGAACGCCTTGGTTTTGAGTTGTTGCTTTTCTTTGAATGCTGTCGGCCGACCACAGTTTGATGACTGTGTCTGCCGGTCGACCTTCGAGCCCTGTTTTGCTGTGAATATTTCTATTTCTCAAGCGATTGTTTCTTCGCATTTGCAAACGATGGTTTCTCTATTTTTTTATAAAATGATTAAGCACATATTACACCACTTTCAGAGAGTGTATATTTATAAGTTTTAAACAAGGTTTATGTTCTATTTTTGTGGGATTTGGAAAGTGAACACTTTTCGTGGATTTTTAGGAGTATTATATTTGGATCATTTTACACTATTTGAAAGTATAAACCTCAGTTTTATTCATGTCTCGTTTCAGTTTGTCCAATTATGTGGACGTGGTTGTACATTGGAGGTACATGGTTTTGTTGACTGTTGGATTTAAGGGAAACCTCGTTACGAGTTTGATTATTTGGGTTTATGAGATACAAAGAAATGTTGAGTTGATGTTTTAAGTTTTGAGACTCTAGAGGTTGAGTGGGACCCTAACATTCCGGTGGTTGAGACTTTGTGGATATTTTGGCCAGTGGGGCCTTGTTGTTAAGTTAGTTGAGTTAAGTTCGGCAGGGTATATCAAGACTAGAGAGAATTGTGACTTAAATAATAATAATAATAAAATTAAGGACATGCACTAGTTGGAGTTGTGATGAATAAGAGAAAACATGGGTATGGGGCCTCATATGATCTACGGTGTGAGATAATCTCCGGAATTATCGAGGTGTGAGTGGAATAGTCTCCGGAAACCTGTGGTATGGGATTGATCTTCGGAATTATCGAGATTGAGGCAACGTTCATGGGATATTCGTGTGATGAGGCGTCATAGCTTGCGGTGTGGGGTATTCTCGAAGATTCCCAGGTGTGAGTAAAAATTCTCCGGAATTATCTGTGGATAGAGATTGACCTTCGGAATTATCGGGACATGGCCTAGATACTCACAGAATAATTTAAATCTTAAAGTAATCACCGTAGTAGGATTAGTTGCATAACGAGGGATTAAACCCTATAAAGTAGAAAATGATAAGGACTTGCACCGGACATATGTAGAATGGGATGCATAGAATCCGACAAGTATGCATTAGTAATCATCATATGCATTTGTAGTTTTCTTGACTTGTTTTATGCATTGCTTTCTTTTTTCTTACACTTGACACTTAGCTTAGCTTCCTTGATGTTTTATGCTTCATTGTTCATAGTTTTATGTTCGATCTATTATTGCCATGTTTATTCATAATTTATTATTATTATTGTCATGTATTAATTATTATTGTTTGTGATTGTGAGGTTGGAAAGTATCACTATTACTATAGTTGACATCAGTTGTATTTAACTGACGTGCCCACTTTTCATTCAGATTTTGCAGGTTTACAGTTATGGGTAAAGTTGAATTAAGAAAGCGCTCGGTTAACTAAAAATTTTAATTCATCATGTTGTAATGAATTGTAATTTAAAGTGTTTGAATTCCGCTGTGTTGTAAAGAGTTGATGTAATAAAAAGTTTTAATTTTCCCTGTGTTCTGTACTATGTTTATAATTACAATTGAAGTTGATGCTGGAAATTATGCCACTTATTTCTAATTTTATTTATTGGAAATTCGGGGTGCTACACAATCATCTATACACTTCATAACAGTCATGCAATCACACTACAAGCATTTTAAACACATCAAAAGGAGCTAGAGCCACCCACCTTAGTTTTGTGTAGTTGAAGGGAAATGACTCTTCAAGCTTCAACCTCCTTGCTCTTTGCTCTTCTTGCTCCTTACTTTCTCCTTGCTCCTCTTGCCCTTACTTGCTCCCAAAACAGTAGTTAGAGTGTAGAAAGGGGATTGAAAGTGGTTTAGAATGGAGAGAATGGTTTAAGTTGGAGTAGGAATGAGAAAAATGGAGTTAGGGAGTTTATAGAGAGAGGGGGGAGATTTAGCTGGGATTTCATGGTGGGGAGGGGCAGAGTTGGCTAGCCAACCAATGGAGAGGGGGTGAGCTGGAGTGTAGAAGTGGTGCAAGTGGCTTAGGGCTTCTAAAAAATACTCAAGTACTTGTAGTTTCCAAAGAAATCCGGGATTCCATTCACCGTAATTCAAAAATCAAACATTGTTCCCTCCCAAAAATGTGCAGCCGGCCACCCCCTAGTGCATGTGCACACTATTTTTATTTTTTTTGCTACAAGTTAAGTTTCATACAAATCAAGTTAGGTTAGGTCAACTTGGGTTCAAGTTAGGGTGTGTTTGTTTGGGTCTAGTTTGAGTCCAAAAAATTAATTTAAATCACCAAGAATCTCGCACACAATTTCAGTCAAATAAGAAAATGAAAATTTCATTAACAAAACTTCCTGTTCTACATTATTGTGAATTTTAGGGTTGTCACACCACCACTGACTGTAACAGTGGGAATGAACCGTACGACTGCAACCTCAAGCATAGTGGAAAACTTAAACGGCGGTACCGAGACACCATTACTGAATGCAGCAGTGAGAGTGAACCGCACGACTGCAAGCTCCTCAGTCACTGGAAATGTCAAAAACCTTAAGTGCACAAAAGTAGGTGCATGGCGAGGGATCGAACCCTATCATCAGGAGAACGTAAGCTTGATTTGGGGAGTGTAGTATGGGATGCATACGTTTCTAAATCAGGTGTGCATTAGAGTAGGAGCATCGTGTGCATTTGAGTTTGTGCATTAGATTGTAGGTCATGACATACACCGACACTTGTGATTTGACTGCATAATTTTCTTTTTCATCAAATATTGGTTATTGAAGTTTTGGGATCGCTAGTTTCACCAACTTTGCATTAGTTGCATTCTACTGATGTGCCCACAGTTTGTTAGTTGCAGGATTGCTTATCGTGGAACTGGGAACTCGAGTTGTGTGGAGCATCTAAGAAAGTTGACAGTTGTCCAATTTTATTTGTAATTCAGGATGAATTTTTCTTTGTAGTCATTGGACATTGTAATAACATTGTTGCAAATAAAAGCTTTTAATTTCTTGTGTTTTTCTGTGTGATGAACTCATTTGAAGTAAGAATTCTGGGTTGTGTCTCGAGTTTCCAGTGTACGGAAATCAAGGCGCTACAATTCCCCTCTTCCATTCTTGAAGCCCCGGTCCCCAGGAGCTCAAGCCCCCTGCATTCAAAACCTACGATGGGGAGTCCAACTCTGCTGATCACATTAAGGGCTTCAAAACTCTTATGATGATTCACAGCACCTCGGATGCTCTCTTATGCAGGGTGTTCCCAGCCATGCTGCGGGGTTCCGCGAGAGAGTAGTACTCCCGGCTAGCCCCTAGCTCCATCTACTCCTTTGACTAGCTCAAGGAGTGTTTCCTAACCCACTGCGTGACCAGCAGCAAAGCTAAGAAGACGAGCGCCTCCTCACTTGATTTGTGGTAGAAAGATGGGGAGGTGCTCACGAACTTCATCCAAAGGTTTGCATCAAAGGCCCAGTCTATCACCTCGCTTAATGCTAGGGTCGCCGCAGCTGCCTTTAGGCACAACGTTCAACACAATCTCCTAAAGACCACTCTTGGTAAGAAGCCTTCTATGGACTTTTTAGATCTCCTTCTCCGGAGCGAGAAGTATATCCGGGCTGAGAAGGCTCTACATCATAGGGGACGAAAGGAATCTCCGCGACAGGGTATGAGGAAGATGGATAGCGTTGAGGCCCCTAAAAAGTCTCAGAAGTACCCCTCAGGCTAGAGGAGACCTCCCTTGTGCCTCAGTTAGAAAAGTAAACCCCGCTCAACGCCACTGTCTTCACGATACTAATGGAGGTGGTGGAAGAGAGGCTGATGCGACATCACCCTGGACGAATACCCCTAACAAGAAGTGGGTTAAAATGTATTGGTGCTGTTTCCACCGAGATCACTTTCATGAGACCAATGATTGCCAGACTCTGAAGGATGTGGTCGAAGCTTGGACCTGGAAGGGTTAATTGTTCAAGTTCACCTGGTAAGACCTGAGGGTCTCGCCCCCTCCACGGGGCCCAATAAGGACTCGGATAAGGATTCTGAACCTCATGAGTCCAAGGGAATGGCCATTCTCCACTCCACACATGGAGGACCGTTGGGGGAAACTCTAACTCGTCCCGAAAGACGTTTTTCCGAAAGGTCAACTCGATCAACAATTGCCCACCCCCTGTTTCCCTGTATTTGTACTTTTATACTATATTTTGCTCAATTGTACTCTTTCATCTATTTGAGATCCTGTATTTTATTTTAGTTCGAATAAAATCATTATTTTTGCCTCGACTCAATTTTTGGTCCTTTTATCGAATTCATTTGTGTGCACTTTGTGTCGTTCTTCATGAAGAATTGACTATTTCTCCTCATTTATCTTTTTAATCCCCATTTTGATACATTTTGACCAATTCTCTTGTTGGGCCCTATTCGAAGCGGATACCCAAATACTCTAAAACCGAAACCCTATCTATTTAAACCCCTAACCCTAATCACTGTGCTACCGTAACAAACTCCTGCCGCTCTCGCCATTCCTTCCATCTCCTTCTCCTTCGCATCACCCATACCCAATCCTAATCGTCGTCAGCTCCTCCATTCACCCCTAGCCACTTCTTTGCCATCCCCACAACCACCTCGACCACCACCTACTCGACTCCCGCTCCTCATCAACCTCCACAGAACCACCCATCGCCATCATCCTCCGCCATTAACCAACTCCCTTTCTTGAAGCCATCCCCCGCCATTAACCGTTCTCGCCATTCTCCACTACTCCGACCACCATCGCATCGCCGAATCCCATCTCCTCATCGCCTCGCCTCGCCCATCCACCAACGCCAACGCCCAGATCAATCCCCACTCCCCTCCTCTGTTTCGAACCCAAGAACAGGGGGGTCGGTCCTCGCCGCAGCACCCAGCTCGACATTGCACCGTTGATTCCGCCGCCGCCGTCCTCCCCGTTGTCGAAGACCCCGCCGTCGCTTTCCCCCTCCCCCGCGCTCTGTTCGTCGAAGAAGTGAACGAAGAAGAAGGAACAGTAGTTGGGCGGGAATCGATCCCAGCCCTTGGATCCATCAAGATTCGTGCCAAACAAATCTCTCCGATCGGTGTTTCGTGTTCGGTCGCATCGGATCAGACTTGAGTGTTCGCTGTTCTGGGCTTGGATCCGGTGTGCAGGAGAGTTTCGATTGGTCGTTTCGGTGTTTTGCTGTTTTGGCGCAGTAGATCCCAAGTCGCCGTATGCTGTTCTGGGCTGATCCGGTGTGGGGGGAAACTCGATCTACGGTTGATTTTTGCACGTGCTTTTGGGAGACTTCGCCCGGGAATTTTTGATCCCATTTTCTTCAACAATCGGATCTATTCGTCGTCAATCAAGGCAAGTATTCCTCTTGTACACATTTTTATTTCTAGTACAAGCGTCCCTTGAAAAATACCACGAATAGTTAGAATTGTGACTCCTCCTTGATTATCGTTGTTGATCAAATAATAACCCTCATAAATTTCATAATTCTAAGAGTCAAAAAAATTTCCTTGTGTTAAATTATAACTACTTGGACTCTTTTACCCTTTAAACACATGAACACATGAGATTAAGGAGCCCTAAATTTGTAGACACATGGTATATTTTGTATTTGATGAACTTGCAACTATTTGACTTAAAAAATAATTATTACTTGCTGTTTGGACCACCAATATCATGTATTTATAACACACAATAACTTAGACGCCTAATAACAAATTTCCATGAAATCTATACTAGTAAGTTATTCCCACATGTTGCTGTCCTGAATCTTCTTTTACTATTTCGACCCATTTAACATTAGAATCTGAACCCGAGACCTGAATAGAAATTGTAACCCTGGATGTCTAGATGTCGTTAGATTCCGAAATTTTCGAATTTGGAGTTACGGTCTAGGAGTTATTGCAGTTTTACTGCAGCTGTGTCGGTAGGCACAGATTCGCAAAAACTGCTGTACACCTTTACTTTGCGAATTAATTTAGTTATGTAAACAGCAAGCGTTGGACATGAAATTTCATACGTAGTTGCTGGACACCCAATAGGACATCCCCAATTTTTCTTAGAATTAATTTACAATATTTCACACATTTGCATGCTTGCCTGATAAGAATTAATAAAAGTAACAAGCCGGGGTTATGGGAAAGACTATAGAGTGGATAATATAGGTAAGTGTACTCGGAAGGGGGCCCTGTGTTTTCCAATTACTTGGTTCATGAACTTGTTGTATGTAACCTCTGTTTTTCACTTTTGGTATTTTTGAGAATATTTTTTTTTTCTTTTGTGGATTATTATATTCCATTGTATTTTTCGGAACAATATATTTAATTATTTCTATTTTATATTATTTTTCTGGCATTTTGATCTCCGTGTGCTGTTTGTGCGCCGATCATCCATTTTTTGCCATTTTGAGATATTTTTCTCATTTTCTTGGTCCCGTTCATGTTTAAATATTATTTTTGGATAATGGTGGACTTTTAGAGGAGTTTTGGTCAATTTGAGATTTTTGGCCCTTAAGGAGATTTTTTAGGAGCCATAGGGTTCATTGCATTTTGTATCCCCATTTAAAATCTACCCAATATCCATTACCCAATTGTACACCCATTTAATCCTACTGATATCCACTACCCATTAACCCACATTTGTTCTCCTATATATACCCCTGAACACTACATAATCCCTAACCCTAATATTATTTCTCTCTCCCTCTCCTATCTAAAACCGGCCTCCCCTACCCTAGTACCCCCCGGCCTGCCTTCAAAAACCCCAGGCCGACACCTCCCCTCTCCTCTCTTGCCTTGGCCGATCACCAAAAACCCTTCCATCCATTATTCTATACTACTTTGCACCATTAATACTTCATCTCTCCTCCTTCTTGTGGCCGGAAAGCACCAAGGCTGCACCCAACCATCCCAAAACAGCACCTAATCATCTCCCCTCGCTGTTTTGAGTTGTGGGCATCTCCCACTTTGGTTCGTGAGTTAAAGAGATCCATCGTTGGCGCGTTTTGTTCGTGGGTTTCGTTCGAAATCGCGTTAGAGGGCATCTTGCTCGTGGGTTTTCTTTGCTAGGCTTGGATTCGTCGCTATCGTCGTCACAACAAGGCAAGTAACTCGTACTTAACTTCATTAGTATGATACAAGTAGAAAGTTCACCTAATAGGGTAGTTGAGACTAGAGACGGCCAAAGATCATGTTTTTATTTGTGGGTTTTATCTCTATTGTTCAAAACAGGCCATAGATGACTTAGGATATGGAGTTTGATAGGTTTATGCCTTAGGATTCACCCAAACGCGATTTAGATCGCGTATGCGACATATTGTATACCCTGATGTATGTTTGAACACCCATATGAGAAATATTAGATTTTGACATGATAGAAACCCTTAGATATGATATTTAGATAATGGGTAGGCTGCGTTTCGAATTTGGAAGAGTTTGGATGATTTTTGAGGAATTTATGACGTTTTGAAGTTTGGTTGAGAAATCTGGAAATTTGGATTGTACTGGATTGATTGCTATTTTTGCCTAGGTTAGAGTCCGAATCTCAACATGGCTATTTCAGAGTAAATTGTAGAGGACTGAACCTATTATCTAACCCCACTGGTTTCGCCCCGTTTGGAGTTCGTATGAATTAACTATGATTATTTTAGTGACTGTATATTGGTAGTTTCCAGTTTCAGTTCGGGGTAGAGTTTATCATCTATTTATTTTCAAGACCCAAGTTATACATGATATCATGCCACAATATTTTGTCCAGTGTTTCACCAAGATGTTAGGTAGTTCCCAGATTTATTTTCTATTTTAAAGATGAGTTTTGGGTGATGATTCGTATCCTTTTCTATGTATCACTTTTGCTGTAAACTGCGCGTTGCCATATGTTGAATGCTGTTTTCACCCTAGTTCTAATTACTATATGAATATTTCATGTGAGATATGAAAGTTGGGTAATTGTATCTACTTTCACCTCGTTTCGACGGAAGTGGATTTCGATGCGCTGTTTGCAAGATAAGTTCGATCTTGCACAGCAGTGTTGAGAGATTTCAGATCCATCAAAACCAGGACTTGTGTTGTATTTCATTTTTGGTATCATATCTATACTTTCTGGAAAAATGATGAAAATGATTATTTTGAATCTATATATATAGGGGATTACCCCAGAAATTTTGTGGGTTTATTTGTTGACTTTGCTTGCTGTTTTTATGTGTTGGAAGTCATTCCCCTGTTTTCTGGCTGTACAAGAAATCTGTGTTGAAATGACTTTTAAGCCGTGATGTTGTGAACTAGTGTATATCTTTATTATATTCGTTAGAAGCGTGTGGAATCCTATTTTCTAGATCCTTCGACGGATTAAGATTTGCATGCCTGTAGCTCTGTAAATCACTGATTTAGTGCTGACTAGTCTTGCTCTCCTGATTATGAAACTTGTATATTTTGCTCGTATATGTGGATCTTTATTAACCATGCACGCTGATTTGATAACCTGAACTTATACCTGATCCTACCATGCTTATTTGACACTAGTTTACACGTATACATGAATGTTGGATATTAATAACTAAAAGTAATCAAGCTGGGGTATATGGGACAGATCTAGTAGTGGATAGTACAGAAATGTGTACTCGGAAGAACCTGGTTTGGTTGGAACTTGTTTACATGACATGTGGTGTGTTTGGAGTTGGAGCTTGTTTACATGATATTTGGAGTGTTTGGAGTTGGAGCTTGTTTACATGATACATGGAGCTTGGAGCTCAATTACTTGCTTGTACCTGAGTATACTGTCCTGCATGGTCCCCTACGAAATCTAAAGCGAAACTGTTGTGCTGTAGCAACCATATAGGATGGGTTTCATATCGTGCTACCTAGATAGTAATCACACAAGACTTGAACTTAATACAAGAACATGATACATGACATGACATCCACTTGACTACATGATATATGAGACATGATATATGAGACATGAATTACCTGAATATGATACATGATACATGACCACATGACACTTGACACTAGACGCATGTCTATAGGATGCTTGATTTCTGTCGTGACACTTGATACTTTTACCATGCTAGTTTGATTAGGTTGACTTTATACCTATACCATGTGCTAGTTAGTTATCCCAATCCATGTGCTTGTATCCTACTCTATTTTGTGACCCGGACTTGCCATTGACGGGTACTTGTATTTTCTCTTTCCCCTCTCTTGCATTCTATGAATTGCAGATTTTGGCGGACAGGTTCGCGATGATGTTGGAGATTTGCAGTAGTAGTTGCTTTTGGATAATTATTATCATTTCTTTTTCATGCTAGAACATTATATGTAATTGTGAGACTTGTATTACTTTCGTGCTTGAGACTTGATTATTATTTTGTACTTGGGCGAAGTGACCCAAGAGAATTAATTGATTTCCAGACTCTGTTTATTTGAGAACATGGTATTTAATTTCAAGTAATTTATGTTGGTGAGTTTGATTCTATGTTGCATGTTGGTTTCATTTCTGCTTCCGACTCTGTTAACTCTGATATATATGTCCATATTGCCTATGATGTGTTGCAAGGATTTCTCAAAACAGCTTAAGGATGATTATAATCATTCGCTGGGCTTTTGTTACGTAATCGTATTCTGTATTTTTTGGGAAGCGGGGCGTGACATTGTATCTAGATCGATTCATGGAGTCAGTTACTTGGCTCATGAACTTGTTTGATTCATGAACCCATTGTGCGGTTCTTGAACTTGTTAGTGGATTCACGAACTTGCTTTCGTGAACTTGTTGTTTATTTTCCGATTCATGAACAATGACTTGCTTGATACTTGACACCTGAGTACGCCGCCCTATAAAATCCATTACTAGGTCTAAACGAAATTGTTTTGACTGTTGCAACCATGTAGTAAAAAGATGGATGCATGAAGTGCTACCTAGATAGTAATAACTACAAGACTTGAACATGAAACATGCTTACACGATTCTTGACTACTTGATACCTGGAACTTGACACATGAAACCCGATACATGAAACTTGAATTGGATACATGTTACTTGATACTTGATAACTTGTTACCTGATACTTGACAACTTGTTACCTGGTACTTGACAACTTGATACTTGACACTAGACTTGGTACTTGTTACATGACACTAGACTTGAGACTTGTCACTTGAGGTTAGATATCCTTACAGGTTCACTTGTCACTTGTTTCGCCATTAGTATTTGTTATCCAGCCTGTTCACTTGAGTTGTCCTCCTGGCTAGCTAGTTCTTGAATTTTCCGTACTTGTTATTTCTCTGTTAAATTCTTGATTCCAATTTCCCATTACTTGTACTCGTTTTTACTATTTGTTGCCCTAGCATGCACTAAGGGCATTTTCTCTTGTTCTTTCCTGTTTTTTCTTTTTATATTTATTAAGCAGACTTTGGAGACGAGCTACCCGCTAGAATTGGTGAGCAAAGATTCTAGCTTTCAAGTGGAGGCAAGGACTTGTTCAGATTAATTGTTTTCTTGAATTATTTATTCTTGCTACTTAAGACTTGTAACGGGCTGATGTTCCTGAGTTTTACCATTTGTTCCAGACTTGAAAACCATTTGAATATTATTATTGTTTCAATTGTTTTCTGTTGTTTAATAAATTATCATGCATGCTTGGTTATATATAAATCTTGTTATATTCTCGTTATGTTGCTGAGTCGATCCTACAGCTTATGGATGATGTTAAAATCATTCGCTGGGCTTCGTCACATGCTCGTATTCCATGTTTTTGGGAAGCGGGGCGTGACAAGGTTTTTAGTGGTATCAGAGCTCAGGTTTGGCTAATGTGTTAGTTTGGCTAATACATTAGACAGGCTTGACTCAGTCAGAATTAACTCAACATTAAACAGGCCATGCAACCACATGAATAATTTGATAATCAACTCGATCTGGACACAAGTCTTATCCCATTCATTTTGATCCCTTCATATTCAATTCTTTGATTCATTGCTTCCTCTCATCTCTTGCAGTCATCCTGATTTGTTAATTCCTTATTGGGTACAATTTATTATTCCGTACCCATATTCTTTTGATTCCGGTGCAAGCAATCTCTTATTTTCTACTTGCCTCGTTGAACCCTCCTTATTCCAGTTTGTCTTTCGCTTATTGCTCTTCGTGCCTTGCATTCATCTTCAATTATTGACTCACTTTGAGTACCATGCTAGTTATTTCTTCCCTGCTATATTCTCTTCAATTCCGATTTTATCCCTCGTCCTTCTTCCTTCGCATTCAATTCCTTAATTTTCTCTTGTTCCTTCTAGTCATCCTCCTATTTAACTCCTTATTGGATGTAGCTTCATTTTTCTCCTACTTATTTTTCTCTTTATAATTATTTTTCCGAATACTTCCTATGTTTCGATTATTAATTGTTATATTTATTTTCGATCTCCTATAATTAAAAAAAACGTTTCTCAACAAAGATTTTGTTATTCCGAACAATGGTGTATTCTAACTTCACTTTTCATTTTTGATCGACTATATATTTCTACTGGATTATTTTAGTAAGACAAATTCTTCTTTTTGTTAGATAATGCTATTATTACTACTACTATTATTATATTTGCTATTATTTTCATTATCATTACTAGTATTATTATTATGGTTACTACTGTTGATGTTCTTATTGTTGTTTTCATTATTTTATTGTTATTGTTGATATTAAATTACTTCTACAAAAAAATGTTGGGAACAAACTATATCTTGTCTTGCATTATTATTTTTACTAGTGTTGTTGATATTTTAATATTATTGCTACTACTATTATTATTATTATTATCATTCTTTCTGCGATTTGTGTTATTATTACTGTTATGATCATTGTTATTATCATTGTTATTCTTATTGTTATTAGTATCGATATTTTATTTGTACTATTATTTTTATCGTTACTATGATTATTATTATTAATTTGTTTTGAGCCTGAGTATACTCAATTTTATATACATTTCACTACTTCGGTGCAACCTAATGTCGAGACGGCAAATATGCAACTCGATGTCAATGGAGGCAAATTACAACTGGATATCGGCGAGGCAAAATGTGCAGCCGAATATCCGGACGGCAACCTGCAACCTGATGTCGTGAAGGCAAACATGCAACTTGATGTTTGGAGGCAAGATTTTATACCTATTGCTAATTGATATTTCAAGACTCGTTACTTATATAAATAAACTGATGGTAAAGGAATATTTTCGTTATTATTGGTATTATTATTATCATTGTCGTTTCAATTGATGTTATTATTATTGATTTCATCGCCTTTATTACTGTTATTATTTTTATTATTATTACTGTTACTTTATTGATATTATTATTATTATTGCTATTATCATATTATTTATTATCATTATTGATATTATTTTTAATGCTATCATCATCATTATTATTATTGCATTATTTTCATGAGTGTGTTGAATTCTATTATGTCAAGTATGTGTTATCGTTATTATTAGTATTGTTGATATTTTTATTATGTTATTATTACTTGTATGATTATGATGATTTTGATTTCTGTTATTATCATTGTTATTATTATTATTTTGTTACTGTTATTACTAATTTTTTATTTATTGTCATTGTTATATTTATTCTGTTCCTTGTATTCATCCCCATCCGTTGATTCACTAAATGGTTTGATTATTCCCGATCATTTCCCTATCTGATTTCAGTTCTGCCGACTTCTTATCTTACTTTATTATCTCGTTTGTTCTTTCCTTTTGATACCGTCTATTCTCTTTCATGCATTCCATTTGACATCGTTGTTATCCGCTCCCTTCTTATTTTGATGTTACCACCAAGTTGACTTTTCTTTGGATCCCTTGTTTGTTACCCTCCCCTAAATTGCTTTTACTCTGTCCTATGTACCGCCTAAGCAAATTTCGAGGACGAAATTTTTGTGTAAGGTGGGTAGGATTTGTAACTCCTGTTTCCCCGTATTTGTACTTTTATACTGCATTTTGCTCAATTGTACTCTTTCATCTATTTGAGATCCTGTATTTTATTTCAGTTCGAATAAAATCATTATTTTTTCCTCGACTCAATTTTTGGTCCTTTAATCGAATTCATTTGTGTGCACTTTGTGTCGTTCTTCATGAAGAATTGACTATTTCTCCTCATTTATCTTTTTAATCCCCCTTTTGATACATTTTGACCAATTCTCTTGTTGGGCCCTATTCGAAGCGGATACCCTAATACTCTAAAACCGAAACCCTATCTATTTAAACCCCTTAACCCTAACCCCTAACCCTAATCACTGTGCTACCCTAACAAACCCCCGCCGCTCTCGCCATTCCTTCCGTCTCCTTCTCCTTCGCATCACCCATACCCAATCCTAATCGTCGTCGGCTCCTCCATTCACCCCTAGCCACTTCTTCATCATCCCCACAACCACCTCGACCACCACCTACTCGACTCCCGCTCCTCGTCAACCTCCATAGAACCACCCATCGCCATCATCCTCCGCCATTACCCAACTCCCTTTCTCGAAGCCATCCCCCGCCATTAACCGTTCTCGCCATTCTCCACTACTCCGACCACCATCGCATCGCCGAATCCCATCTCCTCATCGCCTCGCCTCGCCCATCCACCAACGCCAACGCCCAGATCAATCCCCACTCCCCTCCTTTATTTCGAGCCCAAGAACAGGGGGGTCGGTCCTCGCCACACCACCCAGCTCGACGTTGCGCTGTTGATTCCGCCATCGCCATCCTCCCTGTCGTCGAAGACCCCGCCGTCGCCTTCCCCCTCCCCCGCGCTCTGTTCGTCGAAGAAGAGAACGAAGAAGAAGGAACAGTAGTTGGGCAGGAATCGATCCCAACCCTTGGATCCATCAAGATTCGTGCCAAACAAATCTCTCCGATCGGTGTTTCGTGTTCGGTCGCATCGGATCAGACTTGAGTGTTCGCTGTTCTGGGCTTGGATCCGGTGTGCGGGAGTGTTTCGATTGGTCATTTTGGTGTTTTGCTATTTTGGCGTAGCAGATCCCAAGTCGCCGTATGCTGTTCTGGGCTGATCCGGTGTGGGGGAAAACTCGATCTACGGTTGATTTTTACACGTGCTTTTGGGAGACTTCGCCCGGGAATTTTTGATCCCATTTTCTTCAACAATCGGATCTATTCGTCGTCAATCAAGGCAAGTATTCCTCTTGTACACTTTTTTATTTCTAGTACAAGCATCCCTTGAAAAATACCACGAATAGTTAGAATTGTGACTCCTCCTTGATTATCGTTGTTGATCAAATAATAACCCTCATAAATTTCATAATTCTAAGAGTCACAAAAATTTCCCTGTGTTAAATTATAAGTACTTGGACTCTTTTACTCCTTGAACACATGAACACATGAGATTAAGGAGCCCTAAATTTGTATACACATGGTATATTTTGTATTTGATGAACTTGCAACCATTTGACTTGGAAAATAATTATTACTTGTTGTTTGGACCACCAATATCATGTATTTCTAACACACAATAACTTAGACGCCTAATAACAAATTTCCATGAAATCTATACTAGTAAGTTATTCCCACATGTTGCTGTCCTGAATCTTCTTTTGCTGTTTCGACCCATTTAACATTAGAATCTGAACCCGAGAACTGAATAGTAATTGTAGCCCTGGATGTCTAAATGTCGTTAGACTCCGAAATTTTTGAATTTGGAGTTACGGTCTAGGAGTTATTGTAGTTTTACTGCAGCTGTGTCGGTAGGCACAGATTCGCACAAACTGTTGTACACCTTTACTTTGCAAATAAATTTAGTTATGTAAACAGCAAGCGTTGGACATGAAATTTCATACGTAGTTGCTGGACACCTAATAGGACATCCCCAATTTTTCTTAGAATTAATTTATAACATTTCACACATTTGCATGCTTGCTTGATAAGAATTAATAAAAGTAACAAGCCGGGGTTATGGGAAAGACTATATAGTGGACAATATAGGTAAGTGTACTTGGAAGGGGGCCCGTGTTTCCCAATTACTTGGTTCATGAACTTGTTGTATCTTGATCGATTCATGGAGTCAGTTACTTGGCTCATGAACTTGTTTGATTCATGAACCCATTGTGCGGTTCTTGAACTTGTTAGTGGATTCGCGAACTTGCTTTCGTGATCTTGTTGTTTATTTTCCGATTCATGAACCATGACTTGCTTGATACTTGATACTTGAGTACGCCGCCCTATAAAATCCATTACTAGGTCTAAACGAAATTGTTTTGACTGTAGCAACCATGTAGTAAAAAGATGGATGCATGAAGTGCTACCTAGATAGTAATAACTATAAGACTTGAACATGAAACATGCTTACACGATTCTTGACTACTTGATACCTGGAACTTGACACATGAAACCCGATACATGAAACTTGAACTGGATACATGTTACTTGATACTTGATAACTTGTTACCTGATACTTGACAACTTGTTACCTGGTACTTGACAACTTGATACTTGACACTAGACTTGGCACTTGTTACATGACACTAGACTTGAGACTTGTCACTTGAGGTTAGATATCCCTACAGGTTCACTTTTCACTTGTTTCGCCATTAGTATTTGTTATCCAGCCTGTTCACTTGAGTTGTCCTTCTGGCTAGCTAGTTCTTGAATTTTCCGTACTTGTTATATCTCTGTTACATTCTTGATTCCAATTCCCCATTACTTGTACTCGTTTTTACCATTTGTGGCCCTAGCTTGCACTTAGAGCATTTTCTCTTGTTCTTCCTTGTTTTTCCTTTTTATATTTATTAAGTAGACTTTGGAGACGAGCTACCCGCTGGAATTGGTGAGCAAAGGTTCTAGCTTTCAAGTGGAGGCAGGACTTGTTCAGATTAATTGTTTTTCTTGAATTATTTATTCTTGCTACTTAAGACTTGTAACGGGCTGATGTTCCCGAGTTTTACCATTTGTTCCAGACTTGAAAACCATTTGAATATTATTATTGTTTCAATTGTTTTCTGTTGTTTAATAAATTATTCATGCATGCTTGGTTATATATAAATCTTGTTATATTCTCGTTATGATGCTGAGTCGATCCTACAGCTTATGGATGATGTTAAAATCATTCGCTGGGCTTCATCACGTGCTCGTATTCCATGTTTTTGGGAAGCGGGGCGTGACATATGTGTAGGTATAATTATCCATATTAAATAAAATCCTAAACCACTAAACTAAACCCTAAACCACCACTAAAACTAAGGGCTTGTTTTGGGGGTATGGTCACCTCCACCCTCTCCCTCACCCCCCTCTCACCCCGCGAGTCGGCCAGCTTCTCTCCCCTCCATATTTAAACCCCCCAAATGCAAATCTATCACCTCCTTCATCATTTCTAACCATCAAAACTTTCTCTTTCAAAATCCAACTCTTTCCCATTTCTAGCATTCTTGAACTTCATAAACAAAAAAAAGAACAGAGAAAGAAGAGAACTTTTCTTCATCTAAGCTTAGGTGGAGAAGGGGTAGAAGCAAGGAGCTAGGAGGAGGAGCCATTAAAGCTAGAAAGAAGAATTTGTGAGGAAATCATTAGTAAACATCAAAGTAGGTGACTTTCTCAACTCTATGCAAGTTTGTAATTTTGGGATATGTTTTGCTACCTTAATAAAGTTCAATCGTGTTGCTGGTTCGGGGATAAAATTTCTGCTCTGTGAGTTTAACATGCTTGACTTATAAAAATAATAACTTTGTGTCTTGATGAAATTTGAAACTAAAATTTTTACAGTAGTTTCCTAAGTCAATATGGAACATTTACACTAAGTTTCGTAATTTTCGAACGAGAATTGTTATCTTTTTAAAATGCAACTTACAGCTGTGGTAAAGAAGCAGTGTTGTTGTTGTGTGGTAATTTTTATCTACTTCAAAATATCATATCTTCCTATATACTTGGAGTTTTGAGCTAATCTTTGGATATGTAGTGCTCCTATGTGTCTAGCACATTCCTGTAAAGTTTTATAGACTTTTGAGTTCATTTGATATTTTAAATGAGTTTATTGGTGTAATTGGTTGATAATTTCATATGATCTGGAAGTTTTACATACTCATCAGTTATGGTTATTTTTCTTATCTGAAATGAATTATTTTGAGAAAATTTTCAACTGCGATATTGTAGTAGACTTAAAGAAATTTCTAAAGAACTTAATAACATAGGGTTTCATTAAGTATTTGATTTATGGTGAATTATCCTAAACTGCATAGATCACAGGTTGATAGTAGCTTGCTGTTTGATTTTAATATATGTGTGCATCATACCAGGGCTTTAGAATTGACTCAGCACGGTGTTTATTCTGACCCTTGAGTGGTGTTTGATCATGTTAGAGCTGTGCTTATTGCACCTAATGTGTCACGCCCCGCCTCCCGAAAGGAATACGGAATACGAGTACGCGACAAAAGCCCAGTGAATGATTTTCATCATCCATAGCTGTTCAAGAATCTTTACAACATATCATAGGAATAATCAGAGTCGGAAGCAAAAGTATCAACCAACATGCATATATGAACCAAAATACCAACAAGAATACTTGAAATAAAATATATTAATCTCAAATAGTCATGATCTGAATAAGTCAATATCCTGGGTCACATTGTACAAATACAAATAAATCCAAGTACAAGATACAATATTGTTCAAGCAACTACAAAAATAATAATAACAAGATCCAGCACTAATACTTCATGTCACCGATACCATCTGGAACATGTTCTCCAAAATCTGCAATTCAACAATTGCAGGGAAGAGGAAAAGAGAAAACAAGTACCCGTCAATTGCAAGTTATGGGCTGCTTGTAATGAAGGATACAAGTACATGGGGAAAACTAACTAACAAATAACATGGTATAAGCTTGATGTCAAAATATAACAACTAGTATGGTAAGGTGATCAAGTATCATGTAGCATATATCAAGAGTCAAGTAAACAAGTATTATGTAAACAAACATCAAGTGGCAAGTATCGTGTAATCATGTATCAAGTGTCATGTTTCAAGTCTCATGCAAACAAGTCTCATGTATCATGTAGTCAAGTGGCAAGCAAGCATGTATCATGTTCAAGTATCATGTTCGAGTCTTATAGTTATCACTATCTAGGTAGCACTTCATGCAGCCCACCTTACATGGTTGCTACAACAAACAGTTTCGCTTTAGATTTTATAGTAGACCATAGAGGGCAGTGTACTCAGGGATCAGAACAGAAACAGGTTCATGAATCAAACAGGTACACGAATCATCCGATTCATGCATCAACAGGTTCATGAATCAACAGGTACGCAACCAATAGGTCCGTGCATCAACAAATAACAGGTACACGACCAACAGGTCCGTGCATCAACAGGTAACAGGTACATGAACCAACAGGTCTATGCATCAACAGGTATCAGGTACATGAACCAACAGGTCCATGCATCAACAAATAACAGGTACATGAATCAATAGTCCATGCATCAACAGGTTCATGTATCAACATGAATCAAAATGGGAAATACGGGCCTCCTTCCGAGTACACGTTTCTAAATTATCCACTATTAGATCTTTCCCTTAAACCCCGATTTGGCTATTTATTATTATTATCAAACAAGCATGTATGCATCACAAACAGGTCAAGAATAACTTAGCATGATCATATAACAGGTTCAGGTTGTAAGATAAACATGTACGGGTAATAGGTAACACACAAAAGAATGAAATAACCAAATCTCAAGTTCAGGATAGCAAGACAGTGATTCTCAGTGTTACAAATATGCAAATCTGAATCCGTCGAAATATCTAGAAAATAGACTTCCAACCGAATCCAGCGAATACAAATAAGTCATATAGAGTTTAACAAAATCATAACTCAAAACTGATTTGAATCCAGATAACACGTTCAGCCAATAATCAGGAAATCGAATTCAACAGCCGGAAAACAGCATGAAAACACATTAAATAAATCCACGAAAAATATGGGGTATTCTCCTATATGTCTAGTATCAGGATATAAAGTTTCATAATTTTCCAATAAAATTAGTTCAGTCAACAAAAATAAGAAAACGTCGATAAATAACAGTCAGGTAAATCTGGAATTCCCAACACTGCTGTACGAAAACTGTAATATCTCGCAACCAGTGAAACGTAATCCAAATCAGTCAAAGGGAGATGAAAATTGATAGAAAAAGATAACTTTCATATTTCACAAATATTTTTCATACAGTAAAAGGAATCAGGGTGAAAATACGATTCTTTACAAAACAGCGAGCAAAATACAGCAAGTACAGTCTTTATAAACAAACATGAAATGACATATAAAACTCATCAATAAAATTAGCCAAAATTCTGGGTAAGCCCTAAATAAGTATAGAAAAACTGACCAAAGTTCTAGATCAAAATAATATGTGGAGCACAAGTGTCAAAATGAATAAGTCATCAAAATCACCAAGAAGCGAAATCTGGAAAAGATCTACACCTCTGTAGTAAAAGTCATATCTCACACATACGAAAACGAAATCGTCCAAGGTCAGAGGGGTTGGAAAGAAGACAAATTTCTCTATAAATCATTTTTTATATTGAAATTAAGATACTGACCTTAATATGGTATAAATTACTGACCAAGATAGATCATCGACAAAACACAAAATTTCCTCAAAACCAAGATCAACATAGATCCAATGAAACTTGACCGAAACATAACTAAACATGAATTAGAGTCTACTAAGTGTCCAAATAACATGAAATAGGGTATATAACATGTCCACAACAAGTATCTCACATGGATCTCACAAGCACACGAGTTCTCATAATTGATTCACATAAACATCATATCAAGAACGGGCGAAATCTAGATTGTTTCATGTCAAATTTTGTGTCGTGAGTCAACTATGGTCAAAGCACAATAGAGACAATACTCATCACTACTTGTCTCTAGAACCCAACAACACTACAAGCTGAATTTATGACTTGTATCATACAAAGGAATTTGAGTACAAGTTACTTGTCTGAGAGACGATGAAAACAACGAAGCCAAAAGCAGAATAACGAGAATGGATTCCCGGGACACAAACACAAACACAAACACAAACACAAACACAAACACAACGAACGGATCACGAACCAATCACGAACTAGATGAAGACGATCGAAATCACAAACACAATCGGACGGCTGAGATCAACGATCAAGATCAAGATAATCGGATTAGATCAGACGGTCAGATTTCTCTGATGGTGTAGATAATGATGAAGATCAAGATCGATCGATCGAACGGCTGCGATCAAAGGAAATTGATGATCATCATGATCGTGATGATCATCATGATCTTGACGATCAAGAAGAGATTGGACGGCTAGGATCTAATCGAATGATCAAGAGGAGATCGACGGTCCAGGAATCAAATAGCTGATGATCATGATCCAACGGACGGTCCACGTCAAAGCAAATCAAGAACTCCACAAAGATGATGATCAGTCAAGAGAATCAACGGCCCACAATCAAAGCCATGATCACAACACATCAAAACAGAGCAATGGGGGAAAGTTGCTCTACGACACTGGACGGCGGCCATGGCGACGACAAATGGCTGGGACACAGCGGCAGCGCACTGGCTAGAGGCAGCACCGACGAGGGCGGCACAGCTGGCTGTGTTGTAGTCTCTGTGGCTGTCTGCAGCAGCCTCGATGGGAGACGATAGGAGGGAGAGCAACGGAGGTGCAAGCACGCGGCACACAGGGCAGTTCCGACGTCGTCGAGGGGCTATTGACGTGCGGCTGGCGAGGAGGAGGATCACCGGGGTGCACACAGGCTGCGCTGTCGCAGAGCGCCGGGGAGAGGGACCAGGGAGAGAGGGATAGTTCGCTGCTGCAGTCGAGGCAGTGGGTCGACGCGGCAGGAAGAAGGGTACTGGAGGTCGGGGGATAGTGCAGGAGGCTAGGTGGATCGGTTGGTGGTCGGGGGTGCAAGGGAACAGGGTCGAAGAGGATCGGGAGGCACCTGGTGGAGTCGGTAGAGGACGGGAGAGGGAAGGAGCAGGGACACGGGGGTTGAGCGGGAGATGGGAGAGGGAAGATGAAGCGGCGGAAGGGAGGAGACGAACAGGCGCAGAGAGCGGGTTTATATAGTAGGGAAAGTTTTATGGTTAGGTGTAGGTGATAGACGGCTGAAGGGGAATTAGGGGTTTCGGGTTTGGGTTAGGCTGTTAACGGGTTGGGTAGTTAGGTGGGTATGGGTTTTAGGAGTAATAGGGTTTGAAAATAGGATAATGGGTTATTGGTGGGTTTGGGGTTTTATTAAATGGTTATTGGGGTTATTGGGTTTTGGGCTTAAAAATCCATTAGGGAAAAAATATGGTTTTAAAAATAGGATTTTATAGAAAAACTAATAATAATACTAAAACAATAACAGTAATAAGAAAATTTATGATGAAAATAATAACAGTAATAATAATAGAAACCCAGGTAATAACAACAACAATAAGATTTGTATTATAATATAAAGAAAATAGTTGCAATTACAATTATTGATCAAAAATAGATTTTAATAGAAGGTCCAACACTACATTTTAAGAAAAAGAATTTTGAAAGCAGGAAAATAATTTATTAAAATTTAAAATATCAAAAATACATAGAAAATATGGATTTTGAAAAATAGGGGTTACAAATCCTACCCACCTTACAAAAAGATTTCGTCCTCAAAATTTTCTTTAGGCAGTACATAGGATAAGGCAAAAGCAAACTGGGGGAAGGGTAACAAAGCAGAGGGCTGATGGGGAAGGAACAAAGCAAAGACAACACCAGAAAAAGAAGGAAGATGGATAACAATGGGGTCAAATGGAATGCAAGAATGAGAATACGCAGTATCAAAAGGAAAGAAACAACAAGACAACAAAGCAGATAAGGAGTAGGTAAAACTGAAATCAAAGGGAGAAAGGACAGGGAAAAAAAATTGAATCAAACAATGAATGGGTGCATAATGGCAAGATGGAATGCGAGAAAGAAGAAAACGGTATCAAAAGGAGAGAAACAGCACAAGATAACAAAAGAAGATAGGAAGTAGGTAGAACCGGAATCAGAGAGAGAAAAGACAGGAAAGAATTGAATCAAATAATAAATAGGTGCATGATGGCAAAATGGAATGCAAGAAAGAAGTAATCAGTATCAAAATGAAAAAGAAACAACACAAGACTTGCAAGATAAAAAGCAAAGAAACGAGGAAATAGATAGAGCTGGAATAGAAGAAAGGATGGACAAGGAAGAGATGAATCAAGCAATGAAAAAAGTCAACGGATGAGAACAAATGCAAGAGATAGGGGAAAGCAAACAATACAAGGAAGTAGAAGCAACAATAGGATCCTGGGACCTGTGGGTTATGGGCCCACACGCTTCTACTGCGCCACTCGGATCGGGAAGACTCTGCCAATAGCATCCATCGATGCCGACTGACGGACCAAGCAAGAAAGAAAAGAATGGATAACACGAGAATCAAGGAATATGGGTATGAAAAGAAATGAATTCATACCCAAGAAGAAATCAATCAAAGAGAACGACAGAAAGAGATGAAAGAATCAAGGAATCAAAGAATTGAATAAGAAGGGATCAAAATGAAAGGAATAAGACTAGTATCCAGATCAATGTTAAGGGGAACGAGCGACGTGGTTTTGTCTATTAATTCTTGGGGTCTAGTGATAAGAACGGAAGGTTCTCCAGTCAGAAGTAGGGAATGGTCCCTGCGAATCTGTCAAGTTCTATGTTGTTCTGTACGGTCAGGGAGCTAGAGTAAGACCCTAAAGGGTGTGTTAGACTCTAGGTGTCTCGGTGAGCAGAGTTACCGCAGGGCCACCTTTATGCTTGTGGCAACTTTTGGGTGAGGTCTGGAGCAGTGGGACTGTGGGGACCGGGCGTAGTGAAAAAGGGGACACCACTACTGACTGTAGAAGCAGAATTGGACCAAACAACTATAACCTCATCAGTCACTAGATGAATGTCAGAAACGGAAAAGAGACAAGAGTAGGATGCATGGCGAGGGATCGAACCCTACAATCAGGAGGAAGCAATCTTGATTTGGGAAGTATGTAATATGGGATGCATACGCTTCCAAATCAAGTGTGCATTAGAGTACGAGCATTGTGTGCATTTTTAGAACTGTGCATTAGATTCTAGGTTATGGCATTTACTCACACTTGTGTTCTGATTGCACATTTTTTTTTCTCTTACATCAATATTTTTGTCGTTCAGTTGGGGAGTTGCTGGTTTATCAGCATGGCGTCAATTGCATTCAACTGACGTGCCCATTGTTGGTTAATGTTGGACTAGCAGATCGTGGGAGCTGGAGGCTCTCAAACCAGGTGAAGCATCCAAGTGGAGTGGCATTGTCCAAATTCATTGTAAAGTTTTGTTGCAATAATTTTTGTACCCTTTGGACATTGTAGCAACATTTATCGAAATAAAAGTTTTTAATTTCCTTTACCTTTCTATGTTATGTACTATTTGAAGTAAGATTCTTGATTGTGTTATGAATTTCCAGTTTTGGAAATTTGGGGCGCTACAGAGTTGGTATCAAAGCCGACTTCAAATTATAGTCTAACACAACAGGAAATTGAACTTGGATGCCCGAGTAGAGTCGAGTCTAGTGCAGATATAAGATTATCGTAATTCATACTGTTGCACTTTACAACTTTTTATGATTTTCTATATCTGTACTAATTCCTGTATTTTTCTCCTTGCGGGATGGCTGATGGTGATGCACCTTTTGGGAACGGGTGGGTGGAGGAGGTGGACATGTTAGATGAAGAAGAACCAATGATGGAGGGAGAGGAGCCCCCAGTTGTGGCGAGCTCGGAGCCCATGGTAGCTGCATAATCGGAAGAAGGGGAGTTCCCCCATGCGGAGAACGACCCCAGAACTGATCAGCTTCCACCGCCACCACCTCCCCAGCCTACTGCAATCCATCGCACTTTCGACCAAGTGCTCCAGGAATTGGCAACCTACAAATGTAGCCATGACATCTTGGAAGAGAGACTTTGAGGCTAGTGCACTTCAGCAGCTCACCACCAGCAGGGCGGTGGCAAAACTTAGAAGGTTCAAAACCAGGACCACCCGAAGGATTAGGCAAATGAAGGCCATCTATCGGAATAGGCTTGCGAGCCTCGAGTGGGGGTAGGAAGTGCTGTGGGACCAAGTGACCCAGCTGATGACCCAGCTGGGACAACATCTAAGGGCAGTTGACTCAGTAGGGGATGGCTAGTAGGAATAGTTGTAGGTGCGTATTTTGACTATATTTTTTTCTGTGTTTTGTGGACATTAATATTTTGTAAGACTATTTAAGACTATTATGTACAAATCAATGAAATCTAAGTGTTGGGTTTGCCTAAATAGTGGTGTTATAATATTATTGTTGGATGCCATTTTTCTTTTCTTTGCTTTTCTCACAACACCATAGTAAGGCACCTATGTGATTCTTTTTCAACCATGCATCAGATGTCGGGAAAGACAAGGAGTGGGCGCAGCGGTCGGTCTGAAGCCGAGGGCAGTGGGGCCAATGGAATCGGCCTCAAATTTCAAAACAGAGTTTGCCCGTGTCTATCAAATGATGGGGGTGTTTATGGAAGCAAGTAAGACTTTCATGCCTTAACAGGGTGTGTAGGGAAGGAACCCAGAGAACGCAATGATTGACCTAGTCAAGATGGTAGAGTCCTTTAAAAGGATGAAGTCAGCCATCTTTGAAGGACAAGCAGATCCCACAGAAGCCGAAAAATGGACAAGACAAGTGGAAATCGTCTTCGAAGTGCTTGAACCCTGAAGGAAAGCAAAGTTAAGTTAGCGACCATCCTTTTGGAAAAGGATGCGGGGGTTTGGTGGCAATCCATCAAACGTAGCTTGGGAAATGGGCTTGTAATATGGGAGGACTTCCTGGAGGAGTTCAGGCAACATTATTTCCCTCTCGATGTTCAGGAAGAGACGACTTGAGGCAGGGAAGTCTGTCAGTTCGGTAGTATGAGATGAAATTTACCTAGTTATCTCGGTATGCTCCAGAGATGGTGCATGACTAAGTAAAGAAGGCAAAAATATTTGAGGAAGGTTTAAGGCCTGACATTGAGGTCAAGAATGGTGCCACTTTGTATTTGGAGGTTTGACAAACTAGTTCGTCGGGTAGTTGCCACGGAGATGGACATGAATCAGAATCAGTTGTCATAAGGGAAGGCAGGAAGCTGGAATAAAGGGAAAAGGCCAGTTCCAGACTCAAACTTCAAGAAGCAAGGCAAGGGAGCGAAGTTCCAGAAGCCCAATGATAGACATGAACTTTGAAGCTGTTTTATTTGTAGGGAGCTAGGACATTTTAAGGATCAATGCTTAAAGAACAACTTGCAGACCTGCCCACTTACATTCTTCAATTGTGGGAAGGTGAGGCACATCATATCCAACTTTCCCGAACTTCAGAAAGGCAATAGTGGACCGACTTAAAGAGCAAATGACTAGGGGAAGAAGCCACTCCGTCAAGGACGTGTCTTTGCCCTAGCCGAGGAGGATGCAGAGGGAAATGAAGATGTTATAATTGGTATGAGAAATGAAATGTAAGTTGTTTAGTATACTTTGAACTGTGTAAAGAAGTTAATGAAGGTTGTAAGCTTTTGTAACAGGATGGTTAAGTATTAATGGAATCCAAGCCAGTGTTTTGTTCGATAATGGGTCATCTCACACTTTTGTGTCTAAATCTTTTTCTGAGATGTTGAAATGCACGCATCCGGCTACTCCTGATTTGGCATTGGAGATAGCTACACCATCAAGAGCTACTCTAACCTGCAGTGTGTGTTATAAAGACTTAAAGATTCTGATCGGAGGCAAAACCCTAAATGTGGATCTGTTGGAGCTGGGATTTGTGGGAACAGACGTGGTAGTCGGGATGGATTGGATGTCAAGGTATAAGGCGACCATAGACTATAAGGAAAGGAAGGTGACCATGATGATGTCTGAAGGACTGGAAATTGTGTTTCAAGGCAAGAAGAAGATAGGAAAGGTTCTAGCCGCTATAGCTAGAATGAAGGTATCAGAGGAGGTCAAGAACATACCCGTTGTACGAGACTTTCAACTCATATTTTTGGAGGAGTTACCAAGACTACCTCTACACAGAGATGTGGAGTTTAGCATCATTATTCAACCAAGCAGTGCGCCAGTGTCAAAAGCGTTGAATCAGATGACACCAGTAGAACAGAATGAAGTCAAGCAGCAGATTGAGGAGCTACTCAGAAGGGATTTATCAGGCCTAGTGCTTTATACTGGGGAGCACCAGTGCTACTGGTCAAGAAGAAAGATGGTTCGGCAAGGATGTGTATTGACTATCGGGAATTGAATAAGGTCACGGTTCGGAACGAGTACCTAATTCTCAGGATCGAGGACTTGTTCGATCAGCTTCAGGGAGCAGCTGTGTTCTCAAAGATCGATCTACGATCAGGCTACCATCAAGTCCATGTCAAAGAGGAGGATGTACCAAAAACCACTTTCAGGACTCGACATGGTTACTATGAGTTCTTGGTGATGCCATTCAGAGTGACCAATGCTCCAGCAATTTTTATGGATATGATGAATCGGATCGTAAGACATCATCGACTCGTTTGTTGTGGTCTTCATAGATGATATTTTTATGTACTCAAGGACAAAGGTAGAGCATGCCAGGCACTTGACTGCAGTACTGAGCAAGCTATAGGAGCACCAGTTGTATGTGAAGTTGTCCAAGTGTGAAATCTAGATTACAAAAGTTGCATTCCTTTGCCATGTCTTTTCTATTGAGGGAGTGGCCACTGATCCACACAAGTGAGGCGGTGAAGGATTGGCCTAAACCAAAAACAGTGAAAGAAATCAGAAGCTTTCTAGGGCTGACCGGATACTACAGTAAGTTAATCTAGGATTATGCAAAGAAAACAGTACCTCTCACGACATTAAAAAAGAAGAACAAGAACTTTGGGTGGACTAAGAAATGCGAGGAAGGCTTCCAAGAGTTGAAGAATCAATTGATTTCAGCACCGATTTTGGTTTTGCCTCAAGCAGACAAAAGGTACGTACTCTACAGTGATGCTTCGCATTGGGGATTTAGGTGCGTCCTGATGCAAGAAGGAAGAGTAATAGCCTACGGATCAAGGCAACTCCGAACACACGAGAAGAACTATCCCACACATGATTTGGAGCTAGTTACAATAATTTTTGCCTTGAAGATATGGCAACATTATATCTACTTAGCGAAGGTGGAATTGTATACATATCACAAGAGCCTGAAGTACATATACCAGCAAAAGGATTTGAATCTACGGCAGAGGTGATCGTTGAAAGTCTTGGAGGATATCAGCCCAGAAATTTTATACCATCCAGGGAAGGCCATTGTGGCAGCGGATGCACTTAGTAGGAAAATGAGTATATTAACATTGATAGAAACCAAGAAGGAGTTAGAGGATGAAATTAAGCAGGCCGGTATCGAGGTCATTACTCAAGGTCATTGTGCAATTTTAGCTCGATTGGAGTTACAACCAAGTCTGAAGGAACAAATCAAGGGTAACGCCCCGAATCCCAAATACAACTGAATTCGAGAGTTCTACAGGATCTTTCCACTTCATTTAGTACAATTTTACAAGGAAATTTGAACTTTTCACTTTACATCAGAGTTTACATAAAACTTTACACTTTACATTGCACAGCGGAAGTAAAATTTACAACAATTAAATAAATGTACAACAACATTGTATAATCTTTAAGCATCTGTTCCTCTTTAATCTTTATCATGTCACTTACCTGCATATACGACTGTGGGTATATCAGTTTATTCAACCGACGAACATTATACACGGCCATGCTCTCCATGTCGGAAATAGTATAACTTATTTTCCATATTTAACAATCACAAACTTGTCACATATCAAACTAAAGGGAATACCCTAATGATGTCATGTTGTGATTGTGCACTTAGTCCTTAATGCAGTTATTTATGTTACATGACACTAATGTGCACTTGTTCAGATTCTATGCATTCCATACTACATAGGTCCGAGGGCAAGCCCTTAATCGTTCTTCATCTTTGTAGGGTTCAATCCCTCGCCATGACTTAATTTACTACTGTAACTACGGTAAGTATCCTAGATGTTTTCTGACCTACGAACTCATGTCTAGGCGCCCTGGAGGGAATCCCATCGCACTGACAAATGACTCATCATGCAGGCATCCTGTGGTAATTTAGCTCCTACCATAGACATGACACCACCCGTAGTTTTCAAACATCCCACGAGCGTCGCCACCGGGACGGTACTCTGGAGCAGTATCCTCGCCCTGACTCATCATGGGACATCCTGGGATACGCTCTCGTCGCTGATCCAATGGCCCTCATACTCAATGTTTTTCTCTTACTTTCATCACGTCTTCACTATGTAACTAATCCTTAATTCTAATGAAATAGAATCATGAACAAAATCAAAGCACTAGAGTTAGCCTCTCCACTAAACCGGACTTATTCATTCATTCAAACATGACCAACCTTGGTCTTTCATTTCAAATTTCATTTCATTTCTTTCCAAATGCCAGGGGAGACTTAGCTACTCTTTTGTTTCAATTCCCATTCACAATTTCTAAGTTGAGTGTTTCAACTCATAAGTTCAAATGTTGAGTTGTCATACTTAAAAAATATTTCTTTTCCAATCATGATTGCTAAATCGTTCAATAGTCCATAATTATAAATTAAATTCAACTATTCATCATGTAACTCATGAAATATTATTTTCACATTAAAAACCACATCACTAGTTATTTAATCAAAGATGAATATTTATACATTATGAATTGTCACACCATTCTCCATTGAGAATAATTCACATCACTAGTTATTTAATCAAAGATGAATATTTATACATCATGAATTGTCACACCATTCTCCATTGAGAATAATTCACATCACTAGTTATTTAATCAAAGATGAATATTTATACATCATGAATTGTCACACCATTCTCCATTGAGAATAATTCACATCACTTCATATAGTTCCTTTTTATTTGTATTTCTTTTCTAATATTCCACTTTAAGTCTTTTGCAACTTACAACTTTATACAAATGCAAGTGTAGAACTTATAGTTCTAAATTATACTTTTATTCTCTAAACATACTCCACTTCATGTAAATAATTCTCAAATTATTTTTCATAAACTCCACATATTTTTAAAATAATAAATATATTTTTTCCATATTTTTTTTGATCATTAAAACACCCAAAAAAATGTTTTTCCCCTAATATAAACACACAGCCGATACCAAGAGTCAAACCAGCGACCACAGGGAACCCAACCGAAGGTACAAGCCACTAGGCCAAATGCTTCACGCGCTTATAAGAGAGGGCAAGAGCATCAAGTGCTCTCGGCCAACTGATTTATTTTAAAAGTGTTCGGAACAAAAGAATGGTGTCAACGGGATTCGATCCCTCAACCTTGGAGAATACCTACATATATACTGTAGCGATTAAGAGTGATCCGACCACTCGAGCTATGGGCTCGGGTTGTCACTAGTATAATTCGAATTTCATTTAAATCAATGCTCTCTGTTATTTAAAATACATCGATGTTCATCAACATCTTACTTCAGTTTGCTCTTACTAATATACTGTAAAAATTCCAGATTAATCATTTCCATTATGAATTCTACTCCAGTATATGAAAATAATTTTCTTAATGATTAAACCTATTTTCCCCCAATAATTAACACATTTCTACCATACAATTTGGTTAATTTGATATACTCATACTAATGCATTCTTTTTCGACATTTTAATTTCACTAAGCTCTACATCAATTTTCTGCTCTTATTCATTTCACAACCATAACAATTGCATCCTAATTCATTCGTTACAACGTCATAACAAATATTCCATCTTAGCACATAAAGCGACATTGTCAATCTACCAATTTGCACATAATTTTTAATGTTAATAATGAAGGTTTCTTTACACAATTCATAGCCATAAACATATCGCATACACTTGAATTTTAATAATAGAAATACATACAATTTGCATATCAACGATTCAATCAATTTAGATCATTTTTTCCATTAAATGTGCACTCTTATTAATCATTTTCATGCATCATTTTTCTAATTAAATCTAGCATGCATTCCTATTTAGAAATAGAAAAAATTTACCTACCTTAGTGAAGAAAGTACAACTAGCAACCTCCTAAACGAATGTCCTTGCCACGAGAGCGGTCCTCCTCCTAGATGCGCGCACCTAAGCTTCAAGAACACCAAAACCAAGAGCCTCCCCTTGTGATGCCGGCCTTCCTTCTTCTTGATGCAACCCCAACTTTTCCCACACACAAACTCAATCTTTTACTCACTAAATAAACTACTAGATGATGTATTTAGACTATAGGTTGGAGGAAATGATTTGCACAAGAATACTAGCCATAGGGGGGGGGGTATTTATACTAAAAATCTAGGAAAATGGATGGCTAAGATTGAAGGAGGAGTTAGGAACGAATGGCTATGATTTAAGGAGGAGTTATACTAACCACCCATAATCAAGTAACCACCACCACCATGATCCCACTCAAATTTTTGGTTTCCCTCCTAAAGCTCCAACCGGCCAATGCTAGGAAGGTGCACTTTGCACGTGTACGTGCAATGCACGTGCATGCAAATGCCTCCAAAAATTTGTACATTTTATATAAAAAAAATCTTTAAATTGTATTCTACATTACAAGTTGTATTTAAAATAAATTAGCTCATGGGCTTTAGTTTTGGGCCAAAAAAATAATAAATTAAATTAAATTTGGGCTTTTTAAAAGAAAGGCTTTTTGTCTATTTGAAAGAAGGCTTTGTATAAAATAATTAAAAGCACGTATTTAAAAATCTATACTCATCATAATAAAAATAATCACAAAAATTATTCCACATGCACACTACGTGCAAAATAAATAATTTTTCATTAAATGAAAAATCGGGGCATTACAGGGGCTCATGAAGGAGATACAGATATCCAAGCAATTAAGGAGCAAGTGAACGAAAGGTAACTTTCGGAGTTCGGTGTAAGAGAAGGATTACTGTGGTTTAGGAACAGATTGTGCGTACCAAAGGATGAGGATTTAAGGGAACAAATCATGAAGGAAGCGCACACCACTCTACTTGCAGTTCACCCAGGAAGTACAAAGATGTATCGGGATGTGAAACAATATTATTGGTGGACCGAAATGAAGTGGGATATAGCGATGTTTGTGGCCACATGTCTTACATGTGAGAAGATCAAAGCAGAGAATCAGAAGCCCAGAGATTACTACCGCCGCTACCCATTCCAGATTGGAAGTGGGAGAACGTCAGTATGGACTTCATCACGGGTTTACCCAGGATCCCTAAGGGTAACAACTCGATCTGGGTTATTGTAGATCGTCTGACGAAGTCTGCACATTTTCTTCCAGTGAAGATTACTTGGTCATTGGAGAAGTTGGCGGAAGTCTACATTGAGGGGATAGTGAAGCTACATGGGGTGCCCGTACTGATAGTCTCCGACGGAGATGCAATGTTCACTTCACGATTTTGGCAAAGTCTGCAAGCTGCTTTGAGAACCATGAATGATTTCTGTACAACTTTTCACCCGTAAACTGATGGACAAACTGAAAGAGTAAACATAATTCTAGAAGATATGTTGAGGGCGTGTGTCATGGACTTCGGAGGGAGCTGAGAGAAGTACTTAGCTTTGGTAGAATTTGCAAATAATAACATTTTCCAAGCTAGTATTGGTATGGCCCCATATGAAGCGTTTTATGAAAGGAAGTGTAGGACGCCCGTGTGCTTGTATGAAGTGGGAGAGAGGCAGATATTTGGACCTGAAATCGGAGAGCAGGCTTCAGAAAAGATTGAGCTGATCAGGAAGAGATTACTAATAGCACAGAGCAGACATAAAAGCTACGCCAACACCTGCCGAAGAGAACTGGAATTTGAAGAAGGCGACTCAGTGTTCTTGAAGTCTCACCCACCAAATGCATAATAAGATTCGGATGGGTAACAAGCTAGCCCCGAGATATATTGGACCATATAAAATTCTGAAGAGGATCGACAAGATGGCATACAAGTTAAAGCAACCCGTAAAATTAGCCCAAGTCAATGACGTATTCTATGTCTTGATGCTAAGGAAATATGTACCAGATCAGCGCCACCAATTGCCTGAGATTCCTGAGAATTTGCAGGTGGATCTTTCCTACAAGGAGCAACCCGTAAAGATCCTAGATCGTCAAGAGAAAGTGCTAAGAAATAAGGTCATTCCGATAGTCAAGATGATTTGGAGGAACTAGTTCGTGGAGGAAGCCACATGGGAGCCGGAGAGCCGAATGTTGGGCATACATTTGTGATTGTTTGCCACATGGGAGCCGGAGAGCCGGAGAAACAACCTTCCCTGGTTTTTTGGTGATTTTTTATCTTGTTCTCCCCACTAAGCGTAGTTTTGAGGACAGAACTATTCTAAGGAGGGAGTGATGTACGGTCCATAGAAAATACTAATAATTTTTTTTTATTTTATAAAAATATCCCTGTTTATATGCAAACTTTTCTCAAAATATTGGGCATACATTTGTGTTATGCATGTGAATATCTTTGTATGTATTGTATGAATGTATGAATACATATGTATGTGGATGTATGAGTCTATGTATGTATGTATAATTATCCATATTAAATAAAACCCTAGACCACTAAACTTATCCCTAAACCACCACTAAAACAATGGGCTTGTTTTGGGGGTATGGTCACCCCCACCCTCTCCCTCACCCCCCCTCTCACCCCCTAGCTGGCCAACTTCTCCCCCCTCTATATTTAAATCCCCCAAATGCAAATCTATTGTCTCATTCTTCATTTTTAACCTTAAAAACTTTATCCTTCAAAATCCTACTCTTTCCCATTTTCTAGCATTCTTGAACTTCAAAAAATAAAAGAGAATAGAGAAAGAAGAGAACTTTCTTCATCTAAGCTTAGGTGGAGAAGTGATAAAAGCAAGGAGCTAGGAGGAGGAGCCATTCAAGCTAGTAAGAAGAATTTGTAAGAAATCATCAACAAACATCAAAGTGAGTGACTTTCTCAACTTTATGCATGTGGGGTGTTTAATTATTTTTTGTGTGATGACAAAATTGCTATGTTTTGTCTTGCTAGATGGCTTGAATGAGATTTTTGTGTGTTCAACTTAAACTTTTAGTTTAAAAATGTTAATTGATATAAAAAGGTTCAATCTGTGAAGTTTTAACATGAGGTGATTAGAAATTCATAACTTTGTGATATGTTGGAATTTAGACTTTAAATTATATAGAAGCATCTTGATTGTTCCTCAATAGCTCCACCAAATTTTTTGAATTTTTGATGATTGTTGATATTTCAAAAAAAATCTATGTTGCTGCTGTTGTTGAATCATCTTGTTGTTCTGGGTTGAATGATCATGTCTGACGTATAAACTGTATATCTCCATGGTTAGTATGAGTTTGGAGCTAAAAATTTTACTATGGCTTCTCATGTATGTCTATAATGACTCTACAGAATTTCGTAATATTTGGATATGTTTTGCTATCTTAATAAAATTCAATCTTGTTGCTGGTTCGAGGATAAAATTTATGCTCTGTGGGTTTAACATGCTTAATTTATAAAAATCATAACTTTGTGTCCTGATGGAATTTGAACCTACAATTTTTACAGTAGCTTTCTATGTCAATGTGGAACATTTTCACCAAGTTTTGTAGTTTCTAAATGAGTATTGTTATCTTTTTAAAATGCAACTTACTGCTGTGGTAAAGAAGCAGTGCTGTTGCTATGTGGTAATTTTCATCTAATTCAAAATGTCATATCTTCCTCTATACTTGGAGTTTTGATTGAATTTTTGGATATGTAGTGCTCCTATGTGTCTAGCACATTCCTGTAAACATTTACAGGCTTTTGAGTTCATTTGATATTTCAAATGAGTTTATTGGTGCAACTGGTTGATAATTCTATGAGATCTGGAACTTTTACATGCTCATCAGTTATGACTATTTTTCTTATCTGAAATGAATTATTTAAAGAAATTATTCAACTGAGATGCTGTAGTAGACTTAAAGAACTTTCCAAAGAATCCAAGAACTTGGGATTTCATTAAGTATAGTATTTATGGTCAATTTTCCAAACTACATAGATTGCAGGTTGACAGTAGTTTGCTGTTTGATTTTAATATATGCGTGCATCATACTAGGGCAATAGAATTGACATAACATGGTGTTCATTCTAATCCTTGAGTCATGTTCGATCATGTTAGAGTTGTGCTTGTTGCACCTAATGTGTTTTTGGATTTGAGTAACTATGGTCTCATTTTTGGTACACTTGTTCATTATTCACCTTAGTTGGTAAGTCGTACCCTTTGACTTATTGCATGATATTTGGGTAGCTAGTAGCCTTGTCACCTTTAGTGCCTTGAATGAGGATAGTCTTAATGCGCCGGCTAGTCTCTAACCAATGAGGGTTGATCGCGGGACGGAGTTCAGGTCGAGATCCAAGTAAGAGGGCAGGCGGCAATCGACGAGGTCAAACCGTTGTCGCCACTAGGTCAAGTTGAGGTCTGGTCAGGCCAATCTTGGGTCTGAGTTAGAAACTGGGTTGGTTTAACCCAAGGCAGTTAAGTTGAATAAAAGACTGGTAGTTAACTAGTAAGTAGTCATTTGGTATTTTCTCTGATCACCTCACTAATAAAAAAATCCATTTCCTTAATAAGTACAATATAAGTTCTAAGTTAGGGTCAGTAGGTTCATTGTAGTAACCTTGACCATGCATGTCATCTATTTGATAGGACAGGCACTAGTCGGGTGGTTGTACTCGCTTATTAAGGGGACACGTGCGGCGCCATCTCGCCTATTAAGGGGAACGAGCGACGTAGTCTTGTCTGTTAATTCGTATGGTCTAGTGATAAGAACAGAAGGTGCTCCTATCAGAAGTAGGGAATGGAACTTGTGAATCTGTCAATTTCTATGTTGTTCAGTATGGGTAGGGAGCTAGAGTAAGACCCCAAAAGGTAGGTAAGACTCTACGCATCTCGGTGAGCGGGATTACCGTGGGGCCACCTTTATGCTCGTGGCAATTTTTGGGTGAGGTCCGGAGCAGTGGGACTATGGGGACCGGATGTAGTGGAAAATAGAGACACCACTACTGACTGCAGAAGCGGAATTGGCCTGAATGAATGAACCTCATTTGTCACCAGATGAATGTATGGAACAGAAAAGAGTACAAGAGTAGGATGCATGGCGAGGGATCGAACCCTACAATCAGGAGGAAGCGAGCTTGATTTGGGAAGTATGTAGGATGGGATGCATACGCTTCCAAATCAAGTGTGCATTAGAGTAGGAGCATCGTGTGCATTCTTAGAATTGTGCATTAGATTCTAGGTTATGGCATACACTCACACTTGTGTTCTGACTGCACACTTTTTCTCTTGCATCAATATTTTTGTCGTGTGTTGGGGAGTCGCTCGTTTTATCAGCATTGCGTCAGTTGAATTCAACGGATGTGTCCACAATTGGTTAGTGCAGGATACCAGATTGTGGGAGCGGGAGGCACTCGAGCCAAGTGAAGCATCCAAGTTGAGTGGCATTGTCCAAGTTCATTGTATAGTTTTGTTCTAATAATTTTTGTTCCCTTTGGACATTGTAGCAACATTTATCGAAATAAAAATTTTAATTTCCGGTATCTTTCCGTGTTATGTACTATTTGAAGTAAGATTCTGGATTGTGTTACAAATTTCCAGTGTTGGGAATTCGGGGCGCTACAATAGGCTTAAGTTAACTAGCTATACACTTCGTGGTTTCTCTAGAGCCCGGTATAGATCAAAGGGATCATCACCCTTGACATAAACTGCAGGGAAGTCCCCCGCTGCCCGTATCCAACAAATGGACTTCATGGTAGTAAATGCCATTGCCGCTTATAACACCATATTCGAATACCCCGGTCTTGTGTTCCTCCAAGCTATGGCCTCGGCATACCACCCGAAAATGAAGTTCCCTACAAGGTTTCGATCTGGAGTCGTCAAAGGCAGTTAGGAAGTTTCCCGTGCGTGCTATACCGCAACGGTGGGGGGCTCCGTATTCCCCCTCGATGCGGTGGAGCTCCATTTCGATAGAAGCTCGATCAACTCCAAACCAGCTAATGAGTTGGAAGTAGTACCCTTCTCGGAGGAAGACCCGACCAAGGGATTCCTGATAAGTAAGGCATTACCCATTGGGCTCGACAAATAGATTATCACCTGAATTTGATGGAACCAAGACATGCCGGGCATTTTTGAAGATCTGATATTGCACAAGCTGTCACGCCCCGCTTCCCAAAAATACGGAATACGAGTACATAACAAAAGCCCAGCGAATGATTATTATCATCCTTAAGCTATTTCAGAAATCTTTGCAACACATCACAGGCAATATATTAGAGTCGGAAGCAAAAAGTGGAACCAACATGCAACATTGAAACAATTTTACCAACAGAAATTATTTGAAATCAAATATTATGTTCTCAAATAAAACAGAGTCTGGAAAACAAATATTCTGGATCACATCGCCCAAATACAAATAATATTCAAGTCTCAAATACAATTATAATCCAAGTCTCAAGAATACAAGTATTGTTCTAGCACGAAATAGAAATAATAAAAATAATCAAAAGCAACTAATACTGCGAGTCTCCAACACCATCCTGAACCTGTCCACCACAATCTGCAATTCATAGAATGCAGGAAAAAGGAAAAGAGAAAACACAAGTACCCGTCAATGGCAAGTCCGGGTCACAAAATAGAGTAGGATACAAGTACATGAAAACTAAACAGATCTAACTAATCATCAGAACAGACCTAACAAGGCATGGTAAAATCAACTAACATGGTATCCTAGCATATGTCTCAGATGTTAAGTGTCAAGTGTCAGCTAAACAGATATGTCAGGTAATCAGATAAACAGATATGTCAGGTAATCAGATAACAGATTTCATATTACAGGTATTCAGATTCAGATTCAGATTTCCATATATCAGATTCAGATTCAGACTTCAGAAATATATTCAGATCTCATATTTCAGATTAATGTAAGTCTTGTGTGATTACTATCTAGATAGCACTTCATGCGCCATACTTTTATCACATGGTTGCTACATTCAAAACAATTTCGTTTATAGATTTCGTAGGGGATATTATAGGGCCGTGTACTCAGGGTCAGACAGATATCAGAACAAACAGATAGAACCTAGTGATTCTCTTCTCCTCTACACCTTCCTATAAGAAGTAATGTAGACAGGGTCAGAAACAGACAGATAGAAGCTAGTGGTTCTCTTCTACTCTACACCTTCTTACATAAGAAGCAATGTAGACAGGGTCAGAATACAGATAATTATATGTGAAACGCGGGCCCCTTCTAAGTACACATTTCTATGCTTTCCCACTACTAGATCTTTCCCATACCCCGGCATGATTACTTTTGTTATGGTTATTTATCAGACATGAATGTGAGCTAAAGGGTGTCAAACTAACATCCTACAATCAGGTTTAGATTCAGGGAATCACATCAGCAAATATAGGTACTACAGAGTCACACAAACGAGGAAAATGGCCTATGTTTACAATCAGATCAGCAAGACCAATCTGTACTAAAACAGGTATTCAGAGAGCTACATGTATGCAAATCATGATCCGTCTAAGGATCTGGAAAATAGACATCCACACGCTTCTAACGAGTATAATAAAGATATATACTAGTTCACAACATCTCAGCTTAAAACTCATTTCAATACAGATTTCATGCACAGTCAGAAAACTGGGGAATGACTTCAAATACATAAAAACAGTATGTAACTCCTCAAATAAATCCACGAAAAATCTGGGATATTCCCCTATAGTTATAGACTCAAAATAATAAGTTTTTCGAATATTTCAGAAAGTATAGTTAAGTCATAAAAAAATGAAAAGAAGTACAAAACCTGGTTTTGATGAATCTGGAATTTCTCAACATTGCTGTACGAAAACAAACATATCTCGCAAACAGCGCATCAAAATCTAGATCCGCCAAAACGGGGTGAAAGTATATAAAATTTTCCATCTTTCATATCTCACATAAAATTTTCATACAGTAAATATAATTAGGGTAAAAACGGCATTCAACATAGAACAACACGCAGTTTATAGCAAAAGTAGGTTATAGAAAATGATATGAAACATCATGCCAAACTCATCTTTAAAATACGACAAATATCTGGGAACACCCTAACATCATGGTGAAACACTGAGTAAAATATTATGGCATGATATTGTGTATAACCTGAATCTTGAAAATAAATAGTCCACAAAAATCTACCCCAAACTGAATCTGGAAACCACCGACACACATGCACTAAAATTAACATATCTCCTGCATACTAATTCCAAAAGCAGTGAAATCAGTGGTGTTTGAAAATAGATTCGATTCTCTACAATTTACTGTGAAATCTCCAAGTTGAGATTCGGACTCTAACCTAGGTGAAAACAGCAAACAATCCAGTACAACCCAAATTTCCAGTTTTCTCACATCATCTTAGAATCGTCATAACTTCTACAAAAATTAACCAAACTTAACCAAATTCGAAACACAACCTATCCATTATCTAAATATCTTTATGGGGGGTAAATAACATGCCAATACCTAATAATTCTCATATGGGTAATCAAACAAACACATGGTATACAATATGTCACATACGCGATCAAAATCGCGTTTGGGTGAATCCTAAGGCATAAACCTATCAACCTTCATGTCCTAAGTCATCTATGGCCTGTTTTGAACAATAGAGACGAAACCCAAAAATAAAAATATGATCTTTGGCCGTCTCTATTCTCAACTACCCTATTAGGTGAACTTTCGACTTGTATCAACCTAAGGAAATTATGTACAAGTTACTTGTCTTTTTGTGACGACGATCGCGACGAATCCAAGCCTAGCAAAGAAAACCCACGAGCAAGACACCTTCTAACGCGATTTCGAGCGAAACCCACGAACAAAACGCGCCAACGATGGATCTCTTTGACACACGAACCAAAGTGGGAGATGCCCACAACTCAAACAGCGAGGGGAGATGTTTAGGTGCTGTTTAGGGATGGTTGGGTGCTGCCTTGGTGCTTGCCGGCCACAAGAAGGAGGAGAGACGAGGTATTAATGGTGCGAAGTAGTATAGAATAATGGATGGAAGGGTTGTGGGTGGTCGGCTATGCAAGGAGAGAGCAAGGGATGGTCGGCCTGGGGTTTTTGAAGGCAGGCCGGGGGTACTAGGGTGGAGGCCGGGTGCAAGTAGGAGAGGGAGAGAGAAATAATATTAGGGTTAGGGATTATTTAGTATTAGGGGTATATATAGGAGATCAAAGTGGGTTAATGAGTAGTGGATATCAATAGGAAACAATAGGAATACAATTGGGTAATGGATATTGGGTAGATTTCAAATGGGGATACAAAATGCAATGAATCCTACGGCTCCTAAAAATCTCCTTAAGGGCCAAAATCTCAAATTGGTCAAAACTCTTTTAAAAATTCATCATGGCTCAAAAATAATTATTAAATATGAACGGGACCAAGAAAATGAGAAGAGATCTCAAAATGGCGAAAATGAACAAACGACGCACAATCGACACATGGATGTCAAAAATGCAAGAAAATAATATATAATAAAAATAATTCAATATATGGTCCAAAAAGAAAATACAAGGAATATAATAATACACAAAAACGAAAAATACCCTCAAAATACCAAATCAAAAACAGGGGTTACAATCCTACCCACCTAACAGAAAAATTTCGTCCTCGAAATTCAAAAGAAAGATACATTGGGTAACCCCAAGAGAATGAAAAAAGAAACAACCAAACCAAAACAAAACAAGCTACTCAAATAAATGAGAAAACTTCTGCTGAATTTCCTTCTCCAACTCCCATGTCGACTCACTAGGCGAGTGAGGATTCCAAGCAACACGAACCAGCTTAATGACTTTGTTCTTAAGCACTTTCTCTCGCCGATCCACAATAGCAACTGGCGGAATCTCACAAGTCAAATCCGGCCTAACGGTCAACTCTGAATAGTTGATCACGTGGCTTTCATCTCGGATATACCTCCTGAGTTGTGAGACATGGAAAACATCGTGCACCCCTGATAAAGCTGGCAGCAATGCGAGACGATAGGCCACCCTGCCCACTCGCTCCAAAATCTCAAATGGCCCAATAAACCTCGGGCTAAGCTTGCCCCCGCCACCGAACCAAATAAATCCGCGCCATGGCGATACCTTGAGAAAGACATGATCACCAACTGCAAACTCCAATGCCCTGCGATGAACATCAGCCCACCGCCTCTGCCTGTCCTGAGCTGCCTGCAAGTGCTTCTTGATCTAAACCACTCCATCCACTGTCTTGGTGATCATCTCTGGATCCAACAACTTCCTCTCACCAATGTCATCCCAGCACACTGGTGACCTACACTTCCGCCCATAGAGTGCCTCGAACGGAGCAGCTTTAATGCTGGCTTGAAAGCTGTTATTGTAAGAGAATTCCACCAGATGCAAATGATCTTCCCAAGACCCACCAAACTGAAGCATGCAGGACCTCAACATGTCCTCGAGGATCTGAATAGTCTGCTCTGACTGCCCATCAGTCTGGGGATGAAAAGCTGTACTGTACTTTAATTTGCTCCCCAAACTGCTCTGAAGGCTCTCCTAAAACTGAGACCTGAATCTCGCATCCCTGTCGGATACAATACTAGCTGGAACCTCGTGAAGTCTAACAATCTCTTGCATATAACTCTCAGCAAGGCTCTCAGTAGACTAACCGACACGAAAAGGAATGAAGTAGGCACTCTTCGTTAAACGGTCAACAATCACCCAAATAGCATTATGACCCTTAGGACTCCTCGGCAAAGCAGTCACAAAATCCATGGTGATATGTTCCCACTTCCACTCTGGAATAGGAAGCGGTTGAAGAAGTCTCGCGGTTCTCTGATGCTCTGCCTTAACCTGCTGGCAGATCAAACACTGCGAAACAAACTGAGCAACAACCCTTTTCATACCATGCCACTAGAAATGAAGCTTCAAATCCCGATACATCTTAGTACCGCCAGGATGGATAGAATACGAAGATTGATGAGCTTCTTCAAGTAACCTCTGACGAACTTCACCTTTAGGGACACATAACCGGGAACCAAAACGAAGAGAACCATCTGAATGAATAACCATGTCCGTCCTTGACCCAAACTCAATCCCAGCTCGAAACTTCTGCAACTGTGCATCACCAGCTTGCGCCTCTTTAATCTGCTCAATAAGAGACGACTGTAGCTGGAGCGCCAAACAACTCCGACTAGAACTCGGCAACACAACATCAAGCTCTAGCCTCCTCATCTGCTCAATGAGGTCTCTCTGCTGAGTAAGAAATGAAACTGCTGGTCTCCTGCTCAAAGCATCAGGCACCAAGTTTATTTTACCAGGATGGTATTGCAAACTGATGTCATAATCGGCCATAAGTTCCAACCAACGCCTTTGCCGCATGCTCAACTCCTTCTGGGTGAAGACGTACTTGAGACTTTTGTGGTCTGTAAAGATCTCCACTCGGTCTCCAAGCAAATAATGCCTCCACAGCTTCAAAGCAAAGATCACCGCCGCTAACTCCAGGTTATGAGTAGGATAGTTCTTCTCATGCGGCCTCAACTGCCTTGATGCATACGCAACAACACGACCCTTCTGCATAAGAACTGCTCCAAGATCCTTACCAGAAGCATCACAGTGAACCACAAATCCGCCCGAACCATCTGGAATAGTCAACACAGGTGCTGACGTCAATCTATCCTTCAACTCAACGAAAGCCACATTGCACTCATCAGACCAACAAAACTTCTGATCCTTCCTAGTCAATTTAGTCAAAGGTCCTGCTATCTTCGAAAAATCCTGAACGAACTTCCGATAATAGCCAGCCAAACCAAGAAAACTCCTGACTTCTGAAACTGTCTTGGGAATAGGCCAATCCTTCACAGCCTCAATCTTGGTAGGATCCACCGAAATACCATCGCCAGAAATAATATGCCCCAAGAAAGAAATCATGTCGAGCCAAAACTTGCACTTGCTCAGTTTCCCATAGAGCTGGTGCTCTCTCATAGTCTGCGGAACCACTCTAAGATGCTCAGCATGATCTTCCCGATTCTGAGAGTACACCAAAATATCATCGATAAAGACCACCACGAACTTATCCAAGAACTGAGAGAACACCCGGTTCATAAGACTCATGAATACAGCCGGCGCGTTCGTTATCCCGAACGGCATCACAAGATACTCATAGTGCCCATATCTCGTCCTGAAAGCAGTCTTCGGTATATCTGCAGCCTTCACCTTAACTTGGTGATATCCAGAATGAAGATCCAACTTCGAGAAAACAGCAGTCCCACTCAACTGACCAAACAAATCATCAATCCTGGGCAACGGATACCGATTCTTCACCGTAACTCTGTTCAGCTCTCGGTAATTCACGCACATCCGACGAATTCCATCCTTCTTATCAACAAAAAGGACTGGAGCACCCCAAGGCGAAACACTAGGTCTGATGAAACCCAAATCAAGTAACTGCTGAATCTGCACCTTAAGCTCTGCCAACTCAACCGGTGCCATCCTGTAGGGACTCTTCGATATCGGTTCTGTTACAGGCTGAACATCAATACCGAACTCCACTTCCCTATCAGGGGGTAAGCCAGACAACTCATCTGGAAAAACATCCATGAAATTCTGAACCACTAGAGTAGCACCCAGATATTCAGCTGCGCCTCTAGTGGTTAAGATGGAGTCTTCTAGCTTCATCTCCCAGAATCTGAGTTGGTATTATGTTTCACTTATGCATGCATGGTTGGTGAAGTGTTGTGCAGATCCCAGTTCGAGCCAAGCTTGTCTAATATATTAAGCAACTAATATATTCGCCAAACCTGATGCTCTGATATCACTAAAAACCCTGTCACGCCCCGCTTCCCAAAAATACGGAATACGAGTACGTAACAAAAGCCCAGCGAATGATTATTATCATCCTTAAGTTGTTTCAAAAATCTTTGCAACACATCACAGGCAATATATCAGAGTCGGAAGCAAAAAGTGGAACCAACATGCAACATTGAAACAATTTTACCAACAGAAATTATTTGAAATCAAATATCATGTTCTCAAATAAAACAGAGTCTGGAAAACAAATATTCTGGATCACATCGCCCAAATACAAATAATATTCAAGTCTCAAATACAATTATAATCCAAGTCTCAAGAATACAAGTATAGTTCTAGCACGAAATAGAAATAATAAAAATAATCAAAAGCAACTAATACTGCGAGTCTCCAACACCATCCTGAACCTGTCCACCACAATCTGCAATTCATAGAATGCAGGAAAAAGGAAAAGAGAAAACACAAGTACCCGTCAATGGCAAGTCCGGGTCACAAAATAGAGTAGGATACAAGTACATGAAAACTAAACAGATCTAACTAATCATCAGAACAGACCTAACAAGGCATGGTAAAATCAACTAACATGGTATCCTAGCATATGTCTCAGATGTTAAGTGTCAAGTGTCAGCTAAACAGATATGTCAGGTAATCAGATAAACAGATATGTCAGGTAATCAGATAACAGATTTCATATTACAGGTATTCAGATTCAGATTCAGATTTCCATATATCAGATTCAGATTCAGACTTCAGAAATATATTCAGATCTCATATTTCAGATTAATGTAAGTCTTGTGTGATTACTATCTAGATAGCACTTCATGCGCCATACTTTTATCACATGGTTGCTACATTCAAAACAATTTCGTTTATAGATTTCGTAGGGGATATTATAGGGCCGTGTACTCAGGGTCAGACAGATATCAGAACAAACAGATAGAACCTAGTGATTCTCTTCTCCTCTACACCTTCCTATAAGAAGTAATGTAGACAGGGTCAGAAACAGACAGATAGAAGCTAGTGGTTCTCTTCTACTCTACACCTTCTTACATAAGAAGCAATGTAGACAGGGTCAGAATACAGATAATTATATGTGAAACGCGGGCCCCTTCTAAGTACACATTTCTATGCTTTCCCACTACTAGATCTTTCCCATACCCCGGCATGATTACTTTTGTTATGGTTATTTATCAGACATGAATGTGAGCTAAAGGGTGTCAAACTAACATCCTACAATCAGGTTTAGATTCAGGGAATCACATCAGCAAATATAGGTACTACAGAGTCACACAAACGAGGAAAATGGCCTATGTTTACAATCAGATCAGCAAGACCAATCTGTACTAAAACAGGTATTCAGAGAGCTACATGTATGCAAATCATGATCCGTCTAAGGATCTGGAAAATAGACATCCACACGCTTCTAACGAGTATAATAAAGATATATACTAGTTCACAACATCTCAGCTTAAAACTCATTTCAATACAGATTTCATGCACAGTCAGAAAACTGGGGAATGACTTCAAATACATAAAAACAGTATGTAACTCCTCAAATAAATCCACGAAAAATCTGGGATATTCCCCTATAGTTATAGACTCAAAATAATAAGTTTTTGAATATTTCAGAAAGTATAGTTAAGTCATAAAAAAATGAAAAGAAGTACAAAACCTGGTTTTGATGAATCTGGAATTTCTCAACATTGCTGTACGAAAACAAACATATCTCGCAAACAGCGCATCAAAATCTAGATCCGCCAAAACGGGGTGAAAGTATATAAAATTTTCCATCTTTCATATCTCACATAAAATTTTCATACAGTAAATATAATTAGGGTAAAAACGGCATTCAACATAGAACAACACGCAGTTTATAGCAAAAGTAGGTTATAGAAAATGATATGAAACATCATGCCAAACTCATCTTTAAAATACGACAAATATCTGGGAACACCCTAACATCATGGTGAAACACTGAGTAAAATATTATGGCATGATATTGTGTATAACCTGAATCTTGAAAATAAATAGTCCACAAAAATCTACCCCAAACTGAATCTGGAAACCACCGACACACATGCACTAAAATTAACATATCTCCTGCATACTAATTCCAAAAGCAGTGAAATCAGTGGTGTTTGAAAATAGATTCGATTCTCTACAATTTACTGTGAAATCTCCAAGTTGAGATTCGGACTCTAACCTAGGTGAAAACAGCAAACAATCCAGTACAACCCAAATTTCCAGTTTTCTCACATCATCTTAGAATCGTCATAACTTCTACAAAAATTAACCAAACTTAACCAAATTCAAAACACAGCCTACCCATTATCTAAATATCTTTATGGGGGGTAAATAACATGCCAATACCTAATAATTCTCAGATGGGTAATCAAATAAACATATGGTATACAATATGTCACATACGCGATCAAAATCGCGTTTGGATGAATCCTAAGGCATAAACCTATCAACCTTCATGTCCTAAGTCATCTATGGCCTGTTTTGAACAATAGAGACGAAACCCACAAATAAAAACATGATCTTTGGTCGTCTCTATTCTCAACTACCCTATTAGGTGAACTTTCGACTTGTATCAACCTAAGGAAATTATGTACAAGTTACTTGCCTTTTTGTGACGACGATCGCGACGAATCCAAGCCTAGCAAAGAAAACCCATGAGCAAGACGCCTTCTAACGTGATTTCGAGTGAAACCCACGAACAAAACGCGCCAACGATGGATCTCTTTGACACACGAACCAAAGTGAGAGATGCCCACAACTCAAACAGCGAGGGGAAATGTTTAGGTGCTGTTTTGGGATGGTTGGGTGTTGCCTTGGTGCTTGCCGGCCACAAGAAGGAGGAGAGACGAGGTATTAATGGTGCGAAGTAGTATAGAATAATGGATGGAAGGGTTGTGGGTGGTCGGCTATGCAAGGAGAGAGCAAGGGATGGTCGGCCTGGGGTTTTTGAAGGCAGGCCGGGGGTACCAGGGTGGAGGCCGGGTGCAAGTAGGAGAGGGAGAGAGAAATAATGTTAGGGTTAGGGATTATTTAGTATTAGGGGTATATATAGGAGATCAAAGTGGGTTAATGAGTAGTGGATATCAATAGGAAACAATAGGTATACAATTGGGTAATGGGTATTGGGTAGATTTCAAATGGAGATACAAAATGTAATGAATCCTATGGCTCCTAAAAGTCTCCTTAAGGGCCAAAAATCTCAAATTGGTCAAAACCCTTTTAAAAATTCATCATGGCTCAAAAATAATTATTAAATATGAACGGGACCAAGAAAATGAGAAGAGATCTCAAAATGGCAAAAACGAATAAACGACGCACAATCGACACAAGGATGTCAAAAATGCAAGAAAATAGCATATAATGAAAATAATTCAATATATGGTCCAGAAAGAAAATACAAGGAATATAATAATACACAAAAACGAAAAATACCCTCAAAATACCAAATCGAAAAACAGGGGTTACACACGCTATGTTACATTTTAATGGCATACACAGATTGAATACACAGCGGAAAAATTACAAAATATTGAAACCTAGTCATGGATCCATGTGAGACCCATAAAACGTGTTTAGGAGTTATACCATAAAGATGGATATGCTGTCTCCAAGATATGTTGATACAGCACTGCAATATTGTAGTGCCTCTACGGTATCCCCACGAACGGATCAAAACCAAGCTTTCTTCACGCCGTGGTGCTAGCTGTGGAATAGGGTTGTTCCTCATGATCTTTCTCTCACAATTTCTGTGACGGCTAGGATTTTCTCATATATAACTTTTTCCCAGATATGTATCATATATATAGCTGCAGTAAATCAACCCTAATAGAGTAACGATCTTGTTGGGCTCATACCGACCTGGGCCAGATTTGTGTGTAGGCCTCTGAACTTTAGTCAGCCAATTTAATCTAATTAAATGTCCAACCAATGTCAGGAGTCCAAGTCTTACATGGATTCCCAATTAAATTCATCTTATGAATTTAAATCCCAATTTCGATCCATTCTATGTGTGTGATCCTGTAGGTTCCCATTATGTTGACAGTAATACTAAAATTATTTTCTAGTATTACAAATAGTGAGCGGTATCTAGCAATACATCACTGCTACTCAAGTAGTGGAACTGTCAGTGAATTGACATAACCTATCCGTGACCAATGTTACCATGTAGTCTAGTCCCTTTGTCCAAATATCTTAATTGACCACAAGGCATAGAGCATGTCACCCTTGTATAGTTCAATCTTTGGTTTCTTGATCTCCGAGTAGACTTACTAATATAAGTGAGCTCAATATCTAATATTGACTCATTTGAGCATGGACCATGCATTTTGTAGTCTCACTCAATCAAGGGGCCCAAAGATATCTCTCCTGTTATGTAAGAGGGACAAATCCTATCTAAGTCACTCACATCCCTCCGCATGATTTGTATTATATCCAATAGTCGACTTTATAATCACCTTATTACAGGCAACGTTTGACGACATTAAAACATATAACTTCTCATGTAGGGACCGTAGTTATTTCAAGTCAAAGAACTACATACACCATGGTCACTGTGAGAACCGCTTATGACACTCACATAACGATCCATGCAGCGTTCTCATGGTGGGTCAGTCTAGTACATTATTACTCTAATATATACCCATGTGAAGACTTGATATCTCTTATCCATGACCCGTGTGTAATGCCCTGGATCCCCGTTACGGACATCCGTGACACAACCAAAATGTTTGCCTTCAAATGCATCTCAACACAGTAATAACACGAAAATTTAAATATTTACAAACTCCATTTGTAAAGCTGTCAGCTATCTTCCAGAATGGTAATCAACTGATCACTGCCGAAACTCCAATGAGTGGTTAATCTGCTTTCCTTAGACTTACCCCTCGGCTTGAGTCTTCCGTAGCGTGACTGATATTTCTGCACCTGATCGAATGGTAGGTAAGTACACTACTTCTCCACTTGGATGCCCGCATTCCCAATCCAGTTTCCAGTACTTAATTGAGTGGGCACATCAGTACATATACTGACACAATGCTGATAAGAAAACAGCGATCTCCAACTCGCACACCCAAAACCCATCTTGAATGGAAAAGTAAACGTGCATCCTAATTTCCTAGTGTCCGTGTATGTCATGACCTGAAGTCTAATGCATAATACAAAGTACAGAAATGGATGCACTTAATCTAATGTTAGCAAGACTCGGATACACTTGCATCCCATACTACATACGTTCCAGATCAAATCGTTTCATCCAGTTTTAGGGTTTCGAACCCTCGCCATTCAATGCATTCTACTATTGTACACTTCTTGTTCCTGATAAGTACAACATGATTGAGTAGGTTATAAAATTTGGGGTGCTACCCCGTTTGTCACTAATAACCGTCGCACCTGACGTCTCTCAAAAGCCGTGCCGAACTTACAAATACACCGCAACATACCTATTGCGACGAAGATCCACCATGGTCCGTTCGTGTCCACCAACATAGAACAAGGGAACATCCCGTTCTTATCAAGGTACATCAGGAGTTAACAGAGCGAGATACGACCCCCGTGTTCTTAACCATTAAAAAGACACAACCCATATCCTTTTGACAGGAAGAGACAACCCTGGTTATCACCACCTAGTGCTGGCTTTAGAACAATTCGAATTATAGGGTATACCCCTAACACCAACTCGACCCTCAAGTAGAAAGGAAAATAATTAATTAACAGTGTTACCGAAAGATGTTGTATATTCAAACATGCGCAGTGTTTGGAAATGATGATCGAGCTTGACTGGTCTGTCAAAATAGTAAAATAATCACGGTGAATCAATCATTCATCGATTGCCAACACCTTCATAATTTTTTGACCCCCCCTCCCCCCCCCCCCCCCCCCGGCCCATCATCAAGTAGTTCATCGGTGCCCAAGGATGCATAAAATCCGTAGATGAAGGTAAACATACACAAACACCAACACCCGACCGTTAACAGACTCAGGACATTAAGATACCAATCACAATTAATTTCAGTAATATCTAGGTCAGTAATGGATTTGACCTGATAGAGTCAATCAAACACCGGCGACCAAATCTCCATCGTTCGCCACCACCTCTGACTCGGATTGCATCCAGTATTTCGGCCCGCGATCAATTACCCATTGGGTGAGAGTTCGTCGGCGCACGAAGGATGACTAGCCAGTTTTCGAGACGGAAGAATACACTTACAATACTTGTTGTTAGTCCTACGGTATCAACAACCCTAGACTAGCCCCAATCTATACTAGCTACGGGCACCACAATTACAACAAATCTACCATAGCTATTCTCCTAAACTTACTCATGTGTCCACCATGAGTGCTAACCACAAGAATCTTGTCTAAGTTCCAAATGAAGTGCTTAGAAAGGATAAATACTTAAAACATCGTAAAACTCAATTAGCTCACAATCATCACACTGCAGTATGCAGAGAATTCCATATCAATCTTCCAATACTGAGCAGTTCAAGAAATAGCAGTTGCACCTCGAAAAATTCATAACTCAAGCAATGCTCATCGGAAATCCAACAAAATTAGGGTTTCTAGAAAGTTAGGAAACTCTACTGCGATTCCCTAGTTGACAACTCCCTCAAATTTCTTATAGAACTCAAGTTCCCTGATTTAACGCACATGCTTGAAATCAAACAAGACAGCAGGTTGCTGAAACTTGTAAATGTCATATCTTTCAAAATACAGTTTGGAATTGCATGATATTACCCATTCTGGAAAGCTAAGACTCTATACTACAAGTCTCTAGTTAACCATTCCTTCAGAATCGGTCATCTAGATACTATAAAAACCCTATATGCTCTCAGCTGTATATTCTTCAATGTAAATGCTGCACTTTACCAATAGCATAAAAACTTGCTCACTTATCGGAATTACTCGATCTTAGATTCTATAGAAAGCTAGGAGTGTCTACTACAACTTTCTAGTTGATCATATCCTCAAATTCATCCATTAAATCACTCTAAAACTCCAATTTCTAACAGGTGAACACACAGGGGAAAATTGACTCATTTTAACAAAACAGGGTCTGGACTAAGACTGGATCTGTCCCAACCTTAGAAAAATCATAACTTTCAAACCACAAACTGGAATTGCATGATTCAAGATGTTTTGGAAAGCTAAGACTATCTTCTACAAATCTCTAGTTGATCATTCTTCTATATTCTCAACACATAATTCCAAAATTCCACAACTCCACAACTTCACTGACTACTCAAAGGCTAAATTAAACTGAACATAGTCCAATAAAAATTCAAATTCAATTTAACCATAAGTCCAATACTTATGAAATTTTAGATTCAGTCATTAGACAAATACAAGTCTAACATACTCAAAAATTACATTTAAATTCATAATACACAGAGAGTTATGGCTCTTCAAACATAACACAAAATTTCCTTTTGTTTTCAGACACGGTGTCTACCTCCTTATACAAATTATTTTTAAAACTCCATCATTTTTATCTAAAAATTCTAAAATTTTAGAATCATTATCTAGACTCATTTCACAAGTTACAGTAAAAATTTCATTGCAAGATCATGCACCCAAATGTAGTTATGAATTAATGAACACCAATCCCTAAACAGGCAGATTCAACTTCTAATTTCCAGACCAGTTGCAACTTATAATTTTTTGAAGTATCAAATGATCTCAGAAAAATGTGAAATTTGAAACTATAGTTGCTAACACATTCAATGACTCCTAGTAAAAATTTGGGCTTAAAAAACCCAACCAATCCCAAGATAAGATATTTGGAATAGCACCCAAATTTCATGCACACAACAGATTTTCCACTGTTCACTGCCCGAAAATGAAGCAATTGTTTGAGCAACTAAAAAAACCCAGAAAAATATGAGAAAAATAGAGGATACTCTAAACTCATCCTAAAACAAGCCACAAAATTTTCATGATCAAATTCTAAGTTGTTTTCATGGTAGAAATTCTTAAACCATAACATCACATATACAAAAATAACTAGTTTAGAGTTTGAGAACACCTACCCAAGCTTTTGAGTTTGAAAATATGAAATCTTGCAACTTCCTCTAGCTTGCTTCTTCTCCTCCAAAGCTCCAAAGCATGAACAAATGAAATCTCTTTCTCTCCTTTACTTTTTTTTTTGAAACAACTTAGAAGAAGAAAAATGAATGAGAAGATGAAGGGAGATGGATTTTTATAGAATTGAGGGAGGGGTGCTAGGGTTTGGCCAGAAATGGAGTGGGAGTAGGTGGAGGGTGGGGATGAGTGGGTGAGGGGTGAGTGAGAGTGAATGGCTTAGATCTAGTCAACCTAGGTCTTTAGGAAATTTCCTAGTAATTTCCCCTCTCTCATTCTACACCACAAACTTGGCAATTTGTGAGCCCTAGGATCTCATCAATTCTCAATTGGAAGTAGGGTTACCAACCCTAGGTTATGTTTCTAATCCTAGGTTAGGTCAAAGAACTCTAACCGTAGTGTTAAGCAACTCTAACCCGAAAGAAAACAATGTATGATAATTTATAATACAAATTAATATGTATATTCATAGCAAAATAAATTTAAATATTTAAATCATAAAATATACACAGTCGTATTCACACTCAAAGCGATTATAGATCGTATATCATATACGACCCGATACGATCAAATCAAGTATACATATAGCTATTTTACCTACATACTTAAAATGAGATAAATTGAATTTATATTAAAAAATATGTTTATAAAATTATCATTAAGAAAATACATAATCATGTGCAATTCTAAATTGTACAAGAATTATAATGCAAAATAGTTATATGCTATTCTGCGGGATGTTACACCGTGAGATATGATCATTAGTCCATGCACATACTAGTCTCTATACATTATTGTTGTCCTAATTCACAATAATACTTGACTAGGGACATTTAAGAATAATCTTCTGATTACAACCAATAGGATCTCATAATCAAGTCATGTACTTGATATCCCATGGTATTGAACCTACTATTCTAAGGACTTTATTATGCTCATTTAATAACAATAAACAACATAATAAATGAAATGCCTCATATATGAAATAAATGTCATAATACAATGTAAACTAGTAATATCAATACACAATTGGCCTCTAGGGCATACACCAACAAGCAAAGCGTCGATTTGAAGGCAAAACTGGTCCAATAGAGGCATCGAAAGTTCGCCCTGGACAGAAAACAAGATGTGAAAGAGGAAGTCAATAAACTCATCACTGCCCACTTCATCTAGGAAGTCAAATACGTGGAGTGGTTGGCGATTGACGTAATGGTAAAGAAGACGTGAGGTAAGCGGAGGATCCATATTTATTTTAGGTGCACTGATTAATGCTACATTCGGACATGAACTCCTAAGCTTCATGGATGTCTTCTTCGCGTATAATCAAATTTGCATGTTTCCTCCAGATATTGTAATACCCCGACTTTTCCTAAATATTTAAAGATTATTTCTCTTTTATAGTATGCTTGTGTAGCATGTGGCTAATGATGAATAAATTATATTTTTCCCTATAAAATACTTGCTTTAAAGCCCAATGTTAATTTGTTCACTTTCTTTATTTTGGCCCAAATTGAATTTTAAACCCTCTTATTATCTTCTATAACTTGTAATGTAACATTTCTTTCTCCATTAAATTCCGGGTATATTTGTGTGTGACTTGTGCTTACACGTGCACTCAATGTACACGTGTATTAGGCACAAATCCTTGGCCGGTTTTGGGAAGAGAAGTGGCTTGGATCATGGGTAGTTATCCTGAGTTGTGGGTAGTTTTTACAACCCCCAAATCAATCTCAGCCCTTAATCCTCCAACTCCCTAATAGATCTCAACCCTTCATCCTACTTATCTTCTAATATAAATACCCCCTCCTATTCCCTATCTCTTTTACACTAAAATTTCCTGAGATTATAGAGAGTATCTGTGAGTTGTGTGGGAGTTTCCTGTGGAGGCAAGCAGCATTGCTGAGGAGTCGGAGTGGAACAAAGGAACAAGAAGTGCTGCGCTATATTGAAGGACTTGCGGGATTTCGTTATTTTTCTTCATAAAAGGTGGGTGTTTCTCAGGACTTCTAACATAGGAATAATGCTATATTTGTCATGATTGATACCATGTTACAAAAGTGAATTGAATGCGGTAGAAATTGCTTGAACATGCTATTAAATTTGAGGCGAGACTGTCGGTACAGTCGACTGCCATATGAGCCAGCCGACTGATACGAGACATTACTTTTCATAATGTGCTGATAAAATGTGTATGAATAGCCATGATGGCGTGATTATTAAATGTATGTTTTTTCCCTATGACACATATGATGGAGGGAAGGTAAACCAATAAAAAGAACTAAAGGTGATAAATATCTGAAGTTGTCGGCGCAGTCGACTGACTTGGTGTTAAGTCGACTGGTGCTTCGTTCTGAATGTGACTGTTTGAAAGTTCCCTGAATAAAGATATTCTATTTATGTAGACCCATGATGATAACTTGAGATTTATATCTCCATTGTCGTAAGTAAGTATGAGCAATGTGAATGCATGTTTAGAGTAGTTTTCTCTAAAAGAGCATGTTAATAACTGGGAAAATTGTGCTATGAATGCTACTGAACAAGAGGAACTCTGTTTATGAAACATGAATTGATATATATTGTTAATTGATATCATGATGCAAGTACACGTAAGAACTGTAATTAATCTCTTAAAATTGAAAATAGATCTGTCCAGTCGACCAATGTGTGTAGCAAGTCGACTGATCTGGACTTAGAAATTATGCTGTTTGAAATCTCCAGGACAGACGACTGATTACTGAACAGTCGACTGTTATGTGGATAATATAGTGAATATGAACGGTTGCGGGACAGGCGACTGGTTGAGTGCAACAGTCGACTATCCCGAGCTTTTATGAGGAATTTGTATGTGACTGTATAAGTCGACTGATACTTTTCCAAGTCGACTGTACAGAGCGGACTTTTGATAATTTGATTCATGTTATTTACTGTTAGTAATGATGAACTTTATGCTTTTATTGATGGATTCTGGTTATGGCTGTATGAATTATGTGAAAGGAATCATAAATGAGAATTGAGAATTAAATGAATAATTATGAAAGGCTAAACATGATGAGAAAGTCTGTGAGACTCTAAAATGAATTATGAGCTGATGATGCTCCATTGGATATTGTGAATTTGAAATTGAACAAAGAGTAGCTAAGTCTCCCCGGCAGAGAATGAAATAATATTGAGAATTAGACCAGGTTGGTCAAGTGAAATGAAATGATAAGTCCGGTTGATGGAGAGGCTAACTCTAGAGCTTGATTTTTATTCATGATTCTAATGTAACTTAAATACATAGTGTGGAGGTGATGAAGGTGAGAGAAAAACATGAGTATGAGAGCTAGGGTACGGTGCGGGTGTGTGAGCCGCAGAATGCATGCTTGATGCGTCAAGACATGGCGCGGGCACAACTCAGTAATGATCGGACTCTAGTCACGCTTGTGGGATGTTTTGGTGACTGCAAGAGGAGTGTGTTCAGGGAGGAGGCTGAATTGTCGCAGAATGCATGCTTGATGAGTCAAGACATGGCGCGAAATTCTACTCCAGGGGCCAGGATACATGCTTGTACTCATAGATTCATCTAAGATACTCATTGGAATTACAGAAGTAGAATAAGTCATGGCGGGGGATTGAACCCTACAAAAATGAAGATCGATTAAGAGGCTTGCCCTCGAACCTATGTAGTATGGGATGCATAGAATTCGAACAAGTGCGCATTAGTGTCATGTTAATTAAATAAATTGCATTAAGGATTTAAGTGTACAATCACGACACGACATCATTAAAAGTTCCCTCTTATTTGCATGCTTATGTTGAACAAGTTTGTGATTTGTAAGAAATGAGATTCATTATACTGTTTCTGGCATAGAGAGGATGGCCATGTATAATTATCGTCGGTTGAATAAACTGACGTACCCACAGTTTTTATGCAGGATATAATTACATGTAAGAGGAATGGATGCATAAAGAGTTCATTATGTTGTTGTTCATTTATGTAAATATTGTATATTTTGCTTTCGCTGTGTAAATTCAAATGTAATGTGTTGTAAACTCTGATGTAAAAGAAAAGTTTTTAAATTCCTTGTAAAATTGTATGTGAAGGAAGCGAAAAGATCCTGTAGAACATCTCGAATTCAGTAATTTGGGATTCGGGGCGTTACAGATATTCAGAAGACTTATTTTGTTACTGACTAGGGACAGTACTGCTAATGAGTTATACCGTTCGGATTGAAGATGGCACGAGCTACTTATCAACTACGAGTTAACAATGTCTTCAAGGAACAGATTGGTCGAAATATAGAAGTATATGTGGACGACATGCTCGCCGAAAGCCGCCCTAAGGAAGATCACGTCAAGGACCTTAAGGAAGCCTTCTCTGTCCTGAGCGAGAATAACATGAGGTTAAACCCCTCCAAATGCTCATTCGGTGTCCCGCCCTGCTTCCCAACATACGGGAATACGAGCACGTAACTAAGGACTAGCGAATGATATTAACATATCCATAAGTTGTAACAATCTTAACTCAACAATATGCAAAGGAATAATTACAACCACGGAGGAAAAAGCATAATCACATAAACAAAGATACTAGGTAATTCATGCAGTAGTCCAAGGTAATGACCAACAACTAGAAATAAACAACTTTGGATCAACAAAGTCCGGTATACAAAGTTCGACAACATAGTAATGCAAACACGAAATAAACATGTAGGAAATAATTTATTGAAGGGCAATGCTCCAGCTCTAATCCTAGAAAAACTGTTCACCAAGACCTTCAGGCAATCCTTCTCGTGCACCTGCAGTCTGATTATCTAGAGTGGGGGGGGGGCACGGGGGGGGAGGGGGGGATGTCCATTAGAGCAAGTACGGACGGCAAGTAGTGAAAGCAAAGATTAAAGGAACATAGTACGCCAAGGAGTATGAAACTAGAACAAAATCAAAAGCATTAATAGGGACTGATGAAAAGTCTAGATTTAATAATGCAACTTTAAAGAATAATAATCGATAAACAATGACAATGTCAATAGTCATGATCAAGTATGCAAGTGTCAACCTAGGTCTATTAGTGTTTTCATTATCTTAACTAATGCACGTAATATTGTATCCTATACCATAGGTTCGGTGCACGCAATCAGTGTTCATTTAGACTGTGATGGTGAACTCAACAGATCATGTACTCGGCATTGATAACAATAATTGACAAGCAATAATTAACAATCAATAATTTACAATCGATACTCCTCCTTCCATGACAATAATCAATGTAACCATAAGGCCTTTACCGAGTACAGTCTTCGATTATTCACTATGAAGTCAACACATAATACCCCAGCTTATTAATATTTTATTATGTCAATCATGATCATGGAATGTGTATGAGAGTGTCAAACGATGATAAGGATGCAACAAAATGATGCGATGCAAAATATATATATTCGATTCTCATTCACTAAATGCAAGGTTAACACATTACATGCAGGCAATACTACGAAAGTGCACACTCTGGACAACAAGACTTTCTTGTGCAAAAGTGAACTTTACTGCTAGTACGGTAAACTAATTTAGGTTCCATCTGGGGTTCTAGAAACTAGACTCCCTGCCAGTTCCAACGCATATTCACATCGTATTTAAAAGTTACAGTGAGTGAGTCTACTAATCGATTTACTACAGGTTTGCTGTTTAGACAGCAGTTCAGAGTCACAATATTATATGTGTGATTCAATGTAAAAACTTAATTAAAAATCTTACAAAATTATAATCTATTCCCTGGGGTTGTCTACTATCATGCTCGTAAATCTCAGACCTTAATTCTTAATTTTTCTTGCTATTTCTATTAGTCGAACATTATCACGTACCCAATAAGCAGTGAATCGGAAATCTAGACAGTGGAGTGATAAAACCTATATATCTTGCAATTTGGGAGTCAGATCGTAAAATCATCAGATGGTCTAGCTTCCAGTTCCATAGGGCTACAACTTATATTTCGTAAGTTTCAATTGATTTTGAATATAGCTAGGTCTATTACTCTATTCTTTTCAGATTAAAGGTTCTGGCAGCAGTCTAGAGTCAAATTTCTACATGTAAAATTAAGGTGTAAATTCAGTAAAAAAATCAATAAAATTTAGAAAGTGGACCTTAAGCATGTATATTAATATCTTGGAGGATTTTAAGTCATTATTCTACTGTTAATAATGTGTTCCAATTAGAAGTTGTATCGATGTTCTACTAAACAGCAAATCTGGAAATACAAGCCAATAGTAACAAAAAATGTGATATAACAACTCACAGATCGGAATCTGGATCCGTAAAATGTTCTGGAAACTAGACTCATCAAGATATAATTTCTTTTTACATAGTTCAACTTAATTTTTATAGTAACAAGGTCGAAATCTCAGTATAACATGGGAGAGGCAGCAAGAAAAATGATGAAATGCACTCTTATGCAATCGTCAGCATGAACAATCTACATGCTCCTATATCAAGGAATGCACTAACATTATATACAGCAATTTAAGATGAATTTCTACAGTACAAAAAGAAAAAATTATCATGTTACGATTCAAGTCTTAAATCACAATCGATCCTCATGCATTCAAATCACCATATTTCTTATATGCAAGTCCCTAGTCGAATTATTCATGTCGTGAGTGCATGTGACTATATACAAGCTTAGGTTTGAATTGAAGATATTGGCACGAAGTCAAGAATATCTCGGGTTAGCTCGTGTAAACCCTCGATATACTCAACGAAAGATATACAATATAACAATATGATAATTGAAAGAGATCTACATGCAGAGATCAACAATCTTGAATGAGAATAACAAGTAAGTTCAAGTAGACTTGCCTTTGAATGACGATTACCGAGATGTAAAGAATAACGGGACAAGAGTCCTGCGGCGACGATGACTCCGACACGAACGGCAAAAGCGGCGACATGGCGAACAACACAAGCAAGTTAGCAGAAACAAATAGTAAGGGTGGTAAAGCAATGACAACGAGGTGATTTCGAAGTTCAGCGCTGCGATGAACGGCAGCAGCAAGAATAGCAACAAGGGCATCGATAGTGGTGGTGCTGGTGGGGGTTGCGACAGCGAAGCTCGGGTGTGTTGCGAGATGGACGGCGGTGGTTGCAGCAGTGGGAGGAGGCGGCGGTGGGGAGGATGATGGGGGTTACTGTCCTCGGTGGTTGCGGTGGCAGTGCAGTCGAGGTCGATGAGGTAGTTGACGAGGAGAAGAGGTGAGCGGGGTGATTAGGAGCGGTGATGATGCTGGTGGTGAATGGGTGGCAATAGCGATGGAGGGGCGATGGTGATGATGGTGAGCGATGGGTTTCGACTGTGGTGTTCGGCGAAGAAGGCAGGGGGCTTGACGGGGGAGACGAAGGTCTGATGGGTGCGAAGAAGGAGATGGGAGGTTGAAGACGAGGAGGAGGTGAAGACGGGCTCAGGGAGGTAGGGAAATGGAGGAGAATGAGGCTGGGGCAATGGCGAGGTCGGGAGGAGGAGCTCAAGCGGGAGAGGGACGAGCGATGGGGGAAGACCGGCTGGCTCTATTTCGTTTTGGAACAGAGGAGGGAGAGAGAGTACAGGAAGAGAGAGGAGGAAATAGTGGAGGAGGAGGTTTTAATTGATTTAATTAATGGGGGAGATGGTTAGGCTGATAATTAGAAGGTGATGGGAGTAGTTTGGGATTTAATGGAGATTGTGGGGGATTATGCTGTTATGGTTGTTTGAGTTTAGGTTGTATTTGGGTTAATGGGTTAACGGGTGGGTATAGGATTTGGGTTTCATATTGGGCTGTGGATATGGTGAAGTTAGGTTTTGAAAATAAATCAAATATGAGATTGACTTGGATGGGCTCTGAATGGGCACATGGAATTAAAAATAATCAATAAAATAATGGATTAAAACTGGGCTTTAATAAATCAAAGTAATTTTTTTATATATACAAGATGAGGGAAGCAAGGCCTGGTTTGGGCTTCAAAATAAATAAATAAAAGAAGAGAAAATAAGATTATAGTCTGGAATATGAACTCGGGTTTCAAATAAATATTAGGAATGATTTCAATAGGAGACAAGGAAATGAATTCTAATGAAACAAAGAATTTACAAGGAAATGCAACAATACAGAGCAAGAAGGAATAAAATAGGTACAATCGGGAACAAAATAATTTATACACAATAAAATAAAAGAACACAGAAGAATTTCGTGTAAACAAAAATGGGTGTTACAATCTTACCCACCTTACAAAAAATTTCGTCCTCAAAATTTGCGTAGGCGGTACATAGGATATGACCAAAGCAAAGCTAAAGAAATAACGAAGTCGGGAATTAGAGGGAGGCAAACGAAGTGGTGGTAACCCCAGAACAAGAAAGAGCGTGGATAAAAATGATGTCGAATAATGAATCGAAGAATGATGGCGAATGGAATGTATGAAAAAGAAGTAAAACGATGCAAGGAATGGAAGGAAGCAAACAATGCAAGGAAGGAGAAGCGATAAGAGAATCCTTGGACCTGTGGGTTATGGGCCCACCACGCTTTCGCTGCGCTACTATGATGATGATGCTCCACGTTGTACATATGTCGTTGTAGGACTAGCGATGCCGATTGATGAATCGAGCGGGAAGCAGAGAACAGATAGCATCGCAATGAAATATAGTATGGGCAGGAAAGGAATGATTTCATACCCACAAAAGGATCAATGAATGAGGATGACTAGGAGGGCAGAAGTAAATAGGGAATGAAGAATTGAATATGAAGGAAAAGGAACGGGGGGTGGCATTCCCGGAATTTTTAAGAGAATATGGCAGGGAAGAAATAACTAGTGTGATACTCAATATTGAATCAACAAATGATGATGAATGCAAGTACAGGAGAATGATGACGCAAGAACTGAAATGCAAAAAATATAGCAAAATACTTGCAATTGCACCTTTGGCAGTCTCTACTTCCTCTACAATCAGGTTGTAGGCCTAACCACACTCTCCAGCCTGTCCTCCACTGGAAGTTGATCCTCCAGTTGGTGCGCTTCTCCTTTTCTTTGGGCAGTCCCGAACCCGGCGATAACTTGCTCTGCATACAAGACATAGCGGCTTTGTAGCAATCCTTGCGTATGTGACCGATCTTGCGGCAATAGTTACACGTTGGGTCCTTCCTTCTATGGGTCGGCCTCATGATATCAGCAGTGATGCTGGTACTCAAACAGACTTAGTTGAGTGAGCTTTGCGTCCTCATTGACCCTTTCTAGGCTAGTTCTCATCAGCTCGTTGTGTTCTCGTTGTAGCTCCATCATCTGTTTTATCGCCTGGAGAATGGTGACATTCTCTGATGTTTCGTCCTTGGGCGGAGGAGTCGAAGAACCTTCACGAGCCATCGCCTGTAAAACGGTCAAATTGGTGGGCACCCAGATATATGTTGGTTATTAAATATTCATGTGATCGACATGGTGTGCAGATTATTAGGTTAAACTAGCTAGAACCTAAACCTAGCTAACATATTAGCCAATGCTGACTAACACATTGGCCAAAAACCTGGCTTTGATACCACTAAAAACCTGTCACGCCCCGCTTCCCAAAATATGGAAATACGAGCACGTAACTAAGGCCCAACAAATGATATTAACATCATCCATAAGCTGTAACAGACTTAACTCAACAATATGGAAAGGAATAATCACAACCACGCAAAAAAAGCATTATCACATAAACAAAGATACTAGGTAATTCGTGCAGTAGTCCAAGGTAATAACCAACAACTGGAAATAAACAACTTTGGATCAACAAAGTCTAGAATACAAAGTTCGACAAAGTAGTAATGCAAATACGAAATAAACATGTAGGAAATAATTTATTGAAGGGCAATGCTCCAGCTCCCATCCTAGAAGAACTGCTCACCAAGATTTTCAGGCAATCCTTCTCGTGCACCTGCAGTCTGATTATCTACAGTTGGGGGGGGGGGGGATGTCCGTTAGAGCAAATATCGACGACAAGTAGCGAAAGCAAAGAGTAAAGGAACATAGTACACCCAGGAGTATGAAACTAGAACAAAATCAAAAATAATAACAGGGACTGATGAAAAGTCTAGATTTAATAATGCAACTTTCAAGAATAATAATCGATAAACAATATCAATGTCAATAGTCATGATCAAGTATACAAGTGTCAACCTAGGTCTATTAGTGTTTTCATTATCTTAACTAATGCACGTAATACTGTGTCCCATACCATAGGTTCGGTGCACGGAATCAGTGTTCGTTTAGACTGTGATGGTGAACTCAACAGATCATGTACTCGGCATTGATAACAATAATTTACAAGCAATAATTAACAATCAATAATTTACAATCGATACTCCTCCTTTCATGACAATAATCAATGTAACCATAAGGCCTTTACCGAGTACAGTCTCCGATTATTCACTATGAAGTCAACACATAATACCCCAGCTTATTAATATTTTATTATGTCAATCATGATCATGGAATGTGTATGAGAGTGTCAAACGATGATAAGGATGCAACAAAATGATGCGATGCATTATATACATTGTAACCCCTGTTTCCCCAAATCCGTATTTTTTGTGTATTTTATGTATTTAAAATTTATGTATTATTTTTCTGTTTTCAAATTCATTTTTTGATAAAATGTATTCTTGGATCTTTTTTTTTAAATTCTATTTTTTTTATCAATAATTTTAACTAGTTTCCAATGATTCTTATATTGTATTACAAATATTATTATTATTATTATTATTGCTTTGATTATTAAGGAAAATATTATTATTATTATTACTGTTATTTTTATTATCATTTTTATTATTACTTAGATTGGTTATTAAAAAACTAGTTATATCTATTAATTATATTTGTACTTATCTCAAATAAATCTTAAATTTTAATGCAAATTATGTTTTTGTTATAAACCCTATTTCTATTCTTATTAGATCTTGTTGAAAACCCAATACCCATTAGCTTAAACCCATTATACCCTTTAACCCAACTATCCATTAACCCATTAAGCCCTAATAGCCCTAAACCCATTCACTCTTTGAGCCCAAACCCTATTACACTGTGAAATTTACTCGTACCCGGTTTCCCCCCTAAAAACCCTAAGGTCTGTTCATCTTCCCCTATATATATCCTCTACCCCTATGCACTCAGCTGCCTCTACCATCCTGTTCACCGACTTTTCACCTTCTTCATCAAACCCAGCCTTTTTCCTATCATCTTCTACCTCCAACCCTCATCCCGACCACCCTGTACCTCTCCCTCGACGACCAATGCCTCGGCGCCGCTCCCGCTCTCATCCCCGCACCCTGTCGCACCCTCCTGTGCGGGCCCCTGACCTCCCGCTCACCCCTCGTCCTCATCTTGCATCTCCCTCCCGTTCGTATCTCGCCCTCCTCCGCTGCCCTGGTGCACCTTTAGGTCCTCCTCTTCATCCACGTTGGTAGCCCTATGCACCGCGCATCCGCCGTCAGCACCTGAGCGACAGTCAGTCGCCTCAACCCAGTGCAGCCCCTCCCCACGTGGTGTTTCTCTGCCTTACCACAGCCAGTCCTCCCGATGATGGCTGCCTCCTCCGCCATCCGCTGTCCGAGCAGCCAGTGCCTCCATTGCCATTGGCTGTTTGATCAAGTGGGTTTGATCATCTTTGAATTTGGGCCGTCAGATCTTTCGTGATCATCTTGATCATCTTGATCTTGATTACTTTGGTTGTGGGCCATCCGTTTGCTTGTGATCTTGATCTTGATTGATTGATTCCTAGCCGTCCGTTGATTTGATCTTGATCATCACTATCGGGGTGATCTTGGCCGTCCGTTGGATCTTGATCGTCATGCTTGGTTGGATGTGGGCCGTCGATCTCCTCTTGATCGTCCGATTAGATCTTATCCATCCAATCTCCTCTTGATCGTCACGATCATGATGATCATCAATTTCCTTTGATCGCAGCCATACGATCGATCGATCTTGATCTTCATCATTATCTACACCATCAGGGAAACCTGACCCCAATCTGATCCGTTCATCTTGATCTTGATCTTCGATCTTAGTCGTCCGATTGTGTTCGTAAGTTCGATCATCTTCATCTTGTTCATGATCGTGTGTCCGTGATTGGTTCGTGATCCGTTCGTTGTGTTCATGCTCGGGAATCCGTTCCCATTATTCTTGCTTGGAGTCATTCTCGTCATCGGTTAAGACAGGTAACTTGTACTCAAATTCCTTTATATGATACAAGTCAAAAATACCACCTATAATGTAGTTGGGTTCTAGAGACAACTCGTGTGTGTGTTATGTTTGATGGGTTTTGTCTCTATTGTGCTATTTGACCATAGTTGACTCACGGCACAAATTTGACATGAAACAACTTAGGATTTGACCGTTCTTGATTTTGATCATGTATGAGATATTTGTGAGAATTTGGGCATTTGTTGACATCCATGTGTTAAACTTGTTTTGGATATGTTATTTACCCTATTTCATGCTGTTTGGATACTTGGTAGACTCGATTTCATGTTTGGTTGTGTTTGGATCAAGTTTCGTTTGAATTATGTTGATTTTGGTTTTTGAAGAAATTCTGTATTTTGCTGATAATCTGTTTTGATCAGTAATTTAGACCATATTAAGGTCAGAATCTTAATTTCAGTATAAAACATGAATTGTAGAGAAATTCGTTTGCTTTCCAACCCCTCTGATCTTGATTGATTTCGTCTTCGTATGTGTGAGATATGACTGTTTTACTACAGAGGTGTAGATAAATTCCAGATTTCATTCTTGATAATTTTGATGACTAAATTATTTTGATACTTGTGCTACACATATTATTTGGATCTGAAACTTTGGTCAATATTTCTATATCTATCTAGGGATTACCCAGAATTTTGGTAGATTTTATTGATTAGTTTCATATGCCATTTCATGCTTGTTTATGAAAGCTATACTTGTTGTATTTTGCTTGCTGATCTGTAAAGAATTGTACTTTTACTTTATTTTCTTCTACTGTATGAAAAATATTTGTGAAAAATAAAAGTTAGATTATTTTGTCTATTTTAATCTCCCTTTGACGGATCTGGATTTCGTTTCACGGTTTGCGAGATATTATTGTTTTCGTACAGCAGTGTTGGGAACTCCAGATTTGCCAAACTATCGTTTCTTGATGTTTTTCTGATTTTTGATGACTAAACTAATCTTGCTAGAAAATTTTGAAACTTTATATTTTGATGCTAGACATATAGGGAAACACCCCAGATTTTTTCTGGAATTTATTATGATGATTTCTTGCTGTTTTCCTGGACTTGAATAAAATTTACTGATTTCTGGATGAACGCATTTCCTGGTTTAGATTCAGTTTTGAGTTATGATTTTGTGAAACACTATATGACTTATATATACTTTCTGGATTCGGTTGGAAGTCTATTTTCCAGATTCTCTGACGGATCCAGATTTGTAGCGGGAATCACTGTTTTAGTACAACACTGTCTTGCTGTCCTGAATTAGAAAACTAGTTGTTTTACCCTGTTATGTGTTATCTTGTACCTATACTTATTTATCTTGCACCCTGAACCTGATACATGTTTATACCCTGTTATCCTTGCTTCGTTTTGTGACACATACATGCATGCCTGATTATAATAATAAATGACCAAGCCGGGGTTAAGGAAAAAATCTAGTAGTGGAAAATATAGTAACGTGTACTGAGAAGAGGACCTGTGTCCTGCTTGCCGGTTATGTGTTCATGACTACATGATTCACGATCCTGTTACCTGTACCTGACTGCATGCTTCCCTATAGGAAGATGTACTCGGAAGATAACCACTAGGTTATGCCTATTTTCTGTACCTGACTACATACTTCCCTATAGGAAGGTGTACTCGGAAGAGAACCACTAGGTTCTACCTGTTCCTGTCACCTGTTATCCTGATCCCTGAGTACACTGCCCTATGGACTCCACTACGAAATCTAAAGCGAAACTTTTTGTTGTAGCAACCATGTGTTATGTTTTTGGGGCACATGAAGTGCTACCAAGATAGTAATAAAATAAGACTTAACATGACATAATCTGATTTCCTATACTTGTTTCCTGATTACCTGTTTTCCTAATTATTTGTTCCTGATCACTTGATACCTGATTATCCTGTTACATGATTACCTGTTCCTATTTACCTGTTACATGATACCTGTTTACCTGTTCACTTGACACTTGATACATGTTACTTGTACCTGTTTGTATACCATGTTGCTTGATTTTGTTTGCTTGATTCATGTTACATGTTACATTTCTGTTGACGCACTTATACCATGCTATGCTTGTTACTTAGAATTATCTATCCCATATACTTGTATCCTACATTATAAGTGGCTCACAACTTGCAATTGACAGGTACTTGTTTTCTTCTCTTTTCTCCTGCAATTCGTTAATTGCATATCAGGATGGTCGGCTGCCAGATGGTATTGGCAAGATGATGTATTAGTGCTGAATTTCCTGCTTTATTATTATTAATTATGCTTATTTGAATAAAATGTACTTGATTACTTGGATAATTATCTTGTATTTGAGCGATGTGACCCATGATATTATTAACTTGTCTAGATTCAGATTTATTTGAGATTTATATATTTTTGGTTTCAAGTAAATTTCTGTTGGTATCTTGTTTCAATTATGCAAGCTTGGTTGTATCTTTGCTTCCGACTCTGATTATTCCTGTGATATGCTGTAAAGATTTCTGAACAGCTTATGGATGATGAAAATCATTTGCTGGGCCAATGTTACGTACTCATATTCTGTATTTTTGGGAAGCGAGTCGTGACAAATATATTCGATTCTCATTCACTAGATATAAGGTTAACACATTACATGCATGCAATACCACGAAAGTGCACTCTGGATAGCAAGAGGTTGTTGTGCAAAAGTGAACTTTCCTACTACTACAGTAAAGTAATTTAGGTTCCGTCAGGGGTTCTAAAAACTAGACTCCCTGTCGGTTCCAATGCATATTCACATCGTACATAAAAGCTACAGTGAGTGTCTCTACTAATCGATTTACTACAGGTTTGCTGTTCAGACAACAGTTCAGAGTCAGAAAATTATATGTGTGATTCAATATAAAAACTTAATTAAAAATCTTACAAAATTATAATATATTCCTTGGGGTTGTCTACTATCATGCTCGTAAATCTCATACCTTAATTCTAAATTTATCTTGCTATTTCTATTAGTCGAACATTATCATGTACCCAATATGTAGTGAATCTGAAATCTAGACAGTGTAGTGATAAAACCTGAATATCTTGCAATTCGGGAGTCGGATCGCAAAATCGTCAAATGTTCTAGCTTCCAGTTTCACAGGGCTACAACTTATATTTAGCAAGTTTCAATTGATTTTTACTATAGCTAGATCGATTACTCTATTCTTTACAGATTAAAGGTTCTGGCAGCAGTCTAGAGTCAAATCTCTACATGTAAAATCAAGGTATAAATTCAATACAAAAATCTATAAAATTTAGAAAGTGGACCCTAAGCTTGTCTATTAATTTCCTGGAGGATTTCATGTCATTATGCTACTGTAAATACTGTGTTCCAATTAGAAGTTGTGTCGATGTTCTACTAAACAACAAATCTGGGAATACAAGCCAACAGTAACAAAAAGTATGATATCTAACAACTCACGCATCGGAATCTGGATCCGTAAAATGTTCTGGAAACTAGATTCATCAAGCTACAATTTCTTTTTACATTGTTCTAGGTTGTTTTTATAGTGAACATGGTCGAAATATCAGTATAACATGGGAGAGGCAGCATGAAAAATGATGAAATGCAATCTTATGCAATCGTCAGCATGAACAATTGTCACGCCCCGCTTCCCAAAAAGGAAATACGGAATACGGATACGCGAAAAAAGCCCAACGCATGATTTTCATCATCCATAAGCTGTTCAGAATCTTTACAACATCTCACAGAAATAATCAGAGTCGGAAGCAAAAGAATCAACCAAGTATGCACATATGAATCAAAATACCAACGAGAATACTTGAAACAAAATATATTAATCTCAATTAATCAAGATCTGAATAAGTCAAATATCCTGGGTCACTTTACCCAAATACAAATAAATCCAAGTATCAAATACAATTGTTCAAATAAGCAACAGAATTAATAATAATAAATCCAGCACTAATATTTCATATTACTAACACCATCTGGTACCTGTTCTCCAAAATCAGCAATTTAACAATTGTAGGAATAGGAAAATGAAAACAAACTCCTGTCAATGCATGTTACGGGCCGCTTGTAGTGCAGGATACAAGTACATGAGATAAATAACAAATATAAAGTAATAATAGAACAAACATGGCATGGTATAGTCATATCAACATAATATAATGTCTAACATGAATCAGGAAAACAAATCAGATAGCATGGTATACTAACAGGCATAAGTAACATGTATCAAGTGTCAATAGTATGCAGACAGGTATATAGATAACAGTATCAAGTAACAGTCAGTCAGTAACAGATAACAATGTCAGGTAACAGTCAGATGGTAGCAGGTAACAGTGTTCAGTAGCATGTAATAGATAACAGTGTAACAGATGTCAGTTCTTACAGTCTTGTGTTTATTACTATCTAGGTATCACTTCATGCATCCATCCTTTTACTACATGGTTTCTACATTCAAACAGTTTCGTTTTAGATTTCGTAGGGGATCGTATAGGGCAGTGTGCTCAGGTATCAGTAACAGTAACAATAAGAATAACAGTAATAGTAACAGTCAGAACCTAGTGGTCCTCCTCCTAGTACACCTTCCTATAGGGAAGTGTGCAGTCAGGTAATCAGTAACAGTAATCAGACAGTCAGAACCTATTGGTCCTCATCGGAGTACACCTTCCTATAGGGAAGTGTGCAGTCAGGTAATCAGTAACAGTAATCAAACAGTCAGAACCTATTGGTCCTCCTCCGAGTACACGTTTCTATAAATTCCCACTACTATATCTTTCCCTTAAACCCCGACTTGGTTATTTATTATTATTATCAGAAGGACATGTATGTGTCATAAAAAGGTCAAGAATACTATGGTATAAACATGTAACAGGTTCAGGATGACAGATAAACATGTACAGATGATAGACAGTCAAATAAAAGAGTGAAACAGTGTAAGTTCTAATTCAGAACAACAAGACAGTACAGTACCAAAACAGGGATTTCCATTGCTACAAAAATGCAAATCTGGATCTGTCGAAGAATATTGAAAACAGAATCCCTTCCGAATCCAGCAAATATATATAAGTCATATGGTATTTCACAAAATCATAACTCAAAACAGATTTAAATCCAGAAAGCGTGTTCAGTCAGAAATCAGTATCTTGTATTCACAGTCAGGAAAGCAGCATGAAAACTCTTTAATTAAATCCACAAAAATCTAGGGTATTCCCTATATGTGTAGCATCAGAATATAAAGTATCATAATTTTCCAATATAAATATTTTAGTCAACGAAAATCAGAAAACATCAAAATACGATAGTTTTGTAAATCTGGAATTGTAAAAGCTGCAGTACGAAAACAACAATATCACACAACCCATAAATCAAAATCCAAATCCGCTAAAAGGGTAGTAAAATAGATACAGTAGGCTAACTTTCATATTAAGGAACATTTTAGAAACAACAAGTAGAAATAGGTCGAAAATCAAGTTCTTTACTGAACAGTAGTAAAATTCTGCATGTAAAATATTTGTTTGCAAGCATGAAAAGATTTGTAAAATACCTCAAATAAATCCACCAAAATTCTGGGTTAATCCCAATCAAGTCAAGAAGTACTGAGAAAAATTTCAGATCAAAATAATAATTTTAACACCAGAATAAAAATAAATTACTCTTCAGAACACATAGAAAACGAAATCTGAAAATCTTTCGACACTACTGTAGTAAAATTGACATAACTCACAAACCGTAAATCAAAATTGAGATCCGTTAAAGGGGTTCGAAAATAGACAGAATTCTCTACAAATCATGTTCACAAAATATTTTTAAATTCTGACCTTAATCGGGTCTAAAATACTGATCAATATCAGGGAAACAGAAAATACAGATTTGTTCTTCATACTTAAATCAACATAGATCATACGAAATTTATCCAAATCAACCCAAACAAGAAATATAGGGTACTATATGTCCAAACAATATGGTAAAGGGTATTTTGTAAGTCCACGACAAGTATATCACGCATAACACATCAAGCACAGATATCACAATTAGCATGATCATATACATCAAAAGTGGTCAACCCTAGGTTAATTCATGTCATATATGTTGTGAGGTAACTTTGGTCAAATCATCACTATAGAGACAATATCAACAAGGGGTTTTACACACAAATTGTCTTTAGAACCCAACTACACTACAAGCGGTATTTAGTACTGGTATTTGCAAAGAAATTTAATACAAGTTACTTGCCTGAGAGACGATGACGGAAACTTCAAAGCAAGCACAAGAATAACGGAAACGGATTCCCAGGCATGCACAATGAACGAACCACGAACCAATCACGAACACACGATCACAAATGCAATCACGAATACAGTCGGACGGCTGAGATCAAAGATCAAGATCAAGATGATCGGATCAGATTAGACGGTCAGATTTTCCTAATGATGAAGATAATGATGAAGATCAAGATCGATCGATCGAACGGCTGCGATCAAAGGAAGTTGATGATCATCATGATCGTGAAGATTAAGAAGAGATCGGATGGCTAGGATCTAATCGGATGATCAAGTGGAGATCGACGACCCACATCCAATCAAGCATGATGATCAAGATCCAACGGATGGCCAAAATCACCCGATGGTGATGATCAAGATCAAATCAATGGACGGCTAGGAATCAATCAATCAAGATCAAGATCACAATCAAACGGATCGCCCATAATCAAATGACCAACACTTGATCAAAAGCAATCGACTGGACAGCAAGACGACGGCCGGTGACTGGGGAGCAGTCGGGGTAGATGGCAGCAAGGCGGGGGCCACAGGGGCTGACGGCGGATGGCGGGCAGGCACGGCGCAATGTAGCTGTTGTCATTGATGTACTGTTGTGCTACACTCGACTAGGGGGCACCGGGGGTTGCGACAGGTGGAGCACGAGGGCAGCGTTGTCGACTGGGCAGTCGAGGACGGGGACGACGGGGGCTGGTGTCGCGACTGGAAGGAGGGCAACACAGGGAGTAGGGCACGGGGCTGCGCCGGAGCAAGGGGTGGCACGACAGGGAGAGGGGACCAGGGGTGCTGGCTATCGAAACAGCGCTGGGGGAAGGCAGGGGAGGCTGTCTGTCGACGTCGGGGAGGGGCGTGATGCTAGGGAGGACGAGCGGGAGGATGGAGGTCAGGAGATGAGAGTGGGAGTAGGGCGGTGCACGGGAGGTGCGAAAGCAGAGGTAGGGGAGAAGGGGATGCGGCTGTAGGTAATGGAAGATCAACAGGCTTATATTGGGGTATATATATAAAGGCAGAGTTAGGGTTTTATGTATATAGGGTTTTGGGTTGACAGGGGTAACGGGTTGGGGTTAATGCTGAATGGGTCTGGGTATTTAGGGTAATGGGTATATTGGGTTGTTGGTTTTAGGGATTGGGTAACAGGTATAATGGGTTATTGGGTTAAGTGAATGCGTATTAAAATCCATTATGGAAAATAGAGTAATCAAAAAAATATAATTTGTAAAAAAAATGTAATTTAACAATAAAAATAATAATAATGCAAATAACAACACTAGCAAAATAATACTGATAGTAACAATAATAATAATAAGAAAAATAATAAAAATAATGATAGTAATAATAATAACAATAATAATAACAATAATAATATTTGTATTAAAATATAAAATCATATAAAATAGTTACAAATACAATTATTGATCAAAATAGATTTTAATAGGAGATCCAGTAGTACAATTTTACAAAAGAAATTGAAAGCGGTAAAAATAATTTACGAAAATTTTAAATACAGAAAATATACGGAAAATACGTATTTGGGAAAACAGGGGTTACAACAATCTACATGCGCCTATATCATGGAATGCACTAACATTATATGCAGAAATTTTAAAATGAATTTCTACAGTACACAAAGCAAAATTTATCATGTTACGATTCATGTCTTAAATCACAATCGATCATCATTCATTCAAATCATCATATTTCATATATGCATGTTCCTAGTCGAATTATTCATGTCGTGAGTGCATGTGACTATATACAAGCTTGGTTTGAATCGAAGATATTTGCACGAAGTCAGGAATATCTCGGGTTAGCTCGTGTAAACCCTTGATATACTCAACGAAAGGTATATAGTATAACAATATGATAATTGAAATAGAGCTACTTGTGGAGATCAACAATCTTGAACTAGAATAACAAGTGAGTTCAAGTAGACTTGCCTTTGAATGACGAATACCGAGATGTAAAGAATAACGGGACAAGAGTCCTTGTGGTGACGATGACTCCGACACGAACAACAAAAGCAGCGACGCAGCAGACAGCACAATAGAGATAGCGGCAACAAACAATAAGGGTAGCAAAGCGACGGTAGCGGGGTGGTTTCTGAGTTCGGCGCTGCGATGAACGGCAGCAGCAAGAACAGCAACGAGGGCGTCGACAGTGGTGGTATGGGTGGGGGTTGCTCCAGCGAAGCTAGGGTGTGTTGCGGGATGGACGACAGTGGTTGTAGTAGTGGGAGGACACAACGGTGGGGAGGACGAAGGGGGTTGCTGGCCTCGGTGGTTGCGGTGGCGGTGCAGTCGAGGTCGACGAGGTAGTTGACGAGGTGAAGAGGTAAGCGGGGTGATCGGGGGCGGTGATGACACTGGCGGTGGATGGGTGGCAATAGCGATGGAGGGGCGATGGTGATGATGGTGAGCGATGGGTTTCGACTGTGGTGTTCGGCGATGAAGGCAGGGGGCTTGATGGGGGAGACGAAGGTCGGATGAGTGCGAGGAAGGATACGGGAGGTTGAAGACGAGTAAGAGGTGAAGATGGGCTCAGGGAGGTGGGGAAATGGAGGAGAATGAGGTGGGGGCATTGGCGAGGTCGGAAGGAGGAGCTCGAGCGGGAGAGGGACGAGCGACGGGGGAAGACAGGCGGGCTCTGTTTCATTTCGAAACAGAGGAGGGAGAGAGCGTACGAGAAGAGAGAGGGGGAAACAGAGGGGGAGGAGGTTTTATTAATTAATGGGGGAGATGGTTAGGCTGATAATTATGAGGTGATGGGGGTAGTTAGGGATTTAGTGGAGATTGTGGGGGATTATGCTGTTATGGTTGTTTGGGTTTGGGTTGTATTTAGGTTAATGGGTTAACGGGTGGGTATAGGATTTGGGTTTCATATTCGGCTGTGGATATCGTGGAGTTAGGTTTTGAAAATAAATCAAATATAAGATTAACTTGGATGGACTCTGAATGGGCTTAACATGGAATTAAAAATAATCAATAAAATAATGGATTAAAATTGGGCCTTAATAAATTGAAATAATTTTTTTTATGTACAAGATGAGGGAAGCAAGACTTGGTTTGTGCTTCAAAATAAATAAATAAAAGAAAAGAAAATAAATTATAGTCTGGAATATGAACTCGGGTTTCAAATAAATATAAGGATGGATTTCAATAGGAGATGTACAAGGAAATGAATTCAAATGAAAGAAAGAGTTTACAAGGAGATGCAAGAATACTGAGCAAGAAGGAATAAAATAGCTACAATCGAGAACAAAATAATTTATAGACAATAAAATACAAGAACACAGAAGAATTCCGTATAAACGGAAATAGAGGTTACATTCAGCATATACTCTATGAAATTCCTCGACTTCATGGTGAGCCAAAGGTGAATATAGGCTAACCCAGAAAAGATCCAGACTATCCTCGACATGACTCCCCCAACGAACAACAAAGAGGTCCAAAATCTCATGGGTCGGCTAGCAGCTATTAGACAAGGATGACTTGAAGTCTCTGGGTGAAATCCCTCCCCTTCTTTAAAACCCTCCATGGGGCGAAGAACTTTTACTGGGGGAGCCTCAGCAACAAACCTTCATCCGATTCAAGGAATACCACACCAATCCCCTTTGATAAGCAAAACCGAGCCAGGCAAGGTCCTCTACCTCTACCTAGCGGCATCCGAGCACATCCTCAGCACAGTCCTAGTTCGAGAGGAAGATAGGGTTCAGAAGCCCATCTACAATGTGAGCATAGTGTTCCATAATGCCGAGCTCTGGTACGCCAAAATGTAGGTATTTCCTATGACCTGGTTATGGTGGCACGGAAGCTTTGCCCTTACTTTCAGGCCCATTTTGTCCAATGCCTCACTGATCAACCCTTGAAGCAAATCCTTCACAAGCCAGAGAACTCCAGACAACGGATCAAGTGATCTGCAGAGAATACGAGGCCTGAAACGCTCGTGCAATTCAGTAACTAACACATGTTAAGGGGCTCTTAGTAGACTTCAAGGAAGCCTTGGTCACCCACATCCCTTGAGAAGAGAATATCCAGGCAGACGCCCTAATGCACATTGCTTATAGAAGTCCTCATTCGACGTCCTTGATTGCCTTGGTTGCCCATGCTTACCTTGGTTGCACCGTGCTTATAGAATCCTTGTCCGACCAAGTATAGACAAGGATGACTTGATGTCTTTTACAACAGACCTCAAACATGATCAGTGAGCTGGATGGACCTAATTTTAAATTTTTTCTTGAGAAATGGGTCTTACATCCAGAACCAACCGAAGCACAAAAGATACGAGTCAGAGCAGAAAGATATGTGCTCATCGGGGGATTACTGCTCAAACAGTCATACACCATGATCGACAGATGACTGTCCTTGATGGCTGACTCCCAAAGATCCCAAATACTCCCTCTGGAAGATGCCTAGGGGAGTCTGCAGCTGCCGCTTGCCAGATCACTCGCAAGGAAGATACTGAATCACAGGTACTACTGGCCAACTCTATTGTAAGATGTGACCCCTGTCAAAGGTTCTCCTCCAACAAGCATGCCCCCCAAGTCGATCTCACGTCATTGGCGAGTTCAGCTCCCTTTTCCTTGTGGGGGACGGATCTAGTCGGGCCCTTCCTGAAGGCAACGCGTCAGCGACGCTTCCTCATTGTGGTCATCGACTAGTTTACCAAGTGGAATGAGTCTCAGCAGTTCTTTTGGAAACACATTGTGTGCAAATTTGGGATCCCCCAAATCCTAATCACTGACAATGGTACTCATTTTGCCAGCAAGGGATTCCGTAAGTTCTGCACAGACCTGGGGATTCAATAAAGGTTATTGTATATCTAATACCCTCTATCCCATGGCCAGCCGAAAACGCTAATCGACAGATACTAGACAGCCTTAAGAAATGACTGGATGACTCCCCCAAGTAATTTTGGTCAAAGAACTTCCAACTGTGCTCTGGTCGTATAGAACTTCCAAGAGAATTCTAACAGGGAAATCGCAGATCAATCTTATGTTCGAAGGATTTTTCTTGTGGCTATAGTTAGCGCAAATCAATCTTGAGAATTTGAGGCTTGCGAGACTGGTTTGAATGTGTGGTTTAGGGCTCTGTGTGGTCCCGGGTTCGAACTAGGGAGAGTTCAAATCCTTTTCTAATTTTTGTCTCTGTAGTGCCCCGATTTTCGTACACTGGAAACTCATGACACAAACCAGATTCTTTACTTCAAACGATTTCATAACACAGTAAAATCATAAGAAATTAAAAACTTTTATTGCAACAATGTTATTACAACGTACAATGTAGTCTTACATAAAATTTATATCATGAATTTACATCAATAAGTTACATTGTACAAAAACTCGTATCCTTCACTTGGATGCTCCACACAGCTCGAGTCCCTTGCTCCCATGATCAGGTAATCTTGCAACTAATCAAACTGTGGGCACGTCAGTTAAATGCAACTGATGCAATGCTGATGATACTAATGATCACCAAAATTCTCAACAATCAATATTAATACAGAAATATGTGAAAGTCAAACAATAGAAGCGTCATTGTATGCCATGACACTAGAATCGAATGCATAAAAACTCAAATGCCACGATGCTCCTACTTTAATGCACACTTGATTGGAAACATATGCATCTCATACTACATACTCCCCAATCAAGGTCACGTTCTTCTGATTATATAGTTCGATCCATCACCATGCTAACCTACTCTTGTACTCTTACTCTATTTCTGACATTTATCTAATGATTGATGAGGCTGCAGTCGTTCGGTCCAATTCCGTCTCTGCAGTCATAAGTGGTTATGCCGGGACCCTGTGGGTTGGTCCACTCCTCAGTCTTATGTGTTCCACTACACCCGGTCCCTGCGTTACCCCCGCTCCCGGACCTCATCAAAAGTCGTTACAAACATAAAAGTAACTCTGTGGTACCCCCGCTACACCGACAGACTTAGAATCTTGCTCACGCTCCCTGTCTGCATTAAACAACATAGAACTTGACGGATACTTAGGGTCCATTCCTTAAACTTCCAACGAACTCTTCCTTACACTAGATCCCAGAAATTAACTATGGAGACTACGCTGCTTGTGTCCGCCTGATGGGTGAGACAGCACCGCTTGTGCCCCCTTGACAATTGAGTACCCAACCGCCTTACAAACAATGATAACGTAGCCTAGAGCTAGCGTACCCAACCGTCCTACTTCACAAAACAACAATCTCACCAATTAATTCATTTTCTCTTCGTCGAAAGGTGCAACTCATCAACACAGCTAGTGATTGGGTCCTGCCTAGCCTCTAGAGTCCCGCTATCAGATCAAGATACCAATATACATTCCAAGACACCCATATTGTCACACAACTTACAAGAGCACTAAAACAAGTGAGATTAGTTAATTCTAGAATTACTGAATCAGTTCATTCATTAACTAGTTTACCCGGTTCTAATGGCTCTAGTCTTTCTATTATTACAATTCTAGCTTCTAAACATAAACATTGATGTTATTAGTAAATTTGACCATATAATTAATTCTAGCCTTCATTATCCCACAAATTCAAATAACTATATTAAATTTCTAGGTCATTTACTTGCTTAACACTATTAATAGTGTTTTATGCTTCACATTCTTTATAAATCAATCTACCATTCCAATTAGAGTTATTACATAGAATTTATTCACTCATTTCAACTTATACAACTAGTCAATCTTTCTATTAGGATCAAGTGAAAATCTACCAATATGTGACTCTTAACTAATCCTATATTGTTAACTAACTTAGCCATTTAGTCAAGACTTAACCCAACCCAACTAGGGTCCCTCTTGGCCCAAAAATCAGGGACCAAGAGTCGGCTCGAACCCGGCCCAACTTAGGCCCAACGAAAACAGTGAATCGAGCTCTCCTTGATCGCCGTTTTGCCCTCTTCGTAGAAGTTCCGAACACTTCACTGGGATGCGACCAAACTCTCATAGAGTCTCTTCAATTTCCAAACCTCCACGGTCCTTCCAACAAGTGGTAGCTCCAAAAAAAATTAGTTGAAACACTCATTGGACAGTGAGCTAGTCGGCGTGCGAAAACAGCCTTCTACCATTGCGTTCGAGTTGTTACGGGCTTCTATTCTACCCAATTAACCATGTGTTATCAAGTTAGGGAAAGGGTTCATATTACTACATTAGTTAACAGCAAGTTATGGTCCTTATGAGTGTCATTTGCCCACCATTCGGGTGAGCAAAGGTGCTCAAACAGTGAGCAAGATCAGCCAACAACGACAGTCCTAAAATAGTGACTTAATCGGCTTCTTGAGTTCGTGTGGCGATCAAATCATCATCTAAGTGATCCTACACTATCACAACATTATAGGACTTCTATCCACATGATATTAGTGCAAAAGAAATGATTTAATGCCCCGAAACAATGAATTTAAAAATCCGAACAGCAAGCACATTAGGTAGAAATCTGCCGTTTTATGGGTTCTTTCCGGTCCCGTTTCAAGGAGTAACCGAGTTCGGGCAAGCCCCAAATTTTTACACGACATGCACAGAAAACTAGAGCATAGATTTGGGGTATTTGCATCCCCTAAACAGCAAAAATGACCATCATGATCACAATCTAATCACAAAACTAATTTACATTCCATATAGTGAACACATACAACTTGTGCATAATTGAACTAGATTAACTACTTCATTCACATTCAAATCAGAATCTATGGATGTACAAGTACATATACACCTTATAACAAGATTCTAAAGCTTAAAAACCAAAATTTTAGGTTCTTTATAATTCTTTTAAAGTGGTGAAAAGTTATATGTGCAAAAACTATAACATGCATTATTCATTTCGACTTCATGAAGCGCAACATGCTTAAATCACCATATTTTTGCTTAAAATTTCTCAAGTACCTTCTTAACACATCATAACTTTATTAAAGCCTAATAAACTCAGATTTCAACATCAGTTACTACAATATCAACGTGCATGAACAATATGTCCCAAGGAAATTTGCCTACAAGATCACAACTTTAAACTAACATTCCTACTTATAAAAACCACCAAATTGTTTGAAATTTGATTTCTTAGGCTCTATAGAAAGATTAATGTGTCTACTTAAAATTATTAGTTTTGAGTTTCCTCAAAATACTGCATATAAGAAGTTGAAATGATAAAAAAACGAAAGGTATATAAGTTTCCAGAAACTAAACAAAACTATTAACCAGTTATAAGTTCGAATTTATTTAAAATACCAAATGATGTCCAAAACTCATGAAACTTTGAGCATATATTGTAGACACATACTAGTTTCACATATAAAATTTTCATCTTAAAATATCATATATTTGGATAGAAATGGTTTTTGGAAATAGGTATGATAATCAGGACAAAAAATAGGTTCTATTTCCCTTCTTAACCGATAATGAGCTCGGATTTAATTAAAATACCAAATATAATCCAAAAATTATGAAATTTTGTGGGGTTCTTTCATATTATGAAAGAAATTACACTACTCATATTCTAACTGTTATGCCCCGAATTCCAAACACAAGCAATTCGTAGCATAAACAGGATCTTTTACTTCAAATTCGTACAAATTTAAAAGGAATTTAAAATTTTTTATTTACAATATGTTCTTTATAATAGCACAATGAAATTAAATGAATATAATGCAATCTACAATAATGAAAATCCTTCAGTAATGTAATCAACTCAGCATAGTGACTTCAAGCCCATGCAAGGTCCAATCTTGCATCTGGAAAACTGTGGGCACGTCAGTTGCATACAACTGATGCAATACTATAATACAACGATTCTTCTACTTTAGCAAATACAAACTTGAATGTGAAACAAAATGTGAGAAGTAACTATCCTAAATATGTCAGTGTATGATATGACTGAATGCCTAATGTAGACAATCACACTACGATGACACTAATGCATACTTATTCGGATTCTATGCATCCCATATTACATTGGTCCAAGGGCAAGCGCTTATCGTAGTGCTCATTATAGGTTTCAATCCCTCGCCATGAAATTCTACTCGGTAACAAAACAAGGTTCAGACATCTCACAAGTATGGATTCCAGCACCTGGGTACACCGCCCGACCATATAGAATCCACCTTATACGGACATCCCGCAAGTGCCACTCTAGCCCTAGAATATCAGAGATCCACCTCCTATCCTCCCGACTATTCATGATCCCGGAGTACACCGCCCGATCATTCATAATCCCAGATTTAATTGAGGTTCGTCTCGTTCTGCATCATAGTCACAGAGTACACCGCTCGACTGGATAAAGGGCAATTACAGTCCCAGAGTACACCGCCCGACTATATAGAAATGCCCCACTCATAGGTTTCATCACATCTTCTTCTAGTGCCAACCCTTAAGTTTAAACATGAATAATAATATCATATAGAACTAGCTTACCCTCCTACCGGACTTAAACAATATACTGAGAACGATAGCCCATATTGGCCACTTCTCAAATTCAATTATCACTTTCATATCTTTGCCGGTACTCTGGGTCTCGCTTAGCCTCTAGAATCAACACCATTCATGTTCACAACATCATGGGTTATCTATACCGTCTTTATTCACATTTTGAAATTTCATTCATTCACATATCCAATTAATCCCTTGTTCACACAACTCAGTTATTTGCATAACTAGTTTCATAGTCTTATTCAATATTTCAAATCAACATTCTCTATGTAAAACAGATGGTTTATTCACCCCCTTCTAATAGAATTCTTAATGAAGTTGTAACTACAATCGATAGATTCCTTTTCTAAACAATATACTATTCAACTTCCAATTTCATTCTTTAACAAACTCAAATTAACTCTAGCTCTCTAGTTTAATCCAAATGATAAAATTTTTAAAATACTTCTAGTCAAAATAATCAAAGTTTGCGTCTTAATCAAAAGTAAATTAGTATTTATTTAGTTCCAAACTCCATTTTTATATTCAATTCAATCCCCACATTTTCTCCATAATTTACATATTAAACCTCATAATACAACCCTTGACAAGATACTTAAAAGCCTCTTAATTCCTCATAAGGTATATCTTACTAACATTCCAATTTTAAATCCAATTTTATACGTTGTAAAAGTTTTAGGACAACTAGATAAAGACATCAACCCAATGGTACTAAAAAAGAAATTCATATAAATTCCAATACTACTCCAAAAATAGATTTATTAGTTTCATAGGAATCATAAATGAGTCTACTACAACTTTGTAGTTAAGATCATCTAAAACCATCCTCAATTCATTCGTCTAAATTCATTTGCAAAACAGTAGGTTCAAAAATCTAAAAACTGCAGCTCATGCCACTTGTAAAAATCATAGAAAATTCTATACTTCATAAAACTTTATGTTCTTTAGATCAAAATGAAGATATACAAGTCTAATACATCTTTGTAGTTATAAGTTTCTCCAAAATATTGTGTCTATAACCCTGAATTCTTCGAAATCTAGAGTCGGGTCGAAATGTCATACAGAGTGCCACTGTTCAATGTTGTAAAATTCATTATAAATTCAATTCTTCATGAAAAATTGATTTCATAGACTCTAAAGAAAGATTGACAAGTCTCCTTCAAGATTCTGAAATGATCAAAATCCGAAAAGTATAAAAGTTTTCAGTAACTAGCCAACTGCCAAACAGTCCTAAGTTGAGATTTTATTAAAATAGTATACGACATGAAATATTATGAAATTTTAAGGAGATATTCTTGACATATACAAGATGCTCCTATAAAAATTTTAGCTCTAGATTCCACCTATTTTAATATTTATATTTTTTAGGAGTGCAACTAGAACTCAAAACAGAATCTTATGAAAATGCCCCTAAATCAAACATATCATAATTTCACACATTCGATCAACAACAAATAATCTAAACATGAATACTTAATCTATATAAGTTACCATAACAATTCACACATATCGTGTAACGCCCTGAATTCCATTTACATGTAATTTGTAGCACAACAGAATCATTTACTTCAAATTTGTACAATTTTACAAGAAAATTAAAACTTTTCATTATACAACATTGTCCTTACATCAACGTAGCAGAATTTAAAAGAATACCATATGATATACAATAACAAAAATGCTTCAATCTTGTAACAGTTCATCATAGCGACTTTAAGTCCATGCCAAGTCCAGTCCTCCAACAAGAAAACTGTGGGCACATCAGTTGCATACAACTGACGCAATGCGATAATACAGTGATTCTCTTACTTTAGTAAATACAAATTTGAAAGCACAATAGAGTGTAAAAAATGACTATCCTAAATATGTCAGTATGATATGAACTTAAATGCCTAATGTAGATTTACATTACGATGCACTAATACATACTTGTTCATATTCTATTCATCCCATTCTACATAGGTCCAAGGACAAGCCCTTTTCGTACTCCTCAATAAAGGGTTTAATCCCACGCTATGAAAATGCTACTACGGTGACTAATGTAAGGTTTAGATATCCGGTGAGTATGTAGTACCACCCCGATAATTCTTGAGAATTTGCCCCCAGCACGAGTCGTAAACCCTATAATTCTGGAGGCGAAAATCCACACCGCGAGCTATGACCCCGATAATTCTTGAGAGTCGCTCTCCCACAGTGAGTGATTTTCGGCTATCACGCCTCACACTCCAATAATTCTGGAGACGAAACCCACACCGCGCTGTCATAGGTACCTCAGCACACATACCCCATGAGCGTCGCCTCGATCCGGATAATTTTGAAGGAATATCTCCCACCGCGAGCCGCAACCCCGATAATTCTGGAGATAACCTCCCACCACGCTATCAAAGGCACTCATACTCATGTTTGCCCATACTTCATCACATTTCTCCTTAGTGCTTGTTCTTAAGTTTTAATTAAAAATTATCACAACCTAGGGCTAGCTTACCCTACTGGACTTAAATCAACACACGAGAACACTAGCCCACACTAGCTGCTTCTCAAAGAGAAAGTTAACCCACACTTGTTACTTCTCAAATTCTCATTATTCAGAAAATGACGGTTACTAAGGGTCTCGCCAAGCCTCTAGATTCCAACAACCATCTCACTATAGAGATCAATTTGGTTATATCCAACCTCAACATAAAATTTTATTCATTTACCATCATTTCGGTTTATCCACCTTATAGATCATGAAGCATTCGACATTCATAATAACATTTAACAACAATTTCTCCAATCAATTTTTTTTTGACAAATCCTTGGTTAACGAACCAAATCATTCCCTTTAATAATATTCTACGCTTTTCCAATTCAATCACCATTTCTTAATACCAAAATTCTTAGAATTAATCATTAAAATCGTCTTATTTAAATCTCATTCTTATACTTTGATTTTATTATAAACAAACCTTTAAAATCTTTAAAGGTTGGTTTATATTTTTTTTGGAGTGCAACTAGAACTCAAAACAGAATCTCATGAAAATGCCCCCAAATCAAACATATCATAATTTCAAATATTCAATTAACAACAAATAATCTAAACATGAATACCATACATCTAACAATTCACCATGCATCTAACAATTCACACATTTCGTGTAACGCCCCGAATTCCATTTACATGTAATTCATAGCACAACAGAATCATTTACTTCAAATTCGTACAATTTTACAAGAAAATTAAAACTTTTCATTATACAACATTGTTCTTGCATCACCACAACGGAATTTAAAAGAATACAATATGACATACAATAACAAAAATTCTTCATTCCTGTAACAGTTCATCATAGCAACTTTAAGTCCATGCCAAGTCCAGTCCTCCAACAAGAAAACTATGGGCACGTCAGTTGCATAAAACTGACGCAATGCTATAATACAGCGATTCTCTTACTTTAGCAAATACAAATTTGAAAGCACAATAGAGTGTAAAAAATGACTATCCTGAATATGTCAGTATGATATGAACTTAAATACCTGATGTAGATTTACACTAAGATGCACTAATGCATACTTGTTCAGATTCTATGCATCTCATTCTACATAGGTCCAAGGCAAGCCCTTTTCGTACTCCTCAATAAAGGGTTTAATCCCTCGCTATAAAAATGCTACTACGGTGACTAATGTAAGGTTTAGATATCCTGTGAATATCTAGTACTACCTCGATAATTCTTGAGAATTTGCGCCCACTGCTAGTCGTAAACCCTATAATTCTGGAGGCAAAAACCCACACCGCGAGCTATGACCTCCATAATTCTTGAGAGTCGTTCTTCCCACCATGAGTGATTTTCGGCCATCACGCCTCACACTCCATTAATTCTGGAGACGAAACCCACACCGCACTGTCATAGGTACCTCATCACACAAATACCCTATGTGCGTCGCCTCGATCCTGGTAATTTTGAAGGAATATCTCCTACCGCGAGCCGCAACTCCGATAATTCTAGAGATAACCTCTCACCACGCTATCAAAGGCACTTATACTCATGTTTGCCCATACTTCATCACATCTCCCCTTAGTGCTTGTCCTTAAGTTTTAATTAAAAATCATCACAACCTAGGACTAGCTTACCTTACTGGACTTAAAACAACACACGAGAACACCAGCCCACACTGGCTGCTTCTCAAAGAGAAAGTTAACCCACACTGGTTACTTCTCAAATTCTCATTATTCACAAAATACCGGTTACTAAGGGTCTCGCCAAGCCTCTATATTCCAACAACCATCTCACTATAGAGATCAATTTGGTTATATCCAACCTCAACATAAAATTTTATTCATTTACCCTCATTTCTCTTTATCCACCTTATAGATCATGAAGCATTCGACATTCATAATAACATTTAACAACAATTTCTCCAATCAAATTCTTTTTGACAAATCCTTGGTTAACGAACCAAATCATTCCCTTTAATAATATTCTATGGTTTTCCAATTCAATCACCATTTCTTAATACCAAAATTCTTAGAATTAATCATTAAAATCTTCTTATTTAAATCTCATTCTTATAGTTTGATTTTATTATAAACAAACCTTTAAAATCTTTAAAGGTTGGTTTATATTTTTTTGGAGTGCAACTAGAACTCAAAATAGAATCTCATGAAAATGCCCCCAAATCTAACATATCATAATTTCAAACATCCAATCAACAGCAAATAATCTAAACATGAATACTTAATCTACATAATTTACCATGCATCTAACAATTCACACATATCGTGTAACGCCCCGAATTTCATTTACATGTAATTCATAGCACAACAGAATCATTTACTTCAAATTCGTACAATTTTACAAGGAAATTAAAACTTTTCATTATACAACGTTGTTCTTGCATCAACGCAGCGGAATTTAAAAGAATACAATATGACATACAATAACAAAAATGCTTCATTCTTGTAACAGTTGATCATAGCGACTTTAAGTCCATGCCAAGTCCAGTCCTTTAACAAGAAGACTATTAGCACGTCAGTTGCATAAAACTGACGCAATGCTATAATACAGCGATTCTCTTAGTTTAGCAAATACAAATTTGAAAGCACAATAGAGTGTAAAAAATGACTATCCTGAATATGTCAGTATGATATGAACTTAAATACCTAATGTAGATTTACACTACGATGCACTAATGCATACTTGTTCAGATTCTATGCATCCCATTCTACATAGGTGCAAGGGCAAGACCTTTTTGTACTCCTCAATAAAGGGTTTAATCCCTCGCTATGAAAATTCTACTACGGTGACTAATGTAAGGTTTAGATATCCTGTGAGTATCTAGTACCACCCCGATAATTCTTGATAATTTGCGCCCACCGCGAGTCGTAAACCCTATAATTCTGGAGGCGAAATCCCACACCACGAGCTATGACCCCGATAATTCTTGAGAGTCGTTCTCCCACCGTGAGTGATTTTCGGCCATCACGCCTCACACTCCGATAATTCTGGAGATGAAACCGAATTAATTATTGAATGCTTTATGCCTCGGTACCCTTTATTATTTCGGTACACGATTAAAACCTGTCCTGATGTACTTAATTGAGAAAAAAGACAAAAAAAAAACATACACAGAGTTATAAGAGTAAACTGTAAACATGATACATCAAACTTAAAATACATTTTAGCAGCGTCCATTACATTCTCTTCATGGGGAACTGATTACTCTTTAGGATATTCAAGAAATCTAATTCCATATTTGAGGATTAGAGGGATTGAGATGATTGAGATAAAGGTTATTTTGGAACAAGAAGTTGAAAAATTGCCGGTTCCACGTATAGTAGTCAGCCATAAGGTGTATATGGGTATAGAGGTGTTAGCCGGTAGTATTATGTATATGAGGGGCTAAAAGTGGAAGTTGTCAAGTCAGGGAGCTATTAGGAAAGCAGAGATAACCTAGGGGTCTAAATGGAATTTACTCTTCTTTTTTCTCAATAATAACTTGGTAATAACTACTACCCAAGTTCCACAGAAGAGTTGCAAAGAGTTTGTTGAATCATGAAACTTCAACTAAGGAAAGTTCTTGAAGTAAATTGAAAATATCAAAAATAGGGAAACAGAGTGAAAGAGTTGTAATTTAGAGGCAAATTATAAAAAGAACTAAACTGTATATTTGCATATATTTATTATTTTAGAATGTGTATATTTGTATACATTATGAAAAGAACTAAACTGAAGTTTAAGACAAATTCATTTAACTACCCTCCACATTCTGGCCAAAATCTCCCCTAAAGTTTTCTTGGGCATTGAGATTGATGTTTAAGTGCATTTTGTGATCAAATGTGCATGTACTCAATTGCATGCAGAAACTTAAAGGTAGTTTTTGATAGAGATGGATATTAAATATAACTACAGTTTTTCTAGCTTTTAAATTAAATATAACTATGGTTATCTTAAACACAAGCATATATATTGAATACAATATAATTTGTATATTGGCTAGCTAGAACAAACAGTAGGTTGTCACTCTCATCCTATATAATGAAATGAATATCTCTTTATTTTTCTACAAGACGATGCTAAATTTCAACTATATAGCAATTGGAGTTGCAATAATAAACAATTATTGGAGCAATAACAAACAATTGGACTAGCAATAAAACAATTTTCACCCTTTCTATTATTTGATGGCAAACATTAAATCAATAATGAGCCTGCAAACACTTCAAATCAATTAACTTATCAGTAATGACATATTGACAACATATATAAGAAGAAAAATAGAAAGAGGGTCATCCTGCATCGTGTAATATTTTTATTACTATAGTACATAAATGTATGTTTTATTATTACTTTTTCTTTAATGAAACAAGATGACAAAATTAAAAAACCAATTATATATGATAGACTTACCTTATGAAAACTTTTTTTCATTGTTGTTTTACTTTTGAATGACTTTCGTATTTGAACTTTAATAGAACTGGGATGCAGCTGACATAAACCTCAAATTTATAAATGCAACTACATTGATTGGGATTGCAATAAGGTAAATTGATATTTACTACAACTAACCCTATGTTAACCGTTAATTTCTGCTAATATAATGCTTTTTTTTTTCCAGATTGTCATCTACACTCAGAATCGTTATGTACATACTGACAGTTTAACTTTTGGTAGGGTGATGAAGAACATGTTTAGTTCAAGGCATTGTTCTGTTTGAAAGGTAATGGTTTCAAAACTCTTACTATTATTTTCAAACTTTCATTGTTTTAATTGTTTATTGTAAACTCTTACTATTTGATTCAAAACTCTTACTGTTTTTTTAGGCTCACTGTTTGGTCCTATTTTTGAAGACTTCAACCATTGTGTTCTCTTACAACCCTGTAATTTTTTTTGTCATTTGGTTGGTTGGTGTATATTATGGTGGAGGATGTAATAATTGTAATAGTTGTAATATTTAGCATTTTGGGAGATGATGTAAGTATCTGTATATAATGATGATATAATATTGTTATGTTAATACCCGTACCCGCAATTTTGTGGAGTATTGGGTTCTGTGTTTGGTTTTAGATAGGTTTTTTGAAGGTTTTTCAAAAAATCAATTACGTTTTCAAACGAATTTTTAGTTTTTATTTTGTATCTTGCATTATATTATGATTTTTTCCCCCAGAGCCTTATATATATGATGCCTGTATGATGTTGCTTGGTTTTGCCTAGGGAGGATTGATATTTATTGCCTGTGATATCATATTTTTAATTGTTAGCAGAATTCCGTAAGGAATTGCTGTAAAAGGGCTAATATTTTAGGGGAGACACTGTCGAAATTTTTACTAAATTTTTAAAAATCTATTATGTTTTCAAACGATATCTTGGTTTTTATTTTGTATCTTTAGTCATATGAAGATTTTCCCCCCTAGAGCCCTATATATATGATGTCTTTGTGATGTTGCTTGGATTGGCCTGGGGAGGATTCATATTTATTGCCTGTGATGTTAAATTTTTAATTGTGAGCAGAATTCCGTAAGGAATTGCTGTAAAATGGCTAATATTTTAGGGGAGGTTCTGTCGAAATTTTTACTAAATTTTCTAAAATCTAATATGTTTCCAAACGATATCTTGGTCTTTTATTTTATATCTTTAGTCATATGAAGATTTTTTTTCCCCAAAGCCCTATATATAATGCCTATGTGATGTGGCTTGGATTAGCCTAGGGAGGATCAATTTGACTGCCTGTGATGTTAATTTTTTAATTTTGAGCAGAATTCGTAAGGAATTGCTTTAAAAAGACTAATATTTCAGGGGAGATTTTGTCGAAATTTTTACTACAATCCTGCCTGTAAAATTTTAGAGAAGACTATCGAAATTTTTACTAAACAACTTAATAATCATTCTTCGCAATAATGTGTCGTAGGAAACAATTTAAAGGTGATTGTATTAGAAAACTATTAGGAAACAATATAATTTCAAAGGAGGCCTGTATAGAGTAGATGATTGTATTAGAAAGGTGGCTGTATTTGTTTACAGTCAGTTTTCTTTTTCCTGTCATGGTGCATATTTTTAATTAATGTTCTCATATTTCTTGACAAAAATCTAGCTTTTTTAAGAATTGGATAAGTCAATATTGAGATATTTAAGGGCAATAAAAATAAATTCCTAAAAAACTGAAACAATTTAATGAATAATTGTTAAAGAGGTATTGAATGACTTTTGATCTTAGCATGTATAATGCATAAATTTATATGCAGTTCACCCAACCAAATAACTCCAAATAAATTTATATGCATTTCCGAATACGTGCCATAGGCACGTGCCACGGGCATACCTAGTCAACTTATATCAACTCATATCACAACTTATTTTTTGTTTTGAAATCATTCCCATATTGATCACATTATACACTTCACTATTATCACATAATGCACATCACTTTGTGCTTCACACTAATATCACATTTTTCTTTACTTTTCATTCATATACTATTATATCATACATACACTTTCTTTACTTCTCATACTCTTTTTCATACTACAATTTCGTCAAGTTATTCGCATTAATTTTACATACACAAATACACCATTTCATATTTATTCACATAGATAATTCATTCCCTTTTCATATTTAATCACATAACACAAATGTTCATCTTTTCATAAATATCCTCATATTACCACCATTTCTTTATTTTCATATATAATCACATAATACAATTACCTCATTTTTTTTCGTACTTATTTAACCACATACTTCATTTATCATTCATTTTCATTGCATAACCTCCCATGTAATTAATCTCATGATATCACATTCACATCACATATCATCACATTCATTCAGTATCACATTCATTCAGTCTCATAATATCATATTCGTTCAATCTTATGATATCAAGTTCATCCAATCTCAAAATATCACATTTATCCATATCTTATAACATGTTGTAACACCTTAGCCTTCATTCTCATTATATATTACAATTTACCTTCTTTTCATTCTAATTTCATCATTATGCTTATTTTAATGTTCATTCTTATTTTATCATATACTTTACTTTATAATTCATTCTCATCTCATCATGCTATTTAAGTTACTTCTCGTTCTTATTGGTAATATATTTTACTTTCATTTTCACTTACATCTCATATTACACTTTACTTAACTTTCATTCTTATCAAATTATGTTCCGCACCCCAAACATATTTTGGGTAATATTACATCGCACCCTAAAGCCGATAGCTTGGGTAATAATCACTGCACCTCAAGTAGAACTTGGGTAATATAACATCACATCTCAAGCTGATTGCTCGGGTATCACTTTACTTTATTTTCTTTTTTATCTTACAATTTACTTTAATTTCCATTTACTATTTCACAACACAACTATCATATCAACAACACATTAATTCACCCTGGGATTTGTGCCAAGGCAGGTAGTTCCCACCATTTCTATGGAAATAGCGGGTGAGTAGTTCCTCGACACAATTTCAAGAAGCATCAACTCATATCATACAATATTTTACTTTAATAACCATTCTCATCACCTAATACCACTCACTTACATTATTCTTCACATTAATATATTTTACTTCATGTTTCACATTTCTAATTCATATAACTTTACTTTCATTCGTATAATACATACACATTTTCTTTTACTTTCATATTAATTTACATGCAGGATTCCTTCATTTTTCATATTCATTCTCATACATATTTTCTTCTCTTTTCATAGATATTCAGATAACACAATTTCTTCACCTTTCATTTTCATTCAAATACATACTTCCTCACTTTCATTCATATAATGCATCATACATTTTCTTTACTTCTCGTATTCATTCACATAATAAAATTTCATCATTTTATTCATAATAATTCACACTCATACTTCCCTTACTTTTTTATTTTCATTTCGTATTATACACTTTCTCTACTTTCACATTCTCATTTCACATCATATGCTTTCTCTACTTTCTCATTTTTCATTTCATTTCATATTTATTCATTCTATTAATTTGTCGACCAGTGAGCCACAATATCCCAATATACTGAAAGCCGACAGCCTAGTAAACACGCGAACCTCTTGCCCCCCCCCCCCCCCCGGGGGGGGGTCTTACGCGTTCGAGGCTACATCTTCCTCCCAGCCTATGCACAGCGAGGGAAACACGCATCTCAAGCAGAACTTGGGTACTTCCTCCTAGCCGAAGTCAGCAAGGGAAACATCGCTGCCCACCAAAGGTCTTATGCATCCATCAAGACTAGAGCCAATAGCTCCATCAAATACAAATCGCTGCCCACCAAGGGTATTACACATCGCGGCCCACCAAGGGTCTTACGCATCCATCAAGACTAGAGCCGATAGCTCTGCCAAACACAAATCGCTGCCCACCAAGGATCTTACGCATCGCTACCCACCAAGGGTCTTACGCATCCAACCGGACCTCAAGCCGATAGCTTGGGTGATAAATCACACACCCCAAACATAGTTTGGTAAATAACCACGCACCCCAAGCCGGTCCTTGGGTATTAGGAGGTCTAGTCCAAACCCCTAGGATTTCTGTAGGTACTGGTCAACAAAATTTAATATTTATTATCATTTTCATCTCATCTTCTTAACTCATTTTATCATCACATATCATGTCATCTTTTCTTTCAATATATTATCACATCTTTGGCATTTACCATGCTATTTATCTTCTCATTATACCTTATATATGTATACACCATATTATTTAATTTGTATGACTATTACATCATATTATTTGATATCATGAATACACCAAATCATTTATTTTATCACATTATCATATATTATGAGCATAACGTCTTATTTAGTTTATTACATCACGTTATCACCCATTAATTTCACCTTGAACATCTCTATATCATACATATACAAACTCATTAATCTCATCATTTATCATACCACTTCTCATTATCACCCATATCTCATAAATATGCACCATATTAGTCAACATATCATAACCCCATATATGTGTGTATATTATTTCTATTTATCATCTGTATATTATACATATATCAAACTCCAATTACTTCATATTATAACATAATTTCTCATTTATAATATAATTTCTTCTTATATCATAAGTGTATATAGCTCCATTAATTTCATAAGCATATACACGCCATTAATATCATTCATATGAATACACAACTCCATAAATACACATGCTTTTAATATCAGGAATATAAATACACAACTTCGTAAATATAGTTTTGTCAATAGATTTATATATATCCCGAACATATTCATATCTCCCGTATTATATTCATTCAGTATATATATATATATGTATATATATATATATATATATATATATATATATATATATATATATATATATATATATATATATTCTCCTTTACATTACCGTATATTCATACATCATTAAATTACCATAAAGGCATATATAAATTAGTACCTCAATTTATTCACCATATTCACAATATATCAGTATTATCATAACTTTCCAATTCTCAATATTACTACCCCATATCATAAATATACACGCCATTAATTTCTTACACCCCATAATTTGCTCTGTATAATACTTATAAATTTCTACGATACATTTTACACATCTATACTCGATGTAAAGTAGCAACTATGGTTTAAAATTTATCATAGCACATCATATATATAAAATAAAATAAATTATACTCACTTGATATTCCGTGAAGACTCGAAGCACCACTACTCCATCACGCATTCGAAGTCGCTAACATATCCCATTATCAAATTTCAAATCCATTTAGGGCTCAAAACCTCCAAACTAGTCACAGGTAATAATAATACTAATCCTAATGTCACTCAGGCATTTTCTTGAACGCCTAGCATGCACATATGTGATGCAAGTATTATTCGAATTCCTACGGGATTTTGTCTCCATAAAATTACTAAAAATCATCTCATACTATTCTAACAGTTCAACTACAATTTCTACTATTATTAAGAAGATAATTCTCATATATTTACTTCCCTTTTATAAATCCAAAACCCTAATTTATAAGCAACTTGTAAAATCTCCAATAATTTGCTAATTTCTTGCCTCTATAATACCCAACACCTCCTAATCTCCCTACTACAATATTTCTATTCGATAGAAATTAAAATCACTTTGTTCTATACAAATAAAATAAAATAGGGTATACCTTCCCATTGTTTTTTCTCCAAATTGAAGCCACCATGAGGAAGAGAACCCTTCAATTAGCATGCCCCTAAATTTAATCCAAATTTTATGAACATAAACCCCAGGATTTGGGCTTGGAAAAGGATGGGAAATGGGGTTGGGCTTTCTATTGGGCACGATCAAAACAAGGAGAAGAGAGAAGAAGAATGATGAAGGAAGGGGGTTTTTAAAAAAATATTAATATATATAATAGTTTGTAAAGGTATTTTAACATACAAGCCCCCAATCTCCAAAATATTACAAATAATTCCTAAACTCTACACTTTAATAATACTAACAATAGAAAATACACTAAATTATCTCATAGTAATCCTCCAAAATTATAAAATAAAAATAAACAATATTTCTTCACATAAAACTCTACTCATAACTCCAATCTATATAATAAATTACAAAGAAAGCTATCAAGTGGCTATGCTTCAATCTCCTCCAAAATCAATGGCCCAGATTTAACCTCACAAAAAATATTTTCCTGCTCAAAATTTCAAACCCCACACATTTTAAAATTCATACACACACACTCTCTCTTTGCCAAAATAATCCCCTTTCTCTCTTTCTCACTGTCTCTCTATCGTTCCCGCTCACTCAGCCTCTCTCTCTCACTGTCTCCCTCTCTCTCTCTCCTCGCTCTCTCTCGCCCAAAACTACCACGACTCTCCCCGCCCCCACCTCCACTTCTAGTCGCGACCCCTCTCTCTCCCCGCTCTCCCCGCCCCCCACCTCCAGTCGAGACCCTGCACCAAACCAAGCCCGACACCTCCTCCCTTCTGCTCTCTGCGCCACTGCGACCCCATCCAACCACCGACCCCCTCACCTTCACTGATTTTACCATCTCAGGTATGATCAACATTTCGCAGTCACCGATTTCACCGATTTCACCATCTTTTCGCAATCAAAATTTTGCAATCATTTTGCAATCAAAATTTCGCAATCAAAATCCTCAAAGTTCGCAATCATTTTTTTCTACTTAACCCAACAGTTCTTGATGGTCTGATCAGCACTCTACTGTCTTAGAACACCACCGACACCAACTCTCCTAAGGCTTTCTTCAATCTCAAAACCAATTTCCCCAATTGCCAACAGGTGTGTGTGAATCTCAAAACTAATTTCCCCAATTGCCAACAGGTGTGTGTGAATCTCAAAACTAATTTCCCCAATTTTCAACTTTATTATTATGATGAATTTTTATGTTCATTGGTTAGTTATACTTTGGGTTTTGTATTTTGTAGGTTTTGGATGCGGATCAGAAGAGGGTAGGCGAAGCTGTCTTGCTTCAAAGGAATCGGCCCTAAAACTATTAGTTTCTTCATCTATGTCCTTTCTCAACTGTGGCATGTTCGGTTTGATTTATTTTTATTCTTTCACGATGGCTTCTAGAATAAGTACAATTGAAGGAGCATTTGTGCTAACTTCTAAATTAGCAATTGCCCTAGATAGATATCGAGGAAGTTGTGATAATGCTTTTTTAAGAGTATTCTATGTCATGTTTAGATGGAAAAGGGAGGACTGAGGATCTCTAATTTCCAGCTGAGTGTGCTAATTGGGTGAAACTATGAAGTTGCCTAAATTGGGGGTTATGGACATAGTTGACCTTAATCCGAATCAATATATGATCAAATTTCCTGTTTTTTCTTCTTAACCACAAAGTTTTGTGATCAAAAAGGCAGAAAAAAAGGGTTTATTTTGATTGTTTATAAATGTACCCTTGAAAATATATGCATAAACATATGTTTCACTACAGTAAAAGAGTTTCTTCTATATCATGTATACACATATACATGTTTCATTTCAGTAAAAGAATTTCTTCTATACACATACACAAGCTTCACTACAGAAAAAGAGTCTCTTCTATATCATGTATACACATACACAGGCTTCACTATAGGAAAAAGCATTTCTTCTATTTATACTTATACACAGGCTTCATTATAGGAAGGGTCATAAATTGATTATTGATTTTTATAAGTGAATGCATTGAAAGTTCTCTTTAACTTCTTACTGTTGAGATTCTAAGACCCAGAGTTTCTTTCTACCTATATATGTATAAATGCTTGGTTTTTAGTATTTTTTTTATCAAGCAAAATGTCGCAAGGTATGAAGACATATACAGCCAATCTTTACAGTGGAGAGAAACTGCAGATCGCGTGTCGGTTGACTGCAGCGCTAATTCAACTAGCGCGTCGGTCGATTGCAGCAACTGCTACTTGCAGTTGGACTACAGTCAGTCGACTACGAATTTTTAACAAGCACTGACAGTTGATTGCCATTGCCTGACTATTTCGCGGATTGTCTCTTTTTCTTCATTTCCTCTGAATAAGTGTTTCTTCTAATGTATGAATTAATGATTTTCAGTTTAAACGAATGTTTTGGCTTCGGACTCCAATGTGTTTTTGAAGAGTTGGACTTCAATTTGTGATAGGATTTGACTCATGTTTCCATGGTTTAGGAAGTGAAATGTGTGCAGATTTCAAGATAATAACGTTCGAGAAATTTCAATGGGTTCTAAATACGTATACATATATATATCTTGGTTTAACTGATGTTTGAAATCTGACCTCCTTAACATTTTTCCTGGACTCACATATGTATTGACGTATTTTGAGTTGGCCATTGTTTAGAAGAAAAATTTCGTTGCGGGCTAGTGACTTAAATTCGTAAGATTAAAAGAATGGTTGTGATATTTTTTCTTTGAGATTATGAGACTCTAGAGGTTGAGTCGAACCCTAGTATATCGGTAGATCAGGTTTGTGGTTAAGTCCAGTTGGAGCCTTGATGTTGGGTTAAGTCCGGTAGGGTACACCAACTCTAGGGAAAATGTGGTTAATTAAATGAACTTAAGAAGTATAAGGACAGGCACTAGATGGAGGTATGATAAAATGGGAGCAAACGTGAGTTATGGACTACAGGATGATCCGAGGAGTGAGATAATCCCTAGTATTTTGGGACAATGGCTGAAATAGGCCACAGAATGATCCACGTGAGTGGGATTGGTCTCCAATATTCCAAGGACGAGAGCGACGCTCATGGGATGTTTGTGCAATGAGGGTTCCAGTATGACCTGCGGAGTGAGGCAATCCCCAGTATTCTGGGACAATGGATTAAATAGGCCACAGAATCATCCGCATGAGTGGAATTGGCCTCCAGTATTCCAAGTGTGAGAACCGATACTTACAAAGTGTCTAAATCTCGTAGTAGTCATTGTAGTAGGATAGTTGCATAATGTGAGATTGAACCCTATAAATTTGAGAACGAAAAGGCACCGGATCTATGTAGAGTGGGGAGCATAGATTCGACAAGTATGCATTAGTTTTCATCATATGCATTTGTGATTTTCTTGACTTGATTTATGCTTATTTTCTGTTTTCTACACTTGACACTTAGCCTAGTTCACTTGATGATTTACGCTTCATTTATTTCTATTTTATATTTCATTTATTATTACCATATTAATAAGTTGACTGTGATTCTGTTCTTTATGTTTCATTTAAGTTGTATTTCTTTTGAATATCACACACACTGTTATGGCTGACCCCTGTAGTTTGGGGGTTAGGATTATCTCTAGCCTCATGTTTCACAGGTAGGTACCATTAGCATAGAGTTGAGGTCATGTGGTAGATTGTTTAATGTATCACATATGTTGGAAAAGATTGAAAGTAAATGTGTAAATATGGAAGTGTGTTGTAAAATAAATTGTAATTCAAGCTGTTTAATTACCGCTGTGTTTGTAAAATAATTGTTGTAATAAAAGTTTTAAATTTCCCTGTATTTGGAAACTATGTTTATGATTACAATTAAGTTAGATGCTGAGAATTGTGCCACATATTTCTAAGTTTATCTATTGAAAATTCGGGGCGCTACACCACTTGGGAGCTGAAAATCCGTCTAAGCTTTCTTTCCCCGAGTTATTTATTGTGTGGATATTTTTCTGTTCTTCTGACTAAACGTAGTTCTGAGGACAGAACTATTCTAAGGAGGGAGTATTGAATATCCCGATCGGATATTATATTATTATTATTATTTTTTAAAATTAAAATATTTCTTATGGAATTTACTTATTTTTAACTAATAAAAGTTATATATATACTAATATGTATATATATGTATCATATCGATTTTGTGCACTTGTACAAAATCATGTAGTTTGTGTTTTCGAAAAAATATCTGTAATATCCCGGTCTGATATTAAAAATTGTTATTTTTATTATTTTATTTTTATTTTTAGAATTGAAATAATTTTTGTGGATATTACCTAGTTTAATTAATAAGCATTATTTGTATATATATACTAGTCTGTATATATCCGTATTGTACTGATTTCGTACTGTAATCTCCCGAACTGATATAAATAATTATTTTTTTATTATTATTTTATTTTTATTCTCAGAATTAAAATATTATTTGTGCGGATTGTTTGGTTTAATTAAAACACGTTATCTGTATATATATATATGTATGTACATATATGCATATGTAACTTTGGGAGAATATCTTTTATTTTTTATCAATATTAATTAAAATGGATTGCTAGGATTGATTTTGAATAGATATTTTGGATGAAGGGGATAAGACTAATTTTTAGCAATTGATTTAATCTCTACTATTTTAATGGAAGAGTTGGGGTTTGTAACAAACCAACCCTAACTTTGTAACTATATAAACACGTATAATATATGTTCAAACAATATCCAACAAATATAAATGTGCACTGCACGTGTAGCCCAAATGAAAACATTCAAATATAAACTACTTTTTTTCTTATTCAATATATATTCATCTAATTTGATGACTTTACTTTTTTTAGACGTGCATCGCATATACATTATACTAGTTAGATTGAATGAGAGCCTTTGGATCAAACTCACATTCTCTCACACTCCTCTATAAGTGGCCGGCCAAACCTAGGATAAAGCCCCATTTCACTTTTGTTTCCCTCATTCTCTCATCTCAATCTCTCTTCTTCTCATATTTCTTCTTCTACTTCATCTAGTTGCTTTGTTTTTTTAAGAAAAGAGAAAAGACAGGTAAGAGAAAAGAAAAGAGAGATTGAATCAAAAGAGAAGGTTGGGTTTATTGTTCATGGGTTGTTCTTGAGAGGAGGAGCAAGAACAAGGAGGGGAAGCAAGCTAGCTAGTTCTTCCAACCAATTTTTGGGTGGGGGTTTCTCTACTCTTTTTGTTTGTATTGATTGTTTGTTTTCTTCTTATTGTTGTATGTTGTTCTAAAAACTTGGACTAATTTGATGTGCATATGAGTAGTCTGGATCAAAATGATCACATGAAGAATTTGAATGGTAGAACTCAAAACCACCACATAAAGATTGAATCTTTAATAGCTTGTTGTGGTTATTTGTTGTTATTTGTTGTTATTATTGTTATCATTATTTTAATTAACAACTTGGACTAAAATCATGTGCATATGAATGATAGTGGATCAAAATGAACACATAAAGAAATTGAACGGTGGAACTCAAACATATTGTTGTTGTTATTTTTATCATTGTTGTTATTATTGTTAATAAAATGTAAACACTTGGATTATTGTGAATAAAATGTAACAACTTAGACTAAATTCATGTGCATATGAGAATAGATGGATTAAGGATATCTACATATAAGATTAAAGTGGAAAAACTTAATTAGAACACTAAAAGATTAAGTTTTAATAAATTGTATGTCATATGATGATTAGAGTTTAATAAACTATGCTAAAATTGAAAATTTGACTCCAAATTATTATGAGAAGTTCTTATACATGTTTGTATCATTCTGTAAATTTTACAGATTCATCCAGGTTAATTTACCATTTTAAATAATTCCATAGCTTCAAAACAGTGAGTATAAGAAAGGTTGCCGTTTTTGGATATTGTAAGCATGTGTTTAAAAATCAATAACTTGAGTTCTATAAGGAGTTTGAGAAAGTTGTCAACTAGAGAGTTGTAGTAGATGTTCTCACCTTTCAAAAAAGTCTTATTTTGTTGGATTTCGATAAGCGTAGCATCGAATATGAATTTTACAAGTTTAGGACAGTAGCCTTACTTTTTGGCTGAACTTACTGTTTAAGAATTAAGGATTTTTCTGACCTCTTATTGACTGAATTTAGAAAAGTTATCAAATGTAGAATTATAGTAGACATTTTCACCTTTCTAAAAAGTCTATTTTTGTTAGATTCCGATAAGCATAGCATCAGTTTTGATTTTTAGAAGTTAACAGCAGCTGACTTTTTCTGGCTGAGTTCACTATTGATATATTAGGGGTTTTTTCTACCTCTTGTTGACTGAATTTGAGAAAGTTATCAACTATCGAATTGTAGTAGAAGTTTTTAGGTTTCTAAAAAGTCTAAATTTGTTAGATTCCGATAAGTGTAGCATCTGTTATGAATTTTTTAGTTCAATAGCAGCCTACTTTTCTAACTGAGTTCACTATAGATTTGCTATGGACTTTTTCTACCTCTTGTTGACTGAACTCGAGAAAGTCATCATCTAGAGAGTTGTATTAGAAGTTCTTAGCTTTCTAAAGAGTCTAAACTTGTTAGATTTCGATATGTGTAGCATCTATTATGAATTTATTAGTTCAACAGCAGCCTACTTTTCTGGCTGAGTTCACTATAGATTTGTTGTGGACTTTTTCTACCTCTTGTTAACTGAACTCGAGAAAGTTATCATCTAGAGAGTTGTATTAGAAGTTCTTATCTTTCTAAAGAGTTTAATTTTGTTACATTCCGATAAGTGTAGCATATGTTATGAATTTATTAGTTCAGCAGCAGCCTACTTTTCTGGCTGAATTCACTGTTGATATGTTAGGGGCTTTTTCTACCTCTTTTTGACTGAACTCGAGAAAGTTGTCAACTAGAGAGTTGTAGAAAAAGTTCTTAGCTTTCAAAAAAGTCTAAATTTGTTAGATTCCAAAAGTGTAGCATCTGTTATGAGTTTATTAGTTCAACAACAGCCTATTTTTCTGGCTATGTTCACTGTTTATATGTTAGGGCCTTTTTCTACCTCTTGTTTACTGAATATGAGAAAGTTGTCAACTAGAGAGTTGTATTAGAAATTTCTAGCTTTCTAAAAAGTCTAATTTCCTTAGATTCTTATAAGTGTAGCATCGGTTATGAATTTTACATGATTTCAACAGCCGCTCGACTGATCTGGCTGATTCGCTGTTGAGTTGTTTTTTTGGTTTTTCTGTATTCGAGCAATCAGTTAGGATCTAGATGTATTCCTATGTGCTCATGATTCATGTTTCAGTTTGAAGAATGGCTCATGCTAATTATTAACAGTTTGTTGTCACATACGTAGCTAGTTGACTCGTATGTAATTCGTTTGGCTCATACGTAGCTAGTTGGCTCGTATGTAAGTTGTTTTGCTCATACGTAGCTTGTTTGGCTTATATATAGATTGGTTGTCTCATATGAAACTCATTGCCTCGTATGTGGTTCGTTTGGTTCATACGTAGCTTGTTGACTCGTATGTGCATTGTTGGGCTCGTATGTAGCTTGTTAGTTCGTACATAGCTTTCTAAGCTCGTCTAAGGTGATATCGTTACCCTAGGGGCCATTGATCATCAAAATGTGTATTTATTTTACTCCTCGAGGACTGTGGATGAGTCACTCCTCGTGTTCTGTCGAATCTTAACCGGGGTAGGTTAATCGCGGGCTGGGAGTGTAGACGAAATCCAAGTTCAGGGTAGTAGTATGCAAATAAATTCGTATTGCCGGGGTTTTGGATCAATAGGCTGTGAGCGGGATTCATTGTGATCTCGGGAAGTCTAGGTTGAACACCTAGCAACGTTATCTTGCGATGTCTAGATTGAGACCTAGCATGTTGTATTAACATTGTTGTCACCCCTCGGATTGTTTAGGGTTAGTGACATCGTTAGGGTAGTAACTTGTAATTGTTGTTACTTAACCATTTTTATCTATAATTTCGCCGAAGGTAAAAGTAGGTATTAGCGGTGATACCTTATGATCCGACTTTTCCTATAGGCCGACACTAGGTGGTGTTATTGGGTTGTACCTTTCTGTCAAAAGGGATACAGTCTGTGCATTCTCACGAGTTGGGAGCACGAGATCTATATCTCGGATGTTAATTTCTGAAGTGTCAGGATAAGAACGAGATAAGTTCTCCTGTCGGAACTAGGGGATGGACCCTAAAATTCCATCGTGTTCTATTTCAGGGAGAAACGAACTGGCCATAGACTATTGTTCTATGAGTCAAGGGCGCCGCAGGGGATGCTTCGAGCTATCCTGTGCAGCAGTAACTCCGGCTTTGTCTGGCTTTTGAGTAAGGTCACCGGATGATAGTGGCAAACATAGACACCACTATGGTACTACATTGGCAGGATTGGACCGTCCAAGGAAACCTCATCAGTCACGTTGCATCTGTCAGGAACAGGTTGAGTACAATAGTAGAATTCATGGCTCGGGTTCAAATATCTAAATATGAAGAAACGGTTTGATATGGGCGTATGTATTTATGGGTTGCATACTATCCAGAGTCTTTCTTACATTAGAATAAGTGCATCTTTACATTAGTTATCCTTGCATTAGAGTCTAAGTCATAACATACACTGACACATCAAATTATATATACACATTTCTCTTTTCATCAATCTGTCGTTTTAAGTTGAGATTCTGCTCCTTGTAATCAGCATTTTGCGTCAGTCTATGTACCGACATCCCCACTCAAATAGGTACTGGATTACAGGACTACAAGTACAGGATTCAGGAGGACTCAAGGACAGAGAAGTGCAGTATTGATTTTTATTTCATTTATAATATCTGTTGTTTATTATTGTTTCAATTGTAATTTATTAATTGTTGAGAAGCATCCAAGTGAAGCACCGAGTGTTATTTATTATTCATTATACTTTGATGTAAATTCATTGAATGTTGTAACACTTGGGCATATAAGACATTATTGTAACACTGATGTAATGTATTAAAGTTTTATAACATTCAAACTTGTAATACATTTGTATTAAAAAGTTTTAAATTTTCCTGTTTTTTCTGTGTATTGTAGCTAATTGAAGAAAAAGATTCTGGCTTATGTCAGGGTTTCCCATTATATGAAATCGGGGCATGACACAACAGCTGCTCAGTCCGAATTAGCCATTGCTTGGCTTCAATCAGAGTCTCAGTGCCTAAGAATTTATCTGGATGTAGCCTCATGAAATCCGCCACATTACCAAGTCTCGGTGGCAATAACCCGGGTGCAGGTCCAGCGGGTTTCCAGTTGGCAGCTTCAAAAGCCACCCTCATCAGCTCATTGTGTTCGTGTTGCATCTGCATTATCTGCTCCATCATCTGAGCAACAGTCGGCTCTTCTGACTGATCATCCCTAGTTCGGGAAGTCGAAGCATCCTTTCTAGCCATGGTCTGTAGTAAAATCAAACGGTTAGCATCCAGATTATAAATTGGTTATCAATTATCCATGTGGTTCACGTGTTGTACATATTGTTGAATCAAATTGGGTTAACCCAAACTAATTAGGGTCCAACCTTGCTCTAATACCACTAAAAATCTTGTCACGCCCCGCTTCCCAAAAACACGGATCACAAGCGTGTAACATTGGCCCAGCAAATGACTTGCGTCATCCATAAGCTGTTATTGTTCAACTCAACAATATAACAAGATAAATACAACAACGCATGCATAAAAGAACAATCACATGAATAACAATAATTGGAATAAAACATGAAATTACCAAATACAATAATCTAACTTCTGGAAACAAAATGACAATCTCCGGATCAAAAGCCCATAATACAATGTTAACAAAACTCATTACAAGAAGTCCAATAAAATAACGATCAATCTAGAAACCAATAAATTCTCAGAAAAACTGTTCTCCAAGTCCTGCAGGTAACTCTCCTTGATCACCTGTGAATACCTCATCTAAAAAGAGGAGAAAATTGTCCTTAGAGAAAATCATGCACAACAAGTAAAGAAAGCAATGAACAAGGGAAAAACGGCATAACAATGAATTCAATATAACAATAGGAATCAATAACAATGGATGATAGCAATAATCAATATCAATGGTAACAATGCGACTGGTATAACAATAAACTATATTTCAATATTCGATGTTAATACTCAATGGTCGATGTCGATATCAATAACAATGTTCAATGTCAATAGCAATGACGATGTTCAACATGTTGTCAATATTGTGTCAATTACTAAGTCTATTAGTTTTTGTTCTAACTAGTGCACGTACTACTGCGTCCCATACCACAGGTTCGATGCATACACTCAATGTCGTTTAGACTCCAGTGGTGTACTCTATAGATCATGTTCTCAGCAATAATGAACAATAATGACCGATGACCGGTGCACGATTCAATCGAGATACTGTAATCAGTAATTAGCAATCAATCGTTGACCGATATGACTGATATGACCGATAAATAGGGAAGCACGGGCCCCTCCTCTGAGTACAGTCTCTATATTGTCCACTACTAAAGTTAACCCTTAGACCCCGGCTTGTTAAGCATTTTATCGATGCATTCAATACATTATGCGATTTAGAGAAATTTGATAAATGATGGTATCAATAGAAGTAACAATAAGACGATCAATTAGAATGAGACAATTAGAATGGTGACAGTAGTATATTAGGATCATGCAATGCAATTTATGCACTTTAATCCATTCAATATAACGATGTATATACAATTTTATTAAGAAAATATGGAAACACAAGAGCAATAGGTTACTGTATCAAAATAAGGTTCCCGCTAATACATAAATCCAAAATTGGATCCGTCAAAAGTTCTAGAAAGTAGACTCCTACCCGGTTCCAACGCATATTTAAAATACAAAATTTGACAACAATAGATAGGTTAATTATATCGTTATTTACAGATTACACGTTTTTATCGAAAATCAAAATCAAGTTGTTATATTTGTACAACAACAACATCAACAACAAAAGCCTTTTTCCCAACTAGTTGGGGTCGACTACATGAATCCTGGTTTTCCATTCTGCTCGGTTTAGTACAATATCTTCTGTCAGGTCACAAGCTATCATATATTTTTTCACCATTTTCATCCAAGTTAGTTTAGGTCACCCTCTACCCCTAACTCTACCCTCGATACTTATCAAATCACTCTTTCTAATGGGGGCACTACTAGTTCTACGTGTGACATGTCCAAACTACCTGAGGCGATTCTCTCTTAACTTATCTTGGATTGGAGCTACCTTTAGCATGTCTCGTATATGCTCGTTTCTAATTCTATCCTTCCTTGTTTTACCACACATCCATCTTAGCATCCTCATCTCCACTACACTCATTTTTTGGACACGTTGTTTATTTGTTGCCCAACACTCTGCTCCATACATCATTGCTGGTCTAACAGTCTTCCTATAAAATTATTCCTTCAACTTCAAAGGTATACGTTTTTCACACAAAACACCTCTGACACTTCTCCACTTAAACCACCCTACTTTGATCCTATGTATAACATCTTCACAAATCTCCCCATCTCCTTGTATAATCGAGCCTAAATATCTGAAACGGTCTCTCTTAGGTATCTCTTGGCCATAAATCTTCACTACTTCCTCAGTTGTGTTCCGAATATCACTAAAATTATACTCCATATACTCTGTTTTAGTTCTGCTTATTTTAAAGCCTCTAGCTTTCAAAGTTTCTCTCCACAAATCTAATTTAGCATTGACTGCTGCTCTATTCTTGTCAACTAAGACGATGTCATCGGAAAAAGCATACACCAAGGCACCTCATCTTGTATTCCTCACGGAAATTCATCCGTAACCAAAGTAAAGAGGTAGGGGCTTAAAACCGAACCTTGGTGTAAACCTACTGTAATAGGAAAATCGCTGGTCTTTCCTGTGGTTGTTGTCCCTTCATACATATCCTTAATTACCTCAAGATATCGAATAGTTACTCTTTTATTATTTAACACCCACCATACTGTCTCTAGGGACTTTATCATATGCATTTTCTAGATCTATAAAAACCATATGTAGATCTTTCTTATTCTCCCTATATTTTTTTATAAGTCTCCTCAGTACATAAATTGTTTCCATTGTTGACCTCCCCAGCGTAAACCCAAACTGATCCTCAGACACTGCAGTTTCTAGTCTCAGTCTATGTTCGATCACTCTCTCCCAAATTTTTATCGTATGACTTATTAATTTAATTCCTCGGTAGTTTTAGCAACTTTGTATATCTCCTTTATTTTTATATATAGGTACTAAAATACTCTTTCTCCATTTATCGGGCATCTTCTTAGTTCTCAAAATCTCATTAAATAATTTTGTTAGTCAACTCACTCCTACATCCCCAAGACACTTCCAAACTTCAATGGGTATATCATCCTACCCTAAAGCTTTTCCTATTTTCATCCTTCCTAAAGCATTTCGAACATCCGAGGACCTAATTCTACAGAAAAATATATGCTCTCGACTCTCCCTCGAGTCCTCTAAAATTAAGTTGCCAACAACCTTTTTATTTAATAACTTCTCAAAGTAATTTCGCCATCTTTCCTTAATTTCCTCATCTTTTACTATGACTCTTGAATCCTCGCTCTTAATACACCTAATTGTATTCAGGTCTTTTATTTTTCTATCCCTTTGTTTAGCAAGCTTATAAATATTATTTTCTCCTTCTTTTGTTTCTAATTTTATGTATAAATCATCATAAGTTTTTTCTTTTGCATCTCGTACCGCTTTTTTAACTTCTTTTCTAACGGTCTTATATCTCTCTAAATCCTCTTCATTTCTACTCTTTTGCCATATTTTGAATGTTGATCTTTTTTCTCTTACAATATTTTGGAGTTCTTGCCACCACCATTTTTCTTTATTTAGCAACCCTCTACCTTTAGACTCTCCAAGTACATCCTTCGAGATTTCTCTTATGTACATAGGCATTTTAGTCCACATCATATTTGTCACCCTTTCCCAATTCCATGATGCTCTTTTAAGAACTTTATCTTTAAAAACTTCTAGTTTATCTCCCTTCAAGTTCCAACACCTGATTCTTGGGTTCCTAGTCTCCTTCCTTGCACATATGTGTTTCCCAATCTTCATATTCAATACCATTAATCTATGTTGTGTGGTTAAACACTCTCCCGGTATAACTTTACAATCTTTACATGTCAAGCGATCTACATTTCTAGTGATGAAAAAATCAATCTGACTCCTATTTGCCCCACTTTTAAAGGTTATCAAATATTCCTTTCTCTTCCTAAAATAAGAATTTTCTAGTATAAGATCATATGAAGCCGCAAAATATAATAGAGCCTCTTCACCATCGTTCTTATTTCCAAATCCATGTCCTCCATGCACTATCTCATATCTTATGTTATCTTCTGCTACATGTCCGTTGAATTCTCCTCCTATAAATAGTTTCTCACCTAAGGGTACTCCTTGAATTATCTCATCCATATATTTCCAAAATTTATTTTTAGCTTGTGCATCTAATCCTACTTGGGGCGCATAAGCACTAATGATATTAATTATGTTTCCACCTAATACAAGCTTAATTTGTATTATTCTATCTCATTTCCTATTAATACCTACTACATCTCTTTTGAATTTCTTATCTACTAAAATTCCTACTCCATTTCTATTTCTAATTTTACCAGTATAATATAATTTAAAACCATCTATCTCTTTAGCTTTCTCCCCTACACACTTTGTTTCTTATAAACAAACTATATTAATATTTCTTCTAATCATGGTATCTACTAGTTCCATGCATTTTTCTGTCAATGTTCCTATATTCTAAGTCGCTAACCTCAGCCTATATTCCTGGACTAGCTTCTTTACCCGCACACGTCTAGATTGGTGCAGGAACCCTTACCCATTTTTCACCGCACCCGGGCACCGGTGCGACACCCCTCGCACATTTTTCGAAGCACCCGAAGGCATACACAACGCATCGCTTCCAGGGAATGCCCTAACATTTGCACGTATATTATTAGGATTCATGTTCATAAGATTTGACAAAAATTTTATGCTGACTGTCAACTGCCTACACAATCCTCTTCCTTACCCGGTTTGTGGCCGGATTCCTGGCTTGGGACCGGCAATGGCGGAGTTCAAGTTGTTATATTTGTAAAATCAGAAAAAATCCAATTTTTAAATTCAGCAAAAATATTCATTAAGTTCCTAATCATGTTAACTAATTATCTGGAATTTATTAGGGCAATATTCTAAAATTAACTTAGCTATTTAATAACTTAAACATGAAGAAATACATGAATCATGAATTTTGGAAGTAAAAGGCAACAGTAGTAAAAACACCATAACTCTTGCAATAAAACTCGGAATTCAAATATTTTAGATGTTCTGGAAAATAAAAACACAGGGCTACAATTTTCGTTTAGAAAGATATAATTTTTTATATCAAATACTAGGTCAAAAAGGTCTCACAAATTCTAGGCAGACAGTAAAAATCAGGGTCCAACATATTTCATAAAATAAAAGCGATCTAAACATGATGAACTTCAACTTAATATTTAACAAATCTTATATTCAGCGTGGTAAACACAATAACATAGTATGCAGAATGAAGAATACATCTATATACTAGTTTAACATCAATGAGGCATCAGTCAATCATTCAAGCACAACAACCTAATAATCAATTCTAATATAGTTTACTTGTGCGGTGATATACATGGATAACTTCTATTATCAATACTACATGAATACATGAAAGATTCGATATTTGAGAGTCAATAATGGCACGAAGTCAAGAATACCTTGGGTTAGCTCATGTACAACCTCGATATACTCGATGGAAGATAAACAATATAACAATATGATAACAATTCATGATCTATTTGCGGAGTTTCAATAAAAACCTTGAATTTGACACAATATGTAAGTCAAGAGGGAAGTGGCTTGCCTTTAATAAGATTAATCCGAGATAATAGAATAACGGGATTAGGATCCCAGGGCAACGATGCATGTGCGAAATACGTGCAAGAGTCCACAGCAACAATAGCTAGTTCAACAACAGCAACAACAAGGTCGACGCCGACAACAACAACGGGGATAGCGACGAAAGCAAGTGCGAGAGCGGCAACAGTAACACAGCAATGACACAACGGTTGGAGGCAGAGAGCGGGGGTGCACTCGGGGTTGCTGGTGGCAGGGTCAAGAAGGAAGAGGAGGACGAAAGTGAGGCGGTTGCGGTGGTCGCGGTCAGCCGATGGCGACGGAGGCTCGAATGGTGGGTTCGCTGGTGGCATCAGTCGCAGTCGGGGCTGCGAGGAGCTTCAACGATGGCGGAGTTTGGTAGAGGAAGCGGGTGTTGCTTCGGGTTGGACGAAGGGGAGAGGTGGAAGGTGAGGCAATGGCAATGGAGACGGAGGTCGAGATGGCGAAGTGCAGTGGGGGTTGAGTCGAGCGGTGATGACAGGACGAGGTAGGCTCTGGAGTGGTGGAGGTGGTCGATGGGTTTGAGCAGCAGGGGGGTGGTCTGCGATTGAAGAAAAAAAAGGAAACAGAGCGGGGGAGAAGATGGAGAGGGGGTGTAGTATTATAATGATTATAATAATGGGGAAGGATTGAATGGCTGAATAGTAGGGATTTAAATTTGGGGGGTACAGGATGAGATAATGGGGGTTAAGATTTGAGAGTGATTAAGAGAGATAGAGGGAGAGAAACATGGAGATTGATTGAACTGACTTGTAACCCCCATTTCTGATTATACGGATATGTATTTTATTTTTTAATATTTTTGTATTTTATTTTCCATACGATTGTAATTCTATTTTCTACATTTCTTCTTTCATAATTATCTTGGTTGTAAGCCCATATGAAATTCTTAGTCTCTTCTAAAATTCTTCATTCTAATTTTAACCAAATCCATTTTAATTGCTATTATATTTTCTCCGAGTCCATCCTTCAATTTTATTTATGGAGCTCAACTCAATTATTTACTCTATTTTTTTGTGTAGCCCACACTCACAAGCCCATTTCTACCCAAAGAGAAATTCATGACAATTCCCAATCTCTTCATCTTCTAACCTGCCTAACTCCCACTCTAATTGCAATCATTTATAACCTATGAAAAAAAAACTCATAACCTGCCCCACTAACCCAAAATCAATTCTCTATTAATTCCTATCATTATAATAATATAACTATTATATTATTATATTAAATCTCTCTCTCTCCCCCTCCCCTGCACTCTCTCTCCCCGACCTCTCTCTCTGCTCATCTCTTCTCCCTCCTCTACTTAAAACCAAAACCACATCCCCCATCCTCCCGTCGAGCTCCTGCCTCCTCGTCAACCGCAACCCCAATCACCTCCTTCTTCATCCCCTCCATCACCCTGACTCCACTGTGGTCTACCCCTGCCTACGACCACATACAACATCCTGATGTCCCCACCATCGTCACTACAGAAGATCCATCACCTCGCATCCCCCGAGCGCGACCCAAGTCCTCGACCCCCAGCCTGCCACCGCAACTGCACCAAAGTCGTGTGACTGCCACTACAGCCCTCGACTGTCACGCCCCGCTTCCCAAAAATACGGAATATGAGTACATGACATTGGCCCAACGAATGACTAACGTCATCCATAAGCTGTTTATCCGATCAACTAAACAATATAATCAATACAGAAGAATTGTGTAGGCAATAATAATAATCTTATGAACAAATACTTAAAATGAAGCAATATATAATATCCAAGTACAATATTCTAACGTCTGGAAACAAATAATAAAAATTCGGGTCAGAAGCTTAATACAATAATAATCCAATCACAAATAGATAATAAGACTCAATACATTGAGTTTAATAAAATAATAAACAATTAAAAGCATTAAAATCTTCAGAATTTTTGTCCTCCATTTCTAGCAGGCAATTCTCCTTCATTACCTATGAACACTTCATCTAAAAAGAGAAGAAAAATTGTCCTTAGAGCAATTCATGGACAGCAAGTAGAGAAAGCAGAGAACAATGGAATAATGATATAACAATGAAGTCAATGGATCAATAGGAATCAATAATATGGCACGATAACGATAATCAATATCACGATAATCGATGCAATGTCTATAAATAATGATTCAATAAAAATATTCAATGATCAATATCAATCACTTAGCTAATATTCGATATCAATAGGGACAATGATGAACAATATGCAGTGTCGATGTCGTGTGATCCTTAAGTCTATTAATCATTTTAATCCTAACTAATGTGGCACTTCATTCGTCCCATTCATTTACCACATGGTTTCTACATACAAATAAGTTACGTTTAGACTTAGTAGTGGATTTTATAGATCATGTACTCGGCACGATAACAATGTTCCATCCATAACAATAATTTATCCATAAGATGCTACAAGATCGCAAGATCACATGATCACAAGAACACAAGATCACAAGATAATGATATAGGAAACTACGAGCCCCTTATTCGAGTACAATCTCTATATTGTCCACCACTAGAGTCAACTCTTAAACCCCAGTTTGTTAGTTATTTTATTAATGCAACAATACAATATGCAATCTAGAGACATCAGGTGAACGATAGTAACAATAATAGGATGATAACTTGGATGATAACTTGAAATGGACAATTAGAACAATGACAATATGGTATTAGGATCATGCAATGCAACACACATACATTAATTCATACAATACTACGATATAGGAACAATTAATCTATTAAAAATTGAAAAGTGAAATTCTGGACAGCAAGAGTGGTCTGTACAAAAATGATGTTTCCCGCTTTTTCAGAATTCGAAAACTTAATCTGTCAAAAGTTCTAGAAACTAAACTTCCACACGGTTCCATGCATATTTAAAGTTCAAACTCCAACAACGGTAGCTAGGTCAATCACAACATTCATTATAAATTATATGTTCAGGCAGAATCTCGATACCATGTTGTTATAATTTTAGAATAAGCAAAAACTCGAAATAAAATTCATTAAAAATATTTTCTAGACTCCTAAACATGATTACTAACAATTTGGAAATTACCAAAGCAAAATTTTATCATTTGATCAGCCTTTTTACTCTTTAAACATGAAACATATAAGAATCTGAAAATCTGAAAGTAACAACACAGCTGTAGTAAAACGGGCATAACTTTTGCTACGCAACTTAGAATTCAGAAATTCAAGATATTCTGTAAACTAGAAAGATAAGGCTACAATTTTTATTCAGAAAGTGATTTGTTTTGAGATCATTTACTGGATCAAAAATAGAAGACAAGATACAGGTTTTAGGGTATTTCTTCATGAAACAAATTAATTAGACATGATGGGTATCAATTCTACTAGTTGATAAATTATATAATCAGCATGATGGGTATAAGAACATGGAAAATAAGATTAAGAATACATACATGCATCAAGTTATCATCAATCAACTATCAATCGTTCAAACAACATACAACTTAGCAATTCTCACTACAATAACTTATTTGTGTGACAATTATATGAACAACTCTATTATCAATTCTATATGTACACATAAAAGATTCAATCTTTGAAGTCAAAAGTGGCACGATGTCAAGTAAATTAGGGTTAGCTCGTGTAAACCCTCAATATACCCAACAAAAGCGATGAACAATGTATAATACGATAAACGAAGAGATTTACTTGTAAGAATTTCAATAAAATTTAAAGTTGATACAATTAAAAATTCAAGAGAAAAGTGACTTGCCTTTTGGACAACGAAATTGAATACCAAGAATAACGAGATGAGAATCCCGGAGCAACGAACGCGATCGCGATCAAAGAAACACGTGCAATCTACGTGCACAAATAGAACTAAAGCACAACAGCAAGAGCAATCAATAGCAAAGGAGTTCCAAACAACAACAGCAACAATAGAGGAAGCAACATCCAAGAGCAATGACATTAAGGTTGATGTCAACGCTGGTAGTAACGGGCGGCGATGGGCTGACGACGGTGAGGTGCAACTAGCAGCGGCATCGCTGGCTGAGGGAGGAGCAAGGCGGTTGGCTGCTGTCGTCGAGATGGGCATCATCGGGAAGGAAGAAGACACTGGGGAAAAAGGGGGTTTCGATCAGGTGTCGGGGTTGGGATCGAGTGGGAACATGGGCGGCGTTGACAAGGGTCGCCGGAGGTCGAGGGGTGAAGGGAAGGTGGTCGGAGTTGCTGGCGACAGGAGGGTCTCGGGGGTTGCCGGAGTAGGTCAGAGAAGATGGGGTTTGTTGGTTTGAGTGGGGAGAGAAAAATCAGGGACGGGAGAGAAACAGGAGAGAGGAGTCTGAAATTTGATGACGGCTACAAAATTGTATTTTTTTTTGGGTTTTTAGGGTTTGCATTAGGGTTGTATTTATAGAATATAAGTATATTATTGGGTTAATGGGTTTAGGGTCCAATAATATTGGATTTAGGTCAAGAAACTAGTGCAATTGGGTTTTGGGTTCAACAAGAGATGGGTTTGAAGACAATAGGGTTCAATTAAAATAACCACAATCCAATAAATAAGATCCACAAGATATATAGCCCAACAAAAAGAGAAAATAGTTCATGAACGAAAATTTAAATCAAATAAATAAATAAACTATACAAATGAATAGAATATAAACTGGGCTTGAAAATAAATTGGAAATTCGCCAAGAAAATCAGATCTGGTACAATAATAAAGTAATCCAATTGATAATTTTAAATAGATAATCATGAATTTACAATTAATAATCATAATCATAATATTAATAAAATCATACAATAAAATAGTATTCGGGTTTAACAATTTTATTAAAATAATCCAATAATAATAATATATTTGTTTTAGGCTCATATATAAATAGTCCATCAATAAGATATAGAAAATAAGATCAAAACACACCATTATTCGAAATGAATAAAATTATCTATTAGAAAACACTTTAATAAAAGGTCCGAAAAGAATTTAGCAGAAAATAAATTTATAAAAATCAAATTATAGAAATACACGAAAAATACCTATTGTCGGGAATGGGGGTTACAACGAACATCACCATAGCATCTGCCTGTCGCTCCCCTCCACCCATCCCCAACCTCTGTCTCCCTCCGTCGACCACCTCGACACCCGCTCCAGCCTCGCGACCCTCTACTAGCATCGCCCCACCATCCCCGACAATTCTGTTGCCTCTTCTCTGGCTGCAACACCCCCCCCCCTTCCTTCCCTGTCTCGCATGCCCTTGCTATTGTACTTGCTGCCTCCACGCAGCATCGTAGTTGCCGTCGCTCTTGCTGCCTCGTGGTGTGTTGTTGCTGTCTCTATTGATCGCTGCTTTGCCTCTTGCTGTTGTCGCCGTCTCTCACTGTGTTTCTATTGTCCCTATTGTGTTTGTAGTGTATTGCTACTGCCTTGCACGTGCTACTGCCGTGAGTTGCACGTATTGTAGTTCCTTTGTTTGCACGTGTGTTTGCCATGTCCGTTGTTCGCACATGTTGCCGTCGAGACTCTCGTACCGTTATTCTTTCACATTCAGCATCATCGTCTCTAAGGCAAGTATCCCTTGTACACTCTTCTTGTTCCCGTACAAGCTTTGCTTGAATCCCGCAAATAGTTTTCTTCTTGTATCCATGTTATTAATCTTTTCCATTGCCTTCACGTATGGTATGAATTTGAACCATCCCTTTTACACCGTTTTATTTGACTTTAATCCATCCAAAAGTCATAATAAATCATGCAGATCCATTTATACATGCATGTATTACATGAACACAAACTAGATGCACGAGATTGTGAAAGGAATGGTGATTGAACGAGTTGTATTCGTATATGATCGCATGATTGTATTCGTAGTTTAATACCGTTGATGTGCTAATATTCCCATGTTAATATAAACACCTTGCTGATTTCTAGATATAATTGTATGTTCAATTCTAACAATAAAACTATGCACTTGCAAATGAAAAGATTGTTAAAAACCAACTTAGTATATTTTTGGACTGCCATCTTCTCCAACTTGGAGTGAGAATTCGACCAAGTTACTTTTGTTATTATCTAAAACTTATTAAATAGAAATTGTAGCACACTGTGTCTAGTTTCTTGAACATCTGACGGATTCTGAATTCCATTTATAGATTGAAAGTTATCACTGTTTCGGGCATGTTGTAATTTCCAGAACCGAGACTGTGCATGGAATCCGTGAAGAATTGATTGATCGACCTAGTTACTATGACTGTAATGTATCATGTGAATATTCTTTGGAACCAGCTTGATGTCTACTCTCTGTAACCTCTGATGGTACCTGATTCTCTTTTCTGTAGCAATGGAAAAGTAAATTTTTGTACAGCAACGTATTGCTATCCAGAATTGCAACTTCATGTCCTTGATTGTAAATATGTTTATTTTTACTTTTAATTAATAACACCTGCATACCATTCATTGCACAACCATTGATACCTCACTGTTACTATTCCTAGACACCGTTCCATCAATTGCAAATGCATGATTCATTATGATAAAATAATGACAAGCCGGGGTAATAAAAGGAAAAAATTCTAGTAGTGGATAATATAGGAAAGTGTACTTGGAAGAGGGTCCGTGTTTCGTGTAATAGTGACTCTTTATATGATATGGTTGAATGATATGATATGGTTCTGGTTACATGATAAGATACGATATGAAATGATTACTGGTAGTCACTGGAAGACCTGAGTACATGACCCTATAGAATTCACCATTATAGTTGAAATATTAATATGTTTGTATGTACCCGGACCTGTGGTATAGGATGCAAGATTGCATGCATTAGTTAGGATTGACAAAAATATTAATAGACTTAAGATTAACACTAAGCACATTGCATGTTTCCTGTATACATGACATGTTACTGTTGCATGATTTCCTTGTCATCGATTGAATGCATATTGAAGTTCCGTTTACCTGCCTCATGTTTCAAGTTATATTCTGTTACATGATTGTTTTCCTGTATTCATAATTCTTGTTCTTTGTTATATGCTTGTTTCTTCTTCCCTTTTTGCTTGTACTACTTGCGGCCCGTTGCTTGCTCTAACGGGTCTTTCTCTTTCCCTAATTCAAGATGATGAACCTACAGGTACAGGAGAAGTATTGCCAGACGGGCTTACCGATTATGTGTTCTAGAGGAGGGAGTTGAACCATTAGTATTCAATAATTATCTTGCAATTATCATTTAATTTTATTTCCAGTATTGTTATTATCGCACATTGTACCGGGCTTCGGTGACCTGAAGTTATTTTATTTCCAGATATTGGTTATGTATGAGACATTTTGTGGATCATTCATGTTTATGTGATTATTCTTCATGTGTGGTTGTGGTTACATTACATATTGTTGAGTTTACAATGTACAACTTATGGATGATGTGAGTTTGGAAACATATATAATTTGCTGGGCCTCAGCTACGTGCCTGTGTTCTCGTATAATGGGAAGCGGGGCGTAATATGACCAGTGGGGATAGGGTATTGGGCTAGCGGGTTGCACATCCAAAGGAGATCCAACAAGGTGTTGGGCTTTAACACAAATATAGATCAAATAATAAGATAGTTATCAATCCAACAAGAATAAGATTATCATGAAAAAATTAGTCCAACAAGGAGAAAAGATAATTCATGAAATTTTAAATTCGAATTGGGAAAAATAAGATTCGAATAATTAAACGGGGATCAATGATAGTTCTGTTGATTCTTGATTTTGATGATCACAACACAGTGCAACATGTGTTTATATATTACAGCTAACAATGCAGTATACATATCAAAAGACAATTCTAGCTGAACAAATGCACAAGCTTTCAAGGATACAGCTCAAGACAAGGATCAAGACTCAATTCAACTCAAGACCCAAAGCTCAAATGTGTTATATTGTTGTGTCTTGTAAACATTGTAATGCACTTTCCTGTTGAGTCCTTAGTCTGATGTAAAGCCTTGTCAACACACACACACACACACTTAACAATTTCATAATGTGTAAAAAACCCCTCAAAATAAGTCAAAACAGTTTGAAGAATTTTAGCTTTTAAGTACCAGTCGACTTAAGCCTATGCCAGTCGACTGATAAGTACGAAACTGTTTAAAATTATTCAAACTCTGATCAGTCGACTCATATGGCAACCCAGTCGACTGATCGAGAGCTTTTTGACCGTTTTCTGATTTTCAAAAACGAACTTTTTCAAATTCAAACAGTCTGATCCGTTGGTTGACAGTTATGTAACTGCTTTCCAACGTTCAGAAGTACAAAACTCTTTATATAGAGTTTCTTCTCAAACAGAAACATTTACTTGACTTACTTGATTTTCTGACATAAACACCCGAGCACTCTTGAGAAAAATTTAAGTGATTTTCTGTGAAGAACAAAGCTTTCAAGTTCACATACTTTGGTTCTCTACACTCAGTCCAGTATAGCATTGAATTCGCTTTGGACTGAGTATAGAAGTCAACCTAATTCTTTAGCCACGTGCATCAACACATACAACAACAAGGCTATAGGTTGATTGTAAAATTCCTCTTGTACTCTTGCTCTCGGTTGGAGAGTGTTTTTGACTCTTGGTTGTAGAGTCGGTGTCTTTTCACTCTTGGTTGAAGAGTGGGTCTGCTTTCTCTGGTTGAGAGAAAGGACTACGGGTTAGACAAGGTTGTTGTCTTGAACGCCGTAGGGTATTCTTGTATTTATTTTTCAAGAATAGTGGAAATCTCAAGTGGGTTGCTTGGGGACTGGATGTAGGTCGGGAGGACCGAACCAGGATATATCTTGTGTACTCTGTGATTGGTTGTCTTGTTTTTGCACTTACTTTTATTTATTGAAGTTCTGCAAATCTAGTCTGTACAGTCGACTCAGCTTCGTATTAGTCGACTGATCAGTCTTGTATCTGTTACTCTTCGTTTCTTCAGTCGCCTGGCTTATCTATTAGTCGACTGAACCGAGTTATTATATTTTCTTTGTTTGATATTATCAGTCGACTGTCTCTCAGATAAGTCGACTGCATCGAGAGATTAAGTTTCTTTTAATTTGGCTATATCAGTCGACTGGTTCCCAACTAGGTCGACTGTGCCGAGAAAAATAATTTTATTCCGCAATTTATTTTCATTAACACTATTCACCCCCCCTCTAGTGTTTGTTGCTTAGCCTACAGGATCCAACACTTGGTATCAGAGCAAGGTTACAGGCAATGGCAACTACATCAAATACTAATCAGTACCATGAAGGACAATCTACACAACGACCACCACTATTTGATGGAACAAACTATAACTATTGGAAGTGCCGAATGCGAATCTATCTCCAATCAATCAACTACGAGATATGGCAAATGACAGAGACGGAACATACTGCTCCTACCATTCCATATGCACAATGGAATGATGATCAAAAGAGTCAGACTATGAACAATGCCAAAGCAATGAATGCTTTATTCTGTGCACTGACGAAGGAAGAATTCAACCGTGTATCCAATGCTACAACCGCATATCAAATTTGGCATACACTCGAGGTAACACATGAAGGAACGAATAAAGTAAAAGAATCTAAAATTTCTGTTCTTGTCCACAGGTTTGAAATGTTCAGAATGAAGGACAATGAGACTGTGTCTGAGATGATTACAAGATTCACAGACATTACCAACTCTCTTGTGGCGCTTGGAAAGACTTATACTCAAGCAGAGATGGTCAGAAAAGTTCTACGAGCACTCACTCCAGAGTGGGAAAAGAAAACCACAGCAATAGAAGAGGCAAATGACTTGTCAACACTTACTCTCGAGAATCTTGTTGGTAATCTTATGGCATATGAGGTTCAACTTGAAGATCGAAAGAAAGATACTGAATCACACCAAACAAAGAAGAAATCATTGGCTTTTAAAGCAATGACTGACTCAGAAGATGAGGAAGAAGATGAAGAAGAAATAGCAATGTTCACTCGGAGATTCAAGAAGTTCTTAAAGAAGGGTAAGTTTTATTCTAAGAGTAAAGATTCTAATGACCCTCCTACATGTTTCAGGTGCAATAAAATAGGTCACATGAAGAAGGACTGTCCCTTAGAAAATGCAAAGAACAAGGGAAAAACATCCAACTTCAAGAAAGACAAATATTCAAAGAATAAATTTGCTAAGAACAAAAAGGCGTATCAAGCCACATGGGATGATAGCGATTCATCTTCCGAAGAAGAAACGGATGAAAATAACGAAGTGGCAAATGTATGCTTTATGGCTGCACAACAAGAGCATGTAAGTAATGATTATGATTCTGAAGATCTTCTTGATGCATTTAATGAAATATTCCAAGAATTAAAGAAAGAAAAGATTAGAGTTAAGAATCTTGAGAAAGTGAATCAAACACTTAATCAAGAAAATCTTAACCTTGATAAGGAAGTAAAATCCTTAAATTCTCGTCTTGCAAGTCTAGATACTGATCTTGAAACTCTCAAAAAGAATTATGAAGAGATTTCAAAGAATGTATCTAAGTTTAACAAAGGCAAAGAGAATTTAAATGATATGCTTCATCATCAAGTTGCATCTAGTCATAAATTTGGACTTGGTTTCAAGAAATCCTCTATAAAAGAATCTCCTGTTTTAAACACTAGTAAGACTAAGTCAGCATCTATTTCTAGTGTTACACACAAGTTATATGATTTCTTTGCAAAACCACAGGTTGTTAAATTCAGTGATAAAAGTGATACTAACGTTCGGTTAAGTCGACTGAACCATAGCACCAGTCGTCTGTCCAGAGAAAGTGGATCTCATTCCACGGGATCAAAACCTCTTATAAGTCGACCTAGTGCATCTACCAGTCGACTGATACATACCAACAGTCGACTGATAAACACTGGTAAGTCGACTGGACAGAACAAACTAGTATGGGTTCCAGTCAATATTAATCAGAATGATAGAATTGCTTATATCAATTCTTATATGCTGAATGTATGTACTTCTACCAATTATATTCCTGCTTATGGAGGAAGATCAAACTCTTCATGGGTTTGGTTTCCCCCAAACTAATATGTTTTGGACCCAATAAAAAGGGTACCATATTTACCTCAAATGTTTTATAGGTACCCAAGAAAGAACGCTGGATATTAGACAGCGGATGTTCAAAACACATGACAGGGCATGCCAACTTACTATCCACCATTCAGAATATAGATGGAGGAACCGTCACCTTTGGAGATAACAACAAAGGCAAAGTCATCGGTATTGGCATGGTCGGTAAAATATCTAACCCTATTATAGAAAATGTACTTTTAGTTAATGGTTTAAAGCATAATCTCTTAAGTATTAGTCAATTGTGTGATAAAGGGTATAAAATAGTTTTTGAAAAAGATGCATGCTTAATTTATGATTCTACTATGGAAAAAGTTATTTTTCAAGGTTGTCGCAAAAACAATATTTATGAATTATGTTTGAATGCAATTGATTTTTCAAATGATTTTTGTTTGATAGCCTCTAACAATGAATCTTGGTTATGGCATAGAAGATTTGGATATGTGAACATGAAAAATCTCTCAAAATTATCTAAATATAACCTAGTTAAAGGACTGCCAAAATTATCCTTTAAAAAGGATAAGTTATGTGATGCATGTCAACTAGGAAAACAAATCAAATCCACTTTTAAAACAAAAGATGTAATCTCTACAAGTAGACCACTTGAATTAATTCATATGGATTTATTTGGTCCTACTAGAGTTGCTTCTTTAAATAAAAGTAGATATGTGTTTGTTTTAGTAGATGATTTTTCAAGATTTACTTGGACATTCTTTTTAAAACATAAAAATGATGCTTTTGAAGAATTTGCACATTTTTGTAAACGTGTTCAAAATCAAAGATCTCTAACCATAGTCACTATTAGAAGTGATCATGGTGGAGAATTTGAAAATGAAACATTTACAGAATATTGCAACAAGAATGGTATAACACATTCATTTGCATTTCCTAGAGCTTCACCACAAAATGGTGTGGTTGAAAGAAAGAATAGGACTTTGCAAGAATGCGCACGTACTATGCTTGTTGAAAGCAATCTACCAAAGCATTTTTGGGCTGAAGCTGTTGCTACAGCTTGTTATGTTTTGAATAGAATTCTTCTAAGACCTAAACTAAAGAAGACTTGTTACGAGTTATTTTTTAATAAACTTCCTAAAGTCTCTTACTTTAAAACATTTGGTTGTAAGTGTTTTATTCTAAACACAAAAGATAATCTAGACAAATTTGATCCTAGAGCTAATGAGGGTATCTTTTTAGGATACTCAAATAGGAGTAAAGCATATAGAATTTTCAATAAGTCTACTATGACCATTGAAGAATCAATGCATGTTACATTCGATGAATCCTTACCTTCATCAACATTAAATAAGGATGATGAAACTGATTTATCACCTTTAGATAATGTGATTACATCCTTAGAGCAAACTAATCTATCTGATAAGTCGACTGATAAAGTCTCCAAGTCGACTGACTCAAACCAGTCGACTGAAGAACAAGTCAAGTCGACTGATCCGATTGTGATATCTTCAACTTTACCAAAGTCATTCGTTGAAGTTAAAGATCATCCTCATGACTTAATAATTGGTGACATCTCCCATGGTATTCAGACACGTTCGCATATTAATATGATCTCTCATACAGCATTCTTGTCAGATTTTGAACCAAAGAATATACAAGAAGCTTGTGAGAATGAATATTGGGTGAATGCCATGCAAGATGAACTAAACCAATTTGTAAGAAATGATGTATGGGATTTAGTTCCTAGACCTCCTGATCAGACTATCATTGGTACCAAATGGGTATTCAAGAATAAGTTAGATGAATCAGGACAAGTTGTAAGGAACAAGGCTAGATTAGTTGCCCAAGGATATAATCAAGAAGAAGGTATAGATTTTGATGAAACATATGCTTCTGTTGCTAGACTAGAATCTATTCGTATTTTATTATCTTTTGCTTGTTTTATGAATTTTATACTTTATCAAATGGATGTGAAAAGTGCCTTTCTTAATGGGTTCATTAAGGAAAATGTTTATGTTAAACAACCACCAGGTTTTGAACATGAACAATTTCCAGATCATGTTTATAAATTGAAAAAGGCTTTATACGGTCTTAAACAAGCACCTCGTGCTTGGTATGATCGTCTGAAAACTTTTCTTTTAGAAACAGGATTTGAAATAGGTAAAGTAGACACTACCTTGTTTATCAAAAGAGTTAAGAATGATATCTTAATCATACAAATATATGTTGATGATATAATTTTTGGTTCTACTAATAATAATCTATGTCAAGAATTTGCTAATACCATGAAAAATGAATTTGAGATGAGTCACATGGGTGAACTCAATTATTTCCTTGGATTGCAAATTAAACAATCTTCAAATGGCATATTTATCAATCAAGGCAAATATGCAAAGGAATTACTCAAACGTTTTCACATGGATAGTACTAGTAGTAAATCCACACCTATGGCTACTACTACTACTCTTGACAAAGATTTATTAGGTAAGAGTGTTGATCAAAAACTCTATCGATGTATGATTGGTTCACTCTTATATATTACTGCAAGTAGACCAGATATTATGTTCAGCGTATGTTTATGTGCTAGATATCAATCTAGTCCTAAAGAATCTCATTTAAAAGCAGTGAAACGAATTTTAAGATATATTAAAGGCACATCTGAATATGGTTTATTTTATCCACGCACCGATATTTTTCAACTTTTGTCTTATAGCGATGCCGATTTTGCTGGAAGCAAAACTGATCGCAAGAGTACTAGTGGTACATGTCACTTTTTGGGACATTCCCTAGTATCTTGGTGCAGTAAAAAGCAAAATTCTGTATCCCTATCAACCACAGAAGCTGAATATATTGCTGCAAGTTTAGCATGCGCTCAAATTTTATGGATGAAACAAACTTTGTTAGATTATGGTATTTCATTTGAGAAACCCTCAATTATGTGTGATAATACCAGTGCAATTAATCTATCTAAAAATCCGATTCAACATTCACGTACAAAACATATTGATATTCGACATCATTTTCTACGTGATCATGTTTTAAAAGGAGATATATCTTTAGACTTTATCTCTACTGATCAACAAGTAGCAGATATATTTACCAAGCCCCTTAAAGAAGAAACTTTTATCAAGTTAAGAAGAGAACTTGGAATTTGTGATTTTATTGATATTTGTTGAAAATCACTCTGTTAAGTCGACTGTGTTTTGAATCAGTCGACTGTACTGAATTGTTATATATACGTATTTTGTTCTCGACTAAGTCGACTGATTATCAATCCAGTCGACTGGTCAGCAGATATAAGATGTTATTTTCTTCTCGACTCAGTCGACTGATATATCATACCAGTCGACTATCGCAAGATCAATCTGTCTTCAGCGACTATTCATCACAAATTTTGAGATAAAAACTTTTCACTATCTCACCCGTGACAACCCTATCTGACCGTTGATTTCATTTCCCTTTCATCTGAGCCGTCTATTCACTGTTAAAAACCCCTTTTCCTGCCCCTCTTTCTTACCGATCTCCTATTTTGCCCCAATTTCAAAACCCTAGTTTTTTGAAGAAGGAGCAAGTCGACTCCAATTTGCTGCTGGTACTCGCCTCTGTTCTGATCTTTCGTTTTTCTTTGGTATAATCTATATCCCTGTCTCTCTCTCTCTAATGGCACCCAAAAGATCTAAGCGGACTCATGAGGGTAGCTCCTCTTCTCAAGACTACACTCAATATTTATTGAGTCCAGATCTTATTGACCAATGGTACCTCATTTGTACCATTTCCATCTTCCCTGGAAGATTTGTCAACTTTAATAATCTTGCCCCTTTCAATCTCATTCCTTTATTTCAAAATAGCAGTCTTTATGATTTTCTCTCTTTAGCTAACCAACCCAACTATTATCCTCAACTAATCTATTTGTTTTACACAAATATGATAGTTGTACAAAAACCCAATGGGAATGTTCTTATCCGTTCGTCTGTGAAGAATGTCAAAATGACACTCACACCGTCTAGGATAAATGAAATTTTAGGAATTGATGATGGAGGTATATTTCTTGATGACATTGTTTTAGATAATGCCTCAATTTTGTCTAAAATCTTTTTACCTCATCATGGTCCTCCAATGACAAGTAAAAATATTCAACCAATTGCAAAGCTTGTAGCTAGAATATTAACGTATAACATCCTTCCCAAAAAGGGTAGTTATGACCACTATTCTCTAGAACTACAAAAAGCTGTGTATGCAATTTTTGGTAAAATTGATATCAATTGGGGTCATGTCATTTTTTCTCAACTTCAGCATCACACTCACTTTCTACCTTTTGGTGGCTTTCTCACTAGAGTCTTTCTTGCTTTTAGCGTTGATCTCGATTCCGAGACCAATGTTGTTTCTCATTATGATTGCTACGATCGTGCTAGCCTCGCACGTATGAAGCTTGTTGATAACCCTCCTAGCTCTCCACCTCCTTCTCAAGCACCTTTAGGTTCTTCTGCTAGACCTTCTGCCTCGTCTAGTTCATCTCTTCCCAACGCCAACTATGATGATCCACGTACCATGTATGAATGTGTCAACTACCTTATGAAACATTCACAGACTGTGGATACACATCTTCACACCCTTGATTCCAGACTTGATTCTTTTGATTCCCAACTCCACCACATTGATACCAAGATTGACAACCTCACCAATCTCTTCACCTCTCAATTTCATCCTTCTTCTCATGGTGACGATGAAGACTCGGATGAAGACGATTGAAGATTTTTTTCTTTATGTACCTTTTAATGGACTTATTTCTGTATGCAACTTTCTATTAGTCTCTTTTCTATGAAAAAGATGGTTATTTTGTGCTTTTTGATGATTACAAAGGGGGAGAGATCTCTGAGTTATATTTATGCTTGCTTATATTATCTGTGTTTTGTGATTTTATCATTATTTGTGTTATTTTGGCTGTTGAAAATCTCTGGTCAGTCGACTGCTCCAACGATTTAAGTCAACTGCTACTAAACTTCTGCTACTGTATCTGTACTTATGTTTTTTTATATAAACTATCTGATCAGTCGCCTGCCAGTTGACACAGTCGACTGATACTTGTTTTAGGAAAATGCATTCTGTGTTTTTAATAGGGGGAGCATATTCTTACTGTGCCTATATATATATATTATCTGATTTATCAGCTATTGTGTTGTCATCATCAAAAAGGGGGAGAATGTTGATTCTTGATTTTGATGATCACAACACAGTGCAACATGTGTTTATATATTACAGCTAACAATGCAGTATACATATCAAAAGACAATTCTAGCTGAACAAATGCACAAGCTTTCAAGGATACAGCTCAAGACAAGGATCAAGACTCAATTCAACTCAAGACCCAAAGCTCAAATGTGTTATATTGTTGTGTCTTGTAAACATTGTAATGCACTTTCCTGTTGAGTCCTTAGTCTGATGTAAAGCCTTGTCAACACACACACACACACACTTAACAATTTCATAATGTGTAAAAAACCCCTCAAAATAAGTCAAAACAGTTTGAAGAATTTTAGCTTTTAAGTACCAGTCGACTTAAGCCTATGCCAGTCGACTGATAAGTACGAAACTGTTTAAAATTATTCAAACTCTGATCAGTCGACTCATATGGCAACCCAGTCGACTGATCGAGAGCTTTTTGACCGTTTTCTGATTTTCAAAAACGAACTTTTTCAAATTCAAACGGTCTGATCCGTTGGTTGACAGTTATGTAACTGTTTTCCAACGTTCAGAAGTACAAAACTCTTTATATAGAGTTTCTTCTCAAACAGAAACATTTACTTGACTTACTTGATTTTCTGACATAAACACCCGAGCACTCTTGAGAAAAATTTAAGTGATTTTCTGTGAAGAACAAAGCTTTCAAGTTCACATACTTTGGTTCTCTACACTCAGTCCAGTATAGCATTGAATTCGCTTTGGACTGAGTATAGAAGTCAACCTAATTCTTTAGCCACGTGCATCAACACATACAACAACAAGGCTATAGGTTGATTGTAAAATTCCTCTTGTACTCTTGCTCTCGGTTGGAGAGTGTTTTTGACTCTTGGTTGTAGAGTCGGTGTCTTTTCACTCTTGGTTGAAGAGTGGGTCTGCTTTCTCTGGTTGAGAGAAAGGACTACGGGTTAGACAAGGTTGTTGTCTTGAACGCCGTAGGGTATTCTTGTATTTATTTTTCAAGAATAGTGGAAATCTCAAGTGGGTTGCTTGGGGACTGGATGTAGGTCGGGAGGACCGAACCAGGATATATCTTGTGTACTCTGTGATTGGTTGTCTTGTTTTTGCACTTACTTTTATTTATTGAAGTTCTGCAAATCTAGTCTGTACAGTCGACTCAGCTTCGTATTAGTCGACTGATCAGTCTTGTATCTGTTACTCTTCGTTTCTTCAGTCGCCTGGCTTATCTATTAGTCGACTGAACCGAGTTATTATATTTCTTTGTTTGATATTATCAGTCGACTGTCTCTCAGATAAGTCGACTGCATCGAGAGATTAAGTTTCTTTTAATTTGGCTATATCAGTCGACTGGTTCCCAACTAGGTCGACTGTGCCGAGAAAAATAATTTTATTCCGCAATTTATTTTCATTAACACTATTCACCCCCCCTCTAGTGTTTGTTGCTTAGCCTACAGGATCCAACAAGTTCATGAATAATATTAGGACCAAAATTATTCGAGACGATAAATGAAATGTATTATAAAATCTGAATAAAAAGAAAAAGATTACAATGAATCAAAAAAAGAAAAGAAGAAAACGGGAGTTACATTAGATGTATGTCTGATTGGCTTTAGTGCAAGCAAGAGATTGTTAGTGTATGCCCTATAGGCTAGTTGTGTATTGACATTACTAGTTTACATTGCATCATGACATTTATTTCATATATGAGGCATTTTATTTATTGTGTGTTTTTATTGTGATTGAATGAAAATAATAAAGTACTTAGAATAGTATGTTCAATACCATGGGATATCAAATGCATGACTTGATTGTAATATCCTATTGGTTGTAACTAAAACATTATTCTTAAATGTTTCTAGTCAAGTATTATTGTGAATCAGGACAACAATAATACATAGAGACTAGTATGTGCGTAGACTGATGATCATATCTCACGTGTCATGGTCATGAGATATCAAGTCTTCACATGGGTACATATTAGAATAATAATGTACTGGACTGACCTACCATGAGAATGTTGTATGGATCGTCACGTGAGTGTCATAAGTGGTTCTCACAGTGACCACGGTGTACGTAGTCCTTTGACTTGAAGTCACTTTGGTTCCCTACATGAGAAGTTGTATGTGTTAATGTCATCAAACGTTGCCTGTAAAAAAGTGATTATAAAGTCGACTATTGGATATACTACAAATCATTCGGATGGATGTGAGTGACTTAGATTGAATTTGTCCCTCTTACATAACAGGAGTGATATTTATGGCCCCCTTCATTAAGTGAGACTGCAAAATGTATGGTCATGCTCAAATGAGTCAATTTGAGATATTGAGCTCAGTTATTTTAGTAAGTCTACTCGGACATCAAGAAACCAATGATTGAACTATATAAGGGTGACACGCTCTATGCCTTGTGGTCAATTAAGATATCTGGATAAAGGGACTTGTAACACCCCGCAAAATTGAGTGATGACAATTTTGCCCCTCGTGTGTAATGCACATGTATTTTGTACTGTTAAGTGTAATATCTGTAACGTATCTTAATATAAATATCATACGTATTTCTACTTTTCAATTATTTATATATTTTTTGTTTTCTCAAAATTCGTTTCTATCCTATTTTGAGCCAACTCAAATATAAAACCTAATCCTTTTGTATTTTTACGTGTATTGCACTTGTTTTCAATACACGTGCCAATTACGTATATTCTACCGTTACGTGTAATATTTCTATGTATTTCAATTTTTTTATTTTTATAACTTGTTAGAATTCATGTTATAAATTGAAATTCATTTTTCTCCTATTTTGAATCAAATATAAATTTTATACGTTTGATGCACGTGTTTTCTATGTACATGTTAATTACATTGTGGAATATATAAAATTATTGAAATGTATTTTTCGTATGTTGTATTTCGATTATTTATAAACATTTTTCCGTTGATAAAATCTATTTCATATTTGAATATTTATTTTACGTGCGACGCACTAGTTTGCAGTGCACTTGTTAATTGTGTTTTCTTTCAAAAATAAAATTTATGAAGTGTGTGTGTGTTTATTTTTATTGGTGCATGAAAACTCTAATTATAATTAAATTAAAATAGTTTTATTAAATACATATTACATACTATAACATATACATTTAATTTAATAAAAACTCAATAAATTGTGTGCACACACATAGCACGCACGTGCACGTGCTTTATACACATTTCTGGCCCGCTATTCTTGAGAGATTGGGTGAGTTAAGTTAGTGTGTTAATGGGTAGTTCATTGAGTTAGTGGGTAATTAATTAAATACCGCATAAATTAATTAAATCCTACATAACCCCATCCCATTTTTAAACAACAAAAAGACAAAAAAAAAATTTGAAAGAAAGAGAAATGAAAACTACACCTTGCTGTTGCTACCGATTTGGTTGCTGATGATTTCTTTATTCTTCTCTTGGGTGCGGATTTTGAGGAGGCTTGGGGGGCTTTTGTAGGAGTTCATATTTGCTAGAATTCTTCAAATAGGTGAGTGTCTATTTAATTTCTAATTTAGTTCTTTTGATGCATGAAATTGTTAGGTAATTGCTATGTGTAGTCTAGAATGTGATTGGTAAATTAATTTGAGAATGAATGCATGCTAGACTAGATGGATAGATGAAATAACAACATAGAAATTGATTTTTCATGCTTCTAAAATAAATATGAATAAGATTTTCTTGTGTGTTAATATCATGTGTGTTTGCTCATGTGCACAAACTCCTGAATGTCGATTCATATTAGAATTCGCCACACCATGATCAAATTGTATATGTGAAATTGAGAATGCATAGCCATCTACAAAAATTTAGGAATTTAGGTTAGAGTTGCATGTAGATTGGGGGTATGGGTATTTTCCTAATCTTATAATAATTGGTAGGGTATTTATGCTAATTCTACAAATTATAGTCTAATTTGAATCAATAAGGAACAAGCATGCAAAAGTGGAAGATTGCACTATTTAAATTAATTTGAATAATTTCCAAGTTAAAATATATTAAATTAGGAAGATTTTTTGTTTTGAAAATTTTAGAGTTGTTGTGTATAGCAATGATCATAAAAATATTTAAAGAAGAAGTATAACCCCTGTTTTCATTATTTTATTTTTTTTCTTTTTGGTACCATTTGATCATTGTACTCTTCTCTGTTAAATTCTGAACCGTGTATTTTATTTTTTTCCTCTTAATCAAATTCATTTGTTGCTTCGACTCTAATTTTGTTCCCAATTTGATTAATTAAAATTTTTCCTATCGACCCTAAATTGTTATTTTTCTTGATAATTGACTAATTCTAAACATCTAATTCATGGCCTAATTTATTTTATTAATTGACTTTCTCCCTATTGGATCCTAATTCTCTACCCTAAAACCCGCTTACCCATTTAACCCAAAACCCACTTAAACCTATATATAACCTAACTATTCTAACCCTAGCCTACCCTAACCCTAGCAATTGTTGAAACCCTACTGCCGTCATCTTCCCCTACCACTTCTTCTCCCTCTGAGTTCTCCCACACCTCCGACCTCGGCATTACCCATCATTCTCTTCAACCCATCCACTGCTCCTCCCACAACCTTCGAGCGCCGCCAACACCCAACGCTGCTCGAGCCCCCGATCATCCTCATCCCCGTGCTCCACCCATCCCGCTCCCCTGTCTCCTTGTCGACCACCTCGATGTTGCACTCTCGAACCCAACCAGTCGCTAGTCCTACCTCATCCCATCTTCCACCTCTAGTCTACCCCGTCGCCTGCACCTGATCACCATCGAACGCCTTGCAAACTGCCCTGCTCTCGCCCTCCTCCATACCGCAGTTGAGCCCCGACTTCTACTTCAACCTTCAACCAAGCAACCACCAGTCACAGCCAGCTTCGCCATTGTCTCTCCCCGTCCCTCCTCCTTGACCTCTATCCACCATCCAGTCGAACCACCACCACCACCTCCTTCCATCTTCTCTAGCCAGTCGAGCACCACCCGCCGCTCTCCCCTGGGTTGCAGCCATCTGCCCTGTGCCCATCCATCGACTACCGAGTCGATCACCCACAGTCGCAACCGTTGTTGCTGTGCCCACCATTGCCGAGTGCCGTTGCCTTGCTGTTGCTATCCCAAGCCACCGCCGAGTTGCTACCATTTCGTTGTACGTGCGCCGCACGTACAAGCCGCTGCCTTGTGTTCATTTTGTGTTCGCACGTAACATGCACGTGTTTCTGATTGTCACCATTTCATCTCAATCCAGTCAAGGCAAGTAACTTGTATGATTCTTTTGTTTCCCCGTACAAGCACCTTTTTGAAATACCACAAGTAGATTTTAGTTGTGACTCGCCTTTTGTTATCGTTGATACATCTTGATCCAACTCGTTGTTCGTCTCCATTAATTTTCATAATCGTAAGGGTCACAACCATTCATTAATACTCTCATTTCACAAAAACTAGTTAGATCTAATTATTTATCTAATTATTTGGCGATATGAAGTTATGAACCATCATGACTTATTAATGTTTTGTTGGATGATGAATATGTTGATCTTGTTTTCCTTTTTTTTATGAGTTGAGAATAGACATGATGTGCTGTTTGAATAATTATTAAACTCTGATTTGTATCACACATTAACTTAGATCCATGGTAGTTATTAATCATGCTATATTTCATGCAAAGAAATCTGAGAATGCTGTTGTCCTGATCTTGCTTGATAATTTCGACCATGTTAAGGACAGAATTTTGAATTAGTTTGTGAATATGAATTGTAGCCCCATGTGTCTAGTTTTCAATACATCTGACGAAATCGAATTCCGAGTTATGAGTTGTGAGATATTACTGTTTTAGTACTGCTGGGTCTGGATTTCCAGATTTATAATTTCACTGTGTCACCCTATTTTGCAATTTAAATTGAACATGCTATCAGTAATATAATAATATGAAACTTGTCTTGCTGAGACTAGCCATGCTAGGGAATCACTCTTAATTTTCCTGGATTTATTTGATGAGATTTCAGACCTGATTCATATATGTAAACATAATTTTAAGAATTCTGGCTGAACACAAAATCTGTAAAGAATGAGTAATGGAACCCAGTTGCTGTGACTTTTATATATCATGTGTATATACGCTGGAACCGGTAGAGAGTCTAGTTTCTAGAGCTTCTGAAGGATTTAGATTTTCATTCATGTAGTAACGAGAATACCAGTTTTGGTACAGCAATGTCCTGCTGTCCAAAATTGAGATTCTTATTGTTTTTGATAATTATAAGTTGATTTGACCCTCGAATATGTTTTCTGCCTAGCCTAAACTTGTTTCCTATTTACTATCATGTTTACGTGCCCTGTGTATACACTTTCATGCCTGGTTTGATAATAATAATAAGTAACAAGCCGTGATTTAAGAAAAAGACCTTAGTAGTGGACAATAAATATAGGTAAGTGTACTCGGAAGGGGGCCCGTGTTTTCCATTTGTTACTTGGTTCATGAACTAGTTATATTATTATTTGATTCATGGATTAGTTACTATTGATCCATGAACTAGTTATATTATTATTTGATTCATGAACTTGTTATATTATTACTGTAACCCCTGTTTCCCCAAATCTGTATTTTCTGTGTATTTTTGGTATTTAAAATTTTTGTAAATTATTTTTCTGCTTTCAAATTCTTTTAAAAGGTATTCTTAGATCTTCTGTTAAAGTTTATTTTTAATCGATAATTTTATTTGTGGTTATTTTACAATGAATTTATATTGTAATTCAAATCCTATTATTATTGTTACTATTGTTATTATTATTATTGTTATTAGTATTATTATTATTACTGTTATTATTATTATTGTTATTGTTATTGTTATTATTATTATTATTATTATTATTATTATTTCTATAAAATCCTAATTTTATATTTTTTTATTGGTTATTTAATTTTCCCAAAACCCCAACCCAATTCTTTATTGGATCCTACCCTATAACCCGTTACCAAGAACCCCCCCCCCCCACCCCGCCCCCCCACCCCCCACCCCCCCCCGTTTCACCCACACCCTTAACCTAATACTCCCCTATATATACACCCTTCCCCTACCGTCAGCCGTTTCGTCTTCCTCATGCCCCCCTGGAGCCGCCTCTTCCTCCCGACTTCCTCTGCACCCTAACCCATCCCCGGCCTTTCTTTCCTCTACCCTGTGCACCCTTCCCGTCGTCCTCCGTACCGCCTGCCGTCGCGTAGGGCCGGTCCTGACAATTTGGAGGCCCAGGGCGAACAAAATGTTATGATGCCCTTCTTTTAGTAAGTAAAATTGTGTTGCAAATTAGAGACAGTGAGACACTTTATAAGATAATGAGAAAAAAGCAAATGAAATAACCCTTCCAAGACTAAGAGACTAGACAACACTACATAAAGATTATCCTCATATTTAATGCATTTACCATAAGCTAAAATGTGGAGTTACATGATTTGCTGATTAAGATGTTATGCTTAATCATGACCGTAAGTAGTGTTAAAAATTACCCTCCATATCTCCAAAATGCAGTTAAATAATAGGCCTCAACATCAAATTTAATGAACCTTTCATCTTCTAAATGGAATTAATTATAACAAATTACAACAACATTTGCTCACTCTAAATATCATGCCAACTCACCAACTCGCCAACTCCAACCACATCAAATGGTGAAGATAAAGATGAATTAGATCACAACGGATACTAGAAATCAATGACCATTTCAACCATTTTCAGGTCATTTCAAAGCTGAAGGTTTGGAAATGATCATCTAATCAAGATCACAAATAATAATACGTGCACAAATATAAATACAATGGACTGATGAAGAGTACACAAATGACAAACCATTTTGGAAATTAGGACAAGCAAGAGCTGAAGAGGGATGAGGATGGTAGTTAGATCTAAAATGAAAAAAAGAAATTTGAAAAGAAAAGTTGAAAATAAAAAATTATCAATGATTCCAAACTCATCAAGAACCAAGAACCATAATTATCAATTATTATTATTAACAAATACCAATTTTTAAGTTCCAATATGGCAACCCAATGCATTAGTCATGACCGACCGTTGAAGTGTTGAACTTGAATATTTGGAAAGTTTTAATTGCGACTCTTAGAGTCTTTTGGGATTTTTTTAATTTAAACTAAAAAAATGAAAAGTATAAATAATGGTCCATATGGGGCCCCAAAATTTGGGGGCCCAGGCAGTTGCCCTTTAGGCCCTGCCGTCGCGCCACCCTGTGCGCATCCCTCTCTGTCGTGTTGTTCCCTACCCCATACCGTCTTCAGCCACGAGTGCAGCGACGCCGCGAAGCCGTAGCCCAGTCGCGAGGCCCTATCACGACTCTACAGACAATGGCGGTGACTTCCCCGGTGCTCCCCTGTGTGTCGTCTCCCCTTCGTCGTAGCCACCTGTGGCAGCCCCTGCAACCACCTCAGCACGCGCCCGCACACAGCCCGGAGCTCCTCCTCCTCTTGCTCCTCTCCCGAAGCCAGTGGCGCCTCTCATCGACAGCAACTCAGGCCAGCCCTCTCATCGACATCCACCCGCAGTCGAGCGCTGCCCTACACTAGTGCCAGACTCCGACGATGATAACAGCAACCGAAGTGCACAACCTGTGCGCTGTGCCAACTGCCTTGTGCCGCCATCAGCCAGTCAACAGCAACAGCAACGAGTGCTTCCCACCGTCGTCCTCTCGCCGCCTGCCTCGCGCCAGTCAGTGCTACAACCATTGATGGGTTGTTTGATCAGATTTTGATCAAGTGGACGTGGGCCATCCGTTTGATCTTGATCATCATCGCGATCATGACCATCTTGATTGATTAATTCTTGGTCGTTCGACCGCGATCATCATCAACTTCATCATCACCTTTATCTGGACCGTCCGATCTTGTTGATCTTGATCTCATCTGTGCCGATCTGCCCTATCGTTGTTTAATCATCTTAATCTTGATCTTCGATCTCACCCGTCTGATTATGTTCATGATCTTGTCCGTGATCGTTCCTTGGGTTCGTTGGGTTCGTTGTTCGTGAGTTTGGTTCATGGTTGCATTATTCATTCATTTGAGTTAGTTGCCGGGAATCCGTTCCCGTCATTCTTGCTTTTGTGCCGTTTTCGTCGTTGTCTCTCAGGCAATTAACTTGTATTCTTTTCTTTGTGTAATACAAGTACTAAATACCACCTATAGTGTAGTTGGGTTCTAGAGACAATTTGTGTGTGAAACCCCTTATTGATATTGTCTCTATTGTGTTGATTCGACCATAGTTGCCTCACGACATATATGACATGAATTAACCTAGGGTTGACCACTTTTGATGTATATGTTCATGCTATTTTGAGATATCTGTGCTTGATGTGTTATTCGTGATATACTAGTCGAATACTTGCAAAATAACCTATACCATGTTGTTTGGACATCTAGTATTTCATGTTTGGGTTGATTTGGATGAGTTTCGTATGATCTATGTTGGCACGTGTATGAAGAACAAATCTGTAATTTTCTGTTACCCTGATATTGTTCAGTATTTTAGACCCTATTAAGGTGAGTATTTGAAAATATTTTGTGAACATGATTTGTGGAGAATTCTGTCTATTTTCCAACCCTTTTGACGGATCTCGGTTTCGATTTTTAGTTTGTGAGTTATGTCGATTTTACTACTGGGGTGTCGAAAGATTCCCAGATTTTGTTTTCTATGAATTCTGTAGAGTAATTTATTTTTATTCTGGTATTAAAATTATTATTTTGATTTGAAATTTTGCTCAGTACTTCTAGACTGATCGGGGTTTACCCAGAATTTTGGTGGACATATTTGAGGAGTTTTACAAATCTTTTCATGTTTGCAAATAAAGATTTTACATGCAGAATTTTACTACTGTTCAGTCAAGAACCTGACCTAATTCTACTTGCTGTTTCTAAAATATTTTTGAATATGAAAGTTAGCCTACTGTATCTATTTTATTACCCTTTTGGCCGATTTGGATTTGGATTTATGGTTTGTGAGATATTGTTGTTTTTGTACTGCAGTGTTTACAATTCCAGATTTACAAAACTACTACTTCTTGACGTTTTCTGATTTTTGTTGACTAAACTATTTATATTGTAAAATTATGATACTTTGTATTCTAATATTACAAATATAGGGGAATACCCCAGATTTTTTGTGGATTCAATTAAAGAGTTTTCATGCTGTTTTCCTGACTTTAAATACAATCTTCTGATTTCTGACTGAACGTATTTTGTGGATTCAAACCTGTTTTGAGTTATGATTTTGTGAAATACTATATGACTTATATATGTTTGCTGGATTCAGCCGGGAGTCTATTTTCCAGATTCTTTGACGGATTCAGATTTGTATTTTTGTAGCAATGGGAATCTCAGTTTTAGTGCAGTACTGTCTTGCTGTCCTGAACTAGAATTTTCGTTGTATTATCCTGTTATGAGTTATCTTTCACCTGAATATGTTTATTCTTCATTCTGAACCTGTTACTTGTTTATATCATGTTATTCCTGCTCTGTTTGTGACATATACATGTCTGTTTGCTAATAATAATAAAATAACCAAGTCGGGGTTAAGGGAAAGATCTAGTAGTAGAAAATATAGAAATGTGTACTGAGAAGAGGACCTGTGTCCTGTCTGTTACATGTTCATGACTACATGATTCACGATCCTGTTTACCTGTACCTGGCTGCATGCTTCCCTATAGGAAGATGTACTCGAAAGAGAACCACTAGGTTCTGCTTGTTTCCTGTACCTGACTGCATACTTCCCTATAGGAAGGTGTACTCGGAAGAGAACCACTAGGTTCTACCTGTTCCTGTTATTCCTGTTATCCTGATCCCTGAGTACACTACCCTATGGACTCCACTACGAAATCTAAAACGAAACTGTTTGAATGTAGTAACCATGTGATAAAAGTTAGGCGCATGAGGTGCTACCTAGTTAGTAATAATACAAGACTTGATATGACCTGATACCTGATACCCGATTACATGATTACCTGTACATGTACACTTGTACATTTGGAGATCAACTACCCCCAGGAGTGAGTGAGCAAACATTCTAAGCTTCGCCTGGGATAAATCATGCTTTAGTTACTTGTGCTTTGAGTTTATTATATTCTTTGTTACTACTTAAACTTGTATTAGACATGTTGTCCCAAAATTTTGTTTTTGTTCCTGATCTTATATTTATTTGAGGATTATGTATTTTTTTCAAATAATTCTGTTGATTATGAGTTTTGTTTCATGCATGCGTGGTTGTATATATTCTTTTATATTTCCTGTTATGCTATTGAGTCGATCCTTACAGCTTATGAATGGTGAAAACCATTCGCTGGGTTTTGTCACGTACTCGTATTCCGTGTTCTATTGGAAAGCGGGGCATGACAAGAAGAAAACTTGAAGTTATACGATTAGATTAAAAATAATTGAGAAACAGAGAGTGGTTATAAAAATAATTTAACAGAGTTATGAGTAGAATTGGCGTTGGACTTCATGGTCAGTGTGTGAGTGAGGTGGGTCTTGGCACCTCGGGGTGTGCCCGGGTTCGAGTTGTAGGTGGTTCTATTTGTTTTTGGAAATTTTCTATTTTTATATAATAACAGTAGATTAGATTTATAAAGAATCGAAATGGATTTGCTTCACAACCGTGAGTTGCCTCAGTGGCTTGGGCTGCTGTTGGGGTTGCCGCTGGTTCTGGGTTCGAATCCGGCTATGCACAGTTTGATATTTTATTTTTTAAAATGATTTTTCATTTTTAAAATCGGGTAAAAATTGTAGAAATATTTAGAATATTACTAGAACTTTGGAAAATAATTCTACACTATTATAAGCTATATTTTGGGGATAAAATGAATAGCAATTGATTTGAATGAGAGATATCTTATTTTGAACTAGAATTATATTATGAGATTTAAAATGCAAATTAAGGAGAAAATTTTGGGACTGAGATGAATATGAGAATTGAGTTTAGAACTAAATTACATTTTGATTAAGAAGCAAACTTTAATTATTTTGACAAGAAGTATTTTTAAAGTTTTATCATTTGGATTAAACTCGAACTAGAGTTAATTTGAGTTGTTAAAGAATAAATTTGAAAGTTGAATATCATATTGTTTAGCGAAAGAATCTATTGAATGCAATTACAACTTCATTGAGAATCCTATTACTTCAAATTCCAAACACAGGTAGACTACACATAACAATTACCTGTTTGAAGAATTCCAAACTTTATAGTCACACCCACTTATTTGAAGAATTTCTAGCAAATACGAACTCCTAATGATGCCCCCTAAACCTCCTCGAAATCTGTGTCCAAGGGAAGAATAAAGAAATCCCCAGCAACCAAATCGGCGGTAACAACAAGGTGTAGTTTTCATTTCTCTTTCTTTCATTTGTTTTTGTCTCTTTGTTGTTTAGAAATGGGATGTGGTTATATAGGAATTAATTAATTTATGGGGTATTTAATTAATTACCCACGAAATCAATTAACTACCCATTAACACACTAACTCAACTCACCCACTCTTTCCAGAATGGCCGGCCAGAAATGGTGTGCACAAAGTACGTGCACGTGCGTGCTACATGAGTGCACACAATTCATTGAGTTTTTATTATATTAAATGTATATGTTATAGTATTTAATATGTATTTAATAAAACTAGTTTATTTTAATTATAATTAGAGTTTTCACGCACCAATAAAAATAAACACACACACTTCATAAATTTTATTTTGAAAGAGAACACAACCAACACGTGCAATACAAACATGTGCGTCACATTTAAAATAAATATTCAAATATGAAATAGATTTTATCAATGGAAAAATGTTTATAAATAATTGAAATACAACATACGAAAAATATATTTCATTAATTTTATATATACCACAATGTAATCAGCACGTACATAGAAAACACGTGCATCATACGTATAAAATTTATATTTGAGTCAAAACAGGAGAAAAATGAATTTCATTATATAACGAATTCGAACAAGTTATAAAAATAAACAATTGAAATACGTAGAAATATTACACATAACGGTGGAATATACGTAATCAGCACATGTATTGAAAACACGTGCAATACACGTAAAAATACAAAAGGATTAGGTTTTATATTTGACTTGGCTCAAAATAGGATAAAAACAAATTTTGAGAAAACGGAAAATGTATAAATAATTGAAATGCAGAAATGCGTATCATATTATATTAAAATACGTTACAGATATTACCCGTAACAATACAAATTATATGTGCGTAACACACGAGGTGCAAAATTTTCATCACTCAATTTTGCGGGGTGTTACACCCTCCCCCTTAGAACAGTTATGTCATCAATAACTAACTAGGGTAAGAGTTGTATTCTGTACACACCAAAATAATCATTATTGTATATAGAAAAGCTGCCAATACTAAGAAAATGATTATAGTATAAAAATATGTAAGGTGGAAAACATAGCCAACTCATGTAAGGAAACTATGCGTACCAAAGTGAATAGGATCGAAATACGAGAGTGTTAGAAAACAACAAGGTAAATTGGTAAGAGTAACGGAAAAAATTAGATGCTTAAAAATGAGTATAATAATCAAAATAATAAAAATGGTAAGAAGTAGTATGAAATGAGTAAAATAAAATGGAAGTATGGAAATAAATAAGGAAGGAAGAAGAGTGTAAGTGCAAAGGATAAAAGCATTGGTATATTATAGATAAATTTTAATGCAGTAGGAAAATTTTGAGAATAGGTTAAGGGCATAAAGGAATATTAGGTAGCTAAAAGTAATGATAATAAAGAGAGTAGCATGATAACAAAATATATAGACATAAAATAAAACGATAAATAATTGAGAAGATCATAAAAAAATTAAAGTAGTTAGTAGTAGCTAATAAGAATTTGAAAAAATTTCGGAAAGAGAGGTTAATTAAAGGAAAATGGGAAGAATAAAATGATTAAAATTATAAACTAAACTAGTAGTATATATATTACGAGATAAAAATGAAGTAGTAATTTAAGAGAAAAATGTTTGAAAAATATATATGCATGAAATTTAGCGGAAAGTATAAGCAATATAAGATAAAAGTAATTTGTATATCAAGTTAATATCATAAAAACATTTGTAAAGTAAATGCAATAACTATATAAATGATTTAAAAGTAAATATATGGGATACTGGTTGGTATATATATCAAAATATTTTCAAATTATCAAGTAGAGCAAGAAACTAGCATATAGTATTATATATATAATTAAGTGTAAAAGCGACAATATTATAAATATGAAATGTACAAGCAACCGGAGAAACAAAAAGTAAAAGTAACAAGACATTATTGAGATAATACATAATATTAATTTTTTAGAAATAAAATGTAAATAGTAAATAAAAGTACAAATAATAAAAGTCATATTACCTGAGTGGCCACCAAATATTAGATGAATTAGCAATAAAATAAAATAAGGTGAAGTGGTATAAAATACAAGAATGCTAACATATGTAATGATATAGTATATATACAAATAGTAATAAGAAGATAGCAAAACAGTTAATAGTAAACATCAATAATATAGAAAAATGAAATAATGTATATAAGATAGATATAGAAATAGGTATAAAAAATAAGGTAATTAATTAAAAATTAGTATGGGTTATAAATAGTAATGTTGAAGTAGTCTAGGCTAAGTTTTAAAACATTCAAAAATGGTAAAACTAAAATGGTAAAAACTAGTACAAAGCAATGACATAGTGGTAAGTAATATAAAACTAAAAGTGGGTGTTATTAAAGTATAAAAATCTCTTTTGTTGTGGGTTCGCGTCGTTGGTGTCCAACTGCAGGCTTGCCTCCTCGACATCAAGTTGCAGATTTGCTTCCGCGACATCTGGTTGCCAATTTGCCTTTTGAACATACGGTTGCAGATTTTTCCTCCTCGACATCCAGTTGCAGTTTGCCTCCATTGATGTCTAGTTGCATATTTGCCCTTTCGACATCAGGTTGCACCAAAATGGTGAATGGAATGATGTAATTTTCCAGATGTACTTAGATATTGAATGTTTAATTTTAAGTATGATGTTATGTTTTTTTTTTTTAGAAATTTGTGATAAAAATTGGAGTAAAATTCGGGAATGCAGTAGGAAATTACAACGATAAAAAGTATAGCTTTTAAATATCAAACATATAAAATTAGTAGTAATGTAAAGGATTTATAACATTAAGAAAAAAATTGTATAAAGTATATGCATGAGCTGAAATTAAAAATCGAAACAATAATTATGTAGTGTGATAAATTAGGATAATAAACATAAATAATTATATATAAAAAATATATATAGTAATGTAGTAATTGGATATGTGTAAAGTGATATATATAGTAAGTATGTTGAAATATATGATATATATATGGAAATCAGTGAAAAGTATATGTAGTAACCAAGAATATAAAGATAATAAAAATTGAAATAGAGATAAAATTAATAAGTATTAATAAGTATGTATTAATCAAAATTCAAAATAAATAGTCAGTGCATGTATTAAATTAGAGAAGTGTAAAGCTACAAAATTAATAAGTAGCTATTAATAGTGAAAAGTAAATATAACAAAAGGTAGAAAATAATAAGTATAACAAAATAGTAATAAAAGAGAATCTTGTGTAGAGGTATATTGCATTTGTATAAGTAAAAATATTACAATCATGTTAAAATATACTGGAATAAATAAGATAATATAAAATAATGGAAAAATATAGTATTGTGAAATCAAAGCATTTGTAAAGTCAACGTAAACATACAAAAATCAAAATTCAAAATCTAAAAGAAATAATAACAAAGGAAAATGATAGTCTTAATAATAATTTAATAAGTAGTAATTCAAGACTTAATAGAATACGTAAAAGTAATAGCAAAATAAATAATTAGCGTAAAAGCGCATAAAAGTAAGGAGGGAAAAACATCAAGAAAGAAAACTGGTAAGTCAAACTTAAAAGATTAAGACTAAGGGTTGTAGATGAAATCATAAATATCAAAGTGAATTAATAGTATATGAAAATATTTATTTGAAAAATATTAAATATTATTGAAAAGTACTATGGGAAAATACACGAAGAAAATAAAAGTGAAAAGCTTAGTCTACGTATAAGGTATCATGAATGTAGGTTCAAATCAACCATACCACTTGTGATACCAAGGAAAAAAATGCTCGCATACAATCTCACATCAGTGTATACATCATACTATGCACAGCCGAATTCGAACCCTAATTTTAAAACATGAAAAACCATTGAAAAATATATATATTATACTGTGCACAGCCGAATTCAAACCCAGAACCAGCGGCAACCCCAACAACAACCCAAACCAGTGAGCCAACTCACAGTTGTGAAACAAATCCATTTCAGTTCTTTATAAATCTAATCTACTATTATTATATAAAAATAGAAATTTTCCAAAAACAAGAACGTCCCATGACTCGAACCTGAGCACACCCAGAGGCGCCAAGACCCACCTCACTCACGCGTGAACAAGAAGTCCAATGCCAATTCTAATCCTAACTTTATTAAATTATTTTTATACCCACACTCTGTTTCTCAATTATTTTTAATCTAATCGTATAACTTCAAGGTTTCTTCTTCTTTAAATATTTTCATGATCATTGTTATACACATCAACTCTAAAATTTCTAGAACGAAAAATCTTCCTAATTTAATTTATTTTAACTTAGAAATTATTAAAATTAATTTAATTAGTGCAATCTTCCACTTTTGTATTCTTGTTCCTTAATTATTCAAATTCGACTATAATTTGTAGAATTAGCATGAATACCCTACCAATTATTAGAAGATTAGGAAAATACCCATACCCCAATCTACATGCAATTCTAACATAAATTCCTCAATTTTTGCAAATGGCTATGCATTCTCAATTTCACATATACAATTTGATCATGGTGTAGCAAAATCTAATATGAATCAACATTCATGAGTTTGTGTTGATGAGTAAACACACATGATATTAACACACAAGAAAATCTTATGCATATTTATTACCAATCACATTCTAAACTACACATAACAATTACCTAACAATTTCATGCATCAAAAGAAATAAATTAGAAATCACATTCTCAACTACACATAACAATTACCAATCACATTCTAGACTACACATAACAATTACCTATGTTTGGAATTCGGGGCATTACAGAGCTTTAAAAATAAATCTAACCACAACCACTCTGTAACTCTCCGAATTCTGAACAAAGGTAATTCGTAGCAAATACAGGATCTTTTACTTCAAATTCGTATAAAAATATAATGAATTTAAAACTTTTTATTAGAACAATTTTTTTTACAACAACATAGCGGAAATAATTGAATACAATAAAATCTATGAAAATGATAATTCTTCAATCTTGTAACAACTCATCTTAGTGGCTTCAAGTCAATGCCAAGTCCAATCCTGCAACTCGGAAACTGTGGGCACGTCAGTTGCATACAACTGATGCAATACTATTATATAGCGATTCTTTAATTTAGCAATCAAAAATTTGAATACAAACAGGAAAAGTGACTATCCTATTGGTGTCAGTGTATGATATGACTAAATGTCTAATGCAAATATTTACATTACGATGACACTGATGCATACTTGTTCGAATTCTATAAATCTCATTCTACATAGGTCCGAGAGCAAGCCCTTACGTACTCCACATTATAGAATTTGATCCATCGTTATAAAATCCTACTTGGTACCAAAAATAAGGTTCAGACATCCCACAAGTAAGGATTCCAGCCTCGGAGTACACCGCCCGACTATACAGAATCCACCTCATGCGGACATCCCGCAAGTGCCGCTCTAGCCCCATAATATCAGAGATTCGCCTCCCATCTACCTGACTATTCATGATCCCATAGTACACCGCCCGATCGTTCATAATCTCGGATTTAATTGAGGCTCGTCTTGTTTCGTATCACAGTCCCGGAGTACACCGTCCGATTGAATCTATAGTCCCAGAGTACACCGCCCGACTATATAGAAATGCCCCACTTACGTTTGCTCAGGTTTCATCATATCTTCTTCTAGTGTCTACTCTTAAGTTTAAACATGAATAATAATACCACCTAGAGCTAGCTTATCCTCCTACCGAACATAAACAATACACCGAGTATGATAGCCCATATTTGATAATGAAGTTTAATTCTTTAATTTCTAATTTAGTTGGGGTCTCTGTAATTTCTAATTTAGTTCTTTTGATTCATGAAATTGTAAAGAAATTGTTATATGCAGTCTAGAATGTGATTGGTAAATTAATTTGAGAATGAATGCATGCTAGACTAGATGGATAGATGAAAATACAACATAGAAATTGATTTGTCGTGCTTCTAAAATAAATATGCAGAAGATTTTCTTGTGTGTTAATATCATGTGTGTTTGCTCATGTACATAAACTCAATTTTGATTCATATTAAATTTTGCTACACCATGATCAAATTGTATATGTGCAATTGAGAATGCATAGCCATTTGCAAAAATTGAGGAATTTATGTTAGAATTGTATGTAGATTAGGGGTATGGGTATTTTCCTATTCTTATAATAATTGGTAAGGTATTCATCCTAATTCTACAAATTATAGTCTAATTTGAATCAATAAGGAAAAAGAATGCAAAGTGGAAGATTGCACTATTTAAATTAATTTTAATAATTTTCAAGTTAAAATATATTAATTTAGGAAGATTTTTCGTTCTGAAAATTTTAGAATTGCTATGTATAGAAATGATCATGAAAATATTAAACAAGAAGAAAACATGAAGTTATACGATTAGATTAAAAATAATTGAGAAACAATTTAATAAAGTTATGATCAGAATTGGCGTTGGACTTCTTGGTCAGCGCGTGAGTTAGGTGGGTCTTGGAGCCTCTGGGTGTGCTCAGGTTTGAGTCGTGGGAGGTTCGGTGTCACGCCCCGCTTCCCAAAAGAGAATACAGAATACGGATACGTGACAAAAGCTCATCAAATAATTTTCATCATCCATAAGCTGTCAGGATCTTTACAATATTTCACAAGAATAATTAGAGTCGGAAGCAAGAAAAGTCAACCAAGCATGCATATATGAATCAAAATACCAACAAGAATACTTGAAACCAAAATTTATTAATCTTAATAATCCGGATCTGAATAAGTCAATATCCTGTGTTACATTGCCCAAACACAAATAAATCCAAGTACAAGATACAATTGTTCAAATAGCAACAAGAAATAATAATAATAGCAGGAAAAACATGATAGCACAACTCCAGCATCTAGTATCTCATATCACCAACTCCATCAGGCAGTTGATCTCCAAAATCTGCAAGTTAATAAATTGCAAAAAGAGGAAAAAGAAAATAAACTCCCGTCAATACAAGTTACGGGCCGCTTGTAGTGCAGGATACAAGTACATGGGAAAAGGGTAAACAACTAACATGGAATAGGCATGATAAAAAAAATACAATAACTAGCATGGCAAGATGAACAAGTATAAGTGACATGTTTCACGTATCATGTAAACAAGTAACAAGTAACAAGTGTCGAGTATTAAGTATCAAGTAGCAAGTATGAAGTATCGAGTGAACAAGTATCAGGTATCATATATCATGTACAAGTAATCAAGTATCAAGTGTCAAGTATCATGCAAGCAGGTAAATAAGTAATTAAGTATACGGGTAACATGTATCAGGCAAGCATGTAACATGTATAATGTAACAGGTATCCTGTTATGTCAAGTCTTGTGTTATTAATATCTAGGTATCACTTCATGCGCCCCCGTTTTTATCACATGGTTGCTACATTCAAACAAGTTCTGCTTAGATTTCATAGGGATCATATAGGGTCGTGTACTCAGGGACAAGTAATCCAAATCATATACCAAATTTCAAATTAATCAAATCATGTACCTAATTCCAAACAATCCAAATCATATACCAAATTCCAAATAATCCAAATCATATACCAAATTCCAAATGTCAGAAACATGGGCCCCCTTCTGAGTACACTTTTCTATATTGTCCACTACTAGATCTTTTCCTTAACCCCGGCTTGTTACTTTTAATTACAAAATACACATGATCATGAGATAACGAGAACAAAATTGAGACAAGATAAGGATGTATCAAGAGCTCATATGATGCAAGGAACATGTTCTAAATCAAAAAATGCCAGAAACAACATGCAAGTATTCAAACTTGTCAAAATATCAATTCGGGACAGCACGACGTTATTGTACCAAAACTGAGATTCCTGTTGCTACAAACATGCAAACCTGAATCCATCGAAAGTTATAGAAAATGGACTCCCGTCCGAATCCAAAAAACATATATAAGTCATATGGTATTTTACAAAATCAAGTCTCAAAACTGATTTGAATCCAGAAAACGTGTTTAGCCAGAAATCAGAGGATTATACTCAAAATCAGGAAAACAGCATGAAAACTCACAATTTAAATCTAAGAAAAATCTGGGGTATTCCCCTATATGTTTAGTAACCGAATATTATGTTTTGTAATTTTTCAACAAAAATAGAATAGTTAACAAAAATCAGAAAACAGCAAGACACGATAGTTTTGTAAATCTGAAATCACAAACAATGCTGTACGAAAACAACAATATCATACAAACCATAAATTGAATTCCAAATCCGCCAAAAGGGTAATAAAATAGATATAGTAGGCTATCTTTCATATTCACAAATATTTTAGAAACAGCAAGTAGAATTTGGTCGAAAATCAGGTTCTTTACTAAACAGCAAGAAAATTCTGCTAGTATAGTAATCGGTTGGGAACATAGAATGGTTTGTAAAACTCATCGAATAAATCCATAAAAATTCTGGGTTAATCCCAATCAGGTCTAGAAGTACTGAGAAAAATTTCAGATCAAAAAAATAATTTTAACACCAGAATAAAAACATATTACTCTTCAGGATTCATAGAAAACGCAGTCTGGAAATCTTTATACACCTTAGTAGTAAAATAGGCATAACTCACAACTCGTAAATTGAAACTGAGATCTGTCAGAAGGGTTGGAAAATAGACATAATTCTCTATAGTTCATGTTCACAAAATATTTTCAAATACTGACCTTAATAGGGTCTAAAATACTGATCAACATCAGGGAAATAGAAAATACAGATTTGTTCTTCATACACGAGTCAACATAGATCATACAAAACTCATCCAGATCAACCCAAACAAGAAATATAGTATACTAGATGTCCAAACAATATGGTATAGGGTATTTTACATGTCCACAACAAGTCTACTACGAATAACACGAATGAGTACATGGTATCATATGAACAACATGCATATACACAACAAGAAGTGGTCAATCCTGGGTTATTTCATGTCATGTATGTCGTAAGGAAACTATGGTCGAATCAACACAATAGAGACAATATCAACAAGGGAATTCACACACAAATTATCTCTAAAACCTAATTACACTACAGGCGGTATTTAGTACTTGTATTATACAAAGAAAAGAATACATGTTACTTGCCTGAGAGACGACAACGGAAATGATGCAAAAGCAAGAATAACGGGAACGGATTCCTGGGCACAAACACCACAAACGAACGAATCCACGAACCCAAGAACGAGAAAAACCCACGAACACAATCACGGCAACGACTACGCCCACAAGCACACGAACACTACGAACTCAAAACCCACGCACCGAACATACTCACTTACATGGGAAGTGAGAAAGAGAGAGACCGGTGCACCGCGGGAGAGAAGGAACACAACTGCGGCAGGGAGATGGCGTCGACAGCGGTCGCTGTGCTACTGTGCTTCGACGAAGCGGAGGAGAGGCGCCGGGGAGCGCGCTGTGGTAGCTGAGGGCATGGCGACGGCACAGCGAAGTTGCTATCGTTGTTGCTGCAGTCACCGGAGGAGCAACACACAGGGCAGGGGACGACAGGGGGCTGGTCTGTTGCAGCGAGGAGGTCGTGACAGGGACGCAGGGCATGCAGGGGGAAGGAGAGGTGTAGACGGGGGGATGAGGGAGACGAAGCGGCGGGTTAGTGTGGCTAGGGGTTGGATAAACAGGGAGAGCATGGGTTTCGAAGAGACAGCTGAAATAGGGTAGTAGGGGTTTTAAGAAGGGGAAGGTGAACAGGCTTTGGGGAAAACAGAGTATATAAATAGAGTTTGGGTTTAGGGTTTCTGTGAAGGGGTTTGGGTTTATTAATAATGGGTATTGGTTAAACGGGTTTCGGGTCAAGTATGGGTAATTTAGGGTTAATCGGTATTAGGGTGAAACAGTAGGTAGGGTATGGGGATACTAAACGGGTATGGGTTTAATAAGGAATTGGGTAGGGTTAATGTATAATGGGTATAGGTATCCAATAGGGTTTTAAAAAGGGTTAGGGTCTTTAAAAAAAATATAATAACCAATAAAAATATACAATTAGGACTTATTTTTAAAAAAATATTAGTAATAATAATAATACTGAGAACAATAACAATAATAAGAAAAATGATAAAAATAGTAATAGTAATAATAATAATAGTAATAGTAATAATAGTAGAAATCAAAGTAATAATAACAATAACAGGATTTGTATTAAAATATAAAATCATAGAAAATAGTTACAATCAAAAAATAGATTTTAATAGGAGATCCAAAAACAAATTTTAACAAAGAGTTTAAGAGCGGAATAATAATTTGCAAAAAATTTAAATATAGAAAATACACGAAAAATACATATACCTGGGAAACAGGGGTTACATTCGGTTTGTTTTTGGAAAATTTCTATTTTTATATAAAAACAGTAGTTTAGATTTATAAAGAACTGAAATGGATTTGCTTTACAACTGTGAGTTGGCTCACTGGTTGGGGTTGCTGTTGGGGTTGCCGCTGGTTCTGGGTTCGAATCCGGCTGTGCATAGTTTGATATTTTATTTTTTAAAATGGTTTTTCATGTTTTAAAATTGAGGAAAAATTGTAGAAATATTTAGAATATTACTAGAACTTTGGAAAATAATTCTACACTATTATAAGCTATATTTTGGGGATAAAATTAATAGCAATTGATTTTGAATATGAGATATCTTATTTTGAACTATAATTATATTATGAGATTTAAAATGCGAATTAAGGAGAAAATTTGGGGACTGAGTTGAATATGAAAATTGAGTTTAGAATGAAATTACATTTTGATTAAGAAGCAAACTTTAATTATTTTGACTAGATGTATTTTTAAAGTTTTATCATTTGAATTATACTCGAACTAGAGTTAATTTGAGTAGTTAAGAAATAAAGTTGGAAGTTGAATATCATATAGTTTAGCAAAAGAATCTATTGAATGCAATTACAACTTCATTGAGAATCCTATTAGAAAAGGGTGAATAAACCATCTATTTTTCTTAGAGAATGTTGATTTGAAATGTTGGATAAGACTATGAAACTTGTTATGCAAATAACTGAGCTGTGTGAACAAGGGAATAATTGGATAGTGAATGAATGAAATTTTCAAATGTGAATAAAGAGGGTATGAATAACCCATGATTTTTTGAACATGAATTGTGTTGATTCTAGAGGTTAAGAGAGACCCAAAGTACTGGCAAAGTGATGAAAGTGATTATTGAAATTTGAGAAGTGACCAATATAAGCTATCGTTCTCGGTATATTGTTTAAGTCCGATAGGAGGGTAAGCTAGCTCTAGGTAGTATTATAATTCATGTTTAAACTTAAGTGTATGCACTAGAAGAAGATGTGATGAAACCTGGGTAAACGTAAGTGGGGCATTTCTATATAGTCGGGCGGTGTACTCCGGGACTGTAATTGCCCTGCATCCAGTCGGGCAGTGTACTTTGAGACTGTAATGCAGAATGAGACGAACCTCAATTAAATTTAGGATTATGAACGATCGGGCAGTGTACTCCGTGATCATGAATAGTCAGGCGGATGGGAGGTGTATCTTTGATATTCTGGGGCTAGAGCGGATTTTGCTGGATGTCCGCATGAGGTGGATTCTGTGTAGTCGGGATGTGTACCCCGGGGCTAGTATCCATACTTGTAGGATGTCTGAACCTTTTACCGAGTAGGATTTCATAATGAGGGATCGAACCCTATATTGTGGAGTATGTAAGGGCTTGCCCTCGGACCTAGGTATTATGGGATGATATGCATTAGTGTCATCATAGTGTAAATGTCTGCATAAGGCATTAAGTCATATCATACACTAACACGACTAGGATAGTCACTTTTCTTGTTTGCATTCAAGTTTGTGTTTGCTAAATTAAAGAATCGTTGTATTATAGCATTGTGTCAGTTGTATGCAACTGGCGTGTCCACAGTTTTCTAGTTGCAAGATTGGACTTGGCATGGATATGAAGTCACTATGATGAGTTGTTACAAGATTGAAGAATTATCATTTTCGTAGATTGTATTCTATTCATTTATTTCCATTGTGCTGTTGTAAAGAACATTGTTGTAATAAAAAGTTTTAAATTCCTTGTATTTTTGTACAAATTTGATGTAAAAGATCCTGTATTTTCTACGAATTACCTGTGTTTGGAATTCGGGGCATTACAGGACTAGACTATATGGTAACATTGGTCACAGATAGGTTATCAAATCACTGACATTCCCATTACCTGAGTAGCAATGATCTATTGCCAGATACCGCTTACTATTTGTAATACTCAAATATGATTTGAGTGTTACTGTCAACGCAATAGGAACCTACAGGGTCACACACTTAGATGGATCGAAATTGGGATTTAAATTTATAAGATGAATTTAATTGGGGATCCAAGTAAGACTTGGACTCCTGACATTAGTTGGACATTTAATTAGATTAAATGGGTTGACTAAAGTTCAAAGGCCCACACATGAATCTGAACCAGGTCAGATTGTGAGCACAACAACCTCATTACTCTCTTAGGTTTGATTTTATGCATCTATATATATAATACATATCCTTGAAAAAGTCATGCATGAGAATACCCTAGCCGTCACAGAAATTATGAGAGAGAGAGATCGTGAGGAACATCCCCTACCTGCAGCTAGCACCGTGGCGTGAGGTAAAGCTTGATTTAATCCATTCGTATGGATATCGTAAAGGCACTGCAATATTGTAGTGTTTTGATCGGCATACTGTGGATACACCAGATCCATCTTCAATGTATAACTTCTAAACACGATTTATGGTTTTCGCATGGATCCATGGCTAGGTTTTGATTTTTTTAAAAAAATTTCTGCTGTGTATTTAATCTGTGATTCACTTCGAAACCTAACACATTCGAGGGACCTTAATTATGTGCCCATACTTCCATACTTTGGGAAGCGGTGTGTGACAATTTCTATCCTAGATTCTGTTAGATTATTATAGTAAAGGGATAGAATTAGTAACTAATCCCTGATTTTGGGGAATTTGACAGATAATTGTTATTGGCTAAAAATCTCCTTCTTCTTGGGCAGTAAGAAAGCCCTAATTGGACATTTGGTTGGGTTAATGGGCCAGGAAATGGCCCATATTCTTCTAATAGGCTTGTTCTCGCTGTGAAATTATTGTACTACCCTATCGACTAACGCATGCTGAGATCATATGGCTTCAACTTGATCTGGATACTAATTGATTTGGTTTTGTGCAGACCATGGCTCGCAAGAGTGTTTCTACTTCTCGCCCCCGAGATGAACAGACAAATTTGCGGTTGTCACTCAGGTGTTGCAACAGTTGGTTCAAATGCAGCAGGAACATAGTGAGTTAATGAGGGCAGCGTTGGAAGCTACCAATCGGAAGCTGCTGTGCTCGCTCAGGGAATTCCTTTCCCTCGCCTTGGTACTATTGCAGACTTTATAAGGCTGCACCTCGATAGGTTCTCGGGCACTGAGATGCCAATGGAAGCTGAACAATGGTTAATTCGGACGGAACAATTACTGTAGGCAGCAAAGGTTGCCGATGTTGACCCTGTGGATGTCGTGATCATCCAGCTAGTGGATCTTACCCACATTTGGTGGAGAGCCGAAACTGAAAGGCTTAAGCGGCCTATTGCTTGGGCCACCTTCACCCGGAGTTCCTTGGAGAAGTTTTTCCCCAACATTACCAAGGTGGAAATGGAGCAGCAGTTTCTCTCCTTGAAGTACGGTGCTAAATCCGTGGATGAGTATGCTGCAGAGTTTACCCGGCTCAGCCGTTTGCAACCGCTTTGGTGGCGAATGAGGAAGATCAAAATCGGAGGTTTCTGGTAGGGCTTGATCATGATATATCCAGGAGCACTTGGATGTTATCTACCTTTGCACGTTTGTTGATGCCCTTGAGGCAGCATGAGCTCAGGAGCAGGCTCACAGAGGGCTCCTTCTCAGTGGGTTGCACAGCACCCTACTGCTGCTACTACTAGGCCCATTGGAGGACCGATCCAGAAGCCAGCTTCGACCCCTAATGTTAGGGCAGCTCCCTACCCACCTACTGCTCCACGGAGAGAAGTGATCTGTGACTTCTGCCAGGTAGTTGGGCATGTGCATAAGGACTGCAAGAAGGCCAACCGTAGATGCTTCGGGTGTGGTACTAGTGACCACTCGGTTTGAGATTTCCCTCAGAGGAGGGATGGCTAGCCCACAGGCGCACCAGCTCGTGGTCAGTGCAAATCATTGCTTCCCCCTCAGCAGCAGATTGTTGGTCAAAGGACCGCAGTTTTGAGGAGAGGCCAAGCCTATAATCTGATTGTGGAGGAGGCTGAGACTACTGAGGATGTTGTTGCAGGTATCATTTTAGTTCATTCTCTCCATGCCCATGCTTTGTTTGATTCTAGTGCAACTTATTCCTTCATCTCATCCTGCTTCGTGGATTAGCATCAATTAGCATGTAGTCTGATGCTGGCAACTTGGAATATTACTACAGGTGGTGGTGTTATCGTCTGTTCCTGGGAGTGCAAGCAGAGCCCTATGGTATTCGGTGGTGCAGATTTTAAGGCTGATTTGATTATAATCGGGAATTCTGGATTTGATGTAATGCTCGGGATGGATTGGTTGGGTGATTCCCATGCTGTTATTGATTGCAGAGCTAAGAAGGCTGTGTTCAGGATTTCGGATCATCAGGAGTTTGAGTTTCATGCTGGTGAGACACCCCTTGGGCGTGTCAAGAACGCGGTTGATCAGGAAGCTTGTGCATCGGGGTTGCATGCGGTCGGTGAGGCTGCGCCTCTAGTTGTGCGGGAGTTCCTAGATGTGTTTCCTGAGGAATTTCCTGGGCTACCCCCAGACCGGGAAGTGGATTTTGGTATTGAAGTTCAGCTAGGTATGGCGCCAATAGCGAAGAGTCCCTACAGGATGGCACCTGTCGAGCTAGCAGAGCTGAAAGTGAAAGTTCGGGAGTTGTTGGACTTGGGTTTTATCAGGCCCAGTATTTTGCCATGGGGAGCTCCAGTTTTGTTCGTCAATAAGATGGATGGAAGCTGCAGGCTTTGCATCAATTATCGGGAGCTGAATAATGTTACAGTGAAGAATCGGGACCCACTGCCAAGGACTGATATTTTGTTTGACCAACTGGGGGGGTGCTTCGGTCTTCTCGAAGCTAGATCTTCGTTCTGGGTACCATCAGGTCAAGGTGAAGGCTGAGGATATTCATAAGACAGCTTTTGGGACGAGGTATGGGCACTATGAGTTCTTGGTGATGCCGTTCGGAGTCACCAATACACTGGCGGTCTTCATGAGCTTGATGAACGGAGTATTCTCTCCTTTTTTGGATAAGTTTGTGGATGTATTCATCGATGACATCCTGGTGTATTCCAAGAACTGGGAGAATCATTCTGAGCATTTGAGATTGGCCTTGCAGATGCTAAGGGAGAATCAGCTATACGAGAAGCCTAGTAAGTGCGAGCTTTGGCTCAATCGTGTTGCATTTCTAGGGCACATCATATTAGGTGATGTAATTTCTGTAGATCCGTCCACGATTGAAGCAGTTAGGGATTGGCCAGTGCCTAAGCCCGCTTCTGAAATGAGGAGTTTCCTTGGTCTAGCAGGCTACTATCGGAAGTTCGTAAAGGACTTTTCTAAGATTGGTGGACCTTTGACTAAGCTGACTGGGAAGGAGCAGAATTTTGTTTGGGATGGAGCTTGTGGGGAAGCTTTTGCAGAACTGAAGAGCAGATTGACATCAGCACCCGTGTTGACTATTCCAGTGGTTTGTAGTTCACTGCGATGCTTCGGGCAGAGGCCTAGGTGCAGTGCTGATGCAGAAGGGCCGAGTTATTACCTACGCATCTAGGCAGTTGAGGCGGCATGAAAAGAACTATCCCACGCACGACTTGGAGCTTGTCGTCGTAATCTTCGCCCTGAAGTTATGGAGGCATTACTTTCTTGGGGATAGAGTGGAGATCTTCATTGACTACAAGAGCCTCAATTACGTGTTCACGCAGAAGGAGCTGAACATGAGGCAGAGACGATGGTTAGAGTTGATGGCCGACTTTGATATCAACCTACAGTATCACCTCGGTAAGATGAACTTGGTGCCCGATGCATTGAGCAGGATACATGCTGCCATGTTCGTACTCGATAGAGAGAACTGTGGGAAGAAAGGAGGTTAGATTTGAATGTGGTTTTGCCCAGTGCCGAGCGGCAGTGTATGATGCTTTAGTTGCAATCTTCTTTGGTGGAACTGATCAAGGAGGCCCAATCAGGCAATGAGCAGTTACAAAGGTTCTGAGCTGAAGTGGAAGCAGGTTCAAGGACTGATATGGTTGTTCACTCAGATGGATCACTTCGCTTTGGGGCTAGATTGTGTGTCCCAAATGGTGAAGTCCGACAAATCTTCTTATTCTATTCATCCTGGAGGCACAAAGATGTACAGGGACTTGAAGCAACATTTTTGGTGTCACGACATGAAGAGGTCAGTGGCAAGATTCGTTTCCCAATGTTTGATTTGTCAGCAAGTGAAGGCAGAGCATCAGAAAACGGCTGGACTCCTTCAACCTCTTCCTTTTCTGGAGTGGAAGTGGGAAAATATTATTATGGACTTTGTGACTGCATTGTCCAGGAGATAGACTGACAAAGAATGCCCATTTCATCCCTTTTAGAGTTGGTCAGTCTACTGAAAGTCTAGGCTGAGAAGTACATGGAGTTCCGGTTAGCATTGTATCGTACAAGGATACGAGATTCAGGTCTCAGTTCTGGGAGAGTCTTTAGGGGAGTCTTAGGAGCAAGTTGAACTATAGCACATATTCCATCCTCAGACAGATGGGCAGTCTGAGAGGACAATTCAGACTCTGAAGGACATGTTGAGGTCTTGTGTCCTTCAGTTTGGAGCTTCTTGGGAGGACCATCTACGCTTAGTGAAGTTTTCGTACAACAACAGTTACCAGAAAAGTCTCAAGGCAGCACCGTACGAGGCACATTACGGTCGGAGGTGCAGATCGCCAGTATGTTGGGACGACATTGGTGAGAGAAAACTTTTGGGGCCAGAGTTGATCACGAAGACTGTTGATGCAGTGGCCCAGATCAAAAAACATTTGTAGGCAGCTCAGGACAGGCAGAGGAAGTGGGCTGACGTTCATCACAGGCCATTGGAATTTGAGGTAGCAGATCATTTCTTTCTCAAGGTTTCACCGTGGAGAGGTGTCATACACTTTGGAGGTGGGGGCCAGCTGCCCCAGGTTTATTGGACCGTTTGACATTATGGAACGAGTAGGCAAGGTAGCTTACAGACTCGCATTGCCACCAGCCTTGTTAGGGGTTCATGACGTGTTCCACATCTCGCAACTGAGGAAGTACATCATAGACGGAAGCCATGTGATCGACAATTCAGAGTTGTCTGTGTAGCCAGACCTATCTTATGAAGTCCAACCGGTTGCCATCTTTGACAGGTGAGAGAAGGTATTTGTCACGCCCCGCTTCTCAAAAATACGGAATACGAGCACGTAACATTGGTCCAGCGAATGATTTTCATCATCCATAAGTTGTTCAGGAATTTTTACAACATATCACAATATAATCAGAGTCGGAAGCCAGAAAAGTCAACCACATGCACATATGAACCAAATACCAACAAGAATACTTGAAATAAAATATATTAATCTCAAATAGTCATGATCTGAATAACATAAATAATCCTGGGTTATATTGCCCAAATACAAGAATAAATCCAAATACATGAATACAATTATTGTTCACGCAAACTACAAGAAATAATAATAACAATATCTAGCACTAATACTTCATGTCACCAATACCGTCTGGAACTTGTTCTCCAAAATCTGCAATTTAACAATTGCAGGAAAGAGGGAAAGAGAAAACAAGTACCCGTCAATTGCAATTTATGGGCCACTTATAATGTAGGATACAAGTACATGGGGAACTATCTAATAACATGGTATAATCATGACGTTAAAATAAACAACTAACATGGCAAAGTAAACAAGTGTAAATGGCATGAATCAAGTGTCAAGTAATCAAGTATCATGTAAACATGCATCAGGTATCAAGTATCATGTAAACATGTATCAAGTGTCAAGTGAACAAGTGTCATGTAAACAAGCAACAAGGATCAAGTATCAAGTAACCAAGTATCAAGTATCAAGTCTCATGTATCATGTAGTCAAGTATCAAGTAAGCATGTATCATGTTCAAGTATCATGTTTAAGGGTCATGTATCAAGTCTTGTAGTGATTACTATCTAGGTAGTACTTCATGCAGCCTACCTTACATGGTTGCTATAACAAACAGTTTCGCTTTAGATTTCATAGGGGACCATAGAGGGCAGTGTACTCAGGGACAAGTCAAGTAACAAGTATCAAGCACAAGTCACGTAATCGTGAACAAGTGGCAGCAAGTATCAAGCACGGTCATTTAGTCATGATCACGTGGCAACAAGTAGTATCAAGCATGAATCGTCACGAATCATGGCAACAAGTAATATCAAGCATGAATCATGTAGTCATGAAACATGGCAACAATTAATATCAAGCATGAATCATGTAGTCATGAGACATGGCGGCATATAGTATAACAAGCATAAATCATGTAATCATGAAACATGGCAACAAGTAATATCAAGCATGAATCATGTAGTCATGAGACATGGTGGCATATAGTATAACAAGCATGAATTATGTAATCATGAAACATGGCACAAGTAATGGGAAATACGGGTCCCCTTCCGAGTACACGTTTCTGAATTATCCACTATTCGATCTTTCCCTTAAACTCCGGCTTGATTATTTATTATTAATGTCAAACAAGCATATAGGTGTGTCACGAATGGAGCAACTATATCAAGAATAACATGGCATGATCATGTGACAAGTGCAAGTCACAAGATAAACATGTAATAGTGCAAGATATCTCATAAAAGAATAAAATAGACAAATCTAAAGTTCAGGACAGCAAGACCACACTGCAGTAAAACAGTGATTCCCAGTGTTCCGAAAATCCAAATCTGAATGCTTCGAAACGTCTAGAAAATAGACTTCCAACCGAATCCAGCGAGTATAAATAAGTTATATAGTATTTCAGAAAAACTTAACTCAAACTGATTTGAATCCAGAAAACACGTTCAGCCAGAAATCAGGAAATCGAATTTCAAGAGCAGGAAAATAGCATGAAAACACATTAAATAAATCCACAAAAAATCTAGGGTATTCCCCTATATGTCTAGTATCAAAATATAGAGTTTCAGAATTTTCTAGTAAAATTGGATCAGTCATCAAAAATCAGAAAACATCAATAAACGATAGTTTGGCAAATCTGGAATTCCCAACACTGCTGTACGAAAACTATAATATCTCGCAACCAGTGAAACGAAATCCAAATCCGCCAAAGGGAGAAGAAAATAGATAGAATAAGATAACTTTTATATTTCACAAATATTTTCCATACAGTATAAGGAATCAGGGTGAAAACACAATTCTTTACAGGACAGCGAGCAAAATACAGTTAGTACGATTTTTGTAAACATGCATGAAACGACATATAAAACTCATCAATAAAATCTACCAAAATTCTGGGTCCCTAGATAGGTATAGAAAAACTGACCAAAGTTTCAGATCAAAATAATAGGTGTAGCTCAAGTATCAAAATAGTTTAATCAACAAAATCGTCGAGAAACGAAATCTGGAAACATAATACACCTCTGTAGTAAAACCGTCATAAGTCACTCATACAAAAACGAGATCGAGCAAGGTCAGAGGGGTTGAAAAGAAGACGAATTTCTCTACAAATCATGTTTTATACTGAAATTAAGATTCTGACCTTAATATGGTCTAAATTACTGATCAAGACCGATCATCGGCAAAATACAGAATTTCCTCAAAAACCAAAATCAACATAGATTCAACGCAACTTGATCCAAACACATCCAAACATGAAATCGAGTCTACCAAGTGTCCAAACATCATGAATTAAGGTATCTAGCATGTCCACACCAAGTATGTCACATGGGTCTCAACAAAATCACGAATTCTCACAAAAGTCCCACATACATGATTAAATCAAAAACAGGTAAAACCCAAGTTATTTCATGTCAAATTATATGTCGTGAGTCATCTATGGTCAAATAGTACTATGGAGACAAAACCCATCAAGAATAACACAAACAAGAGCCGTCTCTAGACCCAACTACATTATAGGTGGTATTTTTGACTTGTATCATACAAAGAATTTTGAGTATAAGTTATTTTCCTGGAAGACGACGAATCCCGCGAAAGAGAAAGAGAATAACAGGAACGGATACCGGGCACGAACACAATCGAACGAATACGAGCAGACACGAACAAGATCACAAACACACGGAACAAAAGATTACAAACACGATCGGACGACTGAGATCAAAAGATCAAGAGATCAAGGCGATCAAACATGATCGGGCGGATCGGCACAGATGCAATCAAGATCAAGATCAACAAGATCGGACGGTCCAGATCAAGGTGATGATGAAGTTGATGATGATCGCGATCGAATGGCCAAGATCACCCCGATAGTGAAGATCAAGATGATGATGATCAAAGATCCAATCGGACGGCCAAGATCCACTAGATGATGATGATCGGATCAGGTGATGATGAAGTAAATTCGACGGCCAGTATTCAAAGGTGCTGATGGATGTGATCGGATGGCCCACAAGCACCATGATCAAAACTCCATGATGATCGAGATGTTGATCAACGGCCCACGATGAACTTGATCAAAGCTCATGCACAATAGCAACAACAGTGGCTAGCCTTGGGCATGATGGGGCGGCGACAACTGGATGGGACTGCTGGCATCAGGAAGATAGGCCGTGGCTGAACAGCGCAGGAAAAAGATTGGGATCACACAGGGGGGTCGGTGGCGCTGTAGGGGCACGCACAGGGAGAGCGCTCGGAGATGCGATGAGGGCTGCGCGCTGTTAACGAGGTTCGGCAGTCCAGGAGGGCGGCACACTGGCTGCGCACAGGGGGAGCACAGGGTGGCGGAGCGATGACAGGACGGGGAGGTGCTGAGGGAGAGGACGATGCTGCCGAGGTGGAGCGCGACTGGCTGCATCGCGGGTGGCTGACTGCGGGACGTCAGAAGGAGTCCGGTTGATGGGAGGAGGTTGTTGGGTTGATAGGAAGAGGATGGACGGAGAGACAGGGCGCTGCGGGGTGGACGGCCTGGTGGTTGGGGGTGAACGGGGTGAGGGAGAGACGAGAAGAAGAGGAAGCGGCACAAAGGGTGGAGACGAACAGGAATATAGGTGGGTTTATATATGGGGTTATAGAAATAGGGTTAGGGAGAGAGGAAAATTTTGCCGAAATGCCCTTGTTTTTGAAAATAATTAGCGAAATGCCCTTGTTTCGAAAACATTTAGCCATCTGCCCTTGTCTGTGACACGTCAGCAACAAACGTGATTGGGAATCACGGCATCAGCTAATTTCATGCCGTGATTCCCAATAACGGCATCTCTATTTGAGAAAATTGCCATGCCGTTATTCCCAATAACGGCATTGGTGTCTTTTAGTTTAGAACTCTACTTTGTTAATCTTGTCTCGAGATTGGAAAGCTAAAAAGGAATGAACTGATGCCGTTTTTCTGAATAACGGCATCGTTTGTACTGATGCCGTTTTTCAGAATAACGGCATCAGTTATTTACTTTTTGCACAAATCCCTATAAGCGTAACCCCCTTTCTTCTCCCCTATTCTTCCCCTTCTGATTTGTAAAACGCATCTCTCTCACATCACCCCTTTTACCCACAAACCCTAGATCTCATAATCAAAAATTTTCAACCATTTGAGTCCTATAAAATTCCATACATCCTAATTCCTCACTCCCACTCTCATTTTCAGTCTTCCTCATCAACGAAAACCTTGCCGGTTGTTTTTTTGGTATCATTTGAAAGGTATTATCATGCTAACCTTATGTTTGATTTTTATTTCAAAGATTCGTCACATTTTGAGTAGTGAATGATTTGAATATGTTTTAATTTTTATGCATAGGTATGGAATTTGATATCCCTATATGGTTATATTTTGGGGGTGAAGTTATTAAGGATCCAAAAATTGGATATTCTTATAGTGACGTCGATCCTGTAATGATTTGGGCTACCCCCAATTTTGGTTACTCAGAATTAACAGATAAGATATATGAAGTAACCAAGTGGGACAGAAGTGAAATGACTCTGAGTTTGAGAGCCCGTTATTCTGCTGGTAAAGGGGATGGGCAGTACTTCATGTTGGTATCCATAGACAGTGACAGTTCTCTGAGGTCTGTCCTGCTTAGGACACTTCATCCAAGTTGTGGTTGGAATATAGTTGAGTTATATATTGATCAAACGAGGCTTCCAAATTCTACAAGAGTTGTTATCGACGGTCCAAGGCCAACTAGGATTCCGAGACCATCTGAAGAGTCACACGCAAGGATTTCTAATACTGTTGGAGATACTAGCACAACTCCAACGGAACCTGTTTCCTCCGAATACGAGCCGCTACATCCGACCCCATTGCCACAAAATTTTTTGGTAGCTGGTATTGCTTTGACAGACTTTGATAACGCCGTTGTAAATAACGACTTGGTAGAAGAGGAAGAAGATGAGGTACGCGGTCTCGAGGATGATGACGAGGAGATCGCCCTTGAAGCTCCAGTTGTTGCTGCCAATGTTCAAGTGCCGGTTGTTGATGCCAATGTTCATGTGCCCGTTAACAATGCCCGCGTGTTGCCAAGTCAGGACACAGGTCCAGCTATGCGTGGATCGCAGTCAAGTGAATGGATGTCCCGTGCCACCGTACATGAACATGGCCAGTCTTCCATTGGGTCTTCCAACTTGGATGAACTCTTCATAGGTCAAAGATTTCCATCCAAAGATGCTCTACAACATCAAGTCAAGATGTATGCCGTGAAGAACCACAGGGAATTCGTGACGGTAAAATCAGATCGTTGTCTGTACCATGTGAAATGTAAATACGCTCCCATCAACCATTCAGCCGAGCAGATTGCAGAAAATCCATCACTTCAAAATGTAGTCGGTTGTCCATGGCGCTTGCGTGCAATTATTCCCAAAGGTCGTGATTATTTTGTGGTGAAACAACTTGAAGGTGTACACACATGTGTGAATCCTACATTGACTCAGGATCACAGCAAAATTGACTCGACGGTTGTATCGATGCTGATAATAGATACTCTGAGGGAACAACTCACAGTAACACCAAGAGCCATAATTGGGCAGGTGAAGGGTAGGCTCCAATACACAATATCGTATTGGAAAGCTTGGAAGGCAAAACATAAAGCAATTGAGAAACTATATGGTTCTTTTGAAACAGCGTACACTAAATTACCATACCTATTCAATGCAATTCAAGCTTCGAATCCGGGTACGGCTGTACAGTGGGCGAAAACTACGACTGGGCCGGGTATAGAAACATTTAAGAGTGTTTTTTGGTCATTCGGTCCCTCGATTGAAGGATTCAAATCATGTAGACCAGTTATAAGTGTTGACGGTACTCATTTGTACGGAAAATACAAAGGTTGCTTGTTGATTGCGGTTTCACCAGACGCAAACGGTAGGTTGTTTCCGTTTGCATTTGCACTTGTTGACGGCGAAAGTATAGAAACATGGACATGGTTCATGAACTGTATTCGGTGCTATGTGACAGAACGTGAAGGTCTTTGCGTCATCTCGGATCGACATGCCGGTATTTTATCAGCAATGGGAAATGAGTTTGGCACGTGGAGGGAACCTTTTGCATATCATCGGTATTGTATGCGGCACTTTGCTAGCAATTTTCATAAAAAATTTGGTTCGAAATTTTTGATGAATAAATTAAAGGTAATTGCTAGTCAAAATCAGTGGAGAAAGTATGAGGAAAAGATGGCACAACTTGAAGCTAGCAATGCTGATGCGGCTAATTGGGTTAAGGAGAAAGCAATTGAGAAGTGGGCACTTACTGCTGATGGTGGGCGTAGATATGGTATTATGACAACAAATCTGTCCGAAGTGTTCAACTCGGTTCTAAAAGGTGTTCGTAGCTTACCTGTCACCGCAATTGTGGAGCAAATATTTTTCCGTCTGAACATGTATTTCACCAACCGCCGTGAGGCCGCACAGACACTTATCGCTGAAGGTAAACTATGGGCACCACGAATCCAGGATCTTATTGATGCCCGGCGTGAAAAATCAAATTTACATGAAGCCATAATGTTCAATAATCGCGATGGTGTCTTTGGGGTGAAAACGGGCATTAGAATTGTCGGTGGATATCAAAAGGGTGGGCATTGGCATACGGTGGACCTAGAAGGCCGAACTTGTACGTGTGGGAAATTTCAATTGTTCCACGTTCCATGCTCTCATGTGTTAGCGGCATGTGCTTCCCGGGCGCTTGATTATCAACCATACATAGATCCTTTCTACTCTACAGACGCGTTAGCAAAAACATGGGCACCATCTTTCAATCCTTTCCCTGACGAATCTTATTGGCCTACCCAAACCGCACCGGTACTAATTGTTGATCCTAGTCTTCGCCGGGTCAAAGGGAGGCCTAAGAGTACTCGTATCCGCAATGACATGGACGCTCGAGAAGGAGGGACTAGTGGAAAAGTATGTTCAAAATGTGGTGTGAGCGGACACAATAGACGCAGTTGTAAGAATGTACAAAGTGTGGGGACTTCACAATCTACCCGCACTTGAATATTTTGCTTAGTTGTCATATGTTAGTTGAATGTTTTCATGTATTATTTGTATTGTTTTGATGTTGTTTGTCTGAACATGAGTAATTATTTTCATGTTTGAATTATTTTCATGTTGTTTGTTTACGTTCGAATTACTTGAATTATTTTAACGTTGATTGTTGCCTACGTATCCACTTTTTGTAATTGTTTGTATGAACTAATTTAGATCATTATCTGACATGCACAACTTTGTTTGTATGAACTAAGTTCAGAAAACATGCACAGAAAACATGCACAGATCTTTGAACTGGTGCCGTGCTTGGGAATAACGGCATGTTATTTGCATGCCGTTATTCTGAAGAACGACTGTGTAGACAGTATGTTTGCCAGATTGTTCAAAAAATCAAATTTTGTACGCATAAGTAATGCCGTTTTTCTGAATAACGGCATTCATAACTAATGCCGTGCTTCAGAATAACGGCATGCTTGATAGATGCCGTTATTCAGAAACACGTCTGTGGAGACAGATACTTTTGGCAGGAAGTATAAATTATCTAATTTCCCCTACATGAAGATGCCGTGTTCCGCAATAACGTTACAGGATTGCTATGCCGTTATTGTGAATAACGGCATCGTTTATTCTCTCTTTTTGACTTTACAGACATGCTTCAAACTCAGATTTCATTCATACTTCAAATTCAAACTCAGATTTCAAATTCAAACTCACATTCATACTTCAGATTTCATTCATTCAGATACATTCAAACTCAAACTCAAATTTCAACTCAAAGTCACAGATTTCAACTCAAATTTTCTGATTTCAACTCAAATTTTCTGATTTCAACTCAAATTCACAGATTTCAACTCAAATTTTCTGATTTCAACTCAAACTCAAATTTCAACTCAAATTCACAAATTTCAACTCAAATTTTCTGATTTCAACTCAAATTCACAGATTTCAACTCAAATTTTCTGATTTCAACTCAAATTCACAGATTTCAACTCAAAGTCACAGATTTCAACTCAAACTCAAATTTCAACTCAAATTCACAGATTTCAACTCAAATTTTCTGATTTATATACACAGATACATGCACAGAATTCCTCAAGTTCAAATTTAAATAATACATCAAGTTCAATAAGTACTACATCAACTTCAACTTCAAGTTCAATTTCAACTTCAAGTTCAATAAGTACTACACCAAATTATCCTGGAGTGTAATGTTTGGGTGCTTTCCTCATCCGCGCCGGGACTTTCCGCCTACGTTCCCGTTGTTCTTGCGTTGGGGGTCCACTTGGACCAGCTCCTCCTTCTTCGCCGCCTCCTCCTTCTTCAATCTCCGGATTTGCCAATTGGCTTTGCGGTGGAGGACCACGAACGGTCTTGGATCTTCGACGCTCTGATGGGGGTCCCAATTGCAAAGCTGGTTGTGGTGGAGGTGAAGCTTGGCTAGCGGTAGGCCGTTCTTGATGGCGTGGAGCTTCGGTTGAACGCATAAGTTCATTGAAACGAGGACCATCTCCAACCTCTTCAAGAGAGGTACGACAATTGCACAGGAGGTCACGTGCCAATTCTTTGCATGCCTTATTGGCATTGCTCTTCAACACATTCGCACATTTTCTAGCCATGTCCCATGTGCTTTCTATCTATAATAGTAAACGATATATATTGTAAGTGAAGATGCGTAAGTAGAACGGAACGAAATAATCCAAATTTAACAAACAATCTAACTTACCATTATACGGTATGATGAGGCCTTCGGTTGGTACATCGGCTGTGATGACGAAAATGCGGGTGGTGGTTCAACATGAACCGCGGGTATAGGTTCTTGGATGCCGGCTGGAAAATCCGTTTTGGGTTGGATATAAACTCGCGTTATGCGACGGTACCACGCCATATAAGTAGTTTGCATTGATCCATCGTACGGATACTCAACACCCTCGACTACCAACTCATACCTCCGCTCATTCCATGCTCCTACATACGCGCGGTGGTGATCGGCCCAATCCATGTTCGGTAAACGACCTTGGCCCGTGATGTTGTGTAGTCTACGATCGTATAATGTGTTCACGGGGACGGGTTGTTGTGCATTGAATTGCCGAAGAACACGGCCGGGATAATAAAACTCCACAACTGAGAAATTCACCAGCGGAGCTAAGGTCAACCACAACTGCGCATGAGCAGTGCAAATAGGTGGTAGACGAGCCAGTCTCTCATCCGTGTACGGGGTCCAATTGACGAGCTCGTCCCTCAATTGATCTAGCTCGTCCCTGTAATAAGTTAGGACACCACGTGGGTTATCCCTCCACGTACGCTTCCCCGCCCAGTATGCACCGAGAGGAGCTCTCATCACGGGATTATCATGTACATCCCTCCAACTCTCTGAAAGTACCGTCACACGGGGTCGGCCGAGATGTATTCTTTCCCAACACCAAATCTGCAGGATGGACATCGGCCCGGTCATCTGAATGGAACCCATCGAACAGTTGCAGAGTGCACGATAGAGGGAGGCTAGAGCTGCACTTCCCCAACTGTACCTCCCGGCTGTCTGTAAGTCAGCTATCAATTGAAGATACATGAGGTGGACTACGTCACCTGAAGAGTTAGGGAATAGGATCCCTCCAATCATCGACAGTACGTATGCCCGCGTGTAGTTCTGGATCTCGATGTCCGTATGCACAGGTGCGACTCGAATGTGAGTGAAACTATCTTCTAGGAATGAACGCCTAATGGATTCCCCAACCCATATGCCGTGGTCAACTTCATCAACATCCAACCCCAAATAATCTCGTGCTAGTGCAACCTTGTTGAACATCAGATTGCCTGTGACGGCCACCCCGTCAATTGGAAGACCCGAAATCACCGCTACATCTTGTAGGGTGACCGTCATCTCACCGCACGGTAAGTGGAAGGTGTGTGTCTCCGGCCTCCATCGCTCTACCAGTGCGGTAAGCAAGGCGTGATCACACTTTATGTTGGTCATCTTTGACATACCGCTAAACCCACTGCTAACTAAATAATGTTGCATAGCAATACAGTTCTTGAGGACAGGCATGACCTTGTGCGTCCTAAAACTCATCTTCTCCACATCCCCGGTCCAAACGGCCTGTGATCGGTGGTCTTCCTGGAGAAACAGAACTGTAGGATCTAATGGACCCGGATGTCCCCGTGGTCCAAATGAAGGCGTAGACGAAGCACCAACACCATGCGAAGAAGATGGTTGTGCAGGATCCATTGGCCTGTACACATTAACGAAGACTAATCAGCAACATTTTCAGTAGAAAAAATGAGTGCATGAGCAGAGATCTGCTAGTGAATTAGGATTTTCAATAAGTAAGAAGCACCAAAGATGAGTGTATTAGGATATCCCGTGAATTAGGAAAATTGAGTGCATGAGCAACAAGCACCAAAATTAAGTGTATAAGGATCTTCATAACCCCGACTTCAAACGTAAATCACTTGAATATTTAAGAAATTGAGCATCTCAAAAACTCAACATTTAGTAAACCCTAACCTACAATACTTGAAGTACTTCCAAAATTACTACTTCAATAACCCTAGCCTACAATATTTGTACTATACTACATAATAAAACAGTCAAAATCAACTATACAAAAAACAAATTAGGGTTTTTAGTTACTTACAAAGATTTCGGAATCGGAATGAGAATGAACTCTGGATGAAGGATTGAGGAGTACACTCCGAAATTGAAGTCAACAACACACCGAAAGATCTAGTGGATTTTTTTTTTTTAGAACGTCTAGGGTTTTCGACTATGGGTTTTCTGTTTGGAAATGAGGAAGGCACGAGCGGAAGAGAAAGGGGGAAGAGGAAGGGTTTTTCAAGTATATTACTGCAAAAAGTAAATAACTGATGCCGTTATTCTGAAAAACGGCATCAGTACAAACGATGCCGTTCTCCAGAATAACGGCATCAGTTTATTTCATATTTGGAATTAATCTCGAGTCAAGATTTATAAAGTAGAGCTCTATTTTTTAAAAGACACCAATGCCGTTATTGGGAATAACGGCATGGCAATTTTCTCAGATAGAGATGCCGTTATTGGGAATCACGGCATGAAATTAGCTGATGCCGTGATTCCCAATCACGTTTGTTGCTGACGTGTCACAGACAAGGGCAGATGGCTAAATGTTTTCGAAACAAGGGCATTTCGCTAATTATTTTCAAAAACAAGGGCATTTCGGCAAAATTTTCGGGAGAGAGTGGGTATCGGGTTTGGTAAATAACCGGGTCAGGGGTTTAAAACAGATGGGTAGTTTAACAGGGTATTGGGTAAATTTATAAATGGGGTTTGGTTGGGTTTAAAGTGGGTATTTGGTTTTAAATAAAAATAATTAAATAGAATATAGGGTAGTTGGGTTAAAAATCCATTAGGATTTAATAAAATATCCAATAAAATAGAGATTTTCAACAAAAATATAATTTATATTGTAACATAGAATTTATGTGGAATATCTACAAATATAATTTATAAATAGAACTAAGTTTTTGAATAAATAACAATAATAACAATAACAAAAATAATAAAAATAACAGTAAGAATAATAATACTGATTTGTATTATAAAAATCATTGGGAACTAGTTATGAATAAAATTATTAATTAAAAATAGATTTTAACAAAAGATCAAAAAATACATTTTACAAACGGAAAAATAATTTACGAAAATTTTAAATTTTGAAAAATACACAGAAAATACGCATTTAGGGAAACAGGTGTTACACTATTGAAGAACAAGGTTATTAGGTTGGTTCGAGTTTCTTGGAATCCTCACTCACCGGGTGAGTCGACTTGGGAATTGGAGGAGGAGATCCAGAGGAAGTTCCCTCATCTATTCGAGTAGCTTCTTTTTGTTTTCTTTTCTTTTCGGGGTTACCCTATGTACCACTTATATGAATTTTGAGGATGAAATTCTTCTTGTAAGGTGGGTAGGATTTGTAACTCCTCTTTTCATTATTGTTTTTTTTTTTTTGTATTATTATTCATTGTACTCTCCGTCGTCTTTTCCGAACACTTGTAAATTGTTTTTCTCTTAATGGAATTTGTTATTGCCTTCGACTCAATTTTTTTTTGTTTCCCAATCTATTTAATTTGTATTTTCTGTTGAGCCTAAAATATTTTTGTTCATCTTATTCAAATTCTTGCATATTGTCATTCTCAATTAATCTTATTATAGTCCTATTTATTGATCTCTTTTTATCCTATTAGATCCTAAACCCTATACCCAATTACCTATTAACCCAAAGCCCCTTACCCATTTCCTTGTTGGATCCAATACCCACTAACTCGAAACCCATTTAACCCCACATCCTAATAACCCTATATAGACTCACCTAATCACCTTAACCTTAATCATCATTACCAAAACCCTAATCTCTCCAAAAACCCAGCCGTCACCCTACCCCTACCCTCTCTTCTCCCTGTGCTGCTTCGCCCTACTCCCGAACCCATCCTCCATCCTCCGCAATGCCCCTACGCCACCCATTGCCACCTTCATCCATTGTCACAGATCCCCCCCCCCCCCCGTCGACTCCCCATTCCTGTCATCCTCTCCTGCATCCATCCTCGCCCCCAGACCTCCTCCTAACACCCTATCCTGGTCTTTCCCTCCTCCTCAGTTGACCCCCAGCCTTCAACCCACAACCCTCAACTGCTCCATGCCCTGTGTTCAATTAGCACCCCTATCGAAAGCCGACCCAACTCCAATCGCCTCCAGCCTTGACCCCCGACACTACTGCAGCCCCTGTCGTCCGCAAGAGCAACAACAGTAGTAGCCGCATCTCGAAGTCGAAGCCGATATTCTTGTTGCTGCGATCCGTTGCACGTGTTTTCCCTGCCGTTTGCACGTGTTGTGATTGCACATAACTCACACGTGCTTCGTTGCCCGGGATCCTAGTCCCTTTATTCTAATTCTTATCAGAATCATCATCTCGTAAGGTAAGTATCTTGTACGAATCTCTTTTGTTTCCCCGTACAAGCACTTTTTTGAAATACCACAAGTAGATCTTCGTTGTGACTCGTTCTTCATGTTTTGCCCATTGATGATCTTGGCCCTACCCATTTGATTTGTTTCTATCAATCCCATTATCGTAAAGGATCGCAACCATGTCGTTATTACACCCATTACACAAACATGAATTAGATCTAAATATTTGCCTATATGGAATGCATGTCTATGAATCACTATGAGTTATAGATGTTTTGTTTGTATGTTAAACATGTTAATAATGTTTCCCTCTAGATGAGTTTGAGAATAGACATGGTTTGCCAGTTTGAATACCTGTTATATTATGATTTACATAATACACCATCTTGCATCCATCGTAATTACTATTACTATGATAATTCATCAAAAGTAATTTCATCTATTGCTGTTCTGATTTGGCACGACAGACTAAACCCTGTTAATATCAGAATAACAACTATGTTTGTGAATATGAAATGTAGGCCCCTGTTTCTAGTTTCCAAAACTTTTGATGGATCTAAAATCTATTCTGTAACTTGTGAGATATCACACTTTTAATACTGTTGTGTGACAATTTCTAAATTTCTGATTACAAGATTTTAGGCATGAATTATTGATTAAAATAGATTTTAACAATAAAATTTAGACTTGATATTAATCTGGGCATGACTATACATGATTATGAGTCACCCCAAATTTTTGTAGAATTATTTGATAATTTTTCTGACTTTATATATTTATGCAAACATGATTATATAATCGCTGCCTGCATGATTGTTCTGTAAAGAACCTTAGTTTTGACCTCATTCCATATGTCATTGATTAAAATTTATTGAATGACAATTGTAGCTTTGTGTGTCTAGAATCCAGAACATCTGACGATTTTGCAATTTTATTTACGAATTGCAAGATATTCAGATTTTCGCACAGTGACATCTAAATTCCAGAATGCAGTCTAAAATATACATCACCCAGCTTAATTAGCCAAAATAGTAGATTAATTTAAGTATTAAAATCTGAGATTAATTACACTGATATTTAACACTGTTATGCATTTAATATGTTTTTTATGAAATTATTAAATGATTTTGGAAGTTACTTTTGTTTATATGTATTTAACTCTTACATGCTGCGTGAACGTGTAATCTGTAAAGAATACGAATTTAAACCTAATTTCTGTAATTTTTATATATCGTTTGTATATGCGCTGGAACTGGCAAAGAGTCTAGTTTCTAGAACCTTGGACGGATCTAGATTTGCTTTTCTGTAGCAGCAGGAATTTCAGTTTTGGTGCAGCAACATCCTGCTGTCCAGAATTAGAGTTCTTATTGTTTCATTGTTTATAATTTTGTTTATGACACCCGAACATGTTTTCTGCCCAGTCTGAACCTATTTTCTGTCCCTATCCCTGTTTGTGCACATTCATGTCTGTTTTGGTAAAAAGAATAAGTAATCAAGCCAGGGTTTAAGAAAAAGATTTGGTAGTAGACAATATAGGTAAGTGTACTCGGCGAGGGCTCATGTTTCCCACCTGTTATCTGTTTATCTATTTATATGAATCCTGACTGCATTCTTCCCTCTAGGAAGGTGTACTCGGGAGGGGGGCCCATAGGTCTCATCTGCTTGCATGATTCATGATTATATGATTCATGTGTCTGTTTATCTGTTTATATGATTACTGACTGCATTCTTCCCTATAGGAAGGTGTACACGGGAGTGGGCCCATAGGTCTCATCTGGTTGCATGAATTCATGATTACATGATTCATGTGTCTATTTATCTGTTTACATGACCCTATAGAATCCACCGCTAACTCCAAACGCAACTTGTTTGTATACAGAAACCAAGTGGTATGGGATGCATGGGTGATGCATTAGTTAGGATTAACTAAAAGACTTAAGAATAATGTGCTTCACTTGTATATTCCTATCACCTGTTATCAGTTATCTGATATTTGTTACAAGTTTGCATATTATCTGTTACTTGACATTTGTTAGAAGTTTACCTGTTATCTATTATCCAATTCTGTTATTTGATTCTATTTACTCGCTTATTAGTTTATTTGACTCTATTTATCTGTTACATTCCTTTCATGCTATTTCCCGTATTCTTGATTCTTGTTTCCTGTTCTGCATTTTGTTTACCTTGTTCCTGTACCCCGTTTTGCTTGTACTACTTGCGGGCCTTAACTTGCATTAACGGGCAGATTATTTTTCTGTTTCTCTGTTTCTTTCAAATGATAAATGTACAGGTTTTGGAGATCAATTACCTGCAGGAGTAAGCGATCAAGTGTTCTAAGCTTATGACTGGGATCTCTTATGCTTTGGTTTATTTCTGCATCAAGTTTATTAGTTTTTTTTGTTGCTACTTGATACTTTGTAATTATGCTTGTTTGATCCGAAGTTTATTGTTTTGTTTTCCAGATCTTATTTTTATTTGAGAATTATGTATTTGTTTTCAAATAATTCTTTTGATTATGAGATTGTTTCATGCATGCGTGGTTGTATCTTTTTGTTTACTATTGAGTTGATCTTTACAACTTATGAATAATGAAAATCATTTGCTAGGCTCTGTCACAGCCTCGTATTTCTTATTCTTTTGGGAAGTGGGGCGTGATAGCAATTCTTTAAACCTCTCCTGGGCTTCATACAAAGATTCACCATCAAACTCAATAAAACTAGTAATATCATTCCTATATTTGGTAGTCTTACTTGGGGGAAAATACTTACTTAGAAAAGCTTGTGACAAGCCTTTCTAGTTGGTGAAAGAGTTGGGCACTTTGGAATTCAATCCTTTAGAGAAAATGGAAAAAGTCAAAGACGAATAGCATCATCATTAACTTTATTCATCTTAATTGTATCATCAGTCTCAAAAAAACTAGCATTGGATGTGGATCCTCAGCAGGTGCTCCACCAAACTGCTCATGTTGCACCATCTGGATGAGACTATGCTTAATCTCTAAATTATTAGCATTGACTGCATGTCTCACGATGCTGGGTTGAGAACCATTGACATAAGGCATGGTATAGTCACACAACACCCTCAAATTCTGATTATCTACCATGGCTACTGCATGTTCTTGCTCTAGCTCCAATCTTTGTTTCCTCCTTAGTGCAAGTAGGTTCTCTCATATTTTGGATCAAAAAGATTAATTAGTTTTTTGTTATGTGGCATACACTAAATACAAAAAAAATCTAAATGTACAATCTGGAACACAAAACAGCAAAAAAAAAAACCCTTGAAAACGACGGAATTTGTCTTCGAGAGGGTGGGGCCAATCTAAATGAATAATAAAACAGAACAATACAGTTTAAGTTAACACAAGAAATTAGTTTTATTAATATTGAAAACAATCCTCCCTAGCAACGGAGCCAAAAATTTGATGTCCCTAAACTCTACCACAAGTGCATGGGTCGTGACAAATAAAACAAGTCAAAAAGAGTATCTTTTCCACAAGGAGGAGACTCAAATACCAATTTATAAAACTTTCTATATTATTTAGATATCCCAAAATGTTGTAACTGACTGTAAATGCTTAACCTGAAAAATCAAATATGAAGGGTTCCTAAGGCTTGGATTTAGTTAATTTAATACTTTTAATGAGTTTAGACATGGTTGCTTGCATTAATGTTTTGCTAATACAATGACCGAATTCCCTTATTTATTTGATATCCTCTTCGAAGGTATAAACTTATACCTATATTAATCTTATGTCTACTGTCATGATCACATAAATTAATATAACTTCATTATGCTCTATGGAATTCTTGAATGTAGGTCACAAAGGGTACGTATTTATTTCTAAACTACACTACCAATGTTTGATGAATTCACGAACTAATATAGAACTTCAACTTTCATTACTTCATTCAACATCTTAAGCATGCAATTCATGGCCAGTAAATAGCAAAAATGAAAATCGAAATCATCCAATTGCAATTAACAAAGGGTATTCAATACAATCATACTCAAATCATATCCAGAATTCAATGACTACGCCTTAGCTCTAGAATAAGAAAACTAGCAAGTTATAACTAATAAAATAATTCAATTTTTTCTCAAACATAATATTGAATTTAACATCCTTAATAACTGTTACCGCTGATTTCGGTGTGGGGGTAAACAGATAGAACTTGTGAGTACGGGAACAACCTGAACAGTTGACTCGGCCTTCTCGCTCCTGCCGCGACCTACAAGGAAGTGCGAAACACCGGGGTTGATTCCGGCGACGCACCCTCCGACGCTCTTGTCAGTAATCAGAAAAGATTAACAAAGAGCTTAAAAGTGGTGAATGATTGATTAACCTGGTCATGGTGGTAGAGGGGTCATATTTATAGTCGCCTTTGGAGCGGTTAGGGGCATGATTTCCTGCCTAACAGCAAGGAGGGAAATCCTCCTATTCTGTTTTGGGAGATTAGCCCTTGATTCCCGGTGGGAGCAAATCAGGGGTGCTGATTTGGCAAAATCAGGGATCCTGATTTGCCCCTTGTTGGTTTGGGTCGGGACTCGTACCCAGTTGGAGTGGGTCTGTTCGCGGGTTATAGGATCTGTGAAAAGGAGATCCGGTACCCGTCTTGGATTTGCTTGAGTGTGAAGTTACCGTTTTGCCCCCGAGCATCAAGATTCGTGTCCAATCTGGACGGCTCCGATTTAACCCCATTTTTAGCCATATCACGAGCCCCCCACTCCTAAAGACTGAGTGTGGTCAGACTTTGAGGAGTAGATTAACTGTTTTAGTGGCAGGTGGAGTTGTATCGGTGTCCGAATGGAGGATCTTGGATCTAAAAAGGGGGTATTGAGGTAATTTTTGACATCGTGTGCTGTTCTTGAGCCGCGTCGGGTATCTGACAGTCTTTTATCTACTTTTTTTCGAAGTATTTGTTTAATTCTGCGATGTGTTTGCTAATCGTTCGGGGGCCTTAGCGGTGCATTCGGGGTAATAATTGTTCGCTCCGGAGTTCAGAAGCGTGCCCCCGAATTTTCAATTATTTTCTAGAATTTTTAGCTAATTTTCCCGAATTTTTAGCAATTTTCTCGCAATTTTTAAACAAATAAAACGATTAAAATAAATAAAAAACGATTTAAATACTGATTAATGGCGTGGCTTGATCTGAGCCGTTGATCATGGACGAGCACAAATTTCGGAAGGATCTGACGGCTGTTATAGCTCGGCAGCGTTTTTCTCCATTTTCGAGCTCGGAAAGGCACTTGCTCGGCTGCCGACCGGAGACTAGGGGGTTCGGATGGCGGCGCGTTTTCCAAGAAAACGCTATCTTGTCTTTTAGCGCACGTGGCGCAATCTGGACCGTTCATCGTAAGGAGCATGAATTTCTGAGAGATCGGACGGTCGTGGTAGATCGATGTCTTTTTTCTCCGTTTACGAGCTCGGAGAGGCACTTACTCGGCTGCCGACCGAAGACAGGGGGTCTCGGCTTGCCGAGCGACGTGGCGCAATCTGAGCCGTCGGATGACGACGCGCATCTCGAGACAGGCACATTTCTCAAGAAAACACTATCTTGTCGTGTAGTGTCCTCGGCAAGATCTGGGCCGTCTGATTGAGATCACGCGCGAATATTGAGGGGAAAGTGAGTTTTCTCCGTTTACGAGCTCGGAAAGGCACTTGCTCGGAATCCGTCCGGAGACAAGGGGTCTCGGCGGCTCGAATGATGCAGCACAATCTGTTCCGAGGTAGTCCTGCTCCCGAGGGAATTAATGGCGCTCGGGGCTTGTGCGGCGTTCCACTTTCCCAGGTCATTATGGATAACCCCGGCCCTCAATAAATGCGTGGCATTTCGACTTCCGAGGATCATAATGACTGGTTCTTGGAGGTTAAGCTATAAGTACCCTCTTTCCCTTGCCATTTCAATCGCAATCAACATAGAGTTTCAGACCTCGGGGGCATCTGCCTTGGGTGGCTTTTCTTTCGAGGTCCGGAGAGGTGGTCGCTCTTCTGCCTGGTTTTCCCTTTGTTCCTGACGGCCCCAAAGTGGATGTCAGGAGCGAGGGGGGAACGAGGTAGTAGTGGCGGCGACTGTGGTTCGAACCCGAGGGATGAGTTACTTCAGAAGGACGGGTGGTCGCCCTGTTGTCTTATTCTTCTCCCGTTCCTCACTGCTCCGAAGGGGGGGTCAGGAGCGGGAGGGGATAAGGCAGTAGTGTCGACGACCGTAGTCCGGACCCGGGGTGTGGGCCTCTTCGGGAGGACGGGTGGTCGTTCTCTCACCAAGATCTTCTGCTTTCTTTGGTTGCTCCAAAGTGAGTGTCGAAGTGAGCGGAGGTCTTGGCGAGAGAGTGATGATCCATGTCCGATGCCGATCTCCGGGCCATCCGAGTCCGTTTATTGCAACTGTGAAGGCGCCGCTGCCAGAGTCCTCTGACAAACTGGGCCTTCCAGTTGCAACCAACTAGCTCGGAATGGTGCGCTTCATCATGAGTTGCAGCTCGGGCTTCTGGACCGTCCGAGTCTGTTGTTTGCAACTGTGAAGGCGCTGCGGTCAGAGCCCTCTGACAAGCCGCGCCTTCCAGTTGGAAACAACTAGCTCGGAACGGTGCGTTTCTCTTGATCTCTGAGAGTTGATGGGTCCCCTCCCATCTCTGTCTTCCTTCCGGGCTGATGGCTTCTGATGGATGTCAGCCCGGAGGAGTTAGAGATGAGGGGAGCGCCGATCTGTTTCTGACCGGGGCCCGTAGGTCGGTGGAATACCAGCCGAGACACGGGACCTGGGGGGCGCTCGCTGAAGGCGGCGCCTCAAAACTGAATCAAAATTTTTCCAGTTCTTTCTAGGTATAGGTGGGGCGTCCGAAGGCTCAATCGTCCGAGCGACGTGGCGCACCCTGAGCTGTTGGATGATGGTGCGCATCTCGAGACGGGCGCGGCTCCCAAGAAAACACTATCTTGTCGTTTAGTGTTCTTGGCGAGATCTGGGCCGTCTGATCGAGATCGGGCGCGAAAGTTGAGGGGAAAGTAAGTTTTCCCCGTTTACACGCTCGGGAAGGCGCTTGCTCGGATTCCGACCGGGCCCTATTGCCGGCATGTTCGGCTTGCTTGTAGCTTGGATTCGGATCTGCTGGAGCCGAGCCAGCTGACTTGGTGAAGGAGGCAGTGGTGATGGGCCTTCGCGACACTTCGAGAGCAGCCCAAAAGTCGCTAACTTTCGTTTGGAAGTCCAAGGGACGTCCCAATTTTACTATAAATCTTCACCCCCCATAAGACCAAGTCTTCACTTTTCACTTTTACTCTCTCTCTTCAGTTTTTACTCCGCTTCGAAGTTTTTAGCTCTCTGGTGGTGTTGCTAGCTGTCGCGGTAGTGTTCGTTGTCTCCGGTGAACTATCCGACAGTACACATCACTTCAAGGTTAGTCTCTCTCTCTCTTCTCTCTTAGAAATGGTTAAGTTCACGGATGAGACCCCCGCCTCGGGACAAGCCGTTGGCCGAGGGGATAAAGAGAAGGGAGTAGCGGAGCCGAGCGAGCAGGAGGTCGTTCGTCCGGACAGAGAGGGCGATGTGGCGAGCAGCCTAGGGAGGTTGAGGCGGTGTCCCGGAAGGGCAAGGGAGTGGTCACCATCGTGGAGACGGCGAAGACGGCGGGGGCGTTCGGTCGGCAGCCCATTATCTTGTCGAGTGTAGGCGGTGTTCGGGACTACGCCGAGGACGTCTTGGGGAAAGTGACTCAAGGTACGGCCCCACTGGTGGAGGAGAATGAGCCAAGGGAGGTTTCCGAGGTGGACCATGCTATCTCGTCGCTCACCGAGGATGACCTTCGGCTGATCCGAGAGGGATTCCGGATCCCGCTTGAGTATGTCCTGCTTCTCCCCCGGCCGGGTTTTCGAGCCAACACGAGCTGCTCGCCGGACGTGTGCGTCTTCCCGGTCGATTCCCTTATTGCCGGACTCCGCTTTCCCCTCCATCCGTTCGTGGTTGAGGTCCTGCTCTTTTACGGTTTGAGCCCCGCTCAGCTGATGCCGAACACATGGAGGCACGTTACAGCCTTCGTCCTTCGATGCCAAGAGGTCGGCGCTAAACCGAGTATGTTCCTCTTTCGAAATCTCTATCGACCTTGCCAGCCAAGGAAAGATGAACAGAGGTTTTATCTGTCGCCCCGGCCGGGCGTGAAACTGATCGAGAATCCGGACTCGATCAAACATTGGAAGGAAAAGTACTTCCTCGTCCGATCCCTGACATCGTGGGTGATACCGGCGGTTTGGGAGACGGAGGGTCTGCCCAAGCGGACCAAGAAGGAGGTGCCGCTGAATGAGGAAGAGGCCGAGGTCCGGAGGAAGCTCCTCGCTCTGCCAACCATGAGTTGGAAAGATATTACAGAGGAGGATCTGTTCCGTGGGGGTCTCAGTCCGATCGACCCTCGTACGCTTCTGGTATTTATACTCATCGTTTAAAGCTCAGGAAAATTTATCTAAGTTTTTTCATTCGGCTTTTGCAGAGACGATGAAGATGGATTACAAGGCTCTGATGGCGAAGGGCCGTTCGGAGCAGGAGGCGAAGAAGAAGAGGTCGGCGGCGGGGACTCAGGAGAGCCAGCCTGCGAAGAAGCCTTCGGTCGCGAAGGCTGCCGAGCAACCGAAGGTCATGGTTCTTGACCAGGGGGAGGTCCAGAACCTCGACCCGCCCGCCCCGGATGCGCGGACACCGACCCCAAAGGGGGATGCTCCTGGTTCGTCGAGCGGCACGTTCGGCGTGACGGAGGTGTTGTCCCTCCAAGTTCCGCCCCTTACTGCCGAGGCGGAGAAGATCCTGACCGAGCGTCACAAACAGATCTTCGTCCCCGACTGGCAGGTGATGAAGGTCGATGGCTTCTTGGGCGATGGCAACATCTGCATGGAGGCCGTGAAGCACCTGCCGACCCCGAAGGACCGAGCGACCCTGAAGGCCGGGCAAGCAGGGGACGCCGTGATGCAGATTGGTCGGAATACTATGTCGGTAAGTTGGCCGGGCTCTTCCTCACTGGTTTTTCTTTCCTTGAGTTTTTTCTCAAGTACTTGGGTTCGGATTTTAATCCGCTGTTCTTTTTCAGACCCTCTACCACTTCAACTTCCTGGTCGAGGAGATGGCGAACAAGGAGCAGGAGAAGGAACGGGAGAGGGTAGAGCGCGTCAAGGCTACGCAGCGGCTTGATGCCGAGCAGCTCCTTTCGACGAGGAGGGCTGACGAGGTGAAGGGGTTGGAGGAGCAGCTGGCCAAGTCCATTCAGCTGTCGAAGGACACGGCGGCTAAACTTGAGGCCTCGGAGAAGGAGGTCGCCGAGCTGAAGGAGGCCCTGGCCAACGCTCGGTCGGAGGTGGAGAAGGCTCAGAAGAGGGCCGAGAGGACCAAGGCCAAGCACCTGAAGAAGGTGAAGAAGGTTAGGAAGGCCGTGCAGGAGGAGGCTGCTCAGCACATGCTCCAGAACATGGAGGACGCTTATGGTTGAGCGCTGATCCACATAGCCGCCAGGAACCCGGGCTTCGACACCTCCTCCTACCACTTTTACGACCCTGTGGAAGGGGAGGAGGGTCTGCCCGAGGGGATGCTCGGACCTGCGGGAGAGACGGAAGTCGTCGAGGGTCCCGGGGAGTCCGAGGCCGAGGACGAGAAGGAGGACGACTCCGAGGAGGAGAGTTGGAGCGAAGGCGGAGGCGAGGACGGTGGCGAGGACAAGACCGGGGGGTCGACGGACCCGAGCGGCAAAAAGGTCGACCCCTGACTCGGTTGTCTCTTTTTTTTTTTGTCTTTTTTCTTTTGTAAGCCTAACTGCGGACTGGCCATCGCTAGTGTAAAACTTTCACCTTGATTTTGAAATGAAAATATTTTGTTTGGCCAAAATTTGCCCAAGTGTTGAACTTCGGATTTGTGTGTGACTAGCCGTAGATGTTTCCGAGTGTTGGGTATCGGATTTATCTCTGCTTTTCAGGTGAAGTTCGGTCCGGTCACGGAGCTCGTCTACCTCCGGGGGGAGTTGGCCAAAATGAAGCGTGAGCTCAAGGACAGCCGACAGAGGCGGTTTCTCCTGCTCGGCCAGGCGAAGGAGGTGAGGGCAGTTCTACGGAGGCGCTGCCGCGAGCTGTATCAACTGCGGAAGCACTACCAAGCTCCTTGTCCCGAAGGGGAAGTCGAGCGGCTCCGCGGAGAGCTTACTGTCGCCGAGCAGAAGAATGATGACCTTTTGGCTGAAGTCGAACACTTGGAATTAGCGGAGAAGGAACGTTCGGCGGAGGTAGATAAGCTGATATCCGAGCTGGAGAAGGTATCGGCCGAGCGCAAGAGGTTATCGGCCGAAGTTGACAGGCTCAGAAGGATCACGATAGATAGGGGAATCGAGGTCACCCACTTCCGCCGGCTTGCCGCCGATGGTGCTAACGCCTCTGGCTCGTCAAGACCCTCTCGTCCGAAGAAATCGGCGAAGGACGACGTTCTGAGGGACAGGATTATCGAACTGGAGGAGGAGATCGCGTCGCTCAAGCCTGCGCCGGAGAGAGCTAACGTTCGCAGCACATCGTGCACTCGCGAGGAGAGCGAGAGGGGGATTACGTTTTACGAACTTGCGACGCGCTCGCCTATGACCAGACGGAGTCCGGCCGATGCTCAGAGCAGCGCGGCTATTTCGTCGAGCGGGGCTTCGGTCGGCGCCGCTGTTAGGACTAGCAGTGAAGGGGGTTCGCGCTTCGTTGGTTTAGGGTCGAGCTCGGAGGGCAGGCCTCTTCGTCCTCGCGTTTCCCTAAACCGAAGCATTCCCCTTCCGAAGAGGCCCTGATCATGTCGTTTTCCCTTTTTGTTTGTTGTTGTAGAGCTTGATTGTAGGGTCGGTTCGGCCATCTGTAACACCGTTACATCTGAATGTGAATCTTGAAAGTTTCCTTAGAAAATTTTTCCAAGTGTTGGACTTCGGCGGTGTATTGAAATTGTGCTATTCTTTTTCCCTTCTTTTCAGCTCGTGGTGACGATCCATGGCTCGGACTCCGAGCGTTCGAACGAAGACTCCGAATCCGAGGCCACTTCTGGAACGGTGGTTCTGAGCCCCGGGAGCGCCGATCTGAAGTTACGCTGAGCCGACAGTGAGTGGGCCCGTCTTTCGTTGGTCCTCAGTCTCCAGGAAGCCGAGATCCAACGCTTGGAGAATAGGATCGTTGAGATGAGCCCCGCAGGAGAGGATGAAGACTCGCAGACTGCATTCAGCAACTTTCTGCGGGTCAAATGCATTCGGCATATTCAGTCGAAGATTATCGCCGAGCGGGATGACTTGCTCTCGGAGATGCGGCACTTGTGGGCTGTGATGGCGAAGCTCCGGGGGGAGGCAGAGGAGCTGCCAGCCGAGAAGGACGAACAGTCTAGTGAGGATGTTCCTATATGAGAGACGAGTGTAGTAGGTCGGGCATTGTAGGTTTTGTCTGCCAACACCTTGTAATGGAATGCTTTGTATTATGCGCCGACAATTAATAAAATTCCCTTTCATCGCTTTGCATATTTGTCTTGCTTGTAATTGGGTTGGCCGTGCCGAGGAACTTGGGCCGGACGTTGTAGTTTTGTCGGCGAGAGCGTTGAACCGAACGGGCTCCTGCGCGCGCCTTGTTTTGTCGTTTAGCGTTGACTGTAAGCACGGATCTCGAGGTGGCGCAGTTCCCAAGAAAACGCTATCTCGTCGTTTAGCGCAGGTGGCGAGATCTGGGCCGTTTGATCGAGATCACGCACAAAAGTGGAGGACAAAATGAGTTTTCCCCATTTGCGAGGTTGGAATGGCTCTTGCTCGGCTGCCGACCGAAGACAGGGAGTCTCAGCGTACCGAGCGACGTGGCATAATCTGAGACATCGGATGTCGACGCGCATCTCGAGATGGGCACATTTCCCTAGGAAACACTATCTTGTCGTTTAGTGTCGTTGGTGAGATCTGCGCCGTCTGATCGAGATCAGGCGCGAAAGTTGAGGAGAAAGTGCATTTTCTCCGTTTGCGGGCTCGGAATGGCACTTGCTCGGATTCCGACCGAGGAGTAGGCCCACCCTTCTTATCTTCTCCCGTTTCCGTGACGAGGCTCGGACTGAATGTAAGCCGAGCGCTCGCCACAACGTAGGGGATTTCCGAAAAGCAATCTTTAGGGCAGGGTTTTGACCAAGTGTTTGCCTTCGGGGTTGTCGCAGAGTTCGATGGCTGTGGGAGCAATTCCGAACGGCGATTTACCCCTGGCTCGTCCGGGGACGAGCCGCGGAGGTAAAGTCGAACCGAGTGTTGGACTCCGAACCATCGGTGTTAGTTCAACAGATGTGGGAGCAATTCCGAACGGTGATCTACCCCTGGCTCGTCCGGGGACGAGCCGAGGTGGTAGAGTCGAACCGAGTGTTGGACTCCGAACCATTGGTGTTAGTTCAACAGTTGTGGGAGCAATTCCGAACGGTGATCTACCCCTGGCTCGTCCGGGGACGAGCCGAGGTGGTAGAGTCGAACCGAGTGTTGGACTCCGAACCATTGGTGTTAGTTCAACAGTTGTGGGAGCAATTCCGAACGGTGATCTACCCCTGGCTCGTCCGGGGATGAGCCGAGGTGGTAGAGTCGAACCGAGTGTTGGACTCCGAACCATTGGTGTTAGTTCAACAGTTGTGGGAGCAATTCCGAACGGTGATCTACCCCCTGGCTCGTCCGGGGACGAGCCGAGGTGGTAGAGTCGAACCGAGTGTTGGACTCCGAACCATTGGTGTTAGTTCAACAGTTATGGGAGCAATTCCGAACGGTGATCTACCCCTGGCTCGTCCGGGGACGAGCCGAGGTGGTAGAGTCGAACCGAGTGTTGGACTCCGAACCATTGGTGTTAGTTCAACAGTTGTGGGAGCAATTCCGAACGGTGATCTACCCCTGGCTCGTCCGGGGACGAGCCGAGGTGGTAGAGTCGAACCGAGTGTTGGACTCCGAACCATTGGTGTTAGTTCAACAGTTGTGGGAGCAATTCCGAACGGTGATCTACCCCTGGCTCGTCCGGGGACGAGCCGAGGTGGTAGAGTCGAACCGAGTGTTGGACTCCGAACCATTGGTGTTAGTTCAACAGTTGTGGGAGCAATTCCGAACGGTGATCTACCCCTGGCTCGTCCGGGGACGAGCCGAGGTGGTAGAGTCGAACCGAGTGTTGGACTCCGAACCATTGGTGTTAGTTCAATGGTTGTGGGAGCAGTTCCGAACGACGGTCTACCCCCGGCTCGTCCGGGGACGAGCCGAGAAGGTGAGGTCGAGCCGAACGTGGACTCCGAACCATTTGTTCAAACCACAGCTTAGAAATCACAAGACAAGAGCAGAGAGAAGTATATAAATTCATAAGCATGAAGGGAGCTTTCTTTATTGACAATGGACGGCGAACCGTTTTACATAGTACAATTTATGAAAAATGGGTTACAAGTCGGAGGATAGGAATGGCTCGACACTCCCTGTTACTTAGAGTGGCGCCGGAACGCTCTCTTGGTATTTTAGGAGGTGGTCGGCATTCCAGGTTCTCGGAAGCTCTCTGCCCTCCATGTCTTCGAGACGGTATGCCCCAGGCCGAACAACTTTTGTGATCCGGTACGGACCTTCCCAGTTCGGAGCCAGCTTGCTCTTCTGACTGGGGAGGGATATGGCTACCTTTCTCAAGACCAAATCTCCTTGCTTAAGGTCGGCGGGTCGGACCTTTTTGTTGTACGCTAGCTCGACCCTTCTTCGATAATTCTGCTGCCGAATCGATGCCCTTTCCCTTAGCTCATCTATCTGGTCCAAGTTTCCTCGGAGGTCCCTGGCGTTCTGTGCTTCGTCATAGGCTATGAGCCGAGGGGAAGGTATTCCGACCTCGAGGGGTATCACGGCCTCGGCCCCGTAGGTAAGATTGAAAGGGGACTCTCCGGTGGGCGTCCGCTTGCTTGTGCGGTAGTTCCACAACACATTAGGGAGTTGCTCCACCCACAAGCCCTTCGAACACCTGTCCAACCTTTTCTTGATGCCTGCGAGGATCTGCTTATTGGCATTCTCGGCCTGTCCGTTCGACTGAGGGTGTGAGACAGACGAGAAGCGCTGCTGAATGATGAGGTCATCGCACAGAGCTCGGAATGCCGAGCCGGTGAACTGAGTCCCGTTGTCCGTCACAAGGACTCGGGGGATGCCGAACCTACATATAATGCTCTTCCAGAAGAACTGTACTACTTTGTTCTCGGTTATCGTGGTGAGGGGCTCGGCCTCGACCCACTTTGAGAAGTAGTCAATGGCTACAATCAAGAACCTGAACTGACCCGGAGCCGGAGGGAAGGGCCCTAATAAGTCCATGCCCCACATTGCAAAAGGGATCGGACTTGATAGGGAGGCGAGGTTGGCCTGAGGGAGGCGACGGATGCTGGCGTGTCTTTGACAGGAGCTGCACTGCCGAACGTGTCGCTCGGCGTCTTGAAGAAGGGTCGGCCAGAAGTACCCATAATTCAAAGCTTTCCGGGCCAAGGACCTAAACCCTGAGTGTGCCCCTCCGATGCCTTCATGAAGCTCTTGTAGGGCGTATTCGGCCTGATCCGGAGAGAGGCACCTTAGGTACGGTCGGCCGTCTACTAGAGAGAAAGAGCGTTTGTATAGGACCCCCTCGATCAAGACATAGCGTTCGGCCCGGGTTCTGACTCGGCGTGCTTCCTTGGGATCTGAGGGTAGAACCCCGTCCCTTAGGAATTCCATCAGTGGCTTCATCCAATTGTCCTGCAGCATGACTGGCAAGGACTCCGCCGAGCCAGATGCCTCGTCTTCGATGCTTGGCTTAGAGAGGACTTCAATCAGTACGGTCTGCTCGAGACCTTGTAAGGAGGACGAGGCCAACTTGGAGAGGGCGTCAGCCTGTGAATTCTCCTCCCGGGGGACCCGTTGAATGAGCGCCTCTTCGAACCGGCCCATGAGGTCCCGGACCTTGGCGAGGTACTTCGCCATTCGCTCGTCTCGGGCTTCATATTCACCCAAGACCTGGTTCACAACTAGTTGGGAATCACTGTGAATCCGGAGGCGCCGAGCTCCAGCGCTTCGGGCGAGTCCGAGCCCAGCAATGAGTGCCTCGTACTCCGCCTCGTTGTTCGAGGCTTTGAAGCTCATGCGGATCGCGTACTGGAGCACGAAGTTGTCAGGGCCGTTCAGAATGATGCCAGCGCCGCTTCCTTCATTACACGAGGATCCATCCACGAAGACTGTCCAGATGGGAGGTCCCTTCGGGACGTGGCCGACCTCAGGGATAGTGGACTCTACAATGAAGTCGGCGAGAGCTTGCGCCTTAATTGCTGTTCGAGGTTGGTAAGAGATGTCGTGCTGGCTCAGCTCTATGGACCATTTCATCAGCCAGCCCGAGGTCTCTGGCTTATAGAGGATCTGCTTTAAGGGTTGGTCGGTCAGGACAACGACCCAGTGAGATTGGAAGTACGGCCGAAGCTTCCTCGCTGCCATGACCAGAGCGTAGGCTATCTTCTCTATCCTCGGATAGCGGAGCTCGGCGTCCCGGAGCACCTTGCTCACGTAGTAGATTGGCCTCTGTGTTCGGTCCTCCTCTCTTACTAAGACCGCGCTCAGGGTCTGCTCGGAAGCAGCCAAGTAGACAAAGAGAGTCTCGCCCGGGACTGGTTTGCTGAGCAGAGGGGGGTTTACCAAGTAGGCCTTCAGCTGTTCGAATTATTCCTGTTGCGGTTGGCCCCATTCAAAGCCCTTAGCCCCCCTGAGTGCCTTAAAGAAGGGGAGGCACTTCTCCCCCGACTTAGAGAGGAACCGACCGATAGCAGCGAGCCGACCGGTGAGCTTCTGCACCTCTTTGATGTTCCGAGGCGGGGCCATGTCTAATATGGCCTTAATCTTCTCGGGATTAGCTTCGATCCCTCGTTGGCTTACCATGAAGCCGAGGAATTTTCCCGAGGAGACCCCGAATGCACACTTGTTCAGGTTCAGTCGCATGTTGTGCTTCCTCAACACGCCAAATGCCTCTTGGAGGTCGGCTACATGATCGGTGCCGCGAATGCTCTTGACGAGCATGTCATCAACGTACACCACCATGTTTCGGCCGATCTGGTTCTGGAAGACCTTGTTGACGAGGCGCTGGTAGGTGGCGCCTGCGTTCTTCAAGCCGAACGGCATTACTCGGTAGCAGTAGAGGCCTTGGTCGGTGACGAAGGAGGTCTTCGGAATGTCCGGAGGGAACATTCGGATCTGATTGTATCCCGAGAAAGCATCCATGAAGCTGAGGAGCTCATGGCCCGAGGTGGCGTCTATAAGGGTGTCGATGTTCGGGAGTGGGAAGGGATCCTTCGGACACGCCTTGTTCAGGTTGGTGAAGTCAATGCATATCCTCCACGAGCCATTGGACTTCTTGACCATCACAACATTCGACAGCCACTCGGGGTAATTTACTTCCTGTATGAACTTGGCCTTTAGAAGTTTATCAACCTCTTCCTTGATGGCCTGCTGTCGCTCGGGGGCGAACTTCCGCCTCTTCTACTGAACCGGTTTGTACCCCGGTTCGACGCTCAGGCGATGGACGAGCAGTTCCTCGGAAATGCCGGGCATGTCCGCGGCCGACCAAGCAAACAGGTCGCGGTTATCCCGGATGCACCTCACCAAGTCAGAATACAGCACGGTCGGCAAGGACTTGCTGACGAGGAACTTCCGGCTCGGCTCCTCGTCTGAGAAGAGCACTTCTTCTAACTCGTCCGCCGGCTCGGACGTTGGGTGAGCCTTCGGCTCGGGGATCTCCAGTGTCTTGAGCGAGAGCACTGGCCCACCGGTGGAAGTCATGTAGCACTTCCGGGCTGTTTCTTGGCTTCCCCTTACTTCCCCTACTCCAGAGCGAGTGGGGGACTTCATCTTCAAATGATACGCCGAGGGGACAGCCTCCAGGGCGGCAAGCCCGGGTCGGCCTAGGATGACGTTATATGCTGCCGGGACGTCGACGACCATGAAGTCCATCGGCTCGGTCCGGGTAGTAGGGGTGCTTCCCGCAGTAACGTCCAGGGTTATCACCCCTTCGACGGTTACCGGGACCCCCGTGAACCCATGGAGTGTGTAACCGGCTGGCTTGAGACGGTCTCGGGACAGCTGCAGGCCTCGGAAGGCCGAGAGGAAAAGGATATTGACCGAACTCCCATTGTCCACCAAAATCCTCTGCACCTTGAAGTTGGCCATGCGGAGGTCGATGACGAGGGCATCACAGTGTGGGGTTCGGACTCCTTTGAGGTCGGCGTCCGAGACGGACACGGGGACGCCGAGACCTTTGGGAGGAGGAGCACTGTGGACCGAGTTTACCTCTCGGACGAAGGCTTTCCGGGACGTATTAGAGGAGCCGCCCATGGGGCCTCCGTGGATCATGTGCAGAATCCTTTCCTCCTCGAACTCGGGTGTTTCTTCGCGCCGCTCGGGGCGCTTATTAGCCCCCCGAGCCGGAGGAGAATTGCAATCCGCCCGGTCGTTCGTCTTCACGAACTTTGCCAATTGCCCCCTCCGGATGAGGGCTTCGATCTCATCCTTCAAGGCCCGACAGTCGTTCGTGTCGTGGCCGTGGTCTCGGTGGTAACGACACCACTTATCTTTGTTCCTCCTCTTTGCCGGGGTGTGCATCCTCGGCGCCGGAGGGATGACCCCCTCCTTCTCGACCTCCATCAGGATAGTGGAGACGTTGGTGGTGAGGGGAGTGAACTTCTCGAATCTGGGGGGAGCGCGACGGTGACCGCCACTGTCCTTCTGGGCTTTCTTGGACCCCTCTTCCCCTGTCGCCTTCCTTTTCGACCCTGCGAAGGGCCCTCCGAAGCTCAGAAGGGCTTCGGCCTCCTCTGCCCGGATGTACTTCTCGCACCTCAGGAGGAGGTCGGCGAAGTCATGCGGGGGCTTCTTTGCTAGGGACGAGCGGAGGTTCGCGTTGAGGACGTTCGACTGGAACGCCACGGTCGCCACGGACTGGTCTAAGGAGGCGATAGACCTGACCTCCGCGGTGAATCTCTTCACGTAGTCCCGCAGCTTCTCTTCCCTTGCCTGCCGCAGGTTCAGCAGGGAGAGACTTGTCTTCTCGGCTCGCCTACTACTCACGAAGTGAGTAATGAACGGTGTCTCAAACTGCTCGAACGAGAAGATGGAGGAGGGGGCGAGTCTGGAATACCATTCCCGAGCCGACCCCCTAAGGGTGGCAGGGAAGGTCCTGCAGAGTACAGCGTCCGAAGCTTGATGGATGAGCATCAGGGTCTTGAAGCTTTCGACGTGGTCGACCGGGTTGGATTCCCCTGAGTATGTTTCAAACTGTGGCGGTTTGAAACTTTTCGGTATATGGGCCTCCATGATCGACCGTGAGAAGGGGGGTCGGCTCGGACGGAATGTTCCGGCTCGGGACTCTTCTTCCTTGTCAATGCGGCCGATGCGCCTTTCCACCTCATGGAGACGGCGGATAAGGGCGTCGTCTCTCCGCTGGTAGTCGTACGACCCCCCGGACTCCTCTTCATAGGAAGGGGAGCGTGGACTGCGGCGCCGGTAGTCCTGGGACCGGTGAGGGCTCGGTTGCCGCTGTTGACGGCTGGGAGCCGGGGAAGGGCTCCGGGTGCGGCGGCGAGGACTCGGATCCCTCGGGGGCGTCGGAGCCCTCTGTGCATCCTGGACATTCTGCCGGAGGTTGAGAGCCTGCATAACGGTCTCCTGAAATTGGAGGAATTCGGCCCGACTGATAGGTACTTCTCGGTCCCTCGGATGACGCCGATCCCTGGGGGACCGGGACCTCCTCCTTCGGCGCTCGGGGGACGCCGCTCGGCCTCTGCGGTCCGGGGACCTTCTGCCGTCTCGGCGACGCGGGGACCGCTCACCTTGACGCTGGCGGGAGGCTCCCTCTCGGGCCCGCCTCTCGTCAAGATGGGTGCGGAGGTCGTCGTCCTTCTGGCGGTTCAGAAGTGTGATGCGGAGGTCGGGATGATGGGAAGCCATCGAGTCCGAGGACCCATTATGGACAGAGACATGTCCTGGATTGAGGGGCTGCTTTCCCTTCCGACCGTTGTGACCGGACGGACCGTTGTTGGGTTGTTGATTGGGATGAGGAGGAGGGACCTGCTGTGCCGACGGAGGGAGATTGGATTGTGGAATAGGGTTGACCGGGGCTTCCTCCGTAGGGTCGGCGGGATTGGCCACCCGGTTGGACCCTCTAGATTTGACCTTCTTCGGAGGCATGGCTGCAGCGGACGACGAGGAATAGCTGAGGCTGTTCGTGTGGTGGTTTCCCACAGACGGCGCCAATCTGTTACCGCTGATTTCGGTGTGGGGGTAAACAGATAGAACTTGTGAGTACGGGAACAACCTGAACAGTTGACTCGGCCTTCTCGCTCCTGCCGCGACCTGCAAGGAAGTGCGAAACACCGGGGTTGATTCCGGCGACGCACCCTCCGACGCTCTTGTCAGTAATCAGAAAAGATTAACAAAGAGCTTAAAAGTGGTGAATGATTGATTAACCTGGTCATGGTGGTAGAGGGGTCATATTTATAGTCGCCTTTGGAGCGTTAGGGGCATGATTTCCTGCCTAACAGCAAGGAGGGAAATCCTCCTATTCTGTTTTGGGAGATTAGCCCTTGATTCCCGGTGGGAGCAAATCAGGGGTGCTGATTTGGCAAAATCAGGGATCCTGATTTGCCCCTTGTTGGTTTGGGTCGGGACCCGTACCCAGTTGGAGTGGGTCTGTTCGCGGGTTATAGGATCTGTGAAAAGGAGATCCGGTACCCGTCTTGGATTTGCTTGAGTGTGAAGTTACCGTTTTGCCCCCGAGCATCAAGATTCGTGTCCAATCTGGACGGCTCCGATTTAACCCCATTTTTAGCCATATCAATAACAATTCAGTAACTAAAACTTAGAGAGAGAAAATAAGAACTCTACAGTTGCAAAAATCATGAGCTTCCTTCTCTCTTTTCTTCCTATGTTGCCTTCTTCTTTGTTTCCTTCTTCTCCATTGCCTTTCTTCCTTTGTTGCCTCCATTTTATACACAACTATATAGCCTTTCATCCCCTGTATCTGCTGCTAAAAATCTGGTCAACTCAAAACCAATTATTGTTGGGTTTATATATCTTGCATACTTATTCGATGTAAAGAGAAGATGGATAAGTGACGAGAGGAATAGAAGCGATTGAAAGTGGTTGGAAGAAAGCAGAGCAACAAAAAAGAGGAACAGAGGATTTGATGGTCGATTGCATTTTGGGCAGTCGATCGCCCAAACCCTCAGGTTTAGAATAGGCCAAATGTGATCGACCGCCACTTTGGGCAGTCGACCTAATCAATGCAGTTTGTAGTTCGAGTATTGGGTCTTAGGATTCGATTGAAACCCGAATGGTTCTCTAGGTTAGATCGTACGACTCTCGTCATATGATTATCTTTTGAATATACATTGGATGGTTATTATATCAAGAATAAGAAATTAGGTTTTCTCTAGATCTCGATATCATCAATGTAACAGTGAGTATATCGGAGAGATGAGTGAATTTTTTATTGTAAACAACAAGTATATCCAGTTAGGCTTAAGAGATGGTCATGGTGAGAGTTGTAACTCTTATATATTCTCTAAATGAATAATATCTCAGTTTCTCCCACGGGTTAAGGCTTGCCCAAATCGGAACAAATATTGTGTACTTTGTGTATTTAGTGTGATCTATTATTTGCTTGGTGGTTTGTATTGATCGTGTCAAAGGCTCAACAAAGATTTGACGCATAATTCCTAACAATTATCTGTGTAGCGCCCCGAATTTCCAGATTAATAACATAGAAATTACGTGGCACATTCCCAGTGATCCACTTCAACATAATATTAAACATCAACAACACCACTAAATTTTTCAACATTTTATTACAACAAATCATTTACAATGCACAGCGGAAATCTAAACAACTCAACTCAATATTCTCTTCATTTACAACACTAATTTATCTCAAAAACTGATATTACAAATTTACACAATCTCTTATATGTCAATTAATTCTCAAACCAACTTAAGCATTCCATCTCCAACTCACAGCATCTGCCTGCAACATGTGAGGCTAGAGATGTGTAGCGCCCCGATTTCCGACACTGGGAAACCGAGACACGAGCCAGAATCTTTTCTTCAATTAGTCACAATGCACAGAAAAATAGGAGAATTTAAAACTTTTATTTTCAACACCCAATGTATTACAAGTCCGAATATCATACAACCGCAATACATTACAATAGTGTTACAATAATACCTTTACAATTTCAAGTATTACAACTTTCAACAAATTACATCAGAGTACAAGAATGAAGGACAACACTTGGTAACTCTCACTTGAGTACTTCTCAACTAACAGATAATCAATATGTATACTGCAGCGGAACTAAACATAACACTGACTCCTTGCTTTCCTTGCCTTGAGTCCTCCTGAACCTCGCCTTTGTACTTTGGCGATCCAGTACCTATGGAAGTGGGGACGTCAGTATTCACTGACGCTTAAAGGCTGATCATATAGCAGCGAATCTTCCAAACAATATACAAAATACAGCAATGGTGTTAGTGTAGTTTAAGTGTTCGTGAGTGCTATGGCTAGACTCTAATGCAATATTTAAATAGAACTAGGATGCTCCTATTCTAATGTCAGCAAGTCTCCGAAGCAACATGCATCCCATACTACATGTGCCCCATCTCAAGCCGTTTCTCCATATAGGGATTCGAACCCGCGTTATGAATTCTAATTGTACGCAACCTGTTCCTGACATAATACTACATGACTGGCGAAGTTGCAGGTACGGTCTAGTCCCGTTACTGCAGTCAATAGTGGTGTCCTTGTTTGCCACTATTGCCCGGCCTCACCGGACCCCGCTCAAAAGCTAACACGAACTACAAGATACTCGCAATCTTCTTTCGTGCCCTCAACTGGTCATGAGAAAGCATAGAACCTAACAGAGTCGAAGGGTCTATTCCCTAGGAACCCTCTCGTTCTTATCATGGCATATTCATGAATTAACAATCAGGATACGCAACCCATGTCCCCAACTAGTGAGAAGGCATCGTACGTATCCCTTTTGACAGGAAGGTATAACCCAATAACACCACCTGGTCTGCCTCCAGGGACGAGTGAGTCGTAAGGTGCCCCCTACAACCAACTCCTCTCTTCCGGCAAAGGGTTTAAGTAATGATCTTTATAAGTCACTACCCCAATAATGTCCCTAACCCTGAACACTCCTCGGGGGGGACAGTATTATAACCACAATATGCTAGGCCTTAATTTAGACTTTGCAAGACAACTCTACTAGACTGCTCAACCTAGATTGACCAGAACCCGTCGGGATCCGGTTCGTGGCTTATCGATCCAAGACCTCGACAATGCGAATATATATGCATGCCACTATACTTCCAACCAGACATAAAAAGCCCCGTATGTGTCCCTTTTCTAACCAAACAAGCGAGACACGGCACCGTGCTTCCAACTCGACATGAAAAAGCACTGTACGTGTCCTTCTTCTAACCAAACAAGCGAGACACGGCACTGTGCTTCCAACTCGGCATGAAAAGCACCATACGCGTCCCTCTTCTAAATAGTGCCACAATTAACCCCGTCTTAACTTAGACTTCTCAAGATCTCATCGGATCTACTCACAGCCTACAATACCTACATACGAGCCAATCAAGCTACGTATGAGGTGACTACATACAAAAACAACCATACAGATAATCAAACCTAGAAGCAACCAAACGTGCTTACTAGCAAACTTGATCTTCTATTATTAGAAGAAACAGAAGAATCTACTAACAGCCTAGAACAGGCATTCTACCAATGCGAAGCCCAAAACGACCTCGCAACTTAATATTGCAACTACAACATGATTTGTTCCTTACTAACGCTATAACTACAATGCGATAGTTAATACTACAACCACAACGTGATAGTTATTACTATAACTACAACACGATTAATCTCTTTGCTAAACACTTTAACTACAAGTATGGATACAACTTATGTAGAAATCCACTATAAGTTAAAGCACGAATAGCTACTAGATTTTAGCATGGATATCTCTTACTACTTTAAGCATGGTTAATTGCTACAACTTAGCATGAGTACTAATAATTTAGCGTGGTATACAACCTTAACCATTCCTACAACAATCTTAGGCATGTTAGGTAATTCAACATCAATCCTACACATTTCTAAGCATAAATAAATTAATCTAAACATGGTAGGAACTTTAGAATGAATCCTACAACATTCTAATAAATTATTAAACATGATAGGAAACTTTAGGAATGAGTCCTACAAATTCTAAGCACAAATAAATTACTAACCATGATAGGAAACTCTAGATTGCATCCTACAACATTGTTAAGCATAAATGAGTGAATCTAAGCATGGTAGGAAATTCTAGAATTTGTCCTACATCATTCTAACATCATTAAGCATGCTAGATATTTTTAGAATCAATCCTTCCACTAACTAAGCATGAAACATGGTAGGATATTTTGAGAAGAAATCCTACAATTATCTAAACATAAAACATGAAGAAATATTTCTAGAAGATCTCCTACAACTATCAAAGCATGGAAACATGTAGGATATTTTTTAGAACTAATTTAGCATGAACATGGCTTCTAACATTTTTAGAAGTGGTCCTACAACATTAGTAGCATAAAAATGGCTTCTAAACATTTTTAGAAGTAATCCTACAATATAAGTAGCATAAAAATGGCTTCTAAACATTTTTAGAAGTAATCCTACAATATAAGTAGCATAAAAATGGTTTCTAATCATTTTTAGAAAAGATCCTACAACATAAGTAGCATGAATATAGCTTCTAACTATTTTTAGAAACGATCCTACAACATAAGTAGCATGAATATAGCTTCTAACTATTTTTAGAAAAGATCCTACAACATAAGTAGCATGAATATAGCTTCTAACTATTTTTAGAAAAGATCCTACAACATAAGTAGCATGAATATTGCTTCTAAATATTTTTAGAAGTAATCCTACAACATTAGTAGTATAAAAATGACTTCTAAATATTTTTAGAAGTAATCCTACAACATTAGTAGTATAAAAATGGCTTCTAAATATTTTTAGAAGCAATCCTACAACATTTTACTACTACTACTACTCCTATTTTAATCAAAACATAATTATCTACTACTACTACTACAACATACAACTTACTACTATTACTACTACTTCATTCTCATAAAAAAATCACAACATACAACTTACTACTATTACTACTACTTCATTCTCATAAAAATCACAACATACAACTTACTACTATTACTACCTTATTAATCAACATACATGCTACTACTACTTCATTTTATTACATACTACTACTTATTATTTTAGCTTACTACTACTTAGTTACTTACTAATCTTTGTGATTACTAGTGATAAAGGAAAGATCATTTTATCTTATTTTACTTTACAACTAGTAAACATGAAAGGAAAGATTTTATTTCTACAGCTAGTGATTAAAAGAAAAGGAAGATCTTTTTAATTAACTACAACTAGTGATTAAAATAAAATAAAAGATCTTTTTAATTAGCTACAACTAGTGATTAAAAAGAAAAGAAAGATCTTTTTAATTAACTACAACTAGTGATTAAAAAGAAAAGAAAGATCTTTTTAATTAACTACAACTAGTGATTAAAATAAAAGAAAAGATCTTTTTAATTAGCTACAACTAGTGATTAAAAGGAAAAGAAAGATCTTTTTAATTAACTACAACTAGTGATTAAAATAAAAGAAAAGATCTTTTTAATTAGCTACAACTAGTGATTAAAAGGAAAAGATCTTTTTATTAGAACATATGCCTTTATTATTAGTCCAATGTTTAATCAAGTCCTACAACCCACAATGGTTGTAAAAGAATGTTCATATGCTATGTGTTTAAGTCCTACAACCAACAATGGTTGTATGTCCAACATTATGCAATATGTGAGTTCTTAGTCCAATAACATACAAAACCACAACTACAAATTTAAAGGTGTGATCTTTATGTATTTTAGTAGCTACTACTACTCCTTTCTTTCTTTTTCATTCAACATTCATAACCACATATCAACACACCCATAAAAAAACAAAGGAAACAAAACAAGAAGGTGAGAAGAAGAAGTCAAACAACAAACAAACAACCAAACAAACAAACAAACAAACAAAGAAGTATGAAGAAACCCCCACCTTATTTTACTTTGTAGGAAGAACTTGCTAGCTAAACTTCTCCTTCCCCTAGCTTTAGGAATCTCTACCAAACCTACAAGAGAACTCTCAAATTAGTATAGTGTTCTCTCTTTCTTTTTCCTTTCCTTTCTTTCTTTCTTTTTGATCTTTCTAAAAATGAGACAAAGGTGAAGAAGGAGGGTATTTATAGGAGGAGAGAAGGGTGGGAAGTGCAAATTTGCACATACAACTTGCAAAAAGAACCTCCCACAAAAAAGGGACAAATTTACTAAGGGAGGTGTGATGTGGTGGAGGTGTGGTGTGGTGGAGAAAATGTTTCTAGAAGGGTTTTTACTTAATCTTCTCATGCATACAAAAAAATCATAGATTAAGCCTCCTAATCAAACCCTAACCATCTAATTAGGTTGTCATGACTAGAAGAATAATTTTATCCATAAAATACATACCACATAATTTGTACAATGTACTAATCGACATACTACACGTATGTGCGCATATATGTCTGTATACCGAAAATCTTCACATAATCCGTATAAAAATAATTTAATCTCGGAAATAATAATAAAATAAATTCTATTATTAATTCGGAAGATCACGACATCAATTTGATACGATACGGATGTATACTGGCTGATATTTGGATACAGACAATGTATATGAACAGACCGGGTGAAAATCACCAAAATAATTCTAATTTTGAAAATAATAATAAATTATAATAAAATAATAATAAAATAATAATTTATACCAGGTAATATCCGTTCGGGATATTACAATACTCCCTCCTTAGAATAGTTCTGTCCTCAGAACTACGTTAAGTTAGGAAACAGTCAAACATCCCTACCCTAATGATTCGGGTGAAAGAAAGCTTATGCTTCTTTCCGGCTCCCAAGTGGCTCATCCCCGAACCGGTTCTCCGAAGAACCCGACCTTTGCAATTCGGTAGCTACTCCCTCCTTAGAATAGGACATGACCTATGAATCATCACTTCCGACATTCGGAATTTTCTCCTGTGATTTGCTCCAGTTGACGCTCCAGATGTTGTAATCAACAGAACTAATTCTGGAGGTGCCTCCCGCACACACCTCAACTCTTGGAAAAATAACCTTAGACAAAGAATACGATGGACGAGGTTTGAACAAAATAGTTCCCTGGATTTCATATATATATAAATCCGACTGATTTCAAAAGGGTTACATCATTCATCACTCCTTAGTCCAAAACAAGTTTCAAAATACAACTCTAGTTGCACCCCCTTCCTTGCACACTGGTGATGACTTTCTTGCCTTCATTGGCATCATCTTTTACAAGCGCAAATATTCGTCCTTGGCGAAGCGGCTCCTTTCCCTTGTGGTTTACTCCTGGGGCCGATCTACTGCTATTCTTCTGGAACTGGGGACAATCCGGTCGGATATGACCAATCTTCCCACATTTGTAACAAACACGGGTATCCATCTGAGGGTCCTTCCTTGGGCACTGGCTCATAAAATGACCCTGCTCTCCACATAGAAAACAACTTCCTGGCTTGGCAGTTCCAAATTTGCCATATGGTTTCTGAACCTTCTGCTTCCGCCCTTGGTTCTCGATCCCTGATGCTGGTGCAGATCTCTTTACCTCATTCCACTTCCCAATGTTCTCTTGCAGATTTGGTCCTCGGTTCATGTCAAGTTCTGTCGTTGCCGCACGGCGGACCAATTTCTCGAACCTCCGAATGCAAAGAGGCACCATCTTTGTTCTGAGTGCAGGTCTGAGCCCTTGCTCGAATCTCTTGGTCTTCTTGACCTCATCCTCTACCATTTCTGGAGCATAACGAGACAGTTGCGTGAACTTGGTCTCGTACTCACGAACTGTTAAGCTTCCTTGCTTCAGGTTGAAGAACTCCATAGCCTTGTCCTCCTGCACATCTAATGGAAAGTAGTGTGTCTTGAACTCCTCCAAGAAGTCTTCCCAAGTAATGGGTCCTTCACCCATGCCCCTTTTCACCGACTGCCACCAGACCCCGGCGTCTTTTTCCAGCAGAATGCTTGCCAACCGGACCTTGCTTTCATTTGGTGTCAGCATCACCTCGAACACGGTCTCTACTTGACGAATCCAATCGTCAGCCGCTGTCGGGTCTGCCTTTCCCTCAAAAATAGGTGGCCTCATTCTTCGGAATGATTCGACCATCTTAATGGGGTCGGTAGCCGCTGCTCCCTGATTACCTCCTGGTGCTCTCTGTTGCTGCATAGTGTTTCTGTTCGCCTCGGCTAGGTCTCCAATTGCCTGGTAAATACGAGCTAATTCCGCCCCTATATCCAGTCCTGTGCCATTTCCTCCACTACCCTCGCCCTCACTCTGGTTGTTCCTACCATTCCTGGTTTCGTGAGACATCTGGTGGAAGACAATAAACATGGGTGTTAACCAGGATATAGAAAATTTATAAGACATAAGTTGAAAGAAACAACAATATGAATTATAATCGCCTACAACTAGCCAACACCCGATTCCTAAAAGGCGTCCAAGTTTAATTTTCCTGCTGTGTTGGACTGTAAATTGAAGTTAGCTCTGATACCACTCTGTAGCGCCCCGATTTCCGACACTGGGAAACCGAGACACGAGCCAGAATCTTTTCTTCAATTAGTCACAATGCACAGAAAAATAGGAGAATTTAAAACTTTTATTTTCAACACCCAATGTATTACAAGTCCGAATATCATACAACCGCAATACATTACAATAGTGTTACAATAATACCTTTACAATTTCAAGTATTACAACTTTCAACAAATTACATCAGAGTACAAGAATGAAGGACAACACTTGGTAACTCTCACTTGAGTACTTCTCAACTAACAGATAATCAATATGTATACTGCAGCGGAACTAAACATAACACTGACTCCTTGCTTTCCTTGCCTTGAGTCCTCCTGAACCTCGCCTTTGTACTTTGGCGATCCAGTACCTATGGAAGTGGGGACGTCAGTATTCACTGACGCTTAAAGGCTGATCATATAGCAGCGAATCTTCCAAACAATATACAAAATACAGCAATGGTGTTAGTGTAGTTTAAGTGTTCGTGAGTGCTATGGCTAGACTCTAATGCAATATTTAAATAGAACTAGGATGCTCCTATTCTAATGTCAGCAAGTCTCCGAAGCAACATGCATCCCATACTACATGTGCCCCATCTCAAGCCGTTTCTCCATATAGGGATTCGAACCCGCGTTATGAATTCTAATTGTACGCAACCTGTTCCTGACATAATACTACATGACTGGCGAAGTTGCAGGTACGGTCTAGTCCCGTTACTGCAGTCAATAGTGGCGTCCTTGTTTGCCACTATTGCCCGGCCTCACCGGACCCCGCTCAAAAGCTAACACGAACTACAAGATACTCGCAATCTTCTTTCGTGCCCTCAACTGGTCATGAGAAAGCATAGAACCTAACAGAGTCGAAGGGTCTATTCCCTAGGAACCCTCTCGTTCTTATCATGGCATATTCATGAATTAACAATCAGGATACGCAACCCATGTCCCCAACTAGTGAGAAGGCATCGTACGTATCCCTTTTGACAGGAAGGTATAACCCAATAACACCACCTGGTCTGCCTCCAGGGACGAGTGAGTCGTAAGGTGCCCCCTACAACCAACTCCTCTCTTCCGGCAAAGGGTTTAAGTAATGATCTTTATAAGTCACTACCCCAATAATGTCCCTAACCCTGAACACTCCTCGGGGGGGACAGTATTATAACCACAATATGCTAGGCCTTAATTTAGACTTTGCAAGACAACTCTACTAGACTGCTCAACCTAGATTGACCAGAACCCGTCGGGATCCGGTTCGTGGCTTATCGATCCAAGACCTCGACAATGCGAATATATATGCATGCCACTATACTTCCAACCAGACATAAAAAGCCCCGTATGTGTCCCTTTTCTAACCAAACAAGCGAGACACGGCACCGTGCTTCCAACTCGACATGAAAAAGCACTGTACGTGTCCTTCTTCTAACCAAACAAGCGAGACACGGCACTGTGCTTCCAACTCAGGCATGAAAAGCACCATACGCGTCCCTCTTCTAAATAGTGCCACAATTAACCCCGTCTTAACTTAGACTTCTCAAGATCTCATCGGATCTACTCACAGCCTACAATACCTACATACGAGCCAATCAAGCTACGTATGAGGTGACTACATACAAAAACAACCATACAGATAATCAAACCTAGAAGCAACCAAACGTGCTTACTAGCAAACTTGATCTTCTATTATTAGAAGAAACAGAAGAATCTACTAACAGCCTAGAACAGGCATTCTACCAATGCGAAGCCCAAAACGACCTCGCAACTTAATATTGCAACTACAACATGATTTGTTCCTTACTAACGCTATAACTACAATGCGATAGTTAATACTACAACCACAACGTGATAGTTATTACTATAACTACAACACGATTAATCTCTTTGCTAAACACTTTAACTACAAGTATGGATACAACTTATGTAGAAATCCACTATAAGTTAAAGCACGAATAGCTACTAGATTTTAGCATGGATATCTCTTACTACTTTAAGCATGGTTAATTGCTACAACTTAGCATGAGTACTAATAATTTAGCGTGGTATACAACCTTAACCATTCCTACAACAATCTTAGGCATGTTAGGTAATTCAACATCAATCCTACACATTTCTAAGCATAAATAAATTAATCTAAACATGGTAGGAACTTTAGAATGAATCCTACAACATTCTAATAAATTATTAAACATGATAGGAAACTTTAGGAATGAGTCCTACAAATTCTAAGCACAAATAAATTACTAACCATGATAGGAAACTCTAGATTGCATCCTACAACATTGTTAAGCATAAATGAGTGAATCTAAGCATGGTAGGAAATTCTAGAATTTGTCCTACATCATTCTAACATCATTAAGCATGCTAGATATTTTTAGAATCAATCCTTCCACTAACTAAGCATGAAACATGGTAGGATATTTTGAGAAGAAATCCTACAATTATCTAAACATAAAACATGAAGAAATATTTCTAGAAGATCTCCTACAACTATCAAAGCATGGAAACATGTAGGATATTTTTTAGAACTAATTTAGCATGAACATGGCTTCTAACATTTTTAGAAGTGGTCCTACAACATTAGTAGCATAAAAATGGCTTCTAAACATTTTTAGAAGTAATCCTACAATATAAGTAGCATAAAAATGGCTTCTAAACATTTTTAGAAGTAATCCTACAATATAAGTAGCATAAAAATGGTTTCTAATCATTTTTAGAAAAGATCCTACAACATAAGTAGCATGAATATAGCTTCTAACTATTTTTAGAAACGATCCTACAACATAAGTAGCATGAATATAGCTTCTAACTATTTTTAGAAAAGATCCTACAACATAAGTAGCATGAATATAGCTTCTAACTATTTTTAGAAAAGATCCTACAACATAAGTAGCATGAATATAGCTTCTAACTATTTTTAGAAAAGATCCTACAACATAAGTAGCATGAATATTGCTTCTAAATATTTTTAGAAGTAATCCTACAACATTAGTAGTATAAAAATGACTTCTAAATATTTTTAGAAGTAATCCTACAACATAAGTAGTATAAAAATGGCTTCTAAATATTTTTAGAAGCAATCCTACAACATTTTACTACTACTACTACTCCTATTTTAATCAAAACATAATTATCTACTACTACTACTACAACATACAACTTACTACTATTACTACTACTTCATTCTCATAAAAAAATCACAACATACAACTTACTACTATTACTACTACTTCATTCTCATAAAAATCACAACATACAACTTACTACTATTACTACCTTATTAATCAACATACCGACGCTCTTGTCAGTAATCAGAAAAGATTAACAAAGAGCTTAAAAGTGGTGAATGATTGATTAACCTGGTCATGGTGGTAGAGGGGTCATATTTATAGTCGCCTTTGGAGCGGTTAGGGGCATGATTTCCTGCCTAACAGCAAGGAGGGAAATCCTCCTATTCTGTTTTGGGAGATTAGCCCTTGATTCCCGGTGGGAGCAAATCAGGGGTGCTGATTTGGCAAAATCAGGGATCCTGATTTGCCCCTTGTTGGTTTGGGTCGGGACCCGTACCCAGTTGGAGTGGGTCTGTTCGCGGGTTATAGGATCTGTGAAAAGGAGTTCCGGTACCCGTCTTGGATTTGCTAGAGTGTGAAGTTACCGTTTTGCCCCCGAGCATCAAGATTCGTGTCCAATCTGGACGGCTCCGATTTAACCCCATTTTTAGCCATATCAATAACAATTCAGTAACTAAAACTTAGAGAGAGAAAATAAGAACTCTACAGTTGCAAAAATCATGAGCTTCCTTCTCTCTTTTCTTCCTATGTTGCCTTCTTCTTTGTTTCCTTCTTCTCCATTGCCTTTCTTCCTTTGTTGCCTCCATTTTATACACAACTATATAGCCTTTCATCCCCTGTATCTGCTGCTAAAAATCTGGTCAACTCAAAACCAATTATTGTTGGGTTTATATATCTTGCATACTTATTCGATGTAAAGAGAAGATGGATAAGTGACGAGAGGAATAGAAGCGATTGAAAGTGGTTGGAAGAAAGCAGAGCAACAAAAAAGAGGAACAGAGGATTTGATGGTCGATTGCATTTTGGGCAGTCGATCGCCCAAACCCTCAGGTTTAGAATAGGCCAAATGTGATCGACCGCCACTTTGGGCAGTCGACCTAATCAATGCAGTTTGTAGTTCGAGTATTGGGTCTTAGGATTCGATTGAAACCCGAATGGTTCTCTAGGTTAGATCGTACGACTCTCATCATATGATTATCTTTTGAATATACATTGGATGGTTATTATATCAAGAATAAGAAATTAGGTTTTCTCTAGATCTCGATATCATCAATGTAACAGTGAGTATATCGGAGAGATGAGTGAATTTTTTATTGTAAACAACAAGTATATCCAGTTAGGCTTAAGAGATGGTCGTGGTGAGAGTTGTAACTCTTATATATTCTCTAAATGAATAATATCTCAGTTTCTCCCACGGGTTAAGGCTTGCCCAAATCGGAACAAATATTGTGTACTTTGTGTATTTAGTGTGATCTATTATTTGCTTGGTGGTTTGTATTGATCGTGTCAAAGTCTCAACAAAGATTTGACGCATAATTCCTAACAATTATCTGTGTAGCGCCCCGAATTTCCAGATTAATAACATAGAAATTACGTGGCACATTCCCAGTGATCCACTTCAACATAATATTAAACATCAACAACACCACTAAATTTTTCAACATTTTATTACAACAAATCATTTACAATGCACATCGGAAATCTAAACAACTCAACTCAATATTCTCTTCATTTACAACACTAATTTATCTCAAAAACTGATACTACAAATTTACACAATCTCTTATATGTCAATTAATTCTCAAACCAACTTAAGCATTCCATCTCCAACTCACAGCATCTGCCTGCAACATGTGAGGCTAGAGATGATCCCTAACCCCCAAACTAAAGGGATCAGCCATAAATGGTGTGAGAAATATAAAAATGAACAAACAACAACATAAAGCTCATACCTCATAAATTCTTAAACAACAAGTACTAAAGGAATATGGAAAGTACGAAATGAAAGGTAACATAAATCATCAAGTGATACTAAGCTAAGTGTCACGTGCAGAAAACAAGAAAACGACATGCATAAAACCAAGCCAAGAAAACACAAATTTTAAATGCAGACTCTCTAATGCGTACTTGTCGAAGTCTATGCATCCCATTCTACATAGGTTCTGTGCAAGCCCTTAACGTCTTCACTTCATAGGGTTCAATCCCCGCGTTATGAACTAATCCTAACACGATGACTACTACGAGATAAAGATAAACCATGGATAGTATCACATGCCCGATAATTTCAGAGATGGATCCCGCACCCAAGATATTTTACTTGAATAATTTCGGAGATCATCCCACACCGAAACATTGACACGTCACCACAATATACCACATGTGCTTCACCTCGACTCCGATAATTCCGGAGATCAATCCCACACCACAATAGTTACCGTGATAATTTCGGAGATTGTCCCACACCACAAGACTGTGATGATTCCGGAGACATATCCCACACCACTAATAATCTACTGTGATAATTCCGGAGATTAAATCCCACACCGAAAGCCATACTGAGGTTCGTGACTCATGTTCCCGTTCATCATATCACCACTAGTGCCTATCCTTATAATTTTGGTTAAATGATTGCTTAACGAATCTCCTAGAGTCATGCACCCTACCGACCTAAATTCAAATCTCAATAACTGAAATGCCACAATGGGCCTCAACAAATAACTCAACACCGGTATACGAGGGTCATACGCCTCTAGTGACTCAAACTCAAAAGTCTAAACTAAAGTCCCACTAAACAAAGTGGCTCAACTAAATGTTTCAATGACGTACTCAACTGAATATCTCAAGGTCAATTGCTTAATTATATACTGAACTGAATAACAAATATATATAGAAACTAATCATTCGAATTAACACTGAAGTTTACAAATATCCTTCAGTACCAGTCGACTCGTACTGAGATAAGTCGACTGTCCAGAGGACCAAATTCAAGATTTGACAAAAATAAACTAAGTCTCGTATCGGTCGACTTACAAGAGGGTCAGTCGACTTACCCGAGGAAAATTCCAGTAATCCTCTCAAAATATTCTAAGTGTTTAAGTCGACTTAACTGGGTTATAGGTCGACTGTCCAGAAGGACAAATAATTCTTACGAAAATAACTTCTACAGTGGACCAGTCGAATGCCTAGGGGCTAGGTCGACTGTCCAGAACAATTTTTTCAACAAATTCAAATAAGGTATCAGGCTCGTACCAGTCGACTGCACCGTAGGCCAGTCGACTGTCGGCCTACAGATTTCAAAATTTGGTCTGATTTCCAAAATCAATTTCTGAAGCTTTCTAATGATCAATGTTATAAAAATAGTTCGTATTCAGGAAGAATAATGAATCTCAACGAAGTTTCATTAGGTATATGTATAAGTTACTCAAAACATCAATATGTCAAGATCTAAATTTTCATATTCTAAATCACAAATCCTTTCGTTAGGGTTTTACAAGATCTAAGTTTCTTTCACAAAACAAATAAAAATCTGATTATTACTTCTAATGTCCAGGTGTTCATACACAAATCTCAACATGCTTTTAGCAAACAATTTTTAATAATAAGGATCTACTAGTTCATCCACCAATTCCACATGATTCATACCACTTTACGAGATCTAAATTATTCACAACAACCAATCATTACATCATGATATTTGTTCACATAGATCAATCAATCAAGACTAATTAAGATTCTCACACAATCAAACAAACAAAACAATTTCGATATCTCTCACATATATCAAAACAACACAACAAATTTTTATATTACTCACCTTAGAATTGAGAATAGTCCACAAAGAAATCCTCTTTTGCTAGATCTCAAAAGCTCTTGCTCCACCAAAAAGATCTCCAAAATTCTGTATATTATCAGTAATGACGGCTGGAAAAAATCTCTTAAATATGTCGGGTTGATTATTAGGGTTTTACCCGCAACTTTGCAAAACACCCAATTTCCAAAATACAAATCACATATATAGATTATTCTTTGGAAATTCCATCAAAACTCCATTAAATTTGGATTTACAAGAAAATATATATTCTAAATCTCCATTTATACTGATCAAAATGTCCAGAAATCACATTTTGCACCTAAATCCCCAAAAAATGTCAAATTTGCAAAAAGGTCCTTCTTTTCTTAAAAATTGCAAATAGCTCCAATAAATTTCAGAAAAATCTGGAAAAATACTAATTAAATCTCAAATATTAAATAAAGATTTTTCATAAAGAAAACTAAATTTTCACACTTCTCATGAAAGCATTTGCACGTGTTTTGCACGCGTACAAACGATAAATTTTCTGAAAATATTCATTAAATCTCCAAAAATAAATTTAAATTCATTTTCAAATATAAAAATAATATTTGAAAATACGGGGTTCTACAATCTGTTTCAAAACAGATATGAAAAATCTACTGCTGAAAATCTAGAATTCTTGGCTGATCAACTTCCATTTGCCTTTGGAGCATCAAAATGACACATGTTAGAGTCGGGTTATTCACAAATGTTTTAGATCTTGTTCTCTTCTTTGCAATGCACTTGGCTTGCTTTATTCTGACTTCTACAGCTCCAGATACAGCTAAAAACCGTAACTATATTTTGGGCTTTACATAAACATTTTAGGCCCGATTTCTGACTCTTCACATCATCCCATTTTCAACCTAATTCAATAATTAAATACATGCAAAATACCAAGAATTTCAAAGAATTAAATAAATGCAAAAGACACATAAAATTCTTTGACAGAAACATACAAACACTGTGAATCAAAACAATTGGGCCTACGAAAATGTGTGAAATAAATTTACACATTAGATAGCTTTTACAATGGTTGTTTATGGGCTTAGTCTCTATGAGCATAGTACCACGAAAGTAAAGGAAAAAAAGTAGTGTAATTAGCATTATCCGAAAGAAATTGATCCTCATGGATGCCAAAAAAGCTCAAACAATAAAGGCCAAAATTGGGGCACGAGTGTTGCGCGTGTAATGTAATGGGTAAAGCAGAAACAGTCAGCTAATAAGGATTTAGGAACATGTTAAGAAACAATCCTCATCACGAATATCTCTATTTTAATGGGAGAGTTTGTCACCAAATAAACTTAATTCGTAATGAAACAAATACGTGCATTGTAATCCAACAAACACGTGAAATGCACATGCATAACTAATCTAAAGGAGGTCTTAGGTTCGATATCAGACAACGTCAGATTTTTTTAAAAAATGTATATATAATGCACGTGTAAATTACTAGTCAGACAAAAAAACTAGGGAAAAAAAATTTCTCAAAATATTTACCAGAAACAGCATTACATTAAGCTTTATTCCCCCCCCCCCTCCCCCCCCCCCCCCCCCCACACACACACATCTCTATCCATCCAAAATTTGCTAACATTTCTTCTTGGTACCCATTTCACAAATACAAGAAACAGAGATAGCCTCCCTGCAAAAAACCATCACATTCTCTAACCAACAGCTGAGATTCTCTTATCCGACCTGAATTGCTGTCCAACAGTCAGAATCTCATCAACCGTGATATAAACCCTCCGCCCTAATTCCAAAAAAACCTAGGGTTTTTGCGAGAGTGAGCGCATAATTTCATCTTCTCCTATTCGATTCAACTTTTTTTATTGAATGTGAGCTTGTTGATGTAGATCTAGCATGTCAATTTGGGATTCTTGTTAATTGGGAAAAAAAAACCCTAATTAGATTTATTGTGATTCGGATTGGTTTTGAGTATGATCTTTCTTTTGTGGTTTGAATTGGGAAATCGATCAATGAAAAAGGTATAAAATTAAGGGTCTGATGTGTATCGTATGCCAATCTAGGGTTGCATCAGTGTGATTAAAGAGTAGCAATCTAGGGATTTCAATTTTTTTATTTTTATTTTAATGCTGAGACTCTTAAAGAGTCTTGTAGATCTTGTAGTTCATTTCTTCCTACCTATTGGAGTGTGCCACCTAAGGTAGTGAAGAGAAATGTAGTGAAATTGGTAGTGGATATAGCATTACTCTTTCTTAATTGATGGCTAGTTAATGGCAGAACATTTTATGAGTGGGTTGGGAGATCTCTTTTAGGTATCTGTGCTGGATTTATTTGCAAGTGCAGTGCACATGTTTACTTTTTTTCGAGAGTGCACAAAATCAGTCACAACTGTTTAGTTTTTGGGAGTATGTGCAGAGATTTTAATGATGTTCCCATTTTATATAGAACTTTGCAGATGTTTATATTGAGGGCAGTCAAACTATTTATAGTAGATACCAGGAGAGAAACTTGCTACTTGCTGATATGGGTTAGGAATGACGTGGCCCATCCTGGGCCACAGGATCCCCTCAGGATGCGCACACCTCCTGATCCTCCCGATCCGCCACGTCAGCGTCGAAAAACCGCCCGGGCCGCTGCCACGTCAGCCCTAAAACCGCCCGGATTTTCCACTGCTTCAGCATCATGGGCAATAGGGTCCAGACCCAGCCCCAAACGGGTCCAGACCCGGTTGGCATCTTCTATAAATACCAGACCCCTACTCCTTCTCCAGGTAATCAAAACTTCTCCACTCAAACCCTAGTTACTGTTACTCTCCCTTAGTGACTGACTAGATCGTCGGAGGGTCTGCCACCGGGACCAACCCCGGTGTTCCGAGACCGTCTGCAGGTACACGAAACCCTCGAATCCGAGCCCCAAAGATCCGAGCTGAGCATCAGCCTCCACCTCAATACCGCCTACCCCAGTACCGTTCGTCCAGTCGAGGGTCGTCTACATAGGAGTCTCCTCCTTCAATACAAATCGAGTAAGAACTCACGCCTGGTGCATCCACACGTCTCCCAAAAACAAACCGCATCAAGATGGCGCCGTCTGTGGAAAACTATCTATCGTAGACGCCAACCCGAGCCTCGCTTCCAACGGTACCCTCGTAGACGCCGACCCGAGCTCCGCCCCCGTCGGCACCACCGTCGACCCGAGCTCACATGGCGCCCAAGGCCGCAAAAGCTGTTACCTCCACACGCCGACACGACGTGCCTCCACCAGACATCACGGTCGATGCTCAGGGACCAAACAACAAAGGGGTCAGTCACGGGCCCCAGCCCAACTCCTCCCGTCTGGTCCAGAGCGTCTGCGGGGGGTAATCTTGAACCGACAGGCCAGCCGTGGCAGGGGAGGAGCTGCTTCCAACTCGGCTCCGAACCATCCCAGACACCCGTCCTAAGGGTGGGAGCCTGCGCTCAGCCGGGTCAGGTCGGCGACAGTCTGCCCAACCAAACCGGGCGGAAGGAGCCCCGGTTACCCACTAGGAGTTCCAGGACTTTCGAAGGGAAATCTTGGGTGCCATCCGAGGGATCCTCGTCAATGAGAACGCCCGCCGTTCCCGCAAACGGTCAGAGGCCGAGGCTAGCGTGTCTCGCCCCTCAATAATCCCCCCAGAGTATGATGGCGACATTTTGAAGCGCCTCTAAGAAATGGAGGAGCACCTCGACCACGTTGGTAACGGCGACCCAAGAGCAGCTCAGGGGTAGAGGCCGGTTCGTCCTCCTTTCTCCGCCCTCATCCTGCAGGCGGAGATACCCCGCAATTTCCGTCCGCCTCAGTTCGAGACATATGATGGCGAGGGCGATCCTGCTGATCACATGGAGGGCTTCAAAACCCTCATGATGATTCACAGCGCATCGGATCCCCTCCTGTGCCGAGCCTTCTCCGCAACACTTCGGGGTCCGGCTCGGAAATGGTTCTCCAAGCTCACCCCCGGCTCCATCTATTCTTTCGACCAGCTAGAGGGCTGCTTCCTCGCCCACTTCGTAACCAGCCGAAAGGCCAAAAGAACGAGTGCGTCCCTACTTGGACTCCGGCAAAAGGAGGGGGAGCCACTCCGAGTGTTTGTCCGAAGGTTCACCGCCGAGGCGAGGTCAGTCTCATCCCTCGACCCCGGTGTTGCCTCGGCAGCCTTCCGCCACAACGTCCGACATGGACAGCTGAAGGCCTCCCTGGCAAAGAAGCCGCCAATAGACTTCCCCGACCTCCTCAACCGAGTCAAAAAATATATTCGAGCCGAAGAGGCCCTCAATCCAGAGGACCATAAGGAAGTTCCCGGGAAGGGGAAGTGCAAGGCCGACGAGGTTGAGCCGGCAAAAAAAGCTCCAAGAGATGGGGTCTTCGCAAAGAAGGTTCCGTCGATCCCCCGCTTCGAGAGGTACACTCCGCTGACACAAAACGTGTCGACAATCCTCTTAGCGATTGAAGACAGCGACCTCGTCCAGTACCCTCCTCGACCGTCCAATAACACCAGCAAGAAGAGGGATCAGCGGTTCTACTACCGATTCCACCGGGACAACGGGCATGACACAGATCACTGCTGCGCCCTGAAGGACGAAATTGAGGCTCTCATTCAACGAGGGTACCTTCGAGAATTCAAAAGGGAAGGCGCCCGGGAACAGAGGGACAACAGAAACAGGAGGGATTCCCCTCCTCCTCGAATGCACCGTCGTTGTCCCGAGCAGGATCCGGAGCCCGAAGTACCCGAGGGACAGGCAATCCTGCACTGTGTCCATGGAGGGCCCATGGGAGGGGAATTCAACACTTCCCGCAAAGCCTTCGTCCGGGATGTCAACACCGCACAGGGCCCTCTCTCCCCCCAGGTCCAGCAACTCCCTGTCTCCTTCTCAGGCAAGGATCTGGAAGGGGTCCGGCCCCCTCATTGTGATGCACTTGTCATCAACCTCAGCATGGCGAACTTCGAGGTCTGGAGAATCCTCGTGGACAACGGGAGCTCGGTCAACATTCTGTTCTTGGAAGCATTCGAGAACCTAAATCTCTCCCGTGAAAAACTAAAGCCAGCCGGGTATACCCTGCACGGATTCTCCGGCATCCCCATAACTATAGAGGGGATCGTCACCCTCGATGTCACAGCAGGCACGACCCCGAACAGAAGGACCGAGTCCATGGACTTCATGGTTGTGAATGTCAAGGCAGCCTACAATGCCATCCTCGGCCGTCCGGGACTCTGCTCCCTCCAGGCGGTTCCCTCGGCCTACCATCAAAAAATGAAGTTCCTTACTAACACTGGCATCGGAGTTGTCCGAGGGAACCAAGAAGCAGTACGCTCGTGCTACATGACGGCGATTAGAAGCGGGGTATTTCCCCTCGATGCCGTCGAGCTGGAGCCCGAAAGAACCAAGCCAGAGCCAGAGCCGACGGATGAGTTGCAAGATGTCTCATTCGAGATAGGGGATCCATCAAAGCACTTTCGAGTAAGCTGCTCCCTCGCCGCCGACCTCAAGTCTGCCCTAATCGCCTAATTCGGCACAATGTCGACCTCTTTGCCTGGAAACCCTTTGACATGCCCGGCATCTCCGAGGATCTCATCATGCATAAACTCAGCGTGATCCCCGGGTCGAAACCAGTTGTCCAAAAACGGTGCAAGTTCACCCCGGAGCGACAACAGGCGGTAAACGCGGAAGTTGACAAGCTCTTGTCCGCGCATTTCGTACAAGAGGTCAGCTACCCGGAGTGGCTGGCAAACGTCATCATGGTCAAGAAGGCGAGCGGGAGTTGGAGGATCTGCATAGATTTCACCGACCTCAACAAGGCATGCCCCAAGGATTCGTACCCTCTTCCCAGCATTGACGCCCTGATCGATGCAACCTCGGGTCACGAGCTCTTATCATTCATGGATGCCTTCTCAGGCTATAACCAGATCCAGATGTTTCCTCCAGACGTCGCTAAGACATCCTTCGTCACAGACCAGGGACTGTATTGCTACCGGGTCATGCCTTTCGGGCTGAAGAATGCCGGCGCCACCTACCAGAGGCTCGTCAACCGAGTCTTTAAAAATCAAATCGGGCGTAACATGGAGGTATACGTCGATGACATGCTCTTCAAAAGCCAATAAGGATAGCACCACGTCGCCGACCTGGAAGAGGCCTTTGGGGTCCTTCGAACCCACAACATGAGGCTCAACCCGGCAAAGTGCGCCTTTGGCGTCTCCTCGGGGAAGTTCTTAGGGTTCATCGTCAGCCAGCGCGACATCGAGGTGAACCCCAAAAAAATCCAGGCCATAATAGACATGGCCCCTCCCAGGAATGTCAAAGAAGTCCAGAGGCTAACGGGTAGACTGGCGGCCATCGGCCATTTCCTCTCCAAGTCTGGAGAGAAGTCCCTTTCATTCTTTAAGGCACTACGCAGCACCGGAAGGTTCGAGTGGGGTGCTCAACAGCAAGAGGCCTTCGCACAGTTGAAAGAGTACCTCGCCAACCCTCCTCTCTCAGCAAGCCCGAACCAGGGGAGCCACTCTGGCTCGACCTTTCCGCTTCGGAGAACGTGCTCAGCGCCGTCCTCGTTCGAGAAGAAGAGGGGGTTTAAAAGCCCCTCTACTATGTGAGTAAGGTCCTGCTCGACGTCGAGACCCGGTATTCCAGGATGGAGAAGGTGGCATACGCCTTGGTCGTAGCCGCGCGAAAGCTCCGCCCTTACTTTCAGGCGCATTCAATCCAGGTACTCACGGATCAACCCTTGAAGGCCGTGCTCTACAAATCCGAGAGCTCCGGACGACTAGTCAAATAGTCGATCGAACTCAGCCAGTATGACATCGGCTATCAACCAAGAACGTCCATCAAAGGGCAGGCTCTCGCCGAATTCATTACAGAATGCACCATCTCCGAGGAACCCGCAAGCAAAGAAGCCGACCAGACATGGAAAGTTCACGTCGACGGCTCCTCTTGCAAAATGGGAGTGGTGCGGGCATCATTCTTCAAGGTCCGGATGGTTTCCTCGTCCAGTATTGTCTCCGTCTCAACTTCCTGGCCTCTAATAACGAGGCTGAATACGAGGCAATGATCGCCGGGCTCAACCTAGCTCATCAAGCCGGTGCCATACAGATCAGGGCCTTTAGCGACTCTCAGCTGGTGGTCAACCAGATCACTGAGGACTACGAGGCCCGTGACGATCGGATGATCAAGTACCGGGCCTTGGTCCAATGCCTATTATCGTCCTTCAACGAATCGGTTGTCTTAAGAATCCCCTGGGAGCTGAATGCCCAGGCCGACGCCCTGTCAAAATTGGCTTCCTCATCCTTTGAAGGCCTCGACTGCATGGTCCTAATTGAAGTCCTGTTGAAGCCAAGTACAGACTCCCCGGAGGTTCTGTGCGTCGAAGACGGAGCCCCTCCTGACGACTGGACCTCTCTTATCAAAAAATTTCTAGTCAAGGGAGAGCTCCCCGAAGACCGAACTGAAGCAAGGCGGATCAGGGTCCGATTTGAAAGATTTGCGGTCATCAATGCCACCCTCTTCAAAAGATCCTATACAACAACCGATGGCAGACCCTACCTCCGCTGCCTAAGCCCAGACGAAGCCAAGTACGCCCTCAAGGAGCTGCACGAGGGGATCGGCGAATGTCACATGGGAAGCCGTTCACTAGCACGGAAGGCGCTAAATCACGGGTACTACTGGCCCACTATGCTGCAAGATGCCCTCGCCCTAGTGAAGAAGTGTGGCCCCTGCCAACGGTTCTCCCCAGTAAAGAGGGCTCCTCAGGAGAACCTCCGGTCCATGGCCAGTCTGACCCCCTTTACAATGTGGAGGATGGATTTGGTAGGCCCATTTCCAAAAGCAACGGGCCAGCGAAAGTTCCTCATTGTGGTGATCGACTACTTCACTAAGTGGATCGAGGTCGAGCCATTAGCAACGATCACCGAGCGACAGACCCAGCAGTTTTTCTGGAAACACATCGTCTGTCGGTTCGGGATTCTGCAGGTGCTCATCACAGACAATGGGACTCAATTTGCGGGTAAGCATTTCTACAAGTTCTGCGAAGATCTCGGGATCCAGCAGCGCTTCTCCTCAGTCTGCCACCCCCAGTCTAACGGTCAGGCTGAGAACGCGAACCGCCAAATTCTCAACGGCCTCAAGAAATGACTCGATAACTCTTCCAAGGGGTTATGGGTCGACGAACTACTCAGTGTTCTCTGGACCCACCGAACAACAAAGAGAATCCCCACGGGAGAATCCCCTTTCAATCTGACATACAGCGCAGAGGCCATCATTCCTTTGGAGATCGGGATCCCCTCACCCCGAATCATGGCTTTCGACGAGGCCGCCAACTCCCAATAGCTGCGAGCCGACCTGGACCTCATAGACGAGGTCAGGGAAAAGTCCGCCATTAGAAGAAGCATCTACTAGCAAAGAATTGAGAAGTTCTACAACAAGAAGGTGCGCCCAACTGACATCAAACTCGGAGATCTTGTCCTCCAAAAGCTGGCGGTATCCAATCCTGGCCAGAAGAGAAAGTTGGCACCAAATTGGGAGGGCCCCTACAAAGTATCCGAAGTCGTGCACCCAGGCATGTACCGCCTGACCAGTGCCGAAGGCAAGCCCATCAAGAGGCCCTGGAATGCGGAACACCTAATCAAGTTCTTAGGAGGAGAGTAGCCTCCATGTAAATTATCATAACTATAATCGGCACGTCGTGCCTGGTCTTTTGTAAAGTTCAAATATATTGTAAATATGCCAGCTTTCTTAAAACAAGCCCATGGCTTCTTATTTTGTTACAAGTAAAGATAAAGCTTGGGACTCGGTGCTCGGATAACGGAGCAAGCCCGTAAAGCTTCCCTTAAAAGCTTGGGGCTCGGAGCTCGGATAACAGTGCGAGCCTGAAAAGCTTCCCTTACAAGCTTGGGGCTCGGTGCTCAGATAACAGCATGAGCCTGTAGAGCTTCTCTTACAAGTTTGGGGTTCGGTGCTCGGATAACAGCGCGAGCCTGCAAAGCTTCTCTTACAAGCTTGGGGCTCGGAGCTCGGATAACAGCGCGAGCCAGAAAAGCTTCCCTTATAAGTTAGGGGCTTGGTGCTCGGATAGCAGCGCGAGCCTGTAAAGCTTCTCTTACAAGCTTGGGGCTCGGTGCTCGGATAATAGCGCGAGCCTGTAAAGCTTCCCTTACAAGCTTCTCTTCAAGCTTGGGGCTCAGTGCTTGAATAACAGCGCGAGCCAGAAAAGCCTCCCTACACATTTGGGACAGCTACACACCTTGATAACAACTGCGGGAGCTCGGTGTCGGCCCCGAGCAAGGTGGGGGCCTTCTTCAAGGCACCGCGACCTTGACGCTCAGCGGCGACCCCTCTGCTAAGCCTGCAACTGTCTTTCTCACCGGTATGGGGGCTCGGCATCCGTCCCTCGCTCGGTTTGGGCTTCTTCAAGCCTGTCAAACTATGTACGAGGCGACATCCGCCAGCCATGCCCGCACCGTCTCTCCCCGAGAACAAGTGTGGGAGCTCGGTGTCGGCCCTGAGCAAGGCAGGTGCCTTCTTCAAGGCACCGCGACCTTGACACTCGGTGGCGACCCTCTGCTATGTCTGCAACTGTCTTTCTCACTGGTATGGGGGCTCAGCATCCGTCCCTCGCTTGGTTTGGGTTTCTTCAAGCCCGTTAACCTATGTACGAGGCGACATCCGCCAGCCACGCCCGCACCGTCTCCCCCCGAGAACAAGTGTGGGAGCTCGGCATCGGCCTCGAGCAAGGTGGGTGCCTTCTTCAAGGCAACGCGACCTTTACGCTCGGCGGCGACCCTCTACTACGCCTGCAGCTGTCTTTCTCACCGATATGGGGACTCGGCATCCATCCCTCGCTCGGTTTGGGCTTCTTCAAGCTCATCAACCTATGTACGAGGCGATATCCGCCAGCCACGCCAGCACCGTCTCTCCCCAAGAACAACTGCGGGAGCTTGGCATCGGCCCCGAGCAAGGCGGGGGCCTTCTTAAAGGCACCACGACCTTAATACTCGACGGCGACCCTCTGCTATGCCTGCAACTGTCTTTTTCACTGGTATGGGGGCGCGGCATCCGTCCCTCGCTCGGTTTGGGCTTCTTCAAGCCCATCAACCTATGTACGAGGCGACATCCACCTGCCACGCCCGCACTGTCTCTCCCCGAGAACAAGTGTGGGAGCTCAGCATTGGCCCCGAGCAAGGCGGGTGCCTTCTTCAAGGCACCGCGACCTTGACGCTCGGCGGCGACCCTGTGCTACGCCTGCAACTTTCTTTCTCACCGGTATGGGGGCTCGGCATCCGTCCCTCGCTCGGTTTGGCTTCTTCAAGCTCACCAACCTATGTACGAGGCGACATCCGCCAGCCACGCCTGCACCATCTATCCCCGAGAACAATTGCGGGAGCTCGGCGTCGGCCCCGAGCAAGGCGGGTGCCTTCTTCAAGGCTCCCCGCTGCTACTATCTTTCTCACCCACATGGGGGCTCGGTTACGACCTACTGCCAGGTGTTAAGAAAATTTTTATCTCCGCTTAGAGCGTCCGCCTTCGACAGACGCCCCGAGCTTCGAGTCAATTTGTTGACCACACTCTAACCCGCGAACAACTCGGGGTTTACGGCTTTCACCAGCCCAAACCCCGAATTGTTCGAGGGTGGCAGGGGGGCCATCGACCCTCTGCTCTCTCCGTCCCGAGCCAAACGCTCCGAGCCTTCGAGCCGTCAAGCTGGCCCTTCTCTCGCCCACGAACAACCCGGGGTTTACGGCTCTTACATGCTCAAAACCCCGAACTGTTCGAGGACAGCAGGGGAGCCACCATGCTTCGGCTCTATCCGAACCCTCGAACCGATCGGTCGGCCTGCCGCTCACCGACGAACAACCCGGGGTCTCATGGCTCTAATGGCCTGAACCCCGAATAGTCCGAAGGTGATCGGTGTACCTCCGATCCGGAGTATACGAAAATATTGTGTTCTTTGGGCGCTCGCCTTCCGCAGGCACCCAAATCAAGCGGCACACTGCCTGACAACCAACAAGGGGAGTGGGGATTGTATAGCCCCCTGAGGCCCACATTTATTGTGCCTGGGAATATGAAACGACGGAAGGCGAAACGTCGCCATAAATGCTCATGGGAATGCGAAACGTCGCCATTAATGATGCAGTCGCGTCAGTGGCGACCCTTCGTAGCAGACACACCGGTCACCCTCGGCGACCGAGACAGTCAAGGTTCAAGAAAAAGAATGCCATTATTATTACTCATTGCTTACAACTCAATGAATGTCGGTATAAATACAAGGAGCAGCTCACTCACTCACACTCGGCATGAAGTTCAAACTTGATGCCTCCTTCGGGTCTCCTCTCACGCGCGGTTGGACCTGTCCGAAAAGGTACTCCCGTCGCCGAGCTTCCTGCATCTTTGGGCTGCGCCCCATCCGATAGAAATGTTGGATACCGCCCCGAGGTCGAGTTGCTGGCCCCTTCAATCAGACCAGCGCCTAACACCAGCTTTAGCATGCGAATCTCTAGCTCCTTCTCGACTACGGCCTTACGAAGGAAAGACTCCAAAGCCAACCCCCTGCTCGAAGCATCCGAGAGGGACCAGTCCGTCTCGATTACCCACCAGTCCCGATCGGCTACGGCCTTCTTCAGGCGCGCCACCTCCAGACCGAGCTCCCTGGACCTGTTCTGAAAATAGTCAACGGCGGCAGCTCGGTCCCGAGCCTGCTTCTGTTGACGAGCCAAAGCTGCCTCCGTGGCCTCCTCCCCGCTCGAACTAGAGGTACCTCGGCTACAATGGGGAGGGCGACACAGGTCCCGTGTGTCTATCAAAAGATGAGAACAAACATCACAAAAAACACAAGTCTGGAAGGGTCGGCCTAAAAAAGTAAATCTCATTTCTTTCAAAAGTTTGATACAAAAGTCGCGGTGGCCAGTCCGCTTAAGGCATTTACATCAAAACGAGCAAAAAGAAAAAAGACTATTCTATTCTTGAGGGGGGTGGCACCTCATCGTCGACCTGGTTGCCCCCCGCTTCATCGCCCCCCGGGGTGGGAGGAAGGTTCGGCTCCCATCCATAGCAGAGATGGTCCACGTTCTGCTCGGGGTAGATCTGCTTAAAGTGGGACTTGGCCTGTTCGTACGCTTCATCCTGCGCCAGCATCAGAGTCTCCCCCAAGGCCGACTCCATCTCCTCCAGTGCCTTCTTCCCCTTCTCCGCCTCGGCCGCGATCTTCGCCTCAAGATCCTCTCGGTCCTGCTTGAGAATTTTGCAGAGCGACTCTATCTGGGCCTCGTGGACGGCCACCATGGCCCGGACATATTTTAGCTCTTCCGTGGCCTTGTTCAGTTCGCGGAGGTACTTCTCCACATTTCGCCTTTCGATGTATATCTCCTTCTCCAAGCACTTGTGGAAGTGCTGACCATGGAGCATCGCCTGTCCGAGGAGAGAAAGATCAGAAAAACTCTGCCAAGTTAATGAGTAAAGCAGAGCCAAGCCAACTTACCGAGAGGTGTCCCTGATACCACCGCATGTAGGCCTGGTCCACCGTCTGCATCGCCAGGGCCATCAAATCGCGCTCGGTGGCGGCCTTCGAGACGAACTCGACCGACACAGGCCCATCAAGCAGAGAATCCCCCCGCACGATCGACCAATCAGGGGCAAAGGGTAGCATACCCTGCTTGCCCACCATCTCCGCAGCGGTCGGCTGAATAGGGGGAGCCCTTTTCCCGGGGCATTCACTGTCTTGCCCGAACCACTCCCGGCGTCCCGAGCTACCCTCGACGAATGGGAGCGGGGGGAGTGGTGCCTCTTGACCCTCTTCGCCGGGGAAGGCCCCTCGGCCACCGGGGCCGACCCCTTAGAGGACCCTCGGGCCTGCGCAGCGAGTTTCTGCTTCTCGGCCGCTATCCTCTCCTGCTCGGCCTTCTTCTTCTTCTCTGTCCTCACCTTCTCGGCAACAGCAAGCAATATCTTCTTAGCGTCCGCCTGTTGAGTTGTCATCCCTGCAAAAAAAGAAAGGAGAAGAGCTAATGTTAACACAAAGGCAGGAAAATGAACATATTCGGAAAGAAACATACTAGGGTCGGCGGGACTCAGTCCGGCCCGGGCGAGGTGTATCTCGGTCACTCGAGGCCATGTGATACTGTGCCCCACGACTATCTTCTCCACCCTCTTCTACTCCTTGGCGGTCAAGTCGCTCCGCTTCGGAGGCTTGTGGTTCGGCTTGACGAAGTTCCTACTGGTCGGAATTTCCCAAGACCCCTCAGTACGAACCACGAAATATTTTTCTTTCCACCCCTTTATGGAGTCCGGATGACCGTGCATAACCTTCTTATGCGGCCTCGGTTAAAAGTAGAAAATTCCCTCCTGGTCTCGAGCGAGCCGATCCCAAGAACGGCTCGGAAATACGTCAGCTTCGGCGTCTCTCCCTTCTCTTGGCACTTTAGTATGAAGCAGACTAGATGCTTCCAAGAGTTCGAACCATACTGCATAGGGCACAGCCCCGCCCAGTTCAGAACCCTCTTAACAAAAGGATGCAGAGGCAGCCTCAGCACCGAGAGGAAGGCATCCTCGGGGAACATACAGTAACCCGGCGCCAGAGCAGTGGTGGGCCGAATACCTGGGCTCGGAATGAAGACCTCGAACTCCCGCGGAATATAGTAGGTGGCCCTAATAATGTTCAGATATTCCGCCTTCAAAATGCTCGGGATGCTATCAGCGCGAATCTTCACCCGAGTGTCTTTGCCCGGCACTGGAGGTGTAATGCCCCGATTTTCATTTAATGAAAATTATTTTATTTTTCACATAGTGTGCACGTGCAATATTTTGGTAATATTAAATGTTATGATTATTTTCTTCATGATGAGTATAGATATTTATATATGTGCTCTTTAATTATTTTTATATAAAGGCCCTTTTTCCAAATAGACCGAAAGCCTTTCTTTTTAAAAAAAACCCAAATTTAATTCAATTTATTATCTTTTTTATATAATTATTATTTTGGCCCATAAACTAAAGCCCATGAGCTATTTTGTTTTTTTAAATACAACTTGTAATGTAGAATACAATTTAAAGATTTTTTTATATATATTGTACAAATTTTTAGATGGAGACCAAGTTGCATACACGTGCACTACACGTACACGTGCAATATGCACAATGCTAGGCCGGTTGTGATCTTGGAGGGAAATGAAAATTTCAATTGGGATCATGGTGGTGGTGGTTACTTGATCATGGGTGGTTAGTGTAACTCCTCCTTAAATCTTAGCCATTTGTTCCTAACTCCTACTTCAATCTTAGCCATCCATTCTCCTATTTTTTTCGTATAAATACCCCCCCCCCCTTTGGCTAGTATTCTTGTGCTAATTAATTCCTCCAAACCTATAGTTCAAAATACAATTATCTAGTAGTTAGTAAGTGAGTAAAAGATTGAGAGTGTGTGGGAGAATTGTGCTTGCATCAATCAAGAGGAGAGGCCGATTTTTTCATCAAGGGGAGTGCTCGGTTTTTGGTGTGCTTGAGGCTCGGGTGCGCGATTCTAGGAGGAAGATCGTTCGTTTGCAAGGACATTCGTTTAGGAGGTTGCTAGTTGTATTTCTCTCCAACTAAGGTGGGTAAATTTTCCATGTTTCTAATTAGAAATGCATGCTAGATTTGAATGGGAAGAATGATGCATGAAAAAGATTAAGAATGAGTACACATTTAATTGGAAAAATGATCTATTGATTTGTTGAAATGTTGATATGAAATTGTATGTGGTTCCATTAGTAAAGTCTAAATTTTGTGTGAATTGAATATGGCCATGGATTGCTTGCGGAAAATCTCATTATCTACATCAAGAATTATACACAAAAGTTAGTAGATTAATAATGCTACTTTATGTGTTTAAATAAATCTTTGTGTTTTATTGAAATGAATGAATTAAAATATAGATTTGTATGTTTGGTAAATGATTAAAAATAGGAAATTAATATGAAGTTTTCTAATAAAGAGATTAGTGATATTAATTGTTAAGAAATGTCAAAAAACAAGGGATGTGGTAGTGATAATTTAGAACTCGAATTAATTGCATGAAAAACATGTATTAATTATTGAGAAAAATTATTTTCTATATACTGGAGTATAATTTATGATGGTATTAGTCAATCTGGAAATTTACAAAAAATTTTATAAAAGCAAAATGAAATGAGGACTTGTTGAATATCGAAATATTTTAAATAACAGAGAGAATTGTTTTAAATAGACTTCGAGTTGCACTAGTGACAACCCGAGCGCATAGCTCAAGTGGTTGGGATGACCCTAGTTCTCTACAGTGGGTTTTCGGGTCTCAGGTTGCTGGTTCGAATCCCCTGGTCACCATACTTTTGTTTCATTTTTTTTTTAAATATAAGAACTACAGTCGAGAGCATTAGATACTCTCAGCGCCTTCTTTTAACGCGTACAGCGTTCGACCTAGTGGTTGGTGCCCTTGGTTGTTTTCCCTATGGTTGCGGGTTCGATCTGTGGCTTCGGTTGGTATTTAATTTGGCGGGAAAAACATTTTTTTTGGGGATTTTGATGATTTAAAAAATATGAAAAAAATATTGTTATTATCCTAAAATTTTGTGGGACTTGTGAAAAATAATTTGAGGATTATTTGCATTAAATGAAGTAGGTTTTGAAAATAAAATGTATAATTTAGAATTATAGTTATACACTTGTAGCTATAAAAGTTGCACTTTGCAAAAGGACTTGAAATAAAATGTTAGGAAAGAAGTGAAATAAAGATAGAAATTATATTATGTGATGGATGTGAATTATTCTCATTGGAGAATAGTGTGAAAAATATGAAATGTGAATATTCATTTAGTGATGTGATTTCAATGTGAAATTGATATTTGATGAAGTATATGATTCCATGTATGGCTATGGACTTATGAATAAATTAGAGATCATGCTTTTGAAAAAGAAAATCTGTTATGATTATGAAAATGAACTTATGAGCTGGAAACGCTCAATTTTGGAAATTGTGAATTGGAATTGAAACAAAAGAGTAGCTAAGTCTCCCCCGGCAATTGGGAAGAAATGAAATGAAATTTGAAATTGAAGGCCAAGGTTGGTCATGTTTGAATGAATGAATAAGTCCGGTTTAGTGGAGAGGCTAACTCTAGTGCTTTGATTTTGTTCATGGTTCTATAGAATTAAGGATTAGTTACATAGTGAAGAGGTGATGAAAGTAAGAGAAAAACATTCAGTATGAGGGCCATTGGATTGTCGGCGATAACGTATCCCAGGATGTCCCATGATGAGTCATGATAGGGCGTGGATACTGTTACAGAGTACCGTTCCGGTGGCGACGCTCGTGGGGTGTTTGAAGACTGCGGGTGGTGTCATGTCTATGGTAGGAGCTGAATTACCACAGGATGCCTGCATGATGAGTCATGTGTCAGTGCGTTGGGATTCCCTCCAGGGCGCCTAGACATGAGTTCGTATGTCAGAAAACATCTAGGATACTTACCGTAGTTATAGTAGAAGATTAAGTCATGACGAGGGATTGAACCCTACAAAGATGAAAAACGATTAAGGGCTTGCCCTCGGACCTATGTAGTATGGGATGCATCGAATCCGAACAAGTGTGCATTAGTGTCATATAATATAAATAACTGAATTAAGGACTAAGTGCACAATCACAACACGACATCAATAGGGTATTCCCTTTAGTTTGATATGTGACAAGTTTGTGTTTGTTAAATATGGAAAATGAGTTATACTATTTCCGGCATAGAGAGGATGGCCGTCTATAATGTTCGTCGGTTGAATAAACTGACGTACCCACAGTTTTGTATGCAGGATAAATAACATGATAAAGGTTAAAGAGGAACAGATGCTTAAAGATTATTCAATGTTGTTGTACATTTATTTAATTGTTGTAAATTTTACTTCCGCTGTGCAATGTAAAGTGTAAAGTTTTATATAAACTCTGATGTAAAGTGAAAAGTTCAAATTTTCTTGTAAAATTGTACTAAATGAAGTGGAAAGATCCTGTAGAACTCTCGAATTCAGTTGTATTTGGGATTCGGGACGTTACAGGAGGGATCGGTGCGATATCCTTAATGTCGTCGGGATACATCCGAATCGACCCTGGATTCTTGAAGGAGACCGGGGGAAACTCGAAACCCGGTCTCGGTGCGTACTCATCTGGTGAGGAAGGACTATGTGGTATGGTCAAGACTTTCTTCTTCCGACGAGGGCGGGCCTTCCGTTCGGGAGACGGTGTCGACAAAGGGGGAAGGGGTGGAAGATCTTCTCCGACCCCGATCGGCCTTCCCGCTGTGCCCTGGCCAGCATCTCCTTGGGCAGCCTCCCATTCGTCGACCTCATCCTCCTCGTCGTAAACATCCTGGACCTCGGGATACTGACCTTCCTCGTCTTCCTCTTCACCCTCGGCACCCTGCTCCTCCTCGTCTTCCTCCTCGCCCTCAGTGCCTTCCCCCTCCTCTTCCTCATCGTCCTCCTCCTGATCCTGCTCCTCCTCGTCCTCGCCGTCCCCCTCATCCTTTTCCTCCTCTTCACTCTCATCCATGGGCTCCTTTCCCGGCCTTTTGGACCTCAGCGGAGACACCACGAAGACTACGTCATCACCATCGTCCGACCTAGGGTCGGTCAGAACCTCCTCCTTCACCTTATACTTACTCAAGGACGAGGACGTCTCCTGCTCGGATTCCTCCGTGGAACAGCCTGACGAGCTAGCCCTAGAACCGGACTGAGTTCGCGACATTACTAAAAAGAAAGTACTAACCTGGAGCGTAGGAATTTACGGTCACCAGAAAGTATCGCCGACGGCAAGTAAGAATCCCGCTCTTGTTAAAATTGGAAAATGAGTAATAAAGTGAAGAAGAAATGAGGGAGGGGAAGGGGGTTTTAAAGGGGAAAAGCGGCTCCTTGATTTCCGCAAAAAAGATCTGGCCGTTGGATCTTAACTATCAAGATCCAGCGGCCACCAAGATCTGGAAACGCTTTGATCATTGCGCCCATAACGTCAGCAATAGGCATAAAATTACCCCACTACCCCTCCACCTTTTCTCTCTAAACAGGCTTTTTTCGACAAGTCTGAAGGGTCGACGCTCGGATAGTACCCCGAGCCAATAATTCCCCTTCTATTTTCCATAGAAGGGTCGATGCTTGGATAGTACCGCGAGCCAACAATTCCCCTTCTATTTCACAGAAGGGTCGATGCTCGGATAGTAGCGCGAGCCAATAATTCCCCTTCTATTTCACAGAAGGGTCGATGCTCGGATAGTACCGCGAGCCAATAATTCCCCTTCTATTTCACAGAAGGGTCGACGCTTGGATAATAGCGCGAGCCAATAATTCCCCCTCTATCTCACAGACGGGTCGACGCTCGGATAGTACCGCGAGCCAATAATTCTCCTTCTATTTCACAGAAGGGTCGACGCTCGGATAGTACCCTGAGCCAATAATTATCCTTCTATTTCACAGAAGGGTCGACGCTCGGATAATAGCGCGAGCCAATAATTCCCCTTCTATTTCACAGAAGGGTCAATGCTCGGAGAGTACCGCGAGCCAATAATTCCCCTTCTATTTTCCACAAAAGGGTCGACGCTCGGATAGTATCGCAAGCCAATAATTCCCCTTCTATTTCACAGAAGGGTCGACGCTCGGATAGTACCCCGAGCCAATAATTCCTCTTCTATTTTCCATAGAAGGGTCGATGCTCGGATAGTAGCACGAGCCAATAATTTCCCTTCCATTTCACAGAAGGGTCGACGCTCGGATAATAGCGCAAGCTAATAATTCCCCTTCTATCTCACAAAAAGGTCGACGCTCGGATAGTACCCCGAGCCAATAATTCCCCTTTCTATTTCGCAGAAGGGTCGACGCTCGGATAGTAGCACGAGCCGATAATTTCCATTCTATTTCACAGAAGGGCCGACGCTCGGATAATAGCGCGAGCCAATAATTCCCCTTCTATCTCACAGAAGGGTCGACGCTCGGATAGTACCGCGAGCCAATAATTCTCCTTCTATTTCACAGAAGGGTCGACGCTCGGATAGTACCCCGAGCCAATAATTCCCCTTTTATCTCACAGAAGGGTCGACGCTCGGATAGTGCCGCTAGCCAATAATTCTCCTTCTATTTCACAGAAGGGTCGACGTTCGGATAATAGCGCGAGCCAATAATTCCCCTTCAATTTCACAGAAGGGTCGACGCTCGGATAGTACCGCGAGCCAATAATTCCTCTTCTATTTTATAGAAGGGTTGATGCTCGGATAGTACCCCAAGCCAATAATTCTCCTTCTATTTCACAGAAGGGTCGACGCTCGGATAATACCGCGAGCCAATAATTCCCCTTCTATTTCACAGAAGGATCGACGCTCGGATAGGACTGCGAGCCAATAATTCTTCTTCTACTGCTCACAGAAGGGTCGACGCTCGGATAGCACCGCGAGCCCCAACTGCCCTCCTTTGTTCATAAAGGCTCGGAGCTCGGATAGCATCGCGTGCCCCAACTGCCCTCCTCTGATTCAGAGGGGCTCGGAGCTCGGATAGCACCGCGAGCCCCAACTACCCTCCTTTGGTCATAAGGGCTCGGAGCTCGGATAGCATCGCGAGCCCCAACTGCCCTCCTTTGATTCAGAGGGGCTCGGAGCTCGGATGACGCCGCGAGCCCCATAAGCCCTCCTCTTGTCACAAGGGGCCCGTCTGCCGACCCCTAGTGCTCGACAAACCGAGCCCCAGAAGAAGACCTCGCCTCCTCCTCGCTCTTCCAACTAGCGAGGAGACCGTCCACCGACCCTCGGAGCTCGGCCACCAACCCTTGGTACTCAACAAAACGGGCCCCAACGGGAGACCTCGGCGTCCCCTCGCTCTTCCAACTAGCGAGGGGATCGCCTACCAACCCTTGGAGCTCGTCTGCCGACCCCTAGCCTCGGCAACCGTCGCTCTGGCTCTCCCCTCTCCCTGACTTGGCCTCCTGCGCAAAATCCAATGAGGGGTCCCTTCCTCCTACCCCCTGGCCTCTCCAGGAGATAGCAGATCCTGCCTTTTACCCCAACATCCACCCTGCTCTTCCTACAGAGGCGAAGAATCACTCCTACATGGCTGGTTCACCCAGCCCTACAGGAGTGTGGGGCTTGTGATATGGGTTAGGAATGACGTGGCCCACCCTGGGCCACAGGATCCCCTCAGGATGCGCACACCTCCTAATCCTCCCGATCCGCCACGTCAGCGTCGGAAAACCGCCCGGGCCGCTGCCACGTCAGCCCTAAAACCGCCCGGATTTCCACCGCTTCAGCATCACGGGCAACCGGGTCCAGACCCGGCCCCAAATGGGTCCAGACCCGGTTGGCATTTTCTATAAATACCAGACCCCTACTCCTCCAGGTAATCAAAACTTCTCCACTCAAACCCTAGTTACTGTTACTCTCCCTTAGTGACTGACTAGATCGTCGGAGGATCTGCCACCGGGACCAACCCCGGTGTTCCGAGACCGTCTGTGGGTACACGTGACCCTCGGATCCGAGCCGAGTATCAGCCTCCACCTCAATACCGTCTGCCCCAGTACCGTTCGTCCAGTCGAGAGTCGTCTACATAGGAGTCTCCTCCTTCAATACAAATCGAGTAAGAACTCATGCCTAGTGCATCCACACGTCTCCCAAAAACAAACCGCATCCCTTGCATTTGTGCTTCAAACCTTGAAAGCAAATACTTTTTTTCAAAGATTTCACTTTCTTTTTTTTCTTTCAAATGTATTGCTTGTGTGTGTCTTCTCCATCTGCAATGTTGCAATAGATTTCTCTACACAGTAAACTTATTAGTGGAAGAAATATTCTTCAGCAAAAGTAGACGAATAATTTTGCTTGTGGGACATATGGAGGGCCAGAGGATAGCATTATATGTCCAACGGTACAAATCAAATTGGTTTTGCTGTTTTTATTTTTAATCTCTCTAAGTGATTGAAAAATTTTCGATGTCCAATGAATAAAATGGCGTGTGGGGGCATTAAGTCTCATTGCACCCGCATTGCCACTTTTCAGTTATCAGTGATGCTGTTGTATACCAGCATGAGTATATGATTTTTATTTCAACACCTAAAGAATGCCAGGAACTCATGTGAGGGAACTTTAACCCTTTTTATAGATTGACCCTTATCGATGAAGAAAATTGCATAATTATTGTTTCCAAGTAGCTGCACTTGCAGCTTTTTGCGTGGACTGTAATTTTTAAACTCCCCACCCCTGCCTCTTCTTTCCGGGCTGTGAATACCTCTTCCTACATGCCTAATTTAGATTGGCTTTCATATAGAAAATATGGTTTTAACAGTAAAGATAAAAATGCTTGTTTGCATTTCATTATTAATTTTATATGGGTACTAGGTTCGGTAATCGATACATAAAAAGAGAAGCTGTGTGTATTTAGCCCAGCTTAGAATTAGCTTCTCGTCTCCTTTAAAATGAGGAGTTGCGCCAAACAGATACCCATAAAAAACTCTACCGAAGGAGAAGTAGCTTAATTTTAGTGAAGAAAAAGAGCTTTGATAGAAGCCCACCAGAGCAACTTCTGGTTTCTCCATTTTTTTTTTTTTTTTTTACGTTACTCTTTTTTTCCCTTCCCACATATCAAAACCTCTCCATTAAGCCTAACAGCCGCCGCCTTCCCTCGCCGAACAGCCGCCGCCTTCCCTCGCCGCGCTGCCATTCTCGCTCCGCCCTCCTCCCTTGCGCCACCGCCTCCCATCACCGATGTAACTTCTGTATCCCATTTTCTGTATTTTGTAATGTATTTCTTTTCTTCCATTTTATCACATCTGTTTTTACTCTTTCTCTTTCCTGAACCATGTATTTGTTCTTCTTTCCCTATATATTTTCATCTATTGTTTGTCAGCTGTGATTTGACCTTTTGTGATTCATTTGTTTGCTAATTATTCTGTCTCTGGATGATTTATTATTTATGATCTATTGCATTTCATGGTCTAATTGCTTATTTATTTGATTTTGCCTTATTGGACATGGTTTCTACTCAGTTTACCCTATTTGAACCCTTCTATCCGTCCTATTGGATCCTAACCCGCTACCCAATACCCTCTTCTTTGACCCAGTCTTTTCCAGATATTTCTTCACGTCCTCTTTCTTTAAACAAGCAGATCACGTCTTCCCTATCTTCTCTTGATTCTCCAAATCCCTACTTGCCAAAATCTCTCATTTTAATCCCCAACAAAATTTGTTACTCCTATCACTCATTGCTATTTCCTAAACCCTAACCCTAATTCACTATCTCCCTACCCTGTCCCGACCTGCTCCCGATTCCCCCATCCCGACCGCTGGCCTGCCCTGATGTAACGACCCTAATTTTTTATGAATACGTTTTATAAACAAACTAGATTCTACTAGTTATAAAATTATTTTTCTTTCTAATAACTTCCACTATACATATGAATATATATATATATGCGTATGTGTTTTTTTTAGTTTGGGCTTGAGAGGCCCAATGTAACAAAAAAAACAACACACAAACAAACAAAAAAAATGAAGAGAGCCCAAGTGTAGGCCGGCCAAGATTGGGAGGGAAAAAAGGAGGGAAAACAAGAGAACTAAGGTTAGGGTTTTGAACTCAAATTGATTCATGATGGGTCTTTCACCACTCCTACACTCCACCTCCTTTTGAGCCAATGCATGATGAGATGCTCCCCCATTTTCCCATGCCCAAATCAGTCCAAACACCCCCCATGCTCTCTTTTGTGTTCTTTGAAACCCTTCTCATCCATTACTTCTTATTCTCACCTCCTACAATTTCCACCACTCAAGAGAGAAAGAAAAAAAAAGAGTAAGAGGGACCTTGCTACTAATTTGGAGTAAGAAGAAGAAGAGAAGCCAAGGAGAAGGAGCCAAGGAACCAAGAAGGCAAGGAGCTAGGAGCAAGAAGGCCAATCTTGAAGCTAGGAACTTGTAGGATCACTTTTCCATCAAAAATTCATCAAGGTGGGTGTTTCTAACCTCTTTGTTTCTTTTTTTATTGTTAAATAGTGATTCTAGTGACTGAAAAATAACATGCATGCTCTAGAAATGAACTTAAATAACTCGTTTTGTACTAAGAAACCCAAAATAGAAAATCATGTTGAAAAGCTGAAATTTTGTTGTCTGTCCATAGCTCATAACTTGAACAATAATGCTTGGATTAACTTAATTTTTTTACATAATGTTCATTTATGCAAACTTGCATGCTGGTCAGAAGAAATAGAAACAGTTTTTGTTGTTACTATTGTGAGAAGATGACTTGTATCATGCTGCAGGCTTATGGGAATGATCTTAAATTTTACTATATCAATTTTGAATGTATCTAAGACCTATGTTTCAAATTCCATGAGATTTAGACCACTGTAGCTATGTTAATAAAATCATGCAAACTTAGTTAGTTATTTTAGTAAACAGAACTGTTGTTGTTATTGCTATGTTTTTGATGATATTCAAAGAGACATAATTAAAAATCTACTTGGTAGAATCACCTGTTTTTTGGAAATGTTGTCACTTCATGTGTCAGGAGCTAGAATCTAAAATTTCATAATGTTCTGACACCGTTTACTATTTTAAATTGATTTTATCCCATAACTGTGTTAATATGATGTTCTGTTCTGAGATTCTGTATACTTGTTAAAGATGGGACCATAAGAGCTTTTAAACGACCTTATATGAAGAAACATGAAACTAGAAAGTTAGTAGACACATAGATCTTTCTGCAATGATTGAGAAATCATGATTTGGTTAAGTTTACGATTTTATATAATTTTTGCAAGTGACGACAGAAACACAGTGAGTCTTAGAGCTCACTATTTTGCACCATGTTCATTGAGATGAGTTTGAACTTGTACTTTATTAGCTTAGAGTTGCTGTTTGAGGTCACAAATCATATTGTAAGTGTGGATATGAGTTAGGACTAAATTTATCTAAGGTTCCTTGCTAAAAGTAGCTCATAGTTGCTTGTAGACCCCAATATAGACAATGTTGTTCACTGTTTTGAAGTGAAAATTGTTTGGATGTTAGGGTAGTGTTGTTGACCATTTTGGGATGAAATCCATGCCCAATGTGTGCTTGTACTTGCTGTCTACCTTGAGTAGAAGTATGGGAGCACCCGATCGCGATTCTTCAAAGAAACGGGACCGAGAATGACTCTGTTTCGGCATAAACGTCAAATATGTGCTTACTGTTTGGAATTATGAATTGTCATTTGTAGGGCTCTTAGAACCCCTTTTTGTGTATTCATGGGTTAGGATTTATTCCTAGTGTAGTGTACCTTGCTGGGATACATCGGTTGATTATTGAGACTCTAGAACCAAGTATTGTTGACAAATCTAGATAGGTAGAATAGGACCCGTGCTGCATCGAACGCGTTGAAAGAGATGACTCTTGCGTCGACGTACTCGCCGTGCATGGATGGATTCCATGGTTGTGTTTGGAGCTACCACTTTTCGAGGACCGTGGAGCATTAAATGTAGCGGGAGCTACTTGTTGGTCGGGCCGAGGTTGCGATCGAACTCCAAGCATAGATGGTGGTTGCGACAATCGACGGAGTCGATTCGTCGATGGTTCGTGCCAAGTGTAGGCCGAGGCGGGCCAACCCTTGGGCCGGACTTGAGGGAAAGTTGAGTCCTCGTGTGGGATGGGTTAAGATCCATTATTGATAAAGGTAACTAACTAGAAAGAGTCTACAAGTAGAACTTAACTAGTTGTTCATAGTAAGCTAAGTTGATTACAAAGTTAGGGATTGGAAATGGTAGATAGATCTCCTAACTAAGGGAACGGGTAATATGAAATAGTTCTAGGTTCGCATAGAGTTCCATACTTCTAATAAGAAAATAAAAGAGAATTAGAGTTTGGCTAGAGTGATGGTTTTTAGTAATCGGTTGATAAAAGAAATGCTAGTGATCATGTGATTAATCTTATCCTTTAATTTTGGAGTGGGGTAACTTTGATACTTTGGTAGGACTAGATCGAGTCTTGGTTTAATGTAAGGACAGGCACTAGCGAGAGTGTTTGCCTGTCAGGGGGAGGCATGTTATCATCATGCCTGGCCAAATCCTAGGTTCGTTTAATGCAGACAGGAACCCCGAGCTGCCCTGGGGAGTAGAAAGTCTGTGGGGGCTTCGCTGTTTCGGCATGAATGCCTTTATGTCCGTAACAACCTTTGAATAGGTTTGGAGTGTTGACGTCATCTCGACTGCAAGTTTTGTTCTAGTATAAGGACGAGTGTAGCGGAGTTGGGAAAACCCTATATCCGTCAGGTCCTTTGTTGATCAATATGGGCAGGAAGTTTAGAGAAAGACCCGGTGAGCGAGACTTTACGGGAAAAGCTCTAAACCCTTCGGTGGAGAGCCCTGGTGTCCATATATCAGCTTTTGGTAAGGTCCTGGGAGATGTAGATACAGCAACATACCATGGGTACAGTCATGACGGAGTAAGCCTGTGACTGTAACTCCAGCCGTGACGGAGTAAGCCTATGGCTAAGATCTCGGGCATAGTGGATAAAACACAAGATATTGGACACCACTAATGACAGCAGCGACTGGAGTAAGCCGGACGACTGCAGCCTTACCATCACTAGAATCTGAGATAGGAGAGAGCACAAGAGTAGGATGCATAGAGGGGGATCGAGCCCCATCAAACTGAACAACGTCGTTTGGTTAGGGGATGTGTAGTATGGAATGCATATCTTTCAACCAAGCGTGCATTAGCTTTAGGAGCATGTGTGCATAGTGTGTGCATTAAATTAGGCCATGACATACACCGACACTTATTTGACATCACCTTTTTCTTTGCATTAAATATTTGTGATTGTTGAGGTTGGAATCATTATATTATTGCATAGCGAGGATAACCGAATATAGCATTTTGTCTGTTGTATTCAACTGACGTGCCCACAGTTATCAATGCAGGATTGCCGACTTGGGAGCGCGGGAAAGCTCTAGCAGGAGAAAGCATCCAAGTGAAAGGTACTGTCCAAATTTTATTATACATTCTTGTTGTAACAATTAATTGTAATTATTGTATTCATTGGACATTGTAATAACATTTTGAGGTAATAAAAGTTTTAATTTCCTGTGATTTTTGATATGTTGTAACTCATTTGAAGAAAGATCCTAGAATGTGTCACGAGTTCCTATGTTAGAAATTCGGGGCGCTACAAAGTTGGTATCAGAGCTTACTTCAAACTGTAGCCTAACACAACAAGAAATTAGACTTGGATGCCCCAGCCAGAGTCAGAGTTAGTTTTGATACTGGGATGGTCGTAAATCATATTGTTGCACTTTTGCAACTTTTGTTTACGAATTTTTCCTATGTCTGAACTAACCCCACTGCGATTATTCTTTTACTAACTTTTATGATTCAACGGGATGTCGAGGAGGCAAATCTGCAGCATGATGTCCAGGAGGCAAGCATGCAGCTGGGCGTCAATAAAGGAGAGCCTACGATGCAAGAGTTGAGGAAGAAAGCGGAGGAGCCAATGGCGGTGACATCAATGTCGATGTGAGAATTCAACAGGATGTCCAAGCACAAGGTTCACATTGACTGTAAGGAGAAGAAGGTGATCATAGCCATGCCCAAGAAACTAGAGATTGTGTTTCAAGGGAAGAAGAAAAACGGAAGGATTTTGGTGGCTACAGCCGGGAGTAAGGTGCCAAAGGAAGTCAAGGGGATACCCATTGTACGAAACTTTCCACTCGTATTTTTAGAGGAGTTACCAGGATTACCTCCACCAAGGGATGTGGAGTTAAGTATCGTGATCTATCCAGGCAGCGCGCCTATATCAAAGATGTCGTATCGTATGGCACCGGTGGAACAGAATGAAGTCAAGAAGCAAATAGAAGAATTGCTGCAGAAGGGACTCATCATGCCTAGTGCCTCTCCTTGGGGAGCGCCAGTACTACTGGTCAAGAAGAAGGATGGGTCATCAAGGATGTGTATTGACTATCGGGAATTGAACAAAGTCACAGTCCAAAACAAATATCCAATTCCCATGATCGATGACTTGTTCGATCAGCTACAGGGAGCAACAGTATTCTCAAAGATAAATCTACGGTCATGTTACCATCAGGTCCGTGTAAAGGAGGAGGGCATACTTAAGATAGCCTTCAGGACTAGACATGGGCACTATGAATTTCTAGTGATGTCGTTTGGAGTGACTAACACCCCAGCAATCTTTGTGGACTTAATGAACCGAATTCTATGGCCGTTTATCGACTCGGTCGGGGTGGTCTTCATTGATGACATTCTAGTGTATTTCACAGATGAAGGAGGATCACGCGAAGCACCTGACAGCAGTTTTGAGGAAGATTTCCAAGTGCGAATTCTGGAAGTCGGAAGTAGCTTTCCTCGGCCATGTCCTTTCTAAGGAGGGAGTGGCTACTAACCGACAAAAGATAGAGGTGGTGAAGGATTAGCCTTAGCCAAGGACAGTGATGGAAGTAAGGAGCTTTTTGGGTTTGACCGGGTACTACAGGAAGTTCATTCAGGACTATGCCAAGATTGTGGTACCACTCACAGCTTTGACCAAGAAGGACTAGAAGTTTGAATGGTCCGATAAGTGTGAAGTTGGTTTCCAGGAGCTAAAGAACCGACTGATATCAGCACCAGTTTTGGTATTACCTCAACTGGGTAAAGGGTATGTGGTATACAGTGATGCATCTCACTTGGGTTTTGGATGTGTTCTGATGCAAGAGGGGAAAGTGATTGCCTATGGATCGAGACAGCTTCAACCATATGAGAAGAACTATCCAACTCATGACTTAAATCTAGCTGCTATCATCTTTGCATTGAAGATATGGAAACATTATATCTATAGAGAAAGGGTGGAGATGTACACAGACCACAAGAGCTTAAAGTATATCTATTAGCAGAAGGACTTAAATCTGAGGCAAAGGCGATGGTTGGAAGTGTTGGAAGATATTAGGCTGAAGATTTTGTACCATCCAGGAAAGGCCAACGTGGTGGCAGATGTACTCAGCAGGAAGAGGAGCATTTCCATGCTAATGGCTACAAGGAAGGAGTTAGAAGAAGCGATAAGGAAAGCTGGTATCAGATGATCTCTCAAGGGTTGGGTGCTATGTTAGCTCAATTAGAACTCCAACCAAGTCTGAAAGACCGAGTGAAGAGGAGTCAAGATGGCAATGCAGAGACCCAGGCACTCATGAAGCAAGCGAACGAAGGGAAACTTCTCGAGTTCAATGTTAAAGAAGGAGTGCTATGGTTTGGAGATCGGTTGTGTGTGCCAAAGGCGGGGGATCTTAGGGAGGAGATCATGAAGGAAGCACACACCACCTTACTGGCAGTTCATCTAGGAAGCACAAAGATGTATCAAGATGTGAAAAGTTCTATTGGTGGGCCAGAATGAAGCAAGATATAGCAGAGTTCGTAGCCAGATGTTTCACTTGTCAGAGGGTAAAGGCAGAAAATCAGAAGCCCAGAGGGTTACTACAGCCCATGCCCATTCCATTATGGAAATGGGAGGACATCAGTATGGATTTCATTACAGGATTACCAAGGAGTCCTAGAGGGAATGATTCCATTTCGGTGGTCGCGGACTGGTTAACAAAATTAGCGTATTTTATATCGGTGAGGAAAACCTGGTCTTAGGAGAAGTTGGCAGAAGTCAACATTCAGGAGATCGTGAAACTACACGATGTACCAGTGTCTATAGTTTCCGACAGAGACAAGAGGTTCACCTCATAGTTTTGGAAGAGTCTACAGACAGTATTGGGGACAAGGACAGATTTTAGTACTACTTTTCACCCACAAACTGATGGACAAACGGAAAGGGTGAACAGAATTTTGGAGGATATGCTCCGAGCATGCATCTTGAACTTCAGAGGGAGCTGGGAGAAGCATCTAGCCCTATTTGAATTTTCTTACAACAATAGCTACCAGGCTAGTATAGGGATGGCTCCATTCGAAGCACTGTATGGGAGGAAGTGTAGGATACGCGTATGCTGGTATGAAGTGGGCGAGAGGCAGATGTTCGGACCGTAAATTATACATCAGACTTCGAAGAAGGTTTAATTGATAAGAAAAAGGCTACAGATCATGTAGAGTAGGCAGAAGAGCTATGCCGACACTCGCCGTAGAGAGCTAGAATTTGAGGAAGGAGATTCTGTATTCTTGAAGGTCTCACCGACCAAGGACGTAGTTAGATTTGGAAGTGGTGGCAAGCTAGCCTCGTGGTACATTGGACCCTACATGATCTTGAAAAGGATTGGGAAAGCTGCCTACAGGTTGGAACTACCCCCCGAGTTAGCCCAGGTGCATAATGTTTTCCACGTCTCCATGCTGAGGAAGTACGTGCCAGACCCGAGTCATCAACTACCCTAAATTCCAGAAGACTTGCAAGTGGACCTCTCCTACAAGGAACGACCTATGCAGATAATAGATTATCAAGAGAAGGTGCTGAGAAACAAGATCATTCTGATGGTCACAGTTCTCTGGAGGAATCAATTCTTCGAAGAAGCTACTTGGGAGCCAGAGAGCCGAATGAAGGAGACTTACCCGGATTTATTTGTGTAAAATTTTTCTTTTTCATTTCTGTTTTTCCTCCCACTAAGTGTAGTTCTGATGACAGAACTATTCTAAGAAGAGAGTGATGTAACGACCCTAATTTTTTATGAATACATTTGATAAACAAACTATATTCTACTAGTTATAAAATTATTTTTTTGATTAAATGAATTATTTTTCTTACTAATAACTTCCACTATGCATATGAATATATATAAGCATAAGTGTTTTTTTTTTTTTAGTTTGGGCTTGAGAGGCCCAATGTAACAAACAAAACAACACACACAAAAAAAAATAAAAAATGAAGAGAGCCCAAGTGTACGCCAGCCAAGATTAGGAGGGAAAAATGAGGGAAAACAAGAGAACTAGGGTTAGGGTTTTGAACTCAAATGGACTCATGATGGGTCTTTCACCACTCCTACACTCAACCTCCCTCTTGAAGCCAATGCATGATGAGATGCTGCCCCATTTGCCCATGCCCAAATCAGGCCAAACCCCCCCATGCTCTCTTTTGTGTTCTTTTGAACCCTTCTCATCCATTACTTCTCATTCTCACCTCCTACAACTTCCACCACTCAAGGAAGAAAGAAAAAAAGAGAGTAAGAGGGACCTTGCTACTGATTTGGAACGGGTAATATGAGATATTTCCAGGCTCGCCTAGAGGTCCATACTTCTAATAAGAAAATAAAAGAGAATTAGAGTTTGGCTAGAGTGATAGTTTTTAGTAATCGTTTGATAAAAGAAATGCTAGTGATCATGTGATTAATCTTATCCTTTAATTTTGGAGTGGGGTAGCTTTGATACTTTGGTAGGACTAGATCGAATCTTGGTTGAATGTAGGGATAGGAACTAGCGAGGGTGTTCGCCTGTCAGGGGGATGCATGGCGTCATCATGCCTGGCTAAATCCTAGGTTCGTTTAATGCGGACAGGGACTCCGAGCTGCCCTGGGGAGTGGAAACTCTGTGGGGGCTTCACTGTTTCGGCATGAATGCATTTATGTCCGTAACAACCTTTGAGGAGGTTTGGAGTGTTGATGTCGTCTCGACTGCAAGTTCTGTTCTAGTGTAAGGACGAGTGTAGCAGAGTTGGAAAAACTCTATATCCGTCAGGTCCTTTGTTGATCAATGCGGTCAGGAGATTTAGAGAAAGATCCAGTGAGCGAGACTTTACGGGAAAGGCTCTAAGTCCTTCGGCGGGGAGCCCTGGTGTCCATATATCAGCTTTTGGTGAGGTCCGGGGAGACGTAGATACAGCAACATACCATGGGTACAATCGTGACGAAGTAAGCCTGCAACTGTAACCCCAGGTGTGACGGAGTAAGCCTGCTGCTGAGATCCCGAGCATAGTGGTAAAACACGAGATATTGGACACCACTAATGACAGCAGCGACTGGAGTAAGCCGAACGACTGCAGCCTCACCATCACTGGAATCAGAGACAGGAGAGAGCACAAGAGTAGGACGCATAGTGGGAGATCGAGCCCTATCAAACTGAAGAACGTCGTTTGGTTGGTGATGTGTAGTATGGGATGCATATCTTTCAACCAAGCGTGCATTAGCTTTAGGAGCATGTATACATAGTGTGTGCATTAGATTAGGCCATGGCATACATCGACACTTGTTTGACCTCACCTTTTTCTTCGCAGTAAATATTTGTGATTGTTGAGGTTGGAATCGTTATATTATTGCGTAGAGAAGATAGCCGAATATAGCATTTCGTCAGTTATATTCAACTGACATGCCTACAGTTATCAATGCAGGATTGTCGACATGGTAGCGCGGGAAAGCTCTAGCAGAGGTAAGCATCCAAGTGAAAGTCACTGTCCAAATTTTATCGTACATTCTTGTTGTAACAATTAATTGTAATTATTGTATTCATTGGACATTGTAATAACATTTTTATGTAATAAAAGTTTTAATTTTCTGTAATTTTTGTTGTGTTGTGACTCATTTGAAGAAGATTTTGAAACGTGTCACGAGTTCCTAAGTTAGGAATTCGGGATGCTTCACCTGATCCCGACGCCGCGACCCTCCCTGTCGCCCTGCCTCCACGACGGTAACCACCACAACAGCCCCCTCCTCCTTCCCTTCTCCTCCCGAAGCCACAGCAGTGACAACACTTCCCCCTCTTGCTGTCCCATCATCGTGCCGCCCGCCACCCTACCACCATCGTCCTTTCCTTGCTGTGCACACCATTCCCCGGATGCCCCTCTGCCTTGTTTGTTGTGCGTGTGTGATTGATCCTTCAAGCGTGTTGGGTTCGTGTTCTTTGTATTCGTGATCATCTTATTCGATATCTGTTCGTACTATTATGTTCATTGTCGGGAATCTATTCCCGTTATTCTCATCTTCTCTCGTCAGATTCGTCGACTATCTAAGGCAAGTAACTTGTATTATTTTTGTTGTATATACAAGTACCAATTTCCGCCTGTAGTGTCGCTTTTGTTCTAGATTCATTCTCATGAATAAACTCTTGTAGATCTTGACCATATTTGTTGATCCATCCGTTGTTTTGATCCTTCATCATATTTGTTACACACACAACATGAAATAAATTTAGACCTAACTAAATTCTTGATGCATGTATGTATGTTGCTTCGTGATTCCATGATATGTTGTACACTCGTTGCATGCTTGATGTGTTAGTTGTAGTATCTTGTGGTAGACTTGTTTAAGACCCATACCATGTTGTTTTGGACATCTACTATACCATGTTTTGTGTTTTGTTTTTTGATATATCGGATAGAGCCAAAAGGCTCCATCCATCAAAAAATATATTAATCAGTAAAAACAATAGCAATACAAATAAAGTTACAATGGTTTTACGAGTAGTAAAACAGCAAGAGAAAAAAATAAAGAATACAATAAGCGACAGACAAGCAATTAAATAATAGAAATCCAGTACAAAAAATGAGACAACTTCGATAAGGGGGACTGTTCCAGAAGCCAGGAAAACTGAGACTGAAGACAAGCACCCTGACGCGCCCAAGAGGACTGCAAACTCACACATCGGCTCGCTGCCGCAATGCACAAGGAGCTGACACAAACAAGAAGCGAAGGCACTGAGCACTGACCACTCACCAAGAGGGAAAGGCTGGATAAATAGAGCAGAAAAACGAGACCGAAGCTCAAGGAGACTCTATCAGCCAAAAATTGAAGGCCCTGATAGCCTACAGCACAAATGGCCAAGAGACGCCTAGACTCAGCTGTGCAGAAGCCGATGATCCGACACAGAAACTGTTTTCCTTGCTAGAATACGAGCGCTCACCCGATTCTGCAAATTATAATAGACTTTCTTATTATATTTCCGCTTGACGGTGGGAGGGATGACCTTCACCAATGGGGGCAAATCTGCAGTAGGATTAGACCTGCTAGCAACATCTTTGATGATGCAATAAGATGGAAGGAGCAGACTGGAATCAACTAGAGGGATTATTGAGATGGAATTAGAAAGATAGGGAGAAGAAGAGAAAGAAGTGTTAACACGAATCGGAGATTGCTTTAGGGGAAAAGAATGTGGTTTGTGCACGACCTCCATTAGGAGGTGATTGAGCCAAGCTTGAACCCCTAAAACTTGATACAACAAATAGATGCAACCCGGAAAATGAAAAGAGAATGTTGAAAATTTGGGAGAAGAAAACATCATAGAACAAGGATAAATATAACAAAAAGAACACGCCTTAGAGGAAAGATACGCCTTGGCAGCATGCCTCTGAGGGCTAGAATAGCAGCGATGCGGAGCGTGCCTAATCGCACTTTGAGTCCAAGAACGACCGGGGACTAAGGATTTAAATAATCCTTCGAATTTAACCAGGTTCAAACACGGAGAAGGTACCCCCGAGGAAAAAGGGCCACGAACCTTGAAATAGTTCAAACGAGAGAAGGAGACCAGTTGCAAGAACACCGTGCGATCCTTAAAAAGGTAAGCACAATTAGGAGGCTGAAGATTAGCAATGGAATCACAATAGGAAGTGGAAGAAGTAGTGGATATCAAAGCTGGTAAAGCCACAACTACCAAGGAGTTGGGATCCTTTCCAGATACAAGTCTAAACTTGCTTGCCAAGCTAGCATGAAGCTTGTGCTTTAAAAGGGGGTAGTTTAGAAAGGAAAGAAGTTTGGCCGGTAAGAGATGTCCCATAGGAAAACCTAGGAGTTTTTGAAGGGAAAAACATCTACTGCGCGCATGACCAAACTTATCACAGAAAATGCACCTGATTTTATTCACGCAATCGCGTTTATAATGCCCGGGGAGGAGGCACCTGAAACAAACCATAGGAGGGTTGGGCCTACAATGAGAGGAGGAATTAGTGAAGATAGGAGAGTCCTGAGAAAGATATGAAATATCAAAATGAGGAGAATACAACTCCCTCTGCCAATCTATTGTCGGCATAACACTTTTAGTCCTGGCATCATTAACGGATTGATGCATGGTAGGAAACTGACCAAAAATGCCTTAGAAGTCCACCAGCAAAGGAGGAAACTATACAATAAAATGGAGGCAGTACAGATCCAAATGCACCAAAAGAACCACCACCAAGAACTTAAACAATGGAGTCTGAGGGGGCAAAAAAACTCCCTTAAAATAGAGAGAAAAGGAAAGAGATAAGATTCGAGAAGAGAATAATAATCGAGCTATCAGAGCTCGAGTGAAACTATTGCTCAGGTTATAGCAAATCGCTGAAACCAATCACTGACGGAACGGAGCCGCCGGTGGAAGAGAAAAATCGTTGAAAGAAATAAACTTAGACACACAAGCTGTGCCACAACACAGGAGCTCCGAAGATGCACTCACAAGATGCTGAATAGCATTACCAAGTACCCAACAACACACCCAGCGCACGCTTAAGCAGAAAACTCACAGAATACGAAATCTAGTGAAAAATATGCTATTACAAATCAATAAAGCAGTAGAGTTCGACGTGGAGATCAAACCAATAAAGCAGTAATCTATGTCTAGAGTAAAATATGCTTTTACGAGCTAGAGGAAGAAGAAGAGGAGATCAAGCCCATAAAGCAGTAATCAATGACTACTGAAAAAAAAGGCTATTTCGAAAACGCACCCGCTACAAGAAAGGTAGGGATACTCACAGTGCCACTGAGAAAAAACTCACCGAGTAGGGATGAAAAGGAGAGCGGTCGGAGAGTGGGTTCCACCGGAGGGAGGCACGAGACAGGGACGCGCTCGACTGTGCTGGCTCAGGAGGCACTGTATGCGGCGGGAACACCACCACAGGAAACCAACGAGAAGAGCGCTCGACAGGGTGAAACCACACCGAAGAGTCGATTATAGGGAGACTGCGGGGAGATAGCCGGAGGAAGGACGTGGTTGGAAAGGGGCGAAACTTGTGGCGATAGGGGAAGGAGAAACCAAGGAGATGGGTCGAGAGAGGAGAGAGAGCTGACCAAGATTAATGAAAGGGAGGAGGGTCAAAATGGAGCGGAGCCGCCGGATCTGACTGGAGAAGGCCAGAGGAGATGACTGTTGAGAATCGCTTTTAAATCGTCTTTCAAATCGCCGTGACTATTCCTATTTTTTTTTTTTTTATATAATTTGGATTTGTTTCATATGAACAATTTGATTTAATGGATAAGGAGAAATTTTTGTTTTTGTTGTTGCCCTATTTTTTTCAGTATTTTAGACCATGTTGAGGTCAGTAAATCAAATTAATTTGTGAATATAAATTGTAGACCCTGTTGTCTAGTTTTCAGAATTTTCGACAGATCTCAGTTTCGATTTGTGAAGTATGAGTTATTGTTGTTTTTCTACAGATGTGTTGAAAAATCCAAATTTTGTTTTATGTGATTTCTGTATAGTTATTCATTTTAATACTGATATTAAAGATAAGAATTGGATCTAATATTTTTCTGATTATGACTAGACTTAACTGGGATTAACCCAAAATTTTTGGAGATTTATTTAATGCCATTTATAAACTAGTCAATGCTTGTGAACAAACTACTATATTTTCCAAACTGCATGTTGTTCAGTAAAGAACCATATTTTCAACTTGATTCTAGTTGCTGTTGATTAAAACTTTATGAAGATAAAATGTATCATTACGGTATCTATTTTACAACCGTTTTTAAGGATTTGGATTTCGAGTCATACCTTGTAATCCATCGCTGTTTTAGTACTGCTATGACTAAGGTTTCAGATTCTCAAACTTGCTCTACCTTGCCGTTTTCCGAATTTTCTTGACTATGCTATCTGTGTTGGAATATTATGAAATTTTATTTGCTGATACTAGAAATACTAGGGAATACCCCAGATTTTTCTCAGATTTAATCAGTAAGTGTTTATGCCATTTTCATGCTTATGAGTACAACCTTATGATTTCTGGCTGAACATGATTTCTGTATATAATTCTGTTTTGGGCTCTGTTTCTGTGGTTATTATATGACGTATATATATGTGCTGGATTCGGACGAGAGTCTTGTTTCTATATTTTTCTGAAGGATCCAAATTTGCATTTCTGTAGCAACGGAAATCTAAGATTTGGTACAGTAGTGTCTTGCTGTCCAGAACTGAAAGTTTCGTTGTCCTAGCCTTTGATGAGTCATTCTATCACCCGTTCATGTCCTTTATCCAACTTGAACTTGTCCCTTGTTATCTTACCATGTTTTCTTGCCTTGTTGTGCACGGTCATGTTTGCTTTAATAATAATAACAAGAAATCAAGTCGGGATTAAAGGGAAAGATCTAGCAGTGGAAAATACAGAAATGTGTACTCGGAAAGGGATCCGTAGATCATACTTGATACTTGATACTTGGTGCTTACCACTTGATACTTGATACTTAACATGTGATTACTTTGATACTTGCACCTGAGTACACTGCCCTCTATGATCCACTATGAAATCTAAAACACAACTTGTTTGAATGTAGCAATCATGTGGTAAAAATTTAGGACGCATAAAGTGCTGCCGAGATAGGCCTGGATACAAGAGTTGAAAATAACATGATCATTTGCACATTTCTGATACTTGTACATGCTACTTGACACATGTTACTTGTTATTTGCTTATATGTTACTTGATACTTGTTACATGCCACTTGCACCTTGTTATCTCATCATACTACTTGATTCCATTTCTTGATTAAGAGTTAGTTATTCTACTTTGCTTTCACATCCCTTCCATGCTTACTTCAGTACTTGCTTCTTGTTGCCACTCTGTATATTCTTTATCTGTTTTAGTACATGTTGCCTGCACTACAAGCGGCTCGTAACTTGCATTGACGGGTGTTTTGTTTCTCTTTTCTCTTCCTGCAATTTGTAACTTGCAGACTTTGGTGACCAGTTGCCCGAGGGATTAGGTGACCAAACATTCGAGTTGGTTGGAGTTCTTGCTGCAATTTGTTTCTTGTTGTTTTTGAATAAATGTAATTGCTACATGGATTATCTTGTATTGAGCATTTTATCCCAAATTTGTGTTTTGTTCCAGACTTGGTTATTTAACGATTAAGTATTCTTGTTTTCAATAATCCTGTTGGTTATGTTAATTCATTTATTCATTTGTGGTTGATTATTTTTCTTGTATATCTCTTGATTATCCTTATACATGTTGTAAAGATCCTTACAGCTTATGAATGGTGAAAGCCATTCGTTGGACTTGTGTTGCGTATCCGTATTCCGTATTCTTTTTTGGAAAGCGGGGCATGATAGGGTTTTTAGTGGTATCAGAGCACCAGGTTTGGCTAATGTATTAGCTTGACTAATATATAGACAATGTTGCTGCTGATTTCGAGTATGGGAGCAAACAGATGAATTTGTCAATTCTTTGAGGAAAAAAATAAAGCAAACCTGTTGACATTCACCAACGTGTTGACTTATTTCTTACAGCTGCCGCGAACCTGCACAAAGTTCGATACACCGGGATGGATCCCGGCGACGAACCCTCCGACGCTCTTATCAGTAATCAGAAAGATTCAAAAAGATCTTTAAGCAGAAAAAGATAGATTACCTTGTTATGGTGGGGGGAGAGGGGTATTTACAGTCGCCTTAGGGACCCGTTTCGAGATAAGGATAAATCTCTACTTCCCGGTGTTTTTGGATAAGATCTAGAGTTTAAATCATTTCATAGAGATAACTATGAATTTGAATTACTCTTTATCCATCTTGGTTGGTTTGTAACGGGTTGCTACCCATACCCAGTAAGACAGATCCGTTTATGGGTTATTAGGCTTTGAAGATAGACCCAATTTCCATTTCAGACCGGTTTGTAGGTGAAATTACTGTTTTACCCCTGAGAGCTTTAAGATTCATGCCTGATTTGAATGGTCCTGATTTAATCCTATTTTTAGCCATATCACGAGCCCCCCACTCCCCAAGACTGAGTTTAACATCCTTTGAGGAGTAGTTTTGTTGTTCTAAGGGCATACGAGATTTTATCGGAGTTCTTAAGGGTGTTCGGATCTTGTTCGAGGTGTAATGGTGTTATTTTGAGTTTGTAAAATGCCCAAAATTATTCTCAAATTTTTCTGGATTTTTTTTACTTTTCCACAATTTTTCTGATTTTTTCCAATTTTTAATTTTTTTTAAATTTTTTATTCAATTTCAGAATTCAAAAAATTAATTATCAAAAATATTAATTAATTATTCTAATTTAATAACTATTATTTTTAGAATTTAAAATTATTTTCCGAATTAATAATTATATTTTAGAAATTTTTAATTAATTTTTTCTATTTTTAATTAATTTTTCGAATTTTTTAAATAATTAATTCAAATAATTAAGTAAATAAATTAATACCTAATGGCGTGGCACAATCATGTGCGTTGATCACGATCATGGGGCACGCATCCCAAAGCGAGGTGTTTTTCTCCCATTTCACGCTCGGAACACACTTTGCTCGGAGCCTTGCCGCCGACCCATGAGAAGGCGCTACGTGGCCGGTCAACGTTGACCATTGACCGTTGACCGCCACGTGTTTTTTTTCTTTTCCCGTCTTCGTCTTCCCGCTTTTCTTCTTTCTTCTTTCGCATTCGAATTTCTCCTTCGCATCGAGCTTCGTTGAGGGCGTCCATGGAGCTCGAATGGAGGAGCTCGGTGAGGGACGCTCCTCAAAGGTGAGGCTCATCGAGGGCGGTGGAGCCGGAGCTTGGCACGGGGGCCGCGATGGGGAGCTCGGAGCTCGGTCGTGGAGCTTAGTTGCTTGAGCCCATCGGGGTAGAGGCATGGCGAGGGGAAGAGTTGGCATTGGAGACGAGAGGAGGGAGCTCTACAACAATGGAAAGGTCAAGTTCGGTGGAGCTTCGTCGCTACGAAGATGACGGAGGGGAGCTTCGGAGTTGGAGGAGTTCGGTGGAGCTTCGTCGCAGGTGGTGGTGAAGCTCATGAAGAGAGCTCGGGGATGGAGGAGTTCAGTGGAGCTTCGTCGAAGGTGATGGTGAAGCTCGTGTAGAGAGCTTGGGGATGGAGGAGTTCGGTGGAGCTTCGACGAAGGTGATGGTTTCGAGCTGGCATGGGCTCTTGGAGTAGGGCGGAGGCTTCGAACCTTGGCAAAGAGGAGCATGGCGATGGAGGTGGTGAGTTGGCGAAGGAGCTGACGTTGGGTTCTGTTTTTGGCGCCAAGGTTCAGGAAGAAGAAGAGGAGGCCACAAGTTTGGGTTTGGGTCTCTAACGGGGTCAGACCCGACCCTGTAGCCCATTAGCCCCCCTCCCCCTTTTTGTTTGTTTTTTTGTTTTGGGCGAATTTGTGGCCGTTGATTTTGATCGAGTACGAACTTTGAGGGGGAGTTTTTTCCTAATCCCCAGTTCGGCGGCACGTTTGCTCGGATTTCATATTGGAGCGACATAGCAAGATCTGAGCTGTCGATCTGGATTAAACTCACATCTAGAGGCAGATCTGGTCGATTTTGGATCCGAAGGACATGGCGAGATCTGAGCCGTCGGATCTTGATCAAGTGCGATTTTTTAGGCAACGTTTTTCCCAATTGCACGCTCGGAGCCGTATTTGCTCGGATTTGACTTTGAGGGACGTGGCCTAATCTGAGCTGTTGGATCTTGATGAAGCACAATTTTTGAGGTGACGTTTTCCCCAATTGTATGCTCAGAGCTGCGTTTGCTCAGATTTGACTCCGAGGGACGTGGCCTAATTTGAGGATCTTGATGAAGTGCCTTTTTTGAGGCGATATTTTCCTCAATTGCATGCCCAGAGCCGCATTTGCTCGGATTTGACTCCGAGGGACATGGCTTAATCTGAGCTATTGGATCTTGATGAAGCACGATTTTTAAGGCAACGTTTCCCCAATTGCACGCTCGGAGCTGCGTTTGCTCGGATTTGACTCCAAGGTATGTGGCTTAATCTGAGCCGTTGGATCTTGATCGAGCGCGCTTTTTGTGACAACGTTTTCCCTACTTAGGGTGGCTGCACTGTAATCAATTTTCCTAGTTCTACAAAGGTCAGATTAGAGCATGTGACCCCTTGTTTCGAAGCTGACTTGAAGATCTACAATTCCTCTTTAGAAGTCAGTTGAAGAATTATCCTTCTTCGTGGTCAAAATAATCCCGCAACATCTTCGTGAAGTTGATAAGTGCTTTGTATGGCTCTTGGGAAGATCCATTCTTGGATTCGAGTGCGAGAAGCAACTCTAGGAGATAGCTGTTCGGGAGACAAGTTTGAGGAGCAACTCTGGGGGAGAGTTGTACTCCGGACTCGTTAAGAAGAGGTCCGCTCTAGAGGCGAGCGGAGTCAAGAGCTTCACCGGGCTCTAGGAGAGAGCCGTTCGGGGACGAGTTTGAGGAGCAACTCTAGGGGAAAGTTGAGCTCCGAACTCGTTGAGAAAAAGGTCTGCTCTGGAGACGAGCAGAGCGAAGAGCTTCACCAGGCTCTAGGAGAGAACCGTTCGGGAGATAAGTTTCAGGAGCAACTCTAGGAGAGAGATGAGCTCTGAACTCGTTAAGAAAAAGAGCACTCGGAAGGCGAGCGAAGCGGAGAGCTTCATGTGGCCCTATGAGAGAACTGTTTGGAGACAAGTTTGATAAGCAACTCCAGGGAAGGCTTGAGCTCCGAACTTGCTAGTTGCGAAATTTAACTAGTAGTGGGTGGCAGTATGAATGTTCGTTTTGAGCCCCGAAGCCGCATACTTGCAAGCTGTAAGGGCAATTTCAAACCATGATTGTGAACTTTGAACTAGTTGTTATGGGGTTATCAACGAGTTGTAGGAGCAATTCCAAATGGTGAGCTACTTTGCACTTGCTCGTTCGTAAGCAGCTAAAGTAGCATCGAACCAAGTGTTGGACTCCGAACTTGTTATTAAGAGAGTTTCAATAGTTGTGGGAGCAATTCCGGATGGTGAGCTACTTCGTACGTTGCTTGTGAGCAAGTACAAAAGTAACATCGAATCAAGTGTTGGACTCCGAACTTGTTGTTTGAGGGGGTTAATGAGTTGCAGGAGCAATTCCAAATGGTGAGTTGCCCCGCACTTGCTTGTTTGCAAGCGGCTAAAGCAACGCCGAACCATGTGTTGAACTCCGAACTCATTTTTTTAGCTTAGTAAGTTGTGGGAGCAGCCCTGCAGGACAAGCTGGACTTTGAACTTACCATTTAGCGAGTCGTAGACGTGACTCAGGGAGATAGAGATGAGGCAGACTCAAAAATTTTCAATAGAATAAATCTAAGTTTTGTTGAAACAAACTAAGTGGACGCTTCAATAGGACAAGCCATTATTACATGCTTTTGGCCGTGTTACATGCATCGACCTTATTGAAAACTGAACCTACTTTTACGATAGGGTAAAAGCTTCTTGGGAAGAGTTTGGTTCTCCCCCCATTTGACCTCTGTGGATCCGGTGGAGGACGGCCCCAGGTTCGAAATCTTGGAGCTCGTTAGGCCTCTCGATTCAAGTGTTGGCTCCTCGGGGTGGAAGATCGGCCCCGTCTTTTCAGACGAACTTGGCTAGGTGTCCCTACTGTATGAGTTCTTGTTCAATCTCCTCTTTGAGAGCCCGAAAGTCATCCGTGTCGTGGCCGTGGTCCCTATAAAGCAGCACAACTTATCATGTTCCTTTTCTTGCCAGGAGTATTCATTTTAGGGGGAGCGCAGAATAGCCCTTCCTTGTCCACCTCCATAAAAACTGTTGATATTTTAGCATTAAAAGGGGTGAACTTCTCAAAACGAGGAGCTGGGCGGCGTTGGTCATTGTCGTCCCTCTGGAATTTCTGGGACCCTTCTTCGCTCGTATTCTTCCTTTTGTTCCCGGAAGATGATTCCTCAAGAGTAGGGGAGTTGAGAGCCTCTTCTACTCGAATGTACTTCTCACTCCTAAGCAAGAGTTCTGAGAAGTCCCGATGAGGCTTCTTGGCAAGGGACGCCTTGAGGTCGGCGTTAGTGACGTTGTGCCCGAATACCGCGGAGGCTACTGATTGGTTGAGGGAGGCAATAGACCATGTTTCAGCGGTGAAGAGCCGAACGTAATCTTTTAGACGTTCACCCTTTCTTTGGCTGAGGGTCACCAAATATGCACTTGTTTTTTCGTCTCAGCGGCTACTCACAAAATGAGCAAGGAAGAGCCCTTCGAACTGATCGAATGAGAAGATGGAGGCCGGAGCGAGTCGAGAGTACCATTCTCTTGTAGGCCCCTTCAGCGTGGCAGGGAAGGTTTTGCAAAGGAGCGCATCCGAAACCTGGTTGATCATCATGAGAGTTTTAAAACTCTCGATGTGGTAGGTTGGGTCTGACTCCCGGTTGTATGACACAAAGTTAGGGGCTTGAAGTTTTTCGGGACCGGGGCTTCCATGATAGTCTGGGAGAACGGAGGCCTGCTCATGCGGAAATTCCTCGCCCATTGTTTCTCTTCGCTGTCAAGTCGGCCAAGGCCCCTCTCCATCTCGTGGAGACGGTGGTAGACTGAGTCTTCCCTTCGGTCATATCTTGCCTAGGCCAGAGACTCTTTCCCATGCGGAAGGGGACTAGGAGTATAGTGGTGTTGGCTTGGGGCAAGTTAAGGACTGGGCGCCCGTTGGTCGTGGTTGGGAGAGGCATTGAGGGCCAGCAGAATGGCTTCTTGAAAATCGTGGAACTTCTCCCTTTTGACTGGTTCCCCTCCAGCTTGGCGGTCTTTATGTGTGGCTCGGCTTACTGGAGTATGACTTCTCCACCTACGACGTGGAGGGGGCTCTCTTCGCCTCCTCGGGGGAGGGGATCTTCTGGTCCTCGGTCTGCTGGGGATCCGGACTCTCGAGACCTCTGGGTTCTCAGGTTGATGGACTCCCCAAAGGCTCGCCATCCATTAAAGCGAGTTCAGAGGTCGACCCCCAGTTGGCGGTTGACAATCACTTGACGGAGATCCTGCTCGGGAGGGCTTTGAGAAGCCATAAAGCCAACTGAAGGATTATGGACCATGACATGCTCATGAAGAGGATGTTGCTTTGGACGACTCCGACGAGAACCCCCCTGGGTAGCCCCTGAGACCTTGGAAGGGCATGTTGAGGAGGAGGCTGTTGAGAAAGAACATCTTGGACTGGAGGAGGAGGAGGAGGAGGAGGAAGAGGAGTGGCTCTTCGGATGGAGACCACTGCCTTCCCCTTCTCCCGTGGATGCATAGTTTGAAACTACTTCCGTTGATGAAGTAAGGTTGGATTGCTTTTTCGTTTTCCACAGACGGCGCCAATCTGTTGCTGCTGATTTCGGGTGTGGAAGCAAACAGATGAATTTGTGAGTTCTTTGTGGAAAACAATAAAGTAAACCTGTTGACCTTCACTAATGTGTTGACTTGTTTCTCGCTGCTGCCATGAACCTGCACAAAGTTGGACACACCGGGATAGATCCCGGTGATGAACTCTCCGACGCTCTTGTCAGTAACCAAAAAGATTAAGAAAGAGCTTTCGGTAGAAAAAGATTGATTACCCTGTTATGGTGGGGAGAGAGGGGTATTTATAGTTGCCTTAAGGACATGTTTCGAGATAAGGATAAATCTCTACGTCTCAGTATTTTTGGATAAGATCTAGAGTTTAAATCATTTCATAGAGATAACTATGAATTTGAATTACTCTTTATCCATCTGGGTTGGTTTGTAACGGGTTGCTACCCATACCCAGTAGGACAGATCCGTTTATGGGTTATTGGGCTTTGAAAAACGATCCAGTTCCCATTTCAGACCCGTTTGTAGGTAAAATTACCGTTTTACCCATAAGAGCTTTAAGATTCGTGCTCAATTTGAACTGTCCCGATTTAATCCTATTTTTAGCCATATCAGACAAGTTTGGGCTTAGTCAAGGATTAGCTCAACAGTGCACAGACCATGCAGTAACATGAATAAATTATAATCAACATTGATCGGGATGCTAATTGTTTTTGGATTTGTGCAGGTCATGGCTCGCAGAGGTTCCACTTTCCGTCCACAGGAAGGAACAACCTGGATTAGAGGCTGTTATGAATGTGTTGGAGCGATTGATCCACATGCAGTAGAATCACAGTGACCTTGTGATGGCCACATTGGAAGTTGCTCGGAACCCGACTCCCATTGTGCCTACGCAGGTAGCTATCCCTCCTCGTTCGGGTACAATTGCAAACTTCATGAGGTTGCACCCTGACAATTTTTTTGGCACTCAGACGCCGTTTGAGGCGAACAGTGGTTGATCAGGACAGAGCAGTTGTTGTTGGCAGCGAGAGTTGTTGATGTTGATCATGTGGATGTGGTGAGAATCCAGTTGGTGAACCTTGCCCACATATGGTGGAGGGCTGAATCTGAAAGGCTCGCATGGCCCGTTGCTTGGACCACGTTCACTGGGAGCTTCTTAGAGAAGTTCTTTCCCAGCATCACTCGGGTTGAGTTGGAGCAGCAGTTCCTTGCCCTGAAGCAGGGTGCCAGATCAGTGGACGAGTACGCGGTAGAATTTGCCAAACTTAGCCGCTTTGCAGCCGCTTTGGTGGCGAACGAAGAGGATAGGGCCCGAAGATTCCTATCAGGGCTTGAGCGAGATATTCAGATGCATCTCGTTTTCCTTTCGCCTTCGTACTTACGCTGAGGCTCTTGAGGCAGCCCAAGCTCAGGAGCAAGCTCGCAACAGGTTGGCTCCTCCCTAGCGGTCTGTTTAGCACCCTGCCGCTGCTGTTAGGCCTTCTGGTGGGCCAATTCGGAGGCCAGTCCCTGCCCATCCGGTCAGGACAGCTCCCTACTCTTCTGCTGTACTCATAGAGTTGGTTTTTGTGACTTTTGCCAACTTACTGGGCATGAGCGTAAGAAATGCAGGCATGCCAATCATTGTTGCTTTGGCAGTGGCGCAGCTGACCACTCAGTACGAGATTGCCCACAGCAAAGGATGGCTCTTCCAGCCTGAGATCCGGTTCAGCAGGTAGCACCAGCTCGTGGTCCGGTTCGGCCACCGCTTCCTCCTCAGCGCCAGATCATCGATTAGAGGACCGCGGCTCCCAGGAGAGGTCAGGCCTACAACCTGACAGCTGCAGATGGTGAGACGGCAGAAGTTGTTGTTGCAGGTATCTTTGCATTTCTTTGTTTTGTTATTTCCTTTGTTTCTTTCATTACTTTGCTCTGTTCATTCATATTATTTGCTCTGCATTGTTTTTTCCTCATTTCTTAATCGTCATTTCTTTTTCCTTGCTTTTTGACTCTATCTTAGGTGTTATCCTAGTTAGTTTTTTCCCTACTCATGCTCTCTTTGATTCCGGGGTGACCCATTCCTTCATCTCTTCCCGCTTTGTGTCTCGTCATCAGTTGGTGTGCAGCATCATGCCTGAGGCTTGAGCATTGTTATAGGTGGCGGTGTTGTCGTATGCTCTTGGGAATGCAAACAGAGTCCAGTGGTTATTGGTAGTGCGGATTTCAAGGTTGACCTGATTGTCATTGGGAATTCCGGATTCGAAGTCATTCTCGGTATGGATTGGTTGGGTGAGTCTCATGCCATCATTGACTGCCGTGCCAAGAAAGTTGTATTCTGAATCCCACGTTGCGCAGAGTTTGAGTTACATTCAGGGGGATGCCCCTAGGCCGAGCTAAGACTGCAGTTAATCAGGAGACTTGTGCGATGGAGTTGCACACAGACTGTGAGGCCACACATTTAGTAGTACGGAAATTTCTGGATGTGTTTCCAAAGGAGTTGTTGGGGCTACTCCCTGATAGGGATGTCAATTTGGTATCGAAGTTCAGCTGGTACGGCACCGATATCGAAGAGTCCCTACAGGATGTAACCAGTTGAGCTAGCAGAGCTGAAGGTGCAGATTTAGTGTTTGTTCGATTTGGGGTTCATCAGGCCCAGCGTTTCACCGTGGGGTGCTCCAGTTCTTTTTGTTAGCAAGGACGGTAGTCGTCGACTGTGCATCAATTATCGGGAACTGAACAGTGAACTATGAAGAATTGGTATCCGCTGCCTAGGATCGATGACTTGTTTGATCAGTTGGGCGGAGCATCTATCTTTTCGAAGTTGGATCTCCGCTCAGGATATCAACAGTTCAAGGTGAAAGAGACTGATGTGCAGAAGACCGCTTTGAGGACTAGGTATGGGCACTATGAGTTCCTAGTGATGCCTTTCGGAGTCACGAACGTGCCAGCTTTGTTCATGAGTCTGATGAACAGGGTCTTTTCCCCGTTCCTCGACAGATTTGTGGTGGTCTTCATCGATGATATTCTGGTGTATTCTCGAGACCAGAAGGAGCACGTTGAGCATCTAAGGTTGCTTCTACAGACTTAGAGGGAGAAGCAGCTCTATGAAAAACTCAGCAAGTGTGTTTTTTGGCTCGACCGAGTTACCTTCTTGGGGCACATTCTCTCGGACGATGGTATCTCAGTTGATCCGTCCAAGGTTGCAGCTGTGAGAGATTGTCCAGTGCCCAAGTCAGTTTTGGAGGTGAGAAGTTTCCTTTGTCTAGCTGGATATTATCGAAAATTTGTCCAAGACTTTTCGAAGATAATTAGGCCATTGACTAAGATAAAAGTGAAGGATCAGAAGTTCTGTTGGGATGAGGCTTGCAGAGAAGATTTTGTAGAGTTGAAGAACAGGTTGACGTAAGCGCCAATGTTGGCTATTCCGGATGGTTCAGGTGGATTTGTGGTTCACTGTGACGCTTTTGGCAAGGGTCTTGGTGCAGTTTTGATGTAGAAGGGCCAAGTGATTGCTTATGCATCGAGGCAGTTGAGGCCGCATGATAGGAACTACCCGACTCATGATTTGGAGTTAGCGGCAGTGATCTTCGCTTTGAAGCTGTGGAGACACTATTTACTTAGAGAACGAGTGGAGATCTTTATTGACCAAAAAAGTCTTAAATATGTCTTCACCCAAAAGGAATTGAACAAGAGTCAAAGGCATTGGTTGGAGCTTATGGCCGACTTTGACATCAGTTTACAATACCATCCTGGTAAAGTGAACTTGGTGCCAGATGCTTGGAGCAGGAGACCAGCAGCCATGTTCCTGACTCAGTAGAGAGATCTAGTTGAGCAGATGCAGAGGTTGGAGTTGGATGTGTTTTTGCCGAGTTTTGGTCGAAGTTGTAAGAAGCTTTATCTTCAGTCGTTTCTTGTCGAGCAGATTAAATATTCTTAAGCTGGTGATGAGCAGTTGCAAGGATTCACAGCAGAGGTTGAGGCCAATTTTAGAATGGATATGGTTATTCATCCAGATGGATCGCTTTATTTTGGGTCCAGGTTGTGTGTCCCGAAGGGTGAAGTTCGTCAAAGGTTGCTTGAGGAAGCCCACCAGTTGTCGTACTCTATTCATCCTGGAGGTACTAAGTTGTACCGGGACTTGAAGCTTCACTTCTGGTGGCATGGTATGAAGAAGGCTGTGGCTAAGTTTGTGTCTCAGTGTTTGATCTGTCAGCCGGTAAAGGCAAAGCATAAGAGAACTGCCGGACTTCTTCAATCACTTCCCATTTCGGATTGGAAGTGGGAGCACATCACTATGGATTTTGTGACCGCTTTGCTAAGAAGTCCCAAGGGTCACAACTCCATTTGGTTAATTGTGGATAGACTGACCAAGAGTGCTCACTCATTTCCTTTAGAGTCAGACAGTCTATTGAGAGCCTAGATGAGAAGTACATGCTAGAGATCGTTAGACTTCTTGGGGTTCCAGTCAATATTGTATCCGATAGGGATACAAGGTTCAGGTCTGAGTTTTGGAAGAGTCTTTAGAGTAGTTTGGGGAGTAAACTGAAGTACAGTACAACTTTTCACCCCAGACAAATGGACAGTCAGAGATGACAATCCAAACTCTATAGGACATGTTGAGGTCCTGTGTGTTGCAGTCTGGTGGATCATGAGAGGACCATTTGCATCTTGTAGAGTTCTCGTACAATTACAGCTTTCAGGTCAGTCTTAAAGCTGCACCGTTCGAGGCACTATATGGTCGGAAGTGAAAATCACCAGTGTGCTGGGATGACATTGGTGAAAGGAAGTTGTTGGGTCCATAGTTGATCGCCAGGACAGTTGATGCAGTGACTCAGATAAGGAAGCATCTTCAGGCAGCACAAGACAGGCAGCGGAGATGGGCAAATGTCCATAAGAGAGCCTTGGAGTTTGATGTTAGTGACAATATTTTCCTCAAGGTATCGCCATAGCGAGGTGTCATTCGGTTTGGTGGTGGGGGCAAGCTAAGCCCTCGGTTCATCGGACCGTTTGATATCGTGGAGCGAGTAGGCAAGGTGGCCTATCGTTTTGCATTGCCACCGGCTTTATCTAGAGTGCACGATGTTTTTCATGTCTCACAACTCAGGAGATATATCCGTAATGAGAGCTACATGATCGACTATTCAGAGTTATCCGTGCAGCCAGATTTGACTTGTGAGATTCCGCCAGTTGCTATTTTGGATCGGTGGGAGAAAGTGCTAAAGAACAGGGTCATCAGGTTGGTTCGGGTTTCTTGGAATCCTCACTCGCCGGGTGAGTCAACTTGGGAGCTGGAGGAGGATTTCCAGCGGAGGTTTCCTCATTTGTTTGTGTAGTTGTGTTGTTTTGTTTTTGTTGTTGTTGTTCATTCTTTTCGGAGTTACCCTATGTACCTTTCGTTGAATTTCGAGGATGAAATTCTTTTTGTTAGGTGGGTAGGATTTGTAACTCCTGTATCCCATTTTCTGTATTTTGTAATGTATTTCTTTTCTTCCAGTGTATCCCATCTATTTGTACTCTTTCTCTTTCCTGAACCGCGTATTTGTTCTTCTTTTCCTATATATTTTCATCTATTGTTTGTCAGCTGTGATTTGACCTTTTGTGATTCATTTTTCTGCCAATTATTCTGTCTCTGAATGATTTATTGTTTTTGATCTATTGCATTTCATGGTCTAATTACTTATTTATTTGATTTTGCCTTATTGGATCTGGTTTCTACCCAGTTTACCCTATTTGAACTCTTCTATCTGTCCTATTGGATCCTAACCCGCTACCCAATACCCTTTTCTTTGACCCAGTCTTCCTCAGATATTTCTTCATGCTCTCTTTCTGCTAACAAGCAGATCACGTCTCCCCCATCTTCTCTTGATTCTCCAAATCCCTACCTGCCAAAATCTCTTATTATAATCCCTAACAAAATTTCTTACTCCTATCTCTCATTGCTATCTCATAATCCCTAACCCTAATTCACTATCTCCCCCATCTCTCATCTCTCTCCCCCTACCCTGCCCCGACCTGCTCCCGATTCCCCCATCTCGACTGTTGGCCTATCCTGATCCCGATGCCGCGACCCCCTCGTCGCCCTGCCTGCACGACGGCAACCACCACAACATCCCCCTCCTCCTTCCCTTCTCCTCCTGAAGCCACAGCAGCGACAGTAGCCAGAGCGACAGCACCTTCCCCTCTTGTTGTCTCGTCATCGCGCCGCCCGATGCCCTACCGCCGTCGTCCTCTCCTCGCCGTGCACACCATTCCCCGGATGCCCCTCTGCCTTGTTAGTTGTGTGTGCGATTGATCGTTCAAGCTTTTTGGGTTCGAGTTCTTTGTATTCGTGATCATCTTGTTCGAGTTCTGTTCGTGCTATTGTGTTCGTAGCCGGGAATCTATTCCCGTTATTCTCATCTTCTCTCGTCAGATTCGTCGACTATCTAAGGCAAGTAACTTGTATTATTTTTATTGCTTATACAAGTACCAAATTCCGCCTGTAGTATCGCTTTTGTTCTAGATTCATTCTCATGAAAAACTCTTGTAGATCTTGACCTTATTTGATGATCCATCAATTGTTTTGATCCGTCATCATATTTATTACACACACGACGTGAAATAAATTTAGACCTAACTAAATTCTTGATGCATGTATGTATGTTGCTTCGTGATTCCATGATATTTTGTACACTCATTGCATGCTTGATGTGTTAGTTGTAGTATCTTATGGTAGACTTGTTTAAGACCCATACCATGTGGTAGACTTGTGAACAAACTACTATATTTCCCAAACTGCATGATGTTCAGTAAAGAACCATATTTTCAACCGGATCTTAATAGTTGTTGATTAAATCTTTGTGAAGACAAAATGTAGCCTACTTTATCTATTTTATAACCCTTTTGAGGGATTTGGATTTCGAGTCATACCTTGTAATCCATCGCTGTTTTAGTACTGCTGTATCTAAGGTTTCAGATTCACAAACTTTCTGTATCTTGCTGTTTTCCGAATTTTCTTGACTATGATATTTGTGTTGGAATATTATGAAATTTTATTTTCTGATACTAGACATACTAGGGAATACCCTAGATTTTTCTTAGATTTAATCAGTAAATTTTTATGCCATTTTCCTGCTTATGAGTACAACCTTGTGATTTCTAGCTGAACATGATTTCTGTATATAATTCTGTTTGAGCCCTGTTTCTATGGTTATTGTATGACTTATATATATGTGCTGAATTTGGCCGAGAGTCTAGTTTCTAGATTTTTTGACCGATCGAGATTTGCATGTGTGTGGCAACGAGAATCCCAGATTTGGTACAACAGTGTCTTGCTGTCCAGAACTGAAAGTTTCGTTGTCCTAGCCTTTGATGAGTCGTTTTGTCACCCGTTCGTGTCCTTTATCCAACTTGAACTTGTCCCTTGTTATCTTACCATGTTTTCTTGCCTTTTTGTGCATTTTCATGCTAGCTTCAATAATAATAACAAGAAATCTAGTCGGGGTTAAAGGGAAAGATCTAGTAGTGGAAAATGCAGAAATGTGTACTCGGAAGGGGATCTGTAGATCCTACTTGATACTTGATACTTGGTGCTTGACACTTGATACATGATACTTGACACGTGATTACTTGATACTTGCTAGCTGAGTACACTGCCCTCTATGATCCACTCTGAAATCTAAAACACAACCTTGTGGTAAAAGTGGGGGATGCATGAAGTGCTACCTAGATAGGATTGGATACAAGACTTAAGAAAAACATGATCACTTGCACATTCCTGATACTTGTACATGCTATTTGAAACTTGTTACTTGTTACTTGCTTACATGTTACTTGATACTTGTTACATGCCACTTGCAACTTGTTATCTCATCATGCTACTTGATTCCATTTCTTGATTAAGAGTTAGTTATTCTACTTTGCTGTCACATCCCTTCCATGTTACTTCAGTACTTGTTTCTTATTGCCACTCTGTATATTCTTTATCTATTTTAGTACTTGTTGTCTGCACTACAAGTGGCCCGTAACTTGCATTGACAGGCGTTTTGTTTCTCTTTCCTCTTTCTGCAATTTGTAACTTGCAGACTTTGGTGACCAGTTGCCCGAGGGAGTAGGTGACCAAACATTCTTGTTGGCTGGAGTTCTTGCTACAATTTGTTTCTTCCTGTTTTTGAATAAATGTAATTGCTACATGGATTATCTTGTATTGAACATTTTATCCCAGATTTGTGTTTTGTTCTAAACTTGGTTATTTGAAGATTAAGTATTCTTGTGTTCAATAATCCTGTTGGTTATATTAATTCATTTATTCATGTGTGGTTGATTATTTCTTTTGTATATCTCTTGTTTATCCCTGTACATGTTGTAAAGATCCTTACAGCTTATGAATGGTGAAAGCCATTCGCTAGCCTTGTGTCGTGTATCCGTATTCCGTATTCCTTTTTGGGAAGTGGGGCGTGACAGCTGCGCCCCCGCCTCCCTCTCCAATTTTTGCCGCCCTCCATTCTCGCACTGCCACCTCCCATTGCCGCGCTGCCATTCCCTACAGATATTTTATATTTTTTATAAATTATTTGTTCAAATATTTTGTTTTTTTATTCTTAAATAAAATCAAAAGCTTAAATTGAGAATAAAAGTATCTTACAATTGATATATTATGTCGAACAACTTCTAGCTTAAAAGTAGCTTTGAAGATTAAAAAAAATAGACTTTCCAAATAGATTCAGCTTTTAGTTTCGAAGCTCTACTTTTTGGCTTCTCCTTCTGAAGTAGCTTTAAAGCCCAAAAAAAGCTAGGTCAAACGCAACCATAACAGTCGAAGTGTTTTTTCCAGTTTTTTTATATTTCATTACACATGGTATAAGTATGATCCCTATTATAATTGTCACGCCCAGCTTCCCAAAAGGAATACGGAATATGAGTACGTGACAAAGCCCATCAAATGATTTTCATCATTTATAAGCTGTAGGATCGACTCAGCATCATAACAAGCAATATAACAAAACATACTCAACCACGGATGCATGAATAATTTATTAACCAACATGAATCATTTGAAGCAATATAAATATCCCAAATAAAATCAAGATCTCTATCAAAGTAAAACTTCGGGACTACAAGCCCGTTACAAGTTTTAAGTAGCAACAAGAATTAAATAAACTCAAATACAAAATAACTAAAGCAAGTTTTCTCATGCGATGCCTAAAACATTAGCTCACCAACTCCAGCAGGCAATTGATCTCCAAAACATGTATACATATATCATTTAGAAGAAAAATAAAGAAACAAAGACAGATGCGCGTTAGTGCAAATTACGGGCCGCAAGTAGTACAAGCAAGGAGTATGAAAACAAGTGCAAGAAAATATGAAACAAGATTTTGAATCAAGAGTATACAACATGATTTGATAAGGATACAACAAGTAGTGATGTTCAAAAGACTAGCTAGCAAGTGAAACAAATCAAGTAACAGGATCAGGTAACAAATACAAGTGGCAGGAATATGTAACAAGTGAGCATGTAGTCTGTAACAAGTATCTAGTAACAAGTAACAAGTATCAAGTAGCAAGTATCAAGTAGCATGCGAGGCAGGTGTCAAGTGTGTACAAGTATCAAGTAGCAAGTATTAAGTTTATTGTTTAATTCTATCTAGGTAGCACTTCATGCATCCCATTATTTATCACATGGTTGCTACTTACAAACAAGTTACGTTTAGGCCTAGTGGTAGATTTTATAAGGCGGTGTACTTAGGCATCAAGTATCAAGCAAGCATGTTCATGAATCGGGCAATCATATAACTAGTTCATGAGTCAAGTAATAACATGAACAGTCATGAATCAAATAATAATATACTAGTTCATGAATCAAGTGTTAATATAACCAGTCCATGAATCAAATAATCATACAACTAGTTCATGAAAGAAGTGGAAAGACGGGCCCCCTTCTGAGTACACTTACCTATATTGTCCACTACTATGATCTTTTCCTTAAACCCCGACTTGCTATTTATTATTGTGATCAAACAGGCAAGAAAGTGTTTAAAACAGGGCAAGTAAACATGATCAAGAACAGGGAACAAGTTTAAGCTAGGTAGGCAGCATATTCGAGGGTCAAAACAAATTAAAATTATCAAAAACGACGAGAATTCCAATTGTGGACAACATGACGTTGCTGCACCAAAACTGATATTCCCGTTGCTACAAAAATGAAAATCTGGATCCGTTAGAAAATCTAGAAATTAGACTCTCTGTCGGTTCTAGCGCATATAAACAAGATACATAAAAGTTGTAGCAACTGGTGTCAAAATAGCAAACTACACAGAATTCATGTTCTGCCAGAATTTGTAAAACTATGTTTAGAAACATGAAACAGGTCTGAAACTTGATCAATTAATTTCTGAAAAATTAGGTAAGGTCCTCTAGTGTGTCTAGTCTCATCATGCAAAATTTTAAGTCATTATCTTATTGTTAGCATAGTTAATTTAATTTGAAAAACAGGGTGACACAATAAATTTATGAATCTGGAAATTCAGACCCAACAGTACTAAAACAGTGATAATTCACAAACCATAACTTGAAATTCAATTCCAAAAAAAGGTTAGAAAGCTAGAAATCTGGGGCTACATTTCATGTTTAGAACTCAAGTCCAGATTATGATGTAATCAGGGTCGAAACAGCAAGTAAAAACAGGAACGACAACATAAGAGGGTTCTTTATATGAAAAGCATCATGATTGATAATTATTATGAGTCTAAATTAATGTGTGATGCAAATTAGGGGCTCACAAGTATTCAATCAATGCCCATGGCTATTCTCAACTCAATAGAAAGCAAAATCAACAAATGCATCATACAAACATACATCTACAAGTCAAGGTGATTCTTAATTTCATGTGTTCAAATAATTAGATAATAAATAGATCTAACTAGTTGTGAAACGAGTGTATCAACGAAATGTTGTGACCCTTATGATTATGGAATTGTTAAAGACGACAATGAGTAGAAATAATATCATCAAGGATAAACAAAGGACAAGTCGCAACTACAATTTACTTGCGGTATTTTTCAAATAAAAGCTTGTACTAAAACAACGAGTTGTACAAGAAGATACTTGCCTTGATTGGATGATGACGTTGATCGATGATCGAGATCGGATAGATGGGATCAGCGCGGATCTTGCCATATCAAGGAATGACCACTGAGATTCAATGATCAAGATAAGATCAAGGAGATCGACGACTCAGATCTGATATGTTCCTGATGATCAAGATGATCAGGCGCAGATCAGATGGTCCACATCCAAGGTTGATGGTGATCGTGATCTGATTGGACGGTCCAGAAATGCTGCACCCTGATGGTGATGGTCTGATGGTGTTCCGAATCGCGAGAAAGATCAGATGGCCAGGATTGCTCTGATCTCCTGATGGAGATGATCGCAAGGAGATTGAATGGTCAAGATTCAAAGCTCAATCTCTCTCCCGATCAAAGAGCTGCAATGGCGGGACGGCTTCGACTGGCGACTTTGGCGGCGTTGCAGCGGCTACGTTGAGGGTCTCGACTGGGGAGCAGTCGATGGAGGGTGGCGACAGTGATGGGTTTGGTCGGAGCGCTCTGTTTTTGGAAGAAAAATAAAGGAGTGATGGCAATGGCAGAGCTCAGGGATTCGACAATGGTGAGGTGAAGGAGGGGAAGCAGTGGTGAGGGATGATGACGAGGATGATGCATAGGGTGACGGGTAATGGTTTCGGTGGTCGACGAAGTGATGGGTTCGGGAGCGAAGATGATAAGGTTGATGGGTTAGCGATGAAGGTGCGGAGATGAGGATGATGAGGATGGTGGGGAGACGATGACGAGGTGGTGGAGATGATGATGGTTCGAGGGGGGTAATGGGTTACGACACTCAGAAACGAAGAAGGAGATTAGGAGGAAGGCGGCTTGTAACCCCCATTCCCACTAATAAGTATTTTCCGTGTATAGAAGATTTTTATTAATTCATTGTGTGCTAAATTCATTTCGAATCTTGTACTAAAGTATTTTCTAATAAATTTTTTTATTCATTTCGAATAACGGGGTATTTTAACCTTACTTTCTATTTTTTATTGATCGACTATTTTTATTTAAGCCAAATCAAATGTATTATTGCTATGTGGGTTATTTTAATAAATTTATATTTTGTTATATAACTAGGTTTACCCATTGATACGTGCCTACGACACATCTTCGAAACAGTGCACCTTGTTTGATTATATAAAATAGTTTTGGAGGTCCAGCAAATTAATTGAAGTAGCAAATATATTATATGAGAAACTTTTGGGGGTCCAGCAAAAAACATATTATATGATTTTTTTGATTTTTTTTTTGAATTATTTTTAAAGTTTGTAAATTTTTAATTTTTTTAGTTTTTTGATTTTTTTAATTTTTTAAAATTTTATTTTCTTAATTTTTATTTTTTGAATAAAAGAGGGAGGGAGAGAGAGAAAAAAAATGATTAAATAAATATAGGAGTTGTTCTGGGTGGGGGATTTGTATTTGAGTTTTGGGGGGAAATTTTTGGGGGGGAAATATGTTTTTTGAGGTTAGATCTGGGCCTTTGATTTTTGGAGGGATTGAAGGAGAGACACTTGATAGCTTTCTTTGTGTTTTATTATATAGATTCTTCTTCTTATTATTATTATTATAATTGTTATTGTTATTGTTAACCTTGTGATTATTATTATTATTGTTATTATTGTTGTTATTATTATTGTTATTCTCATTGTTATTAGTATTATTATTTTGTTATTATATTGTTATTATTATTATTATTATTATTATTATTATTGCTACTACTTGTGATTGTTTATTAAAAATCTATTTCTATTTATTAATTGTATTTGTAGTTATTTCAAATTATTTATATATTGTAATACAAATTATATTTCGTTATATGATCCTATTTTTATTTGGTTATTCTTTCCCTTTTCTTATTGGATCTAAAACCCTTTATTGATTTATTATCCAAACCCACTACCCAAACCCAATATCTCAACTAAACCCTATAAATACCCTAACCCTATAACCTACCTAACCCTGGCCGCCCATACTGTGCAGGCCTACCCTCCCACTACTGTTCATCCTGTTCCTTTCCTACTCATCGCCTTCCTTCTGCTCATCACACCCCCGTTTTCTTCTTCCTGGGGTTGTGCCAGACCAGCCCCTAATCACCCCAGCAACTCCTGCTCGACTTCAACGTCGACAACCATCCCCTCGCCCATCGTCCTCGTCTTCCTCCCATTTGCCTGCACTCCCTCACTACGACTGTACTCCCTGCCGCTGTCGCAACACGACCACCCATCGCCACCCTATGCCACTTTCCTCTTCCTCTCCCTCCGCCACCGTAGGCGAACCTCATCAGCCCATCATCGATCCTCGCCGCTTCAAACCCATCGACCTTTTCCTCCCCCTCTGCTTTTGAACACATCAAGTCGCCGCAAGTACACTCCTCGACTTCTCCTCTTCCTCCCACCTGCTGCACTGTCCACCCACCTCCGGCGACCTCCTGTCGTCAACACCCCCCCAGTCGAGTGCCGCCACACCTCAGTGACTCCATACCCCGATGCTCTATTCCTACCTCTGTTTCCCGCCCAAAACAGAGCCTCTGTCGCTGTTTGGTGTTGAGTGTCGTTATTTGGTGTTGAGTTGGGGAGGATCCAGTGTGTGTGTGTGTGTTTGCTATTGAGTTGTGAAGAGATTGGCTGTGTATTTGCTGTTTGGTGGATTGCTTCAGACTGTGTGTGTGTTTGCACGGGTTTGCACATGCTTCCATGCTTCCGTGTTTCATGGTTCGTTGCCGAGATTCTCATCCCTTTATTCTTGGTATTCAATTTCATCGTCCAAAAGGCAACTCATTGTCCTCTTGAATTGTATATCGTATCAAATTCAAGTTTTATTGAAATTCTTGCAAGTAGATCCTATTCGTTATCGTATCACTGTATTGGTTATCTTCGTTGGGTCTACTGAGGATTTACATGAGCTAACCCCAATATTCTTGACATCGTACCACTTTTGACTCTAAAGATTGAATCTTTCATGCATTCAGATAGTATCGATGATAGGGTTAATCATATAATCATAACACAATTAATTATTGTAGAGATAATTGCTAGGTTGTATGTTTGATTGATTGATGCTGGATCACGTATGTGTGTGTTTTTAATCGTATTTATCATGCTATTACACCTTTCATGTCGAGTGCATAATTTATTAACCAAAGAACCGACATCCATCATGTCTAATTAAGTTTATTTCATGAAAATTATCCAAAAACCTGTATGTTGCTTGCTGGATGTATGTTGAATGCTATTTTCGACCCAGTAAACGTTCTTAAAATGAATAATTTTCTGAATACGAATTTTAGCCTTATCTTTCTAGTTTCCAGAACATCTTGAATTTTTGAATTCCGAGTTGTGTAGCAAAACTTATGCCCATTTTACTACAGCTGTGTTTTAATTCCAGATTCTCAGATTCTTGTATGTTTCATGTTTAAACAGTGAAAAGGCTAATCAAATAACAAAATTTTTCTTTGATAATTTTCATGATGGTTAGTTATCATGTTTAGGAGTCCAGAAAATATTTTTAATGAATTTATTATTGAGTTTTTTCTGTTTCTAAAATTTTAACAACATGATGTCGAAATTCTGCCTGAACATGAAATCTGTAAAGAACAATGTGTTTGACCTAGTTACTATTGTCGGTTTTTGAACTTTAAATATGCGTTGGAACCGTGTGGAAGTCTAGTTTCTAGGACTTCTGATGGATTTAGTTTTTGATTTCTCTAACAGTGAGAAATTACATTTTTGTACAGACTACTCTTGTTGTCCAGAATTTTATATTCCAGATTTAATTGCTAAATTATTCCTATATCGTATTATTGCATGAATCAAAGTATGTATGTTGCATTGCATGATCCTAGTGTCTTATTGTCATCATTCTAATTGTCCTATCTAAGTTATCGTCCTATTGTTCCCCCATTGTTACTATTCCACATCTATTGTCTTATATTTGCATATTGTATATATTGTGCATTAATAAAATTGTTAATCAAGCCGGGGTTTAAGGGTTGGCCTATGTAGTGGACAATATAGAGAGTGTACTCGGAAGGGAGCTCGTGGTTTCCCTACAATTACTGAATGACTGAATGACTGAATAACTGGATAACTGCATATTGTTCCATGGATAGTGATACTGAATAACTGAATGAATGAATAACTGAATACTGAAAAGAATCGTTTACATTCTTCCCTGGTACATGAGCTATAAAATCCACTACTAAGTCTAAACGTAACTTATTTGTATGTAGCAACCATGTGGTAAATAAATGGGACGCATGAAGTGCTACATTAGTTAGGATTAAAATGATTAATAAACTTAAGAATTGACATGACATCGACACTCCATATTGTTCATTATTTCTCCTATTGATATCGAATATTGCCAAAGTGTTATTGATATTGATCATTGAATATTGTTATGGAATAGTGAATCATTGTTTACAACTATTGCATCGTTTATCATGATATAGATTATTGATTATTGATTATTGATTATTGATTATTGTCCCATGTTATTGATTCCTATTGATCCATTGAATTCATTGTTATACCGTTATTCCATTTTTTTTTGTTTTCTCTACTTGTTGTTCATGACTTGCTCTAAGGACAATTTTTCTTCTCTTTTAGATGTCGCGCCCCACTTCCCAAAAGAGAATACGGAGTACGGATACGTGACTAAGTCCAGCGAATAATTTTCATCATCCATAAGCTGTCAGGATCTTTACAATATTTCACAGGAATAACAGAGTAATAAACAAGGAGAAATTAACCACGCATGCATGAATGAATCAATATACCAACATAATTTAATTGAAACAAAATTTAATAATCTCAAATAAATCAAATTTGGACAAGTTATAAATTCTGTGTCAAACTGCCTAATACAAAATTCATGTAGCAAATACATTTAATCAAGAATAGCAGAAAAATAAATATAGCAATAACTTCAACAACTAGAATCTCTGATCACCTACTCCATCGGCAGCTGATCACCAAAGTCTGCAAGTTAACAAATTGTAAGAAGATGAGAAAGAAAACAAAACGCCCGTTAATGCAAGTTATGGGCTGCTTGTAGTGCTGGCATAAGTACAGAAAAAGATAAACAGATATAGAATAATAGCGAAAACAAACATAGCATGGAATGAATGAAAGAGCAAAACAGAATGACTAACATGAATAGAAAACAGAATCAAATATCATGATGAGGTAACAGAGTACAGGTAACATGTGTCAAGTGTCAAATGGTACGCAAACAGATATACAAATAACATGTGTCAAATAACAGATAAACAGGAATATACAGGTGATCATGTTATTACAGGTCTTGTATTTATTTCTATCTATGTAGCATTTCATGGGTCCCATCTATTACGACATGGTTGCTACATTCATACAAGTTTGCGTTTAGATTTCGTAGTGGACTGTATAGGGCCGTGTACTCAGGTATCAGATAAACAGATACAAATACAGATAGAACCTAGAGGTCCTCTTCTGAGTACACCTTCCTATAGGAAAGTGTGCAGCCCAGTAATCAGATAAAAAGAATCGTGTATCATGTAGTCATGAACACGTAACAGATAATAGATAACAGATAATAGGTGGAAAACACGGGCTCCCTTCCAAGTACACATTTCTATATTTTCCACTACTAGATCTTTCCCTTAACCTGGCTTGATTATTTGTTATTATTGTCAAAGTCATATATGTGCGCAACACAGGGAAAGAATAACATGGCATAAACAACAGATTCAGGTTGGATCATAAACATGTACAGGTAAAAGACAGCTCATAAAAGATTAGGACAACAAAAATTCTAATTCAGGACAGTATGAAAATACTGCACCAAATCTGGGATTTCTGTTGCCACCAATATGCAAATCTGGATCCGTCAGAATATCTGGAAAATAGACTCTCGGCCGAATCCAGCAAATATATATAAGTCATATGGTATTTTACAAAAACAGGACTCAAAACAGAATTGTATCCAAGAAACATATTCAGCCAGAAATCAGAAGTTTGTATTCATAATCAGGAAAATGGCATTAAAACTTACTGATTAAATCCATGAAAAATCTGGGGTATTCCTTAATATGTTTAGTATCATCAAGTAAATTTTCATAATTTTCCAACATAGATAATATAGTCAAATAAAATCAGAAAACAGTAAGATATAGCAAGTTTGTAAATCTAAAATCATAAACATAGCAGTAATAAAACAACAATAGATTACAAAGTATAAATCGAAATCTAGATCCGCCAAACGAGTGATAAAATCGATATAGTAGGATACAATTCATATTCACAAAATTTTTGTAAGCAGCAAATAGAATCAGGTTGAAATTAAGGTTCTTTAGTGGACAGCATGAAAATTCTGCAAAGTATAGTACTTGTTTGCAAGTATAGAATAGTATGTTGATTTGTTGTTAAGAGAAAAATCTGTATTTTTTTCGATCAGTTTTGATTGGTATTTTAGACCATATTAAGGTCAGTATCTTAATTTCAATATTAAACATGATTTTTAGAGAAATCTGTCTTCTTTCCAAACTCTCTGACCTTGATCGATTTCGTTTTCGTATGTGTGAGATATAATTGTTTCACTACAGAGGTTTATTTCATTTCCAGATTTCGTTTCTTGATGATTTCGATGACTAAACTATTTTGATACTAGTGTTAAACATATTATTTTGATCTGAAATTTTGCATAGTATTTCTATGCCTATTTAGGGATTACCCAGAATTTTGGTTGATTTTACTGATGAGTTTTATATGCATTTCGTGCTTGTTTATAAAAACTATACTTGTTGAATTTTGCTCGTTGTTTTTTAGATTTGTATTTTCACCATAATTTCTTTTCCTTTATGAAAAATAGTTATGAAATATGAAACTTATCTTATTCTATCTATTTTCTTATCCCTTTGGAGGATTTGGGTTTCGTTTCACGGTTTGCGAGATATTACAATTTTTGTACAGTAGTGTTGGGAATTCTAGATTTGCAAAACTATCGTTTCTTGATGTTTCCTGACTTTTGTTAGTTAAACTAATCTTACTAGAAAATTATGAAACTTAATATTCTGATACTAGTCATATAGGGAAATACCCCAGATTTTTTCTGGATATATTTGAGATGATTTGATGCTGTTTTTCTGACTTTGAATTCGGTTTACTAATTTTTGGCTGAACCTATTTTCTGGATTCAAATCGGTTTTGAGCTATGTTTTTGTGAAATACTATATGACTTATTTATATTCGCTGGATTCGGTTGGGAGTCTATTTTCTCGAACTTTCGACGGATTCAGATTTGCATGTTTGTAACAACGGAAATTTCAGTTTTACTGCAGTATGGTCGTTCTGTCCTAAACTAGAAATTTGGTTATTTTATCTTTTAATGAGTTATCTTGCACCCGTACATGTTTATCTTGCAACTTGAACTTGTCACATGATCATGCAATGTTATTCTTGAGATGTTTTGTACACATACATGCTTATTTGACATTAATAATAAATAACCAAGTCGGAATTTAAGGGAAAGATCTAATAGTGGATAATTCAGAAACGTGTACTCAAAAGGGGATCCACTAATCCTACGTGATGACTTAAGACATGATACTTGACACGTGATTACTTGACACTTGCACGCAAGACACGTACTTGCCTTTTGCACAACTTGACACGTGATTACATGATACATGATACATGATACTTAAAGCTTGGAGCTCGATACTTGATACTTGTCCCTGAGTACACTATCCTCTATGGTCCACTATGAAATCTAAAGCGAAACTGTTTGATGTAGTAACCATGTAGTATGGGATGCATGAAGTACTACCTAGATACTAATTACGACAAGACTTGATACATGATACCTGAACATGATACTTGAACATGATACATGCTTACTTGATACTTTACTACATAATACAAGATACTTAATACTTGACACTTGATACATATTTACATGATACTTGATACTTGTTACTTGTTTACATGATACTTGTTTCACTGGACACTTGATACATGCTACTTGTACTTGTTCTCCTTACCATGCATGTTGTTATGCATTCTCATCATGCTTATTCCATGTTATTAGTTAGTTTTTCTATGTACTTGTATCCAGCATTACAAGCGGCCCGTAACTTGTATTGACGGGAGTTTGTTTTCTTTTTTCTATCCCTGCAATTATTAAATTGGAGATTTTGGAGAACAAGTTCCAGATTGTATTGGTGAAATGAAGTATTAGTGCTAGATTTTGCTATTATTATTTCTTTTTTCTTGTTTTGAACAATTGTATTTTGATACTTGAATTTATTTGTATATGGACAATGTGACCCCGGATATTGACTTATTCAGATCATGATTATTTAAGATTAATTCATTTTGGTTTCAAGTATTCTTGTTGGTATTTTGGTTCATATGTGCATATTGGTTGATTCTTTTGTTTCCGACTCTGATTATTCTTGTCGAATGTTGTAAAGATTCTTGAACAGCTTATGGATGATGAAAATCATTCGCTGGACTTAGTCACGTATCCATATTCCGTATTCTCTTTTGGGAAGCAGGGCGTGACAAGGTTTTTAGTGGTATTAGATCCCAGGTTTGGTTAATGTATTAGTTTGACTGATATATTAGACAAGCTTGGCTCGAACTGGGATCTGATCAACATTTCACCAACCATAAATAAATTATTATCAACCTTGATCTGGATGCTAATTGTTTTTGGCTTTGTGCAGACTATGGCTCGTAGAGGTTCTTCTTCTTCTCATCCCCAAGACGAGCAGTCTGGGCTTGATGCTGTCACCACTATGCTTGAATGCCTGATTAACATGCAGCAAAACCACAGTGACTTGGTGATGCTACTTTGGAGGCTGCTCGGGTTCCTCCTGTAACACCCTGAATTCCAAAACAAGCTGAATTCGAGTTCCATAGGATCTTTACACTTTATTTCGTACAATTTTACAAGGAATTTAAAACTTTTATTTCAACAATAATTACATCAGAGTCTTTTACATCAATAAGCAGCGGAATTAACAAAATACAACAATAACAATTGTACAACTATAACAACTTAACATTTGAATAATCATCAACAACCATTTCATCTTTATATCTTCTTGTAAACTCTAAGTCCTGCATATAAAACTGTGGGCACGTCAGTTGCTTACAACTGACGAAATATTATACACGGTCATCCTCTCTATATCGGAAACAGTATAACGATTCTTAAATAGCAAACCACAAACTTGTTCACAAACAAAACTAAAGGGACTATCCTAATGATTTCGTGTTGTGTTGTGCACTTAGTCGTTAATGCAGTTGTTATGTTATATGACACTAATGCGCACTTGTTCGAATTCTATGCATCCCATACTACATAGCTCCGAGGGCAAGCCCTTAATTGTACTTCATGTTATAGGGTTCAATCCCTCGACATGACTTAAACTACTACGGTAACTACGGTAAGTATCCCAGATGTTCTATGATCTGCGAGTCCATGTCCAGGCAGTCTGGAGGGGAATCCCATGCACTGACATGACGCATCAAATAGGCAGACTATGGACAATTCGACCTTCGCCATGGAACGATGGCACCACCCGTAGTCACCAAACACCCCACAAGCGTCGCCACCGGAACGATAATTCCGGAGTAGTGCTCACGACATGTCATGACGCATCAAGCAGGCAATCTGTGAATCACTCTTACACCGCCAATCCGATGGCCCTCATACTCGTATTTTTCTCACACTTTCGTCACATCTTCACTATGTATCTAATCCTTACGATGTTTGTTTTAAAAGAAAATCATCACAACCTAGAGCTAGCTTACCCTACTGGACTTAAATCAGAACAAAAGAGACAGTTAGCCTACCTGGCTACTTCTCAAGAGATGCTCAACCCTCAACGGTTAGCTCTCAAAATCATAAACAAAACTGCCAATCACTAAGGTCTCGCATAGCCTCTAGATTCCAACAACTATCTCTTTCTAGAGATCAACGATGTTTCATAATCAATCTCAAATCATTTCATTCCTTTATTCAAAAAATATTTCTCAAAGCATTTCTTTTATAAACACATAACACGACATAAGTCAATTTAACCTCATAGCCAATTTGATCATTCATACCCTTGTGTGCATTTCAAATAATTTCAATCAAATATTAATAATCATAAAATCTCATATTTAATCTTACTCAACTTTCGCACGTCAAAAAAATCAATTTCGAACTCAAGAAAATCCATCAGCCAAGGCAGGGGAAGTCGACTGGTAAAAACGGCCAGTCGGCTGTTCTATGAGACCTCCAAACTCAAGAACCAAAATGCCAGTTCAGTCGAATTGGACAAGTGCCCAGTCGACCGTCCTGCGAAACTTTTGAAACGCAAAAACAACACAGTCAGTTCAGTCGACTGTTGACAAAGAATCAGTCGACTGTTTTGCGAAACTTTGAAAGCTCAACCAACTCAGTCATTTCAATTGACTGTTTGACAAAGAATCAGTCGACTGTTGATTGCACCAGGTTGCAGTTTAAAGTGAATCCTGAATATATTTTCGACCTTTCAATTGATTTGTGTTTCTATAAAAATATAAACCATCTTTCGGAATGTATTCTTTTGAAAAACAATATCGTACATGTTCTCAAATTCACAAGTTTTTCATTTTTGCAATATAATAAAATCCTTCTTCAAAATCCATAAAACACATACAATCAATTTTCTAAATAGAATGTTGTCTTTTATCAAAAATTACTTTATAAAAATTCTTATACTCATAAAATAAATATTTTTTGAGGTTAGAACCGCACTTCTTTGCCACATTAACATCAAACAATTCTTTTCTATACATTTGCATTATTTCAATTATTATTTTAATCATACATCATACAATCACAATTACCAAATGGCACATATTTTTGCATGCAAATATTCTAACAATCATCATAACAAACTTTGGACAATAAATTTAGCAATTCATATCTATCCCATTAATTAAAATTTAGCAATCAATCTCTACAACAACTAGCATGTAATTTTCATCATACCAATTAAAATTCAACGAATAAAATTATGTATTATCTACCATGCAATTTCTACTTCTATATTAGAAAGAATTTAAGAAACACCCACCTAAAGTTGAAGAATTTGTACTCAAATGAACTCCTAGAATTAGGAGCTCCTAAAGAAACTCCGATTGCAACACCTCGAAATCCGCACACCAAAGCAAGCCCAAGCTCCATTCCCATTTCGGCAATGCACAGTAAGCCTCCTTCCAATCCATTTTGGCAACATCAAAAGCAACTCCCATTTGCTTTCAAATGCATATACTATGTATGTATATATTTACATTAGTATATGTATATAGGCATGTGGAATAGGTGATTAGGTGGAGTAGGAGAGTGGATTTGCTTGGTTTCAGAAAGAGACAAAGAGAAAGAAGAAGAAGCAATGTGAAAAGATGATGGGATTGCATACATATGCATATATGTGGATATATGTAACAGCATCCAAATGTATGGTGGATAAAAGGGCCATTGGAAACTTGCTAGCTTGGTTTGGGATTTCGGGAATACACAGTGGGAAGAAGAGAAAAAGGGATGATGAGAGTGGTGTAGGGATAGGGATATTAATATAGGTTTAATTAGTGGGTAGTTATTGAAACCAAATATCCACTTCTCCACTAACTAATCCACTAACACAATTTAAACTCAAATTTCCATCCTAACCAAAAGTAACTGGCCACTTTTCCCTTTCTTTAAAACAGTTCGGCCCCAAAATGTGTGCACATCGCACATGTGTACGTGCACGTGCTTTGTGTACACCCCAAATTAAATTATTTATTTAATTCCCCCAGATAGGGATGTGGAGTTTGGTATTGAAGTTCAGCCGGGTACGGCGCCGATATTGAAGAGTGTTGAGTTAGCTGAGCTTAAGGTGCAGATTCAGGAGTTGCTTGATTTGGGTTTCATCAGACCCAGTGTTTTGCCTTGGGGTGCTCTAGTCCTTTTTGTTAATAAGAAGGATGGTAGTCGTCGACTGTGTGTGGATTATCGGGAACAAAACAGTGTTACTGTGAAGAATCGGTATCCGTTACCCAGGATCGATGATTTGTTTGACCAGTTGAGTGGGGCTACTGTTTTCTCGAAGTTGGATCATCTTTCTAGGTATCATCAAGTCAAAGTGAAGGCGACTGACGTACAAAAGACTGCTTTCAGGACCAGATATGGCCACTTTGAGTATCTTGTGATGCCGTTCGAGGTTACGAATGCGCTTGCTGTATTCATGAGTCTTATGAACCAGGTCTTTTCTCAGTTCTTGGATAGAATTGTTGTGGACTTCATTGATGATATTTTGGTGTATTCACGGAATCGGGAAGATCATGCTGAGCATCTTAGGGTGGTTTTGCAGACTTTGATAGAGAATCAGCTCTATGGAAAACTCAGCAAGTGTGAGTTTTGGCTCAACAGGGTTTCATTCTTGGGGCACATTATCTCAGGCAATGATATTTCTATGGATCCTGCCAAGGTTGAGGCTATGAAGGATTGGACTATTCCCAAGTCAGTTTCTGAAGTCAGAAGTTTCCTTGGATTAGCTGGCTATTATCGGAAATTCGTCTAAGATTTTTCGAAGATAGCAGGACCATTAACTAAGTTGACTAGGAAGGATCAGACATTTTGTTGGTCTGATGGATGTGGTGTGGCTTTTGTTGAGTTGAAGAACAAATTGATGTCAGCACCTGTTTGACTATTCCAGATGGTTCAGGCGGATTTATAATTCACTGTGATACTTCTGGTAAGGGTCTTGGAGTGGTTTTGATTCAGAAGGACCGAGTCGTTGCGTATGTATCGAGGCAGTTGAGGCCGCACGAGAATAACTATCCGACTCATGACTTGGAATTAGCAGCAGTGATTTATGTTTTGAAGTTGTGGAGACATTATTTATTTGGGGACCGAGTAGAGATCTTTACAGACCACAAAAGTCTCCAGTACGTCTTCACCCAGAAGAAGTTAAACATGAGGCAAAGGCGTTGGTTGGAGCTTATGGCCGATTATGACATCAGTTTGCAATACCATCCTGGTACAGTAAACTTGGTGCTAGATGCTTTGAGCAGGAGACCGGCAGTTATGTTCTTGACTCAGCAGAGGGATCTGATTGAGCAGAGGAGGAGGTTGGAGTTGGAGGTTTTGTCTTCGAGTTCTGATCGAGTTGTTTGGTGCTCCAACTTCAGTCGTCTCTTGTTAATCAGATTAAAGAGGCGCAGGGCTGGTGTTGCACAATTGCAGGGTTTTCGAGCTGAGGTTGAGTCTGGGTCCAAGACGGATATGGTTATTCATTCTGATGGATCGCTTCATTTTGGGTCCAGGTTATGTGTCCCGGAAAGTGAAGTTCGTCAGAGGTTGCTTGAGGAAGCCCATCAGTCCTCGTATTCTATCCATCCTGGCGTTACTAAGATATATCGGGATTTGAAGCTTCATTTCTGGTGGCAGGGTATAAAAAGGATTGTGGCTCAGTTTGTTGCTCAGTGTTTGATTGCCAACAGGTTAAAGCAGAGCATCAGAGAACTGCTGGACTTCTTCAGCCGCTTCCTATTCCAGAATGGAAGTGGGAACATATCACTATAGATTTTGTGACTGCTTTGCCAAGGAGTCCTAAGGGTCATAATGCCATTTGGGTGATTGTCGACCGTTTGACGAAGAGTGCTCACTTCATTCCTTTTCGTGTCTGGCAGTCTACTGAGAACCTTGCTGAGAGGTTTATGCAAGAGATTGTTAGACTTCATGGGGTTCTAGTCAGTATTGTATCCGATCGGGATACGAGATTCAGATCTCAGTTTTGGGAGAGTCTTCAGAACAGTTTGGGGAGTAAATTAAATTACAGTCAGCTTTTCATCCCCAGACCGATGGACAGTCAGAAAGGACCATCCAGATTCTTAAGGACATGTTGAGGTCCTGTATTCAGTTTGGTGGATCATGGGAGGACCATTTGCATCTCGTAGAGTTCTCGTACAAGAACAGCTTTCAAGCCAGTATTAAAGCTGCTCTGTTCGAAGCATTCTATGGGAGGAACTACAGATCGCCAGTGTGCTGGGATGACATTGGTGAGAGAAAGTTGTTGGGTCTGGAGTTGATCACTAGGACAGTTGATGCTGTGGTTCAGATTAGGAAGCATTTGCAGGCAGCTCAGGATAGGCAGAAGCGATGGGCCGATGTCCATCGGAGAGCTTTGGAGTTTGGGGTTGGTGACCATATTTTCCTAAAGGTATCGCCGTGGCACGGTGTCATTCGGTTCGGTGGTGGGCGCAAGCTTAGCCCTAGATTTATTGGACAGTTTGAGATTTTGGAGCGAGTAGGCAAGGTGGCCTATCTTCTTGCATTGCCGCCAGCTTTATCAGGAGTGCATGATGTTTTCCATGTCTCTCAAATCAGGAGATATATCCGAGATGAGGGCCACGTGAATTGACTTGTGAGGTTCTGCCAGTTGCTATTGTGGATCGGTGGGAGAAAGTGCTTAAGAACAAGGTCATCAAGTTGGTTCGTGTTGCTTGGAATCTCCACTCGCCCGGTGAGTTGACTTGGGAGTTAGAGGGAGAGATTCAGCAAAAGTTTCCTTATTTGTTTGAGTAGGTTTGTTTTGTTCTTTTTGGTTGTTTTGGGGTTACCCTATGTATCTTCTTGTTTGAATTTCGAGGACGAAATTCTTCTTGTTAGGTTGGTAGGATTGTAACTCCTGTTTTTCATTTTGTGTATTTTGAGTGTATTTTCTTTTTCCTTATATTTGGTTCCTCTTGTATTTTCCTTGGACCATATATTGGATTTTGTTTTCAATACATATTCATTTTATTATTTTTTTTGTCGTTCTTTTATTTGAATTCTCGATCGCGTTGTCCCTTTTGTTCGTCTCCTGTTTTGTCTTCTTGATCCGGCTGTTGTAATCTTCTCTATTTTATTTGTCCGAGCCTGCATTATATTTTTTTATTATTCTGTTCATTTTTTCCCATCTGTATTTTTGCTTGAATCCCTAATACCCATTTTGATCCCCTAGCTATACACTTAACCAAATACCCCAATTGTTACCCATGCTCTGTTTGCTTTTAAACCAATATTAATTTCACGATCCTATTGTTTTTTTTAAACCTATACTATACCCTATAAAAAACCCTACACTAAATCCACCATACCCAGATTAATATACACTCACCTATACCCCTTTTCCCTACTCAACCCGACCCAATATTTCCCTACCCATTTTGCTGTCACCATCTACACCCCCCTTCTTCTTAACCCTAATTATAACCCACTATATATTACAAACCCATGCACCTTGTCTCCTATACCTCCCTTCCGCCGCTCTCTACTCTCCCGTCTGCATCTCCCCGTCTCCCAAACCCTCACCTCCTCGCACCTCCCTGCTCTTCGGCTTCACCCCGACCCACTGCACCATCCTCCCTTGCACCTTAGCCGTGCACCCATCTCCAACCATCCCCCGTTCTCTCCCTGCTCTGTTTTCGGCGCACCCAGCAACAGCAGCAGCGACGCAAGCCAAAGCCAGCGCCGCCGCCGTCGTTGTTCCCCTCGCAGACTGCGGTAGCCGCGGTCGTTGCCCACCGTGCCACTCCCATTCTCTATCTCTCTTGGGTTGCGTGTGCTAGGAGTTGCACGTGTGATCGTTGGTTCGTGGTCGTTTGCTCGTGGTTCTCATAGTTCGTGGGTTTTTTTTCGTGAGCTTTGGTGTTCATGGTGCGTCGGTATTCGTTGAGTTCGTTGGCCGAGAATCCGTTCCCGTTATTCTTGCTAGGAGTCGTTTTTGTCGTCGGTTAAGGCAAGTAATTTGTATTAAATTTCTTTGCATATACAAGTCATAAATACCGCTTTCAGTGTAGTTGAGTTCTAGAGACAACTCGTGTGTGATGTATCTTGATGAGTACTGTTGTAACGCCCCGAATTCCAAACACACTGAATTCGAGATGTTCTACAGGATCTTTTCGCTTCTCTTAGTACAATTTTACAAGGAAATTTAAAACTTTACACTTTACATCAGAGTTTACATCAATATTACATTTACATTTGCACAGCGGAAGTAAAATTTTACAACATTTAAATAAATGTACAACAACATGGTAAAATCTTTATGCATCCATTCCTCTTTAACCTTTAACATGTCATTTATCCTGCATACAAAACTGTGGGCACGTCAGTTTATTCAACCGACGATAATTATACATGGCCATCCTCTCTATGCCAGAAACAGTATAACGATTCTCATTTCTTAACAGATCACAAACTTATTCATATATCAAAATAAAGTAACAGGGAAATCTTAACGATGTTGTGTCGTGATTGTGCACTTAATCCTTAATGCAATGGTTTATATTAGATGACACTAATGCGCACTTGTTCGGATTCTATGCATCCCATACTACATAGGTCCGAGGGCAAGCCTCTTATTCGTTCTTCATCTTGTAGGGTTCAATCCCTCGCCATGACTTACTCTACTACTGTAATTACGATGAGTATCCTAGATGATCTATGAGTACAAGCTCATGTATAGAAAACCTGGAGGGGAACCCCACGCCATGTCTTGACTCATCAAGCATGCATTCTGTGGCAATTCAGCCTCCTTCATGGCACACAATCCTCTTGCAGTCACCAAACATCCCACAAGCGTGACTAGAGTCCGGTCATTCTGAGTTGTGCCCACGCCATGTCTTGACTCATCAAGCATGCATTCTGTGGCCCACACACCTGCACTGTAAACTCTAGTTCTCATACCCGTGTTTTCCTCTCACTTTCATCACATCTTCACTATGCACTAATCCTTAGTTTTTATTAGAATCATGAACAAGAATCAAAGCTCTAGAGTTAGCCTCTCCACTAAACCGGACTTATTCATTCATTCAATACATGACCCACCTAGGTCTTTCAATTCTCATTTCATTTCATTTCATTTCCAAATGCCGGGGAGACTTAGCTACTCTTTGGTTTCAATTTCCAATTCACAATTCCCAATTTGAGCATTTTCAGCTCATGAATTCAATTTTCATTGCCTCATCATAATTCCTTTATCATGTTCTTAGCTTTCATATTCATGTAATTCTCAAATCAAAACTATGATTCCTTCCATGTAAATTCTCAATTCACAACTATGATTCATTTCATGTAAATTCATGCAATAACAATAGAGTTTATCAACATCAACCATAAGGTTCACAACTTTAACATAAACCAAATAAGGTCTCTTACATATCAAAGTGTTCTGGACAGTCGACTTGGAGAAGGTCCAGTCGACTTGTTCAGTCAATTCAAGTTCTTCATAACCACTCGGGAGAGTCGACTGCTGCACATGGTCAGTCGGCTGCTCTGCAACCTTCTATGTTCAAAATATCATTCACGTGACAATCGACTGTCATTCCATCAGTCGTCTGTCCAGTGGTTTTTAACAATACATTCATGCTCAGCTCAGTCGACTTGCTACTCGCATTAAGTCGACTGAACAGATTCACATTTCAAATTAAGGGTTTATCTTTCCATCAGTTCTTACATGCACATGCAACATAGTGTCAAATTACAATATACATATATTCATGCTTCATAAACACGTAATTTCTTAACTGTTCAGTAACATCACAATCATGGAATTTCAAATAACTAATATTGTCTTTTCTTCAAGGAAGTGTTAAACATGCGTTTACACTTGTTCATAACTTTCTTGCAGAGATGAGATGTTAATCTCAATTTATTACACTAGGACAACACAATGGAAATATCTCATTTCATGGAATTCTGAACTATTCATAATTTACTCAATACATCGGTCGGCTGTTCATATTAACAGTCGACTGCACAGGCTAATCTCAGTTTTACTAATTATCCTAGTTTCTTTTCATACGTTCATGTTTCGTCAGTCATGTACAACATGGAGGTTATGAATTTAGCATTCCTATATCTTTTAGTTTGTACACATGTACATTATGAAACATTCCAACAATCATGAGAAAACTTACGCCTCGTATCAGTCGACTTGTCCAACCGACAATCGACTGTACAGACCCAATTCGTTCTTATTTACAGTGTCATTATCACATTATTAGCCCCTCACAACCATCATCATAAACATACACAGCGCAAGCTAATATGTTTGAATTTACTTTTCACAAGCATGGTAGCAATCATCATAATCATGGCATATTTTCTACATTAGAAGTCCTGAGAAACACCCACCTTATTGACGAAATAACCGAAATCCAGCAAAAGCTCCTTAGTGTAATGCACGACTCCTTGCTCCTTGCTCCTTGGTCCTTGCTCCACACCGAAAGCTTTAGAAGTGCTGCCCGGCCTTACACAACTCTCTCTCAAAAACCTCTCTTATAAATATGATCTTAGTGTAAAGGAAACAATGAATGAGAGGGGATATTTATACACCAATTTGGGTGAGATGGAGGGCTAGGATTCAGTAGATAGTTATAGGATCAAAGGCTAGGATTGACTAGGGAGTTGTGATAACCACCCACACTCCAAATAACTACCCACACTCCAAAACCACTCCTCACTCCAACCGGCCAAGAAAAGGGTGCTCTTGCACATGCATGCACAAACCATGCTACATGCACGTGCATGCACAAACCATCCTACAAGAACTTGTACACCAAATAACAAGTCTTTAAAAAGAAATGTTACACCTTACAAGTTGTAGAAAATAAGAAAAGGGATTAAATCTATGGGCTTAAATTAATTAGGCCAAGATAATTATTTTAAAAGAAGAATAAGTAAACTAACATTTGAGCTTTAGGAAAATGCTTTATAGAAAACAATATTCTTACTCATCATGTTGAAAATAAAACATTACACGTGCACACTACGTGCAAAATAAATAATTTTTCATAAATTAGAAAAATTAGGGTATTACAACTGTCTCTATAGTGCTATTGACCATAGTTGCCTCATGACTCAAATTTGACACGAAACAACTTAGGTTTTGACCGTTCTTGATGTGATTATATTTGTGGGATAATTATGAGAAATCGTATGTTTGTTTGGATCCATGTGATATATTTGTTGTGGACATGCCATATATCCTATTTCATGATGTTTGGACACCTAGTAGACTCTATAACATGTTTGGTTGTGTTTGGAACAAGTTTCGTGTGCAGTATGTTAATTTGTTGTTAAGAGGAAAATCAGTATTTTTGTCGATGATCGGTTTTGATTGGTATTTTAGACCATATTAAGGTCAGTATTTTAATTTCAGTATTAAACATGATTTTTTTAGAGAAATCCGTCTTCTTTCCAAACTCTCTGACCTTGATCGATTTCGTTTTCGTATGTGTGAGATATGATTATTTTATTACAGAGGTGTATTTCATTTCCCAATTTCGTCTTGATGATTTCGATGACTAAACTATTTTGATACTAGTGTTAAACATATTATTTTAATCTGAAATTTTGCACAATAATTCTATACCTATTTATGGATTACCCAGAATTTTGGTGGATTTTATTGATGAGTTTTATATGTCGTTTCGTGCTTATTTATAAAAACTATACTTACTGGATTTTGCTCGCTGTTCTGTTAAGATTTGTATTCTGTTAAGATTTGTATTTTCACTCTAATTCCTTTTCCTTTATGAAAAATATTTATGAAATATGAAAGTTATCTTATTTTGTCTATTTTCTTCTCCCTTTGGCAGATTTGTGTTTCGTTTCACGGTTTGCGAGATATTACAGTTTTCGTACAGCAGTGTTGGGAATTCCAGATTTGCCAAACTATCGTTTCATGATGTTTCCTGATTATTGTTGGTTAAACTAATCTTACTGTAAAATTATGAAACTCTATATTCTGATACTATACGTACAGGGAAATACCCAAGATTTTTTCTGGATTTATTTGAGGTGTTTTGATACTGTTTTCGTGACTTTGAATTCGATTTACTGATTTCTGGTTGAACTTATAGTCTAGATTCAAATCAGTTTTGAGCTATGTTTTTGTGAAATAATATATGACTTATTTATAATCGTTGGATTCGGTCGGGAGTCTATTTTCTTGAACTTTCAACGGATTCAGATTTGCATATTTGTAACACCGGGAATTTTAGTTTTACTACAGTATGGTCGTTCTGTTCTGAACTAGAAATTTGGTTATTTTATCTTTTTATGAGTTATCTTGCACCCGTACATGTTTATCTTGCAACTTGAACTTGTCACATGATCATGCCATATTATTCTTGAAATGCTTTGCACACATACATGCTTGTTTGATATTAATAATAAATAACCAAGCCGGAGTTTAAGGAAAAGATCTAATAGTGGATAATTCAGAAACGTGTACTCAGAAGGGGATCCACTTATCCTACGTGATGACCTGAGACATGATACTTGACATGTGATTACTTGACACTTGCACAACTTGACACGTGATTACATGATACATGATACATGATACTTGGAGCTTGGAGCTCGATACTTGATACTTGTCCCTGAGTACACTGTCCTCTATAGTCCACTATGAAATCTAAAGCGAAATTGTTTGATGTAGCAACAATGTAGTATGGGATGCAGAAGTGCTTCCTAGATAGTAATCACTACAAGACTTGATACATGATACCTGAACATGATACTTGAACATGATACATGCTTACTTGATACTTGACTACATGATACATGAGACTTGATACTTGACACTTGATACATGTTTACATGATACTTCATACTTGTTACTTGTTTACATGATACTTGTTTTACTTGACACTTGATACGTGCTACTTATACTTGTTCATCTTACCATGCTAGTTGTTATACATTATCATCAGGCTTATTTCATGTTATTAGTTAGTTTTTTCTATGTACTTGTATCCTGCATTACAAGCTGTCCGTAACTTGCATTGACGGAAGTTTGTTTTCTTTTTCCTATCCCTGCAATTGTTAAATTGTAGATTTTGGAGAACAGGTTCCAGATGGTATTGGTGAAATGAAGTATTAGTGCTGGATTTTGAATTATTATTTTTTGTTTCTTGTTTTGAACAATTGTATTTTGATACTTGGATTTATTTGTATTTGGGCAATCTGACCCAAGATATTGACATATTCAGATCATGATTATTTGAGATTAAAACATTTTGGTTTCAAGTATTCTTGTTGGTATTTGGGTTTTATCTTTTCACTTTTGACTTCTTATTCTATGAGAATAGTCTTACTATTTTCTCACATTTTGGGATTTATTGTGTATTATGTTGGATTTCTTATACTTTTGCCATGTCAGTTTTCACCTTTTACTCTTTCAGCTATAATTAAATGTTATTTTTGTTTTTCTTAGTAATTAAATCCAACTATAAAAATAATGATAAAATAAATTTTCGAAACTGTTTTGTAAGATTTGTATTTTATTTTCTTTTGCTTAGAGTAGTTCTGAGGACAGAAATTTTCTAAGGGGGGAGTGATGTAACACCCCGCAAAATAAAATAATTTATTTTGCATTATTAAATAGTATTAAATTGGTAAAGTTGACTATTTTGACTATTTTCTTGAAATTACAATTTTGCACGTGCAGCACACGTGCAAAGTTAAGAATTTTGATTTCTTAAAATTTTATGGTTAATGATTGATTTTTCTCATTTATTTATGATATCTTAATTTTCAAATTTATTTGAATTTATTTGACCATTTTATGAATTTGTCGATTTTATACGTGCAAATCACGTGCAAATATTTTTTTGGTGCAAATCTCCACTGTTAGATTTCTAAATCTTTTTTGCTATTTATAATTGAGTATATCCTAAATTTTGGGATTTTTCTGAATAAAGAAACTATTCTTATAAATATTTCGAAAGAGAGGAGCTTTTATGTAAAAAACCGTTTGGATCTCAAATAATGAAAACTCATTTTTACTAATTGTTTGGCTTTCCATGGTCATAATTGAAAATAAAATCTATTTAAGTTTTATTTAGAGTTGGTTTGGTAAAGATTTAAACAAATATGGTGTTTTTGCAAATATGGAATTTAAGTGGATCTTGTGCAAATATTTTCTTGGGAAGTTCAAAGTCAAAAATTATTTTGGGAAAACTCATTATTTATTATTAGATATTATTTCTGAATTTTCTAGATTTTTACGAATATTTTATGACATATTTGCAAATATCACAAAAAGATGGACTTTTGTGCAAAATTACAACTTTTAGTACAAATCCGAATATTTTGATTTCTGGGCTATGCTTGATGGTTGGATAACTCATTAGTAAAAATAGTTGGTTTTATTTTAATTTATTTAACTTATTTAACTTCTTTTTTAAAGAAAGGTTTATATACGTAAAGTAATAATTTGTAAAGGGATGTTTCCATAAACTTGTAAAAAACTAAAAACTCCAGATTTTGGCCTATATTATGGCCACTACAGCCGTCCCTCTCCTCTGCAAAAATAAAATATATTTTTTACTATTAATTTCTTGGAGTTTTCAAGTAGGGATTCTTGGTTTTCTTGCGAAGGAAGGATTTTTCTTATTCTTTACTTTTCTTCGGTTGTTTCTTCAAATAGGTGAGTGACTTGTATTTGTTTTCTTATTGTTCTAAGCATATTGTATGTGATGTTTCATCTATTAAAGAGCATGTTAGATAATGGTTTGAGGATATAATAACTTTTGATGAGTAGATGAATTAAAAAGTTGAATCTTTTCTTGAAACTATATTATTGATGGTTAAAACCCTAATTTGATGACTTGCGGTTACTAAAGAACCTAATAGGAATCATGAGTAGAGTGTTTTCCTTTGTATACTTGCTGTTTTGATCGAGTTTGATGAATTGTATGTTAATCTGAATACTAACTTCACAGGCAACAGATGCTTGATATCTTCCAGACATATATTTCTGACACAAGTAGATTGATAAAAATTCACTATGATCATTTCCAAGTTGGAAATTTATTGTTAATTATTTAAATTGCAGGCAATTTCAATATGACTTTTACGTTACGATATATGCATATTGCTAATTTCTTTGTAGATTGTTGCGTGATGTAAAACTATGCTCTTGTTATAAAATTGAACTGCTAGTTAAAAACTGAACAGTCTATGGTCCTAAAGCTTGTCATGTCTTCAAGTATAACGGTCATTTCCATGCCCATGCTTCTTGTAACTCAGTAGCACCTATGACCTCCGATTATAGTTTCTACTTTATCTGCAGTATATTTGCAGTATATTTATATGTTGCTGATAGATGTATGGACCTTTGTTTCTGGTTCTGAACCATTGTTAAGTAGGCTGGTAGATATATGGACCTTTAAACGAGTTAATTTTATATTTCTATAGCAATACGATTATCTATTGTCTGAATGTAAATACTACTCATTCTTTAGATTGCAACCATTTTGATATTGAATGAGCATGTGTTTTAGGTCCTTTATACACCATTTTAGCATTTGGAAAGTTACTGAGATGGTTTATCATGTGCAAAGGAGAGAATTAGCAATACTAGTTAGGAAGAGAGATAATATTTTAGATAATGGAACTAAACCTTGTCCCTGCACAAATCCTGTTGAGATCATATGCTGCAGATCAGGAGAATAGTTACACTTTGTTGTAAAAAAAAATTCTACACGATACCAATCTAGAAAAGGAAAAAAAAAATAATATGCTAGGAATCACAACTAATAATTGTTGTTGAAGACATGTTTAGCTGAGGGATAACTGACTTCATCTTATTTATCAAAAAAAAAAAAAAAAATTCAAACACAAACAGAAAGATATTATGCTTAAAAGGCTTGCCTGAGTTCTTTGGTGTCTACATATTGTGCACAAAGGGTGTCTGGCTTTCGTCTTCTGTTTTTGTATGGAATTTCCTCCATATAGTTACCTACACATATAAGGAAACTTAGCTCAACATACCATTCTTACATAAATAGAACCTGCGCATCACTAATAATCAATGAATTGATGTAATCATGAGTGAATTGATGTAATCGGTGGGGTTTTCTAAATATCAGTTATATATATATATATATATATATATATATATATATATATATATATATATATATATATATATGTTTCAATTTAGTGAAAGGGATCATGCGATACCTTATATACCCAGATACACAATGGTTGTTCAAACATATACACTTATACCACTCTGATATCAAATTTGGAAGTACACATGTTTCAATCCAAATAGAGCAGTATGGCATACTGATATGGTTTAGGTAGTATGGCATTGTCTATCAGCATACTTCCATATCAGTATACATGTTACAGAGTAGTATGGCATAGAGTTCAAACTTCTATATCTGCATTATACTTATTATCAGTGAAGGGGATTTCTTTCTATGTATCAGATACATATATACATATACTTTATATTAGTAAAAAGGAGTTTTTTCCAAATTCTTCTATTGTTCTCTGTATATGTTCCACTTTAGTCTGTGTGTGTTTCACTTCAGTGAAGAGAGATCTCTATACATCACAGATTTATCCCCACATACTTCAACTCAGTAAAGAAATTATATATATACATATACTGCACTTCAGTAAAGGTTGTTTCATGTATCAGATATATGTATATATACACACTAGTAAAGAGATTATATGCATAACCTACGTTTATTCTTCAATTCAGTAAAGAGGGATTTCTAAATATCATATATATATGTACACAGTTACTGCATATCAGTAAAAGGAAATTAGCAATTAAGAGCATCTTATTCATCATGCATATACTGCAAATCAGTGAAAGTGATCTTTTCTACATCTTCTATAACCTGCATGTGCTTTAATTCAAATAAAGACCATCTACTAAATCCCCATATGCTTCATTTCAGTACAAGAGTTTTCTATATATATTGTTTATACACAGATACTTCATTTCTATAGAAAGGATTCTTCTATATCAGTTGTATACACATAAGTTCACTTCAGTAAAAGGTTTCCTATATATTTTATATATATACCCAAATGCTTAACTCAGTAAGGAGGTTTATATACACACCTGTGCACACTTCTATTCAATAAGAGGACCACCTATTTATATATACTTATATACAACAATATGAATGAATTTTTGTGAGTAAGTTAACAGTAATATGAAGTGACTAAAATGAATGATTTATTTTGTGTTGATGGTTGAGTTGTTAGTCTCTAGAGGGTGTGTGAGACCCTAGATACCGGTAGTTGAGATTTTGTGGTTTGGCCAGTTGTGGCTTTGTTGTTGATCAGTTAAGTTAAGTCCAGTAGGGTACCCCAACTCTAGGAGATTCGTAATTAATTAATTAACTTAAAAAGATAAGGACATGCACTAGATAGTGATATTATGAAATGAGTGCAAACGTGAGTTATGGACTCCAGGATGATCCAAGGAATGAGATATTCCCCAGTATTCCGGGACGATGGACGTATGGGCCATAGAATGATCTGCGGAGTGGAATTGATCTCCAGTATTCCGAGGACGAAAGCGACGCTCATGGGATGTTCATGTAATGAGGGTTCCAGGATGACCTGCGGAGTGAGGCAATCGCCACAGTATTCTGAGACGATGGACGTATGGCCCACAGGATGATCTGCGGAGTGGGATTGGGCTCCAGTATTCCAAGGGCGAGAACCAATACTTGCAGAATGTCTAAATCTCATAGTAGTCATAGTAGTAGGATTAGTTGTATGGCGAGGGATTAAACCCTATCAAGTGGAGAACGATAAGGGCTTGCACCGAACCTATGTAGAGTGGGATGCATAGAATCCGACAAGTATGCATTAGAGAGTCAGCATATATCATTGGTGTTTTCTTGACTTGGTTTTATGCATGTTGTTTCCTGTTTTTCTACACTTGACACTTAGTCTAGTTACACTTGATGTTTTCATGTTTTATTTATTGTTATTTTTTATTTCATTTATTCTAGTTGTTGATACATATTGTTTATGATTCTACTAGGTTTGCCCGTTGACACGTGCCTATGGCACGTCTTTGGAACGGTGCTTCTTGTTTGATTATATAAAATAGTTTTGGAGGTCCAGCACATTAATTGAAGTAGCAAACATAGAGCAAAAAACATATTATATGATTTTTTGAATTTTTTTGAATTTTTTTTAAAGTTTTTAAAGTTTTTAATTTTTTTTGTTTTTTAATTTTTTAAAAATTTAAAAAATTTTATTTTCATAATTTTTTGAATAGAAGAGGGAGGGAGAGAGGAAAAAAAAATAAAATAAATATAGGAGTTGTTTTGAGTGGGAGATTTGAATTTGAGTTTTGGGGGGGGGGGGGAACTTTTGGGGGGAAAATATGTTTTGTAAGGTTAGATCCAGGCCTTTGATTTTTTTGGGGATTGAAGGAGAGCCACTTGATAGCTTTCTTTGTGTTTTATTATATAGATGTTTTGTGTTTTATTTATTTTTATGTCACTCAAACTGTTATGGCTGATCCCTGTGGTTTTGGGGGTTAGAGTTATCTCTAGCCTCATGTTTTATAGGTAGGTGCCTATAGCTTGCGATATGGATGCATGTGGTAGAATGATAATATAACTTAGATAAATTGTAAAGAATGTGTTGTAAAAGAAAGAAGTTGTAATTCAAGGTATTTTATTTTCCGCTGTGCTTTGTAAATAATTGATGTAATAAAAAGTTTTTTAATTTTTCCTGTATTTGGTTGCTATGTTTATGATTACATTGAAGTTGATTCTGGAATTGTGCCACGTATTTCTGAGATATTATATTAGAAATTCGAGGCGCTACAACCACATGGTTGCTACATATAAACAAGTTACGTTTAGGCCTAGTGGTAGATTTTATAGGGCAGTGTACTCAAGCATCAAGTATCAAGCAAGTATGTTCATGAATCGGGTAATCATATAACTAGTTCACGATTCAAGTAATAACATGACCAGTCATGAATCAAATAATAATATACTAGTTAATGAATCAAGTGTTAATATAACCAGTCCATGAATCAAATAATCATACAACTAGTTCATGAAACAAGTAACAAGTGGGAAAGACGGCCCCCCTTCCCAGTACACTTACCTATACTGTCCACTACTATGGTCTTTTCCTTAAATCCCGGCTTGCTAATTATTATTGTGTCAAACAGGCAAGAAAGTGTGTAAAACAGGGCAAGTAAATATGATCAAGAATAGGGAACAAGGTTCAGCTAGGTAGGAAGCATATTCCAGGGTCAAAACAAATTAAAATTATCAAAAACGACGAGAATTCCAATTGTGGACAACATGACGTTGTTGCACCAAAACTGATATTCCCATTGCTACTGGAATGAAAATCTGGATCCGTCAGAAAATCTAGAAATTAGACTCTCTGCCAGTTCCAGTGCATATAAACAAGATACATAAAAGTTGTAGCAACTAGTGTCAAAACAACAAACTACACAGAATTCATGTTTAGCCAGAATTTGTAAAACTGTGTTTAGAAACATGAAACAGGTCTTAAACTTTATCAAATAATTCCAGTAAAATTAGGGAATTTCCCCTAGTATGTCTAGTCTCAGCATGCAAAATTTGAAGTCATTATCTTACAGGTAGCATATTCAATTTAATTTGAAAAATAGGGTGACACAGCAAATTTATGAATCTGGAATTTCAGACCCAACAATACTAAAACAGTGATAATTCACAAACCATAACTCGAAATTCAATTTCATGAAAAGGATAGTAAACTAGACATCTAGGGCTACATTTGATGTTTAGAACACAAGTTCAGATTCTAATGTAATCAGGGTTGAAACAGCAAGTAAAAACAAGAACAACAACATAAATGGGTTCTTTTATATGAAAAGTGACATGATTGATCATTATTATGAGTCTAAATTAATGTGTGATGCAAATTAGGGGCTCACAAGTATTCAATCAATGACCATGGCTATTCTCAACTTAAAAGAATGCAAAATCAACACATGCATCATACAAACAAATATCTACAAGTCAAGGTGATTCTTAATTTCATGTGTTCAAATAATTAGATAATAAATAGATCTAACTAGTTGTGAAATGAGTGTATCAACGAAAGGTTGTGACCCTTATGGTTATGGAATTGTTAAAGACGGCAACGAGTAGAAACAAGATCGTCAACGATAAATAAAGGGCAAGTCACAACTACAATCTACTTGCAGTATTTTTCAAATAAAAGCTAGTACTAGAACAACGAATTGTACAAGAAGATACTTGCCTTGATTGGATGATGATGTTGATCGATGATCGAGATTGGATGGATCGGATTGGCGCGGATCTTGATGGCAAACAAGATCAAGGAAGATCAACGGCTGAGATTCAACGATCAAGATCAAGATCAAGATCAAGGAGATCGACGGCTCAGATTTTATCTGAACCTGATGATCAAGATGATCAGGTGCAGATCAGACAGTCCAGATCCAAGGTTGATGGTGATCGTGATCTGATCGGACGGTTCAGAAACACTATGCCCTGATGGTGATCTGAATCGCGAGAAAGATCAGATGGCCAGGATTGCTCTGATCGCCTGATGGATATGATTGCAAGGAGATCGAATGGTCGAGATTCAAAGCTTAATCTCTCTCGATCAAATAGCGGCAATGGCGGGACGGCTTCGATTGGTGACAACGTCGAGGGTCTCGATTGGGGAGCAGTCGATGGAGGGCGGCGACGGCGATGGGAGTGGTCGGAGCGCTCTGTTTTTAGAAGAAAAATAGAGGAGTGATGGCAATGGCAGAGCTCAGGGATTCGGCAATGGCGAGGCGACAGAAGGGGATGCAGTGGTAGGGGATGATGGACAGGGTGATGGGTTCGAGAGCGAAGATGACGAGGTTGATGGGTTAACGATGAGGGTGCATGGATGAGGACGACGAGGATGGTGGGGAGAAGATGACGAGGTGGTGGAGATGATGATGGGTCGAGGGGGGTAATGGGTTTCGGCACACAGAGAGGAAGAAAAGAGATTAGGAGGAAGGCGGCTATTTGTGGGGGGGGGGGGGGGGGGGGGAGCTAGGGTGATTAGGGTTAGGGTTAAATTAGGTTAGGGTTTAAATAGTTAGGGTTATTGGGTTTAGGGTTATTGGATAGCGGCTTGAATAGGATCCAAAACAAGATTGAGTCAAAAATCACAATAATTAGGCAATATGAATTAGATGAGTTGAATCAGTCAATTCTTCATGAAGAACAAAAAAGTTAGAGATGATAGGAACGATGCAAATGAAATAGATTGGGCACAAAATTGAGTGGAAACAAAAGAAATGACTTTTATTATAACTGGAAACAAAATACAGGATCTCGAATTGATAAATAGAGTACAATGAAATGAAATACAGTAGAAAAAAAATACAAATACAAGAAACAGAGGTTATAATAATGTAGAACTTTTATAGAAGCTGATGATTTGAGCCATTTAACTAATTTTTATGAATAATTGAGAAGAATTTTAGTTAACTCTGTCTTCATTCTTCATTTTTTGTTTACTATGTCTAGTTTATTTTGTGTGATGCTTTTTAACCTAATCCTCATTGTATCACGGGAAAATCCGTGACATTGATTGTTGATTCACTATCCATCATACTGGGGAGTCAACTATAAGTTGGTTGTTACCATTTATTTATTTTGGTATTGCCTTTTCTTGGTTACCTTGCTTTAAGGTCTGGTTGAGTGTCTCTTTTGTCATTACTTCTTGTAAGGCTGTGTAATGTCACTCTTGAATGTGATCGTGTGTGCATATATATGTCCATAATTCTATTTGAAAACCTTTAAAACTTTGCATATGTCAAAGTATTTGTAGAATATGGTTGATACATTAGCTCACATAGTGTTAGATTTCCTTAACATTATTTATGTGTTGTCGTGTGATCTTATATGTGTTTCTAGAACTATCTTATTTTAACACTTTTTCACCAGGTGTTGAACTATGGCATTTGTCAGTAGAATTGGAAGTGTTCTTAAGAATGTTATTAATGCCCCTCCGTCAATGTACCAATCCATATGATGCATGTCATCCTCAAAACTCTTTATTGGAGGTTTGGTTGTTGCATTTTTTTAGTTATGTAACATCTCAGAAAAATTATTTTCTAATACTTTGAACGACGTAAAATTTTATGCAAATTTTAATTTCTAAAATTTTCTAGAGTCATGAACATTTTTCTTCTCATTTTGTCACAATTGTATGATTTTTTTTAATTAAACCCAATAGGCCTAAATCTATTTTCAAGTCCACAAAAAATTAATTACAAATTGCGGCCCATGACTTTTCTACACTTACATGAACATTTAAAAATCTAGTACACTTGTCATGTGTAACATACACCTACATTTAATTTAATAACAATTAATAATAGAATTTATATGAGAAGTAGTATGCACATACGGTGCACGTGCACATGTTTGTGCACCAAAGAGGATTGGCCGGTCATGCATGGGAGTGAGGAGAGAGTGGGGAGAGTTGTGTGTGAGTGGGCAGTTATTTTGGGTAGTGGGAGTCATCTCAACCACACATTATTCCTATAAGTAGCCTCTCCTTTAACATGAACAACACACAAACTCAAATCAAAAATTAAAAGAGAAGGAAAGATGGAGATTTTGGTTTTTCATTACTAGAGGAGGAGAAAGCCGGGATTTTGTGCTTGAGAGCTTGGATCATTTTTCTAGGAGTTCTACTTACTATTTGCATCAAGAAAAATGTGGGTGTTTCTTTTACTTTCTAGTTGTTTGTAGACTGCATGCTTAGATAAATTGTGTTTGAAATGGAAAGTTTGGCATGAGTTCTTTAGTTTCTAAACTTGTTATGATGACATCTAGAGTTTTTGTAGTAGTAATGAAATATGAGAAATTAATGCATGCTAGTTGAAAATTTCAATGTAGAATTGTTATGTTGTCAAATTAAAAATCTATTAGAGCGTGTTGTAGTGATGTTAGGCGTATGTTAGTATGCCATGATTAAATCATGTGTATAAATTATAGGTGTGTAACAACTTGTTAAGTTGTTGTGCAATTAGGGGTGAACTATAAGTTAATGGAGAGGGCAAATTTTTCATGAACTAAGAATAATGGCTACAAGAAATAAATATAATCATGCTAGTTTGTTATAATGTCATGCCCTGCTTTTCAAAAGGAATACGGAATACGGTACGTGACTAACCCCAGTGAATGTTTTTCACCATCCATAAGATGTAAGGATCTACTTGACTCAGCACAATAGTAAATACAGTAATATACTCAACCACACATGTATGAATAATTATAAATCAACAGTATTTATTTGCAACAATAATAAATATCTATAACAAATACAAGATCTGAAACAAAACAATATTCCGGGACTACAAGCCCAATACAAGTCTCAATGCAGTAGCATGAATAAAATAGTTTAACAAAAGATTAAGCAAGAATTCCCAATGCGCAGCTAAAAATTTTTGCTTACCAATTCCAGTAGACAAATGATCACCAAAATCTGCTCATATAATAATTACTGGGAAATAGGAAGACATTGAAACATAATGCCCGTTAGTTGTATGTTTCGGGCCGCAAGTAGTACAAGCAGGAAAAGGAAAGGGGAAAATGAAACAAAAATAGGAAGTACTGACATGGAGATAAGCAACAATGGAGACAGTCTACAGATAGCAGGGAACAATGGATAAATAGTGTAAATAACAGTAACAGTAACAGTAACAGGATGTGACATTAAAACAGTTATTCTTATGTCTAATGTTCTTTACTATCTAGGTAGCACTTCATGCGTCCCAAATTATACCACATGATTGCTACATCAAACAGTTTCGTTTTAGATTTCGTAATGGAATCTTCAAGGCCGTATATTCAGACAAACAGAAACAGTAACAACAAAAAGTAATGGTGTCATGGATCATGCCCTCATGCATCCAGAGAAAAATAGTTGGTACCACAATAAACAGTCGGGAGAAATGAGTCCCCTTTCTAAATACACATTTCTATATTGTCCACTACTAGATCTTTCCCTTAAACTCCGGCTTGGTTATTTTTCATTATTATTAAATGGGTGTGAACGAACACAAATAGGGCTAAAGACATGGTAAGAACAAAGGACAAGTCTAAAATGAATAGGAACACAAACGGGTGACAAAAACAACTTATAACAGTTGAAAAATGAAACATTCAGTTCTGGACAGTAATACACTACTGCACCAAATCTGAGATTCCCATTGCTACAAAACTGCAAATCTAGATCTGTCAGAAAATATAGAAACTAGACTCTCTGTTGAATCCAGCGCACATACACAAGTCATACATCAGCCACAGTTACAGGGTTTAAAACAACGTTTAATACAGAATTTATGTTCAGCCAGAAAATGCAAAATCTTGTTTATAAGCATGGAAAGGTTTCAAAACATCATAATTAAATCTAAGAAAAATTTGGAGGATTTCCTAGCATATCTAGTCTCAACATATAAAATATCATGAATTTATACTACAAATAGTTTAGTCAATATAATTGGGAAAACAGAGTAATGCAACAAAACTTCGAATCTGAAAGTTCAGACACAGCAGTACCAAAACAGAGATAATTCACAGAATACAATTCGAAATCCAGATCCGTTAAAAGGGTAGTAAAATAGACAAATTAGGCTATAATTCATATTCACAAAGTTTTCATAAAAAATGAATAGAATAAGGTTGAAAACAGAATTCTTTACTGAATAGTATGCAGTTTGGAAATTGTGTGATTGGTTTCATAAGTATGGAATGAGATATAAAAGTTATTAATTAATTCCACAAAAATTTGGGATTGATCCCAGTTATAACTAAACATACCCAGAAAAATATCAAGTCCAAATTCTACTTTTAATATCAGCTTTAAAATAATAATTCATACAGAAATCATATAATTCAGAATATGGAATTCACGATATAAACAGCGATAACTCATGCATCAAAAATCGGAATTCAGATCCGTCAAAAGTTCTAAAAACTAGAAAACAAAGCCTACAAATCATGTTCACAAACTAATTTGTTCTACTGTTAACATGGTCGAAATTACTATACAAAAATAGGGCTGGAGTAAAACAAAACTTATTTTGTGCTTTTCATCAAAAAATTTAATTACAAACGATCCAATCTAAGATGTAATACAAAGCATGGTATATAGGTTACTCAAATCAGCATGGCATGTGTATGAAAAGTTTAAAATGAGATAATACATCTAACAAGCATCCATGTAACAGTTATCTACGATATGTCACAAATAAGCATACAATCAAGATGTCCGTCTAAACTAATTTGTTTTCAAACAACGGGTGACAACTACTGTGAAATACTCATGATCAAGAGATGAAAGAAAAGATCAACTAACAAGATATATGATCATCATGAGAGTGACTACAAATGCATGCAAGACTACTTATAGTATTTAACTTGTATGAAGACAATTAACATAAAAGCTGCTTGCCTGAAAAACGATGATGAAGACGATGAAAGAATAACGGGAACAGATCCCAAACAACAAACATCAATTCATGAACGAGACAACATGAACAAGAGAAAGAATTAACACCCACGATAACACGTGTGGTGCACGTGTCTCACACTCACACGGTAGCAGCAAACTACAAGAGCGGTGGCAACAAGTGATGACGGCGGCACAGTACAGTAAGGGCGGCGACAGCACGAAGGACGACGGTGACAACAGTGAGCGGAGCTAGGGCGGTGCAGCTCGAGCGATGACAAGGTATCAGGGATCAAGGGACCACTGGGCATGCGCAGTGATAGGTACAGCGAGGTCGGGATGACGATGAGGAGGGGCTGCTGGTGAGGAGGTGGGCGACTGGAGGACGGGGCTAGGATAGGTGTTGGGTGCAGCAGAGGGGAGAGAGAGGAACGGGAGGTAGGGGAGAGATGGTGACGGATGTAGGTGAGAGAGAGATAGATTAGGGTTTTGGTAATTAGGGTTAAGGTGTGTTTAAGAGGGTTATATAGAGGCAAAACGGGTTTGGGTTAACTGGGTAGTATCCAATAGGAAGAAAAGAGTCCAATATTAAACAAATAGGCCATGAATTAGGTTTAGACAATAAACAAGGTCAAGAACAATATGTAGATCATTCAAATGAGAATATAAATGCTGAATCGAAGCAACATGAGTTATAAGGATAACAACAACATACAATTCAGAAGGGATGAAAAGAAATAAAATCATAAACAAAATAAAATAACTAGGGATTTTAATTAAAAATAAACAAAAATATGATAATGAGTCATAGGGGTTACATATAAAGAGTAGTCAATTTTACAAATTTTAGAACATGAGTGTAAGATTTCTAAAATAACAACTTCATGCTACTATTGATAAAATTAAGGGAAAAGCATTTCTGGAAGTTTAGAAATGTAATTTAGTAGTATTAATTATGATGGGAAATGATAGAAATCAAAATAGATGAACAAATTAAAAGGAGATGAAAACAGAGAGTTGAGTTAAAAGGTTTTTGAACCCATATAGTATCAGAATTGATGCTTGGACTTCTTGGTCGATGCGTGACTGCGAGGGGGTTTTGTGCTCTGGGTGTGCTTGTGTTCGAGTCTTAGTAGGCTCTGCCTTTTTTGATTCTTTTTTAAAATTAATCAATTGGCGTTCTGGGTTACAAAAATAACTTAAATGGGCTTTTATCACATGTTAGTGAGTGGCTCATTGGTTTGGGCTGTGGTCTGGGTTGTTGTTGGCCCTAGGTTCGAATCCAGTTTTACCCCTATTGGGTTTATATTTTTATTTTTATGATTTTTCAAGTTTTAAAATTTGGAAAATTTCATAGAAATATTTTAGAATGCTATTAGAACTCTTGAAAATATTTTCACACTAATCTAAGATATATTTTGAGAATTTAAAAGTCATATTCATATTAAATAATTATAGATGAGAATTTTTTTAATTCAAATTTAAAGCGAAATGTATATAATTAAAAATATTTAAAAGTTGATTGTATAATACAAATTTAGAACTCTCTTTTGTGAAATTTCATGAATATTAACCCACTGAATTAAGGAAATGAATGAGGTGGTTAATAATAATATCAAAAGCATGATTAGAGGATTAAAATCAGAAATTTCTAGTGATTAATATTAAAAAGATTGTGTATTAAGAAATAGTGATTTAGTCTTAAAGAACTTTTGTATTAAGAAATATATTTGAAGTATAGAAAAATATGAAAAAGGTTATATTAATTGAAAGAGATTTGAATATTACTAAATGGAATAGTTTGGTTTGTTAACCAAGAAATTGTCCACAAGAAAGCGATTGACAAATTGTTATTGAATATTGTTATAAGAAGTTGAATACTTCACGATCTATAAACATAAGGAAAGTGGATAAAGAAGGAATGATGAGTAATGAATAAAATATTTATGTTGGGGTTAGATATAACCTAATTGACCTCTATAGTGAGATGGTTGTTGGAATCTCGAGGCTGAGCGAGATCTGTAGTGACCGGCAGTTTATGAATAAAGAAAATCGACAAGTAGCTAGTGTGGGCTAATGTTCTCGTGTGTCGATTTAAGTTCGGTAGGGTAAGCTAGCTCTAGGTTATGATGATTACAATTAAACCTAAGGATAGGCACTAGGAGAAGATGTGATGAAACTTGGGCAAACGTAAGTGGGGTGCCTCTATATAATATGATGGTGGACTCCAAGACTATAGACCCAGTTTGACGGTGGACTCCGGAACTGTGGTTACTTGCGATGTAAGACGAGTCTTAATTAAATTCGGGACTATGACTGATTTGATGGTGGACTCCAGGATCATGAATAGTCGGGCGGATGGGAGGCCGATCTCCAATGTATATGCGTATACCGTGCCTAGAGGGACACTTACGGGATGTTCGCACGATGAGGATTTTGTATAGTTTAATGGTGGACTCCGGAGCTGGAATCCGTTCTCGTGGAAAGTATAAACCTTGCATTTGTTACTATAGTAGGTTTTGCATAGCGAGGGATTAAACCTTATTTTGAGGAGTACGTAAGGGCTTGCCCTCGGACCCATGTAGTATGGGATGTATTGAATCCAAACAAGTATGCATTAGTGTCATCGTAGTGTAAGGTCTACATTAGGCATTAAGTCATATCATAAACTGACATATTTAAGATAGTCACTTTTCTCACTTTGTTGTGTATTCAAGTTTGTGTTTACTAAAGTAAGATAATAGTTGTATTATAGCATTGCGTCAGTTGTATGCAACTGACGAGCCCACAGTTTTTCAGTGCAGGACTTGGATTAGCAAAAAGGCATAAAGATGAATTGATACCGATGATTATTTCCAGATTAAAGTTGATGAATGTTAAATTTATATATTTTTGTTGTAACTTCCGCTTTGTATTTTGTAACATACAGTGTACAATGAAAAAGTTTTAAATTCCTTGTAAATTCGTACGAATTGAAGTAAAAGATCCTATATTTGGTACGAATTAAATGTATTTGGAATTCGGGGCATTACAGATTGGTATTAGTGCTGACTTCAATAAGTAGTACAAAATTACAAGGACAACAGATTAGGGTGGACATTAGAAGTGTGAGTTCAGTTGTTAGAGATTTAAATGTAAGATGACTTACATTTGTATTGCTCTATACATTGATGTCTTCTGCTCCCTTTCCCTATAAGATGGCTGACAAACAAGACCCAGTGGATAAAGTAGAATGGTTCTTTGAATACCCAGAAGAGGAAGAACCCAAAGAAGAAGAAGACCCAGAAGAGGAAGAGGGAGAACTGCCCGAATCTCGGGAGAACACTCCACCTCCACCTGATTCCCCAGATAAATCCTCGGACGAAGAATCGGTTTGAGACAAGAAGGACCACATCGTCGCTTCTCTCCGGAAGCAATTGATCATCCATAAGTGGAGAATAAACCACATGGAAGCTCATCATGCGGAGGATAAGCAGAACATCGTAGCTCTGAGTCTGCGAGTGTGGGAAATGGAGAAGATTCGACAAAGGAATGCTCGACATTTCACCCAGCTAGACAAGAAAACTCGTTGGGGAAAGAAGGAATGCCATCACAAATGCGAGGAGATGCAGAAGAAAATAGATGAACTACAGGGAGAGCTCAGAGAAGCCAAAAGGAACCGGAGGATCTAGATTGTTTTATGTTTGGAGTTTTCTGGTGTTTTATGTATGAATGTATGAACAAATTTATTTCTGAATGTATGAAGTTTATTTTTGGAAATGAATAAATTAAGTTGGAAGAAAAGTCTATGATGATGCTACTTTTGGTGATTAATGAAGTTTTATGACCCAGAAATGGCTGGGCGAAGAACTCGAAATGGTGAAGGATCCAGCTGTGAAGGCAACCACCTTGACCTGGAGACAGAACAGACCGGGGTGTATCAAACTCTCAACACCTTTGTCACAAGTGTGACCCGAAACACCAGGGCAGGGCAGACAGTGCAAGTCTCGGAGGCTATTAAATTGGTGGAATCATTCAAGCGGATGAAACCACCTTGTTTTCGAGGGAAAGGCGGACCCTGATGCACCCGACAATTGGATCCGGTAGAGAGAAACTGTGTTTGAGGTCTTGGATACTCTGGAAGCTAGCAAGGTGAAGCTGGCCACCATTCAGTTGGAAAATGATGCCGAGGTCTGGTGGCAGTCCATCAAGCAAACCCTGGGAGATGAACTGATTACCTGGGAAGACTTTCTGGAAGAGCTCTGCAACCACTACTTCCCGATGGATGTGCAGGAGAAAAAAGGTAATGGAGTTCCTGAGCCTGCAACAGGGGAGCTTGTCAATTAGGGAGTATGAGACGAAGTTCACCCAGCTCTCAAGGTATGCACCAGAGTAAGTGATTGATGATACTCATGGTTCTCGTAGTTCGTGGGTTTTTGTTCGTGAGCTTTGGTGTTCGTGGTTCGTCGGTATTCGTTGAGTTCATTGTCCGGGAATCCGTTCCCGTTGTTCTTGTTTGGAGTCGTTTTCGTCGTCGATTAAGGCAAGTAACTTGTATTAAATTTCTTTGCATATACAAGTCATAAATACCGCTTGTAGTGTGGTTGGATTCTAGAGACAACTCGTATATGATGTATCTTGATGAGTATTGTCTCTATAGTGCTATGACCATAGTTGCCTCATGACTCAAATTTGACATGAAACAACTTAGGTTTTGACCGTTCTTGATGTGATTATATTTGTGGGATAATTATGAGAAATCTTGTGTTTGTTTGGATCCATGTGATATACTTGTTGTGGACATGCCATATACCCTATTTCATGAAGTTTGGATACCTAGTAGACTCTATAACATGTTTGGTTGTGCTTGGAACAAGTTTCGTGTGTTGTATGTTGATTTGTTGTTAAGAGGAAAATCTGTATTTTTGTCGATGATCAGTTTTGATTGGAAATTTAGACCATATTAAGATCAGTATCTTAATTTCAGTATAAAACATGATTTTTAGAGAAATTCGTTTTCTTTCCAAATGCTCTGACCTTGATCGATTTTGTTTTTGTATGTGTGAGATATGATTGTTTTACTATAGAGGTGTATTTCATTTCCCGAATTTCGTTTCTTGATGATTTCGATGACTAAACTATTTTGATAGTAGTGTTAAACATATTATTTTGATCTGAAATTTTGTACTGTATCCCTATAAATATTTAGGGATTACCCAGAATTTTGGTGGATTTTATTGATGAGTTTTATATGCCGCTTCGTGCTTGTTTATAAAAACTGTACTTGCTGGATTTTACTCGTTGTTCTGTAAAAATTTGTATTTTCACCCTAATTCCTTTTCCTGTATGAAAATTATTTATGAAATATGAAAGTTAGCTTATTTTTTCTATTTTTTTCTCCCTTTGGCGGACTTGGATTTCGTTTCACGGTTTGTAAGATATTACAGTTTTCATACAGCAGTGTTGGGAATTCCAGATTTGCCAAACTATTGTTTCTTGATATTTTCTGACTTTTGTTGGTTAAACTATTCTTACTAGAAAATTCTGAAACTTTTTACTCTGATACTAGACATATTGGGGAATACCCTAGATTTTTTCTGGATTTATTTGAGTTGTTTTGATGCTGTTTTCTAGACTTTGAATTCAATTTACTGATTTCTAGCTGAACTTATTTTCTGGATTCAAATCAATTTTGAGCTATATTTTTGTGAAATTCTATATGACTTATTTATATTCACTGGATTCGGCCAGGAGTCTATTTTCTAAACCTTTCGACGGATTCAGATTTGCATGTTTGTAACACAGGAAATTTTAGTTTTACTGCAGTATGGTCTTTCTGTCCTGAACTAGAAATTTGTTTATTTTATCTTTTTATGAGTTATCTTGCACCCGTACACGTTTATCTTGCACCCGTACATGTTTATCTTGCAACATGAACTTGTCACATGATCATGCCATGTTATTCTTGAGATGTTTTGCACACATACATGCTTGTTTGATATTAATAATAAATAACCAAGCCGGAGTTTAAAGGAAAGATCTAATAGTGAATAATTCAGAAACGTGTACTCGGAAGAGGATCCACTGATCCTATGTGATGACTTGAGACATGATACTTGACACGTGATTATTTGACACTTGCACGCAAGACACGTACTTGCCACTTGCACAACTTGACACGTGATTACATGATACATAATATGATACTTGGAGCTTGGAGCTCGATACTTGATACTTATCCCTGAGTACACTGCCCTCTATTGTTCACTATGAAATCTAAAGCGAAACTATTTGATGTAGTAACTATGTATTATGGGATGCATGAAGTGCTACCTAGATAGTAATCACTACTAGACTTGATACATGATACCTGAACATGATACTTGAACATGATACATGCTTACTTGATACTTGAGTACATGATACATTAGACTTCATACTTGACACTTGATACATGTTTACATGATACTTGATACTTGTTACTTGTTTCACTTGACACTTGATACATGCTACTTGTACTTGTTCACCTTACCATGCTAGTTGTTATACATTATCATGAAGCTTATTCCATGTTATTAGTTAGTTTTTCCCATGTACTTATATCCTGCATTACAAGTAGCCCGTAACTTGCATTGACAGGAGTTTATTTTCTTTTTCCTATCCCTGCAATTGTTAAATTGCAGATTTTGGAAAACAAGTTCTAGATAGTATTAGTAAAATGAAGTAATAGTGCTGGATTTTGCTATTATTATTTCTTGTTTCTTGTTTTGATCAATTGTATTTTGATACTTGGATTTATTTGTATTTGGACAATGTGACCTAGGATATTGACTTATTCAGATCATGATTATTTGAGATTAATACATTTTCGTTTCAAGTATTCTTGTTGGTATTTTGGTTCATATGTGCATGTTGGTTGATTCTTTTGCTTCCGACTCTGATTATTCTTGTGAAATGTTGTAAAGATTCTTGAACAGCTTATGGATGATAAAAATGATTAGCTGGGCATAGTCACGTATCCGTATTCCGTATTCTCTTTTGGGAAGCGGGTCGTGACAAGGTTTTTAGTGTTATCAGAGTCCAAGTTTGGCTAATGTATTAGTTTGACTGATATATTAGAAAATCTTGGCTCGAACTGGAATCTGCTCAACATTTCACTAACTATGCATGCATAAATGAATTATTATCAACCTTGATCTGGATGCTAATTGTTTTTGGCTTTGTGCAGACTATGGCTCGTAGAGGTTCTTCTTCTTCTCGTCCCCAGGATGAGCAATCTGGGCTTGATGCTGTCACCACTGTGCTTGAGCGCTTGATTAACATGCAGCAAAACCACAGTGACATGGTGATGGCTTCTTTGGAGGCTACTCGGGTTCCTCTGCCCGCTGTGCATATGACAGCTCTTCCTCCCCTCCCGGGAACAGTCATAGACTTTATGAGGCTGCATCCCGACAGGTTTTCAGGCACTGAGACACCTTTGGAGGCTGAACAGTGGTTGATTCGGACAGAGCAACTTCTTTTGGCAGCTAAAGTGGCAGATGCAGATCGCGTGGAAGTGGTGGCCATCTAGTTGGTAGATTTGGCTCATATCTGGTGGGGGTCTGAGTCCGAAAGGCCCGAACGACCGATCACTTGGGCCGCTTTCACTAGGAGCTTCTTGAAGAAGTTCTTTCCTAGCAGCACCAGAGTTGTGATGGAGTAGCAATTTTTGGCCCTAAAATAGGTTGGTCGTTCTTTCTAGTAATGGAATTTTGTTACATATTGTCCATGCAATGTTGTAACATAAGACTTCCTTGAAATAGGGCTCCAAGTCTGTGGACGAGTACGCAACTGAATTTATGAGACTTAGTCGCTTCACCGCAGTTCTTGTGGCGAACGAAGAGGATAGGGCTCGTTCATTTTGGGGCTTGAGCGAGACATCAAGGTGCAGCTTGTCTCTCTTCACTTGCGTACTTATGTTGAGCCTCTTGAGGCAGCTAGAGCTCAGGAGCAGGCTCGTGGTGGATTTGCTCCATCTCAGTAGACTGTTCCATACTCAGTTGCTAGGCCTTTCTGGTGGGCCTGTTCGGAGACCTGCTCCAGCCCATCTGGTCAGGGCAACTCCTTACTCTTATGCGGGTCCTCCGAGAGTTGGTTTTTGTGACTTTTGCCGTCTTCTAGGGCATGAGCATAAGGATTGCCGACGTGCCAATAGTAGCTATTTTGGATGTGGTGCTGCTGACCATTCAGTGCGGGACTGCCCACAGTTAGCTCTTCCAGCCAGGGGTCCAGTTCAGCCAGTTGCTGTAGCTCTTGGTCCAGTTAGACCATCGCATCCTCCGCAGCGCCAGATTGTCGGTCAGAGGACCGCTGCTCCCAGGAGAGGTCAGGCATTCAACCTGACTGCTGCTGATGCTGAGTCAGCTGAAGGTGTGGTTACAGGTATCTTTTGTTTTGTTATTTGTAGTTTCTCTTTTGTTTTTCCATTACCTTTGCTTTATTTCTTTCTGTTTAGATTTCTGCATTTTGTTTTTCCTCACCCCTATTCAACCATTCTTTTCTTTGTCTCTTTTGATTTCTGTCTTAGGTGTTGTGCTTGTTTGCTCTTTCCCTGCTCATGTTCTTTTTTATTCTGGGGCAACCCATTCTTTTGTCTCCTCTCGATTTATCGCTCGCCATCAGTTGGAGTGCAGCAACATGTCAGAGGCTTGGAATATTGTGACAGGTGGTGGAGTTGTCATTTGTTTTCGGGAGTGCGGGCAATGTCCCGTAATTATTGGTAGCGTAGATTTCAGAGCCAATCTGATTGTAATTAGGAATTCAGGATTCTACATTATTCTGGGTATGGATTTGTTGGGTGAAACCCATGCCATTATTGATTGCCGTGCCAAGAAAGTTGTATAACGGATTCCAGATCGCGCAGAGTTTGAGTTCCATGCCGAGGAGTCTTCCCTTGGCCGAGCTGCAGTTGATCAGGAGGTTTGTGCGATGGAGTTTCATTCAGGCTGTGAGGCTGTGCCTCTCATGGTTCGGGATTTCCTAGATGTTTTTCCAGAGGAGTTGCCTGGCTTACCCCCTGATAGGGATGTGGACATTGGTATTGAAGTTTAGCCGGGTACGGCACTAATATCGAAGATTCCTTACAGGATGGCACCGGTTGAGTTAGCTGAGCTTAAGGTGCAGATTTAGGAGTTGCTTGATTTGGGTTTCATCAGACCCAGTGTTTCGCCTTGGGGTGCTCCAGTCCTTTTTGTCAACAAGAAGGATGGTGGTCGTCGACTGTGTGGATTATCGGGAACTAAATCGTGTTACTGTGAAGAATCGGTATTCGTTGCCCAGGATCGATGATTTGTTTGACCATTGAGTGGGGCTTCTATTTTTTCGAAGTTGGATCTTCATTCTGGATATCATCAAGTCAAAGTGAAGGCGACTGATGTACAGAAGATTGCTTTCAGAACCAGATATGGCCACTATGAGTATCTTGTGATGCCGTTCGGGGTTACGAACGCGCCTACTGTATTCATGAGTCTTATGAACTAAGTCCTTTCTCAGTTCTTAGATAGATTTATGGTGGTCTTCATTGATGATATTTTCGTATATTCTCGGAATCGGGAAGATCATGATAAGCATCTTATGGTGGTTTTGCAGACTTTGAGAGAGAAGCAGCTCTATGGAAAACTCCGCAAGTGTGAGTTTTGGCTCGACAGGGTTTCATTCTTGGGGTACATTATCTCAAACAATGGTATTTCTGTGGATCCTGCCAAGGTTGATGCTATGAAGGATTGGACTATTCCCAAGTCAGTTTATGAAGTCAGGAGTTTCCTTGGTTTAGTTGGCTATTAACGGAAATTCGTCCAAGAATTTTCGAAGATAGCAGGACCGTTGACTAAGTTGACTGGGAAGGATCAGAAGTGTGGTGTGGCTTTTGTTGAGTTAAAGAACAGATTGACGTCAGCACCTGTGTTGACTATTCTAGATGGTTCAGGCAGATTTGTAATTCACGGTGATGCTTCTGGTAAGGGTCTTGGAGCAGTTTTAATGCAGAAGGGTCGAGTCTTTCCGAATGCATCGAGACAGTTGAGACCGCATGAGAAGAACTATCAGACTCATGACTTGGAGTTAGCTGTAGTGATTTATGCTTTGAAGCTGTGGAGACATTGGGAACCGAGTGGAGATCTTTACCGATGACAAAAGTCTCAAGTACGTCTTCACCCAGAAGGAGTTAAACATGAGGCAAAGGCGTTGGTTGGAGCATATGGCCGATTATGATATCAGTTTGCAATACCATCCCAGTAAAGTAAACTTGGTGCCAGATGCTTTGAACAGGATACCGGTAGTTATGTTCTTGACTCAGCAAAGGGATCTGATTGAGCAGACGAGGAGGTTGGAGTTGGAGGTTTTGTTGTCGAGTTCTGATCGGAGTTGTTTGGTGCTCCAGCTTCATTTGTCTCTTGTTAATCAGATTAAAAAGGCGCAGGCTGGTGATGCACAATTGCAGGGTTTTCGAGCTGAGGTTGAATCTGGGTCCAGGATGGACATGGTTATTCATTCTGATGGATCGCTTCGTTTTGGGTCCAGGTTATGTGTCCCGGAAGGTGAAGTTCGTCAGAGGTTGCTTGAGGAAGCCCATCAGTCCTCGTATTCTATCCATCCTGGCGGTACTAAGATGTATCGGGATTTGAAGCTTCATTTCTGGTGGCAGGGTATGAAAGGGCTGTGGCTCAGTTTGTTGCTCAGTGTTTGATCTTCCAGCAGGTTAAGGTAGAGCATCAGAGAACCGCTGGACTTCTTCAACCGCTTCCTATTCCAGAATGGAAGTGGGAACATATCACTATGGATTTTGTGACTGCTTTGCCAAGGAGTCCTAAGGGCCATAATGCCATTTGGGTGATTGTCGACCGTTTGACGAAGAGTGCTCACTTCATTGCTTCTCAGGTCGGGCAGTCTACTGAGAACCTTGCTGAGAGGTATATGCAAGAGATTGTTAGACTTCATGGGGTTTCAGTCAATATTGTATTCAATTGGGATACGAGATTCAGATCTCAATTTTAGGAGAGTCTTCAGAACAATTTTGGGAGTAAATTAAAGTACAGTACAGCTTTTCATCCCCAGACTGATGGACAGTCAGAGAGGACCATCCAGATTCTTGAGAACATGGTGAGGTCCTGTATGCTTCAGTTTGGTGGATCATGGGAGAACCATTTGCATCTCGTAGAGTTCTCGTACAATAACAGTTGTAACCCCTGTTTTTCCAAATGTATTTTTGTATTTAAAGATTTTTGCAAATTTTCTTTTTCTATTTTCAAATTCTTTTTGTTAAAATGTAGTGTTGGATCTTTTATTAAAACCTATTTCGATCGATAATTTTATTTGAAAATTTTATTATTGTTATTAGCACTTTGATTTCTATTATTATTACTAATACTATTATTATTTTTATTATTACTGTAATTATTATTATTATTATTATTAGTATCTTTATAAAATCCTAAATTGTATGTTTTATTGGTTATTTAAATTTCTTATTGGATTTTTATTTAAAACCCATTATCTTTTCCTTAACCCCATTTAATTAACTATTACCCGTTACCCATATTTACTAATACCCAGAACCCTATAATACCTAACCCCTACCTACTTCCCAATCAAACCCGTCTGCACCTTCCCAAACCCGTTAGCATCCTTCAGCCCAAACCCTAATCCTATACCCATATATAAACCCATGCAGCTATCCCTAGCGCCGTTTCCTATTCCCTCTTCTCCTTCCTCCCGCTCTCTCTCTTTGAACCCATCCTTGACCTCGTCCGCCCTGTGCCTCACCCGACCGCCCTCTCATCTGCCGCTCTCAGACACCACGGTGATCCTCCTGCCCTCTCAACTTTCCCTGCGGCAGCCCAGCATCTCCTGAATTCTCCCTACTCATCCCCTGACCTCCCGAATCCATCCCTCTCCGGCTCTCATCGCTCTCCCGATCAACTGCCAGCCCCCCTGCATCGCCTATGCTCCTCCGCCTTATCTCCGCCACTATCGCCTGCAGCACCTTCCTGCGCTGCGACAGTTGCCACCAGCCACAACTGCGACCCCCTGGTCGGTAGCCCCATGCGGTCTCCCTGCCGTCCCTGTCCATCGCGCCGCCTGCCTCACCGACACTACCCTCTCTATTCGACGCAGACCAGGGGAACAACAACAACATCACCGGCGTGCTGTGCTTTTCCCCGCCGTGTGTCATGCCGTCCGCCCTCGCCGTTGTCCCGCCGTTGTTCCTCCACAGTGCACCCCGAAGTTGCTGTTGCCCTCACTTGTATGTGGGTGTCGGTTTTGTGTGCGTGGATCATATTTTGTTCGTCCGTTCGTTCTTGGTTGTTGGTTCTCGCTCGTGCTCGTGGTTTGTGTTCGTTGGTTTGTGGGTTCCGTCTCGTTCATTGTGATCGTGCCCCGGGAATCCGTTCCCGTTATTCTTGCTTGAAGTCGTTTTCATCGTCGATTAAGGCAAGTAACTTGTACTCAAATTCCTTTGTAAGATACAAGTCAAAAATACCGCTTGTAGTGTAGTTGGGTTCTAGAGACAATTCGTGTGTGAAACCCTTTGTTGATATTGTCTCTATAGTGTTTTGACCATAGTTGACTCACGACACAAAATTTGACATGAAACAACCTAGGTTTTGCCCGTTCTTGATATGATGTATATGTGAAACAATTATGAGAACTCGTGTGCTTGTGAGACCCATGTGAGATACTTGTTGTGGACATGTTGTATACCTTATTTTATGTTGTTTGGACACTTGGTAGACTCAATTTTATGTTTGGTTGTGTTTGGATCAAGTTTCATTGAATCTATATTGATTTTGGTTTTTGAGGAAGTTCTGTGTTTTACCGATATTCTGTCTTGATTAGTAATTTAGACCATATTAAGGTCAGAATCTTAATTTCAGTATAAAACATGAGTTTTAGAGGAATTCGTCTTCTTTCCAACCCCTCTGACCTTGCTCGATTTCATTTTCGTATGTGTGATATATGACTGTTTTACTACAGAAGTGTATATCTTTTCCAGATTTTTTTTCTTGGTGATTTTGATGACTAAATCATTTTTATACTTGTGATAATTATATTATTTTGAACCAAAACTTTGGTCAGTATTTCTTTATCTAATTAGGTATTACCCAGAATTTCGACGGATTTTATTAATGAGTTTTATATGCCGTTTCATGCTTGTTTATAAAGACTGTACTTGCTGTATTTTGCTCGCTGTTTTGTAAAGAATCGTATTTTTACCTTGATTCCTTTTACTGTATAGAAAATATTTGTGAAATATGAAAGTTAATATATTTTGTCTACTTTCATCTCCCTTTGGCGGATTTGGATTTCGTTTCATTGGTTGCGAGATATTAAAGTTTTCGTACAGCAGTGTTGGAAATTCACGATTTGCCAAACTCTCGTTTATTGATGTTTTCTTATTTTTATGACTGATCTAATTTTACTAGAAAATTATGAAACTTTATATTCTGATATTAGACATATAGGGGAATACTCCAGATTTTTTGTGGATTTATTTATTGAATTTTCATGCTGTTTTCCTGCTCTTGAATTCGTTTTCCTGATTTCTGGCTAAACCTATTTTCTGTATTCAAATCAGTTTTGAGTTATGATTTTGTGAATTACTATATGACTTATTTATACTCGCTGGATTCGGTTGGGAGTCTATTTTCTATAAGTTACAACAGATTCAGATTTGCATGTTTGTAACACTGGGAATCACTGTTTTCCTACAGTGTGGTCTTGCTGTCCTGAACTTGAGATTTGTCTATTTTAGTCTTTTATGAGATATCTTGCACACGTACATATTTATCTTGCAACTTGAACTTGTCACTTGATCATAACATGATATACTTGCCCTGTTTGTGACACCTACATGCTTGTTTTACATTAATAATAAATAACCAAGCCGGAGTTTAATAGAAAGATCGAATAGTGGATAATTCAGAAACGTGTACTCGGAAGGGGGTCCGTGTTTTCCATTACTTGTTGCCATGTTTCATGATTACATGATTCATGCTTGTTATTACTATATGATTATATTTTGCCATGATTCGTGACGATTCATGCTTGTTACTACTTGTTGCCATATTTCATGATTACATGATTCATGCTTGTTACTACTATATGATTACATGTTGTCATGATTCGTGACGATTCATACTTGTTACTACTTGTTGCCATGTCTCATGACTACATGATTCATGCTTGATACTTGCTGCCACTTGTTCACGATTACGTGACTCTTGCTAGATACTTGTTACTTGACTTGTCCCTGAGTACACTGCCCTCTATGGTCCACTATGAAATCTAAAGTGAAACTGTTTGTTGTAGCAACCATGTAAGGTGAGCTGCATGAAGTGCTACCTAGATAGTAATCACTACAAGACATGATACATGACCATTGAACATGATACTTGAACATGATACATGCTTACTTGATACTTGACTACATGATACATGAGACTTGATACTTGACAATTGGTTACTTGATTCTTGATCCTTGTTGCTTGCTTACATGACACTTGTTCACTTGAAACTTGATACATGCCACTGGTACTTGTTCACCTTACCATGCTAGTTGTTATATTTTGATAGCATGCTTATACCATGTTATTTGTTAGTTTTCCCCATGTACTTGTATCCTGCATTACAAGCGGTCCGTAACTTGCAATTGACGGGTACTTGTTTTCTCTTTTCCTCTTCCCTGCATTCGTTGAATTGCATATTATAGAGAACAGGTTCCAGACGGTATCGGTGATAATGCTGCATTTTATTATTATTATTTCTTGTAGCTTGCTTAAACAATATTGTATTTGATTACTTAGATTTATTCTTGTATTTGGGCAATGTGACCCAAGATATTTGTTTTATTCAGATCATGACTATTTGAGATTTATATAATTGGTTTCAAGTATTCTTGTTGGTATTTTGGTTCATAAGTACATGTGGTTGATTCTTTTGCTTCCGACTCTGATGATTCTTGTGAATGTTGTAAAGATTCTTGAACAGTTTATAGATGACGAAAATCATTCGCTGGGCTTTTGACTCGTATCCGTATTCTGTATTCTTCTTGGGAAGCGGGGCGTGACAGGGTTTTTAGTGGTATCAGAGCACCAGGTTTGGCTAATGTATTAGTTGCCTAATATATTAGACAAGCTTGGCTCGAACTGGAATCGGCTCAACATTTCACCAACCATGCATGCATAAATGAATCATTATCAACATTGATCTGGATACTAGTCTTATTCCATTCTTTTTAACCCCTTCTTATTCAATTCCTTGATTCCTTGATTCTTCCATCTTTTTCAGTTATCCTCCTTTGTTGATTTCTTCTTGGGTATGAATTCATTCTTCTCGTACCCATATTTCTGGATTTTGGTGCCATCCATTCTTTTTATTTTCTACTTGGTCCGTCAGTCAGCATCGCTGGATGCTATTGGCAGAGTCTTCCCCGATCAGAGTGGCGCAGCGGAAGCGTGTTGTGGGCCCATAACCCACAGGTCCCAGGATCCTTTTGTTGTTTCTCCTTCCCTGCATTGTTTGCTTCTCTATTCCTTACATTGTCTGCTTCTTTTCATTCCTTGTACTTGTCCTCATTCGTTGGCTCATAGCTTGGTTCATCTCTTCCTTGTCCATCATTTCTTCGATTCCAGCTCTATCTATTGCTTCATATCTTTGCTTTGTTATCTTGTGATGTTTCTTTTCTTTTGATACTGTTTATTCTCTTGCATGCTTCCCATTTGACATCCTTGTTATCCATCTTCTTTTTTTTCTGGTGTTGCCTCTGCTTAGTTCTTTCTCCATTAGCCCTCTGTTTTGTTACCCTTCCCTAGTTTGCTTTTGCCCAGTCCTATGTACCGTCTAAGCAAATTTCGAGGACAAAATTTTGTTGTAAGGTGGGTAGCATTTGTAACCCCTGTTTTTCCAAATGTATTTTTGTATTTAAAAATTTTTGCAAATTATTTTTTTTTGGTTTTCAAATTCTTTTTATTAAAATGTAGTGTTGGATCTTTTATTAAAACCTATTTCGATCGATAATTTTATTTGTAAATTTTATTATTGTTATTAACACTTTGATTTCTATTATTATTACTAATACTATTATTATTTTTATTATTATTGTTATTGTTTTTATTATTATTATTAGTATCTTAATAAAATCCTAAAATGTATGTTTTATTGGTTATTTAAATTTCTTATTGGATTTTTATTTAAAACCCATTATCTTTTCCCTAACCCCATTTAATTAACTATTACCCGTTACCCATATTTACTAATACCCAGAACCCTATAATACCTAACCCCTACCCATTTCCCAACCAAACCCGTCTGCACCTTCCCAAACCCGTTAGCATCCTTCAGCCCAAACCCTAATCCTATACCCATATATAAACCCATGCAGCTATCCCTAGCGTCGTTTCCTATTCCCCCTTCTCCTTCCTCCCGCTCTCTCTCTCTTTGAACCCATCCCCGACCTCGTCCGCCCTGTGCCTCACCCGACCGCCCCCTCATCCGTCGCTCTCAGACACCCCGGTGATCCTCCCGCCCTCTCAACCTTCCTTGCGGCAGCCCAGCATCTCCCGACTTCTCCCTGCTCATCCCCTGACCTCCCAAACCCATCCCTCTACCGCTTTCATTTCTCTCCCGCTTTCATTTCTCTCCCGATCAACTGCCAGCCCCCCTGCGTCACCTGTGCTCCTCTGCCTTGTCTCCGCCATTGTCGCCTGCAGCGCCTCCCTGCGCTGCAACAGTCGCCAATAGCCACAGCCGCGACCCCCTGGTCGATAGCCCCGTGCAGTTTCCCTGCCGTCCCTGTCCATCGCGCCGCCTGCCTCACCGACGCCGCCCTCTCTCTTCGACGCAGACCAGGGGAACAATAGCAACATCATCGGCGTGCTATGTTTTTCCCCGCCGCGTGTCGTGTCGTCCGCTCTCGCCGTTGTCCCACCGTTGTTCCTCTACAGTGCACCCCAGAGTTGCCGCTGCCCTCACTTGTGTGTGGGTGTCGGTTTTGTATGCGTGGATCATATTTTGTTCGTCTGTTCGTTCTTGATTGTTGGTTCTCGCTCGTGCTCGTGGTTTGTGTTCGTTGGTTCGTGGGTTCTTTCTCGTTCGTTGTGATCGTGCCTCGGGAATCCATTCCCATTATTCTTGCTTGAAGTCGTTTTCATCGTCGATTAAGACTAGTAACTTGTACTCAAATTCCTTGTCGTGAAGAAAACTGTGTTTTTGCTTGAGATGAAGTCATGTTTGAAAGGTCATATTATGAACTTGGTAAGTTATTTTGAGCAGAAATTTTTACTGGAGGTACTTGGATGTGTTAGCAACCTTCATTCCAAATTTCAATTTTTCTAAATTTATTTGATATATTTAAAAATTCTATTCTCTCAACTGGTCCAGAGCCAGAAACTGGTTCTGTTTGTTCCAAAGATGAACTTTACTAAATCATAATTATTTCTTGGAGTATAATCTTGCAATGATGTTTTTACCTGTAATATCTCATACGGGTTTGGATCATCTAAAATTTTAGAATATTTGGACAACATTTGATGGGGTTTCAAAATTAGTTTGTAACCTGAGGTTTTGCTCACTGCTGAGAACAGAAGGATTTTTTCTACTAGATTCAAAAGACTATAACTCCCTGTATATTTTGAATATGGATGTATTTTTTGAATATGTTAGACTTTTATATATCTAATTACTGAATCTAAAATTTCATAAGTATTGGACATATGGTCGAATTGATATTGAATTTTGAATGGACCATGTTCAGGATAAGCTTTGAGTTAGCTAGTTTAAGAACTTTAGCTTTTCTGGAATTATATGTTGAGAATCTGGAAGAATGATTAACCAGAGGTTTGTAGTAGACTGTATTAGCTTTCTAAAACATCTTGAATCATGCAATTTCAGTTTGTGGTTTGAAAGATATGATTTTTCTAAGTTTGGGACAGAACCAGTTCTAATAAAAAAGACCGTGCTTTTGTAGAGTAGCTCATTTCCTATGTACACCTAGTGAGAAATAAGGGTTTTCCAGTGTTTTAATGAAGGAATTTGGGGATGTGATCAACTGGGAAGTTGTGGTAGACACTCCCAGGTTTCTATAGAATCCAATATAGCAAAATTCCGATAAGTGAGCGAGTTTTTATGTTATTAGCAAAATGCAGTAATTACATTGAAGAAATGCACAGCTGAGAACATATAGGAATTTTATAGCATCTAGTTGGCAGAATCTGTAGATATGGTTAACTAGAGACTTGTAGTACGTAGTCTTAGCTTTCCAAAATGGGTAAGATCATTTAATTCCAAATTGTATTTTGAAAGTTATGAGTTTTCTAAGTTCAGGAGTTGTGTTTAAAGTCGATATAGAATTGAGTAAACTTTGTTTTGACATAACAGTAAGACTCGTGGAAATATGGAATTTGTGATTGGAATATGAGAAAATGATCAACTAGAGAATTGAAGTAGGCATTCTTAGCTTTCCAAAAGTATCAATTCATGCAATTCCAGTACGTGGATTAGAAGTTATGATTTTTCTAATATCAGGGCAGATCTAGGCCATTAAGTGGAGTGTTTATTTTGCTTTACTCCAAGTTATGAATTTTTGAACTGGTAGAATTGCTATACTCAAGATATTGATTTTATCACGTTTTAAGTATGTTTACTTTTGTTTGATAGCTTTGGTCTGTAAATAGTTGGGTATCATGTTTGTAAGCAATTGCCAGTAAAAGGCATTCCTTGGGTGCCGTTGTACCACTCGCTGAGGGTCATGGGCCGAGGATTTGGTCGAAGATCAACAGAAGTGGTGGCAGCCGATGAATATCGACTCGTCAGGTTATCATTTTGACAGATTAGTTAGGGATCGACTATTTGTTAAACATTGTGTATAATTTGATTGAAAAACATATTTTTAGTAACTGTTATTTAATTAAATTCTATTTACTTTTCTCTTCAAGACCAAGTTGGTATTATGGGTGATTCCCTACAATCCGATTTGCTCTAAGAGGCCAGCACTAGGCGGTGATAACCAGGGTTGTCTCTTCCTGTCAAAGGGATACGGGCAGTGTATTTTTACTGGTTAAGAACACGGGAATTGTATCTCGCTCTGTTAATTCCTGAAGTGACGAGGTAAGAATAGGAGAATTCCTGTCAGATAGGGAGATTAGACCCTCGAGGCCGTCATGTTCTTATGTTAATGGACTCGAACGGACCATGGGATTGCGGTCCCATGGATCTTCGACGCCATAGATATGCGGTTGTGTATTTGTAAGATCATTACGACATTTGGTGTGATCCAGACCAGATTGTGGCACTAGTGGCAAATGGGGACACCACTGTGTTTAGCAGTAATCACTGTAGGATTCACCAGCCATGTTGTATCTATCAGGAATAGGTTGAGTACAATAGTAGAATGCATTGCATGGCAAGGTTTCAAAACACTGGAACTGGATAAGACGACTTGATCTGGATCATATGTAGTATAGGATGCATGCGTGTCCAGAGTCTTGCTGACATTAGTGCATCTGTTTTTTGTACATTGTGTACTATGCATTAGACTTCAGGTCATGGCATACACCGACACTAGGGAATTAAGATGCATATTTCTGTTTTCATTAAAGGCTGTTTGTGATTGCTAGTTGGAGATCGTTGTTTTAGTATCAGCATTGCGTCAGTATATGTACTGACGTACCCACTCAATTAGATGCTGGATACCGGGTTGCGAGTACAGGAGGACTCAAGACAAGAAAGGCATCCAAGTGGAGTAGTAATCTACCTATCTACCATTCGAGCAGGTGCAGGAATAACAGAGTAGAGCAATAGAAGATTCGAGCTATAAGGCATTTCTCAGGGAAGCAGGTTGACCACTCAGTGGATTTCCAGTGGAAGATAAGCTGAATACCGATCTAAAGGGCAGGCAAAATGTTAGAGTAGTATTCATAATGCATTAATGTAATTAGTATTCCTTATTCAAGAACAAGATATTGATTGTATTTAATGATGTAATGACTTTATTTGGCTGCAGGAAATGATGTATTGTATTTAATGATTTAAAAAGTTTTTAAATTTTCGTGTTATTACTGTGTTGAGATGCATTCGAAAGAAAAGATTCTGATTGTGTCACGGATTTTCGATATTGGGATCCGGAGCGTTACAACTACAAGGAGTATCAGTTTTCTCCAAGCAAGATCTTTGTTCGGGTTATCACCAAGTTTGTGTGGATGTGCATAAGACTGTGTTACGAACTCCACATGGGCATTACTAATTCTCAGTTATGCCATTTGGAGTGAAGAATGCACTAGCTATTTTCAGGGACATGATGAACAGGGTCCTACGGCCATTCTTCGACCCTTTCGTCGTGGTGTTTATCGATGATATTTTGGTATATTCCAAGTCAAAAGAAGAGCATGCTGGGCATTTAGCAGAGGTATTGAAGAAGCTGCAGGAATAGAGGGTGTATGCCAAATTATCCAAGTGTGACTTCTGGAAGTTCGGAGTCGCGTTCTTGGGTCATATCCTTTTTAAGGAAGGTGTGACCACTGATCTGAAAAAGATTGAGGCAGTGAAGGATTGACCAATTCCCATATAAGTGAAGGAGATCAGGAGTTTCTTGGGACTGACTAGTTACTACCGGAGGTGTTATGCTCAGAGAGCCGTGCCACTCACGGGACTTATGAGGAAGAATATGAGTTTCAAGTGGACGGAGCAGTGCAAAGAAGTTTCCAAGAGTTAAAGGAGAGGTTGACTACTGCTCCAATACTGGTTTTGCCGCGAGTAGTGATTGATTATGATGTCTACAGTGATGCTTCACATTGAGGGCTGGGTTGTGTACTGATGTAAGAGGGAAAGAAAATAGCTTATGGGTTTAGGCAACTAAGACCGCATAAGAAAAATTACCCAACCCATAATTTGGAGCTGGCAGCAATTATATTTGCTTTGAAGCAGTGGAGGCACTATGTGTATGGGGAGAAGGTCAGCATGTACACGGATCAAAAGAGCCTGAAATACTATCAACAAAAGGATCTGAATTTGAGGCAGAGGAGGTGGTTGGAAGTGCTAGAAGATATCCGTCCAGAAATAAAGTATCACCCGGGAAAAGAAAATGTGGTAGCAGATGCACTTAGTCGGAAGAGCAGCTTATCCTGTTTGATTACAACACAAGAGAAACTAGCAAAGGAGCTCGATCGAGCTGGAATCGAAGTTGAGTTGTAAGGACTGGGAGTGTCTTTGGCGCAATTAAGGCTTAAGCCCACACTAAGAGAGCAGACTGGCGATGGTCAGAAGTCTGATCCAGAAATTCAGAAGATGATGAGCAGGTCAGCGCAATTAAATTGACAGAATTTCAAGTGAAGGAAAAAGTGTTGTGGTTCGGAGAAAGGTTGTGTGTACCTGATCGAGCAGAATTGAAGGAGAGCATCCTACAGGAGGCACACACCACTCTATTATCACTGCATCCAGGGAGTACCAAAATGTACAAAGAAATTAAGCAACATTTCTGGTGGTCAAAAATGAAGAAGAATGTAGCAGAGTTTGTCGCAAGGTGTGCCACTTGTCAACAAATCAAGGCAATGAATCAAAGACCCGGAGGATTATTACAGCCGTTACCCATTCCGGAGTGGAAATGGGAGAACATCAGCACGGATTTCATCACAGGACTACCCAGAAGTCCCAAAGGGAATGATGCGATTTAGGTAATAGTGGTTCGATTAACCAAATTTGCTCACTTCTTGGCGATGAAGATCACTTGGTCAATGGAGAACTGGCAAAATTGTACACTGGGGAGATTGTAAGAATTCATGGAATTCCCATATCGATTGTGTTAGATCGAGATGCACGGTTCATGTCGCACTTTTGGCTAAGTCTTCAGGCAGCTTTGGGAACCAAGACTGACTTCAGGATTGTCTTTCATCCTCAAACTGACGGGCAGATTGAGAGGGTCAATCAGGTGTTGGAGGACATGTTGAGGTGTTGTGTGATGGATTTTGGCAGCAGCTGGGAGAGGCACTTAGCTCTGGTGGAGTTTTCCTACAACAATATTTTTCAGGCTAGCATCGGTATGGCTCCATATGAGGCCTTGTACGGGAGAAAATGTAGATCGCCGGCGTGCTGGTGTGAAGTGGGGGAAAGGAAAATGTATGGACCAGAGATAGTACAACAGACTTCGGAGAAGATCGAATTGATCAAGAAGAGATTGGTTGACACACAGAGCAGACAGAAGAGCTATGCTGACAATCGGAGAAGGGATATGGAGTTCGAAGAGGGTGACTATGTTTTCCTAAAAGTATCGCCGACTAAGGATATGATCTGATTTGGGAAAGGAGGAAAGTTAGCCCGAAGGTATATAGAACCATACAAGATATTGAACAAGATTGGGAAGACAAATTATCGGTTGGAACTACCAGAAGAGCTAGCCCAATTGTACAATGTCTTTCACATGTTAATGCTATGAGGCTACATTCCTGATCCGAGTCATCACTTACCAGAAGTGCCAGAACACCTACAGTTAGATCTGAGCTACAAGGAGCGCCAGGTGGAGATTGTGGATCGGTGGGAAAAAGTTTTGAGGAACAAAACTATCCCCATGGTCAAGGTTGTTTGGAGGAATCAACTAGTTGAGGAAGCCACCTGGGAATCAGAGAGAGGATGATGAGGGACCATCCCACACTTTTTGTCTAAACCCTATAATTTCATTTCTTTTGCTTTTCTCACTTTTTAAGCGTAGTTCCGAGGACGGAACAATTCTAAGAAGGGTGTGTTGTAGCATCCCAGAAAAATTAATTTTTAATATTTTGCACGTGTATTGCACGTAAAATTTTATGCATATTTTCATTTCCAAAATTTTCTAGAGTCGTGAACATTTTTCTTCTCATTTTGTCACAATTGTATGATTTTTTTTATTAAACCCAATAGGCCTAAATCTATTCTGAAGCCCACAAAAAATTAATTACAAATTGAGGCCCATGACATTTCTACACATAAATGAACATTTAAAAATCTAGTACACTTGTCATTTGTAACATACACCCACATTTAATTTAATAACAATTAATAATAGAATTTATATGAGAAGTAGTGTGCAGATAGGGTGCACGTGCACATGTTTGAGGGTTGGCCGGTCATGCATGGTAGTGAAGAGAGAGTGGGGAGAGTTGTGAATGAGTGGGGAGTTATTTTCGGTAGTGGGAGTCATCTCAACCACACATTATTCTTATAAACAACCCCTCCTTTAACATGAACAACACACAAACTCAAATCAAAAATCAAAAGAGAAGGAAAGAGGGAGATTTTGGTTTTTCATTGCTAGAGGAGGAGAAGGCCGGGAATTTGTGCGTGGGAGCTTTGAAGCATTTTTCTAGGAGTTCTACTATTTGCATCAAGAAAGTGGTGGGTGTTTCTTTTACTTTGGAGTTATTTGTAGAATGCATGCTTAGATAAATTATGTTTGAAATGGAAAGTTTGGCATCAGTTCTTTAGTTTCTAAACTTGTTATGATGCATGTTGTGTTGACATCTAGAGTTTTTGTAGTAGTAATGAAATATAGGAAATTAATGCATGCTGGTTAGAAATTTCAATGTAGAATTGCTATGTTGTCAAATTGAAATTCTATATGAGCGTGTTGTAGTGATGTTAGGCATATGGTAGTATGCCATGATTAAATCATGTATACAAATTATATGTGTGTAACAACTTGTTAAGTTGTTGTGCAATTAGGGGTGAACTATAAGTTAAGGGAGATGTGAGATTTTTCATGAACTAAGAATAATGGCTACAAGAAAATAAATATAATCATGCTAGTTTGTTATAAAGAGTAGTCAATTTTACAAATTTAAGCACATGAGTGTACGATTTCTAAAAATGACTATTTAAGATAATTTGTGAACAACTTCATGCTACTATTGATAAAACTAAGGGAAAAACATTTCTGGAAGTTTAGAAATGTAATTTGAGTAATATTTCTGATGGGAAACGATAGAAATCAAGATAGATGAACAAATTAAAAGGAGATGAAAACAGAGAGTTGAGACAAATGGTTTTCGAACCCATATAGTATCAGAATTGATGCTTGGACTTCCTGGTCGGCGCATGAGCGTGAGGGGGTTTTGCGCTCTGGGTGTGCTCGGGTTCTAGTCTTGGAAGGCTCTGCCTTTTCTGATTCTTTTTTAAAATTAATCAATTGCATTCTGGGTTACAAAAACAACTTAGACGGGCTTTTATCACAGTCAACGAGTGCCTCATTGGTTTTGGCTGTGGTCTGGGTTGCTGTTGGCCCTTGGTTCGAATTCGGTTGTACCCCTTTTGGGTTTATATTTTTATTTTTATAATTTTTCAAGTTTTAAAATTTGGAAAATTTCATATAAATATTTTAGAATATTATTAGAACTCTTGAAAATATTTTCACACTAATCTAAGATATAATTTGAGAATTTAAAAGTCATATTCATATTAAATAATGTATTAGATGTGTTTTCTTTAATTCAAATTTAAAGCGAAATGTACATGATTAAAAATATTTAATTGTTGATTGTAGAATACAAATTGAGAACTCTCTTTTGTGAAAATTTCATGAAATAGTGGAGGATATGAGTTGGATGTGTTACTTCCTGGTTCAACACAGCAGTGCATGATATTGCAGTTGCATTCTTCACTGGTAGAACAGATCAAGGAAGCCCAAGCGCGCGATCAGTAATTGCAGAAGTTCGGAAGCAAAGTGGAAGCGGGATGGAAAACTGATTTGATTATTCATTCAGACGGGTCGCTTCGGTTCGGAGCTAGGTTGTGTGTACCTAGAGGAGAAGTCAGGCAGAGGCTACTTGAAGAAGCTCATCGGTCCCCCTATTCAATTTATCCTGGAGGTATGAAGATGCACTATTGGTGGCACGGTATGAAGAGAGCTGTGGAAAGGTTTGTGTCATAGTGTTTGATTTGTTAGCAAGTGAAGCCAGAGCATTAGAGGACCGCGGGACTTTTGCAACCTCTTCCAATCCCAGAGTGGAAATGGGAGAACACCACCATGGATTTTGTGACAGCATTGCCGAGAAATCCCAAGGATCATAATGCTATCTGTGTGATAGTAGACCGGTTGATGAAGAGTGCCCACTTCATTCTTTTAAGAGTGGGTTAGTCCACTGAGAGTTTGGCTGAGAAGTACATTCAGCAGGTTGAGAGACTGCATGGAGTTCCTGACAGTATCATATCAGGCAGAGATACGAGATTCAGATCTCAGTTTTGGGAGAGTCTTCAGAGGAGCTTGGGCACTAAGTTCAGCTACAGTACATCGTTCCATCCACAGACAGATGGACAGTCAGAAAGGATGATTCAGACCCTGGAAGACATGCTGAGATCCTGTGTTCTTCAGTCTGGAGGTTCGTGGGAAGACCACCTGCACTTAGCCGAGTTCTCATACAACAACATTTACTAGGCGAGTCTCAAGGCAGCACCATTTGAGGATCTGTTGGGATGACATCGGCGAAAGGAAAATTTTGGGGCCGGAGTTGATCACGAAGACTGTTGATGCAATGGCTCAGATCAAGAAGCTTTTGCAGGCTGCCCAGGATAGGCAGAGGAAGTGGGCAGATGTTCGTCGAAGGCCTTTGGAGTTCAATGTAATACCCCGAAATAAAATAAATTATTTATTTATATATATATATATATATTGTTCATGAACTAAGTAGATACTTGAGTTGAATTTAGTGCATGATTGTTTGGATTAAAAATAACCATACATGCTATTGCTTTAGGGTTAGGGTTGGGGTTTCTTTGACCTAGGGTTCCATGACCTAGGGTTAGGAACCCTACTTCTAAGAATGAGAATTGATGAGATTGTGTGGGATCTTGATGAGATCCAAGGGCTCAAAATTAGCCAAGTTTGTGGTGGAGAATGAGCATGAGAAAATTGCTGTGAAACTTCCTAAGACTATGTTGACTCAATCTACACCCTCCATTTCCCACTCACTTAACAAACACGTCCTCACCCTCCACTTGTAAAATTCGGCCTCCTCCTTCTCTCTCTCTCTCCCTCCATTTTATAAAACCCCTCTCCTTCATTTTCTCATTCATTTTCTTCTTCTAGTTGTTTCAAAAAAAAAGGAAAGAAGTAGAAGAAAATAAAAGAAATATAGTAGGTTTTAGCCCAAAAGAAATGGACTCTTGTTGCAGGAACTCAAGATCAAGAGGAGGCAAGCTTGGAGGAGGTAGCAAGCTTTAAGACTAGGATCATCTTCTCTTTTGGAAGGGTGGGGGTTCTCTAAACTCTACTTTTTATTATTTTTTTAGATGATTCTTGTGAGTAAGAGTAAAAACATACTAGCTTGGTGACATGCTTGAATATTTGTTGAGTTTGATTATTGAGTACAATTTTTATACATAGATAAAAAAGCATGTATGTGATGTTTTAAGCTTAAGAATTTCTAATTCACAAATGGCTTAGAATATTGAATAAAAAAATTTAAGGTATGTTCTACTATGAGTCTAGAGCATACAATTTTTTTTTCATAATATTTGGGGTTCATTTAGTAGCTCAAACAATTATTTTACTTTCGGAGCAGTGAGCAGTAAGAACTGCTATGTTTTTGGAAACTTGTGTGCTCTTCCAAAAATCATATCTCGGAATTGGTCAGGGATTTTAATCCCAAATGTTTACTATATGTTCTTGAATGTGTTAACAACCATAATTTCATATTTCAAATTTTTTTGAGTTCGTTTGATATTTCAAAAAATATAAGTTGGCAACAGGTCTAGAATCAAAAGCTGAATCTGCCCCATTTTGGAATTGAAGATCAATAATTCATAACTACTTATTGGTGCATAATCTTGCAATGAAATTTTTACTGTAGTATGTGGTATGAGTCTAGATCATGTTTCTAAAATTTCAGAATTTTTAGATAAAATTTGATGGGGTTTTAAATGTAATTTGTAAAAGGAGGTAGGCACCCTGTCTGAAAACAGATGGAATTTTTATGCTGAGTTTAAAAAGCTATAACTCTCTGCGTGTTATGATACTGAATGCAAATTTTGAACATTTTAGACCTTTATATGTCTAGTTACTTAATCTGAAATTTCATAAGTATTGGACTTATGGTTGAATTGATTTTGAATTTTGACTGGACTGTGTTCAGTTTTAGCTCAGATTAGCTAGTCTGTGAAGTTGTGTTTTTGTGGATTGATGTGTTTAGAGTTTACGAAAATGATTAACTAGAGATTTGGAGTAGAGACTCTTAGCTTTCCAAAATTTCTAGAATCATGTAATTGCAAGTTCTAGTGTAATAGATATGAATTTCGAAGTTCTGGACAGATCCATTCTTAGTGGAAATTGTCATTTTTGGCATGTATGTGAATTTTTTTTTTCAACTTGTAAGTCTTGGATTGAGAGTTAGTGGTATTTTTTATACTCTAAATGTTTGTCTTTTTCATGTCTTAAGTTTTCAAGGCATGGGTGGGGGTTGATCATTGTTTTGAGTCTTTGGGATTGCCTAGGGAAGTTATACCCTATAGTTATCAACCCTTAGGCTAGGATGAGACTTCCGCCTCAAGTTTGGGTGGTCAATTCTCATGCACCGACGGGGTCATAGAGAATGATCGTGGACCGAAGTTGTGGGAAAATCCAAGATAAGGGTAGTGGCGAGTAAGGTGATCACGTCGCCAGAGCCACTGGTTGATAGACGGGAGCTAGAGATTTTGGTAAATCCCATAAGACTAGGATTGACCTAGTAAAGTGGTTAAGTCTTGTTGGAACCATACCCTTATAACACATTTAGGGTAGGCTAAAAATATTAGTTAGAGATACTTATGAATTGTATTAGTTTCTAGCACGCATTAGTCGGGTGTTGTACTCCCATGTCATAGGGCTACGTGCTGCGGTGCGTATCAGGCTCTGTTGATTCCTGAAGAACCATGGTAAGAATGGGAGGGGTTTCCTGTCGGAGTTAGGGAAGTAGACCCTACACTACCGTCAAGTTCTATGTTGATGGACACGAACGGATCATGGGGCTGCGGTCCTGTGAATCTTCGGTGCCATAGTATGCTGCGGTGTATATGTAAGTTCGTCACGACTTTTGAGTGAGGTCCGGGCATCGGGCACTAGTGGAAAACAGGGACACCTGACTGCAGTAACGGATTGGACCGATTAATCTGCAACCTCATCAACCACATTGTATCTATCAGGAACAGGACGAGTAATGCATGGCGAGGGTTCAAACCCTGAACTTAGAGACAACGGCTTGATTTTGGGCATATGCAGTATGAGATGCATACGTTTCCAAAGTCTCGCTTGTATTAGAGTAAGTGCATCTTTGACCTGTGCATTAGACTACTAGGTCATGTCACACACAGACACCTTAACCCAATTACACTTTTCCTGTTTTTAGTCACACTTTCCTTGTGCATCAAATCTTGATTTGTCAGTTTGGAGATCATTGCTATTATCAGCATTATGTCAGTATTTGTACTGACATGACGACTCTTTTAGGTACTAGATGCGGATCTGTGGGGTACAGGAGAGCTCAAGCCTGATGGTGCATCCAAGTGATAGTATCAAGTGTTCATTATTCACATTTTTTTTGTAAACTCTGATGTGTAACTTCTGGAACATTGTATATTACAACACTTAAGACTTGTATACATTATGGAATAAAAGTTTTTAGTTTTCCTGTATTTTCCTGTATTCTGACTGTTTGAAGGAAAAATTCTGATTGATGTCACGAATCGCAAGTATAGGGATTCGGGGGGCTACATTCGAAGTGGGGGATCATGTGTTCGTCAAAGTGTCACAATGGAGGGGGCATCATCTGCTTTGGTGGTAGGGGCAAGCTGAGTCCCCAATTTATTGGGCCGTTCGATGTTGTGGAGCGAGTAGGCAAGGTGGTCTACAGGCTCGCTCTACCCCCGACACTGTCTGGAGTCCATGATGTATTCCATGTTTCCCAACTCAGGAAGTACATCGCGGACAATAGTTACGTGTTTACTACTCAGAGTTGTCCGTGGTGGCAGATTTGTCTTGCAAGATTCGACCAGTCTCTATCTTAGACCGACGAGAGAAGGTATTGAAGAATAGAATCATCAAACTTGTTCGAGTTTCTTGGAATCCTCACTCGCCGGGTGAGTCAACTTGGTAGTTGGAGGAGGAGATCCGGGAGAAGTTCCCTCATCTGTTTGAGTAGTGTTTTTTTTTTCCTTTTGTTTTTTTTTTTCTTTTCGGGATTACCCTATGTACCACTTGTGTCAATTTCGAGGACAAAATTCTTCTTGTAAGGTGGGTAGAATTTGTAACCCCTGTTCCCAATTGTTGGTTTATCTTTGTATTAATATTCATTTATTTTCTTCTTTATCTTTTCCGAACCCCTGTAATTTGGTTAATTAATAATAAAATTTGTTATTTGCTTTCAACTCTTTTTTTGTCTTCCAATCCAATTCTATTTTTCTGTCGAAAATTTTGTTGTGCAACCAATGAAAATTTGTGCTTTGAACACTCAAGTTAATCTACTTTAAATCCTAATTTTCATTCCCTATTGAAATTAAACCCAAAACACCATAGCCTCTTTTCTCTATAGACCCTAACCTGCTAACCCGTACCTGCTACCCATTAACCACCCAAACTCTATATATACTAATTTCACCCCCTAACCCTAATTATCATTAACCTAATTACCACTACAGCAGCAAACCCCCCTGACCCTGTTCATCTTCAACCTCCCGCCGATTCCCCTCCTCTTCTTCATTCGTCTTCTTCTTCGCTGTGTGGCATCGAAACCCAATGCCAGCCCTCGAAACCCCTCGCCTTCTCTCCCACTGCCACCGAAGTCGACCACCACCACAGCCGCTCACCCCCGCATCTCCTTCTCCTTTGTTTTTGTCTCACCGAAACCCACCATTTGCACTCGTCGGCCATGCCCTTCACCGTCGCTCATCCTCCTTGTCGCCATTACCTCCACCACTGAAACTACCCTTCTTACCTTTTTCCTATCTTCTTCTCCTTCGTGGCACCGAAACCCACCACTAGCAATCCACACTAGCACCTCGACCGCTCTGTGCACCGCCACCAGTCGAAGTCGAAGTCCCTGCCATTGTTCTGATCCACTGGTTGTTGTTTGCTGTTCCATGCCTTTCACGTGCTTTGCCCAGTGTTTGCTGTTGTGATCCGCTGTTTGCTGTTTGCTTTTCCGTGCCTCTCACGTGCTCCACCCACTGTTTGCTTTTGTGATCTGCTGTTGTTGCCATTTTTATGTTACGTGCATTGCACGTGCTGTGCCGTCGAGATCATAATCCTGTTATTGTTATATTCAGATTAATCGTATAAGGCAAGTCCTCTTGAACCAATTTATTATTCGTATTCAAGAATTCTTTTGATCTCCCGCAAGTAGTTCGCATTCCATTCATCTTATATATTTGCTTAATATTTGTTCAAGAGACTATCACAGATTCATCGGCGAAACCAAGTGATAATTCTCTTTTTGTGCCGATATCTTTGATTCAAACCCATGCTCTAGTATACATTGCACATGCACGAAATACATAAAAACAGTCAGATCAATGCTATAGAATTATTTGATGATTGGAAAGTTCCCGATTGAATATTATTTTTGTGAATTAATTGCCATGATTATGAAATGCTTCGTTAATGTCAAAATTGCATGCTGCTAATTAAATAGAGCTTATGTTATTTAATTGCCTTGAAATTGCATGTTTACAGGTTTAAATTATTGTCAATTCATATCTATCTATTTGCTGGCCTGTTGTTGGCCTCATTTTGCATTAAATATTTGAACCAGTTGCTATAGGAATTTAATGGAACTTTTGAAACAACAAGTGTAGCTCTGTGAGTCTACGTTTCAGAACATTCGACGAATATGAATTCCGATTCTTAATCTGCTAGATATTTGACTTTGAGTAATGCTAGGTCTGGATTTCCAGATTTTCTACATCAACATGAATGGTTAATGAAAAGAAAATAATAACAGTAGAGTTAAAATCAGAAATTTACCTGATTGAAACTAGACATGATTAGGAGTCAACCTGAATTTTTGTGGAATTATTTGATGAATAATCAGATCCGATATGTACAAGTAAAGATGACTCGAAGATTCTGCCTGAACATAAAATCTATAAAGAATAAGATTTTACACCACCCAGTTTCTGTAGTTATCTTATATCATGTGTATATGCGTTGGAACCGGCAGAGAGTTTAGATTTTAGAACTTTTGACGGATCCAGTGTTGTTGTCACGCCCTGCTTCCCAAAAGAGAATACAGAATATGGATACGTGACTAAGCCCAGCAAACGGTTTTCATCATCCATAAACTATTCAGAATCTTTACAACATCTCACAGAAATAATCAGAGTCGGAAGCAAAAGAAATCAACCAAGTATGCATAATCGAATCAAATATACCAACATACTTGAAACCAAAATATAATAATCTCAAATAAATGAAGTCTGGACAAGTCAAAATCCTGGGTCACAGTGCTTAAATACAGAAATAAATCCAAGTAATCAAGTACAATTGTTCAAACAACAACAGGAAATAATACTAATAAATGCAAAATCTCCAGCACTAATATCTCATATCACCAACTCTATCTGACAACTGGTCACCCTGATCTGCAATTTAATAAATTGTAGAAAAAAGGAAAAGAAGAAAACAAACTCTCGTCAATGAAAGTTACGGGCCGATTGTAGTGCCGGATACAAGTACATGGGGAAGAGTAACAAATATAAAATAATAGCAGAAATAAACATAGCATGGTATAAACATGTCTACAGAATAAAATATCTAGCATGAATCAAGCAAACAGAATCAAGTAGCAGGGTATACTAACAAGTACAGGTAACATGTACCAAGTATCAAGCAAGCAGGTAAACAGATCAATATGTAACAGGTAAACAGGTAATCAGGTAATCAGGTAATTGGTATACAGGTAAATAGGTACAGGTGCAGGTAATCATGTAACAGATATTAGGTTCTGTCAGGGTAATTGCTAATGGGTTATGGGTTAAAGTAATGGGTTTAAAAATCCATTAAGAAAACTATAGGGTTTTAGAATAAAATAACAAATAAAATATACAATTTAGGATTTTATAAAAATACTAATAATAATAATAATAATAATAACATTAATAATAATAATTAAAAATAACAGTAATAATATTAATACTAAGAACAATAACAATAATAAGAGAAATGTTAAAAATAGTAATAGTATTAATTATAATAATCGAAATCAAAGCAATAATAACAAAAATAAGATTTGCATTACAATATGAATCATAGAAAATAGTTGCAATAAAAATATTGATCGAAAATAGATTTTTATAGGAGACCCAACAATACATTTTGACAAAATAATTTGAAAACCGAAAAAAATAATTTGCGAAAATTATTAAATACAGAAAATACACAAAAATGCATTTTTTGGGAAAAGAGGGGTTACAACTTCATGCGCCCCAACTTTTATCACATGGTTGCTACATTCAAACAGTTTCGTTTATATTTCGTAGTGGAGCCCATAGGGCAGTGTACTCGGGGATCAGGATAACAGGAATAACAGGAATAGGTATAACCTAGTGGTTCTCTTCCAAGTACACCTTCCTATAGGGAAGTATGCAGTCAGGTACAAGAACAGGCAGAACCTAGTGGTTCTCTTCCGAGTACACCATCCTACAGGGAAGCATGCAGTCAGGTACAGATAAAAAGGATCGTAAATCATGTAGTCATGAACACGTAACAGGCAGGACACAGGTCCTCTTCTCAGTACACGTTTATATATTTTCCACTACTAGATCTTTCCATTAACCCCGACTTGGTTATTTTATTATTATTAGCAAAAAAGCATGTACATGTCACAAACAGGTCAAGAGTAACATGATATAAACAAGTAACAGGTTTAGGATAAAGGATAAACATGTACATGCGAAAGATAAACTCATAACAGGATGATACAATGAAAACTTTAGTTCAGGACAGCAAGACAGTACTGCACTAAAACTGAGATTTCCGTTGCTACAAAAATGCAAATTTGAATCCGTCAAAGAATCTGGAAAATAGACTCCTGACCAAATCCAGCGAACATATATAAGTCCTACATTATTTCACAAAAACATAACTCAAAACTGAATTGAAACCAGAAAACATGTTCAGCAAGAAATCAGTAGTTGGTATTCAAAGTCAGGAAAATAGCATGAAAAATCACAAGTTAAATCCACGAAAAATCTGGGGTATTCCCCTATATGTATAGTAACAGAAAATCAAGTTTTATAATTTTCCAATATAAATAAAGTAGTCAAGTAAAATCAGAAAATATCAAGACACGACAGTTTTGCAAATCTGAAATCATAAACACTGGAGTACGAAAATAGCAATATCTCACAAACCAAAAATCCAAATCCAAATCCGCCAAAGGGTCATAAATAGATACAGTATGGTAACTTTCATATTCAGAAATATTTTAGAGACAGCAAGTAGAATTAGGTCAAAAATCAGATTCTTTACTGAACAGTAGTAAAATTCTGCATGTAAAATCTTTATTTGCGAGTAGAAAAAGGTTTGTAAAACAACTCAAATAAATCCACCAAAATTCTGGGTAAACTCCAATCAAGTCTTGAAGTACTGAGAAAAATTTCAGATCAAAATAATAATTTTAATACCAGAATAAAAATAGATTACTCTTCAAAATTCATAAAAAACACAATCTAGAAATCTTTCAACACTACTGTAGTAAAATAGGCATAACTCACAACTCGTAAATCAAAATTGAGATCCGTCAAAAGGATTAGAAAATAGGCAGAATTATCTACAAATCATGTTCACAAAATATTTTCAAATACTAAACTTAATAGGTTCTAAAATACTGAACAACATCAGGAAAACAGAAAATACAGATTTGTTCTTCATACTCAAATCAACATAGATCACACGAAATTCATCCAAGTCAACCCAAACATGATATATAGTATACTGGATGTCCAAACAACATGCTATATGGTATTTCACAAGTATTCGACAAGTATATCACGCATAACATGTCAAGCATAGATACCTCAAAGTAGCACGAGCATATTCATCAAAAGTGGTCAACCCTAGGTTAATTCATGTCATATGTGTCGTGAGGCAACTATGATCAAATCATCACAATAGAGACAATATCAACAAGGGGTTGCACACACAAATTGTCTCCAGAACCCAACTATACTACAGCGGTATTTAGTACTTGTATTACACAAAGAAAAGAATACAAGTTACTTGCCTTAACCGATGACGAAAATGACAAAGAGCAAAAGAGAGAATAATGGGAATGGATTCCTGGAGCAACGAACACCACGAACAAAACGGAACCCACGAACCACGACGAACACAAGGTCTCCAACTAACACACGAACAACTTGAACCAAAAAAAGATACTCGTGGTCCAGTGCACTCACACCCAACCCACCCGCACACAAGAGCGCGTGAGGGAGCGTAGGCAAGGAGGTCGGAACACAGGGTTGTCGCAGCATCAGAGGGCTGCGGAACCAGGGCGACGTCGGGGTATGTTGCGGACTTCGGGAGAAAGGCAGCAAAGGCTTTCGTTGATGCTATTCCTACAGGCTGTCAGAGAGGAGCACGGGCTGCCGGCGCTAGGGAGGAGCTGCTGAAAAGAGGGAGGAGGTCGGGGCTCGAGAAGCACAGAGAGAGGCAGAACGAAGTAGGGTTCGAGAATAGGGATTTGGTAGCTGCAGTATGGGGGTAATGAGTTAAATAGGGAGACAAAATATTAGGGTTTGGTGGAGTAGGAGTCAGCGAAAGGTAGACAGGGTACAACATTTTGTGGGTGTGATAGCTTAATGGGTCTGGGGATATAATAGTGTATGGGTTTACTAATTTAATGGCCTTGGGTATCGGGTTGGAGCATAAGGGTATTAGGGTAGGATTAATATACTAATGGGTACATGGGTAGTTAGGATTTGTTAATGGGTTTGGTAATCAATGGGTATTTGGGTATATATGTTTAAAACAATGGATTCAAGAAATAGGACAATTCCACAAGAAAAATAAATAGGGTGATACAAAAATAAGACGGACATAGAAAAGATCAAATAAAATAGGCACAAGCAATTTGAATAAAGAGAATCAAAAGTAGATCGATCAAACAGAGACAAAACAAATGAGACAAAGACAATTGGATCAAGAAAAATCAAATAAAAAGATGATAAACAATAAAATAAATATATTGAAACAAAAGGTGCAATATACGGTCCAAGAGAAAGATACAAAGAGAGAAATACACCAAAATGAAAAATATACTCAAAAATACACAAAATGGATAACGGGGGTTACAGGGAGCTTCTGTCTGGTTTCGGTCGGTAGAAAAGGATGATGTAACACCCCGAATTCCAAATAAGACTGAATTCGAGTTCCACAAGATCTTTACACTTCACTTCGTATAATTTTACAAGGAAATTAAAACTTTACTTTATATCAGAGTTACATTTACATTAACACTTATACAGCAGAAGCAATTTTACAACACTAGAATAATCTTTAAGCATCAATTCCTCCTTAGTCTTTTTAATGTGCTTTATTCTGCATAAAAAACTGTGGGCACATCAGTTCATTCAACTGACGAAATATTATATACTACCATCCTCTCTATGCCGGAAACAATATAACGATTCTCAATACTTAACAAACCACAAACTTGTTCACAAACAAAGCTAAAGGGATTATCCTATTGATGCCGTGTTGTGAATGTGCACTTAGTCCTTAATGCAAATTATTCATGTTATATGACACAAATGCGAACTTATTCAGAGTCTATGCAGCCCATACTACATAGGTCCGAGGGCAAGCCCTTAACCGTTCTTCATCTTGTAGGGTTCAATCCCTCACTATGACTTAATCTACTACTGTAACTACGGTAAGTATCCTAGATGTTCTATGACCTACGAACTCACGTCTAGGCACCCTGGAGAGAAACCCAATGCACTGACACATGACTCATCATGTAGGCATCCTGTGGTAATTCACCTCCTACCATAGACATGACACCACCTGCAGTCACCAAATACCCCACTAGCGTCGCCACCGGGATGATACTCTGGAGCAGTATCCACGTCCTACTCATGACGCATCATGAGACATCCTTTGAATACTCTCACGCCGCCAATCCAATGGTCCTCATACTCATGTTTTTTCTTACTTTCATTACATCTACACTATGTATCTAGTCCTTAATTTAATTGAACCGTGAACAAAATCAATTCCTTAGGGTTAGCACTCCCACTATACCGGTCTTATTCATTCATTACACATGACCCAAATCTTGGTCTTTTCATTTCAAATACCATCTCAACATTTCTTTTATTGCCGGTATGAGGCTTAGCTACACCCTAGTTCTTAATTTCAACTCATAATTACAACATCGATTTTTTTATACTCATAATTTCTCTTTTTCATGATTAACAATAATTTTCATTTCATGTTCATATCATTCATGTATTCATAATATCCTTCATAACTCAACATGTCATTTAATTTCACTTTCATACACAATCTCATGCATAAACAATATAATTTCATTTTTCTAACTTGTCACATTCCTAATTAATTCTTTCCACAAAATTATTCTAACAAAACTAATTTCACAATTTACATTCTCAATCAATTTCACAATTCACACTTTCAAATTTTCCATTACTAATTCTCATTTTTAAACTTTTAAACTCCTTAAAACAACCCATTTATTTTTCCTTATCCAAAAGACAAATTAAAACAAGTCCTTTTTTTGCAAATAGCCTCAAATTCTCAATTACTCGAGAATACAGAAGCACCTCCCAGTTGGTCAAACAGATCGTCAATCCTCGGCAATGGGTACCTGATTCTTCACAGTGATGTTATTCAACTCTCTATAGTCAATGCAAAGTCTGCGCCTACCATCCTTCTTATTGACGAACAGAACTGGGGCTCCCCAAGGTGAAACACTAGGCCTGATAAAATCCTTATCCAACAGCTCCTGAACTTGCACCTTCAGTTCGGCCAATTCAACCGGTGTCATACGATACAAACTCTTAGAGATAGGCATCGTACCTGGCTGAACTCCACATCTCAGTCTGGCGATAGACCGGGCAAATCCTCGAGAAAGACATGAAGGAAGTCCTGCACAACTAAGGGTGAAACATCCCCATCAGAGCCCAATGACACAAGTGAAACAACCTTAGCGTCCATCTGGCTCTTGACACGCCCTGACGGTGTCTCACCCGCATGGAACACAAACTCTGGTTGACCAGGAAGCCTGAAATTCACCATCTTCTCACAGTAATTAATCACGACACAAGAAACACCCAACCAGTCCATGCCCAGAATAACATTGAAACTGGAATTGGGAATCACAATCAAATCAACCAAGAAATCTACACCACTAATCAACAATGGGCTTTGCTTGCATACCCTAGAACAGACAATGACACCTCCACATGTGGTGATGTCCCAAGCTGTGGGCATAACATCGCTGGCCAAACTATGCTGATTAACTAAGCGGAAGGAGATAAAAGAGCGGGTAGCACCGTAGTCAAACAAAACATGAGCCGGAAGGGAGAAAACTAAAATGAAACCTTGAAGATGATCAAGAAAAAAGATAAGATGCTAGATATGCATGAATAATTGTACTAAAGAAGAAATAACAAGCAAAAAACTGAAATAAAGAAAATGAATAGTACAACTATTGTGATATACCTGCAACCACTCCAATAGCTGCCTCTGCTTCCTCTGCTTCCTCAGCTGTCAGGTTATAAGCCTGACCACGACTCCCAGTCCGGCCTCCTCTAGGGGCCACATGCCTCTGATCAAAGATTTTCCTCTGCAGTGGAAGACATGGTCTACTCTGACCACGAGTTGGTGCTCCTAGCTGAGCAGCACCTACAGCCGGTGCAGGATTCCTGTTCCTCGGACAATCACGAACCATATGGTCACTGCTCCCACACACTAGACACAGCCGATTGGCCATCCTACAGTCTCGCTGTGAATGCCTAAACTTATGGCAGTAGCCACAAGTCTCAGCAGTCCTCGGAACAACATGCACGTACGGCTGGACTCCGAATAGGTCCTCCGGTAGGCCGAACTGCAATAGGGTGCGGAACAGTCCGCTGAGGAACACCCGAACTACTAAGGGTCTGCTCCTGGATCCGAGCAGCATCCAGAACATCGGCATAGGCACGAAGCCGAAAAGCAGCCAAGCGGTCCTGGATGGGAAAACTCAAGCCCAACTGGAATCTGGAAGCCCTATCCTCGTCAGTGGCTACTAGGGTGGAAGTGAAACGACTGAGCTGAGTAAACTCTGTAGCGTACTCGTCCATGGAACGGTTTCCCTTGTTAAGAAAATGCTCAAATTAATATTGTCACAGGCGAAGTAGGCAACAACAATGACATTTAAGAACACTATTGAGCTAACCTGAGTTAGGAAAACAAATTGTTGTTCCATCTCTGCCTTGGTAACACTGGGAAAGAACTTCGTCATGAAGCTCTCCGAGAAAGTATCCTACTTGATGGGTCTCGCCATTTTTTCAGTCTCAGCCTGCCACCAGATATGGACGAGATCCACCAACTGGATGCTAACCACATCCACACGACCAATATTAGCAACTCGGGCGGCGATCAACAATTGCTCCGTCCAGATAAGCCATTGCTCGGCCTCCTGCGGTGACTCAGTGCCCGAAAACTTATCCGGGTGCAGCCTCATGAAATCTTCTACTGTGCCGGGCCTTGGTGGCAGTGGCCTAGGTGCAGGTCCAGCAGTAGCTTCATTGGTCACCAAAGTGGCCCTCATCAATTTATTGTGCTCCTGCTGGAGAGCCATCATCTGCTGAATCGTCTGAAGAATTGCAGCGTTGTCTGACTGCTCATCCTTCAAGCAGGAAGAAGAAGAAGCTCCACGATCCATAACCTGAAATCCGATCAAATAGGGTCAGTACCCAGATTATATGTTGATTATTATATATAATCATGTGATCATCGTGGTGTACACATCACTGAGTTAACCTGGTTAGAGCCAAACTTGACTAATATATCAGCCAAAGCCAAACCTCCATAAGTTTGTCAAGTTTGACTGATATATTATCCAACCTGGCTCTGATACCACTAAAAACCTGTCGCGCCCCGCTTCCCGAAACACGGAAATACAAGCATGGAATGTAGGTTCAGCGAATGATGTAAACACCATCCATAAGCGGTACCAGTCTAACTCAGCAATATGAACAACAAACACAGCCACACAAGGAAATATAATCACATGAATCAAAAAAAATCAATAAAAATGAAATAATCCAAAATAATATCCAACATAATATCCAATATCTGCAAAATAAATAAACTCTGGGACAAAAGCCCAAAACAAGGTATAATGTCAAAACAATGTTCAAAAGAAATAAATCTAGCATAAAGTAAATTTAACAACACAATCTTCAATTCCATCTTCTAGAATCGTTGCTCACCAATTCCTTCTGATAGTGATCCTTTAGTACCTGTAAATTGTTGATCTAAAAAGAAAGAAAATAATGTCCTTAGAGCAAGTCATGGACAGCAAGTAGAGAAAACAGGGAATAATAGGAATTTGATATATCAAAAGAAAAGGGACCGGATCAAAGTCAATGACAAAGTCAAAGATCTGTAATAATATCAAAGGTCTATATTTAATCATGCATTTAATTAATATGTCAATTTAAATTCTATATTGGTGACGATATACCGGATCAAGCATGAAGTGTCAAATGCGGGTTATTAATCATTTTATTAACCTATCTAGTGCACGTACTACTGCGTCCCATTCAACAGGTTCGACGCAAGCACACAGTGAACGCTTTAGACTGATGGTGAATTCACTGATTGTGTACTCAGGAACAAGTTGACAAGATATCATGATAGCGTGATCACACAATGACAATCATTTCTCCACCTTCCATGTAATTAAATCATGCAAGCAATAAGGCCTTTACCAAGTATAATTTCCGATCGTTCACTACCAAGTCAACCCATGATACCCTGGCTTGTTAACATTTTATTTCATCCATGTGAGCATGCAAGAAGGTGTCAGGGTTGTATTATGCTAGGTGTAACTAATTCTACTCGTTACAGACAAAGCAAGAAGCATGCATGTTAAATTAACACAAATCATACAATCTAGACAGCAGGATGTTACTGTACAAAAACACAGATTCCTGCTGCTACAGAAAAGAAAATCTGGATCCGTCAGAAATTCTAGAAACTAGACTCTCTTCCGGTTCCAGAGAATATACACACGACATATAAATATTACAGAAACTAGGTCAAAATTCCTATTCTTTTCAGATTTTATGTTCAGGCAGCAGGTTATAAATTGTGTTTACATATATGTTTCAAGTCAGAAAACTCATCAACTAAATCTAAAAAAAATTAGGGTGGTTCCTACACATGTCTAGTCTCAATAAAATTAATTTCATATTTTTATTTTACTGTTATCATGTTTTATTTATTTATAAATCAGAAAGATACGCATGAATTTAAGAATCTGGAAATTCGGACCCAGCTGTACTAAAAATAAGATATCTCATAGATTATAACTCGGAATTCAATTCTGTGGAAAGTTACGAAAAGTAGACTCATGTGGATATAATTCATATTCACAAAGTTGTTTGAAATTACAACAGTAACAGGGTTGAAAATCTTATACAAAAAGGAATAAACAGCAGGCCAGAAAATAATTTGATATGAATAGGCAATAACTTCATCATACAAACATATAATTCATGAAAATTAACAAACAAAGTGTTATAAGATGATTAACATGCAGATTTCTAGATTTATGATGCAATTTACAATCATGGTAATCAATTCATTAAAACAAATTTAGTTTAACATATTCAATTCATCGAATAATTCTATAACATGGATCTAAACGTTTTCATGTATAACGTGCATATGCAATGTGCAATAGGGACTAGGATTTGGATCAAATATATAGGCACGATGTTAAGAATGTCTTGGGTTAGCTCGTGTAAACCCTCAATATACTTAACTGAATTCAAATAGCAATATGATAAAAACGATTGGGATCTAGTTGCGCAAATCAAAGAAATTCATGAACAAAACAATAAACTAGTTCAAGAAAGAGACTTGCCTGCTAGGTGATGAATTTGAATATAACAGAATAGCGGGATGAGAATCCCGGGTGACGAAATACAAATGGAAAATACGGAAACACGTGCAAGTCCGTACAAACACACACACACAGCACACTGCCAATCCCTCCACCACGGCAAACACCCAAACAAACTCCAACGAATCCTCCCCTACCCGAACACCAAACAGCAACGGAGGTGGAAGGGAGAGCAGCGGCGGCTCGATGGTGGCTGCGGGCGGCAACTGGTGACAGCAACAACCCACGGTGAGAGCGACTGATGGCGGGGGGCGCTCGCGGTCGGGAAGCGATGGCAGCGATCGGGCTTGATGCTATGTTTCTTTCCGAAATAGAAGAAGAAGACGGAGACGACGAAGGCGATGGGACTAGACGGAGGGTGGTTGGGGACGAGGACGAAGTCGAGGATGGGGGTGATGACAGAGGTCGAGCAGCAGAGTTGAGGACGAGGGATGACGGGATGGGTTTAGCAGAGGTTAGATGAGAGGCGGGGAGTCGAGGCATCGACGAGGGCGGAGACAGTGGATGACGGGGTGACAACGAGGGCGAAGAGGATGATCGGGATGGACGGGGATGGGCGATGAGCTCGAGCGGGTTGAGTTTGAAGAGAAACAGAGGGTGAGGATGGGTGAGATGAGAGCGACGGGGGTTAGGTAGAGAGAGAGAGAGATTAGATTTTAGGAGGTTTAGGGGGGTTTTATAGGGTAATTAAGATGTTGGGTTTGTGTTGCGGGTTAATGGGTTTAGGGTATGGGTTAGGCTCCAAAAAGAGACGAATAAATAGAAATCAATGGGATAACATATAGCGGATAATTTAAACTCAAAACACAAAAGAGGAAAATTCGTGGTGAGCCAAAAATGCAAGATTCAAGCCAAAAGAGTACAAAATGATCAAAAGAGAGTAAATGAGCCCAAAGAGAAGCAAAATTTATTATTTAAAAGAAATTCGAATACAAAAATCAAGAAAAAGAAAATAAAATACAATAAAATCCAAAACAGAAAAATAGGGGTTACACCATAACTGTCGCGTAGAGTGATAGAAGTAACAATATTTATGATTTCGATTTACCGGGCGTATCCTCAGCCATGAAGTCCAGCAAATCAATCTCCCGTAACTACGGGTCTTACCGGCATACCCCCTAGCCCATATATCGTGAATTTACTGGATGTATCCTTAGTCCCGACCATTCTTAGGAACTGGAAGCTCTTTACCAGCCTTTTCGTAGATAGACAGACATACCCCTAGCCCATATACAAGGATTTACCAGGCGTATTCCTCGATCTCGAACCCCTAGGAGCTGCAAATTCTTTATCGGACATGTTCGTCATTGTTTCTATCATATATTCTTCTAGTGCCTAACCTTAATTCAATTATAGTTTTCATGGCCTAGAGCTAGCTTACCTTACAAGACTTAAACTAACACACCAAGAACACAGAATCATACTGGCCATTTCTCAAAATTCATTATAATTTGACTGTCACTGCGGGTCTTGCTCAACTCCTAGCACCACACATCTCAATTCAAAGATCTTCTAGGTTATTCTTAACCCTTTTATAACAATATCTCATTCATTACAATTTCATTTGATTCTTTCATTCTTTCCCTTTAAATCATCAATTTAAAAAAAAATAACTTCTTATCCCTTTCTAACAACATATCTTTTCAACTTGATAAAACAATTTGCTAAATATCTTACATCTAAATTTTTCAAAGTCATCCTTTAATTATCTCTTAATTCGTCGTCTAGCACAATTTACATAAATTCCAACTTTAAACTCGTATAATCACATAATGCAATTACCTCATTTTTCATACTTATTTAACCACATCACCATTCATTTTCATTTACATACTCATGACTCATATTACATAACATCACACTCATCAATCTTACAAAATATTTATATTTATTCTTATCATATTTATTCTCATCACATAACTTCACATTCATTCAATCATATAATATCACATACATTTTCCTCGCATCTCATTACATGTATTTATTTTATCGCATATCATCACATTCAATCATATAGCTTATTGAAATGCTCATTCTCATTTTATCATAAATTTACTTTATAATTCACTTTCATCACATCATACAACTTAAGTTACCTCCCATTCTTATCGATAATGTATCTTACTTCCATTCTCATTTGCACCTCATATTACAATTTACTTCACTTTCATTCTTATCAGATAATAATCTTGTAACCCCTGTTTTTCATTTTGTGTATTGTTGAGTGTATTTTCTTTTTCCTTGTATTTGACTCCGTTGTACCTCTTTTTGAGCTGTATATTGGATCTTTTGTTTCAATATATTTATTTTTATTATTTTATCTTCTTTTATTTGGATTCTTGATTCGGTTGTCTTCTTTTGATTCGTCTCTTTTACTCGTGCCATTATTTTTATTCTCACTGTTAAATTTATTTTTATCCCCATCTTGTTCTTTTAAATTATTCATGTTTGCCCTATCATTTTGGATCTCTTAAGCCAAGACTCATTTGATACTTCAACCCAATTAATGCTAATACCCCCATTAATTACCCCCAGGCTCTGTTGATTTTTAAACCACTACCAAACTCATAAATCCTATATTTTTACCTATATACAACTTCTATCTTATTACCCACTAACCATCGTTTTTAATCCTATACTTTAACTACGCTGGATCCCAACCCTACACCCGACCTAGCTACCCACACCCAATACCCGGTATCCCCTTCACAGAAATGCTAACTCATCTCTCCACCTATATATATATATATATTCTCCCATGCAGCCGCGAAGCCTAGTCGCGACCCTCACCCTGTCGCCGGCAATCCCCGCTGCACCGTCGCCCGCCGTTTGCCGCCAAGCCAGCATTGTGCCATTGTTGCTTGGGTTGGTGGGTTTTTGGGTTGGTGGGTTTTGATCTTGTTGATTGTGAGCCGTTGTAACCCCTGTTTTTTATTTTGTGTATTTTGGAGTGTATTTTTCGTTTTGGTGTATTTTCTCTCTTGTATTTTTTCTGAACCGTATATTGGAGTTGTTTTCAATATATATTCGTTTTATTTCATTTTGAGCTCCTTGTGTATGTTTGGTTGTCTCTTTTGTTTCGTTCTTCATTATTTTGTTCTTTCTTCATTTTGGTCTCGTTCTCTTTATTTTTATTTTTCTTGGGTGGTTGTGGTGGTGATTGGTTGTCCTATTTTTTCCCAATCCTATTATTTTGATCCTTAATAAGATTTCTAAAGCCAAATAAAATTCCCAATCCTATTTGTATTCCTATTTTATTGACCCAAAATCCAAAACCCATTGGTAAACCTACTACTACTCCTAATTACCCACAACCCAAATACCTATTAACCCAACTTGTATTTCTAAACCCTAATCCCCATATATATATACTCTTTCCAATCCCTCTCATCTAAACCCTAGCCCTAACTTCAAGCATCCCGGCCTCCCCCTTCCTCCTTGCTTGAGCCGCACCCGCACACAACCCAGGCCGACCCCCTACTACCTCCGGCCTGTGCACACCCGAGCAGCCCAGGCCAGCAGACAGCCACCTACTCCCCCTCTCGGCCGCATACCACCCCGGCAACACCCCAAACCCGATCCCTCATCCCCTTGGCCATCCAACCCTCTCGCACCACCACTTACTCTCTCATCTCGCTTTCTTGGTGTGCTCTCGTGGCCGCAAGCCACCATCGCCGTTATCTTTCGCTTTTGGAGTTTTGTTCGTGTTGAGACTTTTGCTCTAGTTTGCTTGGATTCGTTGATTCGCGGATTTTCGTTCGTGGGTTTTTCTCGTTACTCTTGGTTTTCGTTGTTCTTCATCTCCGATTAAGGCAAGTAACTTGTACTTCAATTCATTTGTTTGATACAAGTCAAAAATACCACCTATAGTATAGTTGGGTCTAGAGACGACTCTTGTTTGTGATATGCTTGATGGGTTTTGTTTCTATTGTGAAAATTTGACCATAGATGACTCACGACACGATATGGACATGAATTAACTTAGGATTTACCCGTTCTTGATTTTGATCATATATGTGAGACTTTTGGTGAGAAATCGTGATTTGGTTGAGACCCATATGAAATACTTGGTGTGGACATGTTAGTTACCCTAATTTATGATGTTTAGATACTTGGTAGACTCGATTTCATGTTTGGTTGTGGTTTGAACAGGTTTTGTATGATATATGTTGAGTTGTTGTTAAAGGGAAAAATCTGTATTTTGTCGCTGGTCTGTTTTGTTTGCTGTTTTGGACTGTTTTAAAGTCAGTATCTTGATTTCGGTATAAAACATATGTTTTAGAAGATTTCGTCTATTTTCAAACCCCTCTGACCTTGCTTGATTTCATTTTTGTATGACTGAGTTATAACTATTTTACTATGGAGGTGTCGACCTTTTCCAGATTCTGTTTTTCAGTAATTTTGATGACAAATTATTTTAAAGAACTATGCTAAATATATTATTTTGATCAAAAAGTATGGTCAGTTTTTCTTTATCAAGTTATGGATTATCCAGAATTTTGGTGAATTTTATTGATGAGTTTTATGTGTTGTTTCATGCTCGTTTATGAAATCTATACTTGCTGTATTTTGCTCGCTGTTCTGTAAAGAACCTTATTTTTACTATGATTCCTTTTACTGTATGAAAATTATTTGTGAAATATGAAAGCTAGTATATTTTATCTATTTTCATATCCCTTTGGCAGAATTGGATTTCGTTTTACTGGTTGCGGGATATCATAGTTTTCGTACAGCAGTGTTGGGAATTCCAGATTTGCCAAACTATGGTTTATCGATATTTTCTTATTTTTGATGACTAATCTAATTTCACTGGAAAATTTTGAAACTTTATATTTAGATACTGGACATATAGGGGAATACCCCAGATTTTTCGTGCATTTATTTATTGAGTTTTCATATTGTTTTCCTACTCTTGAATACGTTTTCCTGATTTCTGGCTGAACTTATTTTCTGTATTCAAATCAGTTTTGAGCTATATTTTTGTGAATTAATATATGACCTATTTATACTCGCTGGATGGTTGGGAGTCTACTTTCTAGACGTTTTAACGGATTCAGATTTGCATCTTGGTAATACTGGGAATCATTGTTTTACTACAGTATGGTCTTGCTATCCTGAAATTGAGATTTGTTTATTTTAGTTCTTTTATGAGATATCTTGCACACGTACATGTTTATCTTGCAACTTGCACTTGTCACATGATCATGCCATGTTATTCTTGATAGGTTTTGCACACCTACATGCTTGTTTGACTTAATAATAAAATAACCAAGTCGGGGTTAAGGAAAAGATCTAGTAGTGGATAGTGCAGAACCGTGTACTCAGAAGAACCTAGTGGTTATTGGAGCTTGTTTACATGTGGAGCTTGACACGATATACATGACACGTACACACATGACACTGGAGCTTGTTTGGGTTTTGGAGCTTGTTTACATGATACATGATTACATGATACTTGGAGCTTGTCCCTGAGTACACTGCCCTGTATGCTCCCCTATGAAATCTAAACCGAAACTGTTCGTTATGGCAACCATGTGTTATGTTTTTGGGGGCTCTCTCCTAGAGCCAAGCCCTTCGCTCCGCTCGCCTCCAAAACGGACATCTTCTCAACGAGTTCGGAGCACAACTCTCTCCTAGAATTGCTCCTCAAACTCGTTTCCTGAATGGCTCTTTCGTAGAGCCTTGTGACATTCTTCACCTCACTCGCCTCCCGAGTGGGCCTCTTCTAAGCGAGCTCGGAGCTCAAAAATCTTCCCTAGAGTTGCTCCTCAAACTCATCTCCCAAATGGCTCTCTCTTAGAGCCAAGCTCTTCGCTCCCATCGCCTCCAAAGCGAACCTCTTCTCGACGAGTTCGGAGCACAACTCTCTCCTAGAGTTGCTCCTTAAACTCGTCTCCCAAGACGGCTCTCTCCTAGAGCCAAGCCCTTCACTCCGCTCGCCTCCAAAGCGGACCTCTTCTAAGAGAGTTCGGAGCTCAAAACTCTCTCCTATAGTTGCTCCTCAAACTCGTCTCCCGAATGGCTCTTTCCTAGAGCCAAGCCCTTTGTCCTACTCGCCTTCCGAGTGGGCCTCTTCTAAGCGAGTTCGGAGCTCAAAACTCTCCCCTAGATTTGCTCCATGCATTCACCTCCAAGAATGGATCTTCCCACGGCTCTTACGAGGATCTCCCTAGCTCAACTTCTTCGCCCCTAGGAGTGGAGCTCCTCTTCGAAGATTCTGAAGACCAAAACACTCCTCAAGACAAAGATGTTGCGGGACTATTTTGACCATGAAGAAGGGTGATTCTTCAACCCACTCCTAAAGATAAGTTGTAGATCTTCGAGTTAGCTTCGAAACGAGGGGTCGCACGCCCCAATCGGACCTCCGTAGCACCAGGAAAGTAGATCGCAACACAGCTACGCCGAGCTACTGAGGTGCCCCTTTGGGGAAAGATGCCCCCGAGCCACAGCGTCGAGCTACCGAACTATAACGTCAAGTTACCGGGGCACCGACCTCCGTATTGGAAAAAAATACCCCCGAGCTCCTTGGACCATCAGATCGTCCAGATGTTCGCGCCAATGGCTGATGGATGACTCAGATTTTGCCACGTCTCCACAAAACGACAAGATCACGTTTTCTCGTGATCTGTGCCTCTTGCCTTGTGATTCGCGCCATGATCGTGATCAACTGTCCAGATGGAGCCACGTAGCTCGGATCTGAAATCTGAGCTACCGAGCTATCGAACTACAAAATGGCCAAAAATGTACCTCAAAATCTGTGCTCGGATTCGCCGAACAAGCAAGCAGCCAAAAAAAAGGATTTGAGGGTTAACGGGTCGGGTCGGGTCGAAACCTGTTCGGACCCAAACCCAAACCGAACCAACTGTCCCACGTCACCTTCTTCTTCTCCAAGTTCCCGCCAAAACCAAACAAGAACCAAACCCAACATTCCAACCTCTCTCTCTCGCCGAACACATCACCGAGCTCGACCCCATCCCCTTCACGAGCTCCCCTCGCCGAGCTCGACCACAGCTCATCGCCGACCACCACATCGCGAGTACCGACCGCCAAGCTCGAGCTCGAGCCGAACTCCTCTCACCTTCCATTCGTGGCCGAGCTCCTGTCCGTCAAAGCTCCTTGTTCGCAAGCTCACGCAACTGCAGTTGAGCTCCCTCGTCGAAGCTTCGCGACCATCGAGCTCCTCCCTCGCCAAGGCCTCGTCGAAGCTCCGACCAAAACGAGCTCTCCACTGAGTTTGAGCACTCCACCACCACCATGGGTTCGCCAACCTCACGCTACCGAACACATCACCGAGCTCGACCCCATCTCCTTCCTGAGCTCCTCTATCCGTCGAAGCCAACAAGCGAGCTCCACCATAGCTTCGACGACCCGTCACCAAGCTCCACCTTCGAGCTCCACTCCATCGTTGTCGATACCCAAGCTGCGACCAACCTCCACTACTATGCCGACCTCTCCCTCCTTCACGAGCTCGAGCTTTCCTCGACTCCGAGCTCGAGTCATCTTCAATGCCGAGCTTCGATGCCGAGCTCCCCCACAGTCGAGCACCAAGCTCCGCCATGAACTGTCTCCGAGCTCCAAATGCCGACCACGGTGCCGAGCTCCGCTACCGAAGCTCCAAACTCCTCTCAACCTCCGAGCTCTGCCTCCACCGTCGCCAAGCTCTACCATTGTGGCCTAGCTCGTTGCCGAACGCCATCGAGCTCCGGTGCCGAGATCGAAGCTTCGTCGAACTTCAAATCCACGTCGCCGCAGCTCCCCACTTCACGAGCTCCCCTCGCCGACCATCAGCGAGCTCCCCATCACCATCTACTCGCCCTCAAAGAATCCCTTTGCCGAGCTCGCCTCCACGTCGCAAGATCCTCGTCCATCTCCTTCGTCAACTCGCCGAGCTCCCCTCTGTCTTCAAGGTCGAGGTCGATGACGAAGAAGAAGACAGTCGAAGGAGAAAAAATAAACAGAGCGGGAGAAAGAGCACAAAAAAAAAATAGCCACCTCCAATGGTCGGCCAGATTCGAGGACGGGTGCCGAGCTACCGGGGCACCGACCTCCACATGTGGAGAAAAATGCTGCCAAGCTACACAAGCCGTCCGATCACCCCAAAATTCGCGCCACGACACGATCAACGCTCAGAAATGCGCCACGTGTCTAGAAAATGATCCGCTTTGTGATGCACGCCATCTGATCATGATCGACATCCAGAAACGTGCCACGTGTTCAGGTAATATTTAATTTATTTATTTATTTGAATTAATTATTTAAAAAAATCTGAAAAATTAATTAAAAATCCAAAAAATTAATTAAAAAATTCTAAAAATAATTATTTATTCCGAAAATTATTTTAAAATTCTTAAAATAATAATTATTAAATTAGAATAATTAATTAAAATTTTCTATAATTAATTATTTAATTTGGAAAATGAATAAAAAATTCAAAAAAATAAGGAAAAATTCAAAAAATTCTGGAAAAATCACAGAAAATCCAGAAAATTCTAAGGATATTTTTGGGCATTTTACAAGCTCCGAATAACACCGTTACAACTTGAGCAAGGTCCGAACTCTCTTAAAAACTCTGATAAAATCCCGTACGCCATTAGGACAACAAACTACTCCTTAAAGACTGTAGAACTCAGTCTCCAGGAGTGGGGGGCTCGTGATATGGCTAAAAATGGGATTAAATCAGGACCGTTCGAATCGGACATGAATCTTAAAGCTCAGGGGTAAAACGATAATTTCACCTACAAACGGGTCTGAAATAGGGACTGTGTCTTTCTTCAACGCCGAATAACCCATAAACAGATCTGTCTTACTGGGTACGGGTCCCAACCCGTTACAAACCAGTTCAGAAGGATAAAGAAGAATTCAGATTCATGATTATCCCTAAGAATTGATCTTAACCGCTTCTATCCATTCACACCGGAAGTAGAGATATGTTCTTATCTCGAAACGGATCCCTTAAGGCGACTATAAATACCCCTCTCCCCCCACTGTTACCAGGTAATCAATCTTTTCCAGTTAAAGCTCTTTCTTAATCATTCAGATTACTGACAAGTGCGTCGGAGGGTGCGTCGCCGGGATCCATCCCGGTATCTCGCACTTTTTGCAGGTCAACGACGGCGGTAGGAAACCAGTCAATACATTGGTGAAGGTCAACAGGTCAACAAGTTTGCTTTACTGTTTTCTCCAAGAATCCATTAATTATCTGTTTGCTCCCACACCAAAATTAGCAGCAACAATTATATTTATTTAAACTTTATAAAATTCTCTTTTTGACAATGCAACAAAGACTTCCTCCTAAATTGTATTAGAAACACATATAATCAATTTTTAAATAAAGTGTTGTCTCTCTTCAAAAATCCCTCTTAAAAAATTTCTATACTCATAAAATATACTAGTGAGATTAATTCCACATTTCTTTATCACATTAGCATCAAAATATTATTTTTCATACATATTGCATTATTTTGACTATAATAGGAAATATTCTACCACGCATCAATTTTTTTCATACAATCATGATTCATCAATTCACATGTATTCTAGCATGCAAATATATTAATAAAGCATCATAACAAATTTCAAAGAATAAATCAAGCAATTCACATCTACCACACTAATCAAATTTAGCAATTAAATTCTACATCAACTAGCATGCAATCTACTTCTAAATTAGAAAGAATTTAAGAAACACCCACCCAAGAAATATTGATGTACTCAATTGAACTCCTAGAAATAAACTCCAAGAGTAGCTCCAATTTGTCTCCTCGAAATCCGTGCACCAATGCAAAAGCCTCCAAGCTCCATTTCGGCAAATTAACAATAAGCTCCTTCATTCTTTTCGGCATGCACAGTGAAGCGTCTCCTTCTCATCACATATGTCCACATGATTATATATATACATATATAATAAAAGATGGTATAAGATATATAGGGCTGTTCATACTTTGGTTAAAACCGATTACCGAACCGAACCGAACCGAAATTTACCAATTTGGTTCGGTTTTTCGGTTTTCGGTTCGGTTTTGATCCAAACCGAAGTTTTTTTAGAGAGTTCGGTTCGGTTTTTGGTTGACTTCTAAATAAACCGAACCGAACAAAAAACCGAACTTTTTTTGGACCAAAATAAATTATACCCTTAGGATCCATCTCAAACTAAGCTGCTATGCAAGTGCACTTCAAAAGCTCAATCTCAAATCATAAAATTAGAAAAGTAAAGCAAAATAATCAACACTGAAGACTTCACTCTCTTCCCATTCCCGCAAATTACAAAGTGCTTTCAGCTACGCTCCAGCCCGATGCTTTCCTAAGTCAAATTTCTCCCAGCTTCTGTTTGATAAGAGATGCATCAATCCATTTCTCAGATTCTGACAATATATTTGACAATAAAGCATAGTATCCAGAGTGAAAGGGGTCCAAGTCAAACAACTTGTGTGCTGTAGCTAAACCTATGTCTAAATTACCTTGAACTCGGCAAGCTCCCAAAAGAGAACCCCATGCACAAATGCCAGGATCGATTAGCATTTTCACTAAATACTTGTAGGCCTCTTTAACAAGTCCATTGTGACCAAGTAGGTCAATATAGCTTGCTAAATGCTCTTTTGTCGGGGAGAGAGAATAATCCTTGGCCATCATGTAAAAATATTGTTGACCCTTGCCCAAATCTCCAGCATGGCTACAGGCTGACATAAGAATGAGAAAAGTAACCACAGTTGGTTCCAAACCAGGCTGCCGCAGTTGGGAAAAGAGAATATTAGCTTCCTCTAAATTCCCATGAATTCCGTACCCTTGGATCATAGAGTTCCAGGATACTATAGTTTTTGAATTCATTTCATCAAATATCTGACGAGCCAAATTCAATTCACCGCATTTTGAATACAAGTCAATCAATGAAGTTGTTAAACAAACGTCTGATATAAACCCAGATTTAAATATAACTGTGGATCCACTTAATGCAAATTAGTGAGCCTAGATATGAAACCCTCTTCAGAAGGGAATGCAGTGTAATTGAATCTGGTGCTACGTAGTTAAGCTTCATTAGATAAAAAACCGACATAGCCTTGTCCACTAGACATTGAGAACAGTACTCTGCAATCATAGTATTCCAGGTAACTGATGTAAGTTTGCTCGCTGTATCAAATACTACACTTGCTTTGTCAAAATCAAAAAATTTTGAATGCATTGAAATTATAGAATTAGCAACATACTCATTATCCAGTGAACCATTCTGAAGAGCATAATCATGAAGGTAGTTTCTAGCTCTGTCGTATCCACCTTGTGCAATTGCTTCTATAGCTCCGGCCATTGATGTGGCATCAGGTTCTAAGCCATTGTACTAAATTTCGGTTAGTTCGGTTATTAACCGAACCGAACCGATAAAATTCGGTTCGGTTCAAACCAAATTTTATCAGATTCGGTTCGGATTTCGGTTTCAAATATACCAAACCGAAAATTTCGGTTCGGTTATTTTCGGTTCGGTTCGGTTTCGCACCGATGAACAGCCCTAAAGATATATGTGTATGTGAGTAGGTGGAGTAGCACAATGGGGAAATGGCTGGTGGATTTCAGCAGAGAAGTGAAGGAAAGATGGAAGCACTCATCTCATTTTCCTTTATGTATATATATGTAAATCCACATAGGTATATATATATATACATATTTATATATAGGTATGGTGAGATTGAGTGAGAAAGCAAGGAAGATTGGCTGGACAAGGGGGTTTCGGAAATGGGCAGAAAGGAGAAAGGGAGAGATGAGGAGAAAGTGAGTGGGATAGGGGTCATTGTATAAGGAGATTAGGAGATAGTTATTAAAACCACCCATTAATCAAACCCACTAACTCTACTCCTAAAATTCAAAAGCCATTTGCCCCTCCATCCCAAACATGCCTGCCACTTATCTTGAGTGTGCACATTGCACGTGTGCACGTGCACGTGCTTTGTGTACACTTAACAAAAATTATTTATTTTTATTTTAAAATTAAAACATAAGTTTTATATATATATATATATAGGGGGAAAAGGGGTATGAGCAATTTGCTCATTTAGTAAATAAGCAATTGTTGATGTGGCATGCATGTGACTGGAAAATTCATAAAAGGGTTAGTTTTCTAATGTATCACATGCATGCCACATAATCAATTGCTCATTTACTAAATGAGCATGTTGTTCATATCCCTTTTACCCATATAAATAATATGTATGTAAAATTAGTTTAATTAAAAATTATAATTTTTATGCATGAATAAAATAGACACACACACATACTTCATGAAATTCATTTTGAAGAGTAATACGCCTAAATACGTGCACCACAAACATGTACGTCACACGTAAAAATATCAAAATCCAAAATCAACTTTCTCAACGGAAAAATATTTAAAGATAATCGACATACAACATAAGAAAAAGATATTTAATATACACATTCAATAATGTACTCAATACGTACATTGAAAACACGTGTACCGCACGTATAGTAATATTTTAATCAAAAATAGGAGAAAAAAATAAATTTCTGTTTATAAAACGAATTTGAATAGATAAAATTAATAATTGAAACATAGAGAAAATATTACACGTAGTGGTGGAAAAATACGCAATCGATACGTGCATCGATATTACGTATAAAGCACGTAAAAATATAGAGATTGAAATTTTACCTTTGAGTTGACTTAAATAGGATTTTGAGAAAGCGAAAAATGCAAGAATAGTAGGAATACAAAATTCGAATTAAAATACGTTACGGAGATTGCCCGTAGTGGTACAAAATATATGTACGTAACACGCGAGGGCAAAATTGTCCTTTCCAATTTTGCCGGGTGTTACACCCCCCTTGCCCCCCCCCCCCTTTTTTTGTAGTTGACTTCAACTTATTTGTAAGGATGCCTTATAGTGGACTGGCCACTGCTTGTTGTATCTCTAACACTGCAATGAAATTCGACTTTGCCTCATATGACTCGTTACTTTTTTCCGCAATTTTCCATTGCATGTCTTGTGAACTTGTTATTTTTTATAGAGTAATCTATCAGCCTATTTCGTAAACAGGTCATAGCACATAAGGTCGGTGAGGTGGCTTGTCTTCGCTCTAAGCTTCTGGCGACAGAGCTAGGGCTCTCTTGCTCACGAGAGAGGCTTTCTAAAGCGGTGGTGGAGCTTGGTCATTTGAGGAGGTTCGCCGAGATGTTGAGACGCTGCGTAATGACGAGGCTCTTCAAGAAGTGCCCCTTGAGGACGTGAGCGGCTGTTGGGAAATCTTCTAATCTTAAAGCCTTTAGTCGTTCTTTGTTCGCTGTTACAGTCAAAAGAGATGAATTGAAGAACGTACTGCTTGAGAAGAGTTTAGAAGCAGCCCATCTTAGGAGGATGATCTTCGAGCTTTCTCAGGGGGGTAGTGTGAGTGGGGTACCTCGATTGAAGTTTAGGATGAAGGATGACTCTCTCAAAGAGAGGCTTGTCTGGTTAGAGGCAGAGAACCTTCGTCTAAAGTGAATCTCCGAGGGAGGCAACGTTAGGAGTACCTTTTGCTCTCGTGAAGAGCACGCTCAGGGGAGACCCTTCAACGAACTGGCTCTGCGCTTGCCTGAGGCCCCAGGAATCCTGGCGATGCTCAAAGTGGTGTGGCTGGCTCCTCTAGTGGGGTATCGATCGGAGGAGTAGAGAGAGTCGTAGGTCCTGACGGTGCGACTTGCTCCGTGGGTTAGGATATCACTTCGGATGGGTCGAAGGGGAAGTTCAGCACCGGTGTCCCCGTTGGGGGTCGCAAACCGCATGTCCTTGAAGAGGAATATCCCTCTGCCGTGGAAGAGCTGAAGTGCTGCCTTAGTTAGATTTTGCAGCCTTGTAGTTACTTTGCTTGTCCATTAACACTTGTAATGTTTTTGTTGTGAAATAAGATTTTCCTCTAAGTGTTGGAGAATTGTCTTTTTGTAACGGCCTCGTTTGCCCAATAACACTTGTAATCTTTTTGTGGTGAAATAAAATTTTTGACGAAGTATTGGAGAGTCTCCTTCTTGTAACAGATTTGATTGCTCAGTAACACTTGTAATCCATCTTGTTGTGTCTCAAGATTTTTGACTGTGTTAGAGGACTGTACGCTTGTAGTATCTTTGAGAGCTAATGACTATTCGCTAGATGACGAGTTATGGGAGCATTCGAATGGCGAGTTGCTTCTTCGCCTACTTGCTCGGAAGCAGTGTGGCTAGGGCGGCTCTATGAACCATGAATGGAATCCTCATTTGACCGGTTTGTTTTAGGAGCACTCAAACGGCGAACCGAATCATGCTTTCTTGCTGGGGGGGCAAGTAGCTAAGATGGTCATTTGCACTGTGAATGGACTCCGAACAATGATGAAGACGAGTTTTGGGAGCATCCGAATGACGAGTTGCTTCTTCGCCTACTTGCTCGGAAGCAGTGTTGTAATACCCCGAAATAAAATAAATTATTTATTCAAATATATATATATATATATAATTTAAACTAAGTAGATACTTGTATTAAATTAGTGCATGATTGTTTGGATTGAAAATAACCATGCATGCTTGGCTGTAGGGTTAAGGTTGGGGTTTTATATATATATATATATATATATATATATATATATATATATATATATATATATATAATTTAAACTAAGTAGATACTTGTATTAAATTAGTGCATGATTGTTTGGATTGAAAATAACCATACATGCTTGGCTGTAGGGTTAAGGTTGGGGTTTGTTTGACCTAGGGTTCCATGACCTAGGGTTAGGAACCTTACTTCTAGAATGAGATTTGATGAGATTGGGTGGGATCTTGATGATATTCAAAGGCTCAAAATGAGCCAAGTTGGTGGTGGAGAATGATCTTGAAGAAGTTGCTAGGAAATTTCCTAAGACTTAGGTGGACTCAATCTACACCATCCATTTCCCACTCAATTCACACACCCATCCCCACCCTCCACTTGGAAAATCCGGCCACCCCCTCTCTCTTCCTCTCTCCATTCTATAAAACTCCGTCCACCTTCTTCATTCTTCATTTTCTATCTAGCTATTTCTATATAAAAAAAGAGAAGGAAAAGTAGAAGAAAAAAAAAAAATATAGTAGGTTTTAGCCTAAAAGAAATCTACTATTTGTTGTAGGAACTCAAGTTCAAGAGCAGGCAAGCTTGGAGAAGGAAGCAAACTTGAAGACTAGGATCATCTTCTCTTTTGGAAGAATGGGGGTTCTCTAAACTCTATGTTAATTTTTTTTTTATGATTCTTGTGAGTAGGAGTAAAAAGATAGTAGCTTGTTGACATGCATGAATATTTTTTTAGTTTCACATCTTGCGTTTGATTATTGAGTAAAATTTTGATACCTAGACGCCATGAAAAAACATGTATGTGATGTTGTAAGCTTTGGAAATTCTAACTTACAAATGGCTTAAAATCTTGAACCAAAATCTTTAGGGGATGTTCTACTATGAGTCTAGAGCATACTTGATTCTTTTCATAATATTTGGGGTTCATTTAGTAGCTTAAACAATTATTCATTTTCGGAGCAGTGAGTAGTAGGAAACTGCTGTGTTTATGAAAACTTGGGTGCTCTTCCAAAAATCATATCTCGCATGTAGGGTATTTTACGCCCAATTTTTTACTAGGGGTTCTAGAATGTGTTAACAACCATAGTTCCAAATTTCACATCTTTCTGAGTTCATTTGATGGTTCAAAAAAAATATAGGATGGCAACTGGTCCAGAACCAAAAGCTGATTCTGCCCAGTTTTAGAATTGAAGTTCAATAATTCATATCTATTCATTGGTGCATAATCTTCCAATGAAATTTTTACTGTAGTATGTGGTGTGAGTCTAGATCATATTTCTAAAATTTCAGAAATGATAGATAACATTTGATGGGGTTTTAAAAATAGTTTGTAAAAGAGGTAGGCACCCTCTCTGAAAACAGAAGGAATTTTTATGCTGAGTTTAAAAAGTTATAACTCTCTGTGTTAACTCTCTGTGTGTTATGAATCTGAATAAATTTTTTGAATATGTTACTTGTATATGTCTAGTTACTGAATCTAAAATTTCATAATTATTGGACTTATAGTTGAATTGATTTTGAATTTTGACTAGACTATGTTCAGTTTTTAGCTCAGATTAGATAGTCTGTGAACTTGTGTTTTCTGGATTGATGTGTTTAGAATCTGCGGAAATGATTAACTAGAAAATTAGAGTAGACTCTTAGCTTTCCAAAAAATCTATAATCATGTAATTCCAAGTTGTAGAGTAATAGATATGAATTTTCGAAGATACGGGCAGATCCAGTCGTAGTAGAAGTTGTCATTTTGGTATTTATGTGATTTTTTTACTCAACTTCTAAGTCTTGGATTGAGAGTTAGTGGTTTTTCTATACTCTAAGTGCTTGTTTTTCCATGTCTTAAATTGTCAAGGCATGGGTGGGGGTTGATCAATGTTTTGAGCCTTTGGGATTGCCTAGAGAAGTTATACCCTATAGCTATCAACCCTTAGGCTAGGATTGAGACTTCCGCCTCAAGTTTGGATGGTCAATTCTCATGCACCGACGGGGTCATAGAGAATGATTGCGGGCCGAAGTAGTGGGCAAATCCATGATGGGGGAAATGGCGAGCAAGGTGATCATGTCGCCAGAGCCACAGGTTGATAGACGGGGACTAGAGATTCTGGTAAATCCCATAAGACTAGGATTGACCTAGTAAGGTGGTTAAGTATTGTTGGAACCAAACCCTTATAACACATCTAGGGTAGGCTCAAAATATTAGTTTGAGATACCTATGAATTGTATTATTTTCTAGCAAGCATTAGTCGGGTGTTGTACTCCCCTGTCACAGGGATATGTGCTACGGTGCGTATCTCGCTCTGTTGATTCCTGAAGAACCATGGTAAGAATGGGAGGGGTTTCCTGTCGGAGTTAGGGAAGTAGACCCTACACTACCGTCAAGTTCTATGTTGGTGGACACGAACAAATCATGGGGCTGCGGTCTTGTGAATCTTCGGCACCATAGATATGCTGCAATGTATTTGTAAGTTCGTCACGGTTTTTGAGTGAGGTCCGGGCATCAGGCACTAGTGGCAAACAGGGACACCACTAAGTGACTGCATTAACGGATTTGATCGATTAATCTGTAACCTCATCAACCCCGTTGTATCTATCAAGAACAGGACGAGTACTAGAGTAGGATGCATGGTGAGGGTTCAAACCCTAAACTTGGAGACAACGGCTTGATTTGGGGCTTATGTAGTATGGGATGCATGCGTTTCCAAAGTCTCGCCTGCATTAGAGTAAGTGCATCTTTGACCTGTGCATTAGACTACTAGGTCATGTCATACACAGATACCTTTAACCCAATTACACTTTTCCTATTTTTAGTCACACTTTCCTTGTGCATCAAATCTTGATTTATCAGTTTGGAGATCGCTACTATTATCAGCATTGCGTTAGTATATGTACTGACATGCCCACTCTTTTAGGTGCTAGATGCCGATCTGTAACGTACAGGAGAGCTCAAGCCAGGTGGTGCGTCCAAGTGATGGTATCAAGTGTTCATTATTCACATTTTTGTAAACTCTGATTTGTAACTTCTGGAACATTGCATATTGTAACACTTGAGACTTGTAAACATTATGGAATAAAATTTTTGTAAATTTTCTTGTATTTTCCTGTATTGTGACTGTTTGAAGGAAAGATTCTGGTTGGTATCACAAATCGCCAATATAAGGATTCGGGGTGCTACAAGTGTGGCTAGAGCAGCTCTATGAACCATGAATGGACTCCTTACTTGTCCGGTTTGTTTCGGAAGCACTCGAATGGTGAACCGAATCATGCCTTCTTGCTTGGGGGCAAGTAGCTATGATGGTCCTTCGGACCGTGAATGGACTCTGAACAATGATAACGACGAGTTTTGGGAGCATTCGAATGGTGAGTTGCTTCTTTGCCTACTTGCTCGGAAGCAGTGTCGCTAGAGCAGCTCTATGAACCATGAATGGACTCCTCACTTGTTGGGGCTGCGGCACTTGTACGGCAAGATACACCCCACACACTTGCTCGGGAGCAAGCATGCCCTTGCGATCCTTGAATCCTGGATGGACTCCGCAATCGTTCGTTAAAGTGTTGTAGTGGGTTTGATAATGTTACACTGGGGATGCCCCAAAAGTAGTACACACATCGTGTTGAATCTGTTAGTCACTCGTAACTTTTTAGCAAGAAATGAAATTAAAAATGGATTTTATTGAATAAACTAGATGACTGCTTCAACGCGAGCCTTTATTACATCCGTGACCGTTATTAATCATTGTTCTTTATTACATGTTTATTTATAACTACTAATCGAGGGTGTTTAAGTGCCCTCTTGGTACTTCATGAGGTGCTCAGCATTCCAGGTCCTGGGTATTCTTTCCCCTCCTAATCTTCAAGTCTGTAATCCCCCGGGCGGACTACTTGTCTGGTACTTTCCAATTTGGGGCAAGTTTTCTTTTCTTTCGAGGGTGAAATCTCTAACTTTCGGAGGACCAAGTCTCCTTCTTGGATATTGGTCGAGCGAACTCTCTTGTTGTAGAATTTTTCCCCCTTTTGTTGATATATGTTTCTCCGAACGAGGGACTTCTCATGGATTTCTTCGAGGAGATCAAGGTTGGCTCAGATTCCATTCGAGTTCTGTTCTTCATCAAATGATAGAAGGCGAGGATAGGGTATTCCTATGTCAAGAGGAATAAGCGCTTCGGTTCCGAATGTCAGGTTGAACGGGGACTCTCCCGTGGGAATTCTCTTTGTGGTCCTGTAGGACCAAAGCACACTAGGGAGTTCTTTGACCCATCGCCCCTTCGGGGCTTCATTAATCCTTCTTTTGAGGCCATCCAGGATTTTCCAATTGGCGTTCTCAACTAAACCTGTCACACCCTGCTTCCTAAAAGAATACAGAATACGAGTACGTAACTAGCCAACGAATGATTTTCATCATTCACAAGCTGTAAGGATCAACTCAACAGTAAACAGAAACATTCAACCACGCATGCAGGAAACAGATCTCATAATCAAAAGAATTACTTGAAATCAAATACACAATTATCAATTAAAATAAGATCTGGAAAAACAATAAAACTCTGGGCCAAACATGCCCAATTACAAAGTATCAAGTACCAACAAAAGAAACTGATAAACTTGATGCCAAATAAATTTAAAGCACAAAAGATCCCAGTCAAAAGGTTTAGAACACTTGATCGCTTACTCCTGCATGTAACTGGTCTCCAAAACCTGTATAATTATTAATTCGAGAGAAACAGAGAAATAGGAAAACAATCTGCCCGTTAGTGCAAGCTATGGGCCACAAGTAGTACAAGCAAAAAGAGTGGAGGAATAAGGTAAATAAGAATACAGAACATGTAACAAGAATCAAGAGTACAAAACATTGCATGAAAGGAATGCAACAGGTAAATGTGGTCAAATAAACTGGTAAGCAAGTAAATAGGGATTAGATAACATGATCAGGTAATAGATAAACATGTAACTTGTAACAGATATCAGATAAACATGTGAAACAGGTGACAGGAATTTGCAGGTAAAACATATTATTCTTAAGTCTTTTATTTAATCCTATCTAATACCCATTCATGCTTCCCATACCATATGGTTGCTGCATACAGACAAGTTGCATTTTGATTTCATGGTAGATTCTATAGTGGGTATCATGTAAACAGGTAAACAGGATCATGAATCATGTAATCATGTATTCATGCAAACAGGTGGGACCTATGGGCCCCCCTCCGAGTACACCTTCCTATAGAAAAGTATGTAATCAGGTAAAACAGGTAAACATGTGAGAAACAGGGGCCCCTTTCCGAGTACACCTTCCTATAGGGAAGTATGTAGTCAGGTAAAACTAGTAAACAGGTGGGAAACACGGGCCCCCTTCCAAGTACACTATCCACTATTGTCCACTGCTAGATCTTTCCCTTAACCCCGGCTTGATTACTTATTCTTTTTACCAACACAAACATGAATGTGCATAATCAGAGACAAGTAAACATGACAGGGACAGAAAATAGGTTCAGACTGGGCGGAAAACGTGTTCGGGTGTCATAAACAAAATTATAAATATTGAAACAACAAGAACTCCAATTCTGGACAGCAGGACGTTGCTGCACCAAAACTGGAATTTCTGCTACTACAACAAAGCAAATCTGGATCCGTCAGAAGTTCTAGAAACTATACTCTCTGACAGTTCCAGTGCATATACACACGATATATAAAAGTCACAGAAAGTAGGTTCAAATTCTTATTCTTTACAGATTTTATGTTCAGGCAGAAACTTAGGGTACAATTCATATATTCATAAAATAGTAAGAAATTCATTTAAAAATTCTATAAAATTTATAATCAGGTTCTTAATCATGTTGGGAAACATATTGGAATTTATCATGTTATAAGTACACTATTAATCTGACTTTCAAAATTAATAAATATGTCAATACGTCATAAATCAGAAATATGGAAATTTAAAGTTAGCAACATTAAAAATGAGATATCTCGCACATCACAGATCGGATTTCAAATTCGTTAAAAGTTAGGAAAACTAGAAACAGGGGCCTACATTTCATGTTCATAACCTTAGTCTTTATTATGACATTAACAGGGTTTCATTTATCATGCCAAATCAGGACAGCAGTAAATGATATTTCTTTTGCATTAAAACATTAATAGTAACTACAATGGATCCATGTTGATGTATAATGCAAATCAGAATTTAACAGGTATTCAAATCAGCATGCCATGTCTATTATCAAACTCATTAAGTGGGAAACCTGATTAACATGTTTATCATACAAAAAAACATCTATAACTCAGAGTGATTCATGGACATTCATTCACATAGATAAATGCCTAGATCAAATTCATGTTCATGTAATGGATGTAATGACGAAATGTTTGTGATCCTTTACAATTATAGAATTGATAGGAACAAATCAAACGGGTAGGGTCAAGATCATCAATGGGTCACAATGATGAAACTACTTGCGGTATTTCAAAAAAGTGCCTGTACGGGGAAACAAGAAAAATTCATACAAGATACTTACCTTACGGGGTGGTGAACGGAAGCGAGACGAGCGACGAAGGAAACACGTGCACACTTCGTGCTACCACAACACTTGCGACCAGCGGGAAAACATGCGCAACTTCAATAGCAAGAGGGCATACAGAAACACAGCAAGAGGGCACACAGCAACAATGGTGGTGCTCACTGCGATGGTCGGTAATGGCAGGGGAGACAGCAGGTGGCAACGGCGGCAATGGGGGAGATCCGTAATCGCGTTGGCAGCGGTTGGCGAGATGGCGATGAGAAGGAGGAAGAGGGTGATCGGGGGTGTGCAGGTGGTCAGGGATCGACTGTCGATGGGTGGTGCTGGTCGAGGAGGGTGAGTGGATGACGCTGGGTGTTGTTGGCGATCGGGGGTCTGCAGCTCATAAGTGGGTTGCAGAATGCATTGGCGAGATGGGTTTGCGGTGGTGTTGGGATCAGTCAAGGAGGGAGAAAATGGGGTGGTGTTCAAGGATGACTAGGGAAGAGGACAAGGGTGGAAGATGGCAGGATCGGGGAGAGGCAATGGCGAGGATGGGATGCAAGGTGATGGCGGAATGGGTTTCGAGGGCAGCACATGAAGAAGAAGGGGTAGGGGTGATGACGGCTGGTTAAGGTAATTAGGGTTTGATAATGGTGATTAGTGTTGAGATTAAATAGGGTTATATAGGATTAGAATTAGGGTAATGGGCTATTGGGTAAATGGGTATAGGGTTATTGGGTATAGGATCCAATAGGAAAAGTATTGGGTTTAAAATCCAATAGGGGAAAGAAAATTAAATAGGATTATAATAAGATTAATTAGGGGATGATAATATGCAAAAATTTGAATAAGATGTACAACAAAATTTTAGGCTCAGCAGAAAATAAAAATTAAATAGATTGGGAGACAAAAATTGAGTTGAAGGCGATAATGAATTCCATTAAGAGAAAATCAAATTACAAGGGTTCAGAAGAGATGATGAAGAGTACAATAAATAATAATACCAAGAAAAAATTTCAATAATGAAAACAAGGGTTACAAATCCTACCCACCTTACTAGAAGAATTTCGTCATCGAATTCATACAAGTGGTACATAAGGTAACCCCGAAAGAAAGAAAACAAAAGAAGCTACTCGAACAGATGAGGGAACTTCTGTAACAGCTCATTGCCTGATTGGGCCTCCTTGATCTATTCCACTAATGAAGACTCCAGTTGAAGCATCATACACTGCCGCTCGGCACCGGGCGAAACCACAATCAAATCCAGTCTCCTCATTTCTTTCCACGGTTCCCTCTGTCGAGTAAGAAACATGGAAACAGGTCTTTTACTCCGTGCATCGGGTACCAAGTACACCTTACGCGAGTGATACTGTAAGTTGATATCAAAGTCGGCCATCAACTCTAACCATCGCCTCTGCTTCATGTTCAGCTCTTTCTGCGTGAACACGTACTTAAGGATCTTGTGATCGGTGAATATCTCCACTCTATCTCCATGCAAGTAATGTCTCCATAACTTCAGGCCAAAGATTACAGTGGCATGCTCCAAGTTGTGCGTGGGATAGTTCTTCTCATGGGGCCTCAACTGCCTAGATGCGTAGGCAACGACTCGACCCTTTTGCATCAACGCTACGCCTAAGCCTCTACCAGAAGCATCGCAGTAAATCACAAACCCTCTTGAACCATCTGGAATAGTCAACACGGGCGCTGATATCAATCTGCTATTCAGCTCTGCAAAAGCTTCACCACAAGCCCCATCCCAAACAAACTTCTTGTCCTTCCCAGTCAGCTTAGTCAAAGGTCCAGCAATCTTAGAAAAGTCCTGAACGAACTTCCGATAGTAGCCTGCTAGACCAAGGAAACTCCTCACTTCAGAAGCTGACTTAGGCACTGGCCAATCTCTAACTGCTTCAATCTTGGATGGATCCACAGAAATTCCATCACCTGATATGATGTGCCCCAGAAATGTAATGCGATCGAACCAAAACTTGCACTTACTGAGCTTCCCGTACAGCTGATTCTCCCTCAGTGTCAGAAAGACCACTCTCAAATGCTCATCAAGATCCTCCCAGTTCTTAGAATACACCAGGATGTCATCGATGAAAACGACCACAAACTTATCCAGAAAAGGAGAGAATACCCTGTTCATCAAGCTCATGAAGACTGCCGGTGCATTGGTGACTCCGAAAGGCATCACCAAGAACTTATAGTGCCCATACCTCGTTCGAAAAGCTGTCTTCTAGATATCCTCAACCTTCACCTTGACCTGATGGTAACCAGAATGGAAATCCAGCTTCGAGAAGACTGAAGCACCCTCCCAGTTGATCAAATAAGTCATCATTCCTTGGCAGTGGGTACCGATTCTTCAATGTAACATTATTCAGTTCCCGATAATCGATGCAAAGCCTGTGGCTTTCGTCCTTCTTATTGACGAACAAAACTGTAGCTCCCCATGGAGAAACACTAGGCTTGATAAAACCCAAGTCCAACAACTCCTGGACTTGCACTTTCAGTTCTACTAGCTCGACAGGTGCCATTCTATAGGGACTCTTTGATATCGGTGTCGTGTCCGGCTGGACTTCAATACCAAACTCCACTTCTTGGTTTGGGGGTAGCCCGGGCAATTCCTCTGGAAATACATCTAAGAATTCCCGCACAACCTCACTAACTGCACGCAACTCCAATGCACAAGCTTCCTGATCAACCGCATTCGTGACACGCCCACAAGTGGTGTATCACTGGCATGGAACTCAAACTCCGAACGGCCCGAAACCCTGAACACAACATTCTTGCTTCTACAATCAATAACAGCATGGGAATCACCCAACCAATCCATCCCGAGGATTATATCAAACCCAAAATTCCCGGTCACAATCAAATTGGCCTTGAAATCTGCACCACCGATTACTATAGGGCTCTGTTTGCACTCCCTAGAACAGACGATAACTCCACCACCTGTAGTAATATTCTAAGCTACCGGCATAATACTATACGCCAATTGATGCCGATCCACGAAGCAGGAGGAGATGAAGGAATGAGTCACACCAGAATCAAACAAAACATAGGTAGGGAGAGAGTGAACTAAGATGATACCTATGATTGAGTCAAAAACGAGGGTAATGAATAATGATGCAAGGAAGAATACAAGAACGAATAATGCAAGAAAGGACATAAAGCAAAGAAATAACAGAACAATAAAAAAACACTATATACCTGCAACAACATCCTCAGCAGTCTCAGCCTCCTCCGTAGTCAGATTATAGCCCTGGCCTCTTCTCGGAACTGCGGTCCTCTGACCAACAATTTACTGCTGAGGGGGGAGCGGTGGCTTGATCTGACCATGAGCTGGTGCGCCTATGGGTTGGCCATGCCTCCCCCGAGGGCAATCCCAATCTGAGTGGTTACTAGCACCACACGCGAAGCATTGGGGTTGGCCTTCTTGCAGTCCTTATGCACATGCCCAGCTATTTTGCAGTATTCATAGACCACATCCCTCCGTGGAGCAGCAGGTGGGTAGGGATCTGTCCTGACAGTAGGGACCGGGGTTGGCCTCCGAATCGGTCCTCCAGTGGGCCTAGTAGTAGCAGCAGCAGGGTGCTGTGCAACTCGCTGAGAAGGAGCCCTTCTATGACGAGCCTACTCCTGAGCTCGAGCTGCCTCAAGGGCATCAGCATATGTGCAAAGGCGGAGAGTAGCCAAGTGCTCCTGGATATCATGGTCGAGTCCCAACAGAAATCTCCGGACTCGATCTTCCTCATTTGCCACCAAAGCAGTTGCGAAATGGCTGAGCCTAGTAAACTCTACAGCATACTCATCCACGGATTTAGCACCCTGCTTCAAAGAGAGAAACTGTTGTTCCATCTCCACCTTGGTAATGTTGGGGAAAAACTTTTCCAAGAAGCTTCGGGTGAAGGTGGCCCAAGTAATCGGCCGCTCAAGTCTCTCAGTCTTGGCTCTCCACAAAATGTGGGCAAGGGGATGCTCACGACATCCACTTGGTCAACATTGCAACCCTTGCTGCCTGCAGTAACTGTTCCGTCCGAATTAACCACTATTCAGCTTCCAGTGGCGTCGCAGTGACCAAGAACTTGTCGGGGTGCTACCTCATAAAATCTGCAACGGTATCAGGGGGATTGGGAAGAGTTCTTTAAGCGGGAACCACAGGTTCTCGTTGGCAGCTTCCAACGTGGCCCTCATTAACTTGCTATGCTCTTGCTACATCTAAACCAACTATTGCAGCACCTGAGTGAGCCACAATTTCTGGCTGTTCATCTCGGGGTCGGGAAGTAGAAGCACTCCTGCCAGCCATGGTCTGCACAAAACCAAATCAATTAGTATCCACATCATGTTGATTATCAATTGTTCATGTGATTTGCATGGCCTGCTTATTGATGAGTTAAACATGGCTAAGCTAAACTCGGCTAAAGCCCAAACCTGACTAACATATTAGCTAAACATAACTACCCGCTTCCAAAAGAATACGGAATACGAGTACGTAAGAAGCCTAGCAAATGATTTTCATCATTAACAAGCTGTAAGGATCAACTCAACAGTAAACAGAAAATACAGTCACGCATTCATGAAACAAATCTCATAATCAAAAGAATTACTTAAAATCAAATACATAATTCTCAAATAAAACAAGATCTGGAAAAACAATAAAACTCCGAATCAAACATGCCCAATTACAAAGTATCAAGTAGCAACAAATGGAACAGATAAACTTGATGCAGAATAAATTTAAAGCACAAAAGATCTCAGTCAAAAGGTTTAGGACACTTGATCGCTTACTCCTACAGGTAACTGGTCTTTAAAACCTGTATAATTATTAATTCGAGAGAAACAGAGAAACAAGAAAACAATCTGCCCATTAGTGCAAGCTACGGGCCGCAATTGGTACAAGAAAAAAAGGTACAAGAACAAGGTAAATAAGAATACAGAATAGGAAAAGTTGCTGCTTATTTCGGTGTGGGATCAAACAGATGATTTGTGAGTTCTTTTAGAAATAAATAAAGCAAACCTGTTGACTTTCTACCAGCATTTGACTGCTTCTCGCCGCTGCCATTAACCTGCAAAACGTTCGAAACACCGGGATGAATCTCGGCGATGAATCCTCCGACGCTCAAGTCAGTAATCAGGAAGACTATGAAAGATCGTTTGTGGAAAAAATATTCATTACCTTTTTTATGGTGGGGGGGAGAGGCAAATTTATAGTCACCTTTGAAAACAATTTCAAGATAATTATTTATCTCTACTTCCTGGTGTTTTTGGAAAAGAAACAGAGTTGAAATCCTTTCATGATAAAAAAATTTGGTTTAAACTGTCTCTTAGAAATAACCATGAATTTGAATTACTCTTTAAATATCCTGGGCTGGTTTGTAATGGGCCGTCACCCTTACCCAGTAGGATAGACCCGTTTTTAGGTTATTGGGCTTGGAAAAGACCCAGTTCCCATTTCAGACCCATTTTTGGTAGAAATTACCGTTTTACCCCTGGGAGCTTCAAGATTCGTGTCCGATTTGAACGGTCTCGATTTGGTTCTATTTTTAGCCCTATCACAAGCCCCCCACTCCTGAAGAGTGAATTTCACAGCCTTTGAGGAGTAGTTCACCCGTTTTCAATGGCTTATAAAATTTATCGGAGTTCTCAGGAAAGTTTGGATCTTACTCGAGATGTAACTGTGTCATTCTGAGCTTGTAAAATACCCAAATTTTTTTAGAATTTTCTGGATTTTTAGTGATTTTTCCATATTTTAATCATTTTTTGAATTTTTTATTCAATTTCTGAATTTTATAATTAATTTTCTAATTATTAATTAATTATTCTAATTTAATAATTATTTTTCCAGAATTAATAATTACGTTTCCGAATTAATAATTATTTTTTAGAATTCTTAATTAATATTTTCGAATTTTTAATTACTTTTTTGGAATTTTAAATAATTAATTCAATTTAATAACTAAATAAAAGAATTAAATAAAAGAAATACCTTGATTTATGGTGGTCGTTGATCACGATTGAGCACGAATCTTGAGGTGAAGTGTTTTTCTCCTATTTCCTGCTCTGTTCCACGAACGCTCGGATCGAGCGGCGAGTGTGGCATGGACTTCGACCTTGACGACGAAGGAGCTCGACTGCAGTGGCAAGGATCTCGACGTAGCTCGACTGCACTGGAGAGGGGCTCGACAAAGCTCGGTTTTAGGTTTCAATGGCAAACACTGATTGAATACACAGCGGGAAAATTACAAAATATTGAAACCTAGCCATGGATCCATGCGAAAACCATCAAACTTGTTTAGGAGTTATACCTTAAAGATGGATCTACTGTTTCCAAGATTTTTCGATCACAGCACTGCAACGTTGCAGTGCCTCTATGGTATCCACACGACCGGATCAAAACTAATGTTACGGTGCCTCTACGGCTTTCCTCACGCCGCGCTGCTAGCTATGGGATGGGGCTGTTCCTCATGATCTCTCACAATTTATGTGACGGCTAGGATTTTCTCCAATATCACTTTTTCACTGATATGTATCATATATATAACTGTAGTAAATCAACCCTAAGAGAGTAACGAGCTCGTTGGGCTCATAATCCGACCTGGGTCAAATTCGTGTGTGAGCCTCTGAACTTTAGTCTGCCCATTAATTTAATTAAATGTCCAACCAAGGTCAGGAATCCAAGTCTTAATTGGATTCCCAATTAAAATTATCTTATGAATTTAAATCCCAATTTCGATCCATTCTAAGTGTGTAACCCTGTTGGCTCCCATTACGTTGACAATGATACTAAAATCATATTGTAGTATTACAAACGGTGAGCGGTATCTAGCAATACATCACTGCTACTCAAGTAGTGGGAATGTCAGTAACTTGACATAACCTATCCGTGACCAATGTTACTATGCATTCTAGTCCCTTTATCCAAATATCTTAATTAACCACAAGGCATAGAGCGTGTCACCTATATATAGTTCAATCTTTGGTTTCTTGATCTCCGAGTAGACTTACTAAAAACAAATGAGCTCAATATCTCATATTGACTCATTTGAGCATGACCATGCATTTTATAGTCTCACTCAATCAATGGGCCCACAGATATCTCTCCTGTTATGTAAAAGGGACAAATCCTATCTAAGTCACTCACATCCCTCCGCATGATTTGTAGTATATCCAATAGTCGACTTTATAATCACCTTATTACAGGTAATATTTGACGACATTAAAATATATAACTTCTCATGTAAGGAACCGTAGTGACTTCAAGTCGAAGGACTACATACACCATGGTCACTGTGAGAACCGCTTATGACACTCACATAACGATCTATGCAGCGTTCTCATGGTGGGTCAGTCCAGTACATTATTACTCTAAAATGAACCCATGTGAAGACTTGATATCTCATATCCATGACCCGTGAGATATGGTCATCAGTCTATGCACACACTAGTCTCTATGCATTATTGTTGTCCTAATTCACAATAATACTTGACTAGGGACATTTAAGAATAGTGTTTTGATTACAACCAATAGGATCTCACAATCAAATAATGCACTTGATATCCCATGGTATTGAACCTACTATTTTAAGGACTTTATTATGCTCATTTAATCACAATAAATGAAATGCATCATATATGAAATAAATGTCATAATGCAATGTAAACTAGTAATGTCAATACATAACTGGCCTCTAGGGCATACACCAACACTCAGCACAGTGGAGAGGAGCTCGACAGAGCTTTAGCGATGATGGAGGGGAACTCGGCACATGGGTTCGAAGCTCAGCGAGTAAGGGGAGTTTGAGCTCGGCATTGGAGCTCGATGACTTGATTTATGGCAGCCATTGATCACGATTGAGCACAAATCTTGAGGCGGAGTCTTTTTCTCCCATTTCCTGCTTGGTTCCATGAATGCTCAGATCGAGCGGAGAGCGTGGCATGAACTTCGACCTTTACGACGAAGGAGCTCGGCTGCAATGGCGAGGAGCTCGATGGAGCTCAGCTCACTGGAAAGGAGCTCGACGGAGCTCGGCATAGTGGAGGGGATCTTGATGGAGCTTCAGCGACGATGGAGGGGAGCTCGGCATAGAGGTTTGAAGCTCGGCAAGGAAGGGGAGCTTGAGCTCGGCATTGGAGCTCGATGACTGTTTGGCGAAGAAGCGCTCGAGCTCTTCATTGAATGGCTCAAGCTTTTGGAGATGAAGAATCTCGGCGAGCACGGCGAAGTAGGGAGGTCGGCGACGTGGGGGCTCGGCAACAAAGTTTTCAGAGTTGGGGCTCGGTGGTAGTCATGAAGGAGTTTGGCGAACTGGAGGTGAGGTTAAGCTTAGGGGAGGGGTTCGGCGAACTGGAAAGCTCGGCAAGTGGGTTCGGCAAACTGGAAAGCTCAGCGAGGGGAGTTCGGCGACGTGGGGTTGAGGTCGAGTTGGCGATGGTGGCTAGTTGTCGAACTGGCAAAGGAGGGTGCAGAGCTCGGAGGCGAGGAGATGGCTCGGCGACGGCGGAGACCCCTACTCTGGAGCTTCGGGGTGAAGGAAGAAGAAAGAGCGAAGAAGATAAGTGCGCGGGTTTGAACTGCAGGTTTGAGACCCGAACTCGCAACCCTTAAACTTCATTGGTTATTTGTTTTGTGGGTTTGGATTATGAGTTTGAGACCCATTCCTGTAACCCGCAATCTTATTAGTCTCTTTGTTTGTGGGTTTGGATAATGGATCCGACCCGCTAATTTCTTCACCACTTTTAATAGTCTTGTGGGCTCTGTTGCTTTCTCTTTTTTCTCCGGTCGGATCTAGTTGACCCTCAGGACTCTCCTTTATGAGTGGCGGTATGGTGAAGGCTAGGTGTACGCTGGTCATGACTGGGGGCATGGGGAGGGCTAGGCGCACGCTGATCCTGAATCGTGGCAATATTAAGAGCTCGGCAGATATCTTCTTTGAAGTTCTAGAACTTAGCCTTAGTGACTGGTGCCCCTCCAGCTCACTGGTCCCCAGGTGCGGCTCGTCTTATTGGAGTAAGACTTCTCTGCCGACTACGTGGAGGGGACTCTCTTCGCCTCCTCAGGGAGGGGGTTCTTCTAGGCCTTGGCCTGCGGGGGGACCGGACTCTAGAGGCCCTTTCGTGCTCGGGTAAAGGAACTTCCTCAAGGGCTCATGTTTCATTCAAGTGAGTTCGAAGGTCGACCCCCTACTGACGGTTAACAATTACTTGATGGAGATCCTGCCCGGGAGGGCTTTGAGAAGCCATAGAGTCAGTTAAAGGATTTTAGACTAAGATGTGGTCATGGTGGGGATGTTGTCCTTGATGGCTTCAGCGGGAGCCCCCCGGGGCAGCTCTCCTGGACCTGGGAGGAGGCTATTTAGGCCGCGGTTGCTGAACTTGTTGGTCTGGTTGAAAAGGGAGATCTTGGTGTAACACCTCGTAAAATTGGAAATGACCATTTTGCCTTTGTGTGTTACGCACGTGTATTTTGTAACGTGTTTTCACCACGTACTTAGATTTCTGTCTGTTTATGCATTCCCAGTATTGATTTTATTCTACTTGAGTCAACTAAAATATAATATTTCAATCTTGTATTTTTATGTGCTTTTTATGTGTTTTTGATACACGTATCAATTACGTATTTTTTCCATCGCTACGTGTGATATTTTTATGAGTGTTGATTATTTATTTTTTTTCGTGTCCGAACTCGTTTTATAAACGAAAGATCATTCTTCTCCATTTTGATTAAAATGATTTTTGTACGTGAAATGCACGTGTTTTCTATGCACGTAGTAATTATGTCGTGGAATATATAAAATTAATAAATATATTTTCTTATATTGTTTTGATTATATCTTAATAAATTTTCTGTTGATGAAGTCAATTTCGCATTTTGATATTTTACGTGCGACGCACGTGTTTTCGGTAAACGTATTTGGGCATATTCGTTTTTAAAATAAAATTCCGGAGTGTGTGTAACACCCCGTGGCTTTCAAAAGAGCAAAATATATAAATTATACAATATATATATATATATATATAAGGTAATAGTATATGTATATACTATTCAGTAGATATATATGGTTAATATATATATGGTATGATATATATAAGTGTGATGGTGGAGGTGGGCCCACATTTGAAGATGAAGAGCAGAGTATACTCTATTGACTTTTGTCCTTGTAGCGTGACGTGGAGCACCAAGGTGGGGCCCACGGGTGAGATTGAGCTGCAAAGGAGCTGCTGACTTTGTCAACTTTGGCTGTTGACGTGAGCATTAAGAGAGAGATGAATGAAGAGTTAGGAGTTATGATTTTGGAGTAGTGGTGAGATGAAGAGGTTGGGAGTTGGGATTTGAAGAGGTGGGGATCATAAAGAGTTAGGAGTTAGGGGAGTTATGTATATGAAGAGTTAGAGGATTAAATAAAAGGATTTATTAGCTTGTGTAATTTTGCAAATTTAACCCTAGCAAAATCCTATAAATAGCACACCATTCTCTTCTCTTTCCTTCACACCAAAAACAAATCAAGTAATAAGAGAAAGAAAAGAAAGAGAGAAGAGGGTTCTTGTATTTGGAGGCTTTTGCTAGGAGGAGAAGAAGATCTAGGAGGACATTTTGGAGCTAGAAGTGGTGCTTTTTTCTTCATTAGTCAAGCTTCAATTAAGGTGGGTGTTCTTATGCTTTCTAACATAGAATTTACATGCTAAACTAGTTAAAAGAGTAATATAAATTGAATGAGATATTGTTGATAAGAACTCATGCTAGCATCTCATGTAATGATTTTGTTGTTACCATGTTAATAGTTTAAATGAAGAGTATAAAAAATTGAATGTGATATGTGTAGATAAATTGTTAGTATAACATGCAATGACTTTGTTGAAATTTAGTAATTGACTATTTACTATGCTAATTGAAAGTAAAGAAATAATCACATAGATCATGATAGAATATTTGCAAATTCTTGTTTGACAAATGCATGATGAGTATGAAGGATTGTTAAAGAATATTTTATTGTGACATGCTTAGAAACATAATGCCTAAAAGAAGAAAAGGGAAAGATAGATTTTATTATTTTTGGCTTGTCGACATATGAAAAGGATGGTAGTTTCCGCATAAAGAAACATTTGTAATGTCCAAAGTTGATTTTAGAGATATAGTTGATTTTTAGTAACAAGAATTTATTTTGTAAGATGATGGATTTTCTTAAACTAACCATGATTTCTACAATTTTGAGTTTTATTGAAAAATGCAAATTTTATAAAGTGAGGAGAAAATAATAGGAAAGACTTATCTAAATAATAAAATAAACTTGTCTTTTGTATCTTTGATTCATTTCAGTTCTAAAAAGAAAAATTTATCTATCAATCTTAAAAAGATAGAATCGTTAGAAAAATGAAATTTTCGAAAAAAGAACTAGATTCAGAATAGTGTAAACAAAAGAACACTAATGAAATCTCTAAACAGAAAATATATTTGGGCTTACTGGTTAGCTAGTGCACTACAAGTTATAAGAGGTCTTTGGTTCAAAGCTTGATAGTTGCTTTTTTATAAAATTTATTTTTTTCTAAATCCCGAAACTGAAAGAGTATGTATAAGAAATCTGAAATGTATTTTAGACACAAAGTCCATTTGGACTTCTTGGTCAGAGTGGTGGGCTTGGGTTTCTGTGCTGGTTTCGGCCTGGGTTCAGGGGTTCGAATCCCACCCCTTTGTTTTCTTTTTTTTCTTCTTTTCTTTGTTTTCATAATTTTGAGTTATCATGAAAAAGATTCTTAATTACAACTCATTGTTATAAAATTGAAGTGAAAATTATTAGAGTAAGTTATAAGATTTTATGGTATATTTTGAGGATATAAAAATGAAATATAAGTTGTTTAATGAGTTCTAACTCCAAAGAATTATTATTAATTTTTCTTTGTAAAAGATCTCTTGAAGGAAAGATGGGTAACAAGTATAAAACTCTCTTTTGTAAATAAACACTCATGTTGAAGATGTGGATTTGTTTAATTTGCTTGTAGAAGTTTTAATCTTTTGTTCAAGAAAGAAATTAATTGTCCTTTGTTTGAGTTGGAAATGCATGATAAATACTAAGTTGAAACATGAATAATTGTTTAAGAATAAGTTGGAGACATAGACATGCTTATGAAAGGGTATGAATACCCATGATTCTTGTACATGAGAAATTTTGATTTAGAATTAGTAAGACCTAGTATACCGGCAATTTTAAATGAAATGATTGTTATATTTTGAGATTTGCTATGGAGCCATCTCGGTGGATGTTGATTAAGTCCGATAATAGGAAATACTAATTCTAGGCTTGGAAAATTATTCATGTCTTGAACATTAAGAGTTAGGCACTTAAGAGAAGTGTAGTAAATCTGGGCAAACGTAAGTGGGGCACTCTATATAGTTGGGCAATGTACTTCGGGACTATAGACTTAGTTGGGCAGTGTACTCTGGGACTGTGGTTGTTCCGATGGGGATGAGTTTATTTTGAAATCCGGGATTATAATGATTGATCGGGCGGTGTACTCCGGGATCATGAATAGTCAGGCCGATAGTTTTTTGTTCCCGAGTGTATATACGTATACCGGGGCTAGAGTGGCACTTGCAGGGGATTCGCACGACGAGGAGTCTGTATAACAGTCGGGCAGTGTACTTTGGGACTGGGATCCGCACTCGTGGAATGGCTGAACCTTGTTCTTACTACTGGGTAGTTTCATGGTGAGGGATCGAGCCCTTTATTGTGAAGAACGTAGGTGCTTGCCCTCGGACCTATGTAGTATAGGATGCATAGAATCCGAACAAGTGTGCATTAGTGTCATCCTAGTATAAAATTGTGTGCATTAGGCATTAAGACATGACATACACTTACATGTTTAGCGTAGTCACAGTAACACTTTATTATTCATTCAACTGTTGTGTTTTTATTAAAGTAATAAGATCGTTATATGTACGACATAGAGAGGATGGCCGAGTATAACATTTCATCAGTTGTAAGTAACTGACGTGCCCACATATTAATATGCAGGTAATGGACTATTCTTGAAGGAGTAAAAGCTGATATGATACAATCGATGATTCATTTGACATAGTTGTACAAGTTATATTTGTTTTCAAATGTTGTAATCTTTTATTTTTCCGCTGTGTAAAACCAAGTTGTATTTGAACTCTGATGGATTTTTATTGAAAAAGTTTTAAATTTCCTTGTAAAATTGTACGAAGTGACGTAAAGATCCTGTGAAATCTCGAATTCAGCCTTATTTGGAATTCGGGGTGTTACACTTGGAATGGTGGAGGAGGAGGAAGAAGAGTGGCTTTTCGGCTGAACACCATTGCCTTCCCTTTTCCTTCCGGAGGCTTGGCTTAGAGACTACCTTCACTGGCGATATGTGACTAGACTGCTTTTTTCTGATCCTACAGACGATGCCAATCTGTTGCTGCTTATTTCGGTGTAGGAGCAAACAGATGATTTGTGAGTTCTTTTAGAAACAAATAAAGCGAACCTGTTGACTTTCTACCAGCATTTGACTATTTCTCGCCGCTGCTGTTAAACTGCAAAATGTTCAAAACACTGGGATGGATCCCGACGACGAACCCTCCAACGCTCAAGTCAGTAATCAGGAAGATTATGAAAGAGCGTTTGTGGAAAAAATATTCATTATCTTTTTTATGGTGGGGGGAGAAGGGTATTTATAGTTGCTTTTTGAAACAGTTTTGAGATAATTATTTATCTATATTTCCCGGTGTTTTTGGATAAGAAACAGAGTTCAAATCGTTTCATAATAAGAGATTTGGTTTAAACCATCTCTTAGAGATAACCATGATTTTAAATTATTCTTTAAATATCCTGAGCTAGTTTGTAATGGGCCATCACCCTTACCCAGTAGGGCAGACCCATTTTGGGTTATTGGGATTGGAAAAGACCCAGTTCTCATTTCGAACCCATTTGTGGTGGAAATTACTGTTTTACCCCTGGGAGCTTCAAGATTCGTCCCCGATTTGAACGGTCCCCCAATTTGAACGCTCCCGATTCAGTTCTATTTTTAGCCATATCAGGAAACAAGAATCAAGAGTACTGAACATAGCATGAAAGGAATGCAACAGGTAAATGTTGTCAAATAAACTGGTAAGCATGTAAACAAGATTTGATAACATGATCAGGTAACAAATAAACATGTAACTTGTAATAGATATCAGATAAACATGTGAAATAGGTTTGATTAATGTGCATGTGAAACATATTATTCTTAAGTCTTTTATTAATCCTATCTAATGCACCACTCATGCGTCCCATGCCACATGGTTAATGCATACAAACAAGTTGCATTTAGATTTCGCGGTGGATTCTATAGGGCCGTGTACTCAGGCATCATGTAAAGAGGTAAACAGGATCATGAATTATGTAATCATGTATTCATGCAAACAGGTGGGACCTATTGGCCCCCTTCTAAGTACACCTTCCTATAGGGAAGTATGTAGTCAGGTAAAACAGGTAAACATGTGGGAAACACGGGCCCCCTTCCGAGTACACTTTTCTATATTGTCCACTACTAGATCTTTTTCTTAACCTCGGCTTGATTACTTATTCTTTTTACCAACACAGAGAATGTGCACAATCAGAGATAGGTAAACATGACAGGGACAGAAAATAGGTTTAGACTGGGCGGGAAACATGTTTGGGTGCCGTAAACAAAATTATAAATATTGAAACAACAAGAACTCCAATTCTGGACAGCAAGATGTTGCTGTGCCAAAACTGGAATTCCTACTCCTATAGAAAAGAAAATCTGGATCTGTCAGATGTTTTAGAAACTAGACTCTCTTCCGGTTCCAGCACATATATACACGATATATAAAAGTCACAGAAACTAGGTTCAAATTCTTATTCTTGACAGATTCTATGTTCAGGCAGAAACTTAGGGTACAATTCTTATAATTATAAAACAGTAAGAAATTCATTTAAAAGTTCTATAAAATTTATAATCAGGTTCTTAATCATGTTCGGCAACATACTGGAACTTATCATGGTATAATTAGACTATTAATCTAAATTTCAAAATTATTAAATATGTCAATACGTCATAAATCAGAAATATGGAAATCTAAAGTTTGCAACATTAAAAATGAGATATCTCGCACATCACAGGTCTAATTTCAAATCCGTCAAAAGTTCTAGAAACTAGAAACAGTGGCCTACATTTCATGTTCACAACCTTAGTATGATTCTGACATTAACAGGGTTTAATTCACCGTGCCAAATTAGGACAACAGTAAATGAGATTTGTTTTGCATGAATTCAAACATTAATAGTAACTACGATAGATCCAAGTTGATGTATAATGCAAATCATAATTTAATAGGTATTGAAATCAGCATGCCATGTCTATTCTCAAACTCATTAAGAGGGAAACATTCTTAACATGTTTATCATACAACGAAACATCTATAACTCATAGTGATTCATGGACATACATTCACGTAGATAAATATCTAGATCAAATTCATGTTTGTATAATGGATGTAATGACGAAATGTTTGTGATCCTTTACGATTAGGGAATTGACAGGAACAAATGAAACGGGTAGGGTTAAGATCATCAATGGGAAAAACATGAAGAATGGGTCACAATGATGAAACTACTTGCGGTATTTCAAAAAAGTACTTGTACGGGAAACAAGAAAAATTTGTACAAGATACTTGCCTAACCGGATGGTGAACAGAAGCGAGACGAGCTATAGCGAAAACACGTGCAAACTATGTGCAACCACAACATGTGTGATCGGTAGGAAAACACGTGCAACTTCAACAGCAAGAGGGAACACAACAACACAGCAAGAGGGCACGCAGTAACACAGGTGGTGCTCACTGCAGTGGTCGGCAGTGGCAGGGGAGACAGCAGGTGGCAACAGCAGCAACGAGGGAGATCCACAGTCGGGTTGGTAGTGGCTGGCGAGATGGCGATGAGAAGAAGGAAGAGGGTGATCGGGGGTGTGCAGGTGGTCAGGGATCGGCTGTCGATGGGTGGTGCTGGTCGAGGAGGGTGAGTGGATGATTTTGGGTGCTGTTGGCGATCGGGGGTCAGCAGCTCGGAGGTGGGTTGCGGAATACAGTGGCGAGATAGGTTTGCGGTGGTGTTGGGTGCAGTCGAGGCGGGCGACAATGGGGTGGTGTTCAAGGATGACTGGGGAAGAGGACGAGGTGGAAGATGGTAGGATCGGGGAGAGGCAATGGCAAGGATAGGAGGCAGGGTGATGGCGGGATGGGTTTCAATGGAAGCACGGGAAGTAGAAGGGGTATTGGGATGATGGCTGGTTAGGGTAATTAGGGTTTGATAATGGTGATTAGGGTTGAGATTAAGGAGGGTTATATTGGATTAGAATTAGGGTAATGGGCTATTGGGTAAATGGGTATAGGGTTATTGGGTATAGGATCCAATAGGAAAGAGTATTGGGTTTAAAATCCAATAAGGGAGAGAAAAGTATATAGGATTATAATAAGATTAATTTGGGGATGGCAATATGAAATAATTTGAATAAGATGAACAATAAAATTTTAGGCTCAACAGAAAGTAAAAACTTAGTAGACTGGGAGACAAAAAATTGAGTGGAAGGAAATAATGAATTCCATTAAGAGAAAATCAAATTACAAGGGTTCAAAAGAGATGATGAAGAGTACAATAAATAAAATTACCAAGAAAAAAATACAATAATGAAAACAGGGGTTACAAGACCGTTGGTTTGAAGGTGTGATACCGAAGAGAATCGCTGCTCAACACATAGGTCGGTACAGAATTTGCGGAACCTTTTACCGGCAAATTGCATTCCATTATCGTTGATCAGGATGCGAGGAATCCCGAATCGACAAACCACGATCCTCCCAAAGAACTGTTGCACTCTATGCTCGGTAATCGTCGCTAGTGGTTCAGCTTCTATTCACTTTGTGAAGTAGTCAATAGCGACCACTAGGAAGGTCGGCTGTCCAATTGCAGGAGGAAAAGGTCCGAGAAGATCCATTCCCCACATTGTAAAGGGTATGGGACTTGACAGGGAACTAAGGTTGGCTTGAGGGGTGCGCTTGATAGTAGAATTCTTTTGACATGGAATGCATTGGCGGACATAGGCCTGAGAATCACTTAGAAGAGTGGGCCAATAGTAACCATGATTGAGTACCTTCTGCGCAAGGGACCTTGCTCTGAGGTGGCTGCCATCTATCCCTTCGTGTACTTCCTTCAGGGCATAGTTGGCCTCTTCGGAAGAAAGGCACCGAAGGTAAGGTCGACCATCAGTTTGGGTGTAGGAGCGCTTATAAAGGACCCCTTCTATAAGTACATATCTTTCGGCTCTCACCTGTATTTTTCTTGACTTCTGATATCTGCTGGGAGGATTCCTTTGTTGAGAAAATCGACAAGGGATTTCATCCAACAATCGTCGGGTATTCGAGGGGTTATGGGCATAAGCTCCAATGCTTCTTCTTCTATACTTGGTTTGAGTAGCACTGCAATTAGCACAATACGGTCAAGCTCGTCGAGCGACGAAGAGGCGAGTTTGGAAAGGGCGTCTGCCTGCCCATTTTCTTCTCGCGAAATGCGACTGACCTCAACCTCTTTGAAAGTGGCCATGATCTCCTTTACATATGCAAAGACTTGGCCATGCGGTCATCCATCACCTCGTATTCTCCTTGGATTTGGTTGACCATTAACTGGGAGTCACTGAATACTCCGACTCTTCGTGCTACCCTTTTTGCCAGGAGGAGACCATCAATTAGGGCTTCGTACTCGGCCACATTATTGGAGGCTGGAAATCTGAGGCACAGCGAGTATTGCAGAATGAATTCATCGAGGTTGGCTAGCCATAGGGGGGGTTGTCTCCTTCCTGGAGAGGATCGGGGATTGTACACTCGACAATGAATTCGGCTAATGCTTGGCCCTTAATTGCGGTTCTGGGGTGATATGTAATGTCATGCTGGCCTAGCTCGATCGACCGTTTCTTTAGTCTCCCCGAGTTCTCAGGTTTGTGAAGGTCCTGCTTGAGTGGTTGATCGGTGAGGACCCAGATGGAATGTGCTTGGAAGTAGGGCCTAAGCTTTCGGGTGGTGGTTACCACGGCATAGGCCATTTTCTCCATATTCGAATATCGGAGTTCGACATCATGGAGTACCTTGCTTATGTAGTAAATCGGTTTTTGTACCCGTTCTTCTTCTCTTACTAAGGTTTTCTCGGAGGTGGCCAAGTAGAGATAGAGGGTTTCCCCAGGTATAGGTTTGCTTAAGATTGGAGGATGGGTAAGGTGCTCTTTGGGGCTTTCGAATGCTGTTTGCTGCTCTTCTCCCCACCTGAAATTTTTTGCTCCTCAGAGTGCTTTAAAGAAAGGTGAGCACTTTACTCCTGAGTTTGATAGGAAATGCCCAATAGCGGCGAGACGGCCCGTGAGCTTCTGAACTTCTTTTATAGTTGCTGGAGGGATCATATCGAGGATGTCTTTGATCTTTCGAGATTGGTTTCGATTCCTCTCTGACTCACCATAAATCCCAAAAACTTTCCCATGGCTACCCCAAAGGCACACTTTGAGGGGTTCAGCCTCATATTCATCCGGAGTACATTGAATGTATCTTGGAGGTCGGTGACATGGTTCATCAAGCGTTGATATGTAGCCCCGGCATTCTTCAGCCCAAAAGGCATGACTAGGTAACAATACATCCCTTGATCGGTAATGAAGGACGTCTTTGGGATGTTTGGCAGAAACATTCGGATCTGATTATATCCCAAAAAGCGTCCATAAAATTTAGCAACTCGTGGCTTGAGGTGGCGTCAATCAAGACGTCTATGCTTGGAAGAGGGAAGGGATCTTTTGGGCATGCTTTGTTGAGGTCGGTGAAGCCTATCATATTCTCCACTTGCCTTTGGCTTTCTTAACCATTACAACGTAGCCACTCAGGGTAATTAACTTCTTGGATGAATTGGACCGCTAGGAGCTTTCCTCCCTCTTCTTTGATGGCTTGTTGCCTGTCGGGAGCAATCTTGCGGCGCTTCTGCTGAATGGGCTTAACTCCCGGATTTACGCTTAAGCGATGCATGACCAAGTCTTCGGTGATACCAAGCATATCCTCGGCGGTCCAAGCGAACAAATCCGATTATCCCTGATGCAAGTGAAAAGTTGCTCCTTCAGCTGGCAGGGAAGTGCTTTGCTCACCCGAAAACACTTTTTTTTATCCTCTTCGGAGAAAAGGATTTCTTCCAGTTCATTTACGGGTTCAGAGCTAGCTTGTCTCAAATCGAAGGGAAGTTCAAATGCATCAAGGGGTAAGACTGAGCCCCCATAGTGGCTGTGTAGCATGCCCAAGCGGCCTCCTGACTCCCTTTGGCTTCGCCCACCCCTGCAGCTGTAGGGAACTTCATTTTCAGATGGTATGCTGATGCGACTGCTTGGAGGGCCGCTAGCCCCGGACGGCCGAAGATAGCATTGTAGGTGGACTTCATATCAACTACCATGAAGTCTAATGCTTCTGTACGAGTTGCGGGGGCTTTTCCTTGAGTAACGTCGAGGGTTACGATTCCTTCAATCATACGGGGTTCCCAAAGAATCCATGGAGGGTGTATCCGGCGGTCTTAAGGCGATCCCATTTGAGTTTGAGGCCCTCAAACACATTCAAGAAAAGGATGTTGACTGAATTGCCGTTATCGACCAGAACTCGACATATTTCATGATTCTCCATGCACATGCTGATCACGAGTGCATTGTAGTGAGGGGTTCGATGCCTTCTAAGTCTCGATCCGAGAAGGTAATGCTGACTCCCGAGCTTCTTGGAGGGGGGATGTTGTGTGTGGAATTTACTTCTCGAACGAAGGTTTTCCTGGATGAGCTGGAGGCTCCTCCAATAGGGCCTCTGTGGATCACGTGGAATATCTCCATACACCCTGATCCTTGGGATTCTGTCGGTCTTTATGCTCGTTTGTTAGGTGTCAATAGGATTCTATTCATCTCCCGATGGGCAAGAATTGTATTTATTGTCTTTGAGATAGAATTTACTAAGAACTTGCTTATATTCTAATGCAACACTTAGCATATCATAAGTTGAACTCCATCCTGTGCAAATATCAAGAAAACATGTCTTCCATTCACACCAAGTTGTTTAACAATATCATAGAAACTTTCTTGCACTTGTGGTTACATTGTCACATATTTAATGCTTTTTCTCTCATTATGAATAGCATCAAAGATTTGCTTCAAACTATCTTGGACAACAAAGTTAATAATATGTGCAGCATATCTCACATGAAAAAAAGAACCCCTACAAGGAAGCGTATCCAAAATACGATCCTTTGCCAACGAGATAACAACATCATTAGTTGTGTCATTATCAACGGTAACGGTAAAAATCTTACTATCAATATTCCATTGAAGAATGCATGACATAAAAACATCAAAAATAATTATCCATGTACCCCCTTTAACTTTAATAAAACTGACAACCCTCATTTGAAAATACCAAGCATCTTAAATGAAATGAGAAGTAATACACAAGTATGATGTTTGTTGTGAATATGCGGTCCACTTATCCATTGTGAAACTTATCCTACTTGTATGCATGGACAATGTGTCAAACTACTTTTTCTTGTAATCAACATTGACATTCATACACAAATCTGTGATTGTATTGCGAGAAGGAACTATGTATTCAGGATGAAAAGAGTGCAAATAATCCAAAAACCTTCTATGTGTCACTATATTAAATGGATATTCATGAGCAATGGTTGCTTGTTTATAGCAAATCTTCTCATTATCGAATTGAAAATTTTCTAGGCTGCAAATTCCATTAACTTTCTTGGAGGATGCTCGTATCAACATTTGACGTATATTAGCTCTCGGTTTCTTTGGACATTTTGTTATATTTTAGGTGTGTAGTTCTAAGTCTACTTTCCGCACTAGTTTTGAAATGACAATGAATGCACTCGGCCTTTTTTTAGTTTTGCTTCTACCTCTTTCCCATCCACCATTTCTTTTACATTCTCATCATATTTGAGAAAATCGTTCCACACTTTCAATCTATTTTTTGGTGGTTTTTGAACTTGAGTAATTGAATTACTTGATGATTCGGTATTAATGGGTTGAATGATAGATTGTTCATTAGGAGAAGACATGATGAACACTATTTTTCTATTAAAAAAATATAACATATAACATATAATTAATCATTGCACTTGTGAAGATGCAGCGCAGCCAACTTGTTAAAAATATATATTCAAAGATATAGAGAGAGATTTATACCGTCTTGTGAACTCTAAACTCTTTGGCTTTTGTCGGCGGCGAAGACAATAACAATAGCAATGAGTGGTCAGAGGTTTGTATAGCTACAAGTCAATGTAGATGACGGAGATGGGTGGAGGAGAAGGTTAGAGAGGAAAATGGGGTTTCTGATTTGGGGTTTTTTTCGATTTTGAAAATAAGGTTTCGGATTTGGGATTTGTGGTAACCACAAATCGTTGGGGATGGGTGGAGGAGAAGGAGAGACAATAATCGACGGCGAGGAGGTTGGAGACAGTAGCTAGGTTTGGGTTTTCTCAATTTGGAATATAGGGTTTCTGATTTAGGATTTGGGGTAGCGCGACCCACAAGTCGATGGGGATGGGTGGAGGAGAAGCTTAAAGAGGAGGATGGTCGGATATCAAGAGCTTGGTTGGACTAATTGACGGTGTCGCGGTAAGGAGATCAAACGAACGGAGAATCGGGAGAAGGAGAGAGGTTGGGTTTGCTCACTTGCTGTTTACTTGTTTAGGAAATAGGATATGTTAAAGAGAGTAATTTTCAGTATATAACTTCATAACTTATAACTTATAAGTATATATATTTATTAAATAAATATATATTAAAATAAGCAGATATCTGAATCTGCATCTGCCTTTTTAAGGGATATCTCTATCCGTATCCGTTTTTTTTTTGGATTTGGATATCCGAATTCTTATTCGCATCCACCCGGATACGGATTTTTCTTATCTGTAACTGCAAAAATTTCGGAATCAGATACGGATCGAACTGGATATATCCTCATCCGATAGCATCCCTAGGTGCTAACCTTAATTGTTGGTGCCAAAATTCTGGGAAAGGATACTTAGCGGTTAGGGACTCTGGTGAGCTCGAAAGCAGAGATACCGGTACGTTGCAACACAATGGACCGCGAGGAAAATTTTGAAACGCTACAGTAAAGTAGTTAATGTTGTGTCGTACTCGTCTGTCTGACAGAACATTGATACTAAAGAGAATTGTCCATACTAGCTTGTGGCAAGTGACGGTTTATGGTTATGAAATTTGAACTTGTGAAATGTTTCTACATTCGATGGTGTAGGTGTTCACTGACATATGATGATATCTTAGCTGGCATCATCTGGAGGGCAACCAATACTAAGTTACTAAAAAGATAAATTCTTAACCCAAAATAGCAATATATTGCAGATTTTGGGTGAGTAAGGATATTGATATGGCAATCATATTCAGTCTTGGAGTTGAATATGAGACCCCTAGCATACATGGATATGCAATGGCTAAGTGCGACATTACTCTCCCCTCCATCAACTAACAATACTTGGGAGGCTTTAGGAAGGCAAATAATTACATTTAGCCATCACCCCCTTACCCCTCTTTGCCCCAGTCGAGATCAAGCTTGAGATTCTGGTAGATTATCTACCCAATAACTTATGAGATGACTTAAAGCAGTGTTGGGTTTATGTCTTGCATACTAGGTTCGATGTGAAGAGAAAACGATGAAGCGTGATGAAGTTCCAACCGAACAAGAAAGAAGAAATGAGCAGCAGTGGGTAGAAGCAGCAGCAGGGAGCAATCGATTGCATGAAATTGCAGTCAACCGCAAGTTCTCGGGTTACTCTCTGACTTGAGAGCAGTCGATCGCAAGTAAGTAGTGGCAACAATTGGGCCAATTGGGCCAATTCTAGGTGAATTAGTTTTAGTCCAACTTTTTTTCCAAGTTAGATCGTATGGCTCCTATAATTTGACTTTCTTTTCAGGATATAACAGATGGTGATCGTATCAATATTACAACCTAGGATTTTTCTAGATCTCTATATATTATTTTAGTGACCTCCATTGAAAGGTGTGTCAAAAGCTTCAAATACTTCATCTGAGAGTTTTTTATTGTAAACAACATAGTATATTCTAGCAAGGCTTAAAAGATATATATGTTATTGGTGAGAATGATTGTAACTCTTGTATTTTCTCCCCTCGGATTAGGCGAAGCCGAACCAGGACAAAATTGTGTGTTTGTGTGTTTGGTTTGGTCTACTACTGCTTCGTTGTTCATTGGATCGGTTATCCTATACCTCAGTAAATCCTAACAAGTGGTATCAGAGCATCAAATTGTTCCTTACAATTTTTTTTTGTCCAACGGTTCAGGTTTCCTTGAGTTCCTTGGAGAAAATGATATATCAGAGTTTCATGAAGACCAAACAGTTTGACGGTAAGATCAACATTAATCTCTGGAAAGTGGACACGTACGGTGCATTGGTTCAACAGAGCTTGCATCTTGCCTTACATGGAGATAAAGGGAGGTCAGTCGGCATAAGATAGGAGAAGTGAGAGGATATTTTTCAAAAGCCTTGAGTTTAACCTGGCTGTATTGACGAACAACGTCAAGTGCAACCTCCTCGATGAGAGAAACATGACGAGTCTGTGCTTGAGACTTTGAATTAACTACTTAGAATCGTCATTACATGATTAGATGTATTGGAAGCGAAAAATGTTTTGTTTCTCAATGAAGGAAGGTACTGTCTTCAAGATCATATAGTGAAATTCAATAAGGTGTTATCTAAATTGAGTGCAATAAATGCAGATAATCTAAGCAAAAATGGTAAAACTTTTAACTTGATATATTCACTATCAGATTTGTATGAGCATTTGATAGCTACCACGCTACACGAAAAATCTACTAAGGAAAAGCTTTCGGTAGCCGGTGTAATCAAGGGCTTGAAATGGATGAACTTAGGAAGGAGACTTAGATATTAACTTCTACTACTATGAGTTGCATGGCCGTGGATGAAACTTCAATTGGAAGGGATAATCTATACTATTATTAAGCAAAGCTCTATTTTGGTGGCTTTTTACTATTATGCCCCCATATACATAAAAAGTTAAAAAAATATGTAAGGTTAATTTTGTAATTTTCACCTCACATTTAAAATTTCCATAAAATTTTGTTCTCTCAAAAATCGAAACCGTCTCTTCCTCTCCCTCCAATCGAATCCGTGCATTGCACGTGCATATCCCCAGTGCAAATTGCACGTGCTAACCCATAAAACGTGCATTGCACGTGCGGATGACTAGTGTGTATAAATCTTACAGGTGGCATCAGGGCCGGTTTGGCCTCGGCCTGGCCCACCCCAAACCCGGGCTTAATCGGCCCCGACCCCCCCCCCCCAACCACCGCCATCATCATCGACCGATCTGGTCCAGGCCGCACTTCCCCCTCCAAAACCCGCCTTGAGCTAGCGGCTCGGCCTGGCTCGAACCGGGATCGAGTTGAACCGGCCTGGTCCGGTTCAGGCTTGACCCGTAGGATGACCGTTGGGGTTGGGATTTTGTAAAAGTTTTTCAGAATTTTTAAAAATTAAAAGTTAGATTTATGTAATTTCCCAAATACCCCCAACGAATCTATACTTGCTAGTTTTGGGGGGGTATTTTGGGAAATCCAAAAATATACATAATCATATATACAACCCCATTTCAGTCATTTCTCTTCACAAATTCACTCAACTCTCTCAATTCTCTCTCAACTCTCTCAACAAATCAACAACAATCTTGCATGATCAACATCAACAACATCAGTAACAATCAATTACAAGCTCTCAACTCTCTCCACTATCATTCTTCAATCTACATTCTACACTCGTACGGTATTTTGTATTTGTTTAATTTTTATAATTAGCATTATTCTCATCTCTTTCTCTTTTTTACATTCTAGTAATAAATATATTACTAGTTCATTATTAAATTTTGTGTTTTGTTTACTCCCTCTTTTTAGGTTTTTTTTAAAACATACACTAGTTTATCTCTTAATTGTTATTGTTTTATTGAACTCTCTCATTTTCTTTTTTAGATTTTTTTTATTAACATACACTAGTTCATACTTGTTTTGTAGAATTGTTTAGCTATCTTTACTTGTTTTGTAGAATTTTTTTAGAACTTACACTAGTTCGCAATTTGAATTTTTTTATTTTATGAAATTCTCTCTCCTTATTTATAAATTTTTTCCCCAAACATATATACACTAGTTATTAATTAGATGAATTCTAACCGATCATGCGTAGACATGGTAGCCAAGAATCAAGTTCATCTCGTCGCATTCCTTCATTCCTTTAATTCCACAAATAGTTAGTGAAGAAATATTTGTTAATTTTGATAGTATTCCCAATTTTCATTATATTTCACACACCCGCATGGAAGATGTAGTAGTAGAGACATACAATCACAAGACAAGGAACAAGCCTCTTCTCAATCCCGTAAAACAAGAGACCCACTTCCGAAGTAAACCAATATTTCACTTTTGTCCCTTTACAAAATGATAAATGTGTAGGACTTAAAATTTCTAAGAAGTGTTAAGTGCCATATAAATTTAAAATACGATGGGGAATGGGTACACTTAAGCGTCACTTAGAAAAATGCCAACCCGAATTAACTAAAGACACGCTCACACAATAAAAAATACACCAAGGACCGGTCAAGCAAATAACCATTGCTACGATCATGATATCGTTCATAGGAAAATAGCTAATTAGTAATTAGGGATGAATTACTTTATTTTTTGGCCGAAAGTAGGAATGTAGATACTTTTAACCAAACCGCATTAAACCCCCATTATAAAAGAATTGCTAGGAATGTGGTTAAGGAAGATTGTAAATTAATCTACAATGAGGCTAATGATATGTTAGCTGCAATACTAACATCACTAAACACTAGAGTTTCTTTGACATCAGATGGTTGGGTAGGAGTTAACGGCATACCATTGATGTGTGTAACATGTCATTGGATAGATTCTGATTGGTTACTCCAAAACAGAATTACCTCATTCGAATTTGTTAGGTATCCACATAAGGGTGAAGTAATTGCGACACGCATCATGGATGCATGCAATAATTTTGGTATTTATGATAAAGTTTTGCTATTGATTTTGATAACTCCTCTAGTAATACTAAGGCAATTACTAATTTGAAAATTATTTTAAATACTATAGAACCCGATATTTTTCATGTTAGATGTGTTTGTCATATTTTAAATCTTTGTGTACAAGAAGCACTAAAATACGGACACGATAAAATTATTGCAATGAGAGATTGTGTTTATTTTATTACTTTGAGTGGTTCAATATATCAATCTTTTCTTGATGGTGTCAACTTAAGGGTATTGTATTTAAACATTTTCCTAAAGATGTTAGACATCGTTGGAATTCTACATATGATCTAGTATGTGTTGTTCTTCATTATCGAACCCATTTAAAAGAATTGTGTGCTGCAATTTGTATGCAAGATTGTATGTTAGATGATGATTCTTGTTTTTTTTCCGATAGTTGGTACAAAATTTTAACTTTTTATTGATGCTAATTTACAATTTTCGAAAACATATTCTTCTACATCTTGTGGTATTTTATTTGCAATTGTCATTATGATGACCACAATTAAATTTTTGGTAAGCGATACTCATAATGGAACAATGGTTCATGCTGCTTATCTAAAATTTTTAAAATATTTTTCTCCACTTCCTATGTTATGTGTTGCTAGTGTAATGAATCCTATAATTAAGTTAGATGGCACAAATAATTTAATTGAGATTTTTTATTCATATGCTCCACACGATGAGATACAAGATTCTGATCATGTTTTTTTACTACACAATTTGAGCATATTTTGAATAATTTATATCATAGTTACGATAGACTTTTTGCATATAATACTACACCAACACAAAATGTTAGTTCTTCTTCTTCTATATCAAAGGGAAATGGTCTTGCAACTTGTGGTGTTTTAAATCTCATTAAATAAAAAAACCAAGAACTAATTCACCAAATGAGTTGAGTTGGTATAATGCACAACCTCTCATCGATGATATAGTTGATGTGTTAAATTTTTTGTAAAACAATGAAAATATTTTTTCTATTCTCTCTCATATGTCTAAAGATTTGTTAACTACACCGGTGTCAACTATTGTATCGAAACGTACTTTTTCTCTTGGTGGCAGGAAAATGAGCCTGAATAGGAAAATGACAGCGAAGAATTTGGAGATGCTAGTTGTAAGATCCTGCAAAATAGTATATAACTATTTTGTACATTAGTCCGTGCACAATTCAGAGTCGCGCGTATTAATGGATTCTTATCAATTTTAATTGATTAAATATTGAGGCATATTATTTAATATGTTTTGAACCCAATAATGGTACAATTGTTGAACCGGTGTTCGAATAATTTCTCAATTAAATCGTACGTTGTCTCAACAATAATTGAAACGGAACGTATAGTGTTTCTATAATAATAAATTTTATATATATATATATATATATATATATATATATATATATATATATATATATATATATGTGCAAACATTTCTTTTGGGTATGAATGTATTGTGTATGCATTGTTTTGAGATTTGTATGTATATATGTATATGTATATGAGTGTAAATGTACAATTCTTCATACAACCCTAACCCTAAACCACCTAATTAAAACTATGGACTTAAAACTAGGGGCTTGTCATGACGGAATCAAAATTCAATGACAACCCCCCCCCCCCCCCCCCCCCCCTCTCCTCCAATTTTGTTTTATGAGATTATTTTTCATTTCCTTATTTTCTTTCTTCAATCTAAGTTCAACCCCAACTCTCTAAACACCCCCATCTCTCTTGGTTGCTGATTTGGAAAAGAAATGGTCAAGGAAGAAAGCAAGAAGCTCGGAGGAGGGGGCCCAACAAGGAGGAGAAGGACTTGAAGAAAAGAGAAGCAGTAAGAGAAGAAATCAACAATTGTAATAATGGGTGTCCTTTTAAACTCTTGCTTGTTATTTTTATTTCAAAATTGAGATGAAATATTACTGATTTATGGTTGCATCATGTTGTGAATGAAGATTTTATGGGTATAAAAATTTATAAGAGTACTAGGAGTACAATTCCTAGAAAATGTTGAATATTGTGGGGATTTAAAATAAGATGATTAGAAAATTTATATCTTTGTGCCATGATGAAATTTGGAGTTGAAAATTTGTCCGTAGCATCTCACTTATGTCACAAATAAACCGACCAAATTTCATAATTTTGAATATATCTTGATATTTTAATAATATTGCTGAAATAGAAACAGTTTTTGCTGTTCTGTTTGAAATTAGCATGTTTGATTTCTAAAAATCATAACTCCATGGTGAACATGAATTTAGAGCTAAAATTTTTACTATAGCTTCTCATATATGTTTATAACAACTCCACCAAATGTTGTAAATTTTGAATATGATTTTATATTTTAATAAATTCGAACATGCTACTGGTGTGAGATAAAATGTCTACTCTATTTGAATCTAGCATGCCTGACTTACAAAAATCATATTTTCTTGTCTATCATGAATTTAGAGTTGAAATGTTTATTGTAGGTTATCTTATATGTTTATATCGATTCTCAAAAATTTCATAATTTTTGGATGTTGTTTGATATTTTTAGAAAATGCTACATCTGTACTGGTTAAGGAAAACATTGAATTGTCTTTAGGTTCTATTTCAAGAATTTTGTGTTTACTTTGGAAATGCATTCATCCCAAAATATAAGGATTTTCATGCTGAAATTTTTCTGCATGTTTCTTATATGTGTCTACAGCAATCTCACCAATTTTGGTAATTTTTGGAGGTGATTTGATATTTAACAAAATCATATTTCCATATTGGGATGGAATTGTTACAACTCTATTTTCATTATGAGTACTTGTTACCCTGAAAGGCATAACCCTATGATAAAAGGGGATTGGAACTTGAAACTTTTACAATAGTATCCTAACTCAGTGTGGAACATTTTCACAAAGTTTCATAATTTTTGAGTAAGAATTGTTCTCTCTAAAAATACATCTTACTGCTGTTATTGAGAAATAGTGTTGTTGTTGTCTGAAATTATACATCTAAATTCAAAATATCATATCTTCTTGTATTCTTCGTATTCTTGGCTAAATTTTGGGTATATGGTGATTCTATGTGTTTAGAATATTCCTACCAAATTTTATAGACTTTGAGATCATTTAATGAGTTTTATTGCACTACTAGTTGATAATTCTGTATGATTTGGAAGTTTTGCATGCCTCTCAGTTTTGGCAATGTTTCTTCTCTAAATGAACTGTTTTGAGAAAGTTTCCAACAGAGAAAGTAAATTAGATTTAAAGATCTTTCTACAGAATCTAAAAATATGGAATTTCATTAATTAAGTAAGTAATTGTTATTTTTGCAACTAGCACCAGTCGTAGGATTGGATGAATAGCTTACTATTTTGGGAATATGTAAGTCATTATGATATTAAGGCTATAAATCGAGTTAGATAGTTGTTAGTTAGCTTATGAATCATGAATTGAATATTTTTGAATTGGACTTATGAATGTCTACTGTTTGAGATGCGAATGGTTATGTAAATTAGCTTGTTGTTTGCCTAGGCTAATGGTTATCATCCTAGGACTATCAATCCATTTGACCCTTGATAATTAGTAATCTTATTACCTCGAGATGTTATGGATGAAGATAGTCTTTGTGCGCCAGCGGATCGCTACCTATGGAGGGATTGATCGCGGAACAGAGATGAGGTCGAGATCCAAGTAAGAGGGTGATTGGCGATCGACGGAGGTCGAATTGCCAATGTCACTAGGTCAAGTTTGGGCCAAGTTGGGCCAACTCTTGAGCCTGGATAAAGAACTATGTTTATTTACTAGCAAGTAATCGGCTGCTATTCAATAATCTCTGCACAAATAAGATCAGTAGTTTCTTAACCATGACTAGTGTAGGACTGATGAACTAGTAGTAGTATCCTAAGAGCAGAGCATGTCATTGATTGTTAGGGCAGGCACTAGTCGGGTGGTTGTACTCGCCTGTCAAGGTGACACGTGCGGTGCTGTCTCGCTTGTCAGGGGGCACGGGCATCGTAGTCTCGTCTGTTTATTCATGGGGTCTAGTGATAAGAATGAGAAGTGCACACTATAAATCTCCTCTTGGAAGTTAGGAATGGATCCTAAGCATTCGTTAAGTTCTATGTTGTTTAATATGAACAGGGAGCTAGAGTAAGACTCAAAATCATAAGTAAGACTCTAGGCATCTCGGTGAGCGGGGATTACCGCGAAGCCAGCTTTATGTTCGTAGAAACTTTTGGGTGAGGTCTGGAGTAGTGGGACTGCGGTGACCAGGCATAATGAAAAATGGAGACACCACTACTGACTGCAGAGGTAAGACTGGGTCGAACAACTGCAACCTCACCAGTCACTAGATGAATGTCAGAAATGGAAAATAGTACAAGAGTATGATGCATAGCGAGGGATCGAACCCTGTGATCTGGAGACTATGAACTCTTTGGAAAGTATGTAGTATGGGATGCATACGTTTCCATTGAAGTTGCATTTGGAAAAGTATGTAGTATGGGATGCATACGTTCTAAATAAATTGCATTAAAGTAAATGCATTGCATGCATTTTGAATTGTGCATTAGATTCTAAGGCATGACATACACTAACACTTGTTATTTGACTACACATTTCTCTTCTGCATCAAATGTTGGTTGCTGAGTTTTGGAGAGTCGCTGGTTTTATCAACATTGGGTTAGTTGCATTCAACTGACGTGCCCACAGACTGTTTTACTTGCAGGACTACTAGATCGTGGAAGCAGGAGACTCAAGCTGCGTGGAGCATCCAAGTGGAGATTGTAAAATTTGTACAATAAATTTTATCAATGTAATCTATAATGTAAATTTACCGATGTGAATTCAAGATGTAATTCTATGACGAACAATTTGTACTTGTAATAACAATTGTGGCAATAATAGTTTTTAATTTCCTGTGATTTTCTCTATGTTTGGACTCATTTAAGGAAAGATTCTGGCTTATGTCTCGAGTTCCCTTAGGTACAGAACTCGGGCGCTACACTAGTATGAGCAGAAGAGAGGATCCAAGATTTATTATAAAAAGCACAAAATGGCTAAAAAATTAGCGACGATTGAAGATCTACTAGAAGTGCACTGCAGATCATGTATTGTAAATAATTGGAAAATTTAGGGGAATGAGATTATATATTTAGGTTAAGTAGAATTACACAATAGTAGTCCAATATCTTCTCTTCAATCTAATTAGAGACCATCTCGATCTTTAAATTAAAATATTCCCCTCATATTGTAATTTGATAATATTTGTATGGAATGTTACTTATCTATTTGATTATATTTGGAATTTGTAATTCATTAAAACAATTTAATTTACGAATCGCTGTTGTTCTTACAATTGTTATTTTAATTCACCTTTTTCCTTTATCTTTGTACTCTAAAAATAAAAATAAAAAAATAAAATAAAATAAAATAAAAACAACTCACAAGCTCGACCCGGCCCCCGAGCCAGGGGCCAAGGTTCAGGTCCAGGTCCGCCTCCCCTTCCCTAGCCCGGCCCGACCCGCTTCTCCCTTCAACTCGGCATGCCCTAGCTCGGGACCGGGTCAAACTGTCACGCCCCGCTTCCCAAAAAGAGAATACGGAATATGGATACGTGACTAAACCCAGCGAATGATTTTCATCATCCATAAGTTGTTCGGAATTTTTACAATATTTCAAAAGAATAATCAGAGTCGGAAGCAAAAGAATCAACCAAGCATGCACATATGAGTCAAAACCAACAAGAATACTTGAAACCAAAATATATTAATCTCAAATAATCCAGATCTGAATAAGTTAATATACTGGATCACATTGCCCAAATACAAAATAATTCCAAGTAATCAAGTATAATTGTCCAAAACAAGCAACAAGAATAATAATAGCAAAATCCAGCACTAATATCTCATATCACCAACACCATTTGGTACATGTTCTCCAACATGTTCTCCAAAATTTGCAATTTAACAATTGCAGGAATATGAAAAAGAAAACAAACTTCCGTCAATGCAAGTTACGGGCCGCTTGTTGTGTAGGATACAAGTATATGGGAAAACTAAACAAATAGCATGGAATAGGAATGATAACAAAATAAAATAACTAGCATGGTAAGGTGAACAAGTACAAGTAGTATGTATCAAGTGTCAAGTGAACAAGTATCATGTAAACAAGTAACAAGTATCAAGTTTCATGTAAACATGTATCAAGTGTCATGTATCAAGCATCATGTATCATGTAGTCAAGTATCAAGTAGGCATGTATCATGTTCAAGTGTCATGTATCAAGTCTTGTAGTTATTACTATCTAGGTAGCACTTCATGCATCCCGCTTTTACTACATGGTTGCTACAACAAACAATTTCACTTTAGATATCATAGTAGACCATAGTGGGCAGTGTTCTCAGGGACAAGTATCAAGTAATCGAGCTCCAAGCTCTAAGTATCATGTATCACGTGTCAAGTTGTGAAAGTGGTAAGTAATCACATGTTTTGCGTGCAAGTGTCAAGTATCATGTATCAAGTAATCACGTAGGATTTGTGGACTCCCTTCTGAGTACACATTTCTGAATTATCCACTGTTAGATCTTTCTCTTAACCCCGGCTTGGTTATTTATTATTATTATCAAACAATTATGTGAGTGTACAAAACATAGCAAGAATAACATGCCATCATGTAACAAGTTCAGGTTGCAAGATAAACATGTATGGGTGAAAAAAACACGTAAAAGAATAAAACAACGAGATTTCTAGTTCAGGACAGCAAGACAGTACTGCACTAAAATAGTGATTTCCGTTGCTACAAAAATGCAAATCTGAATCCGTCGAAAGGTATAGAAAATAGACTCCCGACCGAATCCAGCAAATATATATAAGTCATATAGTATTTAACAAAATCATAACTCAAAACTGAATTGAAACCAGAAAACATGTTCAGCCAGGAATCAGAAGATTGTATTCAAGAACAAGAAAACAACATGAAAACTCATTAAATAAATCCACGAAAAATATGGGGTATTCTATTATATGTATAGTATCAGAAAATTAAGTTTCGTAATTTTTCAATAAAAATAGAGTAGTCAAGTAAAATTAGAAAACATCACAATGCAGTAGTTTTGTAAATCTGAAATCACAAACACTGCAGTACGCAATATCTCATAAACCATAAATCCAAATCCAAATCCGTCAAAAGGGTGATAAAATAAATACAGTAGGATAACTTTCATATTCAGAAATAATTTAGAAACAGCAAGTAGAATTAGGTCGAAAATCAGGTTCTTTACTGAACAACATGAAAAATTTGCTAGAATAGTAGTTGTTTGGAAACATAGAACGGTTTGTAAAACTCATCAAATAAATTCACAAAAATTCTAGTTAAACCCCAGTCATGTATAGAAGTACTGAGCAAAAATTTCAGATAAAAATAATAATTTTAACATCACAATAAAAATAGATTACTCTTGAGAATTCATAGAAAACAAAATTTGGAAATCTTTCGACATCACTATAGTAAAATAGACATAACTCACAACTCATAAAACAAAACTGAGATCCGTAAAAAGGGTTGCAAAATAGACAGAATTCTTTACAAATCATATTCACAATATATTTTCAAATACTGACCTTAATAGTGTCTAAAATACTGATCAAGACAGAAAAGTCAGCAAAACTGAAAATATCGCATATGCACAAAATCCACTAATTCACATAGAACTCATCCAAAACACAACCAAACATGATATAGAGTATACTAGATGTCCAAGAAACATGGTATAGGGATATTTCACAAGTCCACAACATGTCTACCACGAATAACACGTACGAGCACATGATAACACATAAACAACACGCATATATACAAGAAGAAGTGGTTAATCCTAGGTTATATAATGTCATGTATGTCGTAAGGAAACTATGGTCAAATTATCACTATAGAGACAATATCAACAAGGAGATTCATACACAAATTATCTCTAGAACCCAACTACACTATAGGCGGTATTTAGTACTTGTATTACACAAAGAAAAAAATACAAGTTACTTGCCATAACCGACGACGAAAATGACTCCAAGCAAGAATAACGGGAACGGATTCCCAAGCAACGAACACGAATTTCACCGAACGAACTACGCAACCATGAGCAAGATCCACGAACAACTAATGAACCCATGAGCGAATCACGAACCCAACAACGCACACAATAACGACCCAAAGACGAGTACAACTCACGAACCACAACAACCAAATCAAGAACCACAACTCCGTTGCGGCGGCTGCTCACTCCTGTGCGTCAGCGGAAGGATAGCACAGCATGGTTGTGCTGTTGCTGTTGTTGCCGAGGAAGCACAGGCAAGGGTCGGGAGGCGCTGTAGGTGGAGGGAAAGCGGAAGATGCTGACGGGGGTGCTAGGGCCTCGGGATGGTGTAGGAAAAGGAGGAATGGGAAAGAGACGGTAGGAGCTGCTAGGGTTTGAAAGAGGGAGAAGGTGAACAGTCGGCACACAATGGGTTGGTATATATATAGGTAATCTAGGGTTTAAGTGAAAGGGGTGAACGGGTTTGGTATGGTGTGGGTAAGGGTAATACACAGGGGATTTAATTAATGGGTTCGGGTCTGGATATATATAGTGGAAGTGGGTTTGGGTAGCAATTAATTTAATGGGTAGGGTTAATTGAAAACAGGGCATGGGTAGTTATAGGGTTCAATAGATATTGGGTTTGGTTTAAAAAGTGAATCGATTAATCTGGTATTAGGAGTGCTAATGGGTAAGAAGAGATCCAAAAATCAAGATAGAGCAAATGAACAAAATAATAGAAAAATAATATAGGGTATGAACAAATAAATAAAGAGGATCAAAATAACAGCTTGATCACATGGAACGAAACGAGAGACGGAAAAAGAATTAAGAATTCAAATAAAAGAAGACAAGAATAACAAAATGAATATATATATTGAAAATAAAATCCAATATACAGTCCAAGAGAGATACAAGAGGAAATACACTAAAAATGAAAAAAAGTACACTCAGAAATACACAAAATGGAAAACAAGGGTTACAAATCCTACCCACCTAACAAGAAGAATTTCATCCTCGAAATTCAAACAAGAAGGTACATATGGTAACCACAAAAAGAAAAAGGAAAGAACTAAACAAAAGCTACTCAAACAGATGAGGAAACTTCTGCTGAATCTCCTATTCCAGCTCCCAAGTCGACTCACTGGGCGAGTGAGGATTCCAAGAAACACGAACCAACTTGATGACCTTGTTCTTAAGCACTTTCTCCCGCCGATTCACAATAGCAATCGGCGGAATCTCACAAGTCAAATCCGGCTGAACGATCAACTCAGAATAGTTTATCATGTGGCTCTCATCTCAGATATATCTTCTGAGTTGTGAGACATGGAAAACATCGTGCACCTCTGATAATGCTGGCAGCAAAGCAAGACGATAGGCCACCTTGCCCACTCGCTCCACAGTATCAAACGATCCAATAAACCTAGGGCTGAGCTTGCCCCCACCACCGAACCGAATGACACCCTGCCAAGGCGATACCTTTAGGAAAAACATGGTCACCAACCTCAAACTCCAAAGCTTTCCGATGGACATCGGCCCATCACCTCTGCCTATCCTGTGCAGCCTGCAAATGCTTCCTGATTTGAACCACGGCATCAACTGTCCTGGTGATCAACTCCGGACCCAATAACTTCCTCTCACCAATATCATCCCAGCACACTGGTGATCTGCACTTCTACCCATAAAATGCCTCGAACGGTGCAGCTTTAATACTGGCTTGAAAGATGTTATTGTACGAGAACTCTATGAGATGCAAATGGTCCTTCCATGATCCACCGAACTAAAGCATACAGGACCGCAACATGTCCTCAAGAATCTGGATGGTCCTCTCTGACTGTCCATCAGTCTGGGGATGAAAAACTGAACTGTACTTTAATTTACTCCCCAAACTGTTCTGAAGACTCTCCCAAAACTGAGATCTGAATCTCGTATCCTTGTCGGATACAATACTGACTGGAACCCCATGAAGTCTAACAATCTCTTGCATGTACCTCTCAGCTAGGCTCTTAGTAGACTGTCCGACACGAAAAGGAATGAAGTGTGCTTCGTCAAACGGTCAACAATCACCTAAATGGCATTATGACCCTTAGGACTCCTCGACAAAGCAGTCACAAAATTCATAGTGATATGTTCCCACTTCCACTCCGGAATAGGAAGCGGTTGAAGAAGTTCAACGGTTCTCTGATTCTCTGCCTTAACCTGCTGACAAATCAAACACTGAGCAACAAACCGAGCCACATCCCCCTTCATACCATGCCACCAGAATTGAAGCTTCAAATCCCAATACATCTTAGTACCGCCAAGATGGATAGAATAGGATGACTGATGGGCTTCGTCAATCAAACTCTGACGAACTTTACCCTTCGGGACACATAACCTGGACCCAAAATGAAGCGATCCATCAACATGAATAACCATGTCCGTTCTGGACCCAGACTCAACCTTAGCTCGAAAACCCTACAACTGTGCATCACCAGCCTGCGCCTCTTTAATCTGATCAACAAGAGACGAATGAAGCTGGAGCACCAAACAACTCCGATCAGAACTTGGCAACAAAACCTCCAACTCCAACCTCCGCATCTGCTCAATCAGATCCCTCTGCTGAGTCAAGAACATAACTATCGGTTTCTTGCTTAAAGCATCAGAGCATCAGACACCAAGTTTACTTTACCAGGGTGGTATTGCAAACTGATGTCATAATCGGCCATAAATTCCAACCAATATCTTTGCCTCATGTTCAACTCCTTCTGGGTGAAGACGTACTTGAGACTTTTGTGTTCTGTAAAGATCTCCACTCGGTCCCCAAGTAAATAATGTCTCCACAGCTTCAAAGCATAGATCACTGCCGCTAACTCCAAGTCATAAGTCAGATAGTTCTTCTCATGCGGCCTTAACTGCCTCGATGCATACGCAATGACTCAGCCCTTCTGCATCAGAATAGCTCTAAGACCATTACTAGAAGCATCACAGTGAATTACAAATCTGCCTGAACCATTTGGAATAGTCAACACAGGCGCTGACGTTAGTCTGTTTGTCAACTCAACAAAAGCCACACCACACTCATCAGACCAATAGAACTTCTGATCCTTCCCAGTCAGCTTGGTCAATGGTCCTGCTATCTTCGAAAAATCTTGGACGAATTTTCGATAATAGCCAGCCAAAAATAAGAAAACTCCTGACTTCTGAAACTAACTTGGGAACAGGCCAATCCTTCACAGCCTCGACCTTGGCTAGATCCACAGAAATACCAAAGCCTGAGATAATGTGCCCCAAGAATGAAACCCTGTCGAGCCAAAACTCGCACTTGCTGAGTTTCCCATAGAGCTAATTTTCTCTCAAAGTCTGCAGAACCACTCTAAGATGCTCAGCATGATCTTCCCGATTCCGAGAATACACCAAAATGTCATCAATGAAGACCACCAAAAATCTATCCAAGAACTGAGAAAAGACCCGGTTCATAAGACTCATGAATGCAGCAGGCGAGTTCGTAACCCCGAACGGCATCACAAGATACTCATAGTGGCCATATCTGGTCCTGAAATCAGTCTTCTATACATCAGACTTGATGATACCCAGAATGAAGATCCAACTTCAAGAAAATAGCAATCCCACTCAACTGATCAAACAAATAATCGATCCTGGGCAACGGATACTGGTTCTTCACAGTAACATTGTTTAGTTCCCGATAATCCACCGACTACCGTCTTTCTTATTGACAAAAAGGACTGGAGCACCCCAAGGCGAAAACACTGGGTCTGATGAACCCCAAATCAAGAAACTCCTGAATCTGCATCTTAAGCTCTGCTAACTCAACCGGTGCCATCCTGTAGGGACTCTTCGATATAGGCGATGTACCTGGCTAAACTTCAATACCGAACTCTACATCCCTATCACAGGGTAAGCCAGGCAACTCCTCTGGAAAAACATCAAGGAAATTCTGAACTACTAGAGGCGCAGCCTCACAGCCTGAATGCAATTCCATCGCACAAACCTCCTGATCCACTGCAGCTCGGCCAAGGAAAGACTCTCCGACATGGAACTCAAACTCTGCGCGATCTGGAATCCAGAATACAACTTACTTGGCACAGCAATCAATAATGGCATGGGTTTCACCCAACCAATCCATATCCAGAATAACGTCGAATCCTGAATTCCCAATTACAATCAGATTGGCCTTGAATTTTGCGCTACCAATAATCACGGGACACTGCCTGCACTCCCGGGAACAAATGACAACTCCACCACCTGTCACAATGTTCTAAGCCTCTGACATGTTGCTGCACTCCAACTGATGGCGAGCCACAAATCGAGAGGAGACAAAAAAATGGGTTGCCCCGGAATAAAAAAGAACATGAGCAGGAAAAAAGCAAATAAGGAAGACACCTAAGGCAGAATCAAAAGAGACGAAGAAAAGAGTGGTTGAACAGAGGGTGAGGAAAAACAAAATGCAGAAAGATAAATATGAAAGAAATAATGCAAATGAAAATGAAAAAACAAAAGAGGAACAACAAAACAACAATAAAAGCAAAAGATACCTGCAACCACACCCTCAGCTGACTCAGCATCAGCAGCAGTCAGGTGAAAGCCTGACCTCTCTTGGGAGCAGCGGTCCTCTGACCGACATTCTGGCACTGCGGAGGAAGTGGTGGCCTGACTGGACCACGAGTTGGGACAACCTGCAGAACTGGACCCCTGGCTGGAAGAGCCAACTGCGGGCAGTCCCGCACTGAATGGTCAGCAGCACCACATCCAAAACAGCAATGATTGGCACGTCGATAATCCTTGCGCTCATGCCGTGGAAGTCAGCAAAAGTCGCAAAAACCAACCTTCGGAGGACCCACAGCAGAGTAAGGAGCTGCCCTGACCGGAGGGGCTAGGACATGCCTCCAAATAGGCCCACCAGAAGGCCTAGCAACAGAGTGCGGAACAGTCTGCTGAGAAGGAGCCAATCCACCACGAGCCTACTCCTGAGCTCAAGCTGCCTCAAGAGCCTCAGCATAAGTACACAAGCGAAACGAGACAAGCTGCACCTTGATGTCTTGCTCAAGCCCCAAAATGAACCTACGAGCCTTATCCTCTTCATTCGCCACAAGAATGGCTGCAAAGCGGCTAAGTCTAGTAAATTTAGCTGCGTACTCATCCACAGACTTGGAGCACTGTTTCAAGAAAGTCTTATGTTACAATATTGCATGGACAATATGTAACAAAATTTCATTACTAAAAATAACGACCAACCTGTTTCGGGGCCAAGAATTGTTGCTCCATCACAACTCTAGTGCTGCTAGGAAAGAACTTCTCCAAGAAGCTCCTAGTGAAGGTGCCCCAAGTGATCGGTCGTTCGAGCCTTTCGGACTCGGACCTCCACCAAATATGAGCCAAGTCCACCAACTAGATGGCCACCACATCCACTCTATCTGCATCTGCCACTCTAGCTGCCAAAATCAGTTGCTCAGTCCAAATCAACCATTGTTCAGCCTCTAAAGGCATTTCAGTACTTGAAAACCTGTCGGGATGCAGCCTCATGAAGTCTGTGACTGTACCCGGATCGGGAGGAAGAGCTGCCTGCATAGGCACAGTGGGCAGCAGAACCTGAGCAGCTTCCAAAGCAGCCATCACCAAGTCACTGTGGTTCTACTGCATGTTAATTAGCCGTTCCAATACAGTGGTGATAGCCTCAAACCCTGGATGCTCATCCTGAAGATGAGAAGTAGAGCCTCTACGAGCCATAGTCTGCACAAAACCAAAAACAATTAGCATCCAGATCAAAGTTGATAATAATTCATTTATGTATGCATGGTTGGTGAAATGTTGAGCCAATCCCAGATCAAGCCAAGCTTGTCTAATATAGTAGGAAACTAATACATTAGCCAAACCTAGTGCTCTGATACCACTAAAATCCTTGTCACACCCCGCTTCCCGAAAAAAGAATACGGAATACGGATACGTGACTAAGCCCAGCGAATGATTTTCATCATCCATAAGCTGTTCGGAATTTTTGCAACATTTTACAAGAATAATCCGAGTCGGGAGTAAAAGAATCAACCAAGCATGCACATATGAGTCAAAACCAACAAGAATACTTGAAACCAAAATATATTAATTTCAAATAATCCAGATCTGAATAAGTCAATATCCTGGGTCACATTGCCCAAATACAAAATAAATCCAAGTAATCAAGTACAATTGTCCAAAACAAGTAACAAAAATAATAATAGCAAAATTCAGCACTAATATCTTATATCACCAATACCATCTGGTACATGTTCTCCAATATCTGCAATTTAATAATTGCAGGAATAGGAAAAAGAAAATAAACTTCCGTCAATGCAAGTTACGGGCCACTTGTTGTGCAGGATATAAGTACATGGGAAAACTAAACAAATAGCATGGAATACGCATACTAGCATGGTAAGGTGAACAAGTACAAGTAGCGTGATCAAGTATCAAGTGAACAAGTATCATGTAAACAAGTAACAAGTATCAAGTATCATGTAAACATGTATCAAGTGTCATGTATGAAGCATCATGTATCATGTAGTCAAGTATCAAGTAGGCATGTATCATGTATCAAGTCTTGTAATTATTACTATCTAGGTAGCACTTCATGCATCCCGCTTTTTACTACATGGTTGCTACAACAAACAATTTCGCTTTAGATTTTATAGTGGACCATAGAGGGCAGTGTACTCAGGGACAAGTATCAAGTAATCGAGCTCCAAGCTTCCACTATCATGTATCACGTGTCAAGTTGTGCAAGTGGCAAGTAATCACGTGTCTTGCGTGTAAGTGTCAAGTAATCACGTGTCAAGTATTATGTATCAAGTAATCACTTACAGATGGAAAGGGATTCACATTGGTGAAAGTCATGCATATTCTTTTGTTCAAATGAAATATAATATCATTGGGAACTCAGGAAGCACGGGACTGGAGGTGCGCAACTCGAGGTGAAGTTCTATCAGTTTGGGAAGGTCGTTGTATTGTGATGAAGGAAAGGTGGGGTGTTCAACACAACCTCTACAAGCTTTGCGGGAATAGGAAGACTCGCACGAGTATTTTGAAGCCGAGCGTTTCAAAAGAATTATCTAGTTAGCCTCTACTAGAATCATCGAAGCGAGATCATGATGTTCCAATATCTTTGGGAGGTGGATATGCCTCGGGGTAGGTGGAGTTCGTACGGAGGGTGGCGCCTCAGTGTTGATGCCTACTGGGGTATGCCCTTAGGGGGCATATGATTGTCAAAATAACAGGTGGAGCTAAATTCAACTAACAGAAGAAACCACTGAATCATGTTGTTTGCAAGAGGAGAAAGTGAAGAGTCTAAAGGTAATTAATCACACATGTGTGGAAACATGAGTATGCAATCCAATGTGGAGATTGTTGGGGTTATGTCTTGCATACTAGGTTTGATGTGAAGATAAATGGGTGAAGCGAGAAGATGTTCGAAACGAATATTGGAGACGAAGGTTGTTGTTAATACTGACTAGAAGATTGCAACCTGGTGGTTGGGGTTCGACTTCTTGTATAGTCGACCAACAACAGTGGATGCAACAGTTTGGGCTGATTCTGGGTGAACCTATTTGAGCCAATCTTTTCCGCCAAGTTAAATCGTACATCTCTTATCATGGGGCTTTCTCTTCAGGGTATATCGGACAGTGATTGGATTAAGACTACAAAATAACGTTTCTCTTGATTTCTATGTAATATTGTAATGATCTCCATTGAGAGGTGTGCCAAAAGCATCGGGTATTTTATCTGAGGTTTTTCCATTGTAAACAACAAAGTTTCTTCTAGTGAGGTTTGATAGATAAATATGTTCTTGGTGAGAGTGATTGTAACTCTTGTATCTTCTCTAGGTGAATTATATCTCTGTTATTTCTCACCCAGATTAGGCGAACCCGAACCGAAACAAAATTATTTGCTTGTGTGTTTGGCTTGGTCTACTATTGCATGGTTGTTCATTTGATTGGTTGTTGCATAACTAAGCAAATCCTAAATAACAGGTGGTATTAGAGCATCAGGTTGTTCCTTACACACCCCTTTTCGGACCCTACCCCATCATTCTCATCTCCTTGACGACTTTCACTTTGGCTACCACCTCAAAATCTCAACCCCCAATATCCACTGCCTTCTCAACCCCCAATATCCACTGCCTTATCTTCAGTGGTATCTCTAGATTTCTTGGCATTATTATCGTATTCCCCAACCACATCTCCATCACTAATGATCACTTTCCTCCTTATTATTTTTCATTCACCCAAGAATAGAGACCAATCTCCTAAATGGAACTCTCAAGCAATTCAATTACCCCCACGAAGAAGAAATAAAATAAGGGTAAAAGAGACTTTTTACAATTGCAATTTAATAGAAAAATAAAAACTAACGTGGCTAGTAGGTTTTTTGGTTGAAAGATAACAGTTGGGGGGGGGGGGGGGGGTTGAATTTTACCCCCTAGACTATTTTAAAGTAATCAAATATTTTCTTTAAATAAAGCTATTAAATGTTCTACCAATAGTAAAGTTCAAAAAATTCCCTCCACTATAATTTATTAGGTGAAGAAAGGCGTAGAACTTCAAAGATTATAGGTTGGAAGTCTAATAAAAATTATTACTCAGCATTTGAAAAGTTTTAGACATTCTCTTGGAAATCTAAAGTAACGAGTGATTTGGAATATAATAAAACGACTAGGATTACATTCTTTGTGGAACAAAGAGATTAGTTTTTAGGTAAAAATTTGAGCTTAAAGTTTTCAATATGACTCATTACTCAATTTCTTAGAGCAGTGTTATAATCACTAATTTTATGCACTATTTCTACGGTATTACATGATATATATGATATATATTGACATCACTTCATACATGGGACCTAAATACAAGGACGAAGAAAATTATGTCAACCAAGTAAAGGTTGTTTGATGGAGTTGGGGGTGGAAATTCTTATTTTCTTCATTCCAACTCAGCTACCGATAGACAAGATAGAAAGCGAATATTAGTAATTATATATTCATATTCATTTATGTAAGCAAATACGAATACGATTAGGGACTTTTACAAGTTAAGAAATTCGGTACAGTTTTTGGAGAAAAAAATAGATATAAAACAAATACCGCTAGAAACAATTACAATTTATTTTTGGTGAGAACATATGAATATAATTGGAAGAAAATCATTATCCAATATTTTTTGGTGAGAACATATGAATATAATTGGAAGAAAATCACTATCTACACCATATCTGTACTGCAATTTAATAATTGTGAAAATTATATTGAATAAGAAACAGTGATATCTTTTTTTTTGTTAATTGAAGTACTGATGGAATATTATCATCAGCACATGCTGACATTTGGGCATAAAATGTTGTTGTTAAAGACATGTTGAATTTTGTTAGGATTATGTCTTGCATACTCATTGTTCAATTAGAAAAAGAGACGACGAAGCACGGAGGTCGAAGAGTCGAAGAGAGGAGAAGTTGGAAACATGACAACAATAGTAACAAAGGATTGTGCAGTCGATTGCACACCCTTCGGGTCCAGACTGGTTGAGTTGCGGTCGACTGCACTTGGGTACAGTTGACCGCCCACGGTGGCTGTAATTATTTAGGTTTTATCTTGGTGATATTTTGGGCCCAATCTTCAACTCCAAGTCAGATCGTACGACTCCTATTCATTGACATCTTCTACAGAATATATCGGACGACTGAGATATCAAGACTAACCTAGGGTTCTCTGTATTCTTCTTCTATTTATTTGTAACGACCACCAATATGAGGGATGAAGTACTTCATTGATATATTTCTCAATTGCATAGAGAGGCTTGAGAGATAGTTCTTGGTGAGTGAGTTTAATTCCTTATATTGAGTGAATCTGTAACTCATTATAATCTTTATAGTTGAATATTATCTCCCTATACCCTATATCTTCCTCCGGATTAAGCGAAATCTAACCGGGATACATCCTCGTGTGTTTGTGTTGGACTGGTGGATCTATTTATTTGGTTGTTCGATTGATTTGTCTCATCTATCTCGCTATTCTCAATGCTCTAATTAGTTTCGCTGCACCACCGGTGTTCGAAGAAATTTCCCAGCGAGAGTTGTGGTAAGATTCCTCTCATTATCTCAACACCCCAACAAATTTTGCACCCACCAATCAGTGCATTATATAATAAGATAATAGTCTATATAAGTTCCAAATATATGTGGATTCATTTAGCTATTTTGCTGGATATTCGGATTGAATTGGATCTAAAATTTTCACTACAATTGTATTCATTTTCAGATCCAAGAATATTTGGGAAATCTAAATGGATTCGGATCCAATTTTTAAATGGTATGTATTTCTCTTATCATATCCGCAACAATCCAATCGAATCTGAATTCAGTCGGACTTTTTTGGATTCTTTTGCAACCTTAATTCCAACACATAAGTTTTCATTTGTTTAATCAAAGGTCACATACTTAAATTCAGTCTTGGGCCCACCAAAGTAAATCAAAAGGTAGCTTTGGTTTGGGCTACGCTTGTATGAAGTGGGTTTGTTTTATTTTGTCGAAGCAGACCCATCCTCTTATTTTGGTAAGGTTAACCTCCTACTTGTTTTGTTGTATATGTAAGAAAGGTTTGGATGTGTTGTAAATTGGTGCTGAGTTTTGCGACAACCGATCTAATGAACAAACAACCAAGCAGTAGTTGATCAAACCGAACATAAAATCGCACAATTTTATCCCGGTTTGGGCGAACCCTAATTTGAGGGAGAAATAATCGAGATATTATTCAACTAAAGATGATACAGGAGTTACAATCACCCTCACTAAGAACCTATCTATTTTTCAAACCTTATTAGAAGATAATTTGCTGTTTATAATGAAAACTTTCAGTGAAGTATTGACTTCTTCATGGAGGCATTACGATATGATATAGAGGTTTACAAAAACCCTAGGTTGTAGTCTTAATACAATAATCATCCTGTATACCCTGAATAGAAAGTCACACGATAGGAGCCATACGATCTAACTTGGAGAAGAAGTTGAGCTTTAATCAGATCACCTAAACCCAAGACCAAATTGCCGCTGCTTCAACTTGCGGTCGACTGCAATGGCCCCGACCCAAGTCAGAGAGCATCATCGATCGATTGCACTTTAGGGCAGTTGACTGTTCCTACTGCTGTTTCTAAAAATGTACTGCTAAAGCCCTTGCTTGGAATTCGGATAGGTAAAGGAAAGTACGAATTAGAGCCTCACATTGCATCACAACTACGCACTTCCCCATATTCAAATCTCACCTTCCAGTAGCTCCATAAATTCCTAGGGATCGTAATCAATTAAATGTCAAGGTTAGGTCCTGCCGAAAAAGATTGCATGCAAATGATTTACCATCCATCCTACTTATATAGGTACGTTATTGGATCGAGAAATGGTAGATATACCTCGTGTGAAATAGTGGAACCGAAACTCAATTCTTATTCATTCCTGGAAATTGAGGAACATCTTATAACTCGAATTCCCTTTCATCGGTGAGATCGCTCATCAAGCATCTGGTGAGATCGCTTTTTGCTACCTTGTACTAGCGGGGACTACTCAATCTGTTGTCGAACTTGGCTTCCTTCCACTTTTCATCCTCGGAGGGCAACGACAAAACAAGATATTTAATAGGCGAGCTAGCTGTCAAAAGGGAAGATCCATGTTTGTCTCCTCTGCAAACAATGCTTTATTCAAGATCTTTAGCAGTCAATCGTCAAAAGGACCGTGCTAACTTTTCCTCCAACGACGCTTCAATCCTCTTTTCGCTTCACCGTCAACGAACCCAGTATGGAAGACATAAACCTAACAATCTCTGCCTTGGATTGCTTACTTATGCTTCCACATCTGTGTGATTAGTTGCCTATAGACTTTTTCATTCTACTATTGCAAATAATCCGGTTTAGTGGCTTCTTCTGCTAGTTGAATCTATTTCCACCTTTATTTTTTTCAATAGTATGCCCCATTCAAGGGCATACCCCAGTAGGTGTTATCACGGAGGAGCCACCCTCCGCACGAACTCCACCTACCCCGAGGCACTCTCCACCTCCCGATGATATTCGAATGTCGTAGTCTCACTTTAGTTATTATAGTGGCGGGAAACTAGATAATGCTTTAGGAACGTCGGGCTTAGAAACATTTGATCAAGGTTTTTCGTTCCCACAAAGTTTGTAGAGGTTGTGCTAAACACCCATCCTTCCCTTCATCACCTTACGACGACCTTTCCAAACCGATAGAACTCCACCTCGAGTTGTGTACCGTAGCCCTGTGCTTCTAGAGTTTCCAAGGATATCAGATTCTATTTTAGCAAATGAATATGCATGTCATTCTCTAGTGTAAATCCCTTTCCATGGCATCTCCAACTCAACTATTTCCTTACCCACTACGTCACATATCTCATTAGTTTCCCTTCTTACTTAATGTCCCGTTGTAGACTTGTAAGTAGAAAACATCTCACTCTCAGAGCAAATGTGAGAAGAACCTGAATCAAGAAACCAACTATAATTCACATTTAAAGAACTTGAAACATGAAGACAATCTAAGTTATATTCTGATTCAATGGCGCTGACTTTGTTGGCATTCTTCTGATTCAACCACTTGTGACAATTCCTCTTGTAATGCCCACTTCTCTTGCAATGGTGACAATGGATCACACCCTTATGCACACTTTTCCTTTTAATTGAAATACCTTATACCGCCAAGCAACTTGTGGAAGTAGACCATGACTTCTGAGTCTCATTCTTAAGTTTATCCTCCTTCAAGTCCTTGATCACACTGACAACCGAAAGACGCAGATTTTTTGTGTGCCATGGCAGTAATCAAGTAATTGTATGAATATGACAGCGAATATATCAAGTTAAAAGCCTTATCTTCTTCACTTAGATCATTTGAATTAATTGACTTCAATTCGAATAACATCTTATTGAACTTCACTATGTGATCTTGAAGAGCAGTACCTTTCTTCATTGAGAAACAAAATTGTTTTCTCTTTCAGTACATTCGATGCAGTCATGATGATTGCGAGTAGTCAGTTTTGAGTCTCGCCTACAGACTCGCTGCGCTTTTCTCCTCAAGGAAGTTGCACTTGACCTTGTCTGCCAATGACAACCAGATTAAACTCAAGGCTTTCAAACAAATATCATCCCACTTATCCTGCTTCATGTCGGATGGCTTCCTTTTATCTCCATCTAAGGCATGATGCAAGCCCTTTTGAACCAGTACATCGTACATGTTCACCATCCAGAGATTAAAATGAACGTACATGTTTACCATTCAGAGATTAAAGTTAATCTTACCGTCGAACTGCTTGATCTTCGTAAAATTTGGATCTGTCATCTTCTCCAAGGAATTCAGGCAATCCATTTCTGCAACCTGATGCTATGATAGCACTTGTTAGGAATTCATGCTTAGTGATAACCGATTCAATAAACAAACAACCAAGCAATAGCAAATCAAACCAAACACACAAAATCACACAATTTTTTCCCTATTTGGGAACCCTAATTCGGAAAGAAATAATTAGATATTATTCAACTAGAGAAGATGCAAGAGTTACAATCAATCTCACCAAGAACCTATCTCTTTTTTAAGCCTCACTAAAAGATAATCTATTGTTTACAATGGAAACTGTCAGTGAAATATTGACCTCTCCATTGAGGCTTTAACAATATTATATAGAGGTCTAGAGAAATTCTAGATTGTAGTCGTGATACATTAACCATCCGATATACCCTGAAGAGAAAGCCACGCGATAGGAGCCGTACGATCTAACTTAGAGAAGAAGTTGGGCTTTAATAAGATCACCTAGACCCTGGCCAAAATTGTCGCTGCTTTAACTTGCAGTCGACTATCCTAAAGCGCAATCGACTGCAATGACCCCTACCTAAGTCAGAGAGCATCAGCGGTCGATTGCACTTTAGGGTAGTCGAATGTTCCGGTTGTTGCTGCTAATGCTCCTTCTTCTTTCAACGACACTACAATCATCTTCTCGCTTCACTCTCATCTCTTCACATCAAACCCAGTATGCAAGATATAAACCCAACAAGCTGGGTCAGTAGTCCACCCATAACTTCAAATGTTAGAAATTTAACTCGCAATTTGGGATTGCTTCATATGGATTTTGCCAGTTAGAATGAAAACAAAAATTGGGTATTAAGGCTCGTGGATTTCTGTCTAAGATATGGAATGGTTGTCTCCACGATCAAGAAAAATATAGAGTACTTGAACTCGGCTCGTTGAACCAACAACTCCACAATACAGTAAACTACAAAAGTAGTGCACACTTTATTAGCCTGTTTTAACATTAAAGAAATGTTTTTTCCCATATCACCACCAGTGTTCTTCTACCACTTGGAACCTTCGATTTTCTTTTATTGACACCAGAAATCCTTAAAGTGAAATCTTTACAGTGAAATAAAAGAGTACCTGTGTTAAATTCCACAGGACCTCAAAATGAAATAAAATATTGACACCAGAAATTCTTAAAGTGAAATCCTTAAAGTCGGTTGTAGCCACAGGACCTGAAGGGGTAATTTAGGTTAAAATTTGCATACAAATACTATAACGCCCCGGATCCCTGTTACCGGACATCCATGACGCAACCAGAATCTTTGCCTTCAAATGCATCTTAACACAGTAATAACACGGAAATTCAAAATTTTTTATTGCCAAATAAGGTCATTACATCATTGATTATAACCAATGTTTTATTCTTGAACAAGAATACAAATTACATTAACTCATTACATCTTATTACAAAATATATATCAACTCCTCTTGTAAAGTTAACAACTGTCACCCGGAATGGCAGTCGACGGATCACTGCCGAACTCCGCTGAACGGTCAATCTGCTTCCCTGGGGCTTGCTCCTCGGCTTGAGTCTTCTGCTGCGCGACTCTGATATCTCTGCACCTGCTCGAAAGGTAGGACCGGTACCTAAAAGGTAGGGAACGTCAGTACTTCGACTGACGCAATGCTGATAATAACAACGATCTCCAAACTGGCAACCACAAACCATCTTGAATGGAAAAAGAAACGTGCATCCTAATCCCTAGTGCTCATGTATGCCATGATCTAACAACTAAATGCACCAATCACAAGCTTATTCTAACGCAAGCAAGACTTTAGGACTCTGGATCCGCATGCATCCCATACTACATGCGTTCCAGATCCAAGCATGGCTTAATCTAATGCACAAAACAAGAATGCATACGATGCACCTACTCTAATGCAATTTATTTGGGAACGTATGCATCCCATACTACATACTTTCCAAAGAGTTCGCCTCTCCTGATTGTAGGGTTCAATCCCTCGCCATGCATCCTACTCTTATACTCAACCTGTTCCCAATAGATTATCCATGCCCAAGGAGGTTGTAGTTGGTCAGTCTAGTTCCGCCACTACAGTGCCCAAGTGGTTGTCGCGTTTTCCACTCAGTACCCCTGCATGGACCTCACTCAGAAAGCAGTGTTCAATTTGGTCGCAAGACTGTGTACCTACCCGGTACCAAAATGACGTCAATGATATGTATACAGTAAACCACGTGCATAGGAACATGACGGACTCGAGGGTCAAATCCTCTTATCCGACAGGAGTCCTCCTCCCGTTCTTTACCCAGGCATCTTTGGGAATTAACAGATCAAGATACGAGACCGTGAACTCATTTCTAAGAACCGAAAATGTATTCCTACGACAGGAAGGTATAACACCCGACTATGGTCTACTAGTACTAATGCAAGTTACAAACCCCTAATACACCATTCTAATCCCGGCCTTACTCTAATCACTTTGGGTAAAAATAAGATTGCTTCCAAAAACTTGCCTATCGACCTCTGGCCCTGGCGATACTAGTTTGGTTCGCCACTTCCCTGGGCATGGAATTGTCCAGCACCATGGCCTACATTCACCTCTAACCGTGCAATGAATGTATGTGTTCACCCCTACTCGGGCAATGAACTTAATTTGATGGCACAACTCGAACGTCCTACGTCTCGGTGGAAGTTCATAACTTAGGGTCGACAGACGTAGGGCATCACCCTACCATAGTGACTAACTCGAGTCACAAAATCCACCATAAGAGTCAACAAAACCAACAATAGATACCAAACGTCCCCAAACAGCGAGTCATCAACTCTAATGGTACACAGGGGAAAGGTCCTCACAATACCTAGTCAAAACCCAAGACTAAGCAACTACGATGTTTCTACCCGAAACTTAAAAAGATAATAACTCCCTCGATACAACTCCGATTTGGGTGTACAATTCCAATCTAGAAAGGTAAAGACCTAGGCTACAACTTCCTAGTTGATCATAACCTCAGATTCTATCATCCATGTCCTCAAAATGACCTTTCAAGCCTCAGCCTGTGTATTTCCTGTACACTGGCTGCACCTTACCGGTAGCCTAGAACACTGCTCAATCATCAGAATGCTACCAATTCAGGTTCTATGGAAAGGTGTGGATGTCCTCTACGATTCCCTAATTGGTCACCAATCCAAAATATGTCATTTGATCACCCTAAAATATACATTACTCTCAGGTTTACACTAAGTCTTGCTCTAACAGAGCACTCAGCTCCAGTCTTGTAGAAATCATATTAAATCATCCACTCACATGAATCACCTCAAATAGGTCTTGTTAGAAAGTTCTAGATGTCTACTACAATTCTCTAAGGAAATACTTTCTCTAAATATGCTCTTATAGAGCCTCAATTGTGTCATCTCTACAAGGTGTCTAATCTGACTGAATCCAGCACAGTACATGCTATAAAAATTATTATAAATCATATACTCATCCAATAGTCACTAAATTTACAGTAAAGAAACTATATATCATAATGAACAACATGCAAAAGGTTTCATATCCAAGTTCCAAGTATACACTGAGTTCTTCATATTCCAAATAAGCATAAAGATCATACTGTTCTTCAGTCACAGTTCTAACTACTATTGATAGACTAATTCTGAACATGCATGTAACTTCATCCAATTATTTTCTTGATATTTCCATAGAGTCTAAATACATGTGAGAAAATATGATAAAAATTTCAGATTAAGATCATGGTCAATTAATTATGAGAAATCCAACAATCTCATGTAACACAGTGAACAAATCCTGCTTTTGCCTTACGCTTCTGTTCCAAAAGTGAATTTTATTAAAATACCATACAACCTCATAAAAATCCGAAATAATTCATGAAACATCTAGACATGTAAGGGAACAATCTGTGAAAATTTCATCATCAAATTCCATGCGGTTTGCTCTCGGAAAATTCTATAAAATGACATGCAAATCAAGATTTCAGGTTCTAGTTTCATATTCAACTTCCAATCTCTTAAACAATCATTCTAAACTCCTACTACTTCACATGCATGAAAGAATCAACAAGAAATAACAAGAAAAGTTTAGAGAAACTCCCCACCCTGAATTGATTAGAGAGTAGATGATGGTCCTGAGCTTTAACTTCTCCAAGAGTCCACTCCAAGAGAGCTCCTCTTCAGTCATTCTTCTTTTCTCTCATTCTCTTTCTTTCTTGGGTTTGGGTTCTGAAAATTTCAGAACTATGGAGGAAGAATGAGATGGTTTTGATGGGAAGGGGAATGAGGAAAGAGGGAGGAAAGAGAGGGGGGTGTAGGGCGGCGGCCTAGGGTAAGGGGTAGGGTAGACTAGGCTAGGGTGGTTTTGTAAAACAATGGTCTCTTGGCCCATTGTTTTGAGTACAATATTTGGGCCGCACTAATTTGGTTTTGATCAAGCTCCAAATGAGAGATGAGAGGTTACATTGAGTGTACGCAAAGTATACCCATTGTAGTATCATACAATGATATATTTGCATATGTACTGTACCCATAACTAGTGCATGCACTAGTATCGGTTCTCCTCATTCTCATGCACCATTTAGAATGAACTCATCCTCATGGACCGCCCCGCAAACCTAACCTCACCCCATCATCATACGTATACATACAATTAAACCAACACTGCAATATATGCAAACATACAGACAATATATATATATATGATGCCTGTATATATATGTATACGTATGATGATTCGAACTGATTGTATGTATAACCGCACCCCATCATGATGCTTGTATATATATGTGTTGGTTTGATTGTATGTATACGTATGATGATGGGGTGCGGTTAGGTTTTTGTAATACCCCGGATTATATATATATATATATATATATATATATATATATATATATATATATATATATATATATATATATATACTTATATATATATATATATACTTATATTACAAAAACTCCGCATTCATTCATGGAGAAATTCAAGAACATGATAGAATAGAAGGGAAGTTATTTAACTTGCAAAGTTGTTAACAGCCTTGAGAGTTGTGACTTGAGAGAGTAGGCAATAGATACCAGAGCCATCTATATAATAAAACATAAAGAAAGCTATCAAGTGGCTCTCCTTCAATCCCCTCATAATCAACGGCCCAGATCTAACCTTACAAAACATATTTTCCCCCCAAAAGTTTTTTCCTAAAACTCAAATTCAAATCCCTCCCAAAACAACTCATTTATTTATTTTATATATATATATATATATATATATATATATATATATGGGAAAAAGGAGTATGAGCAATTTGCTCATTTAGTAAATCAGCAAGTGATGAGGTGGCATGCATTTGATTGAGAAATCTTAAAAGTGGCTAGATACTCAATGTATCACATGCATGACATTGCTCATTTATTAAATGAGCAAGTTGGTCATATTAACCTTACTATATATATATATATATATATATATATATATATATATATATATATATATAGAGAGAGAGAGAGAGAGAGAGAGAGAGAGAGAGAGAGAGAGAGAGAGAGAGAGAGAGAGAGAGAGAGAGAGAATTAAATAAATAAATGAGTTGTTCTAGGGGGGATTTGAATTTTAGTTTTGGGGGGGAAATGCGTTTTGTGAGGTTAGATCTGAGTTTTTGATTTTGGGTGGATTGAAGGAGAGCCACTTGATAGCTTTCTTTGTGTTTTATTATATATATATATATATATATAGGAAAACATTCTGTTGTGCACTACCCCTCTGTGTGCACTCAGCCTTCCCGCCTTCGTATCGACGATCCGAACTGTTCACATTGATCTACACATCTAAATTAGTCTAAATATGTAAAATTAAATTATTTGAAATTCATTTGCCCATCCATCATGTGACTATAAAAAACAATGATTTTCAGCCATACAATTTCGTAACACTTCAATGGATGGGTAAATGAATTTCAAATGATTTGATTTTACATATTTAGACTAATTTAGATTTGTAGATTAATGTGGTTAGGATCGTCGATATGAACGCCCGAAGGCCTAGTGCACACGCCGTGTGCACTACAGGAGTGCACAACCGTAGCTTTCCCTATATATATATGGAAACATGGACTTTTATTTAGAACTAATTATTGTCATACTATTCAAACTTCAGCTACATAATCATAATTGTTGATTTACTGTTTACAAAACTTTTCATATGCTGTATCGTTCTGAAGACGTGCCGTAGGCACGTGGCCTCGGGCAAATCTAGTAAATAAATAAAATAGAATATTGTACATAAAGTTTCAGCTCCTAAGCCTCCTATTTTGTAATTAGATTAACAGAACGAGAAGAAAAAACGACAAGATCTAAACATATACAAATAGGGGCAGAACCTGATAAACACAGAAAATTGTACATAGCAAATCCCTGCACTATGAGCAAGTAAAAAATTAGCTACTGAACTCAGCATCATCATCATTATTTAACCTTGAAATATATTTAGTCATCTCTGCACTTTGAACCTTGAAATATATTTAGTCATCTCTGCACTTTGAGCAAGGAAAAATTTAGCTACTCAAATCAGCATCATCGTCATTATTTAATCTTGTAATAGTCACATTAGTAAATGAAATCAAACTGTTAGCTCTTACAGTATGAAGAGCTTTTGACCTAATGCATGTCTATGATCCAAAACTATGGGGGTTCTTCACAAAAACAATCAACTCCTTGGTGCTCTTTCTAAAAACTAAACAATATATCGTTTTTCCTCTTTCCCATGACAAACCGATGGGAAGGATTATGATTAGCATACATAAAGCTACCATTCTACAGAATCATACATGAAAATATTACAGATACAGTTTAGGCACTGACAAAACTCCCAGCTAAGAGTAGGGAAAGAACACCCTGGCATTGTTCTCGACACCACTGCCTCCGCCATTTGGAAATGACAGAGGTGGGAAGTCCTCATCTTTCAATTGATAATCCCTCTGGGTTGTTGACCTGGAAAAATAATCAAATCCCCCTGTTAAAGACTACATTAGCAACATCACAAACAAATCCAAGGAATTTGAGCAAAAATTTTCCAGTCCTAACTATCAAGTACAAAGAACAAAATATTGCAGTTGTTCAAGTAAAGTCTTTCGTTACAATTGTTTCTGAATTACAACAATAACATACACTTTATGGGTAAACTGGCACTCCCTTTGAATATGAGGCGAAGACAGCTGATCTAGAGAAGATCGCATAGAATTTTCTTAGTACGTGCCATGCCTTTGCTCGTGCACTCTCTGTAGGATAATGGCTCGATTCTGGTTCAGATTGTTTTGGAGTATCTGCAGCAAAAGAAAGTTACAGCATAAGTCGACTGATAGAAGGATCAGGCGACTGTCCAGAGAGTTTTCGAAGGCTAAAGATACAAGCAGCAGCAGAGGATCAGTCGACTGATCGGTCGACTGCCAGATGGATTGCCAGTCGACTGGTAAGTCGACCAGTCGACTGATGACGGTATTTTGAACTGGATCAGGCCCAATTCGAAAAGGCCCAATAGTTTCCCTATAAATACACTTGTTAGGGTTTTGTAATCTGAGACGAAAATTAGAGATCCCTATTTCGGTTTTGCAGCCGTCATTATTTGTAAAGGGTTTGTTTTCGCCCATTGGTGATAATTTGAAGAAGAAGAAACCCCAACCGCCCCGTGGATGTAGGCATGTATTTTGCCGAACCACATTAAATCTGTGTGTCCTTTTGTGTTGGTTTGCTTTTGTGTTTTCTCGCTGGTTCTCTCTTTGTATTCCGCATTGATTCTTGTTGACTTGATTTGTACCGCGCACAACAAGTGGTATCAGAGCTGTTGGTTCGACCTAGAGAGAGATGGCGGGTGATGCAGATGCAACCAAGGAAGTTGTGGGATCAAGTTCATCAAGAACAACGATTCACAACGCAAAATTTGAAGTTGAAAAATTTGATGGGACAAACAATTTCGGGATGTGGCAATGTGAGGTTTTGGATGTTCTTGTTCAACAAGAACAAGATGTTGCTTTGGAAGTTGAAAAACCTAAGGATATGTCCGAAGCAGATTGGAAGAAGTTGAATAGAGTTGCGTGTGGGACTATTCGGCTCTTTATTGAGAAGGCTCAGAAGTACGATTTGATGAGGGATACCATTGCTGCGGTGTTGTGGAAGAAACTCGAAGACAAATACATGAGGAAAAGTTTGGAGAATCGGCTGTATTTGAAGAAGAGACTTTTTCGCTTCACCTATACGGAAGGTATGTCTATGAATGCTCATGTGGAATCATTTAATAAATTATTGGCTGATTTGTTAAATTTGGATGAGCAAATTAAGGATGAAGATAAAGCCCTAATTCTGTTGAATTCATTACCTGAAAGTTATGATCATTTAGCAACTACTTTATTATATGGAAAAGATACTGTGAAATATGAAGATGTTGCAAATGCTTTGTTGAATAATGAAACTAGGAGAAGGGATAAGATGGTTGATAGAGAAACTTCTGAAGCGTTGATTGTAAGGGGCAGGACTGAGACAAGATCTGAGTCCAAATCTGGGAAAAAGGGAAACAAATCTCGTTCCAAATCGAGAGGAGTTTCGAAGGACAGAAAAATACCGGCCAAAGATGAATGTGCTTTCTGTCATGAGAGGGGGCATTGGAAAAAGGATTGTCCAAAGCTACGAAATAAGGGAAATTCGACTGCAAATGTGACTGTTGATAATGTAGAAAGTGGCGAGGATTTTTCTTTTGCACTTGCTTCTAGTCCCTCACTTTATCAAGAAGTATGGTTTCTTGATACAGCAGCCTCCTATCATATGTCTTGGAAAAAGGAGTGGTTTACTTCTTTGGAGTATATGGATGGTGGTGTAGTTTTGATGGGAAATGATGCACCTTGTAAGAAGGTAGGAATCGGGAAGATTGAATTGCTAATGCACGATGGTCTTATTAGGGAGCTTTCAGATGTATGGTATGTTCCAGATTTGAAAAAGAATCTGATTTCACTAGGTGCTTTGGAGGCCAGTGGTTTGAAATTTGCTAGTGAAGGTGGCATTCTGAAGGTGACTAGCGGATCACTCGTGGTGATGAAAGGGCAAAGAAAGAGGAACTTGTTTTTCTTGCAGGGAAAAACATATTTGGGTCAGGCTGCCAGTGTAACTGAGAAGCCTAAACAGGTTGTTCCCGACTCTACTAGGTTGTGGCATATGCGACTCGGGCATGCAGGAGAAAAGGCCTTGCAGGGGCTTGTGAAGCAAGGGTTGCTTAAAGATGCTAAAGGGTGCAAGTTAGAATTTTGTGAACATTGTGTTTTGGGTAAGCAAACTAGGGTGAAATTTGGTACAGCTGTACATCAGACAAAGGGTATCCTCGATTATGTGCACACAGATGTTTGGGGCCCTACTCAGACACCTTCTATGAGTGGTAGACACTGGTTTGTTACTTTTGTTGATGATTACTCCAGACGAGTTTGGGTATATACCATGAAGCACAAAGATGAAGTTTTGACATTGTTCACAAGTTGGAAGAAGAAAGTTGAAAATCAGACTGGTAGGAAGATTAAGGTTCTGAGGTCAGATAATGGAGGAGAATACAAGAATGATCCGTTTCTGAAGTTGTGTGAAGATGAAGGGATCCAGAGGCACTTCACAGTTAGGAAGACTCCACAGCAAAATGGGGTTGCAGAAAGGATGAACAGAACCTTATTGGAGAAGGTGAGATGTATGTTAGCACAGTCTGGATTGAAGAAAACATTTTGGGCAGAAGCTGTTATATATGCAAGCCACATCGTCAACCGTTTACCATCAGCAGCACTTGAAGGCAAGACGCCTATTGAGGTATGGAGTGGTAAACCTGCATCTGATTATAGTTTTTTGCATATATTTGGTTGTCCTGCTTATTTTCATGTAACTGAAACTAAACTTGATGCAAGAGCCAAGAAGGCTATATTTGTTGGTTTTAGTACTGGTGTCAAAGGTTACAGGTTGTGGTGTCCAGAACAGAAGAAGTTAGTAATCAGCAGAGATGTCACTTTTGATGAGACCAGCATGATCAGCTCGGGACAGTCGACTGATGGTATAGGACAGTCGACTGGTGAGCAGCAGAAGAGTGGGACAGTTCTTCAACAGGTGAGTAGAAGAAGTTCGGGACAGTCGACTGATGAACAGGAGCAGTCGACTGATGGTCCAAAACAGCAGAATTGTGGAAGCTCGGGACAGTCGACTGGTGGCAATAACCAGTCGACTGGTAGGAGAGTGTTCCAACAGGTGGAGTTAGAAAATTTGTCAGTTGAAAATCCTGTTCCTGTCCAAGATGAAGATGATGTGGTTGATACTGAGATTGACGAAGAAGCTCCTATCCAGCAGGAAGAATCAATTGCAGTAAGAAGGCAAAGAAGAGATATCAAACGACCGTCTCGTTTTACAGACACAGTTGCATTTGCTCTTCCCATTGTGGATGATGAAGTTCCCTCCAACTTCAAAGAAGCCACTAGAAGTTCAGAAAATGCAGATTGGAAAGTTGCTATGGGTGAAGAGATGAACTCTCTTCATAAGAATAAGACTTGGGATCTAGTGCAACTACCAAAGGGGAAGAAAGCAATCGGTTGCAAGTGGGTGTATACGAAGAAAGAAGGTCCAAAAGGCAGTGTTTGGTTCAAGGCAAGACTAGTTGCAAAGGGGTATGCTCAACAGGAAGGAATTGACTATAATGAAGTGTTCTCTCCAGTTGTGAAGCATCCTTCTATTCGGATTTTGTTGGCATTGGTAGCACAGTTTGACCTTGAGTTGACACAGATGGATGTGAAGACTGCGTTCTTACATGGGGAACTAGATGAAGAAATTTATATGTTACAGCCAGATGGGTTCAAAATTGCTGGGAAGGAAAATTGTGTTTGCAGGTTGAAGAAGTCTCTCTATGGGTTGAAGCAATCTCCAAGGCAGTGGTATTTGAGGTTTGATCAGTTTATGAAGGTGCAGAGATATTCCAGAAGTGAGTTTGATCATTGTGTTTACTTCAGGAAGTTGCAGGATGGCTCTTTCATATATCTGTTATTATATGTGGATGACATGTTGATTGCCTCTAAGAATGCTAAGGAGATTCAAAATTTGAAGAATCAGTTGAGTTCTGAATTCGAGATGAAGGATCTTGGTGAAGCCAAGAAGATACTTGGGATGGAGATAGCTAGAGACAGGGCAAAGGGCACAGTGAGTTTGACTCAGAAGCAATATCTTTTGAAGGTGCTGAAACGGTTCGGTATAGATGAGAAGACTAAACCAGTAAGTACACCCTTAGCCAGTCATTTCAGAATTAGTGCTTCTCAGTCTCCAAGTTCAGATGAAGAGAGACAGTATATGGCGAATGTACCTTACACTAGTGTGGTTGGAAGCTTGATGTATGCCATGGTTTGTACTCGACCAGACATCTCTCAGGCGGTGAGTATGGTTAGTCGATATATGCATGATCCAGGCAAAGAGCATTGGCAAGCAGCTAAATGGATTTTGAGGTACATAAGTGGCACCACAGATGTGGGTTTGAAATTTGAAAGGGATGACAATATTAGCAGGTTATTGGTTGGATATGTTGATTCAGACTATGCAGGTGATCTAGATAAGAGGCGGTCTACTACAGGCTATTTGTTTACGATGGCTAGAGCACCTATAAGTTGGAGGTCAAATTTGCAGTCCACTGTAGCGTTGTCTACTACTGAGGCTGAATACATGGCGGTTGCTGAGGCCATGAAGGAAGCCATTTGGATACATGGACTTTTGAAGAGCTTGGGAATTCATCGGGAGAAGGTGGAGGTACACTGTGACAGTCAGAGTGCTATTCATTTAGCGAAGAACCAAGTTCATCATTCGAGAACCAAACATATTGATGTCCGTTATCACTTTGTGCGTGATTTGATAAAGGATGGTGATATTCATTTGGTGAAGATTGGAACAGCTGATAATCCTGCTGATATGTTGACCAAAGTTGTTGGGGCAGCCAAGTTCAAGCATTGCATGAACCTGGCTAATATTTTGCATGTTTGATGATTTGGAATGGGGGGTTGGAATAGTGCTTCGCTATTTGTTCGCCTAGTATGTGATATCATACTAAGGTGGAGTTTGGATTTGTTGTTACATTTGATGATGAGCATTTGGAGTATTTGTGGAGATTGCTTGGGCTACTTGGAAGATCTTGCCAAGGTGGAGATTGTTGGATACTTGGTGGAAGATCTCGCCAAGGTGGAGATTGTAGGATAATGGCTCGATTCTGGTTCAGATTGTTTTGGAGTATCTGCAGCAAAAGAAAGTTACAGCATAAGTCGACTGATAGAAGGATCAGGCGACTGTCCAGAGAGTTTTCGAAGGCTAAAGATACAAGCAGCAGCAGAGGATCAGTCGACTGATCGGTCGACTGCCAGATGGATTGCCAGTCGACTGGTAAGTCGACCAGTCGACTGATGACGGTATTTTGAACTGGATCAAGCCCAATTCGAAAAGGCCCAATAGTTTCCCTATAAATACACTTGTTAGGGTTTTGTAATCTGAGACGAAAATTAGAGATCCCTATTTCGGTTTTGCAGCCGTCATTATTTGTAAAGGGTTTGTTTTCGCCCATTGGTGATAATTTGAAGAAGAAGAAACCCCAACCGCCCCGTGGATGTAGGCATGTATTTTGCCGAACCACATTAAATCTGTGTGTCCTTTTGTGTTGGTTTGCTTTTGTGTTTTCTCGCTGGTTCTCTCTTTGTATTCCGCATTGATTCTTGTTGACTTGATTTGTACCGCGCACAACACTCTCCTCCCAAGATTGCCGTCAGTTGCATGAGGAACTTCATTCACACCCGGTAGTTGTACAGGCCCAAGTGACCCAAACTCTAAAGACTCCAAAAATGAACTATACCCAGTTCCTTGATCGTATGGGTATAACATTACAACAGAAGGATCAACACCATTTGAATTCACACTGGGCACTGAATACACACCCTATGGCATATTTGGTGAGGCATGCGAGGAGCTGGATGAAACAAAAGAAGTGTTTTGAGGTTGGCGTAAGGCAATTTTTTCGTGCCGGTAGGAATCCCATTGGCTGTTGGGTCTCTTATCTTTAGGGCCAATCTGACCACTGTGTGTTCGGCTTCTCTGGTTGATTTTTCCTATGGTTATGGCCAGTAGCACGTACTTTTGCAGTGATCCAGCTTCCATTTCAATCTCCATGGTCGTTGCGGTCATAATTGTAGTTTTTTTTTTTTTTTTGATTAAAAGATGACTACGTCATCGCTTCATTAAAGAGAAATTAACGAAACAGAAATACAGATACATAAACGCCCTAAGGCAAACATCAAAAGAGATCATCTAGCACAACTACAACAGAGAGACCAGGGAACAAAATACATGATGACCCAAAGACCTCAAAACATCAAAATAGTAGTACAACAACGAATCCCAACTCTGTGTCGTCTAAGCCAAAGATCTGAAACTGCTATACCACCTGAGCACTACTCCTCCTCTCCGAGCCGCATCTTTTTCCTGGATTTGAGTAGCCCTGTCCATTCATAACAACAGAAATTAATTTTGTGCATCAGAGAAGATAGTCTATGGTTAATGTTATTGAAGCAATAATCGTTGCGATCTAGCCATAAATTCCACATGCTTGAAGCAACCGCTAACTCCCACTCTAGTCTAACCTCCTTTCTAATCCTGTTCGTTCGAAAGTCCCCCCATACCTCAGACGAAGAGCCTGGATACTGTAAAACCCCGTGAAAGTGACAAACCCTCTCCCAAACCCATCTTGCTCTATGACACTCAAAAAATATGTGATTCGTGTCTTCTTCGTGCTGTGGGCATCTATTACAAATCGCATTATCCAACATTCCCCGCCTCCTCAAATTCGTCTTCGAGAGAATCGCATCCTTATCCACCAACCAAAGAAAAACTTTAACTTTGAAAGGGACGCTGGAGGCCCAAATTACATTTGCAACCTCGTTTCTAATTCCACCATCATTCAACCATTTGTATAATGAAGAGACCGAAAACTTGTGATTCGCCTCCAATATCCACCATCTCTCATCTTCCGAATGTTGAGTGTAATTGCCTTCTATACGAATGAAGTTGTTGAGCATCTAAAGCTGGCCAATGGATTCCTGGTCAAGAGAGCTCCTGACATCTAATCTCAAAACGTTGTTTTTCCAAACATCGCTCACTAGAGAGTCATTGTTTAAAGCAACTTCCGCTGCAGACGGGAACAATCCCATAAGTGAGTTGTTTCCGCACCATTTGTCCTTCCAAAATCTTGTAAGCTTGCCATTCTTTACCCTACAAATAGTATTGCTATGATACATGTCGCCTGTCCTGAACACCCCTTTCCAAAAGAATGATTTTCTACTATGAACTCCTTTCCCCCCATATCGAAACTTCTTCCTTACCCGGTAGTCAGTGAGGGACTTACACCACCAATTGTTACGTCGAATATCCATCTTCCACCACCACTTACTTAATAGAGCTCTGTTCATATCTCTAAGATCAATGATCCCCAGTCCCCCGAACTCTTTCCTTTTACACACCCTGCCCCAACTAATAAGATGAATCCCTTTACCTTCTTCACTAGCACCTTTCCAAAGAAATTTCCTTCTACATTTATCTATCTTTTGAATTACCCAAACCGGTAATTCATAAATAGACATAAGATAGATAGGAATACTATTGATGACTGAATTAAGCAAAATAATCCTGCCCCCTAGAGTTAACAATTTCCCCTTCCATCCAGATAGCCTTTTTTGGATCCTATCAATAAAAGGTAACCAATCGTCTCTAGAAAGCTTTCCAGGCCTGATAGGGATCCCTAAGTAGGTAAGCGGAAACTCTCCTTTATTGCATCCTAGCATTTGCTGAATCTCTGTGATTGGAATTGAACAGTTGTCGCTGAGCTGGATGACGCAGCTCTTATTGAAGTTGACCTTCATACCAGACCATGCCTCGAAGCACTTCAACACTGTTCCCATAGCTATGATCTCCTCTTTCGAAGCCGATCCAAACAGTAACGTATCGTCCGCATACTGCAGGATAGAGATAGTCTCTGAGAACCCTTTGATATTTATTCCAAATTTAGCTCTGTCCTTTTTGCCATTGGCTATCATCTCTGCGAGCCCATCAGCTACAATTGCAAATAACAGCGACGACAAAGGGTCTCCTTGTCTAAGCCCTCTCTTGCATCTGATTTCTTTTCCTTGTGCCCCATTAACAATGATGAACGATTTACCCCCTCTAATACACTGGTAGATCCAGTTCCTCCACCTTTCCCCGAACCCTTTCAGCATCAATGCTTCGTCCACCGATTCCCATTCCACTGAGTCGTAAGCCTTTTGAAAATCCACTTTAAAAAGGAAGCCGTCCAATTTCTCCTTGCATCCTCTGAAAACAATCTCATGAGCAGAGGCGACACTATCCAGAATGTCTCTTCCTTTAATAAAACCACTCTAAGACTCCCCTACGATGTCCATCAGAAGTGGACCCAATCTGCTAGCCAACACCTTGGTAATAATCTTAAAGGATCCATTGAGAAGGCTGATGGGTCTTAGGTCACCCACCTCTTTAACCTCATGTTTCTTGGGGATCAGAACTATATTCGCATAGTTAAGCCTTTCAAGCACCGCGTCCCCCTTATAAAAATCTTGGACGATACGCATGAAATCCTCTCTGATGATTTTCCAATATAGGTTGTAAAAGAATAACGGAACTCCGTCAGGCCCTGGAGCCTTATCTTGTCCTAGACTCCTGATGGCAGAAACAACTTCCTCTTCACTGAAGCTACCTTCAATGCTATCAGACCCGTTAATCCTGGAATCCAACCACATGTTGTGACTCAACGAGCATCTGTGTTCCCTTCTTGAGCCAATCAACTCCTTAAACTTCTCGTTGATATGGAGTTTGATTCTGTCCTCACTCTCGCACCAGACCCCATCCACATTTAATCCCGAGATATGGTTACTTCGCCTTCGCCCATTGGCAATTCTATGAAAAAATTTAGTGTTTGCGTCACCCTCCTTCAACCACTGAATTCTGGAGCGTTGTCTCCAGTAATTTTCCTCCATTCTTCCAATTTGCAGGATATCATTTCTCTTCAAAAAAAGTTCATCTAATTCATCCTGGAATAAATCTCTTTCCTCCTCTATAGTTTCCAATTGCTCTATCCTCTCCCCTATTTCCTCTTTGAGTCTATAACTCTGACCAAATTCTGCCCTAGCCCACTCTTTCAGCCTAACTCTTAGTCTTCTAATCTTCTCAATCCAACATCCCACCGAAGATACGGACGTAATAGGTGCATTCCAGCTTTCCTCAATAATCTTCTGGATACCATCATGCAGCGTCCACGATCTCTCAAATCTAAACTGGTGTGAACTCTTTCTATCTCTTACTCCGCACTCCAAGGCAAGAGGAGTATGATCTGAGGTAAATCTAATCATCGCTTTTGCCGTGGCTAATGGGAATTCGTCTTCCCATTCCGTGGACACCAAAATTCTGTCTAATTTTGCCAAAATCGGGGTAGCTTGTAAATTTGACCAAGTGAATTTCCTATTCGTGGGATCAATTTCCATTAAATCTAAATCATTGATAAGCTCATTGAACTGCTCCCTATCACCCCTGGGCGCTCCTCTGCCTAAATGTTCGAATAAAAATCTTGTGATGTTGAAATCCCCTCCCACCACCCACGCCCCCTACATCTACCTCTAATGGACCTAAGCTCGTCCCAGAACAGACTTCTTTGAGCCGACTCGTACGGACCGTAGACCGTGGTGATAGAGTGAATCCAACCATCGGCTCGTCTTCTGATAGTAATCGTGATTGAAAACGTTCCTGCAATTTCGCCTATAATCTCAAAAACTCTAGGATCTACCCCAATCGCAATACCACCCGAGGACCCTCTCGATGGTTTAAACCTCCACTCAAAAGAACCTATCCCTTTAATTCTCTGAAACTCCTCCACAGTCGGAGTTTCCACCCTAGTTTCCTGAAAAGCACAAATGGTCGGTTTGTACCTAACAATAGTGTCACTAATTAACCTTTTTTTTGATTTCTGTCTCATCCCTCTGACATTCCAAAATATGTATAACATAAAAACTTAAATAAATCGATCACCTATACTCTAAGCACCCACGTGACCCCCTCATCAAACTTCTTGACGCAGACTCTCCCCTCTAATAATATTCACGTGCAATAATTGCTCCTCTCTATTGGAACCCATGGCTAGACCGTAAAGACTAGCAAAATAGATAAGAGAATCATCATTTAAAAGATCTAAAACAGAGAAGTTATTCGAAGAGTTACCTTGACAGGCTGAAGTTGGCTCCCTAGTCTTTGCTGCTGCTCTAATCAAGTCTTCTTCGCTAGGACCACTCGATCCCCATTTATCCAACTGTCTTTTACTTTTTTGCTGATACTCTACAAAATTTTTGACCACAGCTGCATCTTCACTCTCCCCAACATCACCCCCTGCCAACTCTCTAACTTGCTTTGCCCACCTTTCATGCTCTGAGTCGTAAGCACTACCGCCACTTTGCAAACCGTCTAAAGCCCCAATGATTCCGTCACCTGCCTCCGTCTCATACCCGTCTGCGCCTAAGTCATGATCCTCCTCTAACAAACTGCTACCCTCTCCTACCTCAGCGGACCGCCTGTTCGAATTTTCTCCAATCCCCTCTTCGTCTAAATCCGTAGCTGCTGCTGCTGCCGAAGAGATATCCTGAAGCCCAGGCCCACAAAGCTGTTGTACAGGCCCAAGAACCCCAATAGCGATAGTCTGGACTGGGCCTACACCGGTATTTGGATTAATAATATCTTGTGAAGTACCCTTTGACTGCTTTGGAATAATTATATCTTGTGAAGTAGACTTTGGCAGCACAGAGGCGTCATCTTCCTTACCCTGTCCTTCACAGCTTTTACTATTGGCGCCAAAACCCCCTCGAAGCACGAGCTCCTCAGTAGCCTTCTGGATCCAAGCTTGTAGTTCTTCCTTCGTCAACATGGAAAACCCAGCAACGTCTCTCGATATCCGCTCTCTATCCTCGAAGTCCGCATTCGACCCAATCTTGAGAATCCCTGGTTTTCGGCTGAAAGTCGCCTGTACCTCTGTACCATCTACCTGCGCTGCCTTCCCATCGCGCCGCTGATTAACCGGATATTTCGAAGTTATCTCCTTCAATCCCGCATCCCGTACACCGTACTGAGCAGATCCCTTGAGATTTGAGCCATACTCATCTGCGATGAGAGAGCCCTGCTTCTTGAGCGTAGACGAACGGTTGAGATCAAGATCTGTAGGAACGGACGGCCGTCCTTCATCTTCCACCTTCGACATTTTCGGGTTGGGATCTTTCTTTCTGTCATCCGACTTTTCATCTTCCTCCCTAGTCGATGCCTTCGCGAAGGATACGTTTTTCTTCTTCTCAACAATCACCTTCACGTCAAAGAACTCCCCTTCGAACTCCGCTTGGACCATCGACGGAATATCGGAAAAGTTTTCGCAGCCGATCCTGATACGCGCGAATTCACGCCTCTCTTGACTTATGGTACTTCTATCAACTTCAAGCAGGAAACCAAAATGACGCACTAAGTTTTGAAACCCCGATCGGAGCCAGCAGTGAAATGGAAAGTTGAAGAGTCGAATCCAAATCGATGGCATCTCGTTCGCCTTAAGTGCCCCAAACTTGCGAGACCACTGCGAAAAAGTGACGTAGAAATCATCAGTCCCCATCCCTCTTTTGCTTAGCACCTCGTTTAATCTACCCTCGTCATGACAGTGAACAAAGAACACGCTCTCATTAAGACGCTGAACGCGCCATTGAAGTGCCTCCGACGAAGTGGTGTTGGCGTAGAGCAAACCTTCGATGTCAGCCGCTAAAGGATTCCCACTTTGTACCCTGATGACGCAGCACATGCGAAACCGTCGTTCGAATTCCGCCATGAGAGGGGTTGGAGTGATTAATGCTCTAACCATTGATCTCCCCCCGGCGAAGCTCTCCTGGGTTTTACTGCTATGTGAGATTGTTGGCGAGATACCTCTTGGAGCTGTTGGCGTCGGCGTCGGCAATCGCTTCGAGGTTGGGCAGTCCTTGGAGATGTGGCCGGATCTTCTGCAGGCGTAGCAGAACCATTCGTTGGGACATGCCGTGATAGTGTGCCCCCATTTCGCACACTTATGGCATTGCTGGCCGGAGCCATCTGACGCAGATTCTTCCCTAGTCCGACGTTTCTCCATTTTAATCGATTTCCGAGACCGCACAAGAAGCCATTCCCCTTCATCATCATTCCTGATGATCCTAGGCGAATCTGTAGGAGAGCTTTTCCTAGAGTTGAGACGACCCGGCGACTCCTTCCTCGCAGACCCTTTGGCGACCTCTACATACGTCAAGCGACGTCTGTCTGAGGTGTCTCTGTAATTGATCCTCTCCAATGACCCAGTCCTCTTCGCCTTTCCCTCATCTAAATCGTCTTCAAATCTATGGCCATCGCTTTCCTTCCCTCTATGGGAAGAATGGTGGACTCTCTGGACTGCTCGACCTCTCGATCTATTCGATTGATCATAGTCCCATCTATCCTCATGTTTCCTCCATACACTCCTCTCCGCGGTATCTTCTCGCCGGCGCTTAGTCATAAGCTAGTCTTCCTCAGCCTGCTTGAACTTTCTCTGGTTGTAGTTGCTCTGGTGGGAGTTGGAGTGTAGATGAGAGCCTTTGTGAAGATGAGTGTTCAGATCTTCTCTCGCCCTTCTATCGCCCCTTTCCTCTCTCATTTTTCCTCTGGTTGTACCTAGCTCATAATTGTAGTTTCCTCAATGATTTCTTGTGCTTGAAAATTTTCGTTCCCTAAAAGAGACCTTCTGAAAAAGGAGCAAGAAATAATTCAATAAAATAGTTTTGACAGGTTTTTAACTGCATAAAATATGTCAATAACAATTTATGAGACAAATGAGTTATATTTTTACTTTTTTACATAAAAAGAAAAGTCAAATTGAAAGGTAAATTTTTGTGGAGGGGTTATGGGTTATGAAGCACAGACACTTTTATTTAGCAGCCACGTTGTCCAGATATGAATTCGATACAAAACTTGCTTAATCAGTTTCAAAATCTTTTTCTCAATTCAGTTCCACTAGGATTAGTTCTTGACTTCCTCTAGTAAAATGGCAATGACCCCTTATAAGAATATTTAAAACATTTGTAATTATAAAGGTTGAGTCTAGCCATCTCATGAACTTCAACATGAACGGATAGTAGAAAACATGTAATCTAACTCATAGCCTCATCCTTCTAATAATTGTTCGAATAAAAAATAAAAAAAAGGAAACCAATTAGTACTACAATACCAAATACTGAAGCCTTAAACCCCGTTGTTAAATCTTTTTTCTCCATTCAGTTTCACTAAAAGTTTAGCTTTTGAGCTGACATAATGAATTAACAATCACCATTTCACATTTCATTGCCTACATCAATTTGCAGTTCTGGTCTGCCCCTAATCCTACCTACTCCAACTTCAATATTACCCTTCCTAATAGACACTCATCCGTCTCCCATGCACATGTACAAAAACCCTCGCATCCTTCTCGGAATTTGCAGTACAAGAAACCTCTAACAAAGGTTATCAGGAATGGGGATTTCTTCAATACGTGGATGAAACGAGAACGTGGAGCTAAGCGGAATGTGGATCATTTACCTGTCCTAAAACGTGATACACGGGGGTGGGTTTCTTTAGGTCACTTAGAATAGAATATAGAATGATTTGTAAATGACTGCAAATGAGTTGTGCATTGTGCATATGTATTGTAGTATAATATAGATGAATCTATAGAATATAGAATAAGGGGGCTTATGTGAAACTCTGCCTAACTTAGCTAGGGAGATACTGTTAGGATTTGTGGATCCATTACACAAGCACAAGAACTTGAAGAAGAAGGAGAAGACACAAAGACAGCGAGCACAGCAGCAAGAGTAGATACATCAAGCAGGAGCAAAAGCAAGTGATTTGGCAGTTGACTGTCATATGTAGTCAACCGCACAGTCGACCGGTTTTGCCCTTTAACTTGAGAAGTCCCGTTGCAGTTGACCGTCAACTTATGCAGTAGACCACAACTAATGCGCTGATTACAACGAGTCGTAGGTTTGAATCATTTTGGGCTTAACTTATCTTTTAAGGTTTAGTTAAGGGCTATAAATATAAATGTAAATCATAGAGTTTGAAATACATAACTCAGGCAACTTCTTGTGCCGAGTGACCAAAGGTGAGAGAGAGAGAGAGAGAGAGAGAGGTATCTTTTGTATCTTTGTATTTATTGCGTAAGAAGTATTGGTTATCTTTGTGTATCATTTTGTTCTTGTGTTTGTGAGATCTTGCGTTTGTAGAATCTTGTTACTGATGCATCTAGGTCTTTGTGAGTGTTGTTGGGCACTAGATAGTGGTATCAGAGCTAGGTTTTCATGATTTTCCGATAGCAGGTTGAAAGTCGAGAGATTCAATGGAAGTGATTTCGCGATGTGGAATATCCAGATGGTGGCGTATCTCTGTTAGAAAGATCTACAAGGTTTTATGTTTGATGTGGAAGATCCAGATGGTGGCATATCTTCGTCAGAAAGATCTACATGGTACGTTGTTTGATGAGAAGCTGGAAGGTTCAGACAAGGATGCGAAGATCTTGGCGGCATATAATCGTTTGGATCAGAAGGCGCTAGGGGTGATTCAGTTAGCATTGAGTATGAAAGCGGTATTTCACATCTCAAAGGCAAAGACCACGAATGAGGCTATGGAGATTCTCACGGATATGTATGAGAAACCGTCAGCATCAAATCAAATTCTTCACTGGAAGAATTGGGTTACATGAAGTTGGGAGAAAGGGGTTTAGCAGTAATTTCTGTATGGTGTACAACCAGGGGTGTGATTTAGGGCAGAATGCCCGCTCGGGTTCGAAACTAGGTAGGGTTAAGTTGTTTTTATTATTTTTAAATCTATTTGCATCTGTTTTTTACTTTGGGGAATGTTTAAAATAATATAGAGAATTAATGGAATATTTGATAAGATTATATATATCAATTCGTGAATTATTTTGTGGAATAAATACACTGAAAAATAAATTACTTTAAGAAGTAAATTTTGGAGCTATTTCATTTTAAATTAAATGTGATTAAAAGATTGAAATATGATTGTTTTAATCTAGATTTATTCTAGAAATTTTATATTGTATGAGAAATGGTGATATGAAGATATTTATGAAAAGATGAACATTTGTGTTGTGTAATTAAATATGAAAAAGGGAAGGAATTATATGTGAATTAATTTAGTGTTATGTATCTGAGTATAAAGTGAAGGAATTATCTATGTGAATTAATATGATGTGGTGTATCTGAGTATAACCATGAAAGAATCATGTATGTAAAAATAATGTGAATAACTTGTAGAAATTGTGGTATGGAAAAGAGTATGAGAAGTAAAGAAAGTGTGTATGTATGATATAATTGTATATGAGTTAAAAGTAAAGAAAATGTGATATTAGTGTGCAGCACAAAGTGAAGTGTATTATGTGATAATAGTGAAGTGTATTATGTGATGAATATGGGAATGATTTCAAAACTAAAGATAAGTTGTGATATGAGTTGATATAAGTTGATGTGCCTTGGAATTGTGTCGAGGAACTACCCGCCTGCTATTTTCATGGAAATGGTGGGAACTACCGCCGAGACACAATTTCAAGGTAGTGAGAGTAGATATGGATATGTAGATGGGTGCAAATTAAGAGTGGTACTTTGGTATAAAATCACTTTTATGATGTTTTTATATTCAGATTTCAGGTTGAACTTTATTATCATGATATTCGTAAGTTCTTTCAATTTTCTTATATTGTTTCATTTATTTGTTAAACTAGTAATTATACTCACACCAGGCATGGCTAACCCCTGTTATTTTCTGGGGATTAGGGGAGTCCCTCCCTGAGGGTGGATGATCCTAACTCTCTTGTAGGTTTTGATAGCAGCAGGGTGAGATAGTTGTTGTTGTTTGGTGGTTATACTTTTGCTCATAGTAAAATGGAATATATGTATGTATGTATTATATATAGAATGATATGGCTAAAAATAGGATTAAATCGGGACCATTCACATCGGACACGAATCTTAAAGCTCAGGGGTAAAACGGTAATTTCACCTACAAACGGGTCCGAAATGGGAACTGGGTCTTTATTCAAAGCCCAATAACCCATGAACGGATCCACGTCAACTGGGTACGGGTTCCAACCCGCTGCACACCCGATCCAGCAAGATACAATCAAGGTCCCTGATTAGATCTTAATCAACGGCCCTGATTCACATCTATCTTTTCACTGGGAATTAGGGATTGCATTCCTTATCTGATTACTAGGAGAATATTCCTTATCTAATCACGAGGATTACATTCCTAATCCAGTCCCCAAGACGCCTATAAATACCCCCCCCCCCCATCCATCTCCATTGAGAGGTAATCAGTATTTTCTCAATTTACGCTCTTTCTTAATCATTTCTGATTACTGACTTGAGCGTCGGAGGGTGCGTCACCGGGATCAACCCCGGTGTCTCGCACTTTTTGCAGGTTAACGGCGGGAGTCAACGGTCAATCTCCGGCGAAACAGGTTAGAGGTTTGCTATTCAGGTTTTTCACGAATCCACAAATACTATCTGTTTACCCCCACACCAGATTTAGCGGTAACATAGAAATAGGAGTAGAATGATGTATTATATTGTATTATGGAAGATTGTGGGTTTAACTGTAAGAAGTAATATATCTATAGTGCTGTGATGAAGTATGAAAATCCGTACCCGCCTCGTTATGGAGTAATGGGTTTTGTGGTTGGTTTTTGAAATAGTTCTCTAAAGTTTTTTCTAAAACTCATATATGTTTTCAATAGAATTTTTGGTTTTTAATTTGTATCTTGATTGTTATGAACAATTATGCCCCCAGAGCCATATATATTATTGCCTGTGTGATGTTGAATGACTTGGCCTGGGGAACATTGATATATATTACAGGTACCTTGATTTTTGTAATTGTTTGCAGATTTTCGTAAGAAATATTTTGAAAAGGGCTAATATTTCAGGGGAAACTCTGCTGAAATTTTTAATAAAAATATATGAGTATTTTTCTAAGTAAGACATGGTGTAGATAAGTAATAGATTATGTTAGAAGTCATTTGAATAAGGAATAGTAAAGGGGGGGGGGGGGGGGTTGTTATAGTCCCAGTTTCCATAGTAGCTTCTAAATCCACCTTTAGCACTAGTGGTCGTGTGATCCGTTGTCATACATTATCGACGACAATGATGAATAAATGGTCATACATTATCAACGACAATCCTTAGATACCAATATAGCTCATCCACATCTCACATAGATGAATATCATTTCACATATCTAATACTTAGATGAATCTAATCTACATCTATTATATTATACTACCAATATAGCTCTCATTCATCAAAATGAACATTTCACACATCGTCAACAACAATCCTTAAGTACATTTCACATATCTACTACTTAGATGAATCTAATCAACATCTCCTGTACTATGCTACCAATATATATAGCTCTCATTCATCAAAATGAACATTTTAAAAATAAATTTAGGGGTTTAGAATACTTACCACAATTTCGGATTTTAGAAGAGCTGTAAAGAAAATGATGGAATCACAATTAGGGTTAATGTATGGGTATTTAATTGTTTTGTTTGGAAAGTTTGAGAGCACTCAAATACTTGGAATTTTGGTTTTAGGGATCAAGGGTTTGTGGGTTTCGGGAGTGAGAGAGAGAGAGAAAGCAAATCGATTGAGAAAGCCAACGTGAGAAAAGGAGGCCACTCTTTATAGGCAAACAAACTAAATAACTGATGCCGTTATTCAAAATAACGACATCAGTATTGAGAATGTCATTTTTGGAAAGAACGACATATGTTATAGGATTTTCACACTTGCCATTTTTTCTCACAATTGAGACTATATATTTTTTCAAATAAAAATAACATATGCCGTTACTCCAAAAAACGACATGATAGTTTTTTTTTTTTTTTTTTTTAAATAGATGCCATTATTGGGAAAAACGGCTTGTAAATAATCTATGCCGTTTTTCTCAATATCGTTTTTTGCTGACGTGTTCAAAATTGGGCCAGATCGCTAATTATTTTCGAAAGTAGGTCAAAGCGCCAAATATTTTCAAAAAGTGGGTCAGTACGACAAAAACTCCTTAAATTTACCCTATAAGAGCATCTGTAGTCGTTTGCTAAACATTTGGCCAAATATGCATATTATGCATAATTCGGTACAGTTGATTGCTATAAATGAGAAACGAAATGAGAAATATCCATATACAAGAGACGGAGCTTCGAGTGCTGCCGCACAAATTTTTTTTTTTTTTAATGGTCGGACGACACTTGAAGTGCCGCCGCACATTTTTTTTTTATTGGTCGGACGGCACTTGAAGTGCTGTCCCTCCAAAAAAAAATTAATTTCACAATAAAAAACCAAAGAAAACCCCCACTTCTCTCGGACGGCACTTGAAGTGCCGTCCCACCCTCTCGGGGGTTTTTTGTAATTTTTGTATTTTTTTTGTAATTTTTGTAATGTTTTTGTATTTCTTGTAATTTTTTTTGTAATTTTATATAATTGTTTTGTAATTTTTTTTTTGCACTTAGGCTAATTTTTTCCCTCGAATGGCACTTCAAGTGCCGTCCCACCATTTTCATTTTTTTTTCCTCCTCCGACGGAACTTCACATGCCGTCCCACTGTTTGTTAATGTTTTAAAAAAAAAATTCGCCTCCTACGGGAAGTGCCGTCTGTTATTATTTTAAATTAAAAAGCTAAAAAATAACATTTAACAACTGCAGCAAAACGGCGAATTGCTATATCTATTTATCCAATTATGCATATTTTGACCAACCACTGTGGATGCTCCAATAGAGGAAGGCCCCGTCTCGCCCTTCGATTTTTTTTACCAAAATGACCCTTTTTTTGAAAGTTTTTTCCAAACTGCCCTATTTTTTATTTTTGTTCTCTAAACGACCCACTCGCCTTTTGAAAAAGCGAGTTTGGTTAAAAATAACTCGCTTTTTCAAATAGCGAGTCTGAAACTTTTAATTTTCGAAATGTTAGTCTCGCTTTTCGAAAAAGCGAGTTATTTTTAACCAAACCCGCTTTTCAAAAAGCGCAATTGATTATTTTGGTAAATATTTTCGAAAGTGGGTCAGATTGGTAATTATTTTTAGAAAGTGGATTAGTTTGATAAATAATTTCAGAAAGTGGGCTATTGTGGTAACAAGTTCTTTCTATATCACATTGTCATTTGATCTTCTTTAGACCACTATATATGAAATCGTTTGTCAGGACTTTCTATATCACATTGTCACTTCATCTTCTGTGGTCATGATTTTATAAATTTAGCAACTGTTTAGCAGTAGCAGAAGATATACATAACTTGATATTATTTCAGTATATACATAATTGGTGTGTTTTAAGTTGTCGAGAATGAGCCCATAGATACTCTCAATCCCGGTATACACATAATTGGCTTTTGACCTATCAATCATATGCACTGAGTTCTTGCGCCAAAAGTCTCACAGTCGCTTTTTGAAAAAGCCAAAAGCTAAGATTGATTGGGAGTATCTATGGGCTCATTCTCGACAACTTAAAACACACCAATTATGTGTATACTGAAATAATGTCAAGTTATGTATATCATCGACTACTGTTAAACTGTTGCTAACTTTATAAATATAAATAACTTTATGTATGAAGATCTTCTGTCTCTCGGTGATTTAATACTTTAAATATAAATAATATATATTAAATATATAAAGTTTATAATTAAAAAAAATTTGTGAAAGTGAGACGGATGAACTTCATCCGTCCCTCCCTACCGCATGACCCTTTTACCCCTAAGGTGATAATCTGGTTATATGAAGGAAGGGGTAACTTGGTCATTTCCGCCAATGTGAAATACAAAAAAAAATCATGGACCCTTTTAACCACCCTCGCTTTTTCAGAAAGCGAGTGTGAGACTTTTGGCGCAAGAACTCAGCGCATATGATTGATAGGTCAAAAGCCAATTATGTGTATACCGGGGATTGAGAGTATCTATGGGCTCATTCTCGACAACTTAAAACACACCAATTATGTATATACTGAAATAATGTCAAGTTATGTATATCCTCTGCTACTGCTAAACAGTTGCTAAATTTATAAAGTCATGATCAAAGAAGATGAAGTGACAATGTGATATAGAAAGTCCCGACAAACGATTTCATATATAGTGGTCTAAAGAAGATAAGGTGATAATGTGATATAGAAAGAACTTGTTACCAAAATGACCAACTTCCTGAAATTATTTATCAAACTAATTCACTTTCTAAAAGTATTTACCAAGCTAACCCACTTTTAAAAATATTTACCAAAATAACAAAGCGTGCGTTTTGAAAAAGCGGGTTTGGTTAAAAATAACTCGCTTTTTCAAAAAGTGAGTTTGACATTTCGAAAATCAAAAGTTCCCGACCGACTTTTTGAAAAAGCGAGTTATTTTTAACCAAACCTGTTTTTTCAAAAAGCGAGTGGATCGTTTAGGGAACAAAAATAAAAAAATAGGGCAGTTTGAAAAAAATTTCAAAAAAAGGATCATTTTGGGAAAAAATTCTCGCCCTTCGCCCTTTCTCTCCCTCACAGGTCAATTCACATCCCGCTCTTTCCCTTCTCAACCCCCAATTTCAAAGAACCTATCCCTAATGGAGATCACCGACGAGCAGCGCAAGCGCGCCGAAGCCAACCGCCTCGCCGCCCTCGAGAAGCGCAAGCGCGCCGTCTCCGCTGTTGCCGATGATCCATGGTTGCTCTTCCGCTGCCGCAAAATCCCCAGCCCCACCACCTCCTCCTCCCCCCCCGACCCGAATCTAGTAACGAATCCTGATCCGCCTCCATTGGCCACCCGATTCCGCATCTTCGTCGAAATGTGCGGTCCCGACGAGTTCGTCGTCACTCCGCTCCCTCTCAGCGGATTTGCGTTCCCCGGCGAGTCCGAATGTTTTCGGAGAATCGACGCCTCTCTCGCGTCGGTATAATTTTATGATGCTTGCTTGTTTATTATGTATGTCTGATTGAATTTTGGGATATTCATATCCTGAAAAAGATTCTGTTTGTCATATTGAAAACTGTAATCAGCAAATAAAATTGTTTTAAATTGATGTATATATAGGGCCCTAAAATTAGGGGAAAATATTTGCTTTCAAAATTTGCATATTATGGAAGAGAATTGAAGAGAAAATATTTCTCACAGGGGAAGAACCCGGAAACTGTATTTGTAAGTTAAGGAATTCTTAAGTACTACACTAGTTACTCATGGTTCTTTATATATATCAAGGGTTTTCAAGAAGCACAAATTTGGCCAGCGTCATTAGAGTCTAGGGTATGCCTCTTTGGTTATGAGCAAGTGGTTTTGGAGTTAAGAGTCCCACTTACATCGTTAGTTGCCTACTAACAAAGATAATTAAGTATGAGGTGAGAGTGGACAGGAGACAAGATTGATAAAAATGGTACCAAGAAAAGAAATATCTTATTTCATGAAAAATATAAAATTTAATTAAAGATGTTATGGATTAGTTTAGTGCATCAAGTCTATTATGATTTGTATTTGTGTGACTCCATCTATATAGTAAGGCTAATTTTGTAAAATTTTGAGGAGGGAGCTAAAACTTTTCTGGAAAATTTTAAGGGGATGTCAGAGCGAATATTTGGAAAAATATTAATGGAGGGGCCATCCTTATGAAGGTTTTTTTTAATTTAAAAAACTCCTGTACTTAAATCAATGTTTTTGATAATTTTGTAATGGCCGGGTCCTCCCTTGGCCATGCCCTAGAGAGTGGGTGAGTGTGTATGATTACAACTTTCTTAAAAGAAAAGGAGAAATTTGGCAACTATGTTTTTTGAATCTTCCACAATTCGTACACTTTACAGTAAAGTACGTTACATATATCTACCATGGAGTCTCACAAAGAAATAAACATCCCCTTCCATGGTGTTTGTTTTTCAATTTTACACCCCCAAGTTTTCAGAAGCTTGCAATTTGCAAACTAATTTATCATTAAATGCCAATATACGTACTGGTCACTTCGCTTAAGAAGTGAAATGCTCCTTTTGGATGTCAAATTTTCTCAAGTTAATATCACACAAATCTTATACGGAGTAAGAAACTTAAATATTTCGATCTCATGGTGTCATTGTATATTACTTTACTGCATCCACAATCCACAATTGTGCGGTTTCACCAATTAAGATCAACGAATGGCATGTTAATTGCAAATTGACATATTATGATTCTAGACTAATAGACATTGGCTATTGCACGTGAGGGTGCAAACAGATATTGATAAATCCGACCTATTCCAAATTCGTATTCGTATTTGGACCAGAACGGATATCCACGTCCGTTTAAAATGCAGATAAGATATGCATATTGCTAAGCATCTGGATTATCCAAATGAATATGTGTATAGTGACCCAAATAACTGAATAATATCGGAATAGAAAAGAACTTGTTGTAAGAAACAAAGACCAGAGACTAATCAACATTATATTTTGTACCAACATCATATGCATATTGCTAAGCATTCGGATTGTCCGATTAAATATCCGAATAGAGACCCGAATGCCGAATACATGTCTGAATACAAATGAACTTGCTGTAAAAAACAAACATCATAGACTAATCAAAATTGTATTGTATATTTGGTCATTAGTATAACTTTAAAAATATATACTTTAAGCTTAAAAAGATTAAAATTAAAATTTGTAATCATTTTCTTATTGAGTATTAGAATTATAGCTGACTAATATCTGTGTTCGATCCGAATTTGCATCTGTTTTATCAAATATATTGATTGAGATATTTATCCTAGTAATATTCATATTAGTATTCACAAGAAAAAAACAAATACATAGATGGTTACATGCACATCCACTCTGTATCCAATCTGTTTGCAACCCTGGTTGCATGGGTGCACTCATCTTTATGCTATTAGTTCAGAGCCCCATTTATCCTCCCAACTCATACGAACTGTAATCTGTTGTCGCTTTTGTTTGAAATTAGTGTGTTACGAAAATGGAATGCATGTGCATACATGTTTGAAGCACACATGCAATGTACAGAGCTACATCTTATTATTTTTCTGGTTGTTTTAGTACAGATACAGAAATAGATTATGCCAACTTAATTAAGTTTGTGGTGGAAAGTGTTGAAAAATAATTTTTAGGTTGAGTTTATATTATATGTTGAAATGTTAGTGATATCCATTATTTACCCTAAAAACTAAAATCTTCTTGCAATTTATTTTCTTGAAATTTTAGCTCATACCTCTTCGCACGGTTGAGAGCCAAAGCAATCCGATGCTGCATCATGTGTTCAAAATTAATGATCACGAGTCGGTGGTGAGATGCTTGAAGATGCTAGAAGGGGTTGAATTGCAAGATATCCCTCATGTTACTCTCTCTGTTGTCCGAAAGTTTCAGGACTGTGTAAGGAATCACTGGGAACCTTTGTTGAATACATTCTACAGTGATGAACATGTCGACCGGTTGCTGGGAAAGCTGCCTAAATCGCTTCGAGATGCACTTCTTCCGTTTCAGCTTGAAGGAGTGAGGTTTGGTCTTAGAAGGGGCGGGCGGTGCCTCATTGCAGATGAAATGGGACTAGGGAAGACTATACAAGTAATGGTTTATGCTTTTGGAAGTTCTCTTTATAGTCTCCAGTTTGTTTCTTATATTTTATTTACTGCACCTTTGTATAAGAATGATCATTGTCCTGACAATTTCAGTGTGTCCGATGAGTATGAAGTGGAACTGCATTCTGGAAAAATGTTTTATTAGTAAAAAAATTGTTAATGCTTAGGATTTGATAAAGTAGCTTTATTCACAAGTTGATCGGGAATCTGAAAACGGTGGTTGTTTGTTTCAAATTGCAAGTTCAGATTAGAGTAGTATTGAAGCAATTAGCATTACTTTACCAGAATGGATAAAATTAATTTTGTTTGGTTTAGGATAATTAAGTGAAAGTAATGGTGTAATGAAAGGAAGGTAACATAGCAAACATGACATGTAAATTCGCAAAATATGAAGTTCTTTCAACATCTGAAGAGTCTGTATTACAAATACTTTACTGAATACTTTCACAAATCACAGTGTTTGCAGATAATAAGGAGTACCTTTTGGTACATGCGAATAATAGGGGAAATAATTATGGCCCGTTGTTTTCTGCTTTCCATAGAACTACTTGTGATAGCAGAATATATTTTTAGTATGTCATTCCTTAATTATATATACTTATCTTTTAAAGTTGAAACTATTATAGTTTTTATTATTATCAAGAATGAAAATAATAAACATCTCAAGACATACCTAGTGCATGTTATTAATATCAACTTCAATTCATGGTTGACATATGCACAATTTTATGATATCTACCCCATAAGAAGGGAATAATAGTTCGAAATTGCTCAGTTTAAATGTTAATACTAAATAGTTTTGTGCAATTCCAAATTATTGGATCGATGTAAACACTCTTCACTAGAAGAAATGGTGTATCGTAATGGATGTGACACTTGTGGGCAACTACTGCAAACTAGAGTTAACTCTCTTTTCTTCTTTCTTTGTTTTCAGGCAATTGCTATTGCCTGCTGCTTCCTAGATGAAGGCCCAATATTAGTTGTCTGTCCAGCTGTTTTGCGGTTTTCATGGGCAGAGGAGTTAGAACATTGGCTTCCTTCCTTACTACCAAAGGATACCCATCTTGGTATTTTTTTTAATTACGTTTATATTGCAAGGTTATTGTAGTGTTCATGTGAAGTTTAGGTTGTTTTTGATAAGAATTATTTACCAATTTTGTGGTAACCTAGATTAAAGTAATCTTTGAAGTTTGAACATGTATTGTAACATGCAACTTTCTCTGTACAGCATTTAAGTGTGCTTTGTTATCAAAGTTAATAGAAGTAGAAGAACAGTACACGTAATCTTTTAAATTGAATGTAATGACAAATGTAGTTAAGTACAACGAGCCACCCCTGATTTATCAACGATTTTGCCTTTGTCTTACAAATGGAGTTTGTGGATGAAAAAGAACAGAGTGAATAATTTTATTCATTTATAGATCTCTCATTGTAAATCGTAAATGGGGATTTAAGTTGTTTCCTACAGCGATAACTCAGTCGTCTTATAATTCTTTTGATTACTTCATATTTCCCTTAGAGAGTTTTTTCACCCCATGATTGGAACATCCATAATTACTACCGGAGAAACTGACTTTAGGCTTACTGTTTTGTTTCTTTAATTGGAAGCTGAAGCTATGGCTTTATGCAATTACTTCATTTAGTCTGTCTCGCTGGTTGCATTACAGAATCTTTGATATAAACTTTCTTCTTGGGGATTGTAAGCAATGCTTCTTCTGTTAATATATAACTAGGCCTTTAGATGTGCATTGCATGTGCATTCATAGACTGGCTGATCGAGACATTCTTTTTGGAGTTTTAATATTAGCAATAGAAATTTGATACTGAAGGTTTTTAATTTAAAATTTAGAGTAGTGGAAGAAGAATAAATTTACAAAACAGGTAGTCTCAGCCGCAATATATAAAATAATGCTAACATCACGTTAGCTCTTTAATTTTTTTTATAGCCTTAATTGTATATATTAGATGAGTTTGTTTGTAATGTAGACACCTCATCATCACCATGTTTTGTAGACACTTCATCATCACCATGTTTCAATACTTAGTTGTGTTTTCAAGTAACCTAATTGTTCACATTGGACACCTTGCTATTTATGTGGTAAATCTGTTGTGATTGCATGCCTGAATATGTCAGGGAATAAAGAGTTGGAATGACCGAATAAGGAGGCACAATGCTATTTAAATGCTTTTCTGTTAAAAATTTGGTGTTAAAGAAGCACTCAGCAATTAAAAATACATTAGATCACATCGGAGAAAAGTGTGAAATTTTAGAAAATACATTAAATCACATCTGGAATAATTGTGAAATTTAAAAGAATACATCTTGTTTAAAAGAATACATTAAACGAGATTAGATCTTGAAGTATAGAAACAATCTTATATATCTGGAAGTAATAGTATTTTTGAGCTAATTCTCTGTTTCTGCGACTATTTGATGTCTTAAGCACTCAGGCTTGTCATTACTAAACAAGCAAAGCACTTCGATCCGAACAGACAAAATGTACTTTGACCAAAATTAGGGTAGGTTCCCCTTTGTGTCTGTGTAATTTATGTGACCGTAGCTTCTGGAAACAGGTATAAAATGTATTTCTTGTCGTAGTAACGGACCTTTCTTCATGTATTATTTTCTGATGCTTCATTAATTTCTTATACTTGATATATCAATTAGTTTTTGTTAGAGAAGGGGGTCAATTTCTTGTTCTTACTATTTGTCTTCTGTTCAATAAGACTAAGTAGATTTTATATGTTGTTACCATTATCTCTAAAATAAGTTCGATTTAATTTTGGTTATCCAGTATTTGGTCACCAGGATAATCTTACCTGCATGGAAAAATCTCCAAAAGTTGTGGTTATTTCATACAAAATGCTCAGTCGTCTTCGGAAGAGTATGCTGGAACGAAAATGGGCCCTTCTGATTGTTGATGAGTCTCATAATATACGTTGCACGAAGAAGAAGTCTGAGTCCGTAGAGGTACTTTTGGGTTTTGACATATTGCACATATCCTTTTATTGTGCTAGTTTTTTCATTTCTCTTCTGTAATCTTTTTTACATATCGTTTTGCCTCTTTCTGTTTTCTAGACAAAAAAATTTAATTTGTTCAAGTGGTTAGTGATTTCTTGGTTTTGTTATGATTAGCAAGTTTGTTTGCATCTCTTATTGGGTATCTTCTTTTTATCCTATATAAATCTATGGTTTAGGTATAACTGTTTTGTCTTTATATCGTTTCAGTTGGTCTCTGTAAAGCCCAATACACATTTTCCTTTTACTTCGATTTTTTCCCCTTTGTCTATGGCAGACGCAATCTGTACTTGAAGTTGCAGCAGAGGTCAATCATATTATCCTTCTCTCAGGGACACCTTCTTTGTCAAGGTTGTGTATGAATTTTTTTCTGCATTCTTCTGATGTTCGTGTTAAACTTTTCAAATCTGTGTAAGGTGACCTACTGGTTATTTGTATAGTATGCAAATGAAAACCCAAATCACTTAGTGGGCTCATCGTGCTTGGAAGTTCCACAAATTGAATAACTTATGTTAACTTATCCATACAACCTAACTTACTTGAAATCCTTTCTGTTGGATGCTTGTAGAGATTCTTAGAACTTGGCTCTTTGAAAAGCCTCAATAAATGTAAGATGTAACCTTTCTTTGGAAATTCTATCTCCATCCGAATTCATGTAAATCTGTGGGCGCCAATTCACATGAGAACTTGAAGCACTCAATTTTCCTTGGACAAAAAGAAACTGCTTTAATTTGGAACTACAAGAAAGGAAGCCATATTTAGAGACTAGACTGTGCTATTCGTAGTCTATTTGTTAGTGGGATGGAGCAGAAAGCAATATGGTTTTGTATAAATTCATAAGAACCACATGAAGCTCTTAGCCATACAAAACAAATTTTCTACTTACGCTTCACATAGTAATTTATTTATTTAGCTTTTCCTTTGGGGATAAATGAAAGTAGAATAATATTCTACGCCTCAATTGGCAAACTTTGCTTTTGAGCCTAGTAGCCATATTGAATTTAGGTAAGGAGTTCCATTTTGGTGAACTCTTCTGGTAGACATTTGTCCTTTGTGCCTAAAGATTATATGTTTATAGTTTCATATATAATTCAGTGATATTTTCTTCTTCTTATTTTACCATATAATTCAAGTTTAAATTTTCTTGATTTACTCTTGGTACCTATTTTAGGTAATCTTTATATGATATTTTTATAGAAGAAGCACAAAGAGCAACGTGTTCAAAAATGGATTTGGTCTGAGATTATTATTTTAACAAGTCATTTTTGTTAATGTAATGTTTACTTTCTCCTAGGTGACAATAGACCGTTCGACATCTATCATCAAATAAGTATGTTATGGTAAGATATTTGTTTTATAGCCTCACTTTTCTTCACCTAACAGTTAGACTTGAAAACAAGTGAGTCTTATATCTTTATGGATCCTAATTTCAGGCCTCGTCTGCTTGGCAAGGACAAATATGAATTTGCCAAGAACTATTGCTTAATGAAGGTTGTTCAAGGGTCCCGGGGAAAAATTTATCAGGTATCTTGCTTTTAAATTATCCTCTTATTTGGAAGTTTCATGGGATGTGTGGGTATGATGGTGGATATAAATTGTATGCTTAACACCTTAATGGTCTGCAAGGGCTAAACAATCTATTTTCCCCAACGACACTTGTCTTTCTTGAAAACCTTGAGAAAGTTGAAATTTAGTCAAAAGGAGACAAACTAATTGTTCACTTTGTATTCCAATTTGTGATTGTTTGGTAAATTCAATGCATGAGCCAATTGGGAAGAGTCATAGGATAGTAGATAGTACCCAAACAAACTTGAATCTAGGTAGTTAACAAAAACATTTGTTGATAGTTTGATAGTGGAGATGGCCTTACATGAAGAAATAATTTATATGGCTGAACTTGTAGATTCGGGATAAAAGGCCCTAATTATGTTGTATTCCAATTTGGGATTGTTTGGTAAATTCAATGCATGAGCCAATTGGGAAGAGTCATAGGATAGTAGATAGTACCCAAACAAACTTGAATCTAGGTAGTTAACAAAAACATTTGTTGATAGTTTGATAGTGGAGATGGCCTTACATGAAGAAATAATTTATATGGCTGAACTTGTAGATTCGGGATAAAAGGCCCTAATTTTGTTGTATTATGCCGGGCATGAAAAGTATATCACATTTTGTTGAGATAATTATGCATCTTGGTTCTGTTTTGCATTCAAGTGTCAATCATCATAATCACTAGCCATCACCTTTCTCCCATCAACATACTGCTTACTCTAGAGTCCAATGATCGAGAAAAAATTGACAAATTTTTTGATTGGTTGGTGACCTGACATTTCAACTCATTTTCTAGTTTGTGCAAAATTTCTTTCAGAGGAAGAATGGAGAAGATAAGCTTTCCATTGTTCTAAAAGATTTTTTGGGTCCATCCAAATTCTTCTGGATAGGGTTAGATAAAACGTTAGAAAAGTCGATGAATGATATGCTATAGAGAACCACAATCAGTTTTGAATGGCGATTAGAGTCAATATCTGTAAAGAGGAAATTTCTGAATGAAATTTGTTTGCCTATAATTGTTATGTATAGCTTATAGCGACATACTTCTTTTGTGAGTGCAACTCTATTAATTTGGTGAATAATTTTTATTATCATAATGAAATTTGAGATCTACATTGAATTTCTCTAAGGAGGTGTTAGTGGGAAGGTATTTCAAAACAAAATGTGATTTTAAAATCACTATGCTTTCAAATGCAACTTGCGATAATTTCAAACTCCATGTGACTTCAAATATACATGTAGTGTGATCTCGAAACCACTCAACATGGATTTCACATACTGATTATTATTTATATATATGATTATGAGAATTAATATAATAACAATAATAAAAATATATTATATTACTAGATTTGCCCGTGGGCACGTGCCTACGGCACGTCTTCGGAACGATACAAAACACGAAAAGCCTGTAAACAGTAAAACAACAATTATGTAGCTCAAGTTTGAATAGTACGATAATAATTAGTTGTAAATAAAAATTCATGTTTCCATTAGTATATGTTGAAAAATAATTATAAATGAGGGTATAAAATCTAACTTCTTATAATTTTAAGTGTGGAGTTGAAAAGATATTTACTATTTTCAAAATAACTTGTGCAAAAAAAACATTAAAATTCTGAAAATCTAAATTTCTAAGTAAATATAGAAAAAATTGGAGGGAGAGATAGGGAGAGAGAGAAAGAGAAAAATATGAAAAAGTGAAGAGAGAAGAGAGATAGTAATAAAGTAATAAGATTTTTAGTTTTTGGAGGGGGGGGGGGATTTGATTTTGGGATTTGAAATTTTGGAGGGAAAATATGTTTTGTGAGGTTTGATCTAGACCTTTGATTTTAGGGGAGATTGATTGTGAGCCACTTGATAGCTTTCTTTGTAATTTATTATATAGATTTATTATTGTTAAATCAAAATATTAATACTACTAAACAACACATGTTGTACTATTTTAAAAAACTAATATGTTGAAGGCAAGGAAATTGGCATAATTGGTGTGTGATATTGATGAGGACATCGGTTCAAGACGATTGGGGTGTTTCTATCAGTGCTGACATCGTCTAGGATAGCTGTTTCTTTAGTTTAGTATTTGTTTAGTAAGCATATTTGTTTTGGCAATTATAGTCATAAGTAGTAGTTTTTCGATTTGTAATATTTCTTTTATGCATTAGAATATTTTTGAGATTTTAGAATATTTTGAGAATTGTATCAAGATTTGTTTTGAGCCTATATAAAGGCCTGAGATTAATGAGAAGTTATGCTATTCCTGATTAAAAAAATTATTGTGTTGAGTTCTTGCTCTTCATCCCTCTTTTGTGTGAGACAACTAAGATACAATTTTACGGTTTGTGATAAATTCTAAATCTACCCCAAATTAAATACCAAAACACTAATCCCCAAATCCAATCAAAAATCAAACCTTAGTCTTCTTCTTGAATCCCGTCGAACCCATTGCCCTGCCACCACTGCATCCCTTCGACCTCGTCGACCGTCGACCCACCGCAGCAACCACCATTGCCCTCGTAGATCCCCGCCTTCACCATCCCGAGCACACCCACCCCTGCATCCCGACGCTCGACTACACCTCCGTCGGGACCCCCACTGCCAGCGCCGCATCCCTCTTCGAAACCCCGCAAACTTCCTCGCCGCCTTCTCCCACCACTGACGCCCTCACCCCCAACCTCCACTCGTTCCTTCCTCGTCAACCACCCTGCGACCCTTCATCGCCACACAACTGAAGCCACCAACGCCTGCCGCCCCGTCAGCCATCATCGAAGCCCCCTCGCCGTCGTCGGAAAACCCCCATCAATGCTGCCAACCCGAGATCTAGCGCTAGATGCTTCGAACCCCAATATACTCTTTCCACTTTTCAAATATTTGTGTAACTGCTTTATCATCTCTATTATATTATTTGATTTATCTGTCATCCACAAATATTGAGAGAACGTTTCTACTTGCCTATTAGAGTACGAATCATTATTGCATCTTTTGCTTGCTAAGAACGCGTATGTATATAATTATTGATTGTTAGAACTGAATTGTTAATTGGGCTTGTTAAACTTAATTCAATTCTTGAAAATTCATCAAACCAATTAATAGTTATAATTTTTAACTTAATCTGCATTACGTTGGTAAATTTAATCCTTTAAAATTCTTGGAAATTCTCTATTTAGGGTTGAGTTTTACACCATTTTGGTATCAGAGTGAAGGTTCTTAAAACCTTAGTTCTTGCATCATTTAGGAATTATTTTTTTTGCATTCATTTAGAATCGTTTAGAGTTTTTTTATTTTATTTTTTCTTTCGTGCTTTTAGATCACTTTAGATGAAAAAAGAAATTTTTTTAGGTGCATTTAGGACACGTTTCCCCAAATTTCAGCCAACACACGACCCTTAGTTTCTCACTGTTGGTGAATGCGTCTTCGCAACACCATCACAGATCCTGAAGAGCATTTTTTGTCCCTCCCAAACCACCCAATTATGAACCCTAGACCTCCGCGAGCCCCTCTCTGAACTAAGATGGACAACTTTGATATTTCCGCTACCCTAGCTGCCATCCAAGTGACTCTTGCTAATATCAATCAGAGACTTGAGAAAGTGGAATTAAATCAAACTCTTGCCTCTGAGCTTCATGCTAATCGTCAGATCCCTCAAGGGAATGATCGTGGCGGCCAACGTCAAGATCGTAATCCTGACGAACAATACGAGAAGAACGTTAAGGTTGACGTTCCCCATTTTGAAGGCCACATGGAACCCCAAGCTTATCTTGATTGGATCCGTGCCATGGACCACTACTTCGTGTAGTTTGCCATGAGCGAAGCCCTGAAGGTCAAATTTGCCACGATGAAATTGCCTGAAAAAGCTCAACACTGGAATAATCTTGAACATGCCCGTAGAGGTCGAGACCTGACACCCATAACCACTTGGAAAGCCATGAAAGAGAAGCTCACTGAGAGATATGTATCGTTATCGTTCCACACCCGATTGCTAGATTTGTGGAACCAACTCTATCAAGGAAGCAAATTACCCAATAGTATGTTGATAAGTTTGATGACATCCTTATTCGGTGCAATGTCTTAGATAAAGAGAGCGAAGAATAAACTCTTTCTAGGTTCAGGACTGGATTACGAGTCAATCCGAGGAACGAGCTAATTCATTGAAATGTGGACTCATTAGCGGTAGCTTATGCCCTTGTCCTCGATATGGATTTTTTTAAAGCAAGTTCCCATTATAAATTCAGCGATTCGAGATTTCATTCATCTAGAATGACCTCCACTGACACTCCTTGGCCTAAGCCCTCATCTTCTCAGTACCCCAATAAATCTTATCCCAGCAAGCCTAATTTAAATTCCTATCCACCTAGAAATGACAATAAGGGTAAGAACACCGAAAAAGACTACTCTAAGGTTGATCATCTCACTAAGTGCTATAAATATAAGCGATACGATCATGTTGCTGGCAACTGTCCTAGCCCCAGTGGGTCAATATAGTAGAGGGTACCGCTGTCGTCACTGATGATTCTGGCAATGAGTTTTCCAATGAGCCTATTGAAAGTGATGACTTCGGCAAAGAAGAGGATGACCAGTATCTCCACTGTATTCGGTCGATCCAATCACCTCACTTGAATATAGTCAGATGTGCTTTGTCCCAGCCAAAAGAAGATGATTGGAAGCGCACTGCTATATTTCACACCTTTACGACTATAGGTGGCAAAAGTTGCATGGTGATTGTTGACAGTGGGAGTTGCGTCAATGCTCTCTTCTGCGGTCTTAGCTAAGACCAGACTTAAAGCTGAATTCCATCCACGTCCATACAAAGTATCTTGGATTGATGCGACAGTCCTCCAAGTAACATATCGATGTTTGGTCCCTGTGGACTTCAAAGCTTACAAAAAGCAAATTTGGTGTGATGTGCTCAAAATGGATGTGGGTCAAGTCATTTTAGGAAGACCTTTGTTATACGACCACGATGTGACCATATATGGTCGATCCAACCAATTTGTGTTTCAGCACGACGGACTAAAAATAATGCTCATACTCGTGAGACCACGAACTGTTCCGGCTGAAACAACACCAGCTCTCTTGAGAAAGGGCAAGGAAGTAACATATATGGGTGAAAAGGAATTCACGAAAGAAATTGACAGAGGGGCTACAATTCTTCTACTCACAGCGAGAGAAGTTCCTAAAGATCCTAAGTCACTCATCCCGCCTCAAGTTACTCCTGTCCTACAGGAATTTACAGATGTGCTTTCTGCTGACCTCCCCAACCAGTTGCCCCCACTGCGTGACATCCAACACGCTATTGATCTGGTATCGGGAGCGAGTCTACCCAATTTGTCACATTATCGGATGAATTCGACAGAGCATGCCGAATTGAAAAGGCAAGTTGATGAGTTGTTGATAAAGGGCTTCATCAGAGAAAGCTTAAGTCCTTGTGCTGTTCTCGCTCTATTGACGCCAAAGAAAGATGGAACCTGGCGTATGTGTGTGGATAGTCGTGCCATAAATAAGATCACGGTAAAGTACCGTTTTCCCATTCCTCGTTTGGATGACATGTTGAACATGATGTCTGGCGCTACAATCTTTTCCAAGATTGATCTTAAAAGTGGCTACCACCAAATATGTGTTCGTTCTGGTCATGAATGGAAGACCGCCGTCAAGACGAAGTATGGCCTATACGAATGGATTGTCATGCCGTTTGGAATGACGAATGCCCCAAGCACGTTTATGAGAATCATGATGCAAGTACTCCGTCCCTTTATGGGCAAGTTTCTTGCGGTGTACTTTGATGATATTCTCATTTACAGCCGATCCGTTGGGCAACATCTTGACCATTTGAGACAGGTCTGCGGTTTTGAGGAAGGAACAACTTTATGCTAATCCTACCAAATGTACTTTCCTTTCTGATTAGACATCTTTCTGGGATTTATTGTTTCTGCCTGAGGAGTATCCGCTGACCCATAAAAGATATGAGCTATTACGGAGTGTCCTGAACCCCACAATATTCGTGATGTGTGGAGTTTTCATGGACTTGCCACATTCTATCGTCAGTTTGTGCAAGGATTTAGCACAATCATGGCTTCAATAACCGGCTGTTTGAAGAAAGGTGAATTCGTCTGGTCGAAAGAAGCCACGAAAGCCTTCGAAGAGATCAAAAAAAGAATGACTTAAACACCTGTCATGAGGTTGTCTGATTTCACTGAAGTCTTCGGAGTAACGTGCGATGCTTCTGGTATTTGTATAGGTGGAGTGCTCAGTCATGAGAGTCATTCTGTTGCTTATTTCAACGAAAAGCTGAATAGAGCAAAACAAAAATATCGACTTATGACAAGGAGTTCTATGCGGTAATTCAGTCGCTTTGCTATTGGCGACACTATCTCCTGCTGCAAGAATTCGTCATTTTCTCAGACCATGAGGCCTTAAAATTTCTTAATTCTCAACAAAAGTTGAATCTGAGACATGCTCGATGGGTAGAGTTTCTACATGAATATTCCTATACCATTAGGTATACAAAAGGGATTGATAATAAGGCCGCGGATGTGCTCAGTCGTTGTCACATGATCTGATGAGGACATCTTTCCTGTTTAGTTTAGGATTTTTATTTCAGTACCTTTTTTGTTTCTGCCAATTATAGCCATATGTAATCTTTTTTTGTATTTTTTAGATTTTGAGAATATTTTGAGATTTATATCAAGATATATTTTGAGCCTATTTATAGGCCTTGAGATTAATGAGAAAGGTATGCCACTCTTGATTAAAATTTATTGTGTTGAGTTTTTGCTCTTCCCCTCTTCTTTGTGTGATACAACTGAGATATAAATTATTAGGGTTTGTGATAAATCCTAATACAATTTTAGGGTTAGTGATTAACTCTAAAATCTATCCCTAATTAAAAATTTCCAAATACAAATCCCTAACCCTAATTTCTCAAATTCCCAACACAAACCCTAATCCACTATTCTTCTCCTACATCAGCCGCCACCCCCTTCTTCTTCTTCCTCTTCCACTACCCCCAAACCCCATCTCCATTAAAACCCAATAACAGACCGGCCCTTTCTCCATCGTCACCTTCTTCTTCCTCCCACTATTAAAATCCCGACCCAAGAAATCCCAGCCCTCGTCCCCGACCCTTCTCCTCATCGACTTCGCCGTCACCACCCGACCCATCACCACAATCCCAAGTTCCCCGCCATTGCCTCCTTCCTCCTCCACTTCCGACCCCGATCCTCACCCAAAATCAATCCCGAACCCTTCCGCAAACCCATCTAGCCAAAACCCTAATCCCTCAGGACTCCACCGCCTCGACTGCCATCTCTCATCAGTGCCGCCCCGTGCGCCTCCGCCGGCGCTGTCGCACCTCGCCGTCGACGCCGCCCCCGGTCGCAGTCAACCCTGCCATCGGCCAGGTCTGCCAACCCCTTGGTCTTGTCGCTGTCCTTTGTCCACTGTGATTGCTAAGTTCTTAGTTGCTGCCCAACTCAGAGATCTACGCTGGTTTCTTCGCATTCGGTATACTCTTTCCATTATTAGATATTTGTGTTCTACTGCCTTATTATCTATTATATTATCTGATTTGCCTGTCGTCCACAAAAATAACTGAGATTGAGTGTTCCACATGCTAGAGTATAGTACGAATCAATATTGAACCTATTACTTGCTAAACACTTAGGGATTTAATTATCGATCGTAAGGTTGAATTATTAATTGGGACTGTTACACTTGATTCAATTCTTGAAAATCCATCTAACCTGTTAACTGTTAAAATTTTCAACTTTGATCTGCACCTACATGTTGGTAAAATTAATCCATTAAGAATCTTGGAAATTCTCTATCTTAGGGTTAGTTTTACATCATGATCTTATCTACACCGCGCACTGAAATTATTGGTTTGAGAGATTGAAAGATGAGTATGCCTTCTGCCCAGATCTTCACGAGATTTACACCTCTTTGAAGGATGACATCACTCGAGTGATAGATGATTATTTCGTGAAAGATGATGATCTCTTCTATCGCTCCAAACTGTACATTTCTAGTACATCATTACGAGAGTATCTTGTGTGGAAATTGCACGCTGGTGGTCATGCTGGACACTTTGGGCATAACATGACCATTAATGTTGTGGAACATAAGTTTTACAGGTCGAATCTAAAGAGAGACGTGAGATTTGTTAACAGATGTCATACTTGTTAACTCGCCTAGCAACAAAAATAGAACACAGGCCTGTATACTCCGTTACCTGTTTCCAGTCGCCCTTGGGAAGATGTGTGTATGGATTTCGTGTTAGGCTTACCGAAAACACAAAAGAAACACGATTCTATTTTTGTCGTCATGGACCGTTTTTCTAAAATGGCCCATTTCCTCCCATGTTCGAAAACTTTTGATGCATCTCGTGTAGCTCAAATCTTCTTTGATAACATTGTTAACCTACATGGGTTGCCAAAAACCATTGTATCCGATAGGAATGTGAAATTCACGAGTTATTTTGGAAGACCCTATTGTTGAATAAACATTAAATGCCATATTAGTGGGTTATGAAAAATAAAAGGTCAAGAGTCTTTGTAAGTGAAAAGCCAAGGGGTATAAGTGAAAAGCCAAGGGGTGGCAGAGTAGTTAATGGTCTTGTATGTTTTGTTTTTTAGTTCTTGCCTATTTAAATGCCTTGTTGATTTTGTTTGAAGAATAGAACAAAAAAAACGTGAAATCACAAAAAGTTCTCAAATAAAGTTATCAAATTGGTATCAGAGCAAATGGCGAATGTGATGGGTCAAATGCCGCTACCACGACTAACGAAGGTGAATTACGAGAACTGGAGCATTCAAATGAAAGCTCTTCTCGGATCTCAAGATGCATGGGAGGTGGTCGAAGAAGGTTTCGAAGAACCAACAAGTACCTCGGGATATGTGTTCTTTATGGGAGTTACTGCGTTTACTTGGCTTTCCAAGAAGCAACCGATCGTGACGCTCTCGACATGTGAAGCTGAATATGTGGCAGCATCTTGGTGTGTATGTCATGCGATATGGCTTAGAAATTTGTTGAGCAAGTTGGAGCTAAAGCAACTTGGTGCAACCGTGATTCAAGTTGACAACAAATCAGCAATTGAGCTGGCAAAGAATCCAGTGAACCATGAAAGAAGCAAACACATCGATGTTCGTTTTCACTTTATCCGAGATCATGTGAAGAGGAAGTGTGGAATTGGTGCACGTGGCAAGTCAGGATCAAGCTGCGGATATCTTCACAAAACCACTACCGAAAGTACTTCTCGACAGATGCAAGAAAATGATTGGCATGACGGATGGTAGAAGCATTTAAGTTTACAGGGGAGTTTTGTTGAATAAACATTAAATGCCATATTAGTGGGTTGTGAAAAATAAAAGGTCAAGAGTCTTTGTAAGTGAAAAGTCAAGGGGTGTAAGTGAAAAGCCAAGGGGTATAAGTGAAAAGCCAAGGGGTGTAAGTGAAAAGCCAAGGGGTGGCAGAGTAGTTAATGGTCTTGTATGTTTTGTTTTGTAGTTCTTGCCTATTTAAAGGCCTTGTTGATTTTGTTTGAAGAATAGAACAAAAAAAACGTGAAATCACAAAAAGTTCTCAAATAAAGTTATCACCTATGGCATAAGATGGGTACGAAATTGAAGTTCACTTTAGCCTCCCATCCACAGACTGATGGACAGACTGAGGTTGTCAATTGGAGTCTTGGCAATCTCTTGCGTACTCTTGTGGGAGAAAACTTGGGAACTTGGAACTTAAAATTAGTGGTTGTTGAATTTGCTTTTAACACATCTAAGAATAGAACCACTGGCATGAGTCCACATGAAGTTGCACATGGTTATCGTCCTAGGCAGTCCATAGATTTTGTTCCTATGTTAGAACATCACCGAGTCTCAGAGTCTGCATCTGCATTTGTATCTCGCATTCATGACTTGCATAGAGAAATTTTCATGAAAATTAATGAGAATAACTTTAACTACAAGCTAAGAGCAAATATTGGAAGGAAATTTATAACTTTTAATGTGGGTGACGAAGTGATGATTCAGATTCGTCCGGAACGGTTTCCAGCTGGATCCGTTAAGAAGTTGAATGCACGTGTTGCCGGCCCATTTAAAATTCTTCATAAAATCAATGATAATGCCTATGTCGTTGACCTTCCTGAAGGTTTTGGCATAAGTAAGACTTTCAATATTGAGGATATAATACCCTATGAAGGACTAGAATTTAACCCTAGAAATTCTCTTATAAATGAGCCTACCCTGCAGCCTAATGGTGAGATTCCCCTATTACCCCTACTACCTACTTACCCACCGACTGAAAAATTGGATAATATTTTAGATGATCAGATAATCTCTACTAGAGATGGTGGTATTCATAGGTATTTGGTAAGATGGAAAAATAAGCCGGAGTCTGAGAATACTTGGAAAACATATTTAACATAATTTACATCAAGTTTCGTTAGACTGGTGTAATTATCATGCATAATAAACACTACCAAAAATTCATGGAGCCTGAACTGTAGAAAACAAGACAAAAAACAATGTTTCACGATTTCAATCAGACGAGCGGATAAAATGAATTAAATAATGCGGTCAGAACATCCCCCAAAATTGTTTCAAGCCTAATATAGGAGGGCAACCAGAATACTCAGCAATGGTTGCAACTAGCACGTGCCTCTTCTTCGGGCAATCCCCTTTAAAATGCCTAAATCCCTTACAATAGAAATACTGGATCCCTTGCATCCAGTTAACCGAATATCCAGATCCAGCAGGTGAGGATCCTACACCCCTCCCTGAATAACCACCTGATCGACCGCCTCCTTTACCATATCCTCATCGACCTTGATTCCCTCATTGTTTCCAATTAGCAGCCAAAGCAAAAGAATCCCTTCTGTCACAGGAGCAGACTGAATCAGCTGAGACGAGTGAGCAAGATACATCACTTTAAGCATAAGTAAAGCATCCTCGATGTCCCTTGTAGAATTTGATGCTACTACAAGGGCTAAGCAGAGTCAAACTCGGGTTGTAGTCCGCCGATAAAGGTTAGCACATGTATCTTTTCTTACCCCTCACTCATCTTCACAACATGAGACTCCAAGGCAAGTGTCAGTGTGGTCCACTAGTAAATCTCTTCTTTGGTGAGCAAGAGGTATGAAGTTCGAATCTTGCTTGCACCAAAAAATCCCCAATTAATATCTATTCGGGGTAAAGTGTGGGTCTATGGCTATGGCCTTATCTAAAAAAAAGACTCCAAGGGTAAAATCTGTTTAATCTCTTCAAACTTTTCTTCAAAGAGTTGAAATATGCCTCCAAACTAAGATTGCCCATCTCATAACGAGAATAGGTCAAATGAACAAGTAGGCTTGAGACATACTGTTGCTCCCTGAATTCACACGCTGCAAGTTATCCCAAACTTACTTATGGCCTAAGCTGTTAAAATCGATTTTCGGAACTAATCGGTCTAGATCCGATGACCGGTTATCAGCAACTTTTTCAATTTATTGCTGATTAATCGCCTTAGGAACTAATCGGACCTAGACTGATTATCGATTAATCGGCGATTAATTCCAATTTTAACTGCTTAGGCGGCGCCACAACGAAGATAGCTATCAACCAAGCTACGCTCCACAGAATCCCAAAGTGCAAACTTGACTTTGTCATTTGAATTGTGCCATGTCTGAGTAATTATCTTAGGAGGGTCTTCATCCACATGTTCCAACAAAAACTGACTAGCCAGTGCAGTAGCCACAACGCAGTTGCACTCATACCAATTAGATCATTCAACTTGCAGTCAAATAAATCCTGTCGATTCTAATTTCTCAACAACTCCCTTAAGACGAGAGGTGACTTTCGAAGACCTATTACCATTGTTATCATTGTACCAGATTCGATTATCAGACCTTTTAAATTCAGACCATACTACCATTCCATAAAACTTTCAGATCATCAGAGTTTTGCCAGAGCCAAACCAGAATACCTAATGAGTGGTTTGGGATCTGTTGTTGTCAGAAATGGATCAAAAGGAGAGAGTTTCACATCAGAATAAATTAGGGGTTTCATGGAGTTAGTTGGTTTAGAACTGAGCGAAACAGGTCAATTTTAGAACAGGGCGATCGGAGAGGAAGGGGAGTCACACGAGAGGGAGGGGAATCGCTCAATCAAAATAAGTAGCGAGATGGTTTTTGGGGATAGCGAGATGGGGAGATAGAAGGGTGCACGAACGAGAAGTGGATGGGATGTGGCGCTAGGTTTTTTTAGGATCATCTCAAAAGATAAATCAGTTTATTCAATCTAGTCAAATAAGGACAAAATAGGTACATAACACACACACACACACACACACACACGAGACGAGGCAATTTGGTGAGAACCATTCTTAAGATAAGCTTCGTGAGGACTCCTTGCATGGCCATTACATAAAGGATTCGAACCATTCACAATAATGAAAATTGACTATATAAAAAATGACAATATTCAACCATACAATTTGTAATACTTTAATCCATGGGCAAACAAATCTCAAAGATCTCCCATTCTTAGACTAATTTAGAAATGTAGATCTATATGAACGGTTCGGATATTTCAATTAATGTCCCAAAGGAATGGTTTTCACTAAAGGAGTTCTCACCGGATCATAGACTTACATATATTATATATATATATATATATATATATATATATATATATATATATACACACACTAGGTTTGCCCGTTGACACATGCCTACGGCACGTCTTCGGAACGGTGCACCTTGTTTGATCATAAAAAATAGTTTTGGAGGTCCAGCAAATTAATTGAAGTAGCAAACATAGAGCAAAAAACATATGATATGTTTTTTTTTGATTTTTTTGAATTATTTTTGAAGTTTTTAAATTTTTAAAATTTTAAAATTTAAAATTTTTTAATATTTAAAAATCTTTTAAAAAAATTAATTTCTTAATTTTTTAATATTATATAGAAGAGGGAGGGAGAGAGAGAGAAAAAAAATTTAAATAAATATAGGAGTTGTTTTGGGTGGGAGATTTGAATTTGAGTTTTGGGGGGAACTTTTGGGGGGAAAATATGTTTTGTAAGGTTAGATCTGGGCCTTTGATTTTTGGGAGGATTGAAAGAGAGCCACTTGATAGCTTTCTTTGTGTTTTATTATATAGATATGGTATCTACAAAGACTATAATACCCTTTAGAGCATCCACAGTCGTTTGTTATATTTGCCAATTTCTCATTTTTTGAGAAAACCGCTGCAGTTGTTTGCTATTTTGCCATTTTATGGCAAAGTAGCTACAGTGCGTTCTCATTTTTGAGAAACGAATTTGCTATTCCCAAAATATAAGAGACGGGACATCATGTATCGTCCCAAAATTATTTGAATTTTTTAATGGGAGTCGGACGAGACAACTTGTTTCATTTGACCTTTTTTTTTTTTTGGATCGGACGGTCTGATTCGTCTGGAGAAAAAAATAAAACAAAAATAAAATTAAAAAACTGCTCGGACGAGACATGTTGTCTTGTCTCAAGCAAAAAAGCTTGGGACGGGACAACATGTCCCGTCCATGATATATGGGCAATTATATTAAGGCACTAACTTAGTTTAGGTAGTTAATTATTAGGTTTAGGTTATATTTTTTATATAATTTATTTAATTAAACTATTTTAATCTCTAATGACTAATTAATTAACTGTAAAAAAAAAAACTCCGACGAAACAACATGTCTTGTCCGTCTCAAATTTTAGCAAAATTATAGCAAACAGCGATTGCAGACGATTTCGGTATTTGCTATTACTCTAGCTGCCATATTCTAAAAAAAGAGAAACACCATTGTGGATGCTCTTAATTCTACTATTCCTAATAGAAACAAAGCAAGTGAGGGACTAGTAACCAAGTGACTACCTTATCTGGTTATGAAGTTTATGCTGGTCGTATATTTATGCCAAGGGCCACGACATTCTAAACGTAGGGAAACATTTAGTAATATCTCAGCACACATCATTTGGAGGAAAACAAAGCCAACTTGATAAAAAAACTACTGTTTTCCGACATTTTGAACATGGAGGGCGAGATTGGCGTATAACAAGTTTGATAAAAAGAAATTTGGGTGAGTCGGTATTTCTTGCCCAAACCCAACCTGAACTTCAAAACATAACTCAAAAATAAAGGGAAGATTGGATCAGTTGTTGAATTGGAATTAGTTCCCTCAGTTGTATGGCTTCTAGATTCTTGAGCTATGATTCATAAATTATTGCATGTGATTTTATATGGATGTCTATGCATTTTAGTTATAAATAATATAATGACCATAAGAGTTATCGAGATGACAAGTTCGAACAAAAATTTTAATTGGACCCTAAAATGTAGCACGTGTCCCTGGCATCTCGACAATTCCATCCAACATGAGATTTCTTTGACCAAAAGGATGTCACCATTCAACATATAAAACATTGTCTGTCACTAGAGCTAAACTCCAAAATTTGGGTGAAGGTTGAGGGAATTGTCGTCAATAGTTAAACGCCTAGGAAGCATGGATACTTGTATGCGACACGACACAGGTAAGGATACGCAAGGGCGGAGCCAAGATTCTTATACAGGTTGGGCACTTGATCAAACATAACATTGTATAGTTTTCAAAAGAAAAAAACATTTTCACAGGAAGTTCTTCAAAAAAGTTATGTAAAACAGAGAAAATAAAATAGCTTAAAATTTTGAGAAAGAGTGAGGTTTTTTCACTTCGTCATTTATTGAAGGACCGATTAGAAAATCCAATCTTGGTTGCCCTTAGTTCAAGCTTTAAGTGATGGAACGAAGAATAAAAAGGAAATCTTATATAATGGTACTATATATATTTTTTGCTATTTGAAATTCAATTGAATGCACCAACAACTTGAGCAACCTAACCAACCAATATTAAACACTTGCAAGTGTCAGTGTGGTCTCCTGGTAAACTAGTGTGGTCTCCAGATAAACCTCTTCGCTGGTGAGTAGTAGGTCATGAGTACAAATCCTAGTGATGGCAGTCGGGTCCACCGGGCTGGTCCGGGCCCAACCGTTTTGGGTTTGACCCGGTTTCGGGCGGGCTCGGCTCGGGTTGGATGATTAGCTGGGCCGGGTTGGTAAATGAAAAAACCGACCCGGTTGACCCGTGAACACATTCGGGTTGAACCTGAGTCGGGTCGGGCGGGTCGATAGATTGGCCCGGTTTTCTTTTCCCTCTCTTTTAATCTAAAAAAATTGTATAACATGCATAATAGATTAAGAAATAAACAAAATTGTATATATTATTCATTTCAACATTTATGAATTTTTTACAACTATTTTTACATACAAATACTGTTAAAATATATACAAACTAGATTTGCCTGTGAGCACGTGCCTATGGCATGTCTTCAAAACGATACAACATATGAAAAGCCTTGTAAACAGTAAAACAATAGTTATATAGCTCAAGTTTGAATAGTATGACAATAATTAGTTGTAAATGAAAGTCCATGTTTCCAGTAGTATTTGTTGAAAAATAATTATAAATGAGGGTATAAAATCCAATATCTTAGAACTTTGAGAGTGGAAAATGATGAAATTTAACTGTTGAAGATATACTTGTTATTTTCAATGTAACATGAACAATAAAAAAAACATAAAAAATCTGAAAATTTACAAACTTGAAATCTGAAAATCTAAATTTCTGAGTATATATATATATATATATAGAGAGAGAGAGAGAGAGAGAGAGAGAGAGGGAGAGGGAGAGGGAGATAGAAATAATTAAATAAATAAATGAGTTTTTTTTAAGGAGGGGGATTTGAATGAGTTTTGGGGTTTGAAATTAGGGGGGGGGGGGAAATGTGTTTTGTGAGGTTAAATCCGAGCCTTTGATTTTGGGAGAATTGAAGGAGAGCCACTTGATAGCTTTCTTTGTGTTTTATTATATAGATTCCTTCAATTACATGTTTAAGAGGACAATCTAAAGTTCGAGATAGTCTAGAGTTAGATTGAAGAGAGGGCATTGGACTACTGTCGTGCACCTCTACTTAACCTAAACCTAGGATCTCATTGCCCTAAATTTCCTAATCTTGTTGTTGGACTTCAGGCGAGTTGCTTCCACTTGTTGATGTAGATGCCGCTTTTGCTTGAGTCATGTCTTCAGCCTTCATCCAATCTTCAGTGCTTACGAGCATCTCCAACGAATCCAACTTCAAATGATTCCTGTAATCTATTAGAGCTCTGCTACTTGTAGAAAAAGCACTTTTTGAAACAACTGTGGAGACAGGAGAGTTAGTAGATCTCTTGCCATATATGAAAGAACAAGAAAAAGATTTTCATGTTCTTTCCACCATTGCAACACTTCAATCTTAGTACTAGAACTCTCATTATCTTGTTGATTATACTAATTTAATTCATTAGGTACATTAGTCCTAGATTTCTTTGATTGAATACGAGCAAGTAAATTAAAAGTGGTATCTTCTAATATACTTTTACCCTTACCTCTAGAAGTAGAAGAAGAAGTAACTTATACTAGTTGTACTACTAGATACAAAAGTTCTATCATAATAATCATACAAATTATTCAATGTCGATTCAAAGCTAGCTAAAATTCATTACAATCATATTCAGAATCATCTCCAAGCAAAGTGAAAAATATTTCAATCAAACTTTTCATACCCGCTAATTTGATACGAGGATCCATAACAGTAGCAATACAATACAACATATGAGGATGATTAAAATACTTTAAAAAATTTGTATAAGTGGGAACAACAATATGGCTAATGTAATCGTCTGAAATTATTTCTTGAAAAGTTTGCATCATAGTAATGATTGAAATAAAAATACTATTAGAAGTAGAATCATAAGATGTAGATTACTTCACAGTTGTAGTTTTAAAAGGTTCCAAAAATTGTAATAAAGATTCGGCAAAATACCATGATTGGGGAGTCATTTGAATTTTTTAAAATCTTTTTTGCACGACAAAAATCATTTATAATATCTTTGTATTGAGTAACAACATTTAGTAAATCGAAAGTGGTGTTTCATCGGTGTTTAACATCTTTAGAAAATTTACTAAATTGTATTCCCCTAACTTTACACCATTCTTTAAATTCTTGAAGTATAGGACTACTAAAAACAATAAATCGTAGACAAAATCTAATTGCAATTATATATGAATCGGCCACTTTTAATGCATCTTGTATACATAAATTTAAAATATGACACGCACATCTAACATGAAAATTTTCATCACATGGAGGAGCCAATTATGTTTTTAATGTACTTGTTGATGTAGAATATAGAGACTGAAAAGAATACATTGCCTCCTATATATAGGAGAGTACAATGATTAGTTCTAAGTTTAATTCAGATGTGGAACTAACTAATACTAACACTCCCCCTCAAGCTGGTGCATAAATATTGTCAAAGCCAAGCTTACTCAAGAAAGTTTGAAAGAGCTTAGGAGGTAGTGCTTTAGTGAGGATATCAACAAGTTGTTCACCGGACTGGACTTATGAAACACTTTCTTCTCCAACTCATCACGAACGAAGTGACAATCAACCTCGATGTGTTTTGTGCGGTCATGAAATACTGGATTTTTATAAATATGCATAGCAGCTTGGTTATCACAATACAGTGGACTGGAGATGATACTGAGATTTTCAAGTCTCGAAGAGACTTGAGCCAAAAAACTTTAGAAACCAAATCCCCAATGGCTCGGTATTCAGATTCTGCACTTGATTTAGCTACAACAGATTGCTTCTTGTTTTTTAAGATACCAAATTTCCTCCAAAGATCACAAAGTATCAACTAGTAGATTGCCTATCATCAATTGACACTGCCCAGTTAGCATCAGAATATCCTCGTAAATAAAGACACTCACCAGGCCTGAAGAGAAGTCCTTGCCCTGGGGCTTTCTTAAGATAGCGAAGAATGTGAACCACTGTTTTCCAATGAGTGATAGTCGGTGCATGCATAAACTGACTACACAACTAACTGCAAATGCAATATTTGGCCTAGTTACTGAAAGATATATAAGTTTGCCAACCAGCCTGCAATATCGTTCAGGATCAAAGAACAATGCATCATTGGAGAAGCAAGACAACTTAATATTGGGATCCATAGGTGTCACTGGGGCAACATCCCAACATTCATATCTCGGTAAGAATATCAAGGACATACTTTCTTTGAGAAAGAAAGATATCCTTTGTGCGTGAAACCTCAATGCCAAGAAAATATCAAAGAGGACCCAGATCCTTGTTTGAAAGGTTTGAGCTAATCGCTGCTTGATGTCTGTAATAGCTTGGGCGTCACTGCCTGTGATAATGATATCAACATATAACAGAATAACAATGTCTTTGCTTCCATTCTTTATAAAGAGAGAATGATCTGCCTTACTTCTTGAGAACCCATAAGAGCACACACTTTTGCAGAACTTCTCAAACCAAGCTCGTGGAGACTGTTTGAGACCATAAAGAGACTTTTTGAGCGAACATACAAAATTCTCCTCCTTTCACTCAAAACCAGGAGGTTGCTGCATATACACCACCTCTTTCAAGTCGCCATTGAGAAATGCATTCTTGACATCAAGTTGATGAAAGCATTGTTGTTACGTGCATTATCAAAACTAATAGTAAATTTTTTATCTCGAATATGATATAAATCATAAACTTCTAAAATACGTGTTGCAATAGCTAGTCTACTATGGGGTTACAGCAAAGCGGCAAGTGAGATGATTCTCTTTTGAATCATCTAATCACTATCCATCTAATGACAAGTTAAGCCTATCATCGGAATATTGTTACAATCTTTCCAACAATCGTAAGTTAACGATACTCTACAAGTTAATAAATACAAGAGTGCAATTGAAGTGTCTCTCATTTCGTTGTAAAATTTAAAACAATCGAACTTTAGTGTGTTTCTAGGAAATCTTCTAAAATGTGGATTTAGTGTATTTTGGTTGAAAGACTCTAGTTCCTACTCTCGGAATAGGAAAAAGGTAGCTCATCCTTAATAACTAGTCGGACCATTTCCCGACGAACAAGTTCGGGATCATAGGGTTGGCTATCTATTTGTCCGATCCTAGGGTTGATTTTTTGTTAGCCTTGTTGGTCTTGTACTAATTATGTGTACATTTAAAATGTGTCGTTTAATTGTACTTGTTCTCTCACCCTTCTTTCATTTGTATCTCTTGTCGCAAGTTTTACAAATCTTGTGTCCTACACCCAAATTATCCTCATTGGGGATATAGTTCTAATATTTGTGTTAATCACTTGTTTTTCCCCTAGTTTTCTACTACCAGTGGGTTCGGTTTGTTATGTTTCTGTTAACATTATGCATTTCTTCTTCTATGTCGTATGGAGGGATATCGTGAGATCCTACCGTAGGATTCGGTATAAATTCGGGCTCTACATGTGTGACTATTGGAGGCCGACGTGAAGTACCAATGGAATCTTGTCCACTTTGGCTACAGCCGCTACCTCGTAATCTAAACATGGTAATTGTGTATGTGAAAAAAAAAAGATTTCGTGTAGCACCTCGAATCCCCATACTGGTGATTCGTAACACAACCAGAATCTTTCCTTCAAACAGTCACAATACAGGAAAATACAGGAAAAATTTAAACAAAATTTATTCCATGATGTACAAGTTCAAGTGTTACAATTATACACTGTCTCATAACTTACAAATCAGAGTTTACAAAAATAATTATATCGAGGATGTAAATAATGAACACTCGACACCATCACTTGGGCACACCATCTGGCTTGGACTTCCTGGGCTCCCTGGGTTGGCAATCTAGCACCTAAAAGAGTGGGCACGTCAGTAATTCTACTGACGTAAGGCTGATAAAAGCAGCGATCTCCAAACTAGACATCAAGGTTGAAAGCAAATAGAAAAAGTGACTAAAAGAAGGAAAAGTGGAGTCGGGTCCAAGGTGTCCTGTGTATGATATGCCCTAGTGATCTAATACACAGGTCAAGATGTACTTAAACTAAATGCAAGCGAGACTTTGAAAATGTATGCATCCCATACTACATACTTTCCAAATCAAGTCGTTGCCTCCAAGTTCAGGGTTTTGAACCCTCGCCATGCAACCTACTCTGGTACTCGTCCTGTTCCTGATAGATAGATCGTGGTTGATGAGGTTGCAGATTAATCGGTCCCCATTCGTTTCTGCAGTCACTTAGTGGTGTCTCAGTTTGCCACTAGTGCCCGATGCCCGGACCCCATTCAAAAGTCGTGACGAACTTGAAGATACACCACAGCATACCTATGTCGCCGAGGATTTACAGGGCCACAGCCCATGTGATTCGTTCGTGTCCACCAACATAGAACTTGACGGCATCGAAAGTCTAATCTCCCTATTCGCCAGGAAATCCCATCTCGTTCTTACCACGGTACTTCAGGAATCAACAGTGCAAGATACGCACCCAACACGTATCCCTAATGACAGGAGAGTACATCACCCGATTACTAGTTCGCTAGAAACTAATGCAGTTATAGGTGACGGCAAAACTAACTAACATTAAGTCTACATAGACATGTTACAAGGACATGGTCACCAACTGATTCCTAGTATAAGTTATGCCTAGTCTCAAGCGGTTTCCCTACTAGAAACCCTCGTTCCTGTATATCAACCTACGGCCCCGGCGATGCGATCACTTGTTCGCCACTTCCCTCATTTAGTCTTGTCCTCAACTCGGCCCGTGATCATCTCCCATGATTTCGTCGGCGCCCGAGTTAGTCACTTTCAATCGTTAAGGCGGAAGTTCCCAAGTTGGCCTAATGGTTGATAAGTGTAAGCAACTTAGACAAGGTCGACGACTCAAATGTCGTTCAAGTTTCTACCCGTGTCTTAATCAACCTAAGACATAAAAATAACCAAGTATTGGGGTATAGAAATACCCCTAACTCTCAATTCAACACTTGAGAGTTGAGAACAAGTCACACATATGCAAAGTGACGACCTCTAAGGGTGGCTGGATCTGTCCAGCACTTTGAAAAATCATATCAATTACTACACAACTTGGAATTACAAGTTTCTGGGTTTTTTGGAAAGCTTAGAGTCTCTACTATAAGTCCCTAGTTCATCACTTTGGCAAATTCCAGACACATTTTTTCAGAAAATCACAAACGTACAGACTATGCAATCAACACCAAGTCTATAACTAGACATACACCACTACATTGTGCCCGAAAATTGCATCTAAACTCCTACTACACAGAGAGTTGTGACTCTTCAAATACAACACAAAATATCCACTGCCTTTCAGACAAGGTTTTTACTTTTACTTACAATTTATTTTTGAAACCTTATCAAATGTAATCTAAAAATTCTAAAATTTTAGAATCATCAAATAGGCTCATATCACAAGCTACTGCAAAAATTTCATAGCAATATCATAGACACACAAGTAGTTATGACTAAATGAACTTTTGTCCCCAAACAGACAACTTCAGTTCTGTCTTCTCAGACCAGTTGGAACTTAGCAATTTTTTGAGGCATCAAACAACTTCAAAAAATTGTAAAATTTGGGATTATGGTTGTAGACACATACATGAGCTTCCATGAAAAATTTCAGCTAAAAATACCCATCCAATATTTAGTTATGATTTTAGGAAGGCACGACAGAATTTCTCAAAACAGCAGTTTTTGTTGTTGGTTGCTGTCCGAAATTGGGACTGGTGTTTGGGCTATTAGATGACTTCCAAATATTATGAACAAATTCATGTGAGCTCTAGATACATAGCAAAACAAGTCCCTAAAATTTGAGCCCCAAATTCCACACCGTTTGAGAGCTAGAAATTCCCAAACTCACCTATTCATACATGTTTCTTTAACAATATTTCATGAAGAGAGATATTCTACCATACAAATTATTTTTCCTAGCATGTAAATAATCACACATGGTAACCAAGATTTTCTCAACTCCTACTACATGCTAAAATCACATACACAAAAAGAAACTAGATTTTTTTGAGTTTAAGAGAATCACCTACTTTTGTGTTGTAAGAGACTCCTTGTATGCTTGCTCCTTGCGCCTTGAGATTGCACCTTACTCCTACTTCTCTTCTTCTACTTCACTTTTACTAACAAAGTATCTCTTCCTTTTCTTTTCCTTTTTCCTTCTCTTTTTTTTTGAACACAAGAACAAGAACAAGTGAAAAGATAATGAGAGAGTGAGTGAAATGAGCATTTATAGGGTGAAGTGGGAGTTAGGGTTTCCCCCTTGAAGCTAGGGCCGGCCAATCTAGGTGTAGGGTGAGGATGAGCGGAGAGTGAGTTAGTGGAGGTGAAGGGGTGAGATTAATGCCAACACATTAAGACTAGAAGCTTCAAGAGCCAACTTGAAGTCTTCATGAAGAGCCTCGCATGGCATAATGCCCCCCTTGGATCTCATCAAGATTGGTGCTAGGGTTTGATTAGGATAAGGGTTAGCTTTAACCCTGGTTACTAACCCTAAGTCACCATACCCTAACCCTAGTGCACAAATGTGCATGGTTATTCAATTTAATAATCATGCACCAATCCATTCAAGTCTCAACTTAGTAAAAATATAATTTATATACATAATAAAATATTTTATCTTATTCTGGGATATTACATTTCTAGTGTTTTACTAATATATGTACAATAATACAAAACAAAAAAATTAGGAGGTATATGTTTAAAAATAAAATCTAAAAAATAATAGGAGGGTTGAGAAAGAGAAAAGCGGAAAATTAACAAACAAATATGATACAAAAAATTAGAACTACAACAAAAATCAAGACAATAGGAAGGCTGTAAAATTTTGATATCGTACTTCGCGGATAATCGTATATAGAAATGAGAGAAAATAAAAGTAGAAGTAGACGTAGTAGATTAAGAAATGTAGTAGACGTAGTCACGAAGTCCGGTAGTCGTTGAAAGAGATAGAAAGAGAGCTTCTTTGTTGGAGGAGTTAAAATAGACGTAGCTGAGAGTTGAATCAACATAATTCGATACGATCGAAAATTTTCACTTCTTTGTTCCTTCCTTTGTTGAAAAAATTTGATTGAATTGAGTAGTAGTAGTAGTAGAGAGAGTAAGAGAGTAAGGTGTGAAATTTTTTAGATTGAATTGAGGAGATATTTATACGGGAAAAACAAAAAAAAACAGTCGTTGGTCTGTTTCTGACCGTTCGTCCTGCGGGTCAAATGGGTCCAAACCCGCTGGTCGAGTCGGCGGGTTGTGAGCGGGTTTGACCTGGTCAACAAGTTCACGGGTTGGGTCGAGCGGGTTGGGTATACAAATTTGGCAACCCAGTTTGACTCGCGGGTTCGACCCGGACCTGAACCGCCTAATTACGGGTTGGGTTCGAGTTTATAGGTCGCGGGCTGGTCGTGGGTCAACCCGGCCCGGTTGCCATCACTAACAAATCTCGCTAGCACAAAAAAATCCCTTATATATATATATATATATATATATATATATATATTGTGGGTGTGTATGCAACTACAGCCTTGTTCAACGACAAAAATATTAAACACCTGCCATTTTAGGCATTAAACACCCAGAAAGAAACAAGAAATTAAGTAAGAAGGTGAAGGATTTTTGTTGTTTGTGATTTGAACTTAAAATCATTGGCTTTCTTTGATTAGAAATTTAAGGGCTATTAGTAGTCATGTTGATGAGGACTTCTATTCTGTTTAGATTTTATTTCAGTACCATATTTGTTTCTGGCAATTATAGCCATATGTAATCTTTTTTGTATTTTTTAGATTTTGAGAATATTTTGAGATTTGTATCAAGGTGTATTTTGAGCCTATTTATAGGTCTTGAGATTAATGAGAAAGTATGCCATTTTTGATTTTAAAAAAATTGTGTTAGAGTTTTTGCTCTTCCTCTCTCTCTGTGTGATACAAGTGAGATCCAAATTATTAGGGTTTGTGATAAATCCTAATACATTTTTAGGGTTTGTGATAAACTCTAATATCTACCCCAAATAAATAAAAAAAATCCTAACTAAAATTACCCAAACCCTAATTTTCCAAATCCCCAACACAAAACCCTAATCACCTCAACTAATCTTCTTCTCCTCCATACCAGCCGCCACCCTCATCAACAACCAACCTTCGTATACTCCACCGCCATACCCTTCCCGTAACCCATCTCACCCAGCTCTCCTCTTCCGCTCCATCGAAACCCTAGCCTCGACAACACCCCCACATCCCCCGATCTCATCCTCATCGCCCCTCTACCCTATCTCCGTCGACCCATCTCCACAACCATCCTCAATCCCATCGTCTTCTTCCTTCTTCTCCTGACCCCGACCAAGCCTTAACCTTCTTCGACCTAATCCTCACCCCCCGACGAAATCCCTTGTCGTCGTCAACCTCCAGCACCTCCCCCGACCTCGCCCTTGCCCTATTACAGATTGCCAGCAACACCAAAACCCAAAGCCCTGCTTTCCCCTTTTCTGTCGCTCCTCACCGCCAGCGACGCCCAGCCCCATCGCTGTCCGCCGCCCCCGTGGGCCCTTGCTCCTCTTGCTGTCGAGCTTCTCTCTCTTGCTGCCATTGCCGCTCCTATTGTGCTCATCGCTGCTGCCATCCGAGATCTACGCAGATTTCTTCGCACTCGGTATACTCTTTCCACTTTTTAAATATTTGTGTTCTACTACTCTATTATCTATTATATTATCTGATTTGCCTGTCGTCCACAAAAATAATTGAGATTGAGTGTTCCACATGCTTGAGTAGAGTACAAATCAATATTGAACCTATTACTTGCTAAGAACACTCAGGGATTTAATTATTGATTGGAGAGTTAAATCATTAATTGGGATTGTTACACGTGATTCAGTTCTTGAAAATCCATCCAACCAATTAATTGTTCAACAAAATTCCAACTTTGATCCGCACCTACGTGTTGCTAAAATTAATCCATTAAGAATCTTAGAAATTCTCTATTTTACGGTTAGTTTTACATCACATGTATTTTGGGTCCCATTTTGAATTTTGAATAGAAGTTGCATGCAAAATTACTCATGGAATTGGGTATTTAATTACCAAGTAGGGCACTCAATTGAATTGAAGTAAGGCACTACTATGTACACCATATATGTTACAAGGGATTCAAGAAATTGAGATTAGGCACTTTCCTAATCTCAACACTATCTCCCTTTGCCACTATGGATACAACATGACAAGACAAATTTGTAAAAAATAGGTCTTGCAAATACAACTATCTATATAATAAATTACAAAGAAAGCTATCAAGTGGCTCACAATCAATCCTCCCTATAATCAAAGGCCTAGATTAAACCTCACAGAACATATTTTCCCTCCAAAATTTCAAACCTCAAAATCAAAATTTTCCCCCCCAAAACTAAAAAACTTATTACTTTATTACTATATCTCTTTTCTCTCTTCACTTTCTCATATTTCTCTTTTTCTCTCTATTCCTATCTCTCTCTCCCATTCTTTCTATATTTACTTAGAAATTTAGATTTTCAGAATTTTAATGTTTTTTTTTTGCACAAGTTATATTGAAAATAGTAAATATCTCTTCAACTCCACACTTAAAGTTCTAAGAAGTTAGATTTATACTTTTAATGTTTTTTTTTTGCACAAGTTATATTGAAAATAGTAAATATCTCTTCAACTCCACACTTAAAGTTCTAAGAAGTTAGATTTTATACCCTCATTTATAATTATTTTTCAACATATACTAATGAAAACATGGACTTTTATTTACAACTAATTATTGTCATACCATTTAAACTTGAGCTACATAATTGTTGTTTTACTGTTTATAGGCTTTTCGTATTTTGTATCGTTCCGAAGACGTGCCGTAGGCACGTGCCCACGGGCAAATCTAGTAGTATTATATAATATTATCTTAATTATGCATAAAATAAAATAATAATGATCTTGACAATAGAATTTGTAGCTCACAAGTCATAATCAAATTTAAAATATATATTATTTGTTCACAAAATAGTTTTAAAGTTCATTATAACATCGGAGAAGTGTATGCAATATACTGGTATAAGAAATGTAAATGAGTTTGAAAATTGAAAATTATGTGCACAAGAGCTAGGATATTTATACAGGTTTGGAATGTGATCAACCGAACATAGTATAGTTTTCAAAAGAAAAAATGCATTCTCACAGTAAAAGTAAAGTAATTTCTTCAAAGGAGTTATGTAAAACAGAAAAAAAATTGCTTAAATATTTGAGAACAAGGAATGAGTGAGGTTTTCTCACTTCGACATTGATTGAAGGACCGATTAGAAAATCTTATCTTGGTTGCCCTTACTTAAGCTTTAAGTAACGGAAATAAGAATAAAATGGAAATCTTATATAACGGCACTATATTTTTTTTTTGCTATTTGGAATTAAATTGAATGCACCTACAACTTAAACAACCTATCAAACCAATATTAAACACTTGCAAGTGTCAGTGTGGTCTACTAGTAAAACATCTTTGGTGTTGAGCAAGAGTGTAGCGCCCCGAGTTCCACACACTGGAAGCTCGTGACACTTACCCAGAATCTTTACTTCAATGAGTACACAACACAGAAATCACAGAAAATTAAAAATTTACATTTGCACAAGAAAACTATATCCTCCACTTGGATGCTTTCCGCAGTTCAAGTCCCCTGCTCCTGGATCAACAATCCTGCAATTAGCAAACTGTGGGCACGTCAGTTGAATGCAACTGACGCAATGCTGATGAAACCGCAATCTCCAAAATCCTCAACAATCAATATTTGATGCAGAAGAAAGGAACGTGAAAGTCATACTAATATTAAGAGTGAACGTTTCTACTTGACTATTAGAGTACGAATCATCATTGCATCTTTTACTTACTAAGAACGCGTAGGTATATAATTATTGATTGTTAGAACTGAATCATTAATTGGGCTTGTTAAACTTAATTCAATTCATGAAAATTTATCAATCCAATTAATAATTATAATTTCTAACTTAATATGCATTACGTGTTGGTAAATTTAATACTTTAAAATTTTTGAAAATTCTCTATTTATGGTTAAGTTTTACATCAGATATGTTCACTAAACAATATATTTATTAAAACAAACCATGATGCTGAATATAAAGGAATATCTTTGATAGTATTTTACCAAATTCTATATCATTTATAAATTTGTATAAGGAATTACTATGCTGGCATTAAAATATAATTTTCAAAGAGTAATGAATAATCGCTGAAAAAGCAATATGTAAAACTCAACAATATCAATGGTCGACAGAAGCCTGTTGAAACAGAAGTCGAAAATTAATTAGGTCATTTTTAAAATATCATTATTGGACTACATGGTCTACATTCATTCATCTTCTTTGGAAGGACGATTGTTTTAAAAGCATGACAAAGATTATATCTTTTTCAAAACATAAAAAGATTATATCTTTTTTCTTGGAAGAAGAAGAAGAAAGAAAAGATCTTTTCCTAACCCTAACCCTAAAAAGAATAACAAAGTTGATCCACATGATCAATAATTAGTTTCTTGTAAGGTTTTATTTATCTATTTATTTGTTTACATTATTTGAATCTAAAAAAATTAAAAAAAATAAGAAGAAGAAGAGGGAAAAGGGAGTTGAAGAGTCACTTGGGATTTGAGAAACATAGGGTAAGAGGTGCTTTTGGAGTAATGATTTGGGCCTCATTTATTTTTTGTGTGATTTCGAAAATACAATAGGATGGATTTCCTCAAAATCACCGTCTTTTCGAAATCACATTTTACAAACACCAAACTTGCAATCACAGTTTCAATTCCTCTCCCATTAATACGGTAATACCTAACTTTGAAAATACGGTGATTTTGAAAGTGTGTTTTTGATTGATATCCCTTCCCACTATGACCCCGAGGTTTCATCACTGCCCATAAGGCAGGGAGGATTACTAAAAATATGGAATGGGACACATTCGGATTAATAAGGATTATTTCTCAAACATAGTTTACAGTTTGGGCGCCTCTTCATATTTTGCAACTTTCTTTTCATACTAATCAAGTTTGAGATACAATGAGATCTCCAATTGCATCACTGTCCATTATGCAGGGAAGATGAAGTAAAATATATGGACGGAACACTTGTGGGTGAATAAGGGTAGTTTCACAGGTAAGACTTTGTAGTTTACACCCCCAGTTTAGCCAAAGGCATGCGCTTCAGGCGCAAGGCGAGGCAACTTTAGAGGCTTGTGCCTCACGACACTGCTGAGGTGATGCAATTTCTCGAGGTGTATATGAGGCGTGTGCCTCAATGCACCTGGCCGAGGTGAAAAGCATGCGCCTTGTAAAAGGCACATTTATTTTGGGTTGTGCACTAGATAGGGTAAAGAAAATGGTCAAGAAGGCTTCACCGTAAGGCCATGTTGCCTTTTTCGGGTCTAAAAACCAAAAAAGATGTATTGTCGAAAACATTTTTTCTTCTGCTGCTTTTCATTCTTTCTTGTTTCTCTTGCTATTGATGTTGCTTGTCTTTCTTCTTGTTTCAATATTACCCAACATGTATACATATACTTACTATTGTTTTCTGTTGTTTAATGTTTTAGTGAATTGTTTGAGATATTATTTTGTTATTTCGTGTACATTATATTCTTTAGATATTTTAAAGAAAAATTTAGAAAAATAGATTGTGCCTTGACTAAGTTGTGCAACTTAAATTTTGCTTTGCGCTTTAGGCACATAAGGGAATTTAAAATGGCCTTGCACCTTTGTACTGACCCTTGTATTTATCAACTTCTGATTTCTTCATCACGTGATAAGGTAGATACACTTACCTCCCAATAAGCTGAGTGGAAGGAGATTTAAGTGAATTCATAAGCTTTAGTTACCATGATAATCAACTGTTAGGGAGTTAGACTGCAATTTAGGTGTTGTCTGTAATTATTTTTCTTAAACTAGTGCTGAACTCTTTTGAAAATCTCATGTTTCACCATGCAATTTACCTGCAGGATTTCTCGAAGGGCATCCGCTTAGAAGAGTTGAATGTATTGCTGAGTCAGACAGTCATGGTCTGTTCTTATTTTGTCCACTTTCTATTTCATTTCTACGTATTAGTTCTTGTGCTTAAATCTCATGAAATAATTGGCTTAATTTTTTTTTCTTCTAGTAATCACCATTTGATTTATTTCACTCTAATGTGATATAGCTCATTATGAAATCTATCCAGATTGCTAGTTTTAAATTACTTTGAAAAGTCAAAGGGGTTAAAAGGAAGGACGTTAATTGCTAGGGGCCTAAAAGGAATTTTGCCAAATAAAAAATAAGAAAGGACAACTTACTCAAAATATCCTATTTGGATAAATTGCCTAAGAGAAAACATCAACATTATGAATATTTTTTTGATAAGGTTAGAAAATAATTGGTGCAAAAATTTCATAATACTAGTTGGACCAATTGGTAAAAGGCGATCAAACCAGCACTAGGGAATGGGGGGAAACCAGGTTTTGGAAGGAAAAGGCTAAGTTGGCAAAGGTAAAGTCTTTATAATTACTTTCAGTGGAGGTTGGTATTTATGATTATTCAAATAAATTACCCTAATTTTATTTGGCATCTGTGCCTTAATTCCTTAGCTTGCTTTACTTACAGCAGGATGTAACCTAATTTTGTTTTTTTTTTTTTTTTTTTTGGGGGGGGGGGGGGGGGGGGGGGGGCTAAATAAGATGTAACCTAAAGTCTTTATAATTACTTTCAGTGGAGGTTGGTACTTATGATTATTGAAATAAATTGCCCTAGTTTTATTTGTCACATGGCATCTGTGCCTTAATTCCATAGCTTGCTTTATTTACAGCAGGATGTAACCTTTTTTTTTTTGGCTAAATAAGATGTAACCTAAATACTAGTAATATATCCAACGTTTTAAATAACGGCCGTTATAACTGTTATACCCACCGTTACAACGTTTGAACTAGGTTACTGTTACTGAAATGGACTTTAGAAAACAAATAACATGTTTGACTCATTACGAATGTTATAAGACTCGTTATAGCCGTTGTATTGCCCATTACGGCTGTTATATCACCCGTTATCTAAAATAACCGGCAGATTGATATCAACCTAATATCGAAAAATAACAGTGATTTGGATTCTTTTGGGCTTAGATTCAAACCTAATGAGAATCCAAATATAATTGATTCAAATCCGTATATCTGATAGTAAAAAAAGAAAGTAAGAAAAGCAAAACCTTATCGCCAATTTTTCTCTTCAGCTTCTCTGCTTAAACCCAATTTTGCAAGAGCTTAGTGCGCCTCTTGTATTCATCATCTTCCCCAATCGTCTTCTTCTCTCTTAAGTCTTTTTTCTAATGTTATAAACTTACATTGTATGTTTAATCTTTAATTTGTAGATATCTTTCTTTTATGTATTATATTGCAATTTCATATAGGCGATTATATATTTTGGTTCTAAATGTTATATTGCTTGTGTGAGGTTATTGGTATTTGTGATACATAAATGTAATCTATGTAATGGTTGCTTAAAATTTTAAATCATATTTAGGATATATATCTCCCTGTGTTATAGCGACAATACCAATTTGATATCCGATATGAATTTTTGACATCCGATTCGATATTGATATCCTATATTTAATATCTTGACTATACCTCCATATGCATCTTTGAATAATATTTAGGGTCTCTAGCAATGTTCATACAATCCTAAAGTTTCAAACTTTGTTCTTAAGTGCCATGTTTTGAATTCCGCTTAAATAGTTAAGGTCGGTATATTTCAGTCTTTGATCAGTACTATAGTTTATGAAAATTGTTAGATCAAATCCTACTAAGCAGATATTTCTTTCACGTTCATATTACTGACGAATGTGGCATTAGGTGTAATATGTTCAGATACTTGACATCTTATTAGTGCTGGCCTACCATTCCATGTGAGAGGATTTATGTATTTGGATGTGCCCTTCCCTATGAATTTTCAATCAGTATCTTTGAAAAGATGTTTCTGTTCTCTTATGCTAACTGTTGGTGCTTTCAACTTGTTTAATATTTCATAGATACGGCGGTTAAAGGAGCACGTATTGACCCAACTTCCTCCTAAGCGCCGACAAATCATTAGATTGAAGCTGAAAAAAGCAGACATGCCACGGTTAACATTTTCTGGGGTCAGTGATGCGGTTTGTGAGAATGAGAAACATTTGGATGAATTTGTGATGAACCGTCATTGTTCAGACCTAAGCTATGAAAGAAACGAGAATTTGGATCAATGTGATGGAAAACCCCACAATTTGGGGGATCTTGATATGTGTAATGGTAATTTCTTCAACATGCATTTTCTTCTTATTATGTCATATATCTTGCTATTGTCAGTCATTCTATGTTACTCTAAGCCTACTATGGTTTTGTCCTCCAGTAACCTTTATTGAGGCTCTTATGATCGTCTCTACCCTTCTATGAACATTTAATTCTGCTTAACAATAAATTTGAAAATGCCCAGATTTGATTTTTGTTACAGTTAGAAACTGCTCAGAGATGTCAGATTATGTTCAGCTGTTTACTTGTGCCATTTCAGATGAGGAACACAACGAAAAGACCTTAAAACAGCTTACACGGAAAGAAATTGGATTAGCAAAGCTCTGTGGCTTTCGCGAGTGGTTTTCTAATCATGCTATGATTAGAAAATCAAACGATACAACTAGCTCGCACCAGGATGTTGATTGCCAGAAAATGGTAATATTTGCCCATCATCTGAAGGTTCTAGATGGCATACAGGTTTGATTTCTACTTCAGAACTTCCTTATGGGGTTTCTTTATTGCATTCTTTAGGTAAATTTAACCTTGGATTTATATGGAACCACTTTGGCACTGTACTTTGATACTGTTGATTTTACAGTATAAGATAGAAGGTAAATACTTTATTGATACAAAACTGGAGAATGTAGGGTCTCCTTATATAGGAGCGAGTGGAAAGCAAAACAGTTATTTATTTATCTGATGTAAGACTAAAGTAGACTCCTACTGTAGCACTATTTTAACAAATACTATCAATTTTGTATATTACTGAACAAGTTTTGATCGCGTAATATGTCAGCTTAATCTATAGGAAGTCCAACGCCATGAAGGCATTACATTTTGGCAGCTGTGTACCTCTATGCCACTGGTGGTTGCTTTGAAAACTATTCGTGGGAGTTGGGTTTTCTATATTCTATATATTCAAATTTGTAATATTGCCATATTTGTTTATGTCAACGTGTCTCTTGATGGTGGTTTGCCTTTCCATTTGTATGTTTTTGTGTTTTAGTTTATTTAAAAAAAAGATATTTTGAAGTGCATGTTTAGTTATATCATATAATACTTTTTATGTAAGTGATTCCTAAGATGTTGACTAGTTCGCTCTTGTCAACCTTACTATCTCTCTCGTCACTCCTAATCTTTTGGCAGTTTCGAAATTTCTATTTGGTCATGAACTTTGTGAAAGTATGAAATAATTCTTTCAACTCTCACCACATTGATGGAGTTTTGGTATAGTTTAGTAACGAGCTATTCAAGTTCAAATTTAGGCAGTTTCATTGTTTAAATAGATAAAAAAGAATTGTTAGCGTGGGTACTTCTATCAAGGAGACCTACTTGTATCGGACACGTCTAGGACATCGACACTTCTTGGAACCTCCATGGACACTTGTTTGACACTCCTCATATGTGCCCTCATATGTGCCCGATATTTTATATTATATCTCTTATGTTATCTTAGACACTTCTCGAGCACATAATATCAATTTTCAAACTCATGTATATTTCTTATACCAGTATATTGCATACACTTCTCCGACGTTATAATGCATTGTGAATTTTAAAACTATTTTGTGAACAATATATCTTTTTAATTTGATTATGAATGTTGTAGAATAAAATATTGGAGTAAAGAAAGAAAATATTGTTGATCTTCTTGAGATACATAATGAGAAACGAAGAAGCCTTTATATAGGTGATCCTACTTGTTTTCGGTGCGGGAGCAACATGTGTGAGTTCTTGTAATTTGTAAAGTGAAAGGGATGGATCTAGACTGCGGCTCGGGTCTGTTCCTGGAGGTCGACTCGAAAGAGCTGCTGGTGCTCGGACGACCGGGGTACCTGCACTGCAAAAGGCCTAGAAACACCCGGAGAAATTTCGGCGACATGCCCTTCGACGATCTAGTCAATCACTGGAAAAGAGACTGGACAGCTAGGGTTTAGGTAATGAAATTGAGATTACCTCTATAGTGAGGAGGGGGCATGCTACTTATATGTAGAGGCAAACGGGTATGTAACCGTAGTGGGCCGGGTTAGACCCGTTTGACTATGGGCCTGAAGTGGTAAAGGACCCGTTGGACCTGTTGACCTGATGGTCTGGAATGACCGAAGTCTGAGGAGATCCGGTGGCCCTGATTGGGTCACATCATTTGTACCACATCATAAGCTCCCCACTCCTGGAGGGCTGTGTGCACCAGCCGTCGAGGAATAGTTTGTTCTTGTGAGAGGAACGGAGGGGAGTGTTTTGCGAAGATGAGATGGTGGGCTCCTGGGATTAATGTTTGGGTCGGCGCCGAACCGAGTATGGTATATGGCCTGATTGAAGTCTGTGCTGAGCGCCGAGCTTGAGGGGTCGGTGCCAAGCGTCGAGCTAGGAGGGTCGATGCCGAGCACGCTAAGCGAGGTGCTTTTCGAGAGAGCTGTGGCGCTGCTCGAGGTATGTGTCGAGCTCCGAGATTGGGGTCGGCGCCGAGCGCCTCGATGGAAGCATTTTTTGAGAGAGCTGTGGCGCTGCTCGAGGTACATGTCGAGCTCCGAGTTTGGGGTCGGCACCGAGCGCCTCGATGGAGACATTTTCTGAGAGAGCTGTGGTGCTGCTCGAGGTACGTGCCGAGCTCCGAGCGGGGTCGGTGCCGAGTGCCTCGATGGAGGCATTTTCTGAGAGAGTTATGGCGCTGCTCGAGGTACGTGCCGAGCTCCGAGCTTGGTGTCGGCGCCGAGCACCTCGATGGAGGCATTTTTTGAGTGCTGTGGCGCTGCTCGAGGTACGTGTTGAGCTCCAAGCTTGGGGTTGGTGTCGAGCGTCTCGATAGAGGCATTTTCTGAGAGAGCTGTGGCACTGCTCGAGGTACATGAGGGATTGAAAAATTTCTCGTAGGTGGTCGAATCCATGCCGAGCGGCGAGGACTTGAGGGATTGAGAAAGCCCTTGTAGGTGGTCGAAGTCTATGCCGAAGGGCGAGGATGTGAGAGATTGAGAAATCCCTCGTGGGTGGTCGGAGTCTATGCTGAGGGGCGATGACTTGTGGGATTGAGAAAGTTCTCGTAGGTGGTCGAAGTCCATGCCGAGGGGCGAGGACTTGAGGGATTGAGAAATTCCTTGTAGGTGGTCGAAGTCCAAGCCGAGCAGCGAGAAGTTGAGAGATTGAGAAACCCACAAACTTTGACTTGTTAAGCAAACTTTCCTGCCTTTATTTCATGTTTGTTTACAGGGGAATTGGCGCGTAGCGCCCATTACAATAGTAGGCCCTCCCTCACTTTCCCCTCTTGGAACTTGACGAGGTGCTCCGCGTTTCAGGCCTCTTAACTACCCTGCCCTCCAGGTCTACGAGTCGGTACATACCTGGACGTACCACTTGGGAGACCTTATATGAGCCTTCTCAATCGGGGGCTAGCTTGCCTCTGGCTGTGGGCTGGGAAATTGCGAGCTTTCTGAGTACGAGGTCGCTTTTCTTGATATGGGTTGGACGGACTTTCTTGTTGTATAACCTCTCAATCTGCTGCTCATATATGGCCCATTGGGTGGTGGATCTTTCTCGGGACTTCGTCAATGAGGTCCAGGTTCGCCCTAAGGTCGTTTGAGTTTGATCCCTTGTCGAAGCCCATGTACCTAGGCGAGGGGAGACCGACTTCCAGAGGGATGACTACCTCAGTCCCGTATGCCAGGTTGAACAGGGACTCGCCAGTCGGGATTCTCTTAGTAGTATGGTGTGACCAAAGTACGTTTGATTACTCCAACCTGATGCTGCTTGTTTTCAGTGCAGGAGCAACAAGCGTGAGTTTTTGTAATTTGTAAAGTGGAAGGGACGAATCTTGACTGCGGCTCGGGTCTGTTCCTGGAGGTCGGCTTGAAAGAGTTGTTGGTGCTCGGATGACCGGGGTACCTGCAAAAGGGGCCTAAAAATATCGGGAGAAATTCCGGAGATGGGCCCTCCGACGATCTAGTCAGTCACTGGAAAAGAGACTGGACAGTTAGGTTTCAGGTGGAGAAATTGAGATTACTTTCTACAGTGACGAGGGGGCCTGGTATTCATAGGCAGAGGAAAATGGGTATGTAACCGTAATGAGCCGGTTTAGACCCGTTTGACTGTAGGCCTGGAGTGGTAGAAGGCCCGTTGGACCTGTTGACCTGATGATCTGGGATGAGAAAAATCTGAGGAGATCCGACTGCCCTGATTGGGCCACGTCATCTATACCCACATCAATAGGATTACAAAACTTCGGCATAAAAAAATCCTTATAACCTAATATAATCAAATATGGATAAAAATATAAATCAACCACATATAGAATATAGATCAACTAATGTGATAACTCACATATATTAATTTATTACTAATTACAAAAGATATGGTAAATATTCCAACACTCCCCCGCAAGTTGGAGCGTAGATGAAGTTGAAGGCAACTTGTATTGAAGAGAAAACGAAGAATTACGACAAAGCCGGGGTGGAGACTGGGCAAACAAAGAAAGCTGAAGGGAATTCAACTGTATGAATTAAAACTTCCATCAAACTTCATAGAGGAATCAAGCTAGTTGTGGATGAAACCGGATAGCGCGGAGGAAATTTTGCACATTTGTTGATGAAACTGGATAGTGCATGGGAAATCTAGTGCGTTGCTGACGATTCCGGATAGCTCATAGAAAATCTGAATATAGATGAGATCGGATATGAAAATCCGAATATGGAGATCCGAATATGAAAATTTGCATATTGAGGAGGACTGGATCTAGAAATCTGCCTATGGAAGAAGACTGATATGTAAATTCGAGTATGGAGGAGTATCAAATTTGAAAATCTTAATTTGGAGGACCAGATATGAAAATACACATCTTGAGGAGTGGTAACTAAAGAAAAAGAAGAGAACTATTGAAGAGAGATGACTCTTTTCTTGTTGCTCAAGAAAGAGAGTGCTCAAGGAGGATCGAAACACACGGATACCATGTTGTAGAATAAAACATTAGAGTAAAGAGTGAAAATATTGTTGATCTTCTTTAGATAAATTATGAGAAACAAAGAGGTTTTTATATAGGTATACAAAACTTGGGCATAAAGATAGCTTTCTAACATAATATAATCAAATATGGATATACATATAAATCAACCACATATAGAATATAGATCAACTAATTTGACAACTCATATATTAAATTATTACTAATTATGAAAGATATGTTAAATATTCCATCAATGACGTATGTGTTACAAATTATATTGTCAAGATCATTTTTATTTATTTTATGCATAATTGAGCAAGACACGACAAATTTGCAAAAAGTAGGTCACGCAGATACGGCTATAGTAATATATAAAATAACTTAATATTACCCGTACCCATAATGGCAGAGGGAGATATTATCGAGATTAGGAAAGGGCCTAATCTCAATTTCTTGAATCCCTTGTAACATATATGGTGTACATAATAGTGCCTTACCTCATTTCAATTGAGTCCCTACTTGGTATTTAAATACCCAATTCCACGAGTAATTCTGCATGCAACATCTATTCAAAATGGGACCCAAAATCCTATGCAACATCTATTCAAAATGGGACCCAAAATCCTTTCTGCATGCAACATCTATTCAAAATGGGACCTAGAATCCATGACACTACCTTAAATTTCCAATCAAAGAATGCTAGTGATTTTAAGTTCAAATCACAATCAACTAAATTTCTTCACCTTCTTATTCAATTTCTTCTATCTTTGCAGGTGTTTAATATTGTTTTTTTGGAACAAGGCTGTATTCCCATACACACCCATAATTACCCATATATATATGTATGTATGTATATATATATATATATATATGCATATATTAATTGAGGATTTTGTCGTGCAAGTGGGATTCAAAGTACCGATTTAATACCCCGCAAAATTGAGTTATGACAATTTTACTTCACGTGTGTTACACACATGTATTTTGTACCGTTACATGTAATATTCGTAACATTATTAATATAAACCTTTTTTACGTATCTTGTATTTCAATAGATATGGACATTTTTCGTTCTTTTGAATTCAATTATGTATTTAAATTTTTTTTTTGATCTTCTATTTAAATTTCAACTCGAATGTTTTAATATTTGTTTTTATATGCATTGCACGTGTTGAAGACATATTTTTAATATATAAAATTAATGAAGTAACTATGTTAAATTTTATTATTGCTTAATTTAAACATATGGGAAGTTGGATTTGTAATAATCCCTAGTATGGTTAAGTTAACCCATTTTTTTTTACTAATAAATGATGTTGTTTTTGTAATAATTTAAACCTATTTCTAACTGAACACGCAAATTTGTGGAGAGTCGACAAATAAAATAACGTGCAACCCTTACCTTACTGATTGGCCGACCATTTTTTTAAAGAAGAAGGGTTTAAATTGTGATTAAGTTTGAGTTAAGGTTAAGTGGTGAATGAGTGGGTAGTTATTAAGTGGATGTGGGTGGTTTTAAAAACTCCCCATCTCTTCTTCTCTTTAAAAACCCACCGTCCTAGTTTAGAATAGGTTTTAATTTGTTTTATTTTTGCAAACCAATTGCTCTTGGCTTGGGGCTCTTGCTTTGGAGGAGAGGAATCTGGAAGTTTTTGTTGCTAGGAGTTTCAAATTGCTAAGGATTTATTAAAATAGGTGGGTATTTCTACTATTTTCTGATGTTTGTAGAATTATGCATGCTTAGATAAGACTATATAAATGAATGTTAAATTCATATGTGAAATATATATGTGTAGGGGTGTTCTCTAGATTTTCTCTAAATTAAAATATGAGATATTTCATTTTGAATTACATATATCACGGTAATTAGATTACATGCTTGTGAAATGCTATAAATGAATGTTTCTCTAATGTTGTTGTATGAATATTACTTATGTGATTTCATTTGTTGCTATGAATTTAACTCTTGAATGTGATAAAATTTATACATGCAAATTGAGAGTTAAATCTTCACATTAATCTAAGTAGATTGAGATAAATTCATATCCATGTCGAAATATGCTAGATTAAATAAGTTTCCTTCTAGAAATATATTAGAAATCGTAATATAGTGTATAAAATTGTGAGAAAGGTTGTGGAATTAAATTTTGGCTAAATTGTTGTCTTAGTTGTGAAACAGAGAGTTTCACATTCAACAATAATTGATTCACTGTCGTAGACAGATTGGGAGGCTTGAAAGCCTGGATAGTGCGTGTGGTTCTGGGTTGTTGTGTACAATACCCTAGGTCTCAGGTTCGATTCTACCTGGGCACAAAATTTGAATTTTATTTCGTATTACACCTATTCAGTGTGACATTTTTTAAATACAATTAATTGGGAGCCTGTTGACAGAGTCATGGGCTTGGAACTTTGGTTAGCGGGTTCGATTTGGGGGCTCTGTATAGTTCTCCCCGATCGCAGGGTTCGAGTCTTTGGGGCGCTGTTTCTTTTGAAATTTTATTAAATGTAAATAATAGTAGATGAAACATATAGGATCTCTTTTGTCGATTTCTACACCAACCGAGAATTGGACTTGTGGGTGTTGGGTGCGAGTTGGAGCGCTCGCGCTTGGGGTCGGGTTCGAAACTGGGTGGGGTTATTTTGTTGTTTTTATTATTTTTAAATCTATTTGCATGTATTTTTACTTTGGGGAAATGTTTAAATTAATGTAGATTAAAGGGAAGGAATGAAAGAATCAAATGAAATTGTAATGAATGAGAAGTTTTTATAAAGGGGTTAAGAATAACCTAGAATATCTTTGAATTGAGATATGTGGCGCAAGGAGTTGAGCGAGACCCGTAGTGACTAGCAAATTATAAAAGAAATGGCCAGTATGAGCCTGCGTTCTCGGCCTAATATTTACTACTACTTCTACTACTACTACTACTACTGCTTACTACTTCTACTACCACTACTGCTCACTACTACTTCTACTACTTTACTACTACTATTATACTACTACTATTGGATTGGAGCAAGAAGTTGAGAAGACTAAAGGTGCAAGGAGGAGATGATAGCAACTTGAAGCTTGCAAACAAATCAAAGCGGGTATTTTCCTTTACCTCTTGATTTTTTTTATGACTTTTGACACAGTAAGATATGCTTGTGTGAAGTATTCAAGTTATGCTTACTAGAAATTGTAGTGGGTATTCTGCATACCTCATGTATTTTATTATTATTTTTCTTTATATATGGAATGAATGATTGATGCTTGCTATTTCCTATTCTAAAAAGCTACAACTTACTTGCATGAATGGTTGTTGATGTGTTAATTTAAAATATCATGAAAAAAAATTAAATAAGAGCATTGTTAGTGTTGTTTTACTTGCTTATAACTCATGTTCTATTCTTAATTATTTGTTTAGTAATTCACACGTAGCAAATTATATGGACTAGAAGTGTTAGTGGTGAATGCCTAGTTAGTATTGTTTAGAATTTGGTAATGTTGTCTAGTAATTAAAGAAATTAGTTGTATAGTAATCTATATACGGTAAATAGTAGGTGATGCGGTTTATTTCTGGGAGACGTGTGGATGCACCAGGTGTGAGTTTGGACTCAATTTGTATTTGAAGGAGAAAGCTGCTCGTCTGACGACCCTCGGCTGACCGGGCGGAGCCTGCGGCGGGCTCGGAATGAGACGAAGATCTGGGCTCGGATCAGAGGGTTCGGATCCGAGGTCTTGTGTACCTGCAGGCGGTCCTGAAACACCGGGGTTTATCCCGGTGGCGGATCCTCCGATGATCTAGTCATTCTCTGTGAGAGAGTAGCAATAACTAGGTGAATTTAAGTGGTAAAAGATTGATTACCTCAAAAGGTGGGTGAGGGTCTAGTATTTATAGAGAATCCCAACCGGGTTTGGTTCCGCTTGGGGGCCGGGTCTGGATCCGAAAGCCCATGGGCCTGACGTGGCAGAAGGCCCAGGGGGTTTAGGGCAGACGTGGCAATACCAGGAGCGGTATAGGGCTGACGTGGCTGAACCCTTGGTGGTATTTGGAGCTGACATGGCTGATCGTGGGTCTCCTGTGCTTCTGGAAGAATCGGAGGGCCTAGGCTGTGCCAGGTTATCCCCATGCCTCGCCAGAAAGGGGGGACGGCCCGTGGGGCTGTAACGGATCGGAGGCCGAGGACCACTGAGGCTCGTCGGATACGAGGAGGCCAGTTCTGTGGGGGTGAACTTGAGGTTCGGCGCCGACCCTGCAGTGGTTCGAAGTCGAACTAGATTGCTATTTTTACCTTTCTTGAGTGAGAGTTGTATTGGGCCCTGGTTGGGCCCCCAGGCCATTTTTACCCTACCACACAAGCCCCCCACTCCTGCGGGGGTGCGGGAGCTAGCCGGGGAGGAGTGTTCATGGTCGTGGAAATGGGATGGCGAATCGTTGAATCTTCCGGAGAAGAGTACCCTGGTGCTCGACCCAACCTCGAGATGACGAGGGATTATGTGTCGACAAGGGTGATGCGAGCCGTTGTTTCTTCCTGAGAAGAGTACCCTGATGCCAGACCGAACCTCGAGATGAGGGATTATGGGTCTGTAAGGGTGATGGCGAGCCGTTGGCCTTCCTGAGAAGACCACCCTGGTGCCAGACCTGACCTCGAGCTTGGCGAGGGATTACGGGTCGGCAAGGGCGATGGCGAGCCGTGAAGCCTTCCTGAGAAGACTACCCTAGTGCTAGACCTGACCTCAAGCTGGCGAGGGATTACGGGCCAACAAGGGTGATGGCGAGCCGTTGGCCTTCCTGAGAAGACCACCCTGGTGCCAGACCTGACCTCGAGCTTGGCGAGGGATTACGGGTCGGCAAGGGCGATGGCGAGCCGTGGAGCCTTCCTGAGAAGACTACCCTGGTGCTAGACCGGACCTCGAGCTGGCGAGGGATTACGGGTCAACAAGGGTGATGGCGTGCCGTTGGCCTTCCTGAGAAGACCTCCCTGGTGCCAGACCTGACCTCGAGCTTGGCGAGGGATTACGGGTCGGCAAGGGCGATGGCGAGCCGTGGAGCCTTCCTGAGAAGACTACCCTGGTGCTAGACCTGACCTCGAGCTGGCGAGGGATTACGGGTCGGCAAGGGTGATGTCGAACTGTTGTGCCTTAGAGCGTTTGAGCGGGGGTAGCCCGCCGTTTCTGCGGAGCATTGAAGGCTCTCCGGGATCTGTGTGATGGTCCAATTTCCTAGGGGCATTAATGGCGCCGCCTAATAAATGCAGATAGCGCATGGGCTTCCGTCGATTGGCTTTCCCCGTGTCATAATGGTTGGTCTATGGGGGAGGCTATAAATACCTCTCCCTCCACAGCGGGTTTGATCACAGCAGGGGTGGTTTATTGGCCATCGGAGGTGTCTGCTTCGGCGGACGCCTGTCTTTTGCAAAAATTTTTCAACCCTGGCGGTGTCGGAGAGGTGGTTACTCTGCCGCCCGGATCTTCTCTTGGATCTGATGGCTCTTGATACGGTAGCTAGATCCAGGGGAGATCAGGGCGAGAGGGGTAACGGCCGAAATCCGTACCGGTAGAAAAGGAGCCTCGGATTGGTGGTGGCTTTGCTGTCTGGATCCTTTTTCGGGTCAGACGACCCTGACACGGTTGTTTGGCCCGAGAGAGAACCAGACGGGAGGGGCACCCACCGTATTCCGGTCTTGGGGCTGAAGAGCCTCAGATAGAAGGGTCGCCTCCGATCAGGGGTTGGCCACTCTGTCTTCCGATAGGGCTCCAAGCGATGGTGGTTTCTGTCCCACCCTCGAACAGTTCGGGGTTTCGGCGCCAACCCGAGGCTGTAAGCCCCGAGCTGCTCGGGGATGAGAGGGGAACCGATCGAGCGCTGGAGCCCGGGGCGTCTGTCGAAGGACGACGCCTTAAACCTTAAGTAAAACGTTTTCTCCGTCGTATACTCCATCCGAACCGACCCCTGAGTTTGGCCGCCAGCCTGGCACCTGATGATGTCAGCAGCGCACGTTTCGAGGTCGTGGCGCGATTTTCCAGGCGGCAGTTGTACGTCAATCGGTGAATAGTAATTGCGGAAGTCGAGGAGTCGTTCTTATCCTTTATAAGTATTCCCCCCTCTCCTTCTCTCGCCCACTTCTTTCTTGCTGCTTTCTTTCTTAAAAAATCTTCCAACCATTCAGTGCTCGTTCTTGCAGTTTGCTGTACTAGGTTCGTCCTTCCGAAGCGGCCCCAGGTTAGTTGGTAAGTTTATTTAGTTTAGGCACAGATGGATAGGGCTCAGTCCGGCTCGTCAGCGTCGACGTCCAGGGGGGAAGTGAAGCGAGCCTCCACATCGACGTCGTGGGAGGAGCCCGTGCTTGAGGAGGAGTCGGTGCACGCTGCAGAGCCTTCCGATTCAGTTTCGTGGGAGGAACCAGTAGGTGAGGGGGAGGTGGTACACAAGTTGAGGCCGTCACGCTCCCGACGTCCCTTCGTGGTGGAGAGTAGCGAGTCGGAGGAAGCCAGTGATGGTTCGGACGACATCCAGGTACTGGAGTTGTCTTCCGAGGAGGAGGAGGGAGGCGAGGGCGACACGATGAGGAGATCCACCGTTCAGGGTGCGGGCTCGAGTTTCACGTCGACAGGCCTGGGGCCCTTATCTACTCCCTCGTCGGAGCGAGCCAAGAAGAGGAAGAGGGCCCCGAGGAAGGCGGGGTCGAGGACTGGTGGTTCGAGCCAGGCGCCTGTTTTCTGCAATTTGATGACAGGTTCGCCCGTACAGCCGAAGCCTTTCCGTCAGTATCCCGACGATCTTTCTGACAAGGAGCTCTTCGGTGTGCAGTCCTCTTCGCCGAGTCGGAGGAGGGTGATGATGGACGCGATCCCGACTGTCTTGGAGGGCGGGGATTTGGAGGTTCTGCAGCTGGCGTATCACATAGGGCCTGGCTACGAGTTGTTGTTGCCGAGCTCTACTCTGCGCCCCACCGATCCCCTTTCTGCTTGGTATTGCGTCTTCCCAGTGGACGCTTTCATCTCCGGGCTGAGGTTGCCAGTCCACCCGTTTGTTCGGGATGTGCTGAACTGGGCCTCCTTGGCGCCAATGCAGTACGGGCCGAACTCTTGGAAGCAGATTATCTGCTTTGTGCTGATGTGCGAGGAACAGAAGGTACCCCTGCGGCTGAATGTGTTCCGTGCGATGTTGATGATCAGCTCGGCGGCCGAGGGTGTTTACTATATCTCTCCACGGAGTAAGGGGAAGGTCGTTCACAGTCACCCGGACTCCATCAAGGAATGGAAGAAAAAATATCTGGTGATCCGGAGTGAAGTGCCCTGGGACATTCCCACTCAATGGAATCACTCCAAGCCGAGCTATCAAACGCCGAGGCCGAGGGATCTGTCGGCCGAGGAGTGGGGGTTTGTCGAGCACCTCCGTTCGTCACCCAACGTTGATTGGACGAAGGTGACGGAGGCCAACTTGGCGAGCGTTGGACTGAGCCCAGCCGTTATGTGTATGTAGTTGTTTCTTTTCTTTCGGTCCTTTCGTACTTTCTTGCTCATTGCTCTTAATGGTTTTTTCTGCAGATATGGACGAAGCATCGATCAAGGCAAAGAGGCTCGCCATGAGGAAGGAGAAGGCCGAGAAGAAGGGGGAGGCGGCGAAGAGGCCGAGGGGGTCGTCCCTAGTCATCTCGGAGGTCCAGCCCGAGCCGGGGACCAAGAGGATTCGCTCGGAGACGAGCAAGGGGGCGGCTGCTTCGAAGGGCCAGAGCCTAGTGAGGGCCTCCGTTCTTGACAAGGGGAAAGGTCCCTTGGTCGAGGTCGAGGAAGAGGACCCGGTGGTGGAGTTGCTGCGGCAGCGGTGGGCTCCGGACTGGTCGGTCCGGATGGGGGACCGTCTGACCGAGGAGGCCCAGGCCGTCGAGGTGGTGGAGAAGTTGGCGACCCCTCGCGACCGTAAGGCGATGGAGGGCGAGCCCGTGGAGGTGGCGTTCACGCGCCTGGCGCAGGCCACCGTGCTGGTAAGTCCGTCGACCCTATTCTCCTTGTTAATTTTTCTGTGGAAGTCTTTTCCTTATCTGTGCTCGTTGGTCGCAGGCTTGCATGCAGGGGGCTAACATGAAGAACCTCTACGAGGCGTCCCTGGCACAAGAGCGAGCTCGGGCGGAAAAGAGCGAGCGGGAGATGAAGGAAATGCGGATCGAGCTCGAGGGTTTGCACAAGAGGGAGCAGCAGATGAAGCTCGAGCTCGAGGCCAAGGATGCGGAGTGGGGGAAGAAGGTGGCCTCCTTGAAGAAGAAGTTCGCCAAGGAGAAGGAAGAGGTGACGACTACGGGCCAGATGATGGTGATCAAGGCCCAGGACGCGTGTTATGCGAAGGCCCTCAGCCATGTGAGACACTTCTACCCGACCATCGATCTGTCCAATTTTGAGTACGACATGGAGATCGAGGGGACGTCGAAGACTCCTGGCGAAGAAGGGCCTGCTCTTGACCCGCCGGCCGACCCATCTGTGAATCCGTCTGTTTGACGCTGAGGTGGGACAATAAGCTGTATAATTCTGTCTTTCTTTTCTCCCTCTCTTGACTGTATTTGCCTCCCGCGGACTGGCCACCGCCTTTTTTGTAAGGAGTACTTAAATTTATAGGAAAAAAGTTTTTTGACCGGCCAAGTGTTTTGAACTCGGATTTTTCTGAACCTTCTTGCGTGTGTGCATTGGGTTGGCTGGTTCTCCTGTAGGTTGTGGCGCCCCTTCCCGAGGTGGACCCCCGTCGTTCCGACGTGGCGTGGCTCCGGAGCAAGGTTGAGGCCCTGGAGGCCGCGTTGGTCTGCCACCGAAGGGGGGCTCGTGACACTGATGCGGCTTTGAACTTTTATCGGAATAAGTCTGAAGCCTTAAGCGAGGAGGCGAGCCGGCTGAGGAGGGCGATGCTGGATCGGGGACTCGGCGGTGCGAGCCTTGGACAGGCAGTGTTGGGTGCCTCGGTGCCGAGGCCCTCTTCTGAGAGGTTACTTCGCGATGTCTTTGCGGAGAAAGAAATGGAGATACACCGTTACAATATTATGCTGGGTGCCTCGGCATCTTCCTCGGTGGGTCGGCAAGCAGAGGGGGTTCCCTCTGCGCTGCTGCTGTTGCAGCGTACGCGACCAGATGACGCCCAGAGCTCCGTGGCTGGGGAGTCGACCGTGGCTGAGTTCAAGGACCATCATAACGAGGAGAGGGATTTTAGTCGCTCGTTCGGAGTAATCCCGCCCTTCAGCGGACCCGAGGGGCTCTAAGATGGCGACTTCTTCCAGTTTGAGATGAGTGGAGTGGTCCTGTAACGGTCTTTGTTTGTTTTCTTAGGACGAAATAAAAGGGTACGAATAAAGAATCCTGTTCCTTCTTTGCTTCGGCTAGTAGTGTAGTGAACGATGGTGGTTTTAGGGAGAGTCCACCGATCCGCGAGGGATCGAAGTGGGGCCTTAGGGAGAGTCCCTAGCTTGGATTCGGTTGGAGCCTACCGAGGCTTTGGGGACGATACCGGAGTGAGGACTCAGGCGCCGATCTCATTATCTGGCGTTAGGATTTTAACAAAAAGAGATCTCTTTTGTATAAGATAAGGAGGGCCGCTAAGACGGCCCTGTACACATGAGTGTTTACACAAAAACGTGTTTACATTTAGCCAGGCTAGAGCCTATGTTTGTCCTTCGAGGAGTTTCATTAGGTACTCGGCTTCGACTGGGGTCTCCTCCCGCTCGGTGACAGGTTTGGAAGCAGGGCCGTCCCTCTCAGGTTTGAACTCGACGGCGTCGAGGGAGAACACACCTCCCCCGACGGTGGTCATGTAGCACGATCGCGCTGCTTCTTGGCTACCTCGGACAGTGCCGACTCCTTGCGGGGTGGGAAATTTGAGTTTCAGATGGTAAGCCGAAGGCACCGCTTGGAGGGAGCATAGTCCGGGTCGGCCGAGTATGGCGTTGTAAGCCGCCTTGACGTTGACCACCATGAAGTCCATGGACTCGGTCCTCTTGATAGGAGCCGATCCTGCGGTAACGTCGAGGGTGACAATCCCTTCTATCACGACAGGGACGCCGGAGAACCCATGCAAGGTGTATCCGGCCGGCTTGAGCTTGCCTCTAGGTAGCTTGAGATTCTCGAAGGCTTCGAGGAAAAGAATATTAACCGAGCTGCCGTTGTCGACGAGGATTCGGCGAACTTCACAATTAGCCATGTGGAGATTAATGACGAGGGCATCGCAGTGGGTTAGGTGAACGCCTTCGAGGTCCTCACCTGAGAAGGAGACCGGCATCAGTTGTAGCTTGGGCGAGGGATTGTCGTGGACAGCATTCACCTCTCGGATGAAGGCTTTTCGGGAAGTATTTGAATCTCCTTCCATTGGCCCTCCGTGGACACAGTGCAAGATGAAGGGCGTATCTGCGGCTCCCTCGGATTCGGGATCCCGACCCTGGATGCGGTTCGGGGTAGGGTTCGGAGGCGAGGACCTCCGGTTCCTAGTATCTCGTCGATCCCGCGGGACTTCTCGGGTGAATTCTCGGAGGTACCCCCTGGAGATGAGTTCCTCAATTTCGTCTTTCAGGGCCCGGCACTGGTCGGTTTCGTGCCCGTGATCTCTGTGGAAGCGGCAGTAGAAGCGTTGATCTCGATTCTTGTTATTAGATCGGGGGGGTAGTCGGACAATGCCTTTGTCTTCGATTTCTAAGAGGATGGCGGATACGTTATGCGTCAAGGGAGTGTACCTCTCGAAGCGGGGGACCGGCGGGACCTTCTTCATGGCCCCCCGTCCCTCGGAGCTTTCTTTGATGGTTCGACCTTTTCGACCTTCCGCTTTCCCTTCCCGATGGCCTCCCTGGTATCTTCGGGGTTAAGGGCCTCTTCTGCCCTAATGTATTTCTCGACCCTGTTGAGGAGATCGGGAAAGTCGATGGGGGGTCTCTTCGTCAGAGAAGCTTTCAGCTGTCCATGACGAACGTTGTGCCGAAAGGCCGCAGAGGCGACGCCTGGATCAAGAGAGGAGACCGACCTCGCCTCCGTGGTAAATCTCCGGACGAACACTCTGAGGGACTCTCCCTCTATCTGCTTGAGCCCAAGTAAAGAGGCGCTAGTCCTTTCCGCCTTCCGGCTGGTGACGAAGTGGGCAAGAAAATTGCCCTCTAGTTGGTCGAAGGAGTAAATGGAGCCGGGGGTGAGTTTCGAATACCATTCACGAGCCGGACCCCGAAGCGTGGTGGGGAAGGCTCGGCATAGCAGGGGATCCGAGGCGCTGTGAATCATCATGAGGGTTTTGAAACCTTCCATGTGATCAGCGGGATCTCCCTCGCCGTCGTAGGTCTCGAACTGAGGTGGTCGGAAATTCCTGGGTAAATCCGCTTGGAGGATGGGGGCGGAGAAGGGAGGTCGGACAGGTCTGTACCCCTGAGCCGCCCGTCGGTCGCCGTCTCCTATATGATCGAGGCGATCCTCCATTTCTTGGAGGCGCCTTAGGAGTATGCCATCGTCTTCTGGCTGGTTTGTTGAAGGGCGCGACGCGCTGGTCTCGGCATCCGACCCTGTTTGGGAGCAGGAGAATTTCCTCCCAGGGGTCCGTCGGAGGGCCCCGAGAATTTCTCTCCGGAAGTCTTGGAACTCCTTGTGAGTGACGGGGGCTCCCTCGACCCGGTTTGGTCGGTCTGAATGCTGCCTTCCGATGCGGCTGAGTGCCGACCTCAGTCCCTCGGGCGGCGGTCTCGGATGGTTCGGGGCCGGGTTGGAAGCGGCCTTTCCCCTGCTGCGGTTAATCTGTCGGTTGACGATTACTCCCCGTAGGTCGGGCTGGACTGTACGGGTGGCGCTTCGCCGGGATCCCTGATGGGAATCTCCGTGCTTTGATGCGCGTGGCCCGGCATTGGTATTTGGTGGGGGTGTGTCCCGTCGGTTGACGGAGGACGCGGCCCTCTTGCCCTTGGAGGCCATGAGAGTTCGGCTGTCGAGGTCGCTCGATGGTCGGGCTCGGGTCGGCTTCTGAAGCAGTGTTCCCACAGACGGCGCCAACCTGATGCGGTTTATTTCTGGGAGACGTGTGGATGCACCAGGTGTGAGTTCGGACTCAATTTGTATTTGAAGGAGAAAGCTGCTCGTCTGACGACCCTCGGCTGACCGGGCGGAGCCTGCGGCGGGCTCGGAATGAGGCGGAGATCTGGGCTCGGATCAGAGTGTTCGGATCCGAGGTCTTGTGTACCTGCAGGCGGTCCTGAAACACCGGGGTTTATCCCGGTGGCGGACCCTCCGACGATCTAGTCAGTCTCTGTGAGAGAGTAGCAATAACTAGGTGAATTTAAGTGGTAAAAGATTGATTACCTCAAAAGGTGGGTGAGGGTCTAGTATTTATAGAGAATCCCAACCGGTTTTGGTTCCGCTTGGGGGCCGGGTCTGGATCCGAAAGCCCATGGGCCTGACGTGGCAGAAGGCCCAGGGGGTTTAGGGCAGACGTGGCAATACCAGGAGCGGTATAGGGCTGACGTGGCTGAACCCTTGGTGGTATTTGGAGCTGACATGGCTGATCGTGGGTCTCCTGTGCTTCTGGGAGAATCGGAAGGCCTAGGCTGTGCCAGGTTATCCCCATGCCTCGCCAGAAAGGGGGGACGGCCCGTGGGGCTGTAACGGATCGGAGGCCGAGGACCACTGAGGCTAGTCGGATACGAGGAGGCCAGTTCTGTGGGGGTGAACTTGAGGTTCGGCGCCGACCCTGCAGTGGTTCGAAGCCGAACTAGATTGCTATTTTTACCTTTCTTGAGTGAGAGTTGTATTGGGCCCTGGTTGGCCCCCCAGGCCATTTTTACCCTACCACAGTAGGTTATATAAAAAATAGAGTTGTTGGTATGATATGCTTAATAAATGTTGTTGGTAGTAATTCATAGAAAGTCATGTAATCACTTGTAGTAGTTTAGTTATTGTTGTAGTCACTTGTAGTAGAATAGTTTAATTACTTGTAGTAGCCACTTGTAGTTGTATGCTTAGTTAACCAAAAATTCGTGATAAGTAGAGTAGATTGTAGTAAAGTAAAGAACTATTGGTAGCTATGAAGCACGGATACAGGTGCGGGTACGACACGACACGGGTACGAGAATACGTGATTTTATAAAAAAGTAGGATACGGGTGCGTTGTGGATACGTTAAATATAAAATAATTTATATTATATTTATAGATACATCAATATTTTTTCTTCTTAAAAATGCAAACATTTAAATCATTTCATAGAACTATAAGAATACATTATAATTATGAGCATTTTAGAGAAAAGAAATGATAATCTAACTATCAAATCTTTGGGTAGTCTTGTTTTGTGTTTGAGCATAATTGTAAACAACAAACTTTTGAAATTACTCTAGGACCCCATGCATTTATCTAAATATAATTGTGTCTAAAGTTTGTAAAAAATCCATTTAAAAAATTGGGTGCTCTTTGGGTACGCACTCGGGAGTACCTAAGGAGTATCGGCATCCGATACGCACCTGACACGGGTACGTCGACCATTTGAAAGTATCCGTGCTTCCTAGATTGGTAGTATAGAAGAGATTGTAGACATGAATACGGTGATTGATGGAATACCGTATGCATGTGTATGCGGGTATGCATACTTGAATATTTACATATGGTAGTGTTTTGTGCACATTGAGTGCACTAGTGTGGTGCATGTTGGGCTGACCTCTAGCATGATTTGAAATCTAAGTTGAACCCAAATTAAATCAAGATAAGACTTGTTGAGATTCAACTAGGTTGGATTCACTTAGAACCTATTTAGTGAATTTAGTTAATTTAGTTAAGTAACTTGCTGAAGGGTGAAAGTGGAAATTAGGAGCACAGTTTAATTAACTTAGAAAATAGAAGTTGTGATAATAAAGCAATTAGAATCAGGTAAGTTGGTGAATTAAGAAATTAATTTAGGATGATTGGTAAGGACAGATACTAGTTGGACGTGTACTCACTTGTTAAGAGGACACGTGCGGCGTCGTCTCGTCTGGGACACGTGCGGTGTGAATTCGACTGTTAATTTATGGGATTTAGTGATAAGAACAGGATGCAGACGTAAGTCACAAGTCCTGTCAGAACTTAGGAGATAGACTCTTAAGTTTCCGTCTATGTTCTCGGTTATCAATACGAATAAGGAGCAAGAGTGTAACTCTAAGTCTCTTGGCGAAGTAGGGGTGGCCCTATTGATTTGCTTTGTGTTCATGATAACTTTGGTAGGGGCAGGAGTGAGGAAGGACCATGATTCCAGCAGAGCTGATGATCACTGGCCTGACCGGGAATGGAGAGACCACGATCCTGTCGGAGTGGAGAAGGACCATGATCTGAACGAACAGAGTGGTCACTGCCGTTCGGAGTGGAGAAGGACCATGATTCGACTGTAGGAGCGGAAATGGACCGCATGTGCTGCAGACTCTACCAGTCAATAGATGAATGTCAGAAACAGGAAGGAGTACAAGAGTAGGATGCATGGCGAGGGATTGAACCCTATCATCTGGAGAATACGAACTCGATTTGGGGAGTATGTAGTATGAGATGCATACATTTCCAAATCAAGTTTGCATTAGATTAAGAGCATAGTGTGCATATGAGTTGTACATTAAATTCTAGGTCATGACATACACCAACATTTATGTTTATATGACTTTCACGTTCCTTTCTTCTGCATCAAATATTGATTGTTGAGGATTTTGGAGATTTCCTGTTTCATCCGCATTGCGTCAGTTGTATTCAATTGACGTGCCCACAGTTTTGCTAATTGCAGGATTGTTGATCGAGGAGCAGGGGACTCGAGCTGCGGAAAGCATCCAAGTGGAGGATATAGTTTCCTTGTGCAAAAATTTCCTGTGATTTCTGTGTTGTGTACTCATTGAAGTAAAGATTCTGGGTAAATGTCATGAGCTTCCAGTGTGTGGAACTCGGGGCGCTACAGTCTTGCTCAACAGCGAAGATGTTTTACTAGTACGGAAGTAGGCAGGAGTGAGGTGGAGGCTGGATGCTCGGCTCGGATCAGGATGCTCGGCTCGGATCCGGAGGCTCGGATCCGAGGTCTCGTGTACCTGCAGACGGTCTAGGAACACCGGGGTTGGTCCCAGTGGCAGACTCTCCGACGATCTAGTCAGCTACTGAGAGAGAGTAACAGTAACTAGGGTTTTGAGTGGGAAAGATTGATTACCTGGATAAAGGGTAGGGGGTCTGGTATTTATAGGAGAAGCCAACCGGGTCTGGACCCGTTTGGGGCCGGGTCTGGACTCGGTTGCCCGTGGGCCTGAAGCGGTGGAAGCCCGAGCGGTATAGGGCTGACGTGGCAGAGACCTGGGCGGTTTCTAGGCTGACGGGGCAGGGGCCTGGGCGGTTTCCAGGCTAACGTGGCAGAGGTCCGGACGGTTTTCGGATGCTGACGTGGTGGATCCGGATGATCCGGCGACGCACGTTTCCTGAGGGGATCCTATGGCTCAGAAGGGGCCACGTCATCCGACCCATATCACAAGCCCCCCATTCCTAGAGGGCTGGGTGATCCAGCTGTGTAGGAGTGGTTCTTCGCCTCTGTAGGAAGAGCAGGGGGTGTGTGCGGTCGAGAAATATACGATTTGTTACTTCCATGAGAGGCCAGGGGGTAGGAGGAAGGGATCCCTATGGGAGCTTTAGGGTCTGCAGACGATCCTCTTGCAAGTTGGAAGGGCGAGGGGACGTCGAGGTTTGTTGGGCTGGAGCCCGGTTTGTCGAGCATTGGGGGTCGGTAGACGAGCTCCTAGGGTCGGCAGACGATCCTCCCGCTAGTTGGAAGAGCGAGGGGACGTCGAGGTCTGTTGGGTTGGAGCTCGATTTGTCGAGCATTAGGGGTCGGCAGACGATCCTCTCGCTAGTTGGAAGAGCGAGGGGACGTCGAGGTCTGTTGGGTTCGAGCTCGGTTTGCCGAGCGTCTGGGGTCGGTAGCGAGCTTCGAGGGTCAGCAGGCGGTCATCTCGCTAGTTGGAAGAGCGAAGGGACGTCGAGGTCTGTTGGGTTGGAGCTCGGTTTGTCGAGCATTGGGGGTCAGCAGACGAGCTCCGAGGGTCGGTAGACGATCCTCTCTCTAGTTTGAAGAGCGAGGGGACGTCGAAGTCTGTTGGGTTCGAGCTCGATTTGCCGAGCATCTGGGGTCGGTAGCGAGCTCCGAGGGTCGGTAGACGATCCTTTCGCTAGTTGGAAGAGCGAGGGGACGTCGAGGTTTGTTGGGTTGGAGCTCGGTTTGCCGAGCATTGGAGGTCGGCAGACGAGCCCCTCGCTTTGCTGGATAGCGGAGGGTTTTGGGGCTCGCAATTCCATCCGAGCTCCGAGCCTCCTGTGAATAGGGGAGGGCTTCTGGTGCTCGCGGTGTCATCCGCGCTCCGAGCCGCCTTGAATAGAGGAGGGCTTCTGGTGCTCGTGGTGTTATCCGAGCTCCGAGCCCCCCGTGACTAGGGGAGGGCTTCTGGTGCTCGCGGTGTCATCCGAGCTCCGAGCCCCCTTGAATAGAGGAGGGCGCTTGGGGCTCATGGTGTTACCCGAGCTCCAAACCCCCTTGGATAGAGGAGGGCGTCAGGTGCTCGTGGTGTTATCCGAGCTCCGAGCCTTCCTCCAGAATAGATGAGGAAGTTGTGGCTCGCGGTGTCATCCGAGCTCCGAGCCTTCCGTAAAATAGAAGAGGAAGTTGTGGCTCGCGGTGTCATCCGAGCTCCGACCCTTGTATCAAAATAGAAGAGGAAGTTGTGGCTTGCGGTGTCATCCGAGCGTCGATCCATCCGTAAAATAGAAGGGGAAGTTGTGGCTCGCGATGTTATCCGAGCTCCGACCCTTCCGTTAAATAGAAGAGGAAGTTGTGGCTTGCGATGTCATCCGAGCCCCGAGCTTCAATCATAATAGGGAGGAGTTTGTGGCTCGCGATATCATCCGAGCCCCGAGCTTCATTCATAATAGGGAGGAGTTCGTGGCTCGCGACGCCATCCGAGCGTCGACCCTTCCGTAATAAAGAAGAGGAAGTGGCTCGCGGTGTCATCCGAGCTCCGAGCCTTCCGTAAAATAGAAGAAGTTGTGGCTCGTGATGCCATCCGAGCGTCGACCCCTCTTGACTTGTCGAAAAAGTCTGTTTGTTGGAAAAATGCCTGGGGGTAGTTCGGTAATTTCGTGCCCACTGCTGACGTCATGAGTGCAAGAATCAAGGCGACGCCAAATCTTAGCGGCCGTTAGATCTTGATGATTTAAGATCCAACGGCCAGATATGATTTGCGAAAATCGAGGAGTCGCTTTCTTCGCTATAAATCTTCCCCCCTCCCCCACTTTTCTTTTCTTCATTTCTTTACTCTCACTTCCCAATTTCATAAGAACAGGGTCTCACTTGCCGTCGGCGAGATTCTCCGGTGATCTGGTATATATCTCAGGTTAGTATTCTTGCTTAGTAATGTTGCGCTCTCAGTCCGGATCCGAGGCTAGTTCGTCGGGCCGCTCCGCGGAGGAATCAGAGTCAGAGACGTCTTCGTCCCTTAGTAAATATATGGTCAAGGAGGAAGTCGTGACAGACCCTGGGTCGGACGGAGGTGATGATGTGGCGTTCATAGTATCGCCGCTGAGATCCGAAGGCCGGGGAAGGAGCCCGTGGACGAGGGCAAGGAGGTGGAAGAGGAAGAGGGGGATGTCGAGGATGACGAGGATGTCGAGGATGCAGAGGATGACGAGGATCAGGATGCCGAGGGTGAGGAGGATCAAGATCCTGAGGGTCAGGGCGCCGTTGAGGGTGATGAGGGTGATGGAGGATGAAGGGGAGGGCGCTCAGGAGGGTGCTGGCGAAGGCACAACAAGAGGGGCGGTTGAGATCGGAGACGACCTTCCGCCTCTACCACCTTTGTCGACGCCGTCACCCGAGAGGAAGGCTCGTCCTCGTCGGAAGAAGAGGAAGTGAAGCTTTCCGGACAGTCCGCCTCCTCCGGATGAATATGCCCCTAGACTGGGGTTCGAATTTCCCCCGGTCTCTTTTAAAAATCCGGGGTCGATCAGGATGTACCCCAACTATGTCAAAGATATCGACCCTCTTCCTCCTGTACCGGGCGAGGAGAGTCGGGTGAAGATCCGAATGGACAGCATTTCGTGTCTTGAAGGCGGGCTATCTTCACATCCTGAGGGTTGCCTACTTCATTCCTTGGGAGTTTGAAGTCTTTATCCCGAGCCCTGGCATCCGACCCACCACAACTCTTGAACCGGGCTATTGCATCTTTCCCGAGGACGCCTTTGTCTCGGGACTGAGGCTGCTGCTGCACCCCTTCGCCAAGAGGATTTTAAATTGGGCGAAGCTAAGCCCGATGCAGTATGGCCCAAACTCCTGGAAGCACTTGATTTGCTTCATTCTGAAGTGCCAAGAGAAGGGCGTGAAGCCGAGGTTGACTTACTTCCGAGCCATCCTAGCGATCAGCTCGCTCGGCGATGTGGAGGGGATTTTTTACTTCTCGCCTAGGCTGCATAAAATGGTGATGCACGGCCATCCGGATTCCATCAAAGGGTGGAAGGAAAAATACTTCGTGGTCCGGAGCGAGAGGTCTTGGGGGATTCCGACCTCGTGGAATTTCTTCAAGCCGAACCACAAACCTCCGAAGCGCAGTGACTTGACGGCAAAGGAGTGGAAGATGGTTGAGAAAATTGTTGGGGGGCACAGCATAGCATGGCCTCGAGTGACGGAGCTACACCTGGCCCGGGCCAGACTGAGCCCACCTGACCCTAGTATGTTTTCGTTCTGAATTTTTGCATCTTTCTACCTTTGTGTTAACATTAGCCCCTCTTCTTTTATTTTTGCAGAGATGACTTTCCAGCAGGTCGACGACAGGCGCGCCTTGCTAGCTGTCGCCGAGAAGGCGAGAGCGGAGAGGAAGAAGGTGTAGCAGGAGAGGCTGGCCGCCCAAGGCGTGGGGACCGGCAAGGGTCCAACTCCGGTAGCCGAGGAGCCTTCTCCCGCGAAGAAGGCCAAAAGGCATCAGCCCCATACGCCGAGGGCTCCTCAGGGATGCGGGGGGGCAGTTCGGGCAGCAAGGAGACCATAGAGGTCCCGGGGCAGAGGCTTCCCCCACCTCGACCTACTGCCGAGCAGATGGTGGGGCAACAGGGCTGCGACCCTTCGCCCCCGACTGGTCGATTGTTCAGGAGGACTCGCTCGATGGTCCTGTGGCCGTCGAGTTTGTCAGGAAGGCTGCCACCGAGCGGGATCGGATCTCGCTGGCGACGCAGACGTCTGAACAGGCCTTCATGCGCTGGTCTCAGGCGTCGATCTCGGTAAGTGCGGAGACTTTGTATTTATATTTGGTTCGGATCGTGACGATGTTTTCTGACCTTTTCTCCTTCGGACAGACGATGCTCCACGGGCAACACTTCCAAAAGTGCTTGGAGAAGGAGGTCATTGTGGAGAGGAGGAACGCATAGAAGTTTCTCAAGGTGACCGTCGACCTGAAGGAGGCTCAGAGCATGACGGTCGTCCACGAGGTCCAGATGGCCTCAATCTTCGAGCATCACCAGAAGGACGTGGATCGCCTTAAGGAGAAGATCGAAGAGGAGGCGGTGAAGGGACGGAAGGCCTTGGAGAGGATGGCGGCTGCCTCGGCAGACGCCCTGATCATGGCGCAGGACGAGGCATACGACCGGGCCAAAGAGCATTTTCGGAGGATTTATCCTGAGCAGAATGTGGACCACCTCCACTACGGTTGGGAGCCGGATCTTCCGCCGACTCCCGGTGGCGAGGAGATGGGGGGCGACCATGCTGATGAAGAGGTGCCAGCCCCACCCCAAGCATAGGCTAGGTTTTTCTTTCTTTTTTGAATGTGTATGCCTCTTTGCGGACTGGCCACTTTATATCATCATCTTTGAAAGTAATGGAATATAGTTTTTTGGCCGAGGCTTCGTAACTTGCACATTTTCTAGTTCTCCTTTGTGATTGTTTGTTTTCTCGTCTTTTGATAGACGCACGAGGACTTGGTTGCCGACCCTGTTTCTGCTGAGGAATCCTTGGTCCGAGCCGGGAGGGAGGCCATGGAGGCAGCTCTGGCTCGCCAGCGAAAACAGGCTCGGGACCGAGCGGCCGCAGTCAATTATTTCTTGAACAAGTCTAGGGAGCTTGGTCTGGAGGTGGCCCGTCTGAAGAAGGCTATAGTCGATCAGGACTGGTGGGTAATCGAGACGGACTGGTCCATCTCGAATGCCTCGAGTGGGCGGTCGGCTTCGGAGTCTTTCCTTCGTGAGGCTGTTGTTGAGAAAGAGCTGGAGATCCGCAGGCTGAAGTTGGTGTTAGGCGCGGGTTTGATCGAGGAGGCGAGCAACTCGATCCCGGGGCGGTCTCTGACATTTTTATTGGAGGGTGCCCAGCCTGAAGATGTGGGTAGCTCGGTGGCAGGGGTTTCTTCCCTGGTTGGTCCGGCCGAGCATGAGAGGAGCCCTGAAGGGAACACCGAATTCGAGTTTTAAGCCGGATGTAAGTGAGTTGTAAGCAGTACATTGTCTTTGTACCGAGGTTCATTGAGTTGTAAGCGATGAGTATAATAAGAACATTCGATTTTTTGAACCCTGATAGTCTCATTGGGCGAGTATGGTCGCCGAACACGGCACACACGGGGTCACCGCCGAGGTGACCTGGTGCAGCGGGTGCCTACGCAGTGGTGTTGATCCTTTCGATAGTCATTAATGGCAACGTTTTGCCTCCCAATAAGACTTAATGGCGACGTTTCGCCTTCCGCCGTTTGGGATTCCCAGACGCAATAACCGTGCGTCTCAGGGGCTATATAACCTCCACTCTCCCTTGCTGGTTGTCAAGAAGCGAGTGTCTGATCTCACTCAACTATGGTGCCTGCCGAGGGTGGGAGCCCTAAAATTAAAATTTCTCCGAGGGCTCCGGATTGGAGGTTCACCAATCACCCTCGAACAATTCGGGGTTTTGGCCTTGCGGGCCGTAAGACCCCTGGTTGTTCGTTGGTGAGTGGTGGGCCAATCAATTGGTTCAGAGGATAGGACAGAGCCGAGGGTCGGTGGCTCCCCTGTCGTCGATCAATTCGGGGTTTTGGCTCGCGAAAGCTGCAAACCCCGAGTTGTTCGCGGGCGAGAGGAGGGTCAACTAATCGACCTGAGGCTAGGGGCGTCTGCCGAAGGCAGACGCTCTAAACCTTAATGAAAATTTTGTTGAAGTAGCCGTGGCTGAAGGTCGTCGCCGAGCATAATGGTCGAGGTGCTTTGAAGAAAGCCTCGGCCTTGCTCGGGGTCCACGACGAGCCCCAACACTTTTTCACAGGAAGACGGTACGGGCATGGCTAGGCGGTTGCCGCCGTGCGCATGGGTTGATCAGCTTGAAGAGTCCCAACCTATGCCAGGGGCAGATGCCGAGCCCCCACACCGGGGAGAAAGCCGGTAATGGGCGTGGCTGAAGGTCGACGCCGAGCTTGATGGTCGAGGTGCTTTGAAGAAGGCCTCGGCCGTGCTCGGGGTCGATGATGAGCCCCCACACTTGTTCTCAGGAAGACGGTACAGGCGTGGCTGACGGTTGCCGCTGTGAGCATGGGTTGATCAGCTTGAAGAAGCTCCAACCTATGCCAGGGGCAGATGCCGAGCCCCCACATCGGGGAGAAAGCCGATAATGGGCGTGGCTGAAGGTCGTCGCCGAGCGTGATGGTCGAGGTGCTTTGAAGAAAGCCTCGGCCGTGCTCGGGGTCGACGATGAGCCCCCACACTTGTTCTCAGGAAGACGGTACGGGCGTGGCTGGCGATTGCCGCTGTGAGCATGGGTTGGTTAGCTTGAAGAAGCCCCGACCTATGCCAGGGGCAGATGCCGAGCCCCCACTCCGGGGAGAAAGCCGGTAATGGGCGTGGCTGAAGGTCGCCACCTGGGCGTGATGGTCGAGGTGCTTTGAAAAAAGCCTCGGTTGTGCTCGGGGTCGACGTCGAGCCCCCACACTTGTTCTCAGGAAGACGGTACGGACGTATCCGAGCGCCGGGCCGTAAGCTTGTCAGTGAAGCCTTTCTGGTTCGCGATGCTATCCGAGCGCCGAGCCGTAAGCTTGTAAGGGAAGCTTTTCTGGCTTGCGAGGCTAACCGAGCGTCGAGCCGTAAGTTTGTTAGAGAAGCTTTTCTGGCTCGCGATGCTATCCGAGCGCCGAGCCGTAAGCTTGTAAGAAAACGCACCGGCGGACGCCCTTTCAAGGCTCGCCTCCTCTCCCTCCAATGTTTGGAGCGAACCGTATTGATAGAGGTACTCCTGAGACCGAGCTTTGAGGAAGACAGCTTAGAGCCAATGGAGACTATGCCCCTCACACTTAGGGAGAATTGGATGAAGCCCTTACTCGAGTACCTTAGAGATGGAGTTCTTCCAGAAGACCCGAAAGAGGCCAGAAGGATTAGGACCAGAGCAGAGCGGTACACACTTCTTGATGGAGTCATGTACAAATGCTCCCACACTCAGATTGACGGCCGACCCTACCTGAGGTGTCTTTCCCTCGAGGAAGTGCACTATAACCTGAAGGAGGCCCATGACGGTATGTATGGCACGCACTTGGGAGCGAGATCCCTTGCCCGTAAACTCTTAAATTACGGATACTTCTGGCCCACATTACTCAATGACTCCGAAGAGTACGTTTGCCAGTGCGACTTCTGTCAGAGATTCTCTCCAATCCGTCGCCTACTACAAGCCCAACTCTCCTTGGCAAGTCCAATCCCTTTTGCAATGCGGGGGATGGACTTGCTCGGACCGTTTCTTCCAGCGCCGGGCCAGCTGAAGTTCCTAATTGTGGCGATAGACTACTTCTCCAAGTGGATCGAGGCCGAACCCCTTGCAACGATTATCGAGCACAAGGTCCAGAAGTTCTTTTGGAAGAACATTGTTTGCCGGTTCGGTGTACCCCGTATCCTCGTAACCGACAGTGGGACTCAATTCGCAGGAGCAACATTTCGCAACTTCTGCGCCGACCTCGGCATCCAGCAGCGGTTCTCCTTGGTAGCCCACCCTCAACCAATGGCCAAGCAGAGAATGCTAATCGACAAATACTCTCCGGCCTAAAGAAGAGGCTCGATAAATCTACCAAGGGGTTGTGGATCGAATAGCTTCTCAAAACGTGCTTTGGAACTTTCGCACCACCAAGAGAACTCCGTCAGGGGAGTCCCCCTTCAATCTCACATACGGTTCCGAAGCCATCATTCCCTTAGAAGTGGGCCTGCCTTCACCCCGACTGATAGCCTACAGTGAAGAACAGAATGCGAACTAGCTTCGCAACAGTCTGGACCTCATCGACGAGATCCGCGAAAGAGCTTCCATCCGACAGGAGACGTACCGACGTAGGATCACTCAGTCCTACAACAAAAAATTCCGACCAGCCAATCTTAAAGAGGGGGACCTAATACTCCGGAAGTTGTCGATCTCCATCCCGAGCAAAAAGGGTAAGTTAGCACCCAACTGGGAAGGTCCGTATAGGGTCTCTAGAGTTATTCGCCCAGGCGCGTATCAACTTGAAGACCCGGGGGGCGGGAGAAGACCGAGGACATGGAACGTGGAGCACTTGATGAAGTACCAAGAGGGTGTCTGAACACCGCTCCCAGCAACTTCCCCAAGAGCACTCCATAAAACATGTCAGTTTTTTTGTATTTTCCTTATCAAAGTGTAAGGGTAGCTCGCAACTTAGAAGCGGCCGCTTACAATCTACCCCTGCAAGTTCTCAAATTTGAGTATTCTAATTATATTACTGTGACGCTTACAAAAAAACCATTAAAATAGCACGCTCGGAGTTCAACACTTGGTTCGATTCCGTTTCAACTACTTGCTTTTAAGGGAATACGAAGTGGTTCACCATTCAGAATTGCTCCCACAGCTGCTGATATTCTTCAAACGACACGCTCGGAGTCCAACACTTGGTTCGATTCTGCTTCAACTACTTGCTTTTAAGCGAGTACGAAGTGGTTCACTATTCGGAATTGCTCCCACAGCTGTTGATAATCTCTAAACGACAAGTTCGGAGTCCAACACTTGGTTCGACGCAACTTTTGCTATTTGCGAACGAGCGAGTGCAACGTGACTCACCATTCGGAATTGCTCCTACAACTGTTGACTCTCGCAAACACTAGCAAAACACTCACAAGTTCAAGAAACGAGTACTATTTCACTAAAGTTTGAGATACAAGTCTAACTACAGACCAACAACTCATCTTTACATTGAAATACAAAACTCATGTGAAACAAAGATTACAAAATTACAGAGATCTGCTTTAACCCTTCCTAGGGAGTGGGACACTTCTATTAAGAGATAACCTAGGTCAGCGAGCGCCGTGCTGCTGTGGCCTTACTTCCCTAGAGATATCTAGACCGGCGAGCCGAGTTGCATCTTCGGCGCCTAAAAATCTAAGTGTCGCCCCAGCAAATGCTCTGCTCGGTGAGCTAGCCACTCCGCTCTGTGCGTCCCCGGGGCGCCTCGGGACGGGGGGCGAGCATAACGCCAACTCGTGGAATAACCTGCCTTGAGAGTATTCGCCTCGGGGACAAGATGTGGTTCTGACGTTGCTCCCCTCGGACAGCTGTCGTAGCCGATGGTTCTCTGCCTCTAGCTCCACGACTCAATCCTTCAGCGAGTCGTTTGTCACTCTAATTTTCAGTCGAGGCATTCGGCTAGAGCTGCCCTGATGAGAAGCCTCAGAAATAGCCCTCCGAAGGTGCGCCGCTTCAAGGCTCTTCCCGAGCACGACATTCTTTAACCCCTCTCGTTTGGCCCTGACATCGAACAAAGATCGACGAAGATACTTGAGCCTCAAGCCTTGGCTGAAGGCCACTGAGGGACACGTCTCCTCTCCATCAGGGGGCACTTGGCGAGCCTTCTCTTTTAGACGCTTCAGCTCGGAGTCACGACGAGCTAACGTCAGCTTGAGATGGTTCAGTTCCGACTCGGCTTTGAAAGGCCTCTCTTGAGTTCGAGCAAGGCCCAACCTAGTTATACACCTAGACCGGACCGGAGGTGTGCTACTTCGGCCATCTAAGGCACTTCAACAATTTGTGATGCTTCGTCGATCTGCAAAAAGCCAGAACATGAAGGTACTAAGTTTAAACGGCTCTTACAGGACAACTCAGAGGCAAAGTTCGATGCAAAATACAACACTTGGTCAAAAGAAAGTTTCTCATTTCATTGACTACAAAATGCGGTGGCCAGTTCGCAACAAGGCCATACAAAATTTAAAAAAAAAATGAAGTCAGGGAGCCACCTCGAGGTGCTGCTCCATACTCTCACTCAGCACCGTCACGAGCGCCCCCTCCGGATTCGTCACCTCTTGTTCGACCCCTTCGGCTTCTTCCTCCCTTCCTTCGGGCTCGGCTTCTGCTAAAGGTATAATCTCCTCGCCTTCGATCGCTGCCTCCAGAATGCCGATCTCAACAGCTCGGCACTCCGAGAGCTGTTTCTCGGCCTCGTACATCTTCACGGCCTTCGCTCCCTCGGCCCTGTCCCGGTCGCTCGACGTCTTTAGTTCCCTCTCCTGCTTGGCAAACTGCTCCAGCAGGCGACTAAAGTGGCAGGTGATCTGAAAGCCGGAGAGAAAGGAGTGTCAAAAACACAAACTTCGAAATTTCGAAGAGCATAGTAAGAACACTTACCAACATCGTGGCCCGAGCAATCTCTAGTGCGTCGCCGCCCACGGTACCCGTCTTCAGCGCAGCTCGGTCCTTCGGGGTCGGCAGGTGGCGCACGGCCTGCATGCTCATCGCTGCGTCGCCGAGGAAACGTCAAGCTTCATCACCCTCCAGTCGGGGACGAAGAGCTTCTTGTGCTCTTCGGTCAGAATGGCCTCTGCCTCGGTGGTGAGGGGCGGCACCTCGAGCGCTAGCGCAGCTTCGACGGAGAATGCCCTACCAGAAGGCTCAGAAGCCGTGGTCGAGGGAAGTGCAGCTTGGGGAGTAGAGGGAGACTTGGAAACCAAGTCCACAACGGGCGTAGCAACCGAGGGTGCCTGAGCTGCTCGGCCGAATGGGGGTCCCGTCGCCGTCCTCTTCCTTTTTTTATTGTCCGGTCCCTTCGCTGCGGCCGCAGTCTGCTTTGCCAACAAGGCTTTGAAATCCATACCGGGGGCCTCTGAAAAAGAAAAACCGAAGGGAGTTAGCAGCAGAAGAGAACGATATAAAAGAAAAAAAGAGAAACAAATTAGACGGAGCGTACTAGGGTCGATCGGACTGAGACCCCCACCGAAGAGGACCCCCTCGGTGATATCTTTCCAACCCAAGTTCGGAAGACCGAGGATCGTCGACACGACCCCCTCTTCCTCCTTAATCAGCACCGGCTCGGCCTTTGCCCACCTCGGAACGTCCTCCTTCCAACTCGTCGGAAAACTCCACGACTCGGGACCTCGGATCAAGAAGTACTTCTCCTTCCAGTGCTTGATGGAGTCTGGATTCTCGATTAACTTGACGCACTTCCTCGGAGACAGATAGTACCGGTACTCCATTTTGCTCATACGACAGATTCGGTAGAGACGTGCCGCCACATATTCGGCATGAACTGCACCGGACTCAAGCCATACCATTGTAGCACTTCGACTATGAACGGTGGTAGAGGTAGCCAAAGGCCGGTGTTGAGTGCGTCGTAGGGGAAAACGCAGGTGTCGGGCGAAGTCTCCGTGCACGCTCGAAAGCCCGGATCGGGGAGGAGCAAGGTGTACTCCTTCGGGATCCGGAACCCCTTCCTGATACGATGAAGATCCGCCACGGTCAGAATCGAGGGGATTTCGTCTACCTCAGAAGGATCCCTCGGACGATGCTCCTCGTAGGTGGCAGACCTCCCGTATACCGCCTTGGACAGAAGGTCTCCGGAGTAGTTCCTAACCTTTCCGAGGTTCGATAATGTGGACGGTAGCCGACCTAAAGCGCCAGCCCCCTTTACATTCTCAACGACGGTCTCCACGATTGCCGACCTCGCTACTTCCTTCCCCTTTCCCACTGTCAGAGACCACTAAGGGTCGGTCGCTGTCTCGGTCCGAGGTGGAGGTCTCACTTCCCAACGACGCTCTAGACATCTTTGGAATACAAGTTAAAGATTTAATTACCTTGATGTGATGGCTACGGTCAGAATAGTTCGCTGGAAAGATGATCGCCTGGCCACGATCGCTAGTAGCGCCACTCAAGAGCGAAAACAGTAGAAAGTGAAAAGTAAAAGCGAGAAGTGAAGAATGGGGGAACGGTGAGGGGAGTGAGATCTTATAGCACTAAAGAGAACTTGCGTGGGCTTTTAGATGTTTTGGGCTCCCACAGAGGCCCACCAGAAGCCTAAACACCTAATTCTTCGTGATTCGAGCCTGATCTCCATCAGACGGCTATGATTGTGCCACGTTGCTCGAAACCACAATTTGAGCAACCGGGACACCGAGCTGCGTATTGGAGAAAAATCACTCGTGATTCACGCTCGATCTTCATCGGACGGCCCTAATTGAGCCACGTCGTGAAAAATCACTCTTTTCTTGTGATCCACGCCTTTCGCCTCGTGATTCACGCCTGATATCCATCAGACGGCTCAGATCTCTCCACGTCGCTCGGAACCACAATCCGAGCAACCGGGGCATCGAGCTGCGTATTAGAGAAAAATCACTTACTCCTCGTGATTCGTGCTTGATCTTCATCAGACGACCTTGATTGAGCCACGTTGTGAAAAATCACTTTTTTCTCGTGATCCACGCCTCGCCTCGTTATTCACGCCTGATCTCCATCAGACGGCTCAGATCTTGCCACGTTGCTCGGAATTCAAATCCGAGCAATTGAGGCACCGAGCTGCGTATTGAGGAAAAATGACTATCTCCTTATGATTCGTGCCTGATCTCAATCAAACGGCTCAGATCTCGCCACGTGGAATATCACTCTTTTCTCGTGATCCACGCCTCTCGCCTCGTGATTCACGCCTGATCTCCCTCAGACGGCTCAGACCTCGCCACGTCGCTCGGAATCCAAATCCGAGCAACCGAGGCACCGAGCTACGTATTGAGGAAAAACGACTTTCTCCTCATGCTTCATGCCTGATCTTCATCAGACGGCCCTGATTGAGCCACATCGTGAAAAATCACTATTTTCTCGTGATCCACACCTTTCTCCTCGTGATTCGCATCTGATCTCCATCAGACGGCCATGATTGTGCCACGTCGCTCGGAACCACAATCCCGAGCAGCCGGGGTACCGAGCTGCGTATTGGAGAAAAATCACTTACTCGTGATTTGCGCTCGACCTTCATCAGACGGGCCTGATTGAGCCACATTGTGAAAAATCACTCTTTTCTCGTGATCCACGCCTCGCCTCGTTATTCACGCCTGATCTCCATCAGACGGCTCAGATCTCGCCACGTCGCACGGAATCCAAATCCGAGCAACCGAGGTACCGAGCTGCGTATTGAGGAAAAACGACTATCTCCTTATAATTCGCGCCTGATCTCAATCAAACAGCTCAGATCTCGCCACGTCGTGAAATATCATTTTTTCTTGTGATCTACGCCTCTCGCGTTGTGATTCGTGCCTGATCTCCATCAGACGACCCTGATTGTGCCACGTCGCTCGAAACTCAAATCTGAGCAATCGTGGCACCGAGCTGCGTGTTGGAGAAAAATCACTCTTTCCTCGTGATTCGTGCCTGATCTCTATCAGACGGCCCTGATTGCGGCACGTTGGTCGGAACCAAAATCCGAGCAACTGAGGCACCGAGCTGCTCACGCGGAGAAAACGCCTTCGTGTCGTGAAGATCGTCCGATCATCTCAAAATTCATACCAAAATCTGATCAACAGCCTAGATTGCGCCACGTTGCTCGGAGTGCCAATCCGAGCGACCGAGGCAATGAGCTGCTTATATGGAGAAAACACTTTCGAGCCACAAGAACCGTCAGATCATCTCAAAATTCGCGTCACAACCTGATCGACATCCCAGATTCAGCCACGTCGCCAAGCACTGATCTACCGTGTGATCGTTCAGATGTTCTCGCCGATGACTGATGGACGCCTCAGATCGTGCCACATCATAAATACGGTGATTAATTCTTTTTTTATTTATTAATTCGAATTATATAATTAAAAATTCACGAAAAATAATTAAAAATTCAGGAAAAATAATTAAAAATTCAAAAAAATAATTATATATTCGGGAAAATATTTTTGAGCCCCTGGATAAATAATTATTAGTTAGGATAATTATTTAATGCTCCCGAAAAACAAATCATCGCCTGGCAAAATTGAATAATAAGTCGAAAAATAATGTAAAAATCGAGAAAAATCACCAAAAACCCAGAAGAGCCAAATAGCAAACTTGGGCGTGTTACCAACTCAGGAAAACACCTTTACCTCTCAAACAAAATTCGAACCCCCTTTTTGAACTCCGATAAAGTTCTATACGCCATTGAAACAACAAAACTACTCTCCAAAGGCTGTAGCACACAGTTTTTGAGAGTGGGGGGCTCGTGATATGACTAAAAATGGGATTAAATCTGAACCGTTCAAATTAAGCACGAATCTTAAAGTTCACAGGGGCAAAACGGTAATTTCACCTACGGACGGGTCCGAAATGGGAACCGATTCTCTTTTCTTGTGCCTAATAACCCGTGAACGGATCTGTTCAATTGAGAACGGGTCCCAACCCGTTAAGGACCAGTTCAGCAGGATATGAGGAAATCCTGATTCGTCCTTATCTACTGGAGGTGGTTTTAACCACTTCTATCCATTCATTATCCAGAAACAGATTCCCACGACGACTATAAATGCCCCCTACCTCCTACCGTTACAAGGTGATCACTCTTTGCCTACCTAAAGCTTCTTTTGATTTTCTTTTTCTAAGTATTGACAAGAGCGTCGGAGGGTGCGTCGCCGGGATCCATCCCGGTGTTTCGTACTTTGTGCAGGTCAGCAGCAGCACCAAGGAGTCAGCTAACAGCAGCGGAAGAGGTCAGATTTGACCCATTCGAGTTCTCGCGAATCCACAAATTCACCTGATTGCCCCTACACCGAATTCAGCGGCAACAGTAGTGGAAATATCAGAGTTGTCCATCTCAGTTTAAGGAAGGGCTTGCGGAAGTCTGGGGTTCCTAATTGGGTGGTTTGGGAGGGATAAGAAAGACTCTTCGGGATTTGTGATGTTGTAAAGAAGCATTCACCAATGTTGAAAAGCTAAGGATCGTGGTGATGTGTGTTTGCTGAAATTTGGAAAAACGTGTCCTAAATGAACATAATTTTTTAAAAAATTTTTCTAAAGTGATCTAAAAGTACGAAAGAAAAAATAAAATAAAAAAAGACTAAACGATTCTAAATGAATGCAAAAATGATGCCTAAATGATGCAAGAAGTAGGGTTTTAAGAACCTTTGCTCTGATACCATAATGATGTAAACTTAACCCTAAATTGAGAATTTCCAAGAATATTAAAAGATTAAGTTTACCAACACGTAATGCAGATTAAGTTAGAAATTATAACTTTTAATTGGTTTGATGAATTTTCAAGATGTGAAATAGTTTAACAAGTCCAATTAAAGAATCAATCCTATCAATCAACAATAATACTAAATCATTCTTAACATGTAAGATATTCAATAAAGATTTGTACACTACTAGGCAAGCAGAACACACACTCTCAATATTTGTGGACGACAGATGAATCAAATAATATTAAAGATATGATAAAGTAGTAACACAAATATTTGAGACGTGGAAAGAGTTTACCGTGGTTGCAGATTGTATGTAGTTGCGGTGGAGGAGCAGCGGGGTTGCAGGATGCTGCTGTAGGGATTCGGTGGTCGATTGAGGTAGTCGTCGGCAGTGGAGGGCAGCGGCGAAGGTGCTGATGGGGTGCGGGAGAGACAGCAATGGGCGGGGCATCGATGTCGGGCCGACGGTGGTCGCGGGAGTTGGGGGAGTCGAAGTTGGGGATGAGCAGGAGGTTGGGTAGTCGAGGTTGAGGATGAGCGGGAGGTTGAGGAACTCGGTAGTGGTGGCAGGGAGGGTTGTAGGCGTCGGGATGGAGCGGATGGCGGTGGCTGGTCAGGCTATCGAGGAGGCGATGGTTGCAGTGGCGACGAGGGCGGTGTAGGAGGATTGAGGGGGGCTGAGTGGCACGGGGTGAACGGGAGTGGAGCTAGGGTTTCGGTATGTAGAGGAAGAAGAAGAAGAAGGGAGTTCGGGTTTGCCTTTGGGCAGGATTTGGGGATTAGGATTTTGGGGTTGGATTAATTTGGGGATTAGGATTTTATGGTTGGATTAATTTGGGAATTTGGGATATAGTTAGAGCTTCTCACAAACCCTAAACTTTATTAGAATTACTCACAAACCCTAATAGTTCTCTCAATTGTCTCACACAAAAAAAAGTGGGATGAATAGCAATATCTCAACACAATAATTTTGTTAATCAAGAATAGCATATTTTCTCATTATTCTCAAGGTCAATATATAGGCTCAAAACAAATCCAAAACCAACAACTAAAACAAATCTCTCAAATAAATTTCTCAAGGAAACTACATATTGCTAAATCTCAAAATAAAATAATACAAATTTGATGTCCTCATCACAATAGCATGCACAAATGCTTTGAAACTTCCATCGAAACAGATAATGATGTGTCGTACAATTCCATGTTAGACACTACACTGTCTAAAATAGTCTCTGCTTCATTGTATAGATTGAATGACAATATTGATTACAATGACCAGTTTGATTTTTCCAGGAATTCATATGTGAGAAGGGAGTTCAGTTTGTTCGCATTGATGGAAGTACACTTGCTAGAGACAGGCAAGCTGCGGTGGAAGCTTTTCGTCAATCAAAGCAGGTCAAGATCGTGGTCTCATTGTATCATTTTTCCTTTACTGATTATGCTCATTGCAGAGGAAGTAAAATTTATCCTGATGCTTTACTTGTTCATTTCAGGTTAAGATAGCTATAATTGGAATTACTGCTGGCGGCATTGGGTTGGATTTTTCTACTGCTCACAATGTTGTCTTTTTAGAGCTTCCTAAATCTGCTTCTGAAATGCTGCAGGTCCCCTGAATTTTTCACTTATAATCTTAGCTAGATTATTCTGCAGTACTTCTAAGTTCAGCTGATTATCAAAAATCCTCTAGGAAATAATATGGTAGATGCTGTGAATGACCTGATTATATTTGGCATGTTACAACTGTCCATGTGTTTGTGATAATTCTCAATGATTTAATTAAACAATTTCATTGTTTCAAGACAGTTTTATAACATTCAACAAAGTACGTGATTCTTAGCTACTGAAAATTTTTGGGGGGCCATCAGCTGTGGCCACCTCAAACGGGGAAGTTCTTCATTGCCGAGGCTCTATTTGGTATTGTTGTGAATGAAAAGTGTTTCCGTTGAAAAGTGTATTACACAAAGTGCTGTATGAAAAATAATGCTTAACTTCAAACTTTAATGTTTTCTTAGTAAGTAAAAACAATTTTTTTGTTGTTGAAAAGCTAAAAGCAACACTTTGTGTGTTTGGAAGAATAGCAGCTTTGTGAAAGCATTTTTGGATAAATGCATTTTGAATTAAGTTTCCCAAACACCTATTTTGAGTGTAAAGTGCTTTTAGAAGCAAAAGCGCTTTCCAAAAGCAATGCCAAACGGAGCTTGAGTTTGTATTTATATAGTTATTGATAAATATATGAGTATTATGTAAGAATTCTTAATTAAGCACTTACATTTTTACTTCTTTACTAAGAACCTAAAGACGGGATCTTAGCTGGACTGCTGGAGGAAAGGCTTGTGTTTAAAGATGGTTAAGTTCTGCATCTTTAAAAAAGGAGCCCCTTACCTTTTTTAAGTTTGTGTTCAGAAGTATTAAGTTTTTTCTTCTTTTTCTTTTTTCAAGTGCCCAAGTACTATAACTGGCCTTCAAGTAGATTTTACCATTCTGATTAACTTGTTAGTCCATTTAGTGTCGGCTTCCTTGCTTTGCGGTGGGGGCACAATATAGGCGAACTATTAATCATGAATTTTATGTGAATTTCATCTCACAATACTGTGAGTGATTATCTTTTGTCTCTAGTACGCCGTTCTTATTTTTTGTTTATTGTTTCCATGTTCTAAAAGTTTCCACTTTCCACAGCTACTTATGACTGCCATGTGAATAGCTATTTCTGTAAAATTATTTGAACTTTCTTTATTATGGCCTCTCCTTTAGGTATCATCATCTATTTTGGCCATACAATCCTCTCAATCGATACTTTAGGTATAATATGCAGTTCTGATAATATGTTTGTATCTCTTTGCACCTTGTTTTGAAGGCTGAGGACAGAGCTCACAGGAGAGGACAAACCAATGCTGTCAATATCTATATTTTCTGTGCGAAGGTGTGTTCTACGTCAAATGTTTTAGCTTGGAATGTAGCTTGGAATGTTGATTGTTGTTTCTTGTTTGGTTAAAATAAAATCTGGAAATATTTACAGGGCACGTTAGATGAATCGCATTGGCTACAGTTAAACAGGAGTTTGTTTCGTGTGTCATCAATGATTAATGGAAAAGATGATGCCATACGAGAAATAGAGGTGATTTTCCCAATACTTCAAATTTTATTTTAATAAATTTATCATTTGTTTTTAGTGTAAATTTTTTTGTCTTTCTAAGCTAATTGAATCAGAATTTCCTGGAAATTTTAGCATTATTAGATAATTTGATGGCTGTAGCATATGAACACACTTAAAAAGGGTCTTACTTACTTGGACATATTGCTTTTGTTTATCATCTCTATTCATCTGCAATCTTTTATGATCTGCATTGCGTATTTTATTGGATTCTCAGGTTGACAGAGTTTTCCACTTAGATTCTCCAATTGCCTCTAGTTTGATCAACAAAGACAATTGTACCACTTCAGGTATGTAACTTTCAGAATATGGCGTTTAATTTTAGGATTTTATACAAGGAGAAAATATTCCTGATAAATTGTTTTAACATATTCTTATAATTATACAGTGAACTGGGGAACAGAAAGTATCAAGATGAGTAGCGACAGATTAGAAGAGTGCAGATTCAGTAACATTGAACGCATTGAAGGAGAGAGTTGTTCAATTGAAATAAATCCTCTTCAGCTGGAGGTGGAATTTTCATTTACTTCCCTCCATCACCTCTGACTTTTACTAGATCTTTTATTGATGACTTATTTTAGTTTATTTAGAGTCTTCTGAATCTCGTGCTTATGAAATTGGTCCTGTAGACTGAGACGGAGGAGAACATGGATTCCAACTTTTATGCTACACCCCACAGAGGTGTAGTAGTGACTGATTATGGAAGTACACAAAATGAACAATCTGGCACCGTCCCTATTTGCTCAACCCAGAAACGCACTTCGGGATTTGATTTGACTCAAGTTTTTACGACCAAGGTGACTTTCCCCATTATGATCAGTTAACATAAATATAAAATCCATTTTATTCTCATATCTAAAGCTACATTAAGTGAAAATCTAGGCTCAAGCTCAGGGTTCTGCGACAAACAATTGCGAAGGTGATTCAGAATGTATCATCCAACCTGACTCTCTGAGGTTTGAGGTATCCTCGTTCTCTCCTCTCTCTCTTTCTCTCTCTCTTTCTCTCTCTCTCTCTCTATAAATATATATATATATATATATATATATATATATATATATATATATATATATATATATAGGGAAAGGATCCGTTGCACACTACTTTGGTGCTCACCGCGTGAACACTACGCCTTCGGGCGTTCATATCGAAAATCCGAACCGTTCACATTGATCTACACATCTAAATTAGTCTAAATATGTAAAATCAAATCATTTGAAATTCATTTGCCCATTCATTGAAGTGTTACAAAATTGTATGGCTGAAATTCATTGTTTTTATAGTCACATGATGGATGGGCAAATGAATTTCAAATGATTTGATTTTACATATTTAGACTAATCTAGATGTGTAGATCAATGTGAACGGTTCGGATTTTCGATATGAACGCCCGAAGGCGTAGTGTTCACGCGGTGAGCACCAAAGTAGTGTGCAACAGATCCTTTCCCTATATATATATATATATATATATATATATATATATATATATATATATATATATATATATATATATATGGGTTAAAGACGAAATGATACCCAAACTTTATCATAATTTTCAAATAGCACCCAAACTTTTTATAATACTTAAATAACACCCTAAGTTTTTAAAATAGGACCAAAAAGTACATGCCGTTAAGTTTCCCATTAAGTTATTGGAATATTCTTCGAATATACCTCTTAAAGGGTTGAAATCCGTTAAGAAGCGTGTGAAATGTCGAATTGCCCTCATCATAATTGGATTAAGCAGTGGTTTCCTGCCTGATGTTCCTAGTCTAGCCTATTTATTATACTTCTATCTGTGCTACTTCGTGGAAGAGATTTGCCGAAGCAGCATCTCCTTATACAAATTACAAAATCGACCACCATGATCACCACTGACCACCATCTCCATCACCGACCGCCATCACCACCACTAACCACCATCTCCACCATCTGCATCATCTCCAACCATCACCACCACCACCAGCACCGACCACCATCTCCAGTCACCATCTCCATCATCGCCAACCACCATCTCCACCACTGACCACCGTCTCCACCACCGATGAAACCCATCACCATCACCTTCAGCTCCACAAAAAAAAATCAAAACACGAAAAGCTAAAAAAGGAAGAACTTAAAAGGGAAGAAGAGACATTAAAGAGACATGGGGTTATTTATGTAATTTCACACTTCAAAATTAATAGAAGTACTTTTTGGTCTTATTTTAAAAACTTCCGGTGCTATTTGAGTATTATAAAAATTTTGGGTTTGTGAATTAATGTAAACGTTGGGTGCTATTTCGTTCTTCACCTTATATATATATAGGAGGTGATCATGGGAGATGCAACCTCTCCTTTATTTTGAGGTCCTCCATGATACGAAACCCCAAGGAGAAATCTGAACCTTTCATCTTGTCTACATGCTTAAGATAGCCTAAGGGTGTAAAATCAAGTTATTTAACATTAATTTGCCCATCCATCATGTCATTGGGAAAAATAAATTATTTTGCAGCCACGCAATTTTGTCACGGTGTAAAACATAACAAATGAACATCAAATAACTTAATTTTACATCCTTAGGCTATCTTAAGCATGTAGAAGTAGATGAACTGTTTGTATTTTCATGTTGGGTTAGGATCAATAGGCTATAATATCAGGCTGCAAAACAGGGGTCTCACATGATCAATGCCACCCACCCCGCCTTATTTATTATATGTATCTATACGGCCATGATGTGGTTAGAACCATGTGAGAACTATATTTTGGAACATTATTTGAATGATCCAATCCATTCATTTTGATTTGCATGACTAAATTAGCCTAACTATGTGAGATTTAGTTATTTGTGATCGTTTTCCCATGCATATAAATATTGCTAATTGTATGGTTGAATATTGTTATTATTGTAATGACATGGTGCATGGTCAAATAGATTTCGAAATGACTTGGTTTTACAACCATGGACTTATTTAGTTATGTTAATCAATGTGAACAATCCATATCATCCATGGGATGGCTATGCATGAAGTTCTCGTGAAGCTTATCATGAGAACAGTTATCACTAGATCGCCCCATATATATATATATATATAGAAAAATCTTTCATTGTGCACCACCCCTCGGTGTGCACTCGACCTTCCTGGCTTCGTATCGACGATCCGAACCGTTCACATTGATCTACACATCTAAATTAGTTTAAATATGTAAAATCAAATCATTTGAAATTCATTTGCCCATCCATCATGTGACTATAAAAAAAAATGATTTTCAGCCATACAGTTTTGTAACACTTCAATAGATGGGCAAATGAATTTCAAATGATTTAATTTTACATATTTAGACAAATTTAGATGTGTAGATCAATGTGAACGGTTTGAATCGTCGATATGAAGGCGGGAAGGCCGAGTGCATATGTGGTGCACAACGGACGACTTCCCTCTATATATATGCTTCTGCCAGATCGAGACTACCCCCTTTCATTCAATTCCTTTGATCGAAGGGTGAAGTGATCAGTTCATCTTGCTCACCTAGTAAGATAGGCATAGGAGAAAGAAATATGAGGTGCAATAGGGGGAGATGATAAGAAAAAGGAGTGTAGGCAAGTAAGTAGAAGCATAAGAAGAGTAAGTTGTAAGGGAGTCTGTAGCCAATTTACTACAAGTCAGTAGTTCAGACTGAGAACATATATGGGGTTACCTGATAAAGGGTTTGCAGCAGTTTTGCCATCATATAGATGGAAGGAACTTTGAACTTTTAGATAGTCCTTATGTGCGAACAGTCCTTTCGCGCCACGCTCGGAGGCTTATATCCATTGCTACCTTTTGTTGTCGAGCTTTCCACTAGCTAATCAGTTTGTCGTAGATCTGGATGATTGATGGAATATATATATATATATATATATATATATATATATATATATATATATATATATGGGAAAGGATCAGTTGAGCACTCCTCTAGTGCTCACCGCGTGAACACTAGGCCTTCGGGCGCACATATCGAAAATCCGAACCGTTCACATTGATCTACACATCTAAATTAGTCTAAATATGTAAAATCAAATCATTTGAAATTCATTTGCCCATCCATCATGTGACTATAAAAAACAATGATTTTCAGCCATACAATTTTGTAACACTTCAATGAATGGGCAAATGAATTTCTAATGATTTGATTTTACATATTTAGACTAATTTAGATGTGTAGATCAATGTGAACGGTTCGGATTTTCGATATGAACGCCCGAAGGCCTAGTGTTCAGGCGGTGAGCACTAGAGGAGTGCTCAACCGATCCTTTCCCTATATATATATATATATATATATATATATATATATATATATATATATATATGTATGGATTTCTTCCATTGCAAACGCAAATGTTGTGCAAACACGTGCACACCACTTAAACCGTCATTGACAATGATGGGTTAAGGCATAAGGCAAAATTTTATATTTTGCCTTAACCCGTTATTGGCAATGACGGGTTAAGTGGTGCGCACAAATATTTGCGTTGCAATGGAAGAAACCTCATATATATATATATATATATATATATATATATATATATAAAAGCAATCTTCCATTGCAAACGCCATTGTAGCGTTTGCAAACGTACAAGTCACTTAACCCGCCATTGGCAACGATGGTTAAGGCATTTTAAAAATGAACCCGTTGTTTAAAAACAACGCGGTCATTATAACTCAACCCATCGTTGCCAATGACGGATTAAGTGGTTTGCACGTTTTCAAACGCTAGAGTACGTTTGCAATGGAAGATTTACACACACACACACACACACATATATATATTCTGGTTTGCTTGTGGAGGTAGCTGATTTCATGCCTTATCAATTGCCGCCTGGAGAAAAACTGGTCAAATGGTGAGGCTCGTGATTTCATGTTCTAAAAATTGGATTTTTTTTTAAGGGTTTGAACAAATGAGTTGAACCAGGTGCCCGGGAACATAGGGACAACAGAAACAGGAGGGATTCCCCTCCTCTTCGAGGGCACCGACAGCGTCCTGAGCGGGATCCGGAGCCCTAGGAGCCTGAGGGTCGGGCAATCCTGCAACCACCATGTCTGGGAAACATTGGATATGATGAGAAATGGGAAGATAAAAGATGTTTTGAGTTGCATTAGTTGATGTTAGTGTGATAGATGGCATGAAACAATGCTTGATGATATTGCACAGGTTGAATTTCCTCTGAAGTTTCCAAAAGATACTTGAGATAAGATTAGTTAATATGTTGCTGAGAACTTAGCTTAATGTAGGTGTATTCTTCACAACTGCCTTTGTCCATTTAGGGATTTGTTAGTATCCTTAGACAATGGTTTTGTGCACTTCTGGTTTACTTCCTTCCTGATAAAATCTCTCAAGTTTTGATTGGTTATATGGTTGATTACAGGGTCCATTTCTAACATGATTGTTACTGTGAGTGTGTCAAAGAACTTGCATGTGTCTTAATAACATTGCTTTATCACTTCCATTCAAGAATTTTTGGAACTCAGCATGTCTGGAAGCACGGGAGAACGTTCTTTTGCTGATATTATAAATGAAATATCTGTTTTTCTTTTTCAACATTCATTGTTGAGTCAGTTTTTTGTAATGTTTTATTCACCCTTTCCTCTTTAGGTAAGCCAGTATACAGGACGTATTCACCTGTATATGTGCATGCCAGGGAAGGACATGAGACCCAGACCACTTCTGGTAAATTTCCGACCTGAGGATTTGGAGGTGATGCTTTGTTCTGCTAGTGATGCAAAGAGTGAAATAGTCCAGCAATTCTTGAAGAAAAATCCAGCATGTTACGAAATCTTTCTGACATTTGACAAGGAATGGAATGGTTTAAAGCCTCTTCAACAGAACAAGCTCCTGGGGAAACCTCTGCAACTTCCTTTGAGTCTTGAGTTGTGTTATCTGAAGGAATCTATCAACCATGAATCCGGGGTATGTGGTTGTGGTAACCCTTACATATCTACTTCAACTAGTAACTTTTGTGCCTTTCAGAAGTGAAGGCTAATATGTGCATCAACTTTTGTCTGCGTATTAATATATTAACTTGGTTGGTAGCATTTAATGCCATATTATGCATAAAATATTATATTCTGTGCAGCCAACCTGCACATTTTACATACAGGGACAAATAAATTTATATGATATTTATTAATTAACATCCAACGGAGAGAAGAAATATCCTGTTGTAATATAACTACATATCTTAAAGAGTTGAACTGTATCTTTCCATGAGATTTTCAAAAGTTAACCCAAGAAATTTTCAAAAGTTAACTCATGAAATTTTAGACCCTAGATCAGATAGTGCGCTTTGAAAGTTAACAACCCTTTCAAGAATATCAAAATAAAAATTCAAGGGATTCATGTTCGAAAGATTACAGAAGTACCTGCCATTTTTTGATGATGTTTTTGAATTAAGTTATTGAGCAATTCAGGGATTTATGTATAGACATTGTTTAATTGTAATGAAATGAAGAAATTATAGTCAATTTTAATAGGTCGATTAAGTGAATCTTACAAAATTCATATATGCAGGGATTGCTAAGAGGTGGGAGTAAAAGACGAGTTACCCCCTTATGTAGTATAAGTAGTTCCCTGCCTGACAATGCTGTCTGGAAGAAAGTTTCTATTCATAGTAGTACTGCAAAGAAAAAAGAGTATGTCCAGGCTTGGACTATTACAGATGAACCTCTCTGCAAACTCTGCCAACAACATTGCAAGTAGGTCAACTGCTTTTGTGTTCTATATTTTTATTATTTTGTCTTGAACTACATTGATTAGCCTTGTACATGCAGTGGAAAGCTTGCAAAGACCCCCGAGTACTTTGAAGATCTGTTTTGCAAGTTGAGTTGCTATCAGGAGTACAGGATAAGAACTAGCCAAAGATCACTTCGTGAGGTCAGCTTTTTTTTAGTTATAGTAGTGATGGATAATTCGCCTTTGTTTTATTTTTTAGTTATAGTAGTGATGGATAATTCCTATCTAAAAGCATTTTTTTACAGGAGCTTTTTCAAGTAGAACATGGCATATGTAGCGAGTGCAAACTGGACTGTCACAGCCTTGTGACATGTATAAAGCCTTTATCAATTGTTAGTAGGAAGAAGTATATTGAAAGTGTAGCTCCTAACTTGGCCAAGGAAAAGATGCTGTGAGTTTCTTTATATTGATATACCCTTGAATAGTTTGTTCTGTTTACATGTACAAAAAATTTATAATTTGCAGTAGTGGATATCAGAGCCAAGATATCAATACTAAACTTAGATCCACTTAGGTAGGTTTTTTCTCCCTCTCGTTCCTCTATCCAGATATCTAAATGTTGATTTCAGGCCTGTAAATACAAGTAGACTGATGTAAGGCATGCATGTAATAATATAAAAATGAAAAAAACAGGCAAATTATTAATGCTCCCACCAGCATTGGATTAGTTTATTGCAACACTGGAATTGATGAGGACATCGGGTCAAAGACGATTTAGGCGTTTCTATCAGCGCAGGCATCGTCTAGGACAGTTGCTTCATTAGCTTAGGATTTTATTTCAGTACCATATTTGTTTTTGGCAATTATAGCCATATGTAATCTTTCTTTTATGCATTAGAATATTTTTGAGATATTTAGAATATTTTGAGATGTGTATCAAGATTTGTTTTGAGCCTATTTATAGGCCTTGAGATTAATGAGAAGCAATGCCATCTTGATTAAAAAAAAATTATTGTGTTGAGTTTTGCTATTCATCTCTCTTTGTGTGATACAATTGAGAACCAATTTTAGGGTTTGTGATAAACTCTAAAATTACCCCAAATTAAAATACCAAACCCTAATCCCCAAATTAATTTAACCCCCATTAATATACAAACCCTAATCGTCTAAACCCTATCAGCCGCCCTACTCTTCTTCCCCGTTCAGCCCTCTCCCGACTTCAAAACCCAGTCCCGAGCATTACCCCATCTCTCCCGACCACCTCCTGCTTTCCCGACCCTCTCCTTCAGTCGTAGTGCCGCTCTCCTTCAGTCGCGTGGCCGCAACAGCCGCCCTTGCCGTGTGCCGTCGTCGACAACCAGGGCACCCATCTTTCCCTCCGCCGCTGCTACCCAGCGACGCCAACGATCCTCTCCTCGACAGCAACAACAGCTCGCGAGCCTCACCCCGTCCTCTTTGTTGGGCTCCTCTCGACGCGCTGCCGCGATGCCCTCCTGCGTCGCCAGTCAGCCGGTGACAGCTCCGACAGCAGCGGCAAACCCCCCCTGTGCTGCTCCTCGCTCTTGCTGCCAAGCTGAGATCTAACCCTAGTTGCTTCGAACTCTCGGTATACTTTTTCCACTTTTAAATATTTGTGTTATACTACTTTATCATCTCTACTATATTATTTAATTTAACTGTAAGACCACAAATATCGAGATTGAGTGTTCCACTTGCCTAATTAGAGTACGAATCAATATTGAATCTTACTTGCTAAGAATGCTTAGGAATTTAATTATTGATTGTTAGAACTGAATTATTAATTGGGTGTGTTAAACTTAATTCAACTATTGAAAATCCATCAAACCGGTTAATTATTTAAAATTCTAACTTTGATCCGTATTACATGGTAAAATTAATCCCTTAAGATTCGTGTAAATTCTCTATTTAGGGTTAGTTTTACATCATTTTGGTATCCGAGCAAAGGTGCTTAAAACCCTAGTTGCATTATTTAGGCATCAATTTTTGCATTCATTTAGGACCGTTTAGAGTCTTTGTTTTTTCTTGCTTTATTTTAGATCACTTCAGATTAATTAATTAAAAAAAAAAACTTAAGTGCATTTAGAACACACATCCCCACGACCCTTGGTTTTTTTCGTTGGTGTGCGTCTTCGCAACACCATCACAGATCCTGTAGAGCCTTTCTTGTCTCTCCCAAACCACCCAATTAGGAACCTTAGACCTCCGCGAATCCCTCCACAAACTGAGATGGACAACTCTGATATTTTCGCTACCTAGCTGCCATTCAAGCAACTCTTGCCAATATCAATCAGAGGCTTGAGAAAGTGGAATTAAATCAAACTGTTGCCTCTGAGCTTCATGCTAATCGTCAGTTCCCTCAAGGGAATGTTCGTGACGATCGATGTCAAGAACGTAACCCTGATGAACAATATAAGAACGTTGAGGCTGATGTTTCCCATTTTGAAGGCCACATGGAATCCCAAGCTTATCTAGATTGGATCCGTGCCATGGACCATTACTTTGTGTGGTTTGACATCAGCGAAGTCCTGAAGGTTAAATTTGCCACAATGAAATTGACCGGTAGAGCTCAACAATACTGGACCAATCTTGAACACGCCCGCAGAGGCTGAGGCTTGGTACACATAGCCACTTTGGAAGCCATGAAAGAGAAGCTCACTGAGAGATATGTACCGTTATCGTTCCACACCCGATTGCTAGATTCGTGGAACCAATTTTATCAAGGAAGCAAATCCACACAAGAATATGTTGATAAGTTCGATGACTTCCTTATTCGGTGCAATGCATTAGGTAAAGAAAGAAGAACAAACTCTCTTTAGGTTCAGGGCTGGACTACGAGCCGACCTTAGGAACGAAACTCACTAGCGGCAGCCTATGCCCTGGTCCTTGATATGGATTTTCTTAAAGCTAGGTTTTTTTCTAAGTCCAGCGATTCGAGAGATCATTCCTCTAGAATGCCCTACTGATCCATTTAGGCCTAAACCACTCTCAGCACCCCAACAAATCTTCCCCAGCAAATCTAACTCAAATTTCAATTCACATAGAGATGAACATAAGGGTAAGAACACCGAAAGAGACTACTCTAAGATTGATCCTCTTACTAAGTGCTATAAAAGTAAGGGATACGGTCATGTTGCTAGCAACTGTCCTAGTCCCAGTAGGATCAATATTGTAGATGGTACAGCTGTCATCGCTGATGATTCTGACAATGAGTTTTCCTGTGAGCCTATTGAAGGCAATGACTTCGGTGAAGAAGAGGATGACCAGTATCTTCACTGTATTCGGTCTATCCAATCACCCGACTTGAATGTAGTCAGATGTGCTTTGTCCCAGCCATAAGAAGAAGAAGATTGGAAGCGCACTGCTATATTCCATACCTTTACGACTATAGGTGGCAAAAACTGCAAGGTGATTGTTGACAGTGGGAGTTGCGTCAATGCTGTCTCTTCTGCGGTCTTAGCTAAGACCGGACTTAAGGCTGAACCCTATCCACGCCCATACAAAGTATCTTGGATTGATGCAACAGTCCTCCAAGTAACACATTGATGTTTGGTCCCTGTGAACTTCAAAGTTTACAAAGAGGAAATTTGATGTGATTTGCTCAAAATGGATGTGGGTCAAGTTATTTTAGCGAGACCTTGGTTATACGATCACGATGTGACCATATATGGTCAATCAAACCAATGTATTCCAGCACAATGGATTAAAAATAAAGCTCATACCCGTGTGACCACGAACTGGTCTAGCTGAAAGAACACCGGCCCCCTTAAAAAAGGGTAAGGAAGTAACGTATATGGGTGAAAAGGAATTCATGAAAGAAATCGACAAAGGGGCTACAATTCTTCTACTCACAGCGAGAGAAGTCCCTAAAGATCCTAATTCACTCATCTTGTCCCAAGTTACTACCATTCTTCTACTCACAGCGAGAGAAGTCCCTAAAGATCCCAATTCATCCCGCCCCAAGTTATTCCTGTCCTACAGGAATTTGCAGATGTGTTTCTTGCTGACCTCCCCAACCAGTTGCCCCCACTGCGTGACATCCAACATGCTATTGATCTGGTTTCGGGATCAAGTCTTCCTAACTTGCCACATTATCAGATGAATCCGACAAAGCATGCTGAGTTGAAAAGGCAAGTTGATGAGTTATTGGCAAAAGGCTTCATCAGAGAAAGCTTCAGTCCTTGCGCTGTTCCTATCCTATTGACGCCAAAGAAAGATGGAACCTGGCGTATGTGTGTGGACAGCCGTGCCATAAACAAGATCACGGTGAAATACCGTTTTTTCATTCCTCGTTTGGATGACATGTTGGACATGATGTCTGGTGCCACAATCTTTTCCAAGATTGCTCTTAAAAGTGGCTACCACCAAATACGTGTTCGTCCTGGTGATGAATGGAATATTGCCTTCAAGACGAAGGATAGCCTGTACGAATGGATGGTCATGCCATTTGGAATGAAAAATGCCCCTAGCACGTTTATGAAAATCATGACACAAGTAATCTGTTCCTTTATGGGCAAGTTTCTTGTGGTGTACTTTGATGATATTCTTATTTACAGCCGATCCGTTGGGCAACATCTTTGACCATTTGAGACAGGTCTGCGGTGTTTTGAGGAAGGAATAGCTTTACGCTAATCTACCAAATGTACCTTCCTCTTCGATCAGACTATCTTTCTGGGATTTATTGTTTCTGCCCGAGGAGTATCGCTGACTCAGAAAAGATACGAGCTATTACTGACTGGCCTGAGTCCCGCAATATTTGTGATGTGCGGAGTTTTCATGGTCTTGCCACCTTCTATCGTCGGTTTGTGCAAGGAGTTAGCACAATTATGGCTCCAATAACCGACTGTTTGAAGAAAGGTGAATTTGTCTGGTCGAAAGAAGCCGCGAAAGCCTTCGAAGAGATCAAGAAGAGAATGACTTAGACACCTGTCATGAGGTTTCCTTATTTCACTAAAGTTTTCGAGGTAACGTGCGATGCTTCAGATATTGGTATAGGTGGAGTCCTTAGTCAAGAGAGTCATCCTGTTGCTTGTTTCAGTGAAAAGCTGAACGGAGCAAACAAAAATACTCCACTTATGACAAGGAGTTCTATGCAGTAATTCAGTCACTTCGCTATTGGCGATATTATCTCCTGCCGCAAGAATTCGTCATTGTTGGCTCAAGCAAGGAGGAAGGGGGAGGCCGGGATGCTTGAAGTTAGGGCTAGGGTTTGGATGAGAGGGATTGGAAAGAGTATATATATATATATATGGGGATTAGGGTTTAGAAATACAAGTTTGGTTAATGGGTATTTGGGTTGTGGGTAATTAGGAGGAGTAGTAGGTTTACCAATGGGTTTTGGATTTTGGGTCAATAAAATAGGAATACAAATAGGATTGGGAATTTTATTTGGCTTTAGAAATCTTATTAAGGATCCAAATAATAGGATTGGGAAAAAATAGGACAACCAATCACCACCACAACCATCCAAGAAAAATAAAAATAAAGAGAACGAGACCAAAATGAAGAAAGAACAAAATAATGAAGAACGAAACAAAAGAGACAACCAAACATACACAAGGAGTTCGAAATGAAATAAAACGAATATATATTGAAAACAACTCCAATATACGGTTCAAAAAAAATACAAGAGAGAATACACCAAAACGAAAAATACACTCCAAAATACACCATAAAAAATAGGGGTTATAACGGCTCACAATCAACAAGATCAAAACCCACCAACCCAAACAACAATGGCACTATGCTGGCTTGGCGGCAAACGGCGGGCGACGGTGCAGTGGGGACTGCCGGCGACAGGGTGAGGGTCGCGACTGGGCTTCGCGGCTGCATGGGAGAGTATATATATATAGGTGGAGAGATGAGTTAGGGTTTCTCTGTGAAGGGGATACTGGGTCTGAGAAACACAAAATAAACACAAAAGAATTCGTCATTTTGTGTTTTCGGAGTATTGATTTCGTGTTAGGCTTACCGAAAATACAAAAGAAACACGATTCCATTCTTGTTGTCGTGGACCGTTTTTCTAAAATGGCCCAATTCCTCTCGTGCTCGAAAACTTTTGATGCATCCCGTGTGGCTCAGAACTTTTTTGATAATATTGTGAAGCTACATGAGTTGCCAAAAATCATTGTGTCTGATAGGGATGTGAAATTCACGAGTTATTTTTGGAAGACCGTATGACACAAAATGGGTACGAAATTGAAGTTCTCTTCGGCATTCCACCCACAGACTGATGGACAGACTGAGGTTGTCAATCGGAGTCTTGGCAATCTCTTGCATATTCTTGTGGGAGAGAATGTAGGAACATGGGATTTAAAATTAATGGCTGCTGAATTTGCTTATAACACATCTATGAATAGAACCAGTGGCATGCGTCACACGAAGTTGTGCATGGTTATCGTCCTAGGCAGCCAATAGATCATGCCCCCATGTTAGAACATCACCGAGTTTTAGAGTCTGCATCTGCATTTGCATTCCGCATTAATGGCTTGCATAGAGAAATTTTCAAGAAAATTAATGAGAATAATTTTTACTACAAGTTAAGAGCTGATATTAGAAGGAAATTGAAAGTTTTTAATGTGGGTGACGAAGTGATGGTTCGGATTCGTCCGGAACGGTTTCCAGCTGGATCCGTTAAGAAGTTGAATGCACGTGCTGCAGGCCCATTTAAAATTCTTCATAAAATCAATGATAATACCTATGTCGTTGACCTTTCTGAAGGTTTTGGTACAAGTAAGACTTTCAATATTGAGGATATAGTACCCTATGAAGGTCCAGAAACACTAGAAATCTTCTTATAGATGAGCCTACCTTGCAGCCTAATCCTCTTATAGCTTCAAAGTCAAGTCGTAAACACAACCACACACTGCCTCCCGCCTTGCTTCACCTCCAACGTCAACACTACGTCCTCTTCTCTCTCAAACTTCTCCTGACGCAACCCTCCCCCATCTCCCAACTCAAGCCTCCCGCTTTCCTACACTGTTTGCTCCTTAGAATGGAACAGCTGAACAGGTAATCTCCACTACTGATCTTCGTCACAGATTAATACTAGTCTAATAGATGAGTATCTATACAAAAAATGAAAAAGACTAATAATAATACACTGATTCGATTTTGTAAAGCTGATCCTGCAATTGTAAGGAGAAATATCAAGAGTAAGAATTGGTAAACAACAAAATAAAATAAAATGATAAAATATATAAATAAAATATAAACATAAATAAATAAATATATATTATATATATAAATAAAGTCGCCTAGCGCCTAGCCGCTTAAGCCCCGCTTACAAGGCCTAGGCGCTAGGCACTCATCGGCCGCCCGACTACCGCCTAGCGACTTTTAGAACATTGCATAGGTATTTGGTAGGATGGAAAAACAAGCTGGAGTCGGAGAATACTTGGATAGATCGTGAAGAGCTCCAGCGCTTGGATCCAGACCTTTTGGAGCACTATGACAGGAAGACTAGTTTTGACTAGACTGGGTTGAGCCCTTTCCCACCCGGGGAGAATGATGAGGACATCGGGTCAAGACGATTCAGGGCGTTTCTATCAGCGTAGGTATCGTCTAGGACAACTGCTTCATTATCTTAGGATTTTATTTCAGTACCATATTTGTTTTTGGCAATTATAGTAATATGTAATCTTTCTTTTATGCATTAGAATATTTTTGAGATATTTTAAATATTTTGAGATTTGTATCAAGATTTGTTTTGAGCCTATTTATAGGCCTTGAGATTAATGAGAAGCAATGACATCTTGATTAAAAAAAATTATTGTGTTGAGTTTTGTTCTTCATCTCTCTCTTTGTGTGATACAATTGTGAACCAATTTTAGGGTTTGTGATAAACTCTAAAATTACCCCAAATTAAAATACCAAACCCTAATCCCTAGATTAATTTAACCCCCATTCATTTACAAACCCTAATCGTCTAAACCCTATCAGCCGCCCTACTCTTCTTCCCCGTTCAGCCCTCTCCCAACTTCAAAACCCAATCCCGACCATTACCCCATCTCTCCCAACCACCTCCTGCTTTCCCGACCCTCTCCTTCAGTCGCTGTGCCGCCCTCCTTCAGTCACTGCGCCGGAACATCCGCCCTCGCTGTGTGCCGTCGTCGACAACCAGGGCACCCATCTTCCCCTCCGTCGCTACTACCCAGCAACGCCAGCGATCCTCTCCTCGACAGCAACAACAGCTCGCGCGACCTCACCCCGTCCTCTTTGCTGAGCTCCTCTTGATGCGCCGCCGCGATGCCCTCCTGCGTCGCCAGTCAGCTGGCGACAGACCCCCCCCCCCCCCCTCCCCCCTGCTGCTCCTCGCTCTTGCTGCCAAACTGAGTTCTAACCCTAGTTGCTTCGAACTCTCGGTATACTCTTTCCACTTTTAAATGTTTGTGTTATACTGCTTTATCATCTCTACTATATTATTTAATTTAACTGTCGATCACAAATAATACTTGCTAATAACGCTTAGGAATTTAATTATTGATTGTTAGAACTGAATTATTAATTGTGCTTGTTAAACTTAATTCAACTCTTGAAAATCCATCAAACCGATTAATTGTTTAAAATTCTAATTTTGATCCGCATTACATGTTGGTAAAAATTAATCCTTTAAGATCCTTGGAAATTCTCTATTTAGGGTTAGTGTTACATTAGTAATTGTGATGATCGAAACTTGAATTACTTAGGAAATTATTCAAACAAAGACAGTTTCTAAATTAGAGAAGTGGAGACTAGAAAATTCTGGTTTCATAATTTTGTAAGTGGAGTGTCTTTGTAATGGAAAGGATTTAGAATTCGCAGTTAAATGTTGGTAGAAATGTTGAAGCCGTTTGTAAATATGACTATAACTATATGTGTAAGGTCACTATTGAGGGCCATATGTACCTAGGAGTGGTGCAGTTCAAAGCATTATTATTTTTCGCTGCTGCTTAGAAAGGTTCATTACATGGTAGTTCATATCGATTGAGATTCTTTCCTTCTCTAACTGGCGATAGAACCCCTGAATTACTGACTAAGGTGGAGACTGTTAGGATACGGGCTAAGCTCACTATTGCGGGCCATATGTACCTAGGAGTGGTGCAGTTCAAAGCATTATTATTTTTCGCTGCTGCTTAGAAAGGTTCATTACATGGTAGTTCATATCGATTGAGATTCTTTCCTTCTCTAACTTGCGATAGAACCCCTGAATTACTGACTAAGGTGGAGACTGTTAGGATACGGGCTAAGCTCAATTGGTTATTATATAGTGAGTGTTGCTTTGGGTGTTCCCTAGGCTTTTCACTGATGTTAATAAGATTTATGAATAGCATTTAAATTAGCTTATTTGCATGAAACGCCCTAGTGAATGCTTTACATTCTACCATACTAATCTTGTTAGTGAAGAATCACAACCACATGACATCGACCAAAGGTCCCTCGTGCTATCGTGCTCGTCCATTGCTTGGGCAGCTTATTTGCTTAAAATGAAGTTTGATGCCCAATTAACCTCACAGATATACTTCGCTGTTATTTTTCATATTATGCCATTGTCCAGTTTATGCTTTAGAGATATTTGCTGAAATTGTTTTAGGTTTGATAAGCTTGTCAATGAACCAGTTGAAGGAAATGCCTGGCATGCAGACCATATAATACCTGTCTATAAAGGAGGAGGTATGTGTTTATAGATCGTTAAAGATTGAAGTGTCTGCTTTGTTTTGGGCTATCATTGTAATGTCTGCAAGGAAAATTCTTAAACTATTTGCAGGGGAATGTAGCCTAGACAATATGAGGACTCTGTGTGTAGTCTGCCATGCTGAAGTCACCAAAGCTCAACAGGCTGACCGGAAATTGGCAAGGCGAAGAGCAAAAGAACAACTCAAAAACGTTCTCAAGGAACTTGCAGATAATGACCATAAAAAGCCAACCTACTCCAATCTTGATGTAAGTATTATATGTAATGCTCTACTCATCTAAAGTTTGGTTACCCTTTTCATATCATGATAACACAATAAATTGGCTGCGTTCTTGCTCAACACTTATTGTCAGTTGGTATTGTTGTAAAAAGCCTCCCCTAAAAGCCTGCTATTGCTTAAGCTTTCTAGAGTGCTTTGGCGTCTTTCAAGATGTACAATAAATATTATCTTCACATATTTCTGTTTTTTGCTATCTCACAATTTTTTTTTAGCATTGGAATTTTTTTGGGAATAAACTGTCTGAAAATGCTTTTAGCAATAAAAGTTTTTTTTTTTTTTTTTTAAATGCAAGAGAATTAATCACAGCCCTGAACTTTCTTATGCATTTTTTGTATCTTTTTGTTTATTTTTGTTTATTTTGGAAAAAATTGTTGACAGATTTTTGGCATTAAAATGCTGCTAAAGCTCTAAAAAGACTGAACCCTTGCTTCCTGCTTCCAACCAGTTGTGAATTAATTATGGATTCTTGCTCCATTTGAGTCATCCTTTTCGACTGATACCTTTTACTGCTAGGATTGAGAATCCAGATGAGCTTGCATTTGTGCATACACTAGGGCCTGTGATTTGATTAGGGTATTTGCATGATGAGTTTATTTTTCTGAAAGGAGGCTTTAATATTGTAGCCCGGTGAAACCCCTTTTGCAAGATTGACAGAGAATAGTTGCTATACGGACATTTGTGATTTGTCCACATTTCCGCCACAGTATTTTTGAGAAAATTTAATGTATACGGTATTTATCGTTGATTGAAAGAGAAAGCTGACTAGCTCTACTTCCTTTAATGTTTATAGGGGATTGGAGAAAGAGATGATGGGGTTGAAGCTGCCCAAGACAACAAACTGTTATTTATAAAAGTACCAGGCAGTTCCTATTCAAGAATAGAAGAGAGTAGCTGAATTAGTGCTGTATTGTTGTATGATTTTGATTATAATGTAAAGGGTTGGGGAATTATATATAGCTGGTATCATATTGAAAAGTGAAATGTTGTAATTTTGGAGTTGATGTACATGTAGTGAATGTATAATGTGACATAATGGTGCAGAAATTTTCTACTCATTTTGATAGGATTGTATTTTTTCAAAGGTTAGAAAAATAAATTAATAGGATTATATATATTTTTTGGTAAGTGTTCTATTATTACATCATTTCAAGAGAATTTTAATACCCTTATGCAAGCGTCTTCATCATAAATGAAATATTCAAGTGTACACTTTTCACAGGTTGGATTGGGTGGGTTTTATTGTATGAGTAATGCTTTAGCCACTACCAATTTCACTACCATTTCCTTCACTACCTTAGGTGGCATACTCCTATTGAAGAGTTCTCCCACCTACTCTATCATCCCCTACCTATTGGAGTGTGCCACCTAAGGTAGTGAAGAGAAATGTAGTGAAATTGGTAGTGGCTCTAGCATTACTCTTATTGTATATATGATGAACTCCCCTTCGTAAATGGGTGCATGATCCATAACCTGAACACATCGGATTTGGTCAGGATCAAAGGTTCATATTTGTGGGGTGGATGTTCTCAATTTTCTGACATAATGAGTGTTCTAGATTGTTGGTCGTTTTATACTCAACAACATACATCAGAAGAAACCAATATGATAGTTCTGTAAAATAAAATTGTTAAGGTGAAGAGAACTTATCCATTGTTTTCAACCAAAATAAGATAGCGCCAAAACATAATTGCTAGAGCATCCACAATGGTGTTTCTCATATATGAGAAAATGACACAAGTAGAAATAGAAAATAGGGGTGATGTTTGCAGTAGTCGTTTGCTAAAGTTACTCAAAAAATAACAAGACAAAACATGTAAGAAACATGTATTGCCTAGCATGTTTAGTAAAAAAAAATTTTAATAATCGGAAGAGGCGGGACATGTTGTCCCGTTTCTCGTAATTTTTAATTTTTTTATTAAATAGTAATCAGTTATTAAATAATAATTAGTAACTAAATAGTAGTTAGTTAATTAATTATTGATTAAAATAATACTAAATATTTATTAAATATTAAGTAATAGTGATTAGAGTGTTAAGTTAGTGGGTTAATTGGATGAAAGTGATAGTTGGCCGTCAAACGGGACATGTCCTGTTTGCCCAATTTTGAGATCGGACATGTCCCGTTCGGTTTCATTTTTTTAAAAAAAATTGAGACGGAACAACATGTTACGTTTGATCTTAATATATATATATATATATATATATATATATATATATATATATATATATATATTATAAAAAATTTAGGACGAAACAACATGTTTCGTCCAGTGAGATTAAAAAAAAAAAATTAGTGACGGAATATAATTTGAGAATCGCCAATTCGTTTCTCAAATATGAAAAGGCACTGTAGCTATTTTCCCAAAATATGGCAAAATAGCAAACGATTGCAGACACTCAATTCTCAAAATATGGGAATTTGGCAAAAATGAGAAACGACTGTGGATGCTCTATGATAAAAAAATCTAGCATACTGTTGATTATCTAAGAGCATCTGTAGTCGTTTGCTAATATGCATATTTGGCTGAAAACGGAGCTGCAGTCGTTGGCCAAATATGCATATTATGCATATTTGGCTACAGTAGATTGCCATAAATGAGAATGGATTTGAGAATTATTCATATATGAGAGACGACACTTCAAGTGCTGTCCCAACAAAAAAATTTAATTTTTTAATTGTCGGACGGTGCCGTCCCTCGAAAAAAATTTAATTTTTTCAATTAAAAACAACCCAAAAATAGCACAAACCCTCGGACGGCACTTCAAGTGTCGTCCCTTGCCCCCCTTTTGTCAGACGGCACTTCATGTGCTGTTCCACCCCTGTAGGGGTTATTTGCAATTTTTTAAATTTTTTTGCAAATTTTGAAATGTTTTTGTAATTTTTGTAATTTTTTCGTAATTTTTGGAATGTTTTTGTAATTCTTTGTAATTCTTTCGTAATTTCTGAAATGCTTTTGTAATTTTTTATAATTTTTTTGTAATTTTTTATTTGCACTTCGAGGACGAATTTTTATTCCTCCGACGGCACTTCGAGTGCCGTCGCTCCAATTAATATTTTTTTTTTGTTTTCGCTCCGACGGAGCTTCGAGTGCCGTCCCACAAATTTTAAGTGTATTATTTTTTTTCTCCGACGGCACATGAAGTGCCGTCGCTTATTATTTTAGTATAAAAAGCTAAAAAATAGCTTTTGACGACTGCAGCAAAACTTCGATTGCTATTTTCATTTATGCATATATGTATATTTTATCCCTTCATATTGCTATATTATAACAAGGGCAAAAGTCATGAAACAACCTAAGTTTCTTTGTTTAATCAAGAAACCAGTTTTAGTCTATTTCAAGCAAATGACCCTATTGCTGACGCCATATCTTAATTAAGGTTTTCTTAGGTATGAGAAAAAAACCTAGAAGCCCATTATAAACTGAATTATTTAAAAACCATTCCCCTCCTTCTTGTCTACACCTTCTAACGTCTTCAACGACTCGCCCTCATTTCTCTTTGTTTTACTGTTCTCCATATTCTTAACTCAACAACTCACAACTCACCTAAAGTTTGAAAATTTTGAAGAGTTTGGGAGAGAGAGACAGATAAATTAGGGTGGGTTGTTGGGATACGTATAGGGATGTGGAAAAAAGAAAGGTGAAAAGTTTTTGAATATTTCAATGGATAATGGACAAAAACGTCTTTTCCCATACATGAGAGAGCATTAAAATTGTTATAACGGTCAGCGAAGGTGGTCATTGATCGAAAACAGACTTAAGGTGGTATTGCTGCTAATTTTGATGTGGGAGCAAATAAATAGTGAATTTATATTTGCAGAAAACTACTAAAGATCTAACATTTGATGGTCGCCGTAAAAAGTAGTTAGATTTCCCGAGAGTAGACCTGGATCATTGATTAAACATTGTGATCTGAATCCGATGGTTGCTGACGTGGCCTATGGACTTGCAAAAAGCCTGAAAAACCGGGGGGGGGGGGGGGGGGGGGGGGGCGACGACAGATCATCCGACGCTCAAGTCAGAACTAGAGAGAGAAAGAGAGTTTGAGAGAGAAAAAGCTAATTTATTGATTACCTTCTGACTGAGGAGAAGGGAGGATATTTATAGGTCTAAAAAATAGTTTAGGAGATTGATATGGATCCGTTAGATTGATATGAATCCCTTATCTCCTGTAGATTCTCCCTTCATAGATAAGACTCTCTTGTTTGGGGATACGAAATTTGATTTGCAGCCCTTATGGGCTAGGCGTCTGGCCCCAATCGCTTTCAATGGGCAAGAAAGCGGCCCAGGTCTTATAGATGAGCCTGAAAAAGGTCCAAACATGTTGAAGAGGCCCATTATGGTTAATCTGCATGTAGAAGATTTAGGACATGTTTTGAAATCGTACGATCTTGACTTACTTTGATTTTAACCATTATCATAAGTCCCTCACTCCCGAAAGGCAATTTTGTTGGCTTTTTGGAAAGTAGTTCATCTTGTTTCAGAGTTCTGGGGTAGCATCTTAGCTTTCAGGATCAATTGGAGATACTTGGAACAGATCAGAAGCTTCTGGAGGTGGTAAATATTTCCCTGGACTTTTCTGAATTTTACCATAAATTTTCTGATTTTAAATAATTTCCCCCAATTTAAAATTGCTTTTTCGAATTTTTTAAATCCCAATGTAAAATTATTTTTCAGAAATTTTAATTAATTTTTGAATTAAATAATTATTTTTGGAATTTTATTAATTAGATTTCCGAATTTTAATTAAATTTTGGGGTTTTTTACCCATTTATCAGACTTGCACGAAGTTTGAAGCGATCAGGCAAGTTGATCACGCATTGGCTCGCCCGCTGAGTGAAGTGTGTGGCCGTGATGACACTGTAATGGTGATGAGCAACGTGGCCTCTCTTGCACTGTCGATCACGGGGCGCACATTTTTCGGGATGATCCCACGGCCTGTGGTCATTTTCGAGCACCCCTGAGCTCGGCCAACCATTTTACCGAGCTCCTCTTGCCATTTTGGGTCATGGAGCTCAATGAGGATGCTCTGGGTGAAAAAGGAGCTTAGCGGTGCCATGGACGACAGACTAGGAGGTCGGCAATGCGAAAACAGAGCTCGACGAAGCCATTAGTGGATGTTTTGAGCTCGGCGAGGTCAGAGCTCGGACCTCGGCGGTGAAGGTGCTCGGCGAGGTTGTTAGAGCTCGATGAAGGGTTTGAGATTAGAAAAATTGTTGAACTCGGTGAAATTGGAGCTTGGAGCTCGGCGAATATGGAGGGGAGCTCGGTGAAGGGTTTGAGCTCAGCGAAGCTAGGAAGGGGCTCGGGGAGGTGGAGTTTAGCGACTTGGTGATCGACGAAGCTAGGAATGAGCTCGGCGAGGTGGAGTTCGTTTGGGCGTGCTGCGTCTCACCGACCTTGAGTGAGGAGTTCGGTGGAGCTATTTTAGTTGAGGAGTGAGTTCGATGTGCTTCGAGGAGTCGAGCTTTGAGCTGGGTAGAGATGTTTTAGTTGAGGAGTGAGCTCGAAAAGCTTCGAGGAGTCGAGCTTTGAGTTCGGCAGAGCTATTTCGGATGAGAACGCAGCTCAGCAGCGCTACTTCGTGGGAGGAACGAGCTCGGTGAGTTTAGAGGAGTAGAGCTTTGAGTTCGGTGGAGCTACTTCGGGCGAGAACACAGCTTGGCGGTGCTACTTTGTGTGAGGAACGAGCTTGGAGAGATGGGTTTGGCGAACTCAGCGATGCTTCTTCGAAGTCGGGAATTTGTAGTTGATTTGGATTTTTGGATTTCGGGTTCGGTTTTGGAGTTAAGTTGGGCTCCAACCCGAAGTCCTATATCTCTTGTGTAGTTGGTTATTTGGAATTGGATCTTGGAATTTGGGTTTGTGACCCGACTGTCCACTTTAGCACCCAAAAGAGCTTAAGACCAGGTTGGGTTTGTGCTCTTTCTGTTTGAATTTGAAGTTTTCGAAGTCGAGGCTAGAGTTTTTGGCCGTTGGCGAAGTAGATTTCAAAGTTGGGTTTCTTCAGAGCTAGGGTACCCCTTGGAGCTTCCTCCTAATAGCCGTGGTGAGTTGTGCTAGTGTTTTAGACTTTGTCACTGATGCGGTTTGTTTTTGGGAAACATGTGGATGCACCAGGCGTGAGTTCTTACTCGATTTGTATTGAAGGAGGAGACTCCTATGTAGACAACCCTCAACTGGACGAACGGTACTGGGGTAGGCGATATTGAGGTGGAGGCTGATGCTCGGCTCGGATCTTTGGGGCTCAGATCCGAGGGTCTCGTGTACCAGCAGACGGTCTCGGAACACCGGGGTTGGTCCCGGTGGCAGACCCTCCGACGATCTAGTCAGTCACTAAGGGAGAGTAATAGTAACTAGGGTTTGAGTGGAGAAGTTTTCATTACTAGGAGAAGGAGTAGGGTTCTGGTATTTTAAGAAGATGCCAATCGGGTCTGGACCCGTTTGGGGTCGGGTCTGGACCCGGTTGCCCGTAAGGCTGAAGCGGTGGAAACCAGGGCGGTATAGGGCTGACGTGGCAGATAGCCGGGCAGTTTCCGGGCTGACGTGGCAGCGGCCCGGGCGGTTTTCCGACGCTGACGTGGCGGATCCAAGGGATCAGAAGGTGCACGTATCCTGAGGGGATCCCGTGGCCTAGGATGGGCCACGTCATTTCTAACCCATATCAGTGTGATATTCTTGTTATTAGATATGTGCATATATAGTATGTGTATGTGAGAGAAAAGGAAAAAAGAAACTGAGATATACTTTGTAGTTTAGGTGGATTAGAAGAGTTGATATTTGTTGGGCCAATGAGAAATTTTAGAATTCTAGAGGGATAAGAGAATAAGAGCATAGTTTTCTTTAAACATAGACGTGTTGAATGGGCAAATATAGTACGAGCTTCTTAATATTTTACTAGAATGAAAGGTCCTAGTTGCAAAAGGTATGCTGAGTAAGGTGTGTGCATAACGTGCTTGTAAGAGCATATGTAGTCATTTTAAACCCAAAATTTGGGTATTTTGCATTTAGAAATAGAAATTTTTGGGTTATACCTGTAGCTGTTTGAAACTAAAATATGTGTTTTGAATTTTAAAAAGTGATGGATGATAGATGAATTTTCGTTGCGTAATTATTTTAAAAAATTTTTAAAAGTAACGGACGAGATATCATTTCACGTCTGATTAATTTTTTTTTTAAATTAAAAATTTCACGGACGGGAGAACAAATTTTGTCCGAAGATTTTTTTTTGGAAAGAACTTTTGGAAAGAAATTTCTCAGAAGGGATATCATTTCCCGTTCCCTTCAATTTTAAATTTTTTTGTTTGGACAAGATATCATTTCCCGTCTGTTTTTTTTTTCGGGTACAAAAGACCATCTCTCGTCCGACAACATTTTGGGATAAACTTTTGAATGGACAAAATGTGATCTTTCGTTAGCTATATTTTCCAAATTTCTATATCTCTTCCAAAAATGGCAGCCTACTATTCCTCTCAAACCCAAATTTTGAGTATTTGGCCAACGACTGTGAAGTTTTGGGGGTCAAATTATACAAATTTGAGATTATAGACGACTACAGATGCCCTAAGTATGATGATGTGCTGTGTAAAAGGGTAAGGTGGGATTTTGTAACCCCTATTTTCCATTTTCCGTATTTTGGATGTATTTTTCCTTTTTGGGTATTTATTCTCATTGTATCTCTTTTGGACCTTGTTTGGACCTTCATTTTCAATATATATATTCATCTATTTAATTTGTCATCTTTTCACTTGAGTTCTTGATTCAATTGTCTCCTACTATTTCATCTCTGTTTGATCGAGCTTGTATTTTGATCCTCATTGTTCAATTTTTTTGTGCCTTATTTTATTTATCCATTTTGTACCCATCTCATTATTTTGGGTCACACTATATTCTTTTTATTTTGATTTATTCATACCCAACCTTACATTCTATTTAATTAATCCCTAATTTACTTTAACCCTATTGGATCCTTTGCATACAACCTATTAAAACCCGTACCCGAAACCCAACTAACCACCTAAACCCTAAACCTAACTTCATCTTATATATTCCTATATATTATACACTGTTCACCATCTACCCTACTTCCGCCGCTCTCCCTATCTCATCCTGATCTCCCCTACCCTAGGCCTCCCGACCTCCTTCTCTTTCTCTCCCGATCCTCTCCCCCACATCGGCAACCTCCCTCTTCCCCTCTCCTTCCGTCTATGAGCAGCAGCGCCCACAGAGCCCGTTCACCTCCCTACCTCGCGACCTCCCCCATCTCTCCTTCTCCTTCCGTCAGCTAACGACGTGCCACCCTAGCACTGTTCTCCCCTGTCTCCACCGCACCTTGACAGCAGCAGAATCACGACCTCGATGTCACGACGCCAGCATCGCCGGCAGCCCCAGTAGCGCTGCCCTCTCTCTCCGACACAGTCAACAGCTTCATCGGCGGCAGGTTCAGCTGTGGTGTCCCTCGCCGTTCCCCATGCACCGTCCGTTCCTCGCTCTCTCTTGGTGTGCGTGCTTGTTCGTTGTGTTCATGTGCTCGTTATTGTGTTCTTGGGTTCGTTGTTCATTGAGTTCGTTGCCCAAGAATCTGTTCCCGTTATTCTTGTCTTGCTCCGTTCTCGTCTTCGGCTATAAGGCAAGTAACTTGTATTTTTTTCTTTATGTAATACAAGTACTAAATACCGCATGTAGTGTAGTTGTGTTCTAGAGACAATTCTTGTGTGAAACCTCGATTACATCTTGTCTCTATTGTGTTGACCCGCCCGTAGTTGCCTCATTACACACATGACTTGAAATAACTTAGGGATGACCACTTCTTGATGTAAACGTGCATGTTATTCGTATGATATCGTGTGCTTGGCTGTGTTAGTTTTAGTATACTGGTTGTAGACTTGTAAAATACCATATACCATGTTGCTTGGAGATCTAGTATACCATATTTCATGTTTGGTTATGTTTTAGGTGAGTTTCACTTGAACTAGTTGATTTTGTGCATGAAGGATATCTTCTGTTTTGTCGATTTTCCGTTTTTGTTCAGTATTTTAGACCCTATTAAGGTCAGTATATAAAAATTATTTGAGAATATGAATTCCCCTTTTTTTCAGTACTTTCCAGATTTTCTGACAAATCTCAGTTTCGATTTATGAGTTGCGAGTTATGACTATTTTACTGCAGTTGTGTTTACAGTTCCAGATCCAGTTTTATATGAATTCTGTATGGTAAATTATTTTTCTACTGATGCTAAAGATAATATTTTGATCCAATATTTTTCTGGTTACAACTAGACTTTATTGGGATTAACCCCTAATTTTTATGGATTTAATTGATGACTTTTATAAACCATTTTGTGCTTGTGAACAATTACTATACATGCAGAATTTTCATACTGTTCAGTAAAGATACATAATTTCGATCTGATTCTATTTGCTGTCTATAAAAACTTTGTGAATATGAATTATAGCCCACTGTATCTATTTTATCACCCTTTTGACGGATCTGGATTTCGATTTATATTTTGTGAGATATTGCTATTTTAGTACTGCAGTGTTTATGATTCCAGATTTACAAAACTACAGTATCTTGCTGCTTTCTGATTTTACTTGACTATTCTATCTATGTTGAAAAATTATGAAACTTTATTTTCTGTTACTAAACATACTAGGGAATACTCCAGATTTTTCTTGGAATTAATCAGTAAGTTCTTATGCCATTTTCCTGTGTATGAATACAAATTTCTGATTTCTGACTGAACATATTTTCTGGATACAATTCTGTTTTGAGTCCTGATGTTGTGAAATACCATATGACTTATATATATTTGCTGGATTCGTCCGAGAGTCTATTTTCCATATTTTATAACGGATCCAGATTTGCACATTTGTAGCAACGGGAATTCCAGATTTAGTGCAGTACTGTCTTGCTGTCCTGGACTAGAATTTTTGTTGTCCTAATCTTTTATGTGTTGCCTATCACCTGTGCGTGCTTATCTTTCAACCTGAACTTGTTACTTGTTTATACCATGTTATTCTTGCTCTATTTTGTGATACATACATGAATGTTTGATAATAATAATAAATAATCAAGCCGGGATTAAGGGAAAGATCTAGTAGTAGTAAATATAGAAATGTGTACTTAGAAGGGGGCCCGTATTTTCCACCTGTTACGTGTTCATGACTACATGATACATGATCCTATTTACATGATTACCCAACTGCACGCTTTCCTATAGGAAGGTGTACTCGGAAGAGGACCGCTAGGTTCTACCTGTATCTGTTTACCTGATTACCTGACTGCACACTTCCCTATAGGAAGGTGTACTCAGAAGAGGACCACTATGTTCTACCTGTTCCTGTTCCTGTTTTCCTAATTTCTGAATACACGGCCCTATGGACTCCACTACGAAATCTAAACGTAACTTGTTTGAATGTAGCAACCATGTGGTAAAAGTTTGGGACGCATGAAGTGCTACCTAGATAGTAATAATACAAGACTTGACATAACATGATACCTGTTACATGCTTACCTGTACCTGTTTACCTGTACCTGTTTACTTGTATACGTGTTTATTTGTATACCTGTTTACCTGCTTGCATGATACATGATACATGTTACCTGTACTCTGTTAGCACATTATATTATTTGATTCTATTCATGATTCATGCTAGTTGTTCTATTTTGTTATCCTATCTATTCCATACCATGCTTGCTGATATGGCTAAAAATGGGGTTAAATCGGAACCGTCCAAATCGGGCACGAATCTTGAAGCCCAGGGGTAAAACGGTAATTTCACCTACCAATGGGTCTGAAGTGGGTACTGGTTCTCCTCCTCGAAGACCCACTAACCCGCGAACGGATCCACCTCAACTGGGTGCGGGTTTCAACCCACAGCAAACCCAGTCCAGAAAGGATAGAATTAGGGTTTCTGATTAAATCCTAATCAACGGCCCTAATTCATATCTATCCCTTCACTGGGGATTAGGGATTACATTCCTTATCTAACCACAGGGGGATTACATTCCTAATCTGATCCCAGCGGCGCCTATAAATACCCCCATCCATCTTCATTAAGAGGTAATCAATCTTTTGCCAATTTACGCTCTTTCATAATCACTTCTGATTACTGACTTGAGCGTCGGAGGGTGCGTCGCCGGGAACAACCCTGATGTCTTGCACTTTTTGCAGGTGAACGGCGGGAGCAACGGTTAAACTCCGACGGAACAGGTAACAGGTTTGTTATTCAAAGTTTCCCAAGAATCCACAAATACTATCTGTTTGTCCCCACACCAGATTCAGCGGCAACAGATTGGCGCCGTCTGTGGGAATCAACGAATAGCAGCGTCCCCTCTTCCCATTGGTCAGATCTTCTCCAGCCATGCCTCCTAGGAAAGCCAAATCCAGAGGGTCCAACCGAGGACCCAACCCCGATCAGCAACAGGAAGTCCCCCCTCAACCCACTCAACAGCAGGGGCAACTTCCGCCGCAAGCTGAGGACCCTCTCCAATAGGACCTGCCTCCTCAGAATCAACAACCTCATAAGGGTCCCAACCCGCAGAAACAACCTCTCCATCCGGACCACGTCTCCATCCACAATGCCTCTTCGGATTCTATGGCCTCCCACAATCCCCGAGCTTCCGACCTTCGCAACACTGTCCTCAATCGGCAGAAGGATGAAGATCTTCGCCGCCGTCTGGATGAAAAGCGGGCCCGAGAGGGAGCCTCCCGCCAGCAACGTCCGGATGAGCGATCTCCTCACCGCCGAGACTACAGAAGGTCCCCTATCCGAAGGGGGCGGAGAGAGTCCCCCGAGCATCACAGGAGAAGACCCCATTCCCCTGCCGGTCGGCAACATCCTAGGAACGATGAGGCACCCATCACCGGTGCCGAGTTCCAGCAGTTTCAAGAAACCGTCCTACAAGCTCTCAATCTTCGTCCCAACACCAATGCTCCAAAGATCCCCTCTCCTCCTCCGGTCCGAAGTCCTCGCCGACGGTCCCCAACTCCTCCTCCAGCTCCTAGCAACTCCCAGCACATGCCAAGTCCTCGCCGCTCCAGGAGCTACCGTCGTCGTAGCCCCCACTCTCCCTCGTACGAAGACGAGTCTAGAGGCTCGGCTGATTACCATCGAAGGGATGACGCTGTCTACCGCCGTCTCAACGAAATGGAGAGGCGCTTGGGTCAGTTAGACCGAGAAGAAGAACTTAGAGGAAGGACCCTTCGCCCTAGTTGACCTCTTTTTCCCCGAACCATAATGGATGCACCCGTACCAATCGGCTTTAAGCCTCCTCAATTTGAGACCTATTCTGGGGAGACTGACCCCGTCTATCACATCGAGAGCTTCAAGACCCTCATGCTCATCCATCAAGCTTCTGATGCTCTGCTATGCAAAACCTTCCCCGCAACTCTCAAGGGCCCAGCTCGAGAATGGTACTCTCGCCTTACCCCTTCCTCAATATTTTCCTTCGAGCAATTTGAGACACTCTTCGTCACCCACTTCGTGAGTAGCCGCAAAACAGAGAAGACCAGCATTTCGCTACTCTACCTCCACCAGAAGAAGGGTGAGAAGCTGAGAGACTATGTGAAAAGGTTCACAGCTGAAGCCAGGTCCATAGCATCCCTCGACCAGTCGGTCGCTGCAGCAGCATTTCAATCCAATGTCCTCAACTCCAGCCTCCGCTCCTCCCTCGCCAAGAAGCCCCCACAGAACTTCTCTGACCTCCTCCTCCGGAGCGAAAAGTATATTCGGGCCGAAGAAGCTGAGCACCGCCCCAACTTGGAGGGGTCTTCCTCCGGGTCTAAGAGAAAGGGAATAGAAGAGGAAGGAGCCAAGAAGCTCCAGAAGGATAATGGCGGCCAGCGCCGACCTCCCCCCAGATTCGAGAAATTTACTCCTCTCACCACCAATGTCTCCACCATTCTAATGGAAGTTGAGAAGGAGGGGGTCATACCTCCTGCTCCGAGGATGAACACCGAGGATGACCCCCTCCGCCAAGAATAGGGATAAAGAGAAGTGGTGCCGTTATCACCGGGACCATGGCCACGACACCAATGATTGTCGGGCCTTGAAGAATGAGATAGATGCTCTCATCCAGAGGGGGCAGCTGACCAGGTTCGTGAGAAAGGACCGAGCCGACCGTCTTCCCCGCCTCGGGGGGCTAATAAGCGTCCTGAACACGATGAAACGCCCAACTTCGAAGAGGAGCGTGTTCTGCACCTCATTCATGGGGGCCCAATGGGGGCTCCTCAAACTCCTCTCGAAAGGCGTTCATTAGGGAAGTCAATTCGGTTCGCACCGCCCCTCCTCCTAAAGGCCTTGGAGTGCCCGTCACATTCTCAGACGAAGATCTTGAAGGTGTCCGCACCCCCCATTGTGACGTACTTGTCATCAATCTCCATATGACGAACTTCAAAGTGGAGAGGATCCTAGTGGACAATGGCAGCTCTGTTAACATCCTCTTCCTCGCCGCTTTCAAGGTCCTCAAACTATCCCGAGACAGACTCAAGCCCGCCGGCTACACGCTCCATGGGTTCACGGGAGTGCCAGTGACTATTGAAGGGGTGATCACCCTCGACGTAACCGCTAGAAAAACTCCTACTACCCGAACGGAGTCGATGGACTTTATGGTCGTGGATGTCCCTGCAGCTTACAACGTCATTTTGGGTCGCCCCGGCTTAGCAGCTCTTGAAGCCGTCCCTTCTGCCTATCACCTCAAGATGAAGTTCCCCACCCGGGCAGGAGTAGGGGAAGTAAAAGGCAATCAGGAAACGGTCTGCAAGTGCTACATGACCTCTACCCTCGGTCCGGTCCTCTCCCTCGAAACTCTGGAAATCCCCCAAGATGTTTCCCGACCAACGTCCGAGCCGGTGGATGAGTTGGAGGAAGTGCTCTTCTCTGAGCAGGATCCAAGCCGAAAGTTCTTTGTTAGCAAGACCCTCCCATCCGCCCTATGCTCCGACATAGTTCAATGCATCCGAAGGAACCGAGACCTCTTTGCTTGGTCAGCTGCAGACATGCCCAGAATTTCCGAAGAGCTCTTCGTCCACCACCACAGCATTGCTCCGGGGTCCAAACCGGTTCAACAGAAGAGGCTCAAGTTCGCCCCCGAACGCCAGCTAGCTATAAAAGAGGAGGTGGACAAGCTCTTGAAGGCCCGGTCATACAAGAGGGAAACTATCCCGAATGGCTGTCGAATGTAGTAATGGTGAAGAAGTCCAATGGAACCTGGAGGATTTGTATCGATTTTACCGATCTCAACAAGACTTGCCCCAAGGACCCCTTCCCTCTTCCGAGTATTGACACTTTGATTGATGCCACTTCGGGTCATGAACTCCTCAGCTTCATGGACGCCTTCTCAGGCTACAATCAGATCCGGATGTTCCCCCCAGATATCCCGAAGACCTCATTCGTGACCGACCAGGGCCTCTACTGCTACAGGGTTATGCCCTTCGGTTTGAAAAACGCAGGCGCCACATATCAACGCCTCGTCAACAGGGTTTTTCAAGCTCAAATCGGTCGGAATATGGAGATGTATGTTGACGACATGCTTGTGAAAAGCATCCGAGGAGCCGATCATGTGACCGACCTACAAGAGGCGTTCGATGTTCTGAGAAAGCACAACATGAGACTCAATCCGAATAAGTGTGCGTTCGGAGTCTCGTCAGGAAAGTTTAACTCCTCAGCTTCATGGACGCCTTCTCAGGCTACAATCAGATCCGGATGTTCCCCCCAGATATCCCGAAGACCTCATTCGTGGCCGACCAGGGCCTCTACTGCTACAGAATTATGCCCTTCGGTTTGAAGAACGCAGGCGCCACATATCAACGCCTCGTCAACAAGGTTTTCCAAGCTTAAATTGGCCGGAATATGGAGGTGTATGTTGACGACATACTTGTGAAAAGCATCCGAGGAGCCGATCATGTGACCGACCTACAGGAGGCATTCGATGTTCTGAGAAAGCACAACATGAGACTCAATCTGAACAAGTGTGCGTTCGGAGTCTCGTCAGGAAAGTTTCTCGGCTTCATCTTTAGCCAACGAGGAATTGAAGCTAATCCTGAGAAAATCAAGGCCATATTAGACATGGCCCTTCCCAAGAACGTTAAGGAAGTTCAGAGGTTAACAGGCCGCCTAGCCACTATAGGGCGTTTTCTCTCGAAGTCCAGGGAGAAATGCCTCCCCTTCTTCAAGGCCCTCAGGGGGGCTAAAAGTTTCGAATGGGGTCAGCAGCAACAGGAGTCATTCGACCAACTCAAGGCTTACCTCGTCAATCCTCCTCTCCTTAGCAAACCAATTCCTGGAGAATCCCTTTACCTCTACCTGGTAGCCTCCGAGCAGACCCTCAGCGCCGTTTTAGTAAGGAAAGAAGACCGGGCTCAAAAGCCCATCTACTATGTGAGCAAGGTACTTCGGGATGCTGAGCTCTGCTACCCGAGGATAGAAAAGATGGCTTATGCCCTGGTGATGGCCGTGAGAAAGCTTCGCCCGTATTTTCAGTCCCATTCGGTGGTCGTTCTTACCGACCAACCGCTGAAGCAAGTGCTCCACAAGCCAGAGACCTCCAGTCGCCTTATGAAGTGGTCTATCGAGCTGAGCCAGCACGATATAATGTATCAGCCTCGAACCGCGATCAAGGCTCAGGCCTTAGCAGAATTTATCATTGAAAGTACTATCTCCGAGTTTAGCCAAGCAATGAAGGGACCACCTGTCTGGTCGGTGTATGTGGATGGATCCTCCTGTAACGAGGGAAGCGGAGTCGGGGTCATTCTGGCAGGCCAGATGACTTCATCCTCCAATACTCCCTCCGCATCAACTTCAAGGCCTCTAACAACGAAGCAGAATACGAGGCACTCATAGCCGGCCTTGGAATGGCTCGCAATGCAGGGGCGCAATGCCTCCGGATCTTTAGCGACTCTCAGCTGGTCGTAAATCAGGTCCTCGGCGAGTATGAAGCACGTGATGACCGGATGGTTAAGTACTTAGCCAAGGTCAGGAGCCTCATGGCCTTATTCGAAGAAGCTCTCATCTAGCGAATCCCCTGAGAGGAGAATTTCCAGGCCGATGCCCTCTCCAAGCTAGCCTCTTCCTCCCTCCAAGGTCTCGAGCAGACCGTTTTGATAGAGGTCCTCCTGAAGCCAAGTATAGAGGATGAAACTTCCGACTCTATGGAGTCGCTGCCTGTCCTGCTTCAAGATGATTGGATGAAACCCCTCATCGAATTCTTAAGGGACGGGCTCCTCCCTGAACATCCTAAGGAAGCTCGAAGAGTGAGAACCCGAGCAGAGCGATACACACTGATCGGAGGCATCCTATATAAACGCTCTTTCACGCAGGTAGACGACAGGCCTTATTTGAGATGCCTCTCCCCCGAACAGGCCGACTACGCACTGCAAGAATTCACGAGGGCATCGGCGGGGCACATTCAGGATCCAGATCCTTAGCCCACAAAGTGTTGAATTATGGATATTTCTGGCCCACTCTCCTACAAGACGCCGAACGACACGTTCGGCAATGCAGCTCATGTCAGAAGTACTCCAGCATCCGTCGCCTCCCACAAGCTCCACTCACCTCCCTATCAAGTCCAATCCCTTCCGCAATGTGGGGGATGGATTTACTAGGGCCATTTCTACCGGCTCCCGGCCAGTTCAAATTCCTAGTCGTGGCAATCGACTTCTCAAAATGGATAGAGGCCGAGCCCTTGGCCACGATCACCGAGAACAAGGTAGTTCAGTTCTTTTGGAAGAACGTAATCTGCCGATTCGGTGTCCCTCGGGTCCTCATAACAGACAACGGAACCCAGTTTACCGGGGCTACCTTCCAAGCTCTATGTGAAGACCTCGCCATCCAACACCGATTCTCCTCCGTTTCCCATCCACAGTCGAATGGCCAAGTGGAGAATGCTAACCGACAAATCCTCTCCGATATTAAGAAGAGGTTGGATAAATGTTCCAAAGGCTTATGGGTCGATCAGCTCCCCAACGTGCTGTGGAACTACCGCACCATAAAACGGACCCCCACAGGCGAGTCCCCATTCAACCTCACCTATGGGTCTGAAGCTATGATCCCCCTAGAAGTCGGTATACCCTCTCCTCGTCTAATGGCTTATGAAGAAGAACAAAATGCCAGAGAGCTCCGAGAAAATCTAGACCTGATTGATGAGATCCGAGAAAGAGCCGCCATTCGTCAACAAAGCTACCGAAGAAGGATCGAGTTGGCATACAATAAGAGAGTCCGTCCCACTGACCTCAAAGAAGGGGACTTGGTCCTCAGAAAGTTAGCTATCTCTTTCTCCGGTCAGAAGAGCAAACTGGTTCCAAATTGGGAGGGACCCTATAAGATCGCCAAAGTCGTTCGGCCCGGCACATACAGACTAGAAGACCTCGAAGGCAGGGAGATCCCCAGGACTTGGAATGCCGACCATCTCTTAAAATACCAAGAGAGAGCACTAACACCTCTCTAAGTATTCTGGGATATCGAACCGTTCCTCTCCTTTTACTTGTATTTTTTCCTTTATTTCTCTCTTGTAATAACGGCTTGGAACATTAGAAGCAGCCGACCATTAGTCATCAATAAAGAAAGTTTTTTCATATCTTACTTGTAAAAATTGTTTACATCTCTCTTCCTTTACTCTTCACTCTAATGACGGTTTCGGAGTCCAATACTTGGCTCGATTCTACTTCGCAAGCTCGCTCTTAAGCGAGCTAGAAGTAGTTTGCCATTCGAAATTGCTCCCACAACCGTTGAACAACTCTAACGATGGTTCGGAGTCCAACACTTGGCTCGATTCTACTTCGCAAGCTCGCTCTTAAGCAAGCTAGAAGTAGTTCGCTATTCGGAATTGCTCCCACAACCGTTGAACCACCCTAACGATGGTTCGGTGTCCAACACTTGGCTTGATTCTACTTCGCAAGTTCGCTCTTAAGCGAGCTAGAAGTAGTTCGCCATTCGGAATTGCTCCCACAACCGTTGAACAACTCTAACGATGGTTCGGAGTCCAACACTTGGCTCGATTCTACTTTGCAAGCTCGCTCTTAAGCGAGCTAGAAGTAGTTCACCATTCGGAATTGCTCCCACAACCGTTGAACAACCCTAACGATGGTTCGGAGTCCAACGCTTGGCTCGATTCTACTTCGCAAGTTCGCTCTTAAGCGAGCTAGAAGTAGTTCGCCATTCGGAATTGCTCCCACAACTGTTGAACAACTCTAACGATGGTTCGGAGTCCAACACTTGGCTCGATTCTACTTTGCAAGCTCGCTCTTAAGCGAGCTACAACTGTTGAACAACTCTAACGATGGTTCGGAGTCCAAGACTTGGCTCGATTCTACTTCGCAAGCTCGCTCTTAAGCAAGCTAGAAGTAGTTTGCCATTCGAAATTGCTCCCACAACCGGTGAACAACCCTAACGATGGTTCGGAGTCCAACACTTGGCTCGATTCTACTTCGCAAGTTCGCTCTTAAGCGAGCTAGAAGTAGTTAGCCATTCGGAATTGCTCTCACAAGCATTGAACAACTCTAACGATGGTTCAGAGTCCAACACTTGGCTCGATTTTACTTCGCAAGCTCGCTCTTAAGCAAGCTAGAAGTAGTTCGCCATTCGGAATTGCTCCCACAACCATTGAACAACCCTAACGATGGTTCGGATTCCAACACTTGGCTCAATTCTACTTTGCAAGTTCGCTCTTAAGCGAGCTAGAAGTAGTTCGCCATTCGGAATTACTCCCACAACCGTTGAACAACCCTAACGATGGTTCGGAGTCCAACACTTGGCTCGATTCTACTTTGCAAGTTCGCTCTTAAGCGAGCTAGAAGTAGTTCGCCATTCGGAATTGCTCCCATAACCGTTGAACAACCCCAGCGATAGTTCCCGGTCCAATACTTGGCTCGGCCTCGCTTCGCAAACTCGCTCTTAAGCCAGCAAGAAGTAAGGCCTTCGGGAGCAACCGGCAGAGGCGGAGGCTACCCCTCTGCCGCATATGGCTCACTCATCTTACAAATTCGTGAGATTAAATGACCGAAGCAGAGCTCGACACCACTGGCCGAACGCTCATGATGCCGACCCCCAAACAAGCAGAAGACCAGCTCGGGGACCTCGGCATGATGAACACAGTCACAAACAAAACAACCACACAAAACCACTAAAAACGCTCAAGTCTAAGAAAGAAATATCATTAAGAGTGGGGACACAATACAAGACGACCCTTCCTTACAACCAGATTACAAGGCGTTAAAAAGCAAAAATTACAATGCTGGCTTGTTACGCTTAGACTAAACACAAAGGCTTCAAAAACAAGATCTTCAACGCCTCTTTGGCACAGGGATGTTCCGCTTCAAGGACACTCGAGGGCAGCGACGTTTGTCTTCGGAACTCGACCCCAAACCAACGAATTGAGACGTGTTCTCGGCGCTACTCCTAACAGTCGCTCCGACGGATGCTCCGCTCGATGAAATAGCAACTCCGCTTTGTGCATCCCCCGGACTCGGTTGGCCAATGGGCGAACGGGTTGCGAGCTCATAAAACGAAATGCCTCGCTCGCTTTCCGCACGAGTACACGAAGTGCTCCTAACATTGATCGGCCCCGAACGCGGTCTGAGGCAAGCCACCTCCGCCTCCAGCTCCGATATTCGCTCCCTCAGAAAGTCATCTTTTACATTGACCTCGAAGCGAGGAGGTATCGCGAAGCTCGGGACGCCAGAGCGGCTGGCGATAAGACGGTAGAGATGAGTGACTTCGATGCTCTTGTCCACCGTGGCTCTCTTCAGCGCGTCGACCTCGGCCGTCAGTTTGTCACGTTCGGCCGTCAGTTTGGCCACTTTTGCCGTCAATCCCTCTCCCTCTGTCCGAAGGTCCGCCTCTACCATCTGCAAGTGTCGAATCTCAGAGAGCAAGTCGTCCCTCTCCGCAGTTATTTTCGATAAAGTATGGCGGATGCACTTGAGCCGAAGGCCATAACTAAAGGCGGTCGACGAACCATCATCCTCTCCTAAGGGGGCCATCTCGGCGAGACTGCCCTCCAGTCGCCGAATCTCAATGTCCTGCCGACCCAGGATGAGTTGCAGGTGGTTCCGCTCGCTTACGGCTCTGTGCAACCCCAGCTCGACTTCATAGAGCCGCTCTCGGAACCTCGTCAAGCACAACCTCGTCGCCCCTAAGCCAACCTTGGGATGAGCGCTTTCCCCCGAGCAAGTAGGCTCGACAGTTTGAGTCACCACCGCAAGCTGAAAAGAAGTCGAAGCAAACAACAAATTTTCAACACTTAGCCGAATCCCTACACTTAGCCAAATTTCAAGAGTTTTTTGAGAAAGTTATGACAGAGAGACGCGGTGTCGAGCCCAAAATGATGTTTTCATTCATTACAAAAAAGCAGTGGCCAGTCCGCGATTAGGCATTACACTTAAGAACTCAAAAAAGCAGACAAAAAGAAAAAGCAAGCGAAGTCAGGGCGCGACCTCTTTCCCGGGGCGGCGAGAGTGGGTGGGGGCCGACGTCCCTAAAGGGGTCACCACTGCCAGCGGGGTGACCACAGACCCCTGGGCCTCGCCGACGACCTCAACCTCAGGCTCGACTTCGTCGTCCCCTTCTTCTTCTTCTTCTTCTCCCTCCGACTCGGGGTCGAAGCCTTCGACGTGGCCCGGGAACAATCTCCATCCCGAATAGTCCACCCCGGGGTATGCCTTCGACACCCGGGCGAGGGCTTCGGCGTAGGCTTTGGCCATGTTCTGGGCAAGAAAGCCTTGCGCCTTCACCATGGCGGCGTCCTCGGCCTCCTTCACCGCGGCAGCCTTGGCCTCTTTCTCTTCGGCCAATTGTTTGGCCGCCTCCTCCTTCTGGCGAAGAAGATCGCCCTCCAGCTTTGCGACCAGGCCCTCAAGGTATTCGACCTTCGTCGTCCTCCTCTCGTACTCGACCATGAGCTTGTCGAGCTCGTTCCCTATGCGAGCTTTTTCCTTCCGAGCTTGGTCGGACTCCTGCTTCAGCTCCTTCTCCAGAGCCGTCAACCTCTCCGAGAGGTGACCGAAGTGGACGATGATTTGCGACAGGAAACAAGGTGTTCAAAGAGTTAGATAAATTAGACATAAGAAAAACCAATGACGGCAAAAATTCAACACTTACCGAGACCGCCGAGCGTGCAATCTCGATGACGTCGTCTCCTTCCAGCCCGGCCTCCATGGAGGTCCAATCCTTCGGCATCGCCAGGTGCTTGACCACCTGCATGCTCACCAAGGAGTTTCCCAGGAACCTGTCATGTTTCCGAACCTGCCAGTCCGGAACATGAATCCTCTTGTGCTCCTCGGTCAGGAGCTCCTCGGCCACCACTGTCAGCGGGGGCATCGCCATCTTGAAGGCTGCGGCGTTCGGAAAGACACCAGCCTCGGTTGATGCCAAGGCAACTCCTTCGGCCATGGCCGGGCTTCCCAGGGTCTCCACCTCCTCAACCACCTACGTGACCCTCGGAGTCTTTGTAGTCGGCAACTTGGTGGCCACCCTCTTTCGCTTCTTCGGCGCCTTGCTAGCAAGGCCAGCCCTCAATGCCAACACAACCTCGTAGTCCATCGCCTCTACATTAAAAACAAAGTTTGTTAACACAATACAAGTCGTAAAGGATGAAGTATGAAAAAGAAAGGACGAAAACATAAGAGAAGCCGCGTACTGGGATCTACGTGGCAGAGCCCTCCCCTGAACAGAACATCCTCGGTCAGCTCCTGCCAATCGTACTTTGGCCGATCAAGAAGTGTCCGAACTGTCTCTTCCTCTTCGGGGCGAAGCTTTGGGAACGCCTTCAACCTCTTCGGCACCTGCTCCACCCAACTAGAGGGGATAGGCCAGGCCTCCGCACTCCGCACTCCGCACTATCAAATACTTATCACGCCAGTGCTTTATGGAGTCGGGGCATATAACGAGCCTACCGCCATACCTCAGGGCCAAGTAATACCGGAACTCCGACCGGTTCGCTTGGTGAAGCCGGTAGATTGTCCGAAGCATACTCAGCTCCGACTCGATCCCAGCAGCTTGACAGTGAAGCACGAAACCATTTATGACTCTCCACGCGTTCGGCATAAGTTGAATGGGGCTGACCCCAAACCACCTAAGAACAACGGTCGCGAACGGATGGAGAGGTAGCCGAGCCCCGGCGATAAAGGCATCGACCGGCCAGCAACACATAGTCACTGGTAGCGGCGAGTTGGCCCTAACCCCGGGACCCGGCAGCATAAGTTCGTACTCCTCCGAAATGTGGAAACAATCACGGATCACTGCCAAGTCTTCTTCGAGGAGGATCGACACCGTCTCATCAGCCTTGGTCGTCTCCCTCACCTCATTCTCATCAAAAGTCCTCCCCCTCCCGTGAACAATACGCTCGGCATGTTCCTCCGGAAGTTCTCGAACTCTGTGAAGCCCAGTCAGTGGCCCCGGCAACCTGCCAAATGGCCCCATGCGCTTCGGATCCTCCACGATCGTATCCCGACCGAACACCTTCTTGCCCTTATCTGGGCGACTCAGAGTAGGGGCTTCGGCAACTCGAGGGGAGGGCTCGGACCAAGAAAAAGACGACTCGGAGACAGAGGAAAGAGACATATTTATACTTGGAAAGAAACTAAGTATAAATTACCTTAAAGAGATATGCTGTCGGAAACTTCACCGGAAAACGGATGACGATCACCTGAAGCTCTCGCTAAGCACAAATCACTGCCTGAGTAAAAAAGAGGAGAAGTGAAAAATGAGAGGGGGGGTGAGGTTTTATAGAACGAGGCGCGCAAAACGATGTTAATGGGCCCAGACTGCCAGCCCATATACGCAAAGCGACAAAAACAATTTGAACCATCGTCTTGTTTACCACGCCAAGCCGCACATCGCATTAATTATTGTCCCATCTAACAGTAGCTCAGAGGTCATCGCATTAAATAAGCGTCACATCCGTCAGAGCTTTCAGAAGTTCAGAAGCCATCACATTTAATGGCTGCCACATCTGTCAGAAGCACAGAAACCGCCAACTCCGAGGGCGTGCTCCGCCAAAAACGACAAGTCAAGGACTTCAGCACATACTGCCGAGCGTTCTTGACACAGACCATGTTACATGGAAAGTTGGACCTCGGCACCAGTTGCCGAGCATTCTTGACACCGACCATGTTACATGGAAAGATGGACTTCGGCACCAGTTGCCGAGCGTTCTTGCCACCGACCATGTTACATGGAAAGTTGGACTTCGGCACCAGTTGCTGAGCGTTCTTCCCACTGATCATGTTACATGGAAAGTTGGACTCGGCACCAGCTGCCGAGCGTTCTTGACACCGACCATGTTACATGGAAAGATTGACCTCGGCACTTGCTGCCGAGCGTTCTTGCCACCGACCATATTACATAGAAAGTTGGACCTCGGCACCAGCTGCCGAGCGTTCTTGACACCGACCATGTTATATGGAAAGATGGACCTCGGCACTTGCTGCCGAGCGTTCTTGCCACCAACCATGTTACATGGAAAGTTCGACTTCGGCACCAGTTGCCGAGCGTTCTTGACATCGACCATGTTACATGGAAAGTAGGACCTCGGCACCAGCTGCCGAGCGTTCTTGACACCGACCATGTTACATGGAAAGATGGACCTCAGCACTTGCTGCCGAGCGTTCTTGCCACCAACCATGTTACATGGAAAGTTCGACTTCGGCATCAGTTGCCGAGCATTCTTGACACCGACCATGTTACATGGAAAGTAGGATCTCGGCACCAGCTGCCGAGCGTTCTTGACACCGACCATGTTACATGGAAAGATGGACCTCGGCACTTGCTACCGAGCGTCCTTGCCACCGACCATGTTACATGGAAAGAACTACCTCGGACCTCGCCGAACTCCCTCTCCGCACTTACAACCTGGCCGAGGTGCCTCTGCACCTCGGCAGAAGGCGCCGAACCACCCATGGACTTCGGCCTCCTTGGCAGCGAGCGCTCGAAGGGGTCGGCGGTGAGGTAAAAGCATGTAGGCCGCACAACGAAGGAAACAACCGAGCCATTCGCCAAAAAATTGCGAAAAAACAATTAAAAGTTCGGGAAAGTTAATGAAAACTCCTGGAAAATAATTATAAAGTTGGGGAAACATTTTTTAATCCCCAAGCAAATAATTATTGCCAAGGACAATCTATTAAGACCCCCGGACGACAAATCGACACTTTGCAAAGTTAAACGAATATTCCTGCGAAAACACCACATGACCAGAAGAGCTCAGGAACAACTCAGAGTGCAACCAATTTGAAAAATCACCGCACTACCTCCTTCAAAGATTCAAAACTTTCCATTTGGGCTCCGATACAACTCCACTAGCCATTAAAACAGTAAAACTACTCTTCAAAGGCTGATCAAACTCAGTCTTCGGGAGTGGGGGGCTCGTGATATGGCTAAAAATGGGGTTAAATCGTAACCGTCCAAATCGGGCACGAATCTTGAAGCCCAGGGATAAAACGGTAATTTCACCTACCAATGGGTCTGAAGCGGGTACTGGTTCTCCTCCTCAAAGACCCACTAACCCGCGAACGGATCCACCTCAACTGGGTGCGGGTCTCAACCCGCAGCAAACCCGGTCCAGAAAGGATAGAATTAGTGTAGCGCCCCGATTTCCGATACTGGAAAACCGAGACACAAGCCAAGACCTTTGCTTCAATTAGTCACAATACACAGAAAAACAGGAGAATTTAAAACTTTTTATTCAATACACAATGTGTTACAAGTCTGAGTACTGTACAACTGTAATACTTTACAATGGAGTTACAATATTGCCTTTACATTTCTAAGTGTTACAACCTTCACATCTTACATCAGAGTATTTCTTAACTAATACAGAATCAATACATATTTTGCAGCGGAACTAAACTTAATACTGACTCCTTGCTTTCCTCGCCTTGAGTCCTCCTAAATCTCGCCTTTGTACTTCGGCGATCCAGTACCTATGGAAGTGGGGACGTCAGTATTCACTGACGCTTAAAGGCTGATCATATAGCAGCGAATCTTCCAAACAATATACAAAATACAGCAATGGTGTTAGTGTAGTTTAAGTATTTGTGAGTGCTATGACTAGACTCTAATGCGATGTTTACATAGAACTAGGATGCTCCTATTCTAATATCAGCAAGTCTCCGAAAGCAACATGCAGCCCATACTACATGCAACTCCATCTCGAGCCGTTTCTCCATATATAGGGATTTGAACCCGCGTTATGAATTCTAATTGCACACAACCTGTTCCTGACAACTACACGTGACTCGCGAGGCTGCAGATGTGGTCATGTGCCACTGTTGCATTTCGCCCGTGGTGTCTATGTTCGCCACCGCGACCCGGCTAACCGGACCTCACTCAAATTAGACAAACCCAATGTATCGGGCGTCATTCCAAAAATCACACTATAGGGTTTCGCAAGCGCAGGGTAGCGCAAAGCCTACCCTGTGGCACCCTCTGGGGTATCGCAAGCACAGGACTGCACAATGCATCCTGTGGCACCCCTAGCCACGGTACCTCAGGAATTAACAGAGCGAGATACGCAACCCGTGTCCTCAACTTGTGAGACGGCACCGTACGTATCCCTTTGACGGGAAGGTACAACCCAGTACACCACCTATGATCTGCCTCAAGGGACGAGTTAGTGTAAGGGGCCCCCTACAACTGACCCCTCTCTCCCGGCAAAAGGGTTTAAGTAAACTGATCCTTATAAGTCACTATCCTAATGATGTCCCTGACTCGAACAATCCTAGGGATGACGATATTATAACACAACATGCTAGGCCTTAAATTAGGCTTCGCAAGACAACTCTACTAGGCCGCTCAACCTAGATTTACCAGAATCCTTCAGGACCCGGTTCGTGGCTCATCGATCCAAGACTTTGGCCGTTGCAAATATACACGCACGCCGCTACCCTAGACTTGGATTCTGTCTATACTCCGGTCCTCGATCAACCTACCCTGGTAAGATTCGACGGTACACAAGGAGCGACTCCTCCACAGTTCCTTAGGGTAGAAACATATGTCTTGATGGTTGATAGCCCTTAGGGTGGTAACATCACCCTAGATAGCACAACTAACTGTGTACTAGCTAACAAGCTATACACGAGTAATAACCACATACGAGCCAACTAAGCTACGTATGAAACAATAACTACCTACGAGCCAGGCGGGCCTCGTAGGAGATAACCACGTACATACCAGCCAAATAAGCCGCGTATGAGACCAATAGCTACGCACGGGCCGGTCGGGCCGCGTACGAGACAATAACCTACATACGAGCCGACTAAGCTACGTATGAGACCCACAGCTACATACGGGCCAGTCGAGCCACGTACGAGCACGACCGTGTGCAAACAACCATACAGGTAATCAATCCTAGAAGCAACCAAACGTGCTTACTAACAAACTTAATCTTCTACTATTAGAAGCAACAAAGGGATCTACTAGTAGTCTAAGATCGGTATTCTACTAAGGAAGAATCCGAAGGCGACATAACCGCCTTTATCGAATTAACTGTCGCTAGTGGTCTTCCCGATCTTACTACTTCGACCTATAATGTCTTAGGCATGACATACACTCGTAGGCATCTTCCTAAAGTAATCCAATTACAAAATAGAACTACTCACCATCACACTCCTAAGTATGAATATGATTAATGCTTGTGTTTTCATCGAGCTTAAGCATAAAAATCACTACGACCTAGACATAGAGTCTACTATAGTCAAGCGAGCATGAAAGCTTACTACTTATCTTGACTAATCACCATAACACAAGCACGAATAGATAACTAATATAACATACAATCATTCCAAGGTATGGTAGATATTCTAACATTACTCCTACAATGTTCTAATCATGTATTACTCTAGCGTGGCATAGAATCCAACATAAATCACTACAACTAGCCATGGGTAGTTTCTTTACCCTAAGCCTGAACATCCTAGTATGGGTATCCTTAACTTAATATGATCAATAATTTGCATGATCCCTACTTACTTAGCATGAATCATGGTCATTCACTAACATAGTGTACACTTCTCTACCATTTATCTAGCATGGTATACAATTTGCATACAATTTAAACTAGCATGATATGCAAAATACTTACAATTAAGCTAGCATGATATATCGCTTTCCAACAATTAAACTAGCATGGTATATGATTTTATCATGGATCCTACAACACTCTAGGCACAATAAAATTTATCCAAACATGGTAGGAAACTCTTGGATTGAATCCTACACATTCTAAGCATAACTAAGTCACTAAACATAATAGGAAACTTTAGGAATGAATCCTACAAAATTCTATCATAAGTGAGCTACTAAACATGATAGGTATTTTTTTGAATGAGTCCTTCAACATCCTAAACATAAAGCATGATGGGATAATTTTAATAAACATCCTACAACTAATTAAGCATAGAATCATGGTAGGAAAAAGTCCTACAACCTCCTAAACATAAAGCATGATGGGATGATTTTAATAAACATCCTACAACTAATTAAGCATAGAATCATGGTAGGAAAAAGTCCTACAACCTCCTAAACATAAAGCATGATGGGATGATTTTAATAAACATCCTACAACTAATTAGCATAGAATCATGGTAGGAAAAAGTCCTACAACCTCCTAAACATAAAGCATGATGGGATAATTTTATAAACATCCTCCAATTAATTAGCATAGAATCATGGTAGGAAAAAGTCCTACAACCTCCTAAACATAAAGCATGATGGGATAATTTTATAAACATCCTCCAACTAATTAGCATAGAATCATGGTAGGATATTTTTAGCAAAAGTCCTACTACTAACTAAGCATGAACATGGCTTCTACTTATTTTTAGAAGCAAAGCTACAACTAACTAAGCATGGTAAACATGGTAGGATATTTTTAAAAGCAATCCTACAACTAACTAAGCATGGATATGGCTTCTAACTATTTTTAGAAGCAAAGCTACAACTAACTAAGCATGGTAAACATGGTAGGATGTTTTTAAAAGCAATCCTACAACTAACTAAGCATGGATATGGCTTCTAACTATTTTTAGAAGCAAAGCTACAACTAACTAAGCATGGTAAACATGGTAGGATATTTTTAAAAGCAATCCTACAACTAACTAAGCATGGATATGGCTTCTAATTATTTTTAGAAGCAAGCTACAACTAACTAAGCATGGATGTGGTTTCTAATTATTTTTGGAAGCAAAGCTACAACTAACCAAGCATGGTAAACATGGTAGGATATTTTTTAAACATGGTGGGATAATTTTATAAACATCCTCCAACTAATTAGCATAGAATCATGGTAGGATATTTTTAGCAAAAGTCCTACAACTAACTAAGCATGGATTATGACTTCTAATTATTTTTAGAAGCAAAGCTACCACTAACTAAGCATGGTAAACATGGTAGGATATTTTTACAAGCAATTCTACAACTAACTAAGCATAAGAATGGCTTCTAAATATTTTTAGAAGCAAAGCTACAACTAACTAAGCATGGATTATGGCTTCTAATTATTTTTAGAAGCAAAGCTACCACTAACTAAGCATGGTAAACATGGTAGGATATTTTTACAAGCAATCCTACAACTAACTAAACATGCATATGGCTTCTAATTATTTTTAGAAGCAATCCTACAATGTTCTAAGCACAAGACATAAAGGAATATTTTTAGAAGATATCCTACAACATTCTACTACTACTACTACTTCTATTTTGATCACCACATACACACAATTATCTACTACTACTACTACTTCATTCACAACAAAAATCACCACATACAACTATCTATTACTACTACTACTTTATAGACATAAACGTACTACTACCTTATTAATTACATACATGCTACTACTACTTCATTTATTACATACTACTACTTACTATTTTAGCTTACTACTCCTTAGTTTCTTACTAATCTTATTTATTACTAGTGATAAAGAAAAAGATTATTTTATTTTACTTTACTTTACTAAAGAAAAGGTCTTTTTAATTAATTACAACTAGTGATTTAAAATAAAAGAAAGATCTTTTTAATTAATTACAACTAGTGATTAAAATAAAAGAAAGATCTTTTTAATTACTTCTTACAACTAGTGTTTAGTATAGAAAAGAAAGATCTTTTTAATTAATTACAACTAGTGATTAAAATAAAAGAAAGATCTTTTGATTAAGTTACAACTAGTGATTAAATAAAAAGAAGATCTTTTTGTTAAGTTACAACTAGTGGTTAAATAAAAAGAAAGATCTTTTTATTAAGTTACAACTAGTGGTTAAATAAAAAGAAGATCTTTTTATTAAGTTACAACTAGTGGTTAAATAAAAAGAAGATCTTTTTATTAAGTTACAACTAGTGATTAAATAAAAAGAAGATCTTTTTATTAAGTTACAACTAGTGGTTAAATAAAAAGAAGATCTTTTTATTAAGTTACAACTAGTGATTAAATAAAAAGAAGATCTTTTTATTAAGTTACAACTAGTGGTTAAATAAAAAGAAGATCTTTTTATTAAGTTCCAACTAGTGATTAAACAAAAAGAAGATCTTTTTAATTATTTCTACCACTAGTGTTTAGTAAAGAAAGGAAAGATCTTTTTGATTATTACATTAGTTCAATCAAGTCCTACAACCAACAATGGTTGTATTGTTCAACAATATGCAATATGTGAGTTCTTAGTCCACAAACAACAACTACAACTTAAAGGTGTGATCTTTATGCATTTTAGTAGCTACTACTACTCCTTTTCTTTCTTTTTCATACAACATAACAACACACCCACAAAAGGAAAGAAACAAAACAAGAAGGTGAGAAGAAGAAGAAGTCAAACACAAACAACAAACAAACAAACAAAGAAACAAACAAACAAAGAAAGAATCAAAGTGAAGAAACCCCCACCTTCTCTAACTTGTTGGAAGAACTAGCTTTGCTACCTTCTCCTTCCCCTAAGCTTTTTAGAACTCTTCTATTACCTACAAAACAAAACTCTCTAGTTAATTTGTTCTCTCTTTCTTTTCCTTTCCTTCTTTCTTTCTTTCTTTTGTTTTTTCTAAAATGAGAGAAGGAGGTGAATGAGGGGGGATTTATAAAAGGAGATGGAAGGTGGTAAGTGCACCTCATGGCACAAAATTACCCCAAAAAGGGGGGCCGGCCATGCTCTAGGAGGGGGGGAGGGTATGGTGTAGACTAGTGAGGTGGAGTGATAAGGTTTCTAGAAGGGTTTAGTTCTAATCTTATGCATACAATCCTCCTTAAACCTTCTAATCAAACCCTAATTCTCTAATTAAGTAGCCATGACAAACATAAGTATATTGTCCTAAAGTACATACTATATACTAGGTATAATATACTAAGTACCATACAATTATGTGTATGTGTACATGTATGTGTATACAAAATCTTCTTATAAAATCCTCATAAAATTCCCAAAAATAATTTAATTTAGAAAATAATAGTGAAATAAATTTTATTATTACTTCGGAGAGTTGTGTTATCAATTTGATGCGCTTTGGATGCGCATCGACCGATAGACGTGCGTAGGCACTGTTTGTGGGCAACCCGGCGAAAATCGCCAAAATAGTCCGATTTTGGAGTTAAAATAAAATAATAATAAAATAATAATAAAATAATAATTTATATGAGTTAATATCCGTCCGGGATATTACAATTAGGGTTTCTGATTAAATCCTAATCAACGGCCCTGATTCATGTCTATCCTTTCACTGGGGATTAGGGATTACATTCCTTATCTAACCACAGGGATTACATTCCTAATCTGATCCCAGTAGCACCTATAAATACCCCCCATCCATCTCCATTAAGGGGTAATCAGTCTTTTGCCAGTTTTATGCTCTTTCATAATCACTTCTGATTACTGACTTGAGCGTCGGAGGGTGCGTCGCCGGGAACAACCCCGGTGTCTCGCACTTTTTGTAGGTATACGGCGGGAGCAACGATCAAACTTCGGCGGAACAGGTAACATGATTGTTATTCAAAGTTTTCCAAGAATCCACAAATACTATCTGTTTGTCCCCACACCAGATTCAGCGGCAACACTTACTTTCGCTGTTATTCTGTATTTGTTATTCTTTTCCATGTACTTGTGCCTGCACTACAAGCGGCCCATAACTTGCATTGACGGGTGTTTTGTTTTCTTTTTCTTCTTCCTGTAATTTATTAAATTGCAGATTTTGGAGATCAGCTGCCAGATGGAGTAGGTGATCTGAGATTCTAGATGCTGGAGTTTTGCTATTATTATTTCCTACTACTATTATTATTACTTCTTGTTGCTGATTGAATAATTGTATCTGTTGCTTGGATTATTTGTATTTGGGCAATGTGACCCAGGATCATTAACTTGTTTCCAGATCTGGTTTATTTGAGATTATTAAATTTTGTTTTAAGTAAATTCCTGTTGGTATATTGATTCAAATATGCATGCGTGATTGACTTCTCTTGCTTCCTACTCTGATTACTCCTATGAAATGTTGTAAAGATCCTGACAGCTTATGGATGATGAAAATCATTCGTTCGGCTTAGTCACGTATCCGTATTCCGTATTTCCTTTTTGGGAAGCGGGGCGTGATAGATTTTTATGTTGTTGGTGTTTTGACAAGTTTACATATACCTCATGCTACTTGCCTATGCTAAGAGCATTTGTAGTCGTTGGCTACTTTGCCAAATTTTGAAAAATTTGGGGGAAAAAATGTCTCTCAGTCGTTGTCCAAATAACCAAAATTTGGGTTTGAGAGGAATAGTAGTCGGCTATATTTGGGAGGAGAAATAGCAATTTGCAAAATATAGCTAACGAAAGATCATCTTTCGTTCGTCCAGAGATTCTTTCAGTCCGCGGTTCATATTTCGTCGACCAATCTTTCCTAATTCATATCTTTGTTGAAAATTTTTCTTTTGTAATTCTTTACATAAGAATTCAGAAAATACTGGATCCCTGCTACACAAGGAAATTGTTGATAAAACTCCAAAATAGCATTTTTTGTTGAGCCAATCTTTTTTTTCTTCTCCTTAGGACGAGTGATGATCTTTCGTCTCTACTTTTTTTTAATAAATATTAAAAATCTAGCGGACGGGAAATGATTTCCCATCCGTTCAAATTTTTTTTTTTTAAATTGAACGGACGGGAAAACGGGAAATCATTTCCCGTTTGTGAATTTCGAACCCAAATGATTCGAGTGTTTTCTATGGAATTAGGCCTATAAAAATTGGTATGCGTACATATCAGGATTTAATTAAGATTTAAAATTTAATTAATATTAAATTAAGATTTAATTAAGATTGATTAATAAAAAAAACTCTCGGACGGGAAATGGTTTCTCGTCCGATACTTTTGTAATTTTAAAAAATAATTTTTTACGGGCCAAAAGATCATTTACCGTTCGTTACTTTTTTAAAATAAAAAAAACCATATTTTAGGTTCAAATCGGACGGAACATGTTGTTTCGTCTGAGCCCTTTTTTTTATAATTTAAATAAGGTGATATGGAACATTAGTTATTAAATTGGGGGATTATTAGTTATTAAATGGGAGATTAGTTATTTAATTAGTAATTAAATTAGAACAAAATTAAGGGATTACTACACTTAAACCCCTACACATATGGGATGGGACATGTTGTCCCGTCCAAACAAAAAATGGTGTCGGATGGGACAACACTGACCGTCCGACGGTGGTTTTTTATATAAAAAATTATTCCTAAATATTAAAAAATTATGGGATGAAACAACAAGACACATTCGACTTAAATAAAAAAGTTGACTAATTAGGGCCCTATAGTTGGGCCGGTATTGTTCCCTAATTCTCAAAATTGGCAAAATGATAAATGACTGCAGTACTCATTTTTCCAAATTATGAGAATAATGGGAAATTGAGAAACGAGTGTGGATGCTCTTAGAGCATGTATCTCAAAGCTGAAACGTGTGTGGGCCAAATGGAACGGGCTCTCCAAAGCATGTAAAAGAAATGAGACAAGCAGTGGCGGATGCATAAACTTTAGTCAGGGTGAGCATAAGTAAATAGTATTTTTTTAAAAATTTATGTTTATTTATAAAAAAATGTTAAAGAACAAAATTGTATGCAAATTTCATTCTGAACGGGAGTTTTTACTTTTAGCATTTGTTAGTTATATGAAACTATTAATTATTTAAGTACATGACATTTGGTGATGAGATCTACTATTTTCAAACATATGATTGAGTAAATGTTTGCATAACATGTTCAAGTCAACTTGGATGCCTAATGAGATGAGACAAAAAAACTCGGACTGGTAAAGTTCGATACTCATTTAATTTGAAATGATAAACATAAAATTATTATTAAGAACAAATAATGAGTTTAAATTTAATATATATTTTCAGCATGAAAATGAACTTTCTCAAACTTAAATCTGATATTCAAATTTTTTAAAATATATAGTATAACTTTATTAAAGACATTAATGAAAGTTTATTCACAATCCAAAACCAAGTTATATTTAAAAGAAAATGAAAAATTAGTTGCTACTTAAAGGGGATCAAACCTTAGTTCTCTTATAGTAGAGCGTGAGCCACCTAATCAAGAAGTCAAGTCCCTAATTTGCATATAAAACTATATAGGCATATATATAAATTAATGTACATATATTTAGGTCTTCCAACTAATTTTGCAAAAACCCAGGATGGGCCCAACGTGCATCTACCCCTGGAGACGAGGGTACCATACGCGTTGTGAATAGACTTTATCTCAATAGCTCTTTTTTTTATTATAGCAGAAGTAGCTTCAGTAGTAAAATGATAATATTATTATAGTTACAACTAGGGATGCTCTCGGATAAGGATATATCCGATTCGATCCGTATCCGAATCCAAAATTTTTGTGGATACGGATATAAAAATCTGTATCCGGGTGAATACGGATACAGATTCAGATATCCAAATCCAAAAAGAATCTGATACGGATACGAATATCTCTAAAAAAAAGCGGATTCGGATACAGATATCCGCTTTTGATAATATATTTATTTAATAAATATATTATATATATAGTTATATACTGATAAATGATAATCTCCTACCCTAATCTTCTTCTAATATTATTTCCACCTTTCCTCCTTTTCATGAACAATGAACAGGCCGCAACTCCTCAAGTGAGCAAACCCAACCCCTTCTCCCGATTCCCATCGACGTTCGATCTCCTCCACTGTCGATTACTCCGACCAACCTCCTCCGTCGATTACTCTGACCAACCTTCCGGCCAATCTCCTTCGTCCTAAACAGTAACCCTAATTTCCAAATAGACTAAACCTTAATCTGGTCTCATCTTCTCCGTCTCAAACCTCCTTGCCGTTGAGATCACCGACCAACCTCCTTTTTAACCTTCTCCTCCACCCATCCCCATCGAATTAGAGAAGCAAAAGGGCACCAAAGGTACCATCTTTATCGACCGATCGATCTCGATTTTGTGTTGTTTTGACAAAAAGATTCGGTTTTTTTGATGTGTTGTTGATGGTGGATTGTAGGGAGCCAGCTGAAATCGAACAAGAAGGTGATGTCAATTCAGGTATAAATTTTTTCTTTTTATTGAGGAATTTAGTGACTTCTTTGGTGGAATCGTTGTTGAGTGAGTTGGTTTTATAGAAAGATGAATTTTTTGATGTGGTTTTGTTTTGAATTGATTTGATTTTGATTGGTGAGTTCGGCATTTGTGGAAGGAAGTGAGGGATGGAAAATGTGGTTTTTGTGATTATAATCGCGATAAATCAAAGGATATTAGAAATTAGTGGTGATTTTTTAGGTGGATAATCTTGCAAACGTCATTCGGATTTTATTCGCTCGCTCACCCTCTTATTCTTTTACAATGTATTGCATCTAAATTTCTGCCATATTTTTATGTGCAACTCAAAATATTATTGCATTTCATATTAGAGAGTAAGAGACCGAGAAAGAGATGGCTAGGCATGTGGAGTGCTTCTGCTAATTCTTCAAGGTTTTGGAATGCACAATTCAGGTAATCAAACTATATCCTCCTAATTTCTTCCTGGTTTGACATTCTTGAAATTTCGCTTGCCAACTGTTCAACAAAATGCCATAACAAAGATCTTCGTTAAATCTAAAGATTTATTGTCCTATTTAGCAATCACATAGGGTAGACATCCTAGCTAAATCTTATTAAGTAACTATTGTAGCTTATTAAATTGTGATTTCTTATGTTGTTGAGTTTCGTTTTAGTTTATAAAAGCCGATCTATATGAAAATTATGCATCCACCTTAATGATTCGATCACTGCAAACAACCCACATGGTTATAAAAACCTTTTTTTTTTGTTTCATTCAATTCAGAAAACAATATATTGTGAATGTTGATTCATTCTGTTATGTTATTTTAAAAGTACTAGAAGGTGCTCTGTGTTTTTTATTTTGATTTTTTAAAAATTGCAACTATAGTAAGACAACTAGATAAGATGCAATAAGATATATTTGGACGGATATTTTTTGATTGAAATGGTTTTATTTGGAGATATATGTGAAGCAGATGGCTGTAGGTGCTCTCTCTTGAGTTGTCGAAGGTGGTTATTATGTTTGCAAAATTGCAAGGAATATCATCAAGCACCTTGTGGACATTTGTACTCTTCTGTTCTGTGCGAGGTTTGCATCGTTTTTATTATACAATAAGTTTCAATTATTTCTTTTTATTAATGTATTGTATCTAATTGTCTGCCATATTTTTTATTTGTAGGCCAAATATTCTTTGCATGTTATATTTGAGAGAAAGAGACTCATTCATTTTATTTTCCATCAGTAGCGAAATAGATGGGCTTGGGCTTGGCAGCAAAAGAGATTGGCTGGTTGGGTTTTGGAGTGCGCAAATCAGCTATTCAGGTATCTTTTAATTCTTCGTTATTTAATAGTCTTGCAATTTCACCTACTGCATGTTCAAAAAAATGCCTCACTTAAGAAATTCATCAAAATCTAAAGATGTAGCGATTCATTAAGCAAAAGATGCAAACTAGTTAAGGAAAGAAAATATAGCAAAAACTATTTGTTTGATATCCGAATTCGTAATCGTTATCTGGTTGACCGTATCCGATTTGCATCCGTATCTGAAATTTGCGGATTCAGATATGATATTTTTTCCGAGTCATATCCGTATCCGTATCCGAATCCGTCTTTGGAATGTGGATACGGATGTTGGTATAGCCAATATTCGATCCGTATCCGATCAAAGCATCCCTAGTTACAGCTAGTATTTGGTTAAGCTACTTATTATTTTGTTATACATAAAAAAAGGATCAATTATGTCGGTTTTATTTATGTTGTAGTATTAGAAATTGTACAAAGAAATATAATCAATTAGTAGTTTGTGTTATTGTACTTGACACTAGAATTAAGTGTAATATGTATGATTAGAGGATTTAGGGTGGTCGTTGTTAGAATTATGAACCATTATCAAGTTAAGAAGGAGAAAATATTTATATGATATATGTTTAAATTGGAAAACACAAGTGTTATAAACGGAAAAAGCAGCTAATAAAAATAAACTTGTATGATCCCCTATTTAAGTGTCTATATCACTAAGCATGTTATAGCTTATGCCCTCATAGTATTATATTGCAGATGCAAGCTTGTCAGGAGCAAAAAGGAATCTTTCAGTGCAATGGAAGTGCAAACGGTAAAAATGGTGCATCTATCTATCATATAGATGATTCAAACTATTCATATTGTTTAACATGGCCAAATTAGTCTATGGATGAGAAATCAAGTCGTTTGAGATTCGTTTATTTATGTATTGAAGTATTATAAATTGTATGGCTGAAAAATAACGATATTTGTTATAATGACATGATGCATGGGTAGACGAATCTCAAACGACTTGATTTCTAATTCATAGACTTATTTGGCCATGTTAAACAACATGAACGGTTCAGATCATCCATAGATAGATAGACATACCATTTGGATTTGCACTTCCATTGTGTTTGCAATGGAAGACTCCCCATATTATTTCTATATCTTATACTAATAGGAGAGCGAGTCTTACCCCTTTCACCTTTCTCTGTTTTGAAATAGAGAAAAGAGAGTAAAAGTAGAGATTCCTATTTAACTAACACGTGCACTACATACGGTTTTATTAAAAAACCAAAATAAAATAAAAATCTCAATTTCTCAAACACAGTTTCTTCCCCTCTCACTTTTCCAGTCTCACAAAATTTCACGGCTCTTTCCAAACCCACCCACATCCCTACCCTCACTCCGCTTGCGACCCCCGCTACCCAACCCCTACGTCACTCTCGTCGCCATGCCCTCTAACTCCCTCCGCGCCCCTCTCTTCCCTAGCAGCTTTAGTAATATTCAATTGTATAACATTATGGTTTGATAGTCATTCTCTAAACCATCTGCTTATGTGAGGATGATAATGAAAATTTCAGTAATTACTATAGAAATGATATTCATAAGTTTCTCCAAATTCTCTAATATTTTTTGAGAGTTCAATATAATTTTATGAGTTCCTCAAAACTATTTATATATATGTGTGTGTTCAAGTGTAATTGTTTTGAAGAAGGTGCCTTGTAATAAATTTAATTCTGTTGTGGAGACTATTATCGGATCATTCAGAAGCTCTCTGTAATTATCTTAGATGGAAAAGTTAGTAACATGTCGGGTGCGGGTTTAACTGTAAAATTTTGGCCCCGGAGCGTTACAGCTAACCTCTCACAAAATTGGCTGCAAAAATTAACTCCCGCTAAAGCAATATCTTAGTAAAATGATATGCACGCATAATAATATAACCTAAATCTCTAACAACAAAAAACTACATGATCAGCAATCTCAACACATTGGTTACCTTCCTAGAATAATATGACTAACTTTCACGGCAGGCTAAGCCGTTTGGCTCACATCTTAAAGCAGCAACCAAAACATATCAACATACCATTTTTTAAAGTCAACCTCTGGTAGTCTTTACCATAAACTCGTGTTCGTGATTAACACATTCACAACATATTGACTCAACAAAAACAAAAACACACATTCACAACATATTAATGGGAAAGCTCTTATATGTTAAGAACAAAAATTTCTAGCTTATATAAACATTACATGTATCAGGTATGCTTAGGCGGGTTCAGGTCGGGTTCGGGCTTCATATCGAGTTCACTCAAAAGTTCGGAATTAAACCCTCAAAAGCTAGGTTGGGCTCGCAAAGGTTCAGACTTGAACCTGCCGCTTGAAAAACACCCCTACTTGCTCCCGGTGCATTCTATCTAAATCTTTCTTGCCTAGCTAGAAATCTCAACGTGTAACTCCCCGATTTTCATACATTGGGAAACCGTGACATAAGCCATAATCTTTTCCTTCAATTAACCACAATACACAGAAAAACTGAAAAATTTAAAACTTTTTATTCAACACAAATGTATTACAAGTCCGATTTTTATAAAACTGCAATACATTACATCAGTATTACAATAATGCTATACAAGCCCAAGTGTTACAAACTTTCAATAAAAATTACATCAGAGTACAATGAATAATATATAACACTTGGTACTTTCACTTGGATGCTTCTCAACATAAATAAATTACAACATATATTACAATTGAAATAAAATCAACACTGTGCTTCTCTTGCCTTGAGTCCTCCTGAATCCTGTACCTATAGTTCTGCAATCCAGTACCTATTGAAGTGGAGAAGTCAGTACATATACTGACCCTTTAAGGCTGATGACTAGCAGCGATTCTCATCTTTAAACAAACAGATTGATGAAAAGAGAAACGTGTATATATATAATTGATGTGTCAGTGTATGTTATGACTTAGACTCTAATGCACGATTAACCAATGCAATGATGCTCTTATTCTAATGTAAGCAAGACTCTGGAATAGTATGCAGCCCATACTATATACGCCTCATATCTAGTTGTTCCTTCATTTATAGAGATTTGAACCCGCGTCATGAATTCTACTATTGTACCCATCTTGTTCCTGACAAATACAATGTGACTGGTGAGATTGTAGTACGGTATAGTTCTACTACTGCGGTACAATGTGGTGTCTATGTTTGTCACTATTTACCCGGCGAACCGGACCTCACTCAAAAGCCAACACGAACCGCAAGATACTAGCCAACCTGGAGCTGTGCCCTCAACTTATCATGAGAAGGCATAGAACCTGACGGAATGTAGGGTCTATTTTCCTAGGAAAACCTCTCGTTCTTATCATGACACTTCAGGAATTAACAGTCTAGATACGGATCCTGTGCTCCCAACTAATCATGAAAAAGTACCGCCCGTATCCCTTTGACAGGGGGATACATCCCAATAACACTACCTAGTGTCGGTCTATAAGAGAAGTCGGATTATAAGGTATCACCCCTTACACCAACTCTCACCCTTGAGTAATTCATAGATAAAAAGGGTTAACAGTTACTACCCTGACGATGTCACTAACCCTAACCAATCAAATGGGGCCGTACGAGCTACAAGGTATTCTCAACCTAGAGTTGTACTCTCAACTTGCCATGAGACGGCACCAAAAGATTCAAACAAGCGAGACATGCCATTGTGCTTCCAAATTATCATGAAAAAGCACTGCACGTGTCCCTCTTCAAGAGAGTATAACAATTGTTGACACAATCTACCAAGTCTCAACCTAGACTTCACAAGATCTCATTGGATCCAATCATCGCCTATCTATTCAAGATAATTACTACATACGAGCCCAATGAGCTACGCATGAACAAACAACTACATACGAGCCAGGTGGGCTACGTATGAGACAGACCAATACTTATTACATGACTTATGAGCACAAGGAATACTTATTACTCATAATCAAGTGCATGATTCAAACTAATAACAATTCTCGACAACTCTAGTTAACATGAATTAGAATTTCATGTATAAGCTTACTAATAAAAACTTGATCTTTTATATGCAAAAGCAACATAAAAAGCCTTCTAACAACCTAGAAGCAATTAAACATGCTACTCTTATCGAAATTCAACGAAATTAGACTTTTTAAAAAAGTGAGAACATCTACTACAACTCTCTAGTTGACAACCTTCTCAAATTCAGTCAATAAGAGGTAGAAAAACCTCGAACAACCTAAATAGCGAGCTTCAGCGAAAAAAGCCAGCTGCTATGACTTTGTAAAGATCATAACTCCTACTCCGCTAATCGGAATCTAACCAAATAGGACATTTTGTGTAACCCCTATTTTTCATTTTGTATATTTTTGAGTGTATTTTCTTTTCCTTGTATTTCATTCCGTTGTATATTCTTTTGGCCAATATATTGGAGTTGTTTTTAATATATATTCATTTTATTTTTGACCTCTTTTGAGCTTGATTGTTTATCTTTTATTTCGTTCTTGAGCGATTATTGTTTTGCTCTTTATTGGGTTCTGCTCTATTTCTTTTGCTCGTGTTTTGGGTGCTCATGGGTTCATTTGCCTAAGCCTATTGTTGATAATCCTATTGAAATTTGAACCTAGATCTCATGACTATCCCCAACCAAATTGATCAACCAAATCCTATTAATTCTAATAACTATCTCCTACTACTACTCCTATTATACCCAAACCCAATAACAATTCAACCCACAACCCTATATCCTTAAACCCTAATCATAACCCTATATAACCCTCTCCTTGTTCTCCTGTGCATCCTACCGAAAACCCTAGCCCCACTGTTAAACCCCTGCCCCAAAGAAATCCATTGCCGACTGTCCCTCATCCTCCCAAAACCCATTACCCCGACCACCTGAACCCATTGCTGCACTTGAACCCACCGACCGATCACCCAAGCACCTCGTCTCCATCCCTCTCCATCTCTCTCCGTCGTTCTCTCCTTCTCCGCTCAGTTTCGGCGCGCCCATCGACAGCAGCCACGACAGCCAGTGACACCAGCAACAAGCCGATGCTGCCAGCCGCCGCGACCCTCCATTGGGTCTCCTGTGTGACTGCAAGCAGCGGCAGCAACTGCGTTGTACCGTGCTCTGCCGTCGTCCCTGCAGGTGTTCTTCGGTCTCTCTCTTTGAGGTTGCACGTGCACGGGTCTCCCACGCGCTATCTCGGGCTGTTATCCTTGTTCTTGGTTCTTGGAGTTTTGCACGTGCACGTAGTTTGCACGTGGGTTGCTTTGGTTCGTGATTTTTTGTTCGTGGATTTTTGTTCGTTGCCTAGAAATTCGTTCCCGTTATTCTTGGTGTGCGTTTCATCTTCAGTTAAGGCAAGTAACTTGTACTCAATTCCTTTATATGATACACGTCATAAATTCTGCTTGTAGTGTAGTTGGGTTCTAGAGACAACTCGTGTGTGATGTATGTTTGATGAGTATTATCTCTATAATGCTATTGACCATAGTTGCCTCACGACACAAAATTTGACATGAAACAACTTAGGTTTTGACCGTTCTTGATGTAATTATATTTGTGAGATAATTATGAGAAATCGTGTGTTTGTTTGGATCCATGTGACATACTTGTTGTAGACATGCTATATACCCTATTTCATGATGTTTGGACACTTGGTAGACTCTATACCATGTTTGATTGTGATTGGAATAAGTTTCGTATGATTTATGTTGGTTTTGTTGTGAAGAGGAAAATCTGTATTTTGTCAGTGATCAGTTTTGATTGATATTTTAGACCATATTAAGGTTAGTATCTTAACATCAGTATTAAACATGATTTTTAGAGAAACCTGTCTTCTTTCCAAACTCTCTAACCTTGATTGATTTTGTTTTTGTATGTGTGAGATATGATTGTTTTACTACAGAGGTGTATTTCATTTCCAGATTTCGTTTCTTGATGATTTTGATCACTAAATTATTTTGATACTAGTGATAAACATATTATTTTGATATGAAATTTTGATCAGTATTTCTATATCTATTTAGGGATTACCCAGAATTTTGATGGATTTTATTGATTAGTTTTATATGCCGATTCATGCTTGTTTATAAAAACTATACTTGCTGGATTTTACTCGCTGTTCTGTAAAGATTTGTATTTTCACCGTAATTCCTTTTTCTTTATGAAAAATATTTATAAAATATGAAAGTTAGCTTATTTTGTCTATTTTCATCTCCCTTTGGCGGATTTGGATTTCGTTTCACGGTTTGCGAGATATTACAGTTTTCGTACAACAGTATTGGGAATTCCAGGTTTGCCAAACTATCGTTTCTTGATGTTTCCTTATTTTTTTTGACTGAACTAATTTTACTGGAAAAAATGAAACTTTATATTCTGATACTATACATATAAGGGGAATACCCTAGATATTTCCTGGATTTATTTGAGGTATTTTGATGCTGTTTTTCTAACTTTGAATTCGATTTTCTGATTTCTGGCTGTACGTATTTTCTGGATTCAAATTAGTTTTGAGTTATATTGTTGTGAAATACTATATGACTTATTTATATTCGCTGGATTTGGTTGGGAGTATATTTTTTAGAATTTTCGATGGATTCAGATTTGCATGTTTGTAACACCGGGAATCACTGTTTTACTGCAGTATGGTCTTGCTGTCCTGAATTAGAAATTTGGTCATTTTATTCTTTTGTGTGTTATCTTTCACCCATACATGTTTATCTTGCAACTTGAACTTGTTACTTGACTATACCATGATATACTTGCTTGTTTGATCCTAATAATAAAATTAACCAAGCCGGGGTCTAAAGGGACAGATCTAGTAGTGGATAATACAGAAACGTGTACTTGGAAGAGAATCTATTGATTCTATGTGATACTTGGCTTGAAACTTGATTACTTGAGGCTTGATATTTCACTACTTGAGACTTGGCTTGATACTTGTTACTTGAGGCTTGATACTACACTCTTGATGCTTGATACTTGATACTTGAGACTTGACTTGTTTACTTGTTACTCGAGGCTTGATACTACACTCTTGAGGCTTGATACATGATACTTGAGACTTGGCTTGTTTACTTGGTACTTGAGGCTTGATACTTGATACTTGATTTCTTGAGACTTGTCCTTAAGTATACTGCCCTCTATGGTCCACTATGAATCTAAAACAAAATTGCATTGACAGTAGCAACCATGTGATAAAAAGATGGCACATGAAGTGCTACCAAGATAGTAATAATACAAGACTTGAACATGAGACTTGATACATGACACTTGATACTTGATTACATGATACATGAGACTTAACACTTGAACGTAATGCTTGATACTCGCTATTTGATACTTGTACTTGACTACTTGACACTTGTTTACATGTTACTTGATTTCGTGATACTTGATTCGTGATACTTGATGCTTGTTTACATGATACTTGTTCACTTGACACTTGACACATGCCATGCTAGTATTCTATTTTGATATCATGTATATTCCATGCTATTATTAGTTAGTTTTCCCATGTATTTGTATCCTGTATTACAAACGGCTCGTAACTTGCATTGTCGAGTACTTGTTTTCTTTTTCCTATCCCTGCAACTGTTAAATTGCAGATTTTGGAGAACAGGTTCCAGATGGTATTGGTGACATGAAGTATTAGTGCTGGATCTTGTTATTATTATTTCTTGTTTCTTGCTTTGAACAATATTGTATTTTGATACTTGAAATTATTTGTATTTGAGCATTGTGATCCAGGATATTTGACTTATTCAGATCATGATTATTTGAGATTAATATATTTTGGTTTCAAGTATTCTGGTTGGTATTTGGGTTCATATGTGCATGATTGGTTGATTCTTTTGCTTCCGACTCTGATTATTGTTGTGAAATGTTGTAAAGATTCTTGAACAACTTATGGATGATGAAAATCATTCGCTGGACTTTTGTCACGTATCCGTATTCCGTATTCTCTTTTGGGAAGCGGGACGTGACATTTTTGAAAGGTGAGAACATCTACTATAACTATCTAGTTGAACACTGTTTCAGATTCAATCAATAAGAGGTGCAAAAACTTCGAACCATCCAGACAGCGAGCTTCAGCCAAAAAAGCTGGCTGCTGAGAATTGTAAAGCTCATAACTTTTGCAATACTTATCGGAATCTAAGTAATAGGCCATTTTGAAAATGCGAGAAACTCCACTACAACTCTCTAGTTAATGAACTTCTCAGATTCAGTCATTAAAAGGTATAAAGAGTTCGAACAATCCAAACAATCCAAACAAATAGGACAGCCTTTTGGCGGAATCTAGCAAAATTGTGCTTTTTGGAAAGGGGAGAACATCTACTACAACTTTCTAGTTGACAACTTTTTCAGATTCCGTAAGGAACTCAAAATCCAGTCCCTTGAACACAATTCAAAAATGACAAAAGCACAGGAAAAGTTGAAACTTGTAAAGTTTATAACTTTTGCTATACTTATCGGAATCTAGCAAAATTGGCCATTCTGGAAAGAGGAGAACATTTACTACAACTTTCTAGTTGACCACTTTTTCAGATTCCGTAAGGAACTCAGAAATCCAGCCCTTGAATACAAGTCGAATAAACCAAAACAGCGATTTCATTTTTATGCTCGCTGTTTTGGGGAAACGATTTGTTTCGCCCATCAAATTAACCCAAAAAATTCTATAAAAATTAGAGCATGATCATAACACATATGAGAACCTCTAAAATTAATTTGGGCTCAAGATTTCAACTTTAGCACAAGTAATTAATTCTAACCATAAAAACTACAAGATTGAATCTTTAGTGTGTTATTTTGTGTTCTACCACTTCAATCCTTACATGCCATTTTATTCTAGTCTACATAAACAATATGCACATGATTTAGTCCAAATTCTTGAATTTATTAGCAATAATAACAATAATAATAACTAAAACAAATATGAGATGAGAAACCCCCACCCAAATGGTTGGAAGAACTAGCCTTGCCCTTCTCCTCCTTCCTCCTTGTTCTTGCTCCTCCTCTCAAGAACAACCTCAAGAACACTTAACCCATGAAACCCTAACCCATCTTTTGATTCTCTCTTTCTTTTTCTTTTCTTCTCAATTTTTTTCTAAATAAAAACAAGAAGATAAAGAAAATATAAGAAAAAAAGATGAAATGAGAAGAGATAAGATGAGATGAAGATAAAATGAAAAGGGGCTTTTTCCCCTTTGTGTGGCCAACCATTTTGTAGGGGAGGGAGAGAGAGAAAGAGACACTAGAAAGAGACAAATGGCTCTCTCTTTGTGGGTTAACAAATAAACATTTTATTTGCAAATTAATATTTGCAATCAACACCCTAATCCATCTTAACCCTCCAATTCGATCATGAATGATAAAAGAAATAAGAGGTATTTTTCCAAATCACATACTACATGATTTCGTACAAACGTACGAAATCGATACAGTACATATACGTACATATATATGTCTATACAGATAATTTTTATTAGTTAAAACGAATAATCTCTACCAAAAATATCTTAATTTAGAAATAATAATAAAAATAATTTTATTACCGGTTCGGAAGATTTCAGTACCAATTTGATACAATACAGATGTATACGAATTGATATATATATAAAGATAATGTCTGTTAGTAAAACAGGGTAATATCCACAAAAAATATTTCAATTCTGAAAATAAAAATAACATAATAATAAAATAACAATTTTTTTATATCAGCCCGGGATTTTACAGACATTTTCTCAAAAATGCATTTTACAGGATTTTGTACAAGTGCACAAAACCGATACAATACATATATATACTTACTAGTATGTATGTATGTATATATATATATATATATACAGATAACTTTTTATTAGTAAAACCAAGAAATTTTAAAAACAATAATAATATAAATATAATATCCGACCAGGATATTACACAACGTACGAATTGTTATCATCCCTTTCTCTTTTAATAATTCTTAACTTCGAAGTTAGTTTTGTAAGAAAGTGATATGGGTAAAAATAGAACCAAATGGGGACCATTCAGACTGGGCATGAATTATAAAGCTCAAGGGGTAAAATGGTAATTTCACTAGAGATGGGTCTGTAAACGGGAATTGAGTCTCCTTTAAACCCAAAAGCCCAAAACAGATCTGTCTAACTGGGTTGTCCTAACAGCCCAATAAGAATGGGTCTAGATATTTTAAGTATTTGACTTAAACCTCTAATTATCCATAAGAGACGGTTCAAAAAACCTTATCTCTGAGGGGAGTTTAAACTCTCTTCAACCACTCTTATCTCTTCATGAAGAAAAGATAACTGATTCAATCCAAAAATACCTGGAAGTATAGATAAATTATTATCTTGAAACTGACCAAATCGACTATAAATATCCCCTACCTCCATCAGATACAGGTAATCAATAATTTCTCCACAAAATGTCTCTCATAGTCATCTTGATTTTTGACTTGAGCATCGGAGGGTCTGTAGCCGAGATCAACCCCGGTGTTTCAGACTTTTTGCATATCAGCGAAGACGATCGTCACCACACGAATCGAATTCTATGGCGCAAACGAGTCAAATCGAGAAGTTAATTGCAGTCAAAGGTAGTTAACACTGTTGAAAGCCAAAATGTCAGTCCTTGATTGTTTCTAAAAAAAATCCACATAATCTGATTGCTCCTACACCAAAAAAATTAGCAACAGATTAGCACCGTTTGTGGGAATAATAAAGAAATTCCAACCAGAATTTGCCGATAAAAAACTACTTTCAGCCATGCCTCCTAAAGGGAGAGGGAAGACAGTGCCTCAAGCCGACGAGCCAACCCTCTTCCTCCACCTCCTCCTCCTGAGAACCCTCATTTCAACAAGTGCAACCCCAACAACTTCAGCAAGAAGAACTTCTCCTTCAACAGGTTCAACCTCCACCAGGAGGAGCTGCATTAGAGGGCTCCTGTCGGAGTCGTCCCGAATCATCTGTAAGAACCTTCTTCGAAAACATAGGTTCAGTTATACCTTTACCCCTTCAACCTTGCCGCAACCACAAACCAATCTCCGTCAGGTCATCATCAACCGCCAGCAGGGGTCTGACCTCCGAACTCGCCTCAATGAGAGGATAAACTGGGAAGAAGCCCACCTGCAATGCCCCATAATTTTTAAATATGATATTTTGAATTAATAAATACTTTTTAAATTTATTTATTTAATTATCTTGAATTTTTGTAAAATTGTCATTTTGCATGTACAAAACATGTGCTAATATTTTTGAAATACAAGTGGAATTTTGAGTTGCCAAATAAATTCTATCATTTATAATTCAATATATTTAAATTTTTGGGATTTTTATGAATAAGAGAAACCACTTTTGTAAATAATTTGAAGAATGAGAATTTTGTATAAAAAGGTCGTTCGGAGGCAAAATTTGAAAGTCTAAATTTTTTTTGCTGCATTAGGCCGGCCAATTGAGGAGGATTTGAAGGAAAATCAAATCCTAATTGATTGGGCCAAATATAGAATGTAACAAGAATTGATCTCCTAAAATATTGGATTTTGTAATTAGGGACTTTCTAGGGGTTCTTATTTGTAAATTGTTCCAAGAAAACCTAGAAATCAAACCCGGCTTATTTAGTGAGCCGAAAATTTTTGGCCTCCTTTTCTTTGGAATTTTTAGTTATTTTTTTGAGTTATTGGGGAGTGGATCTATTGCTTGGAGGAGAATGCTACTCTTCTGTATCAATTTTCTTTAAGAAGTGGGTAACACTCTATCTCTCATGTTATGATTTTATCTCATGGAAGTGTAGTATCATGCTAGGGATGATTTCTTATTAGTTTTTGATTGTATGTTAGCATGATTGTGGTAATTATTATGAGATGCTTGTGGATATGTATATTTGATATTGCGTAAGACCCTTGGTGGGCAGCAATGTGATGTGTAAGACCTTTAGTTGGCAGCGATGTGTGGCGTAAGACCCTTGGTGGGCAGCGTTGTGTGAATTTATTTGACTAAGCTATTGGCTTTAGTTTTGACGGATGCGTAAGACCCTTGGTGGGCAGCGATACGTAAGACCCTTGGTGGGAAGCGATCAGACGCATAAGACCCTTCGTGGGCAGTGGTCCGCATGTTTACTGGTCTAGCGGTTTCAGTATTTGGGATGATGTGGGGCACTGGTCAACAAAATTAATAAAATGGGTATGATATGAATTGAGAATGGGAAAGTAAAGAAAGTGTATGATATGAAATAAGAATGAAAGGTAAAGAAAATGAGTTATGTGAACAAGCATGAAAAATAAAGCAAATGTCTTATGAAATGAGAATGAAAAGTGAAGAAATTGTGTTGTGGGAATGAAGATGATAAGCAAGGAAAATGTGTTATGAGTATGTGAATGAATATGATAAGTAAAGAAATTGTGTTATGTGAATAAAAATGAAAAGTATTGAAAATGTGTTATGTATTATGTGAATGAAAAGTACAGTAAGATGTATGATGAGAATGAAAAGTAAAATAAGGTGTATTGTGTGATGGAAAATAAAAGTAAGTGGTATTATGTGATGATAATGTATATTAAAATAAAAACATGATATAACATGGGTTTGGTACGCCTTGGAATTGTGTCAAGGAACTACTTGCTCGCTATTTCGGTGGAAATGGTAGGGACTACCTGCCTAGGCACAACTCCGAGGTGGATCGGTGGGGTGTCGATATGGAAGTTGTATTATGAGATGAGAATGAAGAGTAAAATAAGTTATATTATAAAATGAAAATGAGAAGTAAAGTAAGTAGTATGTGGAGATGAGAATGAAAAGTAAAGTAAAGTGTATTATGAAATGAGAATGAGAATTAAAGTAAGTGATATGGTAAAATGAAAATAAAAAACAAAGTAAGTGGTATTATAAAGATAAAAATAAAAAAGCAAAGTAAGTTGTATTAGGAAAATGAAAATGAAAAGTAAAGTGAGTTGTAATATAAGATGTAAATGAATATGAAAGTAAAATATATTATATAATAAGAGTGAGAAGTAAAGTAAGTTGTATGATGAGATGACAATGAAATATAAAGCAAGTATATGATAAAATGAGAATGAGAATTAAAGTAAACGGTATGATGAAATAAGAATAAAAAGGAAAAGTAAACCGTAATATACAAGGTGAATGAATATTAATGTATTATGAGATGTTATGAGACAAAAATGAAAATGAATATAGTATAAGGTGAGAAGGAATATTAAAGTAAAAACAAAATGTAATTTGAGTACGATACGCCTTGGAATTGTGTTGAGGAACTACTCGCCTGCCATTTCGGTGGAAATGGTGGGAACACCTATCGAGGCACAACTTAAAGGTAGGTTGAGCGAAGGTTGATATGATAGATTGGTTGAAGACTAGAAAAATACTTCTTGTACAATATCCAGTTTTCTCTTATTATATTTTCATGTTAGGTTATATTTAAATATCATCATGATAGTAAGTTCTTTAAATTTCTTTCTTATTATTTATTTTTGTAACTAACCTTGTAGATTATACTCACACCAGTTTTGGCTGACTCCTATTGTGTTTGGGGGGTCAAAGGAGCCCCTCCCTGAGGGAGGACGTCCTTAGACCCTTTTGCATGAATCGAGTAGCAGCAAGGTGAGACATGTGGCTTCTTTAGTTTTGTAGTCTTATTTTCTCATGAACTAACAAGTTTGTATATGTAGATATTGTTAAACTTCTATTACTTAAAGTTTTATATAAATAGGGGTAGAGTATAGAATTCATGTAATAATTTGTATTTTGGAAAATTATGTATGTATCTATATGAGATAATTATATATAGTGATGAGATAAGTATGTTAAAACCCGTACTAGCCTCGTTGTGGAGTATTGGATTCTGTGTGTTGGTTTTTGAAGATTTTTCTGTAATTTTTACTAAAAATCTATTAAGTTTTCAAACGAATTTTTGATTTTTAATTTGTAAATTGCATATTATGATGAGATATGCCTCCAGAGCCCTATCTATATTTCCTGTTTGTTGTTGCTTGGATTGGCCTGGGAAGGATTGATATTAGAATGCCTGGGTTGTGATATATTTAATTATTAGTAGAATTCCATAAGGAATCGCTGCGGAAGGGCAAATATTTCAGGGAAGACTGCCAAAATTTTAATTGAAATCCATGAAGATTATTCTAAGTGAAAAAAAGGATGAAAATTTGGGGATGTGACATGTCTTTTATTTCTATTATTGAAATTCGGGGCGCTACACCACCATCCAGAATAGCGGGGAGTTAGGAGAAGCCTTTCTCCTCGAAGGTCACGATCCAAAAGAACTCCTTCTCTAAGGGAGCGGGGGAAAACTCTCTCTGTCAGAAGACGAAGAAGATCCCCTCTCCTAAGGAGCGAAGAAGCCACCAATCCCCAAGGGACCACAGAAGAACTCCTCCCCGAGAAAGGTGGCATCCAACTCCAATCAGTAGAACAGCCCCTAGAAGAGGAAGGAGGAGGAAGTACCCGTCACTAGAGCAGAGCTCCGAGAGTTCAAAGATGAAATTCTTCATGCACTTAACATAATTCCTCCCAAGACTCGATGACCCAGTCATCACCGCTCTACCCCTTCACAACATGAAGAGTTCCATGGATCCACTAGATATGATCAGCAAGAAGATGCCTCAGAAAGATGGAAGATCGTCTAGCACTATTGAAGCAGGAAGAAGGGAAACAAGAAAGAAGATACCGTCCCGTTATACCCCCCCTCCTTCTCCAAGAAGATCATTGAGGTTCCTGTCCCCCCAAACTTCAAGATCCCAACATTTGAGCTGTACAATGGGGAGACCGACCCAATAGACCACACCGAGAGTTTTAAAACTCTCATGATGATCCACCAAGCGTCCGACTCCCTCTTATGCAAAAATTTTTCGGTGACTTTGTAGGGCTCTGCACGATAGTGGTTCTCTCGTCTCTATCCAGAATCTATACCTTTGACCATCTTGAGGAGCTCTTCCTCACACACTTCATCACCAGCAGCAAGTCGGAGAAGACTAGTGCTTCCTTGCTAGATCTGAAGCAAAATGATGGGGAGCCCCCCAAGAGCTATTTCCAGTACTTCATGGCTGAGTCCAGAACCATCCCCTCACTCGATTCCATATGGCTACTACCGCATTCAGATACAATGTGAAGCATGATGACCTCAAGGCCTCCCTCGTCAAAAGACCTTATCGGGATTTCTCCGACCTTCTTCAAAGAGTTAAGAAGTACATTCGAGTGGAAGAAACAATCCGTCCCCAAGAGTAGAAGATGCCTTCGTCCGGGAACAAACGTAAGGAACCCAATGAAGATGAACACCGAAAATCCTAGACGGATCCCACGGGCCAACGTCACCTGCCTCCAATGCCTCATTTTGAGAAGTATACCTGTCACGCCCTGCTTCCCGTTATATGGAAACACGGGCACGTAACTGAGGCCCAGCAAATGATATAAGTATACAAACTCATATCATCCATAAGCTGTACAATATCGGTAAGCTCAACAATACAATAATAATAATCACATGAACAATAATAATATGAATAACCAATATCTGAGATACAAGAACATACAATATACTTGAGAATATGCGCACAGTATACAGTTTGCCAAGTTCCTTTAGTATCCCATCATTATACCTGTATAACATTAACTCAAAAGAAAGGAAGGAAACCTGTCAGAGCAAGGTACGGGACGCAAGTAGTGGCAAGCGGTTAAACAATAAAAGGACAATATATCATGAACAAGAAATTTGAACGATATCAGAGTCAATAAAGAACAGGCGATAACATAATCAAGAAAGCAAGGGATGGTAAACAATAGTCGATAATGCAATGATTGATAAACTAGTAAACAATAATGTAATGATCGGTAATCAATATTCAATAATCAGTGATCGGCAATCAGTATTCAATAATCAGTGATCGATACTCAATATTCAGTAATCAATGATCGATAAACAATAAACATTGATAAAAATGCAAGTATTTATGCTCAGTGTTATTCTTATATCTATCAGTCTTTTATTAATCTATCTAATGCATGAAATCCTACGTCTCATACCACAGGTTCAGGTGCATACAATCAAGTGAACGTTTCGACTATAGTGGTGGATCCTATAGGTTCAAGTACTCGACAACAGTAAACAGTAAACAGTAATAAGTAACAGTACAGTACACGATAGTTGGGATACTGTAGTCAGTAATCCACAATCAATCGATAAAATAGTAAACAGTAAACAGCAAACATTAATCAGTAATTAGTACGGGAAACACGGTCCCCTCCTCCGAGTACAGTCTCCTATAATTTCCACTACTTAGTCGTTCCCTTTTTACCCCGGCTTGTCATTATTTTATCACATTGAATCATGCATATGCAATCGATGAAACGGTGTCAGGAAATGGTATTAGGGAGGTATCAATGACTGTACAATGAATGGTATGTTGTGCAATTTATTAGATGCAAAGTTTAAACATATTTACATTTAAAAGCATGAAGATACAATTCTGGACAGAAATACGTTGTTGTACAAAAACTAATTTTCCTACTGCTACGGAAAAGCGAACCAGGTTTCGTCAGAAGTTCTAGAAACTAGACTCCTTGATGGTTCTAACACATATTTAAATGATACATTACAGTTACAGAAGCTAGGTCGATCAATCAATTCTTTAAGGATTTCGTGCATAGCCTCGGTTCTGAAAATTATAACATACCGGTACTAAAAAAGTGATAACTTACAATCTATAATTCAGACTGAGAATCTATAAGATGTTCCGAATTCAGGACTCAGTGTACTACAATTTCTATTCAATAAGTTTTAATTTATTTTATATTTAATTAGGTCGAATTCTCAGTACAATCTGGGGTAGACAGCATGACATAATTTTAACACTTGTAATATATAACCGTTGTAATTCACAAAATTCATTCTTATAGTCCGCTTTCAACAAGTATTCAAATTCAGTAAATCTGGTGAATTTATATCGTTAACATGATGGAACTATTGAACTCTATGATATTAAATTACGGATATAACCATACGATCACATACAACTACAATTCATTCAATCACTCTTTCTTTTACAATTTCGTATCACTAGTTTGTGTTCGTGTAATATATGCATATGTAAGTGGGTTCTCATAATTTTCTATGGCTTATAGATTGGAAGTCGAATGAACGATGAACAATGTATAATTCGAATTCAAATGATATACAATGACAACAAGTAAGATTAATAACATGTATGCAAAGAGAGTTACTACTTTCAGGGATCAAGAAGGTGCTTGCACAAGAACAAGAAGATTGTACAAGATGCTTGCCTGTAATACGATGATTGTGAATGCAAATGAATAGAATCCCAACGGCAATGGTGATGACAGCAGCGGGTACAAGCGACGACCACGAAAAGAATGGTAGCTAGAGGTGACGGTAACGACCACACAGGTTCGGGATTGAAAGGGCTTACTGTTGTCGGTTTTGAGGAAGCCATAGAGTCGGAAGTTTCATCCTCTATACTCGGCTTTAGGAGGACCTCTATCAAGACGGTCTGCTCGAGACCTTGGAGGGAGGAAGAGGCTAGCTTGGAGAGGGCATCGGCCTGGGCATTTCTTCCCGGGGGATCCGTTGGATGAGGGCTTCTTCAAATATTGCCATGAGGCTCCTGACCTTGGCTAAGTATTTAACCATCCGGTCATCACGTGCTTCATACTCGCCGAGGACCTAATTTACAACTAGCTGAGAGTCGCTAAAGATCCGGAGTCATTGCGCCCCTACATTGCGAGCCATTCCCAGGCCGGCTATGAGTGCCTCGTATTCTGCTTCGTTGTTAGAGGCCTTAAGGTTGATACGAAAGGAGTATTGGAGGATGAAGTCATCTGGGCCTGCCAGAATGACCCCGGCCCCGTTTCCCTCGTTACAGGAGGAGCCACCCACATAAACCGACCAGACAGGTGGTCCCTTCATTGCTTGGCTGAACTTGGGAATGGTACTTTCAACTATGAATTTTGCTAAGGCCTGAGCCTTGATCGCGGTCCGAGGCTGATAAGTTATATCATGCTGGCTCAGCTCGATAGACCACTTCATAAGACGACCAGAGGTCTCCGGCTTGTGGAGCACTTGCTTCAGCGGTTGGTCGGTAAGAACGACCACCGAATGGGACTGAAAATACGGGCGAAGCTTTCTCACGGCCATCACCAGGGCATAAGCCATCTTCTCTATCCTCGGGTAGCGGAGCTCGGCATCCCAAAGTACCTTGCTCACATAGTAGATGGGATTTTGAGCCCGGTCTTCTTCCCTTACTAAAACGGTGCTGAGGGTCTGCTCGGAGGCTGCCAGGTAGAGGTAGAGGGGTTCACCAGGAATGGGTTTGCTGAGGAGAGGAGGGTTAACGAGGTAAGCCTTAAGCTGGTCGAATGACTCCTGTTGTTGCTGATCCCATTCGAAACCTTTAGCCCCCTGAGGACCTTGAAGAAGGGGAGGCATTTCTCCCCGGACTTCGAGTGAAAACGTCCTTTGGCGGCTAGGCAGCCTGTTAGCCTCTGAACTTCCTTAACATTCTTGAGAGGAGCCATGTCTAATATGGCCTTGATTTTCTCAGGGTTAGCATCAATCCCTCGTTGGCTGACCATGAAGCCGAGGAACTTTCCTGACGAGACTCTGAATGCACACTTGTTCGGATTGAGTCTCATGTTGTGCTTTTTCAGAACATCGAACGCCTCTTGTAAGTCCGTCACATGATCGGCTCCTCGGATGCTTTTTACAAGCATGTCGTCAACATACACCTCCATATTCTGGCCGATTTAAGCTTGGAAAACCTTGTTGACGAGGCGTTGATATGTTGCGCCTGCATTCTTCAAACCGAAGGGCATTATCATGTAGCAGTAGAGGCCCTGGTCGGTCACGAATGAGGTCTTCGGGATATTTGGGGGGAACATCCGGATCTGATTGTAGCCTAAGAAGGCACCCATGAAGCTGAGGAGTTCATGATCCGAAGTGGCGTCAATCAGAGTGTCAATACTCGGAAGAGGGAAGGGATCCTTGGGGCAAGCCTTGTTGAGATCGGTAAAATCGATACAAATCCTCCAAGTCCCATTGGACTTTTTCACCATTACTACATTCGATAACCACTCGGGATAGTTCACCTCTTGTATGAACCGGGCCTTCAAGAGCTTGTCCACCTCCTCTTTTATAGCTAGCTGGCGCTCGGGGGCGAACTTGTGCCTCTTTTGTTGAACCGGTTTGGACCCCAGAGCAACGCTGAGGTGGTGGACCAAGAGCTCTTCGGAAATTCCGGGCATGTCTGCAGCTGACCAAGCAAAGAGGTCTCGGTTCCTTCAGATGCACTGGACCATGTCTGAGCATAGGGTGGATGGGAGGGTCTTGCTAACAAAGAACTTTCCGGTTGGATCCTGCTTAGAGAAGAGCACTTCCTCCAATTCATCCACCGGCTCGGACGTCGGTCGAGCAGCATCTTGAGAGATTTCCAGAGTTTCTAGGGAGAGGACTGGACCGAGGGTAGAGGTCATGTAGCACTTGCGGGCCGTTTCCTGATTGCCTTTTACTTCCCCTACTCCGGCCCGAGTGGGAAACTTCATCTTGAGGTGATAGGCGGAAGGGACAGCTTCAAGGGCAGCTAGGCCTGGCCGACCCAGAATGACGTTGTAAGCTGCAGGAACATCTACGACCATGAAGTCCATCGACTCCGTTCGGCTAGTAGGAGTTTTGCCAGCAGTTACGTCGAGGGTGATTACTCCTTCAATAGTCACTGGCACTCCCGTGAACCCATGGAGCGTGTATCCAGTGGGCTTGAGTCTGTCTCGGGAGAGTTTGAGGCCTTTAAAAGCGGAGAGAAGAGGATGTTAACGGAGCTGTCATTGTCCACTAGGATCCTCTCCACTTTGAAGTTCGCCATATGGAGATTGATGACGAGTGCGTCACAATGGGGGGTGCAGACACCTTCAAGATCTTCGTCTGAGAACGTGACGGGCACTCCAAGGCCTTTGGGAGGAGGGGTGGCACGAACCGAATTGACTTCCCTAATGAACGCCTTTCAAGAGGAGTTTGAGGAGCCCCAAATTGGGCCCCCATGAATGAGGTGTAGGGCACGCTCCTCTTCGAAGTCGGGCGTTTCATCGCGTTCCGGACGCTTGTTAGCCCCCCGAGGGGGGGAGGAAGGTCAGCTCGGTCCTTTCTCACGAACCTGGTCAGCTGCCCCCTCTGGATGAGGGCTACTATCTCATTCTTCAAGGCCCGACAATCATTAGTGTCGTGCCCATGGTCCCGGTGATAACGGCACCACTTCTCTTTATCCTTCTTCTTGGCGGGCGTGTTCATCCTCGGAGCAGGAGGTATGATCCCTTCCTTTTCAACTTCCATTAGAATGGTGGAGACATTGGTGGTGAGAGGAGTAAATTTCTCGAATCTGGGGGGAGGTCGGCCCTGGCCTCCATTATCCTTCTGGAGCTTCTTGGCTCCTTCCGCTTCTGTTTCCTTTCTCTTAGACCCGGGGGAAGACCCTTCCAAGTTGGGGCGGTGCTCAGCTTCTTCGGCCTGAATATACTTTTCGCTCTGGAGGAGGAGGTCTGAGAAGTTCTGTGGGGGTTTCTTGGCGAGGGAGGAGCGGAGGCTGGAGTTGAGGACATTGGACTGAAATGCTGCTGCAGCGACCGACTGGTCAAGGGATGCTATGGACCTCACTTCGGCTGTGAACCTTTTCACATAGTCTCCCAGCTTCTCACCCTTCTTCTGGTGGAGGTAGAGTAGCGAGATGTTGGTCTTCTCAGTTCTGTGGCTACTTACGAAGTGGGTGACGAAGAGGGTCTCGAATTGCTCGAAGGAGAATATCGAGGATGGGGCAAGGCGAGAGCACCATTCTCGAGCTGGACCATGAGAGTTGCGGGGAAGGTTTTGCAGAGCAGGGCATCGGAAGCTTGATGGATGAGCATGAGGGTCTTGAAGCTTTCGATGTGATCGACGGGGTTAGTCTCCCCGGAATAGGTCTCAAATTGAGGAGGCTTGAAGCCGATTGGTACGGGTGCATCCATTATGGTTCGGGAAAAAGGAGGTCGACTAGGACGGATGGTCCTTCCTCTAAACTCTTCTTCTCGGTCTAACTGACCCAAGCGCCTCTCCATTTCGTGGAGACGGCGGTAGACAACGTCGTCCCTTCGACGGTAATCGGCCAAGCCCCTAGACTCGTCTTCGTACGAGGGAGAGCGGGGGCTACGACGACGGTAGCTCCTGGAGCGGCGAGGACTTGGCATATGCCGGGAGTTGTTAGGAGCAGGAGGAGGAGTTGGGGACCGTCGGCGAGGACTTCGGATTGGAGGAGGAGAGGGAATCTTTGGAGCATTGGTGTTAGGACGGAGATTGAGAGCTTGTAGGACGGTCGCTTGGAACTGCTGGAACTCGGCACGGGTGATGGGTGCCTCATCGTTCCTAGGCTGCTGCCGACCTACAGGGGAGTGTGGTCTTCTTTTGTGATGTTCAGGAGACTCTCTCCGCCCCCTTCGGATGGGGGACCTTCTGTTGTCTCGGCGGTGAGGAGATCGCTCATCCAGACGGTGTTGGCGGGAGGCTCCCTCTCGGGCCCGCTTTTCATCCAGACGGCGGCGAAGATCCACATCCTTCTGCCGATTGAGGACGGTGTTGCGAAGGTCAGAAGCTTGGGGATTGTGGGAGGCCATCGAATCCGAAGAGGCATTGTGGATGGAGATGTGGTCCGGATGGAGAGGTTATTTTTGCGGGTTGGGACCCTTAGGAGGTTGTTGATTCTGAGGAGGAGGTAGGTCCTGTTGAAGAGGGTCCCCGGCTTGGGGCGGAAGTTGCCCCTGCTGTTGAGTGGGTTGAGGGGGAACTTCCTGTTGCTGATCGGGGTTGGGTCCTCGGTTGGATCCTCTGGATCTGGCTTTCCTAGGAGGCATGGCTGGAGAAGATCTGTCCAACGGGAAGAGGAGAGGCTGCTATTCGTTAGTTTCCCACAGACGGTGCTAATCTGTTGCCGCTAAATCTGGTGTGGGGGCAAACAGATAGTATTTGTGGGTTCTTGGGAAACTTTGAATAACAAACCTGTTACCTGTTCCGCCGGAGTTTGACCGTTGCTCCCGCCGTTCACCTGCAAGAAGTGCGAGACACCGGGGTTGTTCTCGGTGACGCACCCTTCGACGCTCAAGTCAGTAATCAGAAGTGATTATGAATGAATGCAAAAACTGGCAAAAGATTGATTACCTCTTAATGGAGATGGATGGGGGTATTTATAGGCGCCGCTGGGATCAGATTAGGAATGTAATCCCCCTGTGGTTAGATAAGGAATGTAATCCCTAATCCCCAGTGAAGGGATAGATATGAATCAGGACCGTTGATTAGGATTTAATTAGCAAACCCTAATTCTATCCCTTCTGGACCGGGTTTGCTGCGGGTTGAAACCCGCACCCAGTTGAGGAGGATCCATTCGCAGGTTAGTGGGTCTTTGAGGAGGAGAACCCGTACCCGCTTCAGACCCATTGGTAGGTGAAATTACCGTTTTACCCCTGGGCTTTAAGATTCGTGCCTGATTTGGATGGTTCCGATTTAACCCAATTTTTAGCCATATCAGATGCAAAGAATGAGAATAACTGGAATGGATTCCCGGGCAATGAGCACGATTGGCACGGATCTCGATGATCAAGATCATATCAAACAGACGTTTGGGTTCAAAGCAAGCTTGATGATCATCATGATCGTAATGATCAAGAGGAGATCGGACAGCCGACATTCAAAGTGAAACTCACAGTTGTGATCACAACAGGGAAGAGGAAAATAGGGGAGGAGCACAGCTTCGGTGGTCTCGCTAGCGGCGTCTGGACGGCTAGGGCAGTCGACGGTGGGAGGCTGGGGTGCCAGCAGTGCAGGATGGAAGGTGATGGGGGAAAAGCCGACGAGGATGGGGATCAAGGGTGGAGGATGGGTTCGGCAATAAGGTGACAAGGAGGAAGAAGACGAACGGGGTGGAAGATGATGGAGGTGGCAGACTAGGGGTAAGGTTCAAGGGGTGTACAGGGATGAGGATGATCGGGGCTCGAGCGGCGCTCAAAGGTGGTCGAAGACAGAGTGCAAGTGGGTTAGCGGTCGGCAGTCGAGGTGTCTTGACGACGACGGGATGCTCGGGGTTTGCTCGAGGTGGGAGGTAGATGGTGATAAGTCTGGGTTTCGATGAGAGCAGAGGAATACGATGGGTGGGTTCGGGAATGCACAGGAGGATGAAGGGGGAGTTGGCGGCGGGTTAAACAGGGTTATTAAGTAGGGGTTATGTAAGCCCTATTTTCGGATTTTATTGTTATTTGTTTTCTTTTGATTATTATATTTGGATTCCTTTATTATATTATATTTTGTTTTTTCTTGGGTTCTTTTATTCTCTCTTGATCGATTTGTGTTCTTTTATATGGATTCTGTTCTCTTTGCAAATTTTTCTCTTTCTATTTTGAGTTTGATTTGTTCTCCTTTATGTTCGTTTCATCTCATTGCATTTATTTTTTTCTTTTAGGAGCCAAAACCAATACCTAAAATCCAAATTCTTGATCCCTATATATATACCCTATTAATTAAACCCTAAATATTCCACCCTCTCTCTGTCCACCATTTTCTCTCTCCCCGATCCCCCTATCCTCTCCTTCTCTGTTTCATTGCACCCAAACCCAACCGAACCCCTACACCCCCTCCCGTTGCCATCTCCGATCACCGTCACCACCATCATCATCCTCGCCTCCATCCCCTCGCCTTCATCGTCTCCGTCATACCCCGCCGTCATCCCCGTTTTTCTCGTCGAACCCAATCCACCGAGTTTCCCTGTTGCCTTAACCCATCATTGTCGCCCTACCCATCTCATGCACCCCACCATTGTTGCCGCCGTCCCTCACTGCTCCACCGAAGACCCCTAGCATCGCCGTTTGGTTCCCGATCGCTGTTGCCATTGCCCCTCTATTTCCAACCAAAAACAGAGCTTGCTTCGTCGAGGTTGCCCCCATCGCTTCCTGACCGTGGTGCTGTCGACTTTGTCGTGGTGCCAGTGTCGCTCCGCCCCCATTGCAGTCGCCCCACAGTCTCTCCGTGCTCTCTCTCTCTCTCTCCTTGCCGAGGTTGAAGAAGGTCGCCGATTGGTCGGTTTTGTTGTCCCGTGTTTTGGCACAGCGGATCCGAGATTGCTGTCCCGTGTTCAATCCCGATCTTGTGTGTGGAGATCACCCGAGAGCTCTGAGTTGCTATTGATTTGTTTGCATGGATTTCATTGCACGTATTTCGCACGTGTCTTTGGGATTTTCACTCGGGATTCTGATCCCGATATTCTTATTATTTTAATCTACAAATTAACAGACAAGTCTCTTCTTGAACTAGCATTTTATTCTGTTCAAGTTTATTTGATCTCTACAAGTATATTCAGTCTCATTTGTTATCATACTGCTTTGACAATTCCATTAAGTTTATTGAGGATTTACACGAGCTAACCCGACATACTCCTAACATCGTGCCCTCTCTTTGATCTAAAACATAATACCTATTGTTTCATGCATATGCACAATTAAACAACTAGATTCATGCATATGACTACTTGTTAAATTGGACATGTTAAATTGTATGTGTTAGATTGAAGTTGATCGATGAATTAATACCATGCCTGTGATAATTGTATCTTAAACTAAGAAATTTGCATGTTGACACCTAGGATTAACTTTAATTACCAATTTGCATGCTACATGTGCTTGTATGATTTATTCAATTCCTTTTTATGTTAAGTTATATTTTGGACCGCTAGATGTTTCGTTTTGAATGAGATTTTTAACCATGCTACTGTGATAATTTGAAATAACTTGTTAAACATAAATTGTAGCCCTGGATGTCTAGATCACTTTTCCCTTTTGCATATTTGAATTCTGAAGTGTAGTTTGCAAGATATCATCACTTTTGTACAGCTGTGTCATAAATTCCAGATTCACTAATGTATGCTTATCCTGCTGTTTCTTAATTTAATTGACCATCCTAACAGTAAAAGAAAAATCTGAAATAAATTTAGTTGGACCTAGACATGTATAGGTATCACCCAAAAATTTTGATAGATTTTATTAATGAGTTCTCTGACCTGAAATAATTAGTTGAACACAAAGCATGCTGCTGAACATAAAACTTGAATAGGATAGAGTTTTCACCCTAGTTCCTGTATCTTTTATTTGCCTCAACTATATTCGCTGGAACCGTGTGGAAGTCTACTTCCTAGAACTTTTGGTGGATTCAGGTTTGCTACTTTTTTGTGACCGTAATCAGTATTTTAGTATAGCAAGGTCATGCTGTCCTGATTGTGTGAATTATGCTTATTTGATTTGTTTGCCTTTTTCTTTGTCTGTAACGCGTAGAATTAGTCACACTTAGTATTATACAACATTGACACCCTCTTGCAAGCTCACATATGATGAAAATAAATCAATAAAAAGTCGGGGTATCATGGGTAGACTTGGTAGTGAACGTTCGGAAGGCCCTACTGCCTGACCTGTACTGACATGTACTGATGGACATAAAACACTGCCTGATAATTACTGTCCCTGAACATGAAACACTGATTACTAGGCTGAATACACAGACCGAGAACTCACCATTAGTCTAAAGCGTACACTGTGTATTTGCGCCGAACCTGTAGAATGAGATACAGTAGTACATGCACTAGATAGGCTAATAAAATGATTAACAATCTGCATTTCCTACCTGATCCTGACATCACTCATTACATGTGTGATTTACTATAGTCCTTTGATATTTTTCCTGCCTTTTCTTTGTTCTTTGTCTTTAACCATGTCCCTATTCTTTTATTTACATGATTCCTTTATCCTCTGTTTTCTTTACTTGCTGCCCACGACTTGCTCTAAGGGCACTCTTTTCTTTCTTTTTAGATCAAAATTTTATAGGTGCTTAAGGATCGATCCCTAAAGGAATTGGTGAGCAACGTTTCTAAAGATGGACCCAGTCTGCGCTGCTTAGATTTATTTGCTGCTAGTTTTATTTCTCGAATATTGTTATGACTTGTACTTTATTTTGGGCTTTATGACCCAGAGTTTGTTTTGATCCCAGATGTTGGATATTTATATTGTTGGATTTTTCATTTATTATTGGAATTTATGTTTGATTCATGTGGTTATATTTCTTGTGTGATTGTACTTTGTGGTTCATATTGCTAAGTTAGTCTGGTACAGCTTATGGTTGGTATTTACATCATTCGCTGGGCCTACGTTACGTACTCGCGTTCCGTATTTTGGGAAGCGGGGCGTGATAGGGTTTTTAGTGGTATCAGAGCTCAGGGTTAAGTAATATATCAATCAAACATGACTTTCTTTACGAGGTTTGGCTTTGTTTGATATATTTGTCGAGTTTGGCTCTAGGCGGGTTAACTCAGTGATTTGCATACCACGATAATCACATGAATACTTGTATAATAACCAACATATAATCTGGGTACTGACTATCTTTTATCGTGTTTCAGGCTATGGCTTGTGGGAATTCTTCTTCTCGCTCGGGGGATGGGTAGCCGGACAACGTTACTATTCTCCAGACGATTTAGTAGATGACGGCTCTTCAGCAGGAGCACAATGAGCTTATGAAAGCCACTTTGATAGCCATTGGGAATGTCGCTGGACCTGCACCTGGGCCACTGCCACCTAAGCCTTGTACAGTAGCGGATTTCATGAGGCTGCACCCGGATAAGTTTTCGGGTACTGTGTCGCCGTTAGAGGCCGAGCAATAGCTTATCTGGACGGAGCAACTGCTGGTCACCACTCATATTACCGATGCAAATCGTGTGGATATGCTTCTCATCCAATTGGTGGATCTCGCTCATATCTGGTGGTAGGTTGAATCCGAGAGGATGTCGCGACCCAGTGAGTGGGCCACTTTCTCAAAGAGCTTCAAGGCAAAGTTCTTTTCCAGTGTCACCAAGGCAGAGATGGACCGACAATTTGTTTCCCTAACTCAGGTCAGCTAGATAGTGTTCTTAAATGTCATTGGTTGTTGCCTACTTCACTGGTGATGGTATTAATTTCAGCATTATCTTAATCAGGGAAACCGTTCTGTGGACAAGTATGCTGCAGAGTTTACTCAGCTCAGTCGCTTCGCCCCTACCTTCGTTGCCACTGATGAGGCTCGGGTTGTCGATTTCAGTCGGGCTTGAGTTTTCCCCTCCAGGACCGTTTGGTTGCTCTTCAGCTTCGTGCTTATTCCGATGTTCTGGATGCAACTCGGATCCAAGAGCAGACTCTCAGCAGGTCTAGTGTTCCTCAGTGAACTGTTTCGCACCCTGTTGCAGCTCGGCCTTCTGGAGGACCTATTCGGAGGCCAGTCCTGCCCCCTTCCGCGAGAGTACAGCTGTACACACCTGTTGTCCCGATGAATGTTGAGACTTGTGGCTTTTGCCATAAGACTGGGCATTCACAGCGAGACTGCATAATGGCCAACTAACTATGTTTAGTGTGTGAGAGCAGTGAGCATATGATTCGTGACTGTCCGAGGAGCAGAGCTCCTGCACTGGTTGCTGTTGCTGCTCAACTAGGAGCGCCGACTCGTGGTCAGGGTAGGCCGCCTCTTCCCCCGTAGAGGCAAGTCTTTGATCAGAGGCGTGGGGCTCTTAGAGGAGGTCAGATTGGAGGTCGTGATCAGGCTTATAACCTGACAGCCGAGGAAGCGGAAGTTGCTGTTGGAGTGGTTGTAGGTATATCACAGTAGTTGTACTTTCTTTTCTTTCTTTCAATTTTCTGCATGTTATTTTTCACTCCTTTGTACAATTATTCGTGTATATATCCTGCTAGCACCTTATCTTTTGCTTGATCTTATTCTAGGTGTGATTTTAGTCTTCTCTTTTCCAGCTCATGTGTTGTTTAATTCGGGTGCTACCCACTCTTTCATATCTTCTCACTTTGTCAATCGGCATGGTTTGGCTAGCGATGCTATGCCCGCAGCTTTGGACATCACCACAGGTGGAGGTGTCGTTGTCTGTTCTAGGGTTTGCAAGCAGAGTCCGTTGCTGATTGGTGGTGTGGTTTTTTCGGGGGATTTGATTGTGATTCCCAATTCTGATTTCAATGTCATTCTGTGCATGGACTGGTTGGGTGTTTCCTGTGCCGTGATTGATTGTCGGGAGTAAAAGGTGACTTTTAGGCTCTCTGTTCAACCATAATTTGCTTTCCATGCAGGTGAGACACCGTCAGGGCATGTCAAGAACTCGATGGACCCCAAGGCTGTTTCTCTTGTGTCGATGGGTTCTGATGGGGTTGCTGCACCCTTCGTTGTGCGGGACTTCCTTGATGTGTTTCCCGAGAAATTGCTCGGTCTACCGCCAGTCCTAGATGTGGAGTTCAGCATTGAAGTTCAGCCAGGTACGACCTCTATTTCCAAGAGTCCGTATCATATGGTGCAGGTTGAATTGGCAGAACTAAAGGTGCAAGTTCAGGAGCTGCTTGATAAGGGTTTTGTCAGACCTAGTGTTTTACCTTGGGGAGCCCCAGTTTTGTTTGTCAGCAAGAAGGATGGAAGCCGCAGGCTTTGCATGGACTACAGGGAGTTGAACAATGTTACTGTTAAGAATCGGTATTCATTGCCTAAGATTGACGATTTGTTCGACCAACTGGTAGGTGCTTCCATATTCTCAAAGTTGGATCTTCGTTCTGGGTACCATCAAGTCAGGGTGAAGTCAGAGGATGTTCCGAAAATGGCTTTCCGAACGAGGTACGGGCATTACGAGTTCTTGGTGATGCCTTTCGGGGTGACTAATGCACTGGCTATGTTCATGAGTCTGATGAACAAGGTGTTTTCACCGTTCTTGGATCAGTTTGTCGTGGTCTTCATCGACGACATATTGGTGTACTCACGGAACAGGGCAAATCATGCTGAGCATCTGATGGTGGTTCTGCAAACCTTGAGGGAGAACCAGCTGTATGGGAAGCTTGATAAGTGCGAGTTCTGGCTGGATCAGGTTTCTTTTCTTGGCCACATTATTTCGGGTACCGGTGTTTCTGTGGACCCGTCGAACGTTTCTGCGGTCAAGGATTGGCCTATTCCGAACTCTGTTCCTGAGGTGCGGAGTTTTCTTGATTTGGCTGGTTACTATCGAAAGTTCGTTCAGGATTTCTCCAAAATCGATGGATCCTTGACCAGTTTGACCTGGAAGGAACAGAAGTTCGTCTGGGATGAAGCTTGTGATGAGGCTTTCGCCTAGTTGAAGCATCGGTTGACGTCAGCACCTGTGCTGACTATACCCGATAGTTCGGGTGGTTTTGTGATCCATTGTGATGCTTCGGAGAAAGGTCTGGGAGCAGTGCTGATGCAGCGAGGCAGTGTTGTCACTTATGCATCGAGGTAGCTGAGACCTCATGAGAAGAACTATCCTACGCATGATCTGAAGCTTGCAGCTGTGATTTTTGCCTTAAAGTTGTGGAGGCACTATTTGCTTGGGGATAGAGTTGAGATTTTCACATATCACAAGAGCCTCAAATATGTGTTTACGTAGAAGGAGTTGAACATGAGGCAGAGGAGATTGCTGGAATTAATGGCAGACTTTGACATCAATTTGCAGTATCACCCGAGCAGAATAAATTCGGTGTCGGATGCTTTGAGTCGGAGGCCTGCCGCTATGTTCCTCACTCAGCAGAAGGAACTAGTAGAGGACATGAGGAGGCCGGAGTTGGATGTGTTGCTTCCCGGATCAGATCGGCAGCTCATGTTGTTACAGTTGCAGTCTTCCTTGGTAGACCAGATCAAGGCAGCCTAAGGGAGTGATCAGCAATTGCAGGAGTTTCGGAGTGAGGTAGGAGCTGGTTTGAGATTTGATTTGGTCGTCCATACTAATGGGTTGCTTCGGTTTGGCTCTAGGTTGTGTGTACCTAGAGGAGAAGTCAGGCAGAAGCTACTCGAGAAAGCTCATCGGTCCCCATATTCTATTCATCCTAGTGGTACCAAGATGTACAGGGACTTGAAGTAGCAATTCTGGTGGCATGGTATGAAGCGGGATGTGGCTCGGTTCGTTGCCCAGTGCCTAATCTGTCAGCAAGTGAAGGCAGAGCATCAGAGGACCGCAAGACTTTTGCAACCCCTTCCTATCCCTGAATGGAAGTGGGAGCATATCACAATGGACTTTGTGACAGCTTTGCCGAGGAGTCCTAAAGGTTATAATGCTATCTGGGTGATAGTGGATCGGCTGACGAAGTGTGCTCACTTCATTCCTTTCTGTGTGGGTCAATCCACAGAGAGTTTGGCCGAGCAGTATGTTCAGGAGGTTGTTCATCTGCATGGAGTTCCTGTCAGCAACGTATCAGATAGAGATATGAGGTTCATATCTCAATTCGGGGAGACTTTGCAGAAGAGCTTGGATACTAAGTTGAGCTACTGTACAGTGTTCCATCCTCAGACGGATGGGCAGTCAGAAAGGACAATTCAGATCCTAGAAGATATGTTGAGATCCTGCATTCTTCAGTTTGGAGGTTCGTGGGAGGATCATCTCCACTTGGTCGAGTTCTCTTATAATAACAGTTACTAGGCGAGTCTCAAGGCTACTCCATTCGAAGCTTTGTATGGGCACAAGTGTAGATCACTAGTCTGTTGGGATGATATCGGCGAGAGGAAGCTTTTAGGCCTTGAGTTGATCACGGAGACAGTTGATGTGGTGGCTCAGATTCGGAAGCATTTGCAAGCCGCTCAGGATCAGCAGAAGAGGTGGGCTGGTTGTGTGTCGGAGACCTCTAGAGTTTGAGGCAGGCGAGCATGCGTTCCTCAAGGTATTACCTTGGAAAGGTGTTATCCGTTTTGGAGGTGGAGGAAAGTTGAGTCCTCGATTCGTCCGTCCATTCAATATTGTGGAACGTGTAGGCAAGGTAGCTTACAGGCTCGTACTACCACCGGCTTTAGCGGGTGTCCATGATGTATTCCGTGTTTCTCAGCTAAGGAAATACATCAGAGATGACAGTCATGTGGTTGACTACTCAGACTTGTCTGTGAGGCCGGATTTATCCTGTGAAATTCGACCAGTCTCTATCTTAGACCGTCGAGAGAAGGTGCTAAAGAATAGAGTCATCAAGTTGGTTTGAGTTTCTTAGGATCCTTGCTCGCCAGGGGAGTCTACTTGGGAGTTAGAGGAAGAGATTTGGGAGAGGTTAACTCATTTGTTTGAGTAGTGCTTGTTTTGTTTTGTTTGTTTTGGGGTTTGCCCTATGTACCTCATGTATGAATTTCGAGGAAGAAAGTCTTCTTGTAAGGTGGGTAGGATTTGTAAGACCTATTTTTAGATTTTATTGTAATTTGTTTTTTTTATTATTGTATTTGGATTCCTTTATTATATTATATTTTGTCTTTTCTTGGGTTCTTTTGTTATCTCTTGATCGATCTGTATTCTTTTGGTTGGATTCTGTTCTCTTTACAAATTTTGCTCTTTCTATTTTGAGTTTGATTTGTTCTCCTTTATGTTCGTCTCATCTCATTGCAATTATTTTTCTCCTTTTGGAGCCAAAATCGATACCCAAAACCTACAAAATCCCAACCCAAAACCCAAATTCTTGATCCCTATATATATACCATATTAATTAAACCCTAAATATTCCACCCTCTCTCTCTCTCTGCTGTTTTCTCTCTCCCCGATTCCCTACCCTTTCCTTCTCTGTTTCATTGCACCCAAACCCAACCGAAACCCTACACCCCCTCCCGTTGCCATCTCCGATCACCGCCACCACCATTATCATCCTTGTCTCCATCCCCTCGCCTTCATCGTCTCGGTCATACCCCGTCGTCATCCCCGTTTTTCTCGTCGAACCCAATCCACCGAGTTTCCCCGTTGCCTTAACCCATTGCCGTCGCCCAACCCATCTCCGTGCACCCCACCATTGTTACCGTAGTCCCTCACCGCTCCACCGAAGAACCCTATTGTCGCCGTTCGGTTCCCGATCGCCGCTGTCGTCTCCCCTCTGTTTCCAATCGAAAACAGAACTCGCTTTGTTGAGGCTGGCACCGTCACTTCCCAACCGTGGTGTCTTTGTCTTCACCGTGGTGCTGACGTCGTTCTGCCCCCGTTGCAGTTGCCCCAGAGTCTTGCCGTGCTCTCTCTCTCTCTCTCTCTCTCTCTCTCTCTCTCTCTCTCTCTCTCCCCTTGCCGAGGTTGAAGAAGGTCGCCGATTGGTCGGTTTTGCTGTCTCGTGTTTTGGCACAGCAGATCCGAGATCGCTGTCCCGTGTTCGGTCCTGATCTTGTGCGTGGAGATCACCCGAGAGCTCTGAATTTTGTTGATTTGTTTGCTTGGATTTCTTTGCACGTATATCGCATGTGTCGTTGGGATTTTCGCCTGGAATTCTGATCCCGTTATTCTTATTATTTGAATCTGCAAATTAACAAGAAAGTCTCTTCTTGAACTAGCATTTTATTCTGTTCAAGTTTATTTGATCACTGCAAGTAGATTTAGTCTCATTGGTTATCATACTGCTTTGACAGTTCCGTTAAGTTTATCGAGGGTTTACACGAGCTAACCCGACATACTCTTAACATCGTGCCCTCTCTTTGATCTAAAACCTAATACCTATTGTTTCATGCATATGCACAATTAAACAACTAGATTTATGCATAGGATCGACTACTTTTTAAATTAGACATGTTCAATTGTATGTGCTATATTAAAGTTGATCGATGAATTAATATCATGCCTATGATAATTGTATCTTAAACTTAGAAATTTGCATGTTAACACTTAGGATTCACTTTGATTACCAATTTGCATGTTACATGTCCTTGTATGATTTATTCATTTCCTTTTTATGTTAAGTTAATTTCTGGACTGCTAGATGTTTCATTTTGAATCAGATTTTTAACCATACTACTGCCATAATTTGAAATAACTTGCTGAACATAAATTGTAGCCCTAGATGTCTAGATCACTTTTCCTTTTTGTACATTTGAATTCCGATTCCGATGTGTAGTTTGCAAGATATCATCATTTTAGTACAGCTGTGTCATAAATTCCAGATTCACAAATGTATGCGTATCCTGCTGTTTCTTAATTTAATTGACCATGCTAACAGTAAAAGAAAAATCTGAAATAAATCTAGCTGGACCTAGACATGTATAGGTATCACCCAGAATTTTTATAGATTTTATTAATGAGTTCTCTGACCTGAAAAAATTAGTTGAACACAACTTACTGCATGCTGCTTGAACATAAAACCTGAATAGAATAGAGTTTTCACACTAGTTGCTATATCTTTTATATGCCTTAATTATATTCACTGGAACCATGTGGAAGTCTACTTTCTAGACCTTTCGGCGAATTTAGATTTGCTATTTTGTAGTGACCGTAATCAGTATGTTAGTATAGCAAGGTCATGCTGTTCTGATTGTGTGAATTGTGCTTATTTGATTTGTTTGCCTTTTTCTTTGTCTGTAACGCGTAGAATTGGTCACACTTAGTATTATACAACATTGACACCCTCTTACATGTTCACATAGGATGAAAATAAATTAATAAAAAGTCGGGGTATCATGGGTAGACTTGGTAGTGAACGATCAGAAACTGTACTCGGTCGGGCCCTACTGCCTGACCTGTACTAACCTGTACTAATGGCCATAAAACACTGCCTGATAATTACTATCCCTGAACATGAAATATTGATTAGTAGGCCGAGTACACCGACCAAAAACTCACCATCAGTCTAAAGCGTACACTGTGTATTTGCGCCGAACCTGTGGAATGGGACGCAGTAGTACGTGTACTAGATAGGCTAATAAAATAATTAATAACCTGCACTTCCTGCTTGATCCTGACATCACTCATTACATGTGTGATTTAATGTAGACCTTTGATATTTTGCCTGCCTTTTCTTTGTTCATTGTCTTTGACCATGTCCCTATTCTTTGATATACATGATTCCTTTATCCTCTGTTTTCTCTACTTGCTGCCCACGACTTGCTCTAAGGGCACTCTTTTCTTTCTTTTTAGATCAAGCTTTTACAGGTGCTGAAGGATCGATCCCCGAAGTAATTGGTGAGCAACGTTTCTAAAGATGGAACCAGTGTTTAGGTTTATTTGCTGCTAGTTTTATTTCTTGAATATTTTTATGACTTGTACTTTGTTTTGGGCTTTATGACCCGGAGTTTGTTTTGATCCCAGATGTTGGATATTTATATTGTTTGATTATTTCATTTATTATTGGAATTTATCTTTGATTCATGTGGTTATATTTCTTGAGTGGTTGTACTTTGTTGTTAATATTGCTGAGTTAGTTTGGTACAGCTTATGGATGGTGTTTACATCATTCGATGGGCCTACGTTACGTAGTCATGTTCCGTATTTTGGGAAGCGGGGCGTGACTGGTTAGGGTTAAACAGTGGTGCTTTTATATGAGTGGAATTAGGGTTAGGGGCAAACGGGTTATTTGGTATTGGGTTTAAAAATCCAATAAGAAAATGGTTTTGGAGTTTTAGGAAAATAAATGAATAAATAGATCAACAATAATATAGTAAGACAATTAATCAATTTGTATGCATCAAATTAATACTCAAATACTACTAAATATAATAAAATGTAAGACCTCACGAAATGATCAAGACTGTATTTGAATCGAACCAAAATATAATAATGAGCAAAATAATATTACATATTATTTAATTAAATAAAATGGTCTATGTAAACTCCATACTCTAATAAAAATACAATGTCGATTACGATCTATAGGCTTCCAAAAATTTCATAAACAATAAATTTAATAATAATAATAATAATAATATCCTTAATAATCAAAGTCATAATAATAATAATAATACGATTTGTATTACAATATAAAAATCTTTGGAAGGTAGTTACAAATAAAATAATTAATTAAAATAGACTTTAACAGAAGATCTAACAATACATTTTAACAAACAGAATTTGAAAGAGAAAAAAAATAATTTACAAAAATTGAAATACTGAAAATACACAGAAAATACGTATTTGCGAAAACATGGGTTACACCTATGGCTCGTCCGTCACCGACATAGAACATGACGAACTCGAGGGTCTACTTCCCCCTATCCGACAGGACTCCCATTCTTGACCACGGTACTTCAGGAATTAACAGAGCGAGGTACGCAACACAGACCCCTACGATAGGGGAGTACAACACCCGACTAACAGTTCGTGATAAAACTAATGCAATTTATAGGTATCAGTATTTCTAACTAATACTGAGTCTACCTGGGTGTTTTGTAAGGGTATGGTTACAAACTTGATCGATAATCTAGGTTATACCTAGTCTCATGTGGTTTCCCCAAATAAAAACCCTAGTTCCTATCTATCAACCTGCGGCTCAGGTGACCCAATCACCTTGTAGTGTCCCGAATTTTCAATGAATAAAATTAGAAATACATGACACAATTTTCAGAATCAACTTCAATGTAATTATAAACATAGCAAACAAATACTGAGAAATTTAATTACATTAATTGTTTATAAAGCACAGCGGAAAATTAACACCTTGAATTACATTTTCTTTTTTTTACAACAAATTCTTTTACAATTTACATAAGCCCTATTATCATTCTATCACAAACATCCAATTCCAAGCTAACAGTACCTACCTGTAAAATATGAGGCTAGAGATAACCCTCACCCCCCAAAACTACGGGGTCAGCCAAAACGGTGTGAGTGACATCAAAAGAAATACCATGTAAATAAAATATAAAGAATAAAGTTATAAACAACACATACCAACAGTAGTAACAAATGGAATATGAATTAACAATAAATTAAGCTTGAAAACATCAAGTGAAACTAAACTAAGTGTCAAGTGTAGGAAAACAGAAAACAAACATGTATAAAACCAATTCAAGAAAACACAAAAGCAGTATGATGACTCTCTAATGCATACTTGTCGGATTCTATGCATTCCATACTACATAGGTCCAGTGCAAGCCATTATCGTTTTCCACTTTATAGGGTTAGATCCCTCGTTATGCAACTAATCCTACTATGGTGATGGAAACAAGATCCAGAATACTCCACGAATAGGCATCACAACCTCCGATGCGCAAGCATCATGTAAGAATAGCTCCCCAAAAATCCCAGAGAATCACCTCCCTATCGTATACCCCACCACCGCCCCTCGACGTGCAAGTACATAGGCACATCCCGTGAATAGACCCGTCGGTCCTCGACACGTGAATGTACCTATATGTTCTGTGAATAGGCACTACAGGCCCTCGACACGCGAACATACTAATAGTCCTCTCGAAACAGAACACACAAGTCCTGGAACGCATTCATTGGACTAGACCCCAAGAGCATATAATTACGTTTCCTAAGTTCCATCACATCTCCACTAGTGCCTGTCCTTAAGTTGGTTATTATTAAAACACAATTTGTTCTCTCTCTAGAGTTAGTGTATCCTGCCGGACTTAATTCCACAAAACAACCCCAAGACCCAACTGGTCCAAAATCTGAAAAATCTCATCTGCTGGTTCATAGGACTCCCACTCAACTCCTAGAGACTCACAAATTGAATATCAATGCAAAATCTAGCATTAAAACTCTTAATTTCATCATCAAAACATTTATATCAAGAAAACATCTTTAAGTCAACAAAACCCAAATTCACTCAAGTTACTCACAAATTCCAGAATTGAAATAAAGTATTAAATCCATTAAATAACTGAGAATCATATTTTGAAGACATAGAATATCACAAAATATTAATCTCTTCGAAAACCGTATATATTCCACTTTATAAAGTCATAGAAATACAATTTAAATGTTGTTATAAACAAAATATAACTCTCTGTAAAATACTGTAATCTATAGCAAAAATATCATATAAAATAGTAGATCAATAATCCATAATATCGAAGAAATAATAGTTCAAGAAAAACGACAAAAACTTAAGAAAACAGTCAGCAAAACAGTTAACAATCGACTGTCAAAAATGGGTTAAAAGACAGCGGTCAACTGTCAAGCGAAATTCCCAAACCCAAAAGAATGTCAGTCGACCGTCACCCACAGTTCAAAATGGGGCAGTCGACCGACAAATGATATTCAGCCTGCTTTGAAATTCGTGCACTTTCAAACTGACACTTCGTTAATTCTTTGTAAAATCACAAATTTGTAAAATAAAATTCTTGAGATGATCAAATAAAACTTGTCTAACATACTCGAGTTTATAAAACAAATCAGAATCTCATCAAGATAATAAAAGAGCAATTTTCAAAAAAACTCTTCGAAACAAGAAAGTAGTATAGATATATACATGTATAGGGTGTTTAAGCATCAGTTAAAGTATCAAGATCCATCAAATAAGAGTAGTATAATGTTCAATTTAACTTCAAAATTAATACAATCAAGATTCAATCGAAATTTCACAAAACATCAATATTTCGACAACTTTTTCAAAACTGGGTATATAATAAAGTGTGTGTGTGTGTGTGTGTGTGTGTGTGTGTGTGTGTGTGTGTGTGTGTAATTGTGGGTGTGCATACATCAGTTAAAACATCAAGAAAACATCATATATAAGCAGTATATAGTTTAATCCAATCTCAGTATCAACACAACTCAAGATCCAATTCGAAAAGTTCATAAAACACAAGAAATCAAGTTTCGGTCTGCATACAAGTCAGACCCGAAATAAAACCAAATTAAACCCTTCAAGAATTGATCTTTTTGATTCAAAACTCTCTTACAACTTGTTATGCACATACCCCAACTAATTACATTAGTTTACCCCTTGATTACAAGCCCATGCATTAGTCAAGTTTTATTTACCCAAACATCAAGAACAGATCATGTATATACATATACAATAAAGAACCCTACTTTATTCACTTTTATGAATCCACATCAAACAACTCATTATACTGAATCAAATCAATAAGCATATGAAAGAAAATAACCTACCCATGATTTCTATTATGTTCTTAACAATGTCAAGTCATCTATATAGGATTTTAATCATCAATAGCATAGTTTTCATGAAAAGATTCAATCTTTATTCATCCATCATCATACAATCCCCTAACATGCTTTCTAATAGACAAATCATCACATACATTATGCATATAACAATAAGAAATCAAACATATGTCACTCACCATATTGAAGAATCAACCGAAATAATAAAGAGAATAAGGAAAGTACTTCCTTTCGCAAGAAACCCCAGATCCTTGCTTCGAAACTCCAAGAAAACCAATAGTAAAATAATATTTTGTTTTTGCAGAGGAGGGGGACGGCTGTAATGGCACTTTAATAGGCCGAAATCTGGGTTTTTAGGGTTTTACAAGTTATATGGAAACATCCCTCAACAAATTATTCCTTTACATATATAGACCTTCATTTAATAAAGTAGTTAAATAAGTTAAATAAATTAAAATAAAACCAAATCCCTTTACTATTGAGTTATCCAGCAATCAAGCATAGCCCAGAAATTAAATAAAATTCGGATTTGTACCTCAAAGTTGTAATTTTGCACAAAATTTCCTCTCTTGGTAATCTTTGCAAATATGCCAAATAAATATTAGTAGAATCCAAAAATTTCATAAATAATGCATACTAATAAATATTAGATTTTCCAACTAAAATTTGTAACTTTTAGTTTCCAAGAAAAATATTTGCACAAGGTCCAACTTAAATTCTATATTTGCAAAAATACCATATATGTTTTAATCTTTGTCAAATCAACTCTAAATAAATTTTAAATAAATCTAATCTTGGCCAGTCCAAAAAGCAGCAAAAACAATTTTTCAGTATTTGTTTGAGATCCAATCGGCTTTTTACATAAAAGTCCCTCTCTTTCGAAGTATTTATAAAAATAGTTTTTTTATTCAAAAAATACCAAAATTTAGAAAATACTCAATTATAAATTGGAGAATTTATTCAGAAATTTAAAAGTGGAGATTTGCACCCAAAAAAATATTTGCACGTGTAAAATTGACAAAATCTATAAAATAGTCAAATTAATTTAAATAAATCTGAAAACTTAAAATATCATAAATAAATGAGGAAAATATATCATTAACCAAAAAATTTTAAGAATTCAAAATTTTCTAACTTTGCACGTGTGTTGCACGTGCAAAATTGCAATTTCAAGAAAATGGTCAAAATAGTAACTTTACCAACCAAATATTATTTAATAATGAAAAAAAATCATTTTATTTTACGGGGTGTTACACACTTTGCTCGCCACTTTCCCTATCTTGAGTCTCATTCACAACCCCGGCCCATGGTCATTCTCTATGACTCCGTTGGCGCGCGAGTTTTGTCCATTTTAAACATTGAGGCGGAAGTTTCAATTTCTAGCCCTAAGGGTTGATAGCCGAAGGGTAATTATCTTACCATAGACAGTCCAAACAACTATTGCTATGATCAAATCAACACTCATGCTTAACAAACTCAAAACATGATCTAACCCAGTAATTAAGCATGGGAAGTGCTACAAGTTCTCAAATTCAAGGTTTGGGAGTTACGCCAAACTTTTCTAAGTTATAAAACAAATAGTCTCAAATAGGACTATTCTGTCTAGCACACAAAAAAATTATATCTCTCAATATACTAACTGTTTCTGCATGATTCAAGTTATTTTGGAAATCTAAGACTCTTTACTACAAGTCTCTAATTGACCAGTTCTGCAGAATCTTAACATACAAGTCCAGAACTTCACAAGTTTACAGCCCAACTAACTCAGAGCTGAAACTGAACCTAGTCCAGTCAAAATTCAATATCAATTCTACCGTAAGTCCAACACTTATGAAATTCTAGGTTCAGTAACTAGGCATATACAAGTCTAGCATACGCAAAATTTGCACTTAGATTCCAAATATGCAGAGAGTTATAGTACTTTGAGGTTAGTAGAAAATTTTCTTCTGTTCTCAGCAGTGTATAAAACCTCTTGTTATAAACCAATTTTGAAAAGAAGTAGTGTATAAAACCTCTTGTTATGTATAAAACCTCTTGTTATGTATAAAACCTCAGCAGTGTATAAAACCTCTTGTTATGTATATATATAATCATTTAATATATATATATAGTAGGTTTGCCCGTTGACATGTGCCTACGGCACGTCTTCGGAACGGTGTACCTTATTTAATCATATAAAATAGTTTTGGAGGTCCAGCAAATTAATTGAAGTAGCAAACATATTATATAAGAAACTTTTGGGGATCCAGCAAAAAACATATTATATGTATTTTTTGATTTTTTTTATTTTTTGAATTATTTTTGAATTTTTTATTTTTTAATTTTTTTAATTTTTTTAGTTTTTTAATTTAAATTTTTTAAAAATTTTTAAAATTTTTATTCTCTTAATTTTTTGAATAGAAGAGAGGGAGAGAGAGAGAGAGAGAAAAATAATTAAATAAATATAGGAGTTGTTTTGGGTGGGGGATTTGAATTTGAGTTTTAGGGGGAAACTTTTTGGAGGGAAAAATATGTTTTGTGAGGTTAGATCTGGACCATTAATTTTTGGGAGAATTGAAGGAGAGCCACTTGATAGCTTTCTTTGTGTTTTATTATATAGATATATATATTAATATATATATATATATATATGAGGGAAAGCTGAGTAAGGGAGAAGGCGGAATATCTAAGAAGGAAAAATTCCATATAAGCTTATAAGAAGAGTTTGTTTGTAAGTAGTAGAATCAATAAAGAATATCTTTCTTGTTAAGCTCTTGTAGAATATAAGGTATGAATAATTAGTCTCTTACCCTCAGGGAGAGTTTTGTAAGGCTCTGCCTGGAGGATCTTGCAAAAATACACATTTGTAACCTTCTATAGTTAAGTTGTACACCTAGTAGCAGAAAACGATCTAGGTTGTGGTTGTCTGTATTGAAATGCTACTAGTTGTTCCAGACGTATCTCTTGAATGAAGCTCTCTTGAAGAGCATAGTAGTCTTGATATAGGAGGAATGTAAAAGGAGCACTGAAATCGGGGTGCATACAAGGGGTATTTTATCCACTGGTAGTAACGGTACAAAGCAGCTCAAAAAAGCTTAACTTGGTTGGAAGCATGATGACCCATTTTGTTTTGATTCTTATGGTATCTGATATTGCTAAAAATGGGATTAAATCGGAACCGTTCAGATTGGGCACGAATCTTAAAGTTTACAAGAGAAAAACGGTAATTTTTCCTACAGACGGGTCCAAAATTTGAAATGGGCTTATCTTCCGAAGCCCAATAACCCATAAACGGATCCATTCGACTGGGTACGGGTCCCAACCCGTTAAGGACCAGTTCGGCAGGATATGAAGAAATCCTAGCTCGTCCTTATCTACGGGAGGTGGTTTGAACCACTATTATCCATTCACATTGGGGAGTAGGGATTCGTCCTTATCCCGAAGTAGATCCCGACGGCGACTATAAATACCTCCCACCTCCTACCGTTACAAGGTGATCACTCTTCTCCTACCTAAAGCTCTTTCATATTCATTTCTGAGTATTGACAAGAGCGTCAGAGGGTTCGCCGCTGGGATCAACCCTGGTGTTTCGAACGTTTGTGCAGGTCAACGGGAGCAGCAAGGAACCAGCCCAACAATAGTGGAAAGGGTCAGGTTTGACCTCTTCGATTCCTTACGAACCTACAAGTTCATCTGATTGCCCCCACACCGTAATCAGCGGCAACATATTGGCGCCGTCTGTGGGAACTCAAATAACAATCCGGCCCTACTCCATCGGCAAAGCAGCTCTCAGCCATGCCTCCGAAGAAAGGAAAGTCTGTGGCCTCCAACCGCTGAACAACTTCCATCCCACATCCTCCTCTAGAGAGCCTCCCTCCGCCTGTCCAGCCGGTTCGACAGATCGAACAACCGATCCCTCAACCTGATCTGCCACCCCAAGGGGCTCATATTCTTCTTTTACAGAGCCTCTACAGTACCATCTTATCAAGGTGTCCATAATGACTGAGTTATGCACAATACATGCTAAAATATTCATCATAAATCACATTCTGATCAAATTGTCGCCAAATTTACATTACAAAAACTAGACATCATCATGAACAACATGCAAAAAGATTCATATCTAAATTCCAAGTAATCAATGAGTTCTATCTGTTCTTAACGTGCATAAAAATCCTGCTGTTCTTCAGTTACGGTCTTGACTACTGTTGATTCATTAATTTTGAACATGCATGAAACTTAATCAAAATAATTTCATGATTTTTCCGTAGAGTCTAGTTGCATGCAAGAAATTGTGGTAAAAATTTCAGAGATATTTCATGAGCCATTTAATTATATGAATTCCCACAATTTTAGTTATCACATTAGACAGATCCTGTTCCTGGCTTCTGGCTCAGTCCATAAAATGGATTTTATTAAAATATCAATCATCATCAGAAAATTCTGAAATAAATCATGCATCTTCTAGACATGTATAAAATCAATTTGTGAAAAATTGAAGATCAAAATCCAAGTAGTTTGCTCTTTGAAAATTCGGAGCTAAGGCTTACACATCAAGTTTTCTGTCATCATTTCCGGATTCTAATAAACTACCCTTAAATCAACCATCCACAACTACTATAACTCATGCATGCAAGAAATTTAAACAAAAATGAACAAGAAAAAGATTAGAGAACTCCCCACTCTGAGTTGTCTTGAGAAGATGTAGTTGTCTTGAGCTTGCTCCTCCAAAATCCTACTCCAAGCTTGAGAACTTCTCCTTCTTTCTTGCTCCTTCCACTCTTTCTTTTTCTTTCTCTTTTCCCCCTTTTTGTCCTGAAATTTCAAGAGCTCAAGAGTGGAAAGAAGGGGGTTTTATTAAAATGGGAGTGAGGGAAAGAGGGCGGAAAGGGGGGCCGGCCAATAAGGGTAGGGGGTAGGGGCTAGGTGGTTTGGGAAAGACCATGGTCTAGCTCATGGTTTTTGAGTTGGAGCTTGGGCTGAATTTCTTTGTTCTTGATCAAGCTCTAAATGAAAGATGAGAGGTTAGATTTGAGTGCATGGAAAAAATATCCATTGTAGTATTATATAATTGCATATTTGCATACGTACTGCACCCAAAACTAGTGTATGTACTAGTATCGGTCTGTCTCATTCTCGCGCATTGTCAAGAATGCAACCACCCACTTGAACCGCCCTGCAAACCTAAATGCACTCCATCAATAATACATATATAATCAAACCAACATCGTAAGATATACATACAAACAATTTATATATATATATATATATATATATATAAAGCATTATATTATCCGGGGTATGACAAGTACAGCTTTTCATCCCCAGAAAAATGGAAAGTCAGAGAGGACCATCCAAACTCTAGAGGACATGTTGAGGTCCTATATGTTGTAGTTCGGTGGATTATGGGAGGACCATTGCATCTCGTAGAGTTCTCGTACAATAACAGCTTTCAGGCCAGTCTTAAAGCTGCACCGTTCGAGGCACTTTATGGGCGGAAGTGCAGATCACCAGTGTGCTGGGATGACATTGGTAAGAGAAAGTTGTTGGGTCCGGAGTTGATCACTAGGACAGTTGATGCGGTGACTCAGATCAGGAAGCATCTTCAGACAGCTCAGGATAGGCAGAGGCGATGGGCAGATGTCCATCGAAGAGCTTTGGAGTTTGGGGTTGGTGTCCATGTTTTCCTAAAGGTATCGCCTGGGCAAGGTGTCATTCAGTTTAGTGGTGGGGGCAAGCTCAACCCTAGGTTCATTGGACCGTTCGATATCGTGGTACGAGTAGACAAGGTGGTCTATCATCTTGCATTGCTGCAGACTTTATCAGAAGTGCACAATGTTTTCCATGTCTCATAACTCAGGAGAAATATCCACGATGAGAGCCACGTGATCAATTATTCTGAGTTGACAGTGCGGCCGAATTTGACTTGTGAGATTCCGCCAGTTGCTATTTTGGTTCTGTGGGAGAAAGTGCTTAAGAACAAGGTCATCAAGCTGATTCGTGTTTCTTGGAATCCTCACTCGCCGGGTGAGTTGACTTGGGAGTTGGAGGAGGAGATTCAGCAGAAGTTTCCTCATTTGTTTGAGTAGCTTTTTGTTTTGTTCTTCTTTTCTCTTCAGGATTACCCTATGTACTTCTTGTTTGAATTTCGAAGACGAAATTCTTCTTGTTAGGTGGGTAGGATTTGTAACCCCTGTTTTTTATTTTCTGTATTTTGGATGTATTTTCTTTTTTTGAGTATGTATTCATCTTGTATTCTCCAACTCTTTTTGAACCGTTAATTTGATCTTCATTCTATATATTCAACTATTTGTTTGTCGTCTCTTATTTAATCTTTTTGATTCAATTGTCAACCTATTGTTCCATTTCTGGTTGAGCGAGCTATTATCTTGATCCTCATTATTAAATTGTTCATGCCCTATTTTATTTATTCATTTTGTTACTACCACATTTATTGGATCATTCTATAACTCTCTGGGATATTTTATAACCCAATTTTAACCCTATAACCCTTATTGGATCCCTTTACACCCAAAAACCCAATACCAGTTTGCCCCAACCCGTTAACACCCTATATATATTTACCCACTGTATAACCTACTCATCCTCATACAACCCTAGCCGTTAATTCACATATCCCCTACCTCCAAAGCCCTACTTCCTATCCCCTAACCTATCGCTCCCCCACTCATCCTTCCTCCCACCTCCGGTGCCCCCTGTGCTCCCTGCCTAACCCCCGACACCCTGCGCGTGCCTCATGACCCCAGCACCCAATGCAGGAAGCCCAACCAGACGCGACTACATCCCCTGCCCTGCCTTCTCCCGGCGTCGCGATAGCCAGTGCCTCCTTGCATCCCTCTGTCTACACTTCGATGGTAGACAGCAACGATAGTAACAAGCACTGCCGCTGCCCTCGCCATTGTGCCGTTCAGTCCGTTCCCCGTGCACACCGTCTCTCTCCCTCTCGCTCTCTTGTTGCACGTGTTGTTCCATGTGCGAGTTCGTGATTATTGGTTCGTGATCCGTTCGTGATAGTGAGTTCATGCCGGGGATCCGTTCCCGTTATTCTTTTTCTTGCTTTGTTATTTCCGTCGTCATTTATAAGTCAAGTAACTTGTATAATTTTCTATTGCATATACAAGTACTAAAGACCACATGTAGTGTAGTTATGTTCTAGAGACAATTCTTGTGCAAAACCCCTGTTATAACTTGTCTCTATGTGTTGATGCATCCGTAGTCGTCTCTAGTTACACACACGACATGAAATTTAACTTGGATCTAAATAATCCCTGTTGCATATATGTTTGTTGGTGGTGAACCATAATATGATGTGTGAATCCTGCATGCTTGACGTGTTACTAGTAGTATATCCTGTTGTTGATCTGTTAAATACTTTATACCATGTTGCTTGGACATCTATTATACCCTATTTCATTTTTTGTTATGATTTTGATGTGTTTCATATGGTATAATTGATTTTATGCATGAAGAATAATTTTTTCCTTGTTGTTACCACGTTTTTGTTCAGTATTTCAGACCCTATTAAGGTCAGTATATGAAATTTATTTGTGAATATGAATTATAGAGAATTCTGTCTAATTACCAAAATTTCTGACAGATCTCAGTTTCGATTTGTGAATTGCAAGATATTGCTGTTTTACTACAGATATGTAGGAAATGTCCATATTCTGTTTTATATGAATTCTGTATGGTTATTTACTTTTATACTGATGTTAAAAATAATATTTTGATCCAATATTTTGTTGAGTAAAACTAGACTTGTACGGGATTAACCCCTAACTTTTGTGAATTTAATTGATAACTTTTATAAACTATTCTATGCTCGCAAACAACTACTATACTTGTAGAATTTCTGTGCTGTTCAGTAAAAAACCTAAGTTTCGTCCTGATTCTATTTGCTGTTTATAAAAACCTTGTGAATATGAAATGTATCCTATTGTATCTATTTTATCACCCTTCTGACGGATCTTGATTTCGATTTATATTGTGTAATCTATTGCTATTTGAGTACTGTTATGTTTATGATCTCAGATTTACAAACTTTGTGTATTTTGCTGCTTTCTGATTTTATTTGACTATACTATCTATGTGAGAAACTTATGAAAATTTATTTGCTGATACTAAACATATTAGGGGATACCCCAGATTTTTCTTGGAATTAATCAGAAAATTCTTATGCCGTTTTCCTATTTATGAATACAAACTTGTGATTTCTAGCTGAACATGTTTTCTGGATACAATTCCATTTTGAGTCATGTTTTTTATGAAATATAATGACTTTTAAATATTTGCTAGATTCGGCCGAGAGTCTATTTTCCAGATTTTCAGACGGATCCATGTTTGAATATGTGTGGCAACGGTAATCCCGGATTTGGTGCAGTACTGTCTTGCTGTCCTGAACTAGAATTTTCCTTGTCCTACTCTTTTATGTGTTGTCTTTCACCCGTGCATATTTATCTTCCAACCTGAACCTGTTACTTGATCATACCATGTATTTCTTGCCATGTTTTTTATATGTACATGCCTGTTTCATAATAATAACAAATAACCAAGTCAGGGTTAATGGAAAGACTTTAGTAGTGGACAATATAGGTATGTGTACTTAAAAGGAGGCCCGTGTTTTCCATTTTTATGTTTGATTCATGTTGATACATGAACCTGTTTCACTTTATTTTTTATTCATGAATCCGTGGATTCGTGAACCTGTTGTACTTTATGCTTTGATGCATGAACCTGTTGGTTCGTGTTCCTGTTACCTGCTGATTCATGAACCTATTGAGGCATGAACCCATTGGTTCGTGTACCTGTTTACTATTTGATTCATGAACCTTTTCCTGTTACCTGTTACATGACGCCTGAGTACACGGTCCTATTGAAACCCACCACTAGATCTAAACGTAACTTGTTTGAATGTAGCAACCATGTGGTAAAAAACTGGGATGCATGAAGTGCTACCTAGATAGAAATTAATACAAGACTTGACATGATATAAAACCTGTTACATGATTACCTGTACATGCTACTTGACACTTGTTAGATGTTTACTTACTTGCATGATACCTGTTACCTGTCACATGTCATGTACACCTGTTATCTCACCAGATTACTTGATTCTATTTATGATTCATGCCAGCTGTTCTATTTTCTTGCCATGTCTATTCCAAGCTATGCTTGCTTCCGCTGTTACTCTATATTTGTTTATTCTTTTTCTGTACTTGTGCCGGCACTATAAGCAGCCCGTTACTTGCATTGACGGACGTTTTGTTTCTGTCACGTCCCGCTTCCCAAAAAGGAAATACAAAATACGGATATGTGACTAAGTGCAGTGAATGATTTTCATTATTCATAAGCTGTCAGGATGTTAACAACTTTTCACAAGAATAATCAGAGTAGGAAGCATAAGAAGTCAAACACGCATGCATAAATAAATCAATATACCAACATGAATTTACTGGAAACAAAATTTAGTAATCTCAAATAAACTAGATCTGAACAAGTCAATAATTCTCGCTCATGTTGCCCAATACAAAATAATCCAAGTAACTAAGTACAATTATTCAAAAGCAACAGGAAAGTAAATTGTAGCAAGAACTCCAGCAACTAGAATCTGAGCTGATCACCAAAGTCTGCAATTCAACAAATTGCAGGAAGAGGATAAAGAAACAAAACTCCCGTCAATGCAAGTTACAGGCCGTTTGTAGTGCAGACAACAAGTACAAGAAAGGATAAACAAATATAGATAACAGCAGAAGCATGCATGGCATGGAGTAAGCATGTCAACAAAGTAGGATAACTAACCTGAATCAGGAAACAAAATCAAGTAACATGAGATACTAACAGGGTACAGGTAACATGTATCAAGTGTCATGCAAGCAGGTAAACAGGCAACATGTAAACAGGTAGCATGTACAGGTAAGCATGTAACAGTATCATGTTATGTCAAGTTTTGTATTATTACTATCTAGCTAGCACTTCATGCGTCCCATCCATTTACCACATGGTTGCCACATTCAAACGAGTTATGTTTAGATTTCGTAGGGGATTTTATAGGGCCGTGTACTTAGATATCAAGTAATCCAAATCATATTAACCAAATCATATTGAGTATTCCAAATTATCTAAATCATCCAAATGTAATCCAAATCATATCATGTAACCAAATGAGGGAAACACGGGCCCCCTTCCGAGTACACTTTTCTATATTGTTCACTACTAGATCTTTCCCTTAACCCCGGCTTGCTACTTTTTGTTATTATTAAACAGGCATATACATATCACAAACAGTGCAAGAATAATATAGCATGAACAAGTAACAGGTTCAGCTTGGAAGATAACACATGCACAAGTGATACACAACTCATAAAAGGATAGAATAACAAAAATTCTAGTTGAGGACAGCAAGACAGTACTGCACTAAATTCAGAATTCCCGTTGCAACAAATATGAAAACCTAGATCCATCAGAAAATCTGGAAATAGACTCTCGACTGAATCCAGCAAATATATATAAGTCATATAGTATTTCACAAAAACAAGACTCAAAATAGAATTGTATCCAGAAAACGTGTTCAGCCAGAAATCAGAAGTTTGTATTCAAAATCAGGAAAATAGCATGAAAACTCACTAATTAAATCCACAAAAAATCTAGGGTATTCCCTAGTATGTTTAGTATCTGAAAATAAAGTTTCATAATTTTTCAACATAAATAAAATAGCCAAGTAAAATCAGAAAGCAGCAAGATACAGTAGTAAATCTGGAATCATAATCAGAGCAGTACTAATCGAAATCCAGATACAAATCAAAATTCAGATCCGTCAAAAGGGTGATAAATTTGATACAGAAGGCTATAATTCATATTCACTAAGTTTTTATAGACAACAAATAGAAACAGGTCAAAATTAACTATCTTTACTGAACAGTATAAAAATTTTACAAGTATAGTAGTTGTTTGCAAGTATAGAATAGGGTATAAAAGTTATCAATTAAATCCACAAACATTAGGGGTTAATCCCAATCAAGTCTAGTTGAACTCAACAAAATATTGGATTAATATATTATCTTTAATATCAGTAGAAAAATATTTTTTTTTATACAAAATTCATATAAAACTGGATCTAGAATTTTCTGCACATCTGTAGTAAAATATTCATAACTTGCAACTCATAAATCGAAACAGTCATGCCCCGCTTCCCAAAAATACGAAATACGAGTACGTAACAAAAGTCCAGCGAATGATTTTCATCAACCATAAGCTGTTCAGAAATTCTTTACAACATATCACAATAAAATTAGAGTCGGAAGCTAGAAAAGTCAACCACATGCACATATGAACCAAATACCAACAAGAATACTTGAAATAAAATATATTAATCTCAAATATTCATAATCTGAAATACACAAATAAATCCTGGGTCACATTGCCCAAATACCAGAATAAATCCAAGTCTCAAAAATACAATATTATTCAAGCAAACTATAAGAAATAATAATAGCAAAATTCCAGCATCTAGTACATCATATCACCGATACCATGTGGAACTTGTTCTCCAAAATCTGCAATTCAACGAATGCACGAAAGAGGAAAAGAGAAAACACAAGTACCCGTCAATTGCAAGTTACGGGTCACAAATAATGTAGGAAGTAACAAACCTAGCATGATATAATCATGATATCCAAAATAAACAACTAGCATGGCAAAGGTGAACAAGTATAAATGGCTTAAATCAAGTGTCAAGCAAGCATGTATCACATATACAGATAACAGTTAAACAGGTAAACATATAACAGGATAATCAGGTATACAGGAAATCAGATTATGTCATGTCAAGTCTTGTTATTTTACTATCTAGGTAGCATTTCATGCGCCCCATATTATAACACATGGTTGCTTCAGTCAAAACAATTTTGTTTTAGATTTCGTAGGGGACCATACAGGGCAGTGTACTCAGGTATTCATGGAATCACAGAATTTGGTTGGTAAACTTGATCGGTTTGATTAGTAACTTGATCGGTAAACTTGATCGGTAACTTGATCGGTAATAGAATATTAACTTGATCATAACTTGTTATACAGCAAACACAAGTCTCCTTCCGAGTACACGTTTCTGTACTATCCACTACTAGATCTTTCCCATTAAAACCCCGGCTTGATTATTTATTATTATTCTCAAACAGGTAGGTTCAAACAGGTAGGTATAAGCATGAAATAGTGTCAAACTAACATATTATAATCAGTATCAAGTCTAAGGTGACAAATGAGCATGCATAGATGATAGATAGTCACATAAATGAGCCAAACAGTGCATGTTCATATTCAGGACAACATGACAGTACAGTACTAAAATAGTGAATCTTGTCGCTACAGAAATGCAAATCTGGATCCGTCGAAGGATCTGGAAAATAGACATCCACACGAATCCAAAGAGTATAATTAAGTCACATAGTAATTTACAACATCTTAACTCAAAACAAGTTCGAAGACAGAAAACATCTTTAGTCAGGAATCAGGAAAACGAATTCTCAGTCAGAAAAACCGCGTCAAAACCTCTCAAATAAATTCAGCAAAAATCTTGGGTATTCCCATATATGTCTAGAATCAAAATATAAAGTTTCATAATATTCCAGTAAGAATAGATCAGTCATCAAAAATACGAAATCATCAAGAAAACATAGTTTAGCAAATCTTGAAATCCCAACACTACTGTACGAAAACTAAGATATCTCGCAACCAGTGAAACGAAATCCAATTCCGCCAAAAGGATATGAAAATATATAAAATATACAAACTTTCTTATTTCACAAATATTTTTCATACAGTAAAAAGAATCATAGTGAAAATAAGATTCTTTACAGAACAGCGAGCAAAATACAACACGTATAGATTTTAAAAATGAGCATGAAACATCACATAAGACTTGTCAATAAAATTCACCAAAATTCTGAATAATCCCTAACTTAATAAAGAAACACTGACCAAAGTTTCAAATCAAAATAATATGTAGAGAATAGTTCTTGAAAATAATTTGTTATAAAAATTACCCAAAAACAGAATCTGGAAAAGATCGACACCTCTAAATTAAAACAGTTATAACTCAGTCATACGAAATCAAAATCAAGCAAGGTCAAAGGGGTTTGAAAATAGAAGAAATTATCTAAAACTCATGTTTTATACCGAAATTGAAATACTGACTTTAAAATAGTGCAAAACAGCAAACAAAACAGAACAGCGACAAAATACAGATTTTTTCCTTAAAAATTAAATCAACATAGATTCCAGAAAATTGATCCAAACACACCCAAACATGAAATCGAGTCTACCAAGTGTCTAAACATCATGAATTAGGGTTATTAACGTGTCCACACCAAATATATCTCATGGGTCTCAATCAAAACACGAATTCACACAAAAGTCTCACATACACGATCAAAAATCAAGAACGGGCGAATCCTATGTTAATTCATATCCATATTGTGTCGTGGGTCATCTATGGTCAAATTTTTACAATAGAGACAAAACTCATCAAGCAAAACACAAACAAGAGTCGTCTCTAGACCCAACTACACTATAGGTAAACTTTTTGACTTGTATCAAACAAATGAATTGGAGTACAAGTTACTTGCCTTAAATCGGGATAAAGAACGCTGAACTCAAAAGTAGGAGCAAAATCCACGAATGAAATTCCACAAACTCACGAACGATCTAAACGCGCACTCGAGCACGCACAAGAAAACTCCAAAAGCAGGAGAGCGCGAGACGGCGGATGGAGAGAAAACGGGAGAGAGATAATGGCGCAATGGTTAGGAAAAAAAAATATATGCAGTATGTGGTTGTAGATATATATAGATATATATATATAATAGGGTTTGAAAGAGGGGAGAGCTCATCTGGCGGCTACAGGAGAGGGGAAAAAAAAAAGGGTCGGGTAGGCTTGAGTACAACCGGGTGGTGTAGTATTAGGTTGTGGTTAGTTTGGTGTTAACTGATTAGGATTATTTCCAATGGGTAATAGTAATTAGGTAAGGATGTAAACAGGGAATGGAATTAAATGGATATATGGTGATTAAATAAATGGGTATAGTATTAGGAAAGTAGTATATGGATGATAAAGATGGATAATAATGGCCTGAATAGATTCTAGGAAAAAAAATAAGGCATGGTTTTGTATTAGGTGGGTTAGGTAACGGGTTGGGTAATGGGTATGGGTTGTTAATGGGTTAAAGGGTAGTAAGGAATATTGGGTTTATATAATAAAAATCCAATAAAGAAATTAAAAATTCAATAGAAAAAAATAAAATAACCAATACCAAAAATTGTTTATAATAAAAATGTAATTTGTACAAAATAGAATTTATTTAAACTACTACAAATACAGTTAGTAAATTAAAAGTGAATTTTTAATAACCAGTCCAAAATAAAAAAATAATAATAACAATATTACCAAAAAAGAACAATAATAACAATAAGAGTAGTAATAATAAAAATAAGAATTGTGTTAAAATATAAAAATCACAGAAAATATTTACAAATAAAATTATTGGTCGAAAACATATTTTAATAGAAGATCCGATAATCAATTTTTAACAAAAATAGCTTGAAAGCGGAAAATTAATTTACAAAAATTTTAAATACCGAAAATACACAGAAAATATATTTTTCGGAAAACAGAGGTTACAATCCTACCCACATTACAACAAAATTTCGTCCTCGAAATTTGTTTAGGCGGTACATAGGACAGGGCAAAACGCAAACTGGGGAAGGGTAACAAAATAAAGATTAAAGGCAAAGAAACAAATGGTGGCAACACCAGAAAAAGAAAATTACCAGAAAATTCATATAAAACTGGATTTGGAATTTTCTACACATCTGTAGTAAAATAGTCATAACTTGTAACTCATAAATCGAAACTGGGATCTGTAAAAAAATCTGGAAAGTAAACAGAATTCTCTATAATTCATATTCACAAATCATTTTCATATTCTGAATTTACTAGCGTCTAAATTACTGAAAAAAAATTGGGAATCGACAAAACAGAAAATATCCTTCATGCACGAAATCAGCTAGTTCATATGATACTCATCTAAAACATACCAAAACGTAAAATATGGTATACCAGATGTCCAAACAGCATGGTATAGGGTATTTAGCAAGTCTACAACAAGTGTAATACAACTAACACAACCAAGCACACGATATTATAAGAACAGCATGCATGTATATATCAAGAAATGGTCATTCCTAAGTTATTTCATGTCATGTATGTAATGAGGCAACTACTAGCAGGTCAACACTATAGAGACAACATTTAACAGGAGTTTTCCACAAGAATTATCTCTAGAACAAATCTACAATACAGGCAGTATTTAGTACTTGTATTTGCAAAATGAAATAATACAAGTTACTTGCCTTATAGACTACGATAGGAACGAAGAAAGAACAAGAATAACGAGAACAGATTCCCGGGCACGAACACAATAACACGAGCAAGTGACACGAACAAGATCACACACATAATATGATGGCTAGATCAAAACTGATGATGATGGAGACGATGATCACGATCAGATCAGACAGTCCAAATATCCCTGATGATGAAGATGATGATGATCAAGATCGATCGACGATCGGACGGTTCAGATTGATCTTAATGTTGATGATGATCAAAATCAATCGAGTGGTTCAGATCAGATGATGGAGATCATGATGATCAAGATGATCAAGTCGATCGGATGGCCAGGCTCAAGATGATCAAAACTCAATAAAACAGCAAACGGCAATGAGGTGCTCTAGCTTGGCTCTGACGATGGGTGGCGGTGCTCAGGGAGAAGCTGACGGGGGACGACAATGACGGGATAGGGCTGCCGGTGTTGTGGTTAGCCGGGGACAGCACAGGAACGGCACACGGGGGAGGAGGCACGACTGGCTCACAGCAAGGCAGAAGACGGCAACAGAGGGTGACGTCGACGGCGAACAGGTAGCGCGACGTCGGCAGGAATGGGCCGAAAGGGGCGTCGCGATGGCTGGCACTGTTGCTGTCGTCAGTCGAAGACAGGGAAGGGGATGGACGAGAGGCACTGTAGGAGGTGCAGAGCTGCGCTGCTCGCTGACATCGGGGGGAAGAGTAGCGCAGCGCTGCAGTTGGATGCTGCAGGGCGTCGCGGCGCGAGGACTGGCTGGCATCGCTACGGTCGTGCTGCTGTTGACGAAGCTGAGGAGGGGCGACGGAGAGGAGGTCGATAAAGGGCACGGGGTGCACACAGGGGACAGAGGGATAGAGAGACAAACGGGAGGGAAGATGAATAGGGATGGGGTGATGGGTTTAGCGGCTGTTAGGGTTAGATGGAGGAGTAGGATTTACAGGGGGTAGAGTATATATGGGGTAGATGATGGAATAAGGTAGGGGGTTTTCAACAGTGGCGGTTGAGCAGGTTTGCACAGGGGTTATGGTTTAGATGAAGTTAGGGGTAAATGGGTAGGGTTTAAACGGGTATGGATCCAATAAGAAAATAATAGGATTGGGTTTGCGGATTATTGGGTCCAAAAGAAATTAGAATTGGGTATAGGGTTAAAGGGTTATATGTTATTGGGTTCAAAATTCGTTAGGGAAAAATAAATATGATTTATAAAATACAAATTTCACAAATTCTCATAGGTTGCAAAACAATATTTTATGGGGTTCAATAAAAATTAATTTCAAGAATACAATTAGATTAATATTTTTCACAAACAATTAGGATAGTCACATACAAATAATATACTTGGTTTGTACATCAAAATAATAATAACAATAATAATAAAAATAGTAATACTGAAAGTAATAATAATAACAACAATAATCTGTTTTGTATTATAATATAAATTCATTGAAAAATAGCTACAAATAAAATCATTGATTAAAAATAAACTTTAGTAGAAGATCCAATAATACATTTTAACAAAAATAATTTGAAAGCAGAAAACTAATTTACAAAAAATTGAAATACCGAAAATAAACAGAAAATACGTATTTACGAAAACAGGGGTTACAGTTTCTCTTTCCTTTTTCCTGCAATTTATTAAATTGCAGATTATGGTGATCAGCTGCCCGATGGAGTAGGTGATCTAAGATTCCAGTTGCTGGAGTTCTTGCTATTATTTGTTTTCCTGTTATTCTTGAATAAATGTATTTGCTACTTGAATTTTGTATTGGGCAATGTGACCCAGAATTTATAACTTGTTCTAGATATGGTTTATTTGATATTTATTATATTTTGTTGAAGTAAATTTTGTTGGTATAATGATTCATTCATGCATGCATGGTTGATTTCTCCTTATTTACTTCTTGTTATTCTTGTGAAATATTGTAAAGATCCTGACAGCTTATGGATGATGAAAATCATTCGCTGGACTTAGTCACGTATCCGTATTCCGTATTCTCTTTTTGGGAAGCGGGACATGACAGTTATTGACTACATCACAAAATGAATCGAAGCAGAACCACTAGCCTCCATCACTGAACAAAAGATTCAACAATTCTTTTGGAAGAACATTGTTCGCCAGTTTGGGAAACGCTCAAATCCTCGTTACTGATAATGGAACTCAATTTCCTATAATGGGTTCCATAAATTCTGGTCGATCTTGGGATCGAACAACATTTATCATCCATCTCGTACACCCAGACCAACGGTCAAGCCAAAAATGCCAACCAACATGTCTTTGACAGCCTCAAGAAGAGGCTCGATAAAGTTCCCAAGGGACTATGGGTTGAGGAGCTCCTAATCATGCTCTGGTCCCACAGGACCCGAATAGGACTCCAACAGGAGAATCCCCATTCAACCTCATCTTCAGCTCTAAAGCACTGATCCCCCAGACCCCTTCCCTCCTTCCTTTCCTTTAATCAGGAACAAAACTAAAATGACCTTCATGGTAACCTTGATCTAATTGATGAAATTCTCGAAAAGTCCACTCTATGATGACACATCTATCAGCAGAGGGTGGAAATGTTTTAAAATAAGAATGTCCTCCCTAGAAACCTCAAGGAAGAGGACCTCATTCTATAGAAACTCAAAATATCAAATCATGCAAATAGGGAAAGCTCGCTCCAAACTGGGAAAGACCATACAAGGTCTCCAAGTCGTTCGTCCAAGGGCTTACTGACTTGAAGACCAGGGGGGCAAGGAGATAACCAGGAAATGAAATGCCAAACACCTCATGAAGTTCAACGAGGGTGCTTAACGACCCCATTTAAGTTCGTTAGAATTGAAATAAGGTTTTTTTCTTACAACAGCCAGAGAATGTAATAAAGGCTAGCCACCAAGGTAGCCACTTAGATTTAATTTTCAATAAAACTTAGCATTATATTTTGAACTATTCTTATAATAGTCTATGTATGGTGCTCAGCTCCTTTCTCAAGCCACCTCAACAACTCATTAACTCCTCAAATAATAAGTTAGGAATCCAAATTCACACGCGAAAATGATCCTACAACTCGCTAACAAGCAAGTTCGGAGCTGGGCTCGTCATCCAAAACTGCTACTGTAACTCGTTAACCCCCAGAAAAATAAGTTTAGACTGCAAACTCATGGCTCGAAGCTGCTCCTGCAACTCTCTAACAAGAATGTTTGGAGCTAGGCTAATCATTCGAAACTCCTCCCTTAACTAGTTAACCCCTTGAAAACAAGTTCATAGTCCAAACTAGTAACTCGAAGTCGCTCCCACAACTCGCAAATGAGCGCATTCGAAGTACGACTCACCACTCGAAATCTCTTGTGCAACTCATTAACTTATAAACAAACAAGTTCAAAATCTATCTCTTCCCTAAGAGATGTGCCCTCAACTTGCTTACTAAAAAACATCGAGTTTGGAGCGCAGCTCGCCTCTAGAGCTACTCCCGCGACTCCTCACAACACAATGAAAGCAAGAGACAAAACTTCAATAGTTAGAATATCTTCATTTCATGTCAACATCTTATTACAAGCTCGAGGATACATGAAAAATATCTTATTCACTTTGACACAAGGCTTGAAGAGCCTTAGATAGGTCAGACCAACGTACGTTCTCTTCCCACTTTGATCACTTATGGTCACTTGGGCGAGGAATACTTCGGTTCAGATCCACGATTCATCTGTAAAACTTCTTCATTCGAGAAGTTTCACCCCGACCACCCAAACAGTCTGAAGAAGGGACCAATCTAACCGATCTGGTTGGGACGTCATTGTGGCTAGGACGCAGACCACCCTTTGTAAATGCCCTGCTTGATGACTAGCTACACCAATACGGGCACCCCCAGGGCTTCCCTATGCCGCTCGAGCACCCGTGGATAACTCCTGAGGTGTCACCCAACCACTAGGACGAGGAGTGCTCTGCGTTTGCAATCCCCCATCTTTTCCTTAAGGCAATAAATCGCCAAATCCCTCTGAACAAGAAACTCCATTAGGATAACTTCCTAATCATGGCTACCTCTCTCCATAAATGGAGGCAACAAAAAGCTAGTGGGATGGTCCCCATGCAGGAAAGCAAACTTTAGTCTCTAAAGAGCAACACCGCCTTCAAATTCTCCTTTTCGAGCATGGCCTCGTGCAGCCCATCGTGAAAATTAATAAGTTCAGCATCCCTCCCAACTGACACTGCCCTCATGCAAGTAAGTCCCAACATGTCACTTGCGATGCGTTGCGCAAGTGGGCGAGCCCCAACTCTGTCAGGAGCAACTTGTTACGAAGATGCGCCACCCTGGTGCCTCGGGGAGTCCCCCACGGTGTACACAATGATCTACAATACAAGCAAAGGAGTTACGATAAGTATAAAGACACTTAGCCTTAACTTCAAAACTTCAAAAGACCTAGCAAGACAGACATAGGTTGGCTAAACACAAAGCGGTTTGATGAAAAGAAAACCTTTCATTAATATAAAAAAATTTGGGAGTACACAGTGGTGGCCAGTCCGCGGTTCAGCAAAATTTACAAAAAGATGTTCAAGCCTTAAGGGGTAGGGATCACCTCTTGCACACAATAGGGATTACGGGGATTCACTAATCCCAGGTTCCCACTCCGGTGGAGCCAAGGTGCCCTCCTCCCCACCGACCTTCGGCGTCGCATCCATCGATTTGTCCAAGCTCTCCTCGGGCTCCTCCGCCTTGAGAAGGTAATTATACTGCGCACCCAGGAAACCGGCCACCCGCTGCTCAACATCTTTAATGGCCTTCTTCTAATCCCGGTGATCGACTGTGATAATCATGTCGAGGGCCTCCTTTCGAACAAATTCCATCTCCTCCTTCGTCTCCAACTTCATCTATTCCCTCACCTTGGCCACCGACTCCTTCCTCTCCCTCACAAGTCTTTCTCGCTTGGCAGTAAGTGAGGCGACTTCCATTGCCAGGGCCTTCTCCTTTTCTCGGAGGCATTCAGGCAATTTTTCTCGACCCTCGCCACCCTGTTCTGGAGGCGCTTCATCTCATAATCATACTGCCGCTTCATCTCAGCACCATGGAGAGTGGATTACAAAGTAAAACACCAAACACTTAGAAAAATTAGCCAAATGAGCATGGAAAATATAAGAAGTGGTTACCCACCACACATTGGACCTGGGACCATTTGAGGTAGCCAGACTCGAACGTTTCCTAGGACAGTGTTGCACGATTGTAGGGCGGAGCAAAGTTATTCATTGCCTTGATTGCGATCCTCGCCTCAGCCATCGAATCGACGATGTTCACCTTCCAGTCGGGCTTGTAGGTAGGATCCTCGACGGTGGAATTGAGTACTTGCAAAACATGTGCAAAATATTTTTAGGGGGTGCAAATCTTCACTTTTAGATTTCTGAACAAATTCTCCTATTTATAATTAAGTATATCCTAAATTTTGGGATTTTTCGGAATAAAGAAACTATTTTTGTAAATACTTCGAAAGAGAGGGGCTTTCTTTTATGTAAAAAGCCGTTTGGATCTCAAACAAATAATGAAAATTTACTTTTTACTGATTTTTGGGCTTGCCATGGTCATTATTGAAAATAAAATCTATTTAAGTTTTATTTAGAGTTGATTTGATAAAGATTTAAACAAATATGGTGTTTTTGCAAATATGGAATTAAAGTGGAACTTGTGCAAATGTTTTCTTGGAAAGTAAAAGTCAGAAATTTTTAATTGGAAAATATAATATTTATTTGTATATATTATTTCTAAACTTTCTGGATTTTAACGAATATTTTATGACATATCTGCCTAAATATTACGAAAAGAAAGACTTTTGTGCAAAATTACCACTTTGAGTACAAATCCGGATTTTTTTAATTTCTGGGCTATGGTTGATGGTTGGATAACTCAGTAGTAAAAATATTTGGTTTATTTTAATTTATTTAACTTATTTGACTACTTTATTCAAGAAAGGTTTATATATGTAAAGCAATAATTTGTTAAGGGATGTTTCCATAAACTTGTAAAACCCTAGAAACTCCAGATTTCGACCTATAAAATAGCCACTACAGCCGTCCCCCTCCTCTGAAAATACAAAACATTATTTTTACTATTGGTTTTCTTGGAGTTTCGAGGCGATGATCTTGGATTTTGAAAAGAAGGGCTTTTTCTTATTTTCTTTATTATCTTGGGTTGATTCTTCAATAAGGTAAGTGACATATGTTTGTTTTCTTTTGTTCTATGCATGTTGTATGTGATAATTTTTCTATTAGAAAACATATTAGGGATTGGATGAAGATATAATGAATTTTTGATGAGTAGATGAATTAAAAATGGAATCTTTTTCATGAAACTATATTATTGATGCCCTAATTTGATGACTTGAGATTTGTTAAGAACCTAAAAGAAACCATGAGTAGGTTGTTTTCCTTCATGTTGTTGCTGATTTGAACATGTGCTATGAGATTGTGTGATGTTTATTACAAAAGTGAATATAAAAGAAACTTAATCTTTACTGTGTATGGATTTGTATATGAACTATTGGATGTTTTGACAAGTATAAACTAGATGAATGATTGTTTTATTGCACATGTTCATGAGTAAATTGTTGTAATCAGTGAGGTTTGTGTTTAATCAACTTTTGGTAGGATTTTGGATTAAAAAGAATCAGGTTTAAGCGATAAGAAAGGGTTGTAATCCTTGGGTCTGATGGTGAATGGCCGAAAGTGGAATTTTTTTTATTGTTATGAAGTTTTCAATTGGATTCTGATTTTTTTTAATGCTGAGATTGATTCTAAACCTTATACTACTTTAATTGATGAGATTTGATGCTTTAACTGATGCAAAACACACACATATACACATATATGTATCTATATCTACTGTTTTGAAGATTTCGATGAAATTTGTTCGTTTATGGATTTGATATGGTTTTGATTTGTTTTATAAACTCCTATATGTTATACAAGTTATATACAACTATCTCAGGAATTTAGTTTTTACAAAATTGCATTTTTATAAAGTGAATCAGTGTATGTATCCGTAAAATATGCACAACTTTCAAAAATGCAGTCTGTAGGGATAGACGGTCGACTGTTTTTTCTCGACAGTCGACTGTCACTGTCCTGGCTAATGAGTTTTTATTGAGTTTTCGGATTTTCGTAGGACAGTCGACTAGTTACTCTCAACAGTCGACTATCACTGTCACTGCTGATGGGTTTTCTTGAGTTTTCAGATTTTCGCAGGATAGTCGACTGACCATGTTCAATAGTCGACTGTCATTGCTCTTGCTGATGGATTTCTTGAGTTTTCTGATGTTTCTTTTAACGATTATTTCTTCGATATTATGGATTATTAATCAGCTGTTCTAAATAATATTTTTCTACGGATTATAGTATTTTACAAAGGGTTGTATTTTGTTCAAACTTGTATTTCTATAACTTCATATAGTAAAATATATGTGTTTTCTTTGAAGTAATTGATGTCTTGTGATTTCAAAAATACGATTTCTAGTTATTTAATGGATTTAATATGTTATTTCAATTCTGAAATTTTATGAGTATATTAAATAAATTTGGATTTTTGATTGATTAAAGAAGTCTTATTGATATAACAGTTTTAATGATGATAATATGAGTTTTATTCAAGGATTTGGTATTGATGGTTGAGTTGTAAATCGTTAGGAGTTTAGTGGGAGTCTTGTGAATCGGAAGATGAGATTTTGTTGATTTAGACCAGTTGGGTCTTGGGGTTGTTATTGTGAAATTAAGTCCGGCAGGATACACTAACTCTAGAAAAGAGTAATTTGTGTTTTAATAATAACCAAATTAAGGACAGGAACTAGTGGAGATGTGATAGAACTTGGAAAACGTAAGTATATGCTCTTGGTTTTGGTCCAACGGATGCGTTCCAGGACTTGTGTGTTGTTCTGTCTCGAGAGGACATTTGTATGTTCGCGTGTCGACGGTCTGCAGGCCTATTCACGAGCATGTAAGGTGCATTCACGTGTCGAGAGTCGGCAGACCTATTCATGGGATGTACCTGATGTATCTGCGCGTTGAGGGCCTCGCAAGCCTATTCATAGGGTACACGGCAGGGAGATGATTCTCCGGTTTTTAAGCAATTCTTACCTGATGCTTGTGCGTCGAGGGCTGTAATGCCTATTCGCAGAGTATTCTGAATCTTGTTTCCATCACCATAGCAGGATTAGTTGCATAACGAGGGATTTAACCCTATAAAGTGGACAACGATAAGGGCTTGCACTGGACCTATGTATTTTGGGATGCATAGAATCCGACAAGTATGCATTAGAGAGTCGGCATATAGCATTGATGTTTTCTTGACTTGGTTTTATGCATGTTGATTTCTGGTTTTTTTCTACACTTGATATTTAGTCTAGTTTCACTTGGTGTTTTCATGCCCTACTATTCACTATTTCTTATTCCTTGATGTTTTCATGTTTTATTTATTGTTATTTCTTATTTCATATATTCTTGTTGTCAATACATGTTACCTTATGCTTTATTTGTGTTGTTTTCTTTTGATGTCACTCACACTGTTATGGCTGACCCCTGCGGTTTTGGGGGTTAGGGTTATCTATAGCCTCATATTTTACAGGTAGGTGCCATTAGCTGGGGATTGGATGCATGTGGTAGAATGATAATATGGCTTAGGCAAATTGTAAAAGAATGTGTTGTAAAAGAAAGAAAATGTAGTTCAAGGTGTTTTATTTTTCGCTGTGCTTTGTAAACAATTGATGTAATAAAACTTTTTAAAATTTTACTGTATTTGGTTGCTATGTTTATGATTACATTGAAGTAGATTTAGGAATTATGCCACGTATTTCTGAGATATTATATTGAAAATTCGGGGCGCTACAGGGAGAGGGGGGAATGGACTATCTCCGTAACGGCGAGGGCTAAAGGGCTCGAAGGCACTCTTGAAGGATCGGGAGAGGGTTCCCTCGCCGCCGTCACTGCCTTCTTCGAAGGTTGCAGGGATAAGGTCTACTCGCCTGACCTCTTGTGCCTCTTCATCAAGCCATTCGGCTTCTTCCTGTGCATCTCCATCCTCCGATCGATAACTTCTTCCTCGTTGATCATTTTTGCAAGCAAAAACATGAGTTACAAAAAAAGTTTAACACGGATAAAAAAACTACGAAAGCTAAAACATAGTAGGTTTCTCCAGACTCAGCCCCCACTTCACCAAGTGTTTCTCCTTCAACTCCGTCTAAACGACCGCCCCTTGAGCAAACAGGTGATCAAACACCCCTAACTCATCTTTAGTATACTCCCTCACCTTAACTCTTGAGATATTAAACTCCTACTTAGTGGGGTTACCCCATGGTTCGGCACCACGAACCACGAAGTACTTGGACTTCCAATCTTTTATGAGGTCTGAGTGATCCTTAGCCAACTTGGAGGGAGTGTGACCAAAGAACTGACGAAAATGCTTCAAGCTCGGTGCCACACTCCTCCCACATAACAGGAGGTCGCAACTAATATGCTTCAATGAGTTAGGACCCAAGTGTATTAGGCTCACCCTAGACCATTTTAGTGCCTCCTTGATGAAAAGGTCAATCGGCAGATGCAAAATCAATAGAAAAGTGTCAAAGGGAGCATGCAATACCCTGGGGCAAGGCGAGTAGTAGGAAAAATGTCGGGGTTGATGAAAAAGAGCTAAAACTCCCGTGAAATGAAGAAGACATTCCGAGTAATCAGGAGATCCACCCCTGTTAAAATGTTCGGTGTGCAGTCAGCTTTGACTGGAGACCTTCCCGATGTGGAGGCTGATTCTCGTACTGAATGAAGTCCTGAAGATCCTGCGGGTATACTAGAGCAAGTATTGGATCGTGGAAAGGATGATGAGCCATGCCACAATCATCTAAGTATGTGATGGGCACCGCCTCGACCACCGAATTAGCCCCGGAAAGGACTAGTTTCCTCCTCCCCTTACACCTCAGAGCTTTAGGGGGCATAGGTTGTATATGAATATCATCCCCCATTCCCGTGGGGGGGTGGGAGGTTGGACACCTCAACTACGTCTTCCTCTTCAGAAGATGATCCCTCGACTCATCCTCCAACGTCATACGGGACTCCACCTCCTTCACCTATTTGGAGTGAGTCGACTTGGCCTCATTCTCTTCCTGGCCAGACGTGGAAGCTGAATCACCGGACAGAACCCTATACATTATTTGTAAGAAAATAAATAAACTGGGAAAGAAGATGGTGAAATTAACGACGAAGGAAGTTGGAAATCTCTCCAAAACCAGAAAGTTAGAGAGAGAGAGAAAGAGCGATGATGAGAGAGTCTCTAAGAAAGAAAGCAAAGAGTAAAGTGAAAAATGAGGGGGGTGGGGGTTATATAGAGTAATGGAGTGAAGAATCTCGAGAGACTCCTCGATAACCACAAGCGATGACGCAACACTATCACCATTATCCCCTCGTCATCTATCCAACAATAGAAACTAAGAGGCACGAGAAATGCCTCGATAACTTTGTTGATGACGTGGCATGCATCGTTAACTACATCAATGATGTGACACAGTTCCCACCATCCGGAAAGTCATTAGGAGAGAATTTTCCCTAAGTATGAAGACTCACCCAACCAATTCCTCAATAAAAAATGCCTAACCAAAAAAACGTCTATCTTCATATGCTCGGAGCTTGACATGTCGTTCGAGCACGTTAACAAAAAAGCGCCTTTCTTGTTGTTCGAGCTCCTCACCAAAAAAGCATCTATCTTCATGGCTCGGACCTAGACGTGTTGTTCGAGCCCCTCACCAAGAAAGCATCTATCTTCATAGGATCGGAGCACCACGTGTCATTCGAGCCCCTCACCAAAAAGTGCGTATCTTCATAGGCTCCGTGCTTGACATGTCTTTCAAGCGCCTAACTAAAAAAGCTCCTCTCTTCATAGGCTCGGAGCTCGACGTGTCATTCTAGCCCCTGACCAAAAAATCCCCTATCTTTATAGGGTTGGAGCACGAAATTTTTTTCGAGCCCCTCACCAAAAAGTGCATATCTTCATAAGCTCGGTGCTCAACGTGTCGTTCGAGCCCCTTGACGAGCATAATTTAAACCTGATTTTCTTACTCTTTTTACGCATAAAAATTGTGAGTTCGCATTTATTTATTTGAATTGCATCTTCTTTCTATTTAATTTTATTTATTCATTTGTTATGGAAGGAATGAGACAATTTTTAGGATTATGGACTCACATACATGAAGCCATGGGGCTTGGAGTTGGAGAAAAAGAAGACACAAAGCAATACGAAAAAAGAGCAACAATAGCAACCAAAACTTGTACGGCTCCACCAGGATAGCCAAGTAACTCCAACTTTCTACGATGAAAGAAAGCCATTAAGAGCGAATCCTATTTCAAACATGAAGATGGAATCTGAACTTGTGTTCTAAATCAAAGATGTTGTTCGTCGAGTCTTATTCGAAACGAGTACTCATGTGTCACAAACGGAGTACTGTAGCTCTGGAAAAATTATTTTTTCTACAACCTGCGCGCAGAAAATAGAAAGTATGATAGTCGACCGTCATACTTACTGTTTGGAGAACAAAAAAAAACACAGTCGACTGACTGAAAGCACAATCGACCGTGACAGGGCTGATTGGACTATTTGAGTGTTGGTTTTGGGTCCAATGAGTTGTATTTTTATATATCTTTTTTACGGTTTCTTGGGTGGCTATATATAGATGCTAATGCGAACATTAGGGGGAAAAAAGAAAGATTTTGGAGGCTAAGAGAATTGGATAAGACCACTTTTCTCACCATTGGAGAGCAAGAATCATAGCGTTCGCCAAGATCGTCTAAAGTTCTTTCTTCTATTCTACTTTCATTATGCAATCCAATACAATATTTGTTAGTTTCAAATTTGCTTTGAACTAATTATATTTTTCTAGGGCTTCGATGTAGCCTAATTTTGAGAACACAATTTAAATTCCATGTTATTTTATTATTTTAATTTTCTATAGTTGTGTGTTTAATTTTTGTTCTTAATGCTTACAGTTTTTTGGCCAACTATTGTTTGATTTATTGAATCATGGGAAGACCGTGAGGTAACTTGTGATTTAGAATTATATAATTAAACACCATTGATTAAGTGAATTAGAGATGATTTACCGCGATTAATGTGAATGTAAAGAAACACATAGAACTTAATGAATCTTCAGTTAATTAAATGTGCATTGAAATATGACAAACTGTTAGTTGGAGAAATGTTTGGTGTTGTTCGAGAGAAAACAGTGAATAAATAAGGAATTTTGGTCTACAACTTGGAAAAGTAGAGTTTCTAGCTAAATGGAATTATGAATTGCGTGGGATTAACTAGGTTCAATCAAAAGCCATAGAACTAGTTTTGCTATTAACAAACCACAAAATTTCAGATTTCGTTCTTTTTAATTAGTTTAGTTCTTTCCTTTAGTTTAGTTTAGTTGATTTTTTTTATCATATTTTCGACTTTCCAAATTGTAGTTAATCTAGTGAAATTTGGTACTTAATAAAATAATTAGTACTTCTGGATTCAACACTCCTGTCTTTTAAAACTATACTGGTTGTTGTGATTTTGTACACTTGCAAATATTCCATCAAGTTTTTGATGTCGTTGTCAGGGACTAATTATCTTTTATTAATATTGATAATTGCTGGATTGTTTTTTTTTTGGATTTTTCTTTTTCTTTTTAATTTTAATTTTTAATTTTAATTTTTAATTTTTAATTTTTCTATTATTTAACAGATATATTCCAGGACATAGAATTGTATCATCATGGCGTACGAGGGTAATGGAGAAGAAAATAAAGCTTTGAGAGACTATATTATGCCCTCGATTAATGGTGCAACATCAAGCATAATGAGGCCGACTATACAAGCTAATAATTTTGAGATTAAATCGGCGATAATGCAAATGATTTAATAGATTGTTTATTTTGGTGGACTGTCACACAAGGATCCTAGTGTTCACATTACAAACTTTCTAGAAATTTGCGACACTTTCAATGTCACGCCCCGCTTTCCGTTATACGGAAACATGGGCACGTAATTTAGGCCCAGCGAATGATATAAGTATATCAACTCATATCATCCATAAGCTACACAATACCAGTAAGCTCAATTATAAAATAATAATAATCACATGAACAAGAATACAAAAAAATAACCAATATCTGAGAATGTACAAGAACTTAGAAAAAATTCGAGAATGTACAATACAGTAAACAATTTGCTAAGATCCTTCAGTATACCATCATTTGTACTTGTATATCATTAACTGAAAGAAAGAGGGAGGATGCTCGTTAGAACGAGCTATGGGCAGAAGTAGTAGCAAGCAGTTAAACAGTAAAAGGACGATGTAACAGGAACAAGAAATTGGGACGATATCAGGGTCAATAAACAACCAACAATAACATGATCAATAGTGCAAGAGTTGGTAAATAGTAGTCGTTAATGCAATGATCGATGAAAAATAATAAAAAATGCAATGATTGGTAATCAATGTTTAATAATCAATGATCGATAAACAACAGACAATGATCAAAATGCAAGTATCAATGCTCAGTGTTAATTTTATGTATATCAATCTTTTATAATTAACTTATCTAATGCACACAATCCTGCTTCCCATACCATAAGTACGGGTGCATAAAATCAAGTGAACGTTTCGACTAAAGTGGTGGATCTTATAGGTTTATGTACTTGGCAACAATAATCAGTAATCAGTAAACGGTACAGTACACGATAGTTGGTATACTATAGTCAGTAATCCGCAATCAATCGATAAAATAGCAATCAATATCAGTAATCAGTATGGGAAACACGGGCCCCTCCTCCGAGTACAATCTCCTATAATATCCACTACTAAGTTGTTACCCTTTTTACCCCAGCTTATCATTATTTTGTGGCAATGAATCATGCATATCAATCGAGGAACGGTGTCAAGAAACGATAACACAACCGCCTTGACCCATACAGAATAACCTTCCCTTCCTACATCAGAACACAACCCAAACCTCTGAAAGATGCATCACTGTAGATATCATAATTCACACCTGCTCGCAGCAACACAAGAATAGGTGTTGTCGTCAACTTCTCCTTCAATTTCTGGAAACTGGCGTCACACTTATCCGTCCATTTGAAATCCACATTTTTCTTAGTCAGTCTCATCAACGGAACTGCTATCTGCGCGTAACCTTGAATGAAACACCGATAGTATCCAGTCAACCCCAAGAAACTCTGGACCTCCTTCAAAGTCGTTGGTCTAAGCCAACTCTGCACCACCTCAATCTTCTAAGGATCAATAGCCACTCCCTCCTTAGAAAGGATGCAACCCACAAATGCCACCTCAGACTGCCAGAACTCACACTTCGACAAACTGGCATACAGATTCTGCTCCTGCAACTTCTTCAGAACTCCTGCCAGATGCTCAGCATGTTCCTCCTCTGACTTCAATTACACCAGGATATCGTCGATAATTACAATGACAAAAGAGTCGATGAACGGCCAGAGAACCCTGTTCATCAAATCCATGAATATTGTGGCGCATTCGTCACTCCAAAGGGCATCACCAGAAACTCATAATGCTCATGTCGCATCCTAAAAGATTTCTTGTCCACATCTTCCTCCTTAACTCAGATCTGATGGTATCCAAATCGTAGATCAATCTTTAAGAACAGAGCTGCACCCTGCAGTCGATTGAATAGATCATCAATCTTTGGAATCGGATACTTGTTCTGAATCGTCACATTATTCAGTTCTCGATAGTCAATGCACATCCTTATTGACCCATCCTTCTTCTTTACGAGCAACACCGGCGCACCCCAAGATGAAGCCCTCGGTTCGATGAATTCCTTGCACAACATCTCTTCGATATGCTTCTTCACTTTGTCTTGTTCTACATGCGCCATCCTGTAAGAGTATTAGATATCGGAGCACTACCCGGCTGAATGTTGATGCAAAACTCAACATCATGCTGTGGCGGTAACCCCAGTAGCTCAACCAAGAACACTGTTGGGAAATCTCGAACTTCAGGAATCACCCAGACTTACTCCAGAAATTCTGTCTCTGCTAGTGCCGCAACCACCTTCGTGCTCCCCTTCTTCTCTTGAAAAGTCACCGCGGGTCCTCCCGGTGCTTTCACCACCACCTTCTTATGCTTGCAGTCTATAGTGGCATCATAGATCATTATCCAGTCTAAGCTCACAATCACATCGACCCACAAGACATCCAGCTCGATGAGGTCAATCCCAAAAAGTTTTCCTCCAATCTCGATATCTCACCCTACATAATATCGGTCAGCAATCAACTCCTCTCCTGTCGGTGTCGTCACTGACAGAATCCTGCCAGAAAACATCTTTGGCGCAACACCTAACACTTTATCAAACTTGGGTGACACAAAAGTATGTGAAGACCCAGTATCAAAAAAAACTTTAGCTTTTATTCCATTCAACAAAATATGTCATGTTACATGAGATATCATAATATTCAATACTCAATATTATTCTCATCCAAAGTTTTTTTTCAATACACTTCATCCATAAATCTAAAACTTTTACATACCTGTAATCACATCTTCAGAGTTGCCAGCATCCTCTTCTGTTAACGCGAATAATCACCCTTACTTCAGCTGCTTACCACCACCTGCGCCACCCTGCTTCAGCTATGAGCAATTAGGCCTGATATGCCCTTCTTTACCGCATTGGAAACAAGTTTGGGTCCATGCTAGCTTAGGACATGATGTCCTAATATGGCCTGTCTCTCCACAATTGTAGCAAGTCAATCCCTGAACTGGCACTGCACCTCTGTCGGGCTCACTGAACCTGCCCCTCTTCTCCAGGAACTTGCCTCGGCTGTGAGTCACTGTTGTTAGCCTCTTATTCTTGCTCTAGGTTTCCTTCTTCGACTAGAATAGTTCCATATTTGCTTCTGTCACTGCTGCTCTTCTGACAAGCTTATCGAACCTTCAGATTCCCAACAGTATCATCCGGGACCTTAGGTTTGGCCTTAGGCCCTGCTCGAACTTCCTCGCCTTCTTAGCTTCATCTGCAATGAGCACAGGAGCGTACCTCGACAACTGAGTGAATTTAGTCTTATACTCTCTCACTGACAAGTTGCCCTGCTATTGGCTCAACAACTCTAATGCCTTCTTCTCCTGGATAACCATGGGAAAATAATGGTCCATTTACTCCTCTAGGAACGCATCCCATGTTACACGCTTCTCGCCGAAAGTTTTTTTTACGGACTGCCACCAGACAGCAGCATCCTTCTCCAACTGCATCGTGGCTAACTTCACCTTGCTAGCCGCGAGAGTCTCCAACACTTCAAAGACAATCTCCATCTGTTTAATCCAGTTGTTGGCCTCATTACGGTCAGCCTGCCCTTCAAACAAAGGCGGCTTCATTCTCTTTAATGACTCCACCTGTCTGACAGGATCAACATTTGGATTTGCTGGTCCCGGTCCAAGGTTCCGACCCATCCTATTAGTCATGAAATCTTTGCGAGTCTGATAAACTCTCGCATTCTCAGCTTCCAAGTCAAGTCTACTCCCATTGGAGTTTTCTACTCCGTCACCGTTGCTTCTGGTTTGAGGTCCTGCCATCGTTCTGAGACTACAAAACACATCAATTGGTTAAGAGAATAAAATCATATGAATTCATATCATATTCATAACATAAAACATTGCCAAAAAATTCATATACCAAAATATCACCTAATAAATTTATTTATCATAGTAGTTCATACATCTATTCAAAAATAAGTAAACAGATTTATTTAAAATTTAGAAAACTCAAATAATACAATAACGATAATAATTAATCTTTGTGGCTCCTCTTGTAGTGCATCAAGTTTCATCTCCAGCATGTCGGAATGCCGACTATAAACGTTCTCTCCCCACTTTGTGTATTCATCCTGTTTGGTAACATGCTCCTCTGCCGCACGTTGACCTTCGTCGAGAATTTTCATCATCTGCAGCATAGACGTGATACGTCGCTGGTTCTTCTCATGATGTTCCCTCAAGTTGGAAACTCGCCACTGGTACACATGCATCTTACGTCGAAGTGACGTGATGGCTCGATCCTTCTTGGTCAACCTGGGTGATTCATCCGTAGATTTACCTGAAGATTCCCTAAGAGAGGGAGTAATCTCCCAAGACTCCTGTGGTTCCTCTTCCACTGGTTCTTCTTCTTATTCCTCTTCTGCGTCTTCCTCTGGATCATCCTCGGAATCTGTTAAGGGGTCATCGAGAAAACATCTTCTTCTTCCATGTTCTCCTTAGGATCGTGATTATCTGCCATCCTACAGAAAAGGAAAAAGAATATCAGTACAAGTATAGAGTAACACAAATGCAAGTTCAAACAACTACAATTTCATGACTCCAATTCTGATACATACAATCTAATGTCCACCTAGGTTTCATTATACCAATGTAATCCCCATTTTCGTAAATAAATATTTTCTGTATATTTTATGTATTTCGATTAATTATAATTTACCTTGTGTTAAATTCATTTTGGATTCTCTATTATAATATTTCTAACCGAAAATTTTATTTATTTCGAATAATGGTATATTTTAACCTCAATTTCTATTTCTATTTGATCGACTATTTATATTATATATTGTTTGGATTATTTTAATAAATCTATTAAACTCGAATTTGCATTTGATATACCTATATTATTATTATTATTATTGATTATTTATTAAAAATCCAGTTCTAATGTAATAATTGTATTTGTAGTTATTTTGAATAAACTCTATATTGTAATGCAAATTACATTTTTGTTATAAATTATATTTTTGGTTATTCTATTTTTCCTATTGGATTTAAACCCCAAGCCTATCTTTTATTGGATCTTATTCATACCCTCAACCCAAACCCAATAACCTATTCTATATATAACCCTATACCTAACCCTAATTAACCCCTACCCGCTATTCCTATGCTAACCTAACCCGCCACCAACCCTACTCTCCCCCCATTCATCTTCCTCCTTCAACCTCCGAAGCTCCCATCTGCAGTTTCCTCATCCTCCGATGCCTCGACCCCACTATCTCCTTCACCCATCTCCATCACCCTCGTCGCCATCCTTACCTTACCACCACTGTCGTCCTCCGCTCTCACCCCGATTCTGTCATCGTCTCCACCCCGTTCGCCATTGCCTCATCGCCTGGTGCTTCATCCTCGTCATCCCCCGACCTCTACAACCGCCTCATCGTCTCCCCATCACTCCCCGTCGTCCTTCCCCTGCTCACCTTGACTTCGACATCCCCCTGCCTCCCCTATTTTCCCGCCCAAATAGAGCACCCACCGAACTGAACCCATCATCTTCACTCCCCCTTCGTCGACTGCTCCCCAGTCGAGCCCCCTCGATGCTGCACCCAGTCACCGCTGCTTGCGCCATCGCAGCCACCATCGAAAACATCCTCCTCCCGCCATTACCGTTCGACCTTGCTCTCGCCCACCACCGTTTCGCAATCAACCCTGAGCACCCCCAGCCTCCTACCGTCGCCACCCTGTGCCCCTATGCCGATCGCCATTGCCGAAGCGCCGCCGCCAGCCACAGTCGGAGCTTCCCGCCGTGTCACTGCTGTTGATCAAAGAAGGAGGGAAGAAGAGTTGATCAATTGAATCTCGACCGTCCAATTCCATCGTGATTGGGATCGTGATTTTGGTGTTTGCTATTTATGGAAGGAGGGATCAGATCTGATTGCTATGGATGCTGTTTTGCTATTGGATTCTTGATCATCGAATCTTAGCCGTCCGATCGTCGATCACGATCATCATCATCCAGCTCTTGGATCCAGCCATCTGATCTTCCTTGGTCTTGATCATCATCAAGATCCGTGCCGGGATTAATCCCGTTATTCTTTTGTCAGATTCATCATCTACACACCAAGGCAAGTATCTTCTTGTACAATTTGTTGTTCTAGTACAAGCTTTATTTGAAAATACTACAAGTAGATTATACTTGTGACTCCCATTTGGCTTATCGTTTGAAGATCTTAATTTATTCCTTATAAACTCCATGATCATAAGAGTCACAATCTTTCGTTGACATATCCATTTCACAACTAGTTGGATCCATTTTATCTCCTAATTACTTGAACACAAGAAACTAAGAACCACCTTGACTTGTAGATGTACGTTGTATGATGTATGTGTTGATCTTACCTTTTTGAGCTGAGAAATAAATGTGACTTGCTGATTTGATATTTATTACATCCATATTTGCATCATACTCTAACCTAGACTCATACTAATCATTTATCATGTCACTTTCTATACAAAAGAATTCACATATGCTGTTGTTCCTAGACTCATCACTCCCCATCATCCTTCCCCTGCTCACCTTGACTTCGCCATCCCCTCGCCTCCCCTGTTTTCTCGCCCAAATAGAGCACCCACCGAACTGAACCCATCATCTTTGCTCCCCCTTCGTCGACTGCTCCCCAGTCGAGCCCCCTCAATGCTGCACCCAGTCACCGCTGCTTGCGCCATCGCAGCCACCATCGAAAACATCCTCCTCTCCGCCATTACCGTTCGACCTTGCTCTCGCCCTCCACCAATTTGCCATCAACCCTGAGCACCCCCAGCCTCCTTCCGTCGCTGCCCTGTTCCCCTATGCCGATCGCCATTGCCTAAGCGCCGCGGCCAGCCACAGTCGGAGCTTCCCGCCGTGTCACTGTTGTTGATTAAAGAAGGAGGGAGGAAGAGTTGATCAATTGAATCTTGACCGTCCGATTCCATCGTGATTGGGATCGTGATTTTGGTGTTTACTATTTGTAGGAAGGAGGGATCATATCTGATTGCTATGTATGCTTTTTTGCTATTGGATTCTTGATCATCGAATCTCAGCCGTCCGATCGTCGATCACGATCATCATCATCAAGCTCTTGGATCCAGCCGTCTGATCTTCCTTGGTCTTGATCATCATCAAGATCCATGCCGGGATTAGTCCCGTTATTCTTTCATCAGATTCGTCATCTACACACCAAGGCAAGTATCTTCTTGTACAATTTGTTGTTCTAGTACAAGCTTTATTTGAAAATACTGCAAGTAGATCATACTTGTGACTCCCCTTTGCCTTATCGTTTGAAGATCTTAATTTATTACTTATAAACTCCATGATCATAAGTGTCCCAATCTTTCGTTGACATATCCATTTCACAACTAGTTGGATCTATTTTATCTCCTAATTACTTGAACACATGAAACTAAGAACCATCTTGACTTGTAAATGTACGTTGTATTATGTATATGTTGATCTTACCTTTTTAACCTGAGAAATAAATGTGACTAGCTAATTTGATATCCATTACATCCATATTTGCATCATACTCTAACCTAGACTCATACTAATCATTTATCATGTCACTTTCTATACAAAAGAATTCACATATGCTGTTGTTCCTGTCTCTGATTGCTATTTCGACCCCGACAACATCAGAATATGGACTTGAGTCCTAAAAATGAAATTTAGCCCCAGATGTCTAGTTTACTACCCTTCTGACAGAATTGAGTTCCGAGTTATGGTTTGTGATTTATCGTAGTTTTACTGTTGTTGTGTCGTAAAATTTTAGATTCATGAATTTGCTGCACCACTTCGTTTCACAATTAATTTAACCATGCTACCTCTAAGATAATGACTTGAAAGTTTGCATGATGATACTAGACACACTATAGAATATTCTCTAATTTTCCTAGAATTAATTAATGAAGTATCAAACCTGTTTCACATTTAAAAACATAGCTTTACAAATTCTTGCTGAATATGAATTATGTGTAGTTTGCTGTTTTGACACCTGATGCTATCACTTTCATGTATCTTGTTTATATGCGCTGGATTCGGTAGAGAGTCTAGTTTCTATATTTTCTGACGGATCCATATTTGCATTCTTGTGGTTGCGGAAATCTTAGTTTTGGTGCAGCAATGTCATGCTATCCAGATTTGAAATTCTCGTCATTCTTGATATTTTAATTTGTTTTGACCCTCGAATATACCTTCTAATTATCTTAAACTTGTTCCATGTTATTGATCATGTTTACTTGCCCTGTTTTGCACACTTTCATGCTTGTCTTGATAATAATAATAAATAACAAGCCGGGGTTTAAGGGAAAGACCATAGTAGTGCACGCTTTCATGCTTGTCATGGACTAATATATTATTATTTGATTCATGACCTGTCATATTATTACTTGACATATGAACTAGTTATATGATTGCCTGATTCATGAACATGCTTTCTCAATACTTGATGCCTGAGTACACCGCCCTATAAAATCCACCACTGGACCTAAACATAACTGTTTGTAAGTAGCGATCATGTGGTAAATAGTTGGGACACATGAATTGCTACCTAGATTTAATTAAACATTAGACTTAAGAATAACTTGTAACTTGTTCACACTTGACACCTTCCTTGTTTGATACCTGTTACTTGATACTTTTTATTTGCTACTTGTCACTTAATATTTGATATAATTACATGCTCACTTGTTATTTGTTCCACTACTAGTATTTGTTACCCAATCCTGTTACTTGAGTTATCTTACTTGCTAGCTAGTCTTTTGAACTTCACTACTTGTTGCATCCTTGTCAAATCATTTTGTATACTCTTGATTCCATATCTTGTTTCATACTTTCTTGCACTTATTTTCATACCCTTTCTTGTACTACCAGTGGCCCTAGCTTACACTAAGGGTGTTTGTCTTTGTTTCTCTATTTTCCTTTTATATGTATATATACAGACTTTGGAGATGAGTTGCCTGCTGGAATTGGTAAGCAGATCTTCTAGGCTTTGCTTGGGAAGGCTTGTTTCAGTTATCTGTATTTGAGTTATTTAATTCTTGTTGCTATTTAAAACTTGTAACGAGCTTGTAGTCCCGAAGTTTTACTTTTGATCCAGATCAGGAAATTATTTGGGATATTTATATTTTGTTTCAATTGTTTCCTGTTGATTAATAAATTATTCATGCATGCGTAGTTGAGTATACTTTGCTATATTTCTTTTTATGATGCTGAGTCGATCCTACAGCTTATGAATGATGAAAATTATTTGTTGGGCTTTGTCACGTACTCGTATTCCGTATTCCTTTGGGAAGCAGGGCGTGACAACCAAGTTTAGCGTTACTTATTGAAGCATGCTCTGACACTAACTTCTGTAGCGTCCTGAATTCCAATAATATAAATAAGAGACACAACTCCAGAATCTTTACTTCAATGTAATCCAAACAAAATTTAAACACGGGGAAAATTACAACTTTTCTATACAACAGTTCTTTATTACAATGCACAAAGAAAAATTAAATATATTTATTACAATACATCTCAACCTTGAACTTCAGTCATCTCGAAGTCCAATGCTTTAACCTTGCACAAGCCACTTACTAGCAAATCCTGCAAAACTGACTAGAAAAGTGGGCACGTCAGTTGAATACAACTAACACAATACTATAATAATAGTAACCCTCCAAAGTTTCACAATCACAAACTTGCCACACAACATAAAATAAAACAATGATAAAAGAATCATAAAATCAACAAGTGAAACTACACTAAATGAATAAGTGTGTGTCAGGAAAACAAAGGGAAAATGCATAAAACAATATCCAAGAAAACACAATGCACACGATTCACACTAATGCATACTTGTTCGGAATCTATGCATCTCATTCTGCATAGGTCCGAGGGCAAGCCCTTAGCGTTCACCACCTTTAGCGTTCACCTCCTTTAGCATTCAGTCCCTCACACTGAAAACTACACCAGTGACAGACACAAGATTAGAAACTCCGTGAATAGACCCCAATCCCGGTACGCAACCCGTCAAGCTATACAACTGTAAACACGCTAACATCTGCAAGCATCGCTCTAACTCTGGAGAATCACCTCCTGCCGTATATCCCGCGAATAAGCCTGCCGACCCTCAATACGCAGATACACCATACATTCCACGAATAGGCTTGCCGACTCTCAATGCGCAAATGTACTGTACGTTCCGCGAATAGGCCTGCCGACCCTCGACTCGCGAACATACCAAATCCATTTCACTTCTAGACATTCAGCGAATAGGCCTGGCGACCCTCGACGCGCGAACATACTAGAGAGACACAACAAGTACACAATCCAGGAATGCATCCGTCTGACTGAAAACAGAGTCCATACTTACGTTGCCCATGTTCCATCACAACTCCCAACTTAGTGTATGTCCTTAGATTTATAATGATAACAACCTGAGCCACCTAGAACAAACTCTACCCTACCAGATTTCACTTGCCAATCTAGGAACACTAGACCCACAGGATAATTTCATACAATCAAAATATCCACTGCCGGTATTCTTAGGTTCGCTCAATATCTAGTGCTACCAACTCAACGCCTCATGCATCCATCTAGAGTTCTCACAATAACCCTAATCACAATCAAAAATCCTACTTGATTCGATCATTCAAAATATTCTTTATATTCTCTTTTCTGAAAAACAAAACTTTTCCTACAACACCACAGTCGTGAATCAAAATCTCAAACAGGAATATCTCTTTCAAAAAAAATATATTTGTACATCCAAAAATCTCTTCATTATTCACATTTCATTTAATAAACTGTTACATATATAAAACTCTTTCTTATATGGAAAAGAAAATCCAATCCACAAAAATTCTTTAAATTCCTTTTTTAATCTCATTTACATATATAAAACTCAATAAATTTCTCTTCAATCCAATCAACTTGAACTGAAATAAGTCTCTTCATTGTCTGGGATCTCATACATAAAATCTAAAGTTCTTTAGTTCTAAAAATATGAAATATCACCTCTTTAGAAACTGAAAATAAACCCTCTTTAAATCCCAAATTTTTCTCTTTAAATACTGGAACATATATCTCCACAAAACTGAGAATTTTGTCAATAATAAAATATAGATTTGCACCTTCAAAATTATTATTTGATCATTAAATATGGAGCATTCCAACAAAATCTGAAATTCGCACATTCAAAACTTGATTAAAAGAATCAATTAAACTTCTTGGAAATGTTATATTCAAATACATACATATACGGTCACGCCCGCTTCCGAAAACTACATAATGCAAGCACGTGACATGGCACAGTGAATGACTTGCGTCATCCATGAGCTGTAATCAATTCAACTCAACAATATAAACAGGAAGTAATACAACCATGCATGTAATAAAAGAGTAATCACATGGATAACAATACTTGGAATTTAAGCATAAAATAACCAACAAAATAACAATCCAACATCTGGAATCAACAATAACAAAATTCGAGTCAAAAGCCCACAAATGCAAGAATTAACAACATTGTTCAATTATTAAAGTTCTCAAAATGAAACAATAATTATTTAAGCGGCGCAGCAAAACAATTCTTTCACCATTGTTACTCTTCTAGTCTGTCAGGCAAATCTCCTTGATTTCCTGTAAGCTATTCATCTAAAAGAGAGAATGATATGTCCTTAGAGCAAGTCGTGGACAGTAAGTAGAGAATCAGAGGAACAATGACAATAATGGTATAACGATGAATTCAATGAACGATGAAATCAATAGTACTGAACAGTGACAAAACGATAATAGTACAATGTGCAATAACAATGATTTATAACCATAACAATAAACAATAACAATAACGGTAAGCAATAACGATAACACTGTTCGATAACGATGACAAAATGAAATGACAATGCAATGAAGTCTTAAGTCTATTATTCATTTTAATCCTAACTAATGCACGTACTAATGCATTCCATACTACAGGTTCGATGCATACAATCAATTTCGTTTAGACTAAGGTGGTAGATTCTATAGGTCATGTACTCGGCACAATATAACACTGGATATTACAGCAATTTCTTGTACAATAACGATAACACTGGCCATTTGCAATTTCTTGAACAATAACGATAACACTGGCTGATGTTGAATTTGCAAGTGTACAAAATTGCACAAGTAATATAGATAGATGAGTAGAGTGTCGAACCCACAAGGACTAGATATTTTACTGAGTACCGATATCGCTAGATGAATCACTATTTGGAAGATCAAATTTTATGAATAATAAAACAACTAAATTACTCTAATCTAATTTAATCTAACTAAATTGGTGAAGAGGGAGAGGGCTGTAAAACTTTGAAGCTCTTGTAATTTGTTAAGGGTAAAATTTGTTCTAGGGCTCTTGGTTCACCTCGTTTATCACACACACAAATTATTATTCCTTATAAATAAAAATATTATCTTTCCCAAATTGTCGACCAAAATCCTAAAGATATTAACCACTCTATCAACGTAGTCTAAAAATTATTCTCAATTAATCATTCGTCTATCCACCAAATTATTAATTGAAAAATTGGATTTCTTAACGGTCACGTCCTCTAATATACGGTCTTAATTTTTATTAATCACAAATCACCTGTTCGGTCTCTTTATGATTTGAAAAATCATACAAATGTCTATCCACCATGTTGTACGCATAAATAATAAAAATCAAAACACAATCAGGAAAAATAGAATAATAACAAGAAATTAAAGTTTGTGTTCAAAACTTGGCTACACCTTAGCCTCTAGAACAATAAATAATTCAGTTCATATTTGTTTGGGATTGCATCTAAAAATATTCAAAGAAGAAGAAGTACACAAAAGTTATAATAAAACATATACATATGCACCCTGTATAAAAAATACCGAACCCAAGCTTTGAAAACTGCGTCGAGCCGTCAGATCACGTAGCCGTCACGTCGAATCAAGCAGTCAGCTGTTGCCTGTCGCCACGTCAGCATCGAAGGCAGCCAACCACAGATCGCCACGTCAGCATCGAAGGTCTGAGCCGCCAGGTGTCACCTACTGCTGCATTGAAGCTGACGCTGTCAGCTGTTCATGGGGGCCCGCCTGCCTTCTTCGTTTGTTTCGTTGAGCCAACACGTAGAGAAGAGAGAAGGAGCGCCTGTCGCTTCCTCCTGTGCGTGTGGGTCCCGCCGAGTCAGCACAGATTGTTGGGTGCACTTCGAAAACCACTCCTGAAGAAGAAGCGGACCTACTGCCCACACAATACTGTCCTTCCTTGGATGCCGTGCAAGAGAGAGAAGAGAGAAGAGTATTTCTTTTATTTTCTTTGGAATATATTTTTGTAGTTGTAGCCGTCACCTCTTGAGTTTGTACCCTCTCTTTGGTTTGTATTTATAGGGAAACGGAGAGAAGCTTTAGGGTTTGTACTTTTGCAGAAAAGTCCACATTCTTTCTTTATTTCCTTCCTTTTATAATGCAGAATTTTATTTGTTTCTCTTTCCTTCTTTTCTGCCTTTTCTGCTCACCACGTGCTTCTGCATACACAAAATAATACCTGAAATTAGGATTTTTAAATAAAATAAATTTAATTAGTTTAAAATTAATTAAACTAACTATATTTCATATTAGCGTATAAAAATCCTTTTACAATTTATTTGTCACACTTTTAAGTCAACAAAACAATAAAAAATGATAAATCAATTATTTTACTTTGTTTGTTGATTTTTTCCACAATTCTTTTACTTTTTGCATCAAAAATATTATTTCTTCAAAAATAATTAATTAAATGAAATCGTATAGAAATAAGATGAATTATAGACAATATCAGCGAAAACAAGTCATTTTAATAGGTAAATGAGTGCAAATATTTGCATATAAATTCGACACATCAAATACCCCCAAACTTAAGATTTTGCTTGTCCTCGAGCAAAAAGTAGAATAATAAACAAGGGAATAATAATAGTAGACTCAACCCATCACACCAAGAAATCTTATCATGCAAGCATCAAAATTACAATTAAAAATATAAACAATTGCAAATAAAGTAAAACTAAGCATACCCACTTTCTCCAGTGCAATTATTTATTCATAATTCCCAAAAAAAAATCGCATTTGTCATGCAATTAATGTAATTATAGTATGCAACAACTCAAACTGTGATTATCCCTTCTCTCTACTACAAACCGAGTAGCAAACTAGAGTTTTTTTTTTTTTTCATTATTACTCTATTTACTTAAACTCTGTTTAGGACTAGATCAAAGAGGATAATCACAAGAAAAAGCATCACATTTGTCTTTTATGTATAATAGCATGACCTGCACAATTTTGTAAGGAATTTTGAAACTCAATAATCCTAAAGTAAATAAGTATGCTTAATATTGCTTTATAAAAAAAATTGTTTATCCAAAAAAATTGTTTCAATGCTTATCACAATAAGGAACTCAAAAGTGTAAAGGTAAGCCTAATTATAATCCTTTTGTTTTGTTTTTCTTTTCTAAAATAATAAAAAATAAATAAATAAATTTGTAAACCTTCCCCCCAAACTTAAATATCACATTGTCCTCAATGGGAAAGAAAAAGAAAAACAAAAAGAATGCAAGAAGTTTAGAATATCTCCCCTGATTCGTCTTTAAATTTCTGCGCGCGCAGCGTTCAGTATTTTGGCGATATCTGGAGCTGTAGATGTCGAAATGGGCTGAATTTTTTTTTTCTGGAAAGCTAAGAAAATTGTCTACAACTTCTCTTTGAATCACTTTTCCAGATTTTGACTCTAAACTGCTCGAAAACAGCCATCAATGCAGGTGTTCAAAACAGCTCCGTTTGGCGACTTTCAAAATTGATGCAATCCTACAAAATAAAATCAAAAATTAAAATAAACTAAAAGATAAATCAAAACTAAATGCAATAAAATAAAACATGGGTTGCCTCCCAAGAAGCGCTAAGTTTTAAGTCTTCAGCCAGACATGAGGTGAGATGGTTAAGTAACGCCAAGATCCAACAACATTAACACATCCTTTCTAATTTTTCTTTTCTTGTGTGGATCAGGTTCAAGTTCCAATTTGAGGCGTTTCCTTTTAGATGATGATGTCTTTGATTCCCCCACCTCTTTGAATTTATGCTGCAAAAATGAATAAATAGAAGGTTCAACATCCAAATACATGACATGTTCAAAAATATTTTCTTTCTTAGTTTCAAAAATTGCTGAATTTGTTGGACATACTTCTATAGGTGATTTTTCAAATTTAGCCTTATGTTTCTCGCCCACAATTAAATCAGTTTCACTTACTTGAATGGGTGACTGTTCTTCAGGAGGAAAATTTATGGAATTAAAAACATTATACATTACTTGCTCATGCTGAATTTGTTCCTCCACACTTTGTTCAATCTCACTTTCATTTGCAACCACCTTTTGTTCGACAATTTCATCTTGTGGTTGCTCAATTGTCCACCCGCTGCTTAGTGTTATTGTCTTGAAATCTTCCATGGGGTTGACAACTGTGTTGCTTGGTAATGTTCCTGCAGTTTTGTCATTAATAATATTTGAAAATTTACTAATTTGTACCTCAAGATTGTGAATGGAAGCCGAAATTGAATTTGTAACATTTTGGATTGCCAAATCTGTCTTTTGCATGTAGTGCATAAACATGTCTTCAAGTGTCGGCTTCTTTTCTTCCTGTGAAAAATTTTGAGGGTGTATAACTACTTCTTGATTGTTGTTCCATGAAAAATTGGGGGTGTTTCTCCATCCTGAACTGTATGTGTTTGCATAATGATTATTTTGTATTTGAAAGTTTGACACAAAATTTTCATCTCCGGCATTTGATGGAGCAAAAGGGCTCCCCACTTGACAATCTGAACTTGCATGATTTCCTGCACAAAGATCACAAATCATATTAGATTGCATAACATTAAAATTTATATTTTCTACTTATTTATATAAAATATCATTTTTTGCATTTAAAGTAGAAAAAGGATCAAGTTCAAAAACTCCAGCCACTTTTCTTGGCATCGTTCTCTCTGAAGACCACTCGTAATGATTTGATGCCATCTCCTCTAAAAGATCATAGGCTGCTGTGTAAGTTTTGCTCATGAGTGCACCACCAGCTGCTGCGTCAACCATAGATCTATGTGTAACTTCCAAACCATTATAAAATATTTGCATTTACAGCCATTTCGGTAGTTCATGATTAGGACACTTTCTTAATAACTCCTTGTACCTTTCCCATGCATCATACAAAGACTCAGTCTCAAATTGCATAAATGTGAAAATATCATTCCTTAGTTTTGTTGTCTTTGCTGGAGGAAAATACTTGGCTAGAAATTTTTGTGCAAGTCCCTCCCAAGTAGTAATACTACCGGGTGGTAAATAATGTAGCCAAGCCTTCGCCTTATCTCGTAGGGAAAAAGAAAAGAGTCTCAGTCTAATTGCATCGTCTGATACACCGTTGTGCTTGAAAGTGTCACAAATTTCTAAAAAATCTGCAATGTGAGCGTAAGGATCCTCGTGTGGTAGTCCCCAAAATTGAACAGTCTGTTGAATCATTAGAATCATCGCCGGTTTAATTTCAAAATCGTTAGCTTCAATAATCGGCTTCTTTATGCTTGACTCATAAATTGAGGGCATGGCATAGTCTCTCAAAGGCCTATTTTCATCGTTCGTCATGGCAATGTACGTGTATGTCCTGAAATATCAGTATCGAAAAAGAAAGAAAAAAAAAATAGAAAAACTAAAAAAAAACTAAAATAAGAAAAATAAAAAAAAAAGGTTAAAGTTAGTCAAAAGAAAATAAAGATGTAAAATGATAATAAAATAAAAATAATTACAAAAAATCCAAATTAGCAATAATCTAGCAATTGTCAATATCAATAAAAGAATAACTAGTCCCCGGCAACGGCGCCAAAAACTTGATGTTGAATTTGCAAGTGTACAAAATCGCACAAGTAATATAGATAGATGAGTAGAGTGTCGAACCCATAAGGACTAGATATTTTACTGAGTACCGATATCGCTAGATGAATCACTATTTGGAAGATCAAATTTTATGAATAATAAAACAACTAAATTACTCTAATCTAATTTAATCTAACTAAATTGGTGAAGAGGGAGAGGGCTGTAAAACTTTGAAGCTCTTGTAATTTGTTAAGGGTAAAATTTGTTCTAGGGCTCTTGGTTCACCTCGTTTATCACACACACAAATTATTATTCCTTATAAATAAAAATATTATCTTTCCCAAATTGTCGACCAAAATCCTAAAGATATTAACCACTCTATCAACGTAGTCTAAAAATTATTCTCAATTAATCATTCGTCTATCCACCAAATTATTAATTGAAAAATTGGATTTCTTAACGGTCACGTCCTCCAATATACGGTCTTAATTTTTATTAATCACAAATCACCTGTTCGGTCTCTTTATGATTTGAAAAATCATACAAATGTCTATCCACCATGTTGTACGCATAAATAATAAAAATCAAAACACAATCAGGAAAAATAGAATAATAACAAGAAATTAAAGTTTGTGTTCAAAACTTGGCTACACCTTAGCCTCTAGAACAATAAATAATTCAGTTCATATTTGTTTGGGATTGCATCTAAAAATATTCAAAGAAGAAGAAGTACACAAAAGTTATAATAAAACATATACATATGCACCCTGTATCAAAAATACCGAACCCAAGCTTTGAAAACTGCGTCGAGCCGTCAGATCACGTAGCCGTCACGTCGAATCAAGCAGTCAGCTGTTGCCTGTCGCCACGTCAGCATCGAAGGCAGCCAACCACAGATCGCCACGTCAGCGTCGAAGGTCTGAGCCGCCAGGTGTCACCTACTGCTGCATTGAAGCTGACGCTGTCAGCTGTTCATGGGGGCCCGCCTGCCTTCTTCGTTTGTTTCGTTGAGCCAACACGTAGAGAAGAGAGAAGGAGCGCCTGTCGCTTCCTCCTGTGCGTGTGGGTCCCGCCGAGTCAGCACAGATTGTTGGGTGCACTTCGAAAACCACTCCTGAAGAAGAAGCGGACCTACTGCCCACACAATACTGTCCTTCCTTGGATGCCGTGCAAGAGAGAGAAGAGAGAAGAGTATTTCTTTTATTTTCTTTGGAATATATTTTTGTAGTTGTAGCCGTCACCTCTTGAGTTTGTACCCTCTCTTTGGTTTGTATTTATAGGGAAACGGAGAGAAGCTTTAGGGTTTGTACTTTTGCAGAAAAGTCCACATTCTTTCTTTATTTCCTTCCTTTTATAATGCAGAATTTTATTTGTTTCTCTTTCCTTCTTTTCTGCCTTTTCTGCTCACCACGTGCTTCTGCATACACAAAATAATACCTGAAATTAGGATTTTTAAATAAAATAAATTTAATTAGTTTAAAATTAATTAAACTAACTATATTTCATATTAGCGTATAAAAATCCTTTTACAATTTATTTGTCACACTTTTAAGTCAACAAAACAATAAAAAATGATAAATCAATTATTTTACTTTGTTTGTTGATTTTTTCCACAATTCTTTACTTTTTGCATCAAAAATATTATTTCTTCAAAAATAATTAATTAAATGAAATCGTATAGAAATAAGATGAATTATAGACAATATCAGTGAAAACAAGTCATTTTAATAGGTAAATGAGTACAAATATTTGCATATAAATTCGACACATCACTGGCCATTTGTAATTTCTTGCATAATGACGATAACGCTGGCTATTTGAAATTTCTTGCACAATGACGATAACACTGGTCATTTGCAATTTCTTGCAAATTGACGATAACGATATTTGGGAAACAAAGGCCCAAATTTTCGAGTACAGTCACTATATTATCAACTACCCTAGTCACCTCTTATCCCCGGCTTGATTAACATTCTTTATTCAATTAACATGCAGTACTAATAGGGAACAATAGGGATAGAAATATCAATGGAAAATGATAATGCGATTAATAAGGGATACTAGAATGATGACAACACAACCCTAAGATCATGCAATGTACTTTATACAATCAAATACATCAAATTCAACATTATACATTCAATTATATATTATTAAACATAGAAACCCAATTTTGGACAGCAGTAGGTTGCAGTACCAAAATCAGAATTTTCGTTGTTACAGGAGAGAAAATGTGGATCCGTCAGAAGGTATAAAAACTAGACCCCTGTCCGGTTCCAACGCATATTTAAAGTCCAAATTCCGACAAAAGTAGCTAGGTGAATTATAGTGTTCTTTACAGGTTACCGTTTCTGACTGGTTATCAATATTAACTAGTTTCAGTTGTAACAGCAGTAAATATTCATTGTAAAAATCAGTAAAAATAATTTTTATTACCCTAAACATGTCAACCATCAATCTGAAAATTATCATGGTAATATGTGATCATTAGTTCACCTAATTTATCAGTTTAACATGGTATGTGCATAAATCTAAAAATACAGTGCAGCAGCAGTAAAAAGGTCATAACTCATGCAACATAAGTCGAAATTCAAAAATTTTGGATGTTCTGGAAACTAGATACATGGGGATACATTTCATATTCAGAAAATTATTGATTTTGATGACATAGTCTATGTAGAAAAAGCATGACAATGTTTAGGTTGGTAATAAATTTTAGGGTTTCAACATGTTCTTCATGAATAAGAAGACTAAAATGTTATGAACGATGAGTTAGGAGTTAACAATTATAAATCACAACAAGTTACGTCTATGTCAACATGGTATTAAGATGTATAATGTCCATAATCTTACTAATCACAATCTACTAATACACCATCATCAATCATATGAACAATCAACACTAGTATACAATCTACAATAGTTGTATAATGTTATGACATGAAATACAATAATAATTCCAATTTCTATATTCAATAATTAACTACATGAATGTATGCAAGATCTCTAAACATTGGAGGTAAAAGACAACCCAAAGTCAAGACTACTACTTGGATTTGCTCATGTAAATCCATAGTATCCAACGATAAACAACAATAAACAATATACAATAATCAATATGGATCTACTTGCGGGATTCAATAAACAATCTCGAATACGATACAATACAATTCGAGTGTGAGATGACTTGCCTTTAGGACGATGTTAGATATGATATAGGGAATAACGGGATTAGGATCCCGGGCGACAAACCACGAACACGTGCGAGCCACGTGCAAAATTCCAAACAGCAAAACAGCAACTCAGATCCCTCCTCAACACAACTGCAAACACCAAAATGGCTCTCACAAAATAGCCAATGCCAAAGTAACCCAATCCAGCTTCGTCTCCTCAACAGTGACAGAGAGAGAGATGGCGGGAGAGGAATCTGTGACTGGGTGGCGACGACAGGAGATGCTCGAGGGCAGCGATGACTGTCGACGGATCTCTGGCAGTCGGGAAGTGACGCCGCGATGAGAACTCGAAGCTCGAGTGATGCCCCGTTTCGTGCTAAAATGGGGGAGGAAAAAATAGCAGGGTTTTGGGGCTTGGACGACGATGACGAGGCGAGGGGAACGTCGGTGGTTACGGGGTGAAAGGAAAGGCGAAGGCGGCAACGAAAAAGTAGATAAGCTTGAGATCTTGGCAATGGCGATGGGTTCGACAACGGTCACTGAGGTTGAAGACGAGGTGGGGGCACTGTGGTGGCTTGGGTCGAGGCAGAGGTCGACGAGGCGAGAGTGTGACGGGGGTCGCGACTGGCAGACGAGGAGGTGAATGGAGAGCGATGTGGGTGATGGCAATGGCACCGTGGTGAAGCCACGATGGGGAGAGGCAGGAGCTCGGTGATGGGGTGACCGCGAGGGCGAGGGAGAGGGTGACGGAGGGTGAGGGCAGAGACAAGGATTGGGTTCAAGGTGCAGCGGAGGAGGGAGAGCTCGGGAGTCGACTGCTGGCGATGGGGAAGATGAAGGGATTTGGGTGGGAGGTTAGGGTTCAACAGTGAGAAGGGGAGGGTTTGCATAGTGGAAGTTGAAGGGGTTTATTGTTTTGGCTTTTGGGAGAAAGAGAGAGAAGAAGAAGAACATTTAATGATAAAATAGTAGGAGTGAATAGTGGATAGTTAGCAGATACGTGGGATTGTGGGGGAGGAGATCTGGGTTTGGTTGTTAGGGAGAATTTGGGTTGTGGGTTTGGGTTAATGGGTAGTTTAGAATCCAATGGGAGATGGTTATAGAGTTTTGGGTACAATATGGGTCAAATAGAAGGACAATTCTCAACCCAACAAGACAAAATACAATTTCATGAAATTAAATTTAAATTAGGAAAAGAAGGATTAAGATTCAAATAATCAAACTAAGATCAAGGGTAAATCATGAATAATATTAGAGTTGATATCATTCGATACAATAATGAAACAAAAGTATAGAATTACAAAAGAGATTACAATGGGGATCAATGATAAAAAGGGAAAAAATGAAAACGGGAGTTACATATACTCATATTCCATATATATAAATATAATGGGTATTTAATTAATTAATCATCCCAAAAGAAAAACATAGCTCCGGATTTCGAACCCACGACCAAGCATAGACCCAGCGCCCAAGCATGCGGCAACCAGTATGTCCAACCCTACAATCTGTCTAGATGAGTCAATTCGAAACCGAACCCACTGTTCAAACCCAACCCTAGGGTTGAGCCACCGAAACTCTAGTTCATGATTCGAATTTTTTCCCTAAACTGTCCCACTTTTTGAAAGTTTTTCCCAAACTGTCCTACTTTTTTTTAAAATTCCCAAACTTCCTCACTCACTTTCTGAAAAAGCAAGTGTGGTTAAAACCTCATCACTTTTTCAGAAAGCAAGTGTGAGGCTTTTGAACTTCGAAAGCCTACACTCGCTTTCTGAAAAACCGATTGGGTTTTAACCACACTCGCTTTTTCAAAAAGCGAGTGTCACTTAGTTCATATCAATTATTCACTCAGGCCTTATTGGTCAGTGGGTGTGTTTTAGGGCTGTTACTGTTGATGGGGTTGTTGGGTCTGGGTTCGAATTCGGCATTTCCCACTTTTATTTTTTAATTCATTTTTTTGAGTTTTTGGTGAAATACAAGTTGGAGAAAAATTATTACAATTCCTTATAAATTAATTAGATCTTATAGGAAGAATTTATTTGGCATTTTGTTTGAGTTTCCAAAGGTTGCGTTGTTTGATTCAGCACCAATCTGTGAAGCTTCGTCAGCAATTTGAATCAGATATCCTGAAATCAAGAACCACTTGGTCGCATCTCACGTTATTCTTGGCTCATGTGAGTTGGAGAACATACAAAGTGTTCGAATAGTAGGACCTTATTAGGCTTGGTGCAAGTTTTAAGTAGTTCATGTGCAAGTTTAGTTTCATGTGAAAGTTGTCATCTTTGGTCAGAGCAGATTGAGTAGTAGTTGTTTCTTGATCGCTGTTAACATGACACTAGTCTCAGTTTGCAAGATATTTTCTGAAAGGCTTTTTATGTAGTACTCTTGCTCTCATATCAGTTTTCATACTCATATTTGTTGTAAAACTTCTCTCTGTTCATGATTTCTGCCTGTAAGACCAAAACAGCTTTTTTCCAGAGTAGTTAAACCCTTTATGAACATAGTCGTGCAAATTTGAGTTACTAGGGACTACCTACCCTTAGCAGTTTCATGTATACCTAGCATATGCTATCGAATAGTTGAGGTTTGGGTTTAGCTAGGGAGCTTAATTTCCTATTGGAAGTTCTTTGGTTTTTGAGTTAGCTTTGAAGGATATAAGCCAGGGCCGAGTATAGGAGATTCTAATGAACATAGAATGAGTGAGTATACTTGAGCATGGATCCATTATAAACACTTGCGGTTACTAACCTGATTTTTTCATCGAGGTAATTTAGAGCTTCTCTATGGTGTAGTACGTTGAATGTTTGTATCAGTCATAAGAGCATTCCATACTCTTTGCATGTCTCTTTCTAGAGCTAAATAAGGAAGACTTCAAGCAATGAAAATTATTACAATTTGTTATCTTATACCATTAGATGATTAGAAGCTTTAGTCAGCTATTCTATTCCGAATAAATTCATTTCTTAGTGCTACAGATTTATGTCAGAGCTGCTAGACAAAGAAAAGAAAAGAAGAAGAAATATATATATATATATATATATATATATATATATATATATATATATATATATATATATATATAAGGAATTATAATATTTTTTTCCAACTTTCATTTCACCAAAAACTCAAAAAAGCGAATTAAAAAATAAAAGTGGGAAATGCCGGATTCGAACCCAGACCCAACAGCCTCATGAATAGTAACAGCCCTAAAACGAACCCGCTAACCAATAAGGCCTGAGTGACTAATTGATATGAAATAAGTGACACTCGCTTTTTGAGAAAGCGAGTGTGGTTAAAACCCAATCAGTTTTTCAGAAAGCGAGTGTCAAAAGCCTCACACTCGCTTTCTAAAAAAGCGATGAGGTTTTAACCACACTCACTTTTTCAGAAAGCGAGTGAGGCAGTTTGGGAAAAATTTTCAAAAAGTGGGACAGTTTGGAAAAAAATTCTCATTATTCATGGTATATTACTGAGTAAACATCAATGGAATTAATGTATAAAATTTCAATCTTTGATTCATCAAAAAATTTTCACAAAAAAAACCATAGATATTTCATAAAAATTCAATCTTTAATTACTCAAATCATGTTTCTTGAATCATACAATAACATCTACACATCTACAATAACATATAGGTCAATTAGATCTTTTTCCATAAAAAAATGTAACCCTCGTTCCCGCAAATACATTTTCTGAATATTTTCTGTATTTTGATTATTAATAAATCCATTTAGTTTTTTTTAAATTCGTTTTGGATATTCTATTAAAATCTTTTCTAATTGGAAATTATATTTGTTTCGAATAATGGTGTATTTTAATTTTATTTTATATTCCTAATTGATCAACTATTTATATCTGAGCCCAAATCAAATGTATTACTACTATCCGAATTATTTTAATAAATTTGTTCAACCCAATCTCTATTTTGTTATACCGTCGTATTATTACTATTTTATTGTTATTATTATCAATATTCTTGTTATTTTTATTATTATTATTGTTGTTACCGTTATTATTATTATTGTTATTATTATTATTGCTATTATTATTGTTGTCATTATTTTATTATTATTATTATTACTTCTGATGGATTATTAAAAATCCATTTCGATTTATTAATTGTATTTGTAGTTATTTCAAATAATTTCTATATTATAATACAAATTATATTTTGTTATAAATCCTATTTCTATAGGTTATTTATTCCCTATTGGATCTTTAACCCAAACCCTATAGCCTATCTTCCTATTGGATTCTGGCCCGAACCCGTTACCCAAACCCTTCATCTTATCTCCTATTTAAACCTAACCTACCCTACCCTAACCCTAATCAATCTCAAACCAGCCGTCACCCATAATCCCCTACCTCTACCTCCTTTGCATTATGCTTGAACCCACCAGCCATTTCCGCTCAACCCTGCACCTTTCGATCACCCCCTATCCCAGCCTGCAACCTCCCCCATCGACCCTGCAACCCCTCGTCGAGCCCCCCGTCGCACCATGCCGCCCTTCAGCCCTGTCATCCCCTTCGCAACCCATTGCCTTCGAACCCATCTCCACCCCGAGCTTCACCCAGCCTTCGAGCCACCAGCACCTCCAGCTTCTCCTGACTGCTCCCCGGTCGCTAGCCCTGTCCCCAACGCTCCCGCCGTCGGCCTCCACCAGTGCAGCATCATCATCAGTTATCATCATCAGTGGCTTCTTGATCACTTTGAGTCCTGGTCGTCTGATCATCCTTGATCATCACCATCAGAATCCGCGCCCGATCTCGATCATCATCAAATGAACATCGGGGTTCCGCACCGTCAATCGTGATCATCATCGAGATCATCAAGACATGTAACTTGTACGATTCTTTCGTTTCCCCGTACAAGCATCTTTTTGAATTACCACAAGTAGATTTTAGTTGTGACTCGCCTCTTGTTATCGTCGATAATCTTGATCCTACTCGTTGTTCGTATCCATTAATTTTCGTAATCGTAAGGGTCAAAACCATTCGTTAATACACTCTTTTCACAACAACAAGTTAGATCTAATTATTTAACTAATTATTTGGGTACATGAATTTATGAACCATCATGACTTATAAATGTTTCTTGGATGATGAATATGTTAAGCTTGTTTTCCTGTTTTTATGAGTTGAGAACATACATGATGTGCAGTTTGAATAATTATTAAACCCTGATTTCTATCACACATTAACTTAGATCCATGGTAGTTTTTAATCATGCTATATTTCATGCAAAAGAAATCACATTTACTGCTGTCCTGCTTTTCCATGACGATTTCAAACCTATTAATGAAAGAATTTTGAATTTGTTTCTGAATATGAATTGTAGCCTCATGTGTCTAGTTTTAAGAACATCTGGCAGATTCAAATTCTGGGTTATGAGTTGTGAGATATTGTTGTTTTAATACTTCTGGGTCTAGATTTCCAGATTCATAATTTCACTGTGTCACCCTGTTTTGCAATTTAATTTGAACATGCTATCAGTAATATAATGATATGAAATTTACCTTTTTGAGACTAGACATGCTAGGGAATCACCCTTAATTTTCCTGGATTTATCTGATGAGTCTTCATACCTATTTCATGCATGTAAACACAATTTTAAGGATTCTGGCTGAACACAAAATCTGTATAGAATGCTGATTTGAACCCAGTTACTAGAAGTTTTATATATCGTGTGTATATGTGCTGGAACCGGTAGAGAGTCTAGTTTCTAGAACTTCTGACGGATCCAGATTTTCACTCCTGTAGAAATGGGAATACCTGTTTTGGTGCAGCGACATCCTGTTGTCTAGAATTGAAATTCTTGTTGTTTTTTATAATTATAAGTTGATTTTACACTCGAATATGTTCTCTACCTAGCCTAAACTTGTTTCTTATTTACTATCATATTTACATGTCCTGTTTGTACACTTTCATGCATGTTTTGATAATAATAATTAACAAGCCGGGGTTTAAGGAAAGACCTTAGTAGTGGACAATATAGGTAAGTGTACTCGGAAGGGGGCCGTGTTTTCCATTACCTAATGTCATGATTTCATGATTACATGATTCATGCTTGTACTTTATTATATGATGCCGTGATTTCATGATTACATGATTCATGCCTGTACTTGATTATATGATGTCATGATTTCATGATTACATGATTCATGCATGTACTTGATTATAAGATGCCATGATTTCATGATTACATGATTCATGCCTGTTCTTGATTACATGATGCCACGATTTTATGATTACATGATTCGTGCCTGTTTCCATTTACATGATATCTGAGTACATGGACCTATAGAATCCACCACTAGGCTTAAATATAACTTGTTTGTATGCAACAACCATGTGGTATATATATGAGACGGGTGGTGCATTAGATTGGATTAAACAATAGTTAAAAATAACATGTTTACCTGCACACACATGTTACCTGTCTGGCATGTTACTTGATACCTGCTACATATTACATGTTTACTTGTTTACTTGATACCTGATACAAATTACATGATCCTGTTACTTGACTCAGTTTACATGCTTTCTAGTTTCGTTGGACTCTATCACTAGTTGCATTCCTACCATGATATGTTGAATGTTCTTGATTCCAGTTCCCTGTTCTATACTTCTTGTATTTGTTCCCGTACCCTTTTGCTTGTACTAATTGCAGCCCGTACCTTGCTCTAACAGGCATCTCGTCTTTTGTTTCTTTATTTCTTCCACATCATAAATACACAGGTTTCGGAGATCAGCTACCTGACGGAGTGAGTAACCAAGTATTTTGAGCTTGAGCTGGATCATTTTATGTTTTAGTTTATTTCATGTTTTGAGTTCATTTATTCCTTGTTGCTACTTAAACTTGTATTGGACATGTTGTCCCAAATTTTTATTTTTTTTGCAGATCTTATATTTATCTGAGGGTTTTGTATTGTTTTCAAATAATTCTGTTGATTATGAGTTTTATTTCATGAATGCGTGGTTGTACATTTCTTTTATATTTCCTGTTATGCTGTTGAGTCGATCCTTACAGGTTCTGAATGGTGAAAATCATTCGCTGGACTTTGTCACGTACTTGTATTCTGTATTCTTTTGTGAAGCGGGGCGTGACAGGTTTTTAGTGTTATCAGAGCCAGTTTTAGCTAATGTATTAGTTTGACTAATATGTTAGTCATACTTGGCTTCGCCAGGGTTTAACTCAATAATGAACAGGCCATGCAATCACGTGAACAACTGATAGTCAACTCGGTCTGGATACTAGTCATATTCCTATCATTCTGACCCATTCATATTCAATTCTTTGATTCATTGTTTCCTTCCATCTTTTACAGTCTCCCACATTATTGATTCCTCATTGGGTATAAATTCATTCTTTCGTATCCATATTCCTTTGATTGTGGTGTCATCCATTCTTTCTAATTCTGCTTGGTCCATCGGCCGACATCACTTGATATGCTACGACATGTCAACGGCTTGGATCATCAGCAGGAGAGGAAGTGCAGTCTTTTGTTCCAAGATGTGCATGTAGAGTCCCAGGATTTTACAAAGTGTTAAGAATCTGAAATTACCAGGAGTTCGAACTTCTTGCTAGAGAGATGTCATTTGGACGTGTCAAGGATATGATGTGCCATGAGGCAAATCGATGGAGCTAATGGATGCTGATGTTAGTCTTTCCAATCAGAGTGGCGCAGCGGAAGCATGGTGGGCCCAATACCCACAGGTCCCAAGATTCTCATGTTGTTTCTCTTTCCTTGCATTGTTGCTTCATTCTATCCCTTGCATTCTTTCTCATCCATCGACTCATTGTTTGGTTCAATTTTTATCCCGTCCATTCTCTCCTCGATTCCAGTTCTACCTACTCCTTTATCTTCTTGCTTCGTTATCTCACAAGTCTTGTGTTGTTTCATTGTTTCTTTCCTTCTGATACCGTTTACTTCTTTTCTTGCATTCCATTTGTCACCATGCACCAATTCATTATTTGAACCCAATTCTTATCCATGTTCTTTCTTATTCTGGTGTTGCCACCATTTTGCTTCTCTTCCCCTAATGCCCTATTTGGTTACCCCACAAGTTTGCTTTTGCCGTGTCCTACGTTTCAGCTGAATTGAATTTCGAGGACGAAAGTCTTTTTGTAAGGTCGGTAGGATTGTCACCCCCGTTCCCGCAAATACATTTTTTGAATATTTTCTGTATTTTGATTATTTATAAATTCATTTTGTTTTTTAAATTTCTTTTTGGATCTTTTATTAAAATCTTTTCTAATCGAAAATTATTTTTATTTCGAATAATGATGTATTTTAATTTCATTTTATATTCCTATTGATTGACTATTTATATTTGGGCTCAAATCAAATATTTTACTACAACCCGAATTATTTTAATAAATTTGTTAAACCCAATCCCTATTTTGTTATACAATCTTATTATTACTATTGTTATTGTTATTATTATTATTATCAACATTCTTGTTATTATTATGGTTGTTATTTTCATTATTATTATTGTTGTTGTTACTATTATTATTATTATTGTTATTGCCATTATTATTGTTGTTATTATTCTTATTATTATTACTATTGATGGATAAATAAAAATCCATTTCTATTTATTAATTTTATTTGTTATTTCAAATAATATCTATACTATAAAACAAATTATATTTTGTTATAAATCCTATTTCTATTGGTTACTTATTCCCTATTGGATCTTTAATCCAAACCCTATAGCTTATCTTCCTATTGGAATCCGACCCAAAACCCGTTACCCAAACCCTTCATCTTATCTCCTATTAAAACCTAACCTACCCTACCCTAACCCTAATCACTCTCAAACCAGCCATCACCCTTCATCCCCTACCTCTCCCTCCTCTGCATTACGCTTGAACACACCATCAATTTCTACTCAACCCTTCACCTTTCGATCATCCCATGTCCCAGCCTCCAACCTCCCCCATCGACCATGCAACCCTTCGTCGAGCCCCCCGTCGTACCCTGCTGCCCTTCAGCCCTGTCATCCCCGTCGCAACCCATTGCCTTCAAACCCATCTCCACCCTAAGCTTCACCCAGCCTTCGAGCCACCAAAACCTCCAGCATCACTCGACTGCTCCCTAGTCGCCCCCTCAACTACCACCTGTGACGTCGCCAGCCCTATCCCCGACGCTCCCGCCTTCGGCCTCCACCAGTGCAGCATCATCATCAGTTACCATCATCAGTGGCTTCTTGATTACTTTGAGTCTTGGTAGTCCGATCATCCTTGATCATCTCCATCAGAATCCGTGCCCGATTTCGATCATCAACAAATCAACATCGAGATTCCGCACCGTCGATCATGATCATTATCGCGATCATCAAGGCAAGTAACTTGTACGATTCTTTGTTTACCTGTACAAGCATCTTTTTAAAATACCGTAGGTAGATTTTAATTGTGACTCGCCTCTTGTTATCATTGATAATCTTGATCCTACTTGTTGTTCGTCTCCATTAATTTTCATAATCGTAAGGGTCACAACCATTCGTTAATACACTCTTTTCACAACAAGTTAGATCTAATTATTTACCTAATTATTTGGCTACATGAATTTACGAACCATCATGACTTATAAATGTTTTGTTGGAAGGTGAATATGTTGATCTTGTTTTCCTTTATTTTTATGAGTTGAGAATAGACATGATGTGCTGTTTGAATATTTATTAAACCCTGATTTGTATCACACATTAACTTAGATCCATGGTAGTTATTAATCATGCTATATTTCATGCAAAAGAAATCACTTTTACTGCTGTCCTGATTTTGCTTGACGATTTTGAACCTGTTAATGACAGAATTTTGAATTTTTTTCTGAGTATGAATTGTAGCCCCATGTGTCTAGTTTTCAGAATATCTGACGGAATCGAATTCAGGGTTATGAGTTGTGAGATATTGTTGTTTTAATACTTCTGGGTCTGGATTTCCAGATTCATAATTTTACTGTGTCACCCTGTTTTGCAATTTAATTTGAACATGCTATCTGTAATATAATGATATGAAATTTACCTTGCTGATACTAGACATGCTAGGGAATCACTCTTAATTTTCCTGGATTTATCTGGTGAGTCTTCACACCTGTTCCATGCATGTAAACACAATTTTAAGGATTCTTGCTGAACACAAAATCTGTGTAGAATGCTGATTTGAACCCAGTTGCTGTAACTTTTATATATCGTGTGTATATGCGTTAGAACCGGCAGAGAGTCTACTTTCTAGAACTTCAAATAGATCTAGATTTGAATTCCTGTAGCAATGGGAATACCAGTTTTGGTACAGTGACGTCCTGTTGTCCAGAATTGAAATTCTTGTTGTTTTTTATAACTATAAGTTGATTTTACACTCGAATATGTTTTCTACCTAGTCTGAACTTGTTTTCTATTTACTATCATATTTACTTGCCCTATTTGTGCACTTCCATCCCTGTTTTGATAATAATAATAATTAACAAGCCGAGGTTTAAGGGAAAGACCTTAGTAGTGGACAATATAGGTAAGTATACTCGAGCTCCCAACCTAAAGGAAAAACAGTTTTCTTAGGGCTGTGTTTCCCATTATCTAATGCCATGACTGCATGATTACATGATTCATGCTTGTACTTGATTATATGATGCCATGATTTCATGATTTCATGATTACATGATTCATGCATGTACTTGATTATATGATGTCATGATTTCATGATTACACGATTCATACCTGTTCTTGATTACATGATACCACGATTTCATGATTACATGATTCGTGACTGTTCTGTTTACATGATACCTGAGTACATGGCCCTATAGAATCCCTACTAGGCCTAACCGTAACTTGTTTGTATGCAACAACCATGTGGTATATATATGGGATGCATGAGTGGTACATTAGATAGGATTAAACAATAGACTTAAGAATAACATGTTTACTTGTACACACCTATTACCCGTCAAGGATGTTACTTGATACCTGCTACATATTACATGTTCACTTGTTCACTTGATACCTATTACAAATTACATGTTCACTTATTAAATGATCCTATTACTTGACTCAGTTTACTTGCTTGCTAGTTTCGTTGGACTCTATCACTTGTTGCATTCCTGCCATGATATGTTGAATGTTCTTGATTCCAGTTCTCTGTTCTATACTTCTTGTATTTGTTCCTGTACTCTTTTGCCTGTACTACTTGCGGCCCATACCTTGCCCTAATGGGCATCTCGTCTCTTGTTTCTCTATTTCTTCCACATGATAAATACACAGGTTTCGGAGATCAGCTACCTGACGAAGTGAGTGACGAAGTATTTTAAGCTTGGGCTGGAATTTATTTCATGTTTTGAGTTCATTCATTCCTTGTTGCTACTTAAACTTGTATTGGACATGTTGTCCCAAAGTTCTATTTTTGTTCTAGATCTTATATTTATTTGAGGGTTATGTATTGTTTTCAAATAATTCTGTTGATTATGAGTTTTTTTCCATGCATGTGTGGTTGTACAATTCTTTTATATTTCCTATTATGCTGTTGAGTCGATCCTTACAGCTTATGAATGGTGAAAATTATTCGCTAGGCTTTGTCACGTACTTGTATTCCGTATTCATTTGGGAAGCGGGGTGTGACATAAGACTTGATCTTTCATGCAATGACACTCCATTATTCAAGAACAAAATATTTTAGATCCATACACAATCAAGATTCAATCTTTATGCCTCATAATCAACAGCCTAATACATACATACAATCTACAAATACTACAATCATGCAACATGCAATTCATGATTAACAAGAGTTCATCCCTAGCATGATACTATATATTTATGAGGTAAAACATAGCAAGAGAGTTGGAGTGTTACCCACATCTTGAAGAAAATTGATACAACTAGTAGCCTTCCTCCAAGCAATATATCCACTCTCCAATAACTCAATAAATCAAAAAAAAAAAAAAACAAAAAAAAACAATACGGAAAAGAAAAGTAAGCCGAAATTCCTACTGCTCATATTTATATATCCGGACTAGATTTTATGGTTTCTTGAGGGTGTTTTTGCAATAAAGTCTCTTTACAAACCTAAATTGCATTATTCAATTATTTACTCAATCTTTCCACTTATAATCCAATCAAATATGGATAAATATCCATCCCAAAATATTTCTACTAGAAAAACCGCCCCCAATATGGCTAACAAATTTTTAAATTCAAATTTTAACCTCCAAATATTTTTTTGCAAATAAGTCCCCTTCTTTCGAAATATTTACAAAAGTGATTTCTCTTATTCAGAAAAATCTCAAAATACAAAATATATGCAATTATAAATAAGATAACTTATTTAGCAACTCAAAATTTAAAATTTACATTTCAAAAATATTTGCACGTGTTTTGCATGTGCAAAGCGACTGATATGGCTAAAAATGGGGTTAAATCGGAACCATCCAAATTGGGCACGAATCTTAAAACTCGGGGGTAAAATGGTAATTTCGCCTACAAACGAGTCTGAAATGGGAACTGGGCCTTTTTCCAAAGGCCGAATAACCCATAAACGGGTCCATCTTACTGGGCGCGAATTCCAACCCGCAAGAAGCCCAGTCCAGCTGGATAGGAGAATTAGGGTTTATGATTAACCTTAATCAACGGTCCTGATCACTTCTATCCATTCACTGGGAAGTAAGGATTTGATCTTATCCCGAAACTGGTTCCTAAGGCGGCTATAAATACCCCCCATCCCCCAGAGTTACCAGGTAATCAATCTTTTGCCAATCGAAGCTCTTTCATAATCTTTCTGATTACTGACAAGAGCGTCAGAAGGTGCGTCGCCGGAATCACCCCGGTGTTTCGCACTTTTTGCAGTTCAAGGGCGGGAGATCACGGTCAAACTCCGGTGGAAGTGTGTTCAGGTTTGGCTATTCAACTTTCCTCGAATCCACAAATCTATCTGTTGGCCCCCACATCGATTTCAGCAGCAACAAATTGGCGCCGTCTGTGGGAACATGAATAGAAATCCATCCTCTTCCATCGGTTAAGATCACCTCCAGCCATGCCTCCAAGGAAGCTAAGATCTAGAGGGTCCAACCGCAGACCCACTCCTCCTCAACCACAACCGGAGGCTCCCCTCCAACCCATCCAGCCTCAGGGACAGCTCCCTCCTCAACCCGATCAGCCGCTGCAGCCGTTGCAGCCTCCTCTCCAAAATCTTCAACACCAGCAGGCTCCACTCGTGCCCAGAACGCTGGTATAGGGACCTCTCGTCCTCACCCTCAGAAGCAACCTCTTCACCGCGACCATATCTAGGTACATAACCCTTCAACCGACTCAATGGCATCTCATAACCCTCAGCCTTCCGAAGACCTCCGCAACATCCTCATCAACCGGAAGAAAGAGGAGGACCTTCGCAACCGTTTGGATGAAAGGCGAGCTCGAGAGGGAGCCTCCCGCTCAGAACGTCCAAATGCGCGATCCCCTCACCGCCGCGATTACAGGAGGTCCCCTCTTTTATAGGAGGTGGAGAGAGTCCCCTGAGTACCGTCGAAGAAGGCATCATTCTCCTGCTGGTCGATAGCCCCAAAGGGATCAGGGGGGCCAGAACGAACCTATTACCCGAGCAGAATTCCAAGAGTTCCAGGCAACAATCTTGCAGGCCCTTAATCTCCCACCAAACAACAACAACAATGTTCAGAGGGTTCCCACTCCTCCGCCGGTCCAAATCCCTTGCCACCGGTCCCTAAGTCCTCCTCATGCTCCGAGCCGCCGCCGTCACATTCCAAGTCCTCGTCATTCTTCGATCTATCATCGTTGAACCCCATGCTCCCCTTCTTACGAAGACGAGTCCAGAGGCTCACCTGAGTACCGTCGAAGGGATGATACTGTTTACCGCTGTCTCCACGAGATGGAGAGGCGCCTCGGCCAACTCGATAGAGACGAGGAACTGAGAGGAAGGACCCTCCGCCCGAGCAGACCCCCATTTTCTCGAACCATCATGGAGGCACCCGTTCCGGTAAACTTCAAGCCCCCGCAGTTCGAGACATATACAGGGGAGTCAGACCCCATGGATCACATTGAGAGTTTCAAAACTCTAATGATGATTCATCAAGCCTCCGATGCCCTCCTATGAAAGACTTTCCCAGCCACTCTCAAAGGCCCAGCTCGGGAATGGTACTCCCACCTCGCTCCATCTTCCATATTCTCTTTTGAACAGTTCGAGACCTTCTTCATAACCCACTTCGTGAGTAGCCGCTCCAAAAAGACGAGTATTTCACTACTCTTCCTCAATCAGAAGAAGGACAAGAAGTTGAGAGATTATGTCAAGTGGTTTACCGCAGAAGCCAGATCCATAGCCTCCCTCGACCAATCGGTCGCTGCAGCCACCTTCCAGTCCAATGTCCTCAACTCCAACCTCCGGTCCTCCCTAGCCAAAAAGCCCCCACGGGATTTCTCCGACCTTCTTCTCAGAAGCGAGAAGTACATCTGCGCGGAGGAGGCTGAACATCGCCCCGCATTCGAGGGATCCTCTTCTGGAAATAAGAGGAAGGCTGCTGAAGACGAGGGAGCTAAAAGCTCCAGAAGGACAACGGAGGTCAACGTCGTCCACCTCCCAGATTTGAAAAGTTTACCCCTCTCAACACTAATGTTTCAACCATTCTCATGGAGGTAGAGAAAGAAGGGATCCTGCCTCCTGCCCCGAAGATGAACACTCCCGGGAAGAAGAGAGATAAGGAGAAGTGGTGCCGCTATCATCAGGACCACGACCACGACACCAATGACTGTCGGACCCTGAAGAATGAAATTGAAGCTCTCATTTAGATAGGGCAGCTATCCAAATTTGTAAGAAAGGACCGGATCGATCTTCCTCCACCCCCCAGGGTGGCTAATAAGTGTCTCGAGACGCGCAACGAGACTCCCGAATTTGAAGAAGTGCGCATCTTGCACCTCATCCACGGAGGCCCAATGGGAGGAACCTCTAACTCTTCTTGAAAGGCTTTCATCAGGGAAGTCAATTCGGTGCACAGCATACCCCCTCCCAATGGTCTCGGAGTCCCAGTCATTTTTTCGGATGAAGATCTAGAGGGTGTCCGAACCCCCCACTGTGATGCACTGGTGATTAATCTCCACATGGCAAACTTCAAAGTGGAAAGAATTCTAGTGGATAACGGCAGTTCTGTCAACATCCTCTTCCTGGCAGCCTTCCGGGGGCTCAAATTATCGCGGGACAGGCTCAAGCCCGCCGGCTACACTCTCCATGGGTTCACAGGAGTGCCAGTGACGATCGGAGAGGTCATAACCCTCGACGTAACCGCTGGAAAAACTCCTACTACTCGAACGGAGCCAATAGACTTCATGGTTGTGGATGTCCCAGCCACTTACAATGTGATCCTAGGTCGACCTAGCATAGCTGCTTTAGAAGCTGTCCCGTCAGCTTATCATCTAAAAATGAAGTTCCCCACCAAGGCAGGTGTAGGGAAAGTAAGGGAAAGTCAGGAGATAGGCCCGCAAATGCTACATGACCTCGACCAGAGGACCCGTCCTTTCCCTCGAAACTCTTGAAATTCCCCAGGGGAACACCCAGCCTATGTCAGATCGGTAGACGAGCTGGAGGAAGTGCTCTTCTCAGAGCAAGATCCGAACCGTAAATTCTTCATCAGCAAGACCCTTCCCTCTGCCCTCTGTTCTGACATAGTTCAGTGTATCAAGAAGAACTATGACCTCTTTGCATGGACTGCTGCTGACATGTCAGGGATTTCGGAAGACCTCCTCGTCCATCACTTAAGTGTTGCTCCGGGGTCCAAACCGGTCCAGCAGAAGGGGCGTAAATTCGCCCTAGAGCACCAGCAGGCCATAAAGGAAGAAGTAGAGAAGCTCCTCAAATCCCGGTTCATCCAAGAGGTCAATTATCCTGAGTGGCTCTCTAATGTTGTTATGGTTAAGAAGGCCAATGGAAGTTGTAGGATTTGCATCGACTTCACGGACTTGAACAGGGCATGCCCCAAGGATCCTTTCCCACTCCCCAGCATTAACACCTTGATCGACGCCACTTTAGGCCATAAACTTTTGAGCTTCATGGATGCCTTCTCCGGTTACAACCAAATTCGCATGTTCCCCCCAGATATCCCGAAGACCTCCTTCATTACCGATCAAGGTCTCTATTGCTATAGAGTAATGCCCTTCAGGCTCAAAAATACCGGTGCCACCTACCAGTGCCTCGTCAATAAGGTCTTCCAGAATCAGATCGGCCGAAACATGGAAGTGTACGTCATTGATATGCTAGTCAAAAGTATCCATGGGTCTGACCATATCGCCGACCTACAAGAAGCCTTCGACATGCTGAGGAAGCATAACATGAGACTGAACCCGAATATGTGTGCATTCGGGGTCTCATCGGGTAAATTCCTAGGCTTTATGGTCAGTCAAAGGGAGATCAAGGCCAATCCCGAGAAGATAAAGGCCATTCTTAATATGGCTCCTCCTACAAATGTGAAAGAAGTTCAGAAGCTCACGGGACGCCTCTCGGCTATAGGGCGCTTCCTGTCCAAGTCAGGGGAGAAGTGTCTTCCTTTCTTCAAAGCCCTCAGGGGGGCTAAGGGCTTTGAGTGGGGCCCGCAGCAGCAAGAATCGTTCGACCAACTGAAATCCTATCTAGTCAACCCCCTATTCCTCAGCAAGCCTACTCCCGGGGAAACACTCTACCTCTACCTTGCTGCCTCCAAGCAAACCCTCAGTGCTGTCCTAATGAGGGAAAAAGACAAGGCTCAGAAGCCTATCTATTATGTGAGCAACGTCCTTAGAGACGCCGAGCTCCGCTATCCGAGATTGGAAAAGATAGCATACGCCTTGGTTATGGCAGCCAGGAAGCTCTGCCCCTATTTTCAATCCCACTCGGTGGTCGTCCTTACCGACCAGCAGCTCAAGCAATTCCTGCACAAGCCCGAGACCTCTGGGCATCTAATGAAGTGGTCGATCGAGCTAAGTCAACATGACATATCTTATCAGCCTCGGACCGCTATCAAAGCACAAGCCCTGGCCAAGTTTATAGTGGAAAGCACCATCCAGAAGTAAGTCAAGCAGCAAATGGGCTGCCCATTTGGACAGTGTATGTAGATGGGTCTTCTTGCGCCGAAGGGAGCGGAGCTGGAGTCATTCTTGCAGGCCCAGACGACTTCGTTCTCCAATACTCCCTTCGCATCAACTTCAAAGCTTCCAATAACGAAGCTGAGTATGAAGCCCTAATAGCAGGCCTGGGTATGGCTTGTAAGGCAGGAGCACAACGTGTCCGAGTATTCAGTGACTCGCAGCTGGTGGTGAATCAGGTCGTAGGAGACTACGAGCGTGAGACGACCGAATGGCCAAGTACCTAGCAAAGGTCCAAAGTCTCATGGCTTCGTTCGAAGAGGCTCAACTCCATCGGATCCCTAGAGAAGAGAACTCCCAAGCAGATGCCCTCTCGAAGTTGGCCTCCTCCTCCCTCCAAGGTCTCGAGCAGACTGTCCTAATCGAAGTACTCCTAAGACCAAGCATAGAAGAAGAAGCCCCCGACTTAATGGAGTCACTACTGGTCCAACTCAGGGATAGCTGGATGAAGCCTCTGATTGAGTTCCTTAGGGATGGGAGCCTCCCCCAAGATCCTAAAGAAGCCCATCGAATCCGAACGAGATCGGAGTGGTACACCCTCGTTGAGGGAATCTTGTACAAACGCTCCTATCCCCAAGTAGATGGCAGACCCTATTTGAGATGTCTCTCTCCAGAAGAAGTCATGTATGCCTTGCAAGAACTCCATGAAGGTATAGGCAAATCCCATTCAGGATCAAGGTTCCTCGCCAGGAAAGTTGTGAACTACGGATACTTTTGGCCTACCCTACTTCAGGATGCCGAACAGCATGTTCAGAAATGCAGCTCCTATCAGCAATTCTCCAACATCCGCCGCCTACCCCAAGCACAACTCACATCTCCCTCAAGTGCATTTCCCTTTGCAATGTGGGGGATGGACTTGCTAGGTCCGTTCCCACCAGCTCCAGGCCAGCTCATGTTTCTAATCGTGTTGATCGACTATTTCTCCAAATGGATCAACGCCGAACCATTGGCTACCATTACCGAGAACAAAGTGCTGCAGTTCTTCTGGAAAAATATAATTTGTAGGTTCGGCATACCTCGAGTCTGAGTAACAGATAATGGAACACAGTTTAGAGGGGCAGCATTCCGCTCTTTATGTGAAGACCTCGGCATTCAGCAACGCTTCTCCTCCGTCTTCTATCCTCCTCAATCCAAAGGTCAAGTAGAGAACGCCAATAGGCAAATCCTCTCAGGCATTAAGAAGAGATTAGACAAATCGGCCAAAGGCTTATGGGCAGATCAACTTCCTAACGTATTGTGGAACTACTGCACTACAAAAAGGACCCCCACAGGAGAGTCGCCCTTCAATCTCACCTACGGGTCTGAGGCCGTAATCCCCTTAGAAGTTGGATTGCCATCTCCTCGCCTAGTCGCATATAATGAAGACCAAAATGCCAAGAAGCTCCGAGCCAACCTGGACCTCATCGACGAGCTCCGCGAAAGAGCTTCGATTCACCAGGAAAATTATCGGAGAAGAATCGAGCAGGCCTACAACAAAAGGGTCCGTCCCACAGATCTCAAGGAGGGGGACTTAGTTCTCAGAAAGCTAGCCATCTCATTCTCCAGCCAAAAGAGCAAGCTAGCCCCGAATTGGGAAGGACCATACAAGGTCTCCAAAGTAGTTCGGCCAGGAGCATATCGTCTTGAATACCTCGAAGGCAGAGAGATACCAAGGACATGGAATGCCGACCATTTACTGAAGTACCAAGAGGGTGTTTGAATGCCTCTCCGAGTACAATCAAATGTCGAGCCATTCCCATCTTCTTTTTGTTTGTACTTGCTTCTTTATTTTTCCATTGTAACAACGGCTTGCAACTTAAAAGCAGCCGATTAGCAATTATCAATAAAGAACTTTTTTCGCCCGGTAATTCTCTTGTGATTGTTTATCTCTCTGTTTAAAATCCTAATTGTGCTCTCTCAAACGACGCATTCGGAGTACAAAACTTGGCTCGATTCCGCTTCACAAGTTCGCTCTTAAGCGAGCTAGAAGTGGTTCACCATTCGGAACTGCTCCCACAACCTGTTGAAACTTACTCAAACAACGTGTTCGGAGTCCAAAACTTGGCTCGATTCCGCTTCGCAAGTTCGCTCTTAAGCGAGCTAGAAGTGGTTCGCTATTCGGAACTGCTCCCACAACCGTTGAAACTTACTCAAACGACGTGTTCGGAGTTCAAAACTTGGCTCGATTCCGCTTCCCAGGCTCGCTCTTAAGCGAGCTAGAAGTGGTTCGCCATTCGGAATTGCTCCCACAACTGTTGAAACTTACTCAAACGATGTATTCGGAGTCCAAAACTTGGCTCGATTCTGCTTCGCAGGCTCGCTCTTAAGCGAGCTAGAAGTGGTTCGCCATTCGGAACTGCTCCCACAACCTTTTAACCTTACTCAAACGACATGTTCGGAGTCCAAAACTTGGCTCGATTCTGCTTCACAGGCTCGCTCTTAAGCAATCTAGAAGTGGTTCGCCATTCAGAACTGCTATCACAACCGTTGAAACTTACTCAAACGACGTGTTCGGAGTCCAAAACTTGGTTCGATTCTGCTTCGCAGGCTCGCTCTTAAGCGAGCTAGAAGTGGTTCGCCATTCGGAACTGCTCCCACAACCGTTGAAACTTACTCAAACGACATGTCGGAGTCCATAACTTGGCTCGATTCTGCTTTGCAAGCTCACTCTTAAACGAGCTAGAGGTGGTTTGCCATTAGAAACTGCTCCCGCAACCGTTGAAACTTACCCAAACGACGAGTTCAGAGGTCAAAGCTTGGCTTGACTCCGCTTCTACTCCTCGCTCATAAGCAAGTAAGAAGTGGTTCGCCCTTTAGAAGTACTCTTACAACCATAAATGATTAACCAATCACGCGAACATACAAGCGCAAAAGAATAAACAAAGCTTTCACTTCCATAAAGATTAAAGTTCGGGGAAACCCAGATTACAAGACCAGCTACTCAGTTCTCTACAACTATTAACAAAGTTCGAAAAAGCCAAAATTACAACTCTTTCAATGCTTATTCAGGACAGGGATGTTCCGGTTTAAAGACACCCGGGGATGGCAGCGCCTAATTTCGGAGCTCGTCTCTAGACTAGCAAACTGAGAAGCATCTTCAGCACCGCCTCTAACGGTGTCCCCAGCGGACGCTCTGCTCGACAAAGCAGCCACCCCACTTTGTGCGTCAATAGGGCTCTGCCAAGCAGCAGGCGAGCGAGTCGCAAGCTCGTAAAAGGAAATCCCTCTCTTGCTCTCTTCACGAGTACACGACGTGCTTCTGACGTTAATCCGTTCAGGTTGGGGTTTGAGCCGAGCGACCTCCTCCACGAGCTCGACGATTCGATCCTTCAGAGAGGCATCTTTCACGGCAATCTTGAAGCGAGGAAGCTGAGCGGAGCCCGCGGTACCAGAGCTGTCGGCAATAATTTTCTAGAAAAATGGATAACTTCGATGCTCTTATCAACTGTAACCCTCTTCTGCTCATTAACCTTCGCCGTCACCTTGCTCATGATTGCTAACAGCTCATCTCGCTCGGCCGTCAACTTGCCCATAGCCGCTGTTAATTCTTCTATCTCCACCAAAAGCTCATCTTCGGCTATCGACATTCCGTGGACCTCAGCTAACAATTCATCTCTTTCCACTGAAACATCAAATAGCGCTTGCTGAAGCGACCCTACCTCCTCTTCGGGAGGAGCTTCTCGAGCTTGTTTCTTTAGTTGCTTCAGCTCGAAGAGACGCTCCGACAGCTTTAGCTTGAGGCAGTCCAAATCAAACTCGCTCTTGAGAAAACACTCTCGACTGCGAGAGAGAGCCAACTTTGTTGCTCCTAAGTTAGCTCGGAGACGAGAGACCTCAGCCGCTGCCGTGTTTGGCGATGCCTCCACTAGACGCAACTCGGCGATCTGAGAAAATACAACAACACTAAGCTTGAGTAACACATAGCTAGTTTTCAAAGCAAAGTTGTTACTAACACTTAGCAAGACGTCAAAGCCAGTTGTTCTTAACACTTAGCTAAATTTTAAAGTAAGTGGTGCTCAAGCTTGGTCGGATTTCAAAACGAAATTATTTCAGCCCTTTGAAAAAATTTCAAATCAAGACGACTCCAAAATGAGATCGACCCCAACGCTTGGTCAAAAAAACAAAATTTTCATTTATAACAAAAAAGAGGTGGCCAGTCCATTACAAGGCAGTACATGAAGAAGAAGAAGAAAAGTACAAAACAACAAAGATCAAGGGGCCACCTTAGGTGGTAGCTCGGCGACGGGCACCTCGGTAGACGGCTCCCCTTCCTCTGCCACTATAGCTGGGGGGTCGACCACAGCCTCATCGCCCCCTCCCTCGACCACCACAACCTCATCACCTCGTGGCTCGTCCCCTTCCTCTCCTTCGGCCTCTTTCTCGGCTTCCGGGTCCTCCACGCCGACCGGACCCCACAGCCCGTACCCCGACCTGTCGAAGCTGGGGACCCGAGCCTCGACGTGCTCGAGCGCGATGGCATAAGATTGCTCCATGTTGGCCATCATATGCTTCTTGGCCTTGGCCTCAATCTCTGCCCTTGTTGCCTCCACGGCCTTGGCTTGGTGCCGCTTCACCGCCTCCAGGGCCCTCTTTGCCTCGACTTTCTCCTCGGCTACCTTGGCCACCTCCGAGGCGAGCTTCTCCCTTACCTCCGCCAAGGCCTCCTCCAAGTCGGTGACCTGTGCCGCAAAAGCATCCGAGCGGTGCTGCTCCGCCTCGAACTGCTTCACGGCCCTCGCCCTCTCCGCTCGGTCTTTGTCGCAAGCGGCCTTCAACTCCCTCTCTTGCTCGGCGTACTACTTTAGAATGTGGCTGAAGTGGCATGTGGCCTGCAAGAAGAAGCAATTAGAGCCGAGCTAAAAACTTAGAAAATTTTCAAAATGTTATCGAAATTAACTAAGAAGACTTACCGACATAAGTGACCGAGCTACCTCTAGAGCGTCGTCACCTGTTGTCCCCGCCTTCAGTGCAGCTCGGTCTTTTGGGATCGGAAGGTGACGAAGGACCTGCATACTCATCAACGAGTCCCCTAAGAAACCGTCATGGTTCATCACCCGCCAATCGGGGACGAACAACTTCTTGTGGGCCTCGGTCAGTATGGCCTCTACCTGCTCAGTAAGGGGCAGGGCCTCGAGTGCCGGAGCCATCGAGACAGAGAAGCCTTCAGGACCAGTGGGGGTCGGCTGAACACAACCCATAGCTGAGGCCGATCGCCGAGGAGAGGCCAGATCTACAACAGCGATCGAAGGGACCTTGGCTGGTCAGCCGGACGAAGGCCCCGCGCTCGTCCTCTTCCTCTTCTTAGCGTCGGAGGCCTTGTTCCGCTCGGCCATAATCGCTCGGAAGTCCATGCTCGGAGCCTCTGTCAGATAAAGGAAACAAAGTTAGAAAATACAAGGCATAACAGAAAGTAAACAAGAAAAAGAGATGTCCGAAGCGTACTCGGGTCGATCGGACTAAGGCCCGACCCGTGAAGCACCTCCTCAGTCATGTCTCTCCAACTCAACATCGGAAGACCAACCAGCTTCGCCGTGACCTCTGCTTCAGCCAGAGTCATCACCGGCTCGGCCGTTGCATACTTCGGCACGTCCTCCTTCCATCGGGTCGGGAAGTCCCATGCCAAAGGGCCTCGAATCAAGAAGTACTTACCCTTCCACGACTTGATCGAGTCAGGATTCTCTATCAGCTTAATGCCTTTCTGAGGCGACAGGTAGTACCGTTGTTCGGTCTTGCTCATCCTATTAATTCGGTACAAATTCCGAAGGACGACGAGCTGGGGCTCCACCTTTGTTGTTCGGCATTGGAGCAGAAATCCGAGCACATGTCGCCACGTGTTTAGCATGAACTGAATAGGGATCAGTCCATACAACCGGAGAACTTTGGTCACGAAGGGATGGAGGGGGAGGCACAGTCCTGCGTTCAATGCGTCGTAGGCGAAGGCGCAAGTATCTGGTGTGAAGGCTGTGCACGCTCGCACCCCAGGGCCAGGGAGAATCAGGGTGTACTCCGGAGGAATGACGAAGCTCTTCCGAATCCAAAGCAGATCTCATTCGGTTAGAACCGAGGGGATATCATCAACTTCGGTAACCTCCCTCGGTTCCTTCTCCTCGTACGTCTCCGAGCATCCGTAGACGGCCGTAGTCAACAGCTCGCCGGAGTACTGCCTGATCCCCCCGTGACCATATCGATCGGCAGGCAACCCAGTTCACCTGCTTGTCTCACCGTCTCCACCATCGTTTCAACAACCGAAGACCGGGCCACTTCCTTCCCCTTCTCCTCGGCCGCCAACGACCCTACTATCTCCTTCCCCTTCCGTTTTCTCACCACTTCTCCCCTTTCCTCGTGAACTAACCGCTCGTCACTCCAACCCCCCGAGGAAGAAGCCTCACTACCTGAGGACACTAGTGACATCTCGTAGTATATATATGAGATTAAGGATATATATTCTAACCTTGATGTGACGTTTACGGTCAGAAAAAGCTAGCCGGAAATCGCCTGGCCTACCGCGACAACTAACACAACTGCCCTTGAGCTCAAATCTCCGCTAGCAGAGCAACTCGAGAGCGAAAATGAACTGAGAGTGAAAAGTGAAAGAATGAGAGAAAGAGTGGGGGGGGGTGAAAACTTATAATAAAAGAAGTGACTCTCGGGCTTTGTAACGAAGGGCGGCGACTCTTGGGCCCCCCTCTAGCCCGTTACGGTAGACTAAACGACAAAATCGAAGAGCGGCAACGGTTCAGAAGGGTGGCGACGGTTCAGACTTAGCCTCACAGCTCGGCAATTCTCGAAGCACCAAGCCACCGAGGCATTCTGCCGATCTACCGAGGCACCGACCTCCACATTTGGAGAAAAATGCTGTCGAACTCTGTGGGACGTCTGATTGTCCCAAGATTCGCACCCAAAGTCGATGAGCGGCTCAGATTCAGACACGCCCAAAAAACGACAAAATCACGTTTCCTCATGATCTGAGCTGCCTACATCATGATTCGTGTCGTGATGAACGCTCCAGATATCGCCACGTGGCTGAACAACTCATGACGGGCCGAGCCACCGAGGTACTCTGCTGAGCTACCGAGGCACCAACCTCCATATTTGGAGAAAAATGCTGCCGAACTCTATGGGAAGTTTGATTGTCCCAAGATTCGCGCCCAAAATTGATGAGCGGCTCAGATTCAGGCACGACCACAAAACGACAAAATCACGTTTTCTCGTGATCTGAGCCGCCTACATCGTGATTCGTGCCGTGATGAACGCTACAGATGTCGCCACGTGGCTCAACAACTCATGACGGGCTGAGCCACCGAGGCACTTTGTCGAGCTACCGAGGCACCGACCTCCACATTTGGAGAAAAATGCTGCCGAACTCTACAGGACGTCTGATTGTCCCAAGATTCGCACCTAAAATTGATGAGCGACTCAGATTCAGACACGCCCAATAAACAACAAAATCACATTTTCTCGTGATCTGAGCCACCTGAATCGTGATTCGTGCCGTAATGGATGCTCTAGATATCGCCACGTGGCTCAACGACTCAGGAGGAGCCGAGCTACCGAGGCACTCTGCCGAGATACCGAGCTACCGAGGAGCTATGGCCGAGCTACCGAGGCACCGACCTTCACATTTGAAAAAAAATGCTGCCGAACTACTCAAACAGTCAGATTGTCTCAAAAATCGTACCAAAAGATGATGAGCGGATCAGATCACGCCACGCCCACAAAACCACAAGATCATGTTTTCTCGTGATCTGAGCCTCCTACCTTGTGATTCGCGCCATGATGGACGCTCCAGATCCTGCCACGTAGCTCAGCAGCCCATGAAGCGCCGAGCTACCGAGCTACCGAGGAGCTATGGCCAAGCTACCGAGGCACCGACCTTCGCAAGCGGAGAAAAGTGCCGCCGAGCCACTCCGTCCGTCCGATCGTTCAGATATTCGCACTGTTGGCTGATGAACGGTCTAGATTGCACCACGTCATAAATGGTATTAAAAATTAATTTTTTATTTATTAAATTCGAATTATTTATTTAAAAATTGAGAAAAAATGATTAAAAATTCAGGAAAATTAATTAAAAATTTCTAAAAAATAATTATAAATTTGGGGAAATATTTTTAAACCCCCGAATAACTAATTATTGCTTAGAATAGTTAATTAACGCTCCCGAACGATAAATCACCGCTTCGCAAAATTAAATAACTGATCCAGAAAATAAATAAAAATTAAGAAAAGTCAGCAAAAGTCCAGCAGAGCTCAAGAACAACCTTGAGCGCGCAACCAACACCAAAAATCACAATAATCCCTCATATAAAGATTTGACACTACTCATTTGGACTCCGATACAACTCCGCAAGCCATTAAAACAATAAAACTACTCCTCAAAGGTTAATCAAACTCAGTCTTCGGGAGTGGGGGGCTCGTGATATGGCTAAAAATGGGGTTAAATCAGAACCGTCCAAATCGGGCATGAATCTTAAAGCTTGGGGGTAAAATGGTAATTTTGCCTACAAACAGGTCTGAAATGGGAACTGGGCCTTATTCCAAGGCCCAACAACCCATAAACGGATCCATCTTACTGGGCGTGGATTCCAACCCGCAAGAAGCCCAGTCCAGCTAGATAGGAGAATTAGGGTTTATGATTAACCTTAATCAATGGTCCTGATCACTTCTATCCATTCACTGGGAAGTAGGAATTTGATCTTATCCTGAAACTGATTCCTAATGCGGCTATAAATACCCCCCATCCCCCACTGTTACCAGGTAATCAATCATTTGCCAATCGAGGCTCTTTTATAATCTTTCTGATTACTTACAAGAGCGTCGAAGGGTGCGTCGCCGAAATCAACCCCGGTGTTTCGCACTTTTTGCAGGTCAATGGCGGGAGATCACGGTCAAACTCTGGTGGAAGTGTGTTCAGGTTTGGCTATTCAACTTCCATCGAATCCACAAATCTATATGTTTGCCCCCACACCAATTTCAGCGGCAACAACGACCATTCCATAGAAATTCAGAATAATTAAATAAATTCATTAAAAAATTATTTATTAATTCAAAATATTATATTTAAAAATTATGTGTTATTACAAGGGGTTTTAAATGATTTGATTAAAATGTGATTATGGGGATTTGAATGTAGATATTAACTAGGTTAATAATGGGGTGTCGGTTATGGAGATAAAGGGGTTGGTTGTTATGATGAGTTGGAAATGGTGTAGGTTTTAGTTGGGTTGAATTAGGCTATGAAATAAATTATAGGCTCACAATAAAATAAGAAATTAAATAATTTGTGGAGTGGGCTAGGATAGAAGGAAAATAATTACAAATAAAAATTAGATTGGGCTTACAACTTTAGAATGGATTGGGCTTGAGTTAAGTTCAAAAATTAATAAATTAAATGATATTTTATAGAATGTGTTTCAAATTAATTAAAATAATAAAATAATAATCATAATAATAAACTTGGTTTGGGTTAAAATAGAATTAATCAAATAAGAAAAGAAACAAACTTCTAGAATGAAATAAGATTTGTGTTAAAATATACAATCGTTTGAAAATAACTACGAATACATTTGAAGTTTAGAAGGGACTATAATATGAAATCTAAAATGAATAAAATGAATTTAAGAGCGGAAAAAATTTATAAAGAATTGAAATACAGAAAATACACAAAAAATATGCATAGGCGAAAACGGGAGTTACATTCAAGCACAAAGGGGTGTCAGATGATGCAATCCGATTGAGACTCTTTTCTTTTTCACTCAGAGATAAGGGGAAGGGTTGGCTAAATTCTCTACCGCCGGGTGTTATCACTACTTGGGAGAGATTTGCACAAAAATTTCGTGCTAAATATTTTTTTTTGGCAAAAACAACGAAGCTAAGGAATGACATTACCACATTCACTCAATTTGAGACCGAGTCTTTGTATGATGCATGAGAGATGTAAAAAGAGTTATTGAGAAAGTGTCATCATCATGAACTTCTGAAATGGTTGAAAGTCCAAATATTCTATAATGGTTTGAGAGTTACAAATCGATCTATGGTAAATACTGTAGCTGGATGAGCTTTTATGAGCAAAACTCATGAAGCGGCCTATGAGATTTTAGAGGAAATTTCATCTAACAATTACCAATGGTCTTCAGAGAAAGCAATGCCTTGAAAAGCAGCTAGAGTTTATGAGCTTGATCCTATTACTACATCTGCTGCAAAAAATGATATTCTATCAAAACAATTAGGTAATGTGAATATTAATGCTATTCAAACTAATATTATTTGTGATCATTGTGCAGGAAATCACTCAAGTATTGACTGCCAAGTGAGAAATCCATTGCTCAACCACATTCCGATCAAGAAAATTATGTGTCCAACTTTTGCATCAAAACAATCATTATTCGAATACGTATAATTCAGGATGTAGAAACCACCCCTTTTTTTTGGAACAACAATTAAGAAGTAGTTAGACCACCTCAAAATTTTTCACAGCAAGAAAAGAAGCTAACACTTGAAGAGATGTTCATGCAATACATGCAAAAGACAGATTTGGCAACCAAAATAATGCAGTTTCGACCGCAGCTTCAATTCGCAACTATGAAGCTCAAATTGGTCAGCTTTCAAATATTCTTACTAAGGGAACGGTAGGAACGTTACCCAGTAACACTGTGACCAACTCCACAGAGCATGTCAAATCAATAACACTGAGAAGTGGGCAAACAATTGAGCAACCACAAGTACAAACTACTGAACAAAATGTGGTTGAAAAGCAAGATGAGTTCGAGCCAGTTTTGGAGGAACAAACGCGGTAGTTGGCTAAAAACCATATTGGGAAATCTAAGAAGAATAAAGGAGCTTCCAACACCACGGTTTCCAGGGAGTCTAATTCTGAAGCTTATCATAATTCACCTTATGATCCACCGATTCCTTTTACGCAAAAACTTAAAAAGATTAATCTCGAAAATGAATTCTCTAAATTTTTAAGTATTTGTAAGAAATTGCATATTAATATTCCTCTTATTGAAGATTTAGAACATATACCTCAGTATGCTAAAAATTTAACGATATTTTATCAAACAAGTGGAAGATGGAGGAGAATGAGATGGTGATGCTAACCAAAAAAAGTTGGGCAATTTTACAAAAGAAGTTGCCTCATAAACTGAAAGATTCAGGGAGTTTTACGATTCCTTGCCCTATTGGAAATTCTTTTTTTCATAAAGCTTTATGTAATTTAGGGGCAAGTATTAATCTGATGGCGTTTTCGGTTTTCAGGAAACTTGGTATTGGAGAGGTAAAGCCTATTACAATTTCTTTACAATTGGCAGACAGATCTATCAATTACCATCTATTCGTATTTGAAATATGTTCGGTATTTGAAAGCTGCACCACCTATTCATCATTCTTCTCAGCTGAAATTCAAAGAGGTGGGGATATCAAAGACGTCATCTTCAAGAATGAAATGACTCAAACTCGATCTTAAATCACTGTCATTTAGTTTGCGGGAAGCAAACAGGAAATATAATCCACACATGAAGAAAGTTCTGAGAAAAGAGGTTTTCATGTTGTTGGATCTTGGCATCACATAACCATCTCAGTCACCACGTCCGGCTGAAGACTTAAAACTTAGCGCTTTTTGGGAGGCAACCCAAGTTTTCTTTTTTCCTTTCTTTAGAATTTTTTTTCTTTTTGATTAGTTTGTTTTATTTTTTATTTTATTTTATAGGATTGCATAAGTTTTGAGGTTTCTAGCAGAGTTATTTTCTAGACCTACTTTGATGGCTGATTTTGGGCAGGATAGAGTCCGAATCTGGAAAAGTGTTTCAAAATTCAATCGAAGGAAATTGTCTTAGCTTTCCAGTGAAAAAGGAATTAGGGGATGTGGACAGCTACAACTCTATATATCACCAAAATAATGAATGTTACTCATTCAGAATTTTAACATGAATCAGGAAGCAATTCTGAACCTTTCTCATTATTTTTTTCCTATTCTTCACCTATTGAAGAGAATGTGATATTCAAGTTTGGGAAAAGGGGTTAAAATTTTTATTTTTATATAAAATAAAAAATTGGACTTAAATTAGGATTATCATTGATATGGCTAAAAATGGGGTTAAATCGGAACCGTCCAAATCGGGCACGAATCTTAAAGTTTGGGGATAAAACGGTAATTTCACCTACAAACGGGTCTGAAATGGGTACTGGGTCCTTTTCCCAAAGACCCAAAAACCTGCGAACGGATCCACCTCAACTGGGTACGGGTCCAAACCCAAAATGAACCCGGTTCAGCAGGATGGAATTAGGGTTTCTAATTCATCCGAATCAACGGCCCTGATTCACATCTATTCGTTCACTGGGAATTAGGGATTACATTCCTTATCTGATCACAGGGATCATATTCCTAATCTGATCCCTAAGTCGACTATAAATACCTCCCATCCACCACCATTAAGAGGTAATCAATGTTTTGCTAATTTACGCTCTCTCATAATCTTCCTGATTACTGACTTGAGCATCGGAGGGTGCATCGCCGGGATCAATCCCGGTGTCTCGCACTTCTTGCAGGTGAACGGCGGGAGTCAGCGGTCAAACTCTGGCAGAACAGGTTTCAGGTTTGCTATTCCAGTTTTCCAAGAATCCACAAATACTATCTGTTTGCCCCCACACCAGATTTAGCGGTAACAGATTGGCACCGTCTGTGGGAACACGCGAATAAAAGTCCTTCCTCTTCCCATCGATCAGATCTGCCCAGCCATGCCCCTCCGAAAGCTAAGATCCAGAGGGTCCAACCGTGGACCCACTTCTCCTCAACCACAGCAGGAGGTCCCCCTCCAAATCGTCCAGCCAACAGGGACTACCCCTCAACCTAACCAGGCCCCGCAGCAGGACCAACTTCCTCCTCAAAATCTTCAACCCCCTCGCGGCCAGACCGGCCTCAGAACGCTGGCGCGGGGGGCTCCCATCCCAATCCTCAGAAGCAACCCCTCCAACATGATCACGTCTCCATGCACAACCCCACTACTGATTCCATGGCATCTCACAATCCCCGAGCATCAGAAGACCTCCGCAAAACCCTCGACAATCGGCGTAAAGAAGAGGATCTTCACCGCCGTTTGGATGAAAGGCGGGCCCGAGAGGGAGCCTCCCGCCAACACCGTCCAAATGAGCGATCTCCTCATCGCCAAGAATACAGAAGGTCCCCCCTCGCAGAGGGCGGAGAGAGTCCCCCGGCCACCATAGGGGAAGACCTCACTCTTCTGAAGATCGGTGACCCCCCAGGAACAACGATGCACCCATCACTCGTGCCGAGTTCCAGCAATTCCAAGCAACCATCTTACAAGCCCTCAATCTCCGGCACGACAACAACGATGCTCAGAGGGTTCCTACTCCTCCCCGGGTCCAAAGTCCTCGCCAACGGTCTCTAACTCCTCCCCCAGCTCCTACCAACCCCCAACACATTCCTAGTCCTCGCCACTCCAGGAGCTACCGTCGTCGTAGCCCTCACTTCCCTCGTACGAAAATGAGTCTAGGGGCTCGTTTGATTACCTTCGAAGGGATGACACTGTCTACCATCGTCTTCATGAAATGGAGAAGCACTTGGGTCAACTAGACAGAGGAGAAGAGCTTAGAGGAAGGACCCTCCGTCCGAGCCGACCTCCTTTCTCTTGTACCATCATGGAGGCGCCATTCCAATAGGCTTCAAGTCTCCACTGTTCGAGACTTATTCCAGGGAGTCCGACCCCATGGACCACATCGAAAGCTTTAAGACCCTCATGCTAATCCACTAAGCTTCCGATGCTCTGCTGTGCAAGTCCTTCCCCGCTACATTCAAGGGTCCGGTCCGGGAATGGTACTCTCGCCTCGCCACATCCTCAATATTCTCCTTTGAGCAATTGAGACCCTCTTCGTCACCCACTTCGTGAGTAGCCGCCGAACTGAGAAGACCAGCATTTCGCTACTCTACCTCAACCAGAAGAAGGGTGAGAAGTTAAGAGACTGTGTGAAAAGGTTCACTGCGGAAGCTAGGTCTATCGCTTCCCTCGACCAGTCGATCACTGCAGTAGCGTTCCAATCAAACGTCCTCAATTCCAGTCTCCGCTCCTCCCTTGCCAAGAAGCCCCCATAGAAATTCTCCGATCTCCTTCTCCGAAGTGAGAAGTATATTCGGGCCGAGGAAGCTGTGCACCGCCCCAACTTTGAGGGGCCTTCCTCCGGGTCCAAGAGAAAGGGAACAGAAGAAGAAGGAGCCAAGAAGCTCCAGAAGGACAATGGCGGATAGCGGCGACCTACCCCTAGATTCGAAAAGTTCACTCCTCTTAACGCCAACATTTCCATTATTCTCATGGAGGTTGAGAAGGAAGGGGTGCTACCCCCTGCCCTGAAAATGAACACCCATGGCAAGAAGAGGGACAAAAAAAATGGTGCCGCTATCACTGGGACCATGGCCACGACACCAATGATTGTTGGGCCCTGAAGAACGAGATAGAAGCCCTCATCCAGAGGGGGCAACTGCCCAAATTCGTGAGAAAGGACCGAACCGACCTTCCGCCTCCTCCTCGGGGGGCTAACAAGCGCCCTGAACAACGCGATGAGACGCCCGAATTTGAAGAGGAGCATGTCCTGCACCTCATTCATGGGGGCCCGATGGGGGGCACCTCCAACTCCTCTTGAAAGCCGTTTATAAGAGAAGTTAATTCGGTTCGCGGCACAGCTCATCCTAAAGGCCTCGGAGTACCTGTCACATTCTCAGATGAAGACCTTGAGGATGTCCGAACCCCCATTGTGACGCACTTGTCATCAACCTCCATATGGCGAACTTTAAAGTAGAGAGGATCCTGGTGGACAATGGCAGCTCCGTTAACATCCTCTTCCTCGCCTCTTTCAAAGGTCTCAAACTATCCTGGAACAGACTTAAGCCCGCCGGCTACACACTCCATGGGTTCACGGGAGTGCCAGTGACTATTGAAGGGGTGATCTCCCTCGACGTAACCGCTGGCAAAACTCCTACTACCCGAACGGAGCCGATGGACTTCATGGTCGTCGATATCCCCGCTACTAATAATGTGATTCTGGGCCGACCTGGCCTATCTACCCTCGAAGCCGTCCCTTCCACTTATCACCTCAAGATGAAGTTCCCCACCCGGGTAGGAGTAGGGGAAGTAAGAGGCAGTCAAGAAATGGCCCGCAAATGCTACATGACCTCTACTGAGGGTCCAGTCCTCTCCCTCGAAACTCTTGAAATCCTCCAAGATGGTGTCCGACCGACGTCCGAGCCAGTGGATGAATTGGAGGAAGTGCTCTTCTCTGAGCAAGATCCGAGCCGCAAGTTCTTTATCAGCGAGACCCTCCCATTAGCCCTAAGCTCGGAAATAGTTCAATGTATTAGAAAGAACCGCGACCCTTTTGCCTGGTCAGCCGCTGACATGCCTGGAATTTTCGAAGAGCTTCTTGTCCACCATCTGAGTGTTGCACCAGGGTCCAGACCGGTTCAACAGAAGAGGCACAAATTTGCTCCCGAGCGCCAACAAGCTATAAAAGAAGAGGTGGACAAGCTCCTCAAGGCTCGGTTCATACAGGAGGTCAATTATTCCGAATGGCTCTCAAATGTTGTGATGGCAAAGAAGGCCAACGGGTGTTGGAGAATATGTATCGACTTCACCGACCTGAATAAAGCATGTACCAAAGATCCATTTCCTCTCCCAAGTATTGACACCCTGATCGATGCAACTTCGGGCCATGAACTCCTCAGCTTCATGGACGGCTTCTCCGGCTACAATCAGATTCGTATGTTTCCCCTGGATATCCCGAAGACCTCCTTTGTAACCGATCAGGACCTCTACTGCTAGAGGATAATGCCTTTCGGGTTGAAGAATGCAGGTGCCACTTATCAATGCCTCGTCAACAAGGTTTTTCAAGCACAGATCGGCCGAAATATGGAGGTATATGTTGACGATATGCTTGTGAAGAGCATCCGTGGGGCCGATCATGTGGCCGATCTGCAAGAGGCGTTTGATGTACTCAGGAAGCACGATATGAGGCTCAATCCGAACAAGTGTGCGTTCGGAGTCTCGTCGGGGAAATTCCTAGACTTTATGGTCAGCCAAAGAGGAATCGAAGCGAACCCCGAGAAGATCAAGGCCATATTAGACATTGCTCCCCCAAAGAATGTTAAAGTGGTTCAGAAGCTAACAGATCGCCTTGCTGCCATAGGGCACTTCCTTTCTAAGTCAGGAGAAAAGTGTCTTCCCTTCTTCAAAGCTCTCAAGGGGGCAAAAGGCTTTGAGTTGGGTCAGCAGCAACAAGACTCATTCGACCAGCTAAAGGCTTACCTAGTCATTCCTCCTCTCCTAAGCAAACCTGTTCCCGGAGAAGCCCTCTACCTCTACTTAGCCACCTCCGAGCAGACCCTCAGCGCTGTCCTCGTAATGGAAGAAGATAAGACTCAAAAGCCATCTATTACGTAAACAAGGTACTTCGGGATGCCGAGCTCCGCTACCCAAGGATAGAGAAGATGGCATACACCTTAGTCATGGCCGCAAGAAAGCTTCGCCCATATTTCCAGTCCCACTCGGTGGTCGTTCTTACCGACCAACCATTGAAGCAAGTCCTTCACAAGCCAGAGACTTCCGGTCGTCTCATGAAATGGTCTATCGAGCTAAGCCAGCATGATATAACATATCAGCCTCGGACCGTGATCAAGGCTCAGGCCTTAGCTAAATTCATAGTTGAAAGCACCATTCCCGAGGTCAGTCAAGCGTCAAACGGACCGCCTATTTGGACAGTATATGTTGATGGATCCTCTTGTACTGAAGGGAGCGGAGCCGGGGTTATTCTGGCAGGCCCAGATGACTTCGTCCTCTAATACTCCCTCCGCATCAACTTCAAAGACCTCCAACAATGAAGTGGAATATGAAGTCCTCATAGTCGGGCTTGGAATGGCTTGCAAGGCAGGGGCACAACGCCTCCGCATATTTAGTGACTCTCAGCTAGTCATGAATCAAGTCTTGGGCAAGTATGAAGCACGAGATGACCGAATGGCTAAGTATCTAGCCAAGGTCCAAAATCTCATGGCTCTCTTCGAATAGGCGCTTATTCGGCGAATCCCGAGGGAAGAAAATGCCCAAGCAGACGCTCTCTCCAAGTTAGCCTCTTCCTCCCTCCAAGGTCTTGAGCAGACCGTCTTAATTGAAGTGCTCATGAAGCCGAGCATAGAAGAAGAAACTCCGGACTCCATGGAGTCGCTACCGGTCCAACTTCAAGATAATTAGATGAAACCCCTGGTAGAATTCCTAAGGGATGGGCTCCTCCCCGAAGACCCTAAGGAAGCTCGCCGAGTCAGAGCCAGAGCAGAGCGGTACACCATTGTAGAGGGGGTTTTGTACAAACGCTCCTTCACACAAATTGACGGCAGACCTTATCTGAGGTGCCTCTCCCCCGAACAAGCCACATACGTCTTGCAAGAGCTTCACGAAGGCATAGGCAGAGCACATTCAGGGTCCAGGTCCCTTGCTCGGAAGGTGTTGAATTATGGATATTTCTGGCCTACCCTCTTACAAGACGCCGAACGACATGTTCGGCAATGCAGCACTTGTCAAAAGCACTCCAACATCTGTCGCCTCCCACAAGCTCGGCTCGCCACCCTATCAAGACCTATCCCTTTCGCAATGTGGGGGATGGATTTACTAGGACCGATCCTGCCAGCTCTAGGCTAACTCAAATTTTTAGTTGTGGCGATCGACTACTTCTCGAAGTGGATAGAGGCCAAACCCTTGGCCGCAATCACTGAGAACAAAGTACTCCAGTTCTTTTGGAAGAACATCATCTACAGGTTCGGCTTCCCTCGAGTCTTCATAACCGACAATGGAACACAGTTTACAGGGGCCTCCTTCCGAGCTCTGTGTGAAGACCTCGCCATCCAACAATGCTTCTCCTCTATCTCCCATCCTCAATCAAACGGCCAAGTGGAAAACGCCAATCGACAGATCCTCTCCGGTATCAAGAAGAAGCTGGATAAGTCTGCTAAAGGTTTATGGGTTGATCAGCTCCCAAACGTACTGTGGAATTACCGCACTACCAAACGGACCCCTGCAGGAGAGTCGCCGTTCAACCTCACCTACGGGGCCGAGGCTGTAATCCCCCTAGAAGTCGGTGTACCCTCTCCTCGTCTTATTTCTTATGAAGAAGAGCAGAATGCCAGAGAGCTCCGAGCAAATCTGGACTTGATCGATGAGCTCCGTGAAAGAGCTGTCATTCGTCAACAAAGCTATCGGAGAAGGATCGAGCTGGCCTATAATAAAAGAGTCCGTCCTACTGATCTCAGAGAAGGGGACTTAGTCCTCAGAAAGTTAGCTATCTCCTTCCCCAGTCAGAAGAGTAAGCTAGCTCCAAATTGGGAGGGACGCTACAAGATCACCAAAGTAGTTCGGCCAGGAACATACCGTCTAGAAGACCTTGAAGGAAGAGAGATTCCCAGGACTTGGAATGCCGACCATCTCTTAAAATACCAAGAGAGCGCATGAACGCCTCTCCGAGTACCGACAGATGTCGAACCGTTCCTTTCCCTTCACTTGTAATTTTACTTTTGTTTCCTTATTTCTCCCATGTAATAATGGCTCGCAACTTAGAAGCAGCCGACTATTAATTTTCAATAAAGAGCATTTTTCCTCGTATCTTACTTGTGAATTACTTGTATCTCTCTGTTTTTACCTCCTTTAAACTCTAACAATGAGTTCGGAGTCCAACACTTGGCTCGACTCCGCTTCGTAGGATCGCTCTAAAGCGTGCTAGAAGTGGTTCGCCATTCGGAATTGCTCCCACAATCATTGACAAACTCCAACGATGAGTTTGGAGTCCAACACTTGGCTCGACTCCGCTTCGCAGGCTCGCTCTAAAGCGAGCTAGAAGTGGTTCGCCATTCGGAATTGCTCCCACAACTATTGACAAACTCTAACGACGAGTTCGGAGTCCAACACTTGGCTCGACTCCGCTTTGCAGGCTTGCTCTAAAGCAAGCTAGAAGTGGTTCGCCATTCGGAATTGCTCCCACAACCGTTGAAACAAACTCTAACGACGAGTTCGGAGTCCAATACTTGGCTCGACTCCACTTCATACGCTCGCTCTAAAACGAGCTAGAAGTGGTTCGCCATTCGGAATTGCTCCCACAACCGTTCGTCAAAGCTCACATCAATGAACTCACCTCGACGAACTCCGCCATGGCCGTTCTACCGAGCCGAGTTGCCAAGGTACCGACCTCCACATATGGAGAAAAATATTGCCGAGCCAGTTTCACCGTCAGATTGTCTCAAAAAATGTGCTAGAACATGATGAACAGCTCAGTTCGTGCCGCGTCTCCACAAAATGACAAGATAATGTTTTCTCAAAATTTGAGCCCCTTGTCTCGTGATTCGCGCCACGATCGTAATCAACCGTCCAGGTAGAGCCACGTAGCTCGGATCTGAAATCCGAACTTCCGATCTACCGAACTGACAAGTGGAGAAAAAGGCACCTCAAAATTCGTGCTCGGAATTGCCGAACAGGAAGCAACACACGAACACCAAAAAAAAAGGGAAAGAAGAACTTTTATTAAGGAGTACAGCGGACAAAAACATTTACAAGGCCAAGCTATGCTATTACAACAAGGTGCTACAAAAATTCCAAAGTATAATATAACTCTTTCAACGCTTCTTTGGGACAGGGACGTTCTGGTTTAGAGAAATGCGAGGGCGGCGCCGCTTCACCTCCGAGCTCGTCTCTACGCCAACGAACCGAGACGCCTCCTCGGCGCTGCCTCTGACCGCGGCACCAACCGAGGCTCCGCTAGACAAGATGGCCATGCCACTTTGAGCGTCGACCGGGCTCCGACGAACGATAGGTGGAATCGCGAGCTCGTAGAAGGAGATCCCCCTCTCACTCTCCTCGCGAGTGCACGAAGTGCTTCGAATGTTAACCCTCACGGGCTGAGGTTTAAGGCAAGCGACTTCTCCTTCAAGTTCGACGATCCTATCCTTTAAAGTATCATCTTTCACCGACACCTTGAACCGAGGAAGTTTTGCCGAGCTTGCCTCCCCGACGCAGTCAGCTATGATTCGGTGAAGGTTGGTCACTTCGATGCTTTTGTCGACCATAACCCTCCTTAGTTGCTCAACCTTCGAAGCAAGTTCGTCGCACTCGGCCAGTGCCGAGGTTAACTCATCCTCCTTCTCCGAGAGTTCTCCTTCGACATTCTGCAAGTGACGAATCTCAACCAATAACTCGCTGTTCGTCTTCTCCACATTGAATAGCACCCTCCTGATTAGCTCAACCTCACCCTCGAGACGAGCTTCACGTGATCGCTTAAATAATTCCGTTTGCTGCCGAGCCGTTGTGGCGTCCGAACTGAGTTCGACAATCTGGAAAACCAAAGCTTTCTATTGGGAGACGAGTTCCGAGCCAAACGCTTAGACAAATTCAAAGAAAGAAATCTTTCATTCATGTCGAAAAGAAGCAGTGGCCAGTCCGCTATAAGGCTTTATAAAAAAGAAGAAGAAAAAGGGATTTATGCAAAGGACGGGGAGATCAAGGATCCTGAGGTGACAGATCGATCACAGGCGCCTCGCCAGATGGTCCCTCGGCCCCCGTCGCCCCGGCTTGGGGGTCGGCAGCCACGGTCACGGGGTCGGCAGGCACCTCCTCGTCCCGCTGGTCACCCTCCTCCCCTTCTCCTTCCTCTTCTTCGCCCTCCACCTCCTCGCCGGGCCACAGGCGATATCCCACTCTTTCAAAGCCGGGGACACGTGCCTCGACGTGGTCAAGCGCTCTCGCATAGGACAGCTCCATGTTCCTGGCCATATGCTTCTTCACCTCGGCTTCAACCTCTTTCCTGGCCACCTCCGCCGCGGAGTCCCTCTCCGCCTTCGCCGCCTCCAAGGCCTTCACTGATGCGGCCAGCTCCTCGACAGCTTTAGCAACCTTGGCAACCACTGCAGCGAGCTGCTCATTAGCTCGCTCCAAGGCCGTCTCAAGATCGGCGACCCGAACCTCCAAGTCCTCCGAGCGGCGCCGCTCCGCCTCGAGCTGCTTCACCGCCCTCGCATTCTCCGCCCTGTCCTTGTCACAGAGGGCTTTCAGCTCCTTCTCCTGCTCGGTGAACTCTTGAACAAGGTGGCCGAAGTGGCAAGTGGCCTGCAATGAATGAGCATTAGGTGGTTGTAAAATCCGAGCTATGGACTTAAAGAAATTTCTAAAGAAAGATGCTTACCGACATGAGCGACCGAGCAATCTCGTAGGTGTCGTCCCCGATCGTTCCCGCCTTCAGAGCGGCTCGGTCCTTTGGGGTCGCGAGATGCTTGACGGCCTGCATACACATCTGCGAATCACCAAGAAAGCCGTCGTGGTTCTTCACCCGCCAGTCAGGGATGAACAGCTTCTTGTGGGCCTCGGTCAAGATCTGCTCGGCCTGAGGTGTCAGAGGCGGGGCCTGCGGAGCTAGCGCCGCCGAAACCGAAAAGGCCTCACTGGCTGGGGCAGAAGAGGCCGGGGCAGGCGGGTCTACAAGGACGACCACCGACGGAGATGGCGCCTGAGGATCAGGGGTAGGGTCGGCAACTACCGAGGGGGCCTTGGAAGGTCGTCCAGATGAGAGCCCGATGCTCAGCTTCTTCCTCTTCCTGCCATCGGCAACCTTGCCTCGCTCGGACATCATTGCCGTGAAGTCCATCTTCGGCGCCTCTGTTCCAAACAACGAAACCCAAAAAATAACAAGTTAGAAGGAAAAAAAATGCAGCAAGATGTCAGGAGCGTACTCGGGTCGATCGGACTAAGGCCCGACCCGTGTAGCACCTCCTCAGTCATTCCTCTCCAGCTTAACATTGGGAGAGCAGTGAGCTTCACCGCCACCTCCTCCTCGTCCGGACTCAGCACTGGGTCAGCCCTTGCGAACTTCGGCACTTCTTCCTTCCACCGAGTCGGGAAGTACAGCCTCGAGGGCCCCTTTAGCAGAAAAAACTTCTCCTTCCAACCTTTTATCGAGTCCGGATTCTCAATGAGTTTAACGCCTCTCCGGGGTGACAAGTAGTAGCGAGACTCGGCCTTTGACATCCGGTTGATCCGGTACAGACTCCGGAGGATTACCATGTCTAGCTCGACCTCGGCGATGCGACACTGTAGCAAAAAGGCGAGCATGTGGTGCCAGGTGTTCGACATAAATTGCACCGGTGCCAGACAATACCAGTGGAGAACCTTCAACACGAAGGGATGCAGAGGGAAGCGCAAGCCGGCGCACAAAGAGTCGAAGTCGAACATGCACGTGTCCGGCGACAGCACGGTGTTCGCCCACACCCATGGCCGGGGAGGATCAGACTGTACTCCGGAGGGATGGCGAATCCCTTTCTGATCTGGAGGAGATCCCTCTCGGATAATACTGAAGCAAGCTCGTCCACCTCGGTGACCTCCCTAGGGGCGTTCTCCTCGTAAACTGCCGACCGACTAACGATCGCCTTCTTCAGCAGATCACCCTCATACTGACTAATGCCGGCATGTCCACACAGCACACCAGGGTACCGACCCGACTCGGGGGCTCGCCTCTCTGGCTCTACGATCTCCTCGACTATGGACGACCCTACCACTTTCTTCCCCTTTCTCTGACTCGCTACTTGAATTCTCTCCTCGGAGCCACTATCTCCAGAGGACGATGCCTCACTTCCCGAGTTTACCCTTGACATCTCTAAAAAATATCTAAGGCAAAAACACTGACCTTGATGTGACGTAAACTTGGAAGTGACGTGCACGGTCGGAATTTCTTCGCCGGAAATCGCCTGGCCCAAGCGACAGCTAGCACCACCACCTTGGAGCACAAACCACCGCTAGCAGAGCGAAACTGAGAGTAAAAGTAAAAATTCAAAGTGAAAAAGAGAAATGAGCTAGGGGGTGAGGAAAGTGGGGACTTATAGCCAAGAGAGCGACGTTTAGGCTCCCTAGGCGTTTAAGGGCCCACTAAAGGAAGGTAAAACGACAAAATGGAGAGTTGCGACGATTCAAGACAAGAACTTGTCAAAACGCTTAACTCCATCACTCGGCGACCAGCGCCTCGACATGCCACTGAACCGCCGTTCTACTGAGCCGAGGTGCCGAGGTACCGACCTCCACATATGGAGAAAAATTCTGCCGAGCCAGAATCACCGTTGGACGTTCCAAAATCCGTGTCAAAACTTGATGGACGGCTCAGATCGTGACACGCCCACAAAACGACAAGATAATGTTTTCTCGTGATCTGAACCCCGTCCTCGTGATTCTCGCCGTGATGGACGCTCAGGATCGTGCCACGTAGCTCGGCAGATCCCAGTGCTCCGAGCCGAGCTGTCGAGGAGTCGAGCCGAGGTGCCGAGGTACCGACCTCCACATGTGGAGAAAAATTCTGCCGAGCCAGAATCACCGTCGGATCGATCCAAAATTCGTGTCAAAACTTGATGGATGGCTCAGATCGCGCCACGCCCACAAACGAAAAGATAACGTTTTCTCGTGATCTGAATCCCATCCTCGTGATTCACGCCATGATGGACGCTCAGGATCGTGCCACGTAGCTCGACAGATCCCAGCGCTCCGAGCCGAGCTGCAGACGAGTCGAGCCGAGGTGCCGAGGTACCGACCTCCACATACGGAGAAAATACTAGCCGACCCACACAGATCGTCCGATCACCCAGAATATTGCGCTTGGCAACGATAAAGGGTCCAGATCGCGCCACGGCATAATTAGGTATTATAAATTAATTTTTATTTATTAAAATCATTTTATTTATTTAAAAATTGCAAAAAAATGATTAAAAATTCGGGAAAATTAATTAAAAATTTCAGGAAATAATTATAAATTCGGAGAAATATTTTGAGCCCCTGAGAAAGTAATTATTGCCTAGAATGGCTGATTAAGACCCCCGGACGACGAATCAACAATTCGCAAAATTAAATAAGTGATCCGAAAGATAAATAAAAATTAAGGAAAGATGCCAGAAAACCAGAGGTGCTCAAGAACGGCTTAGAGCACGCGACTAACCCGGAAAATCACCATACTACCCCATACAAAGGATCGTCACCCCTCGTTTGGACTCCGATACAACTCCAAAAGCCATTAAAACAGTAAAACTAATCCTCAAAGGCTGATCAAATTCAGCCTTCGGGAGTGGGGGGCTCGTGATATGGCTAAAAATGGGGTTAAATCAGAACCGTCCAAATCGGGCACGAATCTTAAAGTTTGGGGATAAAACGGTAATTTCACTTACAAACGGGTCTGAAATGGGTACTGGGTCATTTTCCTAAAGGTCCAATAACCTGCAAACGGATCCACCTCAACTGGGTACGGGTCCCAACCCAAAATGAACCCGGTTCAGCAGGATGGAATTAGGGTTTCTGATTCATCCGAATCAATGGCCCTGATTCATATCTATCCGTTCACTGGGAATTAGGGATTACATTCCTTATCTGATCACAGGGATCACATTCCTAATCTGATCCCTAAGGCGACTATAAATACCCCCCATCCATCACCATTAAGAGGTAATCAATCTTTTGCCAATTTATGCTCTCTCATAATCTTCCTGATTACTGACTTGAGCATCAGAGGGTGCGTCGCCGGGATCAACCCCGGTGTCTCGCACTTCTTGCAGGTGAATGGCAGGAGTCAGCGGTCAAACTCCGGCAGAATAGGTTTCAGGTTCACTATTCCAGTTTTCCAAGAATCCACAAATACTATCTGTTTGCCCCCACACCAGATTTAGCGGTAACAATCATTACACTTTTGGGTTCTTTATTGTGCTAATGCATTGAATTTTTTTATATTTAGGATAGGCAATATCTTATAAAGTAAGATTAAGCATACTTATTTTCTTTAGGATTATTAAAATTCAAAATTTCTTAGAAAATTTTGTGAGTCATGTGATTATGCATAAAAGAGGTGTGATGTTTTTTCTTATGATTATCCCATTTGATCTAGTCCTAAACAAAGTTTAAGTAATAGTGTGACAATGATTAAATAATTGAATGAATAAAGTTTTATCTACTCCACTGTTTTGAGTTGCTTAGTAACTAAGGGTATTCATTACTAAATTTACTTTTACGTCAAACAACAACTTGAAATATGAGTATACAAAAGAACTATAAGTGTGTGACTTATTTAGTAACCGGGTGAATCAATCACAAATGTTTGCATCCACGTCAAAGGCAAGTGACAACTTAGTATAAAAAAAAACTTTATAGTTTGCTATTCGGTTTGTAGTAGTGAGAAGGGGTGATCACAGATGAAGTTGTTATATAATATAGTTCCGTTAATTTCAAGACAAATTTGATTGAATTTGAAATTATATATGACTAATTGCACTGGAGAAAGTGAGTATGCTTAGTTTTACTTTATTTCCGATTGTTTATGTATTAAGTTGAAGATTTGATGCTTGCATGATAAGTTCTTTGGGTGCGATGAGTTAAGCCTAATTATGAATACTAGTCTTTGATTTATGGTTTTCTATTTTGCTCAAGGAAAAGCAAAATCTTAAGTTTGGGAGTATTTGATGAGCGTAATTTATACCTAATTTTTTTGGTCTTTTTACGCATAAAAGTTGTGATTTCGCATTTATTTATTTGAATTTCATATTATTTCTACTTATTTTTTTTTTTGAAGGAATGAGATGATTGTTAGGATTATGGACTCAAAAACACGAAGTCATGGCTTGGAGTTGGAGAAAAAGAAGACACAAAGCAATACGAAAAAAAATGCAACAATGGCAACTAGAACTTGTACGGCTATTTTGAACATGAAGATGCATGAATATGAACTAGTCTTCTAAATCAAAGATGCTGGTCGTCGAGTCTTCCTCGAAATGAGCACTCATGCGTAACAAACGAAGTTCTGTAGATCCAGATTAAAAAAATTCTACAGCCTGCGCATTGAAAACAGCAAGTATAACAGTCAACCGTCGCAGTCGACCGTCATACTTACTGTTTGGAGAACAAAAAAAACACAATCGACCGACTGAAAGCATGGTCGACCGTGACAGGGCTAAGTGGATAATTTGAGTGCAAGTTTTTAGGTCCAATGGGATGTATTATTTTTTTTTTTTTAGGGTTTCTTTGGGAGCTATATATAGATATTAATGTGAACCTTAGGGGGAAAAAGAAAGATTTTGGAGGCTAAGAGAATTGGAGAAGACAAATCATAACCCCATTGGAGAGTAAGAGTTATAGCGTTCGTCAAGATCGTCAAGAGTTCTTTCTTCTCTTCTACTTTTCATTATGCAATCTAATACAATGTTTGTTAGTTTCAAATTTGCTTTGAACTAATTTTATTTTTGTAGGACTTCGATGTAGCTTAGTTTTGATAAAACAATTTGAATTTCAAGTTATTTTATTATTTTATTTTTTCATGGTTGTGTGTTTACTTTTTGTCCTTAATGCTTACAATTGTTTGGCCAACTATTGTTTAATTTATTGAATCATAGGGAGGCCAAAAGGTAACTTGTGATATAGAATTATAGAATTAAACACCATTGATTGAACGAAATTAGAGATGACTTATTGCGATTAATGTGACTGGAAAGAAATCAAAAGAACTTAATGAATCTTCAATTAATAAATTGTGCATAGAAATATGTCAAACTGTTAGTTGGAGATATGTTTTCTTTTGTTCGAGAGAAAACATTGAATAAATTGGGGATTTTGGTCTATAACTGGAAAAAGTAGAATTTCTAGCTACATTGAATTATGAAATGTGTGGGATTAACTAGGTGAAATCAAAAACCCTAGAACTAGTTTTGCTATTAACAAACCACAAAATTTCATATTTCAATCTTTTAAATTAGTTTAGTTATTTCCTTTAGTTGAATACAGTTTAGTTACTATTTTTTAATCCTATTTTCTACTATCCAAATTGTCGTTAATCTAGTGAATTTCAGTACTCAATAAAATAATTAGTCCTTGTAGATTTGACACTCTTTTCTTTAAAAACTATACTACTTATTGCAATTTTGTACACTTGTAAATTATTTCATCATGTTTTTCCCCTCACAAAAAAAGAACCTATCTTTATAGGCTCGACAGGGGACGTGTTGTTCGAGCTCCTTGCAAAAATAAAAAAGCGCTAAGATCTGAAGCTCGACGCTCAGGTCATTCTTACCCTCTCCTCCTCACTAAGCCAAACCCTGGGGGTCGGTGCTCGACGTGTCATTCAAACATCCTAGCGTAAATGCCTAATAGAGGCCTTTGGATCTCCCCGAAATTTGCGCCATCCTTTGATTTATGATTAAAATTCCGAAAATTAATTATAAAATCAGGATGATTAATTAAAAATTGAAAAAATATGGAAGATTATGGTGGAGATTCTACAAAATTACATGTAGTGCCCCGAATTTCCAATATGACATCTCAGAAATACGTGGCATAATTCCCAGCATCAACTTCAATTACAATAGTAAACATAGCCAAAAACACAAATAATTTTTATTTCAACTTTTATTACATCACTTGTTTACAAAACACAGCAGAATACAAAACACCTTAAATTATAATCTTTTCTTTTACAACACTTTCTTTTACAATTTACATAAGCTCTTTTAACATTCTAGCACAAGCATCCAAGTCCAAGCTATAAGCACCTACCTGTAAAACATGAGGCTAGAGATAACCCTAACTCCTAAAACTACATGAGTCACCCATAACATTGTGAATGACATCAAAGAAAAGTAACATTAATAAACATGAAGAATAAATTCATAAGCAACACATATCAACAGTGACAATGAATGAAGTATGAAATAGCAATAAATAAATCACGAAAACATTAAGGAATATAAGATAGTAATGAGTAACACATGAAAACATCAAGTGAATCTAGAATAAGTGTCAAGTGTAGGAAAACAGAAAACAACATACTTAAAACCAAGTCAAGAAAACACAATTGCTATATGCTGGCTCTCTAATGCATACTTGTCGGATTCAATACATTCCATACTAGATAGGTCCGGTGCAAGCCCTTAACGTTCTCTACTTATAGGATTAGATCCCTCGTTATGCAACTAACCCTACTATGGTGATGGTAAACAAGATCCAGAATACTCCGCGAATAGGCACCACAGCGCTCAACGCGCAAGCATCATGTAAGAATAGCTCAACAACCGGAGAATCACCTCCCAACCGTGTACCCCACGAATAGGCTTGCAAGGCCCTCAACGTGCAGATACACAAGGTACATTCTGTGAATAGGCCTACCGATCCTCGACACACGAATGCACCCTGCATGCTCCGTGAATAGGCCTGCAGATCCTCGACACACGAACATACAAATGTCATCTCGAGACAGAACAACAAACAGTCCTGGAATGCATCCGTTGGACTAACAGACCAGAGCATATACTTACGTTTTCCAAGTTCCATCACATCTCCACTAGTGCCTATCCTTAGGTTGGTTATTATTAAAAACACAAAACTTCCCCTTTCTAAAGTTACTGTGTCCTGCCGGACTTAATTTCACAAAACAAACCCAAGACCCCGCAGGTCTAAATCCACAAATCTCATCTGCCGGTTCACAGGACTCCCACCCAACTCCTAGAGATTCACAACTCATCCATCAAAACCAAAACTTTCAACAACTCACAAATCCATCGTCAAAATGTTTATACGAAGATACTTCTCCAATCAACAAAATCCAAATCTTACATACAATTCCAGAATCCAAATAAAATATTAAACCCATCAAATAACTGAAAAACCATATTTTTAGGTTGTAGAATATCCCAAAACATTAATTCCTTTGAAAGCACGTATAACTCAAATAAGGTCCAAATGAATACATTTCAAACTCCATTGTAAATAAAATATAATTCTCTGTAAACATTGCAAAACATCTTTTAAAACAATATAATATTGAAATAACAATCGTTCAAAAGAAGCATCAGAAAACTCAAGAAAACATCAGTCAGAGCAGTAGCAGTCGACTGTGTAATCTGGACAGTCGATTGTCCCGTAGGAAAATCCAACACTTAAAGAAAACATTAATTCAGAGCAGAGACAGTCCACTGTATAAGGTAGTCAGTCAACTGTCCCGCAGGAAAATTTGAGACTCAAGAAAATACTTCAGCCAGGACCCCGATAGTCGACTATTGACATTGGTCGGTCGACTGTCGGACCTCCAGACTGCAGTTTAAAGGTTGTGCATATTTGAACCGATACACGATTCCACTTTGTATAAATCACAAATTTGAAGAACTAATTTCCTGAGATAATTAATTGTAACTTGTATAACATATAGAAGTTATTAAAACAAAGCAAAACATATCAAGATCTCGAAATAGGAGTAGTAAAGAGTTTAAAACTATCTCAGAACCAAAATAATTGAAATCCAATCAAAACTCCATCAAAACATACGAAAACCAAATTTCTTCAAAAACAACGAAATAAGATATATGTACACATGTTTGTGCACCAAGAAAACTTCAAAACTCATCAATTAAAAATAGTGAAATATTTAGATTTAATCTCAGTACTAAAACCAATCATATCCAATTGAAAACTTCTGAAAACTTCACAAAATTATGAAATCCCCAAATTGATCATAATGCATAGATCCAAATCTAAACCTTTTTTTCTTAAAACTCCAAGACTAACTTCTTAGATCCAGTAGCCATTAAATTCATCCACAATCATCCATAATAAATTATCCATGCATATAAGCATCATAACAATCACTAATCAAGTTTCTACTCAACGAAAAACTCCCAAGTAGAGTTATGCATTTATACCCAAGTAAAGGTAATCTTTTTATCCACTTTATGCAATACCATCATATACCACACTTCTCAACAAAGTCAAAACAGCAAATATGTTAGGGAAAGCAACCTACTCATGATTTCTATTCAGTTCTTTAACAATCTCAAGTCAACAAATTAGGGTTTAAATTATCAATAATATAGTTTCATGAAAGGATTCACTTTTAATTCATCGACTCATCAAAACTTCATATATCATCATACAAACTCCTAGCATGCTTTCTAATCGATAGATCATCACATACAACATACATAAAACAAAACAAAACAAAACATGTCACTCACCTTATTGAAGAGATCAAACGAAAATAATAAAGCAATACGAAAAATCCCTCCTTCGCATGAAATCCAAGATCTTTTGCTTTAAAATTCCAAGAAAAAAAAATAATGAAATCCCTTGTGTTGTGCAGCGAAAGAAGGCTGCACTCCACCCTTAAGTAGGCCGGGATTCAAGGTTTTAGGGTTTTGTAATACTCCTTTTAAAACACATCTTTACATATATAGATCCATATACTTGGAAACTTGATAAAACCAATTTATTTGAGATTTATAAATAAAAACAACCATCATAAAGTCAGCCGGCACTGTTTAAAAGGCCCAAAAAATGAATTTGCACTTTTACCCCTCAAAATGACAATTTTGCAAAAAGATCATCTTTTATCGAAACTTGTAAAATAAATCAAATTCATCAAAAAAAAGGTAAAATTTTTAACCCTGAGTTGACTAGGCATTATACCCAACCCAAAAATCTAAAAATCTAGATTATTCACTCCAATTGGTAATTTTGCACAAAAGTCCTTTTTTGTAATATTTGCAATTAGGTCCAATAATTATCGGAAAAATCTAGAAAAATCACAAATAATCTCAAATAATAAATAATGAGTTTCTCCAAAATAATTTTTGACTTTGAACTTTTCAAGAAAATATTTGCACATGTTTTGCACGTGTAAAAAGGGTAAATCTTTAGAAAAATATTTATTAAATCTCCAAAAATCATTTTAATTCATTTATAAATCTTAAAACAGTATTTAAAAATACGGGGTACTACTTTACAACTACCCGGAGAAGCTCCAAACAAGACTGCATGCCTCCCCGAAGATTTTGTATGCTCGCCTAATTATACAAAACGGGGCAGACTACTCCTCGAAGGTGGCGATATCCGACCTTTAGGAGTGGGAGACATATGTTAAAGGTAAAATCCGCGCCACTAGACCACAGCGTGCATCTCAAAGCTTCTTACACTGTAGAACAATAATTTCCCAACAACATCAAGCCCAATGAAAGAACATGAGCCGTTTCTAAGCCCTTTAGCTTAACCCTATCCACAACTAAAGTTTACTTGCTACCAAAGAAAAAGAGATTTCCAACTAATTACAACTGTCACACAATCCCTCCAAATAAGAAATCAAACAACTAATTTTATTCCTCAACTAGGGGAATCTTCAAAAATACATTTTCAGGTCCATCTTCTATACTTAATTCCTAATCTATAAATATTCTCCTCTCTCATTTAGTAAAAGGTAATCCATGTTTTGCCATCAAAACACCATGGGTTTTTTTTCTTTGTTTTTGTTTTTGTTTTTTTCTTCTTTTTCTTTTTCTTTAGCATCAAAGGGTCTTTCGACGGGGTCATCTCCACTGCTCAGACTTTGTACAGATTCGCTAACGATATTTCAATCGTCTAATTCAGATCCAAGCATTCTCAATGGTTCAGACTTAGATCAAGAAAACTTCAACTATCAAATTCATATTGATTGATAGATCAATTTCTAAAAATTTTCCTCAGAACGAACCATTTGTGTGATTGCTCAAAAAAATAAAAAATAAAAATAAAAATAAAAAATAAAAATAGTATCAATGGACGATTAACAAATCATGATCTTCTTAACTTTATTAGAGCATCCACTATCGTTTTGAACAAAGTTTCCATATTTAGTGATATGGCTAAAAATAGGGTTAAAACAGAACCGTCCAAATCGGGCGTGAATCTTAAAGACTGGGGATAACATGGTAATTTCACTTACAAAATGGTCGGAAGTAGGTACTGGGTCTTCTTACCAAAAGCACAGTAACCCACAAACGGATCCATCCCAACTAGGTGCGGGTTTCAACCCGCAGCAAACCCGGCCCAGCAGGATAGAATTAGGATTTCTGATTAATCCTAATCAACGGCCCTGATTCGCATCTATCCTTTCACTGGGAATTAGGGATTACATTCCTAATCTGATCCCAAAGGCGGCTATAAATACCCCCCATCAATCACCATTAAGAGGTAATCAATCTTTCTCCAATTTATGCTCTTTCATAATCTTCTTGATTACTGACTTGAGCATCGGGGGGTGCGTCGCCGGGATCAACCCCGGTGTCTCGCACTTTTTGCAGGTGAACGGCAGGAGTCAACGGACCAACTCCGGCAGAAAAGGTCAAGGTTTGATTATTCAGTTTTTCTAAGAATCCACAAATACTATCTGTTTGCCCCCACACCAGAATCAGTGGTAACAGATTGGTGTCATCTGCGGGAACCCACGAATAGCGATCCTTCCTCTCCCCTTGGTTAAGATCATCTCCTGCCATGCCTCCCCGAAAGCTGAGATCCAGAGGGTCCAACCGTGGACCTACTCTCCCTCAACAGCAGGAGATCCCCTCCAAACCGTTCAGCCAGCGGGTCCTCCTCCTTAACTTGATCAGGCCCCACAGCAGGACCAACCTCCTCATCAGAACCTCCAACCCCCTCGGTGTCAGACCAGGCCTCAGAATGCCGGTGCGGGGGGCTCCCGTCCCAATCCTCCGAAACAACCTCTTCAACATGACCACATCTCCGTGCACAACCCCTCTACCGTCTCCATGGCATCTCACAATCCCCGGGCCTCCGATGACCTCCGTAACACCCATAATAATTAGCATAAAGAAGAGGATCTTCGCCGCCGTTTGGATGAAAGGCGGGCCCGAGAGGGAGTCTCCCGCCAACAACGTCCAAATGAGCGATCTCCTCATCGCCGAGAACATAGGAGGTCTCCTCCTCACCGAAGACGGAGAAAGTCCACTGAGCACTATAGAAGAAGGCCTCGCTCACCACGGGATGATAATGCTCCTATCACCCGTGCCGAATTCCAGCAATTCCAGACAACCATCTTGCAAGCCCTCCATCTCCGACCCAACAACAACAATGCTCGGAGGGTCCCCACTCCTCCTCCGGTCCAAAGTCCTCGCCGACGGTCCCTAACTCCTCCCCCAGCTCCTAGCAACCCCCAGCACATTCCTAGCCCTTGCCACTCTCGGAGCTACCATCGTCGTAGCCCCCGCTCTCCCTCGTACGAAGACGAGTCCAGAGGCTCGTTTGATTACCGTCGAAGGGATGACACTGTCTACCGTCGTCTCCACAAAATGAAGAGGCGCTTCGGTCAGCTAGACAGAGAAGAAGAGCTTAGAGGAAGGACCCTCCGCCCAAGCCGACCTCCTTTCTCTCGAACCATCATGGAGGCACCCGTTCCAATAGGCTTCAAGCCTCCCCAATTTGAGACTTATTCTGGGGAGTCTGATCCCGTCGATCACATCGAAAGCTTTAAGATCCTCATGCTAATCCACCAAGCTTCCGATGCTCTGCTGTGCAAGACCTTCCCCGCTACTCTCAAGGGTCCGGCCTGGGAATGGTACTCTTGCCTTGCCCCATCCTCAATATTCTCCTTCGAGCAATTCGAGACCCTCTTCGTCACCCACTTCGTGAGTAGCCGCCGAACTGAGAAGACCAGCATTTCGCTACTCTACCTCAACCAGAAGAAGGGTGAGAAGCTGAGAGACTATGTGAAAAGGTTCACTGCGGAAGCTAGGTCCATCGCTTCCCTCGACCAGTCGGTCACTGCAGCAGCATTCCAATCAAATGTTCTTAACTCCAGCCTTCGGTCTTCCCTCACCAAGAAGCCCCCACAGAACTTCTCCGACCTCCTTCTCCGAAGCGAAAAGTATATCTAGGCTGAGGAAGTTGAGCATCGCCTCACCTTTGAGGGGCCATCCTCCGGAACCAAAAGAAAGGCAGGTGAAGAAGAGGGAGCCAAGAAGCGCAAGAAGGACAATGGCGGTCAGCACCGCCTTCCCCCCAGATTTGAAAAATTACTCCTCTTAACGCCAACATTTTCACTATTCTCATGGAAGTTGAGAAGGAAGGGGTGATACCTCCTGCTCCGAAGATGAACACCCCTGGCAAGAAGATGGACAAAGAGAAGTGGTGCCGCTATCACCGGGACCATGGCCATGACACCAATGATTGTCGGGCCTTGAAGAATGAGATTGTGGCCCTCATCCCGAGGGGGCAGCTGGCCAAATTTGTGAGAAATGACCGAACCGGTCTTCCTCCTCCCCCTCGAGGGGCTAACAAGTGTCCTGAACGATGCGATGAAACTCCCGAGTTCGAAGAGGAACGCATCCTGCATCTCATCCATGGAGGCCCCATGAGAGGCACCTCCAACTCCTCTCGAAAGGATTTCATAAGGGAAGTCAACTCAGTACATGGCATGCCCCCTTCCAAAGGCCTCGGAGTACCAGTCACTTTTTCAGATGAAGGGCTTGAGGGTGTCCGAACCCCCCATTGTGATGCAGTAGTCATCAACCTCCATATGGCAAATTTTAAAGTGGAGAGGATCCTGGTGGACAATGGCAGTTCTGTTAACATCCTCTTCCTCGCTGCTTTCAAAGGGCTCAAACTATCCCGGGACAGACTTAAGCCCGCCAGCTACACACTCCGCGGGTTCACGGGAGTGCCAGTGACTATTGAAGGGGTGATCACCCTCGACATAACCGCTGGCAAAACTCCTACTACCCGAACGGAGCCGATGGACTTCATGGTCGTCGATGTCCCCACTGCTTATAATGTGATCCTAGGCCAACCCGGCCAGCTGCTCTCGAAGCCGTCCCTTCTGCTTATCACCTCAAGATGAAGTTTCCCACCCGGGCAGGAGTAGGGGAAGTAAGAGGCAGTCAGGAAATGGCCCGCAAATGCTACATGACCTCTACTGGGGGTCTAGTCCTCTCCCTCGAAACTCTTGAAATCCCCCAAGACGGCATCCGACCAATGTCCGAGCCGGTGGATGAATTGGAGGAAGTGCTCTTCTCTGAGCAAGATCCGAACCGCAAGTTCTTTATCAGCAAGACCCTCCCATCTGCCCTATGCTCAGATATATTCCAATGCATTAGAAAGAACCGCTACCTCTTTGCATGGTCAGCCGCCGACATGCCAGGAATCTCCGAAGAGCTCCTCGTCCACCACTTGAGCGTAGCACCGGGGTCCAAACCGGTCCAACAGAAGAGGCGCAAATTTGCTCCCGAGCGCCAACAAGCCATTAAAGAAGAGGTGGACAAGCTCCTTAAGGCTCGGTTCATACAATAAGTAAATTACTCTGAATGGCTCTCCAATGTGGTCATGGTAAAGAAGTCCAACGGGAGCTGGAGAATCTGGATCGACTTCACCGACCTAAACAAAGCATGCCCTAAAGATCCATTCCCACTCCCTAGCATCGACACCTTGATCGACGCAACCTCGGGCCATGAACTCCTCAGCTTCATGGATGCCTTTTTCGGGTATAATCAGATCCGCATGTTTCCCCCGGATATCCCGAAGACATCGTTTGTTACCGATCAAGGGCTCTACTGCTACAGGGTAATGCCCTTCGAGCTAAAGAATGCTGGTGCGACCTATCAACGCCTCATCAATAAGGTCTTTCAACAACAGATCTGCCAAAATATGGAAGTATATGTTGATGACATGCTAGTCAAGAGCATCCACGGCGCTGATCATGTGGTCGATCTGCAAGAGGCGTTCGATGTATTAAGGAAGCATGATATGAGGCTCAATCCAAACAAGTGTGCGTTCGGAGTCTCATTGGGGAAATTCCTAGGCTTCATGGTCAGCCAAAGAGGAATCGAAGCCAACCCCAAGAAGATCAAAGCCATACTGGACATGGCTCCTCCCAAAAATGTGAAAGAGGTTCAGAAGCTAACCAGGCACCTCGCAGCTATAGGGCGTTTCCTCTCCAAGTCAGGGAAGAAGTGTCTTCCCTTCTTCAAGGCTCTCAGGGGAGCTAAGGGCTTCGAATGGGGTCAACAACAGCAGGAGTCGTTCGATCAGCTTAAAGCCTATCTAGTCAACCCCCCTCTCCTCAGCAACCCCCCTCTACCTCTACTTAGCTGCCTCCGAACAAATCCTTAGTGCTGTCATGGTGAGGGAAGAAGACAAGACTCAGAAGCCCATCTATTACGTAAGCAAGGTACTTCGGGATGCCGAGATCCGCTACCCAAGATTGGAGAAGATGGCGTACGCCTTGGTCATGGCAGCTAGGAAGCTTCGCACTTATTTTTAGTCCCACTCGGTGGTCATTCTTACCGACCAACTGCTTAAGCAAGTTCTGCACAAACCCGAGGACTCGGGCCGGCTGATGAAGTGGTCGATCGAGCCGAGCCAGCATAATATATCATACCAGCCTCGGACCGCAATCAAGGCTCAAACCTTAGCTGAATTCATTGTTGAGAGCACCATCCCAGAGGTTAGTCAGGCGGAAAACGGACCTCCTATTTGGACGGTATATGTAGATGGATCCTCTTGCTCCGAAGGGAGCGGAGCCGAGGTTATTCTGGTAGGCCTAGATGACTTCGTTCTCCAATACTCCCTCCGCATCAACTTCAAGGCCTCCAACAATGAAGCGGAGTATGAAGCCCTTATAGCCGGTCTCGGAATAGCCTGCAAAGCAGGGGCACAACGTCTCCGGATATTTAGTGACTCTCAACTGGTCGTAAATCAAGTCTTGGGCGAGTACGAGGCGCGAGATGACCGAATGGCTAAGTACCTAGCTAGGATCCGAAATCTCATGGCATAGTTCGAAGAGGCGCTCATCCAGCGGATCCCCAGAGAAGAAAATTCCCAAGCAGATGCCCTCTCCAAGTTAGCCTCTTCCTCCCTTCAAGGTCTCGAGCAGACCGTCCTGATTGAAGTGCTCTTGAGACCCAGCATAGAAGATGAAACTCTCGACTCGATGGAGTCGCTGCCTGTCCAACTTTAAGATAATTGGATGAAACCCTTGATAGAATTCTTAAGGGATGGGCTCCTCCCCAAAGACCCTAAGTAAGCTCGTCGAGTCAGAACCCGAGCGGAGCGGTACACCCTTGTTGAGGGGGTCTTGTACATACGCTCCTTCACACAAGTAGATTGCAGACCTTATTTGAGGTGTCTCTCCCCAGAACAAACTGCATATGCCTTGCAAGAGCTTCACGAAGGCATAGGCAGAGCGCATTCAGGGTTAAGATCCCTCGCCCGGAAAGTGTTGAATTATGGATACTTCTGGCCTACCCTCCTACAAGACGCCGAACGCCACGTTCGGCAGTGTAGCTCTTGTCAGAAGTATTCCAACATTCGTTGCCTACCCCAAGCTCAGTTCACCTCCCTATCAAGTCTGATCCCTTTCGCAATGTGGGGGATGGATTTACTAGGGCCGTTTCCACCTGCTCCCGGCCAACTCAAGTTTTTAGTCGTGGCAATCGACTACTTCTCGAAGTGGATAGAGGCCGAGCCCTTGGCTATAATCACCGAGAATAAAGTACTTAAATTCTTCTGGAAGAGCATCATCTGCAGGTTCGGCGTCCCTCGAGTCCTTATAACAGACAATGGAACACAATTTACAGGGGCCGCATTTCGAGCTCTGTATGAAGACCTCGCCATCCAACAATGCTTCTCCTCCGTTTCCCACCCACAGTCAAACGGTCAAGTAGAAAATGCCAACCGACAAATCCTCTCCGGTATTAAAAAGAGGCTGGATAAGTCCGCTAAAGGCTTATGGGTTGATCAGCTCTCTAACGTACTGTAGAATTACCGCACTACTAAACGGACCCCTACAGGAGAGTTGCCATTTAATCTCACCTATGGGTCTAAAGCTGTGATCCCCTTGGAAGTCGGTGTACCCTCTCCTCGCCTCATTGCCTATGAAGAAGAGCAGAATGCCAGGGAGCTTTGGGAAAATTTGGATTTGATTGATGAGCTCCGTGAAAGAGCCTCGATTCGCCAACAAAGCTACCGAAGGAGGATCAAGCTGGCCTACAACAAGAGGGTCTGTCCCACCGACCTCAAAGAAGGGGACTTGGTCCTTAGAAAGTTAGCTATCTCATTCCCCAGTCAGAAGAACAAGCTAGCCCCAAATTGGGAAGGACCCTACAAGATCACCAAAGTGGTTCGGCCCGGGACATACCGTCTAGAAGACCTTGAAGGAAGAGAGATTCCCAGGACTTGGAATGCCGACCATCTCTTGAAGTACCAAGAGAGCGCATGAACGCCTCTCTGAGTACCTTCAGATGTCGAACCGTTCCTTTCCCTTCACTTGTATTTTACTTTTGCTTCTTTATTTCTCCAATGTAATAACGGCTCGCAACTTAGATGCAGCCGACTATTAGTTTTCAATAAAGAACATTTTTCTTCATATCTTACTTGTGAATTGCTTGTATCTCTCTGTTTTTAACTTCTTTATACTCTAATAATGAGTTCGGAGTCCAACACGTGGCTCAACTCCGCTTCGCAAGCTCGCTCTTAAATGAGCTAGAAATGGTTTGCCATTCGGAATTGCTCCCACAACCGTTGAAACATACCCAAACGATGAGTTCGAAGTCCAATACTTGGCTCGACTCCGCTTCGCAAGCTCGCTCTTAAGCGAGCTAGAAGTGGTTCGCCATTCGGAATTGCTCCCACAGCCGTTGAAACATACTCAAATGACGAGTTCAAAGTCCAACACTTGGCTTGACTCCGCTTCGCAAGCTCGCTCTTAAACGAGCTAGAAGTGGTTTGCCATTCGGAATTGCTCCCACAACCGTTGAAACATACCCAAACGACGAGTTCGGAGTCCAACACTTGGCTCGACTCCGCTTCGCAAGCTCGCTCTTAAGCGAGCTAGAAGTGGTTCGCCATTCGGAATTGCTCCCACAACCGTTGAAACATACTCAAACGATGAGTTCGGAGTCCAATACTTGGCTCGATTCTGCTTCGCAAGCTCTCTCTTAAGCGAGCTAGAAGTGGTTCGCCATTCGGAATTGCTCCCACAACTGTTGAAATACACTCTCGCTTCGCCGTCGCGCGCGAAATTCCTACAACTAGACTAGACGTGGGAGAAGAGCGAAATCTCTACAACTATACTAAACATGGGAGAAGCTGATGCTAGGTCTACCATTCGTTTGCTAGTCTTGGTACACTGCATCTCTTGATCCTTGCGGTTGGAAGGTCATTGATATGAATTTGCTATATTCTTCATGTTTTCTCAAGAGAAGATATCAGCTTCAAACATGAACTTGTTAGAGGCTTCGGTGAATTCCCAGCCTGGACAGTCCTCAGTTTTTTTTCACAAGGCGAAGTCGAAGGTCCACGACAGGCCTAGTTCTTAACCAAATATTGGACTATGAAATCACCTCTAGAATCTCGTATATTGTGGACCAATGCCCAGGACTCTGAGGAGCTAACCTCTGGTTCTTATGGTTCGTTTAAAGTTGAAGTAATCCTCCAAAAGGTGGCTCTCCACTGCAAGAAACTCACTCTCACAAATTCACGAGCCAATAGGTTCGAAGCAGTGCTTGGCACGCCTAGTCGAGCGCTCTTGGCACTGACGCCCAAACAAGCAAAAACCTTGCTCTGGACCTCGGCACGCTTTGCCGAACACTCTTGGTACCGACGACCAAACGAGCAAAAATCTAGCTTTGGATCTCAACACGCAAAAGATAATTACGAGTAATACAATAACACAAGGCTACTACAATGCAAGTCCAAAAAAAAACAAACATCATTTCGATTAAGTGTGGGGAGACAATACAAAGCGGCATCTTCTTTACAACTAAGCTACAAGACTTCCAAAAGCAAAAACTACAATGCCGACTCGTTACACTTAGACAAAATGCAAAACTTGGAAAACAAAAAATCTTCAATGTTTCCTTGGCACAGGGATGCTTCGCTTCAAAGACACTCGAGGGCGGCAACGCTTGACCCCAGTGCTCGTCCCTAAGCTAGCAAATTGAGATGTGTCTTCGGTGCTGCTCCTAACAGATGCGCCGACAGATGCCTCGCTCGATGAAATTGCCACGCCGCTCTGGGCATCACCCGGACTTGGTCGGCCTATGGGTGAACGTGTCGCGAGCTCGTAAAATGAAATTCCTCGCTCGCCTTCCTCGCGAGTGCGGGAAGTGCTCCTGACATTAATTGGCCCCGAGCGCGGCTTTAGGCGAGCCACTTCAACCTCCAACTCAGCGATCCTTTGTTTCAGAGAGTCGTCTCCTACGTCTACCTCGAAGCGAGGAGGTACGGCGGAGCTCAGAATACTAGGGCGACTGGCGATAATCCGGCGGAGGTGGGTGACTTCGATGCCCCTGTCCACTGTGGCTCTTTTCAACGCATCGACCTCCACCATCAACTCGTCACATTCGGTTATCAGCCTGCCCACTGCCTTGGTCAGCTCCTCTTCCTCCGCCAGAAGTTCAGCCTCCACAATCTGCAAGTGGTGAACTTCGGTCAGCATATCGTCCCTCTTCGCTGTCATCTTCGACAGAGAGAGTTGGAGACACTTCAACCTTAGCCCATTAGTGAAGGCTGTCGGCGAGCCATCCTCCTCATCTATGGGAGGAATCTCGGCGAGCTGACGCTCTAGTCGCCGAATCTTGATGTCCCGTCGGCTCAAGATCACCTGCAAGTGGTTCTGCTCGCTCTCAGCCCTGCGCAACCCCAACTCGACTTTATAAAGGCGCTCTTGGCACCTGGCCAAACGCAGCCTCGTCGCCCCCAAGCCGGCTTCGGAACAAAACTCCTCCCCGGAGCAAGTAGGTTCGGCTGAGTGGGTCACCTCGGCAAGCTGAAAAGATCAAAGCAAATAATGGGACTCAGTAAATAGTCACAAGTTTACTCCTCATCCGGACCCTGAACAAAAGCTACATGCACCTAAGGCAAAAGTTCTTTGTCTAAACACTTAGTCGAATTTCAAGCAAACATTTGAAAAAAAGTTATTCAAAAGAGACACGGGGTCGAGCTCAAAAGTTTCTTTCATTCATCACAAAAGTGCGGTGGCCAGTCCGCAATTAGGCAATACAAGATAGCTCAAAAGACAAAAGAAAAAGAGAAGAAAAAGGAGAAGAAATCAGGCGACGACCTCTTTCCCGGGGCGTCGAGATTAGGCAGGGACAGATCCTCCCGAAGGGGCCACAATCGCCAGCGGGGTCACCTCAGTAACCGGCACCTTGCCGACGACCTCGACCTCGCGGTCTTCTTCATCGTTGCCGTCCTCCTCCTCCGACTCGGGGTCGAAGCCTTCGATGTGGCCAGGGAAGAGCCTCCACCCCGAGCAGTCCACCTCAAGGTATCCCTTCGACACCTGATGTAGCGCCCCGATTTCCGAATACCGGGAAACCGTGACACGAGCCAAGATCTTTTCTTCAATTAGTCACAATACGCAGAAAAACAGGAGAATTTAAAACTTTTTATTCAATACACAAAGTGTTACAAGTCTGAATATTGTACAACTGTAATACCTTACAATAGAGTTACAATACTGCCTTTTCACTTCTAAGTATTACAACCTTCACATCTTACATCAGAGTACCTCTCACTTAACAGATAATCAATGCATATACTGCAGCGGAACTAAAACATAACACTGACTCCTTGCTTTCCTTGCCTTGAGTCCTCCTGAATCTCGCACCTGTACTTCTGCTATCCAGTACCTATTGAAGTGGGGACGTCAGTATTCACTGACGCTTAAAGGCTGATCATATAGCAGCGAATCTTCCAAACAATATACAAAATATACAAACATAGCAATTGTGTTGGTGTAGTTTAAGTGTTCGTGAGCGCTATGACTAGACTCTAATGCAATATTTAAAATAGAACTAATTATACACAACCCGTTCCTGACAATACTCCATGACTCTGTGAGGTTGCAGAAGGGGTCAAGTCCCCCTATGCAGTCTGCTTATGGTGTCTCCGTTTTCCACTACTACCCGGCATGCCGGACCTCACTCAAACAAGGTTGCAGGTGCGGTCTAGTTCCGCCACTGCAGTCATATAGTGGTGTCCATGTTTGCCACTATTGCCCAGTGTATCGGGCCTTAATCCAAAATCCAAATCATAGGGTTTCGCAAGCGCAGGGCAGCGCGAAGCCTGTGGCACCCTCTGGGGTATCGCAAGCGCAGGATTGCGCAATGCATCCTGTGGCACCCCAGCCACGGTATTTCAGGAATTAACAGCGCGAGATACGCAACCCGTGTCCTCAACTTGTGAGATGGCACCGTACGTATCCCTTTGACGGGAAGGTAGAACAAGGACGCTTCCTATTCTAATGTCAGCAAGTCTCCGAAAGTAACATGCAGCCCATACTACATGCGACTCCATCTCAAGCCGTTTCTCCATATATAGGGATTTAACCCGCGCGACACATTCTAATTGTACACAACCTGTTCCTGACAATACTCCATGACTCTGTGAGGTTGCAGAAGAGGTCAAGTCCCCTTATGCAGTCTGCTTATGGTGTCTCCGTTTTCCACTACTACCCGGCAAGCCGGACCTCACTTGATCCCAGTATATCGGGCATCGTTCCAAAATCAAACCATAGAGTTTCGCAAGCACAGGGCAGCGCGAAGCCTACCCTGTGGCACTCTCTGGGGTCTAGCAAACGCAGGACTGCACCATGCATCCTGTGGCACCCCAGCCACGGTATTTCAGGAATTAACAGCGCGAGATACGCAACCCGTGTCCTCAACTTGTGAGACGGCACCGTACGTATCCCTTTGACGGGAAGGTACAACCCAGTACACCACCTATGATCTGCCTCAAGGGACGAGTTAGCGTAAGGGGCCCCCTACAACTGACCCCTCTCTCTCGGCAAAAGGGTTTAAGTAAACTGATCCTTGTAAGTCACTATCCTAGTGATATCCCTGACTCGAACGATCCTAGGAATGACAACATTATAACACAACGTGCTAGGCCATAAATTAGGCTTCGCAAGACAACTCTACTAGGCCGCTCAACCTAGACTTACCAGAATCCCTCGGAATCTGGTTTATGGCTCATCGATCCAAGACTTTGGCTGTGCGAGTATACACGCATGCCGTTACCCTAGACTTGGATTCTGTCTATACTCCGGTCCTCGATTAACCTACCCTGGTTAAGATTCGACGGTACCCAAGGAGTGACTCCTCCACAGTTACTTAGGGTAGACATCATATGTCTTGATGGTCGATAGCCCTTAGGGTGGTAACATCACCCTAGACGAGCACAACTAACTGTGTACTAGCTAACAAGCTATACACGAGTAATAGCCACATACGAGCCAACTAAGCTACGCATGAAACAACAACTACCTACGAGCCAGGCGGGCCTCGTAGGAGACAACCACGTACATACCGGCCAAATAAGCCGCGTACGAGACCAACAGCTTCGTACGGGCCGGTCGGGCCGCGTACGGGACAACCACCTACATACGAGCCGACTAAGCTACGTATGAGACCCACAGCTACATACGGGCCAGTCGAGCCACGTACGAGCACGACCGTGTGCAAACAACCATACAGGTAATCAATCTTAGAAGCAACCAAACGTGCTTACTAACAAACTTAATCTTCTATTGTTAGAAGCAACAGAAGAATCTACTAATATTCTATGGTCGGTATTCCACTAAGGAAGGATCCGAAGGCGACCTAACGGCCTTTATCGGACCAACTATCACTAGTGGTCTTCCCAATCCTTATTACTTCAACCTATAGCGCCTTAAGTATGGCATACAATTACAAGCAGCTTCCTACGACAATCAATCATATAACACAACCACCATGATACTCCTATGTATGAATGTGATTAATGCTTATGCTTACATTGAGCTCAAGCATGAAAATCACTAACGACCTTAAACATAAAATCCTCTATAGTCAATCGTAGGTTACCAATTGAGCATGGAAGCCTACTACTTATCATAACCAACCACCACCCAACTAAGCAGTATTCCAAGGTATAGTAGGTAGTCCTTAACACTACTCCTACAACATTCTAAGCAAGTATTACTCTAGCATGGTATAGAACCCCACATAAATCACTACAACTAGCTATGGGTAGTTTCTTTACTTTAAGCATGAACATCATAGTATGGGTATCCTTAACTTAACATGATTAATAATTAGCATGATACCTACTTACTTAGCATAAGTCATGATCATCCACTACATAACATACACTTCTCTACCATTTATCTAGCATGGTATATGAGTTTATCATGGATCCTACAACACTTTAGGCACAATAAAATTTATCCAAACATGGTAGGAAACTCTTGGATTGATTCCTACAACATTCTAAGCATAATTAATTAATCCAAGCATGGTAGGAAACTCTTAGAATTTGTCCTACATCATTCTAACATCATTAAGCATGCTAGATATTTTTAGAAGAAATCCTACCATTAACTAAGCATGAAACATGATAGGATATTTTTAGAATACATCCTACAACATTTTAAGTGTAAAAACATGGTAGGATATTTTTATAAACAATCCTACAACATGTTGAACATCAAGCATGATAGCATATCTTTAGAAGTAGCCCTATAATTAATTAAGCATAAAACCATGGTAGGAAAAAGTCCTACAACCTCCTAAACATAAAGCATGATGGGGTGATTTTAATAGACATCCTACAACTAATTTAGCATAGAATCATGGTAGAAAAAGTCCTACCACATAAAGCATGATATGGCTTCTAAATATTTTTAGAAGAAATCCTACAACACTTGAAGCATAAATATGGCTTCTAAATATTTTTAGAAGAAATCCTACAATACTTGAAGCATAAATATGGCTTCTAATTATTTTTAGAAACAAAGCTACAACTAACTAAGCATGGATATGGCTTCTAATTATTTCTAGAAGTAAAGCTACCACTAACTAAGCATGGTAAACATGGTAGGATATTTTTAGAAGCAATCCTACAACTAACTAAGCATGGATATGGCTTCTAATTATTTTTAGAAACAAAGCTACAACTAACTAAGCATAGATATGGCTTCTAATTATTTCTAGAAGCAAAGCTATCACTAACTAAGCATGGATATGGCTTCTAATTATTTTTAGAAGCAATCCTACAACTAACTAAGCATGGATATGGCTTCTAATTATTTTTAGAAGAAATTCTACAATACTTGAAGCATAAACATGGCTTCTAAATATTTTTAGAAGCAATCCTACAATATTATTAGCATGAATATGGCTTCTAAATATTTTTAGAAGCACTCCTACAACATTATACTACTACTACTACTCCTATTTTAATCAAAACATAACTATCTACTACTACTACTACAACATACAACTTTACTACTATCACAACATACAACTTGCTACTATTACTACTACTTCATTCTCATAAAAAGAATCACAACATACAACTTACTACTATTACTACTACTTTATTAATCAACATACATGCTACTACTACTTCATTTTATTACATACTACTACTTATTATTTTAGCTTACTACTACTTAGTAGCTTACAAATCTTTGTAATTACTAGTGATAAAGAAAAGATCATTTTTATTTTATTTTACTTTACTTTACAAAAGAAAGATCTCTTTAATTAACTACAACTAGTGATTAAAAATGAAAGAAAGATCTTTTTAATTAATTACCACTAGTGATTAAAAATAAAAGAAAGATCTTTTTAGTTAATTACAACTAGTGATCAAAATAAAAGAAGGTCTTTTTATTAAGTTACAACTAGTGATTAAACAAAAAGAAGATCTTTTTATTAAGCTATAACTAGTGATTAAACAAAAAAGAAGATCTTTTTATTAAGCTACAACTAGTGATTAAAATAAAAAGAAAGATCTTTTTATTAAGCTACAACTAGTGATTAAAATAAAAAGAAAGATCTTTTTATTAAGCTACAACTAGTGATTAAAATAAAAAGAAAAATCTTTTTATTAAGCTACAACTAGTGATTAAATAAAAGGAAAGATCTTTTTATTAAGTTACAACTAGTGATTAAACAAAAAGAAGATCTTTTTAATTATTTCTACCACTAGTGTTTAGTAAAGAAAGGAAAGATCTTTTTGATTATTACATTAGTTCAATTAAGTCCTACAACCAACAATGGTTGTATTGTTCAACAATATGCAATATGTATGGTTCCATATCAAGTCCTACAACCTTACATGGTTGTATGCAAAAGTTATGTGTATGTATCTTTTTAGTCCAAGTAGCTAACATCATTCAAATGAGAAAACGCATACAACCACACCACTACAAAGTAACCATACCAAAGGAAAAATAAACAAGAGGGTAAGAGAAAGAAGAACATCAAAACCATCATTCAAATAAACAAACAAACAAACAAACAAACAATCAAACAAAGCATGAAGAAACCCCCACCTTATTTTTTTCTATAGGAAGGACTAGCTTGCTTTTTCCTTCTCCTTCCCCTAGCTTTTTGAAAGCTTCTAAGAACCCTACAAAACAAAACTCTCAAAGTTATTTTGTTCTCTCTTTCTTTTCCTTTCTTTCTTTCTTTCTTTCTTTCTTTTGTTTTCTAAAATGAGAGAAGGAGGAGAATGAAGGGCTATTTATAGAAGGGGATAGGAGGGAGAAAGTGCAAATGTGCACACCAAAAATGCACAAAAGCCCTCCCATAATTTATGGGCCGGCCATACTCCTAGGAAATGTAGGGGTGAGGTGGAGGGAGGTGTATGTGGTGGAGGTTGATATGGAGGAGAAGTTTTCTAGTAAGGGTTTTTACTTAGGCTTCTTATGCATACAAAACCCTAGATTAAGCCTCTTAATCAAACCCTAACCCTCCCTACTAGGTTTTGTCATAGCAAAAATAAGTGTTGTCCAAAAATACACAACACACAATTCGTATGATGTACTAATCGACATACTACACGTATGTGCGCCTATATGTCTGAATACCGAAAATCTTCGCATAATCCGTATAAAATAATTTAATCTCGGAAATAATAATAAAATAATATTTATTATTAGTTCGGGAGGTCACGGTATCAATTTGATACAATACGGATGTATACTGACCGATATCTGGATACAGATAATGTCTATGGACAAACCGGGTAAAAATCACCAAAATGTTCTAATTTTGGAATTAAAACAAAATAATAATAAAATAATAATAAAATATCAATTTATATACAGTAATATCCGTCCGGGATATTACACCTGAGTGAGGGCTTTGGCGTAGGCCTTGGCCATGTTTTGGGCGAGGAAGCCTTGCGCCTTCGCCATGGTGGCCGCCTCGGCTTCCTTCACGGCAGCAGCTTTGGCCTCCTCCGCCTCGGCCAGCTGCTTGGCCGTCTCCTCCTTCTGCCGAAGAAGGTCACCCTCAAGCTTCGCGACCAGCTCCTCGAGGTACTCGAGCCTCATCATGCTCCCCTCAAACTCGACCCTCAACTTGTCAAGCTCGGTGCCCATTCGAGCCTTTTCGGCCCGAGCCCGGTCGTTCTCCTGCTTCAACTCCTTCTCCAACTCCGTCATCCTTTCCGAAAGATGACCGAAGTGGATAAGGATCTGCGACAAAACAAAAAATGCAAAGAGTTAGAAAATCAAATACGAAAGTAACCAACAAGAGTAAAAAACCGACACTCACCGATACCGCCGAGCGAACGATCTCGATGGTATCGTCGCCTGCCTAGCTGGCGTCCATGGCGGCCCGGTCCTTCGGCAGCGCCAGGTGCTTCACCACCTGCATACTCGCTAGGGAGTCCCCGAGGAACCCATCATGCTTCCGAACCTGCCAGTCCGAAATGTGGATCTTCTTGTGCTCCTCCGTGAGGAGCTCCTCGGTCGTCACCGTCAGCGAGGGCGTCTCCATCCCGAGGGCTGAGGCGATCGGGAAGTCGCCCACCTCGGTTGGTGCCGAGGCTACTCCTGGAGTCGGGGTAACCACTGCTGGAGCCTCCACCCCTTCGACCTCGCTCGCAACCCTCGGAGCCTTCACGGGCGACAGCTTGGTGGAGACCTTCTTGCGCTTCTTCGGCACCTTACTTCCGAGGGTGGCCCTCTGCGCCATCACCGTGTCGAAATCCATTGCCTCTGTATTAAATAAGGAGTTGGTTAAAAACACAAGTTGGAATAAGCAAAGTTTAAAAAAAATGAATAAGAACGTAGAAAGAGCCGCGTACTGGGATTTACGCGGCTGAGCCCTCCCCTGAAGAGAATGTCTTCTGTCAGCTCTCTCCAATCGTACTTCGACCTGTCTAGAAGAGTCTGCACTGCCTCCTTTTCTTAAGGGTGAAGCACCGGTGACTCCTTCACTCGCTTCGACACCTCCTCCACGAAACTGGTGGGTATGGGCCATGCCTCTGTGCTCCGCACTATAAGGTACTTATCTCGCCAGTGCTTGATGGAGTCGGGGCAGACGACGAGCCGACCTCCGTGCCTCGGAGCTAGGTAGTACCGGAACTCTGACCGGTTCTGCTGATGAAGCCGGTAGATAGTCCGGAGTACCCTCAGCTTTGGCTCAATCCCAGCTGTTTGGCAGTGGAGTACGAACCCATTGATTACTCTCCACGCGTTCGGCATCAGCTGAATGGGGCTGACCCCAAACAACCTAAGCACTTGGGTCGCGAACGGGTGGAGAGGCAGCCGAGCACCGACGATGAAGGCATCGACCGGCCAGAAACACATGTTTACTGGCATCGGCGAATTTGCCCTAACCCCGGGACCCGGTAGCATTAGTTCGTACTCCTTCGGAATTTGGAAGCAATTCCGGATCACTGCCAAATCCTCCAGGCTGAGGATAGAAACTGTCTCATCGGCCTCAGAGGTCTCCCTTGCCTCATTCTCCTCGAAGGCTCTTCCCCTCCATGGATGATGCGCTCGGCATGCTCCTCAGGAAGCTTTCGAACCTGCTGAAGCCCGATCAGTGGCCTTGGATACCTGCCGAACGGCCCCATGCGCTTCGGATCCTCCACTATACTGTCTCGACTAGATATCTTCTGGCCTTTATCTTGGCGACTCGGAGAAGGGACTTCGGCAGCAGAAGGGGAGGGCTCGGAGATAGGAGAAAGAGACATATTTATACTTCAAAAATGACTAAGTATAAATTACCTTGAAGTGATGTGTGCGGTCAGAATTTTCACCGGAAAGCGATGGATGATCACCGTGAGCTCTCTCTAGCACAAATTCACCGTCTGAGTAAAAGTTTGGAGAAGTGAAAAATGAGAGGGGGTGAGGTTTTATAAAAGCTTGGCACGCAAAACAAGTTTAATGGGCCCGAAGAGCCAGCCCATTTACACAAGGCGACAAAATGATCTGAACTGTCATATTATTTACCGCACCTAGCTGTACCGTCGCATTAATGGCAGTCACATCTGTCAGAGTTGTCAGAAGCCGAGCAGCCATCACATCAATGGCTATCACATCTGTCAGAAGTTCAGAAGACGTAGACTCAGCCTGACGTTTGCTATGCCGGCAAAAATCACAACCTAAGACCTCGGGACATGATGCCGAGCGTTCTTGCCACCGACCATGTTACATGGAAAAAATTGTTACATGGAAAAAAGTGAACCTCAGCACATGCTGCCGAGCATTCTTGCCACTAACCATGTTACATGGAAAAAATTGAACCTCGGCACATGCTGTCGAGCGTTCTTGCCACCGACGATGTTACATGGAAAAAATTAAACCTCGGCACATGCTGCCGAGCGTTCTTGCCACCGACCATGTTACATGAAAAAAATTGAACCTCGGCACATGCTGCCGAGCATTCTTGCCACCGACCATGTTACATGGAAAAAATTGAACCTCGGCACGTGCTGCCGAGCGTTCTTGCCACCGACCATGTTACATGGAAAAAATTGGACCTCGGCACATGCTGCCGAGCGTTCTTGCTACCGACCATGTTACATGGAAAACAATGAACCTCGGCGCATGTTGCCGAATGCTCTTGCCACTGACCCTCTTACATGAAGAAAGTCACCCCGACTTCGGCAAAAGTCCGCCGAACGCCCTCTTCGCACCTACAGGCCGGCCGAAGTATCTGCGCTCTTCGAAATTATGTGCCGAACCCCTAGGGACCTCGGCCCCCTTCGGGGCGAGGGTTCGGAGGGGTTGGAAACGAAGCCGAAGCATATGGGTCATGAAATGGAGGAAACAACATCAAATCGTTTACCTAAGCTTCGCAAAAAATGGTTAAAAATTGGGGGAGATCGATTAGAGATTCAGCGAAAATTATAAACTCAGGGGAACACTCTTAAACCTCTGGGTAAGCAATAACCGCCTAGAACAGTTACTCGAGACCCCCGAACTACAGATCATCACTCCACGAAGATAGGTAACCATCGAATAAAAAGCACTACTAACCCGGAAATTACCACAACGTCCCATACAAAGATTCGACACCCCTTGCGTGGACTCCAACACAACTCCGTAAGCCATTAAAACAGTAAATCTACTCCTCAAAGGCTGATAAAACTTAGTCTTTGGGAGTGGGGGGCTCGTGATATGGCTAAAAATAGGGTTAAAGAGAACCGTCCAAATCGGGCACGAATCTTAAAGCCTGGGGGTAACATGGTAATTTTACTTACAAACGGGTCTGAAGTGGGTACTGGGTCTTCTTACCAAAAGTCCAGTAACCCACAAACGGATCCATCCCAATTGGGTGCGGGTTTCAACCCACAGCAAACCCGGTCCAGCAGGTCAAAATTAGGGTTTCTGATTAATCCTAATCAACGGCCCTGATTCGCATCTATCCTTTTACTGGGAATTAGGGATTACATTCCTAATCTGATCCCAAAAGCGGTTATAAATACCCCCCATCCATCACCATTAAGAGGTAATTAATCTTTCTCCAATTTACGCTTTTTCATAATCTTCCTGATTACTGACTTGAGCGTCGGAGGGTGCGTTGCCGGGATCAACCCCGGTGTCTCACACTTTTTGCAGGTGAACGGCAGGAGTCAACTGTCCAACTCCGACGGAAAAGGTCAGGGTTTGATTATTCAGTTTTCCTAAGAATCCACAAATACTATCTGCTTTCCCCCACACCAGAATCAGCGGTAACATTTAGCAATTGGGAAATAGCAATAGGAGGAGACGTCTGCTATCGTTGAGGCTAAATCTGCCAAAATAAAAATAATAATAATAAAATCAGACAGAGCATCTTCCTCCGTCCATTCTTAAAATAAAAATAAATAAATAAATAAATAAAAGCATTTTTGTAATTTTCTGATGGCAATTCCGTAAATAATGGGAGGAAGCAAATTGGAGGACTTGCTTCAAACGGATGAAGGTATGCCGTTTGGAGATTTTTTTATTTTTTTTGTTATTTTCTAATGGAAATTTGGTAATATTTTGGATGACATTTTCGTAAATACTGAAAGAAAAAAAAAAGAAAAAAAACAACGGAGGAAGTTCTTCCATCTCTCTTTTTTGGCTTTAAACGGATGAAGATCATCCATCTGCTAAAAAAAGGGGGGAGAGACGGAGGATATATGTACGTCTGTCTCTTTTTTTTTCTTTCGCAAACGGATGAAGATCATCCGTCTTCTACTTTTAGCATTTTGTCGGGCCCGATTTCTAAGTTTAGCAATGCATTGTTCACTCCTATTGTAATGTTTAGGTTTTTAGCAAAAGACACTGAGAGTTTTTTCTAAATGAATTGTTAAATTTTGGGTATTTAGAGCATCCACAGTCGTTTGCTATATTTCTCAAATTCTCATATTATGAGAATAATATGAGAATCTACCCTCTGCAGTTGTTTGCTATTTTGTTAAAAAATAGCAAACGAGCTACAGTCGATTCTCATATATGAGAAATGGGCTAGCGAATTTAGAAATATAAAAGACGATACAACATGTATCGTCTCAGTATATTTAATATTTTTTATTAGAATCAGACGAGACAACTTGTCTCGTCCCTTATTTTTATTATTATTATTTTTTAAAAAAAACTGGGTCGGACGATACATGTTGTATCGTCCTTCCCAAAAAAAATTTTTTTTTTTTAAAACCGCTCGGACGGGACATTTTGTCCCGTCCCTTGGGTTTTGTATATATTTTTATTTATTTTTTTCCAATTTGTTCAACTGATCAACGGATCAGATTCGTCGAGAAAAAAAAATTCAAAAAATACCCACGGACGGGACATGTTGTCCCGTCCAGGTATGGGGGGAATTAGTGGGGTTTAGATGGTTTAATTATAGACCCACGGACGGGACATGTTGTCCCGTCCTGTCCAGGTATGGGGGGGAATTAGTGGGGTTTAGATGATTTAATTATAGTTTAGTAGGTGATTAAATATGATTAAGTTATATTTTAATATTTAATTCATTTAGTTAAGATATTTTAATAGTTAATCGGTAATTAATTAAATCTAAAAAATAAAAAAAATGGACGAAACAAGTTGTCTCGTCCTACTCAAATTTTAGCAAAATATAGCAAACGATTACTGCAGACCTTTCGATCTATTCCATTTCTATTCATCCCATTTTGTCAAAAAATAAGAATCGCCATTGTGGATGCTCTTAGAAAATGATTGTGGTTGCTCTTAGTACGAGTTGTTCATCCTTTCCATCAATTCACCATGTCCTTTCCCAATTAAATAAGTTGCAAGTTTTTAACTTTTTATTGGGCACCAAATTCAACAACAGCATAATTAAGATATGGGCGGTTGTTTGATTTGCTTGTACGGTTGTATGATTATTATAAGCTTATTAGAACATGCCCCTAAATTATAGTACTAATTATACTAGTAATAAACATTTGCGATGTACGTCTTAATAAATATAATTTTTTAAATTTAAATTTTTGATGCACTCTGATTTTGAATCTAAGAACTTTTTTATATTAGTTATGCACGGGCAATGCACGTAAGTTGGTAGATTTACAAACAACAACTCCAACTCTCCCATTATCTATACAACTAGCAATCTGCACATGTGATGTATGTTTTAATCATTTTTCTAGAGAGTAAATAATAAGACGTAATCTGATATCAAACCTAAGACATCCCTTTACTCATACATACTTTTTACAAATTATCTATTGTGGCACAAACTTTTATTTTATATGAATAACATTTTTTTTAATAATTATGTTGTAAATAAATTTGAACTTTGAGGGTATTATGGTAACCAACAACATTTGAGTAAATGAATGGTTAACATAATTCTCACTTAAAAATGAATTACTGAGATTAGATGATTGTCTACAAATTACAGATTGTCTACAAATGACAACCCCAACTCTCCCATTATAGTGTTAGAGATATATTTTGCTAAACCACTTTTGGTACAAGGATTTTTCTTTTTTTTAAAAAATTAAAATAAAAAAATAGAGTTAATGTATGAGGCAACCCCCCACTTTTTTTCCATACATATTTTGAATTTGAATCATATATCTTAATTAAACTTCAAAAATTGTGCAATAATGTATAGATGCTATTAGATGAATTTTTCAAAAATAGTTTTACTATTTTCTCATTTTTTTAAAGTTATGTGTAATATTGTAGAGTTATATCTATATAATATATTATGCTAATACAACTTTTGATCCAAAAGTTATTTTCCATTTCTTTTCTTTTTAAAATAAAAAAAAATGCAAATATAGGAGGTAACTAGCACTATCATAAAAATTCCAAATCTGGAACCGACCAGGACACGATATTGGCGGAATCAATCTGTCTATCTCTGGCAGTTTTTGGGTCCTAAAATAGGACCCGTTCAAATTTTTTGTTCGGGTCTATGTCCGCAAAAAATGGACTCAACCCATACACGGAACTGGACTTGGTTTATTGCGGGTAGGGTCTGAGTTCTAAAATAGAACCCCTTCATATTTTCAGGTCGGGTCTGCTTCAGCTAAAAATGGACCTGACCCATACCCGGACAAAAAAAAAACCCTAACCCCCCCCCCCCCCCCCCCCCACACACACACAAAGCAACGAAAAAAGAAGAAGAAGCAGGCCCAACCTCCCTCTCCTGACTGACACCACTTACCCGTTTTGTTATTTTCTCATTTTTGAAAATTCTGTGCAATATTGCACAGGGTTATACTAGTAGTTTTTATATATATGTTATAGTAATAGGTCTATAATAACTACTAGAGGAAGGAGAGTAAAAATAGGACTCTATATTTAACTAACACGTGTATTATGCACAATTTAATTTAAAATAAATAAATAAAACCCAATCCCTCCCACCCACGGTCGCTTCCCCTTCCTCTTTCAAAATCCTAAGAATCTTCCCCGCCCACTTTCACAAACCACAACCGCCCCCTACCTCCCGTCCCCCTAAGCTGGTCCTCCCCCCAACCTTCCTCCACTTCAGTATGATCTTGCCCCACGCCGCCCCCGCTACAATCTAATCCCACCCCACGCTTCCTCCCTCCGACCCTGTCACTTCGCTCAGATACGCCGCTTCTATCATCTGACACTGCAGCCTCCGCTTCAAATCAGTCGCCATCATGTTCAATATTTAGGTGCATGATCTTTGGTTTTTTGTTAGAATTTAAAATGTTATGATTTGGTAGATTAGGGATAGTTAGATCTAAGGCTTTGGATTGGCTTACGAAAGTTGTATTTTGTGTGAGGAATTGAATTCAGGAAGCTTCTGTGACGGAGGGGAATGATCCAGGCCAAATTTTCTCCACCAAAATTGGGGGCAACAATGGTGAATCAAAAACTGGTAAAAGGTCCAATCTTGAGTTTTTTTCGCAACATGTCATTTCATTATAATTTTGGGGCTTTAACACGATTTTTTATGCATATGATTAGTTACATGGCCGAGTGGATTGTCGGAACAGGCTCCATCGACATTGTGTTTCAGGTATAATTGTTGTTACAATTTGAATTTTTTACAAAATTTCTCTATTTTCAAATCCTTGATTGCTTTGCTTTTGCTTTTAGGAAAAATGTAAGGAAACGGAGGATAGAGTTGCGATAAAGAAGGTGTTGCATGATAGGCGGTACAAAAATCGTGAGCTACAGTTAATGCGGTCAATAGATCGTTCGAATATGATTTGAGTTGAAGCACTACTTTTTTTCGATAACTAGTAGGGATGAGCATTTTCTGAATTTGGTGATGGAGAATGTTCTGAAAACAGTTTATAGTGTTTTGAAGCATTATAGTAATGTTTGTCAGAAATGCCGCTTCTCTGTGTGAAGGTTTACATGTATTAGGTCAGTTTGTATTCTCTTTTCATATTTGAGCTTAATGGTTTTTGGGTGATTGTGTGGGTAACAGTTGTTGATATTTTTCTTGCAAATATTTAGAGTTTTAACTTACATTCATACGGTTCTTGGCATTTGTAATAGATACGTGAAGCCACAAAATCTACTAGTATGCTTTTTAATGTCTTAATTTCTTAAGTTTGATAAATGTTCGGCTTGAAAATTGTTTCAACTCTATAATACTCAGCAGCCAAAACTACAAAATAAATAAAAAAATGTGCAAACATTTTGATCATGGCTTCAACGATGTTGTGGGCTTCAAGAGCTGCCACCTACATGAAAATCTACCACTTTCCATAGCGTTTTCGCTATTGGTACAAACCCTGACCCTAATATGAATCTTCTTTTATCGATCAGCATTTGATTTGATTACTTATTGTTATATTCTATATATCGATTATTGTGTGGTTTTGATAAATGATGTGTTTAATCTTATGGGTCGTATGAGATTTCAGCTGAAGTTTGGATCTTTTAATTAAGTTCTTACTAGGTGTGATGCATTGTATGGATAAATCTTTACTCTAACTTGTATGCTATAATGCATGACTTCAGTTTGAGATGTATAACATGTTATTGAATGTTAATAATGTTATAATATACATTTTAATATAAGTTAGTTAAATATGAAATATCTTTTGATAAAGTCTGTCCAATTTACCTAGGTATATTCTAGTTTTTATTATTGTAACATTAATAATAAAACTATTTTTTCTCAAGAATAAGGTTAAGATGTCAAATAGACAATCATCTTTAATAGCGTTTTTTCTTTTCTTTTTTTAAAAAGGAAAATTATGTATAATATTCTTCACCAATTAAATTAAATCTATTGGATTGGAAGACCGCAATGTATTCGAATTGGTCCTAGTTTTGGTACTAAGTTTCGGTACACGTTATGTATTGAATAATAAATTAAGTACAGAGATTAGTCACTATCTCTACTATATACAGAAAATCATGAAAATGTCCTGATTCAGTGATTCCTAAAAGAAAGAAATTTTTTTTTATAAACCACTTTTTAAAATTATTTTCAGAAAGACAACATTGTCAATGTATTCACGTGGATTCAACAATTAAACTCGCCGTTTCCAACGGTGAGTTTAGTTATTTCATGCTCGTCGTTGGGACACGGCAAATTTAGTGCTATTTTTTTTAGAAACTTGTCATTCTCAATGCTGAATTAAGTTCTAAAATTTTAATAAAGACTCGCCGTTCCCAACGGCGAACACATTTATAATAGATTCGCTGTTGAGAACAGCGAGTTTAGTTCGAATTTTTCAAAGAAGAATAGTCATTCCCAACGGCGAAGATATTTATACTAGACTCGCTGTTGGGAACGACGAGAATGTATGAAATTTTATAGAGAGTGAAATATTCTGTTAGACTTAAATGAATTTTTAGAAAAAAAAACTACATAGAATTTTTTTTGAACTAAATTCGCCGTTTCCAACAGCGAGTCTAGTGTAAATGTCATCGCCGTTGGGAACATCGAGTGTTCATTGAAAATTTTGAACTAAACTCGCTGTTCCCAACAGCGAGTCTAGATAAATTTCCTCGCCATTGAGAACAGAGAGTTTTCTTTGAAAATTTTGAACTAAACTTGCCGTTAGGAATGACGAGTTTCTCAAAAAATTAGCACTAAACACCGCATGTCCCAACGGTGAGGATGAAATAACTGAACCCGCCATTGAGAACGACGAGTTTAGTTGTTGAGTCAATGAACATAAATACTATGATAATTGTCACGTCCCGCTTCCCAAAAAGGAATACGGAATACGGATACGTGACTAAATCTAGCGAATGGTTTTTATCATCCATAAGCTGTCAGGATCTTTGCAACATTTCACAGAAATAATCAGAGTATGAAGTAAGCGAAGTCAACCACACATGCATATATGAATCAATACCAATAGAAATTTACTTGAAACAAAATTTAATAATCTCAAATACACCAGATCTGAACAAGTTAATAATTCTGAGTCATATTGCCCAATACAAAATAATCCAAGTAGCAGATATATTTATTTAAAAATAAGCAACAGGAAATAATAATAATAGTAGCAAGAACTCCATCATCTAAAATCTCAGATCACTAACTCCATCTGGCAGCTGATCTCCAAACTCTGCAATTTAATAAATCGGAGAAAGACGGAAAAGAAAACAAAATATCCGTCAATACAAGTTACGGGCCGCTTGTAATATAGACACAAGTATATGGGAAAAGATAAACAATATAGCATGGAATAGACATAGCAACAAAATAGAACAACTAGCATGAATCATGAACATAATTAAGTAATGTGGTGAGATAGCAGGTGCATGTGACATGTGACAGGTAACAGGCATCATGCAAGCAGGTAAATATGTAACAGGTGTCAAGTAGCATGTACAGGTAATCATGTAAACATGTGAACATGTAGCAGGTATTATGTCATGTCATATCTTGTATTTATTACTATTTAGGTAGCACTTCATGCATCCCAGATTTTTACCATATGGTTGCTACTTACATGCAAATTTCGTTTAGGCCCAGTGGTGGGTTTCTATAGGGCCGTGTACTTAGGCATCAAGTAGCAGGTAATAGGAATAGCTTCATAAATCAAACAGTTACACGAATCAATAGATTCATGCATCAACAGGTTCATGAATTAAACAGGTCCACGAATCAACCGATTCATGCATCAACATGTATCAAGTACACGAACCAACATGTCCATGCATCAAAGCATAAAGTACAACAGGGTTCACGAATCCACAGATTCATGAATCAAACATAAAGTGCAACAGGTTCATGTATCAACATGAATCAAACATAAAATAGAAAACACGGACCCCCTTCTGAGTACACATACCTATATTATCTAAAATTAAGGTCTTTTCCTTAATTCCGGCTTGATTATTTGTTATTATTGTTAAGCAGGCATATACGTGCACAAAACAGGACAAGAATAACATGGCATGAACAAGTAACAGCTTCAGTTTGGAAGATAAATATGTACAGGTGAAAGACAATACATAACAGGATAGGACAACGAAAATTCCTGTTCATGACAGCAAGACAGTACTGTACTAAATCTGGGATTCTCGTTGCCACAAATGTGCAAACCTGGATCCGTCAGAAAATCTGGAAAATAGACTCTCATCCAAATCCAGCGAATATATATAAGCCATATGGTATTTCACAAAAATAAATCTCAAAACAGATTTGTATCTAGAAAACATGTTCAGCCAAAAATCAGAGGTTTGTATTCATAAACAGAAAAACGGCATCAAAACTTACTGATTAAATCCAAGAAAAATCTAGAATATTTCCCTAGTATGTTTAGTAACAGAAAATAAAGTTTTATAATTTTTCAACATAGACAGAATACTCAATTAAAATCAGAAAGCAGTAAGATATAGCAGTTTTGTAAATCTGGAATCATAAACACTGCAGTACTAAAACAACAATATCTCACAAAATATAAATGAAAATTCAGATCCGACAAAAGGGTGATAAAATAGATACAGTAAGCTACAATTAATATTCACAAAGTTTTTATAGACAGTAAATAGAATCAGGTCGAAATTATGTTTCTTTACTGAACAGTATGAAAATTATGCATGTATAATAGTTGTTTGCATGCATAAAATTATTTATCAAAGTCATCAATTAAATCCACAAAACTTATGGGTTAATCCCAATCAAGTCTAGTTCTAATCAGCAAAATATTGGATCAAAATATTATCTTTAACATCAGTAGAAAAATTATTAACCATACATAATTCATATAAAATAGAATTTGGAATTTTAAACACATCTGTAGTAAAATAGTCATAACTTGCAACTCATAAATCGAAACTGAGATCTGTCAGAAAATTTGGAAAGTAAACATAATTCTCTATAATTCATATTCACAAATAATTTTCATATACTGACCTTAATAGGGTCTAAAATACTGGTAAAAAATGGGGTAACAACTAAAACTGAAATATTCTTAAAACCAACCAGTTCATATGTAACGCATCCAATCATAACATATGCGAAATATAGTATATTAGATGTCCAAGCAACATGGTATAGGATATTTTACAAGTCTACTACGAGTTATACTACATCGAACACATCATGCATATAAGATCATACAACACCTCATAATCATGAACACATGCATGTATACAAAAATTGATTATCTCTAAGTCTAAATTCATGTCGTGTGTATAGAGAGATAACTATGGGCAAATCAACACAATACAGACAAGATATAACAGAGATTTTACACAAGAATTGTCTCTAGAACATAACTACACTACAAGCGGTATTTAGTACTTGTATTTACAACAGAAATTAATACAAGTTACTTGCCTTATAGTCGACGATGAGAACGAAGTAAGAACAAGAATAACGGGAAAGGATTCCCGGTACGAACTCAACGACGATGAGCGAGCAAACAAATAAGACCTCGAGATCACACACGCACAAGAGAGCAAGAGGGAGAGAGACGACTATGGCATTGGCACGGAGGCGGGACAGCAGCGTAGGGAAACGGCCGAGGGCGGTGCACTGGCTGGCGCGACTGCTGGCTTCGCTGTGGTCGACGGAACACAGCATTGAGGTGCTGTCGTTGCTCTGGTAGTGCGGCAGGAGGCAGGGAGGGACCAGAGGAACACAGGAGAGGAGAAATAGGATGAGAGCAGGGCGGTGCACTGGGCCGGCTGGAGGTCGGGGAAGCACAGGGTGTAGGGGGAGATCGGGATGAGCAGGTTTCGGTGGGCGGCTAGGTTGTTTCGGTGATTAGGGTTATGAACAACATGGGTAAATATATAGGGTGATGGGGGTGCAAACGGGTAGGGGATAAATTGATAATGGGTTATTGGGTGTTAGAAGGGGATTAGGGTATGGGTGTTAGTGGCTTAACGGGTATAGTATAGGGTATAGGATTAAAATGGGTTTTAAAATAGGATTTCGGGTATACATAGATCCAAAAAAAAATGAGCTGATCCAAAGATAAGGAGATGGGAACAAAACAAGAAAAATAAAATAGAACATGAACAATTACAGAACATGGCTCAAATGATAATAGTTCGAACAATCAGAGACGAAACAATAAGAGACAATAGAATCAAGAACTCAAGTAAGAAGACGACAATTAATTAAATGGATATATAGAAAATGAAGATCTAATACACGGTCCAAAAAGAGATACAATGAGAATAAATATACAAAAAAAAATACACCCAAAAATACATAAAATGAAAAACCGGGGTTACAATAACTGTCTTATAAGTACAAATAGTTTCAAAATTTGGCATATAAAAAAAAATTCTAAAAGAAATAATCTCTACTTATTATCAATCAAATAAATTTCATTCATCCAATTAAATCTAACCTGCACATTGTAAAACAACTCACATGCGTTCTACTTGCTAAATTATATCATATATCCTTAAAAATACATCCATGAAAATATATCTCCGTCACATTTAAAACTCCAAATTATATCAACCATTTATTTCAACCTTTTTTTAAGGGCATTAATATTCACTTCAATAGTAAAAATATAGAAAAAGAATGAGCATGTGTAGCCTCTTATGTAAATTTGTGTATGACAAATAACAAGAATTTAAATTACAATAGTCATGTTGTGTTGTTGCTATGCAAACGAACTGAGCTAATCGCAAGCTACTCGGCTCGAGTTCGGTCAAAACTCGGCTCGTGTCGAGCTCGAGCTCGAAAGCGAACTCGATACGTAAACGAGCCGAGCTCGAGTTTGAAGGTACGTGGATTTTAGGCAGAAGCTCACGAGTATTCGGCTTGAACTCGATCAAAGCTCGGCTCGTGTCGAACTCTAGCCGATCTCGAGCCTGAAAGTGAGCTCGATACATAAACGAGCCGAGCTCGAGCCTCAAGGCATTCGGCTCGACTCGGCTCATTTGCAACCCTAGTTGCTATAGCTTGTGCACATTGTGTCTTTTTGTTTTTCGTTCAAATTTCAACAAGATCATACACAACTTCTCCAAAGTTAATAAATTTAAATCTAGTGCAATTAAAAATATGTCATATTAACTAGATAATTGAATGCATGCAGGGAAAATGCATATATGGTACTAAACAAAAACAAGTAGGACCTTTTGCCACAAATTGTGAATAGTAAGAGCATGAACACTCGTATTTGCCAAATTTGGCAAAATGAGAAATGATAAAATGTCAGTTTTGTTGCAGTTGTCGTTTGCTAAAACATGAGAAAATAGTATATAAAAAAATGTTGGACGAAACATGGTGTTCCGTCTAATCTAAATTTCTTTTTTTTTTTTAAGGTAAGACGGAACATGATGGAACGTCCGAGTGGTTTTTTCATAATTTTTACATCAATTAAAATAGTCTTTAGTTATTAAATGGTCATTAATTATTAAATTAGTGATTAAATTAGCGATTATTCCATTAACTGAAGACTTAAACCAAAATTAAAGTAGCGATTATTGAGATTTAAGTAGGCTTAAGGTGGGACGGGACATGTTGTCCTGTCCAAGAGGTTTTTGGTGTCGGACAGGACAATATTTTTCATTACATTTTTCGTTCGATTCCTTTTTTTCTTCTTAGGATGGAACATGTTGTTCTGTCCGATCGTTTTTTTATATAAAAAGTAATAAAAAAAATATTGAACGAAACATATTGTTTCGCCCGACTCTTTTTAAAATTAAAAAAAAGTTAAGGGGACAAAACATCATGTTTCGTCCTTTATATTTTAGCAATTGCCAAATCGTTTCTCAAATTTGAGAAGCGACTGTTCACCATATCTAAAAAAAGACAAAATAAGAAACGACTGCAGCTCATTTATTTTTAAAATACGAAAATATGGCAAAATAAGAAACGAGTGTGAATGCTCTAAGAGCATCTGTTGTCGTTCAATGTCAAATTTTGGGTATTTGGCATATAGGATATGAATTGTGGGTGTGAGCTGTAGTTGTCAAAAGCCAAAATTTGGGTTTTTATTTAAATAGTTGATGATGTGGGATAATGTTTCGTCCTATCGATATTAAAAAAAGGAAAAAATCGACGGGTGGGAGATTTTCCTCCGAAAAGATTTCTAAGATAGATTAAAGCAAAAAAAAAAAAATGTACGCAAATATATGCATAACATTTTCTATGAACACATTCCATCTCAGCCCTTAATCCTCAAATGTATACAAATCTCAAAGCTGCAAGATTGCATAATAATTCCTATAAGGATAATTCCATAGAAACATCTTTGGAAAAAATGGGAAAGAAATGCTTGGACGATGGATCATTTACCGTCAGAGATTAATTTTTTTTTTTTAATCGATCGGATGAGAAATGATTTTCCGTCGGATTGGTTTTTTTTATTTTAAAAATGATCAGCTAGAAATCATTTCCGTCCGATATTTTAAAAAAGAAAATTTAAACGGCAAAAGATCATCGTTTCATTTTTTTTTAATGAACGGACGAAAGATTATCTTTTGTCGGCTATAATTTCCAAATTCCTACACCTTTTTTCAAATATAGCATACCACTATTTTCCTAAAACTCAAATTTTAAGTATATAGCCAACAACTGAAGCATCTTTTTTTTTCTTTTTTTTGCCGGAAAAAAAGGCCTTTTTAGCCGACCAATGCAAATGCGCTAAAAGGAGCCACAATTCCCAAAATGAACTCTGTACTGAGCTAGCTCTCAAGTCCGCATTACCAAATTGCTTGTACGCAAAAGAAATAAGAACCCAACAAGTCCCATCCCTTTCTTCTTTTCTAAATTTCCATACAATTTTTCATTTTGCACCCTTGTCCCACATCCTCTTTTTTTTAATACCCAATCAACTGAAAGAGAGATCAACCTTAAGCACCGGTATAGGTGCGTGATTTCTCCTAACCCTGTCCCTTTTAATTGTCACCTATACTCTTCTTTACTCTGGTTCCCCTTTTCTTCTCTTCCCACTCCAACTATCAACCATAACTTATCTCTCCTCTTTTTATTCTTAGATTCAGTAACATGTAATATGGGAGGCAAAGGACCTAATTCATCCTCGTCTTCTTCGACGACAGTCTGTTGTATGTGCGGCGATCGTGGCTTGTCTCAAGAGCTCTTTCGTTGCAAAGTTTGCCATTTCCGATCTCAACATAAGTAAGTCGTCAGTCTGTCAACCAATCTGTCTGTGTGTCTCTGTCTGTCTATCTAGTGCTTAGGTTGATTATTGTGATGTGTTAATGCTTTCGATGAAAACTAGATATTGTAGTGATCTCTACCTAAAGGTCGAATCCTACCGAGCATGCAATTGGTGCCTAAGAGAGGACGGAAGGAATTCGTTGGCACGTGAATCCGTCGTGGATAATAACAACAACAACATCAACAACAACGCAGTCTCTCCTTCTTCGTCGTCTAACGGAGGTGTGAGGGTCAAATTGCACCGGGCATCATTCCCTTCTCATCTGCACAAGCCCATTAAGAAGCAAAAGGTGCCAGAGAGATCGGTTTCGGATGTGAGTGATAGGATGAAATCGGAGGAGGGTTCACCGAGGATGGGGAGGACAAGGCAGGCATTTAGAGGTAAGGTGAGGAGATACAAGCTATTGGAAGAGGTGTCTAGTTAGCTTAAAATTGTAAGCTACAAAAAATAATATGCATTTTGCATAAGTTTGTAGTTTTATATATATACATGTATAAGATTATACTCCATGAGATTAAAGGTTCATGTTTTTTTTTGATGAATAAGGTTCATGTTTTGAGATAGAAATTTTGTTGTGTGGTTTGATTGATGAAGAAAGAGAAGGGGACAATTGCCCAATCAGAGGCCCCACATAGCACGTGCTCGGTACGCGTTATTAGATAGTGAATGATTGAGGAAGAGGGAAAGATAGGACAGTTTTTAGGCAGAAGCATCTGAAAACTAGAGAGTTTAGGCCCAGAAGGGGCCCACGATTGTTCATGTTTAATTTCAGAGCATCACTGCGGTTTTCCCTAAGTACCCAAAATTTAGAAAAATGATAAATGAGTTTGGAAGGAGTATTATAGGGCTGCAAACGAAATCGAGCTATTCGGCTCGAGTTCGAGTTCGGTCAAAACTCGGCCAAAGCTCGGCTCGAGCTCAATGCTGAGCTCGTTTCGTAAACGAGCCGAGCTCGAGCTTCGGTTTTTTCTTTTTAGGCTAAGCTTGCAAGCTATTCGGTTCGAATACGGTAAAAGCTCGGTCAAAGCTCGGCTCGAACGAGCTCGAGCCGAGCTCGAGCTCAAATGAGCCCGTTTCGTAAACGAGCCGAGCTCGTGCCTGAAGATATTCGGCTCGGCTCGGATCGATTGTAGCCCTAAGGAGTAAGCTATCGTAAGTCAAAATTTACAAAATTTCTTAATAAAATTAGCCGGACGGAAGAAGTTCGTCAGTTCATCACATTTTTATAATTTAAAAAAAAGAAAGAAGAAATGAAACTTGAAGTTTCGTCCTGAAGTTTCGTCCTGACGATTTTGCCCTCCCCGAATTTATTTATATCCCCACCACTTACACAACTTCTCCTTCACTCTTCTCTACTCACGCCTCCTTCACTCCTCTGTCTACTCACTTCTTCTTCACTGCTCTTACTGCTTTCTCTTCACTCCCACATTCTTATACCACTCAAATATGTCGGTCAGAAGATTTAATAGCAGGATAAAATCGTATCGTCAACCCGGATTAGACCATGACAACACAAGGATGATAGCAGATGTGGAGACTCCAAAGCGACCCAACAATGTGGAAACGGGTAGTCGACGACCACCAACCTGTGTACAAGTATATTACTAAGCATTCATACAGTGGATTATATACATTTAAGGAAAATTGTAATAGTCCAATGAAAGCATACAAATAATGATGCTCCTGTTTCCCACTAGTGAAGATGCTAATCGATCATATAGGTTGTCATAATTTTTTCACGATTAACACGGAAAAGTCATCTAAGTGGCTTGTTGGGGCCTTGCTTAAGAGATGAGGGGACACTACCCACACTGTTTACCTGCCGTGCGGAAAGTTGGAATTCACCTCGTTAGATTGCGCAATGCTAACGGGGTTATCCATCGAAGTTGGTGATACACCTCCGTGTCACGACGAGGAGTATCCCTTGAAACTATACAAACTTGCTTCTATCCTGAGATTACTGAATCTGATTGGATGTCTTAAGGAATACGTTGTTCATTCCTGAAAAAATATTTTGGTAACAGTATGATCGAGCATTAAGGATTGCACGAGCATTTTTTTTGTACTTCCTCAGTGAGTTTCTTTTCTCCAGTGCTACTTCGGTTATTAGATGTTGCTAACTTGCAGCAATTAAAGATATTAATAAAGTTGACACATATGATTGGGGCAGTCGAGCAATGGCACTACTGTATATGTCTCTTCATTAGTGTTGCGGAGTTAGAATAAAGCCATTTAACAAGTCATGGCAAATACTCCAGGTAATATTTAATGTAATTGCTATTTATTTCAGTATGTAATACAGTTTGTCAATATCCTATGAAAACTAATTAAACTCTATATCTTCAGTATTAAGTTTATGAATACACACATATATTCATTCCAATATGTGATAGGATGATTGAAGTCACGGACGTTTTAGTAGCCGTCGACAAACGGCCGAAAAAAACACATTGGAATCGAGATCAATTGGATATGGCTAGAACCTATCAAATCATATACAAAATTTCCATGACCATGAATCAGTTGGAAATGAGGACTTCATCATCTATTATATGGTAAGCATATTCGGGATCGTCATTTGCAGGCGAGCATGATATTATACTTGTGAGCATACTATCTTGTCCCTAAGTTATCTTCCAGTATTGCTCGAAGGTTAGAGTCCATGTTCGTTTCATCTATTAAAGATATTCATTTGATTTTTACTTTTCTTATTACAACGTTGTTATGTGCGCTACCGTAAATATATGATACAGGGTATATGGTATATAAAATATTTTAGTTATAAGGAGTTTAGGGCTGAGATCTTCACAGTTTTAGTCGCGCGGAGTACTATCCTATGTAATTCTACAATCATTATTTTATGTATATTAACTATAGTCACTGGATTTATTTTAGAGTTCTGTGCATTAACAATTCGTTTGACAGGATGAGTTATACCAATGTTGTCAGGAACTGTCTAATGCCGAAGCTCTACTATGGTGATTCTACGATGATGATTCATTATTTCAAACACATTGTAGAGAGACTATGTTCTAGCTCAAGGAATGACTGGTAGGAAATCTGTATCGAGGGATCGATTGTCATCTTCACGGCAAATTGCAATGCAAAGGAATATAGAGGATAAAAGTACACCAGAATATGTGCTATGTACACAGTTCGATAATTAGGACTAGCTATTGTTACTGCTTATTTTTGTGTGAGAGCAAATATATAGTGAATTTATATTTTGAAGGAAACTACTAAAGATCTAACCTTTGATCGTTGCCATAAAAAAATGGTTAGAGCTCCTGAGATTGGATCTGGATTGTTCAAAAAGCACCTTGATCTGAATCTGACGGTTGTTGTCACGGCCGATAGACCTGCACCAGGGATGACCCCGGCGACAGACACTTTGACGCTTGTTGTGAAATCTAGCTATCTAAATATATAGATGAACTAAACACAAATTAAAAACCTCGCAAGTGTACGAATCGTTTATAGAAGCGTAGTGACAAGCAAGGGTCGATCCCACAGAGATTGTAGAAATTAACTTACTAACCAATAAAACAAAAATAAGGATCGTAAAGAATTGTTCTAAAAGAAAAGGAGAAATTAAAAACTATATCAAGTAGTTCTGAATCACAAATATATCTTAAGTAGTTGGGCTTTGATTTCCACCTGTAGTTAGTAATGCTTAGTCACCTTCTTCACTATTCTAGTTACTCATGTTCATTCCTTTAAGGGCATGATATCTACTCCTTAAAGTATTGTTTTCCTAGCCAAGAATTAGGCATGGTATCTACTCTAATTCGTTTCTTTCCTTAAGTATTTAGCATGGTATCTACTAAGTTGCACTTAAAGAAAACATAAAAACAATGGAAACGAACAAACACTCGAAGTTCTAGAAATTGGTATCAGATCTAGATCCTTCAAGTTGATTAAACCAAGAATCCCTAAAGATTCATGTGTTACAATTATGAGCACAAGATACGGGTCGTCTCTATACTCATATAACAGATTCAATTTTATAATAAGCAAACTTGATAATCTCAGGTTCTGTATGGCAGTCGACTTGCTCTCACTCTCAGTCGACTGCTCTTAGAACTTCTGAACAAGTTTGTCTATTATAAATCTATACTAATACTCTCAGGTTTAATCAATAAGTAACAGAATAGCATTCAGAAGAATATAAGCATTACATAACTACGGTTTCAATCCACCCAACTATGAAATTAGTTCCACATAATAAGATTTTTATTGACTAACAGTTTCGAATACATGATGAACATAAAAGAACTAGAAAGAGAAGAAATAAACTGATGTAGTTCGACCAGATAGGTCGGCTGGCTGTCACACAGTCGACCGGCGCGTTGCTTCAGTGAACTCGATCTCCTTCTTCTTCGATGCTGATAGAATAATTTTCTTGATTGATGACTTGATGATTCAGAAGTTCCTTCCTTCGATGATTCCCCCAAAATAACGCCTCTTTGTTGATATTTATAGAACACCGGAAGGGAATTAGGGTTTTCCTCCTTTCCGAAAAAGTCCTCTCCTTTCCTTTATTTCTTTCCTTCCTTAATCTGCGTTGATTTGGATTAGATGCGGATGGATCTTATCTTTTCACTCCGCCGGATGCAGTCGACTGGTGTTGAGTGTAAGTCGACTGTGCCGAGACATCTGTGGCTTCATGATTCCTCAGTCAAGTCGATTGATGTTTGGGGAAGTGGACTGTGCCGAGCCCCAGCAATCTCTCTGTCCGGTCGACTGGTGTAGAGCCAGTCGACTGTTGCTCTGCAGTTCCCTGTATAACATCCTCTCAGTCTGTATTAGTCTGGAATCTGCTTTGTTTTGCTGCTTTTGGTTGTTTCCTATGGAAAAGAGAAAAGAAGAGTAAAATACCACATATAGAGTATTTAAATGTCCAATTGCAATAAGATTATTGCTCCTAAATGTGAATATTCTTGAGTTCATCAAATACCCCCAAACTTAGCTTTTGCTTGTCCTCAAGCAAAGAGTGAAATTATGAACAAGGGGAAAATAATAGTCTCACCCCATCACTCCAAGAAAATGTCTCATTATGCAAGTATCAAAATTTTGCAATCAAAATTATAAACAATTTGCAAATAAAGTAAAAACAAGCATACCCACTTTCTCTAGTGCAATTGTCTATTCATAGTTCCAAACCCAACCACACTTGTCATGCAATTAATTATAGTTATAGTATGTAACACTCCATCTGTGATTATCCCTTTTCTCTACTACAAACCGAGTAGCAAACTAGAGTTTTTTTTTTTAATCAGTCTCTTCTTTAAGTCGTCACTTGCCTTTTGACGCGAATGCGAAACATTTGTGATGAATCCACCCGGTTACTCAACAAGTCACAAACTTTAAGTGCTTTGCATACTCATATTTCAAGTTGCCGTTTGACGTAAAGGTAAACATTGGTGATGAATACCCCTAGTTACTAAGCAACTCAAAACATTGGAGTAGATTGACTTTATTCATATATATATATTCTTTTCGTTTTTACTCTATTTACTTAAACTCTGTTTAGGACTAGATCAAAGGGAATAATCACTAGAAAAAGCATCACATTTGTTCTTTATGTATAATCGCATGACTCGTACAATTTTGTAAGGAATTATGAAACTCAACAATCCTAAAGTAAATAAGTATCCTTACTCTTACTTTATAAGAAATTGTTTATCCTAAAAAAAAATCAAGAGACTCCAAATGTAAATAACTACCCCCAAACTTAGATGGAACATTGTCCTCAATGTTCGCACAAAACTTAAAGTATAGGCATGTGTTACCAGCTAGTTTGAAGGAAAGAAAATAAAATAACGAAATAAAGAAATGATTAAAGAAATAAATAACTAGAGAGGGTAAGTACTCCCCTGAAAAATTGGGTTGCCTCCCAATAAGCGCTGTGTTTTCTGTCTTCAGCTAGACTTGATGAGTTCATGCAATGTATTGAATGGTTTGAAGATTCACATCTTCCCCTTGCGGCTCTAGACTCATCTCAATGTACGGCTTTGCCCTATGCCCGTTCACCTTGAATGTTTGATTTTTCTCTTTGCTATGAACCTCCAACGCTCCATATGGGAAGACTTTTGTAACAATGTATGGGCCATACCATCGTGACATAAGCTTGCCTGGAAAGAGTCTTAATCTTGAGTTGTATATTAATACCTTCTGTCCTTCATAAAACTCCTTCCTTGCTAGCTGTTTATCATGGTACAACGTGGTCCTTTCCTTGTACAACTTTGCATTTTCATATGCGTCGTGCCTCAACTCTTCAAGCTCGTTCAGTTACAATCTTCTTTTGTCACCTGCTTGTTTCATATCAAAATTGAACCTTTTGATGGCCCAATAGGCTTTGTGTTCCAACTCCACTGGCAGATGACAGGCTTTTCCAAAAACCAACCGGTATGGTGACATGCCGATGGGTGTCTTATATGCCGTTCGGTAGGCCCATAATGCATCGTTCAAGCGTAGCGACCAATCCTTTCTCCTTGTATTTACTGTCTTTTCCAAAATGCTCTTGATTTCTCTGTTGCTAATCTCCACCTGCCCACTGGTTTGAGGATGATATGGAGTACCCACTCTATGTGTAATCCCATATTTCTTCATCAAAGAAGCAAATGGAAAGTTATTGAAGTGGCTCCCTCCATCACTAATTATTGCTCGTGGTGTACCGAACCTAGTGAAAATGTTCTCCTGCAAAAACTTGACAACAACTTTGTGATCATTAGTTTTTGAGGGGACAGCCTCGACCCATTTAGACACATAATCCACACCCACATGAATATATAAATAACCAAATGAGTTAGGAAAGGGACCCATGAAGTCGATTCCCCAAACATCAAAAAGCTCGATTACTTGGATGTTTTGCAGTAGCATTTAAATTCTAGAAGAGATGTTGCCTGTCCTTTGGTATTTGTCACAAGTCCTGCAAAAAGAAAAAGCATCTTTGAATACATTAGGCCAATAAAAACCAGATTGTAATACCTTGAGTGCTGTTCTTTTTGGTCCAAAATGTCCTCCACATGCATATTGGTGGCAATGTTGTAGAATACTCATTTGCTCTTCTTCTGCCACACATCTTCTTATAATTTGATCAGGGCAGAATTTGAACAAATAAGGATCATCCCAATAATAGTGCTTGCACATGGCCACCAGTCTCTTTCTTTCCTGTTGTGTCACACCTGGAGGAAAAACATGAGCAGTGAGATAATTTACAATATCTGTAAACCATGGAAGTTGTATATTTATTTCAAATAAATTTGCATCTGGGAAATTTTCATTAAGTGGGGGCACAATTCTTTCTTCCTCCTGCAGTAATCTGGACATGTGATCTGCTACAACATTGTCACTTCCTTTCTTTTCTCTAATCTCAAGGTCGAATTCTTGAAGCAACAGCACCCATCTGATCAACCTAGGCTTAGCATCCTTTTTAGCAAACAAATATCTCAAAGCAGCATGGTCAGTGAAAACAATGACTTTAGAACCAATCAAATATGATCTAAACTTCTCTACAACAAAAATGACAGCTAACATTTCTTTTTCAGTAGTGGAATAATTAAGCTGTGCATCATTTAAAGTTCGAGAAGCATAGTAAATAACATGGGGTACCTTATTGATTCTTTGACCTAAAACAGCTCCCAAAGCATAATCACTTGCATCACACATAAGCTCGAAAGGATGGTTCCAATCTGGTGCCATGACAATAGGTGTAGAAATGAGAAAATTTTTCAATGTAATAAATGCATTTGTGCACTCTTCTGTCCATGCAAACTCAACGTCCTTAGCCAATAATTCACAAAGGGGTCTGGATATTTTCGAGAAATCTTTTATAAATCTTCTATAGAACCTTGCATGACTAAGAAAACTCCTAACACCCTTGACTGTAGTGGGAGGGGGTAGCTTTGATATGATGTCAATTTTTGCCTTGTCCACCTCTATGCCCCTTTTTGACACCACATGTCCCAAGACAATACCTTGTTGTACCATAAAATGGCACTTTTTCCAATTCAGCACTAAATTGCATTCTTCACATCTCTTAAGTACAAGCTGCAAATGGTTAAGGCATTCATCAAAACAAGATCCAAAACTACTAAAATCATCCATAAATACCTCGATGAACCTTTCCACCATGTCTGAAAATATACTCATCATGCATCTCTGAAATGTAGCTGGTGCATTGCATAATCCAAAGGGCATCCTCCTGTATGCAAAAGTACCAAAAGGACATGTAAAAGTAGTTTTTTCTTGATCTTCTGGAGCAATAGCAATTTGATTATAGCTACTGTAACCATCTAAAAAACAATAATGACTATATCCTGCTAATCTTTCTAACATTTGATCAATAAAAGGAAGAGGGAAGTGATCTTTCCTAGTTTCGTTATTCAGCTTCCTGTAGTCAATGCATACCCTCCATCCTGTGGTCACTCTCGTAGGGATAAGCTCATTCTCTTCATTCTTCACCACTGTGACTCCACTTTTCTTAGGCACCACATGTATAGGACTCACCCATTTGCTATCTGAGATAGGGTAGATGATGCCAACATCTAATAGCTTCAAGACCTCTGTTCTTACCACTTCCTTCATGTGTGGATTAAGCCTTCTCTGTGCTTCCCTGCTAGGTTTTGCATTGTCTTCAAGAAGTATTTTATGCATGCATTTGGATGGACTTATTCCCTTGATATCTGCAATGGTCCATCCTATTGCACCTTTGTGATCTCGCAGTACCCTTAGCAGCTTATCTTCTTCTTGTGCACTCAAGTTTGCAGCAACTATCACTGGTAGCATCTGGTTCTCACCCAAATATGCGTGATTCAGATGTTCAGGCAGCGACTTAAGCTCCACGTCTGGTGTTCTGGTAGCAGTCGGGACAGTCGACTTGTTTCGTTCACCAGTCGACTGGTTTGAGGAAAAACAAGTGTTATCAGTCACAATATTTTCAAATGCAGGTGCGAGTTTACCGGAGTATGACTTTGAAGTTTCAAGGTGATGTACTATCTCTGCAATCCTGCAGTCATTGTATTCCTGTTCAACATGAGATAAAGTTAGAGATTGTGTAATTGTGGCTTGTAGTGGTTCAATGCTATGTACCTGAAATGTTTGATCAACAATCTCCTGTACCACATCAACATTATAGTATTCATGGTCATCATGTGGTAATTTTAGTGTATCAAACATTTTAAATTCAACATTTTCTCCATTTATTTTCATGCTTATAGTACCCTTTTTAACACAAATTTTTATATCAACTGTACTCATAAAGGGCCTACCTAGGATGATTGGTAAAGAAGATGGCACTGAAGAGTCCTCCATGTCTAACACAACAAAATCTGCAGGCAAAATGAAATCGTTTACCTAAACTAGGACATCTTCCAAAATACCTCTAGGTCTTTTGATGCTGCGATCAGCCTACTGCAAAGTGATGGATGTTGGTTTGAGTTCCCCCAATCCTAGCTTTTCGTAAACAGAGTAAGGAAGAAGATTGATGCTTGCCCCCAAGTCTAGTAGTGCCTTTTCAAAGAAGTGCTCACCAACCCTGCAAGGAATGGTAAAACTACCTAGGTCCTTCAATTTAGGAGGTAATTTCCTTAACAGAACAACGCTCACTTCCTCTGTCAAAGCCACATCTTTCCTAACCTGAAATGTTCTTTTGTGAGTACAACATTCTTTCAAAAATTTGGCATAAGAAGGAATTTGTTTAATAGCATCAAGTAGGGGGATATTAATTTCTACCTTTCTGAGAGTTTCAAAGATATCAAATAAAATGCTGTTCTTTCTTTTGCTTGACTAACCTTTGAGGGAATGGTGGCAAAATTGTCCTTTCTTTTTCACTTACCTTGTTAGAACCCAAAACTTTTGATGGTTGTGTTTCTGCTTCGTCTGCGTGTGTTCCAACCTTGTTTTCAATTGTCTTACCACTTCTCAGAGTTGTTACTGATTTGAGCTGTTCTTGGCCTCTAGGATTTGGTATGGTTTGTGAAGGGAGTTCTCCTGCCTTCCTTTCACTCAACTCCTTCGCAATTTGCCCGATTTGAGTTTCCAATTTCTGAATTTACTGTCCCTTGTTGGTTGCTTGTTTGATGTTGTTGTTGGAGCAATTGAAGAACGGTGGATTCAAAATCCAACTTCTTCTATTCTTGAACTGGTCTATCAAACCCACTTCCCATTTGGAGGTTCCGTGCATGTCCTTGCGAAGATTGAGTGCCTTGATTGTTGCTCCACGAGAAATTTGGATGGTTCCTCCACCCTGGATTGTATGTGTTCGAGAATGGGTTGTTCTTTGGTGGAAACACTCCTTGTCCCACATAGTTTGCATGCTCCTGATCTGTGAAAGAAGACATGGGACATGTGTCAGTTGTATGATCACAATGAGAACAAATTGCACAAATTTCTTTTGTTAAATTTTGGACACTGCCCATTGTTGTCATTGCATTAACAAGCATATCAATTTTTTTGTTCATGTTTGCCATTTCTAATTGTATGTTATTACTACTAGAAATTTCATAAACTCAGTGTTTTTTCGAAATGCCTCTTCCCCTTGTTGAGAATTGCTGTGAGTTCTCGCTTAGTTCTTCAAATAATTTGATGGCCTCCTCACCACTTTTCCTCATCAAGATCCCGTTACAAGCTGAATCGACAATTGCCTTGTTAGTATCATTTAAACCCTCATAAAATGCTTGTACCTGATCATATTTAGGCATGTTGTGTGTAGGACACCTGAGAAGCTTGTTCTTGAAATCTTTCCATGCTTCGAAGAATAAATCTCCATCTTTTTGTTGGAAGAGTTGAATCTCCCTCTTTAGTTGTTTGGTTTTCTGCGCTGGAAAGAATTCTTTCAAGAATTTTGTGGCCAATTGCTCCCATGAATTAATTGATCCTGGTTCCAAAGAATTATATCACAATTTAGTATTAAGTTTTAAAGAGAATGGAAACAAGATTAACCTGATTTGTTCAGGGATAAGCCCTTGGACACTTTGTGTTCTGCAGAGATCAAAGAAGTCTTGCAGATGGAGGTGAGGCTCCTCGTCTGGTTTGCCACTAAAGTGGGGAACCATGCTAAGTAATTGGGGAGAGAGATGCATATTCTCTGTGACATTAGGTTGATAAGCAATGCAGGAAGATTGCTCAATATTTTTAGGCGTGAATTTGTCCTGCATTGGTACTCGAATTGGTATCTCCTCAGCCATTGTTGCTTGTGAATTGGGTCTCTGTACAGTTGCCTGGTCCCTTGTAGCAGTCGACTGGTTGGTTGCAGACAGCCGACTTAGTCTGTGCAGAGATGTTCTGTTTCTGCGTCAATAGGTAGTAGCTCTGGACGAAGTGATCGCCTTCCGTGCATCCACCAAAATCCTGTAACCTAGAAGAAAATATTTATTAATAAAAGAAAAGAAAATAAAAGAAAAGATTTACTGATTTGTAAGTTAAAATGCTAACAATCCCCGGCAACGGCGCCAAAAACTTGTTGTGAAATCTAGCTATCAAAATATATAGATGAACTAAACACAAATTAAAAACCTTGCAAGTGTACGAATCGTTTATAGAAGCGTAGTGACAAGCAAGGGTCGATCCCACAGAGATTGTAGAAATTAACTTACTAACCAATAAAACAAAAATAAGGATCGTAAAGAATTGTTCTAAAAGAAAAGGAGAAATTAAAAACTATATCAAGTAGTTCTGAATCACAAATATATCTTAAGTAGATGGGCTTTGATTTCCACCTGTAGTTAGTAATGCTAAGTCACCTTCTTCACTATTCTAGTTACTCATGTTCGTTCCTTTAAGGGCATGGTATCTACTCCTTAAAGTATTGTTTCCCTAGCCAAGAATTAGGCATGGTATCTACTCTAATTCGTTTCTTTCCTTAAGTATTTAGCATGGTATCTAGTAAGTTGCACTTAAAGAAAATATAAGAACAATGGAAACGAACAAACACTCGAAGTTCTAGAAATTGGTATCAGATCTAGATCCTTCAAGTTGATTAAACCAAGAATCCCTAAAGATTCCTGTGTTACAATTATGAGCACAAGATACGGGTCGTCTCTATACTCATATAACAGATTCAATTTTATAATAAGCAAACTTGATAATCTCAGGTTCTGTATGGCAGTCGACTTGCTCTCTCACTCTCAGTCGACTGCTCTTAGAACTTCTGAACAAGTTTGTCTATTATAAATCTATACCAATACTCTCAGGTTTAATCAATAAGTAACAGAATAGCATTCAGAAGAATATAAGCATTACATAACTACGGTTTCAATCCACCCAACTATGAAATTAGTTCCACATAATAAGATTTTTATTGACTAACAGTTTCGAATACATGATGAACATAAAAGAACTAGAAAGAGAAGAAATAAACTGATGTAGTTCGGCCAGATAGGTCGGCTGGCTGTCACACAGTCGACAGGCGCGTTGCTTCAGTGAACTCGATCTCCTTCTTCTTCGATGCTGATAGAATAATTTTCTTGATTGATGACTTGATGATTCAGAAGTTCCTTCCTTCGATGATTCCCCCAAAATAACGCCTCTTTGTTGATATTTATAGAACACCGGAAGGGAATTAGGGTTTTCCTCCTTTCCGAAAAAGTCCTCTCCTTTCCTTTATTTCTTTCCTTCCTTAATCTGCGTTGATTTGGATTAGATGCGGATGGATCTTATCTTTTCACTCCGCCGGATGCAGTTGACTGGTGTTGAGTGTAAGTCGACTGTGTCGAGACATCTGTGGCTTCATGATTCCTCAGTCAAGTCGACTGATGTTTGGGGAAGTCGACTGTGCCGAGCCCCAGCAATCTCTCTGTCCGGTCGACTGGTGTAGAGCCAGTCGACTGTTGCTCTGCAGTTCCCTGTATAACATCCTCTCAGTCTGTATTAGTCTGGAATCTGCTTCGTTTTGCTGCTTTTGGTTGTTTCCTATGGAAAAGAGAAAAGAAGAGTAAAATACCACATATAGAGCATTTAAATGTCCAATTGCAATAAGATTATTGCTCCTAAATGTGAATATTCTTGAGTTCATCAACGCTCAAGTCAGAACCAGAAAGAGAAAAATGGTTTGAGAGAGAAATTGCAGATTTATTAATTATTTCCTGACCGAGGGAGGAGGGTATCTATAGGCATAAGAAACAGTTTGGAGATTGATATGAATTTATTATCTCTTGATAAATCGATTACTCTCTAGTTATGGATAAGAAATTTAATTTATAGCCCTCATAGGCTGGGTGTCTCTTATAGTGGTCCTAGTCGGTTTTAATAGGCTTGAAAGCAGCCCATGGCTTGTTAATGAGGCTGGAGAAGGCCCCTACTTGTTACAGAGGCCTTTTATTGTTAATCTACCTGTAGAAGCTTTGAAACCTGTCCTGGAATCGTCTGACCCAGATTTTCTTCGATTTTACCATTATCGTAAGCCCCACACTACCGGAAGACGATTTTTTTGGTTTTTGGGAAGTAGATCGCCTTATTTCGGAGTTTTGGTTCCTATTTTGGCTTTAAGGGATGATTAGAGATATCTGGAACTTGTTGAAACTTCTAGAGGCGGCTAATGTTTTTATGAACTTTTCCCAATTTTTCATGACTTTGTTTCAGATTTTTAATATTTTTTTGTCAATTAATAATTACTTTTAAAAAAAATTTAATTAATTATTCCAATTTCTAATTTTATTTTTAGAAATTTTAATTATTTTTCCAAATTTAATAATTATTTTTGGAATTTTTAATTCAATTTTCAAATTGTAAATGATTTTTTTGATTTTTTTTATTAATTTATCTTACCTGATGCTAATTTTGGAGCGGTCACGTGCGTTGATCATGCTTGGCTCACCCCCTCATGAGATTGGGTGGCTACGATGAGGATACTATGATGATGAGGTGACATGGCTTCATCCAGAGCATCGATCAGAGTGGGGCTTGCCCATTAAGCGAGATCGAACCGGTTAGAAGAGAGAGCAAGAGAGGAGGTAGCGTGGCTTCATTGCACGCGCCCATCATGGAGGGACTCACATATCTGAATAATCCAATGGCTATCGAGGGCTACGAGTACCTCCTTGGTCGTCCGACAGTTTGGGCGAGCAACGTGTCATCTTCTCCATTTTTGAGCTTCTCTTTTTGGGCTACCAATAAAATTTGGTGGCCTCGTTGGCCTCATCGAGCAAGTTCGAGGCGAGCAAGCTGGCGGCGACCAAATTTCGACGAGCAACCCTTCACCGACCAATGGTTTTTGTTAATGAACTCCTCTTATTCTTCTTCGGCGACCAAGGAGCTTGTGGCGACCTGGAGTCTCATTGAGTAAGGCTGTAGGTGACCAAGGTGACCAATTGTTTTGGCGTGTATTGGGTTTCAGTGACCCCTCTTTACCTTCTTCGGCGATTAGGGCTTCGAGCGACCAATGATTCAGCGAGTACAGGTGCAGGTGACCAAGCTTGTGGTGACCAGGAACCTCTTCGGTGACCAAGTTTGGTCGACTAAAATTCTGAGTGACCAGATTGTTCTCGAAGATCAATCAGCAATTCGGAGTCTTCATTGACCACTTCATGGGCGATCAACTTCTTTAGGGTTACCATTGCTTAGGGCGACCACCTTCTTCTTCATCGAGCATGGTTTCGGTCGACCAACTGCTTCTTCGACCACTACTTTGGGAGAATAGGTCGATTTTTGGTGAGCATGGGCTTCGGTGACCAAGAGATTGGGTTGCTGTTGTAATATCCCGGTCGGATATTATATTTGTATTATTATTATTTTTAAAATTAAAATATTTTTATGGAAATTTCTTGGTTTTACTAATAAAAAGTTATTTGTATATATATATACTAGTAAGTATATATATGTATTGTATCGGTTTTGTGCACTTGTACAAAATCATGTAAAATGCGTTTTTGAGAAAATATCTGAAATATCCGGGCCTAATATTAAAAAATTTATTACTTTATTATTATTTTATTTTCATTTTCAAAATTGAAATGTTTTGGTGGATATTACCCGGTTTTGCTATAAACATTATCCATATATATACCAGTCTGTATACATCTGTAATGTATCAAATTGGTACTGAAATCTTTCGAGTCAGTAATAAAATTATTTTTATTATTTTTTCTAAATTAAAATATTTTTGGTAGAGATTATTCGTTTTAACTAATAAAAATTATCTGTATATGTAGATGTATGTACGTATATGTAATATATCGATTTCATACATTTGTACGAAATCATGTAGTATGTGATTTTGGGTAAATGTCTTTTATTTTTTATCAATCACGATCAAATAAAGGGTTAGGAATGGATGAGGGTGTTGATTGCAATTTTAATTTGCAAATTGATCTCTAATTGTTTGAGCCACAAATGAGAAGAACAAGTGGCTCATTCTCTACCGCAAGCTCTCTCCCTCCACTCCTATAAACATCCCCCCCCCCCCCCCCCCCCTCCCCCTTCCCTCTACCCATTGTCTAGCCACGCACAAAAAGGGCAAGAAACCCCTTTTATTCTTCCTCCATCTCCTTCTATTGTACTCCTTCTACTTCTTCTACTTGTTTTTATTTTAGAAAGGAAAAAAATTGATAAGGAAAGAAAGGCAAGAGAGATCAAATTCAAAAGAAAAACAGTGGGTTCATTTGTGGTGTTCTTGAAGAGGAGCAAGAACAAGGAGCAAGGAGGAGAAGAGCCAGTCCTTCCTACACTAGTTGGGTGGGGGTTTCTCATCTCATGTTTATTTTAGTTATTATTATTGTTATTATTGCTAATAAATTCAAGAACTTGGACTAAATCATGTGCATATTGTTTATGTGGACTAAAATAAAATGGCATGCAAGGATTGAAGTGGTAGAATACAAAATAACACAATAAAGATTCAATCTTGTAGTTTAGACGGTTAGAATTACTTATTTGTGCTAAAGTTGAAATCTTGAGCCCAAATTAATTTTAGAGGTTCTCATATGTGTTATTATCATACTCTAATTTTTATAGAACTTGCTGGGTTAATTTGATGGGTTAAATAAACCGTTTCCCCAAAACAGCGAGTTTTGCAACAAAACTGTTGTTTTGGTTGATTCGACTCGTGTTTAAAGGACTTGATTTTGAGTTTATTACGGAATCTGAAAAAGTGTTTAACTAGAAAGTTGTAGTAGATTTTCTCCCCTTTCCAAAATGGCCAATTTTTTATGATTCTGATAAGTATCGCAAAAGTTATGAGCTTTACAAATCTCAACAGCCAGCTTTTTGGATGAAGCTCGCTGTCTGGATGGTTCAAAGTTTTTGCACCTCTTATTGATTGAATCTGAAAAAGTGTTCAACTAGAAAGTTGTATTAGATGTTCTTCCCTTTCCAAAATGGCCAATTTAGCTAGATCCCGGTAAGTATTGCAAAAGTTATGAGCTTTACAAATATCAGCAGCCAGCTTTTTGGCTGAAGCTCGCTGTATGGATGGTTCAAAGTTTTTGCACCACTTATTGATCGAATCTGAAAAAATGTTCAACTAGGAAGTTTTAGTAGATGTTCTTCCCTTCCAAAATGTACTAATTTGTTAAATTCTGATAACTAATGCATAAGTTATGAGCCTTACAAATCTTAGCAGCCAGCTTTTGGCTGAAGCTCACTGTTTGGATGGTTCGAAGTTTTTACACCTCTTATTGATTGAATCTGAAAAAGTGTTCAACTAGAAAGTTTTAGTAGATGCTATCCCCTTTCCAGAAAGCCCATTTTTGTTAGATTCCGATAAGTATAGCAAAAGTTACGACATTTACAAGTTTCAGCTTTTGCTGTGCATTTGTTGTTTTCAATTGTGTTCAAAGGACTGGATTTTGAGTTCCATGCGGAATCTAAGAAAGTGGTCAAATAGAAAGTTATAGTATATGTTCCCACATTTTCAAAATGTTTTATTTTGTTAAATTCCGACAAGTATAGCAAAAGTTATGAGCTTGGAAGTTTCAGCTTTTGGGCTGTATTTGTTGCTTTTTGTTTTGTGCTTAAGGAGCACGGATTTGAGAATCTGAGAAATTTGTAAACTAGGAAGTTGTAGTAGATGTCCTTACCTTTCCAAAATGTCCTATTTGGTTAGATTCTGATAAGCGGAGTATGAGTTATGACTTTTACAAGTTACAGCAGCTGGCCTTTTGGCTGATAGCTCGCTGTTTAGATTGTTCGATGCTTTTGTGCATCTTATTGACTTAATCTGAGAAAGTTTTGAACTAGAGAGTTGTAGTAGATGTTCTCACCTTTCTAAAAGTCTAATTTTGTTGAATTCCGATAAGAGTAGCATGTTTAATTGCATCTAGATTGTTAGAATGCCTTGTATGTTGCTTTTATATATAAAAGATCAAGTTTTGCAAGTAGCATGTTATTTCGCTTCAAGGTTGTTATAAGAGTTTTATGATTGCTTTTATATGATTCATTTTTTGCATACATGGCCAGTTGGCTCGTTTGTAATTCGTTTGGCTCATACGTAGCTGGTCGGCTCGTATGTAAGTTGTTTTACACGTATGTAGCTTATTAGCTAGTACGCAGTTATTATGCTCGTCTAGGGTGATGTCATTGCCCTATGAGCCATCGACCATTAAAATGTGTGTTTATTTTACTTCTCGTGGACTGTGGAGGAGTCACCCTTCGTGCACTGTCTGATCTTAACCGGTGTAGGTTGATCGTGGGGCGGGAGTGTAGATAGAATCCAAGTTCAGGGTAGTAGCATGAGAATACGTTTGTATTGCTAGAGTCTTGGATTGATAGGCTATGAACAGGATCCTTAGGGATTCTGGTAAGTCTAGGTTGAGCACCTAGTAGAGTTATCTTGCGAAGTCTAACTTAAGACCCAGCATGTTCTGTTAGTACTATTGTCATCCTTCGGATTGTTTAGGGTTAGTGACATCGTTAGGGTAGTAACTTATGGCTATTACTACTTAACGCTTATTTATTATCATTTTTGCCGAAGGAAAAGAGTTGGTATTAAGGGTGATACCTTATGATCCAATCTGTTCTATAGGCCAACACTAGGTGGTGTTATTGGTTGTACCCTTTCTATCAAAGGGATATGGTCTGTGCCTTCGCACGAGTTGGGAGCACGGAATCCGTATCTTGTCTATTAATTTCTGAAGTGCCATGATAAGGGCAGGAGAGATTCTTGTCGGAGCTAGGGGATAGACCCCTGGAACTCCGTCATGCTCTATATCAAGAAAGGCAAACAAGCCATAGAATACGGCCTATCTGCTAGGGGGCCACAGGGGATACTTCGAGCTAACCTGTGCTGTCAGATACCCTGCGTTCGTTAGATTTTTTAGTGAGGTCCGGTATGCCGGGCAATAGTGGCAAACGGGGACACCACTATATGATTGCGAATGGCGAGATGACCATTTCTGGGCAACCTCGTCAGTCATCCTGTATCTTCAGAAACAAGTTGAGTACAAGAGTAGAATTCATAGCGCAGGTTCAAATCCCTATATATGAAGAAACAGCTTGATATGGGACGTATATAGTATGGGATGCATACTGTTTCAGAGACTTGCTTGCAATAGAATAAGAGCATCCTTGCATTAGTTAATCTTGCATTAGAGTTTAAGTCATAGCATACACTGACATATCAATTATATAGACACTTTTATCTTTTTATCAATCTGTTTGTTTAAAGTTGAGAACCGCTACTAGTCATCAGCCTTAAAGTGTCAGTATATGTACTGACATCCCCATTTCAATAGGTACTGGATTGCAAAACTATAGGTACAGGATTCAGGAGGACTCAAGGCAAGAGAAGCAAAGTATTGATTTCGTTTCAATTGTAATATATGTTGGTTACCATGTTTCAATTGTAAATTTATTTATATTGAGAAGCATCCAAGTGAAAGTACAAAGTGTTATTTATTATTCATTGTACTCTGATGTAATTTTTATTGAAAGTTTGTAACACTTGGGCTTGTATGGCATTATTGTAATACTGATCTAATGTATTGCAGTTTTATAACTTTCGGACTTGTAATACATTTATGTTAAATAAAAAGTTTTAAATTTTCTTGTTTTTCTGTGTATTGTGACTAATTGAAGGAAAAGATTCTGGCTTATGTCACGATTTCGCAGTGTATGGAAATCGGGGCTTTACAGCTGTCAAGTTAGGTATATGTCGAAGCTAGAAAGCTTTGAAGAGTTGAACTAACTGGATTGAAAAGCTTTAAAGAGTTGAACTAACTTTGGAGCTCGAATGTCGGGTTCGGTTGCTTCGTAGTTGATGTTTTGGGTTTTTGCCAACTTCAAGTTTTCGCCAAGTTTGGAACTTTGGTCGAGTTTTGACCAAGATTTGGAGCATTGGATTTGAACTCGACTTTGAGGTCATTTATGGAGCTCCTGTTGGGTTCTGGTTTGGTCTTAGTTTGGAAGCTTTTTGGTCGGGTTTTGAAGATTTGGTCGGAGCTTGAAGTTGGGTTTCAAAGCTTCATACTAGGAATTGGAAATCCACTGAAAAAATGTCCTTTGCCACCTTCCCTAATTGAAGAAAAACTTTGTCATGCTCCTTGCCAGATGCAGATGGTTCATTGTCTTCTAAAGCTTTGATACTGGGTGTGAGTTTGTGAAGCACTTGGAGTTTGGCAAGTCGTATCTGAGAATTTGAATCGATCTGCGAACTTCTTGAAGATGCTTCTCAAGACACTTGAGCTTTAAGTTTTCTTTCATTCGGTTCAAGCTTTGAGTGACTGTTGAAATCTCATGTTGATCATCTGCTTTTTTTGCTTTTGTTGATGATGATAATGCCAGGGACGATTGTTGGAGTTTGGCCAATCTTTGAAGCTTCATCGGGTTGTTTTTTGCCAAGTGAGGAGTTTTATTCGAGTTCAAGTTTTTGCCCAAGCTGAAGCTTTGTAGGGTTCGGGCCATGGCCAAATTAAGGTTTTTGGGAAACTCCATAACACTCTGCAAAATTGATTTATGGCAACTTTGCTCAAGGGTGTTACGCACTTATATTTTGTACCGTTACGAGTAATCTGTAACATATTTTAATATAAATATCCTATGTATTTTTCTATTTCGATTAATTATATATTTTCCGTCATCTCAAAATTTATTTTTATCTTATTTTGAGCCAACTCAAATAATTATTTTAATAATTGTATTTTATGTGCATTGCACGTGCTTTCAATACACGTGTCGATTACATATGTTTTACCATTACGTGAAATATCTGTAACATTATTAATATACATGTTCTACGTATTTTGTATTTTGACTATTTTTTGTTCTCTTAAATTTATTTTGTATTGATACGTGCAACATACGTGTTTGCAATGCACATGTTGGTTCCTAAAATTTTCTTGAGTCATGAACTTTTTTCCTCTTATTTTTCTAGTCACAATTGTATAATTTTTTTAAATTAAATCTATTAGGCCTAAATCAATTTTTGTAGCTCACTAAAAATTAATTACAAATTTAAAGCCCATGATTATTTTTATACTTAAATGTACATTTTAAAATATAGTTAGATTGGTACACTTGCCATGTGTAACACACACATCTAACCTAATAAAAATTAATAATATAATTTGTATGAAGAGTGTGCACACACATTGATTACACGTTCACTTGTTTCTTACCATGGTTGAGAATGAGGGAGAGTGGTGTGAGTTAGTGAGAAGTGAGGAGTTATTTTGGAAAGTGTTCAGCTATTTTGACCACACAATTGTCCTATAAATAGTCTCTACCTTTGTCATGAACAACACACAAACTCTAAACAAAATTAAGAGAGAAAGAGAGAAGAAGGATTGCAGATTGAGGCTTAGGAGGTGCTTGGCCAGGATTTTGCTTGGGAGCATTGGAGAACTTTGTGAGGTCCTACTACTAGGAAAGAACATTTGAGCTGGGTGTTTCTTCAACTTTCTAATGTAGTTTTATTAGTAGAATACTTGACATATGTGAATTGTTAGATGTATGATAACTCATATAGATTGAACATTCAGGTTTAGTTTATTTGTTGTTGATTGAATGTGTGAAATTATGATATGTTTGATTTGGAGGTATTTTTATAAGGTTCTGTTTTGAGTTCTAATTGCACTTCAAAAAATCATAACTATTAAAATAGATGAAATATGGATCTAAAAATTTTATAGGAGCATCTCGTATATGTCAAGAACATCTCCTCAAAATTTCATAATAATTGATGTCGTTGCTATTTTAATAAAATCCAAACTTACGACTGGTTAACAGTTTGGCTAGTTGCTAGAAATTTGTACACATTTCAAATTTTGATCATTTCGACATCTTAGATGAAGTATTTTGAGAAAAGTCAAAACGAAAATCTTGAAGTAGACTCGTTAACCTTTCTGTAAAGTCTAAGAAATCAATTTTTCATAAAGAAATGAATTTATAATGAATTTTACAAATTTCAACAGTGGTAGTATGTATAACATTTCGACCCTACTGTAGATTTCAAAAAATTCAGGGTTATATACACAATATTTTGGAGAAACTTATAACTATAGTATACTTTTATAATTCAGGGTTATAACTTATAGTATACTTGTATAGCTTTAATTTGATCTAAAGAACACCAAATTTCATGAAGTATATAATTTTATGTGATTTTTTAAGAGTAGCATGAGCTGCAGTTTTCGGTTTATGAACCTACTGTTTTGCAAATGAATTTAGTCGAAGTAATTGAGGATGAATGTAGATGATCTTAAATACAAAGTTGTATTGGACTCATTCATGATTCCTATAAAATTAATAAATCTATTTTTGGAGTAGTATTGTAATTTATATGATTTTTACAATACCATTGAGTTGATGTCTTTTATCTAGTTGTCCTAAAACTTTTACAACGTATAAAATTGATTTAAAATTGGAATGTTAGTAAGATTTACCTTATGAGGAATTAAGAGGTAATTAAAGTATGAAGTTGGATTATTAAACATGTGATGTCTATAAGGGTTTTAACTCATCAAGTGTTATTGAATGTTGATATAAGAAGTTGGTTACTTCATGATTGATAATAGTAAAGAGAATAATTGGATATGTGAATGAATGAAATTTCAAAATGTGAATAATGAGGGTATGAATAATCCATGATGTTGTGAACAAGAATTATGTTTATTCTAGAGGCTAAGTGAGGCCCAGGTGTCGGCAAAGTGATGAAAGTGATAATTGAGATTTGAGAAGTGGCCAATATGGGCTATTGTTCTCGGTATATTGTTTAAGTCCGGTATGAGGGTAATCAAGCTCTAGGTGGTATTATTATTCATGTTTAAACTTAAGGGTAGGCACTAGAAGAAGATATGATGAAACCTGGGCAAACGTAAGTGGAGCGCTTCTATATAGTTTGACGGTGGATTCCTGGACAATAGACCCAGTCAGACGGTTGATTCCTGGACTGTGGTTTCTTGCGGGGTGAGATGAGCCTCAATTAAATTCGGGACTACGGTTGATTTGACGGTGGATTCCATATCATGAATAGTCGGGCGGATGGGAGGCAGATCGCCATTATATATGTATATACTGGGGCTAGAGCGGCACTTGTGGGATGTTCGCACGACGAGAATTTCCGTATAGTCTGACGGTGGATTCCAGAACTACATTCCGTACACGTGGAATGTCTAAACTTTGCTTTTGTTATCGTAGTAGAATTTTCATAACGAGGGATTGAACCCTATATTGAGGAGTACGGTAAGGGCTTGCCCTCGAACCTATGTAGTATGTGATGCGTAGAATCCGAACAAGTATGCATTAGCGTCATTGTAGTGTAATGTCTGCATTAGGCATTAAGTCATATCATTCACTAACACAACTAGGATAGTCACTTTCCTGTTTGCATTCAAGTTTGTGTTTTCTAAAGTTAAAGAATCACTGTATTATAGCATTGCGTCAGTTATATGCAACTAACATGTTCACAGTTTCCTAATTGCAAGATTGGACTTGGCATGAGCTCGAAGTCACCATGATGAGTTGTTACAAGATTGAAGAATTTTCATTATTGTAGATCGTATTGTATTCATTTAATTCCGCTGTGCTGTTGTAAAGAATATGTTGTAAATAAAAAGTTTTAATATCCTGGTAAGTTTGTATGAAGTTGAAGTAAAAGATTCTGTGTTTGCTACGAATTGCCTGTGTTTGGAATTCGGGGCGTTACATAGTAGTATCAGAGCCGACTTCAATAAGTAGTACAAAATTATAAGGATGACACAATTAGGGTAGACATTAGAGTGTGAGTGTCTGTTTGGAGTCATGAATGATGAACTTATTGAACCTGCATTCATGATACTCTCCTCATATACATTGATGTGAGATTGTATGCGAGCATGTTTTTCCTTGGTATACGAGTGTTATGGTTGGTTTGAACCTACATTCATGATACCTTATACGTAGATGAGCTTTTATCTTTAATTCTTCTTCGTAGATTTTCCTCGTAGTACTTTTCATCTTTAACATTTAATATTTTCAAATAAATATTTTCTTATACTATTAATTCACTTTGATATTTATTATTTTATCTACAACTCTTAGTCTTAATCTTTTAAGTTTGAATTACTCGTTTTCTTTCTTGATGTTTTATCCTCCTTACTTTTATGCGCTTGTACATTACTTATTTATTTTTGTTGTTACTTTTACGTATTTTATTAAGTTTTGAATTACTACTTATTAAATTATTATTAAGACTATCATTTTCCTTTGTTATTATTTCTATTAGATTTTGAATTTTGATTTTTGCATGTTTACATTCACATTACAAATACTTTGATTTCACGATACTATATTTTCCCATTATTTTATGTTGTCTTATTTATTTCAGTATATTTTTAACAAGATTGTAATATTTTACTTATATAAATATGACATACTTCTACACATTATAAATCTCCTTTCCTACTATTTTTGTTTTATAGCTTATATTTGATACTATCGTTATTACATATTATTTGTTAGTCTGTTTTGTTATATTTACTTTTCACTATTAATAGCTACTTATTAATTTTGTAGCTTTACACTTCTCTAATATAATACATACACTCATTATTTATATTTTATCTTTATTTCAATTTTTTTTAATTATCTTTACATTCTTGGTTACTGTATATACTTTCCACTGATTTCCATATATATATCATATATTTCAACATACTTACTATACATATCATTTTACAATTATATAACTATTTATGTTTATTATCCTAATTTACTACACTAGATAATTATTGTCCTCATTTGTATTTAAGCTCATGTATATATTTTATGCTATTTTTATTTTAATGTTATAAATCCTTTTCATTACTACTAATTTTATATATTCGATATTTAAAATCGATACTTCTATTTTAATATTTTAATGTTGTAATTTCCTACTTCATTCCCTACTTTTACTCCTATTTTTATATCACAAATTTCAAAACGTGACATCATTAAGCCCTCAATATCCTAGTACATATGGAAGATTGCATCTTTCGATACACCATTTTGGTGCAACCTGATGTCGAGAGGGCAAACCTGCAACTAGACATCAATGGAGGCAAACTGCAACTGGATGTCGGGAAGGTAAAATCTGTAACCGAATATCCAGAAGGTAAACTGCAACCGGATGTCGTAGAGGCAATTCTGCAACTTCACGCCAAGGAGGCAAGCCTGCAGTTGGACACCAACGAGGCGAACCCACAACAAAGAAGATTTCCTACTTTAATAAACCCCACTTTTATTTCTATATATATTTACTTACCACTATTCCAATTTTGTACTAGTTTATACCATTTTTTTAATGTTTTAAAACTTAGCTTATACTACTTCAATTTTATTATTTATAATATAGATATACTTATATACGCATTTAATTAATTACCTTACTATTTATATTTGCTTCTACATCTATCATATATGTGTTATTATTATTTTATTTATTTTTCAATCTATATTACTAGTTACTATTAATTATTTTATTACGTTTTATTTTTATACAATTCCAATTTTATATTTTATTGCTAACCTATCTTCGATATGTTTGCTACTCATATACTATGATTTTTATTATTTAGTACTATCTACATTTCATTTCTGTCCCAATCAATATTATATATTATTTCAATTATATATTGCTACTTTTACCATTATTTTGTTTTGTTTCTCCAATGGCTTACAACTTTCATGTTATAGTATTATTGTTTCGTCATATAGTTTATACACATATTTATGTATAAAATATTATATGTTGATTTTCGTGCTATACCTGACAACTTATATATATTTAATATATACTAATCATTATTCTATAAAATTATTATGTAACTTTTACAAAGGAAAATTTTATGATAATATTTTAAACACATCATTAAAATTTCTACTATTATACTTATATTAGATTGTTTATACTTTTGTTAACAAAATTTAACACCCATATATTTTCAGATTTTTATCCAACGTCATTCTCTTAAATTGCTACCGTCTTTTATCTAGTAACATATATTCTTAGTTTACGATTTTAATCATTTATTTTTCCCATTCCTTTTTAGTTAATATCTCTTTCCTTAAAATTTGCAAAATTTTATTAGCCAGTGCTAACGATTTTTCAATTATTTTGCTCTTCCAATCATTTATCGGTTTGCTTAGTATTTTTATACTTTCCCTTATTTCATTGGATCAGAGGCGAAAGGTTGACGACCTTTTTTTTATCATCTCAGTAAATTTTGAGCTACTTAATTATTATTTATGTTCTTAGGCTATTTTTAAAAAAATATTACTGCATTATAATTTGTCTATACTAATTCAACGTTTTATTCTGTGCACTTACATTTCTCTTCCTTCTTACTTATTTCTATACTTCTATTTTTGTTTTACTCATTTCGTACTACTTCCTACTACTTTCTTTTGTTTACTATACTTGTTTGCAAAGTATTTTTTCTATAATTTCCTTACTTCTTGCAAATTATTTTGTTTCCCCATTTCTTTCACAATTGATGACTTAATTTATATTTTCCTTTACTATAATATCTAAAATTTATCAAATATTATTTTTTGTATGAAAATTTCTTTCAACCTATACTATCTTTTATGGTCACGTTTCTTTTTATGCTATATTTCTTGTTTTTCTTGTTTCGTCTTATTGATTTTTGATACACATAGTGTCCTTATATAAGTTTACTTTGTTTTCCACATTACATATTACATTTCTTTTCTTGGTATTGACTGCTTTTCTATATACAATAATGATTTTTTCTTTGTTGTGTACGAAATACAACTATTACCCTAGTAAGTTCTGAGGACTGAACTATTCTAAGAGGGAAGACTGTAACATCCAGCAAAATTGAGTTATGACAATTTTTCCCATGGGTATTCTACACATGTATTTTGTACCGTTACGGGTAATATCCGTAGCATATTTTAATATAAATAACCTACGTATTTTTGTATTTTGATTCAGTATATGTTTTCCGTCATCTCAAAAATTCATTTTTATCCTATTTTGAGCCAACTCAAATATTTTTTTAATCTTTATATTTTTATGTGCATTGCACGTGTTTTCAATACACATGTCGATTATGTATGTTTTACCGTTACGTGAAATATCCGTAACATTATTAATATACATATTCTACGTAATTTGTATTTTAACTATTTTTCGTTCTCTCAAATTTATTTTGTATTGATACGTGCAATGCACATGTTGGTCCCTAAAATTTTCTTAAGTCAAGAACATTTTTCCTCTTATTTTCTAGTCACAATTGTGTGATTTTTTAAAATTAAATCCATTCGGCTTAAATCCATTTTCGTAGCCCACAAAAAGTTAATTACAAATTTAAAGCCTATGATTATTTTTACACTTAAATGTACATTTAAAAATATAGTTAGATTGGTAATTTTGTCATGTGTAACACACACATCTATCCTAATAAAAATTAATAATAAAATTTGTATGAAGAGTGTGCACACACATTGACTACACGTGCATGTGTTTCTTACCATGGTTGAGAATGAGGGAGACTGGTGTGAGTTAGTGGGAAGTGGGGAGCTATTTTGACCACACAAATGTCCTATAAATAGTCCCTAATGTAATGCCCCGAATTCCAAACACAGGTAATTTGTAGCAAATACAAGATCTTGTACTTCAAATTCGTACAAATTTACAAAGAATTTAAAAAATTTTCATTACACATTATCTGTTACAAAATACACAGCGGAAGTTACAACAAAATATACAACTTTAATCTGGAAGTAGTCATCAGCATCAATTCATCGTTTTTCCTTTTGCTAATCCAAGTCCTGTACTGAAAAACTGTGGGTACGCCAGTTGCATACAACTAACTCAATGCTATAATATAGCTGTAATAACCCTTAATTTTGTATGCAAAATTTTTATTATAAATAAAATTATATTTTTGGATTTTTATTTCCAATTAGTTTATATATGTATATGTATGTGTATATGAATGAATTGTACTTGTATATAATAATGTACATCATACTTATGTTGTATTTATAAAAATACAAATCAATGTACCCCTTTGCATGCATAAAGATCTAGCCCTTCATCAACTTCTCATCTTGGATCCATTGGTTTATAATCAAACCATGGATCATCCCTTCTCAAAACCAAGAGCAAGAGCATGTGGTTTTAGAAAAACCACATGACACTTTGCCTCCCTCTCACCCCCTTGTCCCATATTTGTAGCCACACCCCCCAAGCACACCCCCTCTCACTCCCCTCTTTATTTAAACCTCTCACACTCTATCATTCTCATAAATTCTAAAATTTTCTAAGAGAAGAAGAGTGAAAGAGAGAGAGCTAGAGGCAAGGAGCTAGGAGCAAGAAGGCCAAGCTTAGAGCTAGGAGTTTGTAGAGCCTCATCTTCATCATATCATCAAGGTGGGTGATTCTGACCTCATGGTTCTATTGTAGTTGAGAAATGGTTGGATTGTAGTGTTAACTCGTTCATGATGTGTAAAACTGAATGCATGCAAAAGATTAGGAGTCTAATGGCTAGATTCATGCTAAAAGAAACCAAAACAGTAACATTGTTAAAAGCAGAACTTTTGCCTGTCAATACGAAGTTAATAGCATGAATACTACTTGATATTTTGGTCTGAAATATTTAGGCGATGATCATATGTGTGTCTTACACATTTATTAATTTTTCTAGTTTTTTATGGTTTTTGCTGCTAATTAATAAAAATACAAACTTGCATGTTGGTAAAAAACAGAACAGATTTTGCTGCAAGTTACTATTGTAAATTAAAATACTTGGAACACACTTTGTACTTATGGGAATTACTTGAAATAAATTTATGTTATTCTAATATCTGTCTAGAGCTTAAGTTTCAAATTTCATGGAGTTTGGACCACTACAACTATGATAAATACATCATGCAAACTCAGCTAGTCGAAATGATAAACAGAACTGCTGTTGTTGAATGCTCTGTTTTGGGTGTTAATAAAAAAATCATAACTCAAGATCTACTTTATGAAAAGACTTGAATTTTGGTTGTGTTGTGAATGTATGTTTTGTGTTTGATTCTTAAATTTCATGTCAATCCAATAAAATTTGATAAATATAAGATAATTTTATTTAACACTGTACACAAAGTGCATTGTTCTGGAAATGATTTTGGTGCATGTTAAAAAACCAAGTTTTTGAGCATGTTAACATCCGAATTTGTGATAATGTTCAACTAGGAAGTATTCGAGCACACCTAGAGCTTTCCAGAAAGCCTTCGAATGTAAATTTTGATGTAGTGTGCTATTTTGTATGATTTTTATGGTATACTGGTTCTGTCAGACCCGAACCCAAGTTTACTGTTTGAAGAGACATTGATGTGATTGAGCCTTGTATAACTAATTAAGTGTTTTAGTTGTTATTCATAAGCAATATTTTGCTTGGGTACTGATGTGAAATAATTGTCGGCCAATTTAGGTCATCCTATCCATGACATGGTTATTTCTAGGTCCTTAGTGATGGACTAGAATAGAGTCGAGATATGTGGATGTGTGTTGTTGTTAGGGTTGAAGTTGATTGTTGACCACTTTTGAGGTCTCAATCTATGACTTGCTTGTGTTTAAGTTACTTAGGGTCACTTGGTTGAGTTAGAGTCCCTCAAATTCAAGTCCGTTTATGTGAGATTTGTGTCAGGCAGTTTAGAGACCCGTAACCCCCGTACGTGTTGGAGCGACGACTCAGGTGCCGACGTGCTTGCCGTCTAAGGAGGGGAATCCAGCACCGTAGGAGCTACCATTTGTCGGGAAGACATGCAGCACGATGTTTAGCAGGAGCAGCAATTTGTTCGGGCCGAGGTTGCGTGCGACTCCAAGCGTGACAGACGGTGGTGATCGACGTAGTCAATTCGCCAGTCTTCGTGGGCTCATGTAGTGGGCCGGGCTTGAGAGCCCCGTTGGACCCTAGTGCGGATTGGTTTAAGTTCAAATGAGAAAGTTAGAATGAACTAGAACTTAACTAGTGGTTATAAAACATCTACTTGTGATCTCGACCTCAGGGTTAGGAGAGAGACTAGTTGCTAGATCACCTAGCCAATTGACAGTCAGGTAGAACTAAATCACTTGGTAAGTTAATAACAGTAAATTGGATAATTTGCATGGGGTTAGTCCATGAGTCAAACCCTTAATTCTACAACCCAAATGTGACTTAGGATAGGTCGAGTCATGGATTAATAAAGTTGATTAGAACCTTATTTAAAGCCATTTGAATCGAGTAAAATAGTAATAAAATAATGATAGCTTCAATCTCATTCCTATATTTGTGGTCCTAGTTATGATTAATATTCGTACAACCGGTGTTGGCTAGAGTCTTGACATAGATCAAGCCATTGTCGAATGTAAGGACAGACACTAGAGGGTGTTGTGTTCGCATATCAGGGGGATGCATGGCGTCGTCACGTATATCCAAGTCCTAAGTTCCATTTAACGGGGGCAGAGAGCATCAAGTAGGGCTCCAGAAAAGGGTTAGGCTCCGTGTCTCTCGGCAGGCATTTGTCGCAGGGTGCCTTTCTGCCCGTAACAACTTTTGATGAGGACTGGCATAGCGGCGTTGTCCCGTCTGTAAGTTAGGCTTAGTGTAAGGACGAGAGTGAAGTCGGGGATTAGGGGAAACCCTAAATATCCGCCATGTACTATGTTGTTCAACGTGGGCAGGGGGCTTAGAGGTAGACATCGTACGTACAACTCTAATGCTCTTGGCGGGTGTTTGTCGCAGTGTGCCTTTATGCTTGTATCACAGCTTTTGAAGAGGTCCAGGGGCTTGAGAGTTTACTATGATAATTATATTTTTACTGTAGCGACAGAAAAGAGAAACCGTACGACTACTACTGGGCATAGTGGGAAACAAACAGGGGTTGCCTGACACCACTATTGACTGCAGTGACTGCAACCTCTTCATCACTAAATAACCGAAACAGGATAAAGCACAAGATAGGTTGCTTGGTGGGGGACCGAATCCCAATAATGTGGAGAACTTCGTTTGTTTGGGAAATGTGTAGTATAGGATGTATATCTCTCTAACCAAGTGTGCATTAGACTAAGAGTATCGTGTGCATTGAGTGTGCATTAGTTCTAGGTCATGTCATGCACCAAAAGTTGTGTTTGCTCACATTTTCTATAACACCCCGCAAAATTGGAAATAACAATTTTGCTCTCGTGTGTTACGCACGTGTATTTTGTAACGTGCTTTTACTACGTATTTTGGATTCTGACTCTCAATACATTTCTCGTATATTTTTATCCTATTTAAATCAACTCAAATATAGTATTTCAATCTCTGTATTTTACGTGCTTTCTACGCGTTTTTGATGCACATATCGATTATGTGTTTCCACCGCTACGTGTAATATTTTCTATATGTTTAAATTATTTATTTTAGGTATTCAAATCCATTTTTATAAACTGGAAATTCAGTTTTCCTTATTTTGATTAAAATACTTTTTACGTATAATGCACGTGTTATAATACACGATTACGTTATGGAATATATAAAAATCAATAAATACATTTTCTTATATTGTATTTTTATTATTTTTAACATTTTCCATTGATAACATCGGATTTCGTATTTTTGATATTTTACGTGCGACACACGTGTTTGTTTCGGTGCGTGTATTTAAGCGTATTTGTTTTCAAAATAAATTTCGGAGTGTGTATATTTATTTTATTTGTGCATGAGACATTATAATTTTAATTAAACTAATTTTTACGTACATCTTATGTATATATATGATTTATGTTTTTAAAAATAATTAAATTGTGAAGTGTGCATTAATGCACGCACATGCACGTGTTTTACCATGAAGAATGGGGGAAAAAATCGGCTGCTTTTAGGAGGAGGGAAATTCAATTTTTGAAATGTATGAGAGTGGAGTTAGTGGGATAATGGGTTTATTAATGGGTAGTTTTAATAACCATCTACTAGTCCCCTTATATAATACCCCCTTCACACTTCTTCTCCTTCCCATTCCCTTTTTCTTTCCCTGTGCCAATCCGAAGCCAAAAGCCAGACCATCATCAATATTGTTATGGCTAAAAATGGGGTTAAATCGGAACCGTCCAGATCGAGCACGAATCTTAAAGCTTGGGGGTAAAATGGTAATTTTACCTATAAACGGGTCTGAGATGGGTACTGGGTCATTTCTACAAAGGCTCAATAACCCAAGAACGGATCCGCCTTAACTGAGTGCGGGTCCCAACCCACAAGAAACCCAGTCCAGCTGGATAGAATTAGGGTTTCTGATTGTATTAAATCAACGGCCCTAATTCACTCTATCCTTTCACGGGGAATTAGGGATTTCATTCCTAAACTGATCCCAAAGGCGGCTATAAATGCCCCCCATCCACCACCATTAAGAGGTAATCAATCTTTTGCCAGTTAACGCTCATTCATAATCTTTTCTGATTACTGACTTGAGCGTCTGAGGGTGCATCGCCGGGAACAACCCCGGTGTATCGCACTTTTTGCAGGTGAACGACGGGAGTCAACGGTCAAACTCCGGTGGAAATGTTCCAGGTTTGCTATTTGGTTTTCCTAAGAATCCACAAATTCTATCTGTTTGCCCCCACACCCAATTTAGCGGTAACAGATTGGCGCCGTCTGTGGGAACCCACGAATAGCAATCCTTCCTACCCCAATCGGTTAGATCATTTCCTGACATGGCTCCAAGAAAACTAAGATCCAGAGGGTCCAACCGCGGGCCCACTCCTCCTCAGCCGCAACCGGAGGTTCCCCCCCAAACCGTCCAGCCGCAGGGGGAACTCCCCCCTTAACCAGATCAGCCCCCGCAGCAGGACCAACATCCTCTTCAGAACCTTCAATCCCAAAGGGCTCCGCTCGGGCCCCAGAATGCCGGCGCAGGGGTCTCTCGCCCCAACCCTCAGAAGCAACCTCTTCATCGAGACCATGTCTCCGTGCAAAACCCCTGTACTAACTCGATGGCATCTCACAACCCCCGGCCTTCCGAAGGAAGACCTCCGCAATACCATCCTCAAGCGGCAGAAAAGAAGAGGACTTTCGCCGCCATTTGGATGAAAGACGGGCCTGAGAGGGAACCTCCCGCCAAGAACGTCCTAATGAGCGATCTCCTCATCGCCGAGACTACAGGAGGCCCCCTCCTTATAGAGGACAGAGAGAATCCCCTGGACACCACAGAAGAAGACCTCATTCCCTGCTAGCTGGCAACCCCTGAGAGATGATACTACGCCTGTCACCCGTGCCAAATTCCAGCAATTCCAAGCAACCATCTTGCAAGCCCTTAACCACCGACTAGGCAACAACAATGCTCAGAGGATCCCTACTCCTCCGGTCCAAAGTCCTCACCATCGGTCCCTAACTCCTCCCCCGGCTCCTAGCACCCGCCATCATAATCCTCATCATTCCCAGAGCTACCGTCGTCGTAGCCCCCGCTCCCCTTCGTATGAAGACGAGTCCAGAGACTCATATGGCTACCGTCGTAGGGATGATTCTGTCTACTGTTGTCTCCACGAGATGGAGAGACGCCTCAGCCAGCTGGACAGGGAAAAGGAGCTGAGGGGAAGGACCCTCCGCCCAAGCAGACCCCCTTCTCCCGAACAATCCTGGAGGCGCCCGTTCCAATAGGCTTCAAGCCCCCACAGTTCGAGACTTACTCTAGTGAGTCGAACCCCGTGGACCACATCGAAAGCTTCAAGACCCTCATGCTAATACACCAAGCTTCTGATGCTTTACTGTGCAAAACCTTCCCAGCCACCCTCAAGGGTCTGGCCAGGGAGTGGTACTCTCGCCTCTCCCCATCCTCCATATTCTCCTTTGAACAATTTGAGACCCTCTTTGTCACCCACTTCGTGAGTAGCCGCCGAACCGAAAAGACCAGCATTTCGCTACTCTACCTCAGTCAGAAGAAGGGTGAGAAGCGCAGAGATTATGTGAAGCAATTCACCTCGGAAGCTAGGTTTATTGCTTCCCTCGACCAGTCGGTCGCTGCAACAGCCTTCCAGTCAAATGTCCTTAACTCCAGCCTTCGGTCCTCCCTAGCCAAGAAGCCCCGCAAAACTTCTCCGACCTCCTTTTCAGGAGCGAGAAGTATATTCGGGCTGAGGAAGCTGAGCATCGCCCCACCTTCGAGGGGTCTTCCTCTGGGACCAAGCAAAAGGCAGCTGAAGAAGAGGGAGCTAAGAAGCTCCAGAAGGACAACGGTGGCCAGCGCCGCCACCCTCCCAGATTCGAGAAATCACTCCTCTTAACGCCAACATTTCCACTATCCTCATGGAGGTTGAGAAGGAAGGGGTTCTGCCTCCTGCCCCGAAAATGAATATCCCTAGCAAGAAGAGGGATAAAGAGAAGTGGTGCCGATATCACCGGGACCATAGCCATGACACCAATGATTGCCAGGCCCTGAAGAATGAAATCGAGGCCTTCATCCAGAGGGGACAGCTGTCTAAATTCTTAAGAAAGGACCGGACCGATCTCCCTCCTTCCCCTAGGGGGGCTAATAAGCATCCTGAAAGACACGATGAGACTCCTGAGTTTGAAGAAGAACGCATCCTGCATCTCATTCATGGAGGCCCCATGGGAGGCACCTCCAACTTTTCTCGGAAGGCTTTTATACGAGAAGTCAATTCGGTTCATAGCATACCTCCCCCAAAGGGCCTCGGAGTACCGGTCTCTTTTTCAGATGAAGACCTTGAGGGTGTCCGAACCCCCCATTGCGACGCACTAGTGATCAACCTTCATATGGCGAATTTTAAAGTGGAGAGGATACTGGTGGACAATGGTAGCTCCGTTAACATCCTCTTCCTCGCGGCTTTCCGAGGACTCAAGCTATCCAGGAACAGGCTCAAGCCCGCCGGCTACACTCTCCACGGGTTCACGGGAGTGCCAGTGACTATCGAAGGGGTAGTCACCCTCGGCATAACCACTGGCAAAACTCCTACTACCTGAATGGAGCCGATGGACTTCATGGTCGTCGATGTCCCAGCTGCTTATAATGTGATTCTAGGCCGACCTGGCTTAGCTGCTCTTGAAACTGTCCTGTCAGCTTATCATCTTAAAATGAAGTTCCCCACCAGGGCAGGAGTAGGGGAAGTAAGAGGTAGTCAAGAAATGGCCCGCAAGTGTTACATGACCTCCATCGGGGGTCCGGTCCTCTCCCTCGAAATTCTTGAGATTCCCCAAGGGATCGCCCAACCTATGTCCGAACTGGTAGATGAGCTGGAGGAAGTGCTCTTTTCCGAACAGGATTCGAACCACAAGTTCTTCGTCAGCAAGACCCTCCATTCGCCCTATGTTCCGACATAGTCCAATGCATTAGAAAGAACCATGACCTCTTCGCATGGTCGGCTGCCGACATGCCAAGAATCTCCGAGGAGCTCCTAGTCCACCACTTCAGTGTTGCTCCGGGGTCTAAACCGATCCAGCAGAAGAGGCGCAAATTTGTCCCAGAGCGCCAGCAAGCTATAAAGGAAGAAGTGGAAAAACTCCTTAAGGCCCGGTTCATACAAGAGGTCAACTATCCCGAATGGCTCTCCAATGTTGTTATGGTTAAGAAGGCAAACAGGAGTTGGAGAATTTGCATCGACTTCACAGACCTGAACAAGGCAAGCCCTAAAGATCCGTTCCCTCTCCCAAGTAACGACACCTTGATTGACGCCACTTTGGGCCATGAGCTGCTCAGCTTCATGGATGCCTTCTCTGGGTATAACCAAATGCGAATGTTCCCCCTGGATATCCCGAAAACTTCCTTTGTCACCGATCAGGGGCTCTACTGCTACAGGGTAATGCCCTTGGGGTTGAAGAATGCAGGTGCGACCTACCAACGCCTTATCAACAAAGTCTTTCAGAACCAAATCGGCCAAAACATGGAAGTGTATATGTTGATGATATGCTAGTCAAGAGCATCCAAGGGGCTGACCATGTTGCCGATCTATAGGAAGCATTTGATGTATTGAGAAAGCATGATATGAGGCTCAACCCGAACAAGTGTGCATTCGGAGTCTCGTCCGGGAAATTCCTAGGCTTCATGGTCAGCCAAAGAGGAATCGAAGCCAACCCCGAGAAAATCAAAGCCATACTGGACATGGCTCCTCCCAAAAGTGTGAAAGAGGTTCAGAAGCTCACGGGGCACCTCGCAGCCATAGGGCGCTTCCTGTCCAAGTCTGGGAAGAAGTGTCTTCCTTTCTTTAAAGCCTTCAGGGGGGCTAAGAGCTTCGAGTGGGGTCAACAGCAGCAAGAATCTTTCGATCACCTAAAGGCCTATCTAGTCAACCCCCCTCTCCTCAGCAAGCCTATCCACGGGAAAACACTCTACCTCTACTTAGCTGCCTCCGAGCAAATCCTCAGCGCTGTCCTGGTAAGGGAAGAAGAAAAGGCCCAGAAGCCTATCTATTACGTGAGCAAGGTACTTCGGAATGCCGAGCTCCGCTACCGAAGACTGGAAAAGATGGCATACGCCTTGGTTATGGCAGCTAGGAAGCTTCGCCCATATTTTCAGTCCCACTCAGTTGTCGTTCTTACCGACCAGCCGCTTAAGCAAGTCCTACACAAACCAGAGACCTTCGACCGCCTCATGAAGTGGTCGATCGAGCTAAGCCAGCATGACATATCGTACCAGCCTCGAACCGCAATCAAGGCTCAGGCCTTAGCTGAATTCATTGTTGAAAGCACCATTCCAGAGGTCAGCCAAGCAGTAATGGGGCCTCCTCTCTGGACGGTATATGTAGACGGATCCTCTTGCACCGAGGAGAGCAGAGCCGGGGTCATTCTGGCAGGCCCAGATGATTTTATTCTCCAATACTCCCTCCGCATCAACTTTAAGCCTTATAACAATGAATCGGAGTATGAAGCCCTTATAACCGGCCTCCGTATGGCTCGCAAGGCAGGAGCACAACGTCTCCGGATATTTAGCGACTCGCAGCTGGTTGTGAGTCAAGTCTTAGGTGAGTACGAGGCAAGAGATGGCCAAATGACTAAGTACCTAGCCAAGGTCCAAAATCTCTTGGCTTCATTCAAAGAGGCACTAATTCAGCGGATCCCCAGAGAAGAAAATTCCCAAGCAGACGCCCTCTTCAAATTGGCCTCCTCTTCCATTCAAGATCTCGAGCAGACCATCCTGATTGAAGTACTCCTAAGACCGAGCATAGAAGAGGAAACTCCCGACTCGATGGAGTCGCTGCCCGTCCAATTTCAAGACAATTGGATGAAACCTCTGATAGAATTTCTAAGAGATGGCCTCCTCCCCGAAGACCCTAAGGAAGCTCGTCGAGTTCGAACGAGAGTGGAGCGGTACACCCTTGTTGAAGGAGTCTTGTACAAACGCTCCTACACCCAAGTAGACGACTGACCATACTTGAGGTGCCTCTCCCCGGAAGAAGCCTCATATGCCTTACAAGAGCTCCACGAAGGTATAGGCGGAGCACATTTAGGGTCAAGGTCCCTTGCCAAGAAAGTGTTGAACTATGGGTACTTCTGGCCTACCCTCCTTCAAGATGCCGAACGACATGTCCAGCAATGCAGCTCCTGTCAACAGTACTCCAACAATCGTCGCCTACCTCAAGCACAACTCACCTCTCTATCAAGTCCGATCCCTTTCGTAATGTGGGGAATGGATTTGCTAGGCCCATTCCCGCCGGCTCCCGGTCAACTCAAGTTTCTAGTCGTGGCAATCGACTACTTCTCAAAGTGGATAGAGGCCGAGCCTTTGGCTACGATCACTGAGAACAAAGTACTGCAGTTCTTCTGGAAGAGTGTAATCTGTAGGTTCAGCGCGCCCTGGGTCCTAATAACAGATAATGGAACACAGTTCACGGGGGCCGCATTATGATCTTTGTGTGAAGACCTCGCCATTCAGCAACGCTTCTCCTCCGTCTCCCATCCTCAATCAAATGGCCAAGTGAAAATTGCCAACCGACAGATCCTCTCCGGTATCAGGAAGAGGCTAGATAGATCGGCCAAAGGCTTGTGGGCGGAGCAGCTCCCTAATGTACTGTGGAACTACCGCACTACGAAATGGACCCCCACAGGTGAGTCGCCGTTCAATCTCACCTATGGGTCCGAAGCTGTGATCCCCTTGGAAGTAGGCCTACCATCTTCTCGCCTTATGGCCTATGAAGAAGAGTAGAATGCCAGAGAACTTTGGGCAAATTTGGACTTGGTTGATGAGCTTCGTGAAAGAGCTTCAATTCGCCAGCAGAATTACCAAAGAAGAATTGAGCAGGCTAACAACAAAAGGATCTGTCCCACCAATCTCAAGGAAGGGGACTTGGTCCTCAGAAAACTAGCTATCTCCTTTCCCAGCCAAAAGAGTAAGCTAGCGCCGAATTGGGAAGGACCCTACAAGATCATCAAGGTAGTTCGGCCCGGAGCATACCGTCTTGAAGACCTTAAAGGCAGAGAGATTCCCAGGACTTGGAATGCCGACCATCTATTGAAGTACCAAGAGAGCGTCTGAATGCCTCTCTAAGTACCTTTAGATGTCGAACCATTCCTTTCCTTTCACTTGTATTTTGCTTATTTATTTTCTCAATGTAATAATGGTTTGCAACTTAGAAGCAGCCAACTAGTAGTTATCAATAAAGAACTTCTTTTTCCCCATATCTTTCTTGTAATTACTTGCGTCTCTCTGTTATTAATTTCTTTAACTCAAACGACGAGTTCGGATTCCAACACTTGGCTCGACTCCGCTTCGCAAACTCGCTCTTAAGCAAGCTAGAAGTGGTTCGTCATTCAGAATTACTCCCACAACCATTGAAATTAACACAAATGACGAGTTCCGAGTACAACACTTGGCTCGACTCCGCTTCGCAAACTCGCTCTTAAGCGAGCTAAAAGTGGTTCACCATTCGGAATTGCTCCCACAACCGTTGAAATTAACTCAAACGATGAGTTCGGAGTCCAACACTTGGCTCGACTCTGCTTCGCAAACTCACTCTTAAGCGAGCTAGAAGTGGTTCGTCATTCGGAATTGCTCCCACAACCGTTGAAATTGACTCAAACGACGAGTTCGGAGTCCAACACTTGGCTCGACTCCTCTCCGCAAACTTGCTCTTAAGCGAGCTAGAAGTGGTTCGCCATTTGGAATTGCTCCTACAACCGTTGAAATTAACTCAAACGACGAGTTTGGAGTCCAACACTTGGCTCGACTCCGCTTCGCAAACTCGCTCTTAAGCGAGCTAGAAGTGGTTTGCCATTCGGAATTGCTCCCACAACCGTTGAAATTAACTCAAACGACGAGTTCAGAGTCCAACACTTAGCTCGACTCTGTTCCGCAAACTCGCTCTTAAGCGAGCTAGAAGTGGTTCACCATTCAGAATTGTTCCCACAACCGTTGAAATTAACTCAAATGACGAGTTTGGAGTCCAACACTTGGATCGACTCCGCTTTGCAAACTCACTATTAAGCGAGCTAGAAGTGGTTCGTCATTTGGAATTGCTCCCATAACTGTTGAAATTAACTCAAACGACGAGTTCGGAGTCCAACACTTGGCTCGACTCCGCTTCGCAAACTCGCTCTTAAGCGAGTTAGAAGTGGTTCACCATTCGAAATTGCTCCCACAACCGTCGAAATTAGCTCCGATGTCACGCGCGAAGTTCTTACAACCATACTAGACATGGGAGAAGAGTACTTGAAGGAGCTAACCCTTGGTTCTTAGGATTTGTTTAAAGTTGAAACTCGCTCCTACTACACGAGCGAAGTACTTGCGACCATACTAGACATGGGAGAAGAGCACTTGGAGGAGCTAACCTTCAGTTCTTATGATTCGCGAGCTGAGGATTCGAAGCAGAGCTCGATGGTACATATATACCTTGCTCCTAGGTGAACTAAAAGTGGTCTAACCCTCGCAAGTAATAACACAACAACAAAGGGATGAACGAACACACAAGTCCAAAGAACGAAAAAAGCCTCATTTCTATTAAATTTGGGAAGACAGTACAAGACAAACTTTTCTTTACAACAAGGTTACAAGAGTTCAAAAGCAAAAACTACAAAGCCGACTCGTAACACTTAGACAAAACACAAAGTTTGGGGAGCAAGAGAGCTTCAACGCCTCCTAGGCATAGGGATGTTCCGCTTTAAAGATACTTGAGGACGGCGATGCCTAACCTCGGAACTGGTCCCTAGGACGGCGAACTGAGACGTATCCTCGGCACTGCTCTTAATGGTTGCGCCAACAGACGCTCTGCAAGATGAAATTGCAACACCACTTTGGGTGTTGCCCGGACTTTGCCGAGCAACAGGCGAACGGGTCACAAGCTCGTAGAACGAAATCCCTCGTTTGCTCTCTTCATGAGTGCACGAAGTGCTCCTGACGTTGATCGGCCCCGAATGCGGTTTGAGGCGAGCCACTTCTGCCTCCTGCTCGGCTATCCGTTGTTTCAGAGAGTCGTCTTTTACATCCACTTCGAAGCGCGGGGGCACTGCGAAGCTCGGGATGCTAGGACGGCTGGCAATGATTCGACGGAGCTGAGTGACTTCGATGCCCCTGTCCATCGTGGCCCTCTTCAACGCGTTAACCTCAGCCATCAATTCATCGCATTCAGTCATTAGCTTACCCACCATCACCGTAAACTCCTCTTCTTCCGCCAGGAGCTCTGCCTCCACTATCTGCAGGTGGTGAATTTCAGTGAGCAGATCGTCTCTTCCCGCTGTCATCTTTGACAAAGAATGTCAGAGACACTTGAGCCTCAGCCCATTAGTAAAGGAGGTCGACGATCCATCATCCTCGTCTACGGGGTTAATCTAAGCGAGCCTGCCCTCTAGTCGCGGAATTTCGATTTCTCGCCGGCATAAGATCAGCTGCAGATGGTTCCGCTCACCCTCGGCTTTGCGCAACCCCAACTCGACTTCGTAAAGGCGCTCTCGGCACCTGGTTAAACACAACCTCGTTGCCCCTAAGCCGATCTCGGAACGTAACTCCTCTCCTGAGTGAGTGGGTTCGGCAGACTGGGTCACCTCGGCAAGCTAAAAAGTTCAAGGCAAACAATGAGAACGCTAAGTAAATATTCACAAATTTGCTTCACATCAGACTCCAGAACAAGGCCACATGCACCTAGCTAAGACTAAAATCTCTTGTTTCAACACTTAGTCAAATTTCAAGGAAACGTTTGGAAAGCTACTCAAAAGAAACATAGGGTCGAGCTCAAAAGTTGTATTTTCATTCATCAAAAAAATGCGGTGGCCAGTCCGCAATTAGGCAATACAATTAACAGCTCAAAAAACAAAAAAAAAAACGAAAGAAGAAGAAGTCAGGGGACGAACTCTTTTTCGGGGAGTCGAGATTGGGCGGGGTCGGACTCCCCCGAAGCAGCCATCATCGCCAGCGGAGTCACCACCGACCCCTGCACCTCGCCGACGACCTCGACCTCGAGGTCATCTTCGTCATCCCCTCCCTCCTCGTCCGACTCGGGGTCGAAGCCTTCGACGTGGTCCGGGAAGAGCCGCCACCTGGAGCAGTTGACCGCAGGATAGCGCTCCAACACCTGCGCAATGGTCTGAGCGTATGCCTTGGCCATATTGGTAGCAAGGAAGCCCTATGCCTTCGCCAGGGTGGCCGCTTCGGCTTCCTTCACTGCTGCAGCCTGGGCCTCCATCGCCTCGGCCAGCTGCTTGGCCGACTCCTCCTTCTGCCGAAGTAGATCGCCCTCGAGCTTCGTCACGAGGCCCTCAAGGTACTCGAGCCTCATCGCCTTCCCCTCAAACTCGACCTTCAACTTGTCGAGTTCGTTTCCCATTCAAGCCTTTTCGGCCCGAGCTCGGTCGGCCTTCTTCTTGAGGTCCTTCTCCAACTCTGTCATCTTCTCCATGAGATGACCAAAGTGGACGGTTATCTGAAGTAGAACAATGAAGAACGAAAGGAGTTAGAAAATTAAACATGCAAACTACCTACAAAAGCAAAAAATCAACACTCACCGATACAGCCGAGCGTGCGATCTCGATGGCATCGTCGCCTACCATGCCAGCATCCATGGCGGCTCGGTCTTTTGGCATCGCCAGGTGCTTCACCACCTGCATACTGATGTCGAGTCACCGAGGAACCCATCGAGCTTCCGAATTTTCCAGCCCGGGATGTACATCTTCTTGTGCTCCTCTGTAGGAGCACCTCGGCGTCCACCGTCAGCGGTGGCATCTCCATCCCGAGCGCCGCGGCGATCGGGAACTCGCTCGCCTTGGCCGAAGCCGAAGCTGCTGCCGGAGCCCGGGTCGGGGTCACAACAACTGGTGCCTCCGCTTCCTTGGCCACGCTTGCGACCTTCTGGGATTTCGCGGCCGACAGTTTGGTGGTGACCTCTTGCGCTTCTTAGGCGCCTTGCTTCCGAGGGCGGCCCTCTGCGCTAGCACCGCGTCGTAGTCCATTGTCTCTGCATCAAACGAGAAGAGAAGTTGGTTAAAAAAGACAAGTTACGATAAGCAAATTAAAAAGAGAAAGAACACAGATAAAGCCGTGTACTGGGATCTACGTGGCCGAGCCCTCCCCTGAAGAGAACGTCTTCGGTCAGATCTCGCCAATCGAACTTGGGTCGGTCAAGAAGGACCCGAACTGCATCTTCTTCTTGGGGGTGAAGCACTGGCGACTCTTTCACTCGCCTCGTCACCTCCTCCACCCAACCGGAGGGTATGGGCCACGCCTCCGGACTCGGCACTATGAATAACTTCTCGTGCCAGTGATTTATTGAGTCGGGGCAGACGACGAGCCGAGCGCCATGCCTCGGGGCCAAATAATACCGAAACTCTGACCGGTTCTGCTGGTGAAGATGGTAGAGCGTTCGAAGCACCCTCAACTCCGGCTCAACCCCGGCTGTCTGGCAGTGGAGCACCAACCCGTTAATCACTCTCCATGCATTCGGCATAAGTTGGATGGGGCTGACCCCAAACCACCTAAGTACCTGAATCACGAACAGGTGGAGAGGGAGCCGAGCCCCGGCGATAAAGGCATCGACCGGCCAGAAACACATGGTTACTGGCAACGGCGAATTGGCCCTAACCCCGGGACCCGGCAACATTAGTTCATACTCCTCCGGGATTTGGAAGCAATCCCAGATCATTGCCAGGTCCACCTTGTTGAGGATGGACACCGTGTCGTCCGCCTCTGAGGTCTCCCTTGCCGCATTCTACTAGAAGGTTCGCCCCCTCCCATGAACGATGCGCTCGGCATGCTCCTCTGGAAGTTCCCGGACCCTATGGAGCCCTGTCAATGGCCCCGACAACCTACCAAACTTCCCCATACGCTTCGGGTCCTCCACTATTGTGTCCCGACCAGATACCCTCTGGCCCTTATCTTTGCGACCTCCCTGACTCGGAGAGGGAGCTTTGCCAGCAGGAGGGGAGGGCTCAGAAGAGACATTTTTATACTTGGAAAAATAATAAGTATAAGTTACCTTGAAGTGACAAGTTGCGGTCGGAATTTTCACCGGAAAATAGCCAGCGATCACCCTGAGCTCTCGCTAGTAGAAAATCACCGCCTGAGCAAAAATTCGGAGTAGTGAAAAATGAGAGAAGGGGTGGAGTTTTATAGAGCTTGGCACATGAAACGAGGATAATAGGCCCAAAGAAAACCAAAAGTTAGGCCCATTTATGCAAAGCGACAAAAGGAGCTGAACCGTCACCTTATTTACCGCGCCAGGTCGTACTGTCGCATTAATGGCCGTCACTTCTGTCAGAGCTGTCAGAAGCTCAATAGTAATCAGCCCAGCCTGTCATTTCCAAGTCTTCAAATTAACTCTGAACCTCGGCACGCCTTGCCGAGCGCTCTTGCCACCGACCATTTTACGTGAAAAAAATGGACCTCAGCACCCCTTGCCGAGCGCTCTTGCCACCGACAATTTTACGTGGAAAAAATGGACCTCGGCACGCCTTGCCGAGCGCTCTTGGCACCGACTCTTTTACATGGAAAAAACGGACTTCGGCACGCCTTGACGAGCGCTCTTGCCACTGACCCTTTTATGTGGAAAAAATGGACCTTGGCAAGCCTTGCCGAGCGCTCTTGCCACCGACCATTTTACATGAAAAAAAAGGACCTCGGCACGCCTTGCCGAGCGCTCTTGCCACCGACCATTTTACGTGGAAAAAATGGACCTCGGCACGCCTTGCTGAGCGCTTTTGGCACCGACCTTCTGACAGGGAAGAAATCTTCTCCGGACTTCGGCCAGAACGCGCCGAACCTCCTCCGGACTTCGGCCAAAACTCGCCGAGCCTCCTCCGGACTTCGGCCAAAGCTAACCGAACCATCTCTTCACGTTTGAAGCTTAGCCAAGATATCCCTGCTCTTCAACAGAAGTCGCCGAACCCCTCCAGACCTCGGCCTCTCTCACAGCATGCGTTTGGAGGGGGTCGGCAACGACGCCGAAGTATTTACGCTAAGAAATGAAGGAAATCACTCCTCCAGGCAAGCACAGTCACTAGATCTCCCCAAAATTCGCGCCCAAAGCTGATGAAAGACCCAGATTACGCCACGTCATAATTCAGAATTAAAAATTAATTTTTATTTATTAAAATCGATTTATTTGTTTAAAAATTCCGAAAAAATGAATAAAAATTCGGGAAAATTAATTAAAAATTCTAAAAAATAATTATAAATTTGGGGAAATGTTTTTGAGCTCCTAGGTAAATAATTATTGCTTAGAAGAGTCAATTAAGACCCCCGAATAACAAATCACCGCTTTGCAAAATTAAATAAATGGTCCGAAAAATAGATAAAAATTAAGAAAAATTGCCAAAAGTCCAAGAGAGCTCAAGAACAACCTTGAGCACGCAAATAGCATCGAAAATTACCATAATACCTCATACAAAGATTCAATACTCCTCGTTTGGATTCCGATACAACTCCGAAAGCCATTAAAACAGTAAAACTACTCCCCAAAGGCTGATCAAACTCAGTCTTCGGGAGTAGGGGGCATGTGATATGGCTAAAAATGGGGTTAAATTGGAACCGTCCAGATCGAGCATGAATCTTAAAGCTTGGGGGTAAAATGGTAATTTCACCTATAAATAGGTCTGAGATGGGTACTGGGTCTTTTCTACAAAGGCCCAATAACCCACGAATGGATCCGCCTTAACTGGGTGCGGGTCCTAACCCGCAAGAAATCCAGTCCAGCTGGATAGAATTAGGGTTTCTGATTGTATTAAATCAACGGCCCTGATTCACTCTATCCTTTAATGGGGAATTAAGGATTTCATTCCTAAACTGATCCCAAAGGTGGCTATAAATACCCCCCATCCACCACCATTAAGAGGTAATCAATCTTTTGCCAGTTAACGCTCATTCATAATCTTTTCTGATTACTAACTTGAGCGTCGGAGGGTGCGTCGCTGGGATCAACCCCGGTGTATCGCACTTTTTGCAGGTGAACGACGAGAGTCATTGGTCAAACTCCGGTGGAAAGGTTCCAGGTTTGCTATTCGGTTTTCCTAAGAATCCACAAATTCTATCTGTTTGCCCCTACACCAGATTTAGCGGTAACAAATATCCAGCATGCCTTTCACTACAACATATATGGCTTTCTACCGCGGATTTATTATAGCGTTTAAGTGTAAATGCTATTGAAAGTGATCAATAATAGCATTTATGAATTAAATGCTATCTTTGATTAATTTTAAAATTTATTCTTAGCTACGACAGCGTTTTAAAAATGCTGTATTTTTTACAGCGTTTTAGAAATGCTATAATATTTGTAAATAAACTGAAGTGATAAGGGTAAAAAAGGAAATTCTAATTAAAAAATCCAAATCATTCTCAAACCAGTTCATTTTATCTTCCCCGATCGAAATCACAAAAACTGTTCTTTTTCTCCTCCCCGTTCTCAAACCCTAGTCCAATTATCTTCTCCCCGCTCCCCATCGTTGTCTTCTCCATCGCCATCTTCTCCTCCCCGCTTCCTTATCCCCACGCTCTGCCGTCGCCCTCTTCTCCTCGGACCCCGATACCCCCACTATATTAAAACATCAAAATCATCTGAAATCTTCTAACTTCTCCCAATCTAATTCCAAATCCCTTTCATGTTCACAAAACCTAGTCTAAATCTCCTACCACTCCATCCCGTTCCCCGTCACCCTCTTCTATTTCCAGCTCCCCGATACCCATGCATCGTTGCCCTCTTCTTTGATTTTGATTTTTGTTGTTATGGTCAGTTCATCGATTAATTTGTTATGTAAACAGGGTTAAAAGCTTGTAGCTTTCGTCTGAAATTATTTGCATTTAGTCTATTTTAGATGGTAATGGGTAAGCAATTGAATCCCGTATCCTCATTGCACAATATTTTGAGAAAATGCCGAAGTGAATTTCTAAAAAGTGTTAATACTTTGTAAGATGCAAACATTTAACTTATCTTGTCTAGGATGTTATATTATGTTGGTTCTAGTCATGGTTTTCATCTATTGGAGTCTATATATATATATATATATATATATATATATATATATATATATACTAGGTTTGCCCGTTGACACGTGTCTACGGCACGTCTTCGAAACGGTACACATTGTTTGATCATATAAAATAATTTTGGAGGTCCAGCAAATTAATTGAAGTAGGAAACATAGAGCAAAAAACATATTATATAATTTTTATTTATTTTTTGGAATTGTTTTAAAAGTTTTTAAAATTTTAATTTTTTTTAGTTTTTTAATTTTTTAAAATTTTAAAATTTTTTATTTTCTTAATTTTTTGAATAGAAGAGGGAGGGAGAGAGAGAAAAAAAAAAAATAAATATAGGAATTGTTTTGAGTAAGGGATTTGAATTTGAGTTTTGGGAAGAACTTTTAGGGGGAAAATATGTTTTGTGATGTTAAATCTGGGCCTTTGATTTTTTGAGGAGATTGAAGGAGAGCCACTTGATAGCTTTCTTTGTGTTTTATTATATATATATATATATATATATATATATATATATATATATATATATATTGCCCATTAATATGTTGGTATTGCAGCATTTTGTTTAAATGAGAACTGCGACGTGGTTACTTTCCTAGGGTTACAATTCTACATCTCGTTGTCCATGTATGGATTATATTCTATGTGAGTACATTTGTCATTGCTGTCAAATTTAAACTTTGTTGGATTCTCGTGTCTAGGATTTGATCTGGGCACAGTAGCTGAGTTTGTGGTTTGTTGAGATGGATCTTACTCCTTTCAAGTTGGACAATGATGAGCTCATAGATGCATTTACTGAGGTAATTTAGAAGATCTTTTGGTTAAAATTTTAATGAGATTAAAGCTTCACTGTTTAACTGGACGAAAATGGTTATAAATTATGATTGAAGGAAGAATTAACAGCATTGGCAGACATGAAGAGGGTTTGGGCAACTAGGAAGTTCTCCTACATTTATGAGGGCAGACCTACTAGAAATTCAGCTCTTTTTGTGCAATCACTATTAACCTATACCATTGGTACGTTATAGTAATCCTGGTCAATCTCTAAGTTTTATTTCCTGTCCTGTGTTGGTGCAAATTTCTATGTTATGGGATTTTAGCGGGTTTAAGGTTTGGTTGCAGGTCATATGGTTTCAGATACTCCTCTGTCGCGAAGATTAGGAGGACTCTATTGCCTTTATTGTCTTTATGAGACTCAGCCTTACAAACCATACATCAAGATTTACTTGTCTCTTGATAAGAATTGATTATTTCTGAAGTTCATTGATTAATATGTTTATAACTTTCATAATCCAACTTTTTAAAAGAATTTTCTATAACTTAGTAGTGGACCGAAATAAAGTACTTATTTGTTGTGTTTTGGTTGTAACAATAAGCTTTTGGTTATTAACTGTTGATTCTGTTTTGCTTATAATAAACTGTCTTGTTTTGGTTACAATATCTCTGTTGCCTGTTGCTTCAAATAGGAGTGTTGAAGAGGCTCAAAAGTTTGGTTATTGATGCAAAGGAAAATGGTATAGGAATTGTACCTGCTCTTGTGAAAAGGATGCTAAACAAGGATGTATTTCTATTTGGTTTTATTGATATTGCTGGCAGTTCTGAGCAGTATGCTAAGGACATCAAAAAGTTACAAGATAAGCGCGTTCAAATTGCATATGAAAAGTATGATTGTTTCCCCTTTCTCACCCACTCGTTCTCTTTCTATTATTGATATTATGGATTATCTACATTACTATAAAATAGAGCAGCCAACACTATTTCCATTGCTGTTTGAAGTCTCTTTACATGGATGATCATGTGTTTTCTTAGGAGCATATTGTTAATAAGTGAACATATTTATCACAAATGCAAATAAATCTAATTACTTCAAATTGCATTGGTATGATTGTGTGCTTATGATTGTTCTCTATTTTGTTGTAACAGGTTATTTGCAAATACTAGGATCGAGGACTATGTACACATGAACCTTGTAAGATGGTTTTTCTTATACTCTAATGTTGTTTGAGTCCTCTTTATTAATACTCACTTTTATGATATGCATTTTACTATAGTTGACATAGGGAGGTTTTTACTATAGGACTAATGTTACTAATCCCACGTTGCTGATGGTTTGGGAGGTAATCATATGTATTGAAAGGTGGATGTGGTGATTATCTGGACACATTAGTATCAGTGTTGGACTCACATTTTTTACTGTGGATGTGGTTCATGATGTATTTCCTATCTGTTGAGTACATATACACCTTTTCTGTAATGTGAGGTGTCCAAAACTTCTAACTACCACTTTCTATCTTATTTTTTATTTAATTTATTTTTATTGCTAGTTTTCTATATTGTAGTATGCAGAAATATGCTTCAAACTCTCTCTGATTTTGCAAGGAGGAAGAAGACTATGGAGTGAATGGTGAATGTGGTGATTATTCAGGCACATTATGATTAACATATTTACATATGACTCACTTTTATGATATGCATTTTACTATAGTTGACATAGGGAGGTTTTTACTATAGGACTAATGTTACTAATTCCACGTTGCTGATGGTTTGGGAGGTAATCTTATGTATTGAAAGGTGGATGTGGTGATTATCTAGACACATTAGTATCAGTGTTGGACTCACATTTTTTACTGTGGCTTGATGTGCATTTCACTAATTTTTATTCAGGCAGGTGGATGGATTTGGAGGGTTAAACCTATGGGATTGTGCTTAGTGTGCTTCTGGATTGGAAAGGGCATCTTTTGATAAATTAGTCAAAACTTATTTTTTGAAGGGTGAAGGAGGAATATAACATATGGATACTATAGGTACTACGTTTTTTTTGTCAAGTACAATTTTAACTGTTTTGAGATCCTAGCACTAACATGGGCATACCAAGCTCCTGTTGCTTCTATATATATGAAATTTAGTTAATATGTTAGCACAAAACAGTTCAACTAGATTTCGGTGGAATTCCCCCCCCCCCCCCCCCCCCCCCCTTCAAAATTAGCATATTTTAATTTATAAATTATCTTTAAACAACATAGTTCACACGCGAGGGTGATTTGGAAGTGGGGATATCTTACAAATCTACCCTAGATAAACATTTTGTTTCAAAACTAACAAACTTTTGGTTAGGCCACACCCTTATAATATATTATGGAAATTGAAGGTCCAAGTTCTACTTTTGCTAGGCTATACACTCTACTGACAAAACGGTAGATGTCAAAATATTTTTTTTCACTACTCCCAGGTACATCTTGTTCATTTACTGAGATTTCGGCGACAATACCAACCAGGTTGTGAGGAAGAACAGGTCTGCTAATTCTTCACCCACATCTGAACCTTCCACTTCATCTTCTGTTGAACTGCAAAATGATAATGATGCTTCTATGTCTGGTTCATATCATGGAAGTTGTGCAAGTGAGAGTCCTTCTGAAAGTTCACGAGGGAGCAGTAGTTCTCGGGGATCATCCATCCGTAGGACGGCAAAGTTTGGGAAGAGATAGTGCTGTTTTGGGTCATTTTAGTCTTACCCCCACTATTTTAAGTTTTGGGTAATAACGAAACACACCCTCTACTACAGGAGGACAAAGCCTTATACACCCTGATATTGATAAATGAGCACCTCAACACCCCTGAATTAACCAAACCCATAAACATTGGTAGATCTCCATCTAAGAACTAGCTCATGTGATGTTTTAATTCTCATGAGCTACTTCTTGGATGGAGACCTAACAACTGGCGGCATGTATCAGCTAACCCAGGAGTACCAAGTTATAAATTATTTGTACCATGGGTTATAAGTGTTCATGTCCTCTTTAGATAGAGGGCAATATCATATATTTCCCTTAATTTTCTATCAACATTGATGAGAACCCTTATTACTAGCAGAGAGGCATAACTAGAAATCTAGTATAATCTTCAGGCTGGAGGCGACAGGTGGTTTTTTTGCTTTGTGCTTTTCTTGCAGGTTTAAGTATTGGTGTCTGTATATATTAAGTTAGAATTTTTATAATCTCTGTATTTGTATGACATTTGGGTTTTCCATGGTCCACAATTTCTTCATGTTATGTTTTTATAATCTCTGTATTTGTATGACTCTGGAAATGGTTCCGTTTTGAAGTTAATATACTGATGTGTGTATGATGCTGAAATATGGTTGTTGGAACTGATTTGAGATCTAACTATGCTCGTGTGCGTGTTATGTTGAACATATATAGTTACGTTACATGCTTTGTTTAAATGGGTTACAAATTGTGAATTTACATGCTTTAGTGTGCGATTTGTACCAAATGTTTTGTTTTACATATTTTATTAGAAAATAAGTTTTACATCCCTTCAACTCTCATTGCAGGTTATGGTCGTGGGCGTGGGTGAGGAAAAGGTCAACATCGTTAAGGATGCTAAGAAAAGATGTTTTCTATAATCAGCGTAGAAATACGTAGAAATACGTATGTTTTTCTTAGGAGTTGTGATGAATATTAACTTTGAAGAGGGAGATTTTTGTTCTGACTCGTATGGGTTTTGAGCTACACATAACTGACTGAAAGTGCTTTAGAAGTTGCTATGTATAGATTTCGAAACTCTTATTCTGAGCTGACGAATCTGTTAACGTATTGGTTCTTATACTGTTGAATCTTTATGTGCTTTGAATGTGCTCATTTTCTCTTGTTACAATTTTTTTATATAAAATTATTGATGTTTTGGAAACTGAGGAATTTATGTACAACTGTATCGACCTTGAGCTTTATAGCATTGATCATGGATGCTGGAGAACAACATTGACTAACTATCAGCAAATTGATATCTTTTGGAGAATTTTCAAAACTTTTCTATGCATCTGTAGATTTCTTTTTGCATACAGGTCAAAATAAATAGCGTTTTTAAAACGCTGTTGAAAGAGAAAAAAATCTTACAAATGATAGCGTTTTCGAAATGTTATTAAAGACATAGCGTTTTCGAAATGGTATAATAACGATAGCGTTTCGACAAATGCTATCGTTTACATAGTGTTTTCGAAACGCTATATATACCATAGCGTTTGTCGAAACGCTATGGTATTTATAGCGTTTCGAAAACATTATATATGCGATAGCGTTTGTCGAAACGCTATTGTATATATAGCGTTTCGAAAACGCTATATATACGATAGCATTTTCAAAATGCTATATATACGATAGCAGTTCGAAAACGCTATCGTATATATAGCGTTTTCGAAACGCTGTACATTTTATAGCGTTTCCAATAAACGCTATGGAGATACCATAGCGAGGGCATTGACAGCGTTTGCAAAACGCTGTCATAACGCTGTCATATGTCTTTAATAGCATTTACAAAATGCTATCAAATGGCATATGTGTTGTAGTGTTTGCTTCTCCATTAAAAAATCCACCATACTATATGTGTACACACACACACACACACACACACACACACACACACACACATATATATGTACATATATACACTCATGCTCTTCACTCTTTCTTCCTTTTTTCCCGTCTCCTGCCTATTTCTTTTCTCCAACCTACTCACCATCTACATGCATACCTATACCATATTCTATATATATATATAATCATATATATATGAAGATGGGTTGTGTCATCTGTCTCAATCCGAAAACCTCCATCAAGCCTAGCCCACTGTTGCTTACTCCATACACCTATATCCCTACTTCTCATCATTCAATCCTATATAAATATGTAAACATATACATATATGTATATGCTTACTGTGCCATGCTGAAAATAAGGAGGAGATGGTCTTGCCGATTTCATGCCGAAATGATGATGCTTTTGCTGTTGCTTTGGTCGAATGGAGTATTGGAGTTTTTTCTTGCGCACGTGGATTTCGAGGAGGCGAAACGGAGTTTCTAGGAGCTCTCATTCTAAGAGTGCAATTGCTAGGTTTTAAATTTTCTTGGGTGGGTGATTCTAAAATCCTTTCTAATTATAGGAAATGCATGCTAGTAATGATAAATGAGTAGTATAGATTAAATTGATGTGATAAATGTAGAATAGATCAATGCTATTGTATGTGCTATGAATGGTAGTAAGTTTCGTTATGATTAAGAAAGATAGTTGCCATCATGATAATTAGAAAGAAAGATATTAAACAAAAGAATTAATGCCATGAATCATACTAATATGCTTGTTAAATTGTGAATGTCGAATTTGATAACTTATATGACTATTGTTGAGATTTACCTTGTAGCCAAAATAAATGTGTAGTGAAGTCTAAGTTGGTACAAATAGAATCATATAAATTGTTTGTAAGAGATACAAATTGTTATTTTGCTTAAATTGAAGAAATGCAATTCATGTACACTAATGAGAGGAAATAATTTGAAATATAGATACAATGTCTAAAATATAAGTTTGAAAATTCGTGAGTTACTGTTTGCAAGTAAACTCAGTCTAGATGAATTAATTACAGTCTAATAAAAGATTAGATCGAATGAAAAATCGAGTTTTGTGAAGATAAATTGATAACAGTACGGCTGAACAAAAGTATAACAGTCTGTTTTCGTATCAGTAGTCATGGTTGGACTTACTGGCTAGTCGGTGCACCATAGTACTGTTACTATAGCACGGGTTGAGTGTTGGTTCTGGGTTCGAAACCTGGTATTCCCTTTTATTTCTTGATGATTTTAATTTACCCCAAGCACTGAGACCCAATATAAAGGATTTTTGGCCTGCCTTTACAATACAAAGTCCACTTGGACTTAGTGGCTCTCGGTGGCGCCTAGGGTCGATTACTGTAGCTCGCTGTTGGTCATGGGTTCGAAACCCGGTAGGTGCCTTTTTGATTTTTTTTGGTGTTTTAATATTTTGAAGGGGTTTTACTGCAAATAAAATTTGGAAAAAATATCTAATATTCCTATAAAATGATATAGAATTTATTTTAAAATAGTTTCATAATATTTTATGTATTTTGTGAGAAATTAAAAATGAAATTGAGATAGAAAACGAGTTGATGACTTTGAAACTATTTATTTGAGAATATGAATTTTATTTTTAGAAGAAGAGAAAAATATTTGCTATGTTAGGGGTTCTCCTGATGAGATCATATACTTGTTTTGAGTAAGAAATACTTGATGTGGTTTGAGATATATTATATGTGATTAAATTGCTAATAAGATTTAAAGTAGATTTTATATTAAAGACCTCAAGTTTATCGGTTAAAAGAATTAGGAGTGATTTTTATAATGAAGATTGTGGCTTTTGCTTAATTAAATAAAGATGGATATTGGATCGCAATTAGATATTCTTCTTAATGAGATTTTATGATTATTAATACTTGATTGAGATTATTGAAATGCATACAACGTTATAAGTGATTAAAATGGTTAAGAGGTTGAATTGACTTATGTTGTGTTATGAGATTATAAAAGAAATGTTTGAGAAAGAGTTTATGAATAAAAGAAATTGAAAGATTATTTGGAGATTGAATATGAAATACTGTTGATCTCTAGAAAAAGATAGTTGTTGGAATCTAGAGGCTAGGCGAGACCCTAGTGACCGGTAGATTTTATTAATGAATTTGAGAACTAACCAGTGTGGGTTGAGCATCTCTTGAGAAGTAGCCAGGTAGGTTAACTGTCTCTGTTGTTTTGATTTAAGTCTGGTTGGGAAAGTTAGCTCTAGATTGTGATGATTTTCTTTTAAAAACCAACAAAATTATAAGGATTTAGATACATAGTGGAGATGTGATGAAAGTAAGAGAAAAATATGAGTATGAGGGCCATTGGGTTGGTGGCGTGAGAGTGTTCACAGGATGTCCTCATGATGCGTCATGATTAGGGCGTGGATACTACTCCAGAGTACCGTCTCGGTGGAAACGGTTGTGGGGTATTTGGTTACTACGGGTGGTGCCATGGTCTATGTTAGGAGGTGAATTGACCACGGGATGCCTGCATGATGAGTCATGTGTCAGTGCGTGGGATTCTCTCCATGGTGCCTGGACATGGGCTCGTAACTCATAGAATACCTAGGATACTTACTGTAGTTACCGGAGTAGTTAAGTCATAGCGAGGGATTGAAGCCTACAAGTCGAAGAACGATTAACGGCTTGCCCTCGGACTTATGTAGTATGGGATGCATAGAATTCGAACAAGTGCGCATTAGTGTCATCTAATATAAATAACTGCATTAAGGACTAAGTGCACCGCACAACACGACATCAATAGGATAGTCCCTTTGTAGCTTTGTTTGTGATCAATTTTGTGGTTTGCTAAAGTATTTAAGAATCGTTATACTGTTCGGTATAGCGAGGATGGCCGTGTATAATATTTCGTCGGTTGTAAACAACTGACGTGCCCACAGTTTTATATGCAGGACTTGGAGTTTACAAAAGGATATAAAGATGAAATTGTTGCTGATGATTACTTAAATGTTAAAGTTATTTCAATTGTACATTTATTATTGTTGTATTTTATTTATTCCGCTGCGTGTTGATTTAAAAGATTCTGATGTAATTATTGTTGAAATAAAGTTTTAAATTTCTTATAAAATTATACAAAATTAAGTGTAAAGATCCTGTAGAACTCGAATTCGGTCTTATTTGGAATTCGGGGTGTTACATTTTCTCTGTCATAAAATTTTGTGGTTGTGGTGGTTTGGAATCGTTATATTGTGGCGTAAAGAGGATGACCGTATATAGCATTTCGTTAGTTGTATTCAACTGACGTGCCCACTCTTCAGTTGCAGGACCATCCGTTGTATTGGAGGTGCGAGAGACTCAAGTTGGTTAAAGCATCCACGTCAAGACATTGTCCATTTATTGTAACTCCTTTTAAATTGTTGTAAAATTATATTCTTTGTAATTGTTGTAAATAAACTGGACATTGTAACAATATTTGTTGTAATAAAAGTTTTTAATTTCCTATGATTTTTGTGTGTTGCGACTCATTTGAAGGAAGATCTTGGAGTAATGTCACGAGTTCCTAGGTTAGGAATTCAAGGCGTTACAACATCGATTCTTCTACTTTAGAAAACACAAACTTGAATGCAAACAGAAAAAATGACTACCCTAGTAGTGTCAGTGTATGATATGACTTAATGCATAATGCAGATATTTACAAAATGATGACACTAATGCATACTTGTTCGGATTCTATGTATCCCATACTACGTAGATCCGAGGGCAAGCCCTTACATACTCCTCAATATAGGGTTTAATCCCTCGTCATGCAAAACCTACTACGGTAACAAAAGTAAGGTTTAGACATCCCACGAGTATGGATTCTAGTCCCGGAGTCCACCATCAAACTATACAGAATTTTCGTCGTGCGAACATCCCGCAAGTGCTCCTCTAGCCCCAATATGCGCATATACATTGGAGCTCAGCCTCCCATCCGCCCAACTATTCATTATCCTGGAGTCCACTATCAAATCAGTCATAGTCCCGAATTTAATTAAGGCTCGTCTCACATCGCAAGCAACCACAGTCCCAGAGTCCACCGTCAAACTGCGTCTACAGTCCTGGAGTCCACCGTCAGATTATATAAAGGCGCCCCACTTACGTTTGCCCAAGTTTCATCACATCTTCTCCTAGTGCATATCCTTAGGTTTAATTTATAATCATTACAACCTAGAGCTAGTTTACCCTACCGAACATAAATCAACACACGAGAACATTAGCCTACAGTGGCTACTTCTCAAATTTCTTTATTCACAAATTGCCGGTCACTACGGGTCTCGCTCAGCCTCTAGATTCCAACAACCATCTCAAGATAGAGATCACTTAGGTTACATCTAACCTCAACATAAAAATTTCATTCATTACTCATCATTTCTTCCACTTTCTTTATTTTAAAGATTGTGAAGTATTCAACTTCCTATAACAACATTCGATAACAATTTATTAAATCAAATTATTGTAGACAATTTTTTGGTTAACAAACCAAACAATTCACTTTAATAACATTCAACGCTCTGTCAATTAATAGAACATTTTTCATGCTTTTCTATACTTCAAGTGTAATTCTTAATACAAAAGTTCTTTAAAATTAAATCACTATTTCATAATACAAAATCTCTTTAGGATTAATCACTAGAAATTCCCGATTTCCTCCTCATAATTGTGCTTTGATTTTATAGCGACCACCTCAAACATTTCCTTAATTTAATGGATTAATACCCCTGAAATTTTCACAGAAGAGTATTCTAAATTTGTATTGTACAACCAACTCTTAAAGATTTTAATCATGCACATTTCCCCTTAAATTTGAATTCAAAAACTCATATAATACATTATTTAGTATTAATAGGACCTTTAATTCTCAAAATATATCTTAGAATAATGTGAAATTATTTCCAAGGGTTCTAATATCATTTTAAAATATTTCTATGAAAATTTCCCAATTTTTAAAACATGAAAAACTGTAAAATAAAAATAAAAACCCAAAATGTGTACAACCGGATTTGAACCCAGGACCAACAGCTGCTACAGTAGTCGCCCAAACCAATAAGCCACTTGCTGACTGTGATAAAAAGTCCCCTGAGTTGTTTTTGTAATCCTGAAAACGCCAACTCATTATTTCAAAAAAATTCCAAAAAAAAGCAGAGCCTCCGAAGCTTGAACTCGTGACCAAGAAAACCCCCAAGCACACGCGCTAACCAATATGCCCCAAACTCTTTTCTGATAACATATGTGTTCATAATCTTTTAACTCAACTCTCTGTTTTCATCCCCTTTTAATTTGTTCATCTATTTTAATTTCTATTATTTTCCATCATAATTAATACTACTAAATTACACTTATAAATTTCTAGAATTGCTTTTTTCTTAATTTTATCAAGAGTGGCATGAAGTTGTTCACAAATTAACTTAAATAATTACTTTTAGAAATCTTACACTCATATGCTTAAATTTGTAAAATTGACCACTCTCTAGAAACAAACTAGCATAAATAAATTTTCTTTTAGCCATTATTCTAGTTTATGAAAAATCTCACCTCTCCATTAACTTATAGTTCACCCCTAATTGCACATGAAATTTAACAAGTTGTTACACACATACAATTTGTATACGTGATTTAAGCATGGCATACTACCATACGCCTAGCAACACTACAACATGCTCTAAATATAATTTCAATTTAACAACATAACAATTCTATATTGAAATTTCCAACTAGCATGCATTAATTTCTCATATTTCATTGTTACTGAAAACTCTAGATGCCAACACAACATGCATCATAACATGTTTAAAAACTAAAGAACTCATGTGTAATATCCCGGACGGATATTACCTTGTATAAATTATTATTTTATTATTATTTTATTATTACTTGTTTTAATTCCAAAATTGAAATATTTTGATGATTTTCACCCGGTTTGTTCATAGACATTATCTGTATCCAGATACCGGTCAGTATACATCCGTATTGTATCAAATTGGTACCATGATCTTCCGAACTAATAATAAAATTTATTTTATTATTATTTCCGAAGTTAAATTATTTTTATACGGATTATGCGAGAATTTTCGGTACACATACATATATACACACATATATGTAGTATGTCGATTAGTACATTATACAAATTGTGTGTTGTGCATTTTTAGATAAAATGCTTGTCTTTGTTATGACAAACCTATTAGATTATTAGGGTTTTTATTTGAATGGTTACCCTAGGTTAAGTGTGCATGTAGAGATTAAGGAAACTCTTTTAGAAACCTTCACTCTTCCACCTCACCTAGCACCATACCCACATCCTACCTCCACCTCATCCCACCTCCCTTGGTGAAAACCGGCCCCCATTTAGTGGGAGGAGTTTTGTGCACTTTTGTGTGTGCAAATTTGCATTCTCCACCTTTTCCTCCACCTATAAATACCCCCTCCCTCCACCCTTGTCTCATTTTTAGAAAGACAAAAAGAAAGAAAGGAAAAGAAAGATTGAACTCCTAACTTGAGTGTTTTTCTTGTAGGTTTATTAGGAGTTCCTAAGAGCTTAGGGGAAGGAGAAGAATAGCTAACAAGTCCTTCCATAAGCGAAAGAAAGGTGGGGGTTTCTCCACTTGTGTTTTCCTTTGTTTGAGTTGTTATTCTTGGTGCTTCTTCTTCTCATCCTCCTTGTTTTGTTTCTTTTTATTTTGGGTGCTTTCTTGTGATGTTGTTGTATGTTGGTTTGTGATATGTATTGTAACTTTTATGGGTGAAAGAAAATAACTAGTGGTAATGCCTAATAAACACATAAAGATTGAATCTTTATGGTTGTAGTTGTTGTTCTTATGTTATTAATTGGACTAAAAAGAACACATGCATATGGACCTTGTATACAACCATTTTGGGTTGTAGGACTTGAATGTGGACTCATACATAAGCATATGGACCTTGTATACAACCATTTTGGGTTGTAGGACTTGAATGTGGACTCATACATAAGTATTTGGACCTTGTGAATACACCCATTTTGGGGTTGTAGAACATACACTTGAACTTGGGACTAAAAGGAATGCATATGTTGGTTGAACCCAAATGGAGGACTCTTTACTTTATTTTATTGTTGTTGTTTCCTTTTATAAAACTTAAGTAAAAGGAACCTATTTTAGATGTTAATTCTAGTATGAAAAAGAAAAGAGACTATTCTAAGTTAGAATGGTTAAAAAGATCTCTTTTATGCTTGACTAGTAATAAATAAGAAATAGATGTTATGTTTTAAATAAAGAAGTTTTAGTAGATATTTTATAGTAGATGTTCATGATTAATAAAGAAGTTTTAGTAGATATTTTATAGTAGATGTTCATGTTTAATAAAGAAGTTTTAGTAGATGTTTGTGATAAATAAAGTAGCATTAGTAGATGTCTAATAAAGTTGTAATAGATGCTTATGTTTAAATAAAGTAGTTGTAATAGATGTTTATGTTCTAAATGAAGTAGTAGTAGATGTTTATTTGAAGTAGTAGTAGATGTTCAGGTTTAAGTAAAGTTGTAATGGATAGTTATGTTATGTTGAAGTAGTAAATGACATTTGCTTTAGAAGTATGCCCCATTGTAGTAGGTATCCATGGTTAGTTAGTTATAGGTTGATGTTATGTGATGTTTATATTTTTGTAGAAATCCATGTTTTGATGTCTACCATGTGGTGGGTTAATGGAACCATGTTTATGATAGGTATCATGTTGTAGGAAAAATACATACATGCTTATATTGTTGTAGGATTAATGTTAAATTAATCTACCATGCTTAGGATTGTTGTAGGTTAATGCTAAGTAATTATCCATGCTTATATTGTTGTAGGATTAATGTTAAATTAATCTACCATGCTTAGGATTGTTGTAGGATAATGCTAAGTAATTATCCATACTTATATTGTTGTAGGATTGATGTTAAATTAATCTACCATGCTTAGAATGTTGTAGGTCTCTACTTGGAATACATATCATGCTTAGATTAGTACTAAGTAGTATTACCATGCTTAGAATGTTGTAGGTCTCTACTTGGAATACATATCATGCTTAGATTAATACTAAGTAGTATTACCATGCTTAAATTGTTGTAGGAACCCATGCCATGTTGTAGATCATGCTCACCTTGTTGTAGGACAAATTGTAATATCCATGTGTAGGTATGCTAATTATCCATGCATAATGGTAGCAACTTCTATGCTTAAGTAAAGTAATTATCCATGCTTAGTCGTAGCAATTCTATGTTTATGTTCTACCCATACTAGATTGTAATGGTAGATGTTCTACTAAGTTGTCTTCATGATTAGATCATAGTAATTAATCATGCTTAAAGTAGTGGAGATCCATGCTTAAGGTGGTAGTAGAGATACATGCTCTAAGTAGTAAATATTCATGCTTAGTTAATGGATAGTGATATTCATGCTTAAGTAGTTAGGTAACAAATCTATGCTATTGTTGTAGTTAAGGTAAGAAAGTATCATACCATGCTTGATTTATTGTAGGAAAAAAATATATACCATGCTAGACTATGGTAGGAAACTCCTAAACTATGTATGATGTGTACCATGTTATAGGTTAATGGAACCATGTATGATGTGTGCCATGTTGTAGGAACCATGCTTATGTTGTGTACATGTTGTAAAGAGTTCATGCTAAATTGTAGTAAAGCTTCATGTTTCGATTGTAGTGATTATTCATGCTTAAGATGGTTATAAGTGCATGCTTAAATCGTATTCATGCTTAAGAGTGTCGTGGGTTGATGGCTATGTTATATACCATGACTAGTTGTTGTAGGTTGATGCTTACAATTGTATACCATGTCATAGGTTAAGTAATAGGAAAGAATCATGTTGTAATTGTAGTGATAACTACCCTGTTGTGGTTAATATTAGGAAGAAGCCATACATGCTGGAAGGGCATAGGGTGGCATCCTAGTTAAATAAGAAGCAGACGTATGTTCTAGGTTGTTCTAGTCAACTTGGAAAAGAACCCATGGACTCTAGTTGTGTGAAGTCCTAATGGAAATAGGACCATATCATGGGGACATTCCTTATCCGTAGGGGTAATATGGATTGGAAAGATCACTAGTAATGGTTAGTTTGATAAAGTTTGTTATGTCACCTTCGGGCTTTTCATTGATAGAATACCTATCATAGACTATTGGTAGATTCTTCTGTTGCTTCTAGTAATAGAAGATCAAGTTGCTAGTAAGCACGTTTGGTTGCTTCTAGGTTTGATTACCTGTATGGTTGTTTGCATATGGTTGTGCTCGTGCGTGGCTCGACTGGCCTGTGCGTAGCTGTTGGTTTCATATGCAGCTTATTTGGCTGGTATGTACGTTGTTATCTCATACGAGGCCCGCCTGGCTCGTAGGGAGTGGTTGGTTCATACGTAGTTTATTGGCTCGTACGTGGTTAGTTTACTCATATATAGCTTGTTAGCTAGTACGCAGTTTTTGTTGTGCTCGTCTAGGGCAATACTATTACCCTAGGGGCTATCGATCATCAAGACATATGTTTTCTTACTCCTAAGGAACTGTGGAGGAGTCACTCCTTGTGTACCGTCGGATCTTAGCCAGTGTAGGTTGATCAAGGACCGGAGTATAGACGGAATCCAAGTTCAGGGTAGTAACATGCATGTATGTTTGCATGGCCGGGGTCTTGGATCGATGGGCCAGGAACCGGATCCTGAGGGATTCTGGTAAGTCTAGGTTGAGCAGCCTAGTAGAGTTATCTTGCGAAATCTAGTTAAAGAGATAACATGTTGTGTTTGTAATATTGTCATTCCTAGGATTGTTCAGGGCTAGGGACATCATTATGGTAGTGACTTATAAAGATCATTTACTTAGACCCTTTGCCGGAAGGAGAGGAACTGGTTGTAGGGGACGCCTCACGACCTACTTGTCCCTTGGGGCAGGCCTTAGGTGGTGTTATTGGGTTGTACCTTCCCGTCAAAGGGATACGTACGATGGCGTCTCACGAGTTGGGAGCACGGGTTGCGTATCTCGCGCTGTTAATTCCTGAAATACCATGGCTTGGGGTGCCACAGGATGCATTGTGCAGTCCTGCGCTTGCGAGACCCCAGGGGTGCCACAGGGTAGGCTTCGCGCTACCCTGCGCTTGCAAGACCCTATGATTTTGGATTTGGAATGAGGTCCAGTTAGCCAGGTAGTAGTGGCAAACATAGACACCACGAGCGGACTGCATTAGTGGGGCATGGACACCATGAGCGTACTGCCTTGGTAGGACTTGACCACGTCTGCAAGCCTCATCAGTCATGTTGTATCTGTCAGGAACAGGTTGTGTACAATTAGAATTCATAACGCGGGTTCAAATCCCTATATATGGAGAAAACGGCTTGAGATGAGGCGCATGTAGTATGGGCTGCATGTTGCTTTGGAGACTTGCTGGCATTAGAATAGAAGCATCCTAGTCCTAGTTAATATTTCGTTAGATTCTAGCCATAGCACTCACTAACACTTAAACTACACCGAAACAAATTACCATGTTTTTGTATGTTGTTTGGGAGATTCGCTGCTATGTTATCAGCCTTAAAGCGTCAGTGAATACTGACGTCCCCACTTCCATAAGTACTGGATCGCAGAAGTACAGGTGCGGGATCTAGGGGGACTCAAGGAAAGGAAAGCGTGGAGTCAGTGTCATATTTAGTTCCGCTGTAACATGTATGTAGATTGTCTATTAGTTGAGAAGTACTCAAGTGAGAGTTACCAAGTGTTGTTCTTCATTCCTTATACTCTGATGTAATTTGTTGAAGGTTGTAATACTTGGGATTGTAAAGGTATTATTGTAATACTATTGTAATGTATTGTAGTTGTATGATATTCAGACTTGTAATACATTGGGTGTTGAATAAAAAGTTTTAAATTCTCCTGTTTTTCTGTGTATTGTGACTAATTAAAGAAAATGTCCTGGCTCGTGTCTCGTTTTTCCAGTATATGGAAATCGGGGTGCTACATCATGCCAAACTTTCCATTTCAAACACAGTTTATCTAAGCATGCATTTTACAAAAATTTAGAATGTAAAAGAAACACCCAAATCTTTCTTGATGAAATTAGTAAGTAGAACCCTAAGAAAAATTGCTCCAAAGCTCACAAGCACAAAATCCCGGCCTTCTCCTCCTTCAGTAATTGCCCAATGAAAATCTCCCTCTCCTCCTTTAATTTTGATTCATGTTAAAGGAGGGGCTATTTATAGGAATAATGAGTGGTTGAGATGACTCCCACTACCCAAAATAACTCCCCACCCACTCACAACACTCCCCCACTCTCCCTCTTCTCATCTAAAGGCCACACTTCTTCTCTAGTGCACAACACGTGCACGTGCACTCTATGTGCACACTAGTTCTCATATAAATTCTATTATTAATTGTTATTAAATTAGATGTAAGTGTATGTTACACATGACAAGTGTAAAAATGTTCATTTAATTGTAGAATTAATCATGTGCCTCAATTTGTAATTAATTTTTCATAGGCTTCAAAAGTGGATTTAGGTCTAATGGGTTTTATCAAAAATAAAACATACAATTGTTCCTTAAAAAAAGAGAGAAGAAAAATGTTCATGTCTTTAGAAAACTTTAGGGACCAAAGTGCATAAAATTTTACGTGCAATGCAAGTGCAAAATATTAAAAATTAATTTTTCTGGGATGTTACTACACTCCCTCCTTAGAATAGTTCCGTCCTCGGAACTACGCTAAAAGAGTGAGCAAACATAAGAGATAAAATTACAGGGTTTAGGTGAAAAGTTCGGGATGGCCCCTCATCATCCTCTCCTCAGATTTTCAAGTGGCTTCCTCAACCAATTGATTCCTCCACATAACTTTGACCATAAGTATAGTTTTGTTCCTCAAAACATTTTTTTTTCGTCGATCAATAATCTCCACTGGACGCTCCTTGTAGCTCAGATCTAACTGTAGACATTCTGACACTTCCGATAAGCGATGACTTGGATTAGGAATGTAGCCTCGCAGCATAGACACGTGAAAGACATCGTGCAGTTGGGCTAGCTCTTCCGGTAGTTCCAACCGATAAGTTATCTCCCCAATCCTTTTCAATATCTTGTATGGTCCTATGTACCTTGGGGCTAATTTTCCTCCTTTCAGAAAAACGTAGTCACCCTTTTCGAACTCCAGATCCCTTCTCCGATTGTTGGTATAACTCTTCTGTCTGCTCTGTGCGCCCACCAGCCTCTTCCTGATCAACTTAATTTTCTATGAAGTTTGTTGCACTATTTTCAGCCCATACATCTACCTTTTCCCCACTTCATACCAACACACCAGTGTTTTACACTTCCTCGCATACAAGGCCTCATATGGTGCCATACCGATACTAATCTGAAAGCTGTTGTTGTAGGCAAATACCACCAGAGCTAAGTGCCTCTACAAGCTGCCACCGAAATCCATCACACAACATCTCAACATATTCTCCAACACATGATTGAATCTCTTAGTCTTCCCATCAGTTTGAGGATGAAAGGCAGTACTGAAGTCAGTCCTGGTTCCCAAAGATTCCTGAAGATTTCTCTAAAAGTGTGACGTGAACAGTGCATCTCGGTCTAACACAATCGATATGAGAATTCTATGTAGTCTTACAATCTCCCAGATGTACAATTCCGCCAACTTCTCCATTGACCAAGTGATCTTCATCTCCAAAAAATGAGCAGACTTGGTTAATCGATCCACTATTACCCAAATCGTATCATTCCCTTTGGGACTTCTAGGTAGCCCTGTGATGAAATGCTGATGTTCTCCCATTTTCACTCCGGAATGGGTAACAACTGTAACAATCCTCCGAGTCTTTGATTCTCTGCCTTGATTTGCTGACAAGTTGCACATCTTGCAACAAACTCAGCTACATCCCTCTACATTCCCGACCACCAGAAGTGATGCTTAATATCTTTGTATATCTTGGTACTTCCTGGATACACTGATAATAGAGTAGTGTGTGCTTTCTATAGAATGCTCTCCTTCAATTCTGTTTGACCAGGTACACACAACCTTTCTCCAAACCACAACACTTCATCCTTTACTTGAAATTCCGACAATTTGCCTGCACCGACCTGCTCTTTCATCTTCTGAATTTCTGGATCAGACTTTTGACCGTCAACAATCTGCTTTCTCAGTGTGGGCTGAAGTCTCAACTGTGTTAAAGACGCTCCCAGTCCTTGAAACACTACTTCGATCCCATCTCGATCGAGCTCCTCTACTAGTCTCTTCTGAGTTGTAATCAAACAGGATAAGCTACTCTTCCGACTGAGCGCATCTGCCACCACATTTGCTTTTCCCGGGTGATACTTTATTTCTGGACGGATATCTTCTAGTACTTCCAACCACCTCCTCTGCCTCAAGGTCAGATCCCTTTGCTGGTAGATATACTTCAGGCTCTTGTGATCCGTGTTCATATTGACCGTCTCTCCATACACATAGTGCCTCCACTGCTTCAATGCAAATATAATCACTACCGACTCCAAATCATGGGTTGGGTAATTTTTCTCATGTGGTCTCAATTGTCTAGACCCATAAGCTATTATCTTTCCCTCCAGCATCAGTACATAACCCAGCCCTCGATGTGAAGCATCACTATAGACATCATAATCAATCCCTGCTCACGGCAAAACCAGTATGGGAGCGGTAGTCAACCTCTCCTTCAACTCTTGGAAACTAGCTTCGCACTGTTCCGTCCACTTGAAACACACATTCTTCCTCGCAAGTCTTGTGAGTGGCATGACTATCTGAGCATAGCCCTAGATAAACCTCCGATAGTAACCAGTCAAGCCCAAGAAACACTTGATCTCCTTCACTGATGTGGGTCTTAGCCAATCCTTCACTGCCTCTATCTTTTACGGATTACTGGCCACTCCCACCTTGGAAAGGATATGACCCAGGAACGCGGTTTCAGACTTCCAGAAGTCACACTTGGATAATTTTGCATAAAACTTCTGTTCCTGCAGCTTCTAAAATACCTTTGCTAAATGCCCAACATACTCTTCTTATAACTTGGAGTATACCAGAATATCGTCGATAAACACCACGATTAAAGAGTCGATGAATGGTCGCAGGACCCTGTTCATCATGTCCATGAATATAACTGGTGCATTTGTCACTCCCAATGGCACAACTAAGAATTCATAATGCCCATATCGAGTTCGAAACGTAGTCTTATGCACATCCTCTTCCTTAACACAAACTTGGTGAGACCCTGTTGCTACTTATTTTGGTGTGGTAACAAACAGATAGTGAGTTTATATTTTGAAGGAAACTTCTAAAGATCTGACATTTGATCGTCATTGTAAAAAGTTGTTAGAGCTCCTAAGATTGGATCTGGATCGTTAAAAGAGCACCTTGATCTGAATCCGACGGTTGCTGAGGCGACTGATGGACATGCAAAAAACCTGTAACACCGACGGTGGCCCCGGCTTCTGACCCTCCGATGCTCAAGTCAGAACCAAAAAGAGAAAGAGAGTTTGAGAGAGAAATTGCAGATTTATTGATTATATCTGGACTGAGTAAGGAGGGAGGGTATTTATCGGCCTAAGAAACAGTTAGAAGATTGATATGAATTTGTTATCTCCTATTTGATTCTCCCCCATTTAAGAAATAGAATCAGTTACTATCTTTTTTGGGATAAAAAGATTTGACTTACAACCCTCATGGGCTGAGTGTCTCTTCTAGTGGGCCTAATCTCTTTTAATGGGTTGAAAGGGACCAATGTCTTGTTAATGAGCTTAGAGAAGACCCGGAAATGTTAAAGAGGCCCGTTAGTGTTAATCTGCCTGTAGAAGCATCTGCCTGTAGAAGCTTTAAGATTTTTGTTGGAATCATATAACCTTGATTTGCTTCGATTTTTACCATTATCAGCTATGACTTAATTGCAAAAATATTTGCCATGATCCCACTTCACTATTGATAATTTTGAACTTTTGTAAATTTGGGCGCATGTTATTTTGGACATCAGAAATTTAGGCGTTTGTAGAGTTGGTAGTTTGTGTTTTCTGGTTTCCAGAATCTTAGGCTTTGGGTTGTTTTGGAATTTGTTACTTTGGATGTTTGTTCTTATTTGAACACCAGAATCTCTAGCTTTTGGATTTGTTGGACTTTTGTCATTAACACCAGAATCTACGGTTTTGGTTTCCCATTCTCTTAATTTTTGGATGTGAAATCACAGTAAGAGAAAGAGAAGTTTTGTTGATCAGAGTGCCTAACAGACTAACAAATGTTGAATAAACACGATCCCAAAACTGTGTCCTGGATTGATCGTTACCGATCAACAGATCTTCAGTTATGGTAACTCAGCTTGGGGAAAAAGTAATATCTTCAATAGATGTGTATGCCCTGCTTTTTATACCATGACTTGCCATTGTTTACGTTAACAAATATCGAGGACGCAGATAGAATGAGGGAAAAAAATTTCTAGTGTTGGATAGAAGTGTTGTGTCGGGTAGAGCAGAGGGTATATATAGAGAGAGTTGAAAGTTGTAGCCGTTGGATGAATTATAAAAAAATTATAGTTGATGGAAGAAATTTGAAAAAAATAAGAGCTCTTGGAAGAAATAGATAGTAGAGGGGTGTTTTAGTATTTTTCTTTTTTGTTTTTAATTGAAAAAAGTTGAGGGACGGAAGTGTAACGCCTCGTCCCAATACTCAGACAATTTTTATTATTTTTAGAAGACAAATTAATACTTATAATACAACTACCCACCACAGGCTGCCTCTCAAAAGGTGGTTAACCAATTAGGTGACTCTTGATCATATCCAATTACATTTATATTATATTATTTATTGTATACTCCTGATACGGGATAATTACAAACCATCCCTTCTCTAATCCCATGCATACAAGGAGACCCCGTGGACCCCCTATATGCCACGTCATCCGAAGACCAAAGACCACACAGTGCTGTCTTTCTCAAATGAAGTCCGGGTGGGCCCCCCCTTGGATGACATCATCCCACAGATCCAATAGTAGAAGCCTACTATGCTTCACCATGTGGGTCCCCCCTACCTTCTCTCTCCTACTCATATATATATTTTACAGCTTAGAAATTACGGGGTATTACATACACTTACCCTTTAGAAATCAGCATCCTCGCTGAGTACGGGGCATGCCATCTAGCGTAGGATCCTTCTTTCTAGCCGATGTGGTGTTTTCCTCGATCTCGAAGATCAGTCCCATACCGCAGGTACACACCTCGATAATTCTGGGGACTTTCAGCACCGCGAATCATACTGAGGCCCTCTTCCACACTCGGTGTCGAAAGTCAGGTTTGATACCATTTGTAACGCCCCCGTCCCAATACTCAGACAATTTTTATTATTTTTAGAAAACAAATTAATACTTATAGTACAACTGCCCACCACAGGCTGCCTCTCAAAAGGTGGTTAACCAATTAGGTGACTCTTGATCATAGGCATTTATATTTATATCATATTATTTATTGTATATACTCCTGATATGGGATAATTACAAACCATCCCTTCTCTAATCCCGTGCACATAAGGAGACCCCGTGGGCCCCCAATATGCCACGTCATCCGAGGACCAAAGACCACACAGTGCTGTCTCTCTCAAATGAAGTCTGGGTGGCCCTGTAACGCCCCGAATCCCAAATACACTGAATTCGAGATGTTCTACAGGATCTTTACACTTCCTTTAGTACAATTTTACAAGGGAATTTGAACTTTTCACTTTATATCAGAGTTTACATCAATATTACACTTTACATTGCACAGCGGAAGTAAAATTTTACAACAATAAAAATAAATATACAACAACATGGAGTAATCTTTAAGCATTTGTTATTCTTTAATCTTTATCAAGCCATTTATCTGCATATAAGACTGTGGGTACGTCAGTTTATTCAACCGATGATCATTATACACGGCCATCCTCTCTATGCCGGAAATAGTATAACTTATTTTCCATATTTAGCAAACACAAACTTGTCACATTTCAAACTAAAGGGACTACCCTATTGATGTCGTGTAGTGATTATGTTACATGACACTAATGCGCACTTGTTCGGATTCTATGCATCCCATACTACATAGGTCCGAGGGCAAGCCTCTTAATCGTTCTTCATCTTTGTAGGGTTCAATCCCTCGCCATGACTTAATCTACTACTGTAACTATGGTGAGTATCCTAGATGATCTATGAGTACAAGCTCATGTACAGAAAATTCTGGAGGGGAATCCCACGCCATGTCTTGACTCATCAAGCATGCATTCTGTGGCAATTCATCCTCACTTCATGGCACACGATCTCTTGCAATCACCAAACATCCCACAAGCGTGGCTAGAGTCCGATCATTCTGAGTTGCGTCCACGCCATGTCTTGACTCATCAAGCATGCATTCTGTGGCTCACACACCCGCACCGTAAGCCCTAGTTCTCATACTCGTGTTTTTCTCTCACTTTCATCACAACTTCACTATGCGCTAATCCTTAGTTTTTATTACAATTATGAACCAAAAATCAAAGCTCTAGAGTTAGCCTCTCCACTAATCGGACTTATTCATTCATTTCAACATGACCAACCTTGGTCTTTCTTTTCAAATTTCATTTCATTTCATTTCCAACGCCGGGGGAGACTTAGCTACTCTTTTGTTTCAATTTTCCATTCACAATTTCCAAAATGAGCATTTCCAATTCATAAATTCATTATGTTGAGTTATCATACTCAAATAGCATTTCTCTTTTCCAATCATGATTTCTAAATTGTTCAATAGTCCATAACTATACATGAATTTTAATTATTCATCATGAAACTCATGAATTGTTATTTTTTCACATTAAAAACCCACATTACTAGTATTCAATCAAGATGGATATTCACACATCATAATTTGTCGCACTATTCTTCAACGAGAATAATTCACATTTCATAGTTGTCACATTATTCTCAAAATGAGAAATACTTTACATCACTAACGAATATTCACAATTCATATTTTTGATACTATTCTCAATTAGGAATAAATCACATCCATCACATAATATCACTTCAATCTTTACTATATTAATCTTCTTAATCCTTCATTTCAAGTTCTTTTTGCAAGGTATAATTTTCCCAAAAATACACTTATAAAACCATAGTTCTAATTACACATTTTATTCTCAAATCATGTTTTATTTCATGCAAATAATTTCCAAATCATTTTTATAAAGTCCCATATATTTTTAGAAGAATAACCATATTTTTTTCATAATTTTTGGACAATTAAAAACCCCAAAAAAATCAAATTTTCAATCTTGCCGAGGGCAAGATTCGAACCCAGCACCCCAGAGAACACAGCCCAGAGCACAGACCACTAGGCCGGTTTGTGCCAGCGGTATAAACATGGCTGAGAGCATTAAATGCTCTCGGCCCGCTGTTAAATTTGTTTAAAAAAAAAACAAACAAAATAATGTTGCCCACGGGATTCGAACCGGTCACCACAGGGAACCCAACCGCGCTCTCTGACCACTTGAGCTACGTAGTGAGGTTGTCACAGTACAATTTAAACTCTTTTTGACCCAATTTCCTCTGTTGTTAAAATGTCTCGATGTTCAACTAGTCCTCATTTCATTTTGCTTTCATGAAAATTACTGTATAACTCCAGATTAATTCTCCTTCACATAATTTACATACCAGTATGAGCAAAATAATTTTTGTAACAATTAAAACATATTTTCATACACTAATTCAAATTATGTATAATAATACTACATTTCTTCTCTTTTCGACATTTCTTCGTATTTAGCATTCTAATCACTTTATCAATAAATTTTCACCTTAATTCTCTGTCCTTAATCATTTACCCAACATACAACACATATTTTAAATTATTCATGCCCATATTAACACAAAAGATCCATTTAACACAAGAAATGGTATTATCAATCTACTAACTTTTGTGTGTAATTCTTGATAGTTATAAATGTGTTTTTATCAATCAATCCATGATTCTAATCAATTCACATACAACTCAAATAATAGAACCACATATAAATTTGTATATTCACATTTCAATTATTCAAGAAGTCATTTTTCCCAACTAAAGTGTGCTCTTCTTAATCATTTTCATGCTTCATTCTTTCTAATTAAACTAGCATGCATTCCTACTTTAGAAATAGGGAAAATTTACCCACCTTATTGAAGAAAGAACAATTAGCAATCTCCTAGACAAATGTCCTTGCAACGAAATGCTCCTCCTTGAACACGCACACTAGCAAGATCCGAGCACTCCAAAGCCAACCCGAGCACTTCCAAAGTCGGCCTCTCCTTCTTGATAGAATGCAAGCACAATCCCACACCCTTTCAATTTTTTAACTCTCAAAAATAACTACTAGATAAAGTAATAGAACTATAGGTTTGGAAGAGTTTATTTGCACAAGAATACTAGCCATGGGAGGGGGTATTTATACTAAAAATCAAGGGAAATAGATGGCTAGGATTGAAGTAGGAGTTAGGAACCAATGGTGGAGATTTAAGGTGGAGTTACACAAACAACCCATGATGAGTAACCACCACACCATGATCCCCATCCAAAATTTGAGTTTCCCTCCAAAAAGAAGTGATCCCGGCCTCCTAAGGGAAAGTGCACTTGCACGTGTACGTGCAATGCACGTGCAAGCATTTGGTCTCCAAAAATTGTACATTAAATTTTGTATAAAATAAAATAGTCTTTTAAATTGTATTCTACATGACAAGTTTTATAAAAATAGATTAATCCATAGGCTTTAGTTTGTGGGCCAAAATAATTATTATAATAAAATAAATGAATTACATTTTGAGCTTTTTAAAAGAAAAGGCTTTTCATCCATTTAAAGGAAGGCTTTTTGTATAAAATAATTTGAAAGCACAAATTTAAATATTTATACCCATCACAATGAAAATAATTATAAGATTTAATTCAATCAAAATATTGCACGTGCACACTACGTTCAAAATAAAATAATTTTTCATTAATTGAAAAATCAGAGCATTACAGGCCCCCCCTTGGATGACGTCATGATGGCGTCATCCCACGGATCCAACAGCATAATCTTGCTATGCTTCACCGTGTGGGTCCTCCTACCTTCTCTCTCCTACTCATATATATATTTTATATCTTAGAAATTATGGGGTTTTACAGGAAGATTTTCTTCTGTCCCTCAACCAAATTTCGACAATGGACGGATGTCTGTCAATAGTTAATTAAAAAAGTAGGGACAGACGAAAGAAGATCTTTCATCCATCCACATTAAAAATAATAATAATAATAAGACAAAATGTCTTGTTCCGTCTCCTATAATTCACAAATACCCATATGCGATGCCATATTTGGGAAGCCACTGTTCCTTTCGAAGCCAAAATTTGGGTATTTGGCCAACGATAGTGGATGATCTTACTACCTTTTTTCGTAAAACACTCACACAAATTAAGTTCTTTTTAAATTAACATTAGGTTGATTTAATTTTCTTCAAAAAAAAAATAGGCTTATTTAATTTAATTTTTAAAGATTTTTCAAAAAAATATATTAATAATAACTATGTAAAGGAATAAACTAAACAAATTCTAAAATTTATAATATCCTCAATTAATTGTCAAAAAAATTCAAGAGAAAAAAATTCTAAGACCCGATTTATTGAAAAACTAGCAATTTTGGTATGAAACTTTTTAAGGATAAATCACTAAATTGTGACATAGTTCCTCTATGTCTAATAGCAACCTTGTCTTTCAAATTATAGATAATATTATTGAGTCAGTTTTAATAAACAAATATCAGAGGGGGATGAGGTTCCACATAGTCTCCTAATGAATATTATCGCTGATAGTACAAAAGTGTAACTCACTATTCAAATAACTATTCAGAGTTCTTGTACTCACATATGATCCACTTGCACCAGTCTCTTATGATGGAGTGAGTATATTTCTTATGAGCCTTATCCACGAAAGCTTCACCACCACCAAATATAATTCAGAAGGATGTTTACAACAAATGCGAACTCAAGCTTGATTCTTCATTTTTCACCTTTGTCTAGAATTCTCAAAACTATATCAATTATATCACATAAAGAAATATATATCACATAAAGAAATATATATATATATATATATATATATATATAATTCAAGTGAATAAGGTGGTTGGAGTATCACCGTAGTAAAAGTTGCTACAGAGACAACTCAAAATACATATCTCAAATTTTCAAATTGAAAATCCACATCGTTAGATGTGATCTACCCTTAAAAAGGGCGTATGTACAAAATTTTGAAAGCATTCAAGTTTTAACCATTGATTATGCAATCGAAAAATGGACATTATCTACACGGTATAGAAACACTTCAATTTTATGTCGTATAATGAGAAGTTAAAAATTGTCTAATTTATTTAAAATTTTGAACATAAATATTTTTTTTTGGTATAATCATTTCCTAAGTTGTGGATTTTCATTTTAGAAAGTCGAGAATCAATTTTGAGCTATTTCCTTTACTAACATAAAATAATAGCAGAGTTGAACTGGGCTACTTCTGAGAGTACTACTCTCAGTTTTGTTTCCACGATAATTTTAAAAGAGAATAATGGGGTCTTGGTGTCACCCTAGCTAACTTAACTAAAGAGACATCTCAAAATTCACTATCAACTCTCTAAAATGGAAATACATATTGTTGGATATAATCTACATCATAAAAGTTATTTGTACAAAATTTTTAATAAATTCAACAAATTTTAAACCCTCATCATGCGACCTCAAAATGAAGCACTACTAGACTCTTTATAAATATGTCAATTTTTTGGTTGCATGGTACACTGTTGAAACTCCTCAAATTCTGTTAAAATTTTGTACACATAATTTTTAAAATGTAGATTACATCTAACTGTGTGACTTTCCGATTTGGAAAACCAAGATAGATGTCTCCCTAGCTAAGTTAGCTAAGGTGACACCCTAGCCCCCTTATTCTCAATTTAAAAATAGACAGCCCAAAATGATAATTCGCTCCATTAGATTTGCTCTACATTGTATAATATTTGTTAGGTTTCGAGGGTAATCTCAGATTAAATACACAGTGGAAAAATTACAAAAAATATCAAAACCTAGTCATGGATCCATGCGAAAATCATAAATCGTGTTTAGAAGTTATACCTTAAAGACGGATCTTTTGTCTCCACAGTATGTCGTTCACAGCACTGCAATATTGCGGTGCCTTTACGGTGGCCACATGAACGGATCAAGTCAAGCTTTTCTGCACACCGTGGTGCTAGCTGCAGGAAAGGGATGTTCCTTACGACCTACCTCTCTTACAATTTTTGTGACGCCTAGGGTTTTTCCCAACTATGTCTTTTCCACAAATATATATCATATATATGGATGTACAAAATCAACCCTAAGAGAGTAATGAGGCTGTTGGGCTCACAATCTGACGTGGGTCAGATTCATGTGTGGGTCTTTGAACTTTAATTGGCCCATTTTAATTTGATTAATTTTTCAGCCAAGTCAGGAGTCCTAGTCTTACTAGGATTCCCAATTAAATTCATCTCAAGAATTTAAATTCAATTTCAATCAATTCTAAGTATGTGACCCTGTAGGTTCCCATTATGTTGATAGTAATACTAAAATTATATTCTAGTGTTACAGACAGTGCGCGGTATCTAGCAATACATCACTGTTACTCAAGTAACGGGAATTCCAATAATTTGACATAACTTATCCGTGACCAGTTTTACCATGTAGTCTAATCCTTTTGTCCAGATATCTAACTGAACGCAAGACATACGGGGGTGTCACCCTATAATATCCCGGTCGGTTATTATATTTGTATTATTATTATTTTTAAAATTAAAATATTTTTATGGAAATTTCTTGGTTTTACTAATAAAAAGTTATCCGTATATATATACTAGTAAGTATATATATATATCGTATCGGTTTGTGCACTTGTACCTGTAAAATGCGTTTTTGAGAAAATGTTTGTAAACTCTCGGGCTGATATTAAAAATTATTATGCAATTTTTTTTTAGAATTAAAATATTTCTTATGAATATTACCCAGTTTTACTAATAAACATTATCTTTATATATACCAGTCTATATATATCAGTATTGTATCAAATTAGTATTGAAATCTTCCGAGCCGGTCAAAAAATTATTTATATTATTATTTCTAAATTAAAATATTTTTGGTAGAGATTATTCGTTTTAACTAATAAATTTTATCGGTATAGACAGATATATGTACGTAAATGTACTGTATCGATTTCGTACGTTTGTATGAAATCATGTAGTATGTGATTTTGGGAAAATATATTTTATTCTTGATCAATCATGATCAAATGGAGGGTTAGAGATGAGTAGGGTGTTGATTGTAATTTAAATTTGCAAATTGATTTCCAAATGTTTTGAGCCACAAATGAGAAGAACACTTGGGTTCTTCTCAACCACAAAGTTCTCTCTCACTCTCCTATAACCCCCCCCCCCCCCCCCCCCCCCCCCCCAGCTGGCCAAAACAAAAAGGTCAAAAGCCCTCTTCATTTTGTCTCTCGATCTCTTTCTCATCTCATTTTCCTTCTTCTTTTACTAGTTTTATTTAAAAAAAATTGATAAGAAAAGAAAAGAAAAGAGAGATCAAAACCAAAAGAAAAGAGTGGGTTCTCTTTTCATGAGGAGCAAGAACAAGGAGCAAGAACAAGGAGTAGAAGAACTAGCAAGTCCTTCCTACACTTTTGGGTGGGGGTTTCTCTACTTTTGTGCTTTGATTATTTGTTTTCATTATTTTATGTTAAAGAACTTGGACTAAAACCATGTGAATATGATAATGGATGGACTAGAATAATTGGCATAAAAGGATTGAAGTGGTAGAACACAAAATAACACACTAAAGATTCAATCTTATAGCTTAGACGATTAGAATTAATTACTTGTGTTAAAGTTGGAATTTTGATTCCAAATTAATTTTAGAGGTTCTCATATGTGTTATTACCTTGGTCTATTTTTTATAGAATTTTTTGGGTTAATTTGATGGGTGAAACAAAAGTTTTCCCAAGACAGCGAGCATAAAAAAGAAATTGCTGTTTTGGTTGATTCGACTTGTATTCAAGGGCTATATTTTTGAGTTCCTTAAGAATTTGAAAAAGTGGTCAACTAGAAAGTTGTAGTAGATGTTCTCCCCTTTTCAGAAAGCCCAATTTTGTTAGATTCCGATAAGTATAGTAAAAGTTATAAGCTTTACAAGTCTCAGCTTTTGCTGTACTTTTAGTTGTATTTGAATTTTGTTCAAAGAGCTGGATTTTGAGCTGTATAGGGAATCAGAAAAAGTAGTCAACTAGAAAGTTGTAGTAAATGTTCTCCCCTTTCCAGAAAGCCCAATTTGGTTAGATTCTGATAAGTATAGCAAAAGTTATAAGCTTTAAAGGTCCCAACTTTTGCTGTGCTTTTTATTGTTTTTGAATTTTGTTCAAAGAGCTGGATTTTGAGCTCTTAAGGAATCCGAAAAAGTGGTCAGCTAGAAATTTGAATTATATGTTCTCCACTTTCTAGAAATCCCAATTTTGTTTCAGCTTTTGCTGTTCTTTTTTTTGTTCTTGAATTTTGTTCAAAGAGCTGGATTTTGAGCTCTATAAGGAATCTGATAAAGTGGTCAACTAGAAAGTTGTAGTAAATGTTATAAGCTTTCTAAAATATTCAATTTTGTTAGATTCTGACGAGTATAGCAAAAGTTGTGAGCTTTAAAAGTTTCAGCTTTTGCTGTTCTTTTTGTTGTTCTTGAATTTTGTTCAAAGAGCTGGAATTTGAGCTCTATAAGGAATCTAATATAGTGATCAACTAAAAAGTTGCAGTAGATGTTATAAGTTTTCTAAAATGTTCAATTTTGTTAGATTCCGACAAGTATAGCAAAAGTTGTGAGCTTTACATGTTTCAGCTTTTGCTGTTCTTTTTGTTGTTCTTGAATTTTATTCAAAGAGCTGGATTTTGAGCTCTATAAGGAATCTGATAAAGTGGTCACCTAAAAAGTTGTAGTAGATGTTATAAGCTTTCCAAAATTTCCAGTTTTGTTAGATTCTGACAAGTATAGCAAAAGTTGTGAGCTTTACAAGTTTCAGCTTTTGCTATTCATTTTGTTGTTCTTGAATTTTGTTGAAAGAGCTGGATTTTGAGCTCTATAAGGAATTTGAAAAAGTGGTCAACTAGAAAGTTGTAGTAGATGTTATAATATTTCCAGAATGTCATATTTTGTTAGATTCCGATAAGTATAGCAAAAGTTGTGAGCTTTATAAGTCTGTGCTTTTTGTTGTTTTTGTATTGTGTTTAAAGAGTTTGATTTTGAATTCCATAAGAAATCTGAAAAAGTTATCAAGTAAAGAGTTGTAGTAGATTTTATCACCTTTCCAAAATGTTCTATTTTGTTAGATTCCGATAAGCGGAGTAGGAGTTATTACTTTTACAAGATTGACAGCAACTAGTCTTTTTGGCTAAAGTTGCTGTCTAGATTGTTCGAAGTTTTTGTACCTCTTACTTACTGAATTTGGAAAAGTTTTCAACTAGAGAGTTGTAGTAGAGGTTCTCACCTTTCCAAAATGTCCTATTTGGTTAGATTCCGATAAGCGGAGTAGAAGTTATGACCTTTCCAAGTCACAGTAGCTAACCTTTTGGCCGAAGCTTTGCTGTTTAGGTTGTTCGAGGATTTTCTACCCCTTAATGACTGAATCTGAGAAGGTCATCAACTAGAGAGTTGTATTAGAGTTTCTTACCTTTCAAAAATTTCTTATTTGGTTAAATTCCGATAAGCTGAGTGTGAGCTATGACTTTTACAAAGTCACAACAGCTGGCACTTTTGGCTGCAGCTCGCTGTTTGATTGTTCGAGGTTTTTGTACCTGTTATTGACTTGATCTGAGAAAGTTTTCAACTAGAGAGTTGTAGTAGATGTTCTCACCTTTCTAAAAAGTCCAATTTTTTTGAATTCCAATAAGTGTAGCATGTTTAATTGCTTCTAGGTTGTTAGAAGAGTTTTTACGTTGTCTTTGTGTATAAAAGATCATGTTTTGCTAGTAGCATGTTATTTCGCTTCTAGGTTGTTAGAAGACTTTTATGGTTGCTTCTATATGATTCATTTGTTGCATACATATCCAGTTGGCTCGTATGTAATTCGTTTGACTCATATGTAGCTAGTCGGCTCGTATGTAAGTTGTTTTGCTCGTATGTAGCTTATTAGCTTGTACGCAGTTATTGTGCTCGTCTAGGATGATATCATTGTTCTAGGAGCCATCAACCATCAAGACGTGTATTTATTTTACTCCCTGTGGACTATGGGCGAGTCACCCCATGTGCACCATCAGATCTTAACCGGTGTAGGTTGATCGTGGGCCAGGAGTGTATACAGAATCCAGGTTCAGGGTAGTAGCATGCAAATATGTTCGTATTGCCGGGATCTTGGATCGATAGGCTATGAACATGATCCTTAGGGATTCAGGTAAGTCTAGGTTAAGCACCTAGTAGAATTATCTTGCAAAGTCTAACTTAAGACCTAGCAAGTTGTGTTAGTACTGTTGTCATCCCTCGGATTGTTTAGGGTTAGTGACATCGTTAGGTTAGTAACTTATGGCTATTACTACTTAACCCTTAATTATTATCATTTTCGCCGAAGGGAAAGAGTTAGTATTAAGGGTGATACCTTATGATCTGACCTGTTCTATAGGCCAACACTAGGTGGTGTTATTGGGTGTACCCTTCATGTCAAAGGGATACGGTATGTGCCTTCTCAGGAGTTGGGAGCACGGGATCCGTATCTCTTCTGTTAATTTCTGAACTGCCATGATAAGGGCAGGAAGTATCCTGTCGGAGCTAGGGGATGGACCCCCGGAACCCCATCATGCTCTATATCAAGAAAGACGAACAAGTCATAGACTACGGTCTATCTGTTAGGGGGTCACAGGGGATCCTTCGATTTAACCTGTGTTGTAGTTAACTCCGAGGGTTCGTCAAATTTTTGAGTGAAGTCCGATACGCCGAGCAATAGTGGCAAATAGAGACACCACTATATGACTGCAAATGGCAGGATTAGACCACTTCAGAACAACGTCATTAGTCACGTTGCATCTTCAGAAACAGGTTGAGTACAAGAATTGAATTCATGGCGCGAGTTCAAATCCCTATATATAAAGAAACGGCTTGATATGGGGCGTATGTAGCATGGGCTGCATACTGTTCCAAAGTCTTTCTTACATTATAATAAGTGCATCATTGCATTAGTTAATCCTGCATTAGACTCTAAGTCATAGCATACACTGACACATCAATTGTATATACACTTTTCTCTTTTCATCAATCTGTTTGTTTAAGTTGAGAATTGCTGCTAGTCATCAGCCTTAAAGCGTCAGTATATGTACTGACATCCCCACTTCAATAGGTACTGGATTGCAAAACTACAGGTATGGGATTCAGGAGGACTCAACGCAAGAGAAGCAAAGTGTTGATTCTATTTCACTTCTAATACATGTTGGTTACCATTGTTTCAATTGTAAATTTTTTAATTGTTGAGAAGCATCCAAGTAAAAGTACCAAGTGTTATATATTATTCATTGTACTCTAATATAACTTTGTTGAAAGTTTGTAACACTTGGGCTTATATGGCATTATTGTAACACTGATGTAATGTATTGCAGTTTTATAACATTCAGACTTGTAATACATTTGTGTTGAATAAAAAGTTTTAAATTTTTCTATTTTTTCTGTGTATTGTGGCTAATTGAAGGAAAAGATTCTGGCTTATGTCACGGTTTCCCAGTATATGGAAATCGGGGCGTTACAGAGTGGTATCAGAGCCAACTTCAATTTACAGTCCAACACAGTAGGAAAATGATACTTGGATGCCTTTTCAGGGTCGGGTTTTAGCTAGTTGTAGACAGTTATAATTCATATTGTTGTTTCTTTCAACTTATGTTTTATCATTTTTCTTTATTTGGATTAATTCCAGTATATATGTGTTTTAAGGATTGTATTCGAGGATATCCTAACCAAGGATGTGTTGATAGAAGAGAGTGAGCAGACTTGAAGGGATGATCCGATGATCTTGAGCGAGGAGCCGAAGGAGATTCCACTAGAAGCTAACCTCAAGACGGACTCGCCTTCACCATCGCAATGGCTAAGTATGGATCAATGCACAGCAATAGCGGCCAGCATACAACTGGGAATAAGGAAACTGAGGAAGTACGGAACCAGGAAAGGTCGTTGAGCTAAAAAACTGGGCGATGCTTGCAGAGCTATATTAGCAGGCCTAGAAAATGAGCAGGAACACTTACATTCCAGATTAGCACGACTGCAACATGAATGGAAGCAAATCCAGGAGACCACCAAGGTTGTAGTATGCCATTTCTGTGAGAGAGTTGGGCACGAGAAATCAGTCTGTCTACGACTACAAGGGAAAAGATCTGCACCAGCATCAGGGTTAGAGAAACAAAGTCAGAAGCAGAAGATTCAAAAATCAGATGGCAAGCTTGGAGGTGCCAAGCCAGGAAGTTGTTTCCTTTGTGGTGAGCAAGGACACTATAAGTCCCAATGTTCAGGGAAGAACCCTCGGGTGAAGATCCATACATGTTACAATTGTGGGGAGATTTTTTATATCCGACCAGATTGTCCCCAGTTTAAGAAGAGTAGCGATAGATTAGCCTCGAAGATGAACGTTAAAGGAACGGAGCCTGTTCACCAAGGGTGAGAGTTTGCACTTACTAAAGGCAAGTGGAAGAAGGCAGGAGAGCCATTACCAGTATGTGCATATGGAGTTGCAATTAAGTTTAAAAGTTGTATTTAAAAATTTATTTTGGACTAAGAAGTAATATATGATGCAACACTTTTTGTAACCGAATGGATTTATATATTTATATGAAATCCACGCAATCGTTTTGTTCAATTTTGGTTCTTCATATTCTTTTTCTAAATTATTTTCAGGAAATTGAGATGTGTGCAAGGGCGACTCTAGATTTGGTTTTGTTGATTACACCATCAGGAGCAATCCTCATTACAGATTTATGCTATAAGGGCTGTAAACTCCAAATTGGAGAAAAGAACATAAGTATAAGATTTGTTAAAGTTGGATCTAGCAGGAAAGGAAGAAGGGCATGCTGAGCATTTGACTGCAGTTATGAGCGACTACGGGAGCATCAGCTTTATGCAATTGTCAAAATGAATGCTGGAAGTCTGAAGTGGCGTTCGTAGGCCATGTCCTATTCTAAGGAGGGAGTGGCTACTGAACCCCAAAAAATCGAGGTAATGAAGAATTAACCTCAGCCTCAGACCATGAAGGAAGTAAGAAGCTAAATGATGAGATAAGGCAAGCCAGTATTGAAGTAATTACTCAAGATTAGAGCACGGTTTTGGCACGATGGGAGCTGCAACCGAGTCTATGTAAGTAAGTCAGAAGGCTTAGGCAGGAGATGCAGGGATTGAGGACTTAAGCAGCAAGTTGATGAAAGAAAATCTCAGAATATCAGTATGGACTTCATCACATGATTACCCCGAAGTTCAAAAATGAATGACTTAATTTGGGTTATTGGGGATCGATTGACGAAGTCTGCACATTTTCTTCCAATAAAGTTGACTCAGTCGCTAGAGAAATTAGTGGAAGTCCACATTGAAGGTGCAAGGAAGCAGCATCGAGTACCAGCGATAGAATTTCTGACCACGATTCAAGAGTTACATCTCGATTTTGGCAGAGTTTACAGGCAGCTTTGGGAACAAGGTCGGGTTCTTTGGAGAACCAGTTCGTGGAGGAGTCACTTGGGAGCCGGAAAGCCGTATAAGCTTTCTTTACCCGAGTTATTTAGTGTGTGGATTTCTTTCTGTTCTCCTAACTAAACGTAGTTCTGACGACAGAACTATTCTAAGGAGGGAGTATTGTAATATCCCAGTCGAATATTATATTTGTATTACTATTATTTTTAAAATTAAAATATTTTTATGGATATTTTTTGGTTTTACTAATAAAAAGTTATCTGTATATATATACTAGTAAGTATATATATGTATCGTATCGGTTTTGAGCATAGGGTACAAAATCCTGTAAAATGCATTTTTGAGAAAATGTCTGTAAAATCTCGGGCTGATATTAAAAATTATTATTTTATTTTTATTTTCAGAATTGAAATATTTTTGATGGATATTACCCGGTTTCACTAATGAACATTATCTAAATATATATACCAGTCTGTATATATCCGTATTGTATCAAATTGGTACTAAAATCTTCCGAGCCGGTAATAAAATTATTTTTATTATTATTTTTGAATTAAAATATTTTTGGTAGTGATTATTCATTTTAACTAGTAAATTTTAACTATATAGACAGATATATGTACGTATATGTACTGTATCGATTTTGTACGTTTGAACGAAATCATGTAGTATGTGATTTTGGGAAAATACCACTTATTCTTGATCAATCATGATCAAATGGAAGGTTAGAGATGAGTAGGATATTGATTGCAATTTAAATTTACAAATTGATTTCCAAATGTTTTGAGCCACAAATGAGAAGAACACTTGGGTTCTTCTCAACCACAAAGTTCTCTCTGACTCTCCTATAACCTCCCGCCCCCCGGCTAACCAAAATAAGAAGGGCCAAAGCCCTCTTTCATTTTGTCTCTCCATCTCTTTCTCATCACATTTTCCTTCTTCTCTTACTAGTTTTATTTAGAAAAAAAATGAGAAGAAAAGAAAAGAAAAGGGATATCAAAATCAAAAGAAACGAGTGGGTTCTCATTTCATGAGGAGCAAGAACAAGGAGCATGAACAAGGAGGAGAAGAACTAGCAAGTCCTTCCTACACTTTTGGGTGGGGGTTTATCTACTTTTGTGCTTTGATTATTTGTTTTTATTGTTGTATGTTAAAGAACTTGGAATAAAACCATGTGAATATGAGAATGCATGGACTAGAATAATTGCATACAAGGATTGAAGTGGTAGAACACAAAATAACACTAAAGATTCAATCTTATAACTTAGCCGGTTAGAATTAATTACTTGTGTTAAAGTTAGAAGTTTGACTCCAAATTTATTTTAGAGGTTCTCATATGTGTTATTACCATGCTATAATTTTTATAAATTTTTTTGGGTTAATTTGATGGGTGAAACAAACTGTTTCCCCAAAACAGCGAGCATAAAAAAGAAATTGTTGTTTTGCTTGATTCGACTTGTATTCAAGGGCTGGATTTTTGAGTTCCTTACAAAATTTGAAAAAGTGGTCAACTAGAAAGTTGTAGTAGATGTTCTCCCCTTTCCAGAAAGCCAAATTTTCTTAGATTCTGATAAGTATAGCAAAAGTTATAAGCTTTACAATTTTCAGCTTTTGCTGTGCTTTTGTTGTTTTTGAATTTTGTTCAAAGAGCTGAATTTTGAGCTCTATAAGGAATCTTAAAAAGTGGTCAACTATAAAGTTTTAGTAGATGTTCTCCCCTTTCTAGAAAGCCCAATTTTGTTCGATTTTGATAAGCATAGTAAAAGTTATAAGGTTTACAAGTCTCAGCTTTTGTTGTACTTTTTGTTGTTTTTGAATTTTGTTTAAAGAGCTGGATTTTGAGCTCTATAAGGAAACTGAAAAAGTAGTCAACTACAAAGTTGTATTATATTTTCTCCCATTTCTAGAAATCCCAATTTTGTCACATTCCAACAAGTATAGCAAAAGTCATGAGCTTTAAAAGTTTCAGCTTTTGCTGTTCTTTTTGTTGTTCTTGAATTTTGTTCAAAGAGCAAGATTTTGAGCTCTATAAGGAATCTGATAAAGTGGTCAACTGGAAAATTGTAGTAGATGTTATAAGCTTTCCAAAATTTTCCATTTTTTTAGATTCCAACAAGTATAGCAAAAGTTGTGAGTTTTACAAGTTTCAGCTTTTGCTGTTCTTTTTGTTGTTCTTGAATTTTGTTCAAAGAGCTGGATTTTGAGCTCTATAAGGAATATGATATAGTGGTCAACTAGAAGGTTGTATTAGATGTTACAAGCTTTCCAAAATGTCTAATTTTGTTAGATTCCGACAAGTATAGCAAAAGTTGTGAGATTTACAAGTTTCAGCTTTTGTTGTTCTTTTTTTTGTTCTTGAATTTTTTTCAAAGAGTTGGATTTTGAGCTCTATAAGGAATCTGATAAAGTGGTCAACTAGAAAGATGTAGTAGATGTAATAAGCTTTCCAAAATTTCTAGTTTTGTTAGATTCCAAAAAGTATAGCAAAAGTTGTGAGCTTTGCAAGTTTCAGCTTTTGCTATTCTTTTTGTTGTTCTTAAATTTTGTTCAAAGTGCTGGATTTTGTGCTCTATAAGGAATCTAAAAAAGTGGTCAACTAGAAAGTTGTAGTAGATGTTATGAGCTTTTCTATTTGTTAGATTCTGATAAGTATAGCTAAAGTTGTGAACTTTACATGCTTCAGCTTTTGCTGTGCTTTTTGTTGTTTTTGTATTGTGTTTAAATAGTTGGATTTTGAGTTCCATAAGGAATCTGAAAATGTTATGAACTAGAGAGTTTTAGTAGAGGTTCTCACCTTTCCATAATATATTATTTGTTAGATTCTGATAAGCAGAGTAAGAATTATGACTTTTACAAGATTGACAGCAGCTAGCCTTTTTGGCTGAAGTTGCTGTCTAAATTGTTCGAAGTTTTTGTACCTCTTACATACTGAATATGAAAAAGTTTTCAAATGGAGAGTTTTAGTAGAGCTTCTCACCTTTCCAAATTTTCCTATTTGGTTAGATTTCGATAAGCGGAGTAGGAGTTATGACTTTTCAATCATAATAGCTAGCCTTTTGGCTGAAGCTTCGCTGTTTAGGTTGTTCGAGGTTTTTCTACCCCTTAATGATTGAATCTGAAAAGGTCATCAACTAGAGAGTTGTAGCAGAGTTTCTCACCTTTCCAAAATTTCTTATTTAGCTAAATTCCGATAAGCAGAGTGTGAGCTATGACTTTTACAAAGTCTCAGTAGCTGGCCATTTTGGCTGTAGCTCCCTGTTTAGATTGTTCGAGGTTTTTGTACCTCTTATTGACTTGATCTGAGAAAGTTTTCAACTAGAGAGTTGTAGTATATGTTCTCACCTTTCTTAAAAGTCTAATTTTGTTGAATTTCGATAAGAGTAGCATTTTTAATTGCTTCTAGGTTGTTAGAAGGCTTTTTACATTGCCTTTGTGTGTAAAAGATCAAGTTTTGCTAGTAGCATGTTATTTCGCTTCTATGTTGTTAGAAGGTTTTTATGGCTGCTTCTATATGATTCATTTGTCGCATACATAGCCAGTTGGCTCGTATGCAATTCGTTTGGCTCATACGTAGCTAGTCGGCTCGTATGTAAGTTGTTTTGCTCGTATGTAGCTTATTAGATAGTACGCAGTTATTGTGCTCGTCTAGGTTGATATCATTGCCCTAGAAGCCACAGACCATCAAGACATGTATTTATTTTACTTCTCGTGGACTGTGGACGAGTCACCCCTTGTGCACCGTCAGATCTGAACCGGTAAAGGTTGATCGCGGGCAGGGAGTGTAGACGGAATCCAGGGTCAGGGTAGCAGCATGCAAATACATCTGTATTGCTGGATCTTGGATCAATAGGCTATGAACAGGATCCTTAGGGATTCTGGTAAGTCTAGGTTGAGCACCTAGTAGAATTATCTTGCGAAGTCTAACTGAAGACCTAGCATGTTGTGTTAGTACTGTTGTCATCCCTCGGATTGTTTAGGATTAGTGACATCGTTAGTGTAGTAACTTATGGCTATTACTACTTAACCCTTAATTATTATCATTTTCGCCGAAGGGAAAGAGTTGGTATTAAGGGTGATACCTTTATGATCAAACCTGTTCTATAGGCCAACACTAGGTGATGTTATTGGCTGTACCCTTCCTGTCAAAGGGATGTGGTCTGTGCCTTCTCACGAGTTGGATGCACGGGATTTGTATCTCTTCTATTAATTTCTGAAGTGCCATGAAAAGGGCTGGAAGTATCCTATCAGAGCCAGGGGATGGACCCCCGGAACTCCGTCATGCTCTATATCAAGAAAGGAGAACAAGCCATAAACTACGGTCTATCTGCTAGGGGGCCACAGGGGATGCTTCGAGCTAACCTGTGTTGTAGTTAACTCCGAGGGTTCGTCATATTTTTGAGTGAGGTCCGGTACGCCGGGCAATAGTGGCAAACAGAGACACCACTATATGACTGCAAATGACGGGATTAGACCATTTCAGGGCAACTTCATCAGTCACGTTGTATCTTCAGAAACCGGTTGAGTACAAGGGTAGAATTCATGGCGCAGGTTCAAATCCCTATATATGAAGAAACGGCTTGATATGGGGCATATGTAGTATGGGCTGCATACTGTTCCAGAGTCTTTCTTACATTATAATATGTGCATCATTGCATTAGTTAATCCTGCATTAGACTCTAAGTCATTGCATACACTGACACATCAATTATATAAACATTTTTCTCTTTTCATCAATCTGTTTGTTTAAGTTGGGAATCGTTGCTAGTCATTAGCCTTAAAGCGTCAGTATATGTACTGACGTCCTCACTTCAATAGGTACTGGATAGCAGAACTACGAGTACTGGATTCAGGAGGACTTAACGCAAGGGAAGCAAAGTGTTGATTCTATTTCACTTGTAATACATGTTGGTTACCATTGTTTCAATTGTATATTTATTAATTGTTGAGAAGCATCCAAGTGAAAGTACCAAGTGTTATGTATTATTCATTGTACTCTGATGTAATTTTTGTTGAAAGTTTGTAACACTTGGGCTTATATGGCATTATTGTAACACTGATGTAATGTATTGAGTTTTATAACATTCGGACTTGTAATACAGTTGTTTTAAATAAAAAGTTTTAAATTTTTCTATTTTTTCTGTGTATTGTGACTAATTGAAGGAAAAGATTCTGGCTTATATCACGGTTTCCCAGTATATGAAAATCGGGGCGTTACACACCCTTGTGTATATATCGCTCCATTTATGTAAGTGGGACAAATCCTATCTATGTCACTCACATTCGTCCGCATGATTTGTAGTATATCTAATAGTCGACTTTATAATCACCTTATTACAGGCAACGTTTGACGACATTAAAATATATATCTTCTCATGGAGGCTGTTCCCGGGGCATGTCGAGGGTTTCGACCCTGACTCGGAGGGAGAGGAAGAAGGAGGCGAGGAAGAGGACGACCGCGAAGTTGAGGTCGTCGGCGAGGTGCAGTTCACCGAAGCAACCCCGCTAGCGATTCAGCCCCCATCGGGGGGGGGGGGGGTCTGTCCCCATCCACTCTCGTCGCCCTGGGAAAGAGGTCGACCCTTGATTTCACCTCTTCTAGCTATCTCATTTTTTTTGTTGCTGTCATGTATCGCCTAATTGCGGACTGGCCACCGCATTTTTTGTGATAAATGAAAAAAACTTTTGAACTCGACCCTGCGTGACTTTTGAATAGCCCCCCCCCCCCTTTTTGTTTGCTTGAGATTTGACTAAGTGTTTAAACGAGGAACTCTTGCTTTAGTGTGTGTAGCTTTTGCTCGGGGGTCGAACGAGGAGTGAACTTTTGACTATTTAGTAAGCTCCGTTATTTGTTTTGACCTTTTCAGCTTGCCGAGGCGACCCTCTCAGCCGAACCCACTCGCTTCGAGGAGGAGTTTGGTTCCGAGGGCAGTTTGGGGTCGACGAGATTGAGTCTGGCCGTGTTGCGAGCGCCTTTATGAGGTCGAGCTAGGGTTGCGCAGGGCTGAGAGCGAGCGGAACCACCTGCAGGTGATCTTAAGCCCGCGGGACATCGAGATTCGGCGACTAGAGGGTCGGCTCGCCGAGATCCCTCCTGTGGGCGAGGAGGATGGCTCGTCGACGGCTTTTACCAACGGGCTAAGATTGAAGTGTCTCCAACTCTCTCTGTCGAAGATGACAGCAGAGAGGGACGACATGCTTACCGAGGTGCACCACTTGCAAATAGTGGAGGCCGAACTTCTGGCAGAGGAAGAGGAGCTGACCAAGGCGGTGGGCAGGTTGATAACCGAACGTGACGAGCTGACGGCGGAGGTCGATGCGTTGAAAAGAGCCACAGTGGATAGGGGCATTGAAGTCACTCACCTCCGCCGGATCATTGCTCGTCGCCCCAACATTCCGAGCTCCGCCGTGCCCCCTCGCTTTGAAGTGGAAGTAGGAGACGAGTCTCTGAAACAGAGGATCGTTGAGTTGGAGGTCGAAGTGGCACGCCTAGAGCCACACTCGGGGCCAATCAATGTCAGGAGTACCTCATGCACCCGGGAGGAGGGCGAGCGAAGCATTTCATTTTATGAGCTCGCGACGCGTTCTCCCGTAGGTCGGCCAAGTCCAGGTGACGCCCAAAGTGGCTTGGCAATTTCATCGAGCGGGGCATCTGTCGGGGCAACTGTCCAGAGCTGCACCGAGGACACCTCTCAATTTGCCGGTTTAGGGACGAGTACCGGGGTCAAGCGTCGCTGCCCTCGTGTATCTTTGAAGCGAAATATCCCTACGCCAAGGAAGCGCTGAATATTTTTTGTTTTTCAAATTTTGTATTTTGCCTAAGTGTAACGGGTAGGTGTTGTAGTTTTTGCATTTTGGAAGTCTTGTAACTCGGTTGTAGAGAAGATGTCGTTTTGTAATTGTCACCCCGTACTTAAATCGAAATGATGCCTTTTGTTTTGAACTTGTGCATTTTTGAACCTTCTCATTGTTGTCTTTAGCGTGCCGAGGTCCGGAGCAAGGTTTTTTGCTTGTTTGGGTGTCGGTGCCAAGAACGCTTGGCGATGTATGCCTAAGTCCAGAACAAGGTTTTTTGCTTGTTTGGGCATCGGTGCCAAGAACGCTCGGCGATGTGTGCCGAAGCTTGGTAGACCCATGTTTGGTTTAGTCGTAAGGATTTCGCGCACGGCGGCGAAACGAAACTTTATTTCAACGGTTGTGGGAGCAATTCCGAATGGCGAACCACTTCTAGCTCGCTTGAGAGCGAGCTTGTGAAGTGGAGTCGAGCCAAGTGTTGGACTCCAAACTCGTCGTTAGAGTATAAAGAAGGTAAAATCAGAGAGATACAAGTAATTCACAAGTAAAATATGAAGAAAAATGTTCTTTATTGAAAACTAATACTCGGCTGCTTCTAAGTTGCGAGCCGTTATTACATGGGAGAAGTAAAAGAAACAAAAGTAAAATAGAAGTGAAGGGAAAGGAACAGTTCGACATCTGACGGTACTTGGAGAGGCGTTCATGCGCTCTCTTGGTACTTCAAGAGATGGTCGACATTCCATGTTCTGGGAATCTCTCTGCCTTCAAGGTCTTCTAGACGGTAGGCTCCTGGCCGAACTACCTTGGTGATCTTGTAGGGTCCTTCCCAATTTAGAGCTAGCTTACTCTTTTGACTAGGGAAGGAGATAGCTAACTTTCTGAGGACTAAGTTCCCTTTATTGAGGTTGGTAGGACGGACTCTCTTATTATAGGCCACCTCGATCCTCCTCCGATAGCTTTGTTGGCGAATGGCAGCTCTTTCACGGAGCTCATCGATCAAGTCCAGATTTGTTCGGAGCTCTCTGGTATTCTGCTCTTCTTCATAAGAAATAAGACAAGGAGAGGGTACACCGACTTCCAGGGGGATTACAGCCTCGGCCCCGTAGGTGAGGTTGAATGGCGACTCTCCTGTGGGGGTCCGTTTGATACTAGAGAGGATCTGTCGATTGGTGTTTTCCACTTGGTCGTTTGATTGAGGGTGGGAGACAGAGGAGAAGCATTGTTGGATGGCGAGGTCTTCACACAGAGCTCGGAAGGAAGCCCCTGTAACTGTGTTCCATTGTCGGTTATGAGGACTCGAGGGACGCCGAACCTGCAGATGACGTTCTTCCAAAAGAATTGGAGTACTTTGTTCTCAGTGATTGCGGCCAAGGGCTCGGCCTCTATCCACTTCGAGAAATAGTCGATTGTCATGACTAAAAATTTGAGTTGGCCGGGAGCTGGCGGGAACGGTCCTAGTAAATCCATCCCCCATATTGTGAAAGGGATAGGACTTGATAGGGTGGCGAGCTGAGCTTGTAGGAGGCGACGGATGTTAGAGTGCTTTTGACAAGAGTTGCATTGCCGAACATGTCGCTCGGCGTCTTGTAAGAGGGTAGGCCAGAAATATCCATAATTCAACACCTTCCGAGCAAGGGATCTGGACCCTGAATGTGCTCCACCTATGCCTTCGTAAAGCTCTTGCAAGGCGTATGTGGCTTGTTCGGGGGAGATGTAATACCCTGACTTTTTATATGGAAGATTATTTATTTTATAAGGTATACTTGTGCAATATTATTGACTAGTATTTTTCAACATCGTTTTATAAAGCATTAATTTACCTATTTTTTTTTGCAAAATAACTAGTTTGGCCCAAATCGATTTTAAACCCATGGATTGTAAACTCTCTTATTATTTTTCACAACTTGTATTGTAACATTCCTTACTTTTTATTTCCGGGTATTTTGATGTACATTTGTAGTGTGGCTTGTGCTTACACGTGCACTCAATGTACACGTGTAATAGGCACACCTTCTTGGCCGGTTTTGGGAGAGGAGTGGCTTGAGTTGCGGGTAGTTATCCTGAGTTGTGGGTAGTTTTTACAACCCCCAAATCAATCTCAGCCCTTGTTTCTTCAACTCCCTAATAGATCTCAACCTTTCATCCTATTTATCCTCTAGTATAAATACCCCCTACTTTCCCCATCTCTTTTGCACTAAAATTCCCTGAGATTGTAAGAGTACCCGAGAGTGTGTGGGAGCTTTTCGGTGGAGGCAAGCCGCATTGCTGAAGATTTCGGAGTGGAGCCAAGGAACAAGAAGTGCTGCGCTATATTGAAGGACTTGCGGGATTTCGTTATTTTCTTCACAAAAGGTGGGTGTTTCTCAGGACTTCTAATGTAGGAATAATGCTATATTTGTCATGAAGTGTTACCATGTGGCAAAAGTGAATTGAATGCTGTAGAAATTGCTTGAACATGCTATTATATTCGAGGCAAGACTGACGGTCCAGTCGACTGCCATATGAGCCAGTCGACTGATACGAGATATTTATTTTCATAATGTGCTGATAAAGTGTGTGTGAATAGCCATGATGGTGTGATCATAAAATGTATGTTTTTCCCTATGACACATATGATGGAGGGAAGGTAAACAAACAAAAAGAACTGAGGAGTTAAACATTGGAAGTGTCGGCTTAGTCGACTGACTTGGAGTTAAGTCGACTGATGCTCGTTCTGAAAGTAATTGTTTGATAGTTCCTCGAATAAAGATATTCTATTTTTGTGTAGACTCATGATGACGACTTGAAATTTATATTCCCATTGTCGTATGTAAGTATGAGCAATATGAATACAGGTTTAGAGTAGTAATTTCTCTAAAGAGCATGTTAATAACTGGGAAAATTGTGTTGTGAATGCTACTGAGCAAGGGGTATTATGTGTAAGGAACATAAATTGGTATATACTGTTAATTGATATCATGATGCAAGTATATGTAAAGAAATGTAAGTAAATTCCCCAAATTAAAATGGATCTGTCCAGTCGACCGATGCATGTGGCAAGTCGACTGCTCTGGACTTAGAAATTATGCTGTTTGAAATATCCAGGACAGACGACTGATTACTGATCAGTCGACTGTTACGAGGATGATATTGTGAATAAGAATTGGGCGGGACAGGCGACTGGTAGTGTACTCAGTCGACTAACCCGAACATTATGATAACCCTGTATGACTGTGTAAGTCGACTGGTGCTCTTCCAAGTCGACTGTACAGAGTGAACTTTGGTATACTGGAATTCATGTTATTTTGCTGTTAGTAATGGTAAATCCTGTGATTTTAAGTCAATAAACTCTGTTATGGATGCATGAATTGTGTAAATGAATGAGGATTGAGAATCAAATGAAATTATGAAATGTGAAATCATGATGAGGAAAGTCTGTGAGACTCTAAAATGAATTATGAGCTGATGATGCTCCTTTGGATATTGTGAATGTGAAATTGAACAGCAGAGTAGCTAAGTCTCCCCGGCAGCGAATGAAATGATATTGAGAATTAGACCAGGTTGGTCAAGTGTAATGAAATGATGAGTCCGGATGATGGAGAGGCTAACTCTAGAGGTTGATTTTCATTCATGATTCTAATTAAGTTAATACATAGTGTGGAGGTGATGAAGGTGAGAGAAAAACATGAGTATGAGAGCTAGGGTACGGTGCGGGTGTGTGAGCCGCAGAATGCATGCTTGATGAGTCAAGACATGGCGCGGGCACAACTCAGTAATGATCGGACTCTAGTCACGCTTATGGGATGTTTTGGTGACTGCAAGAGGAGTGTGTTCAGGGAGGAGGCTGAATTATCGCAGAATGCATGCTTGACGAGTCAAGACATGGCGCGAAATTCTACTCCAGGGGCCAGGATACATGCTTGTACTCATAGATTCATCTAGGATACTCATTGGAATTACAGAAGTAGAATAAGTCATGGCGGGGGATTGAACCCTACTAAAATGAAGATCGTTTAAGAGGCTTGCACTCGAACCTATGTAGTATGGGATGCATAGAATTCGAACAAGTGCGCATTAGTGTCATGCTAATTAAGTAAATTGCATTAAGGATTTAAGTGCACAATCACGACACGACATCATTAAAAGTTCCCCCATATTTGCATGCTTATGTTGAACCAGTTTGTGATTTGTAAGAAATGAGATTCATTATACTGTTTCTGGCATAGAGAGGATGGCCATGTATAATTATCGTCGGTTGAATAAACTGACGTACCCACAGTGTTTTATGCAGGATAATTACATGTAAGAGGAATGGATGCACAAAGAGTTCATTATGTTGTTGTTCATTTATGTAAATATTGTACATTTTGCTTCCGCTGTGTAAATTCAATGTAACATGCTGTAACTCTGATGTAAAAGTAAAGATTTTAAATTCCTTGTAAAATTGTATGTGAAGAAAGCGAAAAGATCCTGAAGAACATCTCGAATTCAGTAAATTGGGATTCGGGGCGTTACAGAGTGGTATCAGAGCCACGCTTTCTATGCTTTCACACTCGTACAAATTTATAAGGAACGACACCCTAGATGTGGACATTAGAGTGTGTGTTTGGATTTAGAGATTTAAATGTAAGTAACTTACATTTGTGTTGCTCTATGATTTATGCTTCTTCCTCTCTATTCTAAGATGGCTGATCACTTCGACCCTGCTGGAGGCGACGACTGGCACATTATTGAGGAAGAGTACCATCCTGGACAGGCTGATTCTGAGGACGAGTATCACCCTGGGCAAGCTGATTCTGATGATGAGGAGTACCCTGAATCCCGAGAGATCACCCCACCGCCGAACTCACCTGATGATTCTTCTTCTTCCGATGAAGAAAAGGGACCAGCTTTGGGTAACGCTGTGGCTTCTCTGCAGAGGCAAGTGGATACCTTGAAGTATAGAGTTGGAGTTTTGGAGGCTCAGCTGGAGAAGCGAAATGCTGACTATTCTGTTCTTAGCCATCGGATTTGGGAACTTGAGAAGAAAAAGAACCTAACTGATGTGCTGAAAGATGAGGTGGATGAACTGCGGGATGAACTTCGAGCAGCGAAGAGGACCCGTAGAGATTAGATTGTCTTGGTTTCTATTTTCTTCTATTCTGATGTTAAAATGTTTTTCTAATTCGAATGTATAAACTTTGAAATTCAATGAAATGAAAGTTGGTTTAAATTCTTGTTTTATACTTCGAATTTAATGGATCTTTTGCATCAGAATATGGCGAGAAGGGGAGCCAGGAATGGTGAAGGTTTGGACCTGGATGCCGAGTTTGCAAGGGTTTACCAGACGCTGAATGCAGTGGCTGCAAACCAAGGAAGGGGGCCGGTGAATCCAGTACCCGAGGCAATCAAACTAGTGGAATCGTTCAAGAGAATGAAACCACCAGTGTTCGAGGGAAAGTCCGACCCGGATGTGGCCGATAACTGGATTCGGCAAGTGGAGACAATCTTCGAGGTGTTGGAAACACCGGAGGGCAGCAAGGTCAAGTTGGCGACTTTGCAGTTGGAGAAGGATGCGGCTGTTTGGTGGCAGTCGATGAAGAGGACTATGGGCGGCTTGTTGCTTGGCTGGGAGGAATTTTTGGAGGAATTCCGCAGTCATTATTTCCCCTCCGACGTCCAGGAGAAAAAGGCCATGGAGTTTCTGTCACTTCAACAAGGCAGCATGTCAGTGAGAGCCTATGAGACCAAGTTCACTCAACTCTCCAGGTATGCTCCAGAATTGGTGATGGATGAGGCGAAGAAGGCTCGCAAGTTCGAGCATGGTCTGAGGCCGAGCTTGAGATCTCGTATGATACCCCTTGGTATCAGGAGATTCGATAAGCTGGTGAAGAGGGCGGCAGCAACGGAGGCGGATATGGAGCAGTTCCATGTTGCTCAGCACCAGAGGAGCAACTGGCAGTCTGGGAAGAGGCCCGCGCCATCGGGGAGTTTCAAGGGGCAACCATCTGCACAGAAATTCAAACCGACAGGGGCGAATGCCGTCAGTGTAGCTGGGAGACCTGGAAACGATGCAGGGAGACCTTCTGCAGTCACTTGCTTTAACTGTGGTGAAGTGGGACATTACCAATCTCGATGTCTCAAACCGCGGGCTGGCAATCACAATGTGCCAATACAGCAGACTGGGAAGAGGCCGTACCAGTCAGGACGAGTATTTGCTTTGACAGAAGCTGATGCTGAGGAAGCAGATCAGGTTATCTCTGGTACGAGGGCTGATGTCTAGTGTGATTTCTTTTTCATTTCTCCTTCCCGATCATAGTGTAAAACTGTTATGTAATGATGTATGTTATGTAACAGGAGAACTCTATATTAATGGAAAGGGAGCTGTGGTGTTGTTTGATACTGGATCCTCTCATACTTTTGTGTCTCCTAGATTTGCTAAAGTGTTGGGAGTTGAACCGAAGATTTTCCCAGGCAAGATCTTAGCAGTGGCTACACCATCAGGGGAAACTTTGACCACTGATCGGTACTATGTTGATTGCGAGATAGTGATTGGGGATCGAATCTTTGGCATTGATCTGATCGAGCTGACTATCTTGGGAGTCGATGTTATCATTGGCATTGATTGGATGTCGGTGTACAGTGCGAGCATCGAGTGTAAGGCCAAGACGGTGACAGTGAAGGCTCCAGGTGGACCTGAAGTCACTTTCCAAGGGAAGTTGAAGTGTCCTAAGCTGGTGGCAACTATCCGCAGGGAAGAGACTCCTGTGGAATTGCAAGGGATTCCTGTGGTTCGGGACTATCCGACTGTGTTTTTGGAAGATTTTCCTGGGTTACCTCCGCATCGTGATGTAGAGTTCAGCATCACTGTTCAACCGGGAAGTGCACCCATTTCTAAGGCACCGTATAGGATGGCTCCAGTGGAACAGGATGAGGTGAAACGGCAGATTGAGGAACTATTGGGAAAAGGCTTTATTCAACCTAGTGCGTCACCTTGGGGAGCACCAGTGCTTTTGGTAAAGAAGAAGGATGGATCGATGAGGATGTGTATCGATTACCGGGAGCTGAATAAAGTCACTGTTCAGAATAAGTATCCGATTCCTCGAATTGATGACTTGTTCGATCGTCTACAAGGAGCAGCTGTATTCTCCAAAATTGATCTTCGATCAGGTTACCACCAAGTTCGAGTGAAAGCTGAAGATGTGCATAAGACTGCATTTAGAACTCGGCATGGGCATTACGAATTCTTAGTTATGCCATTCGGAGTGACGAATGCACCTGCAATCTTCATGGACTTGATGAACAGAGTTCTGAGGCCGTTTATTGATTCTTTCGTCGTGGTGTTTATCGACGATATTCTCGTGTACTCCAAGTCTGAGGAGGAGCACACTGAGCATCTGGCAGCAGTTTTGCAGAAGTTGGAAGAGCAGAGGTTGTATGCCAAGTTATCCAAGTGTGATTTCTGGAAATCTGAAGTGGCATTCCTAGGTCACATCCTTTCTAAGGAGGGAGTGGCAACTGACCCTCAGAAGATAGAGGCAGTGAGAGATTGGGCTAGGCCTACTACAGTGAAGGAAGTCAGAAGTTTCCTTGGGATGACTGGATACTACAGGAGATTCATTCAAGGTTATGCTCAGATAGCTGTGCCGCTTACCGAGTTGACCAAGAAGAATGCGAGCTTCAAGTGGACCGAGCAATGTGAGGCGAGTTTTCAGGAGTTGAAAGATAGACTGACTACTGCACCTATTTTGGCTTTGCCTAGAGCAGGAGTTGAGTATGATGTCTATAGCGATGCTTCACATCGGGGGCTTGGTTGTGTCTTAATGCAAGAAGGTAAAGTGATCGCATATGGGTCTAGGCAACTACGACTGCATGAGAAGAATTACCCGACTCATGATCTAGAGCTGGCTGCGATTATCTTTGCTTTGAAGCAGTGGAGACACTACGTGTATGGTGAGAAGCTGAACATGTACACGGATCATAAGAGCTTGAAGTATATCTACCAGCAGAGGGATCTCAATCTAAAACAGCGGAGATGGTTGGAAGTGCTCGAGGATATGCGACCTGAGATCAAGTATCATCCCGGAAAGGCTAATGTTGTTGCTGATGCACTTAGTCGCAAGAGCAGTCTGGCCTGTTTGATTACGACTCAGAGGCATTTGATTGAGGAGTTGGACCGAGCAGGTATTGAGGTTGTCTTGCAAGGATTGGGAGCATCTTTATCTCAATTGAAGCTTCAGCCTACTCTGAATGCAAGGATCATTGCAAGTCAGGAAGTTGATGCTGATGTTCTGGAGATGAAGGAGCAGGTTAGTGCTGGCAGGTTGCCCGGTTTTCAGACCAGGGATGGAGTGCTGTGGTTCGGAGATAGGCTGTGCGTTCCAGATCAGGCGGACCTGAAAGAGAGTATTCTTCAGGAGGCGCATGCTACTCTTTTGTCGGTACATCCTGGGAGTACTAAGATGTACAAAGACATCAAGCAGCATTTCTGGTGGTCAGGTTTGAAGCGGGATGTGGCCGAATTTGTCGCGAAATGTGAGGTTTGTCAGCAAGTTAAAGCCGAAAATCAGAGACCCGGAGGTCTATTACAGCCATTACCTATTCCGGAATGGAAATGGGATAACATCAGTATGGATTTCATCACGGGTTTGCCTAAGAGTTCTAAAGGCAACGATGCTATTTGGGTTATAGTCGATCGACTTACCAAGTCCGCTCACTTTTTGGCGATGAAACTCACAGCTTCGATGGACAGGTTGGCTGAGATGTATGTTGGTGAGATTGTCCGACTTCATGGCGTTCCTTCGACTATTGTGTCTGATCGAGATGCGCGGTTTACTTCGCATTTTTGGAGGAGTCTTCAGGCAGCTTTGGGTACCAAGACAGATTTCAGCACTGCTTTTCATCCACAGACCGATGGGCAGACCGAGAGAGTCAACCGTATTCTTGAGGATATGCTTCGGTGTTGTATACTAGACTTCGGAGGCAGTTGGGAAAGGCATTTACCTTTGGTGGAATTTGCCTACAACAACAGTTTTCAAACTAGCATTGGGATGGCGCCGTATGAAGCTTTGTATGGCAGGAAGTGCAGGACTCCTGTGTGTTGGTATGAGGTTGGGGAGCGTCAGTTGTTTGGTCCTGAGCTTGTACAGCTGACTTCTGAGAAGATCGATCTGATCAGGAAAAGGTTGGTAGAAGCTCAGAGCAGGCAGAAAAGCTATGCAGACAACCGGAGGAGGGACCTTGAGTTTGAGGTTGGTGACTTTGTCTTTCTGAAGGTATCACCCAGCAAAGGTGTGGTTCGTTTTGTCAAAGGCGGGAAGTTAGCCCCGAGATTTATAGGCCCATATAAGATATTGAAAAGGATCGGGAAAACTGCTTACCGGCTTGAATTACCGGAAGAGTTGTCTCAGGTGCACAATGTTTTCCATGTGTCTATGTTGAGAGGTTATATTCCAGACCCGAGTCATCATTTGCCAGAAGTACCGGAAGGTTTGCGGTTAGACCTGAATTACATCGAGACTCCTGTTGAGATCGTTGACCGTAGGGAGAAAGTCTTGAGGAATAAGACGATACCGATGGTCAAGGTAGTCTGGAGAAACCACTTGGTTGAAGAGGCTACTTGGGAATCCGAGGACAAGATGTTGAAGGACTATCCTGAGCTTTTTGCTTGATTGTATTTGTATTGATTGTATCTGGTATCTTGTATCTTATGTTTTTTTTTGTTCTGGTTGGGTGTGTTGTATTTCGTCTGTTCTCATTCTTGGCTGTAGTTCCGGGGACGGAACTATTCTAAGGAGGGAGTGATGTAATACCCTGACTTTTTATATGGAAGATTATTTATTTTATAAGGTATACTTGTGCAATATTATTGACTAGTATTTTTCAACATCGTTTTATAAAGCATTAATTTACCTATTTTTTTTTTGCAAAATAACTAGTTTGGCCCAAATCGATTTTAAACCCATGGATTGTAAACTCTCTTATTATTTTTCACAACTTGTATTGTAACATTCCTTACTTTTTATTTCCGGGTATTTTGAGGTACATTTGTAGTGTGGCTTGTGCTTACACGTGCACTCAATGTACACGTGTAATAGGCACACCTTCTTGGCCGGTTTTGGGAGAGGAGTGGCTTGAGTTGCGGGTAGTTATCCTGAGTTGTGGGTAGTTTTTACAACCCCCAAATCAATCTCAGCCCTTGTTTCTTCAACTCCCTAATAGATCTCAACCTTTCATCCTATTTATCCTCTAGTATAAATACCCCCTACTTTCCCCATCTCTTTTGCACTAAAATTCCCTGAGATTGTAAGAGTACCCGAGAGTGTGTGGGAGCTTTTCGGTGGAGGCAAGCCGCATTGCTGAAGATTTCGGAGTGGAGCCAAGGAACAAGAAGTGCTGCGCTATATTGAAGGACTTGCGGGATTTCGTTATTTTCTTCACAAAAGGTGGGTGTTTCTTAGGACTTCTATTGTAGGAATAATGCTATATTTGTCATGAAGTGTTACCATGTGGCAAAAGTGAATTGAATGCTGTAGAAATTGCTTGAACATGCTATTATATTCGAGGCAAGACTGACGGTCCAGTCGACTGCCATATGAGCCAGTCGACTGATACGAGATATTTATTTTCATAATGTGCTGATAAAGTGTGTGTGAATAGCCATGATGGTGTGATCATAAAATGTATGTTTTTCCCTATGACACATATGATGGAGGGAAGGTAAACAAACAAAAAGAACTGAGGAGTTAAACATTGGAAGTGTCGGCTTAGTCGACTGACTTGGAGTTAAGTCGACTGATGCTCGTTCTGAAAGTAATTGTTTGATAGTTCCTCGAATAAAGATATTCTATTTTTGTGTAGACTCATGATGACGACTTGAAATTTATATTCCCATTGTCGTATGTAAGTATGAGCAATATGAATACAGGTTTAGAGTAGTAATTTCTCTAAAGAGCATGTTAATAACTGGGAAAATTGTGTTGTGAATGCTACTGAGCAAGGGGTATTATGTGTAAGGAACATAAATTGGTATATACTGTTAATTGATATCATGATGCAAGTATATGTAAAGAAATGTAAGTAAATTCCCCAAATTAAAATGGATCTGTCCAGTCGACCGATGCATGTGGCAAGTCGACTGCTCTGGACTTAGAAATTATGCTGTTTGAAATATCCAGGACAGACGACTGATTACTGATCAGTCGACTGTTACGAGGATGATATTGTGAATAAGAATTGGGCGGGACAGGCGACTGGTAGTGTACTCAGTCGACTAACCCGAACATTATGATAACCCTGTATGACTGTGTAAGTCGACTGGTGCTCTTCCAAGTCGACTGTACAGAGTGAACTTTGGTATACTGGAATTCATGTTATTTTGCTGTTAGTAATGGTAAATCCTGTGATTTTAAGTCAATAAACTCTGTTATGGATGCATGAATTGTGTAAATGAATGAGGATTGAGAATCAAATGAAATTATGAAATGTGAAATCATGATGAGGAAAGTCTGTGAGACTCTAAAATGAATTATGAGCCGATGATGCTCCTTTGGATATTGTGAATGTGAAATTGAACAGCAGAGTAGCTAAGTCTCCCCGGCAGCGAATGAAATGATATTGAGAATTAGACCAGGTTGGTCAAGTGTAATGAAATGATGAGTCCGGATGATGGAGAGGCTAACTCTAGAGGTTGATTTTCATTCATGATTCTAATTAAGTTAATACATAGTGTGGAGGTGATGAAGGTGAGAGAAAAACATGAGTATGAGAGCTAGGGTACGGTGCGGGTGTGTGAGCCGCGGAATGCATGCTTGATGAGTCAAGACATGGCGCGGGCACAACTCAGTAATGATCGGACTCTAGTCACGCTTATGGGATGTTTTGGTGACTGCAAGAGGAGTGTGTTCAGGGAGGAGGCTGAATTATCGCAGAATGCATGCTTGACGAGTCAAGACATGGCGCGAAATTCTACTCCAGGGGCCAGGATACATGCTTGTACTCATAGATTCATCTAGGATACTCATTGGAATTACAGAAGTAGAATAAGTCATGGCGGGGGATTGAACCCTACTAAAATGAAGATCGTTTAAGAGGCTTGCACTCGAACCTATGTAGTATGGGATGCATAGAATTCGAACAAGTGCGCATTAGTGTCATGCTAATTAAGTAAATTGCATTAAGGATTTAAGTGCACAATCACGACACGACATCATTAAAAGTTCCCCCATATTTGCATGCTTATGTTGAACCAGTTTGTGATTTGTAAGAAATGAGATTCATTATACTGTTTCTGGCATAGAGAGGATGGCCATGTATAATTATCGTCGGTTGAATAAACTGACGTACCCACAGTGTTTTATGCAGGATAATTACATGTAAGAGGAATGGATGCACAAAGAGTTCATTATGTTGTTGTTCATTTATGTAAATATTGTACATTTTGCTTCCGCTGTGTAAATTCAATGTAACATGCTGTAACTCTGATGTAAAAGTAAAGATTTTAAATTCCTTGTAAAATTGTATGTGAAGAAAGCGAAAAGATCCTGAAGAACATCTCGAATTCAGTAAATTGGGATTCGGGGCGTTACAGGAGAGGCACCTCAGATAAGGTCTGCCATCAATTTGTGTGAAGGACCGTTTGTACACGACCCCCTCTACAATGGTGTACCGCTCCGCTCTGGTTCTGACTCGGTGAGCTTCCTTAGGGTCTTTGGAGAGGAGCCCATTCCTTAGGAATTCTACCAGGGGTTTCATCCAATTATCTTGAAGTTGGACCGGCAGCGACTCCATGGAGTTGGGAATTTCTTCTTCTATGCTCGGCTTCAGGAGCACTTCAATTAAAACAGTCTGCTCGAGACCATGGAGGGAGGAAGAGGCTAACTTGGAGAGAGCGTCTGCTTGGGCATTTTCTTCGCTCGGGATTCTTCGGATAATCGCCTCTTCGAAGAGGGCCATGAGATTTTGGACCTTGGCTAGATACTTAGCCATTTGGTCATCTCAAGCTTCATACTCGCCCAGGACTTGATTCACAACTAGCTAAGAGTCACTAAATATGCGGAGGCATTGTGCCCCTGCCTTGCGGGCCATTCCAAGACCGGCTATAAGGGCTTCGTATTCTGCTTCATTGTTGGAGGCCTTGAAGTTGATGCGGAGGGAGTATTGGAGGATGAAGTCATCTGGGCCTGCCAGGATAACCCCGGCTCCGCTCCCTTCGGTGCAAGAGGATCCATCAACATATAATGTCCAAATAGGAGGTCCACTTGACGCTTGACTGACCTCGGGGATGGTGCTTTCTACTATGAATTCAGCTAAGGCCTGAGCCTTGATCACAGTCCGAGGCTGATATGTTATATCATGCTGGCTCAGCTCGATATACCATTTCATGAGATGGCCGGAATTCTCCGGCTTGTGAAGGACCTGCTTCAACGGTTGGTCGGTAAGAACAACCACCGAGTGGGACTAGAAATATGGGCGAAGCTTTCTTGCAGCTATGACTAAGGTGTATGCCATCTTCTCTATCCTTGGATAGCGGAGCTTGGCATCCCGAAGCACCTTGCTCACGTAATAGACGGGCTTTTGAGTCTTATCTTCTTCCCTTACGAAGACAGCGCTGAGGGTCTGCTCGGAGGCGGCTAAGTAGAGGTAGAGGGCTTCCCCTGGAACAGATTTGCTGAGGAGAGGAGGATTGACTAGGTAAGCCTTTAGCTGATCAAATGAGTCTTGTTGCTGCTGACCCCACTCGAAGCCCTTTGCCGCCCTGAGAGCCTTGAAGAAAGGAAGACACTTTTCCCCTGACTTAGAAAGGAATCGCCCTATGGCAGCAAGGCGACCTATTAGCCTCTGAACCTCTTTAACATTCTTTAGGGGAGCCATGTCCAATATGGCCTTGATCTTCTCAGGGTTCGCTTCGATTCCTCTTTGGCTGACCATAAAGCCTAGGAATTTCCCCGACGAGACTCCGAACGTACACTTGTTCGGATTGAGCCTCATATCGTGCTTCCTAAGTACATCGAACGCCTCTTGCAGATCGGCCACATGATCGGCCCCATGGATGCTCTTCACAAGCATATCGTCAACATATACCTCCATATTTTGGCCGATCTGTGCTTGAAAAACCTTGTTGACGAGGCATTGATAAGTGGCACCTACATTCTTCAACCCGAAAGGCATTACCCTGTAGCAGTAGAGGCCCTAATCGGTTACAAAGGAAGTCTTCGGGATATCGGGGGAAAACATACGGATCTGATTGTAGCTGGAGAAGGCGTCTATGAAGCTGAGGAGTTCATGGCCCGAAGTTGCGTCGATCAGGGTGTCGATACTTGGGAGAGGAAACGGATCTTTGGGACATGCTTTGTTTAGGTCGGTGAAGTCGATACATATTCTCCAACTCTCGTTGGCCTTCCTTACCATTACAACATTTGAGAGCCATTTGGGATAATTGACCTCCTGTATGAACCGAGCCTTGAGGAGCTTATCCACCTCCACTTTTATAGCTTGTTGGTGCTCGGGAGCAAATTTGCGCCTCTTCTGTTGAACCGGTCTGGACCCCGATGCAACACTCAGATGGTGGACAAGAAGCTCCTCAGAAATTCCAGGCATGTCGGCGGCTGACCAGGCAAAGAGGTCACGGTTCTTTCTGATATATTAAACTATGTCCGAGCTTAGGACTGATGGGAGGGTCTTGCTGATAAAGAACTTGTGGCTCGGATCTTGCTCAGAGAAGAGCACTTCCTCCAATTCATCCACTGGCTCGGACGTTGTTCGGACACCATCTTAGGGGATTTCAAGAGTTTCGAGGGAGAAGACTGGGCCCTTGGTAGAGGTGATGTAGCACTTGCGGGCCATTTCTTGACTGCCTCTTACTTCCCCTACTCCTGCCCGGGTGGGGAACTTCATCTTGAGGTGATAAGCGGAAGGGGCGGCTTCGAGGGCAACTAGGCCAGGTCAGCCCAGAATCACATTATAAGCAGTGGGGATATCGACGACCATGAAGTCCATCGGCTCCGTTCGGGTAGTAGGAGTTTTGCCAACGGTTACGTCGAGGGTGATCACCCCTTCAATAGTTACTGGCACTCCCGTGAACCGATGGAGTGTGTAGTTGGCGGGCTTAAGTTTGTCCCGGGATAGTTTAAGACCTTTGAAAGCAGCGAGGAAGAGGATGTTAACGGAGTTGCCATTGTCCACTAGGATCCTCTCTACTTTAAAGTTTGCCATATGGAGGTTGATGACAAGTGCGTCACAATGGGGGGTTCGGACACCCTCGAGGTCTTCATCTGAGAATGTGATGGGTACTCCGAGGCCTTTAGGAGGAGGGGTGCCGCGAACTGAATTAACTTCCCTTATAAATGCCTTTCGAGAGGAGTTGGAGGAGCCCCCCATCGGGCCCCCATGAATGAGGTGCAGGACACGTTCCTCTTCGAATTCGGGCGTCTCATCGCGTCGTTGTTGGCGCTTGTTAGCCCCCCGAGGAGGAGGGGGAAGGTCGGGTTTGGTCCTTTCTCACGAATTTCGCCAGTTGCCCCCTCTAGATGAGGGCTTCTATCTCGTTCTTCAGGGCCCTACAATTATTGGTGTCGTGGCCATGGTCCCGGTGATAGCGGCACCATATTTCTTTGTCCCTCTTCTTGCCAGGGGTGTTCATTTTTGGGACAGGGGGCAGCACCCCTTCCTTCTCAACTTCCATGAGAATAGTGGAAATGTTGGCGTTAAGAGGAGTGAACTTTTCGAATCTGGGGGGAGGTCGGCGCTTTCCACCATTGTCCTTCTGGAGCTTCTTGGCTCCTTCTTCCTCTGTACCCTTTCTCTTGGACCCGGAGGAAGGCCCCTCAAAGTTGGGGCGGTGCTCAGCTTCCTCGGCCCGAATATACTTCTCGCTTCGGAGAAGGAGATCGGAGAAGTTCTGTGGGGGCTTCTTGGTAAGGGAGGAGTGGAGGCTGGAATTAAGGACGTTTGATTGGAATGCTGCTGCAGCAACCGACTGGTCGAGGGAAGCGATAGACCTGGCTTCCGCGGTGAACCTTTTCACATAGTCTCTTAACTTCTCACCCTTCTTCTGGTTGAGGTACAGTAGCGAAATGCTGGTCTTCTCAGTTCGGCGGCTACTCACAAAGTGGGTGACAAAGAGGGTCTCGAATTGCTCGAAGGAGAATATTGAGGACGGGGCGAGGCGAGAGTACCATTCCCGGGCTGGACCCTTGAGAGTAGCGAGGAAGGTCTTGCACAGCAGAGCATCGGAAGCCTGGTGGATTAGCATGAGGGTCTTAAAGCTTTCGATGTGGTCCACGGGGTAGGACTCCCCGGAATATGTCTCGAGCTGTGGAGGCTTGAAGCCTATTGGAATAGGCACCTCCATGATGGTACGGGAGAAAGGAGGTCGGCTCGGACGGAGGGTCCTTCCTCTAAGCTCTTCTTCTCTGTCTAGCTGACCCAAGCACCTCTCCATCTCGTGGAGACGACGGTAGACAGTGTCATCCCTTCGACGGTATTCAAATGAGCCTCTGGACTCATCTTCGTACGAGGGAGAGCGGGGGCTACGACGGCGGTAACCCCGGGAGTGGCGAGCACTAGGATTGTGCTGGGGGTTGCTAGGAGCTAGAGGAGTCAGGGAACGTCAGCGAGGACTTTGGATCGAAGGAGGAGTGGGGGCCCTTCGAGCATCATTATTGTTGGGTTGGTTATGGAGGGCTTGCAAAATGGTTGCTTGGAATTGCTGGAATTCGGCTCGAGTGATAGGAGCATTATCATCCCTCGGTGAGCGAGGCCTTCTTCTATAGTGCTCGGGGGACTCTCTCTGTCTTCGGAGAGGCGGGGACCTCCTATGTTCCCGGCGATGAGGAGATCGTTCATTTGGACGTTGTTGGCGGGAGACTCCCTCTCGGGCCCGCCTTTCATCCAAACGGCGGCGAAGATCCTCTTCCTTACGTCGATTGTTAAGGGTGTTGCGGAGGTCATCAGAGGCCCGGGGATTGTGAGATGCCATGGAATCAGTTGAGGGGTTGTGCACGGAGACGTGATCATGCTGGAGAGGTTGCCTCGGACCGGCATTCTGGGGACCGGTTTGACCACGAGGGGGTTGAAGATTCTGAGGAGAGAGTTGGTCCTGCTGCGGGGCTTGGTCTTGTTAGAGAGGAAGTCCCTGTGGCTGGACTGTTTGGAGAGGGACCTCTTGTTGTGGTTGAGGGGGAGTGGGTTCGCGGTTGGACCCTCGGGATCTCAGCCTTCGGGGAGGCATGGCTGGGTAGGTCGGACCTGACGGGAGGAGGAAGGGCTGCTATTCGTGATTCCCACAGACGGCACCAATCCGTTACCGCTGAATCTGGTGTGGGGGCAAACAGATAGTATTTGTGGATTTTAGGAAAACCGAATAGCAAAAACCTGGAATCTTCTCACTGGATTTTGACAGTTGACTCCCGCCGTTCACCTGCAAAAGTGCGAAACACCGGGGTTGATCCCGGCGACGCACCCTCCGACGCTCAAGTCAGTAATCAGGAAAGATTATTAAAGAGCGTAAATTGGCAAAAGATTGATTCCCCCTTAATGGTTGTGGATGGGGGCTATTTATAGCCGCCTCTGGGATCAGATTAGGAATGTAATCCCTAATTCCCAGTGAAAGGATAGTTATGAATCAGGGCCATTGATTAGGATGAATCAGAAACCCTAATTCTATCCTACTTGACTGGGTTTGTTGCGGGTTGAAACCCGCACCCAGTCGAGATGGGTCCGTTCGCGGGTCACTGGGCTTTTGGAGAGAAGACCCAGTGCCCACTTCAGGCCCGTTTGTGGGTAAAATTACCATTTTGTCCCTAGACTTTGAGATTCGTGCCAAGTTTGGACGGTTTTGATTTAACCCCATTTTTAGCCATATCACCTAGTTTTACAAACATGCCAATCTGAATCCGTCAAAACTTATAAAAAATAGACTCCCAACCGAATCCAGCGAATACAAATAAGTCATATAGTAATTCACAAAATTATAACTCAAAACTGATTTGAATCCAGAAAATAGGTTCAGCCAGAAATCAGGAAAATGAAATCACCGTCAGTAAAACAGCATCAAAACTCATTAAATAAATCCACGAAAAATCTGGGGTATTAAACTATATATCTTGTATCAGAATATAAACTATCATAATTTTTCAGTAAAATTAGATCAGTCATCAAAAATCATAAAACATCAATAAACGATAGTTTGGCAAATCTGGAATTCCCAACACTACTGTACGAAAACTGTAATATCTCGCAAACCGTGAAACAAAATCCAAATCCGCCAAAGGGAGATGAAAACAGACAAAATAAACTAACTTTCATATTTCATAAATATTTTCCATACAGTAAAAAGAATCAGGGTGAAAATACGATTCTTTACAGAACAACGAGTAAAATACATCCGTTATAGTTTTCATAAACTAGCATGAAACGGCATGTAAAACTCATCAATAAAATTTGCCAAAATTCTGGGTAATCCCTAGATAAGTATAGAAAAACTGACCAAAGTTCTAGATCAAAATAATATGTGTAGCATAAGTATCAAAAAAATTTAGTTATCAAAAACACCATGAAACGAAATCTGGAAAAGATCTACACCTTTGTAGTAAAACAGTCATATCTCACACATACGAAAACGAAATCAATGAAGGTCAGAGCGGTTGGAAAGCAGACGAAATTCTCTACAAATCATGTTTTATACTGAAATTAAGATTCTGACCTTAATATGGTCTAAATTATTAATCAAGACAGATCATCGACAAAACACAGAATTTCCTCAAAAACCAAAATTAACATAGATCCAACGAAACTTGATCCACACAAAATCAAACATGAAATCAAATCTAACAAGTGTCCAAACAACATGGATTAGTGTATATAACAAGTCCCCAACAAGTTAATCACATGAATCGCAGCAAATAGTCAAATTCTCACATACATGATCAAGTCAAGAACGGGCGAAAACATAGTTGTTTCATGTCGAATTTGTGTCGTGAGTCAACTATGGTCAAATAGCACTATAGAGACAAAACCCAACAAGAATAACACATAAGAGTCGTCTCTAGACCACAACTACATTATAGGTGGTATTTTTGACTTGTATCATACAAAAGAATTTGAGTACAAGTTACTTGCCTTAACCGGAGACGAAAATGACGATAAAATAAGAATAACGGGAACGGATTCCCCGACCACGAACGCGAACGAACGAGTCAACAAACCAAAGCGAGCACAATCCACGAACACGACTACGAACCAAATACTCCAAGAATGAACGGACAAAACCCCACGAGCAAGAATGTCGCGCAACACGAACCAACTAGAACACACTACAATCCCCCGCTATCCAACACACAACCCACGAACGAATAACCACGCATACACACTCAACCCCGAGAGTACGAGGAAGAGAAGGAGAGAGAATGGCGGACGGCGGGGTTTAGGAGAGGGAGTGTCAAAATAGGGCCGGGAGAGAGGGAGAAAATCGAGGGAAAATATTTTGGTGGTGGCTAGGGAAAAATACACAGCATGGGGAGAATAAGTAGTAATATATACAGGGGCTTAGGGTTTAGTAAACAAGGGGCGGCAGCAGCTACGGGTCTTGGGATGGTTATATATTTGATTTCGGTAGTGAGGGTGTAAATCAGGAATAGTGAGTGGGGATGTATAATAGGAAGTAATTAAATGGGTATATGGTCATAAATCTGGGTAATCATGGCTCAAATGGATCTGGGGAAATATTAATAAGGCATGGTTTTGATAAATGGGATCTGGAGTGGTGGATTTATATTAGGTAGATGGTGAAATATATATTGGAAGGTAATGAGGATAGTTAATGAATGGGTATATGGCTAAAATAGAATCTGGGGAATATAATTAGAGTATGGTTAAATGGGTTTGGGTAAATGGGTATGGATAGTCCAATAGGGAAATAGGGTTTATGAAATGGGATTTAAAAATAGAATAGCTGGGTTAAAATCCATTAGGATTTAAAAATTCAATACGAAAATAAAATAACAAATAAAAAGATTGTTTATAATAAGATTGTAATTTGCATTACAAAAATGGAATTTATCTAAAATAGATATAAATACAATTAGCACATAGAAATGGATTTTCAGTAACCAGTCAAAATTAATAATAATAATAACAATAATGATAGTAATAATACCAATAAGAGTAATAATAACAAAAATAAAAATTGTATTTCAATATAATAATCATAGAAAATATTTACAAATAAGGTCATTGATCGAAAACAGATTTTAATAGAAAATCAAAAAATACATTTTGATAAAAGAATTTGAAAACCAAAAAAATAATTTGCGTAAATTTTAAATGCGGAAAATACACAAAAATACATTTTCGGGGAAACAGGGGTTACATATACTAACCTTAATAGGGTCTAAAATATTGAACAAAAACGGGGTAACAGCAAAAACAGAAATCTGCTTTATGCATAAAATCAACATAGACTATATGAAACTCATCCAAATCATAACAAAAGTTAAATATGGTGTACTAGATGTCCAAGAAACATGCTATAGGGTATTTGACAAGTTTACAACGAGTTATACTACAACGAACCCATCAAACATAACACCTCATAATTCACAAACACATGCATGTAAACAAGAATTGATTCTCTAAGTCTAAATTCATGTCGTGTGTGTAATGAGACAACTACGAATGGATCAACACATAGAGACAAGATGTAACAAGGGTTTTGCACAAGAGTTGTCTCTAGAACAAACCTACACTACGGACGGTATTTTGTACTTGTATTTGCAACAGAAATTAATACAAGTTACTTGCCTTATAGTCGACGATGAGAATGAAGAAAGAACAAGAATAACGGGAATGGATTCCCAGGCAACAAATTCCACGAACGAACGAACACACGAGCAATGAGATCCAAAACACGCACACAAGAGAAAAGTAGTCGGGGGGTGTATGCACGGGAGGATGGTGACGACAAGCGGCGAGACGATGGTGGCGGGGATACGGTGATGCGGTCTGGCATCGGGGTGAAGGGGCATCGGCCTGGTGTTGCGCCACTGTGGTCGGGGTCGCAGGGGGAAGGTAGGAAGCGCCGAGGAGGTGGCTGGCTGCAGAGCAGCGCGAGGAGGAGCACAGCGGGGTCTGGCGTCGGCTGCTAGGGTGGCGCAACACAGATGCTGCAGTTGCTGCTACTGTCTCGACACTGGGAGGAGGTAGGGTGGAGAGATCGGGATGGGTTTCGGGAAAGGAGCACGGGGAAGAAGAGTAGGGCGGCTGATAGGATTTTGGAGAATAGGGTTTGTATATGAACAGGCAAATAATAGGATGTATACAAATATAGGTAGTTATTAGGGTTTCATCCTGTCGTGTTGGGGATTGTGTGTAAATGGGTATTTTGTTAATAGGTATTAAGACCCATTAAGCCAATAGGATAGGGTTTAATTGGGTTTAGAGATTAATGGATCCGAAAAGAAATTAGAATAGGGTTTTATTAAACGATTCAACAAGAGGTATAGGTTTAAATTGAGAAGCTCCAATAAATAGGTGGAAACAAAAATGAACAAAATAAAATAGGACATGCACAATAATAGAATAGGGCTCAAATTAATAGCTCGATCAACAAAGATGAAATAATACGAGACAATAGAATCAAGAAACTCAAGTAAGAAGACGAAAAATCAAATAAATGGATATATAGAAAATGAAGATCCAATACACGGTCCAAAAAGAGATACAATGAGAATAATAAACAAAAAGAAAAAAAAAAATACACCCAAAAATACAAAAAATGAAAAATAGGGGTTACAAATCCTACCCACCTAACAAGAAGAATTTTGTCCTCAAAATTCAAACAAGAAGTACATAGGGTAACCCCGAAAGAAAAGAAAGAACAAAACAAAAAGCTACTCAAACAAATGAGAAAACTTCTGCTGAATCCCCTCCTCCAACTCCCAAGTCGACTCACCCGGCGAGTGAGGATTCCAAGAAACACAACCATCTAGATGACCTTGTTCTTAAGCACTTTCTCCTACCGATCCAAAATAGCAACTGGCAGAATCTCACAAGTCAAATCCAGCCGAACGGTCAACTCAGAATAGACGATCACGTGGCTCTCGTTGCGGATATATCTCCTGAGTTGTGAGACATGGAAAACTTCATGCACTCCTGATAAAGCTGGTAACAATGCAAGACGATAAACCACATTGCCTACTCGCTCCATAATATCAAACGGTCCAATAAACCTTAGGTTGAGCTTGCCCCCACCACCAAACCGAATGACACCTCGCCAAGGCGATACCATTAGGAAAACATGGTCACCAACCTCAAACTCCAAACCTCTCCGATGGACATTAGCCTATCGCCTCTGCCTATCCTGAGCTGCTTGATAACGCTTTCTGATCTGAGTCACCACATCAACTGTCCTGGTGATCAACTCCGGACCCAACAACTTCCTCTCACCAATGTCATCCCAGCACATTGGTGATCTGCACATCTGCCCGTAAAGTGCCTCAAACGGTGCAGCTTTAGGACTGGCTTGAAAGCTGTTATTGTACGAGAACTCTACGAGATGCAAATGGTCCTCCCATGATCCACAGAACTGCAGCATACAGGACCTGAACATGTCCTCTAGAGTCTGGATGATCCTCTCTAACTGTCCATCAGCCTAGGGATGATAAGTTGTACTGCACTTTAATTTACTCCCCACACTACTCTGAAGACTCTCTCAAAACTGAGATCTGAATCTCGTATCCCTGTCGGATACAATACTGACTGGAACTCCATGAAGTCTGACGATCTCTTGCATGTACTCCTCAGCTAGGCTCTCAGTAGACTGTTCGACACGGAAGGGAATGAAGTGAGCACTCTTCGTCAATCGGTCGACAATCACCTAAATGGCATTGTAACCCTTAGAACTCCTCGGCAAAGCGATCACAAAATCATAAAAAATATTAAATATGGTGTACTAGATGTCTAAGCAACATGGTATAGGGTATTTGAAAAGTCTACAACGAGTTATACTACAATGAACCCATCAAACATACAAGATCATACAACACCTCATAATTCACGAACACATGCATGTATACAAGAATTGATTATCTCTAAGTCTAAATTCATGTCCTGTGTGTAATGAGACAACTATAAACGGTTCAACACATAGAGACAAGATATAACATGGACAAGAATTGTCTCTAGAACAAACCTATACTACAAACGGTATTTAGTACTTGTATTTGCAATAGAAATTAATACAAGTTACTTGCCTTATAGTCAAGGACGAGAACGGAGAAAGAACAAGAATAACAGGAACGGATTTCCGAGCAACAAACTCCACGAACAAATGAACCACGAACTAACAATGAACACATGAGCAACGCGATCCAGACATGCACACAAGAGAGAGGGAGCCAGGGGGTGTATGCACGGGAGGACAGTGACGACAAGTGGTGAGACGACGGCGGCGGGGATACTGTGCTGCGGTCTGGCATCGGGGTGAAGGGGCATCGGTCTGGTGCTACGCCGCTGTGGTCGGGGTCGCAGGGGGAAGGCAGGGAGCGCTGAGGAGGAGGCTGGCTGCAGGGCGGCGCGAGGAGGAACAAAGTGGGGTCTGGCATCAGCTACTAGGGCGGCGTGACACAGATGCTGCAATCGCTGCTGCTATCTCGATGCTAGGAGGAGGCAGGGTATGTTGGATCCTGTAGGCAAGGCAAATAACACTAGAGTGGGGGGGGTGAATAGTGTTGTATGAAAATTAATTAATAAATTGAACTTTTCATTCTGTTAAGTCGACTGAAGTGTCAGATTAGAAGAGTATTTTACTGAGAGTTACGAGTCTGACCAATCAACTTATAGCGGAAACCAGTCGACTTGCCAGACAAGTTTTTGAACTAAAACTTAACAAAATTGAGATTGCAAGTGAAGAAAATACAATCACAGAGAGAGTCAACCACAGAGAACACAGTGATATATCCTGGTTCGGTCCTTCTGACCTACATCCAGTCCCCAAGCAACCCACTTGAGATTTTCCACTATTCTTGAAAAAGTTCAAGAATACCCTACGACGTTTGACAACAACTATGTCATACACGTAGACCTCACTCACCACTAGAGAGAGCAAACTCACTCTACACCCTAGAGTGAAAAACTGACTCTACAACCAAGAGGACCACTCTCACAACTCGATAGTGAAAACAACAACAAAAAGTGTTACAATAACCTATAGCCTTGTTTGTGATTTGTGATTTTGTATGGTGGCTATTAGGTTAACTTATGAGATCAGTCTAAAATGAATTCGATGTTATACTAGAATGATTTTTAGAGAACCAAGACTTAGAGAGTATGTATGCCTTTTAAAAAGCTTGTTCTTCTCAAAAACAAAAAAAACTTGAAACTTAAGAAAATGCTTGGAACTTTTTCATGGTGATTCCTATACTCTATTTATATAGAGGAATCAGAGGACGTTGTAAAACAGTTCCCAAAACCGTATTAAAATAGATAGAAAATCATTTAAATTTGAAAAACAAGTTTTTTAATTCAGAATACTGCCGAAACGACTTGAACAGTTGACTGGATTGCCATAATGAGTCGACTGGTAGAGCTTGTATAAGTTCAGACAATTTCGTACTAAGACAGTCGACTGGTACTCAACAGCTGAACTTATTCAAGCTTGTTTCGACCTTTTAACTTTGTAAAACACTCAATTATTAAAAGATATGTGTGAGTGTGTGTGTGACAAGGCTATTACAAGTTCCTTGAGACTTAAAGAATAAAAATTACAATTATTACAAGACACTTTATACAAAATATTTGAAGCACTTAGGTCTTGTCTTGAACTTGAGTCTTTGACTTGAGCTTGAGCCACTGTCTTTATGTCTTGAAGCTTGCTTGATCAAATGTGACTTGAACTTAGATCTTTGTAGTTTGATCGATTCTCTTGAAAGCTTCATTGGATCAACTTTGCCTTTGTGTATTGCACCATGGTATTTGTCTTTGATACATCCTGCAATATATATAGGTGGTAGCACAACTTTGCATTGTATTGTAGTCATCAAAACCAAGAATCAACATTCTCCCCCTTTTTGATAGTGACAACACAATAGCTTACAATAATAATAATAATTAAAAAATGCTCCCCCTAACTAATGTACAACATGCACAAGTTAGAAATATGCACAAAACAAACACATCATTTTCTCCCCCTTTGTCATCAACAAAAAAGGAGGAAAGAAACAATAACATAATGGAAAGCATTGCATAAAGAAAAAACACATTGCAAAACCATAACAAATTTATACAAAGAAAAGTGAAGTACATGGATTCAAATACTGCATAAAAGTGAAATAAATAAAACATAACGAAAAATTACAACAAAAAAAATAAAAAATACATCAAGTCAGTCATCGTCTTCGTCAGCAGCACCTTAAGAGGCAGGAGGAGGGGGTGGAAATTGGTGGGTGAACAAGTGGGTTTGGTGAGCAAGATTGGCCTCAAGGGTATCCTGATGATCCATGAGATAGTTGATAGAATGATAAAGACTCTCAGGACCGGAAAAAATAGCTCTAGGACGATATGAACTAGAGGCAGAGGACCTACGACCTGAAGTGGCTAAAGGAATAGGAGTGACATTCCTTTGAAGAGACCTAGGAGGAGAGTTAAGAATCTTCATACGAGCTAAACTCGCACGATCAAAAGACTCATAATGAGGGACAACACTAGACTCAGAAAAAAGATCAACTTCATAGAATTTGAAGATATGAGTAAGTAAAGCACCAAAAGAAAGAAAAAAAGTATGAACCTTATGGAGATGATTGAAAATGATTCGACTCCAATTTATTTGGATGTTGCTGAAAATGGCATACACCGCTTGTTGCAATTCAAAAGTGAATTGGTAGTAGCTACCCGTTTTAGGGATAATGTTATACGACAAAATTCTTGCAACTTGTTTAGCAAGCGGTATAATTGACTTGTTTGTCATAGGGGGACCGCGATTTGGCAAGTAAATTTTGGACAATATGGAGTCGTCATCCATTTCAATTTCTCCTAAATCCATCCCTTCATTAGGAATACTCCAGATAATCCCTAATTTTTCAGAAGTTAGTTTTATGCGAATATGTTTCACCGATGTAAGGAGAAATATTTCGCTACCATCCTCAGAAGTGGCAACTTTCATATTTGTATAAAACAAATATATAAGTTGTGGATAGTAATAGGTTTGATTGACAAAAGAAAGCATGTCAAATAACCCACATTGTTCAAACAATGGGGCTAAGGGGAACCTATCTAAATCATGAAAATTGATAAATCGCCCCGGAAAAATAGCAATTTGACATATAATGAACAATTTCTCAACGAGGTTCGAATTCCTCAAGTATTGAAGGTAGTTTTGAGAAGATTGACCTTCTTCAGCATTAGAACCTCTAGCTCTCTTAGGTTTAGGCACAGTTGACAAACTAGGAAACTTAAAAAGAGTGAGAGATCAAGAATTTTTTTTACCCAATACCAAGAGAAAGAAGCAAAATAGCTTCAAGAGACTCGAAACAGACTTCGAAAAGTTCAATTTCTTAATTAATTTTTATACAACACTATTCACCCCCCCTCTAGTTTTATTTACCTTGCCTAGAGAGATCGGGATGGGTATCGGGAGAGGAGCACGAGGAAGAAGAGTAGTGCGGCTGATAGGGTTTTGGTGAATAGGGTTTGTATATGAACAGGCAGATAATAGAATGTATATATATAGGTAGTTATTAGGGTTTCATGCTGACGGGTTGGGGATTGGGTGTAAATGGGTATTTTGTTAATGGTTATTAAGACCCATTAAGCCAATAGGATAGGGTTTAATTGGGTTTAGGGATTAATGGATCCAAAAAGAAATTAGAATAGGGTTTTATTAAAAGATTCAACAAGAGGTATAGGTTTAAATTGAGAAGCTCCAATAAAGATGTGGAAACAAAAATGAACAAAATAAAATAGGACATGAACAATAATAGAATAGGGCTCAAAATAATAGCTCGATCAACAAAGATGGAATAATACGAGACAATAGAATCAAGAAACTCAAGTAAGAAGATGACAAATCAAATAAATGGATATATAGAAAATGAAGATCCAATACACGGTCCAAAAAGAGATACAATGAGAATAATAAACAAAAAGAAAAAAAAAATACACCCAAAAATACAAAAAATGAAAAATAGGGGTTACAAATCCTACCCACCTAACAAGAAGAATTTTGTCCTCAAAATTCAAACAAGAAGTACATAGGGTAACCCCGAAAGAAAAGAAAGAACAAAACAAAAAGCTACTCAAACAAATGAGAAAACTTCTGCTGAATCCCCTCCTCCAACTCCCAAGTCGACCACCCGGCGAGTGAGGATTCCAAGAAACGCGAACCAGCCTGATGACCTTGTTCTTAAGCACATTCTCCTGCCGATCCAAAATAGCAACTGGAAAAATCTTACAAGTCAAATCCGATCGAACGGTCAACTCAGAATAGTCTATCATGTGGCTCTCGTCGCGGATATATCTCCTGAGTTGTGAGACATGGAAAACATCGTGCACTCCTGATAAAGCTGGCGGCAATGCAAGATGATATGCCACCTGTCTACTTGCTCCACAATATCAAACGATCCAATAAACCTAGGGCTGAGCTTGCCTCCACCACCAAACCGAATGAAACCTTACCAAGGCGATACCTTTAGGAAAACATTGTAACCAACCTCAAACTCCAAAGCTCTCCGATGGAAATCAGCCCATCGCCTCTTCCTATCCTGAGCTGCCTGATAGCGCTTCCTGATCTGAGTCACCGTATCAACTATCCTGGTGATCAACTCCGGACCCAACAACTTCCTCTCACCAAAAACGAATCCTAGTCCTTCTTAAGTACCTAAGGATGTTCTTGACAGCAATTCAGTGACTCTCCGGGATCTTACTGGTACCTGCTCATCATGCTCAAAGCATATGATACATTTGGACGAGTACATAACGTGGCATACATGATTAATCCAATTGTAGATGCATATGGAATCTTAGTCATGCGGTCTCTTTCATCTTGAGTGGAAGGATATTGAGCCTTAAACAGGCTTACACCATGCGACATAGGGAGGAATCCTTTCTCGGAATCTTGCATATTGAAGTGTTTCAATACATTATCTATGTATGTACTCTGACTCAGGCCAAGCAGTCTCCTTGATCTATCTCTATAGATCTTGATGCCTAATACATAGGTATCTTCACCCAAGTCCTTCATGGAAAAGCAATTCCTTAGACAAGTCTTTACAGACTGTACGGTAGGGATGTCATTCCTAATGAGTACTATGTCATCTACATACAATAACAGAAATACAACTGTGCTCCCATTAACCATCTTGTAGACACAAGGTTCTTCTTCGTTCTTGATGAAAATAAACTCTTTGATTGCATCATTGAAATGAAGATTCTAGCTTCTAAAAACTTGCTTTAATCCATAAATGGATCGTTGCAGTTTACATACCTTTTCAACATCCTTTGGAGTGACAAAACCCTCAGGCTCTGTCATGTACACATCTTCGATAAGAATTCCATTTAGAAAAGCTGTTTTGACATCCATCTACCAGATTTCAGAATCATGATATGTTACAACAGCAAGCAAGATCTGACTGGATTTAAGCATGGCAACTGGGAAAAAAGTCTCATCATAGTCTACACCAAGAACTTATTTGAAACCTTTAGCCACCAACCGCCCCTTAAAGGTATGCACATTACCATCCTTGTCAGTTTTCTTCTTGAAAACTCATTTGCACCCAGTAGGTTTTACCCCTTAAGGTGGGTCTACCAAGGTCCATACTTGGTTGGTATACATCGATTTCATCTCAGTCTCATGGCCTCAATCCATTTCTCAGAATTTAGGCCTTTTACAGCTTCCTCATAAGTAGTAGGCTCATCCTAATCCATGAGTAATATATCGCCATGTTGAGTCACGAAAAATCCATATCTCTCGTATTGATGAGGTATCCTACAAGATTATGTAGGTCTTGTGCTACTTGAGAAGGTGGTTGTTCCACAACAATTTGTGAGTCTACTCCCTTTCCACCATTGGTTCGCTGCAATTTTGCGAAGTTAAAATTTCTTCAAATTCTATTGTTCTCCCACTAGTTCTTTTGGAGATTAATTCTCTCTTTAGAAACACAGCAGTCCATGCGACAAACACTTTGCATTCTGTCGGATTATAAAAATAGTACCCTTGGTTTCCTTGGGATATCCTACAAAGAAGCACTTATCATATTTGGGACCAAGTTTATCAGGGACTTGGCGCCTTACATAGGCTTCACAACCCTAAATCTTCATAAAAGACACTATGACGCCTCCCAATCCATATCTCATATGGTGTCTGTTGAACCATTTTAGATGGAACATAGTTAAGTATGAAAGCAGCTATTAATAGAGCATGTCCCAAGAAAGAGCTTGGAAGGTCTGCATGACTCATCATAGGTCGAACCATGTCTAACAAGGTTCGGTTTATCCTCCCAGAGACACTATTCCATTGTGGTGTTCCAGGAGGAGTAAGTTGAGATATTATCCCACACACTTTTAGATGGTCATCAAATACTTGGCTTAAGTACTCACCACCTCGATCTGATCGAATGGCTTTAATACTTTTACCAAGTTGGTTTTGTACATCATTCTTGAATTCTTTGAACTTTTCAAATGATTTTGATTTATTTTCATCAGATACACAAACTCATATCTATTGAAATCATCATTGAATGTAATGAAGTACTGAAAACCTCCTCTAGCAAATGTGTTGAAAGGTCGACAGACATCACTATGTATGAGACTTAAATGATCACTTGCCCTTTCACCTTTTCTAATGAATGGAACTCTTTTCATCTTACCCAACAAAAAAGGTTCACATACCTCATATGACTCAAAACCAAATGAGTCCAAGAATCTATCTTTATGGAGTTTGGATATGCAGTTCTCATTTATGTGGCTCAAAAGACAATGCCAGAGATAAGTTGGGTTCGTATCAGTTGATTTGAACCTCTTAGTATTTATATTATAGACGGGCATTTCGAGGTCGAGAATATAAAGTCCATTACTCAATTGTGCACTACCATTACATATTTTATTCAAATAAATAAAACAACTTTTGTCCTTTATTATGAAAGAAAAACCCTTCTTGTCCAAAAAAGACAGAGAAATAATATTCCTAATAATAGCAGGCACAAAATAACATTTCTCTAACTTAATGATAAGCCTAGTGAGCAATGATAAACGACAAGTTCCTACAGCTAAAGCAACAACTTTTGTTCAATTTCCAACTTGTAGGTCAACTTCGTCCTTAGCCAATGGTCTACTCCTTTTGTGATCCTGCACATTTACACAAATGTGAGACCCACATCCAGTATCTAATACCCAAGATGCAGAAGTACATAAATTAACTTCTATAACATAAATACCTGTAATGGAAGTCCTACTTCCTTTCTTCTTATTAAGCTCATCTAGGTACTTATGGTAGTTTCTCTTTCAATGTCCGGTCTCACCACAGTGGAAGCATGTGCCCTCCTTGGACACCCCACCATTAGGTTTCAAAGCAGAAGTGCTGAGCTTGAAATTGCCCTTGTCCTTTCCCTTGCCCTTGGATTTCTTAATCTGCTTTTCTCCATTGCCCTTACCTTTGGCCTGTTGGACCATCATAATGGTCTTTTCCTTAGTAATGTTATGTTAAGCAATTCTCAACATGCTTAGCAGAACTTCTGGCAGATATTTATCAATTTCATTCATGTGTCGTTCATGATGAATTGATATAACTTTTCAGCAACGATTGCATGACCAAGTCAGTGGCAAACTCTTGACCCAAAGAGAAACCAAGCCTTTCAAGGTTCTCTATGTACCCAATCATCTTGAGCACATGAGTTCCAACAGAGTGTCCTTCTGCCAGTTTGCACTGAAACAATGCCATTGAGATTTCAAACTTCTCATGCCAAGCCTGCTCCTGATAGAGCCTCTTGAGGTGTACGATCATATCTTAGGCATCTCTGTTCTTATGTTGCTTCTGAAGCTCAGAGTTCATGGTGTCTAGCATGAGACAACCAATGTCCAAGGCGTCATCATAATGCTTCTTATGAGCATCCTTTTTGGTGCGAGGGGCACTTGCAGTGGTGGGTAAGGAATAGGCCGCTCTAGAACATACAACTTTTTCTCATGCCTGAGGACTATCCTCAGATTCCTGTACCAGTCTAGAAAAGTTATCCCAGGCAGTTTGTCATTCTCAAGGACAGATCACAATGTTAGGTTATTTGATGTGTTGAATGCCATGGTAATCTATCAACAGAAATATGCAAAGTAAATATCATTTCACGGAAACATGCAAAGAAAGATATATTTAACCATCAACAAAAATATGAAGAATATGTATCATGACATTGAAATATTCAATAAGGTCTTTTATTAAATGTACCTCCTACTATTTTTATTCAAATCAACGACCTTCATCATTGACTCGGAAAATCCCATCGTAAGATTTTTTAGTAGGCCAAGATCCATATTTCACCATCTTTTGAGTCAGCTTTGGGTGATCACCCAAAATTCAGTTATTTAGGTAAGGAACATTTCCCAATTACATCATATGTAACTATTGGATAGTTGGGTGAGTAATACTTACTCTAATCTATCTCGTAGAACAAAGCCCAACTCTATGCTTCTAAACCTTCAATCCTATTGAGATAGTCTAGTTAAGTCAGACACAATGGTTGGCAATTGAATATTACTTTTTTATCCCATCGCATCCCACTAGGATATATTAAGGCGCCCTACTTTGGCAGACCTACACTTAACCGATCCTAGCCTAGACGAGTGCCACACATTGGAAGATATCTTATTGCTACTTAATATTTACTTTGAGGGATTTTGTTATTTTATTAATTGATCTCACCATTCATCATCCCTTAGCATACAACAATGCATTTCATACAAAATTAAAAGCGTAAAATTTATGTGACATGGTTGTGGCCCTAACACACTGATTCTCTCAAGCCAATGTGAGTATAAAAAACTGAACAAATGGATTATACCATCTTCTCCAAGTAGCTTCCCAATCTTGTCCTTGTATGGTTGCCAATTCCTTGACTCCTTAGTGAGATTACATTTACATATAAAGAAGTAATATACAATTGGAGTTTAGAGAGAAAGGATTATATTGAGAATGTAGAAAGAAAGGCATGAAACTCAGGCCGTATTCAAAATACCAAAATATAAACAATACATCACAGAACATAAACCATGCATCACAGAACAAAGGCCACAACCATGCACCATGCATTACAGAAAATAATAATCAAAGAATATGTTATGATTTTATTTAGTTTATTTAAAAAGGATTGATTTTGGTGGAATCATTATTGCCCTAGGCAGAACTGGCATGAGGGTCAAGGGGTGGCTGCCCCTTGCGAGGCACGAGGCCTCGCCCCGACCCAAAAAAAATACCTCTTCATCCCTTACTACCGCCAGAGCATGAACTCTTCATATTTTAAGAAACCCTAATGTCACTGCAAACGACGCAGGTGCATGAACTAATCATGCTTTAAGAAACCCTAATGTCACTGTAAATCACATCATTCCTGGGTTTTCAATGGTTCCAAACTGAGGGCTACCCTAGTATGGCATCTGTGTTAACAACCAACACAAACAAATCCTTATATTACAATTGTTGCAAAAACTATATCACATATGAATCTTTTTACCAAAAGTGCGAACATATCATAAATAATCACATATCATACATAACTGAATTATGGTTTTGCAAGTGGCTCTGATACCACTGTTATGTTTCGAGGGTAATCTCAGATTAAATACACAGCAGAAAAATTACAAAAAAATATGGAAACCTAGCCATGGATCCATGCGAAAACCTTAAATCATGTTTAGAAGTTATACCTTAAAGATGGATCCGTTGTCTCCACAGTATACCGATCACAACACTGCAATATTGCGGTGCCTCTACGGTATCCACACGAACGGTTCAAATCAAGCTTTCCCTCACACCGTGGTGCTAATTGTGGGAAAGGGATGTTCCTCACGATCTTTGTCTCTCACAATTTCTGTGAAGGCTAGGGTTTTTCTCAACTATCCCTTTTCCACAAATACATCTCATAAATATAGATGCAGAAAATCAACCCTAAAAGAGTAATGAGGTTGTTGGGCTCACAATCATAACCTAGGTCAGATTCGTGTGTGGGTCTTTGAACTTTAGTTGGCCCATTTAATCAAATCAATTACCTAACCATGTCAGGAGTCCAAGTCTTACTAGAATTCCCAATTAAATTCATCTCAAGAATTTAAATCCAATTTTGATCCATTCTAAGTGTGTGACCCTATAGGTTCCCATTACATTGATAGTAATAGTAAAATTATATTCTAGTGTTACAAACTGTGAGCGGTATCTAGCAATACATCACTGCTACTCAAGTAACAGGAATGTCAGTGATTTGACATAACCTATCCGTGACCAATATTACCATGTAGTCTAGTCCTTTTGTCCAGATATCTAATTGACCACAAGGCATGGTACGTGTCACCCACGTATAGTTCAATCTTTGGTTTCTTGATGTCCGATTAGACTTACTAAAACAAATGAGCTTAATATCTCATATTGACTCATTTGTGTACGGACATGCATTTTGTAGTCTCACTCAATCAAGGGGCTCGTAGATATCGTTCCTATTATGTAAGAGGGACAAATCTTATCTATGTCACTCACATCCCTCCGCATGATTTGTAATATATCCAATAGTCAACTTTATAATCACATTTTTATAGGCAAATTAAAATATATAACTTCTTATGTAGGGAACCATAGTGACCTCAAGTCAAAGGACTACATACACCATGGTCATTATGAGAACCGCTTATGACACTCACATAACGATTCATGCAGCATTCTCATGGTGGGTCAGTCCAATACATTATTACTCTAATATGTATCCATATGAAGACTTGATATCTCATATCCATGATCCGTGAGAGATGGTCATCAATCTATGCACATACTAGTCTTTATGTATTATTGTTGTCCTAATTCACAATAATACTTGACTAGGGACATTTAAGAATAGTGTTCTGATTACAACCAATCGGATTTCACAATCAAGTCATGCACTTAATATCCCATAGTATTGAACCTACTATTATAAGGACTTTATTATGTTCATTTAATCACAATAAACAACACAATAAATGAAATGCCTCATATATGAAATAAATATCATGATACAATGTAAAGTAGTAATGTCAATACACAACTGGCCTGTAGCAAATGAGTTTTAACCGCCCATGCATTGGGTTTATGTATTGCATACTTGAGTTCGATGTGAAAAGAAGGCGGTGAAGCGAGAAGAGGTCGAAGCATCGATGGATGTCGAAAGGGGCTGCGAGCAGCTACACCAGCAAGGCTGTCGACTACAACATTGGTAGCTGACTGCCCATGCTCTCTAGTTTGGGAATGACCAAATGCAGTTTACTACTACATTGGGTAGTCGACCATTGGCGGCGGTAGGCAGCCATCTGGGTCGGGACTGGTGAAGGGTCGAGACAGGTGAATTGTTTTGGGCCCAATTTCTCCTCCAAGTTAGATCGTACGGCTCCTATCGTGTAGTTTCTTCTTCATGATATATCAGATGGTTATTGTACCAAGATCACAATCTAGGCATCGTATCAAGACTACAATTTAGGGTTTCCTGTAGATCTCTATATATTATTGTATTGGCCTCCTTTGATAGGTAAAAGAAAGTACTTCATTGAAAAGAGCAATAGAGAGAGTTCTCCACTATAAAAATCAAATTATCTTGCAGTGAGACTTGAGAGATAAATATGTTTTTGGTGACAGTGTTGTATCTCTTCTATCTTCTCTAACTGAATAATATTTTCCTTATTTCTCCCCGAATTAGGCGTACAAAAATCGAGAAAAATATTGTGTGCTTTGTGAGCTTGGTTTGATCTACTGATTTGATTGTTCATTGGATTGATTTCCGCTAAACAATGAATTCCTAACAATATATGCAACTGCAAAATTGTCTAATTTTAGATTTTTTTTTTAAAACGTCATTTTTGTCATCACAAGATGCATATTTGAAAGTTGTCCAAATTATATAAAATATTGTTTCCACATAATTTTTAGAATGTAGATCACATCTAACAAATTTGATATCATTTTGGGGTATCTATTTATAAATTCAGCAAACTGAGAGTAGTACTTTCAAAGTAGCCCAACTGAACTCATATTATATATAATGTAATATAATATATTATAAATGCAAAACTAGAGATCTAAGACCTAAACTTAGCCCAATAAAGAATCAGGCTTCATTGTAATTATAAGGGCCAATTCCAACTCAACTTTGAGTTCCGTAATTCAAGCATGTCTTTAAATTTTTTGTTTTATTTTTTGGAATAAGGTTGTAGCTACATACACTCATGCTCTGCTATATACACCCACACTCTGCCTTATGTATATGTTAATTTGGGATTTTTTTAGAGCAAGCGGTATTTGAACTACATACCACTTGCTCACCAGCAGAAAGGCTTATCAGTAGACAATATATACCAACACTTGCGCATGTTTTTAATTGGTTGGGTTCAATTCTTTTTTTCTTTTTTTCATTTTAAGGCTACGACATAGCCTGATCTCGAATTTTAGACTTCCCTTTACACATCCTGAAATATTAATTTTTAAGTTACAACGCAGGTGGTTTTAGGTTCCACTTCACCCATCTCAAACCCTTATCATCTGAGCTACAACTAAGTCATTTGGGGTTGTGATAATGGTAAAAATCATAGCAAATTAGAGCCATATGTTTCCAGCACAGATCGTAGAGCTTCTACAGGCAAACTAACCATAATGGGCCTCTTTAACAGGTTCGAACCTTCTCCAGGCTCATCAACAAGATATGATCCATTTTCAAGCCCATTTAAAGAGAATAAGCCAACTAGGATAGACACCCAGCCCTGGCTCCAGGTGGCTTCCTCGATGAACTGGTTCCTTTAGAGCACCTTGATTATTGGGATTACTCTATTTCTCAGCACCTTCTCCTGGCAACCCAGTATCTTCACCAGCTGCTCCTTGTAGAAAAGATCCACTTGCAGATCCTTTGGAATCTCAAGCAGTTTCTTACTCGGGTCTAGCACGTACTTCCTCAGCCTCGATACATGAAATTCGTTGTGTACTTGTGCTAGTTCTGCTAGTAACTCTAACTTTTTGACTCCTCCAGAACTGCGAAGTGAACCTTGCATCCTTGTCTAAGATTATCGACATCGAGACTTCTTGAAGCTTCATGATCCCTTTGATGCATACTTCCGCTAGCTTCTTCAGTAACCATGTACTCATTGTTTCCAGAAAGCACACCGGTTTGGTCTACTTTTATCCTATTGAGTCGTTATTCCTTGGACCTGTAGGTAGCCTCGTGATGAAGAATCACGTTGATATTCTTCCTCTACTATCTTGGAATGGCAATGACCGTGTTAGTCCTCTGGGCTTCTAGATTTCTACTGATCTTTTGACATGTAAGTAATCTAGCCACAAGGTCAGCAACGTCCCACTTCATACCTGTCGACCGATAATGCTGCTTCATGCCTCAATACATCTTTTGTGAGTCGGTGGCCACTCCCACCTTAGAAAAAGGACAAAGCCAAGAAATACAGCTTCAGTCTTCCAAACCCGCTCTTGGACAACTCTGCCTATGACTCGCGCTCTTACAGCTTCTTCAACTCTTTGCTAAGTATTTGGCATGATCCTCCTCCGCCTTTGGCATATCTTCTTCGTGGACGTGAACCTGGGGGTAGCTCGACTATGGGTTGATCTTGGAGAAAACAGTTGTAACCCCTGTTTCCAATTTTTCGGATTTTCTTTTGTAATTCATTCTTCTTCTCATTTTTGTAATCTTTTGTTTAAATAATAAATTTTGATATTCATCTTCAACCCAATTGCATTCTTTCAATCAATATTGTTTCATTTGTTGAACCCTGAGATTCTTGTGCACCTTATTTCATTTTTGTACCATGGGTATTTTTATTAGTCTCTAATTTATTTGATTTTCAGCCCAAATCCAATACCCAATTTTATTTATTTAAATTAAACCCAACAGCCTTCTTATTGGAACCTAACCCATTAACCCATTAACCCAACATCCTAAATACCCTATATATACTAATTTTAATTAAACACTAATTAATTAACTTATCCCTTCTCCCTCGCCGCTCATATTTCTCTCCTCTGTTTTTTTTTCAAAACCTAACTTCCCTGTCGAGCCGCCTATCATCACCACCCTCATAGCCACCTCCACCGTCGTTTCATCCCAACCACCGCAACCACCCCGTCGACCTCGTTCCCTTCACCTCCACCACTTCGGAACCCATCCCTTCTTCACCTTACCTCGCTACCAACCCCTTTCCTCCATCCGTCGACCTCCACTGCAGCACCCCCATCTCTCTGTCGATGCCCTGCTACTGACCTGCTGCTGACCTCGACCTCCGCCGCCTACATCCCTCTCATCACCATCAACCTCACCTCCACAGTCCACCGAAACTCCAGCCCTCGATCATCTCCAGTCCCCGCACCCCATTTACAGCCGACGCCAGTGCACCACCTCCATTCTGTCGTCCCATTGCCGATGCCTACAGCTGCCGCTATTGTTGCCGCTGTTGCCGTTGTCACCTTTGTGGTTGTTGCTGTGTTTCTTGCATGTGTTTCCTGTACGTAGTCTGCACGTGTTGGTGTGTACGTAGTTTGCACGTGTGTTGCCATCGGAATTCTTGTCTCGTTATTCTTTCGCTTTCAGAGTCTTCATCTTTAAGGCAAGTTTCCCATGAACTAGTTTTATTATTCTTGTTCAAGAATTTTCTTTTGATCTCCGCTAGTAGTTCATCCTTCAATTATCATATTTTATTTGTTTGATACCTTTCAAAGAGACTATTACGGATTCATCATAGAAACCAAGTAGTATTTTTCTTTTCGTGCCATTCCCTTGATTCAATCTCAAACCTTGTTATATAATGTCATATGCACACACGACACGAATACTTAGATAAAAAACATGTATACAGACATTGATGATTGAATGCTTTCCGTTTGAATGTGATAATCATGCTATGTTGATAATAATTTGTCTCACCAATAGTAGAATTCCACCCTAAAGATTGAGTAGGATTTCCGTTAATTATTGCCTTGAAACTAAATGATTTCTTGTTTATTTTGTTGTCTTTTCATAATAATCTACTTGCTGGCCTGCTGTTTGCTCCATGTTGATTTGAGATTTTGACCTTTTTCTGTTATAATTTAGTAGAACATTGTAAACATCGTTTATAGATTTTTGAATCTATTTTCTAGAACTTTTTATGGATCTAAATTTTGATTTACGGACTGAAAGTTATCATATTTTAAACACTGCTAGGTTTTCAATTTCACGATTTCTGTCCATAGTTACAACGAGTTGATTTTATATTAAAATAAAATGTTAACAGTAGAAGTTGAACATGAAATTTTATATGTTGTTACTAGACAGGACTGGAAGTCACCTTATTATTTTTATAAAATTATTTGATAATTTTCCAGACCTATTATATGTATCAAAACTTGACTCTAGATTTCTGTTAGAAACACTAGTCCAATAAAGAACCCAATTTTTGACCTAACTATAAATAATATGATTTAGTACTCATTGAATAAGAGTTATAGCCCTGTGTGTCTAGAATCCAGATCATCTGACGGTTTTGCAATCTGACCTACAGATTGCAAGATATTCATATTTTCGTACAGTGGCGTCTGAATTCCAAAATGCAGTTGGAAAATGCGTTACCATGTCTAATTAATTAAAACAGTAGACTAATTTTTAAGAAATATTATTTGAGATTAATGGTGTTGATACTAAACATTGTTAGGAATTTAAATATGATTTTTATGAGATTTTCAAATGATTTTATAATCTATTTTTATATATAAGAATATTGGCTCTAACATGCTGCTAGAACATGTAATTAGTAAAGAACGAGATTATTAGCCTAGTTTCTTTATTTATTATATTTCGTATGAATATGCGTTGGAACCGGCAAATAGTCTCCTTTTCAAAATCTCTGACAGAACCTAATTTTCTTTCCTGTAGCAACGGGAAATTGAATTTTTGTAAAGCAACGTCTTACTGTCCAGAATATGTGTTTTGTGTTTTTTTTTGTATATCCACGATTGATTTTGCATCTAGGAAATAGAATTAATTATACCATGCGTTGCATAGACTTTCCATCTCTTTGACATCATTTCAAAGCTTATTTATCCATTGCATGTCCATATTTGAGTGTAATAACATATTAACAAGTTAGGGTAAATATGGGTCGACTTGGTGGTGAACAATCGGAGACCGTACTCGGAAGGGGCCCTTGTTCTAGATTGATTATTGTTGTGGATGGAGGAATATTGATTGTTAATTATTGATTATTGTGCTAAGTACATGATCTGTTGATTTCACCATTATAGTCTAAACGATCACTGTTTGCGTGCATCGAACTTGTGGTAAGGGACACAGTATTATGTGCACTAGATAAGATAATTAAAAGACTAATGAACCTAGGATTGACACTTTCATTCTTGATCATGATTTTTGTTAATGATCTTGAATGAATGATTACAGTCACTGTTTATTGCATCATAAACTCTAGACCTTTGATTTTATTATTTACTCTTATTATTGTCATTGATCTTTGATTTTGTTCTAGTCCTTTATTTCTTGATATGCCATAATTTCCTTGCTCCTTTGATTCCACTACTTGTTCTCCGTAACTTGCTCTTACCGACAATTTTTCCCACCTCTAGTTTATGATTTTACAAGTACCGGAGGGAATTTGACTCAAGGACGTGGTGAGCAAATTTTCTGAAGAATGGAGCTAAACCATTCGACTGCTATAGTTATTTCATATTACTTGTTTATTTTGTTGCTTTTATCATACTTTGTATTCTGGGCTTATATGACCCAAAGTTTACTTTCTCCCAGATATTGGATATTATTTGGTAAATTTATTTCATGATTATTTTGAAGTTTATTCATTGTTTATGTGGTTATTCTATCTTGCGTGGTTGTGATCTCTTGTATATTATTGAGTTAATCTGTTACAGCTATGGATGATGTTCTTATCATCCTCTGGGCCTGTGTTATGTGCTCATGTTCTCGTATCTTGGGAAGCGGGGCGTGACAACAGCTGTACCTCAAAGTTGATCAAACAAGTTATCGATTCAAGGTAATGGATACATGTTTCGAACCGTAACCTTGTTTAACTCATGATGCTCGACACTCATCCTCACCAATCCATCCTTCTTCCCTACAAGCAAAAATGGTGCTCCTCACGGCGAAGCACTTGGCCTAATGAATCCCTTTAGTAGTAGCTCTTTAGTGTACTTGACTCTTGACTTACTTGACCAAATGGACAAGATCTAAAACATCGTTTCCTGGATTTCTGCTCACGACTTCGGCTTGTAGCATCTAGTTCTTGCTGACCCACAAAAATTCCTTTCGTCTGGTACATCCTGGAAAACTCTCTCAACATGGTGGTCTCCGTTGTTGGCTCCACATTTGTTTTATTGGTGATTAGAGAATGCTAAGTTGATAGTATAACAATGAGATATAAATTAACATCCAAAACATAATATAACACTCCAATTTCAAAAAAAAATCATACTTAATTAAACATTCATTGTCTAAGTACATAAGGAAACCTACATCATTCTAGTCACAACCAAAACATAAAATTTTCAATAGTAAGGCACATTCAATTAAGTAACACACAGTACTAGCTCCCTATCTATTACTAACATCATGCCAATCCATGTAATGAGCATTCTCACAGCTCGGCGACCTCCCTTATTTCTAACCTTTTGAATCTGCCTATTTTTGTTCTTCTGCAGTTGTGGGCAATTTGGATTGATATGCCCAGTCTCCCCGTAGTTTAAACAAGCACTAGCCTGAGCTTTCCTTTTCGAGCATTGATGCCTAAAATGCCCTTGTTCTTCACAAAAGTAACATCCTCCTGATTTCATAGCCTTTGCATTGGTATTTGGTTTCTTAAACTTTTGAGTCGAGCCCTTCTTCTTGAAGTTGTTAGTGGAAAAAAGTCGCTTCCCTTCACTCTGAGTCCCCGTCTTTCCATGAGTTTGCTGATTTTGGTTCATATCCAATTCGATTACTGCTGCTCAACTCACCAATCTGTCGAACCTTCGAATGCACAATGGTACCATCCTAGACCTTAATCTGGGTCTAAGTCCTTACTCAAACCTTTTTGCCTTCTTAACTTCATCTTGGACCATCTCGGGGGCGTAACGAGATAGTTGGGTGAACTTTGTCTTGTATTCCCTGACAGTCATGCTCCCCTTCCTAAAATTGATAAACTTGATGAACACAAGAATATTCACATTTAGGAGCAATAATCTTATTATAAATGTACATGTAAAAGCTCTATATGTGGTATTTAACTCTTATTTTCTCTTTTCAATAGGAAATAACCAAAAGCAGCAAAACGAAGCAGATTCCAGACAAATACAGACTGAGAAATAATATATAGGGAACTGCAGAAGCAACAGTCGACTGGCTCTTCAGCAGTCGACCAGACAGAGAGTTTGCTAAACCTCGGCACAGTCGACTTCCCCAAACACCAGTCGACTTGACCGAGAAATCGTGAAGCCACAGATGTCTCAGTACCAGTCGACTTACATCCAAGGCAGTCGACTGGTACGCGGCGGAGTTAACAGATAAGATATTCAAAGATACACCTGCATCTAATTCCAAATCTATTTGGATCCAGATTTTATGCGAATTCTCCAACAAACCCAAGCCAGAGACAGGGGATTGGCAAGAGCACGTGGTTAGCAGATATGGAATAAAAGAAGAAAAGAGAAAGATATAAATCAGCTGATCAAATAAGGAAAGAAATAACAAAGAGAGGGACTTTCCTGAAAAAAGGGGGAAACCCTAATTCTTTAGCTGCGCTCTATAAATATCAGTCAAGAGATATCGCACGCTCACGCTTACGCTCTCTGGACTCCATCTTTTGATCATCATCTTCCACAAACACCCACCACCGAATCACAAGAGTTTCTGCGCATTCAAGTCATCAACAAGGGCATCATTCTATCAGCATCAAGGAAGGAGAGAGGAGACCCAGTATTTGAAGGCAGTCGACTGTGTGACAGCCAGTCGACCTCATTGCCAGACTTCCTTAGTTTATTTCTTCTCCTCCTATTCTTTTATGTTGACTATGTATTCAAACTTGTTGATTAATAAAAATATTATGTGGAACTAATTTCATAGTTGGGTAGATTGAAGCCGTAGTTATGTAGTACTATGTTCTTCTGAATTCTTCTATTTTACTTATTGATTGAATCTAGTTGAATTGATATAGGTTTGTGATAACCAAACTTGTTCTCAAAGTCTGAGAGCAGTCGAATGAGGTGAGAGCCAGTCGACTGACGTACAGAACTTGAGATTTCAAGTTTGTATTATCATCTATCTGAATCTGTTATATGAGCATATTGAGACGACCCGTATCTCGTGCCCGTAACTAGTAACAAGGGAATCTTTAGGGGTTCCTGGTTCAATCAACTTAAGGGATCTAGATCTGATACCAATTTCTAGAACCTTGAGTGTTTGTTCGTTTCCATTGATCTTATGTTTTCTTTAAGTGCAACTTAGTAGATACCATGCTAAACACTTAATGAAAGAAACGAATTAGAGTAGATACCATGCCTAATTCTTGGCCTAGGGAAACAATACTTTAAGGAGTAGATACCATGCCCTTAAAGTGAACAAACATGAGTAATAAGAAGAAGTTCAGAAGGTGACTTAGCATTACTAACTATTGGTGGAGATCTAAACCCAACTATTTCATAAATATTTGTGATTTAACATTCCTTAATTTAGTTTTAATCTTTTTATTTCTTTTAGACTTCCAAAACAACTCTTTATGATTTTTATTATTTTCTATTGATTAGTTAGTTAGAATCTACAGTCTCTGTGGGATCGACCCTTGCTATTGCTACGCTTTTCTAACGATTCGTGCACTTGCGAGGTTTTTAATTTGTGTCTAGTTTTATATATATATTTAGGTATCTAGATCTTCACAACAAGTTTTTGGCGCCGCTGCCGGGGAGTGTCTAGTATTTTAACTTACAGATCAGTAGGAAGTTTTTATTTTCTTTCTTTTAGTTTATTAATAAGTTTTTCTTTTAGGTTACAGGATTTTGGTGGATGCACGGAAGGAGATCACTTCGTCCAGAGCTACTACCAATTGACGCAGAAACAGAACGCACTTTGCACAGGTTAGGTCGACTGATTGCGACCAACCAGTCGACTGCTGCACGAACCCAGTCGACTGCTCAGAGACCTCAGTCACAAGAAATCATGGCAGAAGAAATACCCAATCGCGTACCAATGCAGGATAAATTTACGCCTAAGAACATTGAACAACCCTCCTGCATTGCGTATCAACCCAATGTCACAGGGAACATGCATCTATCTCCTCAGTTACTTAGTATGGTTCCCCATTTTAGTGGCAGACCTGATGAAGAGCCTCATCTCCATTTACAAGATTTTTTCGATCTTTGCAGGACACAAAGCGTCCAAGGGCTTACCCTTGAACAAATCAGGTTAATTTTGTTTCCTTTTTCCTTAAAACTTAATGCTAAACTATGGTATAATTCTTTGGAACCAGGATCAATAAACTCATGGGAGCAATTGGCGACAAAGTTCTTAAAAGAATTCTTTCCAGCCCAAAAGACCAAACAGCTGAAAAGGGAGATTCAACTCTTCCAACAAAAGGATGGAGACTTATTTTTCGAAGCATGGAAAGATTTCAAGAACAAACTTCTCAAGTGTCCAACACACAACATGCCTAAAGATGATCAAGTACAAGCTTTTTATGAGGGTTTGAATGATACTAATAAGGCAATTGTGGATTCAGCTTGCAACGGGATCTTGATGAGGAAAAGCGGCGAAGAGGCCATAGAACTATTTGAAGAACTCAGCGAGAATTCACAACAATTCTCAACAAGGAGGGGCCCTTCGAAAAAACAGGGAGTTTATGAAATTTCTAGTAACAATAACATTCAATTGGAAATGGTAAACATGAATAAGAAAATTGATATGCTTGTTAATGCAATGTCCATGATGGGTGGAGTTAAAAATCAAACAAATGAAATTTGTGCAATTTGTTCTCATGTAGATCATACCACTGATACATGTCCCATGTCTTCTTTCACAGATCAGGAGCATGCAAACTATGTAGGTCGAGGAGTGTTCCCACAAAAGAACAATCCCTTCTCGAACACATACAACCCAGGGTGGAGGAACCATCCAAACTTCTCATGGAGCAATAATCAGAATAATCAAGGGACTCAATTCACACAAGGACATGCACGGAACTTCCAAATGGGAAGTGGGATTGATAGGCCAGTTCAAGAACAGAAGAAGTTGGATTTTGAATCCACCGTCCTTCAACTGCTCCAACAACAACATCAAACAAGCAACCAACAAGGGCAAGCAATTCAGAAGTTGGAAACACAAATTGGCCAAATTGCTAAAGAATTAAGCGAGCGAAAGGCAGGGAACTTCCATCACAAACTATACCAAACCCTGGAGGCCAAGAACAGCTCAAGGCAGTCACAACATTAAGAAGTGGTAAGATAATTGACAACAAAGTTGGAACACACACTGAAGAAAAAGAAGAACAACCATAAAAAATTGTGGGGTCCAACAAGGTAAGTGAAAAAGAAAGAACAGTTTTGCCACCATTCCCTCAAAGGTTAGTCAAACAAAAGAAAGATCAACATTTATTTGACATCTTTGAAACTCTCAGAAAGGTAGAAATTAATATCCCCCTACTTGATGCTATTAAACAAATTCCTTCTTATGCTAAATTTTTGAAAGAATGTTGTACTCACAAAAGAACATTTCAGGTTAGGGAGGATGTGGCCTTGACAGAAGAAGTGAGCGCTGTCTTACTAAGAAAACTGCCCCCCAAATTAAAAGACCCAGGTAGTTTTACTATTCCTTGCAGGATTGGTGAGCACTTCTTTGAGAAAGCACTACTAGACTTGGGGGCAAGCATCAATCTTCTCCCATACACCATCTATGAAAAGCTAGGATTGGGGGAACTCCAACCAACATCCATCACGTTGCAGTTGGCAGATCGCAGTATCAAAAGACCTAGAGGTATTTTGGAAGATGTCCTAGTGCAGGTAAACGATTTCATTTTGCCTGCTGATTTTGTTGTGTTAGACATGGAGGACTCTTCAATGCCATCTTCTCTACCAATTATTTTAGGTAGACCCTTTATGAGTACGGCTGATATAAAAATTTGCGTTAAAAAGGGTACTATAAGCATGAAAATAAATGGAGAGAAGGTTGAATTTAAAATGTTTGATACACTGAAATTTCCACATGATGATCATGAATGCTATAATGTTGATGTGGTGCAGGATATTGTTGATCAAACATTTCAGCTACATAGCGTAGAACCACTACAAGCCACAATTACACAATCTCTAACTTTATCTAATGTTGAACAGGAATATGATGACTGGGAGATTGCAGAGACAATACATCACCTTGACACTTCACAGTCATACTTAGGTAAGTTTGCACCAGCATTTGAACAATTGGTGACTGATGAACTTTTTGTTTCTACAGATAAGTCGACTGGTGCACTGGACAAGTCGACTGGTGAAGAGGATCAGTCGACTGTCCAGACTGCTACCAAGGATCAGTCGACTGCACCAAGACTTACAGACCCAGAGCTTAAGCAGCTGCCCGACCATTTGAAGCACGCATATTTGGGCGAGAACCAGACGCTACCAGTGATAATTGCTGCGAACCTGAGTGCACAGGAAGAAGATAAGCTGCTAAGGGTACTACGAGAACACAAGAGTGCAATAGGATGGACCATTGCAGATATCAAGGGAATAAGTCCATCCAGATGCATGCATCGAATACTCCTTGAAAACAACGCAAAACCAAGCAGGGAGGCACAGAGAAGGCTTAACCCAAACATGAAGGAAGTGGTGAGAGCAGAGATTCTGAAGCTACTAGATGTTGGCATCATCTACCCTATCTCAGATAGCAAATGGGTAAGTCCTATACATGTAGTGCCTAAGAAAAGTGGAGTCACAGTGGTGACAAATGAAGAGAATGAGCTTATCCCTACTAGAGTGACCACAGGATGGAGGGTATGCATTGATTACAGGAAACTGAACAATGAAACCAGGAAAGATCACTTCCCTCTTCCTTTTATTGATCAAATGTTAGAAAGATTAGCAGGATATAGTCATTACTGTTTCTTAGATGGTTATAGTGGCTATAATCAAATTGCTATTGCTCCAGAAGATCAAGAAAAAACCACTTTTACATGTCCTTTTGGTACTTTTGCATACAGGAGGATGCCCTTTGGATTGTGCAATGCTCCAGCTACATTTCAAAGATGCATGATGAGTATATTTTCAGACATGGTGGAAAGGTTCATCGAGGTATTTATGGATGACTTTAGTGTTTTTGGATCTTGTTTTGATGAATGCCTTAACCATTTGCAGCTTGTGCTTAAAAGATGTGAAGAATGCAATTTAGTGCTGAATTGGGAAAAGTGCCATTTCATGGTACAACAAGGTATTGTGTTGGGACATGTGGTGTCCAAAAGGGGAATAGAGGTAGACAAAGCAAAAATCGATATAATATCAAAACTACCCCCTCCCACTACAGTTAAGGGTGTTAGGAGTTTTCTAGGACATGCAGGGTTCTATAGAAGATTCATAAAAGATTTCTCAAAAATCTCCAAACCCCTTTGCGACTTGTTGGCTAAGGATGTTGAGTTTGTATGGACAGAAGAGTGCACAAATGCTTTTAATACATTGAAAAATCTTCTCATTTCTGCACCTATTGTCATGGCACCAGATTGGAGCCATCCTTTCGAGCTTATGTGTGATGCAAGTGATTATGCTTTAGGGGCTGTTTTAGGTCAAAGAATCAATAAGAAACCCCATGTTATTTACTATGCTTCTCGAACCTTAAACGATGCACAGCTAAATTATTCTACTACTGAAAAAGAAATGTTAGCTGTTATTTTTGCTGTAGAGAAGTTTAGATCATATTTGATTGGTTCTAAAGTTATTGTTTTCACTGACCATGCTGCTTTGAGATATTTATTTGCTAAAAAGGATGCTAAGCCTAGGTTAATCAGATGGGTGCTGTTGCTTCAAGAATTTGATCTTGAGATTAGAGATAAAAAAGGAAGCGACAATGATGTTGCAGATCACATGTCCAGGCTACTACAGGAGGAAGAGAGAATTGTGCCCCCACTTGACGAAAAATTCCCAGATGAACATCTCTTTCAAATAAACATATCCTCGGGACAGTCGACTGGTACCAGGACCAGTCGACTGGTATCTCATTGCACAAATTTTCCATGGTTTGCTGACATTGTAAACTATCTAACCGCTCATGTTTTCCCTCCAGGTATGACAAGTCAGGAAAGAACGAGACTGGTGGCTATGTGCAAGCACTACTATTGGGATGATCCTTATTTGTTCAAATTTTGCCCTGATCAAATTATAAGAAGATGTGTGGCAGACGAAGAACAACTGAATATTCTACAACATTGCCACCAATATGCATGTGGAGGACATTTTGGACCAAAAAGAAAAACACTTAAGGTATTACAATCTGGATTTTATTGGCCTAAAGTATTCGAAGATGCTTTTTCTTTTTGCAGGACTTGTGACAAATGCCAAAGGACAGGCAACATCTCTTCTAGAAATCAAATGCCACTGCAAAACATCCAAGTGATCGAGCTTTTTGATGTTTGGGGAATCGACTTCATGGGTCCATTTCCTAACTCATTTGGTTATTTATATATACTTGTTGGTGTGGATTATGTGTCTAAATGGGTCGAGGCTGTCCCCTCAAGAACTAATGATCACAAAGTTGTTGTCAAGTTTTTGCAGGAAAACATTTTCACTAGGTTTGGGACACCGCGCGCAATAATAAGTGATGGAGGTAGCCACTTCAATAACTTTCCATTTGCTTCCTTGATGAAGAAATATGGTATCACACATAGAGTGGGCACCCCATATCATCCCCAAACTAGTGGGCAAGTGGAGATTAGCAACAGAGAAATCAAAAGCATTTTGGAAAAGACAGTCAACACAAGGAGGAAGGATTGGTCGTTGCGCTTGAACGATGCATTATGGGCCTATAGAACCGCATACAAAACACCCATTGGCATGTCACCATACCGTTTGGTGTTTGGAAAAGCCTGTCATTTGCCAGTGGAGTTGGAGCACAAAGCATATTGGGCCATCAAAAGGTTCAATTTTGATATGAAACAAGCAGGTGACAAAAGAAGACTCCAACTAAATGAGCTTGAAGAGTTGAGGCACGACGCTTATGAAAATGCAAAATTGTACAAGGAAAGGACAAAGTTGTACCATGACAAACAGTTAGCAAGGAAGGAGTTTTATGAAGGGCAGAAGGTATTGATATACAACTCAAGATTGAGACTTTTTCCAGGCAAGCTTATGTCAAGATGGTATGGGCCATACACTGTCACGAGAGTCTTTCCACATGGCGCTTTGGAGGTTCATAGCAAAGAGAAGAATCAAACGTTTAAGGTGAACGGGCATAGAGCGAAGCCATACATAGAGATGAGCATAGAACCTCAAGAGGAAGATGTGAATCTTCAATCCATTCAATACATGGCATGAACTCATCAAGTCTAGCTGAAGACAGAAAACACAGTGCTTATTGGGAGGCAACCCAAGTTTCAGGGGAGTATTTACACTTTCACTTTATTTTCCTTCAGTTATTTATTATTATCCTTATTTTAGTTATTTTTTCTCCTTACTAGATGTGACATATGCCTATTCTTAAATTTTCTTTCGAACATTGAGGACAATGTTCCATCTAAGTTTGGGGGTATTTGTTGGGGTTATTTATATTTAGAGTCTTTTGAATTTTTTTTTGGATAAAACAATTTCTTATAAAGTAAGAAGAAGGATACTTATTTACTTTAGGATTGTTGAGTTTCATAACTTCCATACAAAATTATATGAGTCATGCGATTATACATAAAAATACAAATGTGATGCTTTTTCTGGTAATTATTCCCTTTAAATCTAGTCCTAAACTGAGTTTAAGTAAATAGAGCGAAAAAATATATATATATATATAAATATATATATTCAAATAAAGTCAATCTACTCCAATGTTTTGAGTGCTTAGTAACTAGGGGTATTCATCACCAATGTTTACCTTTACGTCAAACGGCAACTTGAAATATGAGTATGCAAAGCACTTTAGAGTTTGTGACTTGCTGAGTAACCGGGTGGATTCATCGCAAATGTTTGCACTCGCGTAAAAAGGCAAGTGACAACTTTAGAGAAGTGACTAAAAAAAAAAAAAAAAAAAAAAAAAAAAACTCTAGTTTGCTACTCGGTTTGTAGTAGAGAGAAGGGGATAATCACAGATTGAGTAATTACATACTATAACTATAATTAATTGCATGACGAGTATAGTTGAGTTTGGAGTTATGAATAAACAATTGCACTAGAGAAAGTAGGTATGTTTAATTTTACTTTATCTGAAATTGTTTATACCTTTCTATATTGATGCCCACATAATAAGAACTCTTGGTGGTTGAGGTTATTATTATTATTATACCCTTGTTCATAATTCTAGTTTGCTTGAGGACAAGCAAAAATCTAAGTTTGGGGGTATTTGATGAACACAAGAATATTCACATTTAGGAGCAATAATCTTATTATAAATGTACATGTAAAAGCTCTATATGTGGTATTTAACTCTTATTTTCTCTTTTCAATAGGAAATAACCAAAAGCAGCAAAACGAAGCAGATTCCAGACAAATACAGACTGAGAAATAATATACAGGGAACTGCAGAAGCAACAGTCGACTGGCTCTTCAGCAGTCGACCAGACAGAGAGTTTGCTAAACCTCGGCACAGTCGACTTCCCCAAACACCAGTCGACTTGACCGAGAAATCGTGAAGCCACAGATGTCTCAGTACCAGTCGACTTACATCCAAGGCAGTCGACTGGTACGCGGCGGAGTTAACAGATAAGATATTCAAAGATACACCTGCATCTAATTCCAAATCTATTTGGATCCAGATTTTATGCGAATTCTCCAACAAACCCAAGCCAGAGACAGGGGATTGGCAAGAGCACGTGGTTAGCAGATATGGAATAAAAGAAGAAAAGAGAAAGATATAAATCAGCTGATCAAATAAGGAAAGAAATAACAAAGAGAGGGACTTTCCTGAAAAAAGGGGGAAACCCTAATTCTTTAGCCGCGCTCTATAAATATCAGTCAAGAGATATCGCACGCTCACGCTTACGCTCTCTGGACTCCATCTTTTGATCATCATCTTCCACAAACACCCACCACCGAATCACAAGAGTTTCTGCGCATTCAAGTCATCAACAAGGGCATCATTCTATCAGCATCAAGGAAGGAGAGAGGAGACCCAGTATTTGAAGGCAGTCGACTGTGTGACAGCCAGTCGACCTCATTGCCAGACTTCCTTAGTTTATTTCTTCTCCTCCTATTCTTTTATGTTGACTATGTATTCAAACTTGTTGATTAATAAAAATATTATGTGGAACTAATTTCATAGTTGGGTAGATTGAAGCCGTAGTTATGTAGTACTATGTTCTTCTGAATTCTTCTATTTTACTTATTGATTGAATCTAGTTGAATTGATATAGGTTTGTGATAACCAAACTTGTTCTCAAAGTCTGAGAGCAGTCGACTGAGGTGAGAGCCAGTCGACTGACGTACAGAACTTGAGATTTCAAGTTTGTATTATCATCTATCTGAATCTGTTATATGAGCATATTGAGACGACCCGTATCTCGTGCCCGTAACTAGTAACAAGGGAATCTTTAGGGGTTCCTGGTTCAATCAACTTAAGGGATCTAGATCTGATACCAATTTCTAGAACCTTGAGTGTTTGTTCGTTTCCATTGATCTTATGTTTTCTTTAAGTGCAACTTAGTAGATACCATGCTAAACACTTAATGAAAGAAACGAATTAGAGTAGATACCATGCCTAATTCTTGGCCTAGGGAAACAATACTTTAAGGAGTAGATACCATGCCCTTAAAGTGAACAAACATGAGTAATAAGAAGAAGTTCAGAAGGTGACTTAGCATTACTAACTATTGGTGGAGATCTAAACCCAACTATTTCATAAATATTTGTGATTTAACATTCCTTAATTTAGTTTTAATCTTTTTATTTCTTTTAGACTTCCAAAACAACTCTTTATGATTTTTATTATTTTCTATTGATTAGTTAGTTAGAATCTACAGTCTCTGTGGGATCGACCCTTGCTATTGCTACGCTTTTCTAACGATTCGTGCACTTGCGAGGTTTTTAATTTGTGTCTAGTTTTATCTATATATTTAGGTATCTAGATCTCACAACAAAACTCCATTACTTTCTCTTCTTGAACGTTCGAGGGAAAGTAGTGCTGTTTGAACTCTTCTAGGAATTCCTCCCTGGTGACTAATCTGTTGCCCGTGGTGCATTTTACTGACTACCAACATACTCCCGCGTCCTTTTCCAATAAGATGGTTTCCAGCTTTACCTTGCTTTCCTCTAGTGTTTCCAGCACTTCAAAAACACCATCTACTTGACATATCCAATCATCTGCTACTGTAGGATCCTCCTGGCCTTCAAACACTAGTGGTTTCATCCTCTTGAAGGATTCCACCATTTTAACATGGTTAGTAACGACATTCCCTAGGTTCCTGCCCTGAGCCCCATCTATGGCATGAAGTTTTAGATGGCTTCCATGAAAGTTCTCATCATTTGGCAGCCCCGCGCGAATTCTTTTTCGACATTAAAGTTAGCACCGTTGGCCCCACTACCTCCTCCTTCAGTTCTTTTGATCCCTCTCGACATCTTGCATAGGAAAGAAACATATATAAGGTTAGTGTCGGATATAGGGAAATCATAATAATAAGTTGAAAGTAAAACATTATGATTTACAACCATCCTACTATCCAAACTGAACCCGACTCTAATTAAGTCATCCAAGTCTAATTTTCAGCTATGTTAGTACTACAATTGAAGTCAGCATTGATATCACTTCGTAGCGCCGCGAATTTTGTACACTGAAAACTCGTGACAAAATCCAAAATATTTACTTCAAATGAATACATAACACAGAAAAATCACAGGAAATTAAAACTTTATAATTACATCAATGTTATTAAAGTACAATTGTTACAAAATTTTACCATGAGATACAAATAATAACTATACACTTCATTTTTCCACTTGGATGCTTCACGCAGCTTGAGCTCCCCGCTGCCATGAGGTAGTCCGGCAAACTAACCAACTGTGGACATGTCAGTTGAATACAAATGACGCAATACTTATGAAACCAGTGATTTCCAATTCCTCAACAAACAATATTAATGCAGCAGAAAAATGTGAAAGTCATACAGAACAGAGGTGTCGATGTATGCAATGACTCTAGAATCTGATTCATAACTCAAATGCACAAGATGGTCTTATTCTAATGCATACTTGATCGGAATCATATGCATCTCATACTACATACTTCCCAATCAATCATAAATGTCCTTCTGATTATAGGGTTCGATCCCACGCAATGCATACCTACTCTTGTTCACTTACACTGTTTCTGACATTTATTTAGTGACTGATAGAGTTGCAATGCATGCGGTCCATTTCCACTAATGCAAAGGACCGATGGTTTTATTCCACTCCCGACCAGTCTGGTGATTTCTGCTGGGACCGGTGGTCTCTCTCCACTCCACCCAGGATCGGTGGTCTTTCTCCACTTCCTGACAGGTCGGTGATCATTCAGCTCAATCGGAACCGTTAGTTCCACTCCTGGACACTACCAAAAGTTTTCCAAACATAAGGCAGACTGGCAGGCCTTTCCCAACTCCTCCAACAGACTTAGAATTAAACTATTGCTTCATTAGAATGGATAACAGGATGGATAACATAGAGCATAAACGTACCTTTTGGAGTCGACCCCTATGTTCCGATAGAAGTTGCAGTACATATTTCTGCCTCTCGATCTTATCACTAAACCCCAGAAATTAACAATCAAGACTATGCCGCATGTGTCCCAAACGAGACACCTCTGAACGTGTCCCCTTGACAGGTGAGTACACACCCAACTAGTACCTGTCCTTATAACCAATAGTTACACGCGGTGTTGTGCAACAACTCATCTCTGCGGGTTTGCCTCCATCAACGTCGATCAACATCCACTGCAGAATTGCCTCATGGACATCCGGTTGCAGGTTTGCCTCATGGACATCTGGTTGCAAGTTTGCCTCCTAAAATCTGGGTGCAAGTTACAAGATTTAGGGTCAACAGTCCAAACTTCTAAGGAGCACTAGAACTAGCAAGTATTGTTATTCTAGGATTTCTAGTTCAGCTCATTATCAACTAGATTCACTCCATTCTAACGGTCCCATTCGATCTATTTCTACCACGATACGAGCATGTCTTGCACAATTCTTAAACTCACTTCTTGTTAAATAATTCGTCACCCTCGATCCAGCTTTTTAATAGATCACAAATTCTGTTATCATATTTCACTTCCAGGTATTCAGCTCATTCGCACATGGTCTAATCTATTAATTATTTTACAAGCCACACACAACTCAATCTCACATCCCATTAATCCATTTCGTAGCGTTTGAACTACTTTTCTAATTGGAGACTAAAACCTTAGGAGTCCATCCTTACATTCTCAAGATTAAGGCAACTAGTCTAAACTCTCAAGTTCAAGTGATTTCTAATCAACTGTACCCAACCAAGGTCCAACTTGGCCTCCAACTCAGACCCACGAGTTGACCCAAACTCAACCCAAATCTGACCCAATGACAACTGCTAGTTAACATTTCAAAACAACAAGTATGGTCATCCCCAACTATCTAAGTACTTTATATATCATATACATGCCAATATACAAACATTTCAACTCTTATTCACATAATGTCAAATATCTCACCTGCAACTTCACTACTCATAATTTTATAATCTACTAGACTTTCTTATTAAGATAATTCATCGAACACTTTATGAGAAAAAATAGTTATCCATATTTGTCTGTATTACTAGACTTTCTCATTCACATATGCATACATCTTCATTCGGATATTTTATCGAACACCTCACGTGCAACCCATTGCACAATCCCACAACAAAACCCTAGCGTGAATATGCATTCTCCCATAATTGTTCTAAGAACTTATTCCAATTACAAGATTATGAATTCAATATGCAAAACATAGAATTCACCTAGCAGTTGGAATCCAACTACCCACAACAAAAACTACATCTTTCATTTCCTAGCAATTTCATCTACTTAGTTTCCTTTTATTGTAATGAACATGAACTTCAAACATATACACAACAATTTAATCAACTTGGTGTATCATGCCATTCCATATGAGTTTCCAACATACATTAAGCAAGCAATCAATCCATGAAAAGAAACATACAAGAGGTTAGGAGAACACCTACATTATTATGGAGAGCTCCAGTACAACTCTTACCTCCAATCTTACTTTTATTCTCTTCCTATCTTGCTTAACTTCTTCTCCTTCTTGTTCTTGCTCAAAATAGCAGTTACAGAGAATGAGAGAATGTTTGGAATGAAGAAAAGTGTGAAAAATGAGCTAGGGTTTTCTCCATGCCCTCCTTTTATATTGGCCGTCCATGGGAGTGTAGGGGACAAGGTTAGGGGTGTAGGGTTGGGGTATGGTTGCTTAGTGTTCATACATAAACAATGAAATGTGGGCTTGTGTTGTCTAAGTGTCCATACATATTTAATATATGGATGGCTTATGTTGCTAGTTGTCCACAACATATGCCAACCATATATTAAATATGTATGGACACTTAGACAAGAGAAGCCCACATTTCATTGCTTATGTAAGGACACTATGCAACCATACACCTCTACCCTCGTCCCCCCCACACTCCCATGGCCAACCAATATAAAAGGAGAGCATGGAGAAAACCCTTGCTCATTTTCCAAACTTTTCTTCATTCCAAACATTTTTCCATTCTTTCTAAGTGCTATTTTGTGCAAGAACAAGGAGGAGAAGGAGTTAAGCAAGCTAGGAGGAGAAGAAAAGCAAGCTTGGAGGCAAGAGTTGTACTAGAGCTCTCCATAATAAGGTGGGTGTTCTCCTAACCTCTTGTAAGTTTCTTTTCTTCTCATGGATTGATTGCTTGTTGAATGTATGCTTGAAACTCATATGGAATGACTAGGGCTGTAAATCTGACTAGACGGGACCGGACAGTCATATGTTCAAGCTCGGACCGAAATTTTACTCGAACGAGCTTATGTCCGGCTCGGTCCAGATCGGACAAAAATTTTATGGTCCGGACTCGGTTCGGTAAAGCATCGGACCACAATAATATTCGGGCGGACTTATGTCCGGCTCGAGCTCGGTGAAACATCGGGCATAATAATTTGTTCAAGTTCAGTTCGTATAACAGTTTGGACGGTCTACGGTCGGGAAATTTCTCGAGCCGGACTCGGACCGACGACAGACTGTCCTATTCATTTTACACCCCTAGGAATGACATGATACACAAGTAGATTAAATTATTTTGTATATGTTTAACGTTCATGTTCATAATAATAAAAAGAAACTAAGTAGATGGAATTGCTAGAAAAGGAAAGATTTAGTTTTTGTAGGTAGTTAGATTCCAACTGCTAGGTGAATTATATTTTTAGCATATTGGATCCATATTCTTGTAATTGGAATAAATGCATATAACAATTGTGTGAGAATGCATATTTATCCTAGGGTTTTGTTGTGGGATTATGCAACGGAAAGATTGCACGTGAGGTATTCGATGAAATGTCTAAATAAAGATGTATGCATATGTGAATGAAAAAGTCTAGTAATACAAACAAATATGGATAACTATTTTTGCACATAAGGTGTTCGATGAATTATCTTAATGAGAACGTCTAGTAGATTATAAGCTTATTGTAATATCCCGGACGGATATTACCGTATATAAATTATTATTTTATTATTATTTTGCTTTAATTCCAAAATTAGAATATTTTGGTGATTTTCACCCGGTTTGTCCATAGACATTATCTGTATCCAGATATCGGTCAGTATATATCCGTATTATATCAAATTGATACCGTGATCTTCCGAACTAATAATAAAATTTATTTTATTATTATTTCCAAGATTTAATTATTTTTATGCGGATTATGCGAAGATTTTCAGGTATACGGACATATATGCGCACATACGAGTAGTATGTCGATTAGTGCATTATACGGATTATGTGTTGTATATTTTGGACAACACTTATTTTGCTATAACCTAGTAGGATGGTTAGGCTTTGATTAGGAATTTTTGGTAACTAAACCTAGGGTTACAAGACATAAGAGATTAAGAAATTCTTCTAGAAAATTTCTCCCCCACATCAAACCTTCCCTCACATACCACCTCCCCCACATCACCTCCTTCTCCCCTAGGTGAGGCCGGCCACAATTTAGGGAATGGCTTAGGTGCAAATGTGTGTGTGTGCACATTTGCATTCTCCCCCTTTTTCCCACCTATAAATACCCCCTCCTTTCATCACTTCTCTCATTTTAGAAAGATCAAAAGAAAGAAAGAAAGAAAGGAAAAGAAAGAGAGAACCTTAGGTTAACTTGAGAGTTTTGTTTTGTAAGGTGTTAGAAGACTTCTAAGAGCTAGGGGAAGGAGAAGGAGCATAGCAAGTCCTTCCTACAAGAAAGGAAGGTGGGGGTTTCTTCACACTCTTTGATTCTTTCTTTGTTTGTTGTTTGTTTGTTTGTTGTTTTGTTGTTTGACTTCTCCTTCTACCTTCTTGTTTTGTTTTGTTTTTTTTGGGTTTGTTCTTGTGAAAGAGTGTGTTGTATGTGGTAGTAAGTAAAAGAGAAAAAGTAGTAGTAGTGACTACTAACTTATAAAGATCATAACTTTAGTATTGTAGTTTTTGTTTGTATGATATTGGACTAAAAATTCACATATTGCATAATGTTGGACATACAACCATTATTGGTTGTAGGACTTGATACACACATAGCATATGAACCTTCTTTTACAACCATTGTGGGTTGTAGGACTTGATTAAACATTGGACTAAAAATAAAAGCATATGTTCTAATAAAAAGATCTTTTCTTTTTATCACTAGTTGTAGCCAATTAAAAGGATCTTCTCTTTTATTTTGATCACTAGTTGTAGCCAATTAAAAAGATCTTCTCTTTTTATTTTGATCACTAATTGTAGCTATTAAAAAGATCTTTTCTTTTTATTTTGATCACTAGTTGTAGCTAATTAAAAAGATCTTTCTTTTCTTTACTAAACAATAGTTGTAGAAATAATTAAAAAGATCTTTCTTTTCTTTACTAAACACTAGTTGTAGCAATAATTAAAAAGATCTCTCTTTTAATCACTAGTTGTAGAAATAATAAAAAGAGACATTTTTCTTTCATATTTACTAGTTGTAGATCTTTTCTTTATCACTAGTAATAATAAAGAACTAAGTAGTAGCATACTAAAATATAAAGTAATAATAGTATGTTGATTAATAAAGTAGTAGTAGTATGGTTGATTAAATAAAGTAGTAGTATGTTTATGTCCATAAAGTAGTAGTATGTTTATGTCCATAAAGTAGTAGTAGTAATAGATAGTTGTATGTTGTGATTCTATTGTGAATGAAGTAGTAGTAGTAATAGATAGTTGTATGTTGTGATTTTGTGGTGAATGAAGTAGTAGTAGTAGTAAGTTGTATGTGGTGTTCTTGATAAGAATGAAGTAGTAGTAGTAGTAGATAATTGTGTGTTATGTTTTGATTAAAATAGGAGTAGTAGTAGTAGTAAAATGTTGTAGGATTGCTTCTAAAAATATTTAGAAGCCATATTCATGCTACTAATGTTGTAGGATTACTTCTAAAAATGTTTAGAAGCCATTTCCATGCTACTAATATTATAGGATTACTTCTAAAAATGTTTAGAAGCCATTTCCATGCTACTAATGTTGTAGGATTACTTCTAAAAATGTTTAGAAGCCATTTCCACGCTACTAATATTGTAGGATTGCTTCTAAAAATATTTAGAAGCCATATTCATGCTACTAATGTTGTAGGATTACTTCTAAAAATGTTTAGAAGCCATTTCCATGCTACTAATATTGTAGGATTACTTCTAAAAATGTTTAGAAGCCATTTCCATGCTACTAATATTGTAGGATTACTTCTAAAAATGTTTAGAAGCCATTTTTATGCTACTAATGTTGTAGGATTACCTCTAAAAATATCCTACCATGTTTCCATGCTTAGATAGTTGTAGGATATCTTCTAGAAATATTTCTTCTTGTTTTATGTTTAGATAATTGTAGGATGTATTCTAAGAATATCCTATCATGCTTTTATACTTAAAATATTGTAGGATGTTTTCTAAGAAGTTCTATCATACTTTATGTTTAGAATGTTGTAGGATTGTTTATAAAAATATTCCTATCATGTTTTAGACTTAAAAGGTTGTAGGATGTTTTCTAAAGAAGTTCTATCATGCTTATGTTTAGAAAATTGTAGGATTATTTCTAAAACATATCCCATCATGCTTTATGTTTAACAAGGTTGTAGGATTTCTTCTCAAAATATCCTACCATGTTTCATGCTTAGTAAGTTGTAGGATTGATTCTAAAAATATCTAGCATGCTTAATGATGTTAGAATGTTGTGGGACAAATTCTAGGGTTTCCTACCATGCTTAGATTCACTCATTTGTGCTTAACAACGTTGTAGGATTCATTCCTAAAGTTTCCTATCATGTTTAATAATTTATTGATGATTAGAGTGTTGTAGGATTCATCCTAGGAATTTCCTACCATGGTTAGTAGTTATTTATGCTTAATGAAGATTCATGCTAGATAAGTGTGGAAGAATTGTATACCATGCTAGTTTAATTGTAGGTAAAGAGATATACCATGCTAGTTTTAATTGTAGGCAAGATCTATGCCATGCTAGCTTAATTGTAAGTAAGTTGTAGGTCATACTAGTTTAGATTGTGAGTAAGTTGTATACCAGGCTAAGTTATATGAATACTCATCTTACATGGTACCCATGTTTAGATAAGTGTTTGTCCATGATATGTTAGTAGATGATCATGATTCATGCTAAGTAAGTAGGTATCATGCTAACTATTGATCATGTTAAGTTAATAACACCCACATTGTGATATTCATGCTTAGAGTAAAGAAACTACCCATGGTTAGTTGTAGTGATTTTATGTTGTGCTCTATACCATGCTAGAGTAATACATGCTTAGAACGTTGTAGGAGTAGTGTTAGAATTACCTACTATGCATTGGAATGTCGCATGTTCATACTAGTTATATATCCATGCTTGGGTTGTGGTGATTGGTGATGATAAGTAGTAGGCTTTCATGCTCATTCGTAACCTACGCTTGACTATAGTGGACTTCATGTCTAGGTCGTAGTGATCTTTATGCTTAAGCTCGATATGAGCACAAGCATTAATCACATTCATACATAGGAGTATCATGGTGGTTGTGTTATATGATTAGATTGTTGTAGGAATATGCGTGCAATTGTGTGCCGTACTTAAGGCGCTATAGGTCGAAGTAGTAAGATCGGGAAGACCTCTAGTATTAGTTAGTTGATAGAGGCCGTTTTGTCGCCTTCGGTTCTTCCTTAGTAGAATACCGATCATAGACTACTAGTAGATTCTTCTGTTGCTTCTAACAATAGAAGATTAAGTTTGTTAGTAAGCACGTTTGGTTGCTTCTAAGATTGATTACCTGTATGGTTGTTTGCACACGGTTGTGCTCGTACGTGGCTCGACTGGCCCGTATGTAGCTGTGGATCTCATACGTAGCTTAGTCGGCTCGTATGTAGGTGATTGTCTCGTACGCGGCCCGACCGGCCCGTGCGTAGCTGTCGGTCTCATACGCAGCTTATTTGGCCGGTATGTACGTGGTTATCTCCTACGAGGCCCGCCTGGCTCGTAGGTAGTTATTGTTTCATACGTAGCTTAGTTGGCTCGTATGTGGTTATTACTCGTGTATAGCTTGTTAGCTAGTACACAGTTAGTTGTGCTCGTCTAGGGTGATGTTACCACCCTAAGGGCTATCGACCATCAAGACACATGTTTTCTTACCCTAAGGAACTGTGGAGGAGTCACTCCTTGTGTACCGTCGAATCTTAACCAGGGTAGGTTAATCGAGGACTGGAGTATAGACAGAATCCAAGTCTAGGGTAGCGGTATGCGTGTATATTCGCACAACCAAAGTCTTGGATCGATGAGCCACGAACCGGATCCTGAGGGAGTCTGGTAAGTCTAGGTTGAGCAGCCTAGTAGAGTTGTCTTGCGAAGCCTAATTTAAGGCCTAGCATGTTATGTTATAATATTATCGTCCCTAGGATCGTCGAGTCAGGGACATCACTAGGGTAGTGACTTATAAAGGTCATTTTGCTCAGACCCTTGCCGAAGAGAGAGGAGTTGGTTGTAGGGGGCACCTTACGACCAACTTGTCCCTTGAGGGAGGCCTTAGGTGGTGACATTGGGTTGTACCTTCCCGTCAAAGGGATACGTACGGTGGCGTCTCACAAGTTGAGAGCACGGGCTGCGTATCTCGCACTGTTAATTCCTGAAATACCGTGGCTGGGGTGCCACAGGATGCATGGTGCAGTCCTGTGCTTGCTAGACCCCAGAGGGTGCCACAGGGTAGGCTTCGCGCTGCCCTGCGCTTGCGAAACCCTATGGTTTGATTTTGGAACGATGCCCGATATATTGGGATCGAGTGAGGTCCGGCATGCCGGGTAGTAGTGGAAAACGGAGACACCATAAGCAGACTGCATAGGAGGGGACTTGACCTCTCCTGCAACCTCACAGAGTCATGGAGTATTGTCAGGAACAGGTTGTGTACAATTAGAATGCGTAACGCGGGTTTAAATCCCTATATATGGAGAAACGGCTTGAGACGCATGTAGTATGGGATGCATGTTGATTCCGGAGACTTGCTGACATTAGAATAGGAAGCGTCCTGTCAAAGGGGTACGTACGGTGCCATCTCACAGGTTGAGGACACGGATTACGTATCTCGCTCTGTTAATTCCTGAAGTACCGTGGCTGGGAGTGCCACAGGATGCATTGCGCAGTCCTGCGCTTGCGATACCCCAGAGGGTGCCACAGGGTAGGCTTTGCGCTACCCTGCACTTGCGAAACCCTATAGTTTGATTTTGTTGTAACGCCCGATACATTGAGTTCGTCTATTTGAAGGAGGTCCGGTTAGCCGGGTCGCAGTGGCAGACATAGACACCACTGGCGAACTGCATTAGTGGGACTTGACCACATCTGCAACCTCATTAGCCACGTGTGGCTGTCAGGAACGGGTTATGTATAATTGGAATTCATAATGTGAGGAAGCATTCTAGTTCTACTTAAATATCGCATTAGAGTCTAGTCATAGCACTCACGTACACTTAAACTACACCAACACCATTGCTATATTGTGTATATTGTTTGGAAGATTTGCTGCTATATGATCAGCCTTTAAGCGTCAGTGAATACTGACGTCCCCACTTCCATAGGTACTGGATCGCCGAAGTACAAAGGCGAGATTCAGAAGGACTCAAGGCAAGGAAAGCAAGGAGTCAGTATTATGTTTAGTTCCGCTGCAGCATACGTATTGATTATGTATTTAGTTGAGAAGTACTCTGATGTAAGATGTTGAAGGTTGTAATACTTAGAAATGTAAAGGTAATGTTGTAACTCTATTGTAAGGTATTACAGTTGTGCAATGTTCAGACTTGTAACACATTGTGTATTGAATAAAAAGTTTTAAATTCTCCTGTTTTTCTGTGTATTGTGACTAATTGAAGAAAAGATCTTGGCTCGTGTCACGGTTTCCCGGTGTCGGAAATCAGGGCGCTACACTTATGAGTAGAGAAGTTGCAAGTGGGGTATTTGACATTATGTGAATAAGAGTTGAAATGCTTGTATGTGTGCATCTATATGACAAATAGAGTATTTAGGTAGTTGGGGATGACATACTTGCTATTTTGCAATGTTAGCTCGCAGTTGTCATTGGGCCAGATTTGGGTTGAGTTTGGGCCAACTCATGGGTATGAGTTGGAGGCCAAGTTAGACCCTGGATGGGTCTAAATGATTAGAAATCAATTGAACTCTAGAATGAGAGTTTAGACTATTTTCCTTAATCTTGGGATTGTAAGGATGGACCCCTAAGGCTTTAGTCTCCAATTAGGAAAGTAGTTCGAAAGCTAGGAAATGGATTAACGGGATGTGCGATTGAGTTGTGTGGGGCTTGTAAAATAGTTAATAGATTAGACCTTGTGCGAATGAGTTGAATATCTGGAAGTAAAATATGATAATAGAAATCTTGATCTATTAGAAAGCCAGATCAAGAGTGAGGAATATTTAACAAGAAGTGAGTCTAAGAATTGTGCAAGACATGCTTGTATCGTGGTAGAAATAGATAGAATGGAACCGTTGGAATGGAGTGAATCTAGTTGATAATGATTCAAACTAGAAATCCTGAATAACAATACTTGCTAGTTTTAGTGCACCTTAGAAGTTTGGATTGTCGACCCTAAATCTTGTAACTTGCATTCGGATGTCCAGGAGGCAAACCTGCAACTGGATGTCAAGGAGGCAATTTTGCAGCCAGACGTTGATGGGCGTTGATTGAGGCAAACCCACAGAGATGAGTTGTTGCATAAGACCGTATGTAACTATTAGTTGTAAGGACAAACACTAGTTGGGTGTGTACTCATATATCAAGGAGACACGTGCGGCGTCGTCTCATCTGGAACATGTGCAGCGTTGTCTCGACTGTTAGTTTTTGGAATTTAGTGATAAGAGCGGGAGGCGAACGTAAGTACTGCAACTCCTTTCGGAAGAATGATCATCGGCCTGTCAGGAAGTGGAGAAAGACCACCGGTCTCGGGCGGAGTTGAGAGAGACCACCGGTCCCAGCAGAATGTACTAATCACCAGACTGCTCGGTAGTGGAGAATGACCTATCGGGACTTTGGATTATCCGGACACATACTTCGAGAAATAGTTCATGTAATATTTTTAACAGGCACAACAAGATCCAGTTGGTAAGCATAAAAATCTCGTACTGGTCTGTTGCATTAGTAGAAATGGACCGCATGCACTACAACTCTATTAGTCACTAAATAAATTTCAGAAACATGGTAAGAGTACAAGAGTAGGTTTGCATTGCAAGGAATCGAACCCTATGATCAGAACGATGTTCAAGCTTAATTGAGAAGTATGTAGTATGGGATACATATGATTTCGATCAAGTGTGCATTAGAATATGAGCATCGTGTGCATTTGAGTTATGCATTAGATTCTAGAGTCATTGCATACACCGACACCTCTGTTTTGTATGACTTTCATATTTTTCTGCTGCATTAATATTGTTTGTTGAGGAATTGAAAATCGTTGGTTTCATTTGTATTGCATTAGTTACATTCAACTGACATGCCCACAGTTGGTTAGTTTGCAGGACTACCTGATCGTGGGAGCGGGGCGCTCATGCTATGAGAAACATCCAAATGGGAAAATGAAGTGTACAGTTATTACTTCTAACTCATGATGAAATTTTGTAACAATTGTACATTGTAATAACATTGATATAATTATAAAAATTTAATTTCCTATGACTTTTTGAGGTTATTTACTCATTTGAAGTAAAGATTCTGGATTGTATCACGAGTTTCCAGTGTATGAAATCCGGGGCGCTACAAGAACCAAATAGGTGATAACATATTCATATTAATCTCCTTACTATTTTTCAGACCCATAAATGCCCTCCCTCCTCCCTCAATCAAAAGGTAATCAATAATTAGCAATTTCTCTTTCAAACTCTATTTCTCTCTCTGGTTCTGACTGCCATCCCCGGCGTTTTAGGTTTTTTGCAAGTCTGTCGGCCGTGTCAGCAATCATCGATTCAGATCAAGGTGCTCTTTCAACGATCCAGATCCAATCTCAGGAGTATTAACCACTTTTTATGACCACGATCAAAGGTTATATCTTTAGTAGTTTCCTTCAAAATATAAACTCATTATTTGTTTGCTCCCACACCAAAATAAGCAGTAACAGATTGACGTCGTCTATGGAAAACTACACAGACCTTCATAGATCAGAACTTGCCGTGAGAAATAATAAATTCTCTTGTTATGCCACCGAGACTAAAAGGGAGAGCAGTGGCCTCAAGCCGTCTTGTAACACCCCGCAAAATTGAGTTACGGCAATTTTGCCCTCGTGTGTTATGCACGTGTATTTTGTACTGTTATTGGTAACATCCGTAGCTTATTTTAATTTAAATATCATACGTATTTTGTATTTTGACTAATTATACATTTTTCGTCTTCTCAAAACTCATTTTCATCCTATTTTGAGCCAACGTAGACATTTATTTTAGTCTTTGTGTTTTTACGTACATTGCACGTGTTTCTGATACACATGTCGATTACGTATGTTTTACCTTTACGTGGAATATTATAAAATCTCTACGTGTTACAATTTTTTTATTTTTATAACTTGTTCGAATCCATTTTATAAATCGTAATTCATTTTCCTCCTGTTTTGACACAAGCATTTTATATACGTGTGATGCACGTGTTTTCTTTGGACGTGTTGGTTACATTGTTGAATATATATAACTAATGAAGTGTATTTTCATATGTTTTATTTTGAATATTTTTCAACATTTTCCCATTGATCAAATCCATTTTGTATTTGAATATTTATTTTTACGTGCAATGCACGTGTTTGCGGTGCACGTGTTGGCTGTATCCTCTTTCAAAATAAAATTTATGAAGTATGTGTGTGTGTTTATTTTATGTGTGCTTGAAAATTCTAATTTTAATTGATTTAAAATATTTTTATTAAACACATATTACATATTATAATATATGCATTTAATTTAAATAAAAACTAATAATAAATTGTGTGCACACATAACACGCATGCACATGTGCTTGTGCACATGGGGGGTGATTGGTCGGCTGCATATGTGGAGAGGAGAGAGTGGATGAGTTGAGTTAGTGGGATTAGGGGTTAGTTAATTAAACACCCATCAATTAATCCCACTAATTAATCCTATTAATACCCCCCCCCCCCCCCCCACATTCTACCTTCAACACTAGAAAAGAAACAAAATAAAAAATAATAAAATGTTCATCCTATGCTTGCTGCCAAAGCTTGCTGGGGTTATTTTCCCTCTTGGGCGTGGTTTTCAAGGTGGACGGGGAGCTTCTCTTGAAGTTCTATCACTAGGGAGTACTTCAATACTTCATATGGGTGGATGTTCTTGTTGCCTTCTAATTTAGTAGAATTGTGCATGCTTAATTTATATATGAGTAGTTGCTAAATTTAATTGGTATGTTGAATGTAGAAGCTTGCTAGAATTTAGATTGCAAATTATTAGTATAATTATTGTATGACTTTGTGTAGATGTTTTTTATTCCAATTTGATTATAAATACTCATGTTAATTAGAAGGAAAGTGAAAGTAGTAACTAGTGGGATGTAAGGATAGAAATTTTCTAATTTTTCCACTTGATACATATTAGATTGTTCATGTAGAGGTCAAAATAAAGTATTGTGCGTATGAAACTTTAAAATTTTTATTATGATGAAATAGTATGAAACTAATCTCATTAATATTAATTTGCATTATATTGGTGTAAAACTTTCCCAAAAATAAAATTGGGTGAGAACAATTAGTTTATGCAATTCTAAATTTAGAAGTATGAGTAAATTAATATGATTTTTGGGGATAAAAAATTCATTATTGTGTTAAAATAAAATTTTATAAGTTTAATCCGTACTAATTGTAATACTCCATAATTAGTATATATATATATATATATATAATAGGTGAACGGCATGATTCGTAATTAAGAGGTGGGGGGGGGGGACCACGTAATGAGGAACAACAGAACGTGCTATTGGGTTGAGGGGTGACATCATGATGACGTCACCCATGGGGGATCCCATTCGGATTTGGATGAGAAAAAGACAGGGTTGTTGTCTTTGGGTATTTGATGACGTGGCACGAGTTGTCACGGGATTCAAAAGAGGACTGTTGAGTTGTATAGTCCCATATCGGGATTAGTACTAGAATAAAAATAATATAAATATAAATGCCTATGATCAAGAGTCACCTAATTGGTTAACCACCTTTTGAGAGGCAGCCTGTGGTAGGCAGTTGTATTATAACTATTAATTTGTCTTCTAAAAATAATAAAAATTGTCTAAGTAATGGGGCTGGGCGTTACAAATGGTATCAGAGCTGACTTTCGACACCATGTGTGGAAGAGGGCCTCAGTATGATCTGCGTTGTTGAGAGTCATTGATCTCCGGGATCGAGTATGATCTGCGGTGTTGAGAGTCACTGATCTCCGGGATCGAGGATGACTCCACATTGGCTAGAAAGAAGGATCTTGCACTAGGTTGCATGCCCCGTGCTCAGCGAGGATGCTGATTTCTAAAGGGGGTGTATGTAATACCCTGTGATTTCAAAGGAATATATAAGTATATATATAATAATAATAATAGGTGAGAAGGGGGACCACGCAATGAGGAACAGCACAACGTGCTGTTGGGTTGAGGGGTGACGTCACATGGGGGGGCCCACCCGGATTTGGGTGAGAAAAAGACAGGGTTGTTGTCTTTGGGTATTTGATGACGTGGCACGAGTTGTCACGGGATTCAAAATAAGATTGTTGAGTTGTATAGTCCCATATCGAGATTAGTACTAGATTAAAAATAATATAAATATAAATGCCTATGATCAAGAGTCACCTAATTGGTTAACCACCTTTTGAGAGGCAGCCTGTGGTGGGCAGTTGTACTATAAGTATTAATTTATCTTCTAAAAATAATAAAAATTGTCTGAGTATTGGGGCGGGGCGTTACACTAATACTTAGATTATTGGGAAGAGTGAAATCTGGAAGTTATAGAAGTATTAATGCATAAGTAATTGGAAATTGAAATTGTGTGAAAAGAAGTTTAAACAGATAACTGAAATAAAATGATTTAAACCTATATATAGTCAGATAAGCGCTTGGACTTTGTGGTTAGCGCGTGAGGGTGTGTAGCGTTGGGGTTTGGTCTCGGGTTCGAAACCTGGAAAGGCTCTGCCATTTCGGAATTTTTTGAATTAAATGAATTACATTAGATAGGCAACTAAAAGAACAGAAGGGGGATTTTAACCATGGTCGCAGAGTGGCCTAGTGGTTGGGGGGCTTGCGGGTTGGCTGGCTAGGGGTCTCGAGTTCAAGTCAAGCCATACACATTCTTTTTTTTAATTGTTTTATTTGGGTTTTTCACATTATGAAATTTGGGGAAAAATATAGTAATATTCCAAAATATTATAAAAGCTTTAGAAATAATTCCACATTATTTTAAAGATATATTTTGGGAATTACAGGTGATATTCACATTGAATAATGGATTAGATGAAATTTTGCATTCAAAATCAAGGAGAATTTTGCTTGAAATAAAAGATTTAAGAGTTGGGAATATAGATGCGATTTAAAACTCATTATGTAGAATCACATGGAAATTAATCTATTCTATCAAGTAAATAGTTGAATTGTTGTTATAATAAAATAGAGGCTTGAAATACGGAATCTTTCTAGTTATGTTAAACTATAAGAAATTGATGTTTTGAAATACATTTGAATTATATAAAAGAAATGAAATGATTTTTATTAACTAAAAGAGCATGAAGATTTATTAAAGTGAATAGTTGGTTCGTTGACCGGGAAATTGTCTACAAAGATCCTAATTGATTTAATCATCATTTGAATGTTGACACTACAAAAGATACTTGTTTTACCGGAGAATATTCCCCGGCGTTTTACTACTAGCGCCGGGGTAGGGAGCGAATAGGAATGTGGCGCCAGATGGAATGGTTATACACCGGCGGTCGCTTTAAAACGCCGGTCAATCTTCGTATTCACCGGCGTTTTATTTAGAAACGCCGGTGTAGTGTATTATTCACCGGCATTTTGATAATAAACGCCGGTGAATATACGGACACATTCACCGGCGTGTCTAATTGAAACGCCGGTGAATAAGCTGCGATAAAACCCGCGAACCCTAATCTTTCGTTCGCCATTTTCCCAAACCCCCCCCCCCCCAAAAAAAAGGGGCACTTCGTTTCCCTCCTTCCTCGCTCTACTTCCCGCGCGTTTGCCTCCGCCGCTTCGTCCTCTTCAACGGCCTTCGACCTTTCGAAATCGTCCCTTCTTCCCTTCGTCATTTTCGATTTCCCTCTCCCCTCTCTCTATTTGGAGGTGAATCGGCGATCGCCCCACTCTCTCTCTCTCCTATGCACCCGCGCTCGTCGCCCCGCTCTCTCTCTCTCTTTGGTATCATCTCTTGATTTCCCTTATTTTTCAAAAAAAGCATGTTTTTTCAGAGTATGCATCTTGATTTCCTTAACATGAATGGTTTAGTTGGGATGAAGAATGAATAGAAAAATATATGCTTAGATACGGGAAATTTTCATCTTCTTTTACTGTTAATGAAGCTGATTTCATCCATCTGATTTTCTTCTTGGCATGTTTGTTTTTTTACCCAAAATGGGTTCACTGTGAACTGAGGATGCTCTAGGTATGTGTTACCGCTGATTTCGGTGTGGGGGTAAACAGATAGAATTTGTGAGTCCGAGAAGAACCTGAACAGTTGACTCGGCCCTCTTGCTCCTGCCGCAACCCGCAAGGAAGTGCGAGACACCGGGGTTGATTCTGGCGACACACCCTCCGACGCTCTTGTCAGTAATCAGAAAAAGATTAAGAAAGAGCTGAAATGGTCAAAAAGTGATTAACTTGGTCTTGGTGGTAGAGGGGTTGTATTTATAGTTGCCTTTGGAACGGTTAGGATCCTGATTTCCTGCCTAACAGCCAGGAGGAAAATCCTCCTATTCTGTTTTAGGAAAGTAGGTCCTGATTCCCTGGTGAGAGCTAATCAGGCTTATTGATTTGATTTGGTCAAATCAGAGGCCTGATTCTCCTCTTGGTGGACCGGGCTTGTGTCGGGTCGGGACCCGTGCCCAGTTGAAGTGGATCTATTCGCGGGTGGTTGGTTTTGTGAGAAGGAGGCCCAATACCCGTTTTGGATCCATCTGTATGTGAAATTACCTTTTTACCCCCGTGCTTCAAGATTCGTGCTCGATCTGGACGGTCCCGATTTAACCCCATTTTTAGCCATATCACGAGCCCCCCACTCCTAAAGACTGAGTGTGATCAGACTTTGAGGAGTAGTCTAGCTGTTTTAGTGGCTGGTGGAGTTGTATCGGAGTCCAAATGTGGGATTTCGAATTTAGAAAGGGGGTAGTGAGGTAGCTTTTGACGCCGCTGGCTGTTCTCTGGTCACATCGGGTATTTAAGGATTTTTATCGATTTTTTTGGACTATTTATTTAATTTTGCGATGTGTTCACTAATCGTTCGGGGGTTTTTAACGGTACATCCTGGGTAATAATTGTTCGTCTAGGGGTTCGAAAATGTCCCCCCAAGTTTCCAATTATTTTCCAGAAATTTTAGTTAATTTTCCCGAATTCTTAGTAATCTTTTCGCAATTTTTAAATAAATAAAACGATTTAAATAAATGAAAAACGATTTAAATACCGATTAATGACGTGGCTCGATCTGAGCCGTTGATCATGGACGAGTGCAAATTTCGTAAAGATCTGACGGTTGTTACCGCTTGGCAGCATTTTTCTCCGTTTACGAGCTCGGGAAGGCGCTTGCTCGGCTGCCGACCGGAGGTAGGGGGTTCGGCAGGCCGAGTGACGTGGCGCCATCTGAGCTGTCGGATGCTGGTGCGCATCTCGAGACGGGCACGGTTCCCAAAAAAACGCTATCTTGTCTTTTAGTACATGTGGCGCAATCTGGGCCGTTCATCATTGGGATTGCGAGTTTCTGAGAGATCCAACAGTTTAAGTAGCTCGGTGTCTTTTTCCTCCATTTACCAGCTCGGGAAGGCACTTGCTCGGAAGCCGACCGAGGGGGCATGGCTTCGGTCGTCCGAGTGACGTGGCGCTAACTGAGCCGTCGGATGATGGCGCGCATCTCGAGACAGACGCAGCTCCCAAGAAAACACTATCTTGTCTTTTAGTGCTCTCGGCGAGATCTGGGCCGTCTGATTGAGATCAGACGCGAAAGTTGAGGGGAAAGTGAGTTTTCCCCGTTTACACGCTCGGGAAGGCACTTGCTCGGCAGCCGACCGAGGGCCTATGGTTTTTGGCAATCCGAGATGGCTCTGTTCCCAATGGTATTAATGGTGCTTCGGGACTTGTGTGGCGTTCCGCCTTCCCGATGTCATTAAGGATAATTCCTTTAATTAATGCGTGGCGTTTCAACTTCCGAGGGTCATAATGGCGGGTTCTTGGAGGCAGGCTATAAGTACCCCACTCCCTTTGTCATTTCATTCGCAATCAACATTGAGTTTCAGACCTCGGAGGCATCTGCCTTGGGTAGCTTCTCTCTTGAGGTCCGGAGAGGTGGTCGCTCTTCTGCCTGGTTTTCCCTTTGTTCCTGACGGCCCCAAAGTGGATGTCAGGAGCGAGGGGGGAACGAGGTAGTAGTGGCGGCGACTGTAGTCCGAACCCGAGGGATGAGTTACTTCAGAAGGACGGGTGGTCGCCCTGTTGTCTTATTCTTCTCCCGTTCCTCACTGCTCCGAAGGGGGTGTCAGGAGCGGGAGGGGATAAGGCAGTAGTGTCGACGACCATAGTCCGGACCCGGGGTGTGGGCCTCTTCGGAAGGATGGGTGGTCGTTCTTCCACCAAGATCTTCTGCTTTCTTTGGTTGCTCCGAAGTGAGTGTCGAAGAAAGCGGAGGTCTTGGTGGGAGAGGTGATGATCCATGTCCGATGCCGATCTCCGGACCATCCGAGTCCGTTTGTTGCAACTGTGAAGGCGCCGTTGTCGGAGTCCTCTGACGAACCGAGCCTTCCAGTTGCAACCAACTAGCTCGGAATGGTCCGCCTCTCCTGATCTCTGAGTGTTGATGGGCCCCCTCCCATCTCTGTCTTCCTTCCGGGCTGATGGCTTCTGATGGATGTCAGCCCGGAGGAGTTAGAGATGGGGGGAGTGTCGATCTGTTTTTGACCGGGGCCCGTGGGTCGGTGGAATACCAGCCGAGACACGGGACCTGGGGGGCGCTCGCCGAGGGTGGCACCTCAAGACTGAATCAAAATTTTTCCAGGTTCTTCTAGGCATAGGTGGGGCGTCTGAGGGTTCATTCGTCCGAGCATCGTGGCGCGTTCAGAGCCGTTGGATGGTGGCGCGCATCTCGAGATGGGCGCGGTTCCCAAGAAAACACTATCTTGTCGTTTAGTGCTCTTGGCGAGATCTGGGCCGTCTGATCGAGATCGGGCGCGAAAGTTGAGGGGAAAGTGAGTTTTCCCCGTTTACACGCTCGGGAAGGCACTTGCTCGGATTCCGACCGGACTCTATTGCCTGCAAGTTCGGATCGCTGGTGGCTCGGATTCAGATTCCCAGGAGCCGAGCTAGTTGACTTGGTGGCGGAGGTAGTAGTAATGGGCCTTCGCGACGTTTCGAGAGCAGCCCAAAAGTCGCGAACTTTCGTTTGGAAGTCCAAGGGACGTCCCAATTTTATTATAAATCTTCACCCCCACCTATACCAAGTCTCACTTTTCACTTTTACTCTCTCTCTTCAGTTTTTACTCTGCTTCGAAGTTTTTAGCTCTCTGGTGGTGTTGCTAGCTGTCGCGGTAGCGTTCCTAGTTCCGGCGAACTTTCCGACCGCACCTGTCACTTCAAGGTCAGTCTCTTTCCCTTCTCTTTTTAGAAAAAAATGGTTAAGATTTCGGCTGAGACCCCCGCCTCGGAGCAAGCCGTTAGCCGAGGGGATAAAGGGAAGGGAGTGGTGGAGCCGAGCGAGCAAGACGTCGTTCGTCCGGATAGAGAGGGTGAAGTGGCCGAAGTGCCTGAGGAAGTCGTGGCCGAGTCCCAAAAGGGCAGAGGTGTGGTCACGATAGTGGAGACACCGAAGAGAGCGGGGGCGTTTGGTCGGCAGCCCATCGCCGTGTCGAGCGTGGGAGGCGTCCGGGATTATGTCGAGGATACCTTGGAGACGGTCACTCAGGGTACGGCTAAGCTGGTTGAGGAGAACGAGCCTAGGGAGCTGTCTGAGGTTGACCATAGGATCTCGACTCTTACCGAGACGGATCTTCGTCTGATCCGAGAGGGTTTCCAGATCCCTCTTGAGTATGTACTGCTCCTTCCTGGGCCGGGGTTCCGAGCCAACACAAAGTCCTCGTCGGACGTATGTGTCTTTCCGGTCGACTCCTTCATTGCCGAACTCCGTTTTCCCCTCCACCCGTTCGTGGTTGAAGTCCTGGTCTGGTACGGTTTGAGTCCCGCCCAACTGATGCCGAACACATGGAGGCACGTCGTGGCGTTCCTCCTCCGATGCCAAGAGATCGGCGCCAAGCCGACTATGTACCTCTTTCGGGGTCTCTTCAGACCTTGCCAGCCGAGGCGAGACGAGCAGAGGTTTTTCCTTTCTCCTCGGACGGGAGTTAAGTTGATCGAGAACCCGGACTCGATCAAACATTGGAAGGACAAATACTTCCTCGTCCGAACTCTGACGCCATGGGTGATACCGACAGTTTGGGCGAAGGATGGCCTGCCCAAGCGTACAAAGAAGGACGTCCCGCTGAATGTTGAGGAGGCTGAGGTCCAGAGGAAGCTCCTCGCTCTGCCGATGCTCAGCTGGAAGGATATTACCGAAGAGCATCTGTTCCGTGGGGGTCTCAGCCCGCTCGACCCTCGTATGCTTCTGGTATTTATACTTCTTTGTTTAAAGCTCATGAAAATTTTTCTAAGTTTTTTCATTCGGCTTTTGCAGAGACGATGAAGCTCGATTACAAGGCTCTGGTGGCGAAGGGTAGGGCAGAGCAGGAGAAGAAGAAGAGGCCGTCGGCAGCGCCTCAGGACAGCCGAGCTTCGAAGAAGGCCTCGGTTGTGAAGACTGCCGACCAACCGAAGTTTGCGGTCCTCAAGGAGGGGGAGATCGATGTCCTTGTCTCTCCGACGAAGGTCGCGATCCCCGAGCAGGGGGGGGTCGTGGTCCCCGATCCCATCGCCTCGGATGCGCCTGCGCCGACCCCGGAGGCGGACGCTCCCGGTTCGTCGAGCGGCGTGTTCGGGGTGAAGGATGCACTGTCCCTGCAGGTTCCGCCCCTCACTGCCGATGCGGAGAAGATCTTGACCGAGCGTCATAAGCAGATCTTCGTCCCCGACTGGCAGGTGATGAACGCCGATGGTTTCCTGGGCGACGGGAACATCTGCATGGAGGCGGTGAGGCACCTGCCGACCCCGAAGGATCGAGCGACCCTGAAGGCCAGGATGGCAGGGGACGCCGTGATGCAGATTGCCCGGAATACCATGTCGGTAAGTAGGCTGAGCTCTTCTTCATCCAAATTTCTTCCTTAGAATTTCTCCAAGTTCTTGGATTCGGATTGTAACTTGTTGTTCTCTTTCAGACCCTCTGCCACTTCAATTTCTTGGTCGAGGAGTTGGCAAACAAGGATCAGGAGAAGGAGAAGGAGAGGGCGGAGCGCGTCAAGGTCGCGAAGCAGCTTGATTCCGAACTGCTTCTCTCGACGAAGAGGGCTGCCAAAGTGGAGGGGTTGGAGAAGCAGCTGGCCGACGCCGTTCAGCTGTCAAAGGATACGGCGGCCAAGCTTGAGGCCTCGGAGAAGGAGGTGGCCGAGCTGAAGGATATGGCGGCCAAGCTCGAGGCGTCGGTGAAGGAGGCTGCCGAGCTGAGGGAGGAGCTGGCCAAGGCTCGGTCGGAGGCGGAGGATGCTCGGAAGAGGGCCGAGAAGATCAAGGCCAAACACCTCAGGAAGGTGAAGAGGGTGAAGAAAGCCGTGCAGGAGGAGGCCGCTCAGCACATGCTCCAGAACATGGAGGACGCTTATGGTCGAGCGCTGATCCACATAGCCGCCAGGAACCCGGGCTTCGACACCTCCTCCTACCACTTTTACGACCCCGTGGAAGGGGAGGAGGGTGTGCCCGAGGGGATGCTCGGACCTGCGGGAGAGACGGAAATCGTCGAGGTCCCCGGGGAATCCGAGGCCGAGGGCGAGGAGGAGGACGACTCCGAGGAGGAGAGTTGAAGCGAAGGCGGAGGCGAGGACGGTGGCGAGGACAAGACCGGGGGGTCGACGGACCCGAGCGGCAAAAAGGTCGACCCCTGACTCAGTTGTCTTTTTTTTGTCTTTTTTCTTTTGTATGCCTAACTGCGGACTGGCCACTGCTAGTGTAAAACTTTTTCACCTTAATTCTGAAATGAAAAATATCTTGTTTGGCCTGAATTTATCTAAGTGTTGAGCCTCGGGTTAGCGCATGATTAGTCATAGATGTTTCCGTGTATTGTCCCATCCGATTTATCTCCGCTTTTCAGGTGATGTTCGGTCCGGTCACGGAGCTCGTCTTCCTTCGGAAGGAGCTAGCCAAATTGAAGCGTGAGCTTTCGGACAGCCGACAGAGGCGGTTTCTCCTGCTCGGCCAGGCGGAGGAGGTGAGGGCAATTCTAAGGAGGTACTGTCGCGAGCTGCATCAACTGCGGAAGCGCTCCCAAGCTCCTGGTCCCGAAGGGGAAGTCGAGCGGCTCCGTGGGGAGCTTACTGCCGTCGAGCAGAGGAATGACGACCTTTTGGCAGAGGTCCAACACTTGGAGTTAGCGGAGAAGGAACGCTCAGCGGAGGCAGAGAAGCTGGCATCCGAGCTGGAGGAGGCGTTGGCCGAGCGCAAGAGGTTACTGGCCGATGTCGACAGGCTCAGAAGGATCACGATAGATAGGGGAATCGAGGTTACCCACTTCCGCCGGCTCACCGCCGATGGTGTTAATGCCTCCGGCTCGTCAAGACCTTCTCGTCCGAAGAAATCGGCGAAGGACGACGTTCTGAGAGACAGGATTATTGAACTGGAGGAGGAGATCGCGTCGCTCAAGCCCGCGCCGGAGAGAGCTAACGTTCGTAGCACGTCGTGCACTCGCGAGGAGAGCGAGAGGGGGATTACGTTTTACGAACTCGCGACGCGCTCGCCTATGACCAGGCGGAGTCCGGCCGATGCTCAGAGCAGCGCGGCTGTTTCGTCGAGCGGGGCTTCGGTCGGCGCCGCTGTTAGGACTAGCAGTGAAGGGGGATCACGCTTCGTTGGTTTAGGGTCAAGCTCGGAGGGCAGGCCTCGTCGTCCTCGCGTTTCCCTAAACCGAAGCATTCCCCTTCCGAAGAGGCCCTGATCATGTCGTTTTCCCTTTTTGTTTGTTGTTGTAAAAACTTAATTATGGGGTCGGTTCGGCTGTCTGTAACACTATTATGTCTGAATGCGAATCTTTTTGGAAAATTTTAAAGTGTTAGACATCGGCAATGTATTGAAGTTGAGTTATTCGTTTTTCCTTTCTTTCAGCTCGTGGTGACGATCCATGACTCGGACTCCGAACGTTTGAATGATGACTCCGAATCCGAGGCCACCTCTGGGACGGTGGTTCTGAGCCCTAGGAGTGCCGACCTGAAGTTACGCCGAGCCGAGAGTGAGTGGGTCCACCTTTCGTCTGTCCTCAGTCTCTGGGAAGCCGAGATCCAACGCTTGGAGAATAGGATCGTCGAGCTGAGCCCCGCAGGAGAGGACGAAGACTCGCAAACCGCATTCAGCAACGCTCTTCGGGCCAAATGCATTCGGCACAACCAGTCGAAGATTATTGCCGAGCGGGATGACTTGCTCTCGAAGATGCGGCACTTGCAGGCTGTGATGGCGAAACACCGCGGGGAGGCAGAGGAGTTGCTAGCCGAGGAGGACGATCAGTCTAGTGAGGATGTTTCTATATGAGAGACAAGTGTAGTGGGTCGGGCATTGTCTGTTTTGTTTGCCAACACTTTGTAAAGGAATGTTTTGTATTATGCGCCGACAATTAATAAAATTTCCTTTCGTTGCTTTGCATATTCGTTTTCGCCCGTAACTGTGTTGGTCGCGCCAAGATTTTTGAACCGAGCGTGTCTGTTTAACCGAACGGGTCTCCATGGGTAAGGTACTTTGTCGTTTAGCAGCTCTGACGCGGTACGGCACACATTCCTAGGCGGCTCCACGCTCTAGAAAGTGCTATTTTGTCGTTTAGAGCAGGTGGCGAGATCTGAGCCGTTGGATGTAGGCGCGAATCTCGAGGTGGCTCGGTCTCCAAGAAAACGTTATCTTGTCGTTTAGTGCAAGTGGCAAGATCTGAGCCGTCTGATCGAGATCACGCACGAAAGTTGAGGGGAAAGTGTGTTTTCCCCGTTTACACGCTCGGGAAGGCACTTGCTCGGGAACCGACCGAAGGTATGGGTCTTCGGGCTTCGGCTAATTGCTAGAAGAGTTCAGGTTATTTTATTCCGGACCTTGGGTGTAGTTCGACGGTTGTGGGAGCAGTTCCGGACGGCGATCTACCCCTGGTTCGTCCGGAGACGAACCGAGGAGGTAAAGTCGAGCCGAGTGTTGGACTCCGAACCATCGGTATAGTTCAACGGCTGTGGGAGCAATTCCGAACGGCGATCTACCCCTGGTTCGTCCGGAGACGAGCCGAGGAGGTAAAGTCGAGCCGAGTGTTGGACTCCGAACCATCGGTATAGTTCAACGGCTGTGGGAGCAATTCCGAACGGCGATCTACCCCTGGTTCGTCTGGAGACGAGCCGAGGAGGTAAAGTCGAGCCGAGTGTTGGACTCCGAACCATCGGTATAGTTCAACGGCTGTGGGAGCAATTCCGAATGGCGATCTACCCCTGATTCGTCCGGAGACGAGCCGAGGAGGTAAAGTCGAGCCGAGTGTTGGACTCCGAACCATCGGTATAGTTCAACGGCTGTGGGAGCGATTCCGAACGGCGATCTACCCCTGGTTCGTCCGGAGACGAGCCGAGGAGGTAAAGTCGAGCCGAGTGTTGGACTCCGAACCATCGGTATAGTTCAACGGCTGTGGGAGCAGTTCGGAACGGCGGTTCGCCTCTGGTCCGTCCGGAGACGAACCGAGGGAATGAGGCCGAGCCGAACGTGGACTCCGAACCATTGGTTGAAATCACAAAAAGGCAGGTGATAAGGGGGGAGAAAAACATGCATATTCACAAACAGAGCTTTCTTTATTGATATTCGACGGCGAACCGTTTTACATAGTACAATTTATGAAAAAATGGGTTACAAGTCGGAGGATTGGAATGGCCCGATACCCCTTGTTACTTAGAGTGGCATCGGAACGCTCTCTTGGTATTTTAGGAGGTGGTCGGCATTCCAAGTCCTCGGAAGCTCTCTGCCTTCCATGTCTTCGAGACGGTACGCCCCAGGCCGAACAACTTTTGTGATCCGGTACGGACCTTCCCAGTTTGGAGCTAGCTTGCTCTTCTGACCGGGGAAGGATATGGCCAGCTTCCTCAGGACTAAATCTCCTTGCTTAAGGTTGGCGGGTCGGACCTTCTTGTTGTACGCTAGCTCGACCCTCCTTCTGTAATTCTGCTGTCGAATCGATGCTCTTTCCCTCAGTTCATCTATCAGGTCCAAGTTTCCTCTGAGGTCCCTGGCATTCTGTGCTTCGTCATAGGCTATGAGCCGAGGGGAAGGTATTCCGACCTCGAGGGGTATCACGGCCTCGGCCCCATAAGTAAGGTTGAAAGGGGACTCTCCGGTGGGCGTCCGCTTGCTTGTGCGGTAGTTCCACAACACATTAGGGAGTTGGTCGACCCACAAACCTTTGGAGCACTTGTCCAACCTTTTCTTGATGCCTGCGAGGATCTGCTTATTAGCATTCTCGGCATGTCCGTTCGACTGAGGGTGTGAGACGGACGAGAAGCGCTGCTGAATGACGAGGTCATCGCATAGGGCTCGGAATGCCGTGCCGGTGAACTGGGTCCCATTGTCCATCACGAGGACGCGGGGGACGCCGAATCTGCATATGATGATCTTCCAGAAGAACTGCACCACTTTGTTCTCGGTTATAGTGGCGAGGGGCTCGGCCTCGACCCACTTCGAGAAGTAGTCGATGGCTACAATCAAGAACTTGAACTGACCCGGAGCCGGAGGGAAAGGCCCTAGCAAGTCCATTCCCCACATCGCGAAGGGGATAGGGCTCGATAGGGAGGTGAGGTTGGCCTGAGGGAGGCGTCGGATGCTGGAGTGTCTCTGGCAGGTGCTGCATTGCTGAACGTGCCGCTCGGCGTCTTGAAGAAGGGTCGGCCAGAAATACCCATAATTCAATGCTTTCCGGGCCAAAGACTTGAACCCGGAGTGTGCCCCTCCGATGCCTTCATGAAGCTCCTGTAGGGCATATTCGGCTTGATCCGGAGAGAGGCACCTTAGATATGGTCGGCCGTCTATTTGAGAGAAGGAGCGCTTGTATAAAATGCCCTCGATCAAGACATAGCGCTCGGCCCGAGTTCTGACTCGGCGTGCTTCCTTGGGATCCGAGGGCAGAACTCCATCCCTTAAGAATTCCACCAGTGGCTTCATCCAATTGTCCTGCAGCATGACCGGCAATGTCTCCACCGAGCTAGGTGTCTCGTCTTCGATGCTCGGTTTAGAGAGGACTTCAATCAGTACGGTCTGTTCGAGGCCTTGCAAAGAAGACGAGGCCAATTTGGAGAGAGCATCGGCCTGTGAGTTCTCCTCCCGAGGGACCCGTTGGATGATGGCCTCTTTGAACCGGCCCATGAGATCCCGGACTTTGGCGAGGTACTTCGCCATTCGCTCGTCCCGGGCCTCATATTCGCCCAAGACCTGGTTCACGACCAGCTGGGAATTACTGTGAATCCGGAGGCGCTGCGCCCCAGCACTTCGGGCGAGTCCGAGCCCAGCTATGAGAGCCTCATACTCCGCCTCGTTGTTCGAGGCCTTGAAGTTCATGCGGATCGCATACTGGAGGACGAAGTTGTCAGGGCCGTTCAGGATGATGCCGGCGCCGCTTCCTTCATTGCAAGAGGATCCGTCCACGAAGACTGTCCAAATGGGGGGCCCATTCGGGGCGTGCCCGACCTCAGGGATAGTGGACTCTACAATGAAGTCGGCGAGGGCCTGGGCCTTGATTGCCGTCCGAGGTTGATAAGAGATGTCGTGCTGACTCAGCTCGACGGACCACTTCATCAGCCGACCTGAGGTCTCCGGCTTGTGGAGGATCTGCTTTAGGGGTTGGTCGGTGAGGACAACGACCGAGTGAGACTGGAAGTAGGGCCGAAGCTTTCTTGCCGCCATGACCAGGGCATAGGCCATCTTCTCTATCCTCGGATAGCGGAGCTCGGCGTCCCGAAGCACCTTGCTCACATAGTAGATGGGCCTTTGGGTCCGGTCCTCCTCTCTCACCAAGACAGCACTTAGGGTCTGCTCGAAAGCAGCCAAGTAGATGAAGAAAGGCTCGCTCGGGACCGGCTTACTGAGCAGAGGGGGGTTCACCAGATAGGCTTTCAGCTGGTCGAACGATTCTTGTTGTGCTTGGCCCCATTCAAATCCTTTAGCTCCCCTGAGTGCTTTAAAGAAGGGGAGGCACTTTTCCCCCGACTTGGATAGGAACCGACCGATAGCTGCGAGCCGACCGGTGAGCTTCTGCACCTCCTTGACGTTTCGAGGCGGGGCCATGTCTAATATGGCCTTAATCTTCTCGGGGTTAGCTTCGATCCCTCGCTGGCTCACCATGAAGCCGAGGAATTTTCCCGAGGAGACCCCGAACGCACACTTGTTCGGGTTCAGCGCATGTTGTACTTCCTCAACACGCCGAAGGCCTCCTGGAGGTCGGCTACATGATCGGTGCCGTGGATGCTCTTGACGAGCATGTCATCAACGTACACCTCCATGTTTCGGCCGATCTGGTTCTGGAAGACCTTGTTGACGAGGCGCTGGTAGGTGGCGCCCGCGTTCTTCAAACCGAACGGCATGACCCGGTAGCAGTAGAGGCCTTGGTCGGTGACGAAGGAGGTCTTCGGGATATCCGGAGGGAACATCCGGATTTGATTGTACCCCGAGAAGGCATCCATGAAGCTGAGGAGCTCATGGCCCGAGGTGGTGTCAATAAGGGTGTCGATGTTCAGGAGAGGGAATGGATCCTTCGGACACGCCTTGTTCAGGTCAGTGAAGTCGATGCATATCCTCCACGAGCCATTGGACTTCTTGACCATTACAACATTCGACAGCCACTCGGGATAATTTACCTCCTGTATGAACTTGGCCTTCAGCAGCTTATCCACTTCCTCCTTGATTGCCTACTGTCGCTCGGGAGCGAACTTTCGCCTCTTCTGCTGAACCGGTTTGCACCCCGGTTCGACGCTTAGACGATGGACGAGCAAATCCTCGGAGATGTCGGGCATGTCCGCGGCCGACCAAGCAAATAGGTCGCGGTTATTCCGGATGCACCTCACTAAGTCGGAGAACAGTACGGTCGGCAGGGACTTGCTGACGAGGAATTTTCGGCTCGGATCCTCGTCTGAGAAGAGTACTTCTTCTAACTCGTCCGCCGGCTCGGAGGTTGGGCGGGCCTTCGGCTCGGGGATTTCTAGTGTCTCGAGCGAGAGCACTGGTCCCCCGGTGGAAGTCATGTAGCACTTCCGAGCTATTTCCTGGCTTCCCCTGACTTCCCCTACTCCCGACCGAGTGGGGAACTTCATTTTCAAATGATATGCCGAGGGGACAGCCTCCAGGGCGGCTAGGCCGGGGCGGCCCAGGATGACATTATATGCTGCAGGGACGTCGACGACCATGAAGTCCATCGGCTCGGTCCGGGTAGTAGGGGTGCTTCCCGCAGTAACGTCCAGAGTTATCACCTCTTCGACGGTTACCGGGACCCCCGTGAACCCGTGGAGAGTATAACCGGCCGGCTTGAGACGGTCTCGGGACAGCTGCAGGCCTCGGAAGGCCGAGAGGAAAATGATATTGACCGAACTCCCGTTGTCCACCAAAATCCTCTGCACTTTGAAGTTGGCCATGCGGAGGTCGATGATGAGGGCATCGCAGTGGGGGGTTCGGACTCCTTCGAGGTCGGCATCGGAGAAAGACACGGGGACGCCGAGACCTTTCGGGGGAGGGGCACTATGGACCGAGTTGACCTCTCGGACGAAGGCCTTCCGGGAGGAATTAGAGGAGCCCCCCATGGGCCTCCATGGATCAAGTGCAGAACCCGTTCCTCCTCAAACTTGGGTGTTTCCTCGCGCCGCTCGGAGCGCTTGTTAGCCCCCCGAGGCGGAGGGGAGTGGCGATCTATCCGATCGTTAGCCTTCACGAACTTGGCCAACTGCCCCCTTCGAATGAGGGCTTCGATCTCATCTCTCAAAGCCCGACAGTCATTCGTATCGTGCCCGTGGTCTCGGTGATACCGACACCACTTATCTTTGTCCCTCCTCTTCGCCGGGGTGTGCATCCTCGGGGCCGGAGGGATGACCCCCTCCTTCTCCACCTCCATGAGGATAGTGGAGACATTAGTGGTGAGGGGAGTGAACTTCTCGAACCTGGGGGGAGGGCGGCGCTGACCGCCCATGTCCTTTTGAGCTTTCTTGGACCCTTCTTCCCCCGTCGCCTTCCTTTTCGACCCTGCGGAGGGCCCCCCAAAGCTGAGGAGGTCGGCGAAGTCATGTGGGGACTTCTTGGCCAGGGATGATCGGAGGTTGGCGTTAAGGACGTTCGACTGGAACGCCACGGTGGCCACGGATTGGTCTAAGGAGGCAATAGACCTGACTTCTGCGGTGAACCTTTTCACATAGTCCCGCAACTTTTCTTCCTTCTCCTGCCGCAGGTTCAGTAGGGAAAGACTTGTCTTCTCGGCTTGCCGGCTACTCACGAAGTGAGTAATGAACAGCATCTCGAACTGCTCGAATGAGAAAATGGATGAGGGAGCGAGCCTGGAATACCATTCCCGAGCCGACCCCCTGAGGGTGGCAGGGAAGGTCCTGCAGAGCACCGCGTCGGAAGCTTGATGGATCAGCATCAGGGTCTTGAAGCTTTCGACGTGGTCGACCGGGTCGGATTCCCCTGAGTATGTTTCAAACTACGGCGGTTTGAAACTCCTCGGTATGTGGGCCTCCATGATCGACCGTGAGAAGGGGGGTTGGCTGGGACGGAAGGTTCCTGCTCGGGACTCTTCCTCCCTGTCCATGCGGCCGATATGCCTTTCCACCTCATGGAGATGGCAGATGAGGGCGTCGTCCCTTCGCTGGTAATCGTATGACCCCCCGGACTCCTCTTCGTAGGAAGGGGAGCGTGGACTGCGGCGCCGGTAGTCCTGGGACCGGCGAGGGCTTTGTTCCCGCTGCTGGCGACTGGGAGCCGGGGAAGGGCTCCGGGTTCGGCGCCGAGGACTGGGATCCCTGGGAGGCGTCGGAACCCTCTGAGCGTTCTGGACGTTCTGCCGAAGATTGAGGGCCTGCAGTACGGTCTCCTGAAACTGGAGGAATTCGGCTCGGGTGATGGGTACGTCTCGATCCCTCGGATGACGCCGATCCCTGGGGGAGCGGGACCTCCTCCTTTGGCGATCGGGGGATGCCGCTCGGCCTCTGCGGTCCGGAGACCTTCTGCCGTCCCGGCGACGTGGGGACGGCTCACCTTGACGCTGGCGGGAGGCTCCCTCTCGGGCCCGCCTCTCGTCAAGATGGGTACGGAGGTCGTCGTCTTTCTGGCGGTTCAGAAGTGTGATGCGGAGGTCGGGGTGGTGAGAAGCCATCGAGTCCGAGGACCCATTATGGACCGAGACATGGCCCGGATTGAGGGGCTGCTTCTCCTTCCGACCGTTATGACCGGACGGACCATTGTTGGGCTGCTGCTTGGGAGGAGGAGGTGGGACCTGCTGGGTCAGCGGAGGGAGGTCGGACTGAGGGATAGGATTGACCGGAACTTCATTTGCCGGGTCGGTGAGGTTGCCCCCACGGTTCGACCCTCTGGATCTGTTCTTCTTCGGCGGCATGTCTGCAGAGGACGACGGAGAATGGGCTGAGGCTGTTCGTGCGGTTTTCCCACAGACGGCGCCAATCTGTTACCGCTGATTTCGGTGTGGGGGTAAACAGATAGAATTTGTGAGTCCGAGAAGAACCTGAACAGTTGACTCGGCCCTCTTGCTCCTGCCGCAACCCGCAAGGAAGTGCGAGACACCGGGGTTGATTCCGGCGACGCACCCTCCGACGCTCTTGTCATTAATCAGAAAAAGATTAAGAAAGAGCTGAAATGGTCAAGAAGTGATTAACCTGGTTTTGGTGGTAGAGGGGTTGTATTTATAGTCGCCTTTGGAACGGTTAGGATCCTGATTTCCTGCCTAACAGCCAGGAGGAAAATCCTCCTATTCTGTTTTAGGAAAGTAGGTCCTGATTCCCTGGTGAGAGCTAATCAGGCTTATTGATTTGATTTGGTCAAATCAGTGGCCTGATTCTCCTCTTGGTGGACCGGGCTTGTGTCGGGTCGGGACCCGTGCCCAGTTGAAGTGGATCTATTCGCGGGTGGTTGGTTTTGTGAGAAGGAGGCCCAATACCCATTTTGGATCCATCTGTATGTGAAATTACCTTTTTACCCCCGTGCTTCAAGATTCGTGCTCGATCTGGACGGTCCCGATTTAACCCCATTTTTAGCCATATCAGTATGTATGCCAAAATCCTCCGGCCGGATATGCACAACAATTGGATTTTAGATTTAGTTGGGCACAGTGAATTAGTAGAGCAACATATAAGCTCAGATAATGGAAATTTTCATTTTAAGATACTGTTAAAGTTACCTGTTTGCCCTCGTTGGCATGATTTTTTAACAAAAAATGGGTTCACTTCCAAACTAAGTATGCTGCTAGCATACCCATTTTCTTTCACTGTTAATGAAGCTAATTTCATGCATCTGATTGTCTTCTTGGCATGCATGTTTTTTTGACCAAAATGGGTTCACTGTGAACTGAGGATGCTATAGGTGTGTATGCCAAAATCCTCCGGATATGCACAACAATTGGGTTTTAGATTTAGTTGGGCTAAAGAAGTAGTAGAGCAACATATAAGCTCAGATAATGCAAATTTTCATTTTAAGATACTGTTAAAGTAACCTGATTGCCATCTTTGGCATGATTTTTTAACCAAAAATGGGTTCACTTCCAAACTAAGTATGCTGCTAGCATCCTTATTTTCTTTCACTATTAATGAAGCTGATTTCATGCATCTGATTGTCATGTTGGCATGTTTTTTTGACCAAAATGGGTTCACTGTGAACTGAGGATGCTATAGGTGCGTATGCCAAAATCCTCCGGCCGGATATGCACAACAATTGGGTTTTAGATTTAGTTGGGCTAAAGAAGTAGTAGAGCAACATATAAGCTCAGATAATGGAAATTTTCATTTTCAGATACTGTTAATGAAGCTGATTGCAATCTTTGGCATGGTTTTTTAACAAAAAATGGGTTCACTTCCAAACTAAGTATGCTGCTAGCATCCTCATCTTCTTTTATTGTTAGTGAAGCTTATTTTCATGCATCTGATTGTCATCTTGGCATGTTTTTTTGACCAAAATGGGTTCACTGTGAACTGAGGATGCTATAGGTACGTATGCCAAAATCCTCCGGCCGGATATGCACAACAATTGAGTTTTAGATTTAGTTGGGCTAAAGAAGTAGTAGAGCAACATATAAGCTCAGATAATGGAAATTTTCATTTTCAGATACTGTAAGAGAAGTTGATTGTCATCTTAGGCATGATTTTTTAACATAAAATGGGTATACTTCCAAACTAAGTATGCTGCTAGCATCCTCATCTTCTTTTATTGTTAGTGAAGCTTATTTTCATGCATCTGATTGTCATCTTGGCATGTTTTTTTGACCAAAATGGGTTCACTGTGAACTGAGGATGCTATAGGTACGTATGCCAAAATCCTCCGGCCGGATATGCACAACAATTGGGTTTTAGATTTAGTTGGGCTAAAGAATTAGTAAAGCAACATATACGCTCAGATAATGGGTATTTTCATTTTCAGATACTCTTAGATAACCTGATTGCCATCTTAGGCATGATTTTTTAACCAAAAATGGGTACACTTCCAAACTAAGTATGCTGCTAGCATCCTCATCTTCTTTTACTGTTAGTGAAGCTTATTTTCATGCATCTGATTGTCATCTTGGCATGTTTTTTTTACCAAAATGGGTTCACTGTGAACTGAGGATGGTATGGGTACGTATGCCAAAATCCTCCGGGTATGCACAACAATTGAGTTTTAGATTTAGTTGGGCTAAAGAAGTAGTAGAGCAACATATAAGCTCAGATAATGGAAATTTTCATTTTCAGATACTGTTAGAGAAGCTGATTACCATCTTAGGCATGATTTTTTAACAAAATGGGTTCACTTCCAAACTAAGTATGCTGCTAGCATCCTCATTTTCTTTTACTGTTAATGAAGCTTATCCCATGCATCTGATTGTCATCTTGGCATTTTTTTTGACCAAAATGGGTTCACTGTGAACTGAGGATGCTATAGCTGTATGCCAAAATCCTCCGGATATGTACAACAATTGGTTCACTCTGAAAAATATATGCTTACATACTGGACATTATCATATTTCTTTTACTGTTAATGAAGCTGATTTCATGCCTCTGATTGGCATCTTGGCATGTTTTTTACCAAAATCCTCCAAATCTGTACAAGATTTGGGCTGAACAAACCTCGTGCAGGTTTCTTTTGGCGCTACAAGCATCAATGATTTAGTTGGGATGAAGAATTATTTGAGAAAAACTTATTAGTAGCCATATTAGTTTCTTTTGTTTAGTATTATTATTATTATTATTATTATTATTATTATTATTATTATTATTATTATGAGATAAGTGATTATTAGTAGCCATGAACAGAATAGTTCATGAGTCATCAGATCTTCTTGTTACCGTAGTTACAGCACGACGCGCTCATTATTCGGCCGATTCCTCTTCATCAGCAAAATACCCTTTACCATCATCATCTCCTTGAACGGAAAGCCAAATACAGGAGAGACTATAGTCGATTTTTTTTTATGCTCGAACACAGTGTGTGCGATAAAATACCACTAAGGTGGTTGTGATAATTTCCACAAAAGGTAGTTTAGGGTTATGTGAATAGAGTAGATTGTGTTAAGATGTAGTTTTTTTTTGTACATTTTTTGGAACCACAATTTCTTTATTTTATAGTTAAAGATTATATCGTTTATTTATTTGCAGCTAGAGATGGTTTTCAAATAGGTGAAATTTAATATACAAAATGCCTTTTACTGTTATTACTATTTAATATATCAAATTTTAATTTCAGATTGTGTGCTATTGATATAATGGATAGAAGTTGGATTAGTAAACCACGATTATCCAAGGAGTACCGTGATGGTATTAAAGATTTTATTATCTTTGCCAAATGACATTCCCGTGATCCCAACCTAATTCTTTGTCCATGCCTCCGGTGTACAAATTGTATGCTGAGGACATGTGACGTAGTACATACACACTTGGTTGTCAACGGTTTTCTTCAAGGGTACACAAGGTGGTTTTGTCATGGAGAGGATCATACGTCAGTTCCTGTTCGTCCGGTTGTATTAGAAAATAAAGCTGAGCCCTTAGTGAACGAAGACTTAAGCGTTTCCGATGAGATGCATGCTTTGTTACAAGATGCCATGGGGATTCATAATCTTCCTTTCCACACCAATAACCCAACAACCGAAGTTCACAATGAGTCAACAGAAACAAACCAGATTGGTGGTGGGGTGGATGAGGAAATGTCTGGCCCCACCCCTGAAAATAATAAGCAGCAAGAATCCTTCGCTAAGTTACTTGAAGATGCTAGTACTCCGTTGTACCGTGATTGCACCAAATTTTCTATGTTCTCATTCATTATCAGACTATTTCAGATTAAATGTTTAAACGGGTGGTCTGCTAAGTCCTTCACTATGCTACTTGAATTGTTGAATGAAGCATTTCCTGAAATCTGTATTCCAAACTCAGCCTATAAAATCAAAAAATTCCTAACTTCTTTCGATCTAGGATATGAGAAGATAGCAGCATGTCCAAATGACTGTATGCTTTTCACGAGTGGTAAGGAAAGTCTGGAGAATTGCGAAGTGTGTGGTTCTTCGAAATGGAAAGAAAGACCAAATCAAGACGAGGGAGCCAGTGGATCTACTAAGCGAAGTAGGAAAAAGAAGCCTGCCAAAATATTGCGTTACTTTCCTCTGATTCCTAGGCTACAAAGGTTGTTTATGTCTATAAAAACTTCTTCTGATATGAAATGGCATGCTGAAGGTCGCACTAATGATGGGATTCTTAGACATCCTGCTGATTCTTAATCTTGGAAAAAATTTGATGAAAGATATCCTAATTTTGCGGAAGATCCTCGAAATGTGAGACTTGGACTAGCTAGTGATGGTTTCAACCCTTTCAGGCAAATGAGTAATACATACAGCATATGGTTGGTTGTGTTGATACCATACAATTTACCGCCTTGGAAATGCATGAAGCAGTCCTCATTTATTTTTTCCATGATAGTTCCTGGACCGAAAGGTCCTGGAAATGATATAGATGTGTACCTACAACCGTTAATAGATGAACTTCAGAAGTTGTGGGTGGGTGTTCCAACCTATGATGCTGTGGCTAAAGAAACATTTTCTCTTCGGGCCGTGTTGTCTTGGACAATCAATGATTTTCCAACATATGCAAATTTATCTGGATATAGTACTAAAGGACGTTATGCATGTCCATGTTGTGCTGACCAAACTAGTTCAAGGTGGTTGTACAATGGCAGAAAGTTTTGCTATATGGGTCATAGGAGATGGTTGCCTGACACACATATATTTCGGGCAGAGGCAGCGACATTTGATGGTACCGACGAGTGGGAAGATGCTCCTGGGTCTTCTTCTGGTTCAGATATTTTGAGGCGGGTAGATGGTCATCAATTCAGATATGGAAAAGAACTAGAAGTCAGGACAAAGGGCAAGAAAAGGGCAAGGCCGGAGCAAGGTGAGGAGACCGATCTATATGGCGAAGATGATGATCAAAACATGACGAGTTTAGGTGCATGGAAGAAGAAGAGTATTTTCTTCAAGTTGCCGTATTGGGAATTCAACTTACTGCGACATAATTTAGATGTGATACATATCGGAAAAAATATTGGTGAAAATTGTATAGGAACAGTTATGGGAGATGATCGGAAGACAAAGGACAATCTCAAGAGCCGACTTGATTTGAAGTCAATGGGCATCCGACATGAGTTGCACCCAGAAGAATTGCCGAACGGGAAAGTACTCCTACCTCCTGCAATCTATTCAATGTCAAAATCAGAGTTGGAATTGTTTTGCAAAGTACTACTTGAACTTAAAGTCCCTGATGGCTATTCTTCTAACATGGCAAGATGTGTCAACTTTAAAGAGAAGAGGCTTCAGGGTCTAAAGTCACACGACTACCACATCCTAATGCAGGATCTCCTTCCTGTGGCCCTAAGATCTTCAATGTGTGAGCAAGTCACTACTGTCCTGAAAGATCTTTGTAGCATATATAAAGGTATTTGCTCAAGAATGCTTCGTGTTGAAGATCTAGACCAATTGGAGCAGCAGGCGGCATTGACACTTAGTAAAATGGAGATGATATTTCCTCCATCGTTCTTTATTATAATGATTCACTTGATAATCCACCTTCCTGGTGAAGCCAGAATCGGCGGTCCTGTTCACTGTCGGTGGATTTACCCCATTGAGAGGTAAAAGAATTCATTCATCTTACGAAATTGAATTTTCAAAAGCCCATTTCTTTTAATCCCCTAATCCGCTCTAATTCATTAATTGTACATGTTCAGGTACCTATACCGGCTAAAAGGTTATGTGAAAAATAGAGCATATCCTGAAGGGTCAATAGCCCAGGGATATCTATCAGAGGAGTGCTCACATTTTTTTTCCAGGTATTTGCCGGGTGTGGAGACATCTTCTAGTAGACCACGTAGAAATCCAGACATTTACAACCTTGATGGTGCTCAATATCTTTTTGATACCGTTGGCACTACTGTTGGTAAAGTTGATGCATTTGAGCTAGATAACTTAGCGTGGGAACAGGCACATCGATATGTGCTAGACCACCATGCATCAGTGGAACCATTTCGAAGGTAAGTTGCTTTTGAATTTAAATCGAATACAGTGAAAACCGCGGAGTTCGATATTAACTTACTTTTTTTATTCCTTATTTCAATTGCTTGTTTTTTAGCGAATTTGTCAGGGACATCAAACGAAGGGCTAGACCAAGAAGACTACCACCACGTGAACAAAACAAGTTGATGAATGAAAAATTTCATAAGTGGTTTGAATCTCATGTAGGTGAATTATAGTTATGCGAGTTAATCTTCATTCTATCTACATTTTTTATGGTGCTGATACGATTTGCGCAAAATTAATAGGTACATTCTTTGGGTCCTGAAGGTACATCATCTAAAATATAAGTACTTGCCAAAGGTCCCTATAAGATGGTCAAAAGATACGGAGGATATATATTCAATGGTTTTAGATTTCGTACTAAGGATCGTGAATGTCATTTGAAGTCTCAAAATAGTGGAATGGTAGTGACGTCTAAGACTAGAAGTTATGCTTCCAAATCGGACACGAGGTCTGTAGATGGAGATCTCGACTACTATGGAGTGCTCACGGATATCATTGAGTTGAATTATTTTGGTCATTTCCGTGTTGTCTTGTTTCGTGGGGATTGGGCTGAGTTTGACAGGAATTTTGCTAACAACAAGGATAAGCTTGGCTTCACAATTGTAAACTTCTCAAAATTGATTCACATCGGTACACACATTAGCCATGAGCCATTTGTGTTTCCATCCCAAGTACAACAAGTGTTCTACATTGAAGATCCAACCCTGCCAAAATCGTATGTGGCTCTCCCTATGCAACCAAGAGATGTATTCCAACTGGGCGATACTTCAGAAGATGAAGACGGTGAAGTCATGAACAGTTACACTGCTTCTGAGTTTCCTGTGTTTGATGTAAACACAACCGACGTTGGAATTTGCGGGACTTGGCTCCGCAAGAATGGAGAAGAGGGCGATGTACTGGAAGATGTCGTATTGTAGTTTACATGATTTTCAATTGGGTTTATTATATGTCTGTAATTTTATGTCTTAAATCTTGTTGTAATATTATGTCTGTAATTTCGAATATGTTCATTGTGAATTTAATACACCGGTTTAATTATCTTTCTATTTTCTACTGCTTGGTATTATTTACATTAAACTATGCTTAGTGTCATTTGAACCAAACTATCGTTGTAATTTAATCTGTTACAAATCTCATTTTTTTAATTTTTTTATAATTATGTTGGTTTGTTAATCCTACTAAAGTACAAATTTTATGATAGTTATTATAAACATGTTATTAATTAAATTTGCATCTCTAAGGAAGTTATCGGATCCTTGACAGGTACAACATGCCGAGGCGTGGAAAGAGGGTAAATATAAATGATGGCAACGAGAGCCATGGGGATGAGCAGCCACTAAATAATAGTGGCAGTCAAACACATGAGAGTGAGGGTAGCACGCCGCCCACTGTCAAAAAATATCGGTAAGTCTTTAAATTGGTATTTTTAAAGAGATTATTGTCTTGAATGCATGAAAGACACGTACTAGTGTTTGTGAGTCTGCATTGTGGCTGTCGTCTATAAGCATTTCGTCTATGTTTCTTAAGTGGGCTGTGATTAGAAAGAAAGGGCTAGAGTGGAGATCTGGAAACCCAAATAGAGACATCTCGTTTATTATAATCTACACTTATTGTTGGACCAACCCCCTCTTGCTGTTGTTGCTGATGTCTCTTTGTGTGCGTGTGTTGAAGAGAAGGAAGGGATGAGAGAGAGTTGAGGAAAATGCCGCTATGTTAGCCTGGTGTATCCTCATTCTCTACCATCCCTATTTCTGGCTCCATATATGGCTTCTATATTAAATTGGTTTCCTTCCACGATGACAGTCCGTAATACTACACTTGATATGAGCCCTGTTCATAGCTGCACCCTATTGCATACTCACAAACAACTAATACATGTCGTTCATGCATTGTATGACCAACCCCACTTTGGTCCATAACATGGTATAGATGACATTGTATGACCTGCAAACAAGGTTTGTTCAGCCGTGTTGTTGTACTGATTTGGAGGATTTTGGTATGCTAGCAGCATACTTAGTTTGGAAGTGTACCCATCTTGGTTAAAAAATCATGCCAAAGATAGCAATCAGATGCATGAAATCAGCTTCTTTAACAGTATCTGAAAATGAAAATTTCCATAATCTGAGCATATATGTTTCTTTAACAGTGACTGTGAACAATTGTTCTTAATTGGGCTGTGATTAGAAAGAGACGAGTTGGAGTGGAGATCTGGAAACCCATATAGAGACATCTTGTTCATAATAATTTATTATTATTGTTGTTCTTGTCGCTCTTGCTGTTGTTGCTGATGTCTCTATGTGTTCGTGTGCTGAAGGGAAAGAAGGGATGAGAGAGAGATGAGGAAAATGCCGCTATGTTAGCCTGGTGTATCCTCATTCTCTACCATTCCTCTTTCTGGCTTCTATATTTGGTTTCCTTTCATGATGACAATTCCTTAAAACTACACTTGATATGAGCCCTATTCGTATTTTTCTTCAATGAAGAATTGATCTATGACTACAATCTCCATTCAAAACCCAATTGTTCTATATTTGGTTCCCTCTTGTTGTTGTTGCTGTTGTTGCTGTTGTTGCTGATGTCTCATCTTCTTTTATTGTTAGTGAAGCTTATTTTCATGCATCTGATTATCATCTTGGCATGTTTTTTTGACCAAAATGGGTTCACTGTGAACTGAGGATGGTATATAGGTACATATGCCAAAATCCTCCGGCCGGATATGCACAACAGTTGGATTTTAGATTTAGTTGGGCACAGTGAAGTAGTAGAGCAACATATATGCTCAGATAATGGAAATTTTCATTTTAAGTTACTGTTAAAGTAACCTGATTGCAATCTTTGGCATGGTTTTTTAACAAAAAATGGGTTCACTTCCAAACTAAGTATGCTGCTAGCATCCCCATTTTCTTTCACTGTTAGTGAAGCTGATTTCATGCACCTGATTGTCTTCTTGGCATTTTTTTTGACCAAAATGGGTTCACTGTGAACTGAGCATGCTATAGCTGTATGCCAAAATCCTCCAGATATGCACAACAATTGGGTTTTAGATTTATTTGGGCTAAAGAAGTAGTAGAGCAACATATAAGCTCAGATAATGGAAATTTTCATTTTAAGATACTGTTAAAGTAACCTGATTGCAATCTTTGGCATGGTTTTTTAACACAAAATGGGTTCACTTCCAAACTAAGTATGCTGTTAGCATCCCCATTTTCTTTCACTGTTAGTGAAGCTGATTTCATGCACCTGATTGTCTTCTTGGCATGTTTTTTTGACCAAAATGGGTTCACTGTGAACTGAGGATGCTATAGCTGTATGCCAAAATCCTCCAGATATGCACAACAATTGGGTTTTAGATTTAGTTGGGCTAAAGAAGTAGTAGAGCAACATATAAGCGCAGATAATGGAAATTTTCATTTTAAGATACTGTTAACGTAACCTGATTGCAATCTTTGGCATGGTTTTTTAACACAAAATGGGTTCACTTCCAAACTAAGTATGCTGCTAGCATCCCCATTTTCTTTCACTGTTAGTGAAGCTGATTTCATGCACCTGATTGTCTTCTTGGCATGTTTTTTTGACCAAAATGGGTTCACTGTGAACTGAGGATGCTATAGCTGTATGCCAAAATCCTCCGGATATGCACAACAATTGGGTTTTAGATATAGTTGGGCTAAAATAGTAGTAGAGCAACATATAAGCTCAGATAATGGAAATTTTCATTTTCAGATACTGTTAAAGTAACCTGATTGCAATCTTTGGCATGGTTTTTTAACACAAAATGGGTTCACTTCCAAACTAAGTATGCTGCTAGCATCCCCATTTTCTTTCACTGTTAGTGAAGCTGATTTCATGCACCTGATTGTCTTCTTGGCATGTTTTTTGGTCCCATTTTCTTTCACTGTCAGTGAAGCTGATTTCATGCACCTGATTGTCTTCTTGGCATGTTTTTTTGACCAAAATGGGTTCACTGTGAACTGAGGATGCTATAGCTGTATGCCAAAATCCTCCGGATATGCACAACAATTGGGTTTTAGATATAGTTGGGCTAAAGAAGTAGTAGAGCAACATATAAGCTCAGATAATGGAAATTTTCATTTTATGATACTGTTAAAGTAACCTGATTGCAATCTTTGGCATGGTTTTTTAACACAAAATGGGTTCACTTCCAAACTAAGTATGCTGCTAGCATCCCCATTTTCTTTCAATGTTAGTGAAGCTGATTTCATGCACCTGATTGTCTTCTTGGCATGTTTTTTTGACCAAAATGGGTTCACTGTGAACTGAGGATGCTATAGCTGTATGCCAAAATCCTCCATATATGCACAACAATTGGGTTTTAGATTTAGTTGGGCTAAAGAAGTATTAGAGCAACATATAAGCTCAGATAATGGAAATTTTCATTTTCAGATACTGTTAAAGTAACCTGATTGCAATCTTTGGCACGGTTTTTTAACAAAAAATGGGTTCACTTCCAAACTAAGTATGCTGCTAGCATCCCCATTTTCTTTCACTGTTAGTGAAGCTGATTTCATGCACCTGATTGTCTTCTTGGCATGTTTTTTTGACCAAAATGGGTTCACTGTGAACTGAGGATGCTATAGCTGTATGCCAAACCGGCCGGATATGCACAACAATTGGGTTTTAGATTTAGTTGGGCTAAAGAAGTAGTAGAGCAACATATAAGCTCAGATAATGGAAATTTTCATTTTCAGATACTGTTAATGAAGCTGATTGCAGTCTTTGGCATGGTTTTTTAACAAAAAATGGGTTCACTTCCAAACTAAGTATGCTGCTAGCATCCCCATTTTCTTTTACTGTTAGTGAAGCTTATTTTCATGCACCTGATTGTCATCTTGGCATTTTTTTTGACCAAAATGGGTTCACTGTGAACTGAGGATGCTATAGGTACGTATGCCAAAATCCTCCGGATATGCGCAACAATTGGGTTTTAGATTTAGTTGGGCACAGTGAATTAGTAGAGCAACATATAAGCTCAGATAATGGAAATTTTCATTTTCAGATACTGTTAATGAAGCTGATTGCCATCTTTGGCATGATTTTTTAACAAAAAATGGGTTCACTTCCAAACTAAGTATGCTGCTAGCATCCTCATTATCTTTCACTGTTAATGAAGCTTATTTCATTAAGATCCAGGATGGCAAATTTTGATTGGGCTGTGATTGGATTGTTTAGTGGCTGTTGTCTATGTTCTTAATTGGGCTGTGATTAGAAAGAGAGGGCTCGAGTGGAGATCTGGAAACCCATATAGAGACATCTTGTTCATAATAATTTATTATTATTGTTGTTCTTGTCGCTCTTGCTGTTGTTGCTGATGTCTCTTTGTGTTCGTGTGCTGAAGGGAAACAAGGGATGAGAGAGAGATGAGGAAAATGCCGCTATGTTAGCCTGGTGTATCCAAAGTCTCTACCATTCTTCTTTCTGTTTCCATTTCTGGCTTCTATATTTGGTTTCCTTCCACGATGACAGTTCCCTAAAAATACACTTGATATGCGCCCTATCTTTTTTTTTCTTTTTTTTCTTATATTTGGTTTCCGTCCACGATGACAGTTTCATGGATTGTCTGAACAATCCATGAAAGACATGCTTAGATACTGAATTTTCATTTGTTTTACTGTTTTAGATAGTGGATATTCCCAATCAGAGGAGAATATAAAGGTTCCAAGTTAGATACTGAATTTTCATTTGTTTTGTTATTTTAGATATATTTAAAAACAAAATTAAGTACTAGATTTTTAGCATTGCAATGTAATTATTTTACCTCTGTATATATCATTAACAATTCCATTTGCAATTGGCACAATGATCTTATAATTTAAGATACAGGTAGATCTTTTTGCAAGTTCAAAAAATATGTATATTCTGTATTGTGGTCTACTGTTGAATTAAACTATTGTTTTTTTTCACAGAGCGGTCGCCCAGATGAAGGAAATTCTGATGATCAGAACTGAAGCTACTCGAGGGGTATGAAGCTGCGGTCCTCCTTGCTGTTCTTATGTCCTCCTTGCTGTATGGTTGTTGTTCTTATGTCCTCCTCCTTGCTGTTGTTATGTCAGATTGGTTTTTTTTTTATGAGAGTTATGTCAGTCTTTTAATTTGGGATATTTTGGATATTTGCCAGACTGGTTTGTTTGGATATTTGGGATGTTAGTCCCTATATTAATTTGTTGATTATGACACTGTTAATTAATTAATGAATTTGGACGTTGATATGACACGTGTGAAACTTTATTATGTTTAATTATTCTTGTGTTTGGTTGTGATTTGCACAGTAATATGCAACGAAATTGGTTGAATAAGTTGTAAATTAGTTTGCAGGTTTTGTAAATGAAACTGTGAATTGAAATCGAACGGAAAACCGGAGTATCGAAAATAAACAGGCATAGCTAGACCGGCGTTTTAAAAAATGCCAGTCTATCTAATCAATTTGTTGGAGTGTGCGATATACCGGCGTTCCCACACACGCCGGTGTATGTCGTCAGCTGTAACGGCACCGAGGTACACCGGCGTTTTACGAACGCCGGTATACCTAACTACACCGGCGTTTTTTGGTCGCGCCGGTGATTATAAGTAGGGAAACCTGGGCACTCATAAACGCACATACACCGGCGGTCATCGACCGCTGGTATACATTCATTCTACACCGGCGTTTCTATAAACGCCGGTGAATTGATAAACACCGGCGGTCGTAAACCGCCGGTGAATGTATATTGGGGGTAAAAGAACGGCACCTAGAGACCCCCATACACCGGCGTTTGCTGGCTGCCGGTGTAGTTATCACATTTACCGGCGTCCACGAAAACCGCCGGTGTAGACTCCTTCTTTTCCGCGACGCTCGCTTAGGCAGCATTTGGACCGGCGCTATTATAAACGCCGGTGAAAGTTTCACCGGTGTAAAAAAATGCCGGTAAAGACGTAAAAAAATGCCGGGAAATCGAGTATCTTTTGTAGTGTGAAGTTGGTTACTTCATGTTTTATGAACACAAAGAAAATGAATATGAAAAAAATTATGAATAAAGAATGAGTTATCTATGATGAGGTTAGATGTTACCTATGTGGTCTCTGTTGAGACGGTTGTTTGTTCTAGAGTGAGCGAGGCCAAGAATACCAGCAGTTGTGATATATGGAATTTGAGAAGTAACCAGTGTGGGTTGACTTTCTCTTGAGAAGTGGCCAGTGTGGGCTAACTTTCTCAGTGTTGGTTTAACTCCGGTGGGTAAGCAAAACTCTAAGTCTTAATAACTAAAATTTAAACTGAAGGACATGCATTAGTTGGAGACATGATGAAACAAGAGCATACGTGAGTTATGGACTCCAGAATGATCCTTGGAGTGAGACAGTCCCCAGTATTCTGGGACGATGGATGAAATAGGCCACAGAATGATTAACGGAGTGAGAATGATCTCCAGTATTCCGGGACGAGAGCGACGCTCATGGGGCATTTGTGCGATGACGGTTCCAGAATGACTCGCGGAGAGAGACAATCCCCAGTATTCCGGGACGATGGATGAAATAGGCCACAGAATGATCTACGGAGCAGGATTGATCTCCAGTATTCCGGGGCGAGAATCAATACATGCAGAGTGTCTAAATCTTGTTGTAGTAATAGTAGTAGGGTGCATGACGAGGAATTTAACCCTTTAATGTAGATTACGTAGGTGCTTGCCCTCAGACCTATGTAGATTGGGATGCCTCCAAACAAGTATGCATTAGTGTCATCGTAGTGTAAACATCTGCATTAGGCATTAAGTCATGACATACACTGACATATTTAGGATAGTCACATTTTTTCTTTATGCAGTCAAGTGTGTGGTTGTTAAGATAATGAGATCGCTGTTTTATAGCATTGCGTCGGTTGTATGCAACTGACATGCCCACAGTTTTCTAGTTGCAGAACTGGACTTGGCATGGACTTAAAGTCATTATGATGAGATTTTACAAGATTGAAGAATTTTCATTATTGTATATCATGTTATATTCATTTAAATTTCCGCTATGTTGATGTAAAGAACAAGTTGTAATAAAAAAGTTTTAAATTCCTTGTAAATTTGTACGCATTTGAAGTAAAAGATCCTGTATTTGCTACGAATCACATGTAAATGGAATTCGGGTCATTACACGTCTACCCAACTATCATCGTTAGCAAACTCCTCACGTAGAGGACCCTATTCCTCCTCATCAACCCGAACAGCCACAACAGCCTAATCAAGCACCTAGCAACGGAGAAGCACTGCAGGCTCCTGACAATACCATCATGAACAGCGCCATCTACATGACAATATCTTAGTCATATTGCTACCAATGACTCGATGGCCTCGCAAGGTTCCCCAGGATCAAGAGATCTCTGGAAAAACATCAATGCCAGACAACAGGGGACTAATCTATGGATCTATTTGGATGAGAGGCATACACAGACTGAGACCTCTCGCTCAGAACATCAAGTGAACCAGAGAAGCAACTCTCCCCAAAGGCAAAGATCAAGACACCCCTCCTCTCATAGGGGGGCACCGTAGAATGTAGGCCGACTTGTGAGAGTCAAAATCAACTTGAGAAAAACAAAGAGCAAGAGGCCCCATTTACTTGGACCAAACTGGAAAACTTCAAGCATGACATCCTCCAAGCTATCCGAGGTACTCATGACAAGGTCGACCATTCTACTCCTTCATGAGAAGAAGAATCCAGTGACTCAACTAGATTCAAGGGGAAGGATGACCAAGTCCTTTGCCGCATCCGAGAAGTAGAGGACCGCCAGGAACCGATAACGCTTGTAGTGAACCGCTCCAACAGGGCTTACCGCCATAGTCGACTTCCTTTTAGAAAATTCATCCTCGATGCACCTATTCCAAAGAACTTAAATGCTACTCAATTAAAATCTTACGATGGTCACTCTGATCCGGCTGACCATATTGAATATTTAAAACTCTCATGATTGTCTATAATGCCACCGATGCACTCATGTGTCGAACATTCCCCACAACTTTGAAAGGATCAGCAAGGGAATGGTACTCCTGCCTCACTCAAGAGTTTATATTCTTCTTTGACCTACTCGAGGAGCTCTTCATAACACATTTCATTACTAGCCGCAATGTTGAAAAAACGAGTGCCCACTGTTGGAATTAAAGAAAAATGATGGAGAACTGCTGAAAGATTTTGTCAAGCACTTCACAGCTGAAGCACGATCCATCTCCTCCCTAGAATTGAAGGCCTAGTGGCAACTGCTGCTTTCCACCATAATGTCACTCACAAAGAACTGAAGGCCTCCCTCGTGAAGAAGCCTCCTAAAGATTTCACCGAGCTACTGAAAAGGAGTGACAAGTTTATCAGAGCCGAGCAAGCTCTTTATTCTCAAGGCAAGAAGGAGTCACCTTTCAGAAACAAACGGAAGAATGCAAGCAAGGAAGGACCCAAAATTTTTTAGAAAGACGATACAGATCAACATCGTCCTCCTCCAGCACGACGCTTCGACAAGTTCACTTCCCAAAATTCAAGTGTGTCTGCCATCCTCATGGCAGTTGAAAAAGATGGAATAGTCCATTCTCTTCCCAAGATGACCACTACCAGCCAGAGAAGGGATAGGACCAAGTGGTGCAGATTTCGCAGATCCATGGATACACCACCAACAACTGCCGAACCCTCAAAGAAGAATTTGAAGGTCTGATTCGTCGGGGTCATCTCTCTCAATATGACCAACAAAACAATAACGAAACCCCTCTAGCATGGGCGACTAATTAGCGTCAAGAGAAGCCCATTGAATCCCAAAGCTTAGAACACATGACCATTCTCTACTCCAATCATGGAGGCCCGATGGGGGGAGATTCCAACTCCTCCCACAAAGCCTTTGTGAGGGAGGTCAACTCAGTACACAACATTTTGCCTGCTAATAGCCTGGGTGTCTCGGAGTCATTTTTTGACAAAGATCTAGAGGGCATCAAGATGGCTCACTGGACGCATCTGTCATAAACCTGTGCATGAAAATCATGAGGTACAACAAATCCTTGTAGACAATGGCAGCTCTGTAGACGTCCTCTTCATGGCTACATTCGACGCTCTCAAACTCTCCCGTGACTTGCTTAAGCCAGCTGGCTACACACTCCACGAGTTCTCAGGCTCACCCGTTTAAGTCAAAGGAATCATCACGCTCGATGTGAGAACAGAAAAAGCTCATGCAACTCGAACAGAGGCATTATATTTTATGCTAGTCAACATCAAAGTCACGTACAACAATATATTTGGTCACCTAGGCCTAGCAGCTTTCCATGTAGTCGCATATGTTTTTCACATGAAGATGAAGTTCCCCACAACAGTGGGCACAGGCCAAGTAGTAGGGAGCCAAGAGGCGGTGAAAGCATGTTACACTACCACAATTTGGCGCTCGGTTCTTCCACTGGATGGCATCGAACTACCACCAGAAAGAAGTCACGTAAACTCAGAGCCCATGGATGAATTGGAAGATATCTCTTTCTCTCAAGAGGATCAGACTAAGTGTTTTCATGTAAGCAAGACCCTCCTCTCCAACTCAAGGAATGTCTCATTGCCTGCGAAAGAGGGAATCAAGACTCGTTCACCAGGACCGTAGCTTAAATGCCAGGAATTTTAGAAGAGCTAATCATGCATCATCTTAGTGTGAGCCCGGATGCAAAGCCAGTCCAATAAAGGCACCGCAAATTTGCTTCAGAAAGGCTACAAGACCGATGAATGGAATTTATAAATAATTTTTAATACTCTTTTACGTATTAAAATTGCGAGTTCTCATTGATTTCTTTACCATTTATCTTCTTTCTACATATTTTATTTATTTGTTTGATTTTGTAGGAATGAAATTTATAAGTTCAAAAAGATATGCATTTTGGTAAAAATAATAATAATAATAATAATAATAATAATAATAATAATAATAATAATAAGGATAAAGATTTTAAAATTCAAATTTATTTTATGTGAATATTTTGAGAATATTTGAGCACTCAAATATATATATATATATATATATATATATATATATATATATATATATATATTTACAATTTGGCTTTTTGAGGAATTAATAAAAAAATATTATGGTCAACTAAGGGGGTGGAATGAAATTTCAGAATAAAATATTATTTATTTAAAACCTAAACCTAATTTATGTTTCTTGTTTTCCAAGAAAGAAAAAGCTATATAAGAAGGTGGGGCGGCTCAAGTTGCGGCACAGAATCCAAGAAAAAGAAGAAAAAAAACAGAAAAGAAAAGAAAAGAAGGCGGCTACTCTGACTTGAAGAGGAGCAGAGAGAACGAGTACTAGGCATGCAAATCGAGGTGAAGGTTGGTTGGTTTGGTGGCTGGCTCTTGGGTGAAGGCACAAATCCATCGGAGAAGGAAGAGAGAGAGACAGGGGAAAGAGAAAAGGAGGAGAAAGAGAAAGGTTCGCAGTACGGAGTTCGAGATGTTGATTTTCTGCAAAAAAAGAGTTTTTCTTCTTATCTTCTAATTTTTATGATGCAATCCAAAAATATGTGTGTTAGTTGCAAACTTATTATGAAATAAATTTATTTTTCTAGGGCTTCGATATAGCCTAGTTTTGATAATACAATTCAAATTTTATGTTATTTTATTCTCCTATATTTTCATGGTTTTGTGTTTAATTTTTGTTCTTAATGCTTACAATTGTTTGGCTAACATTTGTATGATTTATTGGAACATGCAGAGACCGAGAGGTAATTTGTGATTTAGAACTATAGAATTAAACACCATTGATTGAGCGAAATTAGAGATGATTTACCGTGATTGATGTGACTATAAAAAAATCCATAGAACTTAATAAGTCTTCAATTAATTAAATTTGTATAGAGATATGACAAAATGTTAGTTGGAGATATTTTGGTGTTGTGCGAGAGAAAATATTGAATAATTAGGAGATTTTTGTCTACAACTTGGAAAAGTAAAATTTCTTGTGACATGGAATTATGAATTGTGTAGGATTAACTAGGTGAAATCAAAAGCCCTAGAACTAGGTTTTTGCAATTAATAAACAACAAAATTTCAGATCTCGTTTTTTTTAATTAGTTGAGTTAGTTCTTTAGATTAATCTAATTTAGTTGCTTTCTTTATCAAATATCGATTTTCCAAATTGTAGTTAATCTAGTAAATTTCGGTACTCAATAAAATAATTAGTCCTTGTGGGTTCGACATTCTTTTCACTAAAACCATACTACTTGTTGCGATTTTGTACACTTGCAAATAATCACATCATGTTTCTGGCCACGTTACCGGGGAGTAGTTATTCTTTTATTGATATTGATAATAGCTAGATTGTTATTAATTTGGATTTTTGTTTTTATTTTATTTTATTTTGTTTAGAAATATTATGTTGATGAATTTTTCTTTTATTTATATTTCAGGACTTAAAAGTGTATGCCCCGATCTAAAACATTAGAGCCTACACTTTTCGATCCCGATATTGAAAGAACTCTGCGTCAAATTAGAAAGAAGAAGCGAGAAACTACTACATCTTTCTCGTCGATGGCGAACGAGGAAGATAATAAGGCTGTGAGGGATTATGATATGCCCTCCGTTAATGGAGCAACAGCAAGTATTAAGAGGCCGGCTATAGAAGCTAACAATTTTGAAATTAAACCGGCGATCGTTCAAATGATTCAACAAATTGTTGAATTTGGAGGACTATCACGTAAGGATCCTAATGTTCACATTGCAAACTTTCTAGAAATTTGCGACACCTTCAAGCACAATGGAGTCCGGAGATCCTCCCAAAGGTAAGAACCTTCGCAGCGAACCCATTACCGATCTACCATGACCAAAATGAACTCCTGCTTGCATCATCTCTTCCAAATGGATGTTCCTCATTATTTCGATGAATCATTTCTTCGGACAGAAGAAGATTCTGTGAACACTCATTCGAAATCTCACACCACAAACAGAGACTAAAGCAAGTGTTAGATTTAAAGCTGGAGTTAAGGATTACAAATTGGCTTATTAAACTCTACTCGGCTTCTTGTATTTAAAGCGAGTTGTGTCCAATGATGATATTCGCTTGAGACTTTTTCCTTTTTCACTAATAAATAAGGCAGAGGCTTGGCTAAATTCACTACCACCGGGTTTTATTTCCACTTGGGAGGGACTTGCACACAAATTTATGGCTAAATATTTTCCTCCCGCAAAAATAATGAAGCTAAGAAATGATATTACCACATTCACACAATTTGAAGCTGAGTCGTTGTATGATGCATGGGTTGAGAAAGTGTCCTCATCATGAACTTCTGAAATTGCTACAAGTGCAAACATTCTATAATAGTTTGTGTAACGCCCCGAATCCCAAATACACTGAATTCGAGATGTTCTACAGGATCTTTTCGCTTCCTTTAGTACAACTTTACAAGGAAATTTGAACTTTTCACTTTACATCAGAGTTTACATGATTACATTACACTTTACATTGCACGGCGGAAGTAGACTTTACAACAATGAAACAAATGTACAATAACATTGAATAATCTTTAAGTATTTGTTCCTCTTTAATCTGTATCAAGCCATTTACCTGCATATAAGACTGTGGGTACGTCAGTTTATTCAACCGACGATCATTATACACGGCCATCCTCTCTATGCCAGAAATAGTATAACTTATTTTCCATATTTAGCAAACACAAACTTGTCACATATCAAACTAAAGGGACTACCCTATTGATGTCGTGTTGTGATTGTGTACTTACTCCTTAATGCATTTATTTATATTACATGACACTAATGCGCACTTGTTCGGATTCTATGCATCCAATACTACATAGGAGGGCAAGCCCTTAATTTTTCTTCATCTTTGTAAGGTTCAATCCCTCGCCATGACTTAATCTACTACTGTAATTACGGTAGGTATCTTAGATGTTCTATGATCTACAAGCTCATGTCCAGGCAGCCTGGAGGGGAATCCCATGCACTGACACGACGCATCGAGTAGGAAACCTATGGACAATTCAGCCTCCGCCATGGAACAATGGCACCACCCATAGCCACTCAAACATCACACAAACGTCGCCACCAGGACGATAATTCTGGAGTAGTGCCCACGCCATGTCTTGACGCATCAAGTAGGCAGCCTGTGGATCACTCTCACACCGCTAATCCGATGGCCCTCATACTCGTGTTTTTCTCCTACTTTCATCACGTCGCTACTATGTACTAATCCTTAGTTCTTATCAAAATCATGAACAAAAATCAAAGCTCTAGAGTTAGGATCTCCACTAAACCGGACTTATTCATTCATTCAAACATGACCAACCCTGATCTTTCTTTTCAATTTTCATTTCATTTATTTCCAAATGCCGGGGGAGACTTAGCTACTCTTTTTGTTTCAATTTTCAATTCACAATTTTCAATTTGAGTATTTCCAACTCATAAATTCTCATGTTGAGTTATCATACTCAAAAGTAATTCTCTTTTCCAATCATGATTTCTAATTAGTTCAAATAGTCCATAACTTATACATGAAATTCAACTATTCATCATGTAACTCATAAAATGTTATTTTCACATAAAAATCCACATCACTAATTATTCAATCAAAGGTGAACATTTACGCTTCATAATTTCCACACTATTCTCAAATGAGAATAATTTGCATCACATCACACAATATAATTTCTTTTTGCCAAATTAATCTTCTAATCCTTCATTTCAAGTTATTTTTGCAAGATATAACTCTACAAAAATATAAATATAGAACCATAGTTCTATTCACACATTTTATTCTCAAATCATGTTTCATTTCATGCAAATACTCTCCAAATTATTTTTCTTAAGTCCTATGTATTTTTAGAAGAATAGTCATATTTTTTCCATAATTTTTTGATCACTAAAACATCCAAAAAAAAAACATTTTTCATAATTGTCGTAGCCAAGGGTCGAACCCAGGACCACAGAGAACACAGCCGAAGGCACAGGCCACTAAGCCATTTGCGCTGGCGGTATAAAGAGGCGCTGAGAGTATTAAATACTCTTGGCCACTGATTCCTATACATTTAAGAAAATTGTGAAACAAAATGTGTGCCACAGGGATTCGAACCAGCCATCGCAGAGAACCCAACGCACGCTCTGACCACTTGAGCTACGTGCTCAGGTTGTCAAAGTACAACTTAAATTCTTTTTAAACCAATTTTCTCTATTGTTAAAACATTCCGATGTTCAACTAGCCCTCATTTCATTTTGCTTTCATGAAAATTACTGTAAAATTCCAGATTGATCATTTCTTGTCTAATTTACATATCAGCATGAAAAAAATAATTTTTTTTCAACAATTAAAACATTTTTTCATACAATTAATTCGAATTCTACATTATAACTACTACATTCTTTATTTCGATATTTATTAACAACTAATACCACTAATCCCTTTATTAGCAAACTAAGGATTAATTCTCTGTTTTTAACCCTTTATCATACATACAAATCTATAACTTAATTCATTTATTTCAATATCATACAATGATCCATTTATTCACATGAAGTAGCATTGCCAATCTACTAACTTTATGTATATAATTTGTGACGTAGATAATGAGACCTTCTTTAACAAACCATGGTTATAATTAATCCATACAAACTTAGATTTTTACTAATCAAATCACATACAATTTGCACACCCATATTCCAATCAATTCATAGGTCAATGTCCAATTAAAAGTGTACTCTTATTAATATTTTTCATGCCTCATTCATTCAATTTAATCTAGCATGCATCCCTAATTAGAATATAGAAAATTTACCCACCTTAATTTGGAGAGAAAAATACAATTTAGCAACCTCCTAGACGAATGTCCTTGCAACGAGAGTGCTCCTCCTCCTTGAACACGCGCACGCAAGCCTCCCAAGCACCCAACCGAGAGCTCCCTCTTGATGAATGCCGGCCCTTCTTTTCTCCTTGATGTTGCAAGCACAATCCCACACTCTCTCAATCTTTTAACTCACAAAATCACTACTAGATAATATAATTTAGACTATAGGTTTGGAGGGATTAATAAGCACAAGAATAACTAGCCAGGGGGGTGGGGGGGGGGGGGGGGGGGGGGGAGGGGTATTTATACTAAAAATTAAAGAGAATGGAGGGCTAGGATCAAGTGGTTGGTTATAAGATGGAGGGCTAGGATGAAAGTAAGAGTTGCATTAACTACCCACAACCAAGTAACCACCACACCATGATTTCCACTCAAATTTTCATTTCCCTCCAAGCTCCCAACCGGCCTAGTTTGAGAAAATGCATTTTGCACGTGTACGTGCAATGCACGTGCAAGCAACTAGGTTCAAAAATTGTACATTAAATTTTATATAAAAGAAAAAAATAAACTTTAAATTGTATTCTACATGACAAGTTGTATTAAAAATAAATTAATCCATGGACTTTAGTTTATGGGCCAAAATACTTATTATAAAAATAATAAATTAAATTAACTTTGGGCTTTTAAAAAGAAAAGGCTTTTTGTCTAGTTGAAAGAAAGCTTTGTGAAAATAATTTAAAAGCACATATTTAAAAATCCATATCCATCATAATGGAAATAATCATAACATTTAATTCAACCAAAAATATTGCACGTGCACACTACGTGCAAAATAAATAATTTTTCATAAAATGAAAAATCAGGGCATTACAGTTTGGGTGCTACAAATCGATCTATGGTAGATGCAGCAGCTGGAGGTGCACTAATGAAAAAAACTCATGAAGCATCCTATGAACTTTTACAGGAGATGACATCCAACAATTACCAATGATCTTCAGAGAGAACAATGCCTAGAAAAGCAGCTGGAGTTTTTTAGCTTGATCCTATTACCACATTGGCTGCACAAATTTCTACTTTATCTAAACATCTAGGTAATATGAATGTTAATTCTATTCAAACTAATACTATATGTGATCATTGTGCAGGAAACCAGTCAAGTATTGATTGTCAAGTGGGAAATCCTTTTGCTCAACAAAATTCCGAACAGGCAAATTACATGTCCAACTTTCAAAAGCAAAACAATCCTTATTCGAACACATATAATTCTGGACGGAGAAACCTCCCCAATTTTTCTTTGAACAACAATCAAGGAGCAATTAGACCACCTCAAAAATTTTCATAGCAAGAAAAGAAGCCGACACTTGAAGAGATGTTCATGCAATACATGCAGAAGACAGATTTGGCAATACAAAATAATACGGCTTCAATTTGCAACCTTGAGGTTCAGATTGGTCAGATTTCAAATATTCTTACAGATAGGGCTTCAGGAACTTAACCCAGTAACACTGTAACAAATCCCAATGAGCATGTCATAACAATAACATTAAGAAGTGGGAAAACAATTGAGCAACCACTAGCATATACTACCGAACAAAATGTGCTTGAAAAGGTAGATGAGTACGAACAAATTTTGGAGGAACAAATGCAGCAAGTGACCAACCACCATTCTAAGAAGAATAAAGGAACTTCAAACCTCACGGATTTCAGGGAGTTTAATTCTGAAACTTATCCTACATCTCCTTATGATCCACCTATTCCTTTTCCACAAAGACTTTAAAAAATAAGCTTGATAATCAATTCTCTAAATTTTTAAGTATTTTTAAGCAATTGCATATTAACATTTCCCTTATTGAAGCTTTGGAACAAATGCCTAAATATGCTAAATTTTTTATGGACATTTTATCAAACAAGCGGAAGTTGGAGGAACATAGGTTATGCCAACCGAGAAGAGTAGTGCAATTTTATAAAAGAAATTGCCTCCTAAGCTTAAAGATTCAGGGAGTTTTACGATTCCTTGCATTATTGGAATCTCTTATTTTCCTAAAGCTTTGTGTGATTTAGGTGCAAGTATTAATCTTATGCCTTTTCCGGTTTTTAGGAAACTAGGTATTGGAGAAGCAAAACCCACTACAATTTCTTTACAACTGGCGGACAGATCTATCAAGTACCCAAGAGGGATAGTTGAAGATGTTTTGGTAAAGGTAGACAAGTTCATATTCCCAACTAATTTCATAGTGCTAGACATGGAGGAAGATGAACAAGTTCCGTTGATTTTGGGACAACCTTTTCTAGCTATAGGGAGAACCTTGATTGATGTCCAACAAGGAAAACTTATATTGCGAATTGATGATGAGCAAGTAACGTTTGATATTTTCAAATCCATGGAGTTTCCATCTGAAGTCCACTCATGTTTTCAAGTCAGTGAAATTGATCTAGCCATGGGAGAGACACATGGGGGTGAAGTTGGAAGATTACCGATAGAAGTATGCTTAACAAATTCAGCAACTTTAGAATCAGAAAATGAAGAGGTTTTAGAATGTGTTTGGTATTTGGAGGCTACACCATCTATTCATCCTTTAGCTCAGCTAAAATTCAAAGAAGTAGGGATATCAAAGACTTCATTATCAACAGATGAAGCACCCAAACTCGAGCTAAAACCGTTGCCATCTAATTTTAGGGATGCCTTCTTAGGCCAAGGCTCCACTTTCTAGTTATTATTAATGGTTCTTTGAATAATGTTGAAGAAGATAAGTTGCTGAGAATTTTGAGAGAGCATAAGACAGTACTGGGATGGAAATTTTCAAATATAAAGAGAATCAGTCCTTCGATCTGCATGCATAAAGTTTTGATGGAGGATAATTTGAAGCCTATAGTTCATCCACAATGAAGATTAAATCCATCGATGCAAGAAGTGGTGCATAAAGAAGTTTTGAAGCTTTTGGATACTTGTCATGCCCCGCTTCCCCAAAATACGGAATACGAGTACATGACATTAGCCCAGCGAATGACTAACGTCATCCATAAGCTGTTTATCCAATTAACTCAACAATATAATCAATACAGAACAAATTGGCAGGCAATAATAATAATCTCATAAACAATAATACTTGGAATAAAGCAATATGAAATATTCAAATACAATAAACCAACATCTGGAAATAATAAGAAAATTCAGGTCATAAGCCCAATACAATAACAATCCAATCACAAATAGATAATAAGTCTCAATACATTAAGTTCAATAAAACAATAAGCAATTAAAAGCATTAAATCCTCAGAATCTTGTTCTCCAATCTCAGCAGGAAATTCTCCTTCATCACCTGTGAACACTTTATAAAAAAAGAGGAGAAAATTGTTCTTGGAGCAAGTCATGGACAGCAAGTACAGAAAGCAAAGAACAATGAAATAATGGTATAACAATGAAATCAATGGATCAATAGGAATCAACAATACGGGACAATAACAATAATCAAATCATGATAGTCGATACAATGGCTATAAACAATGATGCAATATTCGGTAACAATATTCATTGATCAATATCAATAACACTTAGCCAATATTCGATATCAATAGGAACAATGAGGAAACAATATGCAGTGTCGATGTCGTGTGAATCTTAAGTCTATTAATCATTTTAATTCTAACTAATATAACACTTCATGCGTCCTATTTATTTACCACATGGTTGCTACATGCAAACAAGTTACGTTTTTACTTAGTAGTGGATTTTATAGTTCATGTACTCAGCACGATAACAATGTTCCATCCATAATGGTAATTTATCAATAAGATGATACAAGATCACAAGATCACAAGATAACGGTATAGGGAACCACAAGCCCCTTACCCAAATACAGTTCCTATATTGTCCACTACTAGAGAGAACCCTTAAACCCCGGCTTGTTAATTATTTTATTGATGCAACAATACAATACAATATGCAATCTAGAGTCATTAGCTAAACAATAGTAACAATAGGAGATCAATAGGATGGTAACATTGAATAGAACAATTAGAATGATGAAAATAGGATACTAGGATCATGCACTGCAACATACACACTTTAATTCATACAATACTACGATATAGAACAATTAATCTATTAAAAACTAAAGATAAAATTCTGGACAACAAGAATAGTCGGTACAAAAATGCAATTTTCCGATGTTTCAGAAATTGAAAACTGAATCCGTAAAAAATTCTAAAAACTAGACTTCCACACGGTTCCAACGCATATTTAAAGTTCAAAATCCGACAACAGTAGCTAGGTCAAACACATTGTTCTTTACAGATTTCATGTTCAGGTAGAATTTCGATATCATGTTATTATAATTTTAGAATCAACAAAAACTCAATAATAAATTCATTAAAAATATTTTCTGGACTCCAAAAAATGATTACTAACAATATGGAAATTATCATAGCAAAATTTTAACATTTAATCAGTCTTTTTACTGTTTAAGCATGCAAGATACAAAAATTTGAAAATCTAAAAGTAAAAACACAGCTGTAGTAAAACGGGCATAACTTTTGCTACACAACTTGGAATTTAGAAATTCAAAATTTTCTGAAAACTAGAAAGATAAGGCTACAATTCTTATTCAGAATGTTATTCATTTTAAGATCATTTACTGGTTTAAAAATAGCAGTCAATATATATCCAGCAAGCAACATATAGGGTTTTGGTTACTTTTCATGAAATAAATTAGTTAAACACGATGGGTATCAGTTCTATTAGTCGATAAATTATGTAATCAGCATGATAGGTGCAATAACATGATCAATGAAATTAAGAAACACATACATACACCAATTTATCATCAATCAACCATCAATCGATCAAACAAAATACAACCTACCAATTCTCACTACAATAATTTATTTGTGTGATAATCATATGAACAACCCTATTACCAATTCTATATGCACACATGAAAGATTCAATCTTTGGAGTCAAAAGTGGGACGATGTCAAGAATATTGGGATTAGCTCGTGTAAACCCTCAATAAACCCAACGAAGATGAACAATACAACGATATGATAAAGAATAGGATCTACTTGCATAAAGTTCATTAAAACTTGAAATTGGATACAATTAACAATTCAAGAGGATAGTGACTTGCCTGTTAGATAGTTAATTCGAATATATAGAATAACGGGATGAGAATCCCAGGCGACGAACCACGAACACAAGAACACAGAATCACGTGCGAACTACGAGCAAACACACACCCAAAATGGCAAACACTGGATCTCCAATCCAAACACCAAACACCAGATCCAAAACACCAACACAACTCAACTCTTCTCAACACAGCAAATACGGGATCCCAAACCAAACACCAAACAGCGAAGACAGCAAATCAAATCCCTCCTTCCACCAAACACCAAACAGCAACAATAATAATTACACGTGCAAAGCATGTATAATCACTCACCCAACAGCAGACAGCAGGCTTGGGCTTGGCTCCGATGGTGGGCAGCAGCTCGAGCGACTGAGGGAGATTGCCGGAGGGGGAAAACAAGATGGAGGAGATGAGGGTGCACAGGCGGTGCTCGAGCGAGAAGATGAGGCAGGCCAGTGGGGGTGCTCTGTTTTGGGTTTCGAAACAGAGGAAGGGAGGGTGACGATGGCGGGGAGTTGAGGCATCGACAGGGACTCAGTTGCTGTAATTGGAGGTTAGTGAGGTCGAAGGTCAGGATACTCGGGGTTGCGAGAAGCAGTCGATGAGGTAGGTTGAGGTGGCGATGTCAATGGCAGGGAAAACGATGAGGCTTGGGGAGGAAGGCGATGGCATCGAGGAGTTCGACGAGGCAATGGCAGGGTGGAGGAAGGGTGGCGAGATGAGGGAGATGGAGGTAGAAGACAGTGAGTAAGGGCGACGGGGATCGGAGGAGGTGATGGGTTTCAGCGAAGGGAGGAGATGAAGAGGAAGATGATGGAGGGAAAGTTGGTCGACTGGGGCCGACGAGTGCGGACGGAGGTCGGAGGTTGACGAGGCTCTGTTTTGGGAGCGAAACAAAGGAAGGGGGCGATTGGCTTCGACTTCGGAGGTGGACGATAACTGCAAGCGGCAGTCGAGAAGGATGGGAAGGTGGTCTGGGATTGGCTGTGGGGTGTCGACGAGACTGACGGGGATGAGGGCGAGTTGGGTGCGAGGCAAAGAGGAGCGGGGATGGGTAAAAGAGACAGAGCAGGAGGTTGAAGAAGGGGGTGAACATGAGAGGGGGGTGTTTACACAGTGGCAGCTAGGGTTAGGGGCTAGGGTAGGTTTAGGTTAGGTTAGGGTTAGGGGGATTAGAATGTATATATAGGGTATTAAGAGATATTGGGTTTTTGGGTATTAGGTTTAAATCTAATAAGAAAATAGACTACATGGTTTTTGAAATATACATATTAAAATACATTAAACTAAATAATAAAACAAATAAATAAGTATGTTCGGGCTTTACCAAAATAATAATAATAATAATGAAAATAAGAATAATAATACTAATAATTACAATAATAATAGTAACAAAAATATTAATATTAATAACAATACCAATAATAATAATAATAACAATAATAAAGATAATAACCGCAATTGGAGTAATAACAATAATAATAAGATTAAAATGATCCAATAATAATAATATATATGCTTTAGACTCGAATATAAATATCCGATCAATAAGAAATATGAAGTAAGATCAAAACACACCATTATTCGAAATAAATATAGTTTTCGATTAGAAAACACTTTAATAAAAGATTCGAAACAAATTCAAAACAAAATAAATTTATAAAAAAATCAAAATACGAAAATATTCAGAAAATATGTATTTACGGGAATGGGGGTTACAATGCTGGGATTATCTATCCAATTTCAGATAGTGCATGAGTGAGTCCAGTTCATGTTGTGCCAAAGAAAGGAGGAATAACTATAGTAAAGAATGACGACAATGTATTTATACCAACAAAAAATAGTTACGGGATGGCGAGTGTGCATAGATTATAGAAGACTCAATAATGCAACTCGAAAAGATCATTTTACATTGCCTATCATTGACCAAATGCTAGAAAGACTTGTTGGTCGTACCTACTATTGTTTTCTTGATGGGTATTCTGGGTACAATCAAATTGCTATATCTCCCAAAGATCAAGAGAAGACTACTTGTACTTGCCCGTATGGAACTTTTTTCATATAGGAGGATGCCATTCGGTCTTTGCAATGCTCCAGCTACATTTCAGCGCTGCTAGATGTCAATTTTTTCGGATATGCGATGTGAGGAAACTTATATAATCTTGAATTAGGAAAAATGTCACTTTATGGTAGAAGAAGGGATAGTGCTTGGCCACTGAATTTCCTTCAAAGGAATTGAAGTAGATTGAGCTAAAATTGATGTGATTGAAAAGCTACCACCACCAACCAATGTGAAGGGAGTAAGAAATCTCTTGAGTCACGCGAGATTTTATCAACGGTTTATAAAAGATTTTTCCTTAATTACTAAATCTCTTTGCAATCTTTTTATTAAAGCTACCCGTTTTGAATTTTCTCATGATTGCTTACATGCTTTTGAAACATTGAAAAACAAATTGATTTCAACACCTATAATTGTTGCACCATACAGGAATTTGCCTTCGAATTAATGTGTGATGCTAGTGATTTTGCAATAGGAGCTGTTTTAGGGCAAAGAAAAATAAAAGTTTTCATGCTATGTATTATGCAAGTAGGACATTGATAGAAGCTCAGCTTAACTATAGTACCACTGAGAAAGAATTATTAGTTGTTGTTTTTGCTTTTGAAAAATTTTGATCTTATTTGATGGGTTCAAAAGTGGTTATTTATACAAATCATGCAGCTCTCAAGTTCTTGCTTGCAAAGAAGGATGCCAAACCAAGATTGCTTCAATGGATTTTACTTGTACAAGAGTTCGATTTGGAGATAAAGGACAAGAAGGGCATTGAAAATGTGGTGGCTGATCATTTGTCTCGAATTGAGCCTGATGGTGCAAATGAACTGCAGGTTGTACCAATCAATGAAGAGTTTCCAGATGAGAATTTGATGGTTATACAAACTACTCCATGGTATGCTGACATAGTTAATTACTTAGTATCGAAAATTCTACCTCATGAGATGACCTATCAACAAAAGAGGAAGTTTTTCTCTAATTTGAAATATTATTTTTGGGAAGAACCTTTTTTTTGTTTCGGCATTGTGCAGACCAAGTAATAAGGAGATGTGTACCCGAAGAGGAGATGGAAAGTATACTCAGACATTGTCACATAATGGAAGCAGACGGTCACTTTGGTGGAGCAAAAACAACAGCCAAAATTTTACAATCTGAATTTTATTGGTCCTCAATTTTTAAAGATTCTTTTAATTTTGTTAATTTATGCTATCATTGTCAACGAGTAAGAAATATTTTTAGGAAACATGAGATGCCTCTAAATAATATTTTAGTGATAAAATTATTTGATGTTTGGCGGATATATTTCATTGATCCTTTTCCATCCTCATTTTCTAACATATTTATCTTGGTTGTTGTAGATTATGTCTCAAAGTGGGTGGAAGCTGCTGCCTTACCAACTAATGATGCTAGAGTGGTGGTGAATTTTATTCGGAAAAATATCTTTTCTCGGTTTAGAACTCCAAGGGCAATAATTAATAATGGTGAAAAACATTTTTACAACCGTCAATTTGATGCTTTACTTACAAAGTATGGAGTTACTCATCATGTGGCAACACCATATCATCCTCAAACAAGCGGTCAAGTGGAGGTGTCAAATGGAGAGTTGAAGCGTATACTTGAGAAGACGGTTAGTATGTCACGAAAGGGTTGGGCACGAAGGTTAGGTGATGCATTATAGGCGTATAGGACGGCATTTAAAACACCTATTGGAATGTCACCATATCGATTAGTGTATGGAAAAGCATGTCATTTACCTATGGAATTAGAGCACAGAGCCTATTGGGCAATAAAGACACTAAATATTGATATGCAAGCTCAGGTGAAAAGAGGATATTGCAACTTAATGAGATGGATGAATTTCGTAATGATGCTTATGAAAATGCTAATGTTTATACAGATAAAACTAAAAGATGGCATGATAAGCATATTTTGTGAAGGGAATTCAATGTAGGACTGAAAGTGTTGCTTTTCAATTCAAGATTTTGACTTTTTCCAAGAAAGTTGCTGTCTAGGTGGTCGGGACCATTTGTTGTGACACAAATTATTCCATATGGAGCCATTGAGATCTATCATGAGAAAAAGGGGACATTCAAGGTAAATGGACAGCGGTTGAAGCCATATATGGAGGGGGAATTTGGCAAGCAAAAGTTGTGCATCGATCAAGCAAACCCTAAGTGATAGATGGAGAACGTCTGGCTGAAGACATAAAACTAGCAGTTATTGGGAAGCAACCCATGTTTTTTTACTGCATTCGATTTGCTTTTTCTTTTAATTTACTTTGATTTTGATTTTTGACTTTATTTTATAGGATTTCATAAGTTTGGGGGATTTCCAGTGAGTTGTTTTCTACACCTACTTTGATTGTTGTTTTTCGCCAGGAAGGAGTCCAAATCTGAAAAATTGTTTCAAAGAGCGATTGAAGGAAATTGTCTTAGCTTTCCAGAACAAAATGAATTAGTGGATTTGGACATCTAAAACTTCATATATGACTGAAACAATGAACGCCACTCAGCCAAAATTTTAACATGAATCAGGGGAGCAATTCTGAACTTTTCTCATTATTCTTGTTTTTCTTTCTCTTTACCCATTGAGGAAAATGTGATATTCAAGTTTGGGGGGATAGGGTAAAATTTTTTATATTTTTTGAAAATAAAAACAAAACAAAGTATTGCAATTAGGCTTACCATTACACTTTTGAGTTCTTTATTGTGCTAAAAGAATTGAAATAATTTTTTTTTAGATAGAAAATATCTTATAAAGCAAGATCAAGCATTCTTATTTACTTTAAGATTATTGAAGTTCAAAATTCCTTACAAAATTGTGAGTCATGTGATTATACATAAAAGAAAATTGTGATGCTTTTTCTTGTGATTATTCCCATTAATCTAGTCCTAAACAGAGTTTAAGTAAATAGAGTGATAATGATTAAATAATTGAATGAATAAATTTCTATCTACTCCAATATTTTGAGTTGCTTAGTAACTAGGGGTATTCATCAGCAATTTTTACTTTTAGGTCAAACGGCAACTTGAAATATAAGTATGCAAAAACACTCTAAGTTTGTGACTTGTTGAGTAACCGGGTGAATTCGTCACAAATATTTGCATTCGTGTCAAAAGGCAAGTGACAACATAGAGGAAAAAAAAAAAAAAACCCCTCTAGTTTGCTGCTTGGTAAGCAGTAGTGATAAGGGGTGATCACAGATGGAGTTGTTACCTGATATAATTACATTAATTGCATGATAAATATGATTTGGTTGAGAATTATGAATGAATAATTGCACTGGAAAAATGAGTATGCTTAGTTTTTGTAACCCCTGTTTTTCCAAAAATGCATTTTTTGTATTTAAAAATTTTCGCAAATTATTTTTTTTGGTTTTCAAATTCTTTTTGTTAAAATGTAGTGTTGGATCTTTTATTAAAACCTATTTTGATCGATAATCTTATTTGTAAATTTTATTATTGTTATTAACACTTTGATTTCTATTATTATTACTATTACTATTATTATTTTTATTGTTATTGTTTTTATTATTTTTTTATTATCATTTTTATAAAAATCCAAATTATGTATTTTTATTGGTTATCTATTACCCAAAACCCAACACTTGTTTTAAAACACCAAACCCAATAGCCTCTACCCAATAACCCTATGTTAAATACCCAAACCCATTTACTTATCCCTAAACTACCCAAACCCAAACCATTACTTATTTACCCATTAACCTATTAAAACCCAATACACCCAATACAACACCTAACCCTATTCTACCCACAACCAAACCCGGTTACATACCCAACCCGTAACCCCTATCAGCCTAACCCTATTTTCACCCTATATATAATCCCCCCTGTGAACCCATGCCGCCTATTTCCCTTCCGCCATTTCACCTTCTCCTCTCTCTCCCCCCGACTTTTTCTCCTCCCTGTTATCTCTTCCTCCAAATCCAACCACCTCGCCATATCAGCACCCTCCTGCACCGGCGCAGCCACCCGGTTTGTGCCGCCCTCCTGCGCCGATAGCACCAAACCCCATCTCTCCGTCCCTCTCCATCTCTCTCCGTCTCTCTCGCTGTCTCTGTTCGGCACGCCCGCAACGGCAGCCACAGCAGCCAGCCGTCGCAGTAGCCAGCCGCCACGACAGCCAGCCACCGTGATCCCCTCCTTGGCCTCCCGTCGTGCTGCCTGTGCACCGGCAGCAACCCAGCCATCTCCCCTCTCTGACCTCCCCTTCCTTGCTGCGACCAGCAGCATCACCCCTGTACTGCCTCTTACTGACACGCCATGCACGCCGTTTTCCCTCCCTACCGTTCGACAGCAGTGTCGTAGCAACTGCAAACATCTCACTTTGCCTTTGCCATGCGTGTTGTTCGAGGTGTGTGTGTGGTTGCGTTGTGATCGGTGAGTTTGCGAGTTCGTTCGTCCGTGTGTTCTTGAGTTCGTTCATTCATGGATCGCTTGTGGTTCTTGGATTTTTGCTCGTTTTTGCTCGTGTGTTCGTTGAGTCCGTTGACCGAGAATCCGTTCCCGTTATTCCTGCTTGGAGTCATTTTCGTCATCGGTTAAGGCAAGTAACTTGTACTCAAATTCCTTTGTATGATACAAGTCAAAAATACCGCTTGTAGTGTACTTGGGTTCTAGAGACAATTCGTGTGTGAATCTCCTTGTTGATATTGTCTCTATAGTGATTTGACCATAGTTGCCCCATGACACAATATTGACATGAAACAACTTAGATTTTGCCCGTTCTTAATTTGATCATGTATGTGGAATTTTGTGAGAATTTGGATATTTGTAGAGAACCATGTGATAGACTTGTCTTGGATATGTTAATTACCCTATTTCATGATGCTTGGACACTTTGTAGACTCGATTTCATGTTTGGTTGTGTTTGGATCAAGTTTCGTTGAATCTATGTTGATTTTGGTTTTTGAGGAAATTGTGTGTTTTGCCGATATTCTGTCTTGATCAGTAATTTAGATCATATTAAGTTCAGTATCTTAATTTTAGTATAAAACATAATTTGTAGAGAAATTTGTCTGCTTTCCCACCCCTCTGACCTTGCTCAATTTCGTTTTTGTATGTGTGAGATACGACTGTTTTACTATAGAGGTGTAATTCGTTTCCAGATTTCGTTTCTTGATGATTTTGATGATTAAATTATTTTGATACGTGTGCTACAGATATTATTTTGATCTGAAACTTTTGTCAATTTTCCTATATCTACTTAGGGATTACCCAGAATTTTGGGGGATTTTATTGTTGAGTTTTATATGCCGTTTCATACTTGGTTATAAAGACTGTACTTGCTGTATTTTGCTCGCTGTTTTGTAAAGAATTGTATTTTTACCCTGATTCCTTTGACTGTATGAAAAATAATTGTGAAATGTAAAAGTTAGTTTATATTATCTATTTTCATCTCCCTTTGGCGGATTTGGATTTCGTTTCACGATTTGCCAGACATTACAGTCTTCGTACAAATGTGTTGGGACTTCCAGATTTGCCAAACTATCGTTTATTGATATTTGCTGATTTATGATGACTGATCTAATTTTATTAAAAAATTATGAAAGTTTATATTCTGATATTGGACATATAGGGGAATACCCCAGATTTTTCATGGATTTATTTATTGAGTTTTGATGCTGTTTTTCTGACTGAGAATTGGTTTTACTGATTTCTGGCTGAACGTGTTTTCTGAATTAAAATCAGTTTTAAGTTATGATTTTGTGAATTACTATATGACTTATTTGTACTCGCTGGATTCGGTTGGGAGTCTATTTTCTAGACATCTTGACGGATTTAGATTTGTATTTGTGGAACACTGGGAATTTGAGTTTTACTACAGTATGGTCTTGCTATCATGAACTTGCGGTTTGGTTATTTTTATCCTTGTATGAGTTATCTTGCACCCGTACTTGTTTATCTTGCAACTTGAACTTGTTATTTAATCATATCATGATATACTTGCTTGTTTTGTGACACGTACTTGCTTGTTTGACATTAATAATAAATTAACCAAATCGGGGCTTTAAAGGGATAGATCTAATAGTGGATAATTCAGAAATATGTACTCGGAAGAGGATCTTTTGATCCTATGTGATACTTGAGGCTTGATGTTTCACTTGAGGCTTGTTTACTTGATACTTGAGACTTGGCTTGATACTTGAGGATTGATATTTCACTACTTGAGACTTAATATTTCACCACTTGAGGCTTGATATTTCACTTGGCTTGATACTTCACTCTTGAGGCTTGTTTACTTGATACTTGAGGCTTGATACTTGATACTTGATTTTTGGGGCTTGTCCTTGAGTACACTGCCCTCTATATTCCAGTATGAAATCTAAAGCGAAATTGTTTGTTATAGAAACCATGCGGTATAGGATGCATGAAGTGTTACCTAGATAGTAATCACTACAAGACTTGAACATGATACTTGAACATGATACTTGAAAATGATATATGCTTGTTTGATACTTGACCACATGATACAGGAGATTTGAAACTTGACACTTGATACATGATTACATGATACTTGACACTTGACACATGTTTACCTGATACTTGTTTACTTGACTCTTGATATATGCTACATGATACTTGATCACCTTACCATGCTAGTTGTTATGTTTTGACATCATGCTTATACCATGCTATTAGTTCGTTTTCTCCATGTACTTGTATCCTACATTACAAGAGGCTCGTAACTTGCAATTGACGGGTACTTATTTTCTCTTTTCCTCCTCCCTGCAATTGTTAAATTGCAGACTTTGGAGAACAGGTTCCAGATGGTATCAGTGACATGAAGTATTAGTGCTGCATTTTATTATTATTCTTTCTTGTAGTTTGTTTTGAACAATATTGTATTTTGGTACTTGGATTATTTTGTATTTGGGCAATGAGACCCAGGATATTTGACTTGTTCAGATCATAGCTATTTGAGATTAATGAATTTGGTTTCAAGTATTCTTGTTGGTATTTTTTGGTTCATATGTGCATGTTGGTTGATTCTTTTGCTTCCGACTCTGATTATTTCGTGAGATGTTGTAAAGATTATTGAACAACTTATGGATAATGAAAATCATTCGTTGGGCTTTTGTCACGTACTCGTATTCCGTATTCCTTATGGGAAGCGGGGCGTAACAGTTTTCTTTCATTTACTATTGTTTATGTACTAAGTTGAAAATTTGATGCTTGCATGATAAGACTTTTTAGTGTGGTGAGTTGAGCCTACTTATGATTATTATTCTTTGATTTATAGTTTTCTTTTTGCTTGAAGAGAAACAAAATCTTAAGTTTGGGGGTATTTGATGAATGGAATTTATACATAATTTTTAATACTCATTTACGTATTAAAATTACGAGTTCTCATTGATTTCTTTACCATTTATCTTATTTCTACATAATTTATTTATTTGTTTGATTTAGTAGGAATGAGATTGATAAGTGCAAAAAGATATGCATTTTGGTATATATATATATATATATATATATATATATAAGGAGCCCTTCGGTTGAGAACTAATATGGTGAGAACTCACAGAGTAGAACTCCCGTGAAAAATCCGAACCGGCCATCTCGCTCTACACACCTTATATAGTATAACATAAAGAAATCAAGTAATTTGAAGTTCATTTGCCCATGATTTACATCATCGCAAAATTGTATGGTTGAAAATTCTACTCAGTTTGATGGACGGGCAAACGAACATCAAATTACTTGGTTTCTTCATGTTATGCTATCTAAGGTATGTAGAACAGGATGGTCGGTTCGAACTTTTCATGGGAGGTCTACTCCGTGAGTTCTCACGGAGTTCTCACCAAAATTAGTTCTCAACCAAAGGGCTATATATATATATATATATATATATATATATATATATATATATATATATATATATGAATAAAATACAAAGAAAGCTATCAAGTGGCTCTCCATCAATCTCCCCAAAATCAAAGGCGCAGATCTAACCTCACAAAACACATATTTACCCCAAAAAGTTTCCCCCCCAAAACTCAAATTCAAATCCCCCCAAAACAACTCCTTTATTTATTTAATTATCTCTCTCTCTCTCTCTCTCTCTCTCTCTCTCTCTCTCTCTCTCTCTATATATATATATATATATATATATATATATATATATGGAAACATGGATTTTTATACCCCAATTTATAATTATTTTTCAACATATACTAATGAAAGCATGGACTTTAATTACAACTAATTATTGTCATACTATTCACACTTGAGCTATATAATTGACTTTAATTACAACTAATTATTGTCATACTATTCGCACTTGAACTATATAATTGTTGATTTACTGTTTACAAGGCTTTTCATATGTTGTATTGTTCTGAAGACCTGCCGTAGGCACGTGCCCACTGTTAAATCTATAATAATAATAATAATAATAATAATAATAATAATAATAATAATAATAATAATAATAATAATAATAATAATAATAATAATAATAATAATAATAATAACAAGTATAAAGATTTTAAAATCCAAATTTATTTTATGTGAAGATTTCTATAAAATTTGAGCACTCAAATATATATATTTTTACAAATTGGCTTTTTCAAGAATTTATAAAAAATATTATGTTCAACTAAGGGGGTGTAAAGAAATTTCAGAATAAAATATAATTTATTTCAAACCTAACCCTAATTTATGTTTCTTGTTTTCCAAGGAAAAAAAAAGCTATATAAGAAGGTGGGGCAGCTCAGGTTGCGGAACAAAATCCAAGAAAAAGAAAAAAAAAAGAGAAAAGAAAATAAAATAAAAGAAAAGAAAAGAAGGAGGCTGCTCTGACTTGAAGAGGAGGAGAAAGAACGAGTACTAGACATGCAAATCGAGGTGAAGGTTGGTTGGTTTGGCGGCTAGCTCTTAGGTGAAGGCCCAAAACCAGAGGAGAAGGAAGAGAGAGAAACAGGGGAAAGAGAAAAGGAGGAGAAAGAGAAAGCTTCGTGACATGGATTTCGAGACGTCGATTTTGTACAAAAACGAATTTTTCTTCTTCTCTTCTAATTTTTATTATGCAATCCAAAAATATGTGTGTTAGTTGCAAACTTATTCTGAACTAAATTTATTTTTCTAGGGCTTCAATGTGGCTTAGTTTTGAGAACACAATTCAAATTTTATGTTATTTTATTCTTCTATTTTTTTATGGTTGTGTGTTTAATTTTTGTTCTTAATGCTTACAATTTGTTGGCCAACATTTGTATGATTTATTGGATCATGGAGAGACCGAGAGATAATTTGTGATTTAGAACTATAGAATTAAACACCATTGATTGTGTAAAATTAGAAATGATTTACCGCGATTAATGTGACTATAAAGAAATTCATAGAACTTAATGAGTCTTCAATTAATTAAATTTGCATAGAGATATGACAAATTGTTAGTTGGAGATATTTTATTTTTTGTTCGAGAGAAAACATTGAATAATTAGGGGATTTTGGTCTACAACTTGGAAAAGTAAAATTTCTTGTGACATGTAATTATGAATTGTGTCGGATTAACTAGGTGAAATCAAAAGTCCTAGGACTAGTTTTTTGCAATTAATAAACAACAAAATTTCAGATCTAGTTCTTTTTAATTAGTTTAGTTAGTTCTTTAGATTAATCTAATTTAGTTGTTTTCTTTATCAAATATCAATTTTCCAATTAGTAGTTAATCTAGTGAATTTCGGTACTCAATAAAATAATTAGTCATTATGGGTTCGACACTCTTCTCACTAAAACTATACTACTTGTTGCGATTTTGTATACTTGCAAATAATCACATCAAAGCCGTCAAAGAATAAGTCAACAAACTTCTCGTTGCACGCTTCATCCAAGAAGTTAGCTATCCTGAGTGGCTAGCAAATGTGGTAATGGTTAAGAAAACTAATGGTAAGTGGAGATTGTGCATAGACTTTACAAATCTTAACAAGGTGTGTCCAATAGATCTCTTCCCTCTCCCAAGCATAGACGTGTTGATCGATGCCACATCTGGGCATGAACTCCTAACTTTCATGGATGCTTTCTATGGGTATAATCTGATCAAAATGTTTCCACTTGACACTCCAAAGAAATTTTTCATAACAGAATAGGGCGTCTACTGCTACCGAGTCATGCCTTTTCGCCTAAAAATACCGGCGCCACCTATCAGCATCTGCTAAATAATGTCTTCAAAATTCAGATCTGCAGAACATGGAGGTGTACGTGGTCGATATGTTAATCAAGAGTCACCAAAAAGAAGACCACGTCACTGATCTCCAAGAAGCATTCGAAGAATTGTACAGGCATAACATGTGATTGAACCCTTCAAAGTGTGCTTTCGAGGTATCCTCTGGTAAGTTATTGGACTTCATGGTTAGTCAGAGGGAATCGACGTCAATCTCAAAAAGATCCAAGCAATTTGCAACATGTGTCCCCCAACCACTGTAAAATAAGTGCAAAAGCTCATCCGGCGCTTAGCCGCCATCGATCAATTCCTCTGTAAATCAGGGAAGAAATGCCTGCCATTTTTTAAAATCCTACGGGGTGCAAAAGGTTCCGAGTGGGGAAAAGAACAGCAAATCGCCTTCGAACAACTTAAAGCATACATCATCAATTCCCTGCTCCTAAGAAAGCCTGAGCCAGGTGAAGTCCTTTACCTTTACCTAGCCCTCTCTGACCAAACTCTCAGTGCCATCCTAGTTAGAGAAGAAGATAGGGTTCAAAAGCTGATCTATTATATGAGCAAGGTACTCCATGACGCTGAACTCTGCTACTCTAAGATGGAAAAGATGGCCTATGCGGTGGTCACTGTCGTTCGAACTCTGCCCCAACTTCCGAGTGCATTCTCTATGCGTCCTTACTGATTTGCCACTCAAGCAAGTGATCCTCAAACCTGAAATCTCAGGAAGATTAATGAACTGAGTCAACACGACATCAGCTACCGCCCAAGAGTGGCCATCAAGGTCCAAGCCTTGGCCAAATTTATTGTGGAAACCACTATTCCCGACTCCCCTGAGGTAGAAAACCCCTACTTTGGAAAGTATATGGAGATGGGTCCTCTTGCCTCGAAGCAAGCATAGCCGGAATAATCTTCCTCAGACTAGATGAATTCACACTCTAATACTCATTGCGCTTCAACTTCCCCGCCTCCATCAATAAAGCCGAATATGAAGCACTGATTTCCGGTCTTCGTTTAGCATGTGAAGCAGGCACACAAAGAATCGAGATGTTTAGCGACTCTCAATTAGTCGTCAATCAGGACCAAGGAGACAACAAAGCTAGAGACAACCGTATGGCCAAGTACTTATCATATGTGAAGAAACTCCTAACAGCGTTTAAGGAAGCAAATTTCAATCGCATTTCTCTCGAGCAAAACGGGCAAGCAGATGTCCTCTCCAAGCTAGCTTCCTCATCTCTCAATGAGTTAGACCGTACGGTCCTCATTAAGGTCCTTCTCAAGCCGAGCATCAAGGAGAAAGAGTTGGAGCTCATGGCTGTCACCCCCAAAATTCCCAAAGAATGTTGGATGAAACCCTTGACGATTTTGTCGACAAGGGAACCCTTTCTGATGGTCACAAAGAAGGAAGGAAGATTTGGACAAGGGCTGAAAGATACACTCTCGTGAAGGGACTCATGTACAAAAAATCATATACTCTAGGTGACGGTAGGCCCTACTTGAGATGTCTCTCTTATGACGAAGTGCAGTATGCCATCAGAGAGCAAGGTCCCTCGCACTCAAGATACTCAATCACATGTATTATTTGGCCCATATTACTCAGTGATGCATAGGAATATGACCACCAATGTGATCCTTGTTAGAAGCACTCAGTTATTAAGCAAGGATCCCAAGCAATCCTCGACTCCATGTCAAGCCTTATCCACATTGCCATGTGGGGAATAGACCTGCTTGGACCGTTTCCACCAGCAGTCATGTGATGAAACTTCCTAGTTGTAGCCATCGACTTCTTTACAAAGTGGGTGAGGCAAAGCCACTAGCAACTATCACTGAGCAGAAAATTTAGCAGTTCTTTTTAAAGAGCATTATTTACAGATTCAGGATTCCCCATATATTTGTTTCCGACAATGGAACACAGTTCACTGGGAAAGGGTTTCACCAATTCTACACCGATTTGGGGATCACTCAACGTTTCTCCTTCAACTCACATCCCCAAACTAACGGCCAAGTTAAAAAGGCTAATCGACAGATTCTGGATGAAAAAGAAGCTAGGCGAGGCCGCATGGGGATTTTCGGTTGAAGAATTGCCAAGTGTATTATGCTCCTACAGAACCACAAAGCAAACCCCAACTAGAGAGTCACCATTCAATCTCACCTATGGCTTGGAAGCATTAATCCCTTTGGAAGTTGGATTACCATCTCTCCATCTCCTTTCCTTCAACGAAGAACAAAACTCCAACAATCTTTGAGCCAATCCCGATATCATTGAAGAGGTACGGGAAAAATCAGGAGGAACATTTACCAACAAAGGGTTGAGAAGTTCTACAACAAGAATGTTCACCCCACTAATTTGAAAGATGGGGCATCTTGTCTTACACAAACTCAAAATCTCCAACCCGCGAAGGAAGGGAAAGCTCTCTCCCAATTGGGAGGGACGACAAAGTCTCCAAAGTGATCTGCCCAGGAGCTTACCGACATGAAGACCTGGGGAGAAAGAAGATTCCAAGAACTTGGAATGTCGAACACCTTATGAAGTACAATGAGGGCACCTAAAATATCCTCTCTTAGTAGCAAACTTTCTTAGCTTGTAATAAAGGTCGGCCACTAGAGCTGTCGTTTAGTTTTATTTTTTAATAAAGATCACTTGTGCTACCGGTCACTGCATGTAATAAAGGCCAGTCATTAAACCAGCCACTTAGCTTATTTTTTCAATAAAGTTAGTCATTTATCTTTTCAAATATTTTGTACAATTCTATGTATGCAATAATGAGTTAAATACCAAGTATACTCCTAAAAACAGCATAAAAAACTCATTGAAAGCTCCTTATAAAATAAGTTTGGAGCCCAAACCCGTGACTTGGGGTTTCTTTAGCAATTTGTAGCAAAGCAAGTTCAGAGCTCAACTCGCCATTCGATTTGCTCCTGCAACTCATTAACACTTCAACGAAAAGTTCAGAGTCTCCATGGCTCGGAGTTGCTTTAGCAACCTACAATCAAGTACATTCAGAGCTCATATCGCCATTCGATCTACTCTACCAACCTGCTAAACCCTTAAACAACAAGTTCGGAATCCATACCCATGGTTCGGAGTTGCTTTAGCAACCTACAATCAAGCATGTTCGGAGCTCAACTCGCCATTCGACATGTTCCTGAAACTTGTTAAATTCCCTTTAAGACAGATTGAAGGTTCATAATCGTGGATCGCAGTTACTCTAGTAAACCTGTGAAAAGCATGTTCCAGGTTTCACTTGCCAATCGAGGTGACTCTAACAATTTGTTGGAGGACCCATATAGCAAGTTCGGAGAATAACTCTTCCGTAGAGTTTCTTCTACAACTAGCTAAACACCCATACAGCAAGTTCGAAGTCCAACTCATCCCAAGAGTTGCTCCTACAACTAACTGGGTACAAAACGGACAAGTTCCAACTCCACCAAACGCTCCTCACTGCTCGAGCTCCATCAATAACTCGTTAACCCCAAATAACGAGTTCAATTCCTAGCTCTTCACAAGAATCATATAATGAATCATACAGCAAGTTTCAAGCATATAAAAATTTTATTTTTGGCGCAAATAATAGGCTTCTCTATAATCGAGGAATTATCTCAAAGCTATGTCTCAGATCCAATATCACTACCAAAATTTACAAGTATAAAACTATGAGCTGTGTTATAATTGCCACACTACAATGAGTCTGCAACTTCAAATAAAAGCACCACTACAAAAATGTGCCGAAACATTGAGAAGTATAGTAGTCTCGCAAGTGATCTAGAAACCATCCTTTCGGCTATGTGGACGAGGAATGTTACTCCTACGGGACACAATCCTCCTGCATCTTTCATGGGAAGCCCCAATCCTGCGAACTGAGTCTAGGGACCATGACCCGCCATGCGTGACTCTCCCCGGGTGGAAAATAAACTGGACAATGCGGGCTGAGCAGTCGAGCCCATTCCTCTAACAGTCGACCCAGCTCCTCCAACCATTGCCCCCTTTTCACACAAAAAGTGTGTGAAGGGCTAGCCGATCGCAGCCCCCCAAGCTTCGCTTGGAGACGGTATATCTCCAAGTCTTTCTCAACGAGCACTTCGCTAGGATGGCACACTTCCTAACACTGTGTTTTATCACCATGGGGAGCAAGGGCATGCAGACGAGGCGATCAACACGCAGAAGGGCCAGTTCACAATTTCTCTTGATTAGCACTGATTTAAGACGAATTGTCTCCAACCACTCGTCCTCTAACTAATCATGTAAGTGATTAAGTGCCAGCTCCGTTATGCACAATCTCTTGCAAAGCTGATCTGTAACGTCCCGGGCCTCACTCAAACAAATTCTAACAACTGCCCACCATAGGCTGCCTCTCCAAAGATGTCATGAGTAGTTGGTGCCTCTTGATTATAGGCTTTCTAATATATACACACACACAATCCTAACTCACTTTCCATGTGGGACTAAGTCACCACCTCCTACCATGAACACCATAGCCCCATAGTAATTAATTAATTCATTCTAGACTCTATACCCACAATACCAAATCTATAGGCTCATCTAATCATGAATTAATTACTAAGCCTGCCATGAAGCCCACCATGAAGACAAATCCCATACGGGGTGTTACATACACCCCACCTTAAGAACTCAGCATCTTCGCTGAGCTTGGAACCCGCAAGCTGATACAGGATTGCCATTCCAGCCAATGTGGAGTTGAGTACTTTGCTAACATACTACCCCTGGTCTCTCCACCAGCGTATTTTCCTCAGCCAGACGTACATCTCACTCACTCTTACCCACAATTTGTGTTGAAAGTCGACTCTGATACCATTTGTAATGCCTCGGGCCTTGCTCATACAAATTCTAACAACTGTCTACCATAGGCTGCCTCTCAAAAGGTGTCATGACTAGTTGGTGCCTCTTGACCATAGGCTTCGTAATATATACACACACAATCCTAACTCATCTTCCACGCAGGACTAAGTCACCACCACCTACCATGAACACCATGGCCCCATAGTAATTAATTCATTCTTTCTATAGGCTCTATACACACAGTACCAAATCTATATGCCCATCTAACCATGAATTAATTACTATGCCCATCATGAAGCCCACCATGAAGGCTCATCTCATACGGGATGTGACATGATTTTAAAATAAACTAAGAACATAAATAATCATTAAATAGCTTAAAATTTTACTGAGATAAAAAGGATTTTTTTTCTTTGATAAGGAAATAAATAGTAAAAACAAAATAAGAGAAAGTATAAAAATACAAAGCTAACCGATAAGTAATTTGAAGAGCATAATAATTGAAAAATAGTTAACACTGAAAATTTTAAGGAAAGAGAAATTAACTAAAAGGAAATGGAAAAAATGAATGATTAAAATCGTAAGCTATGAATATATATTAATAGATAAAAGAAGGTAGCAATTTAAGAGGATACTGTCTTATAAAAAGTCTGAAAATATATGAGTGTTAGATTTTAGCCAACACTCATATATTTTATCACCTTTACCAACTTTATCACCTCGGGACTTCTCTCCCCTCTTCACAAACTGCCAACGAGAATGACCAAAGAGTTATCTCAACATCGCCAAGGCAAGGGATACAGTCACAAAATAGTCAAACAGCAAAATGTAGCAACCAAGAGTAACTCAAAGTACATCGAAACAATACACAAGTGTTTATAAAGCAAGAAAATATTTTTTTTCATCTACTAAAAAAAAGATACAATGGTGCAGTGGCCAGTCCGCAATATAGCGTCATAAAGAAACCTACTACAAAAGCAACTATGAAACATGGGTGAAGAATCAAGCGTCCACCTGCTTCGGTGGAGCTAAGCGCAAGGAGCCCCCAGCTGCCTCATTCTCTTTGCTCTTCTTCCCCGAGCCACTCTTAGCACCCCTGCAAGAGTGACACCCTCTTCTCCATCCTCTTTGCCTTTATCCCTACCAAGAGCCTCTCCAGGACGGAGCATCACGTGATATCCTTTACCGGTGAAGCCGGAAACACGCTACGCCACGTGAGTGATAGCTCGAGCATAGGACTTATCAATCATACTTTGTAGCTTGGCCTTAGCCTCGACCTCTACGGCCTTCATAGCCAACGCGGTCTCAGCCAGTGCTTTTTCCAACTCAAGCATGAAGTCGGCCACCCTCTTCTCCGATGCCTCAAGCTTGAGGCGTGACTTCTCTTTCCTCTGCACCGATGCTTCTTCCCTCTTCGCCGATGCCTCCACCTCTAGGTGTGCTTCCTCCTCCTCCTTCTTCAATGCCTCCAACTACGTCTTCAACCCCTTGATGGCGTTCTTCTTGTCCCTCTCAGAACGAGAGACTTACGTCTCCAAATTTTTCTCCTTAGTGGCGTAGAAATTGCCCAAGTGGCATGCCATCTAAAACAATAAGGAAATCGTTCAAGATATTGCACTACAAATGAAAGATGCGATTACCAAATTTCATAAAACACTAGAAAATACCATCATCTGCGCACGGGAAATCTTTAGGAAGGATCGCTTGGGAGGCTCCATCTTCAGCCTCTCCCAATCTGCAGGAGTGGAGAGGTGATGAATCTCATCTAAGCAAGCGGCTGAGTTGCCGAGGAAGCTCTCCAGTGCTGAACCCTTCGGTAGGGATGTGAATTTTCTCCCTCTCATCGTGATCAAGGGGATGGGCATAGCACTCGCTATGATCGCCGTCAAATAAGAACCCCCTGCAACGGCATCATGCGACACCCCCAAAGGCATCTCGGTCGGAACAGCCGGGGTTAGGGGAGACGGATCGTGGGAAGCATGGGGATAGCTTGCCGACCTCTTGCACTTCTTGGGCTCATCGGTCCTTTTGTTGCAAAGGGCCTCCCGGTCCTCGATCAAGAAGTCAAAACCCATACATGTTCTCCCTGCAAGACCAAACACGAAGAGATGATAACTCATAATGCAAAACAAAGCAACAAATAACAAAGACATCAACTAAAGCAACAAGACCAATAAAGGAAACGAAAGCAATAAGCCGTACTAGGATCAATCCGACCAAGACCACCTTCGAATAGTACTTCGTCGGTGATATTTCACCACGCCAACATCTTTTGCACGAGAAGAGCGTCACTGTAACTCTTCTCTATCACGGTCACCATCGGTACCGCCCTCAACATCGATGGAACCGTCCTTCTCCATGTCATAGGAATCCCCCACGATTCAGTTTTTCGAACTATGAGAAACTTCTCCCTCCAATGCATAATTGAGTCGGGAACCTCGATTACCCCCCAATTTCTACGAGGGCAAAGGTACCAACATTCATCCATTGTGTTCTGCTAGGCGATCTTTATTCCAGTGTCTACAATAAAACTGGGCACCCTACAATAAAACTACAATAAAACTGGGCTATTCCAGCATTTTTTATTCCGGCGTTTGGATACAAACGCCAGGGTAGTACCCCAGTGTGAAAAAAAATTAAAATACCCCATCCAATCCCGGCGTTTATTCAAAATGTCGGAGTATGGGGAGGTATATACTGGCATTTTATCTAAAAAAACGCCGGGATAGGCGTCATTTCTTCCCTCTCCCAAAAATATCCCATATCCCCATTTTTCATATCCCCCTCCTAAAATTTTTGCACTCTCTCTCCCCCGCTCACAAACCCAGCCCTCCCCCCTCCCCCAACCTCCTCCTCCGTCGTCGTTCCCCGCAGTTGTCGACCACCATCCAGCGTCGCCGTGCTCCTCGTACCACTCCTACGTCGTCATGCCCCTGACCATCCTAGCCCCCACGTGTCTTTCTCACTCAAAAACCCTAACCCCTGACCACCGTGCCTCCACATCCACGTCGCTATCGCCATCGCCATTTCCAAGCCCTCATTCCGATCATCATCATCTTCTTCCCTCTCTCAAACCCTGGGTATGAATTTGAGAATTTGAGACTAGGTTAATTTGTGAATTTGAGAATGTGGGATTGTGTTAGGATTTGTGGAATTGTGGAAAAATTAAGATTTGTTTGATTGTGGAAAAAAAATTTGATAGTAGAATAATTAGGGTTCTTCAAATGATGATGCAGGATTTTGACATTATGGAGATATTATTTGATGCAATAATTAGGGTTCTTCAATTGTACCCTTTAAAAATGGATTTGGATTTGAGCTAGTATTCTTACTATGATGTTATTTTGTATGTCTGGTTGCAGTTATATGTCAACGATGTGTTTCAAAGACTCTTGATGCTCAGATGTCAAGACTAAATGAGAAAATAGATGAGTTGAAGGTTAGATTGATACTGGTTGTTTTCACCGATTTTTTCCCCATAACTCTGTTCTCTCCCAAGTCCCATCACTTCTTTTTAAGGACTTTTTACTGCATGATGGCTTTGATTTAGGCACAAAAGGAGGAACTGAAAGTGGATTTGAGTAGGGCAAGGAAGGGAACCCTCCACTTAAAGGTGGTGATGGGAAGCCAAAGAAGAATTTATCCCCTGAAGCGTAATGAACTTGATTGTTTGCTTAGAAACATTTTTGTCTTCAATACCTTACCATCTGAAGCAAGTCAATTTACAGGTTAGTGAAGAAGCTTAACCAGGTTAGTGAAGAAGCAAAGATAGATAAAATGGAATTGGATAAAAAGATAAAGGAGGACTTGAAGACGGTAGCCTTGGGCACTTCCAAAACCAATTACCTTGACCCCAGAGAGAACAAATTAATTTCGTCTAAGTCTGGAGTTGAACCTATGACCTCTCACTTAAAAGTGAATATAGCCTTTTCAACTGCTGCACTGTAAGTGCTTGACACCTGAGCAATGAGTTAAAATTGCGGTTACTTGCGGTGAACGATGTTGGAGGAGATTACTGTGGTTTTCTTGCTGGGGGCTGCCCGATTAACTCTTCAGTTGTGGAAGAAGCGGAAGAAAGAAATTTGTAGGAAGGATGCAAGGAGCTCCATGTAAATGGGCTAAGTCTAAGGTCTGAGATGAAGTCTATCTAACCAAATAAGGGAGCTGATGATTGGGTGATGATTGCGTCTCAGTGCTGCTGAAAGATGCTACTAAAATTATCGATGGCTTTTGTCAACCCGGCCTACTACTCTTTATCCCTAATGGAATTCCATCTTTTTTAGGAGAGATTTTAGTTGATCGCTGACTATGATCAATTTTGTTCGTACTTTCTACTTGTAGATTATTGTACTTTTAAGCTACTTTTAAGCTACATTTCTGGTGCACAACCTTGAAGATGTTGATTATTGTAAGCTAAATGCTGAGATTTAATTTGTAATGCTCTAACATGGAGTTTTCTTAGCACAAAAACTACTTACGGACTTTTTTTTTAATAGAAACATGGTCAAAACCGTTTTTATGCCAAATTTGGTTCCTTTTCAGTTAGAAGTAATTTTTTAATCATTATTTGGAAAGAAAAGTTGACAAGAAAATATTGTGTCACGTCAAATTTAAAGGAAAAATAAATCCCTTTTAGAAAGTAAGGAAAATGGCAGAAGAAAATTGATAAGCATAATCTTTTAAAATACTGTGTGGTGTATTTTTAAATTATTTGCACATTCAGCTTTCTCTGCCAATAAGGGCAAAACAATTTTGAAAAACATTTTTTTAGTTTATTAAAATGACATCTAAACAAAAGAAATGAATTTTTTAGGTTTTCTACTTATTTTCAAGTCAAATAACTAAAGAACGGAAATTCAAATCTAACGTGTCAGAAATCTGTTTTCTAGTTTTCTAGTTTTTATTGTCTGAAACAAGATCCTTACAGAAATTGTGGCCAATCGCGATTAAATTCCTTTCTTTTTGGTAATCAGTTCAATTGCAATCAGTGTTTGTCGGTTTAGGTTTTTCTTTTAAATTCTAGTTTGTCATGTTAGGTTGAACAGAACAAAAAAGACACCTAACCACCTAAGTACCACTGCTGTTGTTGTCAATACTATGGTTGGGGCAGGTGATCGGGTTCCAACCTGGCTGCTCCATCCTTTCCATTGGCTAATGTCTCCCCCAACATTGTATGGAACTCAAACTTCCCTCCTTTGCCAACATTGTATTGAACTCAAGCTTCTCTTCTTCTGTTAGTGGGTGGATGTGTTAGATTCAGAGATACATATGGGCGAATAAGGTTATATGTTTATTGAGACATTGAGCCACATACTTATATGATTACAAAAGTAAAGAGATAGCGATAATAACTTCATAGTGAAAAGGACTACGTAAAGAAGTAAAGAAATAAGAGAGAATAATATGAAAGAGATAAGAGAGAATAATACTAAATAGATAAAGATGAGCACTACATGTACATATAAATCACATATATATTTTAACACAACCTCCCCCCCCCCTTCCACAAACCTCATGTAGGATTAAGAAGTGAGTGTTTGTTGAATTTAAAGTAAGATGAAGTCATTGACGGAGCTGGGTTGCGAAGTACGGAAGGTAGAGTAGATCAAGGTTGCAGCATCGTATGAATATCGGACGGACCAAGATGGTGTATTGCGTGTAGTGTTCGTACGGAAGTCGGAACAGATCCTGTGTTGAATTCAACGTATGAATGCTGGACGGACAAGGCTGTGGGGCTATCAGTTCACATAGAGTTTATACAAAATATCGAAACCTCGCTGAGAGCTACTTGCAAAACCATAATTCGGTTATGTATGATATATGATTATTCATGATATGTTCACACTTTTGGTAGAAAGATTCATATGTGATATAATTTTTGCAACTGTTGCAATATAAAGATTTGTTTATGTGTTGGTTGTTAACACAGATGCCACACTAGAGTAGCCCTCTGTTTGGAACCATTGAACATCCTGAAAAGATGTGATTTACAGTGACGTTAGGGTTTCTTAAAACATGAATAGTTCATGCACTTGCGTCGTTTGCAGTGGTTTTCACGCCCCGCTTCCCAAAGTACGGGAATACGAGCACGTAATTGAGGCCCCACGAATGAGGTAAACATCATCCATAAGCTGTACCAGTTTAACTCAATAATATGAAGAAAATGACACAACCACGCATGGATAAACAATTACATAGACAATAAATAAATTTCAATAACATAAAATAATCCACCAAAGTAATATCCAACATCTGAGAAAAACAAACTTCAGGTCAACAAAGCCCAGAATACAGAGTACGGAAAATAACAATGCAGGAAATAAAAAAAACATGAATCAAATAGTTATTGTAGACTACTAAGTGGCTTCATCCACTAGAATGTTTGCTCACCCAATTCTTCGTTAAGCTCACATCGGGTTCCTGCGAACTCGTCAACTAAAGAGGGAAAAAATTTGTCCGTTAGAGCAAGTCACAGATAGCAAGTAGTAAAAAGTAAGGAACAAAGGAAGCATGGTACATCAAGAAAATGAACTAGAACAAAATCAAAAGCAATAATCTAGAGTTATGGAGCAATAATCAATAGTTGCAACAATAATCAATGAATACGAGCAATAATCAATGCCAATCACAATAATCAAGATCAGAAAATGCAAGTATCAATTCTAAGTGTATTAGTCAGAGTTTCTAGAAACTAGACTCCCTGCGGTGGAGTGCAACAAGGTGGAAATGGTGATGGCGGAGTGCCAGAGGGTGCTGCTCGGAGATGAAGGAGATGCAGTCGGGGTTGCAGGAGGGGTTCGGGTGGAAGTGTTGGTGGCGATGATGGAGGTCGAGGGCGCTCGGGATGGTCGCGAGGTGCATGAGCAAGGGCTAGGGGACGGTGCTGGCGAGCATGGTGGAAGACGGGAGGGACTGCGAGTGGTGCTGGTGTGGGCTGTGGTGGAAGGCAGCAGCAACAATGGCGAGGGGTGCGATTGTGGTGTGGGTTGTAGGCGGTGTTGAGCAGCAAGATGGTGGTCGAGGATGGAGACAGGGGTCGCGAGGTGTGGCAGCAAGGTAAGGGGCGTCGACGCGAGGGCTACGGAGTTGCGGTGGCCAGTTTTGAGTAGTAGAGGGGGATGAGGAAGATGGAGAAGGTGGGGCTATGGTGGTAATGGTGCGCAGGGGGTGCTTGGGTTTTGGGAGTTGCATAGGGAAGGAGAAGAAGGAGGTGAGGTGAGAGAAGGGCTCGGGATTTGGAAGAGGTGGAGATGAGATGGTTAGTTGAGAGTTAATAGGATTAGAGGGATTATTGGGATTTGATTAGGATTTAGTGGGGGAAATTAGTGGGGATTATGGAGAAAATAATGAGGATATTAGTTAGAGAAGATACTGGAGATTAGGAGATGGTTATTAGGCAGCTGGGAAAATAGTGAGCTTTGGGTTTTGGGCTTAGATAGCTGGGCTTAGCATTTAATAAAATAATAATAATATTGGGCTGAGTCTAGGCTTGGGTTTCTTTTACAAAAACAAAATAAAATAATAATAAGCTTGAGCTGAAATTGAATCTTAGGTTTGGATTTTGACCTATAAGCTTTACAAATAATAATAATAATAATAATAATAATAATAATAATAATAATAATAATCAGGTTATAAAATATAGAATGGACAGGGAGTTTGTGCAAAATATATAATCAGTCAAATAAGAAAAATAATGAACTTATAGAATGGGATAAGATTTGTATTAAAGTATATAGTCATTTGAAAATAGTTATAAGTACAATTAATGATTAGAAATAGACTTTAATAGGAGATCCAAAAATAAATTTAAAACAAAAAAAATTTAAGAAAATGCAAAAAAAAATTATAAATAATCGAAGACACAGAAAATACACAGTAAAATACGTATAGTCGGAAATGGAAGTTACAATCCTACCCACCGTAAAAAAAGAATTTCGTCCTCGAAATTCAATCAGGCAGAACGTAGGACAAAGCAAAAGCGAACTTGTGGGATAACAAAACAGATAATTAAGGGAAAGGAACGAAGTGGTGGCAACACCAGAATAAGAAAGAACATGGATATGAATGGAGCAATCTAGAATGATGTAAATGATGAATTGATGCATGATGACGAATGGGAATATATGAATACGGAATTAAACAATGCATAAAAGGAGAAGCAACATGAGAATCCTGGGACCTGTGGGTTATGGGTCCACCTCGCTTCCGCTGCGCCATTCTGATCGGAAGACTCTATCATCATCGTCAATTAACTCTAGCAATCAACGTCGTGACTCAACATATCCTTGACACGTCCAAACGCCATCTCTCTAGCATGAATTTCGAACTCCAGGAAATTTCAGATTCTGAACACTTCCTGAGATCCTGGGACTCTGCATGCATACCTTGGAGAAAACGACAACACTTCCTCTCATGGTGATGATCCAAGTCGTTGACATGTCGTAAAAGATCAAGCGATGCCGATCGACAAAACGAGCAGAAATGAAAAGAATGGATAGCACCAGAATCAAAAGAATATGGGAAAAGAATGAATTTATACCCAGTAAGAAATTAATGAATGTGAATGAATGGAAGGGACGAAAGAAAATAAGAAATGAAGGAAATGAATATGAAGGGATAAAAAAGTTGATCGAATAAGATTAGTACCTAGATTGTTGGATGGTTATTACATGTCTATGTGATCAACGTGGTGCGCATATTATAGAGTTAATCCGGCTAGAGCCAAAACATGGCTAACATGCTAGCTAATCCTAACTAACACATTGGCCAAAACCCAGGCTCTGATATCACCGAAAACTCTGTCATGTCCCGCTTCCCAAAGTACGGGAATACGAGCACGTAACTGAAGTCCAACGAATGATGTAAACATTATCCATAAGTTGTACCAGTTTAACTCAACAATATGAAGAAAATAATGCAACCACGCATGAATAAACAATCACATAGACAATAAGTAAATGTCAATGTAATCCCTGTTTCCGATTGTACGAGTTATTATACTTGTATTTCTATTGATGTCTTTTTCCCCCCTAATTTATAGTATTTTTGGGCCTTGCCATATTGTGGGCTCACTAATTCCAATTGTTTATTATATTATTTTATTTTGGCCCAACTACATTAAAGCCCAAACTCAAGCCCACTTCCTATTGGACTCTACCCTAAACCCAAACCCACAAACCCATACACACACCCGTATACAATTTTCCCCACTCTTCCCACATCCCCGTAACCACATCCCCACTTTCTCTAACTATCCACAACTTTAATTATTATTTTATTAAAACCCTACCATTACTCTCTCTCTCCCCCCCGTTACTCCCTCTCTCCCTCTGTGATTTCCCCCAACCAACACAAAGCGAAACCAACCAAAACAAACAAACCCAGATAAACTTTTCTTCCTCCCCCTCGCCTCCACCGTCGCCTCCTCCATCCTCGTCTCCATGACAACACCCCGTCACCTTCGCCTCCATCGTTGCCTCCTCCATCCTCGTCTCCACGACCACCATCCATCCTCGACCAAACCCACTTTCGCCATTAGCATATCCCCGTCACCTCGCCCTCCGACCACTGCACCATCACCTCGCCGCCTCCAACACATCCCCTCGACCACCTCTACACCTCCGTCGCATCGCCACACACCACCGAACCACTCCCCGAACTCCTCCCCTGTTCTTTGAACCCAAACAGAGTCGCATCGCTCCTCGATGTTGCGCCGCCCATCTCCGCCGCCGTCGCCGTCTCGCTGCCTCATCGCAGACCTCGCACCGCGTCACTCCTCAACGTAGCGCCACCGTCGAAGAACCCCCTCCATCTCTCACCCTCCCTGTGATCTTCGAAGAAGTGAACGAAGAAGAAGAAGAAAGGGGAAAAGGGCGGGATCAAATCTCGACCGTAGGATCGCGCCAAGATTCGTGCCGTCCGATCGCCGTCCCGTGTTTCACCCGCAGTGGATCCCTCTTCCGCTGTCCCCTGTTCGGCCGGATCCAGTGCGGGAGAAACGATTCGATTCGCTCGCTTGGCTGTCCCGTGTTTTGCCGCGCCAAATCCCACGTTGCTGTTTGCTGTTTTGATGATCCGGTGTGAGAATTTTTGGGCTCTTTTATTGGATCTTCGCAAGTGCTTTTGGAGGACTTCTTCCGGGATTTTTCAACCCAATTTTCTACTACAAGTGGATCTAATCATCGTCAAATTAAGGCAAGTATCCTTGTACAATTTATTTGTTCTAGTACAAGCATCCCTTGAAAAATACTACAAATAGTTAAAATTGTGGCTCCTCCTTGAATATCGTTGTTGATCAATATCGAACCTCCACAATTTATAATTCTAAGAGTCACAAAATTTCCTTGTATTAAATTATAACAGTTTGGACTCTTTTACCCCCTTGAACACATGAACACATGAACATATGAATTAAGGAGCCCGAAATTTGTAGACACATGTTACATCTAATATTTGATGAACTTACAACCATTTAACTTGAAAAGCAATTATTATTTGCTGTTTTGACCAACATTATCCTGTATTTTATATCACACAATAACTTTACGCCTAATAACAAATTTCCATCAAATCTATACTAGTAAGTTATTCCCACATGTTATTGTCTGAATCTTCTTTTGCTGTTTTGAACCATTTAACATTAGAGTATGAACCCGAGACCTGAATAGAAGTTGTAGCCCTGGATGTCTAGATGTCGTTAGACTCCGAAACTTTCAAATTTGGAGTTACGGTCTAGGAGTTATTGCAGATTTACTGTAGCTGTATCGGTAGGCACAGATTCACAAAAACTGCTGTACACCTTTACTTTGCGAATTAATTTAGCTGTGTAAACAGCAAGCGTTGGACGTGAAATTTTATATGTAGTTGCTGGACACCCTATAGGACATCCCCAATTTTTCTTAGAATTAATTAACATTATTTCAATCCTGTTTCACACGTATAAATACAAATACACAAATTTTGCCTGAACAAATGTAACAAGCTGGGGTTTAAGGGAAAGACCATAGTAGTGGACAATATAGGTAAGTGCACTCAGAAGGGGGCCCGTGTTTCCCAGTACTCGGTTCATGAACCTGTTGCACTTGATGTATTCATGGAGCCAGTTACTTGGCTCATGAACCTGTTGTATTCATGGACCCACTGTGTGGTCCTTGAACCTGTTAATATTCACGAACTCGTTTCGTGAACCTGTTATTTAATTTCGTATTCATGAACCGTGCCTGTCTGATACCTGATACTTGATACCTGAAACCTGAGTATGCCGCCCTATAGACTCCATTACTAGTCCTAAACGAAATTGTTTTGACTGTAGCAACCATGTAGTAAAAGGATGGATGCATGAAGTGCTACCTAGATAGTAATAACTACAAGACTTGAACATGAACTTGAACATGACACCTGTTACTTGATACTTGATGATATGATACATGAAACATGATACATGAGACTTGAAGCATGAAACTTGAACTTGATACTTGTTACCTGATACTCAACAACTTGTTACTTGAGACTTGACACTTGAAATAAAATTTTGACACTAGACTTGGCACTTGTTACTTGATACTAGACTTGAGACTTGTCACTTGATGTTAGATACCCCTACAGGTTCACTTGGCATGTGTTTTATCATTAGCAGTTGTTATCCAACATGTTTAGTAAGATGTCCCTCTTGCTAGCTAGTTCTTAGTTTTTCCATTATTTGTTGTATCCATGTTACATTCTTGATTCCAGTTCTTGTTTCCCTATACTTGTACTTGCTTTCACTATTTGTGGCCCTAGCTTGCACTAAGGGCATTTTCTCTTGTTTTTTCCCTGTTTTTCCTTTTATATTTATTAAGCAGACTTTGGAGACGAATTACCCACTGGAATTGGTGAGCAAAGGTTCTAGCCTTCAAGTGGAGAAAGAACTTGATTAGAATATTTATTTTCTAAATTATTTGTTTTCTTGGATTATTATTTCTTGCAAATTTGAGAACTTGTAATGGGCTGATGTTCTCGAGTTTTAACTTGATCCAGACTTGAAACCATTTGGATGTTTTATTATATTTCAGTTGTTTCTGTTGCTTATAAATTATTCATGCATGCTTGGTTATATATATCTCTCTTGTTATATTCTTGTTCTGATGCTGAGTCGATCCTACAGCTTATGAATGATGTTAAGATCATTCGCTAGGGCTTCATCATGCACTCGTATTCCGTATTTTGGGAAGCGGGGTGTGACAAGGTTTTTAGTGGTATCAAAGCTAGGTTTGGCTAATGTGTTAGTTAACTAGTACATTAGACAGGCCTGACGCAGTCAGGGTTAACTCAGCATTTGACAGGCCATGAAATTGCATGAAAAATTTTATTATCAACTTGATCTGGATCCTGATTGTTTTGGGTTTGTGCAGGACATGTCTCGAAGGAACGCTTCGTCCTCCCAGTCTCGGGGTGATCAGACAGACCAGCCCTCCATTTTGCAGCTGTTACAGATGCAGCAAGAACAAAATGAGCGGCACATGTAGCAGATGATGCAAATGTAGAGAGAGAATGCAGAGTTGATGAGGGCTGCCTTAGGAGCTGCCAACAGAGAGCCTCTTGCAACTGCGCCTGGGGTGTTGCTACCTAGACCGGGCAATGTAGCTGATTTCATAAGGCTACACCCCGATAAGTTTACAGGTGCTGAAGTTCCATTGGAGGCTGAGCAGTGGCTCATTAGGACAGAGCAGTTGTTGATCGCTGCCAGGATAACCGATGTGGACCGAGTGGATGTCGTAAGCATCCAGCTGGTGGATCTCGCCCACATCTGGTGGCAAGCTGAGATGGAGAGACTTGAGCGCCCCGTCGCCTGGGCACTTTTCAGGGAGAGCTTCCGCACAAAGTTCTTCTCTGATGTCATCAGGAACGAGATGGAGCGACAGTTTGTCGTGCTCACCCAGGTTCGTTAGATAGTGTTTTATATGCAAAATTTCATTTGTCAATTTATGATATGTCAATGCTTAACTAAGACACTATCTTGAATCATGAAAATCGGACCGTGGATGAGTATGTCACGGAGTTTACCCGTTTGAGCCACTTTGCCACGTCTATGGTGGCTAATGATGAGGACAAAGGCCATCGCTTCTTGCTGGGCTTGGATATCGATATCCAGGATTGCCTGGCAGCTTTGAGGCTTCGTTCCTACGCTGATATCCTGGAGGCTGCCAGGAGCCAGGAACAGACCAGCCGGCGTAAGCGTGCCATTCAGCGGTCCGCCCCGCACCCTGTCGCTGCTAGGCCCACTAGAGGGCCAATCAGGAAGCCAGTTCCAGCCCACCTTGCCAGGGCTGCTCCTTACCCTGCTACTGCTCCGCAGAGAGAGGGTTACTGTGACTTTTGTCAGATTACAGGACATATGCGCAAGGATTGCAGACGGGCCAACGGTCGCTGTTTCGGGTGTGGTGCTGGTGATCACACTGTTCGGGACTATCCGTAGAGGAGGACTGCGCCACCCACTGGTGCGCCAACTCAGGGTCAGGCCAGGCCGCCACTTCCCCCTCAGCATCAGATCGTCGGTCAGAGGACCGCTGCCCCGAGGAGAGGTCAGGCCTTCAACCTGACTGCAGAGGAAGCTGAGACCGCGGAGGAGGTCGTTGCAGGTATAATTGTATTTTATTGTTTGTTATCTATTTCATGCTTTGTTGTTTATCTTGCATTATGTCTTGTGTAGTTCTTTTCACATCAATATTTGCCATTCCTTAGAATCCTGCATATTTATCTCTTCCCACATTTTGACTCTATCATAGGTATCATCCTAGTCCATTCCTTTCCTGCCCATGTCCTATTTGATTCCGGGGCGACCCACTCCTTTGTTTCCTCTCGCTTTGTGGATCAGCATCAGTTAGAGTGCGGTGATATGCAGACAGCTTGGAACATCACCACAGGTGGCGGTGTTGCCGTTTGCTCCAAGGAATGCAAGCAGAGCCCTTTGATTATTGGGGGCAGAGATTTCAAGGCAGACCTGATAGTAATTGGCAATTCAGGATTTGATGTGATTCTCGGCATGGATTGGTTGGGGGAGTCGCATGCTGTTATCGATTGCAGGGCGAAGAAGGTTGTATTCAGGATTCCAGAGCATGATGAATTTGAATTCCATGCTGGGGAAACACCTCTTGGGCGTGGTAAGAAGGTGGCAAATAAGGAAGATTGTGCAATGGAATTTCACACGGATGTGAGGTTGTGCCTCTTGTAGTGCGGGAATTCCTGGATGTGTTCCCAGAGGAATTGCCCGGGTTACCTCCAGACCGAGAGGTAGAGTTCGGTATCGAGGTTCAGCCGGGTACAGTGCCGATATCGAAGACCCCGTACAGAATGGCACCAATCGAGCTTGCAGAGTTGAAGGTGCAGATTCAGGGTCTATTGGATTTGGGTTTCATCTGGCCCAGTGTGTCACCGTGGGGAGCTCCTGTGCTATTCGTCAATAAGAAGGACGGAAGCCGCAGATTGTGCGTGGATTACCGGAAGCTGAACAGTGTCACTGTGAAGAATCGGTATCCACTACCCAGGATCGACGACTTGTTTGACCAGTTGGGCGGTGCTGCAGTGTTTTCGAAGTTGGATCTTCGCTCGGGGTACCATCAGGTGAAGGTGAAAGCAGCAGATGTGCCAAAGACTGCATTCAAGACCAGGTACGGGCATTATGAGTTCTTGGTGATGCCCTTCGGTGTCACGAATGCCCCAACAGTGTTTATGAGCTTGATGAACAGAGTCTTCTCCCAGTTCCTTGACAGATTTGTGGTGGTCTTTATAGACGATATCTTGGTGTATTCGCGGAACCGGGAAGAGCATGCGGAACATCTGAGAATAGTCTTGCAGACTCTAAGGGAGAATAAGCTCTATGGAAAGCTCAGCAAGTGTGAGTTCTGGCTTGATCGAGTTCCATTCCTGGGACATATTATCTCGGGCGAGGGAGTCTCAGTTGATCCATCCAAGATTGCTGCAGTGAAGGATTAGCCAGTGCCAAAGACAGTTTCTGAGGTGAGGAGTTTTCTCGGGCTAGCAGGGTATTCAGGAAGTTTGTACAGGACTTCTCGAAGATTGCTGAACCATTGACTAAGCTGACAGGGAAAGATCAGAGGTTTGAGTGGAATGAGGCTTGCAGTGAAGCCTTCGCCGAGTTGAAGAACAGGTTGATTTCAGCGCCTGTGTTAACTATACCAGATGGTTCGGGTGGCTTCGTTATTCACTGCGATGCTTCAGGCAGAGGTGTAGGTGCAGTACTGATGCAGAAGGGTCGGGTGGTTGCTTATGCATCCTGGCAGTTGAGGCCGCACGAGAAGAACTACCCTACTCATGACTTAGAGTTGGCAGTAGTGATTTACGCTCTGAAGTTGTGGATACACTACTTGCTTGGAGACCGAGTGGAAATTTTTACTGACCACAAGAGTCTCAAGTATGTCTTCACTCAAAAAGAGCTGAATATGAGGTAGAGGCACTGGTTAGAGTTGATGGCTGACTACGACATCAGCTTGCAATATCACCCTGGTAAGGTGAATATGGTACCAGATGCGTTGAGCAGGAGACCAGCCGTCATGTGTTTGACCCAACAGAAGGAACTTATCGAACAGATGGGGAGGTTAGATCTGAATGTGATTTGCCGAGCACCGATCGCAGTTGCATGATGCTTCAGTTGCAGTCATCTTTGGTGGAGCAGATCAAGGAAGCTCAGGCAGGTGATGAGCAGTTGCAGAAGTTCATGGTAGAAGTCGAGGCAGGTTTGAGGACTGATATGATCATTCACCCTAATGGATCACTTCGCTTTGGGGCAAGGCTGTGTGTCCCAAAGGGTGAAGTCAGGCAGAAACTGCTCGAGGAGGCCCACCAATCAGCATACTCTATTCATCCCGGTGGTACCAAGATGTATCAGGATTTGAAGCTCCACTTCTGGTGGCATGGCATGAAGAGGGCAGTAGCCAGATTTGTGTCATAGTGCTTGATCTGCCAGCAGGTGAAGGCAGAACATCAGAGGACCGCCGGACTTCTCCAGCCTTTTCCCATTCCGGAGTGAAAGTGGGAGCACATCACCATGGATTTTGTGACCGCCTTGCCAAGGAGTCCTAAGGGTCACAACGCCATTTGGGTGATTATCGACAGACTGACGAAGAGCGCTCATTTCATCCCCTTCAGAGTTGGACAGTCTACTGAGAGTCTAGCAGAGAGATACATGCAGGAGATTTTCAGACTCCATGGGGTTCCGGTCAGCATCATATCCGACAGGGATATCAGGTTCTGATCTCAGTTTTGGGAAAGCCTGCAGAACAGTCTTGGGAGCAAGCTGAAGTACAGTACAGCATTCCATCCTCAGACAGATGGGCAGTCAGAGAGGACCATTCAGACCTTGGAAGATATGTTGAGTTCATGCGTGCTTTAGTTTGGAGGATCTTGGGAAGATCACCTACACTTGGTCGAGTTCTCGTACAACAACAGCTATCAAGCCAGTCTTAAAGCTATACCGTACGAGGCATTGTATGGTTGGAAGTGTAGGTCGCCAGTGTGCTGGGACGATATTGGTGAAAGGAAATTGTTGGGGCCAGATTTGATTATCAAGACAGTCGACGCAGTGGCCCAGATCAGGAAGCACCTTGTAGCAGCTCAGGACATGCAGAGGAAGTGGGCAGATGTCCACAGGAGACCATTGGAATTTGAGGTGGGAGACCATGTGTTCCTCAAGGTATCGCCGTGGAGAGGCGTTATCCGATTTGGAGGTGGAGGCAAGCTGAGCCCCAGGTTCATCGGGCCTTTCGACATTGTGGAGCGAGTAGGTAAGGTGGCCTATCGACTCGCGCTGCCGCCGGCTCTATCTGGAGTGCATGATGTCTTTCATGTCTCCCAGCTCAGAAGGTACATCAGGGATGAGAGTCATGTGATTGACTACTCTGAGTTGTCGGTACAGCCAGACTTGTCATGTGAGATTCCGCCGGTTATTATCTTGGACAGGCGTGAGAAAGTGTTGAAGAATAAAGTTATAAAGCTAGTTCGAGTTGCATGGAATCCTCACTCGCTGGGTGAGTCGACTTGGGAATTGGAAGAAGAAATTCAGAAGAAATTTCCTCATCTCTTTGAGTAGTTGTATGTTGTCTTGGTTGTTTGTTTTCCTTCTTTTCTCGGGGTACCTACGATCCACCGATTTGAATTTCGAGGATGAAATTCTTCTTGTAAGGTGGGTAGGATTTGTAATCCCTGTTTCCGATTGTACGGGTTATTATCCTTGTATTTCTATTGATGTCTTTTTCCCCCCTAATTTATTGTATTTTTGGGCCTTGTCATATTGTGGGCTCACTAATTCCAATTATTTATTATATTATTTTATTTTGGTCCAACTACATTAAAGCCCAAACTCAAGACCACCTCCTATTGGACTCTACTCCAAACCCAAACCCACAAACCCATACACACACCCGTATACAATTTTTCCCACTCTTCCCACATCCCCGTAACCACATCCCCACTTTCTCTAACTACCCAAAACTTTAATTATTATTTTATTAAAACCCTACCATTACTCTCTCTCTCCCCCCCGTTACTCCCTCTCTCCCTCTGTGTTTTCCCCCAACCAACACAAAGCGAAACCAACCAAAACAAACAAACCCAGAACAACTCCTCTTCCTCCTGCTCGCCTCCACCGTCGCCTCCTCCATCCTCGTCTCCACGACAACACCCCGTCACCTTCGCCTCCACCGTCGCCTCCTCCATCCTCGTCTCCACGACCACCATCCATCCTCAACCAAACCCACTTTCGCCATTACCATATCCCCGTTACCTCGCCCTCCGACCACTGCACCATCACCTCGCCGCCTCCAACACATCTCCTCGACCACCTCTACACCTCTGTCGCGTCGCCACACACCACCGAACCACTCCCCGAACTTTTCCCCTGTTCTTTGAACACAAACAGAGTCGCGTCGCTCCCCGACATCGCGCCGCCCATCTCCGCCACCGTCGCCGTCTTGCCTCATCACAAACCTCGCACCGCGTCGCTCCTCGACGTAGCGCCACCGTCGAAGAACCCCCCTCCATCTCTCTCCCTCCCTGTGATCGTCGAAGAAGTGAACGAAGAAGAAGAAGAAAGGGGAAAAGGGCGGGATCAAATCTCGACCGTAGGATCGCGCCAAGATTCGTGCCGTCCGATCGCCGTCCCGTGTTTCACCCGCAGTGGATCCCTCTTCCGCTGTCCCCTGTTCGGCCGGATCCAGTGCGGGAGAAACAATTCGATTCGCTCGCTTGGCTGTCCCGTGTTTTTCCGCGCTAAATCCCACGTTGCTGTTTGCTGTTTTGACGATCCGGTGTGGGAATTTTTGGGCTCTTTTATTGGATCTTCGCACGTGCTTTTGGAGGACTTCTTCCGGGATTTTTCAACCCAATTTTCTACTACAAGTGGATCTAATCATCGTCAAATTAAGGCAAGTATCCTTGTACAATTTATTTGTTCTAGTACAAGCATCCCTTGAAAAATACTACAAATAGTTAGAATTGTGGCTCCTCCTTGAATATCATTGTTGATCAATACTGAACCTCCACAATTTATAATTCTGAGAGTCACCAAATTTCCTTATATTAAATTATAACTGTTTGGACTCTTTTACCCCTTGGACACATGAACACATGAACATATGAATTAAGGAGTCCTAAATTTGTAGACACATGTTACATCTAATATTTGATGAACTTACAACCATTTAACTTGAAAAGCAATTATTATTTGCTGTTTTGACCACCATTATCCTGTATTTTATATCACACAATAACTTGACGCCTAATAACAAATTTCCATGAAATCTATAGTAGTAAGTTATTCCCACATGTTGCTGTCTGAATCTTCTTTTGCTGTTTTGACCCATTTAACATTAGAATATGAACCTGAGTCCTGAATAGAAGTTGTAGCCCTGGATGTCTAGATGTCGTTAGACTCTGAAACTTTAGAATTTGGAGTTACGGTCTAGGAGTTATTGCAGATTTACTGCAGCTGTGTCGGTAGGCACAGATTCGCAAAAACTGCTGTACACCTTTACTTTGCGAATTAATTTAGCTGTGTAAACAGCAAGCGTTGGACATGAAATTTTATATGTAGTTGCTGGACACCCTATAGGACATTCCTAATTTTTCTTAGAATTAATTAACATTATTTCAATCCTATTTCACACGTATAAATACAAATACACAAATTCTGCCTGAACAAATGTAACAAGCCGGGGTTTAAGGAAAAGACCATAGTAGTGGACAGTATAGGTAAGTGTACTCAGAAGGGGGCCCTGTGTTTCCAGTACTCGGTTCATGAACCTATTGTACTTGATGTATTCATGGAGCCAGTTACTTGGCTCATGAACCTATTGTATTCATGGACCCACTGTGTGGTCCTTGAACCTGTTAGTATTCACGAACTCGTTTCGTGAACCTGTTATTTAATTTCGTATTCATGAACCGTGCATGCCTGATACCTGAAACCTGAGTACGCCGCCCTATAGACTCTATTACTAGGCCTAAACGAAATTGTTTTGACTGTAGCAACCATGTAGTAAAAGGATGGATGCATGAAGTGCTACCTAGATAGTAATAACTACAAGACTTGAACATGAACTTGAACATGACACCTGTTAATTGATACTTGATGATATGATACATGAAACATGATACATGAGACTTGAAGCATGAAACTTGAACTTGATACTTGTTACCTGATACTCAACAACTTGTTACTTGAGACTTGACACTTGAAATAAAATTTTGACACTAGACTTGGCACTTGTTATTTGATACTAGACTTGAGACTTGTCACTTGATGTTAGATACCCCTACAGGTTCACTTGGCATGTGTTTTATCATTAGCCGTTGTTATCCAACATGTTTACTAAGATGTCCCTCTTGCTAGCTAGTTCTTGGTTTTTCTATTATTTGTTGTATCCCTATTACATTCTTGATTCCAGTTCCTGTTCCCCATACTTGTACTTGCTTTCACTATTTGTGACCCTAGCTTGCACTAAGGGCATTTTCTCTTGTTTTTCCCTGTTTTTTCCTTTTATATTTATTAAGCAGACTTTGGAGACGAATTACCCGCTAGAATTGGAGAGCAAAGGTTCTAGCCTTCAAGTGGAGAAAGAACTTGATTAGAATATTTATTTCCTGCATTATTTGTTTTCTTGGATTATTATTTCTTGCAAATTTGAGAACTTGTAACGGGCTGATGTTCCCGAGTTTTAACTTGATCCGGACTTGAAACCAATTGGATGTTTTATTATATTTCAGTTGTTTCTATTGCTAATAAATTATTCATGCATGCTTGGTTATATATATCTCTCTTGTTATATTCTTGTTCTGATGCTGAGTCGATCCTACAGCTTATGAATGATGTTAAGATCATTCGCTGGGCATCGTCATGCACTCGTATTCTGTATTTTGGGAAGCAGGGACGTGACAGTCAATAACAAGAAATAATCAACCAAAGTAATATCCAACATCTGGAAAAAACAAATTTTGGGTCAACAAAGTCCGTAATACAAAGTACGAGAAATAACAATGTAGGAAATAAAGAAACATGAATCAAATAGTGATTGTAGACTACTAAGCCGCTTCATCCACTATAACATTTGCTCACCCAATCCTTCTTTATGATCACCTCGGGTTCCTGCGAACTCATCAACTAAAGAGAGGGAAAATTTGTCTGTTAGAGCAAGTCACGGACATCAAGTAGTAAAAAGCAAGGAACAAAGGAAGCATGGTACAGCTAGAAAATGAATTAGAAAAAAAATCAAAAGCAATAACAAGGATTATATGATGAGCTCAAGGGTCTAGAGTTATCGAGCAATAATCTATAGTTGCAACAATAATCAATGATTACGAGCAATAATCATTGCCAATGTGTCACGCCCCGCTTTCCGAAAAGGAAATACGAAATACGCGTATGCGACTAAGTCCAGCGAATGATTTTCATCATCCATAAGCTGTCAGGATCTTTACAATATTTCACAGGAATAATCAGAGTAGGAAGCAAGAGAAATCAACCACGCATGCATATATGAATCAATACCAATAGAATTTATTTGTAACAAAATTTAATAATCTCAAATAAACCAGATCTGAACAAGTCAATAATCCTGGGTCACATTGCCCAATACAAAATAATCCTAGTAACCAAGTACAATTATTCAAGATAAGCAACAAGAAATAAATAGATATAGCAAGAACTCTAACCAACAAGAATCTCAGATCAACTACTTCATCGGGCAGCTGATCACCATAATCTACAATTTAATAAATTGCAGGAAGAGGAAAAAAAAACAAAATACCTGTCAATGCAAGTTACGGGCCGCTTGTAGTGTAGGCACAAGTACATGAAAAGAATAACAAATATAGATTAACAGCAGAAGCAAACATAGCATGGAATAGACTTGGCAACAAAATAGAATAACTAGCATGGCAAGATGAACGAGTGCAAGTGGCACGTAACAAGTGTCAAGTAAAGAAGTATCATGTACAAGTAAGAAGGGTCAAGTATCAAGTATCATGTACAAGTAACAAGTAGCAAGTGTCAAATGATCATGTTGTTTCAAGTTTTTTATCTAGTCCAATCTAGGTAGCACTTCATGTGTCCTAGGTTTTTACCACATGGTTGCTACATTCATACAAATTACGTTTAGGCCTAGTGGTGGGTTTCTATAGGGCCGTGTACTTAGGTGTCAAGTAACAAGTAATAAGTAACAAGCACAAATCACGTAATCGTGAACTCATGGCATCAAGTAGTAGTAACAAGCATGAATCAGGTAATCATGAAATCATGGTATCAAGTAGTAATAACAAGTATGAATCATGTAATCATGAAACATGGCGGCATATAGTAATAACAAGCATGAATCATGTAGTCATGAAACATGGCGGCATATAGTAATAACAAGTATGAATTATGTAATCATAAAATATGGCAGCAAGTAACAGGAACACGGCCTCCTTCCGAGTACACATACCTATATTGTCCACTACGAAGGTCTTTCCCTTAATCCCGGCTTGGTTATTTGTTATTATTATCAAACAGGCATGTACGTGTACAAAACATGGCAAGAATAACATGACATGAACAAGTAACAGGTTCAGGTTGGAAGACAAACATGCACAGGTGAAAGACAACTCATAAAAGAATGGGACAAAGAAAATTCTAGTTCAGGACAGCAAGATAGTACTGCACCAAATCTGGGATTCCCGTTGCCACAAACATGAAAACCTGAATCCATCAGGGAATCTGGAAAATAGACTCTCGGCCGTATCTAGCAAATATATATAATTTATATGGTATTTCACAAAAACAAGTCTCAAAACAGAATTTTGTCCAGAAAACATGTTCAGCCAGAAATCAGCAGTTTGTATTCAGAGCAGGAAAACGGCATAAAAACTTACTGATTAAATCCAAGAAAAATCTGGGATATTCCCTAGTATTTTTAGTATCAAAAAAATAAAGTTTCATAATTTTCCAACATAGATAGCATACTCAATTAAAATCAGAAAGTAGCAAGATACAGCAGTTTTGTAAATCTGGAATCATAAACACAGCAGTACTAAAACAGCAATATCTTACAAAATATAAATCGAAATTCAGATCCTTTAAAAGTTTGATAAAATAGATACAGTAGGCTACAATTCATAGTCACAAAGTTTTTATAGACAGCAAATAGAATCAGGTCGAAATTATGTTTCTTTGCTTAACAGTATGAAAATTCTACATATATGGTGGTTGTTTGCAAGTATAAAATAGTTCATAAAAGTCATCAATTAAATTCACAAAAATTAGGGGTTAATCCCAATTAAGTCTAGTTGTACTCAGCAAAATATTGGATCAAAATATTGTCTTTAACATCAGTATAAAAATAAATTATCCTATAGAATACATATCAAACAGAATCTGGAATTTTCTACACATCTGTAGTAAAATAGTCATAACTTGCAATTCACAAATTGAAACTGAGATAAGTTAGAAAATCTGGAAAGTAGACAGAATTCTCTATAATTCATATTCTCAAATAATTTTCATATACTGACCTTAATAGGGTCTAAAATACTGAACAAAAACGGGGTAAAAGAAAAAACAGAATTATTCTTCAAGCATAAAATCAAATAGATCATATGAAATACATCTAAGTCATGACCACACATGAAACAGGGTATACTAGATGTCCAAACAATATGGTATAGGGTATTTAGCAAGTCTGCAACGAGTCACACTATGACTAACACATTCAAGCATACGATATCATACGAACAACATGCATGTATACATCAAGAAGTGATCATCTCTAAGTTATTTCATGTCGTGTGCGTAATGAGACAACTACGGGCAAATCAACACATAAGGACAAGCTATAACAGAGGTTTTGCACAAGAATTGTCTCTAGAACAAAACTACACTACAGGCAGTATTTAGTACTTATATTACACAACAAAAAGAATATAAGTTACTTGCCTTATAGCCAACGACGAGAACGGAGCAAGAAGTAAGAATAATGGGAACGGATTCCCGAGAAACGAACTCAATGAACGACTACGAGCGAACGAACCCACGAACACAATTCACGAACAATGAACCACGAGCCAATAACGAACACACGATCACAATGAGATCATACACACACCCCAAGAGAGAGAGAGAGGGTGCACGGGGAACGGACGGCGGCTGAACGGGGATGTTGGCGGCACTGCTTGCTACTGTCGTCATTGCTGACTGTCCTCGGAAGGGTGACACAGACAGGAGGTGCGGCACTGGGGGTCATCGAGATGGAGGGTGTAGCACAGGGGGAAGTCGACCAAGGGGTGGTGGGCGACTGTTGGCATCGAGGACAGGTCGGGAAAGATGGGTTGAGATCGGGAGGTATGGTTTTTTGAAGAGGATGAGAGGTCGGGGATGAGATATAGGCAGCGGCTAAGGTTGGTAGGGTGAATAGGGGTAGGGAATAGTATATATATAGGCAGTTGGGTTAGGGTTTATGTGGGGGTAACGGGTAGCGGGTGAAGGTAACGGTTATTGGTTTGGGGTGTTAATTGGTATGGGTGTATAGTAGGATTTTAATGGGTTTTAAATAGGATTAATGGATCCAAAAAGAAATTAGGATAGGGTTTATATCAACAGATTCAACAAGAGGTATAGGTTTAAATTGGGAGCACCAATAAAGAGGTGGAACAAAATAAATGAATAAAATGGGACATTAACAATTAAAATAAAGGGGATAAAAAATAATGGCGCGATCAAATAGAGATGAAATAATATGAGACAATTAAATCAAGAAGATCATATAAAGGATGACAAATCAAATAGATGAATATATAGAAAATAAAGATCCAAAACACGGTCCAAAAAGAGATACAATGAATAAATACACAAAAATAAAATAAATAAATAAATAAAAAATACACCCAAAAATACATAAAATGGAAAACAGGGGTTACACAATGACAATAATCAAGATCAGAAAATGCAAGTATCAATTCTAAGTGCATGTATTTTATTATCATATTTAATGCACGTAATACTGTGTTCCATACCACAGGTTCGGTGCATGCAAACAGTGATCGCTTAAACTATAGTGGTGAACAATATAGATCATGTACTCTGTACGATAACAATACAAAAATCCAATATCCATGACAATAACGAGAATATATCCACAATCCATGACAATAAACAATAACGTGATAAGGGGCCCTTCTCCGGGTATAGTCTCTGATGATGTCCACTACTAAGTCGATCCTTATTACCCCGATTTGTAATTATTTTATTATATTCAATGTAAATATGCAATGAGTATAGGAGCAATGAGACGATGTCTAAAGGTGTCAAGGTAATGTAATGCATGGTATAACTAGTTCTATCCACTAGAAGCAAAAAATCAAACAGGAATATACTTAAAAACACAAAACACACATTCTGAACAACAAGACGTTGCTGTACAAAAGTAAGTTTTTTTGTTGCTACAGTAAAGCAAATTAGGATCCATTAAGGTTTCTAGAAACTAGACTTCCTGCCGGTTCCAACGCATATTTACACGACATATTGCAACTCCAGGAAATTAGTCTACCGGCTAGTTCTTTACGGGTCTGCTGTTTAGGCAGCAACTCAAAGTAAGAATTATTATAGGTGTAAATCGATTAAAACTAGGCTAAAATTCTTACAAAAATTACTTTCTACTTCCTGGAGTTATTCATTAGCATTCTTGATTTTATTGGACCCTAGTTCATAATTTATCTTACTATTTCAATTAGTTAAACACGATGATGTCCTAATAAAATAATGAATCTGAAATCACGACAATACAGTAGTAAAATCTGAGTATCTTGCAATACGAGAGTCGGATCACAAAATCGTCAGATGATCTAGATCCCAGTTTCACAGAGCTACAACTTATATTCAGTAAGTTCTAAGTGATTCTAACCGCAGCTAGGTCAATTAGTCAATTTTTAAAGGTAATGCGTTCTGGCAGCAACCTAGAGGTACAATATTGCATGCATAACGGGACTATAAATTCAATATAAAATCTAATAATCGTAAGATGAAACCGAAACATGTCGAGCCACTCTCAGGGGAAATTCACAAATAAGTTCTCCTATTAACACGATATATTAATTAGAAATCATGTTGGTGTAACATTAAACAGTAGGTCTGGAAATCAAAAGTCAGCAATACTAAAAGTGCGATAATTTACAGGTTATACGTTGGAATTTAGTCTGTCGAATGTTCTGGAAACTAGACTTATAAGGCTACAATTTCTTTTTATATAGTTCTAATTGATTTTAAAAGAAACAGTGCCAAAAACTTAATGCAACATGGAACAACCTGCAGAATAGTAGAAAACCAAGTTCATATGTGATAAACAAAATACTCAACTCGCATAAATCTATAGAATGAATTGAACTACCATCGATATTAGCAATGAATAACTATAAATCAAGTTGCAATATCATATTCAATCGATATACATTCAATCGATATATGAGCATTTCTAGTTTGTGTGCATGTAGTGCATGCATATGGGGATAACAAATCTTGGGATTGATGCAATGGTATGGCATGAAAAGGAAACTACTACTTGGTTTCGCCGATGAATCCGTAGTAGTCCCTTTGAAGGGTATTAAAGCAATTCATTACGATAATAGAAACACGAACTGTAACATTCTGAATTTTTAAATAGAGAGTTTGTTGATTTTTACGTGTTTTGCACGTACAAATTCATATGCATTTCTCTAGAAAATCATTTCTTTATAATATGAACAAATAATTATTTTAGTCTTTCTCTTTATTTTTAAAAGCCTATTCTAAAAGCCTACATAAATCCTATGCTTAATTGTCTCTTTCTAGCCCACCATAATTAATTAATTTATTTATTAGAGCTCATGGTTAATTGGCCCATTAGTGAGCCCGTTAGCTTAATTCCCCTTTTTTATTAGTCTAACTTGTAGTGTAGACTAATTTAGTAGACAATTAATTAAATTACATGAACAACTTATAATGTGGGGGTACTAGTGTAGCATGTGCATTGCACTAGCACGTGCATGGAGCACCTTGGAGAGTGGCCGGATTTCACAAAGAGAGAGGGAGAGATGGGAGTAGTGGTGAGGTGGTTTCTCCATCATGTGTAGTTGCTACAAATCTCTAACTCATCCTAGCCTTTGATCTCTAACTATTTCATCTAATCCTAGCCATCTATTCTCACCCAAAATAAGTATAAATACACCTCCCAGTTCTCTTCTTGTAGCACATTAAAAAGTTGTAAAGAAAGAAATAAAAAGACAATTGGTGAGTTAAAAGATTGAGAGTATTTGTAAGTTAAAAGATTGAGAGTTTTAGTGTGTTCTTGCACCCATTAGAGGAGGCCAGGCCTACACCTAGGAGGGTGCTCGGATTTTCTTCAAGCAAGGAGGAGACGACGATTGGTGGCACAATCTAGGAGGAGAAGGATCCATTCATGCATTCTAGGAGGTTTCTAGGAGTTCTTTGTTTGTTTCTCTCCATAAAGGTGGGTAATTTTCTCATACTTCTAACTAGTTACCATGCTAGGTTTATGGTTGTGATCACATTAGAATAAACAAGAAATTAATTGCTTTATGATTGTTACCATGATTAAGGAGAAAAAGAACCCCACATTGACCTACATGAAAAGATTAGTGAAATAAATTAGATTATGTGAATGAAAATATGTTATGATGCTTTGATAATTTACTTGCATGCTAAAATGGATAATTGTGATTTTTATAAAAGTGTGTTCATATATGATTGGTAGAATGCAAGATGTAGAAATATACTTATAAATGAATTGTGGAATACAAGTAGTACGTATGCCATGAAAAATAATTGAATAGTGATTAAAATACACATTTTATTTTTGTCATATGAGAGTGGTGCAATAGTTCCTAAATTGTTATCTTTATTTTGTTGGAAACATGAGAAATGGCCAAATTGTGAATTAGGACTAATCTTTCTAAAAGAATGGATTTATTTTTACTAAGAGGAAAAGAAAAAAGAGAATTACTTGCTTAAAACCCTTTGTGAATGACGAAAAAATTTATCAATTAGGAGTTCACTTGTAAAAAAATGATTTGTAGGACAAATTTTAATTTATGTTTAATTAAAACTAAGATCATAGTTTTCTATGTAAAAATAAGTTTATATAATTTTATAAAGTTATAAGTCACTGTATTTTCCAAAGAGTTACAATCAGGAAAAGATTTAGACTTTTATAAGAACACTTCTTGAAAGAAAAGAATCGAGTTTTTTTAATGAACTAGAAGTGCTACGTTCAGGCACAAAATTATTTGTAATTGCTCTCTCTACGGGTTAGTCACCATGTCCATACTGGTTAGTGAGTGCACAACAGAAACGTTACTGTAGCTAGGGGTTTCGGAGGTCTCGGGTTCGAGTCTCTTCGGAGACAAAAAAAATTTATTGAGATTTTAACTCATCACCGAGAATCAAACATTAAATAGATATTAAGTTCCGTACTTGACAGCTAGCGCTATTGGGTTTCTTGGTCTTCGGGTGCGACACAGTAACGTTACTATAGCGCGCGTAGGGCGCTGTGCGTGGGTTCGAGCCCTGGCTTCGGCCACTTTTTTTAAATCCAATTTTTTTAATGTTGTGATTATTTTAAATGGATTTCAAGTGTTTAAAAAAAACAGAAAATTTATTAGAATTATTCTAAAATTCCCTAGATCTCATGAGAAAATTTCTATAGCCTTAGACTTACTATAGTTGAGAAATTAAAGCCATTTTATTATAAATTAGTAGAATACACAATTGATCAAATAAAGGAAATATTATTATTATTTTTTTTTAAAGAGAAATTGAGTAAAGTTTTTATAAGTGAGATTGTGAGTAATGTAAGAAAAATAAATGTGAATATTTGGGCTTAAATGAGACCTTTAACCTTATGAAAGAAAAGAAATTAAAGTGAGAATAAAATTGTAAGTTGGTAAATTGTGAAAAATCAAATAGTCTTGTCTCTTTAATATATGAGAATGATGCATGAATTGAAATGAAAATCATGATAACTTATGAGAAATATTGGTGAGTGTGAATACTTAAATTGTGGACATAAAATGAGATTTTGAACTAGAGGGTAGCTAAGTTCTTATACCGGCAATTGAATAAATTTTGAGATAAAATGTTGAGATAAAAAGACCAAGTTTGGGTCATATTGTTGAATTAATGGTTAAGTCTGGTATAGGGAAAGTGCTAATTCTAGGGGATTGATTTTATTCATGATTCTGGCAAATTAAGGACTAGATACATAGTGGAGATGTCACAAAAGTAAGAGAAAAACACGAGTATGAGGGCCATCGGATTGGCTGTATGAGAGTGATTCACAGACTACCTGCTTGATGCGTCATGCCATGGCGTGAACCCTACTCCGGAATTATCGTCCCGATGGCGACGCTTGTGGGGTATTTGATGACTACGGGTGGTGCCATCGTTCCATGACGGATGCTGAATTGTCCATAGGCTCTGCATGATGCGTCATGTTACGACGTGAGATTCCCCTCCAGTCTGTCTGAACATGGGCTCGCAACTCATAGAACATCTAGGATATATCGTAGTTACCGTAGTAGTTTAAATCATGGCGAGGAATTGAACCCTACAAGATAAAGTACGATTAAAGGCTTGCCCTCGGACCTATGTAGTATGGGATGCATAGAATCCAAACAAATGCGCATTAGTGTCATGTAAAATAAATAACTGCATTAAGGACTAAGTACACAGCACAACACGACATCAATAGGATAGTCCCCGTAGTTTTGTTTGTGACAAGTGTATGCCTTCTAAGTAAGAGAAAATTGATGTATTATATCATTGCGTCAGTTGAATGAACTGACGAGCCCACAGTTTCCATGTAGGAGAAAGTGAATGAAAAAGACTAAGGAGGAATTGATGCTTAAAGAATTTTTCAAGTGTTGTTTTATTTCATTCATGTAATTGATGTAAATCTGATTCCGCTTTTTAAATGAAACTCTGATATAATAAAGTTTTAAATTCCTTGTAAAATTATACTAAGAGAAGTGTGAAGATCCTGTGGAACTTTGAATTGGGTCTTATTGGGAATTCGGGGTGTTACAGAGTGGTATCAGAGCCACGCTTCCAAGTAGTACAAATTTATAAGGAACAACACCCTCGAGTCGAAATTAAAGCGTGTGTTGAGTATAGAGATTTAATTGTAAGTCACTTACATTTGTGTTGCTCTATAATTAATGCTTCTTCTTCTCTTTTCTCCAAGATGGCGGACCACTTCGACCCAGCTGGCGGCGATGACTAGCACATAGTCGAGGAGGATTACTACTCAGGGCAAGCTGATTCAAACGAAGAAGATCCCTAAGAGTTTGAGGAGGAATGGCCTGAGTCCCGAGAGATCACTCCACCTCCGGATTAATTTGATGATTCCTCTAACGAGGATGAGCCTATTCCGAACAGTCTTATTGTGTCTCTTCAGAGGCAAGTAGAGACTCAGAGGGAGAGAGCACAGCAGGCCCAGTGTGCAAAGTGCAAGAAGGGCATTGCAACCCTCAGTCATCGTGTTTGGGAACTCGAGAAGAGCAAAAACATGTATGATGTACTGAAGGAAGAAGTGGCTGAACTATGGGAAGAGCTTCGAGAAGCCAAGAGGAACCGTAGGAACTAGAATGTTGTATCTTCTTACTGCTTTCATTTGATGTCAGAAATGTTTCAAATTCGAATGTATAAAGTTTAAAATTCAATGAAATGAAGAGTTGATTTAAATTCATGTTTTCTACTTCGAATTTAATTGATCTTTGCATCAGAATATGGCTGGAAGAAGAGCTAGAAGCGGAGAAGGGCTGGACTTGGAAACGGAGTTAGCGAGAGTCTATCAGACCCTCAATGTCGTTGCCATGAATCAGTACCTAGGGAGGATGCCTGCGAATCCAGTACCTGAAACAATCAAACTCGTGGAATCATTCAAAATGATGAAACCACTCGTGTTTGAGGGGAAGTCAGACCCTGATACGGCTGATAATTAGATCAGGCAGGTCGAGACTATCTTCGAAGTCTTGGAGACTCTGGAGGGCAGTAAGGTGAAGTTGGCTGCACTGCAGTTCGAGAAGGATACGGCTGTATGGTGACAGTCGATGAAGCGGACGATGGAAGATGTTGTTCTTGGCTGGGAGGAATTCTTGGAGGAGTTCCGCAGTCACTATTTTCCATCGGATGTCTAGGAAAAGAAGGCCATGGAATTTCTGGCGCTGCAGTAGGGCGGTATGTCGGTCAGAGAGTATGAGATAAGGTTTACTCAACTCTCGAGGTATGCACCCGAACTGGTCATGGATGAGGCAAAGAAGGCTCAAAAATTCGAGCATGGATTGAGGCCAAGTCTGAGATCAAGGATGATACCCCTCGGTATCAGGAGGTTTGACAAGTTGCTCAAGCGCGCGGCAGCCACTAGGCAGATATGGAGCAGTTCCATGCTGTTCAGAATCGGAGGAACAATTCGCAAGTTGGGAAGAGGCTCACAGTTTCTGAAAATGTCAGATGACAACTGCAGGCCCAAGGTTCAAACCGACTGGGGCGAACGCTGGCAATATGGCTGGGAGACCCGGGAATGTTTGGGTGAGACTCCTATGGTAACTTGTTACAATTGTGGGGAGACAGGTCATTACCGGTCTCAGTGCCTAAGTTGCAAGACGTCGTACGTAAGGGACCAACTCAACAGACCAGGAAGAAGCCGTACCAGCGGGGGCGAGTATTTGCCTTGACTGAAGCTGACGCTGATGAAGTGGATCATGTCATCACTGGCACGAGGAAGAATGTTTAGAAGTGTTTTTCTGTTGTTCTCTTTTTCCCGCTTTATTTAGTAAACTGTTATGTAATGAGTGTGTGTTATGTAATAGGAGAACTTTTTTTGAATGAAAAGAAAGCTGTTGTTTTGTTCGATACTGGATCCTCTCACACTTTTATATCACTTAAGTTTGCTAAAGTTTTGGGAGTTGAACCGAAAGTCTTTCTAGGCAAGGTCTTACCAGTAGCTACTCCATCAGGGGAGACTTTAACCACTGATCGGTACTATGCGAACTGCGAGATCATGATTGGAGACAGAATTTTCGGGATTGATCTGATCGAGCTGAATATCTTGGGGGTCGATATTATCATTGGCATTGATTGGATGTCGGTGTACAGTGCGAACATCGAGTGCAAGACCAAGGAAGTAACAGTGAATGCTTCATGTGGTCCTGAGGTCACTTTCCAAGGAAAGAAGAGATGTTCAGGTTTTGTTGCAGCCATTAGCAAGAAGAAGGTTCCTATAGAGGTGCAACAAATTCCAATGGTTCAGGATTACCCATTTGTATTCTTGGAAGATTTGCCCGGGTTACCCCCCGCATCGTGATGTAGAGTTCAGCATCACTATTAAGCCAGGGAGTGCACCCATTTTCAAGGCACCTATAGGATTGTGCTTGTGGAGCAGGATGATATCAAAAGGGAGATTGAGGAACTGTTGGGGAAAGGCTTTATTCAATCGAGTGTGTCGCCTTGGGAAGCACCGGTGCTGTTGGTAAAGAAGAAGGATGGTTCGATGAGGATGTGCATCGATTACCGAGAGCTGAATAAGGTCATTGTTCAGAACAAGTATCCTATTCCCCGAATTGACGACCTATTCTATCATCTACAAGGAGCAGCTGTTTTCTCCAAAATAGATCTTCGATCAGCATACCATCAGGTTCGAGTGAAGACTGAAGATGTGCATAAGACTGTGTTCAAAATTTGACATGGGCATTACGAATTCTTAGTTATGCCATTTGGAGTGACGAATGCACCTGCAATCTTCATGGATATGATGAACAGAGTTCTGAGGCCGTTTATTGATTCTTTCGTCGTGGTGTTTATCGACGATATTCTTGTGTACTCCAAGTCGAAGGAGGAGCACACTGAGCATCTGGCTGAGGTTTTGAAGAAGCTTTAGGAGCATGAGTTGTATGCCAAGTTGTCCAACTGCGATTTCTGGAAATCTGAGGTGGCATTCCTGGGTCACATCCTTTCTAAGAAGGGAGTGGCATCTAATCCGCAGAAGATAGAGGCAGTGAAGGATTGGGCAAGGCCTACTACAGTGAAGGAAATCAGGAGTTTCCTTGGGCTAACTGGATATTAAAGGAGGTTCATTTAAGGCTATGCTGAGATAGCCGTACCGCTCACTGGTCTGACCAAGAAGAATGTGAACTTCAAGTGGACCGAACAGTGCAAGGCAAGCTTTCAGGAGCTGAAAGAGAAGCTGGCTGCTGCTCCCATTTTGGCTTTGCCTAGAGCAGGTGTTGAGTATGATGTCTATAGCGATGCTTCACATCGTGGGCTTGGTTGTGTCTTAATGCAAGAGGAAAAAGTGATCGCTTATGGGTCTAGGCAACTAAGACCACATGAGAAGAATTATCTGACTCACGATCTAGAGTTGGCCGCGATTATCTTTGCCTTAAAGAAATGGAGACATTACGTGTATGGTGAGAAGCTGAACATGTACACGGACCACAAAGTCTTGAAGTACATCTATCAGCAGAAGGACCTGAATCTGAGGCAACGGAGATGACTGGAAGTACTTGAGGACATTCATCCAGAGATTAAGTACCACTCTGGGAAGGCTAATGTTGTTGCTGATGCACTTAGCCGTAAGAGCCGTCTGGCTAGTTTGAGTACAACTCAAAGGCATCTTGCAGAGGAGTTGGATCGGGCTGGTATTGAAGTTGTTCTGCATGGCTTGGGATCATCTTTAGCTCTGTTGAGGCTCCAACCAATGCTGAATGAAAGGATTATCGCAAGTCAGAAGGAAGATGTAGATATCCAGAAGATGAAGGAGCAGGTTGGTGCTGGCAGTTTGTCAGAGTTTCAGATCAGGGATGAAGTGTTGTGGTTTGGAGAGAGGCTATGTGTTCCGGATCAAGCAGAATTATGGGAGAGTATTCTTCAGGAGGTACATGCTACTCTTTTGTCTGTACATCCTGGGAGTACCAAGATGTATAAAGACATTAAGCAACATTTCTGGGGGTCAGGTTTAAAGCGGGATGTGGCTGAGTTCGTGGCGAGGTGTGAGATTTGCCAGTAGGTCAAAGCCAAGAATCAGAAACCCGGATGTTTATTGCAACTGTTACCTATTCCGGAATGGAAGTGGCATAACATCAGCATGGATTTCATCACAGATTTGCCCAAGAGTTCAAAGGGCAATGATGCAATTTGGGTCCTAGTCGATCAACTAACCAAGTCCTCTCACTTCTTGGCTATGAAACACACTTTGTCGATGGACAAGTTGGCCGAGCTGTATGTTGGAGAGATCATCAGGCTTCATGGTGTTCCATTAACCATTGTGTTTGATCGAGATGTGCGGTTTACTTTGCATTTCTGGAGGAGTTTTCAGACAGCTTTGGGTACCAAGACGGATTTCAGCACTGCTTTTCATCCTCAGACCGATAGGCAGATCGAGAAAGTCAACCATATTCTTGAGGATATGCTTCGGTGTTGTGTTCTATATTTTGGAGGTAGTTGGGAAAGGCATCTAGCTCTGGTAGAGTTTGCCTATAACAACAGTTTTCATACTAGTATTGGGATGGCACCGTACGAAGCTCTGTATAGTAGGAAGTGCAGAATACCTGTTTGCTGGTTTGAAGCGGGGGAGCGGCAGATGTTTGGGCCTGAGATTATGCAGCAGACCTTTGAAAAAATCAATCGGATCAGGAAGAGGTTGGTGGATGCTCAGAGTAGGCAGAAGAGCTATGCAGACAACCGGAGGAGGGACCTCAAGTTTGAGGTTGGTGACTTTGTCTTTCTGAAGGTTTCACCTAGTAAGGGTGTGATTCACTTCGGCAAAGATGGAAATTCAAGGAGATTTCTAGGAGTTCTTTGTTTGTTTCTCTCCATAAAGGTAGGCAATTTTCTCATACTTCTTCTAACAAGTTACCATGCTAGGTTTATGGTTTTGATCACATTAGAATAAACAAGAAATTATTGCTTTATGATTATTACCATGATTAAGGAGAAAAAGAACCCCACATTGACCTACATGAAAAGATTAGTGAAATAAATTAGATTATGTGAATGAAAATATGTTGTGATGCTTTGATAATTTACTTGCATGCTAAAATGGGTAATTGTGATTTTTATGAAAGTTTGTTCATATATGATTGGTAGAATGCAAGATGTAGAAATAGGCTTATAAATGAATTGTGGAATACAAGTAGTACGTATGCCATGAAAATAGATTGAATAGTGATTAAAATGCACATTTTATTTTTGTCATATGAGAGTTGTGCTATAGTCCCTAAATTGTTATCTTTATTTTGTTGGAAACATGAGAAATGGCCAAATTGTGAATTAGGACTAATCTTTCTAAAAGAATGGATTTATTTTTACTAAGAGGAAAAGGAAAAAGAGAATTACTTGCTTAAAACCCTTTGTGAATGACGAAAAAAGTTTATCAATTAGGAGTTCACTTGTAAAAAGATGATTTGTAGGACAAAATGTAATTTATGTTTAATTAAAACTAAGATCATAGTTTTCTATGTAAAAATAAGTTTATATAATTTTATAAAGTTATAAGTCACTGTATTTTCCAAAGATAAGTCACTGTATTTTCCAAAGATTTACAATCAGGAAAAGATTTAGACTTTATAAGAACACTTCTTGAAAGAAAAGAATCGAGTTTTTTTTAATGAACTAGAAGTGTTACAGTCAGGCACAAAATTATTTGTAATTGCTCTCTCTACGAGTTAGTCACCATGTCCATACTGGTCAGTGAGTGCACAATAGAAACGTTACTCTAGCTAGGGGTTTCGGAGGTCTTGGGTTTGAGTCTCTTCGGAGACAAATTTTTTTTATTGAGATTTTAACTCATCACCGAGACTCAAACATTAAATAGATATCAAGTTCCCTACTTGACAGCTAGCGCTATTGGGCTTCTTGGTCTTCGGGTGCGACACAATAACGTTACTTTAGCACGCGTGAGCGCTGTGCATGGGTTCGAACCCTGGCTTCAGCCACTTTTTTTTTAAATTCGACTTTTTTTAATGTTGTGATTATTTTAAATGGATTTCAAGTGTTTTGAAATTAAAAAAAATCCAGAAAATTTATTTGAATTATTCTAAAATTCCCTATATCTCATGAGAAAATTTTTATTGCCTTAGACTTACTATAGTTGAGAAATTAAAGCCATTTTGTTATAAATTAGTAGAATACACTATTGATCAAATAAAGGAAATATATATATATATTTTTTTACAGAGAAATTGAGTAAAGATTTTTATGAGTGAGATTGTGAGTAATGCAAGAAAAATGAATGTGAATATTTTGGCTTAAATGAGACCTTTAACCTTATGAAAGAAAAGAAATTAAAGTGAGAATAAAATTGTAAGTTGGGAAATTGTGAAAAATCAAATAGTCTTATCTCTTTTATATATGAGAATGATGCATGAATTGAAATGAAAATCATGATAACTTATGAGGAATATTGGTGAGTGTGAATACTCAAATTGTGGACATAAAATAAGATTTTGAACTAAAGGGTAGCTAAGTTCTTATACCGGCAATTAAATAAATTTTGAGATGAAATGTGGAGATAAAAAGACCAAGTTTGGGTCATGTTGTTGAATTAATGATGTCACGCCCCGCTTCCCAAAAAGAATACGGAATACGGACATGCTACTCAACCCAGCGAATGATTTGCATCATCCATAAGCTATTCAAAATCTTTACGACAAATCTCAGAACAATCAGAGTCAGAAGCCAAAAGAATCATACTCACAGAGACATATATATCTCAAAACAAAACAAAGTACCAACAGAAATTAATTGAAATCCATTATTATAATAGTCTCAAATAAATAGATCCGAACAAGTTAATATCTTGGGTCACATTCCCAAGTACAAATAAAATCCCAGTACTCAAATACATCGTTCAAAAGCAACAGATAATAATAATAGCAAAAAGAAGTCCAGCACTAATATTTCATTTCTCCAATACCATCGGGAAAATGACCATCCTGATCTGCAAACAATAAATTGCAGGAGAAGGAAAAAGAAAACAAGTACCCGTCAATACAAGTTACGGGCCGCTTGTAATGCAGGATACAAGTACATGGAAAATTAAACAACTAAAATAATAGCAGAAACAGATATAGCATGGTATAACAGAATCAACTAACATGGTATACTAACATGTGTCAAGTGTCAAAAGTCAAATAGCATGCAGGCAGATATACAGATAGTGTCAAATAATAGTGTCAAATGATAGTGTTGCCGCTGAATCTGGTGTGGGGGTAAACAGATAGTATTTGTGGATTCTTGGGAAACTTTGAATAGCAAACCTGTTACCTGTTCTGCCGGAATTTGACCGTTGACTCCCGCCGTTCACCTGAAAAAAGTGCGAGACACCGGGGTTGTTCCTAGCGACGCACCCTCCGACGCTCAAGTCAGTAACCAGAAGTGATTATGAAAGAGCGTAAAACTGGCAAAAGATTGATTACCTCTTAATGGTGGTGGATGGGGGGTATTTATAGTCATCATTGGGATCAGATTAGGAATGTAATCCCTATGATCAGATTAGGAATGTAATCCCTAATTCCCAGTGAAAGGATATATGTGAATCAGGGCTGTTGATTAGTATTAATCAGGGACCCTAATTCTATCCGGATGGACTGGGTTCGTTGCGAATTGAAACCCTGCACCCAGTAAGACAGATCCGTTCATGGGTTATTGGGCTTTGAATAAAGACCCAGTTCCCACTTCAGACCCGTTAGTATGTGGAATTACCATTTTACCCCTGGGCTTTAAGATTCGTGTCCGATTTGAATGGCCCCGATTTAATCCTATTTTTATCCATATCACGAGCCCCCCACTCCTGGAGACTGAGTTTTACAGTCTTCGAGGAGTAGTTTCGTTGTTCTAATGGCGTACGAGATTTTATTAGTGTTCTTAAGGGAGTTTGGAATCTTGCTTGGGGTGTAACGGTGTTATTCTGGGCTTGTAAAATACCCAAAAATATCCTCAGAATTTTTTGGATTTTTGGTGATTTTTCCAGATTTTTCTGAATTTTTTCTCTTTTTTTTGAATTTTTTATTCATTTTCCGAATTAAATAATTAATTATCAAAAAATATTAATTAATTATTCTAATTAAATAATTATTTTTTCAGAATTTAAAATAATTTTTCTGAATTAATAATTATTTTTAGAATTTTTAATTAATTTTTTTTCGATTTTTTAATTATTTTTTCGGACTTTTTAAATAATTAAAACAAATAAATAAATAAATTAAATATTACCTGGACACGTGGCGCATTTCTGGACGTCGATCGTGATCAGATGGCGCGCATCGCAAGGCAGATCACGTTCTGGACACGTGGCGCGTTTCTGAGCGTCAATCGTGTCGCGACCCGAATTTTGAGACGATCGGACGGATCGTGTGGGTCGGCGGATTTTTTCTCCAATTACAAGTTCGACACCTCGGCTCCTCGGCTCGGCACCTCGGCTCAGCAACTTGGATCTGCCGACCCTTCAAGATGATGCCACGTGGCTTTTTTTTTCTTCTTTTTTTCCTCTTTTTTCCTCCGCTGCTTCTTTCTCTTCTTCTCCTCTGTTTCTTCTCCACTTCTCTGTTTCCTTTTTCTCCTTTGACCATCTTCTTCTTCGTTCTTCGTCAGCTCGCGAGAGAGGTCGACGGGGAGGCTCGGAGCTCGCTATTGGAGCTCGGAACTGGGGTCGACGAGGAGCGCTCGAGCTTCGACTGTGAAGGATCAACGCCGTGGAGTGAGCTTGACGAAGCTCCGAGCTTCGATGATGGGCTCCGACTGCTCATGCGCGCTCGGCGAGGAGAAGAGGCGAGCTCGGAGTTTGGGGCTTCGGCAACGAAGCTTGGTACTGTGGTCGGCACTTGGAGAGGAGCTCGACGAACGAAAGGCGAGGGTCGTTCGGCGATGGGCTCAGCGACGCTCGATGAAGAAGAGGAGCTCATTCGCCAATGGAGGAGTTGAGCGAAGAGGAGGACGCGGCGAGGAGTTGGAGCTTCGGTCTAGGAGCTCGACAGTGGTGAGTCAAGGTCGGCGATGGAGGAGAGGAGTTGGCGGAGTTCGAGCTTCGACGAAGGGTGGCTCGTCGAGGGAAGCTCGCTGTCGTGGAGCTCGGCGCCAAGGCGACCCTCGGCGAGGTTGGCGAGGATGGAGCTCGCCAGTGGTGGAGTTTTGGCGAGGAGATGGTCGGAGATCGTCGCCCGGCTTCGACGAGTGGGCGAAGAGTTTGGGTTCTCACTTTTCATTTTTTTGGTTTGGGTTGTTGGCGCGAGCATGGAGAAGAATAGAAGGGTTACGTGGCAATGGGGTTGGATCCTTTAACGGGTCGACCACGACCCTCGTGCGTTTTTTTTCTTTCTTCTTTTCTTCTTCTCTCCTCTGCTTCTTGTTCGGCAAATCCGAGCATGGATTTTGAGGGGCATTTTTCACCACTTTGCTACTCGGTAGTTCGGTAACTCGAATTTGAGATCCGAGCTACGTGGCTTAATTTGGACAGTTGATCACGATCGTGGCACGAATCAAGAGACAAGAGGCTCAAATTTCGAGAAAACATTATCTTGTCGTTTTGTGGAGACGTGGCACGATCTGAGCCGTTCATCGTGTTCTAGCACATTTTTTGAGACAATCTGACGGTGAAACTGGCTCGGTAGCATTTTTATCCATATGTGGAGGTCGGTACCTCGGCACCTCGGCTCGGTGGCTCGGCCATGGCAGAGCTCGGCCCCGAGAAGAAAGAGGAAGGGGAGGAGGGGCAATCGGGTTCTCTCCTCTACCTTGTTCTTTCGCACATTGAAGAAGAGCAAAAGTGTTGGGTACTTTTGGCGGAAAGACTAAAGAAGAAGGAGAAGAATGAAGGAGCTAAGAAGGGTATGGGTCGGACCATGGGTATCGGATCCGACCCCGACCCGTTAGCCTCTTTTTCTTTCTTCCTCTTTATCTACTTGCTTGTTCGGCGAATCCGAGCACGAATTTTGAGGCACATTTTTTGCCACTTTGCAGTTCGGTAGATCGGTAGTTCGGATTTCAGATCCGAGCAACGTGGCTCCATCTGGACGATTGATCACGATCGTGGCGCGAATCACAAGACAAAAGGCTCAAATTTCGAGAAAACATCACCTTGTCGTTTTGTGGAGACGTGGCAAGATCTGAGCCATTCATCATGTTCTAGCACGAATTTTGAGACGATCCGACGGTGAGATGGGATCGGCAGAATTTTTCTCCATATGTGGAGGTCGGTACCTCGTCCACTCGGCTCGGTGACTCGGTAGTTCACCCTCTGCCCGTAGTAGCTCGGTGTAGTGGAGCTCGGAGTTCGGACGGCTCGAGCGTGAGGAGAAGCTCGGCGAGTTGATGAAGGGGATGGGTCGGAGCTTGTCAAGGAAGGGGGTCGGCATGTGGAAGAGGTGATGCTCTGTTTGGTTTTGGAGATTTTTGAAGAGGAGCTCCACTCCTAGGTGTGGAAAAGACCCATTCTTTGAAGAGAGTGTAAGGAGCAACTCTATGGGAGAGTTTTGAGCTCCGAACTCGCTTAGAAGAGGCCCGTTTTTAGGTGCGCGGGGTGAAGAGCTCAGCTCTAGGAGAGAGCCATTTGGAAGACGAGTTTGAGGAGCAACTCTAGGGGAGAGTTGTGAGCTCCGAACTCAACGCTTTGGAGGCGAGCAGAGCGAAGAGCTCGGCTCTAAGAAAGTCATCTGGAAGACGAGTTTGAGGAGCAACTCTAGGGGGAGTTGCGAGCTCCGAACTCGTTGAGAAGTGGTCTGCTTAAGAGGGGGCGGAGTGAAGAGCTCGGCTCTAAGAGAGAGCCATTTGTGAGACGAGTGTGAGGAGGAACTCTAGGAGAGAGTTGTGCTCCAACCTCGTTGAGAAGAGGTCCGCCTTGAAGGTGAGCGGAGCAAAGAGCTCGGCTCTAAGAGAGAGCCATATGGAAGATGAGTTTGAGGAGCAACTCTAGGGGGGAGTTGTGAGCTCCGAACTCGTTGAGCAGAGGTCCGCCTTGAAGGTGAGCGGAGCGAAGAGCTCGGTTCTAAGAGAGCCATTTGTGAGACGAGTGTGAGGAGGAACTCTAGGAGAGAGTTGTGCTCCGAACTCGTTGAGAAGAGGTCCACCTTAAAGGTGAGCGGAGCGAAGAGCTCGGCTCTAAGAGAGAGCCATCTGGAAGACGAGTTTGAGGAGCAACTCTAGGAGGGAGTTGTGAGCTCCGAACTCACTATTTAAGTGAGAGAATCAATGGTTGTGGGAGCAGTTCCGAATGGCAAACCACTTCTAACTCGCTTAAGAGCAAGTTATCCGAAGCAGAATCGAGCCAAGTGTTGGACTCCGAACTCCTCGTTAGAGGGATTCAACGGTTGTGGGAGCAATTCTGAATGGCGAACAACTTCTAACTCGCTTAGGAGCAAGTTATCCGAAGCAGAATCGAGCCAAGTGTTGGATTCCGAACTCGTCGTTAGAAGGGTTCAACGGTTGTGGGAGCAATTCCGAATGGAGAACCACTTTAAACTCGCTTAAGAGCAAGTTATCCGAAGCAGAATCGAGCCAAGTGTTGGACTCCGAACTCGTTGTTAAAGGTTAGTAAGTTGCGGGAGCAGCCATGTAGAAGAAGCTGGACTCTGAACTCACCATTTAGCGAGTTGTGACTCGGAGAGATAGAGAAGCAAGAGCAATAATTTTCAATGAAAAGATGTAAAGTTTTATTGAAATAAACTAAGTGGCCGCTCCAATAAGGCGAGCCATTATTACATGCTATTGGCCGGGTTACAAGTATCGGCCTTATTGAAAATCAGGATCCTACTTCTACAATAAGGTGAAGACCTCTTGGGAGGAGCTGGGAGATTCTGAGTTTTGAAGCTCGGCGGGCCCTTCTGTTCGTTTGTTGGCTCCTCAGGGGGGAAGCTCGGCCCCCTCTTTTTGGACGAACTTGGTCAGGTGCCCCTGCTCTATGAGTTCTTCGGTCTCCTCCTTCAGAGCCTGACAATCATCTGTGTCGTGGCCGTGGTCCCTGTGAAAGCGGCACCACTTATCTTTGTTCCTCTTCTTGCCAGGGGTATTCATTCTAGGGGGAGCGCGGAGTAGTCCTTCCTTGTCCACCTCCATAAGGACTTCTGATATATTAGCAATGAGGGGGGGTGAACTTCTTCAAACGTGGAGTCGAGCGGCGCTGGCCATTACTGTCCTTCTGGGATTTTTGGGACCCCTCTTCACTTGTGTTCTTCCGTTTATTCCCGGAAGATATCTCATCAAGAGCAAGGGGGTTGAGAGCCCGTATGTACTTCTCCACCCTAAGTAGGAGCTCTGAGAAGTCTCGAGGAGGCTTCTTGGCAAGGGACGCCCTGAGATTGGCATTAGTGATGTTGCGCTCAAATGCGGCAGAGGCTACTGACTGGTTGAGGGAGGGAATGGACTGGGCTTCGGCGGTGAAGCGTCGAACGTAATCTCTTAGGCGTTCACCCTTTTCTTGGTTGATGGTCACCAGAGATACACTTGTTTTCCCAGCTCGGCGGCTACTCACGAAATGAGTAAGGAAGAGCCCTTCGAATTGATCGAATGAGAAGACGGAGGCCGGGGCAATAAGAGCAAGTTATCCGAAGCAGAATCGAGCCAAGTGTTGGATTCCGAACTCGTCGTTAGAGGGATTCAACGGTTGTGGGAGCAATTCTGAATGGCGAACCACTTTTAACTCGCTTAAGAGCAAGTTATCCGAAGCAGAATCGAGCCAAGTGTTGGACTCCGAACTCGTTGTTAAAGGTTAGTAAGTTGCGGGAGCAGCCATGTAGAAGAAGCTGGACTCTGAACTCACCATTTAGCGAGTTGTGACTCGGAGAAATAGAGAAGCAAGAGCAATAATTTTCAATGAAAAGATGTAAAGTTTTATTGAAATAAACTAAGTGGCCGCTCCAATAGGGCAAGCCATTATTACATGCTATTGGCCGGGTTACAAGTATCGGCCTTATTGAAAATCAGGATCCTACTTCTACAATAAGGTGAAGACCTCTTGGGAGGAGCTGGGAGATTCTAAGTTTTGAAGCTCGGCGGGCCCTTCTGTTCGTTTGTTGGCTCCTCAGGGGGGAAGCTCGGCCCCCTCTTTTTGGACGAACTTGGTCAGGTGCCCCTGCTGTATGAGTTCTTCGATCTCCTCCTTCAGAGCCCGACAATCATCCGTGTCGTGACCGTGGTCCCTGCAAAAGCGGCACCACTTGTCTTTGTTCCTTTTCTTGCCAGGGGTATTCATTCTAGGGGGAGCGCGGAGTAGTCCTTCCTTGTCCACCTCCATAAGGACTTCTGATATATTAGCAATGAGGGGGGTGAACTTCTTAAAACGTGGAGTCGAGCGGCGCTGGCCATTACTGTCCTTCTGGGATTTTTGGGACCCCTCTTCACTTGTGTTCTTCCGTTTATTCCTGGAAGATGTCTCCTCAAGAGCAAGGGGGTTGAGAGCCTCTTCTGCTCGTATGTACTTCTCCACCCTAAGTAGGAGCTCTGAGAAGTCCCGAGGAGGCTTCTTGGCAAGGGATGCCTTGAGGTTGGCATTAGTGACGTTGCGCTCGAATGCGGCAGAGGCTACTGACTGGTTGAGGGAGGGAATGGACCGGGCTTCGGCGGTGAAGCATCGAACGTAATCTCTTAGGCGTTCACCCTTTTCTTGGTTGAGCGTCACTAGAGATACACTTGTTTTCCCAGCTCGGCGGCTACTCACGAAATGAGTAAGGAAGAACCCTTCGAATTGATCGAATGAGAAGATGGAGGCCGGGGCGAGTCAAGAGTACCATTCTCGCGCAGACCCCTTCAGCGTGGCAGGGAAGATCTTGCAAAGGGGGGCGTCTAAAGCATGGTGGATCATCATGAGAGTTTTGAAACTCTCAATGTGATCTGCGGGGTCCGACTCCCCGGTATATGTCTCGAAGTGAGGCGGCTTGAAGTTTTCTGTGATGGGGGGCCCCATGATGGTGCAGGAGAATGGAGGTCTGCTCGGGCGGAGGTTTATCACCCGTTGCTCTTCTTCCTTGTCGATTCGGCCGAGGCGCCTCTCCATCTCGTGGAGACGGCGGTAGACTGAGTCTTCTCTTTGATCATATCTTGCCGAGCCCCTGGACTCATCTTCGCACGAGGATGGACTGGGACTGCGGCGATGGTAGCTCGGAGAAGGACGAGGACTGAGAGTGTGAAGGCGGTGGCCCCTAGCTGGCTCATGAGTAGGTGGCCTCTGGTCGTTCTTTGGGGCGATATTGAGGGCCCTTAAGACTGTCACTTGGAAGTCTTGAAGATCTGCCCTTGTGACTGGTGCCTCTCTAGCTTGGCAGTCCCTATGTATGGCTCGGCTTGCTAGAGAATGAGTTCTCCGCTGATGACGCTGAGGGGACTCCCTTCGCCCTCTTCGAGTAGGGGACCTTCTGTAGTCTCGGCGATGAGGAGATCGCTCATTTGAATGTTATTGGCGGGAGGCTCCCTCTCGAGCCCGCCTTTCATCCAAACGGCGGCGAAGATCCTCTTCCTTCTACCGATTGAGGATGGTATTTCGAAGGTCGGAAGCTCGGGGATTATGGGATGCCATAGAGTCGGAAGAGGGGTTGTGTATTGGGATGCGGTCCTGTTGGAGAGGTTGCTTCTGAGGATTGGGATGCGAGCCCCCCGCGCCAGCATTCTGAGGCCGGGTTGGATCCCGAGGGGGTTGAAGATTCTGATGAGGGAGTTGGTCCAGCCGCAGGGGGTCCTCTGCCTGAGGAGGAAGTTGCCCCTGCTGCTGAACGGGTTGGAGGGGGACCTCCTATTGCGGTTGAGGAGGGGTAGGCCCACGGTTGGACCCCCTGGATCTGAGTTTCCTTGGAGGCATGACGGGGGAAGGTCTGACCTATGGGAAGAGGAAGGCTGCTACTCGTGGTGTTTCCCACAGACGGCGCCAATCTGTTGTCGCTGAATCTGGTGTGGGGGCAAACAGATAGTATTTGTGCATTCTTGGGAAACTTTGAATAGCAAACCTGTTACCGTTCCGCCGGAATTTGACCGTTGACTCCCACCGTTCACCTGCAAAAAGTGCGAGACACCGAGGTTGTTCCCGGCGACGCACTCTCCGACGCTCAAGTCAGTAACTAGAAGAGATTATGAAAGAGCGTAAAACTGGCAAAAGATTGATTACATCTTAATGGTGGTGGATGGGGGGTATTTATAGTCGTCGTTGGGATTAGATTAGAAATGTAATCCCTGTGATCAGATTAGGAATGTAATCCCTAATTCCCAGTGAAAGGATATATGTGAATCAGGGCCGTTGATTAGTATTAATCAGGGACCCTAATTCTATCCGGATGGACTGGGTTCGTTGCGGGTTGAAACCCGCACCCAATAAGACAGATCCGTTCATGAGTTATTGGGTTTTGAATAAAGACCCAGTTCCCACTTCAGACCCGTTAGTATGTGGAATTACCGTTTTACCCCTGAGTTTTAAGATTCGTGTCCGATTTGAACAACCCCATCGTATTTTTAGCCATATCAGATAGTATCAGACCGATAATAGATAATCAGATAATCAGGTAATCAGATAGCAGATACGGATAACAGACTCAGATATCAGATACAGATATAGATACAGATGTCAGATACAGATTCAGATTCTAATAAGTCTTGTATTAATTACTAACTAGGTAGCACTTCATGTGCCATCCTTTTATCACTTGTTTGCTACATTCAAAACAGTTACGTTTGTAGATTTCGTAGGAGATCATATAGGGTCGTGTACTCAGGGTTCAGACAGACAGATATCAGATACAAAATCCAGACAGACAGATAGAACCTAGTGGTTCTCTTCTTCTCTATACCTTCCTATAGGAAGTAATGTAGACAGGGTACAGAATAACAGATCACAGATAATCATATGGAAAACACTGGCCCCCTTCTAAGTACACATTTTTATACTTTCCCACTACTAGATCTTTCCCTTAAACCCAGGCTTGATCATTTTATAATTATTATCAAACAGATGTGTATGTGCATGAAACAGAGTAAATCTAGCATGATATGTAGACCCACAAGTTGATAATAACTGATAAGCATGTACAGATGGCAAGATAGTCACATAACAGAACAAAATAGGGTACTTCCTAATTCAGGACAGTACGACAGTACAGTACTAAAACAGTGATTCCCGTTACCACAAATATCGAAATCAAGATCCGTTAGAGAATCTGGAAAATAGACTTCCAACCGAATCCAGCGAATTCATATAAGTCATATAGTGTTTCAGAAAAACATAACTCAAAACTGATTTGAAACCTGCGTTCAGCCAGAAATCAGTAAATCGAATTCACAGTAAGCAAAACAACATCAAAACACCTCAAATAAGTCTAGAAAAAATCTGGGGTATTCCCCTATGTAGTGCCCCGATTTTCATTTATGAAAATTATGTATCTATTTTTATAATTTTCTTTTCTCACGTGTTGAGCACGTGCGAAGTTAATAAACATACTATTTATAAGAATCTCATTTTTGGCATGAGCAATTGTTTTCATTTATTTTTCTAAAACACTATTTCCTTTCTCTAGCCCATTTTAATTAACCATTAATTGTGTTGTTTTGGCCCATGACCTAAGCCCACTATTTATGAAGCCCACAATTTAATTAATCAATTAAAGGACTCACACTTGTCTTGTAGGGACAAAATGTGACCAAATTGATTTATTAAAATTGTACTTTTTATATGGGGACTAGGTGGCACGTGCTTGCACTATGGTGTGCAATGCACACTCTTTCAAGGGGCCGGTTTGTGCATGGAGAAGTGGGTAGTTATTTGAGTGTGTGAGTAGTTACCACAACTCCCTATTTCATCCTAACCCTCCATCCTATAACTATATACTTAATCCTAGCCCTCCAATCCACCCAAAATTGTGTATAAATACCCCCTCACTTACTTGTATTCTACACTAAATTTCATTGTGAGAAGAAAATATATTTTAAGAGAGTTGAGAGTGAGTGGTTTTGGAGGCCGGCCATCACTTCAGAGGAAGCTTTCGGTGTGTGGCAAGGAGCAAGGAGGAATCATACTATCGCACTAGAAGGATTTACAGGATTTCGTTTATTTCGTCAATAAGGTGGGTGTTTCTCAGGACTTCTAATATAGAGATCATGCTAGGGCAATTTTGTTTGCTATCATGCTTGTGAAATATGGATTGATATGGTGATCATTATACTAAATTGCGTTGTGCTATACTTAGTATGAAAGATGTGAATGAATGAACCGAGTTAATGAAATTTAAAGGATCGGCCCTGACCTGTACAGTCGACCGATCATGTGAACAGTCGACTGGTACGATGAAATAAAATGTGTATAATTTGGAATTTCATGAAATGATGTTTTAATGTGTGTCGTATCTTGACTTTCCTAGTATATTAAATTCGGAGTTGATACCCATCTCCGTAGACACATAATGAGTAAAAGATGAATGTACGAATAGAAACTGTATTTGGATGAAAGAAAATACTAGCTATGTGAAATTTACATTTAATCGTAAACTATATTGTGCTATTGGTAAATGAATAAGAATCGCATGTTTGCGCTGACAATGAACGTACTATAGTGTAATAAAAATGCTATGTGCTATTTGAAGAACGGAAGGATGAGATAAGTCCTCAATTTGAAATTTAACTCTATTCAGTCGACCAAATAGATGTAGCAGTCGAATGCACTGAACATGAAAAGTTGTGTTACCCAGAACAGCCGACCGATATGAACGACAGTCGACTTCTCTGTAATTTATATTCTAACTTCGAATGCTGCGGAACAGTCGAATGACCATGTGCAGCAGTCGACTCTTCCGAGCGATTATTGAAGAACTTTCTTTGGCTGAACAAGTCGACTGAGTATGCTCTAAGTCGACTGTCCAGATCACTTTTTGGCAGATCAGAAATTCTATGATTTGTGTTATAATAAAGGTTGTGAATCTTTTGTTGAATATTGTTTGTGACAGTTTAGAAGAAGTAAACTGAATTTGTCTTTGCATGAATTTATATGAAGTGAATCATTTACTAGAATTTGTGAAAGTTATAGGATGTAAAAGCTATGAACATGAAAAGGGAAATCTACTGTGATTATGAAAATGAACTCATGAGCTGGAAATGCTCAATTTTGGTAATTGCGAATTGAAATTGAAACAAAAGAGTAGCTAAGTCTCCCACCGGCAATTGGAAAGAAAGAAATGAAATGAAATTTGAAATGAAAGACCAAGGTTGGTCATGTTTGAATGAATGAATAAGTCCGGTTTAGTGGAGAGGCTAACTCCAGAGCTTCGATTTTGTTCATGATTCTAATAAAAACTAAGGATTAGTACATAGGGGAGATGTGATGAAAGTAGGAGAAAAACATGAGTGTGAGGGCCATTGGATTGGCGGCGTGAGAGTATTCACAGGCTGTCTTCACGATGCGTCGTGACATGACGTGGATACTGCTCCAGAGTACCGTCCTGGTGGCGACGCTTGTGGGATGTTTGGTGACTACATGAGGATCGTGTGCCATGAAGGAGGCTGAATTGCCACAGGCTGTCTTCACGATGCGTCGTGACATGACGTGGGATTCCCCTCCAGGTTTTTTATACACGTGCTTGTACTCATAGATCATCTAGGATACCTACCATAATTACGGTAGTAGATTAAGTCATGGCGAGGGATTGAACCCTACAAAATGAAGAACGATTAAGGGCTTGCCCTCGAACCTATGTAGTATGGGATGCATAGAGTCCGAACAAGTGTGCATTAGTGTCATGTAACATAAACAACTGCATTAAGGACTAAGTGCACAATCACAACACGACATCAATAGGGTAGTCCCTTTAATTTGATATGTGAACAAGTTTGTGGTTTGTTAAGAAATGAGAATCGTTATACTGTTTCTGGCATAGAGAGGATAGCCATGTATAATTATCGTCGGTTGAATAAACTGACGTACCCACAGTTTTGTATGCAGGATAGACGGCTTGATAAAAGCGAAAGAAGAACTGATGTTTACAAATTATTCACTATTGATGTACATTTATTTAAATGATGCAAACTGCTTCCGCTGTTATTACATGTACATTACTGTGTTATATGCTTCTGCTGTAAAGTATAAAATGTAAAATCTCTTGTAACTCTGATGTAAAATGGAAAGTTTTCAATTCCTTGTAAAATTGTACCGAATGAAACGAAAAGATCCTGTAGAACTCTCGAATTCATTTGTTTTTGGGATTCGGGATGTTACAGAGTGGTATCAGAGTCACATTTTCACACTGGTACAAATTTATGACGAACGACACCCTAGAAGTGGATATTAGAGTGTGTATTCGAGTCTAGAGATTTAAATGTAAGTGACTTACTTTTGTGTTGCTCTATGACTTATGCTTCTTCCTCTCTATTTCTAAGATGGCTGATCACTTCGACCCTGCTGGAGACGACGACTGGCATATCATCGAGGAAGAGTACCATCCTGGACAAGCAGATTCTGAGGAATAATACTACCCAAGGCAAGCAGATTCTGACAGAGAAGAATGGCCTAAATCCCGAGAGATTACCCCACCTCCGGATTCATCTGATGACTCTTCTTCTGACGAAGAAGAAGAACGAATTCCAAATAGTCTTGTGATATCTCTTCAGAGGCAGGTAGAAACACTGTGGGAGAGAGTCGGATTATTGGAGGCTCAATTGGCAAAGCGCAAAGACGACTTTGCTGTTCTCAGCCATCGTGTATGGAAACTCGAGAAGAGGAAGAATCTGACCGATGTGCTGAAGGATAAAGTTGATGAACTACGGGGAGAACTTCGAGAAGCGAAGAGGAACCATAGGAGTTAGACTGTTGTAGCTTCTACTATTTTCATTCTGATGTCAAGAAATGTTTTTCAATTCGAATGTATAAAGTTTGGAATTCAATGAAATGCAAGTTGATTTAAAATTCATGTTTTATACTTCGAATTTAATGGATCTTTTGCATCAGAATATGGCTAGAAGAGGAGCTAGAAACGGTGAAGGTCTGGATCTGGAAACGGAACTTGCGAGGGTCTATCAGACGCTCAACGCCGTGGCCATGAATCAGAACCAAGGAAGGGTGCCTGCGAACCCAGTGCCCGAAGTAATTAAACTAGTGGAATCGTTTAAACGAATGAAACCACCTGTATTCGAAGGGAAGTCAGACCCTGATGCGGCTGACAACTGGATTCGTCAAGTGGAGACAATCTTTGAAGTGCTGGAGACCCCTGAAGGCAGTACGGTCAAGTTGGCGACTCTGCAACTAGAGAAGGATGCGGCTGTGTGGTGGCAGTCGATGAAGAGGACCATGGGAGGCATAGTTCTTGGCTGGGAGGAATTTCTGGAAGAATTCCGCAGTCACTATTTCCCCTTCGATGTTCAAGAGAAGAAGGCTATGGAGTTTCTGTCACTACAGCAAGGTAGTATGTCAGTGAGAGAGTACGAGACCAAATTTACTCAGCTCTCTAGGTATGCTCCTGAATTAGTGATGGATGAAGCTAAAAAGGCTCGTAAGTTCGAGCATGGATTGAGACCGAGCTTGAGGTCCCGGATGATACCTCTTGGTATCAGAAGATTTGACAAGTTGGTCAAGAAAGCAGCAGTGACGGAAGCAGATATGGAGCAGTTTCATGTTGTTCAGAATCGGAGGAACAACTGGCAGTCTGGAAAGAGGCCCGCCAATTCTGGGAGTTTCAAGGGGCAACCATCTGCACAAAGGTTCAAACCGACAGGGGCGAACACTATTAGTGTGGCTAGAGGACCTGGGAACAATGTGGTGAGACCTCCTGCAATGACTTGCTTCAACTGTGGTGAGATGGGACATTACATTTCTCAATGCTCCAAGCTGCGGAATGTCATCTGTGGGGGATCAACTCAACAGAATGGAAAGAGACCGTACCAACCAGGACGAGTATTTGCCTTGACGGAAGCTAATGCTGATGAGGTTGATCATGTCATCACTGGTACGAGGGCTGATGTTTAGTGGTTTTTGTCATTTCTTTTTCCCGCGATTTAGTGAAACTGTTACGTAATGAGTGTGTATTATATAACAGGAGAACTTTATCTTAATGGAATGAAAGCTGTTGTGTTGTTCGATACTAGATCCTCTCATACTTTTGTATTTCCTAAATTTGCTAAAGTGTTGGGAGTTGAACCGAAGATTTTTCCAGGCAAGATCTTAGCAGTAGCTACTCCATCAGGGGAAACTTTAACCACTGATCGGTATTATGCGAATTGCGAGATTGTGATTGGAGATCGAATCTTCGGGATTGATCTAATCGAGCTGACTATCTTGGGAGTCGATGTTATCATTGGCATTGATTGGATGTCGGTGTACAGTGCAAGCATCAAGTGTAAGACCAAGACGGTAACAGTGAAGGCTCCAGGTGGACCTGAAGTCACTTTTCAAGGGAAGAAGAAGTGTTCTAGGCTGGTGGCAGCTATCCGCAAGGAAGAGACTCCTGTGGAAGTGCAAAGGATTCCTGTAGTTCGGGATTATCCGACTGTATTCTTGGATGATTTTCCCGGGTTACCCCCGCATCGTGATGTAGAGTTCAACATCACTGTTCAACCGGGAAGTGCACCCATTTCTAAGGCACCATATAGGATAGCTCCAGTGGAACAGGATGAGGTGAAACGGCAGATTGAGGAACCGTTGGAGAAAGGCTTTATTCAACCTAGTGCGTCACCTTAGGGAGCACCAGTGCTTTTGATAAAGAAGAAGGATGGATCGATGAGAATGTGTATCGATTACCGGGGGCTGAATAAGGTCACTGTTCAGAATAAATATCCTATTCCCCGAATTGATGACTTGTTCGATCGTCTACAAGGAGCAGCTGTATTCTCCAAAATAGATCTTCGATCAGGATATCACCAAGTTCGAGTGAAAGCTGAGGATGTGCACAAAACTGCATTTAGAACTCGACATCGGCATTACGAATTCTTAGTTATGCCATTTGGAGTGACGAATGCACCCGCAATCTTCATGGATTTGATGAACAGAGTTCTGAGGCCGTTCATTGATTCTTTCGTCGTGGTGTTTATCGACGATATCCTCGTGTACTCCAAGTCAGAAGAGGAGCACACCGAGCATCTGGCAGCAGTTTTGAAGAAGCTGGAAGAGCAGAAGTTGTATGCCAAGTTATCCAAGTGTGATTTCTGGAAATCTGAAGTGGCATTCCTAGGTCACATCCTTTCTAAGGAGGGAGTGGCAACTAACTCTCAGAAGATAGAGGCAGTGAGAGATTGGGCTAGGCCTACTACAGTGAAGGAAGTTAGAAGTTTCCTTAGAATGACTGGGTACTACAGAAGATTCATTCAAGGTTATGCTCAGATAGCTGTGCCGCTTACTGGCCTAACCAAGAAGAATGTGAACTTCAAGTGGACTGAGCAATGTGAGGCAAGCTTTCAGGAGTTGAAAGGGAAGCTGACTACTGCACCTATTTTGGCTTTGCCTAGAGCAGGTGTTGAGTATGATGTTTATAGCGATGCTTCACATCGTGGGCTTGGTTGTGTCTTAATGCAAGAAGGAAGAGTAATCGCTTATGGGTCTAGGCAACTACGACCGCATGAGAAGAATTATCCGACTCATGATCTGAAGTTGGCTGCGATTATCTTTGCCCTAAAGCAATGGAGACACTACGTGTACGGTGAGAAGTTGAACATGTACACGGACCACAAGAGCTTAAAGTATATATATCAGCAGAGGGATCTGAATTTGAGGCAGCGAAGATGGTTGGAAGTGCTTGAGGACATGCGACCTGAGATCAAGTATCATCCCGGGAAAGCTAATGTTGTTGTTGATGCACTTAGTCGCAAGAGCAGTTAGCCAGTTTGGTTACAACTCAGAAGCTTCTGATTGAGGAATTGGATCGAGCAGGTATTGAAGTTGTCTTGCAAGGATTAGAAGCATCTTTAGCTCAGTTGAGGCTTCAGCCTACACTGAATGGAAGGATCATTGCAAGTCAGGAGGTTGATGCTGATATCTTGGAGATGAAGGAGCAGGTTGGTGCTGGCAGGTTGCCCAGATTTCAAATCACGGACGGAGTGCTGTGGTTTGGAGAGAGGCTGTGTGTCCCGAATCAAGCGGACCTGAAAGAGAGTATTCTTCAGGAGGCGCATGCTACTCTTTTGTCGGTATCCTGGGAGTACTAAGATGTACAAAGACATCAAATAGCATTTCTGGTGGTCTGGTTTGAAGCGGGATGTGGCTGAATTTGTGGCGAAGTGTGAGGTTTGTCAGCAAGTCAAAGCCGAAAATCAGAGGCTCGGAGGTCTACTACAACCGTTACCTATTCCGGAATGGAAGTGGGATAACATCAGTATGGATTTCATCACGGGATTGCCTAAGAGTCCTAAAGGCAATGATGCGATTTGGGTTATAGTCGATCGACTAACCAAGTCCGCTCACTTTTTGGCGATGAAGCTCACTGCTTCGATGGACAAGTTAGCTGAGTTGTATGTTGGCGAGATCGTTCGGCTTCATGGTGTTCCGTCAACTATTGTGTCTGATCAAGATGCACGGTTTACTTCGCATTTCTGGAGGAGTCTTCAGACAGCTTTGGGTACCAAGACAGATTTCAGCACTGCTTTTCATCCGCAAACCGATGGGCAGACCGAGAGAGTCAACCGTATTCTTGAGGATATGCTTAGGTGTTGTGTACTAGACTTTGGAGGCAGTTGGGAAAGGCATTTACCTTTGGTAGAGTTCACCTACAACAATAGTTTTCAGACTAGCATCGGGATGGCGCCGTACGAAGCTCTGTATGGCAGGAAGTGCAGGACACCTGTTTGTTGGTTTGAAGTTGGGGAGCGTCAGTTGTTTGGGCCTGAGCTTGTGCAGCAAACCTCTGAGAAGATTGTTCTGATCAGAAAAAGGTTGGTAAAAGCTCAGAGCAGGTAGAAAAGCTATGCAGACATCCGGAGAAGGGACCTTGAATTTGAGGTCGGTGACTTCGTCTTTCTGAAAGTATCGCCCAGTAAAGGTGTGATTCGATTTGGTAAAGGCGGGAAGTTAGCCCCGAGGTTTATAGGCCCGTATAAGATATTGAAAAGGATCGGAAAAACTGCTTACCGGCTTGAATTACCGAAAGAGTTGTCTCAGGTGCACAATGTCTTTCATGTGTCCATGCTGAGAGGTTATATTCCAAATCTGAGTCATCATTTGCCTGAAGTGCCTGGAAGGTTTGCAGTTGGATCTCAATTACATCGAGTCTCTTGTCGAGATTGTTGATCGTCAAGAGAAAGTCTTGAGGAATAAGACGATACCGATGATCAAGGTAGTCTGGAGGAACCATTTGGTTGAAGAGGCTACTTGGGAGTCCGAGGAGAGGATGTTGAAGGACTATCCTGAGCTTTTTGCTTGAGTGTATCTTTGTATCTTTTTGTTGTGAGTGTTTGTTTTCTCGCTCTTGACTGTAGTTCCGGGGACGGAACTATTCTAAGGAGGGAGTGTTGTAGTGCCCCGATTTTCATTTATGAAAATTTTGTATCTATTTTTATTATTTTCTTTCCTCACGTGTTGAGCACGTGCGAAGTTAATAAACATACTATTTATAAGAACCTCATTTTTGGCATGAGCAATTGTTTTCATTTATTTTTCTAAAACACTATTTCCTTTCTCTAGCCCATTTTAATTAACCATTAATTGTGTTGTTTTGGCCCATGACCTAAGCCCACTATTTATGATGCCCACAATTTAATTAATCAATTAAAGGACTCACACTTGTCTTGTAGGGACAAAATGTGACCAAATTGATTTATTAAAATTGTACTTTTTATATGGGGACTAGGTGGCACGTGCTTGCACTATGGTGTGCAATGCACACTCTTTCAAGGGGCCGGTTTGTGCATGGAGATGTGGGTAGTTATTTGAGTGTGTGGGTAGTTACCACAACTCCCTATTTCATCCTAACCCTCCATCCTATAACTATCTACTTAATCCTAGCCCTCCAATCCACCCAAAATTGTGTATAAATACCCCCTCACTTACTTGTATTCTACACTAAATTTCATTGTGAGAAGAAGATATATTTTAAGAGAGTTGAGAGTGAGTGGTTTTGGAGGCCGGCCATCACTTCAGAGGAAGCTTTCGGTGTGTGGCAAGGAACAAGGAAGAATCATACTATCGCACTAGAAGGATTTACGGGATTTCATTTATTTCGTCAATAAGGTGGGTGTTTCTCAGGACTTCTAATATAGAGATCATGCTAGGGCAATTTTGTTTGTTATCGTGCTTGTGAAATGTGGACTGATGTGGTGATCATTATACTAAATTGCGTTGTGCTATACTTAGTATGAATGATGTGAATGAATGAACCGAATTAATGAAATTTAAAGGATCGGACCTGACCTGTACAGTCGACCGATCATGTGAATAGTCGACTGGTACGATGAAATAAAATGTGTATAATTCAGAATTTCATGAAATGATGTTTTAATGTGTGTCGTATCTTGACTTTCCTAGTATGTTAAATTCGGAGTTGATACCCATCTCCGTAGACACATAATGAGTAAAAGATGAATGTACGACTAGAAACTGTATTTGGATGAAAGAAAATACTAGCTATGTGAAATTTACATTGAATCGTAAACTATATTGTGCTATTGGTAAATGAATAAGAATCGCATGTTGGCGCTGACAATGAACGTACTATAGTGTAATAAAAATGCTATGTGCTATTTGAAGAACGGAAGGATGAGATAAGTCCTCAATTTGAAATTTAACTCTATTCAGTCGACCAAATAGATGTAGCAGTCGAATGCACTGAACATGAAAAGTTGTGTTACCCAGAACAGCCGACCGATATGAACGACAGTCGACTTCTCTGTAATTTATATTCTAACTTCGAATGCTGCGGAACAGTCGACTGACCATGTGCAGCAGTCGACTCTTCCGAGCGATTATTGAAGAACTTTCTTTGGCTGAACAAGTCGACTAAATATGCTCTAAGTCGACTATCCAGATCACTTTTTGGCATATCAGAAATTCTATGATTTGTGTTATGATAAAGATTGTGAATCTTTTGTTGAATATTGTTTGTGACAGTTTAGAAGAAGTAAACTGAATTTGTCTTTGCATGAATTTATATGAAGTGAATCATTTACTAGAATTTGTGAAAGTTATATGGATGTAAAAGCTATGAACATGAAAAGGAAAATCTACTGTGATTATGAAAATGAACTCATGAGCTGGAAATGCTCAATTTTGGTAATTGCGAATTGAAATTGAAACAAAAGAGTAGCTAAGTCTCCCACCGGCAATTGGAAAGAGAGAAATGAAATGAAATTTGAAATGAAAGACCAAGGTTGGTCATGTTTGAATGAATGAATAAGTCCGGTTTAGTGGAGAGGCTAACTCCAGAGCTTCGATTTTGTTCATGATTCTAATAAAAACTAAGGATTAGTACATAGGGGAGATGTGATGAAAGTAGGAGAAAAACATGAGTATGAGGGCCATTGGATTGGCGGCGTGAGAGTATTCACAAGCTGTCTTCACGATGCGTCGTGACATGACGTGGATACTACTCCAGAGTACCGTCCCGGTGGCGACACTTGTGAGATGTTTGGTGACTACATGAGGATCGTGTGCCATGAAGGAGGCTGAATTGCCATAGGCTGTCTTCACGATGAGTCGTGACATGACGTGGGATTCTCCTCCAGGTATTCTGTACACGTGCTTGTACTCATAGATCATCTAGGATACCTACCGTAATTACGGTAGTAGATTAAGTCATGGCGAGGGATTGAACCCTACAAAATGAAGAACGATTAAGGGTTTGCCCTCGGACCTATGTAGTATGGGATGCATAGAGTCCGAACAAGTGTGCATTAGTGTCATGTAACATAAACAACTGCATTAAGGACTAAGTGCACAATCACAACACGACATCAATAGGGTAGTCCCTTTAATTTGATATGTGAACAAGTTTGTGGTTTGTTAAGAAATGAGAATCGTTATACTGTTTCTGGCATAGAGAGGATAGCCATGTATAATTATCGTCGGTTGAATAAACTGACGTACCCACAGTTTTGTATGCAGGATAGACGGCTTGATAAAAGCGAAAGAAGAACTGATGTTTACAAATTATTCACTGTTGATGTACATTTATTTAAATGATGCAAACTGCTTCCGCTGTTATTACATGTACATTACTGTGTTATATGCTTCTGCTGTAAAGTATAAACTGTAAAATCTCTTGTAACTCTGATGTAAAATGGAAAGTTTTCAATTCCTTGTAAAATTGTACCAAATGAAACGAAAGATCCTGTAGAACTCTCGAATTCATTTGTATTTGGGATTCGGGATGTTACACCCTATATGTCTAGTATTGGAATATAAAGTTTCAAAATTTTCCAGTAAGATTAGTTTAACCAACAAAAATCAGAAAACATCAAGAAATGATAGTTTGGCAAATCTGGAATTCCCAACACTGCTGTCTGAAAACTGTAAGATCTCGCAAACCGTGAAACAAAATCCAGATCCGTCAAAGGGAGATGAAAATAGACAAAATAAGATAACTGTCATAATTCATAAATATTTTTCATACAGAAAAGTAATTAGGGTGAAAATACAAATCTTTTCATAACAGCGAGCACAATCCAACAAGTATAGTTTTTATAAACAAGCATGAAACGGTATATAAATCTCATCAATAAAATCCACCAAAATTCTGGGTAATCCCTAAATAGGTATAGAAATACTGTGCAAAATTTCAGATCAAAATAATATGCTTAGCACTAGTATCAAAATAGTTTAGTATTGAAATCATCAAGAAACGAAATCTGGAAAATATAATACACCTCTGTAGTAAAACAATCATATCACACACATACGAAAACAAAATCGATCTCTGTCAGAAAATTTGGAAAGAAGACAGATTTCTCTAAAAATCATGTTTAATGCTAAAGTTAAGATACTGGCCTTAATATGGTCTAAAATACCAATCAAAACTGATCACTGACAAAATACAGATTTTCCTCATAACATCAAATCAACATACAACATACGAAACTCGTTCCAAATACCACCAAACATGTTATAAAGTCTACTAAGTGTCCAAACATCATGAAATAGGGTATATAGCATGTCCACAACAATTATATCACATGGATCCAAACAAACACCCAAATTCTCATAATTATCTCACAAATATAATCACACCAAGAACGGTCAAAACCTAAGTTGTTTCATGTCAAATTTGTGTTGTGAGGCAACTATGGTCAATAGCACTATAGAGACAATACTCATCAAACATACATCAAAGACGAGTTGTCTCTAGAACCCAACTACACTACAAGCGGAATTTATGACTTGTATCATACAAATGAATTGAGTACAAGTTACTTGCCTTAACCGAAGACGAAACGCACACCAAGAATAACGGGAACGGATTCTCGACAACGAACAAAACCCACGAACGAAGATCACGAACCAAAGCAATCACACAACCACACGTGCAACCCAAGAGAGAGAGAGAGAGAGAGAGAGAGAGAGAGAGGTCGGGAGTGGCGGTGGCAGCGCTGGCCGATGCTAGCGCTGCTGCTGTTGCTACTACTGTCGATGTGCGACACCGATGGACGGAGGGACGGAGAGAAAGAGAGATGGAGTGCTCGAGAGATGGTGGGGTTGTGGCTAGGGTGTTGGTCGGGCGGCGACGGGAGTAGGGGAAGGTGCAACGGATGGGGTGTCGGCTAGGGGCAGTCGGAGAGGGGGTGCAAGTCGGGATGGGGTTGACGGTGTAGGGACAGAGAGAAGGGGAGATCGGGGGTAGGGTAATTAGGGTTAGGTTTTAGGTAGGGGGGGTTAGTTTATATAGGGTTTGGATTAAGGTTTTTAGTCGGATTGTGGGTAATTGGGTATTGGGTGTGTTTGAGTTTATTAGGAGTAGCAGTAAGAGTTTGGGTTGTAGGCTAATTTGGCCTTGGTAGTTAATTAGGGATCAAAATCAATATGAATAGCAATAGGATTAGCAACCAAAACACCACGAGCACTCAACAAAACAAAATAAGAGAGCAAGAACCAATGAAGAGCGAAATAATAATAATGATCAAGAACAAATGAAGGGACAAAAAAATAAATCACAAGAAGATCAAAATGAACAAAAATGAATATATATATTGAAAACAACTCCAATATACGGTCCAAAATACAAGAAGGGTATAAATACTCAAGAAAGAAGAAAAAAATATACCAAGAATACGAAAAACGAAAAACATGGGTTACAAATGGTTAAGTCCGGTATAGGGGAAGTGCTAACTCTAGGGGATTGATTTTATTCATAATTCCGACAAATTAAGGACTAGATACATAGTGGAGATGTGACGAAAGTAAGAGAAAAACACGAGTATGAGGGCCATCGGATTGGCGGTGTGAGACCGATTCACAGACTGCCTACTTGATGCGTCATGCCATGGCATAAACACTACTCCGAAATTATCATCCCAGTGACGATGCTTATGGGGTGTTTGATGACTACGGGTGGTGCCATTGTTCCATAACAGAGGCTGAATTGTCCATAGGCTCTACATGATGCGTCATGTTATGACGTGGAATTTCCTTCCAGGCTGTTTGGACATGGACTCGTAACTCATAGAACATCTAGGATACTTATCGTAGTTACCGTAGTAGTTTAAATCATGGCGAGGGATTAAACCCTATAAGATGAAGTACGATTAAGGGCTTGCCCTCGGACCTATGTAGTATGGGATGCATAGAATCCGAACAAGTGCGCATTAGTGTCATGTAAAATAAATAACTGCATTAAGGACTAAGTGCACAGCACAACACGATATCAATAGGATAGTCCCCGTAGTTTTGTTTGTAACAAGTGTTTGCTTTCTAAGTAAGAGAAAGTTGATATATTATATCCTTGCATCAGTTGAATGAACTGACGAGCCCACAGTTTCCATGCAGGACAAAGTGAATGAAAAAGACTAAGGCGGAATTGATGCTTAAAGAATTGTTCAAGTTTTGTTTTATTTCATTCATGTAATTGATGTAAATCTGCTTTCGCTATTTAATTGTAACTCTGATGTAATAAAATTTTAAATTCCTTGTAAAATTGTACGAAGAGAAGTGTAAAGATCCCGTGGAACTTCGAATTCAGTCTTATTGGGAATTCGGGGTGCTACACGAACTACTTGCGGAGATCAACGGTTTTTGAACTACAATAACAATAGTGTTCAAGGAGACTTGCATTATACCGACAATTAATCCGAATGTGATAGAACAACGGGATGAGAATCCTGATGGCAAGATGCATGGGAAACACATGGCAAGAACAACAACTTAGCAACGGTAATAAGAGAAACAGCGAGAACAGCAAAAGCAACGACACGTGCAGGTGACGAGAACAGCGGCTGTACCGGGGACTTCGGCAGTCGACGGCGAGGCTGCAGGCATCGGTGATGGAAATGACAGTGGGGAGGGTGCTGTAGTCGCGTTCGGGATGGTGATGGGTCGATGGTAGTTTAGCTTCGGTGCTGGCTGCAAGTGGTGGCTTCGGAGGTGGAGATTGGAGGGCGTCGTTTGGTGGCTGTTGAGCGTTGGTCACTGCGGCGGGGAGGTCGCAGTGGAGACGTAGGCAATGGGGGTGATCGGGGTACAGGTGGGATGGCAACACTCGGTGGTTTCAGAATGCCGTCGAGGGACTGGCATCAGGGATGGTGGTCGAATTCGGTGATGGCACTGGAGGAGCTACTTGGCCTGCAGTGGAGTGCAGTAAGGTGGAGATGGCGATGGCGGATCGCAAGAGGGTAGTGCTCGGAGATGAAGGAGATGCATTTGGGGTTACAGGAGGGGTTTGGGTGGAGGTGTTTGTGGCGATGATGGAGGTCGAGGGCGCTTGGGATGGTCGCGAAGTGCAGGAGCGGGGCTAAGGGATGGTGCTAACTTCGGGATGGAGTTGGCAAGCAAGGTGGAATATGAGGGGGACTGCGAGCGGTGTTGGTGTGGGCTGCGGTGGAAGGCAGCAGCGGTAATGGCGAGGGGTGCAATTGTGGTGAGGGTTGTAGGCAGTGTTGAGCAGTGGGAGGGTGGTCGAGGATGGAGATAGGGGTTGCGAGGTGTGGCAAGGGGGCATCGACGCGAGGGCAACGGAGTTGCGGTGGCCGGCTTTGAGTAGTAGAGGGGGATGAGGAAGATGGAGACGGTGGGGTTGTGGTGGCAATGGTGTGCAGTGGAGGGGGTGCTTGGGTTTCAGGAGTCACACAGGGAAGAAGAAAGAGGTGAGGTAAGAGAAGGGCTCGGGATTTGGATGAGGTAGAGATGAGATGGTTAGTTGAAAGTTAATTGGATTAGAGGGATTAGTGGGATTTGATTAAGATTTAGTGGGGGGGGGGGGGGGAATTAGTGGGGATTATGGAGAAAATAATGGGGATATTAGTTAGAGAAGATATTGGAGATTAGGAGATGGAATTTAGGCAGTTGGGAAAATAGTGAGCTTGGGTTTTGGGCTTAGATAGTTGAGCTTAACATTTAATAAAATAATAATAATATTGGGCTGGGTCTAGGCTTGTGTTTCTTTTACCAACACAAAATAAAATAATAATAAGCATGGGCCGAAATTGAATCTTAGGTTTGGATTTTGACCCATTGGCTTTAAAATAATAATAATAATAATAATAATAATAATAATAATAATAATAATAATAATAGGCAGTTCGTGCAAAATATATAATCATTCAAATACAAAAATTATAAACTTATAGATTGGGATAAGATTTGTATTAAAGTATATGTCATTTGAAAATAGTTACAAGTATAATTAATGATTAGAAATTGACTTTAATAGTAGATCCAAAAATAAATTTAAAACAAAACAAATTTAAGAAAACGGAAAACTTTTTTATAAATAATCAAAGACACAGAAAATACACAGTAAAACACGTATAGTCGGAAACGGAGGTTACAATGGTGTTAGGGTTTCTTAAAACATAATTCCCCAAAAATCTGGGATCCCCGTGCCAGCTTTGCATAGGGAAACAATGATTCCCCAAAAATCAATCCTTTTTAAATAAACTAAATAAAATTATAACAACATATTCTTTGATTATCATGTTCTTTGATGCATGGTGCATGATTGTGGCCTTAGTTCTATGATGCATGGTTTAGTTCTGTGATGTATGGTTTATGTTCTGTGGTGTATTGTTTATATTTTGGTATTTTGAATACGGCCTACGTGTCATGCCTTTCTCTCTACATTCTCAATGTAATTCTTTCTCTCTAAATTCCAATTGTACATTCTTTCTATATATGTAAATGTAATCTCACTGAGGAGGCAAGGAATTGGCAACCATACAAGGACAAGATTGAGAAGCTGCTTGGAGAAGACGATATAATCCTTTGTTTAGTTTTTGATACTCTCATTGGCTTTAGAGAATCAGTGTGTTAGGGCCACAACCATATCACATAAATTTTATGCTTTTAATTTGTATGGGATGCATTGTTGTATGCTAATGGATGATGAATGATGAGATCAATTAATAAAATAACAAAATCCCTCGAAGTATATAATAAGTTGCAATAAGATGTCTTCCAATGCACGACACTCGTCTAGGCTAGGATCGATTAAGTGTAGGTCTGCCAAAGTAGAGTGCATTTATCTTTCCTAGTGAGATGCAATGGATAAAAGTAATATTCAATTGCCAACCATTGGGTCTAACTTAACTAAACTATTTCAATAGGATTGAAGGTTTAGAGGCATAGAGTTGGGCTTTAGTCTATGAGATAGATTAGAGTAAGTGTTACTCACCCAACTATCCAGGAGTTGCATATGATGTAATTGGGAAATGTTCCCTACCTAAATAACTGAATTTTTGGTGATCAGCCAAAGCTGACTTAAAACTATGTGAAATATTGACCTTGGCCTACTAGAACATCTTACGATGGGATTTTCTGAGTCTGATGAGGGTTATTGATTTGAATAAAAATATTACGAGGTACATTTAATAAAAGAACTCATTAAATATTTTAATGTCATGATACATACTCTGCATATTTTTGTTGATGGTTAAATATTTCTTTCTTTACATATTTCTGTGAAATGATATTTACTTTGCATATTTTTGTTGATAGATTACCATGAAATCCAACACATCAAATAACCTATCATTGTGATCAGTCATTGAGAAGGAAAAACTTCCTGGGACAATTTGTCTAGACTGATACAGGAATCTGAGGATAGTCCTCTGGCATGAGAAAAAGTTGTATGTTGGACGTTGGTTGTCTCATGCTAGCCACCATGAACTTTGAGCTTCAGAAGCAACATGAGAACATGGATGCCTACGATATGATCGTATGATGCTTCAACATGGATTTATTTCTTCATCTTACGACGCTTCAACTTCTTTCTCGCTACTCTGTTTTCTCTACACATCGAGCCTAGTATAGAAGACATAAATCCAATAGAAGTGTACTTTTTTATCATAGGTCAAGCCTAGTGTCTTTAAGATTACAGCTTCTAAATTCTAATCTACGCACTATGAGGGAAGCAATACCCAAAAACTTTTACTTAAGGTTAATAAATATAGAATCTTCCAATTTCGACTGAGACCATTAGGACTTGATCAATGACAGTCCTTTCTATTAGAATTATAATAAGAGTAATGCTATACCCACTACCAATTTCACTATATTTTTCTTGACAACCTTAGGTGACACACTCCAATAGGTGGGGAAAAGATAGTAGGCAGGGGAACTCTCCAATAGAAGTGTGACACCTAAGATGGTGAAGAGAATGGTAGTGAATATGGTAGGGGATGAAGCATTACACTTATAATAATCAAAGGTACAACATATTAAGAAATAAACTAAGAAACCATCGTACATGTTATTTATCTATTGACAGTGAGATAGTGTCTCCTGTTCCGAATCCTCAACAACACGGCAAACATACCAACCACGCCAAGCACGTGCAACACTCTCCTTCCCCACTATAATATCCCTTAGAGCATCCACTATCGTTAGCTAAAAACTAAAATTTTAGCAATCTGGTTGAAAAAAATATTCACTATCGTTTGCTAAAAACTCAAAATTTAGAATAGAAATCAATAATAAACTGCTAAATACAGTAGTTATTTTAGGGAATTACTAAATATAGAAAACGGAACATCTTCTTTCGTCTTATTAAAAAAATTATTTTAATATGGCGTCCACCAACTTATTTAGAATTTTTTTTCCAAAAAAATACGAAAATGCAATTCAAATATTATGAAAATGCCATTCACATATTACGAAACTGCCATTTACAAAAAAAAAATTTTAATCTCGGACGAAAAATCTTTTTCCTCTAATAACTTCTTCCACTTTTTTCTTCCCAATATTACTAAAATGCCATTAATTAATTCGGAAAAAGCCATTTTTATTTTTTATTTTTAAAAAAAGAATAGACGGAGGAAGATCTTTCGTCTTATTTTTTCATTCTTTTTTTTTGCAAATTTTGCACCCACGATAGCAGTGGTCCCTCTTTAGAGCATCTGTAGTCATTTGATGCTAAAATTGGGTATTTAACATTTGGAAATAATGAATTTGGGTTATAGTTGTAGTTGTTTGAAGAAAAAAATTGCCTTTTTCTTTTAAAAAAATATCGGACGAAAGATGATTTTTCACCGTACAGATTTTTAATTTTTTTTACTTTAAAAGCAGCGGACGGGAGATCATTTCCCGTCTGAGAGAATTGTTAGAATCCGGATCTTAATTTAATCTAAATTAAATCTTAAATAAATCTTAAATATTAATTAAATCGAAATTAAAACCAAATATATAGACTTAATAACTTTTATAGGCTTATTTCTATAGAATGATTTCTACAGAAATAAGGGAGAAAGGGATCGGACAGGAGATTTCCCGTCCAAGAATTAAAAAAAAAAAATACAAATAGGCACGAACTGGAAATGCTTTCTTGTTCGATCAATTTTTTTTACAAATAGGCATGGATTGGAATTGACTTCCCGTCCCATCAATTTATAAAAAAAAATTGACCGGACAGGAAATCATTTTCCATCCAATCAATTTTTTTTTAAAAAAATTGATAAAAAAAATTGATCGGACGGGAAATGGTTTTCCGGCCGATCAATTTTTAAAAAAAGGAAGCTAGGTGATATGGCTAAAAATAGGATTAAATCGGGACCGTTCAAATCGGGCATGAATCTTAAAGCTCTTATGGGTAAAACAGTAATTTCACCTACAAACAGGTCCGAATGGGGAACTGGGTCTTTCTTCAAAACTCAATAGCCCAAAAACGGATTTGTCCTACTGGGTATAGGTAGTAGCCCGCTACAAACCAACCCAGATGGATAAGGAGTGGTTCAAATTCGTGGGTTTCCCTAAGAGACAATTTCAACTGTACCTCTTATCATGAAACGAGTCAAACTCTCTTCTTATCCATAAACATCCGAAAGTAGAGATTTATCCTTATCTCGAAACTGGTTCATAAGGCGACTATAAATACCCCTCTCTTCCACCGTTACAAGGTAATCAATCTTTTTCTACCTAAAGCTCTTTCATAATCCTTCAGATTACTGACAAGAGCGTCGGAGGGTTCGTTGCCCGGATCCATCCCGGTGTATCAAACTTTCTGCAGGTTCACGGCACCAGCGAGAAACCAGTCAACACGCAGGTGAAAGTCAACAGGTTTGCTTATTTGTTTCCTCGAAGAATCCACAAATTCATCTGTTTTCTACCACACCATAATTCAACAGCAACAAATTGGCACCGTTTGTGGGAAACAAAAATAGCAATCCAGTCCTATTTCATCAGCCAAAGTAGTTTCAAGCTATGCCTCCCAAGAAGGGGAAGACGACAGTCTCTAACCGCAGAACCACTCCTGCTCCTTCTCCTCACACAGTCCAGGAGGTCCCCCCTCAACCTGCTCAACAAGTCTAGCAACCTGGACAGTCTCTCCCTCAACCTGTCCAGCAACTGCAGCCTGGACAGCCTCTTCCTCAGCAACCTCAGCCCCAGCAGGCTCCTCTAGGGCCACAAAGGGCTGCAGCGGGACGCCGAAGTCGACAGGAGCAACCTCCTCATCACAACCATGTGTCGATACATAATCGCTCGTCCGACTCCATGGCCTTGCACAGTCCCCCAACGCCGAAGGATTTTCGGCACGTCATCGTCAACAGGCAACATGGGATAGATCTTCGGACCCGCATGGATGAGAGGCAGACCCATGACGAGATACCCCACCGAGAACATCAAAAGGTTCCAGCGATCTGGTCCCCTAGAGCCCGATCCCCCCGCAGACCAGATCGTAGAAGATCCAACTCTCCCAGGAGTCAGAGGGAGTCACCCCAGCATCGTCAATGGAGAAGCCGCTCTCCAATCGGTCGGCCTGCCCTACGGGACCACCGAGAGCGGGAGGCACCTGTCACAAGGGTAGAATTCCAACAATTTCAAGAGGCAGTCTTGAGAGCCCTCAATGTTGCTGCCGACCACGATCAGTGGTCACCCAACCCTCAGTCTGCACAAATCTATCAGCGCCATACTCTCAGTTCTCAACCAACCCCGATCTATCGCCATCGCACTCCCAGTCCCCTTCCGCACGAGGACGAGTCCCGGGCCTCAGCAATGTATGACCGAAGGGAAGATTTGGTCTATCGTCGTCTCCACGAGATGGAGAGGCACCTTAGTCGACTGGACTGAGAAGAAGAGCAACGGGCGAGGAATTTTCACCCTAGCAGGCCTCCGTTCTCCCGAATCATAATGGAAGCACCAATCCCAGAGAACTTCAAGTACCCCTCATTTTGAATCATACAATGGGGAGTCCGACCCCGCTGACCACATCGAGAGTTTTAAAACTCTCATGATGATCCACCAGGCATCGGACGCGCTTCTTTGCAAAACTTTTCCGGCCACGCTGAAGTGGCCTACAAGGGAATGGTACTCACTACTAGCCTTGGCCTCCATCTTCTCCTTCGACCAGCTCGAAGGCCTCTTCCTGACTCACTTTGTGAAAGATGAGCACCTCTTTGCTATTGCTTCATCAAAGGAAGGGCGAGCAGCTAAGAGACTATGTTAAACATTTCACCGCGGAGGCCAAATCCATCGCCTCCCTAGACCAATCCGTGGCCGCTGCTGCCTTCCAATCCAACGTCACTAACGACAACCTCAGAGCATCTCTTACCAATAAGCCTCCTCAGGATTTCTCAGAACTCCTGCTTAGGAGTGAGAAATATATCTGAGCGGAAGAGGCTCTCACCCACCCCGCTCTTGAGGGATTGTCCTTCAGGAACAAACGGAAGGGCGCTGAAGAAGAAGGATCTAAGAAGCTCCGGAAAGACAACGGAGGCCAGAGTCGCCCTCCTCCCCGCTTCGAGAAGTTCACTTCGCTCAACGCGAGTGTCTCAGCCATCTTGATGGAGGTTGGAAAGGAGGGTCTTCTCCTACCACCTCCAAAAATGAACACTCCGGGCAAAAAGAGGAACAGGGACAAGCGGTGCTGCTTCCATAAGGACCACGACCACGACACGGATGACTGTCGGGCCCTAAAAGACGAGCTCAAGGCCTTTATTCAAATAGGGAAACTCTCCAGGTTCGTAGGAAAGGATAGGGCAAATCTTTCTCCGCACCCCAGGGGGGCTAATAAGCGAACCGAGTAGCACGCGGAGACCCCGGACTCCGAACCACAAGGCCATCCTACATCTCATCCATGGAGGCCCAATGGGAGGAGATTCAAACTCCTCCTGAAAAGCCTTCGACTGGGAAGTAAATTCTGTGCAGAACCGTCCTCCCCCCAAGGGCTTTGGGGTCCCTGTCACTTTTTCAGATAGAGATTTGGAAGGCATCTGAACGCCCCATTGTGATGCGTTGGTAATAAACCTGCACATGGCCAACTTTGATGTGCACCGGGTCCTAGTCGACAACGGCAGTTCGGTTAACATTCTCTTTCTCGAGGCCTTTCAGAATCTTAAGCTGTCCAGGGATCAACTCAATCCCGTCAGCTACACTCTCCGCGGGTTCACAGGGGTGCCAGTGACGATCGAGGGTGTCATAACTCTCGATGTAACTACTGGTAAAACCCCAACCACCCTGACCGAGCCGATGGATTTCATGTTGGTAGATGTGAAGGCCGCTTATAACGTCATCCTGGGTCGACCAGGCCTAGCTGCTCTCCAGGCCATACCCTCAGCTTATCACATGAAGATGAAATTTCCCACCACGGCGGGCGTTAGAGAAGTCAGAGGGAGCCAGAAGGCGGCCCGTAAATGCTACATGACCTCGGTGGGAGGACCGGTCCTCTCCCTTGAAGCTCTTGAACTCCCCAAGGGAGTAGCCAACCTATATCAGAGCCGGTCGATGAGCTGGAAGAGGTGGCCTTCTCGGAAGAGGATCCGACCAGGACATTCCAGGCTAGCAAAGTCCTTCCCTCTCACGTCCGATCCGACATTATCCGCTATATAAAGGGAAATCACGATTTATTCGCCTGGACTGCGACTGACATGCCGGGAAACTCCGAAGAGCTTCTCATGCACCACCTCAGTGTCGCTTCGGGGGCCAGACCTGTTCAGCAAAAGCGATGCAAATTCGCCCCCGATCACCAGCAAGCCATCAAAGAAGAGGTTGAGAAAGTCTTGAGGGCTCGGTTCATACATGTAGCGCCCCAATTTCCAATACTGGGAAACCGTGACACGAGCCAAGACCTTTTCTTCAATTAGTCACAATACACAGAAAAACAGGAGAATTTAAAACTTTTATTTCAACACCCAATGTATTACAAGTCTGAATATTATACAACTGCAATACCTTACAATAGAGTTACAATATTACCTTTACATTTCTAAGTATTACAACCTTCAACATCTTACATCAGAGTACAAGGAATGAAGAACAACACTTGGTGACTCTCACTTGAGTACTTCTCAACTAATAGATAATCAATACATATACTGCAGCGGAACTAAACATAACACTGACTCCTTGCTTTCCTTGCCTTGAGTCCTCCTGAATCTCGCCTTTGTACTTTGGCGATCCAGTACCTATGGAAGTGGGGACGTCAGTATTCACTGACGCTTAAAGGCTGATATCAAAGCAGCGAATCTCCCAAACAACATACAAAACATGGCAATGGTGTTGGTGTAGTTTAAGTGTTCGTGAGTGCTATGACTAGACTCTAATGCGATATTTAAATAGAACTAGGATGCTTCCTATTCTAATGTCACCAAGTCTCCGAAGCAACATGCAGACCATACTACATGCGACCCCTTCTCAAGCCGTTTCTCCATATATAGGGATTTGAACCCGGGTTATGAACTTCTAATTGTACACAACTTGTTCCTGACACCTACACGTGACTGATGAGGTTGCAGACGTGGTCATGTCCCACTGATGCAGTACGCCCGTGGTGTCTATGTTCGCCACTGCTACCCGGCTAACCGGACCTCACATAAAAACAGACGAACCCAATGTATCAGGCGTCATACCAAAATCCAAATCATAGGGTTTCGCAAACGAAGGGTAGCGCGAAGCCTACCCTATGGCACCCTCTAGGGTCTCGCAAGCGCAGGGCAGCGCGAAACCTACCCTGTGGCACCCTCAGCCACGGCACTCCAGGAATTAACAGCGCGAGATACGCAACCCGTGTCCTCAACTTGTGAGACGGCACCGTACGTATCCCTTTGACGGGAAGGTACAACCCACTATCACCACCTAAGGCCTGCCTCAAGGGACAAGTTGGTCGTAAGGCGCCCCCTACAACCAACTCCTCTCTTTTCGGCAAGGGTCTGAGCAAAATGATCTTTATAAGTCACTACCTTAATGGTGTCCCTGACTCAACAATCCTAGGGACGATAATATTATAAACATAACATGCTAGGCCTTAAATTAGGCTTCGCAAGACAACTCTGCTAGGCTGCTCAACCTAGACTCACCGGAATCCTTCGGGATCCGGTTCCTGGCCCATCGATCCAAGACTTCGGCCGTGCGAATATACATGCATGCCGCTACCCTAAACTTGGATTCCGTCTATACTCCGGTCCTCGATCAACCTACCCTGGTTAAGATTCGATGGTACACAAGGAGTGACTCCTCCACAGTTCCTTAGGGTAAGAAAATATATGTCTTGATGGTGGATAGCCCTTAGGGTGGTACTATCATCCTAGACGAGCACAACGAACTGTGTACTTAGCTAACAAACTATACACGAGTAACAACCACATACGAGCCAATAAACTACGTATGAAACAATAACTACCTACGAGCCAGGCGGGCCTCGTAGGAGACAACCACGTACATACCAGCCAAATAAGCCGCGTATGAGACCAACAGCTACGCACGGGCCGGTCGAGCCGCGTACGAGACAACAACCTACATACGAGCCAAATAAGCTACGTATGAGACCCACAGCTACGTACGGGCCAGTCGAGCCACGTACGAGCACAACCATATATAAACAACCATACAGGTAATCAATCTTAAAAGCAACCAACCATGCTTACTAGCAAACCTGATCTCCTATTATTAGAAGCAACAGAAGAATCTACTAATAGTCTGTGGTCGGTATTCTACCAATGAAGAACCGAAGGCAACATAACAGCCTTTACCAAACTAACTATTACTAGTGGTCTTCCCAATCCTTATTACTTCAACCTATAGTGCCTTAAGCATGGCTTACAATCGCAAGCATCTTCCTACGACAATCTAATTATATAACAGAACCACTCACCATAATACTCCTAAGTACGAATATGATTAAGCATGTGCTTATATCAATCTTAGCATGAAAATCACTATGATCTAGACATGAAGTCCACTACGGTCAAGCATAGGTTATAACTTGAGCGTGAATGCTTACTACTTATCGTGACTAATCACCACAACCCAAGCATGGATATATAACTAATATAAACATACAACATTCCAAGGCATGGTAGGTATTCTAACATTAATCCTACAACATTCTAAGCAGGTATTTACACTTTAACATGGTATACCTTATTCCTAGACATGGTATGCTACTTTCACATTAACATATAGCATGGTGTACATTTTAGTAACATTCTAGTCATGTATACTAGTTAAGTGTCAACATACAATATAGTATGAGTTTCTACAACAATTCTAGCATGGATAGAATATAACATAAAAATCATCACAACTAACCATGGATAGTTTCTTTAATCTAAGCATGAATATCATTAGTATGGATAGCATGAATATCATTAGTATGGATACCATTAACTTAGCATAAACAATAATTAGCATGACACCTATTTACTTAGCATGAATAATGATTAAGCATGATCATCTACTAACATAGCATGAACATATACTTATCTAAGCATGGGTATCATGTAAGCATGAATATTTATTTAATCTAGCATGGTATACAACTTTCCTACCATTAATCTAGCATTTCCCTACAATTAAACTAACATGGTATACAACTTTTCTACCATTAATCTAGCATGGTATACAACTTCCCTACAATTAAACTAACATGGTATACAACTTTTCTACCATTAATCTAGCATGGTATACAACTTCCCTACAATTAAACTAACATGGTATATAACTTTTCTACCATTAATCTAGCATGGTATATTAATTAAGCATCAATCCTACAACAATTATAACATTCCTAAACATGATAGGTAATGTTAGAATGAATCCTACAACATTCTAAGCATGTAGAAAGACTTAGCATGATACACATCATCCCTAAACATGGTAAGTAATTCTATCATGGATCCTACAACATTCTAAGCATAAATAACATTCCTAAACATGATAGGAAATTTTAGAATGAATCCTACAATATTCTATGCATGAATAACATTCCTAAACATGGTAGATAATTTTAGAATGAATCCTACAACATTCTAAGTATGTAGAAAGACTTAGCATGGTACACATCATCCCTAAACATGGTAAGTAATTTTATCATGGATCCTACAACATTCTAAGCATGTAGAAAGACTTAGCATGGTACACATCATCCCTAAACATGGTAAGTAATTTTATCATGGATCCTACAACATTCTAAACATGTAGAAAGACTTAGCATGATACACATCATCCCTAAACATGGTAAGTAATTTTATCATGGATCCTACAACATTCTAAGCATGAATAACATTCCTAAACATGATAGAAAATTTTAGAATGAATCCTACAACATTCTAAGCATGGTTATACACTTAGCATGGTATACATCATTCCTAAACATGGTAGGTATTTTTAGAATAAATCCTACAACATTCTAAGCATGTATGTCTATTAACCAAGCATGAACAACAATCTAACATGGTGCATGATTTTTCCTACAACTATCTAGGCATCATACTTACTAACTTAGCATGAAGCATGAACATCTATCATCTTTATTGAAACATAACATCTATTACAATTTTATTTGAACATAAACCTCTACTAAAACTTTATTTGAACATACATATCACTACTAATACTACTACCATGAGCCTCTACTATAACATAAATATCTACAACTAAATTACTACTACTACTATTTTATTTTCCATGGATCATAACATAAAACATCTACAACTACTTCTTTTTATCATCTACTACTACTACTACTTTATGTTAACCATGAATATAACATAAACATCTACAACTGTCTACTACTACTACTACTTTATGTTAACCATGAATATAACATAAACATCTACAACTATCTACTACTACTACTACTTTATTTTAACATAACATAATGCATCTACAACTACTTCTTTTTATCATCTACTACTACTACTACTTTATGTTAACCATGAATATAACATAAACATCTACAACTATCTACTACTACTACTACTTTATTTTAACATGCTACTACTTAATTGTCTACTAGTCTTTATTAGCATTGATTTCTTATTATCACTAGTGATCATAAAAGAAAAGATCTTTTTATTCATTCTACAACTAGTGATTTAGGTTAGTTTCTTTTCCATTAATTAAAACTAACATCTAATTTAGGTTCTTTTACTTAAGATTATTAAAGAAAATAACAATAATAAAATAAAGTAAGAACCTTCATTTGGTTCAACCAACCATATGCTTATCTTTTTAGTCCAAGTTTAATACAAGTCCTACAACTAAAAATGGTTGTATAAAATATTCATATGCTTTGTTCATGAGTTCACATCAAGTCCTACAACCCCAATCAGTTGTATGTGCAAGTCCATATGCCTTATGTCATTTTAGTCCAATTAACAAACACAAAACAATAACTACAACTATAAAGATTTGATCTTTATGTGTATTTAGCACTATCATTTGTTTCTTTTCTTTTCATGTGGTTATTACCTTTAACATTTACAACATACAAAAGAGAATCACATACAACAACATTTATCACAACAACCCATTCTAAAAAGAACCAAAGAAAACAAAACAAGGAAGGTAAGAAGAAGAAGAACATCAAAACAACAATACAAACAAACAAACAAACAAAGAGAAACCCCCACCTTGTTCTACTTGTAGGAAGGACTAGCTAGCTTAAAACTTCTCCTTCCCCTAGCTCCTAGAACTCTTATGGACCTACAAGAAAAACTCTCTTGTTAGTCTCCTCTCTTTCTTTTCTTTTTCTTTCTTTCTTTGTGTTTTCTAAAATGAGACAAGGTGGAGAAGGAGGGGGTATTTATAGGAGGGGAAAGGGGTGGATAGTGCAAAATGTGCACATACACATTTGCACAAAGGTCCTCCCCCAAAATGGGGGCCGGCCATACCATGTAGGAGGGTAGGGGTGAGGTGGAGGTAAGGTGCTAGGGTGAGTTGGAAGCATGGTGAAGGGATAAGGTTTCTAGAAGGGGTTTTAATCTTCTCATGCATACAAAACCCTAGTTTAAGCCTCCTAATCAAACCCTAACCATCTAATTAAGTTGTCATGACAAGGATGAGTACATTGTCCAAGAATACATACTACATATTTTGTATAATGTACTAAGTACCATACAATTGTATGTATATGTATATGTATGTGTATACAAAAATCCTCATATAATTCCCATAAATAGTTTAATTTGAAAATAATAATAAAATAGGTTTTATTATCAATTCGGAGGATCGCGCTACCAATTTGATGTACTTCGGATGTACACCGACCGTTATATGCGCATAGACAATGTTTGTGGACAAACCGGCGAAAAATCACCAAAATAATTTGATTTTGGAACAAAAATAAAATAATAATAAAATATTGATTTATACGAGGTAATATCCGTCTGGGATATTACAATACAGGAGGTCAACTATCTGAAATGGTTGTCCAATGTCGTGATGGTCAAGAAAGCCAACGGGACCTGGAGGATCTGCATTGACTTCACGGATCTAAACAAGGCCAGCCCCAAAGATTCATTCCCGCTCCCGAGCATTGACGCCCTGATTGATGCAACCTCAGGCCACGAACTCTTAAGCTTCATGGATGCATTTTCTGGGTACAATCAGATCAGAATGTTCCCTCCAGACATTCCGAAGACCTCTTTCATCACTGACCAGGGTCTATTTTGCTACCGGGTCATGTCCTTCGAGCTCAAGAATGTCGGTGCCACCAATCAGCACCTTGTTAACAAGACCTTTAAGGAACAGATCGGGCAGAACATGGAAGTCTACGTAGACAGCATGTTGGTGAAGAGCGTCAGCAGATCGGATCATGTCTCTGATCTCCAAGAGGCTTTTAGCGTGTTGAGGAAATACGATATGAGACTGAACCCAAACAAGTACACTTTCGGCATCTCATCCGGCAAGTTCCTGGGGTTCATGGTCAGCCAAAGGGGCATAGAGACCAACCCCGAGAAGATTCAGGCCATACTCAACATGGCTCCCCCTTCCAATGTTAAATATGTGTAGAGACTCACCGGACGCCTCGCGGCCATAAGGCATTTTCTCCCTAAATTCGAAGAAAAATGTCTCCCGTTCTTCAAGGCCCTCAGGGGGGCTAAAGGTTTTGAGTGGGGACAAAAGCAACAAGAGTCCTTTGATCAGCTCAAGGCCTACTTAGTCAACCCCCCACTCTTGAGCGAGCCAAAGCCTGGAGAAGCCCCCTACTTATACCTCGCCACTTCGGAGCAGACCCTCAGCACCGTTCTAGTAAGAGAAGAAGACAAGATGCAGAAGCCTATCTACTATGTGAGTAAGGTCTTTAGGGACGCTGAACTTCGTTATCCGAAGCAAGAGAAGATGGCCTATGCCTTGGTCATGACGGCCCGAAAGCTCTGCCCCTACTTCCAGTCTCACTCGGTGATCGTTCTTATTGACCAGCCGCTCAAACAAGTTCTCTACAAGCCCGAGACCTCGGGGTGCTTAATGAAGTGGTCCATCGAGCTGAGCCAGCATGATATCAACTATCAGTCTCAAACCGCTATCAAGGCTCAAGCCCTAGCGGAGTTCATAGTAGAGAGCACAATTCCCGACACCAGCAAAGCGATAAAGGAACCCCCATTCTGTATAGTGTATGTTAATGGGTCCTCGTGCGCCGATGGGAGTGGAGCAGGAGTCATACTGGTTGGACCAAATGATTTCATCCTCCAATGCTCACTCCATATCAACTTTCGGGCCAACAACGAGGCTAAATACGAAGCCCTTATAGCCGGCCTGTGTATGGCTCGCAAGGCTGGGGCCAAACGTGTCAAGATATTTAACAACTCGCAGCTGGTGGTGAACCAGGTATCAGGGAAATATGAAGCGCGAGACGATCGCATGGCCAAGTACTTGTCCAAAGTCAAGGAACTGATGGTCTCTTTCGAGGATGCACAACTCCAGCAAATTCCACGATAAGAGAATGCGCAGGCGAAAGCCCTCTCGAAGCTAGATTCCTCTTCCCTCCAAGGGCTCGAACAAATTGTTTTAATAGAAGTTCTCCTGAGTCCCAGCATCGAGGAAGAAGATCCCGAGCCAATGGAGACACTGCCCTTACAACTCGGGAAGAATGGATGAGGCCCCTGCTCGAGTTCCTCAGAGATGGGATCCTTCCTTTAGACCCTAAAGAGGCTCGAAAGATCCAAACCAGAGCTGAGCGGTACACACTCATCGAGGGAGTCATGTACAAATGTTCCTACACTCAAGTAAACGGTAGACCCTACTTGATATGTCTCTCCCCCGAGGAAGCCCAGTATGCTTTGAAGGAAGTCCATGAAGGAATGTGTGGCGCTCATTTGGGAGCCAGATCTCGCCCGCAAAATCTTGAATTATGAATATTTCTGGCCCACTCTCCATAGCGATGCCGAACAACACGTTCGCCGATGCGGCCCCTGCAAAAAATTCTCAATAATCTGCCACTTACCTCAAGCCCAACTCTCCTCTTTATCCAGCCCGACCACTTTTACAATGTGGGGAATGGACCTGCTCGGGCCTTTTCCTCCAGCGCCGGGCCAGCTAAAGTTCCTTATTGTGGCGATTGACTATTTCTCTAAATGGATCGAAGTCGAGCCCCTAGCGATGATCACAAAGAATAGAGTGCAACACTTCTTTTGAAAAATGTTGTCTGTAATTCGGTGTGCCTCGAATCTTGGTAACGGACAATGGAAATCAGTTCACGGGGGCAGCCTTCCGCACTTTTTGCACAGACCTGGTCATTCAGCAACGATTCTCCTCGATCTCCCACCCACAGTCCAACGGTCAGGCAGAGAATGCCAACCGGCAAATTTTCTCCAGCCTGAAAAAGAGAATGAGCAAGTCTGCTAAGGGTAGCAGCTCCCCAATGTGCTGTGGAGCTTTCACACTACAAAAAGGACCCCTACGGGAGAATCTCCTTTCAACTTCACTTACAGCTCTGAAGCCGTGATCCCACTTGAGGTCGGTATGCCTTCCCCCCGCTTGACCGCCTGCAACGAAGAACAAAATGCGAACGAGCTTTGCGGTAACTTGGACCTCATCGATGAGATCCGCAAAAGTTCCTCCATTCGGCAAGAAACTTATCGACGTAGGATCGAGCAATCCTACAACAAGAGAGTCTGCCGTACTAATCTCAAAGAAGGAGATTTAGGGTTCAGGAAGCTATTAATTTCTTTTCCAAGAAAGAAAGGCAAGCTAGCACTTAACTGGGAAGGACCATACAGGATCTCCAATGTTGTCCGACCTGGCGCTTATCAACTTGAAGACCCGGGGGCCAAGAACATGGAATGCGGATAACCTATTGAAGTACCAAGAGGGTGTTAAAACACCGCTCCAAGCAACTTTTAGCTAGCTCTAGAGCATTTCCTTTCTTATTTAGTCTGTTTTTGCAAATGTAATAATGGCTCGCAACTCAGAAGCTGCCACTTAGTAGTTGTTTTTAATAAAAAGCAGTTCTTTTTCTCAAAAAACTATTGTCTTAATGTTCTTTCACCGAGCACAAACTTTCTTAAATGACAAGTTCGGAGTCCAACACTTGGTTCGATGCCGCTTTTGCTACTTGCGAACGAGTGAGTACAAAGTAGCTCACCATTTGGAATTGCTCCTACAACTGTTGATACTCACTAAAACAACAAGTTCGAAGTCCAACACTTGGTTCGATGCCGTTTTTGCTACTTGTGAACGAGCGAGTACAAAGTAGATCACCATTCGGAATTGCTCCTACAACTGTTGATACTCTCTAAACAACAAGTTCGGAGTCCAACACTTGGTTCAATGCCGCTTTAGCTACTTGCGAACGAGCGAGTACAAAGTAGCTCGCCATTCGGAATTGCTCCTACAACTGTTGACACTCCTGCAAACATTAGCGAATCACAAATTCTTACAAGAAACTCAAAAAATGGGTATATTATTTCATCAAAATTTGAGATACAAGTCTAATTATAGACCAAAAATTCATACAAGATACTACAAAATTTCACTCTAGCCCCTTCTGGGAAGTGGGATGCTCCTATTAAGTGACACCCGGGGACGGAGTGCGCCGTGGTGCTCTCGCCTCGCTTCTGCAGAAGTCTCTAAACCAGCTAGCTGAGTCACGCCACCAGAGCCCAAGAATCTCACCGTTGCCCCAACAGACGCCCCGCTCGAAGAGCCGGCCACTCCACTCTGTGCATCCCTGGGGTTCCACAAAAGGGGGAGCGGACGAAGTGCTTACTCATGAAATGATCTTCCTTGGGCGTACTCACCCTGAGGGCACGAAGTGCTTCTAACATTGCTCCCCTCAGAAAGTTGTCTTAGACGAAGGTTCTCCGCTCTAGCTCGACAACCCGTTCTTTCAGTGAGTCCTCCGTCACTCTGATCTTTAAGCGAGGCAATCGGCTCGAACTGCCCCCGCACGAAACTTCAGAGAGAGTTCGTCGAATATGCGCGGCCTCTAGACCTTTTCCGAGCACCACGTTCTTCAACTCGTCCCTCTCGGATCTAGCCTCAAATAGAGAGTGACGAAGAAACTTAAGCCTAAGACCCTGGTTGGCAGCCATCGAAGGACGAGACTCCTCGTCGTCGGGGGACACCTCGCGAAATCTCTCTTCGAGCCGCCTCATCTCAACATCTCGGCGAGCCAATGTCAACCTCACATGGCCTAACTCCTGCTCCACTTTGTAAAGCATCTCCCAAGATCGGGTGAGGCCTAACTCAGTAACACCTAGCTTATGGTGGAGAGCTGATACTTCGCTACCCTGGGTAACTAATGAAATTTTTTTGCAAAGTCAAACACTCAAGTTTCGAACAAAGCTACAAGATAGTTCTAATCTTCTTTGTGCCTTACAGCACAACGTTGAGTCCAAAAACTTCATATCATTGAAAGAAAAAAAGATACAACAGCGGTGGCCATTCCGCTATAAGGTAGTACAAAAACAAAGAAAAAAAAGCGAGTACAAATAGAGTCAAAGAGCCACCTTGGGGGGCTGCTCCGTAATCGTCTTCGGCACCTCCACGATCACCAACTCAGGGTTTGCCACGCGGTCCTCCTCCTCCTCGTCTTCTTCTTCTCCTTCATCTTCTTCTTCGACTCCCTCTGCCCCCTCAGCAGCTTTGCCTTTGGAAGGGACATACTCACCTTCAAGAGGGGTATACAGGCTATACCCCGTGCTATCAAAATCAGGGAGTTGAGCTTCCACGTGCTTAGGGGCTTAGGCATAAGACTACTCCATGTTCTCGTCCATGTGTGCCTTCGCCTCGGCCCTGATCGCCTTCACAGTTACTGCCACCGCCGCTTCCCTCTCCCTCGCCTCGTCCTCGACAGCCTTCAGAGCCTTCTCCTTCTCCTGATCGGCCCTCTCCTTCTCCTTGTCGGCCCTCACTGCCTCGGCTGCAATCTGCTCATTTGCCTTCACCAAGGCCAATTCAAGAAGGCTGATCTGAGCAGCCTGAGACTTTGACAGATGCCGCTCTACCTCATACATCTTCATGTCCTTGGCCCTTTTCGTCCGATCCTTGTCACTCGTCGCCTTGAGCTCCTTCTCCTGCTCGGCGAATTGCTTTAAGAGGTGGCTGAAGTGGCACGTGATCTGAAAACAAAAAGAAAGAAGAGGAAGCTAAGGTTTGGTGCAAGACACTTGGAAATTTTGTAAAATCAATAAAATGACTCACCAACATTGTCGCCCTAGCAATCTCGAGGGTGTCATCACCCACCGTCCCCACCTTTAATGACGCTCGGTCTTTCGGGGTTGGCAAGTGGTGGAGTGCCTGCATGCTCATGATGGAATCACCGAGGAAGCCGTCATGTTTCATTACCTGCCAGTTGGGGATGAAGAGCCCCTTATGCTCCTCAGTGAGAATCGTCTCGGCCTCGGCGGTAAGAGGGGACGCCTCGAGTGCTAGTGCAACCCCAATAGAGAGGGCCTCAGCAGAGGGGTCAGAAGGGGCAGACGGGGGAAGAGTGGAAGATGGTGCGGATGGAGAGGGGGATGCCAAGTTCACCATTAGGACCCCCACCGATGGTCCCTTAGCAGCTCGGCCAGCTGAGGATCCTGCCGTCATCCTCTTCCTTTTACTGCTATCGATGCCTTTCCCGCCACCTACACCTCGGTCAAGAAGCATTGCTCGGAAGTCCATGTTCGGGGCTTCTAGGGAAACGAAAGCCAAAAGAGTTAGCGACAGAAGAAAACTATATCAGAAATAAATATACAAGAAAATAATTTGAAGCATACTAGGGTCGATCGGACTGAGACCCCCACCGAAGAGAACCTCCTCGGTTATATCCTTCCAACTCAAAGTCGGACGACTGAGGAGTTTCGACACGACCTCATCCTCCTCCGGAGTCAACCCTGGTTCGGCCTTCGCCCACCACGGAACATCTTCTCACCACCTCGTCGGGAAGTTCCACGGTTTGGTACCTCGAATCAAAAAGTACTTCTCCTTCCAATTTTTTATGGAGTCTAGATTCTCGATCAGTTTAACGTCCCGCCGCGGCGACAAGTAGTACCGGTACTCCATCTTGCTCATACGGTTGATCTGATACATGCTTCGGAGCACAACGAGCTGAGGTTCGATCCCCACTGCCTGGCATTGGAGAATAAAACCGATGACATGCTGCCACATGTTTGGCATGAATTGGATCAGACTCAATCCATACCACTACAGTACCTCGGTCACAAAGAGCGGTAAGGGAAAGCAGAGACCGCCATTGAGCGCGTCATACGAAAAGATGCATGTGTCGAACGAGGTCGCCGAACACGCTCGAAACCCTGGACCGGGGAGGAGGAGGGTGAACTCCGACGGAATCATGAAGCTCCTCTTAATACGCAGTAGGTCCCTCTCCGTAAGAACCGAGGGGATGTCATCGACTTCAGAGTGCTCCCTCGGCTTAACCTCCTCGTATGAAGTCGACCTCCCGTATACCGCCTTGGACAGATGGTCGGCAGAATATTCCCTAACCTTCCCGAGGCTGGACAGCATGGACAGCAGCCTACTTAGCTCACCCACTCTCTTCACATTCTGCACTATCGTCTCCACGATCACCGATCCAGTGACCTCTTTCCCCTTGTCCACTGCAGATGAAACTGCTAACGGCCGATCACTCCCTTGGTTCGAGGTGGAGGTCTCACTCCCCGAAGACACTTTAGACATCTTGAAAAATATATAAAATAAAATATATATTTACCTTGATGTGACAGCTACGATCAAAATAGTTTGCCGGATAATTGAGCACTTGGCAGCGACCGCTAGTAGAGCCACCCAAGAGCAAAAACAAATTCTCAGAGTGAAAAGTGAAGAATGATAGAATAGTGAGGGGAGTGAAAGACTTATAGTAAAAAAGGGAGCGTTGCTTGGGCTTCCGAGCGCTTTGGGTCCCTATGACCCCCAATGAGGCCCATCAGAAGGCTAAACTACAAAATTCGTAAAGGCGAAAACTATCACCTCACAATTCGTGCCAGATCGTCATCAAATGGTCCAAATTGTGCCACGTAGCTTGGAATTACAATCCGAGGTACCGAGCTGCGAGTTGGCGAAAACTACCGCCTCACAATTCGTACCAGATCTTCATCAAGGGGTCCAAATCGTGCCACATAGCTCGGAATTACAATTCGAGCTACCGAGGTACCGAGCTGCGAATTAGTGAAAACTACCGCCTCAAAATTTGTGCCAGATCTTCATCAAGGGGTCCAAATCGTGCCACGTAGCTCGAAATTACAATCCGAGCTACAGGGGTACCGAGCTACTAGTTGGCGAAAACTACCGCCTCACAATTCGTGCAAGATCTTCATCAAGAGGTCCAAATCGTGCCATGCAACTCGGAATTACAATCCGAGCTATCGAGGTACCGAGCTGCAAATTGGCGAAAACTACCACCTCACAATTCGTGCCAGATCTTGATCAACCGCCCAGATCGTGCCATGTAGCTCGGAATTACAATCCGAGCTACCCAGGTACCGAGCTGCGAATAGGCAAAAACTACCACCTCACAATTCGTGCCTGATCTTGATCAACAGCCCAAATCGTGTAACACCCCGCAAAATTGGAAATGACAATTTTGCCCTTGTGTGTTACGCACGAGTATTTTATACCATTGCTGGTAATATTTGTAATGCATTTCACTACGTATTTTTGGTTTCCGACTATTTATGCATTTCTCGTATTGATTTTATCCTATTTGAGTCAACTCAAATGCAACATTTCAATCTTTGTGTTTTTTACGTGCTTTTTTACGTGTTATCGATGCACGTACCGATTACGTATTTTTTCACTACTACGTGTGATATTTCTGTGTTTCAATTATTTATTTTATATATTCAAATCCATTTTTATAAAACAGAAATTCATTTTTCCCTATTTTGTTAAAATAATATTGTACGTGTAATGCACGTGTTATCTATGTACGTAGGGATTACGTCATGAAATATATAAAAAATTAATAAATATATTTTTCTTATGTTTTTTTCGATTATATTTTAATAATTTTCCGTTGAAAGAGTCGATTTCGCATTTTGATATTTTACGTGCGAAGTACGTGTTTTTCGGTCATGTATTTATGCGTGTTCTTTCCAAAGTGAGATTCTGAAGTGTGTGTATTTATTTTATTTGTGCATGAAAATCTATAATTTTTTATTAAACTAATTTTTACTTAAACATTTACAATATATTATATACATATGTTTTTAAATTAAATATATATGTGTGTATGAGTGAAGTGTGTGCAAGTGCATCACACGTGCACGTGTGTATGCATGAAAGAGAGGCAACCGCTTGGTTTTGAGCATGGAGGGAAAAATGAATTTTTTTGAATATTGCATGAGTGGAGTTGGTGGAGTTAGTAGGAAAGTAGTCTTTGTAACTATCTCCTAATCTCCTACTAATACCCCTAATACTCATTCATTCTCTCATCATCTTTCTTTCCTTCTTTGCTCTGCCGAACAAGCCATCATCCAGCAAACCCTATCCAGAGCTATCTCTTGTTGTCTTTTCCACATCAATCTCATCACAATTGTGTTTATATATATATATATATATATATATATATATATATGAGTAATGTGAGCCTCATATTTGTATGAGGAAATTTTCCTCATACAAAGTAATTATACTCACTTGGTAGGGCCATTATGGAAGATTCACTTCGTCCATCATATTTATTATGCTAATAGATGTAAGTGTAGAAAAAATCAAGTTGTTTGGAGGTCATTCACCCATGCATTATGTGGGTCTAATTTGTGTTCGATTTATATTACTGTGAAATCGTTCATTTTTCAACCACATGATGCATGGGTGAATGACCTCCAAACCACTCAATTTTTTCTACACATACATCCATTAGCATGATAAACATGATGGACGGAGTGGATCTTTCATAATGACTCCACCAAGTGAGTATAATCGCTTTGTATGAGGAAAATTTTCTCATACTCTATATAAGGCTCACTTTTCTCTCTCTCTCTCTCTCTCTCTCTCTCTCTCTCTCTCTCTCTCTATATATATATATATATATATATATATATACTCCTTCCCTTCTTTCTTTCTTTCCCCTTTTATTTCCGAAAGCCAAACTCTCTCTCTCTCTTTCTCTCTCTCTCTCTCTCTCTCTCTATATATATATATACTCACTCTACTCCTTCCCTTCCTATCATATATATATATATATATATATATATATATATATATATATATATATATATATATATAAAGGGGTATGAGCAACTTGCTCATTTAATAAATAAGCAATTGATGATGTGGCATACATGTGATTGGAAGAGTCTTGAAAGGGTTAGTTGTTTAATGTATTATATACATGCCACATAATCAATTGCTCATTTACTAAATGAGCAAGTTGCTTATATTCCTTTTACCCATATATATATATATATATATATATATATATATATATATATATATATATATATATATATATATGTAAGGATGCTCTTGTTGCCTCTACCCAAATCACCACCAGCACATGTCCCCTATACTTCTCCACCTACTCCCCTTTAAATTACCTATATACTTATATATAAATATGTATATATATGTATACATAATTAGATATATACATATATGTGGATATATACACATTTAGGTGTATCAAAAAGTGAAGTTGGAGTGTCCTTCTCTCCATGCATGCCGAAATGAGATGGGAGGGTGCTGTTCTTGTGCTGGCCGAAAGGGAGCTTGATGACTTGGAGTCCTTGTGCACGGATTTCGAGGAGGACAAAATCGGAGTTCTCCTTGAGTGTAATTCTAGAGATTTTTGCTTCTACTACTCTTCATTGAGTGGGTGTTTCTAACATACTTTCTAATTTATGAGCAAAATTGCATGCTAGTTAAATGTAGAATTTGATTTGTTAAATTTTGATTGATATGTTAGTTGTAGATTATTTAATCTTAATTTAATTATGTCACGATGTGTTGAATTGATAGTGTGACTCATATAAATGATTAAAGTTCTTGTTAAATTAAGAAGTGAAAAATGATGTATCATTTACAAAATTGTTGAAATGAGATTTGATGCATGTTTGAATAGTAGTCCAAAATAATGCAACATGAATAAAAAAAATGATATTTTGATGCTAAAGTGGTAAAGAAATACGGATTTAATCTCACTAGTATTTATTTTATAGAAATTTTAATAGAAGATTTTGATGAAAGACAACACTTTATTCGGATAATTGATTATGTGTGTTCGTTGATGCAAATTTTGAAGAAAACTTTTTATTACATTGCGAAAAATGAGAAATTTATGAATTTAAAAACATGTACGATACTATTTTTTTAAAGAAACACATTCTGGAAAATTATTTATATTTTTGTAGAACTACAAACCGATTGAAAAAGTGAGTTTATTAAAACAAAATAAATAACGGTGCGGTATAAAGAAAAATTATTTAACCGATCTCGCATCAGTTAATGCCTTGGACTTACTAGTCTTCGGGTGCGTTTTAAAAGCATTACAGTAGCTTGGCAGAGCCAATTTGTCTGGGTTCGAGTCTTGTTAGAGACTCTGTTTTTTTATGAATTTCAATTTTAATTAAATTACCAAAAGTATATATATATATATATTTCGGGTTCATAGTATATCAGTTAGTCTTTCTGGCCTAAGTGGTCAGCGGGTGCACCTTAGTGCGGTTATTGTTCATGGCGGTTGAGTTTGACCTGGGTTCGAATCCTACCTTCCACTTTTGTTTTTCATTTTTGAATTTTTTGTATTATTGAGTTTTCAAGTGAATTAAAAATTGGAAAAAAAATACTAATATTATTCTAAAATTGTTTAGACTTTATGAAAATTATTTTTACATTATGTGGATATATTTTGTGTGATTAAAAGGAAATTTTACATTAAAGAACTCGAATTTATCGATTAAACGAATAAGAAGTTAATTTTATTGAAAATTGTGACTCCTATATAATTAAAGAGAGATGAATATTTGGATTGCAATTAAATTTTCTTCTTAATAAGATTTTATGATTTTTAATACTTGATTAAGATTATTTGAATTGTATACAATGGTATAAGTGATAAAATTGATAAAAGAGTTGAATTGAATTGTTTTCATATTATGAGATTATAAAGAAATATTCTCTTTGAGAAAGAATTATGAATAAAGAAATTGAAAGATTATTTTTTAGATTGAATATGACTTATTGTTGATCTCTAGAAAGACATAGTTGTTGGAATCTAGAGGCTAGACGAAACCCTAGTGTAGAACCCCGTATTTTCAAATATTATTTTAAAGATTTGAAAATAAATTAAAATGATTTTCTGAAGAATTAATAAATATTTTCTAGAGATTTATCGTTTTACACGTGCAAAACACGTGCAAATAATTTTTGGTGTAAATAACCAATTTTATATTTTTAGTAGATTCTCCTAATTATAATGGAGTATATTCTAAAATTTGGGATTTTTCTGAGTAGAGAAACTATTTTTTTATAAAAACATCGAAAGGGAGGGGCTTTTATGTAAAAAGTCGTTTGGATCTCGAATAAAATATGAAAATTCATTTTTACTGATATTTTGTTCCTCCATGGTTATCATTTGAATTTCAATATATTTAGATTTTATTTAAAGTCGATTTCGTGAAGATTTAAACAAAAATGGTGTTTTTGCAAATATGGAATTCATGTAGAATCTTGTACAAATATTTTTCTGGAGAGTAAAAGTCAAATATTTTGATTGGAAAATATAATATGTATTATTAGATATTATTTCGGATTTTTCTGGATTTTTATGAATATTTTATGATGTATTTGCAAATATTACAAAAGGGAGGGCTTTTGTGCAAAATCGCCACCCTGAGTGTAAATCCGGAATTTTCTTATCTCTGGGCTGTGCTGGGTTGTTGGAAAACTTAGTGGTAAAAGGATTTTATTTAGTTTTGATTTATTTAACTTATTTTAACTAAGAAAGGTTATATATGTGAAGTAATAAATTGGAAAATGACTATTTTGCAAAAGTACTTCAAAACCCTAATTCCTTTCAATCCCGGCCTATATAAAAGAGGACGTACAGCCGTCATTCGCTACACAACTCCAGATTTATTATATTATTATTTTCTTGGTGATCAAGAGGAGAATTTTTGGATCTCGCAAAAAGGAAGGCTTTTCATTGGATCTTTTCAATTCAAAGGTGAGTGATATAAATTTGTTTTGTTGTTTGATTTATGTAAGTGACATTGTTTGTTTTGTATCGATTTTGTGATGTGATATGAACTATGTATTGCGGTATGATTTATGTGAACAGTTGTTATATTGTTGTTTGACCTGAATGTTATTCGGTATCTTTGCATGAGAACGATGCAAAGGATTGTTGTTTGTACCATGTTTGTGAAATCTATGAATGACTAGTGGATCTTTGTTTATAAAATTGTGTTGCTAAAAGCATGTTAAGATTTGAGAATGGTTATGATCGGATGGTGAGCATCTGGATCTTGTGTTTATAAATCAGATCATACTATGAGTTGTGAAGAAATTTAGTATTGAAAAACCCTAATGAAAGAATTAGGAATTGAGAATATGAGAATTGAGTTTTGAGATATTGGATGATTGAGTATTGAATCCAATATGAGATATTTGGAGATTTGTCACTTTTATATGAATACGAGTTATTTTCATAAACAAAGAATCTTTAGAAAACTTCAGTTTTGATCTTTGTATTCAGACCTAAATTATGAAAACTGTAGGCCGACAGTCGACTGGTCTACTATTCAGTCGACTGGTACGACCCTGCTGTTGTATCTTTAGTTCTTTTGAAATCCCCTCTGGACAGTCGACTAGACTCTTATGCAGTCGACTGGTGTCCTGAGATCTTTATTTTGTAAAATTATTTCAGTCCTTTCTGGACAGTCGACCATGACCTCTTTAAGTCGACTGATGGCTTTCAAGTCGACTGTTATGACTTAATTTATTTTTTGTAAAATTTTGGATGTTGTCCTCTGGACAGTCGACTTACCATAGTATGAGTCGACTGGTACTGATGGATTTTTGTAACTTGAGTGTTCTTTCGAATGATTGGCTTTCAGATAATTCAGTCTATACTTTGTCTTCAGTTAAGCATTTGGTTTGAGATATTCAGTTGAGCTAATTTTGTTTAGTGGAAAGTTGATTAAGACTTTTGAGTTTGAGTCCCTAGAGGTGAGTAACCCTAGTATACCGGTGTTGAGTTATTTTGTTGAAGCCCGTGAGGCATTTCAGTTAGTCAGTTTTGAATTTAGGCCGGTAGGGTACACCAACTCTAGGAGATTCTTTAAGTAATTAAATAACCCAAATGATAAGGACAGGCACTAGTGGTGATATGATGAACGGGAACATGGGTTATGCACCTCAGTATGGCTTTAGATGTGGGATTTAATCTCCGGAATTATCCAAGTAACTTACTTGAGATGTGGGGTTTATCTCCGAAATTATCCAGGTAAATTACCTGCGATGTGAGATATATCTCCGAAATTATCCAAGTGATTTGCTCGCGGTGTGGGATCAATCTCCGGAATTATCAAAGTCGAGGCGACGCACATGGGGTATTCATGTGATGATGTGTCAATGTCTAGATGTGGGATGATCTCCGGAATTATCCAGGTAAATTACCTGAGATGTGGGATCTATCTCCCGAATTATCAGGTATGGGCTAATTCTCACTGTTTATCTTTATCTCGTAGTAGTCATCGTGATAGGAATAGTTGCATAGCGGGGGATTGAACCCTAAAATGTGAAGACATTAAGGGCTTGCACCGAACCTATGTAGAATGGGATGCATAGACTTCGACAAGTATGCATTAGAGAGTCCGCATATATATTTTGTGTTGTCTTGACTTGGTTTTATGCATGAGTTTTCCAGTTTTCCTACACTTGACACTTAGACTAGATGCACTTGTTGTTTTCATTCTATGATGTTTTCATGCTTTACATCTTTGTTATTCCTCAGTCATTTATCATTGTGGTTAATACATGTTGTCTCCGACTTTATGTTTTACAATTGAATTATGTTGTTTGTTTTTATGTCACTCACACCATTTATGGCTGACCCCGTTAGTTTTGGGGGTTAGGGATCATCTCTAGCCTCATATGTTACAGGTTGTTGCTTAGAGTTTGGAGGTTGGATTCTTGAGATAGATTTGGAGACAAACTGATGTAATAGAGCTTTGTGCAAAATTTTAGTAAAAGAAGTGTTGTGAAAAGAAAGATGTAATTCAAGGTGTTTGTAATTCCGCTGTGTTTGAAAAAGATTGTTGTAATAAAAGTTTGGAATAAAATTGTTTTTGTTTTTGGGCTATGTGTACTGTTACATTGAAGTTGATGCTGGGATTGTGCCACGTATTTTCTAAGTTATTATATTAGAAATTCGGGGCGCTACAGATTGGTATCAGAGCATGCTTCAATAGTAATAATAGACATAGTATGAAAACCAACCTAGGTGTGGACACTAGAGCGTGAGTACCTAGGTGGACATTAGAAGTGTGAGTACCCTGGTGGACATCTGATGTGTGTGATTTGATTGTTTAGTCATGAAGACCTGTAATGAGATTTAGGCTGTTTGTATGCTCAGATTTGAAAGAAATCTCTTTATCGCAAGGGTATTGATTATTTTTACATAAAGCAAATATTTTCTCACTAGCTATTTATGACATCTTTGTTCGCTTTGTGTATTCGATATTTATTCATGTAAGGTGTTACCCTTTCAACTTATATAATTTCTATTTTACTTAATCATGATCTACTATATGTTTTGCTATCTTACCCACTGCATATAATTTCTAGATTATATGATTTTCGCCAAAGAAATTTTCATTTATTTATTTATTCCTAGTTAAAAATTTTGATTATCTTCCGTTAGATTCTTTTAATTATTTGCTCTCTTGTATATTTTGTACACCTCAATTTTGTGCTCACTCTTGTATCCTATCACTCTTACTGTTTTATATTTGTTTACTTACTAAATGACTTTTTTGAAATCAACTTATTTTACTTTTATTCAGTTTCTTTTATTGTCAGCAACTGAATTTATTTCTTTTTCTATATCTCCAACCGAGTTTATATTATTTCTATTCATTAGTGCAAACATTAAACTTTTACTAATCGTCTTGTTTTCTTTTAAAAACTGTTTATTTGACTTTACTATTGGTTTTTACTTCTTATTCTTTTGTCCAAGTTATTATTTGGCAACTTTTGCTGTAATTCAATAGTGCATCCTTTAGCATATCACAAGCTCATTTTATTTTGCGACTCTTACCCATTTCTTTCTTGACGTCTTATTTATCTTACTTTCATGTGCATTTTTGTTACTCGTATACTTTGATATTACTTTTACATATTACCTTAAATTTTTGAATTACTACGTGTTAAGTTACTTTTATTTCCCTTCATTATTGTTTTGCTATACTATAAATTTTGTTTTGCATATTTACTTCCATTTTATTATATGCACTTGGATTTTTCAATACTATATTTTCCATTATTTTGTATTGTCTTATTTACTTTGGAGCATTTAAACTTGATTGCAATATTTTACTCATATAAATATGATATGTTTCTGCACATTTAAATCTTTATCATTAATTATGTTTTTGCACCTTATATTCGATACCCCTATTATTACTTACAGTTGACTGCTTTTGTTATAATTTCTTTCCACTATTTAAAAGCTACTTATTAAATTTGTTGCTTCATACTTTTCGAATGTACTATGTGCACCCACTACTTATATTTTACTTAAATTTTATTATCATTACATTCTTGATTACTACATGTACTTCCTACAAATCCCTATATATATGTATCACATATTTCAACATACTTACTATGCATGTCATTTTACATTTGTTTAATTCCTACATTATTGTATATTTTATGATATATTCATTATGTAAATTTGCTATACTACATATGTATTTTCTCATTCACATTTGTATTTGTGCTTAGGCATATATTTCATTCCGTTTGAAACATGATGTTATGGTTTGGGGTATGGTTGAGGTTTTGTCATAGGGTATTGATGTGAATGTGAATTGAGTGGTGATGCTCTACATTTACCCTCGTTTTGTAGTGATCAGAATGGTTGCGCCCAGGCCCAGGAATGGTGGTAACAATGAGGATGGATCTGGAAGTTCTCGAGGAACTGGAATTGATCTTGAGGCTGAATTCGTCAAGGTGTATCAGACTCTGGATGCGCTGATGGCAGTTAATTTGGCGCAGATTCGGAACCAGAATCGGAACTATAGGATTGGACCAGTGTTTATTAACGCTGATCCCATCAAGCAGGACGAGTCTCTCAAGAGGAGGAGGCCAGCGTCAGATCAAAGTGGGAAGGAGTTCCTAGCGAAGCAAGTCAAGTTCAGTGACCCAGTGCAGAAGGCACCTGCAACCCGGGAAGTGACTTGTTATTTCTGCAAGGAGGCAGGTCATTACAGGTCAACGTGTCCGAGGTTGGCGAAGCAAACCTGTTTCAATTGTGGAGAGACAGGACATCATCGAGCAGCATGCACCGAACCTCGGAAGGCATGCTATCATTGTGGTCGTGAAGGGCATATTCGCCTGAACTGTCCGCAGTGGGAGAAAGATGGTGCCGGGAAGGGCAAGGATCTGAAGAGGGGCGAGAGTCTACATTAGCTGATGAGGATACTCAGGATATGACTTGTGTGTGCAAGAACTTGGAAATTTATTCTTTTGTATTAAATAAAACTTTTATTTGGGGAATAATTGAAGATTGAGTATTTTTCTTCATGTAACAAGATTTATTTGGATTAGTGGAATAAAAACAAAAGTTTTATTTGATACTGATTTCTTGCATGCAATTGTGTCGCCCAAATTCTTGTTAGTCTTAGTGTGGGGTTTAAGGTGTTTCCAGACAAGGTCTTGTGGTGGCTATCCTTAGAAATGTCCTTTCTAAGGAGGGAGTGGCCATTAATTCTTGGAACAATGTGGAAGGTCAGAGTAGGATGCAGGAATTCAGTAGTTGTTGCAGCATGGCTTCCGGTGGCAGTTATCAGAGTTGCGCAGCGGAAGTTTGATTTTCTGAATTCTTTGCATGATTGTGTTTCGTATGTATGTTGTACATCGTTTGTTGAAATGCATTCCCTTGTGTGACTGTATTTCTTTAAATTATGTTTCTATCCATAAGTTTTTATTCCTTCTTGATGTGTTTGTTTAGACCCTATTAGCAGTAGTTCTGAGGACAGAACTCTTCTAAGGAGGGAGTGATGTAGAACCCCGTATTTTCAAATATTATTTTAAAGATTTGAAAATAAATTAAAATGATTTTCTGAAGAATTAATAAATATTTTCTAGAGATTTATCTTTTTACACGTGCGAAACACGTGCAAATAATTTTTGGTGTAAATAACCAATTTTATATTTTTAGTAGATTCTTCTAATTATAATGGAGTATATTCTAAAATTTGGGATTTTTCTGAGTAGAGAAACTATTTTTTTATAAAAACCTCGAAAGGGAGGGGCTTTTATGTAAAAAGTCGTTTGGATCTCGAATAAAATATTAAAATTCGTTTTTACTGACATTTTGGTCCTCCATGGTTATCATTTGAATTTCAATATATTTAGATTTTATTTAAAGTCGATTTGGTGAAGATTTAAACAAAAAGGGTGTTTTTGCAAATATGGAATTCATGTAGAATCTTGTACAAATATTTTTCTGGAGAGTAAAAGTCAAATATTTTGATTGGAAAATATAATATGTATTATGAGATATTATTTCGGATTTTTCTGGATTTTTATGAATATTTTATGATGTATTTGCAAATATTACAAAAGGGAGGGCTTTTGTGCAAAATTGCCACCCTGAGTGTAAATCCGGAATTTTCTTATCTCTGGGCTGTGCTGGGTTGTTGGAAAACTTAGTGGTAAAAGGATTTTATTTAGTTTTGATTTATTTAACTTATTTTAACTAAGAAAGGTTATATATGTGAAGTAATAAATTGGAAAATGACTATTTTGCAAAAGTACTTCAAAACCCTAATTCCTTTCAATCCCGGCCTATATAAAAGAGGACGTACAGCCGTTATTCGCTACACAACTCCAGATTTATTATATTATTATTTTCTTGGTGATCAAGAGGAGAATTTTTGGATCTCGCAAAAAGGAAGGCTTTTCATTGGATCTTTTCAATTCAAAGGTGAGTGATATAAATTTGTTTTGTTGTTTGATTTATGTAAGTGACATTGTTTGTTTTGTATTGATTTTGTGATGTGATATGAACTATGTATTGCGGTATGATTTATGTGAACAGTTGTTATATTATTGTTTGACCTGAATGTTATTCGGTATCTTTGCATGAGAACGATGCAAAGGATTGTTGTTTGTACCATGTTTGTGAAATCTATGAATGACTAGTGGATCTTTGTTTATAAAATTATGTTGCTAAAAGCATGTTAAGATTTGAGAATGGTTATGATCGGATGGTGAGCATCTGGATCTTGTGTTTATAAATCAGATCATGCTATGAGTTGTGAAGAAATTTAGTATTGAAAAACCCTAATGAAAGAATTAGGAATTGAGAATATGAGAATTGAGTTTTGAGATATTGGATGATTGAGTATTGAATCCAATATGAGATATTTGGAGATTTGTCACTTTTATATGAATACGAGTTATTTTCATAAACAAAGAATCTTTAGAAAACTCCAGTTTTGATCTTTGTATTCAGACCTAAATTATGAAAACTGTAGGCCGACAGTCGACTGGTCTACTATTCAGTCGACTGGTACGACCCTGCTGTTGTATCTTCAGTTCTTTTGAAATCCCCTCTGGACAGTCGACTAGACTCTTATGCAGTCGACTGGTGTCCTGAGATCTTTATTTTGTAAAATTATTTCAGTCCTTTCTGGACAGTCGACCATGACCTCTTTAAGTCGACTGATGGCTTTCAAGTCGACTGTTATGACTTAATTTATTTTTTGTAAAATTTTGGATGTTGTCCTCTGGACAGTCGACTTACCACAGTATGAGTCGACTGGAACTGATGGATTTTTGTAACTTGAGTGTTCTTTCGAATGATTGGCTTTCAGATAATTCAGTCTATACTTTGTCTTCAGTTAAGCATTTGGTTTGAGATATTCAGTTGAGCTAATTTTGTTTAGTGGAAAGTTGATTAAGACTTTTGAGTTTGAGTCCCTAGAGGTGAGTAACCCTAGTATACCGGTGTTGAGTTATTTTGTTGAAGTCCGTGAGGCATTTCAGTTAGTCAGTTTTGAATTTAGGCCGGTAGGGTACACCAACTCTAGGAGATTCTTTAAGTAATTAAATAACCCAAATGATAAGGACAGGCACTAGTGGTGATATGATGAACGGGAACATGGGTTATGCACCTCAGTATGGCTTTAGATGTGGGATTTAATCTCCGGAATTATCCAAGTAACTTACTTGAGATGTGGCATTTATCTCCGAAATTATCCAGGTAAATTACCTGCGATGTGAGATATATCTCCGGAATTATCCAAGTGATTTGCTTGCAGTGTGGGATTGATCTCCGGAAATATCAAAGTCGAGGCGACGCACATGGGGTATTCATGTGATGATGTGTCAATGTCTAGATGTGGGATGATCTCCGGAATTATCCATGTAAATTACCTGAGATGTGGGATCTATCTCCGGAATTATCAGGCATGGGCTAATTCTCATAGTTTATCTTTATCTCGTAGTAGTCATCGTGATAGGAATAGTTGCATAGCGGGGGATTGAACCCTATAATGTGAAGACGTTAAGGGCTTGCACCGAACCTATGTAGAATGGGATGCATAGACTTCGACAAGTATGCATTAGAGGTAGATTTTGTGTTGTCTTGACTTGGTTTTATGCATGAGTTTTCCAGTTTTCCTACACTTGACACTTAGACTAGATGTACTTGTTGTTTTCATTCTATGATGTTTTCATGCTTTACATCTTTGTTATTCCTCAGGTATTTATCATTGTGGTTAATACATGTTGTTGATGACTTTATATTTTACGATTGAATTATGTTGTTTGTTTTTATGTCACTCACACCATTTATGGCTGACCCCGTTAGTTTTGGGGGTTAGGGATCATCTCTAGCCTCATATGTTACAGGTTGTTGCTTAGAGTTTGGAAGTTGGATGCTTGAGATAGATTTGGAGACAAACTGATGTAATAGAGCTTTGTGTAAAATTTTAGTAAAAGAAGTGTTGTGAAAAGAAAGATGTAATTCAAGGTGTTTGTAATTCCGCTGTGTTTGAAAAAGATTATTGTAATAATAGTTTGGAATAAAATTGTTTGTGTTTTTGGGCTATGTGTACTGTTACATTGAAGTTGATGCTGGGATTGTGCCATGTATTTTCTAAGTTATTATATTAGAAATTCGGGGCGCTACACCTAGTGACCGGTAGTATTTATTAATGAATTTGAGAGCTAACCAGTGTGGGTTTAGCATCTCTTGAGATGTAGCCAGTTAGGCTGACTGTCTCTTTTGTTTGTTTTAAGTCCAGTAGGGTAAGTTAGCTCTAGATTGTGATGATTTTCTTCAAAAACAAACTAAAATTGTAAGGACTACACTATAGTGGAGATGTGATGAAAGTAAGAGAAAAACATAAGTATGAGGGCCATTGAATCTGTGGTGTGAGAGTATTCACAGGATGTCCTCATGATGCGTCATGTAAGGGAGTGGATACTACTCTAGGATATTGTACCGGTGGCGACACTTGTGGGGTGTTTGGTGACTAAAGGTGGTGCCATTGTCCATGGCGGAGGTGAATTGTCCACAGGATGCCTGCATGATCCGTCATGTGTCAGTGCGTGGGATTCTCTCAAGGATGTCTGGGCGTGGGTTCGTAACTCATGGAACACCTAGGATACTTACCGTAGTTACCGTAGTAGTTTAAATCATGGCGAGGGAATCAACCCTACAAGATGAAATACGATTAAGGGCTTGCCCTCGGACCTATGTAGTATATGATGCATAGAATCCGAACAAGTGCACATTAGTGTTATCTAATATAAATAACTGCATTAAGGACCAAGTGCACAACACTCACGACATCAATAGGATATTCCCTTTGTAGCTTTGTTTTGAGATCAAGTTTGTGTCTGTTAAAGCATTTAAGAATTATTATACTTTCGGCATAGCGAAGATGGCCTTGTATAATATTTCGTCGGTTGTAAGCAACTGACGTGCCCATAGTTTCATATGCAGGACTTGGAGTTTACAAGAAGATATAAAGATGAATTTGTTGCTGATTACTTAAATGCTAAAGTTGTTACAATTGCACATTTATCATTGTTGTATTTTGTTTATTCCGCTGCGTGTTTATGTAAACGACTCTGTTGTAATAAACGTTTTAAATTCCTTATAAAATTGTACGAAGTGAAGTGTAAAGATCCTGTGGAACTTCGAATTCGGTCTTATTTGGAATTCGGGGTATCATGCCCCGCTTCCCAAAATAGGAGAATACGAGCACGTAACGAAGGCCCTAACAAATGATTATACATTATCCATAAGCTGTACTAGTCTAACTCAACAATATACAAGAGAAACAACCATGCAGGCAAAAAATATAATCACATAAACAATGAATAAACTCAAAGATAATCATGAAATAAATTCACCAATAATAATCCAACATCTGGGATAAAAACAAACTTCGGGTCATAAAGCCCAAGAATACAAAGTATGATAAAAAGAAATACAATAAGCAAATAACAAAAGATAGCTAAGTAGTCTAAAGTCAATCTCCGATCTTCAGAGAGTTTGCTCATCAATTTCTTCTTGTATTGCTCCTTCGGTACCTGTTAATACTGGATCTAAAAAGGAAGAAAATAGTGTCTTTAGAGCAAGTCATGGGCAGCAAGTAGAGAAAACAGAGGATAACGGAAAGTATGTATATCAAAGAAAAAGGGACAGGGTCAAAGTCAAAGAGCAAAGCAAGGTCAGGCAGTAATATCAAAGGTTACAATAATAACACATGTAATGCGTGATGTCAAGACAAGATCAATACAGGATCAAGTATGCAGGTTATTATTCATTTTATTAATCTATCTAGTGCACGTACTACTGCGTCCATTCCAAAGATTCCGCGCAAGCACAGTGATCGTTTTAGACTGATGGTAAATTCACGGATCGTGTACTTAGCGTCGATGATGATAGTTTTACAATCATTGATTAACAATCAATAATTAACAATCAATACTTCTTCTTCCAATCAATATTTCTCCTCCTTCCAATACGATATAACGATAAGGCCTTGCCGAGTACATTTTTCGATCGTTCACTACCAAGTCCTACCTATAATATTCCGGCTTGTTATTAGTTTATTTTTATCCTATGTGAGCATGCAAGAGGGTGTCAATGTTGTATATTACTATGTATGACTAATTCTATGCGCTACAGACAAATCATGAAGCAAACACATCATATAAACACATTTCACAAATCAGGACAGCATGACCTTGCTGTACAAAAACATAGATTATGGTCACTACACAATAGTAAATCTGAATCTGCCAGAAGATCTGGAAAGTAGACTTCCACACGGTTCCAGCGAGTATAATTAAGGTATGTAAAGGACACAGGAATTAGGGTGAAAACTCTATTCTAATCAGGTTTTATGTTCAGTCAGCATGCAGTAGGTTGTGTTCAACTAATTGTTTCAGGTCAGAGAACTCATTAATAAAATCCATAAAAATTCAGGGAAGTAGTTATACATGTCTAGGTCCAGCCTAATTTATTTCAGATTTTTCTCTTACTGTTAACAGGGTCAAATAAAATAAGAAACAGTAGGATACACATGAAATTATGAGTCTAGAATTACTAACACAGTTGTACTAAAAAGCTAATATCTAGCAGATGAGAAATTGGAATTTAAATCCAGGCCAGGGAAAAATTATCTAGACTTCTAGGGCTACATTTTATGTTCAATAAGTTCTTTCAAATTATGTCATTAGCATAGCTAAAAATCTGATTCAAAGTGAAACTTACAACAGACCAGAATTCAACTTAACATGAAAAGGCAACAAATAAATCATACGATCACATATAGCATGCAAATTGGTAATCAAAGTGATCCTAGCTGTCAACATGCAAATTTCTAAGTTTAAGATACAATTATCACAGGCATGGTATCAATTCATCAATTAAATTCAATCTAGCACGTTCAATTTAACATGTCCGAGTTATCAAGTAGTCCTATGCATGAATCTAGTTATTTAAATGTGCATATGCATGAAACAATGGGGACTGGATTTAAGATCAAAGAGATAGCACAATGTTAAGAGTATGTCGGGTTAGCTCGTGTAAACGGTCGATAATCTTAACGGAATTGTCAAAAGCAGTTTTTGATAACAAAATGGACGGATTTGCTTGCAGGAGATCAAATAATCTTGAACACAAACAATAAAAAGGGTTCAAGAAGAGACTTGCCTATTATAGTGCAGATACAATTAAATAGGAATAACGGGATCAGAATCCTAGATGAAAATACCAACAGCACGTGCAAAATACGTGCGAAGAAACCAAGCAAACAAATCAATAGCAGCAACCAAGCTCCCCACACCGGATCTGACAGAACACGGGACAACAATTTGGGGATCGGCTGCACCAAAACACGGAACACCAAAAACAGCCAATCGATCTCCTTCTTCTTCCTTCGGTAGAGAGAGAGAGAGAACGCGCGGGAGGCTAGCGGTGACTACGGCGAGCTCGGGACGACGACCACGGCGAGGCAGCGGCGGCTGGTCGGGAAGCGACGCAACGCCGGCTGTGATGGGTTCGACGAAGAGCTCTGTTTCCTGCTTGAAAACAGAAGAGCAGAGCAGGAGACGCGACTGGCTGTTGAAGGGCATTGCGACGACGATGAAGACAAGGGCGAATGGGTCTGTGGTGGTTGAAGGGGGACGGCGAGGGCACTGGGGCACGAAGACGGAGGAACTGTCATGCCCCGCTTCCCAAAAATACAGAATACGAGCACGTAACATTGGCCCAGCAAATGATTTTTATCATCCATAAGCAGTTCAGAAATCTTTACAACATATCACAGAAATAATCAGAGTCAGAAGCAAAAGATACAACCAGACATGCATAATTGAAACAAGATACCAACAAGAATTTACTTGAAACCAAAAATATATATATCTCAAATAAATCAGAATCTGGACAAGTTAAATATCCTGGGTCACATCGCCCAAATATAAATAAATATCCAAGTAATCAAGTACATTTTATTCAAGTTCAAGCAACAAATAATAATAATAATAAGGCAGATAATCCAGCACTAATACATCATTTCACCAATACCATCTGGCAGTCGACCATCCTGATCTGCAATTAGTAAATTTGCAGGAGAAGGAAAAAGAAAACAAGTACCCGTCAATTGCAAGTTACGGGCCACTTATAATGTAAGATACAAGTACGGGGAATAGAATATTCTAAGTAATAAGCATATCATGGTATAAGTGTATCAACAGAAATATAATATCTAACATGAATCAGGAAACTAGAAATAAGTAGTGTGATATATTAACAGGTACAGGTAACATGTATCAAGTGTCAAGTAATCAGGTAAACAGGTAAACATGTAACATGTATCAGATAACAGGTATACAGGTAACATGTATCATGTAACAGGATAATCAGGTATCAAGTACAGGAAATCAGATTATGTCATGTCAAGTCTTGTTATATTACTATCTAGGTAGCACTTCATGCATCCCAGCTTTTTGCTACATGGTTGCTACAACAAACAGTTTCGCTTTAGATTTCGTAGTGGAGTCCATAGGGCAGTGTACTCAGGGTTTAGGATAACAGGATTAACAGGAACAGGTAGAACCTAGTGGCTCTCTTCCGAGTATACCTTCCTATAGGGAAGTATGTAGTCAGGTACAGGAAAACAGGTATAACCTAGCGGTTATCTTCCGAGTACATCTTCCTATAGGGAAGCATGCAGTCAGGTACAGGTAACAGGATCGTAAATCATGTAGTCATGAACACGTAACAGGCAGGCAGGACACAGGTCCTCATCTCAGTACACATTTTTATATTTTCCACTACTAGATCTTTCCCTTAACCCTAGCTTGGTCATTTATTATTATAATCAGGCATGCATGTATGTGTCGCAAAATAAAGCAAGGATAACAAGGTATAAACATGTATCAGGTTCAGGGTGCAAGTTAAACAAGTACAGGTATAAGATAATACATAACAGGGTAAAACAACTAGTTTTCTAATTCAGGACAGCAAGATAGTGTTGTACAAAAATAGTGATTCCCGCTACTACAAACATCCAAATTTGGATCCGTTGAAGGATCTGGAAAATAGACTTCCACACGAATCCAACGAATATAAATAAGTCATATAGTAATTCACAACATCATAACTCAAAATAGGGTTGAATCCAGAAAACATGTTTAGTCAGAAATCAGGGAAACGAATTCTTAGTCAGGAAAACTGCATCAAAACCTCTCAAATAAATTCAGAAAAAATCTGGGGTATTCTTCTATATGTCTAAAATCAAAATATAAAGTTTCATAATATTCCAATAATATTAGTTTAGTCATAAAAAATAAGAACACATCAAGAAACAGAAGTTTGGCAAATCTGGAATTCCCAACACTGCTATACGAAAACTGAAATATCTCGCAAGCTGTGAAACGAAACCCGAAATCCGCCAAAGGGAGATGAAAATAGATAAAATAAAATAACTTTCATATTTCACAAATATTTTCCATTCAGTAAAAGGAATCAGGGTGAAAATACAATTCTATACAGAATAGCGAGCAAAATACAATAAGTATAGTTTTCATAAACGAGCATGAAACGGCACATAAAACGCATTAATAAAATCTACCAAAATTTTGGGTAATCCCTAGATAAGTATAGAAAGACTGACCAAAGTTTCAGATCAAAATAATATATGTAGCACAAGTATCAAATTAATTTAGTTATCAAAATCAACAAGAAATGAAATATGGAAAAGATCGAAACCTCTGTAGTAAATCAGTCATAAGTCACTCATAAAAAAACAAATTCTAGCAAGGTCAGAGGGGTTGGAAAATAGACGAAATTCTCTAAAACCTATGTTTTATACCGAAATTAAGTTACTGACTTCAAGACAGTCCAAAACAGTAAACAAAACAGGTCAGCGTCGAAATACAGATTTTTTCCTTTACCAACAACTCAACATATATCATACAAAACTTGCTCAAAGTACAACCAAGCATGAAATCGAGTCTACCAAGTGTCCAAACATCATGAATTAGGGTTATTAACATCTCTAAAACAAGTCTATCACATGGTTCTCAACAAATCTCCAAATTCTCACAAGAAGTCTCACATACATGTTCAAATCAAGAACGGGTAAAACCTAAGTTAATTCATGTCAATATTGTGTCATGAGGCAACTATGGTCAAGTTTTCACAATAGAGAAAATCCATCAAAGAGAACACAAACAAGAGTCATCTCTAGACCTAACTACACTATAGGTGGTATTTTTGACTTGTATCAAACAAAGCAATTGGAGTACAAGTTACTTGCCTTAACCGAGATGAAACGGACTCCAAGAATAATGGGAACGGATTCTCGGGCAACAAACGAAAATCCACGAACAAGAGAACCCAAAATCAGGAGCAACGAACCCACGAACAATAGCACGAACACACGGCATGCTTCTCGAAGTAAGAGAAGAGAGAACCCACAAAAGAAAGATGTGAACTTTGCGGCGGCTAGTGGCTTGGGAGTTGGTCGGCAAAGAGGGGAGAAGGGATCGGATGGGGGTGTATGGTGGCTGGAGGTGGTCGGATGATGGAGCTCGGGTGTGCGGGTTGTAGGTGCAAGCTGGAGGGGGGTTGGATCGGGATGCAGACCGGGATGGGGGTCTCGGGTGTGCAGCCGCCAAGGGAGAGAGAGAGAGTAGTCCGGGGTGAGGGTTTAGGTGTTAGGGTTAAGGTTTGTGAGAGGGTGTTATATATATATATATATATATATATATATATATATATATATATATATATATATATATTGTCACGCCCCGCTTTTCAAATACGGAATACAAGTACGTGACGAAGCCCAGCGAATGATTTTTACATCATCCATAAGCTGTAGGATCGACTCAGCATCATAACAAGAATATACAAGAGAGAGATATATAACCAAGCATGCATGAATAATTTATTAAGCAACAAAAAACAATTTAAACAAATAATAGTATTCAAATAGTTCTCATGTCTGGATCAAGTGCAAAGCTCGAAAACAAGTCTTAAACAGCAGAAGAAATAAATACCTTAAGGAAGACAATTATTTAAACATGTCCGTGCTCCAAGCGAAAGCCTAAAATGTCTGCTCGCCAATCCCAGCAGATAGCTCGTCTCCCAAGGTCTTCTTAATAAATATAAAAAGAGAAACCAGGGAAAAACAAGAGAAAATACCCTTAGTGCAAGCTAGGGTCACAAATAGTGAAAGCAAGTACAAGTATGGGGAACAGGAACTAGAATCAATAATGTAACAGAATTATAATAAGTAGTGGGAACAACCAGGAACTAGCTAGCAAGGGGGGAACTTCCTAGCAAACAAGCTAGTTAACAACTACTAATGGTAAAACATATGTCAGGTGAACCTGTAGGGGTAACTAATATCAAGTATCATATTGCATGTGTCAGGTTCCATGTATCAAGTTCCATGTATCAGGTTACAGGTGTCATGTTCAGGTTTCATGTTCAGGTTTCATGTTCAGGACTTATAGTTATTACTATCTAGGTAGCACGATATGCATCCATCTTTTACTACATGGTTGCTACAGTCAAAATAGTTTCGTTTAGACCTAGTAATGGAGTCTATAGGGCGGTGTACTCAGGTTTCAGGTATCAAGTATCAGGTATCAGGCAGGCACGGTTCATGAATACGAAATTTAATAACAGGTTCATGAAACGAGTTCGTGAACACAAACAGGTTCAAGGACCACACAGTGGTTCCATGAATAGAACAGGTTCATGAGCCAAGTAACTGACTCCATGAATACGTCACGTGCAACAGGTTCATGAGCCAAGTAACTGACTCCATGAATACATCACGTATAACAGGTTCAGGAACCGAGTACTGGGAAACACGGGCCCCCTTCTGAGTACACTTACCTATATTGTCCACTACTATGGTCTTTCCCTTAAACCCCGGCTTGTTACATTTATTATTTTATCAAGCAAGCATACATGTGTGTGAAACAAATCAAGAAATCAGGGTCATGTACATGGAATGGCATAATGGAGGGTCGACATGAATAAATTATCCAGCTAAAATGTTCAGGCAGAATTTGTGTATACATATTCTTACATATGAAATAGTGTTTAGGTAATGTAAATTAATTCTAAGAAAAATTGGGGATGTCCTATAGGGTGTCTAGCAACTACATATGAAAATTCAAGTCACATGCTTGCTGTTTACATAGCTAAAATTATTTTACAAGGTAAAGGTGTGCAGCAGTTTTGCAAATCTGCGTCTACCGACACAGCTGCAGTAAAAGTGCCATAACTCCTAGACCGTAACTCCGAATTCAAAACTTTCGGAAGCTATCGATATCTACACATCCAGATCTACAATTTCTATTCAGGGCTCGGGCCCAGATTCAAATGATAAATGGGTCAAAACAGCAAAAGAAGATTCAGGACAGCAACATGAGGGGATAACTTACTAGTTTAGATTTCAGGGAATTTTGTTATTAGGCGTCTAAATTATTGTGTGATATAAATACATGATATTGGTGGTCCAAACAGCAAATAATAAATATTTTTCAAGCTATAGGGTTGCAAGTTCGTCAATATAAGTGTAACATGTGTCTACGAATTTAGGGCTCCTAAATTCATAAGTCTATGTGTTCATGTGCTCAAGGGTAAAAGAGTCCAATAATTATAAATTAAATACAAGGAAATTTTGTGACTCTTAGAATTGTCAATTTGGAGGTTCGATATTGATCTACAGTGATATTCAAGGAGGAGTCACAATCTAACTATTTGTAGTATTTCAAGGGGTGCTTGTACTAGAACAATAAAATGTACAAGGATACTTGCCTTGATGACGGAGAATCCGAACACGAACCAATACGGGATGAGAATCCCGAGGGACGAGGAACTAGAACGAACACGTGCACATACGAGACACGTACAAACACCGACATAATATCGGATCCGGAGCGGATCTTGATGGAAGATCAAGATCAAGACGATCGGACGGCTGGATCTGCTTCGATCTGAGTTGAAGATTATGATCGGATGGACGGTTGAGATCTGATCTGGCTGAAGAGATCAGATCTAATCAGATCGCAATCTTGATTGAATCCGACAGCTGAGATGGATGGTGATGATCTGATCTGATCAGATCACAAATTTGGGAAGATCTAACGGTTGAGATCAAATCCCAACCTAACCACTGTTTTTCTTCTTCCCTCCTTCAAAACAGAGCACGAGAGAGAGAGGATCAGCGGCTAGCGGCGAGGTAGCGAGGTGACAGCGGAGGACGGCAGGGGGCGGTGGCCATGGCGGCAACGGCCCGGGGTGCGACTGTGGATAGCGCTGGACATAGCAGTTGCGGCTGTGTGTCGCGACAGGGATGAGAGGAGGATGGTGGAGCGGTTGCGTCGTTGTGGTCGAAGGAGAAGGCGGAGTCGACCAGGGGGGCTGGCCGGCTGCTGTCGACGAAGCATCGGATGGCGGCGCAACACCGGGATCGCGAGGGGATCACGAGCAGACGGAGGAGAGGGAACGAGGAGGGCGCTGCTGTCGGGGGTGTCCTGCGTTGCTGCAGAGGTGTTGAGGTCGCGGCACCGGGAAAGTCGCCAATGGTGCTACTGGTAGCGATGGATTCGACGGCAAGGCGGCGCGCTCAAGGAGGTGAGAGACTGCGGAAGAAGAAGAGGCTGACGGTTGAGGAGCGTCGACGGGGGGATTCGACGGGGCTCTGTGGTAGAGGAGGTGGAAGACGATGACTGGGCTCGGAGGATGAGTGGAAGGTGCGGGGGCTCGATGCTGGCGGGATGGAACTTCCGGCAATGGCGAGCGGTGATGGGTGAGGAGATGCGATGGAGAAGGAAGGAGATGGGGAGTTGGTTTCGGGTTTATTCTGTTTTTGTTTTGTTTTGGTTGGGGAAAAACACAGAGGGAGAGAGAGGGAGTAACGGGGGGAGAGAAAGAGTAACGGTAGGGTTTAATAAAATAATTATTAAAGTTGTGGGTAGTTAGAGAAAGTGGGGATGTGGTTACGGGGATGTGGGAAGAGTGGAGAAGGGTGGAAAAATTTGTATACGGGTGGTTGTGTAGGAAAATAAATCTATATAATAAATGGGTTTTGAATTTGGGCTTTAATAATGGGCTCAAAATATTAAATAAAATAATTAGGGTGTTGGGCTAGATTTATGGGCTCATATTAAAAGTATAATCAAATAATAAAAAAATCAAAACATAGAATTGGGGCTTTAAATAACAATTAAACAATTGGGCTTTTGATTGATAATAATAAAATCAAATACAACTTGGACTCACATTAATAATTAATAAAAGCCAAATACAAACTTGGGCTTAAAATAAACAATTGAGTTTATAAAAATAGTTTAAATAATGAAATCAATTAGGGAAAAATAGTTAGGAGATACTGAGGATTTAAATATGGAAAAATACTTTGAAAATACGTATTAATGAAAACAGGGGTTATATATATATATATATATATATATATATATATATATATATATATATATATATATATATATATATGAGTAATGTGAGCCTCATATTTGTATGAGGAAATTTCTCTCATACAAAGTGATTATACTCATTTGGTGGGACCCTTATGGAAGATCCAGTCCGTCCATCAATTTTATCATGCTAATAGATGTATATGTAGAAAAAATCAAGTGGTTTGGAGGTCATTCACCCGTGCATCATGTGAGTCCAATTTGTGATTCGATTTGTATTACTGTTGAAATCGTTCATTTTTCAACCACATGTGATGCATGGGTGAATGATCTCCAAACCACTTGATTTCTTCTACACATACATCCATTAGTATGATAAACATAATGGACGGAGTGAATTTTCCATAAGGGCCCCACCAAGTGAGTATAATCACTTTGTATGAGGAAAATTTCCTCATACCCTATATGAGGCTCACTTTTCTCTCTCTCTCTCTCTCTCTCTCTCTCTCTCTCTCTGTATATATATATATATATATATATATATATATATATATATATATATATATAGTGGAGTTTAGTGTTTAGGAGTTGGGTTAATGGGTATTTGGGTTGTGGGTAGATTAGGAGTAGTAATAGGATTGTTTAATGGGTATTGATATGGATTAATTGCATATGATTCAAAATAGGATTGGGTTTAATTTGGCTTTGGTAAATCTATTAGGGATCAACAATAGGATTGGGTATAGGATGAGCAACCAATTACCACCACCACAAACACCCAAAATATAAATAAAGAGAACGACACCAAATGAATGAAAGATCAAATAATAGAAGAATGAGACAACCGATCCAACACAAAGAGTTCAAAATGAAATAAATAAATATATATTGAAAGCAAACTCCAATATACAGTTCAGAAAATACAAGAGGAATACAAAAAGAGAAAATACACCAAAACAAAAAAAATACACTCAAAAATACATAAAACGAAAAACAGGGGTTACAGGAACGGTGGCAGCAAAGCAATGGGTAATGGGTTTCGGTGAGGGAAGTTGCGTTCGAGTGGTTGAAGACAAGGACGGGGACGATCGGAGGTGCAATGGGGGGGGGGGGGGGACGAAGACGGGACGGTGATGAGGACGATGACGAGGGGATGGGCAATGGTGAAAAGGTGCGATCGGAGAAGGGCGATGGGTTCGGGTTTGGAGGCGGAAACAGGGAGAGGGAGAGAGATGGGGTAGGGGGAAGGGCTTCACAGCAATGGGGATTAGATTAATGACGGCTAGGTTAGGGTTAGGAAATAGGATTAGGGTTAATGATAGAAGATTAGTATATATAGGGGAAAGTAGGGTATTGGGCTATTGGGCAATTAGGTATAAATCCAATAAAAATACATTATATATGAATATAAAGATCAATATAAACCCAAATACAAAAGAATGAGATATCCGATAAAATTTAATTATAACAAAATACAATTTATATCACATTACATAAATTATTTAAAAAAAAAGAAGCACAATTATTCAATAAGAATCGATTTGTTTTAATAATCAATAATAATAATAAATAATCGTAATAACAATAAGAATAGAAATACTAACCATGACAATAAAATAATAATACTAATAATAACATTAATAATAAAATGACAATAAGAATAAAAATAGTAATAAATAATACTAGCAATTTTCAGAGTAATATCAATATATAAAAATATGAATTTGTCGAAATAGTTCAAACAGAAACAATATCTTTGATCTGAGTTTAGAATGTAAATAGTTGATCAAGTAGAAATAGAGACAAGGTTCATTAAAAATAATTATAACTATTGTTTACAAAATGCTTTAACAATAAATTCAAAACGAATTTAACAATAATAAAATTTTAAATATCAAAATACGTAACAATACCCAGGAAATACGTATTTGCAGAAATAGGGATTACACGGGGTGTTACAGATCGTGCCACGTAGCTCGGAATTACAATCCGAGCTACCGAGGTACCAAGCTGCGAATTGGCGAAAACTACCACCTCACAATTCGCGCCTGATCTTGATCAACCGCCCAGATTGTGCCACGTAGCTCAGAATTACAATCGGAGCTACCGAAGTACCGAGCTGCGAATTGGTGAAAACTACCACCTCATAATTCGCGCCTGATCTTAATCAACCGCCCAGATTGTGCCACCTAGCTTAGAATTACAATCTGAGCTACCGAGGTACCGAGCTACGAATTGGCAAAAACTACCGCTTCCCAATTCGCGCTTGATCTTGATCAACCGCCCAGATGTGCCACGTAGCTCGGAATTACAACCCGAGCTACCGAGCTACCGAGCTGCGACTTGGCAAAAAATACTGCCTCACAATTCGTGCCTGATCTTGATCAACCGCCCAGATCGTGCCACGTAGCTCGGTATTACAATCCGAGCTACCGAGGTACCCACCTCACAATTCGCGCCAGATCTTGATCAACCGCCCAGATCGTGCTACATAGCTCAGAATTATAATCTAAGCTACCGAGGTACCGAGCTGCAAATTGGCAAAAACTACCGCTTCCCAATTCGCGCTTGATCTTGATCAAGGGTCCAGATCGCACCACGTAGCTCGGAATCACAATCCGAGCTACCGAGCAGCGTATTGGCGAAAGCACATGCCTCCCGATGCTCGCTCGAGGTCCGTGTGTCTAGATGGCGCCACGTCTCCGAGCCGCTGATCCACCATCGGATCACTTGGAAATTCGCACTAACGACATGATTGACGCTCCAGACTGCGCCACGTCGAGATTCGCCTGATTAGTTCTTTTATTTTAATTATAATTCGGATTAGTTTTTTAAAAATTGCAAAAAATGATTAAAAATTCAAGAAAATTAATTAAAAATTCTAAAATATAATTATAAATTCCGGAAAATATCTTTGAACTCCTCGGTAAATAATTATTAATTAGAACGATTAATTAATACTTTTTAAAAATAGATCACCACTTCGCAAAATTGAATAAAAAATTTGAAAAATAATCAAAAAATTATAAAAAAACCTAGAAAATTCTGAGAATCATCTTGGGCACTTTGCAAACTCAAATTGATACCGCTACACCTCGAGCAAGATCCGAACTCCCTTTAGAACTCCGATAAAATTCCGTACGCCATTTGTAGAACCCCGTATTTTCAAATATTATTTTTATATTTGAAAATGAATTTAGATTTATTTTTGGAGATTTAATGAATATTTTCAGACAAATTTATCTTTTGTACACGTGCAAACACTTTATGAGAAGTGTGAAAATTTAGTTTTCTTTATGAAAATTTTTTATTTAATATTTGAGATTTATTTAGTATTTTTCCAGATTTTTTTGAAATTAATTGGAACTATTTGCAATTTTTGAGAAAAGGAGGACCTTTTTGCAAATTTGACATTTTTAGGGGTTAAAGTGCAAAATACAATTTCTGGACGTTTTGAACAGTATTTAGAATGTATATTTTCTTATGAATCCTAATTTAAATGAGTGTTGATGGAATTTCCAAAGAATGATCTATATATGCAAATTGTATTTTTGGGAAGGATTGTTTTGCAAAAGTAGGGTGAAACCCTAATATTCAATCCGGCATACTTAAGGGATTTTTCTCCCAGCCGTCATTGTTGATAAAACACAGTATTTTGGAGATTTATTTTTGGCGGAGAAGGAGACTTTGGATCTAGCAAAAGGAGAATTCTTTTCGTGGACTTTTCTCAAATTCTAAGGTGAGAGATATGAAAATTGTTGTGTTGTTTGATTTGTGTGAAATATATAAAAAATTGTTTTGTTGTTTGACAAATGTTTTGTGGTTTGATTTGATGTTATGCATGGAAGAAAGTTGTCTTGTGATTGATCTATGTGTGTGCAAGTATCATTGATATATTGATTTGATGTTGAGAACAATTTAGATCTCGTAATGTGGTATGAATCATGTAGAAGTGGTGGATGAAGTAGTAGATCTTTATTATTAAAATTGTTTGCTAAAAACATGTTGAGATTTGTGTATGAACACCTGGACATTAGATTCATAATTCAGATTGATTTAGATTTGTGAAAGGAACTTAGATATTGTAAAACCCTAAAGAAAGGATTTGTGATTTAGAACATGAGAACGTAGATCTTGACATATTGATGTTTTGAGTGTTATATACATATACCTGATGAAGATCCGTTGAGATTTATTATTTTCCTGAATACGAACTATTTTCATAACATTGATCATTAGAAAGCTTCAGAATTCGATTTTGTAATTAGACCTAATTTTTGAAATCTGTAGGCCGACAGTCGACTGGCCTACTGTACAGTCGACTGGCACGAGCCTGACTCTTCGCTTTAGAATCTTTGAAAAAGTTGTTCTGGACAGTCGACCTAGCTCATAGGCAGTCGACTGGTCCACTGAAGGAAATTATTTTGTATAAATTATTAGTCCTTTCTGGACAGTCGACCTATGACTCCTTTAAGTCGACTCATATACTTAGAATATATTTTTGAGAAATTATTGGAATTTACCTCGGGTAAGTCGACGGATCCCTTTCTTAAGTCGATTGTTAAATGACTTAGTTTATTTTTGTAAAATCTTGAATTTGGTCCTCTGGACAGTCGACTTATCATTAGTATGAGTCGACTGATACTGAAGGATATTTGTAAACTTCAGTGTTAATTCGAATGATTGGTTTCTCAGATAATTTAGTATATACTTGTCATTTAGTTCAGTATTTGATTAAGCATTTAACTTTGAGATATTCAGTTGAGTATTTAATTTAAGACTTTCAGTTGAGCCACTCTTGTTTAGTGGAACTTTAGCTTAGACCTTTTGAGTTTGAGTCTCTAGTGGTGTGTGACCCTAGTATACCAGTGTTGAGTTATTTGTTGAGGCCCAGTGAGGCATTTCAGTTATTTGGATTTGAATTTAGGCCGGTAGGGTATACCACTCTAAGAAATTCGTTAAGTAACTAATCAACCCAAAATAATAAGGACAAACACTAGTGGTGATATGATGAACGGGAACTTGAGTCAAGAACCTCAGTATGGCTTTCGGTGTGGGATTTAATCTCCGGAATTATCACAGTAGATTATTAGTGGTGTGGGATATGTCTCCGGAATTATTCAAGTGAAATATCTTGGGTGTGGGACAATCTCCGGAATTATCACGGTAACTACTTGTGGTGTGGGATTGATCTCCGGAATTATCGGAGTCGAGGTGAAGCACATGTGGTATATTGTGGTGACGTGTCAATGTTTCGGTGTGGGATGTGTTAGTGTAGGTGCCCTAGAGGCAATGCAATGATATTATGTAATCAGTATTATTGACATTATGTTCTATTTGATTATATTAATAATTTATTATGCTTCGTATTTACTGCATTATAAATGTTAGCATGATAAATGTTCTTAGATTATTAATACGAACTATATGAACATGAGATCATATATAGTATAATAATCTTAAATGTCCCTAGTCGAGTATTATTATTAGGACAGTAATAATACATTGAGACTAGTATGTTGATTGATTGATGACCACCTCTCATGGGTCATTAGTATAGAGATACTAAAATCAATACATAGGTAAATGTAAGAATACATTGTACTGGACAGACCCACTGTGAGATTCAACATGGAATAAATAAATAAGTGTCATAAGTAATCTCACTGTGATAATGGTGTAATGGTACTCTGACCTGAAATCATTATATTTCTACACGAGAATTAATGTACTTTGATTCTATCAAAAGTTATCTTTAATCGGGTAATGATAAAGATAGTATTGGGTTCATTATGAATCGTGTGAGAAATGTGAATGATCTAGATGGAATTTAACCCTCCTAATTTTAGGAGCGATATTATCGGCCTCTTGTTTGAGTGAGACTATGAAATGCATGGCCATGCTCAAATATTGATTTGTTTGAATAGTCTACTCATCGATCAAGAAAATAAAGATTAAATTATTAAGAGGATGACACGAACCATGCCTCTAGTTTAATCTATAATATCAAGGTTAAAAGGATTATATTACATGGAGACATTAGTCACGAAAGGTTTAATTGAATCACCAATTATTATTATTACTTGGGTAGCAATGATGTATTACTAGATGCCGCTCATTGTTTATAATTTTATTATTAGATAATAAAATTATTGCCAACGTAATAATAACCTAAAGGGTCACACACTTAGAACGTTTAAAAGGAGTTTTAATTTAAATTCGGAATTTAAATTAAATGATTCGAAATTAGTTATTTAATTAATTGAGTTGGACTTAATTAATTAAAATATAATTCGAATTTAAATGATAAAACCAAATCAGATTGGTCTTAGCAGAAGCCAAACTGATTACGGTTAAGCCCACCTCATTCTCTCTTATAAATACATAGAGATGTATTGGTTTATTTTCATCTTTTGGCAACTTAGTTTTCCAAAGAAACCCTAGCCGTTCCAATTGTTGAGAGGCAAGAGGGAAAACCCTAGCCGCTCCAATTGTTGAGAGGCAAGAGAGAGAGAGAGATAGAAGCAAGCTTCATCGGCTAGTACCGGCTCCCTTGATCGTTGGACGATCGGACGTTCGTGTGGACTGCTTTAGAGACGCGGATCTTGCTACAAGGGTTGCGTGGTGATTGAGGACCTCCATCTTTCAGCCTTCGTAAAGCTCCTAAAAGGTAAAATTTCGTTTCTCCATAATCAGCCATGTCTTGTACACAGATCCTAGGGTTAGGGTTTCGGATTTTTATCTATGTTTTTTCGCTGCATTTGTGCCCCGAATCCCTTCAGGATGATCTCCGGAATTATTCAAGTGAAATATCTTGGGTGTGGGATCCATCTCCGGAATTATCGGGCATGTGATACTATCCATAGTTAATCTTTATCTCGTAGTAGTCATCGTGTTAGGATTAGTTCATAACGTGGGGATTGAACCCTATGAAGTGAAGACGTTAAGGGCTTGCACCGAACCTATGTAGAATGTGATGCATAGACTTCGACAAGTATGCATTAGAGAGTCTGCATCTAGAGTAATGGTTTCTTGGCTTGGTTTTATGCATTTGGTTTTCCTGTTTTCTACACCCGACACTTAGTTTAGCTCCACTTGATGTTTTATGTTACTGTCATTTCGTATTTCCCATATTCTTATTTAGTACCTGTTGATTAAGAATTTATGAGGTATGATCTTTTATGTTGTTTGTTTATTTTTATATTTCTCACACCATTTATGGCTGACCCCGTTAGTTTTGGGGGTTAGGGATCATCTCTAGCCTCACATGTTGCAGGTAGTTGCCTAGTGATGGAGATTTGGATGCTAGAGGCTTATTTGAGATAATTTGATTCTTAAGTGTTTGTGTAAAATTGTAATAACAGTTTTGAGAAGATTTGCAGTTGAGATTTTTGTATTCCGCTGTGCAATGTAAGGTTTTGTTGTAATAAATGTTTGAAAATTTTTAGTGGTGTTGGTTATGTTTATTATTGTATTGAAATGGATCACTGGGAATGTGCCACGTATTTTCTAAGATATCATATTAGAAATTCGGGGCGCTATACCATTAGAATAACAAAACTACTCCTCAAAGACTATTAAACTCAGTCTCCAGGAGTGGGGGGCTCGTGATATGGCTAAAAATAGGATTAAATCGGGATCGTTCAAATTGGACACGAATCTTAAAGCTCTCACGGGTAAAATAGTAATTTCACCTAGAAACGGGTCCGAATGGGAAATTGGGTCTTTCTTCAAAACCCAATAGCCCAAAAATGGATTTTTCCTATTGGGTATGGGTAGCATCCTGCTACAAACCAACCCAGTTGGATAAGGAGTGGTTTAAATTCGTGGTTATCCCTAAGAGACGGTTTTAACTGTCTCTCTTATCACGAAACGAGTCAAACTATCTTCTTATCCATTAACATCCGGAAGTAGAGATTTATCCTTATCTTGAAACTGGTTCCTAAGGCGACTATAAATACTCCTCTTCCCCCACCATGACAAGGTAATCAATCTTTTTCTACCTAAACCTCTTTCATAATCCTTCATATTACTGACAAGAGCAGGAGGGTTCTTCGTCGGGATCCATCCCGGTGTATCGAACTTTGTGCAAGTTCACGGCAGCAGCGGGAAACCAGTCAACACGCAGGTGAAAGTCAACAGATTTGCTTATTTGTTTTCCTCGAAGAATCCAAAAATTCATCTGTTCGCTCCCACACCAGAAATCAGCCGCAACAGTAGGAAAGATCATATTTCGTCCGATAAATTTGTTTTATTGGACGAAAGACAGCTATATTTTGCAAATTCTCATTTCTTCTCCAAAATATAGCGGAGCATTTTTCATCTCCAACCCAAAACTTGGGTATTTGGCCAACGATTGCGTGACTTTTTTCTTCAAATCATCCAAAATTTAGAAAAAAAGCCAACGACTACAGATGCTCTATTGCTATTTGTCAAATGCTAGATTTGCATATTTTAGAGCAAACAATAGTGGATGCTCTTACGCAAGCCTATCTTAACAAACACCCACAACTAACATACTGCCACGTCATCATCTTCAAAAACCCCTTTAACTAAAACTCTTCCTACGGAACACCACAATACTTTCCCTTCCCTATAAAGTACCCCACCCAACTTTCTCGGAATGCAATACGAAACAACAAAAGAAAGAGGGCGGAAATTAATGATAAAAAATCATGGAAAGTTTGGCGGAGGAAGATAACCAGACCCTAACGGCGGTGACGGGAAAAGCCGGTCGGAAACCGAAATTGCTTTGTCTTCACGTATTCCGTACGAGCGGTGAGATTATGAAGAAGCAGGTTCTGGGTAAATGGCCAGATCACGTCACCGCCCGGTTCGATTTAGTCTTCGCCGACGCGCCTTTCCCGTGTGAGGGGAAATCCGACGTGGAGGGAATATTCGATCCTCCCTAGTACGAGTGGTTTCAATTTGACAAGGTTCGAATTACGACTTCCCCCTCCTGTATTTATCAATTTATGTATTAAATTTCTTATTTATTTTTCTTCTTTTTTGGATTTTTAGGATTTGGTGAATTATAGGAACTTCGATGAGTGCTTGGAGTATATTGAGGAGTTGATGATCAAGGAGGGGCCGTTCGATGGATTGATGGGTTTCTCTCAGGTAACTATTTTTGCTAATTAATAAATGAGTTTGTTAATTAATTGAATATTTACTGAAGTCTGGAAAATTATTTGCAGGGGGCGATTCTTTCAGGGGGCACTGCCGGGACTCCAAGAAAAGGTAAATTTGTTTTTTTTAAAATTAAATTATACTTATGAAGGGGTTGACTGTAAACAACACCCAAAAGTTAAGGGTGTGTTCCGATAGTTGTTTTGATCCATTTTTTTCGTTTTCTAAACCAAAAAAGTGTTTGGTTACCCTCTTTCCGAAGCGACTTTTTGCTCCTCTTTTTAGAAAAAATCCAAAGGGGTCATTTCTTAACCCTTCATCTCTCTTTTTTGATATACTATTATTATAATATATATACTATTATTATAATATATATTATTATTTCATATATATTATTTTATATATACTATTATAATATTATATTATTATTATAATATATATTATTATTATTATATATTACTGTTATATATTGTTATATATTTTATTATATAATTTATTATTATTATATTAAATGATTTAATATATATATTATAATATATTATTATTACATATATATTATTATAATTATTATATGTTATTATATATATGTATATAATTAAATATGTTAATTATAATAAATTATTTCATATTATTATATAATATACAATTATTATAATATATTATTATTTTTTATATACTATTTTATATATACTATTATTATATTATATTATTATTATATATATTAATATATAATCTATTACTATTATATATTATTATATATATTATTATATAATATACTATTATTATAATATATTGTTATATATATATATTTATAATATATTATTGTTACATGTGTATTATTATTATTATTATTATTATTATTATATATATATATATTATTATATATATTATTATTTTATTTATGCTATTTTATGTATACTATTATAATATTATATTATTATTATATATTTTATTATTTTATTCATACTATTTTATATATACTATTATTATATTATATTATTATTATATATATTATTATTTTATATTTATACTATTTTATATATACTATTTTGTATATACTAATATTATATTATATTATTATTATATGTATTATTATTTTATATATACTGTTTTATATATACTATTTTATATATACTAATATTATATTATATTATTATTATATATACTATTATTATATTATATTATTATTATATATATATTATATTATATTATTATCTCATATATACTATTTTATATATACTATAATAATAATCTATTATTAGTATAATATATATTATTATTATTATATATTACTATTATATATTATTATATAATTTATTATTATTATAATAAATTGTTTCATATATAATTTTGAATATATTTTTATTACGTATATATTATTATAATTATTATATATTATTATATATATGTATATTATTAAATATATTTATTATAATAAAATATTTTATATTATTATATAATATACAATTATTATAATATATTATTATTTTATATATACTATTTTATATATACTATTATTATTATATTATTATTATATATATTATTATTTTATTTATACTATTTTATATATACTATTATTATATTGTATTTTTATTATATATATTATTATTATATATTATTGTACATACATAAATATGTTTATTATAATAAAATATTTTATATTATTATATATCAGTATGTATGTATATGTATACAACATGTATGTTTCAGCGTATATATACTATATACAGTATATACATACAACCATACCTATACATACATAATACTCTCATTTTCAAAAAACTGTTTAAAAAAAAAATACTAACCAAACAGCTTTTACACTCATTTTCAGAAAACAGTTTTCAAAAAACTCTTTTCAGAAAACTGTTTTCAAAACAACTATCCAAACGCAACCTAATTTTGAATGGGACCAGGGATTATTTGTTAAGAAAAGGCAATTATGAAACGAAATTTCTTGATCTTAAGATCTTTTTTCAAAAGGGCAATTTTTTCGGCAATTTTTTCCCTTGCCTCAGATCCTCCTCCAGATCCGTGTATCCATCCATTCTTCCCACGCCCTCCCTTCGTTAATCGAGCATCTCCAATAGCCCTTCCGGCCCACATCCTCAGATCTCCGTCTCCCGTCTATCTGAGCATTTCCCCCTTTCCTTGTGCCGTTTTGAAGGTTTCCTCGCTGTGGTCCTGCCCTTTCTATTTTCTATCCGCCGTTTGGAGGGTCGCCTTTTCCGCTTTGGTTGCGATGCTCTCATCGCTGGGTCCTCCTTGCTGCTCCGGTGGTGAGTTTTCTGCGCCTTTGGGTCGCCTCAGCAACGGTGGGCTTTTAGTTTGTTGGGGTCTGTTCTCCGCCTCCTTGTGTTGCTCCCGTCCTGCCTACCTTGGTGAGTTTTTTATCTCAACTTATTAGGTTTTTTTTCCTCATTGATTGCGCTCTTCTTTCGACGCTTGGGCTTTTATGTCTTTTGGTGTGCCGCCGTTTACTCTCTCCTGGCGGTCTGGCTTGACTGCTCGACCACCTCTTTGATTCTTATTTAGAAGAGAGGTTTCAGGGAGAGGTTTGTATCACTCTGTTCCTGTGTTTGATTAAGGTGATTTAGGCGTTGATTTCTTCTTACTCTTTTGAGATAAGAGGTAGTGCTTAAGCCGTTGGCTTTCGGTTGGGCATTTGTGTTCGGATAACTCCCGTTTTTGAGTGGCGGTCTTATTTTCTCGTTGTGTTACCGTCGGTGTCCGTTGCCACTGCGTGGTCGGCGGTAATCACGGAGCTCCATTACCTTTCCTTTTTCTCTTCTCTGTGTCTCTGTTAATAGTGGACTTCGGCCTCTATGGGCTCTTCTTGGGTGGAAGTTATAAAAAATAATAAAAATAAAATTTTTTTCACTTCTAAAAATATGCGGCCTTCTGCCTCAGATCCTCTAAGGCCATTGGTTATGGGCCCCCACGGGGATTTTCCTTCTGTGTTAGTGGAAGAATTGACCCGCCCCATTAACCAGAAGCTTCCTAGTAGCTCCTTTGCGGCTATTTACTGCCCATTCCGCTCTCCCTTCCATTCTCAATCCAACTTGTCTTCTACCCCTCCCTCCCGTTCTCTTATCTGCTTCCGCTGTCTCCAAGCGGGGCATATTAAGGCTTTTTGCACTGAAAAGATGAAGTGCCTTTTCTGTTTGAAGTTGGGTCATGTTCGTCATCGATGCTATGCTTTACAACAAATCCTGGGGTTGCCGAGGGGTGTGCCCATCTCCGACCAGGTCATTGCAGCTCTCGATTTTTCCTCGCTGCAATAGAAGTTGGCTGACCAGGTTGCGCCTAAGGCGAAGAGGGCGAAAGTTTCGTCATCTTCTCCTTTTCTCCCTATACCCCCCGTTTCGCTGTGCTTAAATGAGGCGATTCATCTCCCTCCTCCTGGGCTTGCTCCAGCCCCTGTGCCTCTGGCCAAGGCCCCACTGACTGTTTTGTTCCTACCTACCGTCTAACTCTCCGATAAGATGAGCAGGTTCGAGCATTATGGCACAGTCTCGTTCTCTGGCGGGTCTGTTCCTACCTCTACTTTCGATGCTTTCCTTAGCAACTTCTGTAATGTGCAAGATTGGATATGGGCAGTAGACGTTTGTTCAAATGGTGAAGTGGTCATTAATTGCCCTTCAATTAGAAACCTGGAAGCTCTGACGTCCATTTCCTCTTTCTCTATTGGTACGATCAAAATTTCAGTTCACAAATGGAGGTATCTCTTTCCTTCCCCTCCTCCCCTTATCCCCTCTGATGTTAAAGTCACACTACTGGGATTGCCGCCTTTTTGTGACTCTCATTGGGTGGTGGCGGATTTGTCCAAGTGTGTGGGTGAATTGAAGCACATCTCATCATCGGCTAAGTTAGCGTCAGGGTGTCTTCAGGTGGATGCGGTGTTTAGTTGCCCTGCGGTGAAGAATAGAATTGAGGCCTACTCTATTCGAGATCACAAAGCTATTTTTGCAATTTCGGTCATCTATCTGGACTGCTCTCTTGGTGGGACTTCTTCTTTTTCCCTGCATCAGGAGGGTTCCAAGCCCAAGGTGCAATCTCTTCCCCTCCTTAGTACCTTCGCCGTTGGCACTTCGTCTCAGTCGACGACCCCTACTTCTAAATGGAGGTTACCCCACAAAGCGACCCCATGGAAGAACACTCCGTCTCTTCACTTTGGGGCTGCTACTCCATCTAAATCTTTCACCTCTCCTTCCAAGGCTCATAACTTAGTCTGGATCAATCCAAACTTTGCTTCGGCTAAATCTCTCCCCCCGTCACAAGTTGATCGTGTTGATCGCCAATCCAAGCTTCCCCCGCATCCTTCTGCCACTGCTCCTCTGGCTTTATGTGAGACTTCATCTCAGGTGACAGCTGCTGATCAATCGAATTTGAGTATGAAGTCGGAGCAATGGCCCAAGTGGGAGGTGAACCCCTCTTTCGCTTCTGACTGCGATAAGTTCCTTTCTGTGGCTCACGGCACCTCTGTTTCGGGTCCCCCTCGACTCTCTAAGTCGGGCAAAACTTCTTTCGTCCTTTCACAGAAATCTGATGCTTGGATTGACAAAGATAACCTCTTGGAAGAAGAATTGGCCAAGTTGGATCCCTCCCTCTCGCATAAGCTGGTACGCACTTCTCCGTTTTCTTTTGCTTTCCAATTATTTTTTTCTAATTGCCGTGTTTCCCTAGTCATGTGCTTATCATTCTTGAGCAATTATTCTCCTTTGTTGGTTAGTTTTAACCTCGATTACTGTCTCTCCTCTTTCTGTCATCTGCATTTTCGGTTCGGGTTTCTGACCTCGTGTCTGGCTGGCTTTAAGTTGCCCTGTCGCGGGAGCCACAATGCGCCGCTCGACCCTTTCCCTTTGTACAATGTGTTGTCCCTCGACTCGGCTCTTTCCGTATTGGATTGAGTCGGGCTGCGTTGTAGCGGAGTCTGACACTCCAGCAGAGCGCTCCCCTTCTTATAGCCAGCTCTCTCTTTTTTCCTTCTTTAAGGAAACAAATATTCAAGTTTAAAAAAAAAGAAGTACCGTTTTCGGTGATTCGTTCCAGCGCTCGCATTCGGACCAATCGAGCATCCCTGGCGGCTCATGTCCATAAATTGAATTTATCTCCGCCTCCTATCTCCCCTAACGGGAAGACCCAATTGCGTTCCTTATACCAGGTGCATTTTGACTCTCTTTCTAGCCTAGACATGCTTTCCCTTACTAGGAAAATGGGATTCCTAGTGGATCAGATTAGCTTCGTTGACTTTGACTCTATCCGTTGCCGTGAGGTATTTCGAGCGTTTGAGACTAGTTCCTCCAATGATTAGCATCTCTTGGAATATTCGGGGGTTGGGTAGTAGGTCGAAGATGCTTGCGGTATCTCAGCTGATATCTTCTTCCCACTATGACTTGATCTCTATTCAAGAGTCGAAGCTCCAGTCCCCCTCGTCCCTCCTCCTTCGATCAATTGGAGGAACTCTCATTTCTAATTGGATCTCTCTCGATGCCGCTGGTACTAGAAGAGGTATCCTATTTGGGTTCAAAGAGCCCAAATTCTCCTTCATTTCTATTAACCACTTAACCTTTTTTCTTGTGGTCCGTCTTAGCTGGATTGAATTTAACTATGACCTTACCGTGGTTTCCGTGTATGGTCCATCCACTGTGGATCGTCGTGATGTGTTTTGGAACGAGTTCAATTCGTTCCAAAACAACATTCACGGATTTTGGCTCTTTTGTAGTGATTTCAATGTCACCAGATTCTCTCACAAAAGATCAGGCAACTCGATCTATTTGTCGGACTCCTCTCGTTTTAACGGCTGCATCCATGCACTCCATTTGTCTGATCTACCTCTAAGTGGTAGATCATTCACTTGGTCCAACATGAGCATCACCGTCTATGGCTAAACTCGACCGCTTTTTGGTATTCTCGGATTGGGTTAACTTCTTCCACAACTCCTTCGTGTCAGCGCTGCCCAATCCTTCTTCGGACCATGTGCCTATTGCATTGTCCACCAACTTCAATTTTTCCAAAACTTACAAATTCTGTTTTGAAAAATTTTGGTTGCAAGACCAAACCTTCGTCAATCTCATCACTGAATGCCTTTCCTCCATTACGGGCTCCTCCGGGCTATGGCGTATTCTTATTAAACTTCATGCTATCAAATTCGGTAGTAAAATCTAGCATAAAGAGAGAGCAGCCAACGATTGTTTAATTAAGAATGTCTTCCTGTCTACTATTGAATCAATTGATTTATTGGAGGAGCGGGGCCCGATCTCTGATCCCCTCCATTCTGAACGGGCCTCTTGTAAAAGAGGTTACGCAGACTTTCTTCATAATGACCACATTAAATGGGCTCAAAGGGTCAAGCTGCGCTGGCTTAAAGAGGGTGATGGCAACACCACTTTCTTTCACAACTTCGCTTTGCATCGCCAGCGGTGCATCCGTATCTCCTCGCTCTTTGCCAATGGATCCGAAGTTACTTCGGATTTGGATATTCATTCTTCCTTTCTTCGTTTCTTTAAAGATCTGCTGGGCTCTCAAAAACAACACTCGTTGCATCTTGACTGGTTTCATTTATACGGTCAGCCCACGGATGATCTGTTTGGCCTGGAAGTCCCCTTCTCTTTAGAAGAGATTAAGTCCGCAGTGTTCTCTTTAAATAGTGACTCTGCTCTAGGTTTTTCCCCGCCTTCTTTTTTCAATGTTTTTGGGATTGTCTTAAAGACGACCTTACCCAAATGTTCGCTGATCTCCACCGGGGGAATTTCTCCTTCGATAGGATTAATTATGCGCATATCGTCCTCATTCCCAAATTCTTGGGAGCCAATTCGGTTGCGGACTTCAGGCCTATTAGCCTTCTCAATTCCACTTTCAAATTCATCATGAAAGTGCTTTCTTCCTGCCTCAGTTCTTTGATTTCTCCTTTGATCGATTCTTCGCAATCTGGATTCATTAAAGATCGTTTCATCCTTGATAGCGTGGCGTCAGCCCAAGAAATCATCTCCAATTGCCATCGGACCAATTCGGAGGGGATTCTTTTAAAATTGGATTTTCAGAAAGCTTACGATAATGTCAGTTGGGATTTTCTTTTAGAATTATTTATTCATCGTGGATTCGGTCCTAAATGGATTGCATGGATTAAATCTAGTCTCTTCGCTGGAACCTCTTCCATTTGGCTCAACGGTATGGAAGGCCACAAATTCAAGTGTAAGTGTGGCCTTCGTCAGGGTGACCCGATCTCCTCTCTCTTATTTTTCCTTGTTGCTGATGTCTTCAGTAAGCTACTTCGCAAAGCCTGCGAGGCGGATGTAATTGAAGGCCTTGGATCTTCTAATAGTTTCCGAGGTGTGTTGAACCTCCAATATGCAGATAATACTATTATCTTTGTGAAACCTAACGAAGAGACCCTTCGGAACCTTAAGCTACTTCTTTATGTGTTTGAAAGCGCTTCGGGTTTAGCTCTTAACTTTCAAATATCCTCCGTTATTTGGCCTTGTGGGTCTCTTAACCGTCAAGCGGAAGTTGCGCAGTTCTTTAACTGTAGTCCTTCCTCTTTCCTCATCCATTATGTTGGCATTCCATTGAGATGGGGAAAGCTTCACCGATCGGACTGGATGCCGATGATCGAAAAAGTTGAGTCTAGACTCAATCGTTGGTCTGGTAAGCATCTGTCGCATGGGGGCAGACTTATTCTTGTTAACTCCGTCCTTTCTTCGATCCCTTTATACATGATGTCCTTTTATCTTCCTTCGTGGGTGATTAAGAGAGTCGATCGGATGAGAAGGAATTTCTTCTGGTCAGGTGTAGATTTGTTTAAACTAGGCTCCCACCTCTGTAATTGGAAGGTCATCTGCACTTCCAAGGCAGCTGGTGGGTTGGGGGTCTTGAATCTCAGGCACCAAAACTTAGCCTTGTTGGGGAAATGGTTATGGAGATTCCTTAAATCGGATCACCTGCCCTGGGCCCAAATTATATCCCAGAATTGTTATTCCCGTCTTTCCATGTGGGACTTCCGTACCTCTCTCCCCCATATAGCTTCTTCTTTTTGGAAAGGGGTCTGGAAAGTGGCCGAACCTTTCCGTTGTGGTTTATTCCACGAGTGCGCGGTCGGCTCCAAGACCAGATTCTGGATTGATCTTTGGTTTGGCAATATAAAGCTCGCTTCTGCTTTTCCTTCCCTCTTCCAGTTAGCGTCGAACCCATGGCCTTAGTGGAAGATTATGTTGTGGTCATCAATTCTCAAAAGTTCTGGTCGATCCAGTTCGCTTGCGTGATGTCGCTGCAGCTTTCGTTGCAGCTCCAAAATCTTTTCAGCAATATTAATCATTATTCCTGGTTTCCATCTGATAATTTCAAATGGAGGTGGACCGCTTCGGGTATTTTCTCGGTTAAATCTTTCAACAATTTCCTTAACTTCGGTGGGGTAATCTCTCCGATGGCTAAATCCCTTTGGAGTAGTTGTACTCCCTTCAAATCCAAAATTTTAGCCTGGCTAGCGCTTAACAACAAGTTCCTGACCGTCGAGGTTCTCAATAAGAGAAACCTTGCATTGGGTCATTTATGTGCATTATGCTCCATTCACCATGAGGAAGCCGATCATCTGTTCCTTAAGTGTCCCTTTATTCGTCCATTATGGAGTATCGTTGCCAGAGTTTGGCTAGCGCCGGCTATTCTTACCGACTTCTCGTCATGTTGGCAACAACACCACCTCAGAAAAGAATTTCGCAACTCTTGGATTCTATCCATGATTGCGGTCATTTGGGTTATTTGGTCGGCCCGGAACAATCGTATTTTTTCAAATTCCGTTTTATCGATAGAGAGAATTATTGATGATTTTATTTTCTTTACTAAATTTTGGCCTGCCACTTTATCTCCGGATAAGGTGGAAGCTTTACACTTATATCGTCTAGACGAGGTGATTACTTTTTATTCACTCTTATAGCTTTTACTACATTGCCGCTTTTTAATTTCTGATTTTCGTTTATTTTGTCCTCCGTGTGCAGCTCTAATATGCGGACTTTCCCTTTTGCTCTAGCCACTTTTGGTATTTTGGTTGGGCGGTTTTTTTGGTGTTGTCTTTAGCTTTGGGACTCTCCGGCTCTTCGCTGATGGGACACTCTCGGACCCTATGCTCTGTTTCTTCCCTTTGGTGCTTGGTTTTTGGCTGGGCTTTGTTCGCTCTGGGGTTTGTTCGTTGGCTCTGTGTTTTCTATTTTTACGGATGTTGTTGTGTGTTCTATTATCGCTCGGGCTAGGCGGCCTTGGGTCTTTTGTATCTATGCTTTAATTCTGGGATTCTTATACTTTCTAGCACGTTTGTTTGGTGGAGTGCTCCTTAGGGAGTCACTGCTTGACTTGGTTGTTATTTTAGCTCTCTTTGGAGGTTCCCACCTTTATGGTTTGAGTATGGGTTTAGAGTCTGACCTTGATTTCCTCCTCTCAGTTTCTGTGGTTTTATTTTTTCTGTGTTATGATGCTGCGCTCTCTTCAGTCTAGGTCGTTCCTAGTTTTAAGTGGTATTTTTATTGCTATTATTCTTTTCCTGTTGCTGCCTCCATGACGCACTCTATCTTGTCAGTGCGGTAGCTTGTTATTTTGTGGCTATCTCGAGTTGCTCCTAGTTCAGTGTTTTCACCCCTTTTATCGTCGGGGTGTTCATTTCTTGGCTGATCTGGTTGTAATTCAGTTTTTGCGAGTCTGTTGTTGTATTTCATTTCTCTTCTCTTCTTTTCTTTGCCGCTTATTCGGTGTTTGTGTTACTTGGCTATTGCGGTGAGCTTTTGTTTATGCTCAGCGGGTATTCCTAGTTTTTCGCCGTACCTTTCCTCCGTCCTGGCCCTCTGAGCGACTTCATCTGTGTTGGGTTCTTGTCTGTTCATGGGTGTGAGCCCTTTGGTGTGGGTCTTTGGGTTTTCTATCTTCTCTCTCTCAGGGTATTAGGTCTCTGTGCCCTTGCAACCTGTTCGCGTTGGGTCCGCAGCGGCTTCTCTTTTCATCCTCTGCGGTGGCTGGTTGATCCATCGCGCGAGTCCCCATTTCTGTAGCCGCGGTTTCCCCAGCGTCGGGGGGTGGGGGTGCAGTCTGATGCACTTGGATCATGGGCTCCTGCTTGCTAGTGGCTTGATTGTGGTTGGCTGTTTTCCTGCATGTGTTTAGGCTGTTCTGTGCAATTCTGTTCATTGCATTGTATATATTTTGTTGTGAGGGCTTTTTCTCTTTTTTCTAATTTTACTCCGTGTAAAATTGGGCCGATGTTTGTTCTTTACTTTTTATTTATATATATGTTGGCTGGAGTCGGTTGACTCTATCCACTTTATCAAAAAAAAAAATGGGCCGATGTTTGTTCTTTACTTTTTATTTATATATATGTTGGCTGGAGTCGGTTGACTCTATCCACTTTATCAAAAAAAAAAATGGGCCGATGTTTGTTCTTTACTTTTTATTTATATATATGTTGGCTGGAGTCGGTTGACTCTATCCACTTTATCAAAAAAAAAAAGAAACGGCAATTATTTGTTTTTTTTAAGGATATTTAGTGAAGGACTTATGGTTAATTTTGAATGGGACCAGGAATTGTCGTTGACGAGGGTACCGAAGTTGAAGTATATTGTGATAATCGGAGGGGCGAAGTTCCGGTCACCGGCGGTAATTGAGAAGGCGTATGTGTCGAAAATCAAATGCCTGTCGCTTCATTTCTTAGGTATTTTTTTTTCTGCCGTCTTTTTTATTGTATTTAATTTTTGGACGAGTCGTCGTTAATAAGAAATATTGTTTTTCTTCTTATTTTCTATAATGGGTTAAGGCCGAAATAACACTCAAAAGTTTATCTTTTTAAATACCACTAAAAGTTTTTTATAATACCCAAGTAGCATTCAAATTTTTTATAATTAGACCAAATAGAACTTTAGGTTGCGTGAGCTCGATAAGGGAATCTGCTTAATGAGTTAGTAGGCATTAGCTGCTTATCGTGCTTATTTCCGTACCTTGGTTTGCGAACTTTTGTAGATCACACTAGTTTGCTGAAGGCAATAAATGTTTCAAGGCTCTAGATAGAGTTTTCAGTTAGAGGTAAAGTTTTACCGAGTAGTTAATCCGTGCTCTCACCCAACCCGTATATAAGTTTGTGTTGCGTCGTTTATGAGATGCTTGATACTTTATTGAGTGTGGGTCAAGATCCTTAGATGACTGATCCTACTCGTTTATGAGGTGTTTGGGACGTTATTGAGTGTGGGTCTAGATCTTTAATTATGCCTGATCATACTCATTGTGAGCTCGGTCAGAAAATGGGCTTAATGAGTCAATAGGTGCCTTTTAACTACCTGTTCATGGTTATTTTTATCTCTTGGATTGTGATAGGTTGGTGGATCTGTCTTTATAGAATTTTCTACACTAGTTTGTCAACAGAAAGAAACCTTTTGTGGGGCTAGCTAGAGTTTCCAATTAGAAGGTAGCAATATTCCTATGTGGATCATGTTCGGAGGGTCGTATTCAACTTATATATGGGAGTCTGAGTTGCATCTGGGCATTAACCGGGTTATCCTAGTCTTATTGTGCTTGGGCTGGCCAACTTGGCTGATGGCGTTGGCATCGAATCATTTGTGTTGCTTACGTATCAACAAATCTTCGGGTCACTCACTCATTGAGAAAGATTGTATTAGGATATCTTTATTGAACGGTCAACAATTTAGTATAACCCTGTCTACGTACTAAATCCCATATGTCTGAGCTAATATTAAATGAGATTATATAGCGAGTTGCGTCATATCTAGTTTCATAATAAGGAGCTTTTATGAATGACCTTCAGAAATTATATATATATTCATTCAGTTTGGTATTTGAGATATACGAAGATCTATGAAATCTATTATTATTCTTTTATGATTATTTGCTAGACAAAAAAATCATTTTGACCTATTTTCAAAGAGTTTTTCCATGCTGGAGAAAAACAAAATACATGCCAATATGAAATGCTATATTTCATATGGTGCCTTTTGCATTATTTATAAAGCTCTTGTCATGTACGTCAAGTTGTCAAGCTTAAGAAATCTATGCAGCTAGTTGCTTGACTGTGATTACTTCTAAATAATTTGTGATCCATCGAATACGTTTCCCTCTGTTGATTACTTTAATAATCTGTTTATGAATAGAAATGTGCATTTTTTTTAATAGTGGAGCATGGAGTATTATTATTTAATTTGATCATTAAATGTGGTATGGTAAGACGTGCAAATATTTTTCATACGTGTGCATGCTTAATGATTATTAACAGCTAATTTGTGTAAATCACCGATTTTTTTCCGAAATACGCCACTCTTTGAATATAATTCCCAAAATATGCCACTTTCAAAACTAATTCCCAAAATAGACCAATGCAGTACCCAGGTCTAAGTGTATATCATACATATTTAGCTGATGGGCTTGGAGAGTTGAAAAAAAATGCGTACGTGTAAAATGTGAAAAATAGGATTTCGATTTCGTGGTTGCAGTTCACAACTGTGGCCCCAAGTATATATCATATATATTTGGCTAATAGACTCGGAAACTTGAAAAAAAATTACCCAAATATATTAGATGTAAAAAAATAATAGGAGGCCGCAGTTGGGTACTGCGGCCTCGAAATTATATAGGCTGCAATACCTAAATGCGGCCTCTTCGATTTCGTGGCCGCAGTTCACAACTTCTGCCCAAGTATAGATCATACGTACGTGAAAAATAGGAGGCCGTAGTTGGACACTGCGACAATGATAATACATAGGCCGCAGTTAACAACTGCAACCTGAGTTATATGGTCGATGGGGTCCAGTTCTTAAAACCTTCTAATACTCATTCAACCATATAACTGAATTGCGAATTGCGGCCTCTGTAGTATCGAGGCCGACTGCGGCGTCCTATTTTTCACTTGGGTAATTTTTTTTTAAGTTTCCGAGCCTATTAGCCAAATATGTATGATATATTCTTAAGCCGCAGTTGTGAATTGCGGCCTCGAAATCAAAGACCCGCAGTTGGATACTGCGTTGGTCTATTTTGAAAATTAGTTTCGAAAGTGGCCTATTTCGGGAAAAATCGAAAATCATGCAATCCGAATATTGTTAACCAAGAACAGTGCCAAACTGTCTTAAATTAGTTTATTTCCTTAATTACATCTCCTAATATAGCACTATTAATGAGGGTCAATCTAATCCAGTAGCTGGAATGCCAAGTAGAAAATGAACTGATTCTCCTGTGTTTCGGTTTCAAATTTTCTGTATTTGGTTTTGCAGGGGAGACGGACTTCTTGAGGAAGTATGGTGAAGAACTAGTCGAAGAATTTGTGGAGCCTATGGTTATTCGCCATCCAAAGGGGCACACTGTCCCTAGGCTTGGTAAGTCTTTTTTCTGCAATATGTTCCGGCCATTTATAATTTGTGTTGTTATGGAAATACATTTTAGGGCTGAGATGTAAAATCATGTAAGAATGCCTGATTAATTTTTTTCTTTAACTGAGTTTAGGTTAATTATTGTATCCATATGCTCCTCTTGTTGTTCAGATGATAAAAGCCTGGGTATAATGTTGGATTATCTGCGAAGAATCGAAGAAGATCTGCAGGGAAAAACAATCTTCGTCAACACAGAAGAGCAACAACATATTGATTTATAGTTTGTCTATAAGACCTTTTCTCATATTCTTCATTCTACCTGAACATTGTAGTTGGAGTTCATAGACATGATTGTTTGACCTAACAAAAGGTTGTATAAGAAACCATTTTTCATTACTTGGGGCTTCCCCAATCCAGTTATATACACTAGTATCATGCACGTGCGATGCACGTGGAGAGGAATGAAAAGGACCCAAAAAAAACTATAATGCACATGCACGTGGAGGGGAATGAACAGGGGAAAAAAAATACCAACACGTGCGATGCACGTGGAGAGGAATGAAAAGGACCCAAAAAAAAAACTATAATGCACATGCGATGCACGTGGAGGGGAATGAAAAGGAAAAAAAAATACCAACACGTGCGCTGCACGTGTTGACAAAATGACCGTCAATGACAAATGACACTAAGCCCTTCTCCCATTATAATAGTAGAGATTTTTGTACTAAGATTATATCTGATACATGTTTTTCCTTCTAAATTTACTTGATTATTGAATGAAATTTTGACTCATTTTGATTCCATTAACTGAGCAACGAAGAACGTAAAGTTGCCTGAAAATCCCAAAAAAATTGTTATTTCTCTATCATCCCTAAGCTAATTAATTAATATGGACTGATTCAGAATTTCATACTGAAGTCAGTATGAATTAGCATGTTTGTACTGTACTCTGAAGTGTGAATGGGTTAGGATAGCTAACTAGATCACGCCCAATGGTTTGTCCACTATAGTCCCTGGTAGTGAAAGTGCGTTGTATGACCACATTCAGCAGAAGTTAGAATACATAACAATTAACAACCATATGAAAGCTATTAGCAGATTAGAAGAGCTCATACAGGATCAACTTCAGCTTTATTTTGCTCTGCTGAAGCCTTTTCTTTTAGGAATAAAGTAGTATTTTCAGAATAGGTTACACATTAACGATTAATGAAGCATGCAGGGCCGGCCCCACCCTTGAGGCCGGTGAGGACGGCCGCCTCAGGCCCCCAGATAATTTGCAATTTTAGGGGCTCTCAAAGTACTCTTGTAAATATCGGCACATATTTTGCGCATAAAAAAATTGTTATTAGGGGCCCCCAATAATAAATATTTGGGTTTTAAAATTTTATTTAAATTGTTTGGGTTTGGGCTTGATTGAATTTTAGGTTTAAATTTAGGTGATTTAAAAACAAATCCACATTTAAATCAATAGAAAATCAAACCTGAAACCCGTATTCAAATTCAAACCCGAAATCCTTACCCTCAACCCGAAACCCACATTTAAAACAAACCCTTTTTGGCTCTTTCTTCTCAGTTATTCGATGATATATATTTTGCATATTTTGTTTTTAACAATGTACAAATTTTTTGTATACATGTTTTTTTTAATGTATGGGGGGTCCCATTTCAGGAGTTCGCCTCAGGCCCCAAGTGAACTCAGGATCGGCCCTGGAAGCATGATGGATATATGATCCATTGTTTTTCAAATAGTTTATGTTTCTGCTAATTTTGGTGCGGGAGCAATCAGATTATGAGTTCTCCCAAAATTTTGAAACCCCCCCTCGAGACTGTTGAACATTTTGAACCCTCCCCTTTAGTCTATTAAGTTTTATGTTTTGCCCCACTTAAAACCCCTTGAGACTGTTGAACATTTTGAACCCTCCCCTTTAGTCTATTAAGTTTTATGTTTTGCCCCACTTAAAAATTATGAAACAACCCAAAAAACTCTATATATGGCCATATGATTTGCTCTTGCCCGACAAAATTGTTCTGACCTCGTCACTGCGGGAAATATCGGAAAACATGTAAAAAGTTGCACACAAGATGTGGCTCCGACGTAAGATCCTTCGACGCTCAAATCAGTAACCCAAAATAATAATTAGGATTTTTTTAGTGGAGAAATATTGATTACATTTGACTAATAGAGGTGGAGGGTATTTATAGGCTAGGAATTGGTTATAGAATATAGACCAGAAATGGTGTTTGGTTGAGCTGATGGGCCAGAAGACATCCCATGTTCTTCTAGTCGGTCTGTTGCTTATGTGAAATTACTGTTTTCTCCTTAGAAGCTATGAGATGTGTGTGGGTCCGATTTTTACCCATATTATAAGCCAACCCCCCTTAAATGTTGGGAGTGACAACCTTTGAAGAGTATTTCGTTCTTCTTATGTTTATAAGTGATCGTATAGGATTTTGGGGATGCCTAGAGCCTTGCTTGTAGTGTTCTGCGGAGAAATTATTTTTCAGAATTTTTAATTTATTTTTCCGAATTTAAAGTTATTTATTAGAAATTCCAAATATGTAACCATTTTTGGGATTTTTTTTATTAACTTTCCTGTATTTATAATTAGTTTTTGGAAATTAATTCAAAATTTTGAATTTATAATTATTTTCCGGAATTATCAATCTACCAATCATATGGTGTGAATCTTGAGGAGATCCGAGGGCCCCCATGGCGCCTCATGCTGGGGGTTGCTCGAACGATAGTCCGAGCATAGAGCGGTGTAGCTGGGATTTCGAGCATAGCATCTACTGATAGGGCATTACCTACCCTCCATCGTGAGGTTCAGAATCAATCAGTTGAGTTAGAACCTCTTTCGGATAGCCCGAGTGATTGAAGGGGGGACTTCCCCACTAAGGAGGCATTGTGGGCAAGCCATATCGCTTAATCGAATTATCCCTCTTCACCACGGTTGTAGGTAATTTGGATGTGCACAGAGTGCTCATATGTATGAAATAAAGACACATGATGTACTCCTGCTCCTAAATGTGTACCAGAACTTTGATATGAAAAAAAGATTGTGCACTTGTTTCTGTCTTAGTTTTTGCTTCCTTAGTATTGTGGCTAATTATTTAGAGTCAACAAGCTGTAGGATGGCAGCAACAGTGAGCAATGTGAGCAACAGACGCAGCATTGATGGTGACTACGACAGAGACAACAAGGCAACAAGCAAAGACAGCGAGGAGACGGGATGGGTGTTGGTTGCTCTGCGGGTGGAGACGATCGGCATGTGAGGAAGTTGGGGTTTGGGTGCAGAGGAAGAGATGGCAGTAAGCGGTCGACAACAACGTCAACAACTTCGGCAGCAACAACAATGACAACGACTGCTGTTCGGGGTGGAGACAACAATGGTGTTGTGGCAGCAAGGAAAAGGAGTTCAGGGTTCGAGTTTGAGTCGTGGTGGGAGTCGGGTGTTGAAGGTGATAGAGGCATGGTGAAGAAGATGAATTTTTTGGTGGTGGTTTGGTTGTGCAGTAGAGGAGAAGGTGGTGCTGGTTGTAAGGGTGAGGGCGGGCTGATGGAGACAGCAGTAGGAGGTGGAGTTTAGGGGAGATGATGGATTGTTTGGAGGTGGTGCGGGTGAAGGAGTTCGAGTTTCGATGGTTGTGTGTAACTGTTGAGTAGAGGCAATGGAGATGACGATGGTGGTGTGCGGTGTGAGGTAGCAAGCAACGGGGAGTTGGGGGCAACAAGGTGACAGTGGTGGTGATGAGGTGATGGCAGTAGGTGCTGGCATCGGGTAGGAGGTTAAGAAGAAGAGGATGAAGGAGGTAGGGGATCGGGATATGCAATTGTGGAGGAGTTGGGTCTCGGGGGGCTGGGTTTCAAAGGAGGCATGGGTTGATGGCAGGGATGAAGGAGGGTTTGAGAAGCAGTGGGTTTGACGATGAAGAAGAAGAGAGGGGCTTGGGAAGGGTGAGAGAGAAGAAGGCAGTGGAAGAAGTTAATAAGGACATTATGGGAGTAATAGGTGGTTAAGAGAGGATTATGGAATTAGTGGTGGATTAATGAGATAATGGGGAGATTTGTTGAGATAGTGATGGAGGATTAGCGGGGATGCAGTTTAGGAGCTCGGGTAGGATAGTGGGTTTCAGGTAAGGGTGAATTAGGATTCGGGTTTGGATAGAGAGTAAGATTAAAGGGTTTGAGCTTTGGGCTTGGGTTTAATCTTTAATTAATTGAAACAACTACAATTAATAATTAGAACAGGCTTTAAAAATTAATTGAATGTCCTACTGTAAGCAAATGAGTTCTAAATAACGGAAAAAATTATAGATACTCGAAATACATGAATACGTAGAATTTTTTTGTACAATTGAAAATAGGAGTTACACCGGAAGCCGAAAAATTGAAGTTAGCTACCATCCAACTAGAAAAGGATGCAGGAGTTTGGTGGCAATCAATGAAAATGACGTTCAGTGAAAGACTGATGGCTTGGGAAGCATTCTTGGAGGAACTCAGCGAGCACTATTTCCCTTTGGACATTCAAGAGAAGAAAGCCTTCATAAGCTTACAACAAGGGAGTACGAGATTAAGTTTACCTAACTGTCAAAGTACGCCCCAGAATTAATTGTGGATGAAGCTAGAGAAACCAGGAAGTTCGAGCAAGGGCTGAGGCTGAGTCTACGGTCTCGTATGTTACCATTGGAGATTAGGAAATTTGACAAATTGGTCCGTAAAGCAGCTATGTCCGAAGCAGACATGTAGCAGTTTCAACAAAAGAAGGAAGTGTGAAACAAGGGCAAGAGGCCTGCAGCGGCAGCCCATCATGGAGAGAAGTTCCCGGAGAAGAATGACAGGTTCGACGGATCAGACAATGGGACGACCACGAATAAGAGCGTGGGGTGTTATAATTGCGGAGAAGTGGACCATATCACGATGGATTGTCCCAAACCACAGAGTGTCATGACTTGCTACAACTGTGGCAAGGAAGGGCATATTCAGCCTTTTTTCCACAACTGAAGCAGGGTGGTGCTGGCGGGAACCAATCTGGGAAGAAAGAAAAGCCTTACCGACATGGGCGAGTGTTCACATTGACAGAAGAAGATGCAGAGAATTCCACCGATGTCATCACCGGCATAGAACAATTTGAATGATTGTTGGAGTTTTTTCTATTATTTAATTGAATTGAATTGAATTAATTAATTTTTTTTTGGGTTGGGGGGGGGGGCGCTTGTAAGAGGAATAATGATATGTATTGAAATGTGCAATTCTTTAGGTAACATGACATATATTAATTAATGGAATAAACGCTCAAGTTTTGTTTGATACTGGAACATCACATACTTTTGTATCCCCCAGATTTGCAAAGAAGTTAGGGCTGACCAAAGATTTTCCCCTGTAGGGTTTTCGGTTGCAACGTCTTTAGGAGTGATGCTGACTACCGATCAATATTATGGTGGTTATGATATCCTAATTGGAGAGAGGATTTTGGGGATAAACCTGATTGAACTGGAAGTACTAGGTGTGGATTAGGGGTGGCAGACGGGCCTGGCGGGTCGGGCCGGGTTGAAACCCTCAAGGCCAGACCCGGTCCCAGGTCATGGTGGGCCGGACTCAGTTGAATCCTGGGCAGGGCCTGGCCGGGCCAAAGATTGTAAGTTCCCTGGCCCAGACCCGATCTCTAACCCCTCGTGTTCCGGGCCGGGCCATGGCAGGTTTGGAAAATTTTGTTTTGTGTTGTTTTATTTTTTTAATTTGTTGGTTAATATTTCAAAGTTTATATCAAATGGGTGTGAACAACAAAATTAATTCCTCATTACCCACTACTCAATTAGCCCACCTCACCCTAGATATTTATAACCAACTCCACCCCCTCACTTCTCTTATCTCACCAATTTGAGACTAAATGTATTTGAATTTTAAACATTGAAAACTTTTAGTTCTACAATGGTGAGATGAGAGAACTGAGGAGGTGGAGTTGGCTATAAATAGCTAGGTAGGGGTTGGCAAATTGAGTAGTGTGTAGTGATCAACTAATTTAGATGTCTACACCCATTTTTATGAACTTTTGAAATATTTTAGAGTATATCTATATGTATATACATATACATATATTTTGCAGTATATGACTATATGTATACACATATATATTTAAATGTTGAGAGAGAGAGAGAGAGAGTAGGCAGATCATGCTGATTTTGGTTCAGTCCTGGGTTTTGTTGGATCAGGCTTTTTTCGGGCCGGGCCGAGCAGGGTTTTCCTTCATTTTGGCAGCCCGGACCAACCCCAAGGTCTGAGTGGTTCGGGTCCAACCCAGTGACAGTGGGCGGGCCGAGCCGGGCTCCAGCTCGTGGGGGCTTGGCAGTGCCGGTTCCGGGCTGGCCCAGACCATTTGCCACCCCTAGTGTGGATGTGATTATTTGTATAGACTAGATGACGATCTACAATGTAACAATCGAATGCATGGATAAGAAGGTAAAAGTGAAGGCACCGGAAGGGCCGGAAGTGATGTTCCAAGGAAAAAAGGAATACAAGGGGGTAGTAGTAGCTATTTCGAAGAGGAAGATTTCTAAAGAAGTCAATGTAATTCCAGTGATCTGCGACTTTCTGACAGTATTTTTGGATGCCTACTGGGATTACCACCTCATCGAGATGTTGAGTTCAACATCAACATATAGCCAGAAGCACACCAATATCCAAAGCACACTACAGGATGGCACTAGTGGAAAAGATGAAGTGAAGAAACAGATTGAGGAACTGTTGCACAAATGTTTCATCAGGCCTAGTTCTTCATCTTGGGGAGCGTTAGTTTTGTTAGTGAATAAGAAGGACGGATCAATGAGAATATGCATCGACTATCGTAAGCTGAATAAGATGACTATTCAGAACAAGTGTCTAATACCTCAAATAGATGACTTGTTTGATCGACTTCAAGGAGCAACAGTTTTCTAAAAAATTGATCCACGGTCAGGGTATCACCAAGTTCGTTTTTAGCAGGAAAATTGCACAAGACCACATTCAGGACTCAGCATGGGCACTATGAGTTTTTAGTCATGCCGTTTGGAGTGACCAATGCACCAGCGATATTCATGGATTTGATAAACTGGATCCTGCGTCCGTTCATTGGTTTTTTCGTCATGATGTTCATCGATGACATTCTTGTGTATTCAAAGTCGGAAGAGGAGCATGCCAGAAATTTGGCAAAGGTATTGAAAAAGCTGCAAGAGTAGAAATTGTGTGCGAAGTTATTAGAGTGCAAATTTTGGATGTCGAAAGTCACATTTCTGGGTCACATCCTTTCTAAGGAGGATGTAGCTACTAATCCGCAGAAGGTCGAAGCTGTGAAGGGATGGTCTCAACCTACGACTATGAAGGAAGTCAGAAGTTTCTTGGGGTTGACCAGATACTATTTGCGATTTATTCAAGGATATGCCCAAATAGCGTTCCGTTCTCATGATTAACTAAGAAGAATGTGAGTTTCAATTGGACTGATCAGTGTGAAGCATGCTTTCAATAGTTGAAGGAGCAGTTGAAGACAACACCAATACTGGTATTACCACAAGCAGGCAAGAACTATGATATCTACAACAACGCTTCACATAGGGGTTTGGGTTGTGTGCTGATGAAAGAGGGAATGATAATAGCTTACAGGTCCAGGAATTTGCGACCACGAGAATTACCCAACTCACGATTTGGAGTTGGCAGCGATCATATTTGCCTTGAAGCAGCGGAGGCATTTACAGAGAGATGGTCAATATGTATATCAACTATAAGAGTTTCAAGTACATCTATCAACAAAAATATCCGAATCTACGGCAGAGAAGGTGGTTGGAAGCAATAGAAGCCATTCGTCCTAAGATCAAGTATCACCCGGGAAAGGTGAACATAATGGCCGATCGCTAAGTCGTAAGATCAGTTTTTCATATTTGATCACGACACAGAAGGAGCTGGCTGAAAAATTGGATCAAGTCGAGATTGAAGTGCTGCTGGGAGCAACTTTGGTACTGTTGAGACTTCAACCTACTTTGAAAGAAGATTATTGATGGTCAGAAGTCCGACTCAGAAATACAGAAGATGAAGGAACAAGTTCTCATGGGCATATTGTCAGAATTCCACGTAAAGAACAAGGTACTTTGGTTCAGAGAGAGGTTGTATCTACCGGAGAGGGCGGACTTAAATAAAAGCATTATGAAGGAAGCACACAATACTTTGTTATCAGTACACCATGACAGTACCAAGATGAGCAACACTTTTGCTGGCCAGGTATGAAAAAGGATGTAGCAGATTTTATGGCGAAGTGCATCACTTGTCAACATATCAAAGCAGAGGACCAGAGGCTCGAAGGTCTATCGTAACCTTTGCCTACTCTGGAATGGAAGTGGAAGAAAATCAGCATGGATTTCATCACAGGTCTGCCGAGGAGTCCAAAGGGAAATGACTCCATATGGGTAATAGTGGATCAATTAACAACTTCAGCCAATTTCTTGGTGATGAAAATCACTTGATCACTAGAGAGATTGGTGGAATTGTACATCGAAGAGGTAGTGAGACTGCACGAAGTACCCATATCAATTGTTTCATATCGAGATGCACGATTTACTTCGTGCTTTTAGACGAGCCTCCAAGTAGTTATGGGGACCAAGATGGATGTTAGTACTTCTTTTCATCCTCAAACCGATGGACAGACTAAGAGGATGAATTGAGTACTTGAAGACATGTTGAGGTCTTGTATGAAGCTGGGAGAAGTACTTGGTACTGGTAAAGTTTGCATATATCAATAGTTATCAGGCTAGCATCGGCATGACACCATATTAGGCATTATATGGGAGGAAATGTAGAACACCTGTTTGTTGGTATGAAGTGGGGGAAAGGAAGATGTGTGAGCCGGAGATCGTACAACAAACTTCAGAGAAGATTAAGTTAATTCGATAGATATTAGTCGAGGTGTAGAGTAGGCAGAAGAGCTACGCAGATGATCGGAGAAGGGACTTGGACTTTGAAGAAGGAGAATATGTTTTCCTGAAGATATCCCTAACGAAGGGTGTGATCAGGTTCAGACGAGGAGGGAAACTATTTCCAAGGTACATATGGCCGTATAAGATACTAAATAGAATTGAAAAAACGGCATATAGACTGAAGTTGTTGGAGAAATCAGCACAAGTACATAATGTATTTCATGTCTCTATGCTTGTTGTCAGTGGAGATTTTGGATTGACGAGAGAAGGTGTTATGAACAAAGATATACCTATGGTCATGGTATTATGGAGGAATCATTTCCTCGAAGAAGCTACTTGGGAATCTGAAGACCAAATGAAGAACAACTATCCTGAACTGTTCGTGTAATCTTGTAATTTTATTATTTCCCCTTAGTAAGGGTAGTTCTGGGGATAAAACTATTCTAAGGAGGAAGTGTTGTAACATCTGGCAGAAAAAAAAACATTTTGTTTTATTATTTTTGCCCTCTGTGGCACATGCAATGCACTCGCACAAAATTATGAAAACTTTATTATTTATCTACTTTTATTTTATTAATTAACTGTTTATTATTTTTATTTAAATTTATTAAATTTGAATGAGGTATATTTGCTCTGGGCCATTATAAGTTTCATTAATTTTTTTAAAGAACAGTATTTTGGGCTTGGGCTACGAAGTCCCGATCTAATCCTAGCCCAACTCAAGAGTTAGGGTTGCGTTTGGCTAGCTAAACCTAGGAGGAAGTGGGAGAGTTTTTGAATTGAACTGTTATTTACTAATTTTTTTGAATTGGAGGAGTGATTGGGGTGAAGGTTATTGAAAATTAATTCGAACATAGTAGCCCCCCAGTCCACTGATTATCGGATGTTAATTTTAATTGAAAAACCACCCCTAAATATCTCTCCTTGGCTGGCAACACAAAGAGAGAGAGAGTGAGAGTTTCTTCCTTGGTGAATTATTTTGGGTGATTTTCCATGGGGCAAATTGTGAAGAATTGTTGGAGGACTTGCAAACGAAAGTTCATCACATCAAGGTGGGTGTTCCATCCTCTTTCATGCATGTTGTAGTCATATGCTAGAGATCTAGATTAATTCGTGTGTTAATTATTTTGTTTGTAGTTATATGCTAGAATTCGAAATTAATTCGTATGTTGATTATTTCATTTGTCATATCTAGATTAAATTATTGGTTGATCATTTCATTCGTAGTAGCATGCTGGGGATCTAAATTAAATTGTTTGTTTATTATTTCATTTGTAGTGGTTTGTTTGAGATCTAAATTGAATTATTCATTGATTATGTCGCATATGTGGTAGTAGCATGCTAGGGTACTAGATGGATGTTAAATAATGTGTTCTTTTGCTGAATTGAATAAGAAATTGATGTAAAATCATGGTTTGAATCATAGTTGAAGAACCCTAAATTAATTAAGATTTTAATCTAGGTTTTGAACCCGTTTTTCGTAACGGGTCTGTCAAAGCTTCGGGTCTGTTGTTGTTATTTGTTAGTCTCCATGGGAGATTGGGTTTGCATGTATGATGGGTGTAGATTTAGATCACCTAAAGAGTTCGGGTATGAGTTTGTATCGTAGAAATGGGTTTTGAATTTGGGGTTTTGAAAGTACTCCCTAAATATTTTCTTATCGAGTATGTCACTACTTATCGGGTTTGATTTTTGTGAAGGAGTTAAATCTCGGGCCTGTTAATGTATGGGTCAGGTTGATAGATCAATTTAGGGATGTAACTAATTAAGAGGGATGTAACTTATTAATCAAGATTGTTTACTTAATCAGGATTGTGTTTGAACTAGTTTAAATTTTTTAAAAGGTATGGAATTGTTGTTAATGAGTCTGAAATTAAAGGTTTTCGGGTCTGGCCAACTTAGATGGTTCTGGTTTGATTAAGATTGATCAATTCAGCTTCGGCTTCGATTATAGGAATGGTTTAATTGGATTAATTTTGCTCTAGATTAGTTAAAAGTAGTTAGTCGATCGAGAATTAGTCGATTAAGATCAGGTTGTGGATTAATCAGATTAATGTGTTTGGTTGGGAAGTAAATTGATATTAAAATTTTAAAGATGACTAAATTACAGATTATGAAGCTTAATATAATTTCAGATTTTTATGTTAAAATTTGAATTGAATTATTTTGAGTAAGAGAACCATTATCGAGTTGAGATCGATTAATATTTAGTTGAACTAGAAGAATAGTTGAAGATTAATTCATTAGACAATAGTGACTGATTAGAGTTATTGTATGGGATGTTAGTTGTTAATCAATGTATTGAACGAGACTTGTGAGAGGCAAGCAGGTCTTTTGAGTTGTCTTAGGGTAGTCGTAGTTTACCCTAACAGGGGGTACGACGTCCTAGTTGGTCGAGTTTTAGAGGCTGAGTAGGACCCAGGGTGCTGGCAAGAGGAAAATCTTTGGGAATAAGCCAGATGGGGCTAGTATTTCTGTTCTATGAGTTAATTCTGGTAGGGTTACGCTAGCTCTAGAAGGGATTTGGTATTCTTTCTGAATTAAGGACATATACTAGAATGGAGTTGTGGCAAAGCTTGAGCCATCATGATTAGGGGGCTCTATATAGTCGGGCGCAAGGGAGATGGATCTTGAGACGAGTCTCAATTATTTTCGGTACTATGGGTAGTCGGGAGGAAGGGAGACGGATTTTGAGACAAGCCTCAATTATTTTCGGGACTATATTTTCGGTCGGGCAGAGGATTCCTAGGACTGTGATTGTCATGTAGAGGAGACAAGCCTCAATTTTTTCTAGGACTATAAATGATCGGGCGGAGGATTCTAGGCCGGGATCATGAATAATGGAGCAGAAAGGAGACAGATTTCCAGTACTCCGGGCTAGAGCGACGCTTGCAGGACGTTCACACGATGAGGGTTCTGTATAGTCAAGCGGAGGATTCCGGAGTTGGAGCCAATACTCGTGGGATGTTTAAATATTGACCTTTTAAGCTGTTGTAGGATTGCATGGCGAGAGATACAACCCTACAATGAGGAGTATGTTAAGGGCTTGCTTTCGGACCTATATTGTATGGGCAACATAGAATCTGAACAAGCATGCATAGAGGTGCATCATGTGCATGGGTTTTGTGCATTAGTCATTAAGTTCATGGCATACGTGACATACTTAGGATAGTCACTATTTTCATATTTTTCTTCTGCACTCAAGTTTTTGGTTAAAAAGTTTGGAGGATCACTTTTGTACTAGCATTGCGTCGGTTGTATTCAACTGACGAGCCCACAGTTGGCAAGCCTTGCAAGACTTTATCAACGAGTGGCGTCGGCGCGAGCGTGTGCCAAATGATTGAGATTTTGTAATGAAATAAATTATAATTTTCATGTGTAAATTCCGCTGTGTAAAGTAAAGGATATTGATGTAATGAAAAGTTTTAAAATTTTCTGTATTTTTGTGTTGTATTATACAAAATTGAAGTAAAAATTTCGGATGAGTCACAAACTGTCTGTGTATGAAATTTGGGGCGCTACAATTGTTCTGGGGATGTGAATGGAAGAGAAGCATTGATCGATCCCCAGATCAGAGCAGAAGGTCCTGAATCTCTATGAAGCAAATTGCATTCTGTTGTCGGTGACAAGAATTCGAGGTATCTCGAACCTGCAGACAATATTCTTCCAAAAGAATTGCTCAATCTGCTGTTCGGTAATGGAGGCCAATGATTTCACTTCGATTTACTTCATGAAGTAGTCAATGGCCACAACTAAGAGGTTCCTCGTCCATATTGTGGGGGATGCGAGTGACCTCTACCTCTCAGAATGTAGCTATGAGTTCTTGACGTAAACTAGGTACTTGATAATACGGTCATCCTCAGCCTTATAATCTCCTTGGATTCATGAGGAGGCCGACAATCAGCACCTCATATTCAGCCTTGTTATTGGAGGCTCGAAAATTGAGACGAAGCGAGTATTGGAGAGTGAACTCGTCTACGCAAAGAAAGTTTACACCAACCCCACTCCCTTCGATGCGAGAGGATCCATCGACGTAGACACTCCATACTGGAAGATCTTTGCATTACTTGGGGGATCTGGGATGATGCTTTCTACAATAAATTTGACTAAGGCTTGGGCCTTGATAGTCATCCACGGCTCAACTTGATGGACAACATCATGAGTTGCCCATAGTTCTCTGGTTTGTGAAGTATTTGCTTGAGTGGTTTGTCGGTGAGGGTCGATATCGTATGTGCTTAGAGTAAGGGTGGAGCTTTTGGCTGGTTGTTATGAGAGCATAGGTCATCTTCTCCATTTTGGAATAACGGAGTTCATCATTATGGAGTACCTTCCTAACATAGTAGATTGACTTTTGGATCTTGTCTTCCTCCCTTACTAGGACGACGCTGAGGGTATGGTCCGATGTAGCCAGATAGGGGTAGATTTCTTCCCCCAGCTCTGGCTTAATTTGGAGTGGCGGATTGGTTTGATACCACTTGAGCTATTCGAAGGCTTCTTGTTGCATTTCTCCCCACTCAAAGCCCTTTGATTCTCGAAGGGCCTTAAAGAAGGGAAGGAACTTTTCTCCTGTCTTGGAGAGGAACTAACCGATGCCAGTGATGCCCCCCGTGAGGCTTTGGATCTCCTTGATGTTGAATGGGGGACACATGTCTAGTGTGGCCTGGATTTTTTTTGGATTTCCATCAATTCCCCTTTGGATAACTATGAATCCCAAGAACTTCCCCGAGGAGACCCCGAAGGTGCACTTCGAAGGGTTCAACCTTATGATGTGCTTCGTATAATATTGAAGGGCACTTGGAGGCCGGCTGCATGGTCATCCCCCTCAAGACTTTTTACAAGTATTCATCCACATAGACTTCCATGTTTCGGCCTATGTTCTTCGAAGGCTATGTTCGGTAGCCGCTGATAAGTGGTCTCAGCATTTTCTAACCCGAAAAGGCATGAAATAATAGCAATAGCTTGGTTGGAAATGAAGGATGTCTTTGGGATATCGGGAGTGAAAATTTGGATCTGATTGTACCCCGTGAAAGCATCCATGAAGCTGAGGAGCTTCTGTCCAGGTGTGGCATCGATCAAGGAATCGATGTTGGGGAAAGAAAAATGATTCTTCGGACATGCTTTACTTAAATCTGTGCAGTCAATGTAAATCCTCCACTTACCATTGGACTTATTCAAATGACGACATTGACCAGCCACTCGGGATAGCTGACATCTTGAATGAAGCGCGCGGCTAGGAGTTTGTCGACTTCTTATTCGACCGATCGTTTCCTGTCGGAAGCGAACTTGCGACACTTTTGTTGGACCGGCTTAACATTTGGGTGTTGGGTTTCGAGGTTTACAACGGAGTAATAGGCAGCAAAAAAATACAAAAAAATAATTCCGAAACCCAACCATAGATCCATGCAAAAACCATAAAATGTGTTAGTAGTTTTTACCTCAATGATGGAATGACTGTCCCCACAATCTGCCAATCACGAGCACTGCAACGTTGCAGTGCCTCTATGGTATCCACAAGAATGAACAACAAAATCGGGCTTTCCCTCACGTTGTGGAGCTAGCTGTGGGAAGGAGATGTTCCTTTCTCTCTCTCTCTCTCTCACTCGCTTTCTGTGACGGTTAGGGTTTTTCCTTATTATTTTCCCACAGAGACATATCATATATATATATATAGCAGGAAATCCACCCTAAGAGAGTAGTGAGGCTGCTGGGTTCACAATCTAACCTAGGTCAGATTCATGTGTGGGCCTTTTAATTTTTGTTAGCCCATTTAATCTAATTAATTGTCCAACCAATCTGGGGAGTCCAAGTCTTGGATTCCCAATTAAATTCCTCTTATGGATTTAAATCCAAATTTTTATCCATTCTAAATATGTGACCCTGTAGGTTCCCATTACGTTGACAGTAACACTAAAATTATATTATAGTGTTACAAACAGTGAGCGGTATCTAGCATTACATCAATGCTACTCAAGTAACGGGAATGCCAATGATTCGACATAACCTATCCGTGACTAATGTTATCAGTAGTCTAGTCATTTTGTCCAGATATCTTAATTGACCACAAGGCGTGGAGCGTGTCACCCTTGTATAGTTCAATCTTTGGTTTCTTGATGTCTGAGTAGACTTATTAAAACAAATGTGACCAATATCTCATATTGACTCATTTGAGCACGGCCATGCATTTTGCAATCTTACTCAATCAAGGGGCGTGAAGATATCGCTCCTGTTATGTAAGAGGGACAAATTCTATCTAAGTCATGCACATCACTCTACATGATTCATAGTATTTCCAATAGCCAACTTTACTATCACCTTATCACAGGTGATGTTCGAAGATATTAAAACATATAACTTCTTATATAGGAAACCGTAGTGACTTCAAGTCAAAGGACCACGCACACCATGGTCACTGTGAGAATCGTTCATGATACTCACGTAACGATTCATGCAACGTTCTCATGGTGGGCCAGCTCAGTATATTATTACTCTAATATGTTCCCGTACAAGGACTTGATATCTAATATCCATGACCCGTGAGATATGGTAATCAGTCTACGTACATACTAGTCTGTATGTATTATTGTTGTCCTAATTCACAATAATACTTGATTTGGGACATTTAATAGTTTCTGATTTCAACCAATCGGATTTCACAATCAAGTCATGCACTTGATGTCCCATGGTATTGAACCTACTATTCTAAGAACTGTATTATGTTCATTTAATCACGATAAATTACACAATAAGTAAAATTCATCGTATATGAAATAAATGTTATGATACAATGTAAAATAGCAAGGTCAATATAATTCTGGCCTCTAGGGCATCCACCAACACTGGGTTCACACTTAGGCGGTGCATGATCAGATCTTTCGAAATGTCAGGCATGTCAGTGGTGGTCCAAGCGAACAAGTTTCGGTTCTCCTGATGAAACTAACAAGTTGCTTTTTGACTCGGTGAGAGAGAGCATGGCTAATTCTAATACACTTGGACGGGTCCTCATGGGAGAATGGGATTTCTTCTAACTCACCAATGGGTTCGAACACAAGCTGATTCCTTTCTTGAGGGAGTTCTAAGGCTTTGAGCTGGAGGGCCGAGCCCCCGATTTTGGCCGTGTAACATGTTAGAGCCACTTCTTAGCTTCCCTTGACTTCTCCCACCCTAGCTGGTGTGGGGTTTTTCATCTTTATGTGAAACGCCGAAGCTACGGCTTAGAGGACCATTAGGCTTGGATGGTCAAAAATTGTAACATCCCGGAGAAATTTTAGAATAAAATACATTTTCATTTTTGCACGTGCAACGCACGTGCAATTTTATTTCATTTTTTGTTCTAAAAATTTTCCTAAGTTTTGCACAAATTTTCTCTTATTTATTTTTCTCTCATTTTATTATTCATTCTTAATTAAAATCCATAGGTTTAGAAGATTAATTTAAGCCCATTAGAGAAAAAAATAAATAATAAGAAGCCCACAAATAAAATCCTATATTTATTTTTGTACACCATCCAACACTTGTCATGTAACAGCTATCTTTCCCAGTCAACTTAGTGAACGGACCAGCTATCTTCGAAAAGTCTCAGATGAACTTCCGATAATACCCGACCAAACCAAGCAAACTTCTCACTTCCGAAAATTACTTCGGAACAGGCCAATCCTTGACGCTGAAATCTTGGTCGGATCGACAGAGATACCATCGCCGGAGATAATGTGTCCCGAAAAGGTAACTCGATCATGCCAGAAATCACACTTGCTAAGTTTCCCATAGAGCTGATTCTCCCTCAAGATCTGCAGAACCAACCTAAGATAATCAGCATGATCCTTCCGTATCCGAGAATACACCAAAATGTCGTTTACGAACCCCACCACGAATCTATCCAGAACTGGAGAGAAAATTCTGTTCATCAGACTCATGAACACTGCTGGTGCATTCATGACTCCAAAAGGCATCACAAGGAACTCATAGTGCCCATATCTGGTCCTGAACGCAGTCTTCTGCACATCAGCTGCCTTCACCTTCACTTGATGATAACCAGAGCGAAGGTCCAACTTCGAAAAGATAGCAACTCCACCCAGCTTATCAAACAAATCATCGATCCTGGGTAGCGGATACCGGTTCTTCACTATAACATTGTCAGCTCACGGTAATCCAGGCACAGATGACGACTCCTGTCCTTCTTGCTGACCGACACACTGGGCCAGATGAAACCCAAATCTAGCAATCCTTGGACCTGCACCTTCAGCTCTGCTAACTCAACTGGTGCCATCCGGTAAGGACTCTTCGATATCGGCACAGTACCAGGCTGAACATCAATACCGAATTCAACTTTCCTATCCGGGGGTAGTCCAAGCAACTCCTCTGGAAACACATCCAGAAATTCCTGCACTACAAGAGGCGCAGCCTTATAGCTTGAATGCAACTCCATTGCACAACCAGCATCGACAACAACTTCCTGACCACGCCCAAGGGGTAACATTCCCAGCATGGAACTCAAACTCCGCATGACCTGGCATCCTGAAAACAAACTTCTTTGCTTGACAATTAATGATCGTGTGGGTCTCACCCAGCCAATCCATGCCGAGAATCACAACAAACTCTGAACTGCCGGTCACAATCAGATCTGCTCTAAAATCAGCACTTCCAATCACCACAGGACTCTACTTGCACTTCCGGGAACAAATGACAACACTGCCACCTGCGGTGATATGCCAAGCAACCAGCAACTTACTGCACTCCAACTGATGCTGATCCATGAAGCGGGAAGAGACGAAGGAATGGGTTGCCCCGTGATAAAAAAGAACACGAGCAGAAACAGAATGAACAAGAATAACGCCTAAGATAGAGTCAAAACAAGGGAAGAGATGAACAAATGAACAGACTAGAGATAACCAAGGAATATGAAAAGAATGATGCATAAAGATAACATGAAGAAAGATGCAAGAGAAAATAAATGAAACAAAGAACAAATAGCAGAACAACAAAAGAAAACACAAAAGAAAAACCTGCAACGACTTCTTCCGCGGTCTGAGCTTCCTCCGCTGTCATGTTGAAATTATGACCTTTCCATGGGGCAGCGGTCCTCTGATCGACGATCTGACGCTGAGGGTGAAGTGGCAGTCTAACCAAACTACGAACTGGCACGACTGCACCCTGGTCGTGCCTCCTCCGAGGACAATCTTGAACCAAGTGGTCGGTAGCACCAAAACCGAGACAATAGCGGTTGGCCTTCCAGCAATCCTTGCGCAAATGCCCAGGGGCCTGGCAAAAGTCACAAACAACATCCCTTCGTGGAGGAGCAGGATGGTAGGGAGCTGTCCTGACGGCAAGGACCGGAGTTTGCCTCCTGATCGAACCTCCAGTAGACCTGGCAGCAACAGCAGCGGGGTACTGCACAACCCGCTGAGAGGGGGTCTCACGAGCACGAGTCTTCTCTGTCGCTCGAGCTGCCTTCAAGGCATCCGCATAGGTTCGGAGACGATGGGCGTCCAAGTGCACCTGAATACCCTGATTAAGACCCAAAAGGAACCTCCGAGCACGATCCTCCTCATTCGCCACCAAGGTGGTAGCGAAGCGGCTAAGCCTGGTGAACTCTGTGGCGTACTCGTCTACAAATCTAGAGCCCTGTTCCAAGAAAACTTGGCGTTACAATCTACATATATAATATATAACCGAGTCTCAAAATATGCCACTAATAAAACAACCAGACAACCAACCAACCAACCTGCTTCAGGGCAAGAACTCCAATTCTACCCAGGTGATGCGCGAAAAGAATTTTTCCAGGAAGCTTTAAGCAAAAGTGGCCCAGGTAATAGGACGCTCTAGCCTCTCGGATTCTGCCCTCCATTAGATGTTGATAAAATCCACCAACTGGACGCATACCACATCCACACGGTCGGCATCGGTGACCCTAGCTGCCTGTAGTAGACTCTCCATTCGGATCAGCCACTGCAAAGCCTCAAGTAGCATCTCAGTACCAGCAAACTTATCAGGGTGCAACCTCATGAAATCTACAACAGTACCCGGACGAGGGGGCAAAGCTACAGGGGATGGCACAAGGGGGTCAGAATAGCATTCTGGTTAGCAGCTTCCAAAGGGGCCTTAACCAGTTCGCTGTGCTCTTGTTGCATCTGAGCAATCTGCTGGAGCACCTGAATTACAACTGCCAACTCATGATGGCCTTCTTGCAAAAATGAACCATTCCCACGAGCCACAGTCTACACAAAATCCAAAACAATTAACAGTTAGATCCAGTCGATTAATAATTTTTTGTGCAATGCATGAATTGTTAGGAGCCAATTAAATCCGATCGAGTCAAGTCTGCCTTATGTATTAGTCAAACTAACACATTAGCCAAACCTAAATCTCTGATACCACAAGAAACCTTGTCATGCCACGCTTCCAAAAAGGAATACAGAATACGGTACGTGACTAAGCCCAACGGATAGTTTTCACCATCCATAAGCTGTACGGATCTGCTTAACCCATCACAACAATAAATATAACAATATACTCCTACCAAGTATGCATAAACAATCATAACTCAACAGTATTTATTGCAACAATAATAAATATCCCATCAAATACAAGATCTGAAACAAAATAATAATCTTGGGACTACAAGCCCAAATACAAGTCTCAATACAGTTCACAAATATAAATAGTTCATCAAAATATTTTAAGCAAATAATTCCAATTGTGCAGCTCAAAACTTTTGCTCACCAACTCTAGTAGGCAATTGATGAGCAAAACCTGCTCATACGGGAATTACAAGGAAAAATTGGAAAATGGGAAAACATAACGCTCGTTAGACGCAAGTTCAGGCCGCAACCAGTACAAGTAAGGAAATGGGGGAAAAAACTAACTAAACAGGAAATACTAACGAGGAAGCAATAAATATAACAGTCTAAGATGACAGTAAATAGCGGAATAACAGTAAAACTATAACAGTAACCGTAAGGGTCAACAGTAACAGTGAATCAACAGTTACAGGATGTGACAGTGTAAACAGTTATTCTTATATCTAATGTTCATTACCAACTAGGTAGCACTTCATGCATCCCAAATTATACCACATGGTTGCTACAGCAAACAATTTTGTTTTAAGACTTCGTAGTGGAACTTCTATAGGGCAATATATTCGGACAAACAGTAACAGTAATTGTTATAACAACAAATGGTGTCATGGATCATACCCTCATGCATCCAGAGTTAAACAGTAGGTACCACAATAAACAGTAGGAAAAACGAGTTCCATCCGAATATGCATTTCTATATTGTCCACTACTCGATCTTTTCCCTTAAAAACCCCGACTTGATTTTTTTTCATTATTAACAACAGGTGTGAAAGATTACAATAGGATAAAGACATGTCATGGACAAAGATTAAGTTTACGATGGAGTAGTAATTACAACGGTTGATAAAAACAACTCATAATAGTCAAAACAGCGAATTTTTCAGTTCTGGACAACAAGATACTACTATACCAAATCTGAGATTCCTGTTGCTACAGAACAACAAACCTAGATCCGTCAGAAAATCTAGAAACTAGACTCTCTACCAATTCCAGCACATATATATATAAGTCACATATCAGCCACAAAAATAGGGTTGAAAATAGCATTTAATACAGAAATCGTGTTCAGCCAGAAAATGCAAAATCTTGATTGTAAGCATGAAAAGAGTTTAAAATCATCATAATTAAATCTAAGAGAAATCTAGAAGATTCCCTAATATATCTAGTTTCAAAATATAAAATATTATGAAATTATATTACAGATAGTATGGTCAACAAAATTGGGAAAACAGAGTAATGCATCAAAATCTCAATTCTGACAGTTCAGATATAGTATTACCAAAATTGAGATAATTCACAAAATATAATTCGAAATCAAGATTCGTCAAAAGGGTAGCAAAATAGACAAATCAGGCTACAGTTTATATTCATAAAGTTTTCATAAAAAATGAATAGAGTCAGGTTGAAAACACAATTCTTTACTAAACATCACGCAGTTTGGAAATATTTCGATTGGTTTCGAAAGCATGAAAGGAGATATAAAAGACAATAATTAATTCCACAAAATTAGGGTTTGATCTTAGTCATATCTAAACATACTCAGTAAAATATAGAGTTCAAATTCTACTTTTAATATCAGTTTTAAAATAAAATTTCTATACAGAATACATATAGTTCAGAATCTGGAATATACGATATGACTGTAGTAAAATAGCAATAACTCATGCATAAAAAATCGGAATTCAGATTCGTCGAAAGTTCTGAAAACTAGAAAACAAAGGCTACAAATCATGTTCACAAACTTATTTATTTTACAGATGTTAACAGGGTCGAAATTACTGTACAAAATAGGGTAGCAGCAAAACAAAAATTCTTTTATGCATTTTATCAAACAACTTAACTACAATCGGTCCAATCTAAGATGTCATACAAACATGATATATGTGGGTTACTCAAATCAGCATGGCATGGGAATAAATGGTCTATAATGAGATCATACATCTAACAAACATCTATGTAATAGTCATCTACAACATACGGTGTGTCACAAACAACATACAGTCAAAGTGTCATCTAATCTAATTGTTTCATGCAACAGGTGTCAATTATTGTAACTACTCATGATTAAGAGATGATGTCAATGGTTTAACTAACATGATAGGATCATCATGAGAGTACACTCATTTTCATACTCGACTACTTACGGTATTAACTTGTATGACAAAAAAGAACATATGCAAGCTACTTGCCTGTTATGAAGACGACGCAACGATACAAAACAAAGAGACGAGAATCCACAACCGAAACACGTGCACGAGACGACACGCGCATACACAAGAGACAACAGTCAACAACAGCAAGACGATGGCAGCTAGGGTCTGCGGCGACAGTACCAGAGAGTGCTATGGGCTGTGCTGCTCGATAGAACTGGGCAACGAGGGGCTCGGCCTGGGGTGTGTCGCAGGCTGCGCTCGAACACGACGATGGCAACAAGGGGCAATGGGGATAGCGGGGGATCGGGAAGAGAGGAAGGGAGAGGTGTAACATCCTGAATTTTTATTTATAATTAAATATAAGTTTTGTTTGATTTCACGTGTTTTGCACATGCAAATTAATATACATTATCCCTTAAAACTTATTTATTTTTATGTCATGAACAAGTATTGTATTTCTTTTCTTTTAAAAAATAACCTATTAGTATCATTTATTAATTCTTAAAGGCCTAATTGTTTAATTCTAGCCCACACTAATTAAATTAATTAAATAAATTAAAATTTTTTAGCCCACTAAAATAAGCCCATTAGTTTATTTCTCATTTAAATGAGACAACTTGTAGGGTAGACTTATTTTTGTAACAAATAAATTAATAACACATGAACATTTAGTAACTAGGTGTGCATGGAGAGGCACGTGCATTGCACATGCACGTGCAATGGAGCATAGGGGTGGCCGGCCACGTTTCAAGAGATGGGGTGAGTGGAGAGATGGAGAAATGGTTGTGTGATCATGGGTAGTTGTTCTAACTCCTAAATGCATCCTGGCCTCTCATCTAAATTCGTCTAAATGCATCTCCACCCTTCATTTAGCCTTGAGTAGTGTATAAATAGTCCCCCCTAGCCATTCATCTCTTTGCACCATTAGAAATTTGTAAACAGTGAGAAGAAAAGAAAGAGTTGTAGAAATTTGTGTGTGAGAAAAAGATTGAGTTGTGCATTTCGTGTGTTCCCTTTCACCATTGGAGGCCGGCCTACACTAGAAAAGGAGGGAGCTCAGATTGCTTAGTTCAGGGAGGAGAAGGCTCTTGGTGTGCACAAGCAAGGAGGAGAAGGCTCACAACTAGGAGAAGATCGTGTGTTCAAGGAGTTTCTCTATGAGTTTTCTTTGTTTCTTCATTTAAGGTGGGTAATTTCTCTACTTCTAATGTAGATACCATGCTAGGAATTGAATTGATGAATATGCTAAGAGAAACTAGTTAAATTGGCCATATGATTGCTAGAAAGCGACTAATTAGAAATGAGGCGAATTCTTGATGAATTGGTTGATAATTGGTAGAATTATAATTATTAAAATAGATATCGTCATGTTGCCATAGAATGTGTATTTTGTGAACCATGCTAGATTACGAAAATTTGTTTGTGAATGACTAGTTGGGTAATTGAACTATTGATATGTGTTATTTTTAATTAGTGCAACATTAATTTGACAAAAGAAAATATGTTCTAAAGTTCCTATAGGGATAAAAGAAAGTAAGAAAACACTTTTTGTGAAAAATTGTATTGTCACGCCCCTCTTCCCAAAAAGGAATACGGAATACGGATACGTAACAAAAGCCCAGCGAATAATTATTATCATCCTTAAGCTATTTCAGAATCCTTACAACACATCACAGAATTTATCAGAGTCGGAAGCAAAATGCACAACCAACATGCAATATTGAAACAGATTTACCAACAGAAATTTACTTGAAACCAAATACAATATCCTCAAATAAATCAGAGTCTGGAGAAAACAAATATCCTTGGTCACATCTCCCAAATACAAATAAATATTCAATAAACCAAATACACTTTATCCAATGTTCAAGCAACAACTAATAATAATAATAAAGCAGAAATCTCCAACTTAATACATCCTTTCACCATTACCATCAAGCAACTGACCAACCTGATCTGCAATTAGTAAATTTGCAGGAAAAAGGAAAAAGAAGAAAACAAGTACCCGTCAAATTGCAAGTCGTAGGTCACAAATATTGTAGGATACAAGCACATGAGGAAAACTAATAGATCTAACTAATAGTAGTATCAGACCTAACATGGTATGGCAGAGTCAACTAACATGGTATACTAACATATGTCAAGTGTAAGGTGTCAAGTGTCAGATATTATGCAGACAAATATACAGGTAGTGTCAAGTAATGTGTCACATGGTAGTGTCAGACGGATAACAGATAATCAGGTAACAGATAATCAGATCTTCAGATAACAGATTTCCACATAACAGATTCAGATTCATATTCAGATTTATGTAAGTCTTGTGTGATTACTATCTAGGTAGCACTTCATGCGTCATACTTTTATCACATGGTTGCTATATTCAAAACAATTGCATTTGTAGATTTCGTAGGGGATCATATAGGGCCGTGTACTCAGGGTTCAGATATCAGATAACAGACAGATAGAACCTAGTGGTTCTCTTCTTCTCTACACCTTCCTATAAGAAGCAATGTAGACAAGGTCAGATAACAGACAGATAGAACCTAGTGGTTCTCTTCTACTCTACACGTTCATCTATAAGAAGTAATGTAGACAGGGTTAGAAACAGATAATCATATGGGAAACACGGGCCCCCTTCTAAGTACACATTTCTATGCTTTCCCACCACTAGATCTTTCCCACAAACTCCAGCTTGGTTACTTTCATTATGGTTATTAAACAGACCTGAATGTGAACGAAATAGGGTCAAACTAACATGATATAATCAGGTTCAGGTTCAGGGAGTCAATCAGTATGTATAGATAATATACAATCACATAAACGAGCAAAATAGTCTATGTTCATAATCAGGCCAGCAAGACCAATCAGTACTAAAACAGAGATTCTGGACTCTACAAAAACACAAACCTAGATCCGTTAAAGGATCTGAAAACTAGATATCCACACGAATCCAACGCATATAAATAAGTCACATACTAGTTCACAACAACTCAGGTCAAAACTGATTTGAATACAGAATTTATGTTCAGCCAGAAAACAGGGGAACGACTTCAAAAGCATGAAAACAGTATGAAAACACATCAAATAATTCCACAAAAAATCTAGGATATTCCCCTATAGGTATAGATTCAAAATAACAAGTTTCATAATATTCCAGTAAGTATAGATAAGCCATCGAAATAAGAAGCAACACGAAAATATAGTTTGGACGAATCTGGAATTCTTAGCACTGCTGTACGAAAACTAGAATATCTCGCAATCAGTGAATCGAAATCCAATTCCGCCAAAACGACATGAAAATAGATGAATTTTACTAACTTTCATATTTCACAAATGATTTTCATACAGTATAAGGAAATATAGTGAAAACAGAGTTCTTTACTGAACAACGCACAATTTACAGCATGAGTAGCTTTTAGAAAAGAATATGAAACCCCACATAAAACTCATCTTTAAAATTCATCAAAAATCTGGGTAGTCCCTTATATCATAAGGAAACACTGAGCAAAATATTATACCAAGATATTATGTATAGAGTGGTTCTTGAAAATAATTTGTTAGCAAAATTGACTCAAAACAGAATCTGGAATCTATCGACACGTCTGTACCAAAACCATCATAACTCAGTCATACGAATTCCAAATCAAGTAAAACCAGTGGGTTTTGAAAATAGACAAAACTATCTAAAATCCATCTTTTATTTCAAAGTTAAGACTCGGGCTGTGGCATGGACGAAAACAGCAAACAACACAGAACAAGCCGCAAATACAGATTTCACACCTCTAATTAAAAACATCATAACTTTCACAATATTGATCCAAACTCAACCAAACTTGAAATACAACCTACTAAATATCTAAACATCATGTTTTAGGGATTCTAACATGTCCACATCTATTATTTTCACATGGGCATTAAATCAAACACAATTCATGCAATAATCACATACATGCATCAAAATCAAGTTTTGGGCATAACCTATGTTATTATACTATCAAGTTTGGTGTCATAAGTCTTCTATGACCAATTTATCACAATAGAGACAAAATCCATCAAGAAAAACACAAATTTTGGTTGTCTCTAGACCCAACTACATTAGATGTGAACTTTTTGACTTGTATGAACCTAATGAATTGTAGTACAAGTTACTTGCCTTGTTATGGAGTGAATACGATGCAACTAAGCCTTAGGAATGAAACCCACGAGCGAATTCCTTCCAAGCGTGAATCCAAGCAAACCCACGAACAAAAACGCTTTACGAACGAACTCCTTGATGCAACGAACCAAAGTGGATAATACCCACTTGAAAAATCACCAAAGGGAAGAGTTTGATGGTGTTTTTGATGGTGGTGGTGCTGTTTGTGGTATCCGGCCAACAAGGAAGGAGGGTGAGGGTTTGTAGGGTTTTGTATGGAAGTATGGAGAAGGGTTTGTAATGGTGGTGGTCAGATTGTAGATGGGAGAGAGTGCTTGGTTTGGAAGGGGTATGCAGGCCGGATGTGGGAGGAGGGCAGCCGGGAGTACTTGTAAGAGGGGAGGCCGGTATGCAATTAGGAGAGGGAGAGATTAATTAGGTTTAGGGTTAGGGTTTTGGAGTATTAGGATATTTATATAGGGGATTAATGTGGGCTAATGGGTTGTGGGTATGGGTATGTAATAATAGGTATACAAATGGATAATGGGTATTGGGTAGATTTCAAATAGGAATACAATCTATAGTGAATTCTATGGCTCCTAAAAATCTCCTTAGGGGTCAAAAATCCTAATTATGGGAAAACACCACCAAAACTCCATCACATCACCAAAATAAATAATAATAATAATGAACGAGGCCAAGAAAATGAGGAAAAGAACTCAAAATGGTGAAAACGAACAATACGGCGAACAAACGACACTAGGAGCTCATAATGAAAGAAAAAGAATATATATTGAAAATAATCCAATATACGGTTCAGAAAAATACAAGATATATAAAAATACACAAAAATAAAAAATACACTCCAAAATATATAAAATAAAAAACAGGGGTTACATGTATTGCCTAATTGTGAAGAAATTATTGTTGCATTTTCAAAGTCGAAAATGTAGATTTAAAATATAAATTGGGAAGAGAATTCACTTTTAATATCAAAATAATGATTTTTAAATTACTGTTATGCTGTAAATTTCTAAGATTGAGATTCTGGAAAACTTTTATGATGCAAAAATAGAGGAGAAAAAAATTATAAGAGATTTAGAATTGAGAAAATTTGTTAATAATCAGCGAATTGAGTTATAAACATATCACATCGGTTAGTCACTCCGGCCTTAGTGGTCAGTGGGTGCGCTTTAGTACTGTTACTGTATCTCGGCCGACGGTTTGGTCTTGTGTTCGAGTCTCTTCAGAGACTTTATTTTTCTGAAATCCGATTTTTACTCAAACTCGAAGCCCAAAACTCAAGGTTAAAATAAGTTCCCCATTAGACAGTAGGCGCTCTTGGACTTTTTGGTTCTCAGGTGCGACTTAAGACAGTCACTATTCAGAGGTGCCCGGGGGGGGGGGGGGGGGGGGGTTGTGCGTGGGTTCGAATCCGGCTGTTGCCAATGTTTTAAAATTTTTGATTTTTAAAATTATTTTTTGATTCTTTTGAGAAATTTCAAGTGTTTAAAAGTTGAGAAAAATTATTAAAATTCTTAGAAAAATACCTAGGCTTCATGAAAATTTTTCTACAATATTTTGACTTATTATAATTTGAATTAGAAGAAATTTTTGGGAAAAAGAGATTAATAAACTTCTTAGAATATGATTTTTTTTGGGTAATTAAAGACAACAAACATTTTTTGAATATAGAGAAATTTTGTAAAGAGTTCTAAAATGAGATTTGACATCGAAAAATTAAGTGGGATTAGATTTGAGATTGATGTTCAAAATTATGAAATTTGTGTAAGGAAAATGAAGTAAAAGAAATATGATGAAATATGAAATTTGTGAATACGAATACTCTCATTTTAATGTACATGAAAAGAGAATTGGGACTAGAGTTTTAGCTATGTCCTCACATCGGCATGAATGAAATTATGAAAGAGAAATGTGATAAATAAAGACCAAGTTTGGGTCATGGTTAATGATTGATGTTTAAGATCGATATAGAGGTAACGCTAATTCTAGAGTATTGATTTTTATTCATGATTCAAATTATCTAAGGATTAGATACATAGTAGAGATGTGATGAAAATAAGAAAAAAACATAAGTATGAGGGCCTCGGATCTACGGTGTGAGAGTGTTCACAGGATGTCCACATAATGCATCATGTCAGGACGTGGATACTTCTCCAGGATATCGTACCGTCGGCGATGCTTGTAGGATGCTCGGTGATTACGTAGTACCGTCGTTCCATGGCAGAGGCGAATTTTCCATAGGATGCCTGCATGACGCGTTATGTCAGTGCGTGGGATTCTCTCTAGGATATCTGGACATGGGCTCGTAACTCATAGAACACCTAGGATACTTACCGTAGTAGTTTAACTCATGGCGAGGGAATCAACCCTACAAGATGAAGAATGATTAAGGGCTTGCCCTTGGACCTATGTAGTATGGGATGCATAGAATCCGAACAAGTATGCATTAGTGTCATCTAATATAAATAACTGCACTAAAGACTAAGTGCACAATCACATACGACCTTAATAGGATAGCCCCCCTTAGCTTTGTCTGTGAATAGTGTGTGCTTTCTAAGTAAGAAAAATTGATGTATTATATCCTAAAGTCAGTTGTTTGCCACTGACGTGCCCACAGTTTCTTTGCAGGATAAAGTGATTGACAAGACTAAAGAATGAATGCTGCTTAAAGAAATGTTCAAGTTGTTGTTTAATTCGTGTAACATATTGAAATTTATAATTCTGCTGCGTTGATATAATCATTTTTGTATAAAAGTTTTAAATTCCTTGTAAAATTATACGAAGTGAAGTGTAAAGATCCTGCGAATTCAGTCTTATTTGGAATTCGGGGTGTTACTGAGTGGTATCAGAGCCACGCATCCAAGTAGTACAAATTTATAAGGAATGACACCCTAGAGTGGACATTAGAGTGTGAGTTGGGTATAGAGATTCAAATGTAAGCTACTTACATTTGTGTTGCTCTATGATTGATGCTTCTTCTTCTCCCTTCCCCAAGATGGAGAACCACCACGAACCAGTAGGTGATGATGATTGGCACATATTCGTAGAGGACTACTATCCTGGACAAGGAGATTCTGACGAAGAAGATCCCGAGGAATATGAAGGAGAATGACCTGAGTCCCGAGAGATCACTCCACCTCTGGACTCATCAGACATCTCATCCGACGAGGAAGAGCGAGTTCGGGAAGGTCTCATCATGTCTCTCCAGAGGCAGGTGGAGACTCAAAGGGAGAGAGCAGAGTTATTACAGGCCCAGTATGCGAAGTGTAAGGAGAACATTGCAACCCTCAGTCATCGTGTTTGGGAACTCGAGAAGTGAAAGAACATGTATGATGTACTGAAGGAAGAAGTGGCAGAACTACGGTAAGAGCTTAGGAAAGCCAAGAGGAACCGTAGGGATTAGAATGCTGTATCTTCTCAATGCTTTTGCTTGATGTCAGACGATATTTTAAATTTGAATGCACAAAGTTTGATTCCAATGAAATGAAAGAAGTTGGTTTAAATTCATATTTTCTACTTCGAATTTAATGGATCTTTTGAATCAGAGTATGGCTGGAAGAAGATCAAAGAATGGAGAAGGACCCAGCTGTGGACTCGACTTGAAAATGAAGTTAGCTAGAGTCTATCAGACCCTCAACACCATAGCCATGAATCAAAACCATAGAGGGATGCCTGCGAATCCAGTTCCTGAAGTGATCAAACTTGTGGAGTCATTCAAGAGGATGAAACCACCAGTGTTTGAAGGGAAGTCAGACCCTGATGTAGCTGACCATTAGATTCAGCAAGTTGAGACTATCTTTGAAGTATTGGAAATTCCAGAAAGTAGCAAGGTGAAGTTGGCTACATTGCAGCTTGAGAAGGATGCAGCTGTATGGTGGCAGTCGATGAAGCGGACTATGGAGAATGGTATGGTCAGCTAGGAGGAATTCTTGGAGGAGTTTTGCGGTCACTAATTTTCATCTGATGTTCAAGAGAAGAAAGCGATGGAGTTCCTACCACTGCAGCAGGGAGGCATGTCTTTTAGGCAGTATGAGACAAGGTTTGCTCAACTTTCGAGGTATGCACCCGAACTTGTGATGGACGAGGTGAAGAAACCTCGAAAGTTCGAGAACGGTTTGAGGCTGAGTCTTGATACCCCTTCATATCAGGAGGTTTGACAAGTTAGCCAAGCGAGTTGCAGCCACTGAGGTGAATATGGAACAGTTTCATGCCGTCCAAAATCGGAGGAACAATTGGGATGTTGGAAAGAGGCCCGCAGTTTCTGAAAATATCAGAGGGCAGCCGCTAGCTCAAAGGTTCAAACCTACAGCGGCGAAGCTATCAATGTGGCTGGAAGACCCGGAAATAGTTGGGTGAAGTCTCCTGTGACCTGCTTCAACTGTGGAGAGGTGGGCCACTACAAATCTCAATGCCCCAAGTCGCGAGATGTTGCCCGAAATGGACCACCGCAGCAGGTTTGGAAGAGGCCTTACCAGCAGGGGCGAGTATTTGCCTTGACTGAAGCCGACGCTGATGAAGCGGATCACGTCATTACTGGTACGGGGGGGGGGGGGATGTTTAGAAGTTTCTGTTATTATTTTTCCCTGTTTATTTAGTAAGAACTGTTATGTAACGAGAGTGTGTTATGTTACATGAGAACTTTTATTAAATCGAAAGAAAGCTGTTGTTCTGTTCGATACTGGATCCTCTCATACTTTTGTATCTCCTAAATTTGCTGAAGTCTTAGGAGTCAAACCGAAGATTGTTCCAGATAAGGTCTTAGCAGTAGCTACTCCATCAGGGGAGACTTTAACCACTGATCAGTACTATGCAGACTGTGAGGTCGAGATTGGAGACAGGATTTTCGGTATTGATATGATCGAGCTGAATATCCTAGGGGTCGATGTTATCATTGGCATTGATTAGATGTTGGTGTACAGTGCAAACATCGAGTGCAAGACCAAGGAGGTAACAGTGAAGGCTCCAGGATGTCCTGCAGTCACTTTCCAGGGAAAAAAAAGATGTTCAGATTTGGTGACAGCTATCAGCAAGAAGAAAGTTCCTGTAGAGGTGCAGCAGATTCTAGTGGTTCGGGATTACCTGGCTGTGTTCTTAGAAGATTTTCCCGAGTTACCCCCGCATCGTGATGTATAGTTCAACATCACTTTTCGGCTAGGGAGTGCACCCATTTCAAAGGCACCGTATAGGATGACACCTGTGGAGCAGGATGAGATCAAATGGTAGATTGAGGAACTGTTCGGGAAAGGCTTTATTCAGCCGAGTGTGTCACCCTGGGGAGCACCGGTGCTGTTGGTAAAGAAGAATGATGGGTCGATGAGGATGTGCATCGATTATTGAGAGCTGAATAAAGTCATTGTTCAGAATAAATATCCTATTCCACGAATTGATGACCTATTTGATCATCTACAAGGAGCAGGTTGGTGCTGGCAGATTGTCAGAGTTTCGGACCAGGGATGAAGTGTTGTGGTTTGGAGAGAGGCTATGTGTTTCGGATCAATCAGATTTGAAGGAGAGTATTCTTCAGGAGGTACATGCTACTCTTTTGTCGGTACATCCTGAGGTACCAAGATGTACAAAGACATCAAGCAATATTTCTGGTGGTCAGGTTTGAAGCGAGATGTGGCTGAGTTTATGGCGTGGTGTGAGATTTGTCAGCATGTGAAAGTCGAGAATTATAAGCCCAGAGGTTTATTGCAACCGTTACACATTTCGGAGTTAAAGCAGGATAACATCAGCATGGATTTCATCACGGGTTTGCCCAATAGTTCGAAGGGTAATGATGCGATTTGGTTCATAGTCAATTGACTAACCAAGTCAGCTCACTTCTTGGCAATGAAACTCACTTCGACTATAGACAAGTTATCTGAGCTGTATGTTGGGGAGATCGTCAGGCTTCATGGTGTTCCGTTGACCATTGTGTCTGATCGAGATGCGTGGTTTACTTCACATTTCTGGAGGAGCCTTCAGGTAGCTTTGGGTACTAAGATGGATTTTAGCACTGCCTTCCATCCTCAGACTGATGGATAAACTGAGAGAGTCAACCGAGTTCTCGAGGACATGCTTCGGTGTTTTGTTCTAGATTTTGGAGGAAGTTGGGAAAGGCATCTAGCTCTGGTAGAGTTTGCCTACAACAATAGTTTTTAGACTAGTATCGGGATAGTGCTGTATGAAGCTCTATATGGCAGGAAGTGCAGAACACCTGTTTGCTGGTTTGAAGTTGGGGAGCGGAGGATGTTAGGGCCCGAGATCGTGCACTAGACCTCTGAAAAGATCGATTTGATCAGGAAGAGGTTGGTGGATGCTCAGAGTAGGCAGAAGAGTTATGTAGACAACCGGAGGAGGGATCTTGAGTTTGAGGAAGGTAATTTTGTCTTTCTGAAGGTATCACCTAGTAAAGGTGTGATTCGTTTTGGCAGAGGTGGGAAGTTAGCCCCGAGGTTCATAGGTCCATATAAGATATTGAAGATGATTGGGAAAACTGCTTACCGGTTGGATTTACTGGAAGAGTTGTCTCAGGTGCACAATGTCTTCTATGTGTCTATGCTGAGAGGTTACATTTCAGATCTAAGTCACCATTTGCCTGAAGTGCCGGAGGGTTTGCGGTTAGATCTGAGCTACATTGATCTACCGGTTGAGATCGTGGATCGTCGGGAGAAAGTCTTGAGGAACAAGACGATACTGATAGTCAAAGTAGTCTGGAGAAACCAGTTGGTTGAAGAGGCTACTTGGGAATCCGAGGAGCGGATGTTGAAGGATTATCCCGAGCTCTTTGTTTGATTGTATTGCTTTTCTTTCTTCTTTTATGTTTTGTTTTCTCACTCTTTAAGCGTAGTTCCGGAGACGGAACTATTATAAGGAGGGAGTGTTGTAACATCCTAAATTTTCATTTATAATTAAATATAAGTTTTGTTTGATTTCACGTGTTTTGCACGTGCAAATTTATGTACATTCTCCCTTACAAATTATTTATTTTTATGTCATGAACAAGTATTTTATTTCTTCTCTTTTAAAAATAACCTATAAGTATCTATTATTCATTCTTAAAGGCCTAATTGTTTAATTCCTGCCCACACTAATTAAATAAATTAAATAAATTAAAAGCCCATGGATTTTTAGCGCATTAAATAAGCCCATTAGTTTATTTCTCATTTAAATGAGACCACTTGTAGGGTAGACTTGTTTTTAGAACAAAAAAATTAATAACACATGAACATTTAGTAACTAGGTGTGCATGGAGAGGCACGTGCATTGCACATGCACATGCAATGGAGCATAGGGGTGGCCAGCCATGTTTCAAGAGGAGATGGGGTGAGTGGAGAGATGGAGAGGTGGTTGTGTGATCATGGGTAGTTGTTCTAACTCCTAAATGCATCCTAGCCTCTCATCTAAACTCATCTAAATGCATCTCCACCCTTCATTTTACCTTGAGTAGTGTATAAATAGCCCACCCTAGTCATTCATCTCTTCGCACCATTAGAAATTTGTAAAGAGTGAGAAGAAAAGAAAGAGTTGTAGAAATTTGTGTGTGAAAAAAAGATTGAGATTTGTGCATTTCGTTTGTTCCCTTTCACCATTGGAGGCCAGCCTACACTAGAAGAGGAGGGAGCTCGGATTGCTTAGTTCAAGAAGGAGAAGGCTCTTGGTGTGCACAAGCAAGGAGGAGAAGGCTCACAACTAGGAGAAGATCGTGTGTTCAAGGAGTTTCTCTAGAATTTTTCTTTGTTTCTTCATTTAAGGTGAGTGACTTCTCTACTTCTAATGTAGATACCATGTTAGGAATTGAATTGATGAATATGCTAAGAGAAACTAGTTAAATTGGCCATATGATTGTTAAAAAGAGACTAATTAGAAATGAGGTGAATTCTTGATGAATTGGTTGATAATTGGTAGAATTGTAATTATTAAAATAGAAATCGTCATGTTGCCATAGAATGTTCATTTTGTGAACCATGCTAGATTAAGGAAATTTGTTTGTGAATGACTAGTTGGGTAATTGAACTATTGATATGTGTTATTTTTAATTAGTGCAACATTAATGTGACAAAAGAAAATATGTTCTAGAATTTTTGTAGGAATAAAAGAAAGTATGAAAACACTTTTTGTGAAAAATTGTATTACCTAATTGTGAAGAAATTATTATTGCATTTTCAAAGTCAAAATTGTAGACTTAAAATATAAATTGGGAAGAGAATTCACTTTTAATATCAAAATAATGATTTTTAAATTATTGTTATGCTGTAAATTTCTAAGATTGAGATTCTGAAAAAATTTTATGATACAAAAATAGAGGAGAAGAAAATCAAAAGAGATTTAGAATTGTGAAAATTTGTTAATAAACAGCGAGTTGAGTTCTCATCGGTTAGTCGCTCAGGCCTTAGTGGTCAGTGGGTGCGCTTTAGTACTGTTACTGTAGCTCGTCGGAGGGTTTGGTCTTAGGTTCGAGTCTCTTCAGAGACTGTATTTTTCTGAAATCCGATTTCACTCAAACCCGAAGCCCAAAACTCATGTATAAAATAAGTTCCCCATTAGACAGTAGGCGCTCTTGGACTTTTTGGTTCTCGGGTGCGACTTAAGACAGTCACTGTTCACAGGTAGGGGGGGGGAGGTTGTGTGTGGGTTCGAATCCGGCTGTTGGCACTGTTTTAAAATTTTTGAATTTTTAAAATAATTTTTTGTTTCTTTTGAGAAATTTCAAGTGTTTAAAAGTTGAGAAAAATTATTAAAATTCTTAGAAAAATACCTAGACTTCATGAAATTTTTTTTGCAATATTTTGACTTATTATAATGAGAATTAGAAGAAATTTTTGGGAAAAAGAGATTAATAAAACATGTTAGAATATGAATTTTTTTTTTTTTGTAATTGAAGACAACAAACATTTTTTGAATATAGAGAAATTTTGTATAGAGTTCTAAAATGAGAGTTGACATGGAAAAATTAAGTGGGATTAGATATGATATTGAAGTTCAAAATTATGAAATTTGTGTATGGAAAATGAAGTAAAAGAAATATAATAAAATATGAAATTTGTGAATACGAATACTCTCATTTTAATGTATATGAAAAGAGAATTGAGACTAGAGTTTTAGCTATGTCCTCACATCGGCATGAATGAAATTTTGAAAGAGAAATATGATAAATAAAGATCAAGTTTGGGTCATGGTTAGTGATTGATGTTTAAGACTGATATAGAGGTAATGCTAATTCTAGAGTATTGATTTTTATTCATGATTCAATTATCTAAGGATTAGACACATAGTGGAGATGTGATAAATGTAAGAGAAAAACATAAGTATGAGGGCCTCGGATCTACGATGTGAGAGTGTTCACAGGATATCCACATGATGCGTCATGTCAGGGCGTGGATACTTCTCCAGGATATCGTACCATCGGCGACTCTTGTAGGGTGCTCGGTGACTACGTAGTGCCATCGTTCCATGGCGGAGGCGAATTGTCCATAGGATGCATGCATGATGCTTCATGTCAGTGCGTGGGATTCTCTCCAGAATGTCTGGACATGAGCTCGTAAGTCATAGAACACCTAGGATACTTACCGTAGTTACCATAGTAGTTTAACTCATGGCGAGGGAATCAACCTTACAAGATGAAGAACGATTAAGGGCTTGCCCTCGGACCTATGTAGTATGGGATGCATAGAATCGAAACCAGTGTGCATTAGTGTCATCTAATATTAATAACTGCATTAAGGACTAAATGCACAATCACACACGACATCAATAGGATAGTCCCCCCTAGCTTTGTTTGTGACAAGTGTGTGCTTTCTAAGTAAGATGAATTGATGTATTATATCCTAGCGTCTGTTGTATTCAATTGACGTGTTCATAGTTTCTATGTAGGATAAAGTGATTGACAAGACTAAAGAATGAATGCTGCTTAAAGAAATGTTCAAGTTGTTGTTTTAATTCATGTAACATAAAAATAAAGTAGAATAATCAAGAATTTTAGTAAATATAATTAAAAATACAAGTATGAGCAATAGGGATTACAAGTTTATAAAGATTTAAATGTAAGTAGTTTACATTTGTGTTGCTCTATACACTGATGTTTCTCCTCCTTTCCCTATAAGATGGCTAATCATCATGACCCATAGGATAAAGTAGAATGGTTCTATGAAGAAGATCCCGAAGAAGAAGAACCCATAGAGGAAGAACTTCCCGAATCCTGGGAGATTACTCCACCTCCACCTGATTCCTCTGATCAATCCTCGGGTAAAGAGCCAGTTCGATACGACCAAGAATGCATTGTTGCTTCTCTTCGGAGGGAATTGGCTACCCCTCAGTGGAGAGTAAACCACTTGGAAGCACAACGGACGGAGGACAGGAAGAGCTTCGTAGTACTGAGTTACCAGGTATGGAAACTTGAGAAGCTCCGACAGAGGAATGTCCGACACTTCACCTAACTAGACAACATAACTCGTTGGGAAAAGCAGAAATGTCGTCTGAAGTACAATAAGATGAAGAAAGAGATTAATGAACTACGGAGAGAGCTCAGAGAAGCCAAGATGAACTATAGGAACGAGTAGTGATGGTTCCTATTCACCTTTCTATTTGCTGGGTTCATCTTAGGAGGAGGTGGAGTGGCCCATCTCCCTCGAATTCCATGAGAACTGTTGATATGCTGACGTTGAATGGGGTGAACTTGTTGAAGTGACAGACCAGAGGAGGGCGACGCTAACTAGTTCGGTCAATCTGGGATTTCTTGGGCCCTTCATCATTCACACTCCTTAATTTAGTTCTATACGAGGGCTGACTTTGGTCATGAGGATGAAAGACCTCCTCAACTCAGATATATTTCTGACACCTTTGTAGTAGCTCGGAGAAGTCTCGAAGAGGCTTCTTAGCTAGTGACACTTTGAGGCAAGTGTCCCGGATATTCTGTTAGAATGCGGAAGCTGCCCCCTCCGGGTCTGGTGTGGGGATAGACCGTAACTTGATGGTGAAACATCTAACGAAGTCCTTGAGAGGCTCCCCGGTCCTGTACTTTAGCTCAAACAGGGAAGCACTCATCTTCTCAGTTTTGCGACTACTAAAGAAGTGCATGAGAAAGAGCTCTTCGAGTTGGTCGAATAAGGAGATGGCGCCTAGAGGGAGAGACATGAATACCACTCCCAAGTGGATACCTTCAGGGTAGATGGGGAAGTTCTCTAGAGGAGACCGTTAGATGCTATGTTAATCATCATAAGAGTTTTGAAACTTTTGAAGTGATCTACTGGGTCATCTTTGCTGACTATGACTCAAAGGCGGAAGGCTTAAAGTTCTTCGGGAAAGGGGCATCGAGGATAGCTCTAGTAAAGGAAGGTTGGATGAGGCAGTGTACGCCGCTTTGGTGACCTTCCGCTTTACCGATCTGATCGAGGCGGTTCTCCATCTTTTGGAGGCGACACATCTTCTCGCGCCACGAATCAGGCTGACCCACATGACTCTTCTTCTGCTTGGTCCTAGATGTAGACCTCTCGTTGGGTAGTTTATGTTCTGGGTGCCTTGGAGGGCCCTAATGACTTGGTCGTCGATTATCTGGAACTTAGCTCGGGTCACTGGTACCTCCTCTTCTTTGTTGTTCCGGGAAGTACGCTGTCTGATTGGAATCGGGCTCCACTCACTTTTGCATCCCTGTGGGGAGGGCATTCGATGGGAGCTATTTCGCGGGGGGTAAAAGAGTCATCTAGCTCCTATGGCGTTCCGAGCATTAATTGCCAGCTTGGAAGTGCTTCTCGTCTGGGCACTGAAGGAGATCCGTCCCTTCATGCTGGGTGTTGATGACCTCGCGGAGATCTGACTACACAGGGTGCGGCCGAGGAAGGGGTTATGTGCAGACAAACCCCTAGTTCTTGGTCGGATGACGTTCAGGATGGCTATGTCTGGAGTTCGTCGATGCATCCCTACTGGGAGAAGACTGTGACGGCGGAGGAAGATGATCGCCTTGGCAGCTGGTGGCTGTCGCTGTCGAATTTGTTCTTGGTGGCATGCCTGGAAGTGCTTTTGATGGATGAATTTGATTGGAGAGGCAAATCTTAGCTTTACCACAATCGGTGCCAATTCTATTGCTGCTAATTTTAGTGTGGGAGAAATCAGATTATGAGTTCTTTTATTGAGGGAGAAAACACTTATCTGGACTGTCAATCAGGATATAGACCTGGATGACTGGAAATATTGGATCTAAATCTGGATGGCTGGAAACGTCTGGGAACCTACAAAAAGTCGCACAAGGGAGGTGGCTCGATCGTAATTCCCTTCGACGCTCAAGTTAGTAATCAAGAATAACGATTAGGGTTTTATTTTTTGGATAAATTGATTACATCTGACTGATGGAGATGGAAAGTATTTATAGGCTAGGAATCAGTTATAGAAGATAGACCAGAAAATGTATCTTCTTCATTTTCGGTTAGAGATTTCTCTAGTAAAATGATAGAATTAGGGGATTTGACTGACAATTATTATTAGATGGAAATCCCTCTTTTTTTGACTATAAGTAAGCCATATTTGCAGATCTGGTTAAGCTAATGGATATGGATCTGAAGACTGTCCATATTCTTCTAGTAGGCCGGCTGCTGATGCCCTCGAAATCTTTAAGATGCGTGCTGAGATTTTGTTGCTCTGATTTTTACCCACATCATATTCAAATATGAAAATACAATAACTGGTAGTGACAGTTCCTTTCAAATCCTAGGCACCCTAAATGACTATTGATTCACAGGTGAGTGCCAGACAAAGAAGAAGAAGAAAACCCAGAAATAAATTCATGCATACGCAAGTTTATAAGATTTCTTAAGCTGAATACTCGCTCTAGGATCAAGGAGATTATCCACGTAGTTCAGACCCTCAGCATTCTTGGGTAGAGAATACACATAATGGTGGTGCGTGTAAAATGAAAAGAAGATGGAAAAATAATCCTATCCTTTTTTGTGGAAAAACTAGTTGTAATATAATGTCAAAACTTCCAAGTACTGTTAACTGGGGGCTCTGGTCCTGTTCCTGGCCCTGGGTTTCATTTATCAAGACAGGCTTTAAGAATTTTTTGGCTGCAATTTGACCGTCCCTATTCTCTTTCTAGTCTTGGACCCAAGCTGCAATTTTGGATTTCGTTCAGGATTCCATGCATGAAATCTTTGATGAAGTTAAACGCAAGATTTGTTGGGTACGAAATTCAATGGAACTGGGCTTAAGCCTGTTGGGTAATCCAACTGTTGGCAGTATTCTTATTATGACTACTAAGAGCATCCAAAGTCGGTTTGTTATATTTGTCAATTTCTCATTTTTTAAGAAATGGAATACTGCAGTCGTTTGCTATTTTGCCATTTTTTGACAAAATAGCTACAGTGGTTTCTCAAAAATGAGAAACAAAATGGCCATTCTCAAATTATAAGAGACAGGTACAACATATACCGTCCTACTTATTTTATTTTTTTTAATAGCGTCGGACAGTACAACATGTACCGTCCCATAATTTTTTAATTTTTTATTTTTTAATTAAAATGAACGGCGAAGATTCGCCGGATTGAAAAAAAAAATACAAAATTCTTGGACGGTACAACATGTACCGTCCCAAATTTAAAATAAATAAATAAAATAAAATAAAATAAAATAAGATGAATGACTTTGATTCGCCGGATTTAATTAAAAAAAAAATAATAAATAAATAAATTCTCGGACGGTACAACATGTACCGTCCTTGAATTTAGGAAGGGTTAGTGGGTAGGTTAGTTTAATTAATTAGGTTTAGTTAGTTTTTAATTAGGTTTAGGTATTATTATATTATTTATTTTATTTAATTAATATATTTTAATAGTTAATCAGTAATTAAATTATTTTATAATTTTTTTTTAAACTAGAGACGGTACAACATGTACCGTCCCTCCCATTTTTTTTAAAAAAAATGCGCGACGGTAAATGTTATACCGTCCCACGCAAATTTTTTTAAAAAATAGAAAAAATATAGCAAACAACGACTGCATAACAATTCGCTATTTGCTACTACTGTAGCAGCCATTTTTTACAAAATGAGAAACACCATTGTGGATGCTCTAATAGTGTATATATGTTATAAAACATTGTCATATTGCAAAATTTTCCTACCAACACAAATAAAAAAAAATAAAATATTTGGTTGCACAAGTTCTGTGTTGGTTTAGATATTTCCCCTAAAATCTTCTATAGTTACATGTTGGATCTTATAAAAAGGAGGATTAAGAAATAATTAACACAATAAAATAATTTTTTAGTATGCATGTGTTCAGATAATGGTAAAAATCACAGCAAATCAGGACTGGGCAATTTTAGCATAGATCTTAAAGTTTCTACAGACAGATTAACAGTAAAGACTTCTTTAACAGTTCCTGAACTTTTTTAAACTCATTAACAAGACATGGGCTGCATTCAAGCTCATTAAAAGCCACTATGCCCATTAGGAGAGACACCAAATCCATGAAAGCTGTAAGTCAAATCTCTTATCCCCAACAGGAGAGTAACATATTCAATCCCTTAAAAGGGGGAATCAACAGGACAAAAATAGAATCATATCAATCTTCTAACTGTTCCTTAGACCTATAAATACTCTCCCCCTCCCTTAGTTGTCAGGTAATCAATAATTTCTCTCTCAAACACTCTGGTTCTGACATGAGCGTCGGAGGGTCTATCGCCGGGGCCATCCCCGGTGTTTCAAGCATTTTGCACCATCAGTCGCGTCAGCAACCATCAGATTTAGATCAAGGTGCTATTTCAACACTCCAGATTCAATCACACGAGCTCTAACAACTTTTTACAGCGACGGTCAAAGGTTAGATCTTTAGTTGTTTCCTTCAAAATATAAACTCACTATCTGTTTGCTCTCACACCAAAATAAACAGTAACAGATTGACATCGTATGTAGGAAACTACACAGATTTACATCAAAGATCAGACTTACCGTGAGAAACACCGAATTCTGCTGCCATGCCATGAAGTTAGGAGGGATAGCAGTGGCCTCAAGCCGTCTGACCAACCCTCTTCATCAACATGCTCCTCTTTTGGAGGACCCTATTCCTCTTCATCAGCTGGATCCGCCTCAACAGCTAATCAAGCTCATATCAACAAAGACGCACTGGGGGCTCTCGACAAAGCCGGCATAAACAACACCTTCTATACGACCATGTCTCAGTCCATAATGTTGCCGGTGACTCGACAGCTTTGCAAGATCCCCGGGGGTCAAGAAATCTCTGTCAAATCGTCAAGGCCAGACAACATAGGAGATCTACAGATCTGTTTAGATGAGAGGCATACCCCGGGCGTGGTCTCCCGCTTGAAACATTAAGAGAATCGGAGAACAACTCTCCCTGAAGGCATAAATCAAAGACACTCCTCTCATAGGGGGCACACTGCAGAAAGAAGCCTAACTCGTGAGAGTCAAAAGCATCTTAAGAGAAACAAAGAGCAAGTGGCCCCAGTCACTAGGGTCGAATTGGAGAACTTCAAGCATGACATCCTCCGAGCCATCCGAGGCCCTCAAGATCAGGGTCATCGCTCATGGAGACCACTATACTCTTTCAAGAGTAGAAAAATTCAACAACTAAACTAGATCCAAGGGGAAGGACGACCAAGTCCTTTTCCACATCTGGGAGGTAGAAGACTACCTAGAAGAGATAAAACATGAAGGGAACTGCTCCAGCAAGGCTTATCGCCACAGTCAACCTCTTTTAAAAATCCATCCTCGATGCCCCTATTCCAAAAAACTTCAAAGCTCCTCAATTTGAATCGTACGATGGTGAATCTGACCGGTTGACCATATTGAGAGTTTTAAAACACTCATGATGGTCTATAATGCCACTAACGCCCTCATGTGCCAAACATTTCCCACAAGTTTAAAGGGTTCAGCAAGGGAATGATACTCCTGCCTTCCCCCAGAGTCAATATTGTAGTCGCAATGCTAAAAAAACAAGTGCTTCTCTATTGGATTTAAAGCAAAGAGATGGAGAGTTGCTAAATAACTTCAAGTGCTTCATAGTAGAAACAAGGTCCATTTCCTCCCCAGACTCATTAGTAGTGGTGGTTGCTTTCTGCAGCAATGTCTCTCACAAAGATTTGAAGGCCTCCTTTGCGAAGAAGCCTCCAAAAGATTTCACTGAGCTCCTGAAAGGAGTGACAAGTATATTAGAGCCGAGGAAGCTCTTTATCCTCAAGGCCAGAAGGTTCCACCTTCCGGGACAAATGGAAAAATGCAAGTAAGAAAGGACCCAGGAAGTTTCAGAAAGACGGTGCATGTCAACGCCGTCCTCCTCCAGCGTCACACTTCAACAAGCTCACTTCCCTAACGCAAGTGTGTCAGCCATCCTCATGGCAATTGAAAAAGACGGAATAGTCCGTCCTTCCCCAAAGATGACCACAACATCCAAGGAATGAATAGAAACAAGTGGTGCGCATTTCACAGAGATCATTGACACACCATGATCTTTGAGGCTACCTCTCACAATTTGTTCAGCAAAATAATAACGCCGAAACCCCTCCGGCACAGGGGGCTAATAAGTGTCAAGGGAAGCCCACCGAATTTCAAGACTCCGAACACATGACCATTCTCCACTTTATTCACGGAGGTCCAATGAGGGGAGATTCCTACTCTTGCAAAGTCTTCGTTAGGGAAGTCAACTTAGTGCACAACATCCCGCCTGTCAAGAGCCTATGCATCCAGTGTCATTTTTCAGGTAAAGATCTAGAGGGCGTCAAGACGCCTCACTGCGACGCATTGGTCATAAATTTGTGCATGGCCAATCATGAGGTACGATGCATCCTTGTAGACAACAACATCTCTATAAACATTCTTTTCAAGCTCTCCCAGGACCGGCTTAAGTCAGCCAACTATACAGTCCATTGGTTCTCATGTGCCCTCATTCAAGTCGAAAGAATCATCACACTTGATGCGACAGCAGGAAAAGCCCTCACAACTTAAACAGATGAATTAGACTTTATGTTAGTCAACATCAAAGCTAAGTAAAATGCTATATTTGGTCGCCCTGGTCTAGCAGCTTCCATGCAGTCACCTCTGCATTTCACATGAAGATGAGGTTCCCTACAACAAAGGGGGCATGCCAAGTTGTAGGGGGCCAACAGGCAGCACAAGCATGCTACACTGCCATACTAGGGGCTCTGTTCTCCCCCTCGATGCCATAGAACTACCGCCAGAAATATTTATCAGTAACTTCAAAACCTTATATGAGTTAGAAGCTACTGCAGTAGACAATCATGCCGCGAACTTCCCAACCTGCCAAACCATCTCCCACTAGTTCCAAATTCATCCTACGCAGAATACGATCATAGCCCGAAGCCACTTTGCTCATTCAACGGAATTGAATTAATCCTGCCTAAACATATTGAAATAATCATGCCTAAACAAATTGACAAACCTGAAGATCTCCTTTGTTCACTGTAAAACAAGGGGAGGCTCGCTTTAAAATAGGCAAGTACAGGCAAGGTCTACCAATTTGTTCGCCTAACGGTGCATCAACTTGAAGACCAAGGGGGCAAGGAGATATCGGCAAGGACTTGAAAAGTGGAACACCTTAAGAACTTCAACAAGGGCACTTGACGCCCTCCGCTTTTATGTATTTTCAATATTTTCCAAAAAAGGCCACTCTCCCTACTGGTCATTGTATGTAATGAAGGTCAGCCACTAGAGTAGCCGCTTAGGTCACGACATGTAATAAAGAACAGCCACTAGAGCAGCCAGTTAGTTTTACATTTTTGTAAAATTTATTATTAACTTTTGCAAAGATATTGTACAACTCTAGGGATGCATACAATAAGTTAAATGCCAAGCTTAGTCCTAAAAATGGTACCAAAAAACTCATTAAAAGCTCCTTATAAGATGGGTTTGGAGTCCATATCCGTGGCTTGGAGTTGCTCTAGCAACCACAATCATGCACATTAAGAGCTCAACTTGCCCTTCGATCTGCTTTTGCAACTCGTTAAACACCTCAATAACAAGTTTCAAGTCCATTCCCAAGGCTCGGAGTTTCTGTAGCAACCTGCAATCAGGCACGTATAATGTCACGCCCTGCTTCCCAAAATACGGGAATACGAGCACATAACTTAGGCCCAGCGAATGATTATACATCATCCATAAGCTGTACCAGTCTAACTTAACAATACACAAGAGAAACAACCACGCAGGCAAAGAATATAATCACATAAACAATAAATAAACTCAAAGATAATCATGAAATAAATTTACTAAATGATAATCTTACATCAGGGATAAAACAAAATACGGGTCATAAAGCCCAAGAATACAAAGTATGATAAAAAGAAAATACAATAAGCAAATGAGAAAAGATAGCTAAGCAGTCTAAAGTCCAGCTCCAATCTTCAAAGAGTTTCCTCACCAATGTCTTGTAGTATTGCTCCTTCGGTACCTGTTAAAACTGGATCTAAAAAGAAGGAAAAGAGAGCCCTTAGAGCAAGTCGTGGGCAGCAAGTAGAGAAAACAAAGGATAATAGGAAAAATATGAATATCAAAGGAAGGGAACATGGTCAAAGACAAAGAACAAAATAAAGGGCAGACAGTAATATCAAAGGGTTACAATAATCACACATGTAATGCGTGATGTCAAGTCAATTTCAATACAAGATCAAGTACGCAGGTTATTAAGTATTTTATTAATCTATCTAGTGCACGTACTATTGCATCTCATACTACATGTTCTGCACAAGCACAGTGATCATTTTAGACTGATGGTGAATTCATGGAGCGTGTACTCGGCACCGATGATGATCAATAATTAACAATCGATAATTGCAACCAATACGTCTTGCAATCAATACTCCCCAATAATTAACAATCGATAATTGCAACCAATACGTCTTGCAATCAATACTCCTCCTTCCAATCGATATTTCTCCTCCTTCCAATCAATATAATGATAAGGCCCTGTCGAGTACATTTTCTGATCGTTCACTACCAAGTCCTACCCATAATATTCCAGCTTATTATTAAATTATTTTCATCCTATGTGAGCATGCAAGAGGGTGTCAATGTTGTATATTACTAAGTGTGTCTAATTCTATATGTTACTGTCATGCCCCGCTTCCCAAAAACATGGAATACGAGCGCGTGACAAAGCCCAGTGGATAATTTTAACATCATCCATAAGCTGTAGGATCGACTCAGCATCATAACAAGAATATAACAAAAAATATATATATATATATATATATATATATATATATATATATATATATATATATAACCAAGCATGCATGAATAATTTATTAAGCAACAAGAAATAATTGAATCATTAGTAATATCCAAATAGTTTTCAATGTCTGGACCAAAGATAAAACTCGGGAACATAAGCCCGTTACAAGTCTTAAGTAACAGCAAATAAAATAAATCAATTACAAAACGAAATCATTAAAGAAAGCTTTTCCCAAGCAAGGCCTAGAACGTCTGCTCACCGATTCCAGTAGGCAACTCGTCTCCAAAGTCTGTTTAATAATTATAAAAATGGAAAACATAAAGAAAATAAGAGAAAATGCCCTTAGTGCAAGTTAGGGCCACAAATAGTAAAAACGAGTACAAGTAATGTGGAACAAGAATTGGCATCAAGAATGTAACGGGGATACAACAAGTAGCGGAAATCCAAGAACTAACTAGCAAGAAGGACAACTCAGGTAAACGGACTGGATAACAAATACTAATAGTGGATTAAGTGACAAGTGAACATGTAAGGGTATCTAACCTCAAGTGATAGGCATCAAGTACAAGTGTCAGGTAACAAGTCTCAAGTCTAGTGTCAAGTTGTCAGATCTCAAGTATCAAGTTGTAAGTGTTAAGTATTATTATTCAAGTATCAAGTCTCATGTAACATGTCATCAAGTATCAAGTAAACATGTATCAAGTTCAAATTTCATGTTCCAAGTCTTATATATCATGTAATCAAGTATCGAGTAAGCATGTATCTAGTTCAGGTTTTATGTATCAAGTCTTGTAGTTATTACTATCTAGGTAGCACTTCATGCATCCATACTTTTACTACATGGTTGCTACAGTCAATGTAATTTCGTTTAGGCCTAGTAATGAAGTCTATAGGGAGGTGTACTCAGGCATCAAGTATCAAGCAAGTGATCAAACCATGAGCTCTAGAGGTGGCCCCCGTCACTCATGACATGATACTTAGTTCTACGTGGCACTTAGTTCCATGTGATCTCAAATATCTATATCATGTAATCTTATAATGGGCTCTAGAGGTGGCCCCCGTAGACTCTAGAGGTAGCCCCCATCATTCATGACGTGGCACTTAGTTCTACGTGATAATTAGTTCCATTTAACATAAAATTATGGAAAACACGGGCCCTCTTATGAGTACACTTACCTATGTTGTCCATTACTATGGTCTTTCCCTTAAACCCCGGCTTATTACATTTATTAATTTTTATCAAACAAGTATACATGTGTGCGAAACAAGTCAAGAAATCATAAATATGGACATGGGATAAGTCTGAGATATTTATATGGCATACTCGAGGGCCAACATGAATAAAAATATTACAAACAACGAAAATCTCAAATCTGGACAGCACGACGTTGCTGCACCAAAACTGTGATTTCCATTGCTACGAGATAGAAAATGTGGATCCGTCAGGAGATCTAGAAACTAGACTCCTGTCCGGTTCCAACGCATATAATTAAGGTATGAGAAAGTGGTGGAAACATGTATCAAAATAGCGAACTACACAGTTAATGTGTTCAGGCAGAATTTGTGTATTTGAATTCATACAGGTGAAACAGTGTTAAAGTATTTTTAATTAATTCCAAGAAAATTTGGGAGGGTTCTCTAGGGTGTCCAGCAACATCATATAAAATTTCAAGTCAAACACCTACTGTTAACATGGTTAAATTAATTCGCAAACTAAATGTGTGCAGCAGTTTTGCGAATCTGCGTCTACCGACACAGCTGCAGTAAAACTGCGATAACTCCTAGACCGTAACTCTGAATTCAAACTTTTTCGGAGGTTATCGACATCTAGACATCTAGAGCTACATTTACTATTCAGGGCTCAGGTTCAGATTCTGATGTTAAAGGGGTCAAAACAGCATAGCAAGGTCTAGGACAGCAACATATGGAAATTTCTTACATATATAGATTGCATGAAAATTGGTCATTAGGCATCTAAATTAATGTGTGATATAAATACGGAGTAATGTTTGTCAAAACAGCAATTAATATTTATTTCTTGACTCTAAAGGGTGCAAGTTCATCATATACAAGATATGACATACATCTACAAATTTAGGGTTCCTTAATTTCATGTGTTCAGGGGATAAAATGAGTCTAAGTAGTTATAATATAATACAATAAAATTATTGTGACTCTTAAGATTATGAACTTGATGATGGTTAATATTTGATCAGCAATGATGAGTCAAGGAGGAGTCACAATTTCTAACTATTTGCAGTATTTTCAAATGGATGCTTGTACTAGAATAAAAATATGTACAAGAGGAATACTTGCCTGATTTGACGATGATTAGATCCGATAGTTGAAGAAAACGAGATCCAAAAACCCCGGGCGAAATCCCCCGAAAGCACGTACGAAGCACGTGCAAGAAATCAATAGTAAAGAGGTGAATCTCTACACCGGATCAGTCCAGAACAGCGGACAGCGACCCCGGATCTGCTGCGCCAACACACGGAACAGCGGACGCAGCCAATAAGATCTCTCCTACGTAGTGGATCTGGCCGAACAGGGGACAACAAAATGGGGATCTGCTGTGGGCACAACACCAAGCAGCGAGATTAGCCACTCGCTGGCCGTCTTCTTCCTCACGATGGTAGCGAGTGGGAGAGCGGGCGAACGGCGTGATGACTGTGATGCAACGCGGTGGTGGGGTCTCGCGACGACGTCCGGGTTCGACTGGGGATCAGTCGACGACGGTGACAACGGCGATGGAAAGGCACGCGATGACTCTGTTTGTGGGTTCGAAACAGGGGAGGAGAGCAGAGGAAAGGTTCTGTGGTGGTTCGAGGGTGTTAGCGGCGCGAACGAAGGTTGAAGTGATGAGGGGATGGTGAAGGCGACTAGCGATGGTGATCAGAGGCAATGGGGAATTGGGTTGCGAAGTAATGGCGAAGGTGGATAGGGTTCGGAAGTTGGGTAATGGCGAATGGTGATGGCGGTGTGGTTCAGTGGTGGTTGACGAGGGTGAGAGGCGACTAGGTGGTGGTCGGAGGTGGCAGGGAAATGGCGACAGCTGAAAGGGAAGGTGGGTTCGAAAGAATGGAGAAGAAGAAGGAGACGGAAGGGAAGAAGAAAGGTGAGCGGTAGGGGTTTGTTAGGGTAGCACAGTATACGGAGTTAGGTTTGGGTTAGGGTAGGTTAGGGTTTATATAGTTAGGGTTTCGGGTTTTCGGGTATTTGGATATCGGGTTTGAAGGGATCCAACTAGAAAATTGGTCAAATTTCACTAAAATTGGGGATAAATACATAGATGACATGTCACAGTTCATTTCTCCATGAAGAGCGACACAAAAGAGTAGGACAGACATACAATTGGGTAAGATAAAGGCACCAAAAATCGAGTCGAAACACAATAATGATTTTATTCGAACGGAAACAAAATGTAGGATCTCAAATAGAATACCAGAATGAAAATACAGTAGAAAAATACAAATACGGAAAATAGGAGTTACAGTTACCGACAAATCATGAGGCAAACAAGTCAAATCAACACACATCACATGATCAGGACAGCATGACCTTGCTGTACTAAAACATGGATCAGGGTCACTACACAATAACAAAACTGAATCCTCCAGAAGATCTGGAAAGTAGACTTCCATACGGTTCCAGCGAGTATAATTAAGGCATATAGAAGTCATAGGAACTAGGGTGAAAGTTCTAATTAAATCAGGTTTTATGTTTAGTCAGCATGCAGTAGGTTATGTTCCATTAATTAATTTGGGGCCGAAAACTCATTATTAAAATCTACAAAAATTCATGAAAGTAGTTATACATGTCTAGGTCCAGCATGAATTATTTCAGATTTTTCCTCTACTGATAACAGGGTCAAATAAAATAAACAACAACATAGTATGTATGAAATTATGGGTCTGAAATCACTAACACAGTTGCAGTAAAGTGCTGATATCTAACAGATGGCGAAATGGAATTTAAATCCAGAGTAGGGAAAAATTATATAGACATCAAGGGATACATTTTATGTTCAGTAAGTTTCCTTAAATTATGTCATTAACAGGGCTAAAAATCTTGTTTAAAGTGAAGCATACAGCAATCCAAAAATCAAAATTTATATAAAAATATAACAAATAATTCACACGGCCACATATAGTATGCAAATTGGCAATCTAAGCAATCCTAGGTGTCAACATGCAATTCTAACGGTTAAGATACATTTATCATGGTCATGGTGTCAATTCATCAATTAAGTTCAATTCTAGCATGTTCAATTTTCAATGTCCAATCAACAAGTAATCTTATGCATGAATCTAGTTGTTTATTGTGCAAATGCATGAAACATTGGGGACTAGGTTTAGATCGAAGCGAAAGCACGGTGTTAATAGTATGTCTGGTTAGCTCGTGTAAACCCTCGATAATCTTAACAGAATTGTCAAGCAGTTTTTGATAATAAAATGGACAGGATCTACTTGCAGAAGATCAAAGAAATCTTGAACACAAATAAAAAGAAGGGTTCAAGAAGAGACTTGCCTGTTATCCCAGATATTAATAAATTAGAATAACGGGATTAGAATCCCGGGCGAAATCTCCCAAAATATGTGCGAAGATTCAACAGCAACAGCAAGATCTAAGAGTAATTCCTCACACCAGATCTGGGCAGAATACAGGACACTGGAACTGGATCTGATGTGCACAGAACACAGAACACCAAATCCAGCCAATCAGATCCTCTGCCTCACACCGGATCTAGCCCCAAAATAGCGAACAGCAAGCGAGATCTGGCTGCGGCAAAACATGGGATAGCAAGATCTGCCAATCGGATCGCTGCCTCACACCGGACCAGACCTGAACAGCGGACAGCGAAGAGTGGATCAGGGGTGCCAAAACACGGAAAAGCAAAGGTGGCCAGCCACCAAACGTCTTCTTCCTTCGGCGGGGAGAGAGAGAGAGCGAGCGAGAAACCTCGGCGATGGCTGGCGACTGCGACGATGGATGGCGGCGCGACGAGCGTCGGTGACTGATCGGGAAGCGACGCAACGCCGGCGGCTCTGTTCTTGCACTGAAACAGAGGAGGCGGTGCGACTTGCTTCGACGGCGGCAATTGACGACGAGGAGACGTGGGGGTCTTTGGAGGGTGAAGTCGAGGCGGCGATGGCTTTTGGCAAAGGCGAAGATGGGTAATGGCGAAGCATTGGGTTCGGTCGAGATGGGTTCGACTCGAGCAGAAGACTGGGCGAAGATGGGGAGAGGCACAGGGACAAAGACGATGAGAGATGGAGACGGGGATGGCAGTGGCAGCGAAGGTCGAAGGTAATCGGAGGTGATGGGTTCGGGTTTGGAGGAGGAAACCGAGAGAGCGGGAGAGATGGGAGAGAGAGATGGGGAAGGGCTTCACAGTAGAGGGTAAAACAGTATAGGGGATAGCGGCTAGGTTTGGGATTAATAATTAGGGTTAGGGTGTTAATAAAAGAGATTAGTATTTATAGGGGAAAAAGATATATTGGGCATTTAGGTATTAGATCCAATAAACAAAATAAATTGTATATATCACAATAGATCAATATAGATCCGAATACAAGAAACAAGATATCTAATAAATATAATTTATAATAAAAATACAATTTGTATCACATAAATTATTTGAAATAATTATAAATGCATTTGTCAAATAAGAATTTAACAATCAATAATAAGTAATCATAGTAGAGATAATAATAATGACGATAAAATACTAACATTAATAATGGAAATCCTCAGGATATTGTCTATATAAAAATAGGAATTTTTGTTGAAATAGTCGAAACAATAACAATATTTATTTTTGATTTGAGATTAGAGTGCAAATGGTTGATCAAGTAGAAATAGAGACAAGTTTTATTCAAAATAATTACAACTATTGTTTAGGAAAAGCTTTAATAATAAAGTCAAAATAACAAATTTATAAATATGAAAATACAGAACAATACCCGGGAAATACGTATTTGCGGAAATAGGGGTTACATATAGAGCTCAACTTGCAATTCGATCTGCTCCTGCAACCTGTTAAACTACTAAACAACAAGTTTGGAATCCATACCCATAGCTCGAAGTTGCTTTAGCAACCTGCAAACAAGCAAGTTCAGAGCTCAACTCGTCATTCGATCTGTTTCTGAAACTTGTTAAAAACCCATGAAAGACGGATTAGAGGTCCATAATAGTGGATTGCAGTTGCTCTAGCAAATCTACAAACAAGCAAGTTTGGAGATCAACTCTCCACTCGAAGTGACTCACAATTCGTTGGAGGAGTTCAGAGTCCAACTCCCTTCTAGAGTTGCTATTACAAATAGTTAAGTACAAAATGGCATGTCCGGAGCCCAACTCCTTCCTAAAGTTGCTCTACGACTAGCTGATACCCAAGATGGCAAATCACAAGACAAGGCACAGGCATGTAAAAAATTTCTTATTTCACAAACAACTCGTCTCGTTACAACTGCAGAATCGTCCTTACAACTACATGGTAGGGGGATGCTTAGCTTAAGATATACAGACCACTTCACTGGCCTCCCGCCAGCTAAAAGCTCCCCATGTCCACCTAAGCTCTTCACGATAAAATTCAAGACAAGCCTTCCTTAGGCGGGAAAGCTCCAAGTCTATCATGATTAATGCCACCTTCACCCGAGCAAGCTCCAACTCCATCTTGCATTACGCACCGTGCAAACAGGACAAGTCCTAACTCCGTCAAGCACAACGGATTATGAAGGAGAGCTAGCTTAACGTCCTGAGGACCTCATTGAATGTACACGACTACTTGTCAGCACAGAGAAGAATGCAATTACTTAAACACTGAACAAACACAAAGGACTTCACTTCAATATCAAGAAGATTCAGAACATCCACAACTCATTCACCCCTCAAAATGAGTTGGCGCTTCGTGCGTACTCAAGTTCCTCAGTCAAACAACTCATTAACTCCATATAACGTGTCGGTTCCCCGCTCTGCTCGAGCTCCGTCAACAACTCGTTAACTCCACACAACGAGTTCAATGCTTTGTTCTTCACTCGAGATCCATCAACAACTCACTAACTCCATACAACCAGTTCAATGCCCTGCTCTCCACTTGAGCTCTTCACAACATGTTAGATCCATATTTTACTAAAAAAAGGGGAAGGGAATCACCTTTCTAACGCATATTCTGTCGTACAGGCATGGCCCCACTAATTTGTTTTCAATCAGAGCATCAAGCAGTGCGAAACCAGCCAAAACCCTAAGTTTCGATCCAGATTCAAGGATTTCCTCGCCCTGCTCTCCACTCGAGCTGCATACAACGAGTTTAATGCCCTGATCTTTGCTCGAGTTTCGTCAACAACTTGTTAACTCCAAACAACGAGTTCAATGCCTTACTCTCCGCTCGAGCCCTGTCAAATAACTCGTTAATTCCATACAACGAGATCAACACCCTGCACTTTGCTCAAGCTCCGTTAACTCCAAACAACGAGTTTGATGCCCTGCCCTTCACTCGAGCTCCGCTAACAGCTCGTTAGCTCCACATAACAAGTTTAACTCCTGCTCTTCGCTCGAGCCCCGTGAACAGCTTGTTCACTCCATACAACGAGTTTAAAGACTTACTCTTTGCAAGAGCTCCGTCAACAGCTCGTTAACTCCCAACAACGAGTTCAACGCCCTGCTTTTTGCTCGAGCCCCGTTAATAGCTCGTTTACTCCGTACAAGGAGTTTAATGCCCTGCAACAGCTCGTTAATTCCCAACAACAATTTTGATGTCCGACTCCTCGCTCGAGTGTCACGCCCCACTTCCCAAAATAACGGAATACCAACATGTAACTTTGGCCCAGCGAATGACTAACGTCACCCATAAGCTGTTTACCGATTAACTCAACAATATAATCAATACAGAACAAATGAGCAGACAATAATAATAATCATGAACAATAATACTTGGAATGAAGCATATAAAATATCCAAATACAATTATAATTCAACGTCTGGAAATAAATAACAATATTCGGGTCAAAAGCCCACAATACAATGAAATAACAATAGTTCTATAATTAAGTCTTCATGACAAAAACAATTATTTATTAAGCGGCGATACAATCAATTCCTTCACCAAAGTTTTTCTCCCAATCCATCAGGTAATTCTCCATCAACACTTGTAAACACTTCATCTAAAAAGAGGAGAAAAATTGCCCTTAGTGGATCAATAGGAATCATTAACGGTATAACACTTCATCTAAAAAGAGGAGAAAAGTTATGGACAATAAGTACAGAAAGCAGGGAACAATGGAATAACGGTATAACGATGATTTTAGTGGATCAATAGGAATCATTAACATGGGACAATCATGATAATCGATGCAATTGGCTCTAAACAATGGTTCAATAATCGGTAACAATAATAAGTGATCAATATTAATAACACTTAGTCAATATTTGATATCAATAGGAACAATGATGAACAATATCCAATGTTGGTGATGTGTCAATCCTTATGTCTATTAATCATTTTTACTCCTAACTAATGCACGTACTACTGCATCCCATACTACAGGCTCGATGCATACAATCAATTTCGTTTTAGACTTAGTGGAAGATTCTATAGATCATGTACATAGCACGATAACATTATTTGCAGCATTGGTGCACACTGGTTGGCTCAATAAAAACAATACACTGTCAATTGGGGATACTGTGTCAGTTGTCCAACAATAAACCGATATCAATAACTTTTGCCAACACACAATATTTTGGGAAACAAGGGCCACACTTCAGTGTACAGTCACTATGTCATCAACTACTCCAGTCAATCCCTTAAACCCCAACTTATTACTTATTTTATTAATGCAATAATACAATATGCAATTATAAGACACGAGATGAACAATAGTATCAATATGAGAACAATAGGACGATAACTTAGATAGGACAATTAGAATAATGACAATAAGACACTAGGATCATGCAATGCAACATACATACATGGATTCATGCTATTGTATGATAGAGGAATAATTAATCTATTAAAAAATTGAAAAATTAAATTCTGGACAGCAAGAGTAGTCTGTACAAAAGTGCAGTTTTCCGCTAATTCAGAAATCGAAAACTGAGTCTGTCAGAAAATCTAGAAACTAGACTTCCACAAGATTCCAATGCATATTTAAGATTCAAATTCCGACAACAGTAGCTAGATCAAACACATTGTTCTTTACAGGTTTCATGTTCAGGCAAAATATCGACATCATATTGTTTTAATTTTTAGAAACAGCAAAAACTCAATATTAAATTCATTGAAGAATATTTTCTAGACTCCTAAACATGTTAGGAAATTTTCAGAGTAAAATTGTATCATTTGATCAACCTTTTAACAAGTTAAACATGAAGGATACAAAAATCTGAAAATCTGAAAGTAAAAATACTGCTGTAGTAAAACGGGCATAACTTTTGCTACAAAACTCGAAATTCACTAATTCAAGATTTTCTGGAAATTAGAAAGATGGGGCTACAATTCTCATTCAGAAAGTAATTCATTTTAAGATCGTTTACTGGTTCCAAAACAGCAGTCAATATACAGGTCAGCAAGCGATATACAGGATTTGGGTAGTTTTCTTGAAAATTAATTAATATAACATGATGGATATTAATTCTACTAGCTGATAAACTTCTTAATCAACATGAAGGGTATAAAAACATGGTAAATATGATTAAGAAAACATACATATATCAACTTATCATCAATCAACCATCAATCGATCCAACAACATACAACCTAGCAATTCTTTCTACAATAAATTATTTGTGTCATGATTATACGGTTAACTCTATTATCAATTCTACATGATGTATGCAAGATTCAATATTTTTGGAGTCAAAGTGGCACGATGTCAAGAATATTGGGGTTAGCTCGTGTAAACCCTCATTTGACCCAACGAAGATAGTCAATACAGCGATATGATAACAATAGGATCTACTTGCAGGAATTTCAATGAAACCTGAATTTGATACGATGTACAATTCAAGAGGACGGTGACTTTCCTGTTAGACAGTTAATTTGGATATGCAAGAATAACGGGATGAGAATCCCGAACAACGAACTACAAACATGAGAACACGGAATCACGTGCGAACTACGTGCAAACCCAAGACGACACAGCAAATCCAAGCCAACACAGTAAAACAAAATAGAAACTACCCCTCTCAAACACAAAACACCAAGACCGGATTCCTTACTCCATCACAGCAAATAGCAAACACAACCTCCCTCCTCTATACAAACACCAAACACCAAGATCGGGATCCCCTATACTCCAAACAGCAAACACCACACTTTCCCGCCCTTCTTCACCATAGCGACAGAGAGAGAGAAAGACGGCGGAAGGCAACGGCGACACTAGGCGACGACAGCGACACCCACAGTCAGGGCGGCGAGGACTAGCGACGGCGGCGCTGCAATCGGGAAGCCACGTAGTGACCAAGGGATGCGGCACGGGCAAACTCTGTTTCGCTCCGAAACAGGGGAGGCGTGTACAGTGGGGTTTCGGGGCTTGGATGATGACGACGACGAGGCGGGGGGGATATTCAGTGGTTGCGGGGGAGAGTGGAGAGGCGAAGGCGATGGCGACGAGCGGTGGTGGTGATCGAATGGCAATGGCGTAATGGGTTTGAGTGAGAGCAAGTTGAGCGGTGGTGGGCTGGAGATGGCAATGGTGGGAGAGGCTTGGGGAGGATTAGGAGTCTCGACGACTGGGCATCAAGGGAGGGCAGTCGAGGGGACTGCGCGGATGAAGGCAGAGTGAAACTTGATTGGGCGGCAATGGTGGGTTGGCTGCGGCGATGATAGGGTGAAGGCAAGGAGGATGAGGGTGATGAGGAGAGGTGGATGGGTTGAGGCGGTGGCGGGAGGTTGATGACGAGGAGAGGCGACGACTGGCTTCGACGCAGTGGGTTTTGGCTTGGGAAGAAGGAAGAAGAAGAACGGGGATGAACAGGGGTGTAGGTCTGAACAGTTATAGGACGGCTAGGGCTAATAGGGGTTAGGGTTAGTTTAGGTTAGGTTTGTATTTATAGAGTATTAGGATGGGTTTGGGTAATGGGTATGGATCCAATGTGAAAAATAATAGGATAGCAGGGTTTATAAAATATACATATACACATACATTAAATCCAATAATAAAATACAAATAACTAAGTATGTTCGAGCTTTACAAAAATAATAATGACAATAAGAACAATATTACTAATAATTACAATAATAATAGTAACAAAAATATTAATATTAATAACAATACCAATAATAATAATAATAACTATAATAAAAATAATAACCGCAATTAAAGCAATAACAATAATAAAATGATCCAATAATAATATTATATATGCTTTAGACTCAAATATAAATATCTTATCAATAAGAAATATGAAGTAAGATCAAAACACACTATTATTCGAAATGAATAAATTTTAGATTAAATATAATACTTTAATAAAAATTCGAAATGAATTTAGCACAAAATAACTTTATAAAAATCAAATTATAGAAAAATACATGGAAAATACTTATTAGCAGAAATAGGGGTTACATCGAGCTCCGCCAATAGCTCGTTAGCTCCATTCAGTGATTTCAATAGCTTGCCCTTCGCTCGAGCTCTATGAACAACTCGTTAACTTCATACAACGAGTTCAACGACTTGCTTTTTGCTCAAGCCCTATCAACAACGAGTTTGGTTCCCCACTTTCCACACGAGATCTGTCAACAACATTGTAACGCCCCGGTTTCCATGTAACTGGGAAACTGTGACATCAGCCAGAATTTTTTCTTCAATTAGTCACAATACACAGAAAAAATAGGAAAATTTAAAACTTTTTATTCTACACAAATGTATTACAAGTCTGAATGTTATACAATTGTAATACATTACAATAGTGTTACAATAATACCTTTACAACCCCAAGTATTACAACTTTCAACAATTTACATCAGAGTACAATGAATGAAGAACAACACTTGGTAATTCCCACTTGGGTACTTTTCAACAAATAGATAATCAACATAAATATTACAGCAGAACTTAAAATGACATCGACTCCTCGCTTTTCTTGCCTTGAGTCCTCCTGAATCTCGCACCTGTACTTCTGCGATCCAGTACCTATTGAAGTGGGGACGTTAGTATTCACTGACGCTTTAAGGCTGATAACTAGCAGCAAATCTCCCAAAACAAACATACAACCATGGCAATGTGTCAGTGTAGTTTAAGTGTTCGTGAGTGCTATGACTAGAATCTAATGCAATATCAACTAAGGCTAGGATGCTCCTATTCTAATGCCAGCAAGTCTCCGAAGCAACATGCAGCCCATACTACATGCGCCCATCTCAAGCCGTCTCTTTATATATAGGGATTTGAACCCGCACCATGAGTTCTACTCTTGTACTCAACTTGTTTCTGAAGATTAGACATGACTGATGAGGTTGCCCTGAAACGGTCTAATTCCGCCAACTGCACTTATATAGTGGTGTCTTCGTTTTCCACTATTGCCTCACTCAAAAACCTGAAGAACCTCGGAGTTTCTGCAATGCAGGTTAGGTCGAAGCCTCTCCTGTCGCCCCCTATCCAGACCGTAGTCTATAGCTTGTTCGCCCCTAGATCCAAGCCAAGACGAAGGACCGGGACGGTCCACCCCCCTGGCTTCGACAGGAATCGCACCCGCTTATCAAGGCACTTCAGAAATTAACAGACAAGATACGGATCTCTTGCTCCCAACTCGTGAGAAGACACAGACCGTATCCCTTTGACAAGAAGGGTACAACCAACACCACCTAATGCAGGCCTATAGGACAGGTCGGATCATAAGGAATCACCCTTAACATCAACTCCTTCCCTTTGGCGAAAAGTAAAGGTTGAGTAGTAAAAGCCATAAGTTACTATCCTAAAAATGTCACTAACCCTAAACAAACTGAGGGATGACAACAAACTTACACAATATGCTGAGTCTTAAGTTAGGCTTTGCAAGACAACTCTACTAGGCTGCTCAACCTAGACTTACCAGAATCCCTAAGGATCTGGTTCATGGCCTATCGATCCAAGATCTCGGCAATACGAATGTACCTGCATGCCACTACCCTGAACTTGGATTTCGTCTATACTCCGGTCCCCGATCAATCTATACCGGTTAAGATCCGACGGTACACAAGGAGTGACTCGTCCATAGTCCCTTAGGAGTAAAGAAACACATGTCTTGATGATCGATAGCCCCTACGGTAATAATATTACCCTAGACGAGCACAACAAAACTGCGTACTAGCTAATAAGTTATCTACGAGTAAACAGAACACATACGAGCTAACAAGCTACGTATGAAACCAACAACTACATACGAGCCAGGCGGGCTACGTATGAGACAACAACATACATACCAGCCAAATAGGCTGCGTATGAGACCAACAGCTACATACGGGCCAGTCGGGCCGTGTATGAGACAACAACATACATACGAGCCAAATAAGCTGCATATGAGACCCACAGCTACATATGGACCAGTCGAGCCACGTACGAGTAAAACCACATACAAAAACAACCATACAGATAATCAAACCTAGAAGCAACCTAACGTGCTTACTAGCAACTTGATCTTCTATAGTTAGAAGCAACAGAAGAATCTACTAACAATTTAAAACATGCATTCTACCAATGAGAAGCCAAAAGCGACATAACAACTTTTATCAAGCTAACAATTACTAGTGACCTTCCCAACCATTATTACCCATAAGGATGAGGAATGTCCCCATGATAAGGTCCAATTTCAATTAGAACCTCACACAACTAGAATCCATAGTTTCTTTTCCCAAAACGAACTAGAACGACGTGCAACTAGATTCCTGGGTTCTCTCTCAAGTTTGAGCTAGAATCACCTAGGAGCTAGATGCATGGGTTCATGGTTCCTTTTTAATCTTTCACTACCATATACAATTCAAGCATGGTTCTTTTAACTAGAATACTATAATACCCCATTCAAGCATGCATGGCTCTAACTATGTAATCTCAAATATGGGATTCCTTCTAGAGGATTAACTAGAACTACTTCACAACACTATATTGCAACTACAACATGATTGGTTCTTCACTAACGCTACCACCACAACATGATGGTTCTTCATTAACACTACAATTACAACATGAAGGTTCTTCATTAATACTACAACTACAACATGGATATCTACCATTACTTTATACAAGAGTGGTTACTACTATTTTAAGCATGGACTTTACTCGCACTTAAGCATGAATATCTACTACTACTTTAAGCATAGATCAACTTAAGCATGAATGTTTGCTTAAGTAGAAAGCTACTATAAGTTTAAAGCATGAATAACAACTAGATTTAAGCATGGATATCTCCTACTACTTTAAGCATGGTTAATTGCTATAACTTGCCATGACTATTAGCAATTTAGCATGGTATACAACAAGCATGATTTTCTTTACTACTTTAACCTACAACAATTGGCATGGTCAACCTTAAACATCATTCTACAACAATCTAAGCATGGATATATACTTAGCATGAATCTACAACATTCCTAAGCATGGTAGATAATTTAAACATTAATCCTACAACAATCTAAGCATATATGTATACTTAGCATGAATCTACAACATTCCTAAGTATGGTAGGTAATTTAAACACTAATCCTACAACAATCTAAGCATAGATATATACTTAGCATGAATCTACAACATTCCTAAGCATGGTAGGTAATTTAAACATTAATCCTACAACAATCTAAGCATAGATATATACTTAGCATGAATCTACAACAATGTAAAACATGGTAGGTAATTTAAACATCAATCCTATAACATTCCTAAGCATGGTATACAACTTAGCATGTATCTACAACAATCTTAAACATGAATACTACTTAAGTATTACCCTACAACAATCTAGGCATGTTAGGTAATTTAAACATCAATCCTACACATTCCTAAGTATGGTATATGACTTAGCATGAGTCTACAACATTCTAAACATGGTATACTACTTAAGTATCAACCTGAGCATGGTATACATTTTAAGCATGAACCTACATCATTCTAAACATGAACCTACATCATTCTAAACATGGTATACTACTTAAGTATCATTGTACAACATTCTTACATGATATATAGCATAAGTATCAATCCTACAATAATCTAACATGGTATGTAATTTTCCTACAACAATCTAAGCATGGATACTTAATTAAACATGGAAATTGCTACAACTAAGCATGGATAATTACATTAACTCCTAGAACAAGTGAGTATCTACTACACTTTAAGCATGGATACCTACTACTAAGCATGGATCTTTATTAATACTTAAGCATGGATGTTGCTATAACTTAACATGAATCGTTACTATGTTTAAGTATGGATATCTATTAATACTTTAAGCATGGATAAACTCATGCATGGGTCTTTTCTAGCTTTTATAAAGACTACTTCTCTTTATGAAAGCAAGTCTTAAATGTTGCAACAATCTAAGCATGGTATATAAAATAAACATTAACCTTTACTTATATTTAGGCATAAACATCTACTACTACTTTACTTACACTTAAGCATAAACTTCTACTACTACTTTTCTTACACTTAAGCATAAACATTTATTACTACTTAAGCATGATCTTTACTAGCCAATACACGACTTGTTATCTTTATGAATACAAGTCCTTAAAACATTACAAAAAGAATCCTACTTTATGAACTACAATACAACAAAAAACTACCTTTTTATAAATTACAAGTCCTACAAACTACAACATTCTTTTCTTTAACCTCTTAGTTCCTACATACAACAAGTTTACCTTTATGAACTAAGAACTAGCAAGATTTGTTAATTAATAAAGTAGAGAGCAATAAGCAATTAAAAGACTCATTTTTAATAATTATGAGTTCTACAACCCCAAGGGGTATGTAATAGTTCTATTATGCAAAGTCATATGCTTATGCCAAAAGTCCTTGTTTGAGTTCTACATCCTAAAATGGGTATGTATACAAATATTCATATGCATATGTCCAAGTCAAGTCCTACAACCCATAGATGGGTATGTATACAAATCACCATATGCTTATGTTCATTTAGTCCAATAACAACAACAAGAACAAAAGTAACAACAATCCCAGATTCAATCTTTTTATTTATTTAGTACTACCACTTATTTCTATTTCCTTTTATCCACACCATTATTCTTAATCCAAGTTGTTTAATCACCAACAACATACACAACAAAAACAACACCACAAAAAGAAAACAAACAACTCAAAGGAACAAAATCAACAAAAGAGAATAAGAAAGGATGGAGAAACCCCCACCTTAAATTTTTGTAGGAAGAACTAGCCTATGCAAACCTTCTCCTTCCCCTTAGCTCTTAAGAACTCCTATGGAAACCTACAATAAAACTCTCCTATTAGTAGTTCTCTCTTTCTTTTCCTTTCTTTCTTTTTTTTTTGTTTTTGTAAAATGAGACAAGAGTGAAGGGAGGGGGTATTTATGGGATGGAGAAAAGGTAGAATGTGCAAAATTGCACCCACAATTTTGCACAAACCCCCTAGGAGAGGTTGGCTAGCCATGCTTGGTATGGGAGTGGTGAGGTGGAGGTAAGGTGTGAGGGTGAGGTGGAGGTAAGGTGTATTGGTGAGGTGGAAGCATGGTGCAAGCTTCTAGAAGAAGTTTTCCCTAATTCTCTCATGCACACTTAATCCTAGGTTAATCCTCCTAATCCCAAACTTAGCCATTTGTCATGACAAAGAGAAGTATTTTATCCAAAATACATAGCACATAATTTGTACAATGTACTAATTTGCTACAACACACATATGTATGTACATATGTGTATACCGAAAATCTTCGCATAATCTGTATAAAAATAATTTAATTTCGGAAATAATAATAAAATAAATTTTATTATCAGTTCGGAAGATCACGGTATCAATTTGATACAATACAGGCGTGTACAGACTGGTATATGTGTACAGATAATGTTTATGAACAAAACTGGGTGTCATCCACCACAAATTCCCATTCTGGAATTTAAAACAAAATAATAATAAAATAATAATAAATAATAATTTATACAATGTAATATCCGTCCGGGATATTACAAACATGTTAACTCTATACAATAAGTTTGGTCCCTTGCTCTTTGTACAATCTCCGTCAGTGACTTGCTAACTCCATATAACGAGTTCAATGTCTTACTCTTCGCTCGAGTTTCGTCAACAACTCGTCAACTCCATACAATGAGTTCAACACCTCATTCTTCGCTCGAGCTCCATCAAAAAATCGTTCACTTCATACAATGAGTTCAATGCTATGCTCTCCGCTAGAGCTCCGTCAACAACTCGTTAACTACATGCAACAAGTTGAATGCCTTGCTCGCCGCTCGACTTCCATCAACAAGTAGTTGACTTCATACAACGAGTTGTATGAAGTGAACAACTCGTTAGCTTCGTCAGTAGAGAGTGGTTCCCCACTCTCTGCTCGAGCTCCGTCAACAACTCGTTAGCTCCATACAACGAGTTCATTGCCTTGCTCTTCACACGAGCTCCATCAACAACTCGTTTGCTCCATAAAACGAGTTCAGTGCCCCGCTCTCTGCTTGAGGTCCGTCAACAACTCGTTAACTCCATATAACGATTTCAATATCTTGCTATTTGCTAGTGCTCTGTCAACAACTCGTTAGCTCCATACAATAAATTCATTACCTTGCTCTCCACTCAAGCTCCATCAATAGCTTGTTAACTTCAAACAATGAGTTCGATGTCTTGCTCTTCGCTCGAACTTCGTCTACAACTCATTAGCTCAATACAACGATTTCAATGTCTTACTTTTCGCTCAAGCTCCATCGATGACTCGTTAACTCCACACAAAGAGTTCAATGTCTCACTCTTCGTTGGAGCTCCGTCGTCGACTCGTTAACTCCACACAGCGAGTCCAATATTTTTCTCTTCGTTCGAGCTCCATCAATGACTCGTTAACTCCATACAACGAGTCCAATTTCTTGCTCCTTGCTTGAGTTCTTCCCACAAACCCTTAACTTCATGCAATATGTTCGTAGTCCAACACCGGCCCAGAGTTGTTTCTACTCACTTGTCTAGCGCAAATGGAAAGCTCAACATCAACTCTGTCTCGAAGTTGCATCTCCAAACTTGTTGGGCGTAAACAGTAAGCTTAACATCAATTCCATCTTAAAGTTGCCTCTACAAACTTGATGGGCTCAAACAGTAAGTTCAAATATCTAACTTCGTCCTAGAGTTGCCTCTCTAACCTTGCTGAGCACAAACAGCGAGCTCAAACATCTAACTCTGTCTCAGATTCGTCCTTATGAACTTGCTGGGATCAAGAAACAAGCTCTACGTTCAACTCCATTTTAGAGTGCCTTTACAAACTTGTTAGGTGCAAACATCAAGTTCAAACGTCCAACTCTAGCTCAGAGTTGTCTCTAGAAACTTGCTAGGATCAAACAACAAGCTCTATGTTCAACCCCAAATGAAAGTTTCCTCTACAAATTTCCTTGGTGCAAACAACATGTTCAAACGTCCAACTCTATCTCAGAGTTGCCTCTACAAACATCTTGGGCGCAAACAGCAAGTTCAAACATCCAACTCAATCTCATAGTTGTCTCCACAAACTTGCTGGGTGCAAACAATAAGCTCTACGTCTAACTCCATCTTAGAGTTGCCTCTACAAACTTGCTGGGTACAAACATCAAGTTCAAATGTCTAACTCTGTCTCAGAGTTATCTCTAAAAACTTGTTGGGCACAAACATCAAGCTCTATGTTCAACCCCATCTTTGAATTGTCTCTACAAACTTGCTGGGCTTCCACAACAAGTTCAAAAGTTCTACTTTGTCCTATAGTTGTCTTTCAAAACTTGCTGAGCGCAAACAATAAGCTCTATGTTCGACTCCCTCTCAGTATTGCCTCCACAAAAACACGTTGGGAACAAACAACAAGTTCAAATGTCAGCTCTATCTCAGAGTTGTCTCCACAAACTTGCTCGGTACAAACAGCAAGTTCAACGTTGAACTCCGTCTTTGAGTTGTCTCTCCAAATTTACTGGGATCAAATGTTAAACTCTATGTCCAACTCTGTCTCAGAGTTGTCTCCACAAACTTGCTGGGCACAAATAGCAAGTCCAAACGTCCAAATTCATCTTAGAGTTGTCTCTGGACACTTATTGTGTGCAAACACTCGTCGAAAAAGACTCATCCTACAATGAAACGATCAATCGACCAAACAAGTGAACAACACAATGCTTGGTTGACGAAAGAGCGGTTCAACGGATTAGACGAATATATATATATATATATATATATATATATAAGAAAGATATACTACCCTGAAGCACAATAACTTCTATTCTTCTACAATACCCAACACACCATGCGTGCACAGAGAATGAAATACTACCCTGAAGCACAATAACTTCCATTCTTCTACAAAACCCAACACAAGTATTGACAATAAAGCTCCCAATCAAGCTCGAAACAAACCCGGGTTCAACTCAACCAAGCTTCGGGGTTGGCCGAATCTGAGCTCGACAAAAGCTCCATAACCTAGCTCCGAAAGATGACCAAACTCTAGCTCGATAAAGCTCTGCAGTCGGTGAAATCCAAACCGGACATCAAGCTCCAAAGTTAGCACCAAAACCCAACTTCGAAGTCCTGGCAAGCAATTTAAACTTGAATCCAACATAGAGCTCCAAAGCCTCACACATGGCTCTTCTCGAAGACGATAAGACCCAAGGCTCCAACGCTCAACAACAACCCAACTCCTCACTTGTCTTCTATGTCTCTGCCTCACTCAGTGCACCACTCCAGCCTAACTCAACACTGACAACCGCCTGACGCCGCCTCGCACTGTCAACGTTCTTGCTTGCTGTCTCCGTCCAAAATCAAACCTAAAGATTTTGAACACCTCAAAGGTTGACGAAGCCCACAGTTGTAACATCCCCAAAAGTACTTATTTTTAATATTTTCTTTTGCACGTATTTTGCACGTAGTTTTGTGCACATGTCGATTAAGGAAATTCTCTTGAGTCATGAATTTTTTTCTCTCATTTTACAAGTCACTAGTGTATGGTTAATTTCAATAAAAATTAACTAGGCTTAAATCTATATTTTGTAACACATTAAAACTATTATAAATTAAAGCCCCTAATTTTTAGGTGTGCACTTAACGTGCATGAACTCTCATTTAAAATTAGATAGACTAGTACACAATACAATGTGTAACAGACATACCTAATTTAATTGCAAAACTAATAATGAATTTGTATGTAGAAGTGTGCACATGGGGTGCACGTGCACGTGCTTTGCCCTTCCTTATATGCCGGCCAACTAGAGTGAGTGGGAGAGTGTGTGGGTGAGTGGAGAGCTCTTTTAGGAAGTGGGGAGTTATTATAAATACTCATTTTTTTACCCTATAAATAGCCCCTCCCTTTAGCCACGAAGAAGTGCACATAAAAATCAAAAAATAAAAGAGAGAAAGAGAGCAAGAGTGCTGTGAATTTTCAGGAATGCCAAGGAGGAGGCTTGTGGTGGATTTTGTGGGGGATTTTGGAACATTTTGCTAAGGATTCAACTACTAGGAGCTTTTTGAGGTGGGCGTTTTCAATGTCTTCTAAACTTTTGTAGATTGTGCATGCTTAGTAATAACATGTGTAGATGCTAATTTATTTGATGTGTATAAGTATAGAAGTTTTCTAAAATTTTGAATGTGCACTCTTAGTCATAATTAGAGTGTAAATGTATGGATGTTTTATTGTCTTCTAATGTGTTAATAAGTATTTCTTGTCAAACTAGAAATAAGAAGATGATAGTTAGTAGGTGTATGTGAAGGAAATTCCTAGAAATCTTATTAGTACATGCTTAATTATAATCATGTAGTAGAAAATTGAAGAAACGTATGTGTAAGAGTGTTATGAAATTCTTAATTACTGAAAAGTATATAAAATAAACCAATGGAATTAAATTTATCTATTTACAATGTTATAATATAAAAAACTCCCCAAAAAGATAAGTTCCTAAAGGAACAATAATTTATATAGTTCAAGCTGTAGAACTATGAATAATTTATACAAGTTGGATAATAATTTCGCTTATTTTTGAGAATAGATGGTCATCGGATTTATTTCAAATTAATACACTTATTCATTGGAAATGATTAGAATTAATAATGCATAACAAATGCGAAATCAAAATTTTTCTTTAAAGAAATTTAGAAGTAGAGTTGCAATAAAAGATTTACAGTAGTACTAATGTTAGAATGTGAGGCTTAATTGCCTGGTCTTAGCATTGGGTTTAAATCACTGTGAACAGTACTATAGGTTGGGGTTCGAGTCTGGGTAGGCTCTGTTCTTTTCAAAATTTTGATTTTTATATATATAAACAGTAGATAGGATATATAAGCAATTTAATGGGGGTTTTCTTCACAAATGTGTGTTGGCTCACTGGTTTGGTTGCGGTCTGAGTTGCTGAGCGGCCTGGGCTCGACCCCTGGTGTAATCATTTTTGTATAAATTTTTATTTTAAAGAATTTTTCACGTTTTAACAATTGGGAAAAAATGTAGAAATATTTTGGAATATTAATAGAATATTTAAAAATAATTCTACCCTATATAAAATGTACTTTTGGAGATTTAAATGTTACTTTAGACAATGTACTAGATGAGTCTAGTTTATAGTATAAATTCGAAGGTGTTTGTTTATGTTAAAATGATCTAACTTTATAATGATCGAAATAATCAAATAGAAATTTGGGGAAATTTAATGGGATGAAAAATTATAATATACATTATCTATTTTAAGAAGTGGGTCTTCGATAACATTTCTATGATGAAAGAATCAACGATTTTATAATGAGAAATTGTGTAATTGAGGTTATGATAACCTATATGATCTCGGTTTGAATATTTAGAGGCTGAGCGAGACATGTGGAGGCCGGCAAGTTATGATAAATGAAGTTTGAGAAGTAGCCGGTACGGGCTAACATTCTCGGTATGTTGTCTTAAGTCCGGTAGGAGGGTAAACTAGCTCTAGGTGGCATTATTTATTTTTAATCATAGGCACTAGAAAAAGATATGATAGAAACAATGGAGAACATGTCCGGTAAAGAATTTGCAACACCTAGGGGTTCGTGGTCGAGGAATACGCCCGGTAAATTCACGGTATGTGGGCTAGGGGTATGTCTGTCTATCTATGAAAAGGCCAGTAAAGAGTTTGCAGTTCCTAGCAATGGTCGGGACTGAGGATACGCTTGGTAAATCTATGTATATGGGGTAGGGGGTATACCGGTAAGGTCTGTAATTATGGAAGATCGACTTGCTAGGGTTCGGGGCTGAGGATACACCCGGTATATCCACTATATGTGGGCTAGGGGTAGGCCGGTAAAGTCCAATATCCTGGGGGGCAACTCACGCGTGATTACGCATCGGAGTATATTCATTGTGTTTAGGTATTTGCATACCGAGGGATTAAATCCTATATTGTGGAGTACGTTAAGGGCTTGCCCTCGGACCTATGTAGTATGTGATGCATAGAATCCGAACAAGTGTGCATTAGTGTCATCATAAGTTTAATGTCTGCATTAGGCATTAAGTTCATATCATACACTAACATAATTAGGATAGTCACTTTTCTATATTTCTGCATCCAAGTTTGTGATTGTTAAGATAGTGAAATCGTTGTATTATAACATTGCATCAGTTGTATGCAACTGACGTGCCCAAAGTTTTCTCGTTCCAGGATTGGATATAACATGGACTTGAAGTCATTATGAGGAATGTCATGAGATTGAAGAACTTTCATTATTATATGTTGCATTATACTTATTTATTTCCCCTGTGGTATCTAAAGAACAATATTGTAAATAAAGTTTTAAATTTCATGTAATTTTGTATGAATTGAAGTAAAAGATCCTATATTTACTACGAATTACCTGTGTTCGGAATTCGGGGCACTACAACAGTCCTTGGTCCTTGCCGACCAAATTCCCAACCTCGGCGGGGGTGTGAGAAGTCAAGGGAAGCCAAGAGATTGCTTGGAAATGCTATATGACTTCAATGGGAGGTCCAGCCTTTCACTCGAAGCGCTAGTGTAACTCCCCGAATCCCAAACACAGGTAATTCATAGAAAATACAGGATCTTTTACTTCAAATTCATACAAATTTACAAGGAATTTAAAACTTTTCCATGTACAACATGTTCGTTACAACAACACAACGGAATTAAATGAATACAATACAATCTACAATAATAAAAATTCTTCAATCTTGTAACAACTCATCATAGTGACTTCAAGCTCATGGCAAGTCTAGTCCTGCAATTGGAAAATTGTGGGCACGTCAGTTGTATACAACTGACGCAATGCTATAATATAGTGATTTTTCTATTTTAGCAAACACAAACTTGAATGCGAAACAAAAAATGTGGGAAGTGTAACCTAAACATGTCAGTGTATGATATTACAGTGGGCACGTCAATTGGAAAACTGTAGGCACGTCAGTTGCATACAACTGACGCAATGCTATAATACAGTGATTTTTCTATTTTAGCAAACACAAACTTGAATGCGAAACAAAAAATGTGGGAAGTGACTAACCTAAACATTTTCTTTACAACAAAATGTGGGAAGTGACTAACCTAAACTTCTCTTTTATATGTTTTTTGTTCTCTTTTATTATTGTTGTATGTGTAGAAAGAACCCATCTTTAAATAGCTTTGTTGTAAAGAAAGCACATCTTGTTGGTTAAAACTATGAATGGTTTATAGTTGAAAAAGAACACATCTTTAGGGTTAGCTATTTGTGTATGTGAAAAAGAACCCATTTATAGGGTTAGCTATTGTGTATGTGAAGAAAGAACCCATTCCTAGGGTTAAGTTATTTGTTGTATGTGAGAAAGAACCCATCTTTAGGGTTAATTATTGTTGCTAGTAAAAAGAACCCATCTTATGATGTTTTGTTTGTTGAGGGTTAAAAAGAACCCACCTTATGATGTTTTGTTTGTAGTAGGTTAAAAAGAACCCATCTTATGATGTTTTTTTTGTTGTAGGTTAAAAAGAACTCATCTTGATGATGTGTGGTTGTTGTAAGTGTATGTTGACGTTCAAAAATAACTTGGACTAAATCTTGAGCATATAAATGGTAGTAGTAAATAAAAATGATCACACGTGGAGTTGAATGGTAGAACCCAAACAAAATAACATCGAGGTTGAATCTTTAAACCTTGTTATGGTTATTGTTGCTATTGTGGTTATTTTAACAACTTGGACTAAGATTTGTACATAAGAATGGTTGGAAATCAAAGTGGTTACATGAAAGAAAAGTTTGAAGGGTGGAACTCACTAAAAACCCATAAAAATGGAATCGTTAATCTTGTTATGATTATTATTGTTATTATGGTTACTTTGTTAACACCAAACTACAACTTGGACTAAAACTATGAGCACATAAAGATTAGAGAAGTGAGAATGCTTACATACCCATTTTTGGGTTGTAGAACTAAACAAGCCTAATAAAGGATGAGTCCTTTTTGTTGTATGTTGTTCCTACCATGTTAAAGATCAAGTCCTTACTAATTCTATTTCATAAAAGATAAATCTTTTAGTTGTTGTATGTTTACTTCCATACTTGTTAAAAATCAAGTCCTTGGTAAATTAAGCTTCTATTTTGCTTCTAGGTTGTGAAAGATTAAGCTTTCATTTTGCTTCTATAATTGTAGAAGATTAGTTCTTTTATGTTTATTTAGCTTCTACGCTGAAAAGATTAGTTCTTTCATGCTTATTTAACTTTTATGGTAGAAAAGATTAGTTCTTTTTGTAGCATGTCTATTTTGCTTTTATGATAGAAAGGATTACTTCTTTTCATATTGTATGTAGAGCTTGTAGATTAAAATTATATTGTAATATGTAGGAACTTGTAGATTCGGTAAAATAGATTCTTGTAATATATAGAAACTTGTAATTATATAAAATAGTAGAGGCCGTAAATTTTAGTATATAAAAAGTAGAGTTGTAACTTGTAATTCATAAAAGAAGTAGTTTTTGTAATATCTAGATAAAATCCTTAGTAGTTTTTATAAGTTTACTTCCATGCTTGTGAAGAATCAAATTGGGTAATCATAGGTTGTTAAAAGCACCCATGCATGCTTGAGTTGTATGTTGTAGTAGCTATGTTTTAATTTCTTTAGGTTGCTAGAAGGTCCATGAACCCATGATCGCATGATTATTCTAGATATAGATTCTAAAGAACCCATGCTTGAGTTGTATAGTTGTATAGATTCAAAAGAACCCATGCTTAAGTTGTATAGTTGTTATAGATTCTAAAGAACCCATGCTTGGATTGTATAGTTGTATAGATTCAAAAGAACCCATGCTTAAGTTTTATAGTTGTTATAGATTCTAAAGAACCCATGCTTGAGTTGTATAGTTGTTATAGATTCAAAAGAACCCATGCTTGAGTTGTATAGTTGTATAGATTCAAAACCCATGCTTGAGTTGTATAGATTCAAAAGAACCCATGCTTGATTTGTATAGTTGTTCTAGATTCAAAAGAACCCATGCTTGAGTTGTATAGTTGTATAGGTTCGAAAGAAATCATGCTTAAGTTATATAGTTGTTCTAGATTCAAAAGAACCCATGCTTGAGTTGTATAGTTGTATAGATTCAAAACAACCCATGCTTGAGTTGTATAGTTGTTATAGATTCAAAAGAACCCATGCTTGAGTTGTATAGATTCAAAAGAACCCATGCTTGAGTTGTATAGTTGTATAGATTCAAAAGAACCTATGCTTGAGTTTTATAGTTGTTCTAGATTCAAAAGAATCCATGCTTGAGTTATATGTTGTAGTATTCTAGTTAAAAAAAACCATGCATACTTAAGTTGTATGTTGTAGTGGTTTTAGTTAAATTTCTAAAAGGAACCCATGAGTTTAGCTTGCATGCTAATCCAGTTGAACTATTAAAATGAACCCATGTTCCACATTTGTTCTAGCTCGGATTTTAAGAAGAAACCCATGAAACTAGTTCCATGATGGTTCTAGCTCAAATTGATGAAGAACCCATGCATTTAGTTTCTAGGTGATTCTAGCTCAAACTTGAGAAAGAACCTGTGAACCTAGTTGCATGTTGTCCTAGTTCAAATTTGGGAAGAGAACCCATGAATTCTAATTCTAGCTGTAGGGGGTTCTAATTAAAATTGGACCATATCATATGAACGTTCGTCATCTTCAATGTATGGGTAATAATGGTTTGGAAAGTCACTAGTATTGTTAGCTGGATAAAAGCTCGTCTAGGGTCTTATAGTTACCCTAGGAGTCATCGACCATCAAGACTCGCATCTAACCACCTTGGAAACTATGAATAAATCACACCTCGGGCACCGACGGTTCTTAACTGGTGTGGGTTGATCGCGGGCCGTGAGTGTTGACGAGATCCAAGTTAGGGGTAGTGATGAGCGAGGGAGATCCCGTCACCGGTGTCTTGATCGATAGACCATGCGTTAGACCATGATAATCTTAACAAAGTCTAAGTTGAAAACCCCGTGAGATTGTTTAGGTTTAGTGACATCGTTAGGGTAGTAACTTATGGCTCTTACTACTTAACCTTTACTTATTATCATTTTTGCCTAAGGGAAAGAGTTGGTATTAAGGGTGATACTTTATGATCCGTCTTGTCAAAGAGATACGTTCTGTGCCTTCTCACGAGTTGGGAGCACAGGATCCGTATCTCGTCTGTTAATTTCTGAAGTTCCATGATAAAGGCAGGAGCGATTCCTGTCAAAGATAGGGGATAGACCCCCGGAACTCCATCATGCTCTATATCAAGAAGGGCGAACAAGCCATAGACTACGGTTTATCTGCTAGGAGGCCACATGGGATGCTTCGAGCTAACCTGTGTTGTAGTTAACTCCAAGGGTTCGTTAGATTTCCGAGTGAGGTCCGGTACGTCGGGCAATAGTGGCAAACGAAGACACGACTATATGACTACGAATGGCGGGATTAGACCGTTTCAGAGCAACCTCATCAGTCACGCTGTATCTTCAGAAACAGGTTGAGTACAAGAGTAGAATTCATGGCGCGGGTTCAAATCCCTATATATGAAGAAACGACTTATTATGGGCATATGTAGTATGGGATGCATACTGTTTCGGAGACTCACTTGCATTAAAATAAGAGCATCCTTGCATTAGTTAATCTTACATCATAGTTTAAGTCATAGCATACACTGGCACATCAAATATACATACACGTTTCTTTTTTCATCAATCTGTTTGCTTAAAGTTGAGAATCGCTGCTTGTAACCCCTATTTCCGCAAATACGTATTTTTGGTATTTTGCTATATTTCGAGATTTATAAAATTGTTATTGTTAAATTCGTTTCAAGTTCTTAGTTAAAACATTTTCTTAAACAATAATTCGAAATATTTTGAATAAACCTTGTTTTCATTTTTACTTGATCAACTAATTGCATTTTAACACTTAGAAATATTATTATTACTGTTTGAACAAATTACTATTTTTATATATACTAGTATTATTCCGACGATTGCTATTATTTTGTTGGTATCTTTATTCATATTGTCATTATTATTACTAATTGTTAATATTAGTATTATTACTTTTATTTACATGTTTATTTCTATTCTTATTGTTACTATGGTTATTTATTGTTATATTTGATTATGAAAACAGATCCGTTTTTGTTTAATAATTGTGCTCCTTTTATTATTCCAAATAATTTATTTAATACAAAATGTATTTTTATCAGAGGATTTGTATTTATCAATTTTATTATATACAATGCTTTTTATTTTATTGGATCTAATACCCAAATGCCCACTATCCTACTTTTCCCTTATAAATACTCTAATCCCTTAACCCTAACCCTAATCAATTTCTTAACCCATAGCCATCATTAACCTTAATCCTTTTTTTAATCTCCCCTTGTAACCCCTATTTCCCCAAAAATGTATTTTTGTGTATTTTCTGTATTTAAAAATTTTTGCAAATTATTTTTCCGGTTTTCAAATTCTTTTGTCAAAAGGTATTGTTGGATCTTCTATTAAAATCTGTTTTCGATTAATAATTTTATTTGTAGCTATTTCTATGATTTTTATATTGAATACAATTTTTATTATTATTACTCTTATTATTATTATTTCAGTTATTTTGTTTATACTGTTATTATTATTATTGTTATTATTATTGTTTTTATTATTAGTAGTAGTATTTTTATAAAATCCTAAATTGTATGTTTTACTGGTTATTAAATTTTCCTATTGGATTTTTAATTTAAAACCCATTAACCCATTTTTAAAATCCCCAACCCGAAACCCACCTAATCTAATACTACCCATTTAAGCCTAACCCAAACCCAATTACCCATTAAACTCCCTATACCCGTTAGCTTCTAATACCCAATTCCCTAACTAACCCAAAACCCACCTAATATTACCCCCACCCACTTTAGATCCCATTTACCAAAACTATGATCTTATTAAATCCTCCCCCCCCCCCCCCAAGATCCATATAACCTTATACCCATACTCTGTTGATATACCATACCCTATTAATTAAGCCATGATATTAATTAACCTACCATAATTTCTCCAGTATGCCTTTTCTTCCTAATTCTTGCCCTAATTACTTCCCTACCGAACCCAGGCTGCACTATACCCACTCGGTTAGTTGTTGCTGTGCCGCTCCCCTGTTTACCAAACCCTTAATCCCCTATATGTATATCAACTACATTTTCCCCCCATGCAGCCATATACTCCACTTAGCCTTCACCAGTGTATTTCCTCGGTTCTCTCTCTCTCCCAATTGATCTCTCTCGCTCTCTTGTTGTTTCGCGTGTGCAAGTGGGTTTGTGCGCATGTGATTTGTGATTTGCTTTGGATCGTGGATTTTTGTTCGTGGGTTTTTTTCGTTGCCGGATTCGTTCTCGTTATTCTCTTTCTCTTCCGTTGGATTCGTCGTCTTCCAGGCAAGTAACTTGTATTCAAATTCCTTTATATGATACAAGTCAAAAAATACCGCTTGTAGTGTAGTTGGATTCTAGAGACAATTCGTGTATGAAACACCTTGTTGATATTGTCTCTATAGTGATTTGACCATAGTTGACGCACGACACAAAATTTGACATGAAATAACTTAGGTTTTGCCCGTTCTTGATTTGATCGTGTATGTAGAATTTTGTGAGTATTTGGGTATTTGTTAAGATCCATGTGATAGACTTGTTTTGGAGATGTTAATTACCCTATTTCTTGATGTTTGGACACTTGGTAGACTCGATTTCATGTTTGGTTATGTTTGGATCAAGTTTCGTTGGATCTATGTTGATTTTGGTTTTTAAGGAAAATCTGTATTTTGTCGATGTTCAGTTTTGATTTGTATTTTAGACCATATTAAGTTCAGAATCTTAATTTTAGTATAAAACATTTGTTTTAGAGAATTTCATCTTCTTTCCAACCCCTTTGACCTTGCTCGATTTCGTTTTCGTATGTGTGAGTTATGACTGTTTTACTATAGAGGTGTAGATCTTTTACAGATTTCATTTCTTAGTGATTTTGATGACTAAATCATTTTGATACTTGTACTACATATATTATTTTGATCTAGAACTTTGGTTAGTTTTTCTATACTTATTTAGGGATTACCTAGAATTTTGGCAGATTTTATTGATGAGTTTTATATACCATTTCATGTTTGTTTATATAAGTCTGTACTTGCTGTATTTTACTCGCTGTTCTGTAAAGAATTGTATTTTCACCCTGATTTCTTTTACTGTATGAAAAATATTTGTGAAATATGAAAGTTAATATTTTTGTCTATATTCATCTCACTTTGGCGGATTTGGATTTCGTTTCACGGTTTGCGAGAAATTACAGTTTTTGTACAGCTATGTTGGGAATTCCAGATTTGCCAAACTATAGTTTCTTGATGTTTTCTGATTTTTGTTGACTAAACTAATCTTACTGGAAAATTATAAAACTTTATATTTTGATAGTGACATATAGGGGATTACCCTAGATTTTTCCTGGATTTATTTGAAATGTTTTGATGCTGTTTTCCTGACTATGGATTCGATTTTCTGATTTCTGACTGAACCTATTTTCGGGATTCAAATCAGTTTTGAGTTATGATTTTGTGAAATACTATGTGACTTATTTATACTCGCTAGATTCGGTTGGGAGTCTATTTTCTAGATTCTCCGATGGATTCAGATTTGGATTTCTGTAGTAACGGGAATCACTGTATTAGTACTGTACTTTCATACTGTCCTGAATATGAACATACACTGCTTTGCTGGTTTATGTGACTGTCTATCATTTATGCGAGCTTATTTGTTACCCTAGAATTGATACTGAATATACTATGTTATTTTGACACTATTTCATGCTTATACCTGCCTGTTTGAGAATAATAATAAATAATCAAGCCGGGGTTTTAATGGGAAAGATCTAGTAGTGGATAGTGTAGAAACGTGTACCCGGAAGGATACTTGTGTTTCCTGTATTACATGTTTAACGATCAAGTTACCGATCAAGTTTACCGATCAAGCTACCGATCAAGTTAATATTCTGTTACCGATCAAGTTTACCGATCAAGTTACCGATCAAATTTACCGACCAAGTACTGTGATTCTGTGAATACCCGAGTACACTGCCCTGTATGGTCCCCTATGAAATCTAAAGCGAAACTGTTTGTTGTAGCAACCATGTGTTATAATATGGGGCGCATGAAGTGCTACCCAGATAGTAATCACTATAAGACTTGATACATGATCCTTGAACATGATACTTGAACATGATACATACTTACTTGACACTTGACTACATGATACATGAGACTTGTTTACATGAGACCTGATACATGACACTTGATGCATGATTACACGACACTTGATTCTTGATGCTTGTTTACATGATCCTTGTTCACTTGACTCTTGATATATGCTACTTGTACTTGTTCACCTTACCATGCTAGTTGTTTATTTTGACATCATGCTTATTCCATATTATTAGTTAGTTTTTCCCATGTACTTGTATCCTGCATTACAAGCGGCCCGTAACTTGCAATTGATGGGTACTTGTTTTCTCTTTTCCTATCCTTACAATTGTTAAATTGCAGATTTTAGAGAACAGGTTCCAGATAGTATTGGTGAGATGATGTATTAGTTCTGGATTTTCTGCTTTATTATTATTATTATTATTTGTTGCTTGAACTTGAATAAATTGTATCTGATACTTGGATTTATATTTGTATTTGGGCAATGTGACCCAGGATATTTGATTTATTCAGATCATTATTATTTGAGATTAACACAATTTGGTTTCAATTATTCTTGTTGGTATTTTGTTCATATGTGCATGTTGGTTGATACTTTTCTTCCGACTCTGATGATTTCGTGAGATGTTGTAAGGATTCTTGATCAGTTTATGGATGATGAAAATCATTCGCTAGGCCAATGTTACAAGCTCGTATTCCGTATTTTTGGGAAGCGGGGCGTGACACCCCCACTACTGTACATCTCTCCCGCCCTCTCTCTGATTTTCGATCAACCAACCCATCCCCGATCGCCCTCTCTTCACCGTCACCATCCCTTTCCTCGTCGCTCCTCGCCACCTCAATCATCGTCTTCGCCACTCCCTCTTCATCATCCTAGCCTCGTCGTCATCGTCCCTGTCCTCGTCTTCACTGCTCGAACCCATCCATCACCAGTACCCAATCCATCGAAGTCGCCACCGCCATTTCCCCCACTCAGTGCACCCCATCGTCGTCGACGTCCCTCTCCGCTCACCCCCTACAGCCACCGGAGTCCCCTCCTAGCGCCTTCCTCGCCGTTCAGCCCAGTCATCGTCGCCTCTGTTTTCGAGAGGAAAACAGAGTCGCTCATCGCCGTTCTCCTCACCGGTGCCCTCACTTCCCGACCACAGCAACATCGTCGCCGCACCACCGCAGCCGCCCCAGTTGCAGTCGTCGCGCTGCGTAGTCGCTCTCTCTCTCTCTCTCTCTCTCTCTCTCTGCCGATGGAAGAAGATGAGTCCCCATTGGGTGATTCCGTTGTTTCGTGTTCGGCCACAACAGATCCGATTCTGCTGTCCCGTGGTTGCCCCCGATCTGCTATGTGGGTGGTTACTAATTGGTCACGTTTGCTGTCCCGAGTTTTGGCGCGCCAGATCCGCTCTTCCTGTCCCCTGTTTTGGATCGAAGCCGATGTGACGAAGAGATCTCATTGGCTGGATTTGGTGTTCTGTGTTCTGTGCGCACTAGATCCGAGTCTGCAGTTCTGTGTTCTATCCCGATCCGGTGTGAGGAATTGCTCTTGGATCTTACTGTTGATGTTGATTCTTCGCGCATAGTTTTGGGAGTTTTCGTCCGAGATTCTGATCCTGTTATTCCTATTTTAATTATTTCTGCAATAACAGGCAAGTCGCTTCTTGAACCCTTTTTATTGTTTGTGTTCAAGATCAATTGATCTCATGCAAGTAGATCCGTCCTTTTTGTTATAAAAAATTTGTTTTTGACAATTCTGTTAAGATTATCTAGGGTTTACACGAGCAAACCCGACATACTCTTAACTTCGTGCTATTTCCTTGATCTTTAACCCAATCCCCAATGTTTCATGCATGTGCACATTTAAAATAACTAGATTTGTACTTAGGATTGCTTGATGAAATGGACATGAATGTACTGATTCGGTTTTAATTGATAAATTGACACCATGGCTGTAATGAATATGCAATGAATCTTAGAAATTGCATGATGACACCTAGGATTCACTTGATTACAAATTTGCATGCTTTATAAGATCATATGATTTGTTTAATTGCCTAATCATGTTAAGACAAATTTCCTGATTGTTGTATGTTTCATTTTGAATTAGATTTTTGACCTTGCTAGAGACATAATTTGAAAGAACTTAATAAACATAAAATGTAGCCCTTGATGTCCAGATAATTTTTTCCTAGTCTGGATTTAAATTCCAATTTGTCATCGGTTGATTATCATCACTTTAATGCAACTGTGTTAGTAATTTCATACCCATAATTTCATGCATTCTTTGCTGTTCTAAATTTTATTTGACCCTGTTAATAGTACAAGAAAAATCTGAAATAATTTAGGCTAGACCTAGACATGTATAGGTATCACCCAGAATTTATATAGAATTTATTAATGAGTTCTCTGACCTGAAACAATTAGTTGAACACAACCTACTGCATGCTGTCTAAACATAAAACCTGATTAGAATAGAGTTTTCACCCTAGTTCCTATGTCTTTCATATACCTTAATTATACTCGCTGGAACGTGTGGAAGTCTACTTTCCAGATCTTCCGGCGGATTCAGGTTTGCTATCTTGTAGTGTTTGTAATCCATATTTCAGTACAACAAGGTCATGCTGTCCTGATCATGTGATGTGTGTTGATTTGACTTGTTTGCTTCATGCTTTGTCTGTAATGTTTAGAATTAGTCACACATAGTAATGAACAATATTGACACCTTATTGCATGCTCACATAGGATTAAAATAACTAATAAAAAGCTGGGGTATCATGGGTTGACTTGGTAGTGAATGATCAGAAACTATACTCGGTCGGGCCCTACTGCCTAAACTGCACTGACCAATACTGATGGCCATAAACTACTGGCCGATAAACTATGCTCGTGAAATACTGATATTGAACATAAAATACTGATTACTAGGCCGAGTACACAGATCGAGAATTCACCATCAGTCTAAAATGTTCACTGTGTGTTTGTGCAGAACCTGTAGTATGGGATGCAGTAGTACGTGCACTAGATAGATTAATAAAATACTTAATAACCTATATTTCATGCCTGATCATGACATCCTACATTACATGCGGATTTACTGTAGACCTTTGATATTTTGCCTACCTTTGCTTTATTCTTTGATTTTGACCATGTCTCTTTTCTTTGATATTCATGCCCTCTTTATTTTTTGTTTTCTCTACTTGCTATCCACAACTTGCTCTAAGGGCTCTCTTTTCTTTCTTTTTAGATCAAGTATTAAGAGGTACCGAAGGAGCAACCCCTGAAGAATTTGGTGAGCAAACTCTCTGAAGATTGGAGCTGGACAATTAGACTACTTAGCTATCTTTTCTTATTTGCTTATTGTATTTTCGTTTTATCATACTTTGTATTCTTGGGCTTTATGACCCAAAGTTTTGTTTTATCCCAGATGTTGGATTATCCTTTAGTGAACTTATTTCATGATTATCTTTGAATTTATTTATTATTTATGTGACTATATTCTTTGCCTAAGTGGTTGTTTCTTTTGTATATTGTTGAGTTCGACTGGTACAGCTTATGGTTGATGTATAATCATTTGCTGGGCCTACGTTACGGGCTCGTATTCCCGTATTTTGGGAAGCAGGGCGTGTCAGGTTTTTAGTGGTATCAGAGCCCAGGGTTGAATAATATATCAATCAAACATGACTATCTTTATGGAAGTTTAGCTTTGATTGATATATTAGTCGAGTTTGGCTCTAGCCAGGTTAACTCAATAATATGTGCACCACGTTAATCACATGAACATGTAATAACTTTAATATAATCTGGATATTAATCCTATTCGATCCACATCTGACTCCTTTGCATTCAATCCTTTGATTCCTTGTATCCTTCCGTCCCTTGCATTCATTATCATTTGTCAATCTACCCACACATGTCTGGGTACTCACCAACTGGATGTTTTGCAGACTATGGCCCATGAAGATCCTTCGACTCCCCTGCCCAAGGCTGAAACATCAGAGAATTCTGCCATTTTCCAGGCGATGCAACGAATGATGAAGCTACAGCGAGAGCACAATGAGCTGATGAGAGCTAGTCTGGAAAGAGCCCAGGAGAGCGCGCAGCTCACCCGACTGAGTATATTTGCGTACCAGCATCATGCCTTCGCTATCATGAGGCAGACCCCTAGAAGGAAGGGCTCGACATGTAGCTTTTGCCGCAAGATTGGTCACTTACACAAGGATTGCTGGGTAGCCAACCGTCGATGTCTTGTGTGCGGAGCAAGTGACCACAAGGTTCGGAACTGTCCAAATAACAGGAGAAATGCACCAACTGGAGGATCAGCTCCCAGTGGAGGACAGGCTGGAGAACGTGGTCAGGTCCACGATTAGATTGCAGAGGAAGCAGAGACTGCTGAAGGTGCGACTGTAAGTATTTTGCTATTTTGTTGCATTTCCGTTCTTGCGTCTTTTATTTCTTCTGTTCTTGCATCTATCATATTTTGTGAATTCAATTTTGAGTATCATGTTAGTTATTTCTTCCTGCTATATTCTTTTCAATTCCAATTTTGCCCTTGTTCCTTTCCCTTCACATTCAAATTTTCGATTTCTTATTTTCTTTTGTTCCTTGTAGTCATCTTCTTCTTTGGCTATTTATTGGGTATGAATTTATTTTTCTCCTACCTATTTTTCCCTTTATAATTATTTTCCCGAATACTTTCTATATTTCGCTTGTTTTTTGTTATATTTATTTTGGATCTTCTATAAAAAATGTTTCTCAACAAAGATTATGTTATTTCGAATAATGATGTGTTTTAACTTCACTTTTCATTTTGATCGACTATATATTTCTACTGGATTATTTTGGTAAGACAAATTCTTATTTTATTGTATAATGCTATTATTACTACTAGTATTATTATTGCTATTGTTTTCATTATCATTACTAGTATTATTATTATTATTGTTACTACTATTGCTATTATTATTGCTGTTTTCACTATTTTATTATTATTAATATTGAATTACTTCCACACAAAAAATGTTGAACCCAAAACTATATTTTGTCTTACATTATTAGTTTTACTAGTGTTGTTAATATTTTAATATTATTATTATTATTATTATTATTATTATTATTATTATCATCATCATTTTTGCGATTATTGCTGTCATTATTGTTATGATCATTGTTATTATCATTGTTATTCTTATTGTTATTAATATTGATATTTTGTTATTATTATTGTTATTGGTATTACTATTTTTATCGTTACTACTATTATTATTATTATTTTGTTTTGAGCCCGAACATGCTCAATTTTATATCCATTCCACCATTTCGGTGCAACCTAATGTCGAGCTAGCAAATATGCAACTCGATGTTAATGGAGGCAAATTGTAACTGGATATCGGGGAAGCAAAATGTGCAACTGAATATCTAGATGGCAACCTGCAACCTGATGTCGTGAAGGCAAACATGCAACTTGATGTTAAGGAGGCAAGATTTTCTACTGATTTGCTAATTGATATTTCAAGACTTTTTACTTATATAATGAAACTAATAGTAAAGAAATATTTTCTTCATGACATTTTGTTTATACAATTACACTTTATGTTTCCATACAATTTGAACTAGTATAGTTGATTTTACTCTACGTTGTGTATAAAATTATTATTGCTACTATTTTTATTATTACTATTGTTTTCGTTATTATTATTGGTATTATTATTATTATTGTTATTACTATTGATGTTATTATTATTGTTGTTATTATTTTTACTATTATTGTTACTATTATTTTGTTATTATTGGTATTATCATTATTATTGCTATCATTTTTTTTATTATTATTGTTATTATTTTAATGCTATTATTATTATTATTGCACTATTTTCATGAATATGTTAAAATCCCATTTCTGTCGTGTATCTATTATCATTATTATCAGTATTGGTAATATTTTGTTTTCACTTATTATATCATTATTACCTGTATGATTATGATGATTTTGATTACTGTTATTATTATTGTTGTTAACATTTTGTTAATATTATTTTATTATTATGGTTATTATTACTTGTATCATTATTGTTACTAATATTTTTATTATTATTGTTATTATTATTTTTATTATTATTAATATTATTATCTTTATTTATTATTATGTGTTGTTATCATTATTGTTGCTATTATTATTATTATTATTGTTATCATTATTCTATCACTATTGATTTTATTGTTAATAGTTATTGTTATTATTATTTTTGTTAAAGCCATTAGTTTTGATCTATATTATATCTTTTAATTATTTAAATTGAAGCTCAACTTTATATCCTTTTGCATTATTTGCTTATATCTATCTTGAGCCCATACTCTCTTTGATCCTGGTGTCTCATTCTCGTCTTCCTGCTCGGTTCGTCGATGGTGTCATGTGGCCCACATCGACATATATGTTGCTTGGGACATCGCCATCGGAGTAGCGCAGCAGAAGCATGGTGGGCCCATAACCCACAGGTCCCAAAATTCTCCTATTGTTTCTCCTTCCCTGCAATGTTTGTTTCCCTCTACCCCTTGCATCCATCTTCATCCGTTGACTCATTTGCTTGGTCTAACTCTTCCTTGTCCATCTTTCTTCGACTCCAGCTCTATCTATTTCTTTATCTCTTTGCTTACTATCTTGCAAGTCTTATGTTGTTTCTTCTACATTTTTTTGACACCGGTTACTTCTTTCTTGTCTTCCATATGAACTCATTGTTAACTACTTCTTTTTTTTTGGTGTTGCCACTGCTTGTTCCTTTCCCGTCAACTCTCTGTTTTGTTACCCCAGTTTATTTTTGCCTTGTCCTATGTACCACCTGAGCAAATTCGAGAACAAAATTTTGTTGTAAGGTGGGTAGTATTTGTAACCCCTATTTCCGCAAATACGTATTTTTGGTATTTTGCCGTATTTAGAGATTTATAAAATTGTTATGGTGAAATTCGTTTCGAGTTCTTAGTTAAAACATTTTCTTAATCAATGATTCAAAATATTTTGAATAAACCTTGTTTTCATTTTTACTTGATCAGCTAATTGCATTTTAACCTTCAGAAATATTATTATTACTGTTTGAACAAATTACTATTTTTATATATACTGGTATTATTCCGACAATTGCTATTATTTTGTTGGTATCTTTATTCATATTGTCATTATTATTGCTAATCGTTAATATTAGTATTATTACTTTTATTTGCATGTTTATTTCTATTCTTATTGTTACTATGGTTATTTATTGTTATATTTGATTAGGAAAACAGATCCGTTTTTATTTAATAATTGTGCTCCTTTTATTATTCCAAATAATTTATGCAATACAAAATGTATTTTTATCAGAGGATTTGTATTTATCAATTTTATTATATACAATGCATTTTATTTTATTGGATCTAATACCCAAATGCCCACTACCCTACTTTTCCTTTATAAATACTCTAATCCTTTAACCCTAACCCTAATCAATTTCTTAACCCATAGCCATCATTAACCTTAATCCTTTTTTTTAATCTCCCCTATTACTGTACATCTTTCCTGCCCTCTCTCTGATTTCTGCTCAACCAACCCATCCCCGATCGCCCTCTCTTCATCGTCACCATCCCCCTTCCTCGTCACTCCTTGCCACCTCCGTCATCGTCTTCGCCACCCGCTCCCCATCATCCTAGCCTCGTCGTCATTGTCCCTATCCTCGTCTTCACCGCTCGAACCTATCCATCACCATCACCCAATCCACTGAAGTCGCCAGCGCCATTTCCCCCACTCAGTGCACCCCATCAACGTCAACATCCCTCTCCGCTCACCCCCACAACCACCGGAGTCCCCTCCTAGCGCCCTCGTCGCCGTTCAGCCCAGTCACCGTCGCCCCTATTTTCGAGTGGAAAACAGAGTTGCTCATTATCGTTCTCCTCGCCACTGTCGTCGCTTCCCGACCACAGTGACGTCGTCGCCGCACCACCGCAGCCACCCCAGTCGTAGTTGTCGCGCTGTGCAGTCGCTTTCTCTCTCTCTCTCCGCCGATCGAAGAAGACGAATTCCTATTGGGTGATTCTGCTGTTTTGTTTTTGGCCACAGTAGATCCGATTCGGTTGTCTCGTAGTTGCCCCCGTTCCACTATGTGGGTGGTTACCGATTGGTCACATTTGCTGTCCCGAGTTTTGGCACGCCAAATCCGATCTTGCTTTTGTTTTGGATCGGATCCGGTGTGAAGAAGAGATCTCATTGGCTGGATTTGGTGTTCTGTGTTCTGTGCGCACCAGATCCGAGTCTGCCGTTTTGTGTTCTGTCCTGATCCGGTATGAGGAATTGCTCTTGGATCTTGCTGTTGATGTTTATTCTTCGCGCATAGTTTTGGGAGTTTTCGCCTGAGATTCTGATCCCGTTATTCCTATTTTAATTATATCTGCAATAACAGGCAAGTCGCTTTTTGAACCCTTTTTATTGTTTGTGTTCAAGATCAATTGATCTTATGCAAGTAGATCCGTCCTTTTCGTTATAAAAAATCTGTTTTTGACAATTCCTTTAAGATTATCTAAAGTTTACACGAGCAAATCCGACATACTCTTAACTTCGTGCTATCTTCTTGATCTTTAATCCAATCCCCAATGTTCCATGCATGTGCACATTTAAAATAACTAGATTTGTACTTAGGATTGCTTGATGAAATGGACATGAATGTACTGATTCGGTTTTAATTGATGAATTGACACCATGACTGTAATGAATGTACCATGAACCTTAGAAATTGCATGTTGACACCTAGGATTCACTTGATTACAAATTTGCATGCTTTATATGATCATATGATTTATTTAATTGCCTAATCATGTTAAGACAAATTTCTGGACTGCTGTATGTTTCATTTTGAATTAGATTTTTGACCATGCTCAAGACATAATTTGAAAGAACTTAATAAACATAAAATGTAGTCGTTGATGTTTAGATAATTTTTTCCTAGTCCGGATTTAAATTCCAATCTGTCATCTGTTGGTTATCATCACTTTAACGCAACTGTGTTAGTAATTTCAGACTCATAATTTCATGCATTCTTTGCTGTTCTAAATTTTATTTGACCCTGTTATTAGAACAATAAAAATTTGAAATAATTTGGGCTGGACCTAGAAATGTATAGGTGTCACCCAGAATTTATATAGATTTTATTAATGAGTTCTCTGACCTGAAACAATTAGTTGAACACAACCTACTGGATGTTGTCTAAACATAAAACCTGATTAGAATAGAGTTTTCACCATAGTTCCTATGTCTTTCATATGCCTTAATTATACTCGCTGGAACCGTGTGGAAGTCTACTTTTCAGATCTTCTGGCGGATTCAGGTTTGCTATCTTATAGTGGTTGTAATCCATATTTTTGTACAGCAAGGTCATGCTGTCCTGATCATGTGATGTGTGTTGATTTGACTTGTTTGCTTCATGAGTTGTCTGTAATGCTTAGAATTAGTCACACATAGTAATGAACAGCATTGACACCTTCTTGCATGCTCACATAGGATTAAAATAACTAATAAAAAGCCGGGGTATCATGGGTTGACTTGGTAGGGAACGATCGAAAACTGTACTCGGTCGGGCCCTACTGCCTAAACTGCACTAACCGATACTGATGGCCATAAAATACTTCCCGATAAACACTGCTCTAGAAACACTGATACTGAACATGAAATACTAATTACTAGGCCGAGTACACAGACCGAGAGTTCACCATCAGTATAAAACACTCACTGTGTGTTTGCGCGGAACCTGTATTATGGGATACAGTTGTACGTGCACTAGATAGATTAATAAAATACTTAATAACCTGCATTTTCTGCCTGATCATGACATCCCACATTACATGTGTGATTTACTATAGACCTTTGATATTTTGCTTACCTTTGCTTTGTTCTTTGATTTTGACCATGTTCCTTTTCTTTGATATTCATGCTTCCTTTATTCTCTGTTTTCTCTACTTGCTACCCATGACTTGCTCTAAGGGCTCTCTTTTCTTTCTTTTTAGATCAAGTATTAACAGGTACCGAAGGAGCAACTCCTGAAGAATTTGGTGAGCAAACTCTCTGAAGATTGGAGCTGGACTATTAGACTACTTAGCTATCTTTGCTTATTTGCTTATTGTATTTTCTTTTTATCATACTTTGTATTCTTGGACTTTATGACCCAAAGTTTTGTTTTATCCCAGACGTTGGGTTTTCATTTAGTGATTTTTTTTCATGATTATCTTTGAGTTTATTTATTGTTTATGTAACTATATTCTTTGCCTGTGTGGTTGTTTCTTTTGTATATTGTTGAGTTCGACTGGTACAGCTTATGGTTGATGTATAATCATTTGCTGGGCCTACGTTACGTGCTCGTATTTCAGTATTTTGGGAAGCGGGATGTGACACTGCTAGTCATTAGCCTTAAAGCGTCAGTATATGTACTGACGTCCCCACTTCAATAGGTACTGGATTGCAGAACTACAGATACAGGATTCAGGACGAATCAAGGTAAGAGAAGCAAAGTGGATTTTATTACAGTTGTAATATATGTTGGTTACCATTGTTTCATTTGTAACATCTGTTGTAATTTATTTATTGTTGGGAAGCATCCTAGTGAAGTACCAAGGGTTGTTCTTTATTCATTGTACTCTGATGTAAATTTATTAAAAGTTGTAACACTTGGGCTTGTAAAGGTATTATTGTAACACTAGTGTAATGTATTGTAATTTTGTAACATTCAAATTTATAATACATTGTGTTGAATAAAAAGTTTTAAATTTTTCTGTTTTTCTGTGTATTGTGGCTAATTGCAGAAAAATATTCAGGCTTATGTCACGGTTTCCAAGTGTATGAAAATCGGGGCGTTACAAAAAGTAAGGACTATTTATAGGAAAATTGTGTCGTCAAAATATCTCCCCCCCCCTCTTCCCAAAATAACTGCCCACTTCCCACTAACTCACACCACTCTCCCTCATTCTCAACCACAGTAAGAAACACGTGCACGTGTAGTCAATGTGTCTGCATATCCATCATACAAATTTTATTATTAATTTTTATTAGGTTAGATGTGTGTGTTACACATGGCAAGTATAATATCCCGATCGATTATTATTATTATTATTATTATCCCGATCGATTATTATTATTATTATTATTATTATTATTATTACTATTTAATTATTTAATTATTTTACTCTTTTCGCAATTGAACCATCTCTTTTGTCATGACAATCTAATTGAATGGTTAGGTTTTCATGAAAGTTTAAACCTAGGATTAAATGGATGCATAAGAGTTTAGGGGATGTTCTTCTAGAAGCTCTCTACCTCACCATTCACCATACCTCTACCTCACCCATCCACCATACCTCCACCTCACCCTCCCCTCTCCATGGTATGGCCAGCCCATCACCCCCAAGGGGTTTTTTGCAATTTTCTTGGTGCATTTTTCACTCTCCTCCTTGTCTTCCACCCTATAAATACCCCCTCACTCTTCTCTTGTCTCATTTTACAAGAAGAAAAAAGAGAGGAAAAGAAAGAGAAGAAAAGCCTAACTAAGAGAGTTTTCATTTGTAGATTTCCTTGGGAGCTTTTTCATAGGAGCTAGGGAAAGAGAAGGTGCTTAGACTAGTTCTTCCTACAAGAGATTCAAGGTGGGGGTTTCTCTATCTTTTCTTGTTCTCTTTGTTTGATTTGATTTTTTGTTTGATTTTGATTCTTGTTCTCTTTGTTTGATTCTTGTTTTCTTTTTGTTGTGTGTTTTGTTTTCTTTTGTTGTGTATGTTGTTGTGTTGTTGTTCTCTTAGTTGTGTTCAAAAACAACTCAGACTAAGTTCTAAGCATAGATAAGGTTGTAGGGGATCAAAATGATCTCATGAAAGTATTGATGGTTGAACTTAAGTAAATAAACATAAAGATTGAATCTTTAGCTTGTTGAAATTATTGTTCTTATTGTTGTTATTTTTGTTAACTAAACTTGGACTAATGAACATAAGCATATGGAGATTGTGTACATACCCATCTTTGGGGTTGAAGAACTTAACTTGGACTCATGGACATAAGCATATGAAGATTTGTTTACATACCCATCTTGGGGTTGTAGAACTCAAACAAGGACTAATCAACATAAGCATATGAAGATTGTGTAGTAGAAATAATTACTTACCCATTTTGGGGTTGTAGACTATTAAAAATAAATCTTTATTTATTTATTGCTCTCTACTTGTTGATTATCAAGTCTTGCTAACTCTTGTTTATAAAAAGGGTAAACTTGGTTGTATGTAAGAACTAAGAGGTTAAAGAAAAGAAGATGGTAATAAGGACTTGTGAATTTTGTTGTAAATTGTAGTTCATAAGTTAGATTGTTGTAGGTTGATGCTCATGTTATATACCGTGGTTGGATTGTTGTAGGTTTGAAACTCCTGCTTAAAAATATATGCCATGCTTAGATTATTGTATGTTTGAAACTCATGCTTAAATTTGTATATGTTGTAGGTTGATGTAATAAAGAAATGTTGTAGTTGTGTAAAGAAACCATCATGTTCTAATTGTAGCATTCTAGTTAAAGGAACCCATTCTTAATGTCTGTATGGGTTAGAATAAATTGTAGGCAAAGTTTGAAGTGGTAGAACACAAATTAAAAACATAAAGATTCGGTTTTGGTTGTTGTAGGGTTGATTTTATGTAACTAGGTTAAAGGTGGAATTTTGACCCGAAATTTATGTGGGAGGTTCTCCTAGGTGTTAGTAGCATGCTGTAATTTTTATATATTTTTCGGAGTCATTTTGATGGGTGAAACGAGCGTTTCCCCCAAAATAACGAGTCTCAAGTCAAAACAGTGAGCTCACTGTTTTGGGGTTAGCATCGCAGTAGCTTCGAGGGGCTAGAACTGGGGTTTCCTTTTGGAATTTGAGGTTTGAGCCAACTAGGAAGTTGTATTAGACGTCCTCCCCTTTCCAAATTGACCTCTCGAGTTAATTTCCGATAAGCGGAGTAGGAGTTATGCCGTTTGCAAAGTAAAACAACTGGCTGTCTTGACTGGGTACTTGTTGTTTTGCTTCTTTGATATTTTAGAGTGTCTTAATGGTTCAATCTGATGTTCGAACAAACTAGGGAGTTGTAGTCGAGACTCTCCCCTTTCCAAATTGACCTCTTGGGCTAGATTCCGATAAGCGGAGTAGGAGTTATGGTATTTGGAAGATGCAGCAGCCAGCTTTGATCTGAGTGTGCTTGCTATTTGACTTCTTTGGTGTATTAGAGTGTCTTACTTGTAGAATCTGATGTTCGGACCAACTAGAGAGTTGTAGTAGAGACTCTCTCCTTTCCCAATTGAGCTCTCGGGTTAAATTCCGATAAGCAGAGTAGGAGTTATGATTTTTACAAAACTCAGCAGCCAGATTCTACTGGAAACTTGCTTTTTTGCTTCTTTGATATTTTAGAGTGTCTTACTGGTTGAATCTGAGGTTCAGACCAACTAGGGAGTTGTAGTAGAGACTCTCCCCTTTCCGAGTTGACCTCTCAGGTTAAATTATGATATGCAGAGTAAGAGTTACGGTCTTGGAAAAATACAGCAACTAGCAGTTTGATAGGGTGCTTGCTGTTTTGGTTCTTTATCATTTTTGAGGATTTTATTTGATGAATCTGAGGTTCGGGCCAACTAAGGAGTTGTAGTAGAGACTCTCCCCTTTCCGAATTGACCTTTCGGGTTAAAAATCGATAAGCGTAGCACTGGTTGCTTCTAGGCTGTCGAAAGGCCTTTATGTCGCTTTTTGGGCTTCTCATTGGTAGAATGCCTATTCTAGACTGTTAGTAGATTCTTGTATTATTTCTAATTGTAGAAGATCAAGAGGTGCTAGTAAGCACGTTCGGTTGCTTCTAGGTTGATTACCTGTTTGGTTGTTTCCATATGTAGGTTGTTGTCTCGTACGAAGCTCTTTGGGCTCGTATGTAGGTATTGTCTTAAGTAAGTATGCTATGAGTAGATCCGAGGAGATCTTGTGAAGTCTAGATTAAGACTTGGTTAATTGTGTCGACAAATTGTTGCACTCTCTAGAAGGTGGACACATACGGTACTTTTTCATGTCTAGTTGGAAGCACAGTGGTATGTCTCACTTGTTTGGTTAGAAGGGGGACACGTACGGTTCTTTTTCATGTCTAGTTGGAAGCACAGTGGCATGTCTCGCTTGTTTGGTTAAGGTTAGTGACATCGTTATGTTAGTAACAGTTACTTAACCATTTTTATCTATAAATTGTCAAAGGGTGAGAGTTGGTGTTAGGGGTAATACCCTATAATCCGACTTCTCCTGTAGGTTGAGACTAGGAGGTGTTATTAGGATGTATCCCCTGTCAAAGGGATACGGGCGGTGCTTTTTCATGATGAGTTAGGAGCACTGGTTCCGTATCTCGTCTGTGGATTCCTGAATATGCCATGATAAGAACGGGAGGTTTTGCTAGGGAAATAAACCCTACGATTCCTAAGGTTCTATGCATTCTCATGATGAGTTAAGGGCACGGAAGAAGGGTGACAAGTATCTTGTAGTCCGTGTTGGTTTTTGGAGTGGCGTGCGGTGCGACTGGTCAATTATGGCAAACGAGGACACCACTATTGACTGCAGTAACGGAACTAGACCATACCTGCAACTTCGCCAGTCATGTAGTATTGTGTCAGGAACAGGATGGGTACAAAGTAGAATTAATGGTGCGGGTTAAAATCCCTATATATGAAGAAACGGCCATTTATGGGGCGTATGTGGTATGGGACACATACTGTTCCAGAGACTCGCTTGCATTAGAATAGGAGCATCATAGCCTTAGTTGACATTGCATTAGATTCTAGTCAAAGCACACACGAACACTTAAACTACACTGATATATTTTACCATTTTTTTATATGTTTGTTTTTGGAGATTCGCTGCTAGTCATCAGCCTTTAAGCGTCAGTATATGTACTGACGTCCCCACTTTAATAGGTTGTGGATACATGATCACCGAACCTGGAGGACTATAGTCAAGGCATGGCCTACAAGTGAAGAGCCCGATGTTTATCATTTATTCATGTATATTCTGATGTAATGTATTGAATCAATAGAAAACACTCGACCTGTAATATTGTATTAATAAAAAGTTATAAAATCATCCTGTTTTCTGTGTATTGTGACTAATTGAATGTAAAGGTCCTAGCTCGTGTCTCGAATTCTCCATATAGGAAGTTCGGGGCGTTACAGAGTGGTATCAGAGCCGACTTCAATTTATAGTCCAACATAGATGGGAAATAGACTTAGATGCCTTGTAGGACTTAGGTTTCCTCCTAGGTTGTTATAAATAATTATAATTCATACTGTTGTTCCTTGAACTTATGTTTTATGATATTTCTATATCTATGCTAATTCCCGTATCCACTCCTTGCAGGATGGCGGGCAGAGCACTTCCCCTAGGGAGTGGATGGGCACACGGGGTCGTGATCGAGGTGGACTCGGACTTAGAGCCCATCTCAGAGGGGGAAGAGTCACCGGTTGGGGCCGGATTGGCCAACGGGGCCCCCGCAGCTGCCGTAGCACGGGACGCCCCTATAGGGAACCAGATCCCAGTACCTCCACCCCCACCACCTCCCCAGCTTACCCCAGTAGAACAGGCCTTTGAGCAGGCCTTTCGCGATATCTCCACAATGGGTTGGCACCATGTCTGTCTTGAGAACAGGATGGACTCGTGTGAGTTCGTGGCCTTCAGCCATGAGAAGGAAATGACGAAGTTAAGGAGGGCCGACCACAAGATGGTGATCCTGAGGCACACACATTGTGTGCAGTATGCGCGCCTAGAGCGCAAATGCGCGGAGCTTCAGGTGCAGATCACACAGTTACAGGCACTACTAGCACCACCGCCTGCTGGAGGGGACCCAGCAGAAGACACTAGTAGTACCAACTAGGCGGTCGGGTACCCGTAGGCTATTTTGTTGTTTTTATATTTTGATTCCTACTTGTATGATGTGAATGTAAGGAAGATGATGCTTATGTAAGATATGGGGTTATGATGAAATGAAGTTTAGCTTTATGTTTTCTACAAGTCTTATGTGTATGATGAGATGAACGGATGTTATTTTGCAATATCACAATATGATGCTATGTGTATCCCATTATTCCTTTCTACCAGATGTCTCGCAAAACAAGAATCAGTAGGATCGACAATTTTGAGGGTGAAGGTAGCGGAGGTAATGACGCAGGACTGGATATAGGGGCAGAATTTGCTCATATGTACCAGGCACTTGGAGACCTAGCTGAGGCGAGCAGAAACAATGTGCAGCAACAGGGAGCGCCCAGAGGTAACCGGGGAGCAGCAGCTACCGACCCCATTAAAATGGTCGAATCGTTCCGAAGGATAAGGCCACCTATTTTTGAGGGAAAGGCAGACCTTGCAGCGGCTAACGATTTGATTCGTCAAGTCGAGACCGTGTTCGAGGTGATGCTGACACCCAACGACAGCAAGGTCAGGTTGGCGAGCATTCTGTTGGAAAAAGATGCCGGGGTCTGGTGGCAGTCGGTGAAGAGGGGCATGGGTGAAGGACCCATTCCCTGGGAAGACTTCTTGAAGGAGTTCAGGATGCACTACTTTCCATTAGATGTGCAGGACAAGGCTATGAAGTTCTTCAACCTGAAGTAGGGAAGCTTGATAGTTCGAGAGTATGAGGCCAAGTTCACGCAACTGCCCCGATATGCTCCAGAGATAGTAGAAGATGAGGTCAAGAAGACCAAGAGATTCGTGCAAGGGCTCAGTCCACTCAGAACGAGGATGGTACCTTTTTGCATTCGGAGGTTCGAGAAATTGGTCCGCCATGCGGCAACGACAAAGCTTGACATGAACTGAGGACCAGAACTGCAAGAGTGCACCAGGAGGTGGAACGAGGGAAAGAGATCTGCACCAGCATCAGGGCTCTAGAACCAAGAAGGAAGCAAAAGATTCAGAAACCAGACGGCAAACTTGGAGCTGCCAAGCCAGGAAGTTGCTTCCTGTGTGGTGAGCAAGGCCATTTCATGAGCCAGTGCCTAAGGAAGGACCCTCAGATGGATACTCGTGTTTGTTACAAATGTGGGAAGATTGGTCATATCCGACCAGACTGTCCCAAGTTTCAGAAGAATCACAGCAGATCAGCCCCAGAAGTGATCCACAAAGGAAAGGAGCCGCTTCGCCAAGGACGAGTGTTTGCACTTACAGAAGATGATGCCAACGAAGGTGAGGAAGTCGTCACCGGTGTACAAGGATGGGGGGATAACTAAGTTTGAAGGTCCTTTTGCAATTTTATTTTGGGACTAAGTAATATATGATGTAACACTATTGTAACCAAATGGATTTATATATACATATGGAATCCATGCAACTGTTTTGTTCAACCATGGTTCATCATATTCTTTGTCTGAATTAAATTTTTCAAGTGTGCGGGAAATGACTCTAGATTGGTTCGTTTAAATACACCATCTGGAACGACAGTTTGAGCAAATTATAGGAAAGAATCCTGGAAGTCTGAACTGGCATTCGTAGGCAATGTCCTATTTTAAGGAGGGAGTGGCTACCGAACTGCAAAAGATCGAGACAAGTGAAGGATTGACCTCAGCCAAGGACAGTGAAGGGAGTAAGAAGCATGATGATGAAGGAAAATCTCAGAATATCAGTATGGAATTCATCACAGGAATACTCAGAAGATCGAAATGTATAACTCAATTTGGGTTATTTGGGACCCGGTTGGCAAAGTCTGCACAATTTTCCGATAAAGATGACTTAGACGCTAGAGACATTAGCAGAAGTCCACATCAAAGGCATAAGGAAGCAGCATGGAGTGCCAGTGTCAGTAGTTCTGACCAAGATTCGAAGAGTTACATCTCGACTAGATAGATTCTTCAGGCAGCTTTGGGATCAAGGTTGGGTTCTTTGGGGGAACCAGTTTGTGAAGGAAGCCACTTAGGAGACGGAAGGCTGAATGAAGCTTTCTTTTCCTATGTTGTTTGAGTGTTGTTTTTGTTTTCTTTTCTTCCTACTAAGTACAGTTCTGAGGATAGAACTATTCTAAGGAGGGAGTATTGTAATATCCCAATCGATTATTATTATTATTATTATTATTATTATTATTATTATTTAATTATTTAATTATTTTACTCTTTTCGCAATTGAACCATCTCTTTTGTCATGACAATCTAATTGAATGGTTATGTTTTGATGAAAGTTTAAACCTAGGATTGAATGGATGCATAAGAGTTTAGGGGATGTTCTTCTAGAAGCTCTCCACCTCACCATCCACCATACCTCCACCTCACCCTCCCGTCTCCATGGTATGGCCGGCCCATCACCCCCAAGGGGGGTTTTGCAATTTTCTTGGTGCATTTTGCACTCTCCCCTTTCTCTTCCACCCTATAAATATCCCCCTCACTATTCTCTTGTCTCATTTTATTAGAGGAAAAAGAGAGGAAAAGAAAGAGAAGAAAATCCTAACCAAGAGAGTTTTCATTTGTAGGTTTCCTTAGGATCTTTTTCATAGGAGCTAGGGGAAGGAAAAGGTACTTAGACTAGTTCTTCGTACAAGAGATTCAAGGTGGGGGTTTCTCTATCTTTTCTTGTTCTCTTTGTTTGATTTGATTTTTTGTTTGATTTTGGTTCTTGTTCTCTTTTGTTTGATTCTTGTTTTCTTTTTGTTGTGTGTTTTGTTTTCTTTTGTTGTGTATGTTGTTGAGTTGTTTTTGTTCTCTTTTGTGGTGTTGTGTTGTTGTTCTCTTTGTTGTGTTCTAAAAAAACTTGGACTAAGTTCGAAGCATAGATAAGGTTGTAGGGGATCAAAATGATCCCATGAAAGTATTGATGGTAGAACTTAAGTAAATAAACATAAAAATTGAATCTTTAGCTTGTTGAAATTATTGTTCTTATTGTTGTTATTTATGTTAACAAAACTTGGACTAATGGACATAAGCATATGGAGATTGTGTTCCTACCCACCTTTGGGGTTGTAGAACATAACTTGGACTCATGGACATAAGCATATGAAGATTTATGTACATACCCATCTTGGGGTTGTAGTACTCAAACAAGGACTAATCAACATAAGCATATGAAGATTGTGTAGTAGAAATAATTATTTACCCATTTTGGGGTTGTAGACTATTAAAAATAAATCTTTATTTATTTATTTATTGCTCTCTACTTGTTAATTATCAATTCTTGCTAACTCTTGTTTATAAAAAAAGGTAAACTTGGTTGTATCTAAGAATTAAGAGGTTAAAGAAAAGAAGATGGTAAGAAGTAGGACTTGTGAATTTTGTTGTAAATTGTAGTTCATAAGTTAGATTGTTGTAGGTTGATGCTCATGTTATATACCATGCTTGGATTGTTGTAGGTTTGAAACTCATGTTTAAAAAAGTATACCAAGCTTAGATTATTGTAGGTTTGAAACTCATGCTTAAAGTTGTATACCATGTTGTAAGTTGATGTAATAAAGAAATGTTGTAGTTGTGTAAAGAAACCATCAAGTTCTAATTGTAGCATTCTAGTTAAAGGAACACATTCTTAATGTGTATATGGGTTAGAATAAAGTGTAGGCAAAGTTTGAAGTGGTAGAAGACAAATTAGAACCGTAAAGATTCGGTTTTGGTTGTAGTAGGGTTGATTTTATTTAACTAGGTTAAAGGTGGAATTTTGACCCAAAATTTATGTGAGAGGTTCTCCTTTGTGTTAGTAGCATGCTGTAATTTTTATAAATTTTTCAGATTCATTTTGAAGGGTGAAACGAGCGTTTCCTCCAAAACAGTGAGTCTCAAGTCAAAACAGTGAGCTCGCTGTTTTGGGGTTAGCATCGCAGTAGCATCGAGGGGTTAGAACTGGGGTTTCCTTGCGGAATTTGAGGTTCGGGCCAACTAGGAAGTTGTATTAGACGTCCTCCCCTTTCTGAATTGACCTCTCGGGTTAAATTCCGATAAGCGGAGTAGGAGTTATGCAATTTGCAAAGTACAGCAACTGGTTGTCTTGACTAGGTACTTGCTGTTTTGCTTCTTTAATGTTTTAGAGTGTCTTAATCGTTGAATCTAAGGTTCAGACAAACTAGGGAGTTGTAGTTGAGACTCTCCCCTTTCCGAATTGACCTCTCGGGCTAGATTCTGATAAGCGAAGTAGGAGTTATGGTATTTGGAAGATGTAGCAGCCAGCTTTGTGTTGAGTGTGCTTGCTGTTTGACTTCTTTGGTGTTTTAGAGTGTCTTACCTTTAGAGTCTGAGGTTCGGATCAACTAGCGAGTTGTAGTAGAGACTCTCCCCTTTCCGAATTAACCTCTCAGGTTCCAATAAGCAGAGTAGGAGTTATGCTTTTTACAAAACACAATAGCCAGATTGCACTAGAAACTTGCTGTTTTGCTTCTTTGATGTTTTAGAGTGTCTTACCGTTGAATCTGAGGTTCAGACCAACTAGGTAGTTGTAGTAGAGACTCTCCCTTTTCCGAATTGACCTTTAGGTTAAATTCTGATAAGCGGAGTAAGAGTTATGGTCTTGGAAAAATACAGCAACTAGCTGTTTGACAGGGTGCTTGCTGTTTTGGTTCTTTGTCATTTTTGAGGGTTTTACATGATGAATCTGAGGTTCGGGCCAACTAGGGAGTTGTATTAGAGACTCTCCCTTTTCCGAATTGACCTCTCGGGTTAAAAATCGATAAACGTAGCACTGGTTGCTTCTAGGCTGTCGGAAGGCATTTATGTCGCTTTTTGGGCTTCTCATTGGTAGAATGCCTATTCTAAACTGTTAGTAGATTGTTCTGTTACTTCTAATTATAGAAGATCAAGAGTTGCTAGTAAGCACGTTCAGTTGCTTCCAGGTTGATTACCGGTGTGGTTGTTTTCATATGTAGGTTGTTGTCTCGTACGAAGCTCTTTGGGCTCGTATGTAGGTATTGTCTTAAGTAAGTAGGCTATGAGTGGATCCGAGGAGATCTTGTGAAGTCTAGGTCAAGACTTGGTTAATTGTGTCGACAAATTATTGCACTCTCTGGAAGAGGGACACGTACGGTGCTTTTTCATGTCTAGTTGGAAGCACAGTGGTATGTCTCGCTTGTTTGGTTAGAAGGGGACACTTACGGTGCTTTTTCATGTCTAGTTGGAAGCATAGTGGCATGCCTCGCTTGTTTGGTTAGAGTTAGTGACATCGTTAGGGTAGTATCAGTTACTTAACCATTTTTATCTATAAATTGCCAAAGGGTGAGAGTTGGTGTTAGGGGTAATACCCTATAATCTGACTTCTCCTGTAGGCTGAGACTAGGAGGTGTTATTGGGATGTATCCCCTGTCAAAGGGATACGGGCGGTGCTTTTTCATGATGAGTTGGGAGCATTGGTTCCGTATCTCGTCTGTTGATTCCTGAATATGCCATGATAAGAACGGGAGGTTTTCTTAGGGAAATAGACCTTACGATTCCTAAGGTTCTATGCCTTCTCATGATGAGTTGAGGGCATGGAAGAAGGTTGTCGAGTATCGTGTAGTCCGTGTTGGTTTTTGGAGTGGGGTCCAGTGCGACCGGGCAATAGTGCCAAATGAGGACACCATTATTGACCGCAGTAACGGAACTAGACCATACCTGCAACTTCGCCAGTCATGTAGTATTGTGTCAGGAACAGGATGGGTACAAAGTAGAATTAATGGCGCGGGTTAAAATCCCTATATATGAAGAAACGACCATTTATGGGGCGTATGTGGTATGGGACACATACTGTTCCAGAGACTCGCTTGCATTAGAATAGGAGCATCATAGCCTTAGTTGACATTGCATTAGATTCTAGTCAAAGCACACACAAACACTTAAACTACACTGATATATTTTACCATTTTTTTTATATGTTTGTTTTTGGAGATTCACTGCTAGTCATCAGCCTTTAAGCGTCAGTATATGTACTGACGTCCCCACTTTAATAGGTTGTGGATACATGATCACCGAACTGGGAGGACTCTAGTCAAGGCATGGCCTACAAGTGAAGAGCCCGATGTTTATCATTTATTCATGTATACTCTGATGTAATGTATTGAATCAATGGAAAACACTCAGCCTGTAATATTGTATTAATAAAAAGTTTTAAAATCATCTCGTTTTCTGTGTATTGTGACTAATTGAATGTAAAGGTCCTCGCTCGTGTCTCAAATTCTCTATATAGGAAGTTCGGGGCGTTACAGCATGTTTACCAAACTAACTATATTTTAAATGTACACTTTAGTACACACATTATCGATCATAGGCTTTAAAGTAATTTTAGTGGGCTACAAAATGGATTTAGGTCTAATGGATTTTAATTAAAAATAAATCACACAATTGTGACTAGAAAAATGAGAAGAAAAATATTCATGACTCAAGAAATTGTTTGGAACCAACATGTGCACTGCAAACACGTGCGTTACATGTATCAATAAATATTTAAATATGAAATAGATTTGATCAATGGAGAAATGTTTATAAATAATCGAAATACAACATACGAAAAATACATTTCATTAATTTTATATATTTACAACAATGTAATCAACACGCGTATAGAAAACACGTGCATCCCACGTATAAATATATTCGAGTCAAAATAATAGAAAATAAATTTCAATTTTTGATACAAATTCAAACAACTTATAAAATAAATAATCGAAATATGTAGAAATATTACACGTAACGGTGGAATATAGGTAATCTGCACGAGTATTGAATGCACGTGCAATACACGTAAAAACACAAAGATTAAAATTAATATTTGAGTTGGCTCAAAATAGGATAAAAATGAATTTTGAGTGAATGGAAAAAATATAAATATCGGAATATAAAATATGTATGACATTTATATAAAAATACGTTACAGATATTACTCGTAACAGTACAAAATACATGTGCGTAACACCCATGCGCAAAATTGTCATAACTCAATTTTGCGGGGTGTTACAGCTAGAAATCCCTAAGGGAGCAACCAAGCCATAATATAGCCTTTGGATGAACTAGAAGAGATGCCCTTTTCTAAGGAAGACCCGACCAAGACATTCCAAGTCAACAATGTCCTCCACTACCAGGTCAAGGAAGAAATCATCACATGTATTACGGGGAACTAAGACCTATTTGCCTGGAACACTGCTGATATGCCCTGTAAATCTGAAGAATTACTTATGCACCAGCTCAACATTGACCATGAAGCCAAGCCAGTCCAGCATAAGCATCGCAAATTTGCCCCGGATCGACAACAAGTCATCATAGAAGAATTCGATAAACTCCTAGTGGCCCGGTTCATCCAAGAAGTCAGTTACCCGGAATGGCTCGTTAATGTAGTAATGGTAAAGAGGGCCAATGGTAAGTGGAGAATTTGCATCGAATTCACAGATTTGAACAAAGCATGTCCGAAAAACCTGTTTCCCCTTCCCAGCATCGATGCCCTGATTGACCGGTCATGAGATCTTAAGCTTTATGGACGCTTTTTCAGGGTACATTCAAGGTACATTCAGATCAGAATGTCCCCCCCCCCCCTAAAACATTCCAAAGGTCTCTTTCACCACTGATCAAGGTCTCTATTGTTACAGCGTCATGCCCTTCGGGCTAAAGAATGTCAGAGCTACTTATCAATGCCTCGTCAACAATGTCTTCAAGGAACAGATCGACAGGAACATGGAAGTCTATGTAGACGATAAGTTGGTGAATAGCCTCGGTAAAACAGACCATGTGATCGACCTTCAGGAAGCCTTCGACGTCTACGGAAGCACAATAGGAGACTCAACCCAACCAAATGTGCCTCCAGCATATCGTCAAAAAAATTCCTAGGGTTTATGGTTAGCAGAGGGGGATAGAGGTTAACCCAAAGAAGATCGAAGCTATTTTAGACATGGCTCCCCCGTCTAAAATCAAAGAAGTCCAAAGACTTACAAGGCGCTTCGCCGCCATCGGACGCTTCCTCTCCAAGTTAGGTGAGAAGTGTCTCCCATTCTTCAAGGCCCTAAGAGGGGCAAAAGGCTTTGAGTTGGGATAACCACAGTAGGAGTTTTTTGAGAAACTCAAGGTGTATCTAGCCAATCCCCCGCTCCTGAGCAAGCCCAAGCTAGGAGAGGTGCTCTACCTCTACCTTGCCACATAAGATCAGGACCCTCAGCGCTGTCTTGGTAAGAGAGGAGGACAAGGCCCAAAGATCGAGCTACTACGTAAGTAAAGTTCTCCGAGATGCCGAACTCCGTTACTCAAAAATGGAGATGATGGCCTACGCACTGATCATGGCTGCTCGCAAGCTTCGCCTTTACTTCCAAGGCGACTCAGTGGTCGTTCTTACCGACCAACCCCTCAAGCAAGTGTTGCACAGGCAAGAGAGCTCGGGGCGACTTATGAAGTTGTCTATCGAACTTAGCCAACACGACATAAATTATCAGCCCAGGACCGCCATCAAAGCTCAAGCTCTAGTAGAATTCTTCGTGGAAAGCACCATCCCCGACCCCCACGAGGAAGGTAAAGACTGTCCGTTTTGCAGCGTCTATGTCGATGGATCCTTATGCATCGAGGGGAGAGGAGTGGGGGTCATCCTAGCGGGTCCAGATAATTTCATTCTCCAGTACTCACTCCTATATTAACTTTCGAGCTTCCAACAATGAAGTAGAGAATGAAGCACTCATAGCTGGCTTACTCCTGGCCCAGAAGGCTGGAGCTTGACGTGTCAAAGAATTTAGTGACTCAGTTGGTGCTGAACTAAGTCCTAGGAGACAACGAGGTCGGAGATGACTGCATGATTAAGTATTTGGCCCATACCAAGAAGCTACTACCCACCTTCCAAAAGGTGGAAGTCATCTGTATCCCTCGCGAAGAGAATGGGCAAGCAGACGCCCTATCAAAGTTGGCTTCCTCCTCCCTTGAAGGTCTTGACCACACCTTCCTGATTGAAGTCCTCCTTTGGCCAAACATTGAAGAAGAAGTCCTCGAGCACATGGTGATACCTCCCCCGTCATAGGGGGAGAACTGGATGAAGCCTCCGTTTGAGTTCCTTGATGAAGGAACCCTCCCTCCCAGACCCTAAAGAGGCTAGATAATTCGAACAAGAGCCGAGCGATACACACTCATCGAGGGGGTCAAGTACAAGCTCTACTACACTCAGGTAGATGGAAAACCTTATTTGCGATGTCTATATCCCGAAGAAGCCTAGTATACCCACAAGGAAATCCATGAAGGGATCGGGGGCGCTCATATGGGTCCAGATCCCTCACCCACAGGATCTTGATTCATGGTTATTTATTGCCCATGCTCTTAAGTGATCCTCAACAACATGTTCGTTAGTGTACTTCATGCAAAAGGTTCTCATCCATCCGACGAACACCTTAAGCAGAGCTCTCCGCCATGTCCAGTTCAATCCCATTTGCTATGTGGGGAATGGACATGTTCGGACATTTCCCTCCAGCAACCGGTCAAAGAAAATTCCTTGTAGTGGCAGTCGACTACTTCTCCAAAATGGATCGAAGCTGAACCATCAGTGACATTCACAGTGAATAGGGTCCCGTAGTTCTTCTAGAAGAACACTGTTTGTCGGTTCGGCATACCCCGAATCGTAGTAACTGACAACAACACTCAATTAACAGGGGGCGATGTTCCGCAACTTCTGCGCCGATCTCGGCATCCAATAGTGATTCTCCTCAGTTTTTCACCCTCAGTCCAACGGTCAAGCAGAGAATGCAAACCAGCAGATTCTCAGCGGCCTCAAGAAAAGACATGACAAATCCTCAAAAGTGCAGTGGGTCGAACAAATCCCTAATGTGCTATGGCCTTACCGAACCACAAAGAGAACCCTAACCGGAGAATCCCCTTTCAATCTTACATATAGCTCCGAAGCCCTTATCCCCCTCGAGGTTGGACTACCTTCTCCCTGCCTACTAGCCTTCAGCGAAGAACATAACTCCTACAACCTCCGAGGCAACCTCGACCTCATTGATGAGATCCGCGAGAGAGCATCCATATGACAAAAGATCTATCAACAAAAAGTCGATCAGTCCTATAATAAGAGAGCTCTCCCCACAAACCTCAAAGAAGAAGACCTAGTACTGCGTAAGCTAGAAATCTCCTACCCCCGCAAGAAAGGTAAACTAGCTTCAAATTGGGTGGGACCCGTACAAAATCTCCAAAGTTGTCTGCCCTGTAGCATATCAACTTGAAAACCTGGGGCGGAAGAAGATACCAAGGACCTGGAACACCGAGCACTTGATGAAGTATCAAGAAAGCTAGTTTCCTAATTTTTCAGTTGTTTTATTTTTAATAAGGCCGATGCTTGTGATTTGGCCAAAGCAAGTAATAAAGGCAAGAAACATAGAAGCAGCCGCTTAGTTTCTTTTATATAAAAATCTTAGTTTGTTTTTCTGAAAAAACTATTGTTCTAGCCTAATGCATACGTTCCCAAGTCACGATAACCACAAACACAAAACTACAAGTTCAGAGTACAATACTTGATTCGACGGCGCTTTAGTCACTTGTAAATGAACAAGTGAGGAGCAGCTCACAATTCGGAATTGCTCCCACAACTGTTGAAACTCTTAAAGAACAAGTTCGGAGTCCAACATTTGGTTCGACGCCGCTTTAGCCACATGCAACGAGTAAGTGCAGAGTAGCTCACTATTCGGAATTGCTTCCACAAATGTTGAAACTTTTAAATAATAAGTTTGGAATCTAATACTTGGTTCGATGATGCTTTAGCCACTTACAAACAAGCAAGCGTGCAGCAGTTCACCATTTAGAATTGCTCCCACAAATGTTGAAACTCTTAAACAATAAGTTGGGAGTCCAACACTTGGATTGACACTGCTTTAGCCACTTGCAAACGAGCAAGTGCAGAGCATCTCACCATTCGGAATTGCTCCCACAACTGTTGATACTTTTAAACAACAACTTTGGAGTTCAACACTTGGTTCAACACCGCTTTAGCCACTTGCAAACGTGCAAGTGCGGAGCAGCTCATCATTCATAATTGCTACCACAACTGTTGAAACTCTCAAACGATACTCACAATACAGAGGGGATACAATTAGAAACAATGCTTACAGAATATCTTCATTCAAATCCAGAATGTCGATACAAGTTCAAGAAACAAGAACTAAATTACAACTCCTTAAAACCTTAAACATCCCCCACAGAGTCACCTCTGCCTCGTCGTGGTAGCGGGATGTTTCTCTTAAGATACACTTGAGGTCTGCAGCTCCTTTCGGTGCCCAAAGCATTACTCCGTTCTCTCAGACCACCTGAAGAGGATTCCAGTCCAATAGATCGAGTCCGAGCCGCATGTTCTACACTGCATGCCGCCTCTCCAACTGAAGAGGTGCTTGAAGCACCAGCCACACCGCTTTGGCATCTCCCGGATTCTTCGAAACTCCATACGAGCGATGAGCTAATTCATGGAATGACCACCCTAGCTTGTACCCTTCATAGGAACATGAGGTACTCTTAGTCTTAGCTCCTTCGAGAAGCCACTTCAGTCAGTTAATCTCTACCTCTGGCTCGTCGATGATCTCTTTAAGAGTATTTTCCCTCGCCCTAAACTTTAAACGACCATACCGAGCATGCGCCAAGCTTGCCTGGCCTGTTTCCCCAGAAGTCTCGAAGACGGCCTTCCTTAAGAGAGTTACCACCAAGCTCTTCTCAAGCACTACGTTCTTTAGCTCATCTCTTTCGGTGGTGGTCTTGAGTAAAGAACGCCGAAGAGATTCAATGACTGCATCCTTTCCCACTACAGCTTTGACTGAGGGACGTTCACCTTCACTACAATAATCCTCTACTTCAGTCTTGAACAAATCCAGAAGAACATCGCCACAGCACCTTGCTTCGGTCTCCCTATGGCCTAACACCCTCCTTAAGTGACCAAGCTTTGTCTCTGTCTTAAAAAGTCTATCTCATGAGTGCAAGTCCCAGTTCCACCACTTGGAGTTTAATACAAAGGTGATTGATCTCATCCAAGTAGTGACCACCTCCGTCTTACATGACCATCTACTAAGGCAAAAGTGTAAGGGGTCACTTCAAAAGCAACAACTAATGCCACAGAAAGGATGAAGACTCAAATACTCAACTTTTGATGTCTAACACAAAAGAAAAACGTGTTTTCATTCATTTAACAATAAGATTACATCAAGCAGTGGCTAGTCCACTATTAGGCAAATACAAAAATAACCACTAAGAAAGAGATAGATGAAGAAGAAGGAATCAAGGGTCCACCTCGCTCGGTGGCACTGTAAGGGTTGAAGACTCGCCTCTAGCTTCTCCACCTACCCCCATACTACCTACAACCACGGCAAGAGGACCCACCTCTACTTCCTCTTCCTCTACTTCCTCTCCCTCTTCCCCCACCGCATCCTTATTAGGAGGCAGAAACGACGAGTATCCCGAGCGATCGAAGCACGGGATGCGCTCGCTCACATGCTTTAAGGCTCTGGCATACGCCTTCTCCATGTTAGTAGCCAGGTACCCCATGACCTTTGTAACACCCCGCAAAATAGCATATAACTATTTTGCATTATAATCCGTGCACGTCTGAGTATTGCACGCGATTATATATTTTTCTAATGATTTTTGCCTTTAATTGAGAAATTTCAGATATATTGTATATTTTGAACCCGATGAGGTATATTTGGAATATCTTCTCAATTAAAATGTGGATTTTCTCCGATTGTTTTGACAAGACTATCTTCGGGAAAATAATGATTTTTATAAACATATATTTTTATAAATTCAAATTATCTTATTTTAAGTATGTAGATAAAGTATCCATATATATATATATATATATATATATATATATATATATATATATACTTGATTTGATCGTATTGGATCGTATATGATATACGATCTATAATTGCTATGAATTTGAATACGACTGTGTATATTTTATAATTTAAATATTTAAATTTATTTTACTATAAATATACATAGTAATTTGAATTATAAATAATAATACATTGTTTTTCATTTCGGGTTGGGGTTTGCTTAACACTAGGGTTAGAGTTCTTTGACCTAAACCTAGGGTTAGAAAACCTAACCTAGGGTTTGGAACCCTACTTCTAATTGAGATGAGATGAGATTGGGTGAGATCTTGATGAGATCCTAACGCTAAAAAATTGCCAAGTTTGTGGTAGAGATAATCTAGAGGAAATTGCTAGGAAACTTCATGGGAGTTGTGTTGGCTCTCATCCACACCATCCATCACACTCATCCCTCAACTCCAACTCCAAATGATCTATGGAGTAGGAATTGGTCTCCAGTATTTCACGGACGAGAGAGACACTCATGGGGAAAGATTGTGTGACGTCAGCTCCAGATGATCCATGTAAAGAGACATTCCTCAGTAGTCCAGACGAGGGATGAAATAGGCTCCAGAATGATCTATGGAGTAGGAATTGGTCTCCATTATTCTAGGGACGAGAGCAACATTCACAAGCAGGCTAGTGGAACATTGACTCCAGAAGGATCCAAGGAGTGAGATATTTCTTAGTATTCCAGACGTGGGATGAAATAGGCCCCAAAAAGTTCTAGGTAGAGGGATTTTTTGCCAGTATTTCGAGGACGAGAGTGATACCCACGAGAAAATTCAAGGATAAGGAAGGCTCTAGAATAATCCGTGGAGCGAGATATTCCCCAATATTTTGGAACGGGGGATGAAATTGGCCCTAGAAAGTTCTATGGAGCGAAATTGGTCTCCAGTATTCTAGGGACGAGAGCAACATTCCAAGAAGGCTAGTGAAACATTGACTCCAGAAAGATCCAAGGAGTGAGATATTCCCCAGTATTCCAGACATGGGATGAAATAGGCCCCAGAAAGTTATGTGAAGAGGGATTGATCTCCAGTATTTCGAGGACGATAGTGATACCCATGAGAAAATTCAAGGATAAGGAAGGTTCCAGAATAATCCGTGGAGCGAGATATTCCCCAATATTCCAATAAGGGGGATGAAATATGCCCTAAAAAGTTCTGTGGAGTGGGATTGATCTCCAGTAGTCCAGAACGAGAGCGACATCCACCAAGGTGATTCATCCTCAGTAAGGTGGATGTGGGATGAGGCAGGCCCCAGAATGATCCACATGATGAGATTGATCTCCAGGATGGAAGGATATGTTAAGCACTTGAGGCTTGTGAGCCAGTATTGAGCACTTTGAGAGTCAGTTGTCAAGGATGTTCCTCGAGGAATTGGAGATGATCAAGGAAAGTATCTTCAGATCAATGATGATTGTCTGCTATATTTCTCGCCCCTAGCGTCGTTCTGAGGACAGAACGATTCTAAGGAGGGAGTAATGTAACACCCCGCAAAATAGCATATAACTATTTTTGCATTGTAATTCATGCACGTCTGAGTATTGCATGCGATTATATATTTTTCTAATGATTATTGGTTTTAATTGAGAAATTTTAGATATATTGTATATTCTGAACCCAATGACGTATATTCGGTATATCTTCTCAATTAAACTGTGGATTTGCCCAGATTGTTTTGACAAGACAATCTTCGGGAAAATAATGATTTTTATAAACATATATTTTTATAAATTCAAATTATCTTATTTTAAGTTTGTAGATAAAATATCTATCTATATATATACTTGATTTGATCGTATCAGATCGTATATGGTATACGATCTATAATTGCTATGAATGTGAATACAACCATGTATATTTTATAATTTAAATATTTAAATATATTTTGCTATAAATATACAAAGTAATTTGAATTATAAATAATCATACATTGTTTTTCATTTCGGGTTGGGGTTTGCTTAACACTAGGGTTAGAGTTTATTGACCTAAACCTAAGGTTAGAAAACCTAACCTAGGGTTAGGAACCCTACTTCTAATTGAGATGAGATGAGATTGGGTGAGATCTTGATGAGATCCTATGGCTAAAAAATTGCCAAGTTTGTTGTAGAGATGAGCTAGAGGAAATTGCTAGGAAACTTCATGGGAGTTATGTTGGCTCTCATCCACACCGTACATCACACTCACCCATCACCTCCAAATCTCCACCCTCCACCTACTCCCCACTTCCTATAAAACTCCAACACTTCACCCATTTTCTCTATTTCCTTCTTCTCATATTTCTTAGTTCAAAAAGATAGAAGAGAGAAAGAGAGAGTTTCATTTGTATGCTTTGGAGCTTGGAGGAAAAAAAGAAAACTAGAGGAAGTTGCAAGATTTCATCTTTCCAAACTCAAAACCTTGGGTGGGTGTTCTCAAACTCTAAATTAGTTATTTTTGTGTATGTGATGTTGTGGTATAAGAATTTCTACCATGCAAATGACTTAGAATTTGATCATGAAATTTTTTAGGCATGTTCTAGGATGAGTTTAGAGCATCCTCTAATTTTATCATAATTTTTGGCTTTGTTTAGTATCTGAAACAATCAGTTCAATTTCGGATAGAGAGCAAGCTCGAAACTGCTGTTTGTGTGAGAACTTGGTGTTTTTCCAAAAATCATTACTCAGAAATGGTAGGGTATTTTAAGCTAAATTGTTTACTAGATACTCTTGTATGTGTCTACAACTATAGTTTCAGATTTTGCATTTTTCTGAGATCGTTTGATAGCTCAAAAAAATTATGAGGTTGCAACTGCTCCCAAATCAGAACTGAATCTGCCTTGTGTTAAGATTGATGTTCATTAATTCATTACTACTTTCGGTGCATGATCTTGCAATGTAATTTTTACTGTAGCTGGTGGTCTAAGTCTAGTCCCTGATTCTAAAATTTTAGAATTATTAGATAACGTTTGATAGAGTTTCAAAAATAATTTGTATAGGGAGATAGACATCCTGTCTGAAAACAGAAGAGAATTTTGTGCTAAGTTTGAAGCGCCATAACTCTCTGTGTATTATGAATTTGAATATAATTTATGAGTATGTTGGACTTGTACATGTCTAATTACTGAGTCGTAAATTTCATAAGTATTGGACTTGTGGTTAAATTGATTTTGAATTTTGATTGAACTATGTTCAGTTCAGTTCATCTTTTGAGTAGTCCGTGAAATTGTGGAATTTTGGAATTGTACGAGTGGAATATGAAGGAATGATCAACTAGAGATTTGTAGTAGAGAGTATTAGCTTTCCAAAATGTCTTGAATCATGCAATTCATGTTTTTATAGAAAAGTTATGATTTTTTAGATTGGGGCAGAACCAGTCTAAATTGAATGACTTGATTTTTTGTTAAGGAAACTAATTTCCTGTGTGTTTACTGATAGAATTGGAGTTTTAAAGGACTTTAATGGATGAATCTGAGGATGTGTTCAACTAGGAAGTTGTAGTTGACACTCCCAGCTTTCCATACAATCTAGAATCGAGTAATTCCTACAAGTGAATATGTTTTTATGTTGATGGCAAGATGCATCAATTGTATTGAGGAATGCACAGATGAGAATATATAAGGTTTTTATAGCTTCTAAATGGCTGAATTTGAAGAAATAGTTAACTAGAGACCTGTAGTATAGGGTCTTAGCTTTCCATAATGGGCAATATCATGCAATTCTAAGCTGTATTTTGAATGTTATGGATGTTACAAGTTTCCGCAAACCTGTTGCCTTGTTCAATTTCAAGCATGTGTTTGAAATCAGGAAACTTGAGTTCTATAAAGAATTTGAGAAGGTTGTCAACTAGGAATTTGTAGTAGAGGTTCCCAGTTTTCAAGAAAATCTAATTTTGTTGGGTTCTGATAAGTGGGGCATAAATTATTAAATTTTTCATCATGCTACAGGATTTATCACTAAGTTAATTAGTGTTTTAAGATGTTGGATGATTGTCCCTATTTAAGCACTTCATTTGGAACTTATATGAGATTCTTGTGCTTGGTACTCATGGTGGACACATGTGTAAGTTCGGAGAATAGTTGTATGGTCGATTTGTGGTATGTGGGCTCATAGCCAGTATAGCTTGGAGCTAGTTTAGATTGTGATACCTAGAACTATCAACCCAGTTGGCAAGTATTGTGATCAATTTATTTCCACCCCGAGAGATAGTAATCTTCCTGTGCGCCGTCGGATCATTTACCGAGGAAAGGTGGACCGCGGGCCAGGATACTGTATGAGACCTGAGACGGAGGTGGTAGCGACTGATGGAGATCGGATCGCCGGTGTTTGGGGTTGATAGGCTAGGTTATTTGCCTCGTCTTAAATGTGTTGATGCCTGGGTCTGTCAATGACTAGATATAAATAAATTGTGTGTGTTTCACCTCTATTGCCGGGTAGGAGGCACTCCCTTGGGCGCTGTTGTACTGCTCACTGAGGGTCGCGGCTGGGGTCATTAGGTCGAAGACCTACAGAGGTATTGGCAATCGATGAACATCGGTTTGCCGTGCTTTATTATTTTGACAGAACCGTTTATGCTTAATCATTCGTCAAACACTGTGCATGATTTGACAAACTCGCATGTTTTAGCAACCAATGTTATTTCAGATTGTAATTTTTTACTTTTCGCTTGAAGACCGAGTTAATGTTAGGGGTGATTCCCAATAATCTGACTTGTTCTAAAGGCCAGTACTAGGCGGTGATAACCAGGATTGTCTCTTCCTGTCATTAGAGATACGTGCTGCAGTGCATATCTCGCGCTGTTGATTTCTGAAGCACCGTGGTAAGAACGGGAGGGTTCCTGTCAGATAGGGGATTAGACCCTCGAGGCCGTCTTGTTCTTATGTAGAGTCGACACGAACGGACCATGGGGCTGGTGTCCCATGGATCTTCTGGGCCATAGATATGCGGTTATATATCTGTAAGATCGTCACGGCATTTGGTGTGACCCAGACCGAATTGGGGCACTAGTGGCAAACGGGGACACCACTATGTTTTGCAGTAATAACTGCAAGATTCACTAGCCACAATTTTATCTATCAGGAATAGGTTGAGTACAATAGTAGAATGTATTGCATGGCGAAGGTTCAAAACCCTGAAACTTGAGAAAACGATTTGGAGCGTATGTAGTATGGGATACATGCATGTCCAAAGTCTTGCTGACATTAGACTAAGTGCATCTATTTTTCTGCACTTGTGTACCGTGCATTAGACTTCAGGTCATGGCATACACTCACACTAGAAAATTAGGATGCATGTTTCTGTTTTCATTAGAGGCTGGTGGTGGTTGCTAATTGGAGATCACTGTTTCTTATCAGCATTGCGTCAGTATACGTACTGACGTGCCTACTCAATTAGATGCTGGAAACCGGATCGGGAATGCGGGTATCCAAGTAGAGGAGCATTATACTCATCTACCATTCGAGCAGGTGCAGAAATATCAGAGTCATGCAGCGGAAGACTCAAGCCGATGGGAAAGTTCCAGGAAAATAGATTGGCCACTCAGCAGAGTTTCATCAGTGATAAGTTGATTACCATTTTGGAAGATAGCTGATAGCTTTACAAGTGGAGTCTGTAAATATTTTGTAATAAATTGTAATGAGTTAATGTAATTTGTATTCCTTGTTCAAGAACAAGATAATGATTGTAATTGATAATGTAATGATTTCATTTGGCAATAAAAAGTTTTTTTAAATTTTCGTGTTATTATTGTGTGGAGATGCATTTGAAGGCAAAGATTCTGGTTGTGTCACGAATGTCCGGTAACGTGGATCCGGGGTGCTACTGTCCTCTTCGCCTGCTCCTCAGCTGCCTGCACCGCGACATCTCTCTCCCTAGCTGTACTCTCCCTCACGCGGGCCACCAGATCCCTCTCCCGAACTACCTACTCCCTGTCTGAGTCCACTAGCTCCTCCTCCTTGGCCAAGGCTGTAGCGCCCCGAATTTCTAATATAATATCTTAGAAAATACGTGGCACAATCCCAGCATCAACTTCAATGTAACAGTACACATAGCCCAAAAAACACAATAATTTTATTCCAAACTTTTGTTACAATAATCATTGTCAAAACACAGCAGAAATACAAACACCTTAAATTACAATTTTTCTTTTACAACACAAATTTACACAAGGCTCTATTATATCAGTTTTAACCTCCAACTATCTCAAGCATCCAACCTCCAAACTCTAAGCAGTTACCTGTAACATATGAGGCTAGAGATGATCCCTACCCCCCAAAACTAAAGGGGTCAGCCATAAATGGTGTGAGTGACATAAAACAAAAAAACATAATTTAATCGTAAGGCATAAAGTTATCAACAACATGTATTAACCACAATGATAAATGACTGAGGAATAATAAAGATGTAAACATTGAAAACATCATAAAATGGAAACGACAAGTGCATCTAGTCTAAGTGTCAAGTGTAGGAAAACTGGAAAACACAAGCATAAAACCAAGTCAAGAAAATACAAGTTCTATATGCGGACTCTCTAATGCATACTTGTCGAAGTCTATGCATCCCATTCTACATAGGTTCGGTGCAAGCCCTTAACGTCTTCACTTCATAGGGTTCAATCTCCCGTTATGCAACTAATCCTATCACGATGACTACTACGAGATAAAGATAAACTGTGACAATTAGCCAATGCCTGATAATTCCGGAGATGGATCCCACATCTCAGGTATTTTACCTGGATAATTTCGGAGACCATCCCACATCTAGACATAGACGCCTCATCACATGAATACCACATGTGCGTCGCCTCGACTTCGATAATTCCGGAGACCAATCCCACATCTCAAGCAAACCACTTGGATAATTCCGGAGATATATCTCACATCTCAGGTATTTTACCTGGATAATTCTGGAGATAAATCCCACATCTCAAGATAGTCACTTGGATAATTCCGGAGATTAAATCCCACATCTAAAGCCATACTGAGGTGCATAACTCATGTTCCCGTTCATCATATCACCACTAGTGCCTGTCCTTATTATCTTTGGGTTATTTAATTACTCAACGAATCTCCTAGAGTGGTGTACCCTACCGGCCTAAAAATCAAAACTGAATAACTGAAATGCCTCAATGGGCCTCAACAAAATAACTCAATACCGGTATACTAGGGTCACACTCCTCTAAAGACTCAACTCAAATATCCCAACAAAAGTCCCACTAATCATGGTGGCTCAACTTAATGTCTCAAATCGAATGCTTAACTGAATATCTTAAAATAGACTGAATTGTCTGGGAACTAATCACTCAAGGAACACTCAAGTTACAAGAATCCATCAGTACCAGTCGACTTATACTGTAGTAAGTCGACTGTCCAGAGGATAATTATCTAAGGTTTTACAAAAATAAACTAAGTCATATAACAGTCGACTTAAGAGAAGGTCAGTCGACTTACCCGAGGTAATTTCCAATAATATTCTCAAAAATATTCTAAGTATATAAGTCGACTTAAAGGAGTCATAGGTCGACCGTCCAGAAGGACTAATAATTTTGTTTAAATAATTTCCTCAGCGAACCAGTCGACTGCCTATGAGCTAGGTCGACTGTCCAGAACGACTATTTCAAAGATTCTAAAAATACAGTGTCAGACTCGTACCAGTCGACTGCACGGTAGGCCAGTCGACTGTCGGCCTAGAGATTTCAAAATTTAGGTCTGATTACAAAATCAAGTCTGGAGTTTTCTAAAGATTCAATGTTCATGAAAGATAGTTCGTATTCAGGCAAAATGACGAATCTCAAGAATCTCCATTAAGGATATATTACTCAAAACCTCAAATATGTCAAAACCCCAGTTCTCATGTTCTAGATCTCCAATTCTTTCATTCGGGTTTCTCAAGACTAAATTCTTTCACAACTTCTAAATCAAAATCTGATTTTCAATATGTAAGTTCCAGGTGTTCCTCATTCAATCAAAATCTTACTCAAATCTTAGTAACATGGTGTTATGAACAAGATCTACTAATCATTCTTGGATTTCTCAACATGGTATAAACAACAATCACTTATTCATATGAATCATACCACAATACAAGCTCTATATCATTCACGACATCAAATCTAACATCATTACCACTCGCATATATAGATCGTCAACAAGGTAAATTCATGTCATTCAAAAACAAAACAAAACTCACAAAATCATTCACAAAATCAAAACAAAACAAAAACCAAGTCACTCACCTTAGAATTGTAGAGATCCAAATAAAAGCCTTCCTTTTTGCTAGATCCAAATATTCCTCTTGCTCCACCAAATCAGTTCTCAAGAATTCTGTATATTTTGTAATTGACGACTGAAAAGATCCCTTTTTATATTCGGGAATAGGTTTAGGGTTTCACCCATTTTTGCAAAATAATCATTTCCAAAATACAACTTACATATATATATAGGTCTAGTCTTGGAAATTCAATAAAATTCATTTGAATTAGGATTTAAAAGAAAAATATACTTCTAAATCTTAACCAATACTTTTCAAAACGTCCAGAAAATATGTTTTGCACTTTAACCCTTAAAAATGTCAATTTTGCAAAGAGGTCCTTCTTTTCTCAAAAATTGCAAATAGACCCAATTAATTTCAGACAAATCTGGAAAAATACCAAATAAATCCCAAATATTAAATAATGATTTTTCATAAAGAAAACTTTAACTTTCAAACTTCTCAAAAGTCATTTGCACGTGTTTTGCACGTGTACAAAAGATAAATCTTTTAGAAAATATTTATTAAATCCTAAAAAAATCGTTTAAATTCATTTTCAAATATTTAAAATAATATTTGAAAATACGGGGTTCTACATCACTCCCTCCTTAGAAGAGTTCTGTCCTCAGAACTACTGCTAATGGGGACAAACAAACACATCAAGAAGGAATGAAAACTTATGGATAGAAACATAGTTTAAAGAAATACAATCACACAAGGGAATGCATTTCAACAAAAGATGTACAACATACAGACGAAACACAATCATGCAAAGAATTCAGAAAAATCAAACTTTCGCTGCGCAACTCTGATAACTGCCACCGGAAGCCATGCTGCAACAACTACTGAACTCCTGCATCCAACTCTGATCTTCTACCTTTGTTCCAAGAATCAGTAGCCACTCCCTCCTTAGAAAGGACATGACTACGGATAGCCACCTCAAGACCTTGCTTGGAACACCTAAGCTCCATACTAAGACTAACAAGAATTTGGGCGACACAATTTTATGCAAGAAAACAGTATCAAATAAAACATTGACTTTATTCCATTAATCCAAATAAATCTTGTTACATGAAGAAAAATATTCAACCTTCAATTATTCCAAATAAAAGTTTTATTTAATAAAAAAGAATGAATTTCCAAGTTCTTGCACACATGAGTAATAATCCTGGTTATCCTCATTATTCAATGCAGACTCTCGTCCCTCTTCAGATCCTTGCCTTTCCCTGCCGTACCTTTCTTCAGATGCGGACAAATTGGTCGAATGTGCCCTTCACGACCACAATGATGACACGTCCTCCCAGGTTTGGTGCATGTTGCTCGTTGATGTCCTGTCTCTCCACAATTGAAACAGGTTTGCTTCGCTAACCTCGGACACGTTGACCGGTAATGACCTGCCTTCCTGCAGAAATAACAAGTCACTTCCCGAGTTGCAGGTGCCTTCTGCACTGGGTTACAGGACTTGACTTGCTTCGCTGGGGATTCCTTCCCTTCCTGATCTGATGTTGGCCTCCTCCTCTTGAGAGACTCGTCCTGCTTGATGGGATCAGCGTTAATAAACACTGGTCCAATCCTATAGTTCTGATTCTGGTTCCGAATCTACGCCAAATTAGCTGCCATCAGCGCATCCAGAGTCTGATACACCTTGGCGAATTCAGCCTCGAGATCAATTCCAATTCCTCGAGAACTTCTAGATCCATCGCCATTGTTGTCCTCGTTCCTGGGTCTGGATGCAACCATACTAATCACTACAAAACGAGGGTAAAGTTAGAACATCACACACACATTTCACATTCACACCTCATGGCAAAACCTCACCCATACCCCAAATCATAATTTAGACCACATGTAGTTGATGTATCCAATCTTAACACAAACATAAAATTTGGTAAATATGAGTGGAGTAATATCAACCATACTAGTTCAAATTGCATGAAAATGTATAGTGTAATTTGTATAAATAAAATGTCATAAAAGAATTATTTCTTTACCATTAGTTTCATTACATAAGTAAAATTCTTGAAATATCAATTAGCAATAAGTAAGAGAAATAATCGAAAGTGAGCATGGTTCGATTAGAAAAACTTGTTAAACACATAATACTTGAATAGAGTGGATATAACGAAGTAAAAATCCCAAAAAGGACAATATTAAGAAAGAATAAAATGAAGATGTACAAAATAATTTGGGTAGTATGCAGATTTAGAGAATCTAATGAAAATTACGTGAAAACTAAAATATTGTTATGAATAGAGAAAATGCGAAGGAGAGCAGAAATTGTACCAAGAAACCAGAAGGATCAAATTCCAAAAATAATACTAGTGAGCGAGATAAGATACGAGAGTGTATCAAACGGATTTAAAGAAATGTAGAGCAACAATGGTTAAAGAAAATTGAGTAAAACAAATCAGTAATGGGTTAAGTTTGAAAATCTCATAAAATGGTATGAACTAGTACAAAAGAATAAGATATTGATAAGTAATACACACATAAAACACTAGTGGGGTTATTATAGTAGAAATTCTTTAATGTGGGTTTGTCTCATTGATGTCCAACTGTAGACTTGCCTTCTCGACATCAAGTTGCATGTTTGCCTCCCTGACATCAGGTTGCAGATTGCCGTCTGGATATTCGGTTGCACATTTTGCCTCCCCGATATCCAGTTGCAATAAAACGATGAACAAGATGATGCAATCTTCCACACGCACTTGGATATTAATTGCTTAATTTAAGTACGAAGATATGTTTTGAAATTCGTGACATAAAAATAGTAACAAAAGTAAGAAATGGAGTTGAAAGTCATCTGATGGAATATTAAAATAGAAGTATGGATTATAAATCACAATAGTACAAAATAATAGTAGTGAAAGAAATTTATAAAAGTAAGAAGAAACGGAATGAAATACATGCCTAAGCACAAATACAAAATAATGGAAAATATAGTGTTGAAAAATCCAAGTATGTATAATAATTTGAAAGTAAATATGCAAAACAAAATTTATAGTATAGCAAAACAATAATGGAAGGAAATAGAAGTAGCAATAATAATTTAACACGTAGTAATTCAAAACTTTAATGTAATATGTAGAAATAATATCAAAGTATACGAGTAACGGAAAAATTCATGAAAGTAAGATAAATAAGATGTCAAGAAAGAAATGGGTAGGAGTCGAAAAATAAAATAATCCTGTGAAATGCTAAAGGATGCACTATTGAATTACAACAAAGTTGCCAAATAATAACTTGGACAAAAGAATAAGAAGTAAAAATCAATAGTAAAGTCAAAGGAACAGTTTTAAAAGAAAACAAGATGATTAGTAAAAGTTTAATGTTTGCACTCATGAATAGAAATAATATAAGCTCGGTTGGGGATATAGAAACAAGAAATAAATTCAGTTACTGACAATAGAGGAAACCGAATAAAAGTAAAATAAGTTGATTTCACAAAAATCATTTAGTAAGAAAACAAATATAAAACAGTAAGAGTGATAGGATACAAGAGTGAGCACAAAATTGAGGTGCACAAAAATATACAAGAGAGCGAATAATCTAACGGAAAATAATTAAATTTTATAGCTAGGAATAAATAAATAAATGAAAATTACTTTAGCGAAAATCATATAATCCAGAAATTATATACAGTGGGTAGGATAGTAAAATATATAGTAGATCATGAATATAAAAATAGAAATTATATAAGTTGAAAGGGTAATACCTTACATAAATAAATATCAAATACACAAAGCGAACAAAAGATGTCAAAAATAGCTAGTGTGAAAATATTTGCTTTATGCAAACATAATCAATACACATGTGATAAAGAGACTTCCTTCAAGTCTAAGCATACAAACAGCTTAAATCTTATTACAGGTCTTCATGACCAAAGCAATCAATTCACACACATCAGATATCCACCACGGTACTCACACTTCTAATGTCCACCTAGGTACTCACGCTTTAGTGTCCACACCTAGGTTGGTTTTCATACTATGTTTATTATTACTATTGAAGCATGCTCTGATACCAATCTGTAGCGCCCCGAATTTCTAATATAATATCTTAAAAAATACGTGGCACAATCCCAGCATCAACTTCAATGTAACAGTACACATAGCCCAAAAAACACAATAATTTTATTCCAAACTTTTGTTACAATAATCATTGTCAAAACACAGCGAAAATACAAACACTTTAAATTACAATTTTTCTTTTACAACACAAATTTACACAAGGCTCTATTATATCAGTTTTAACCTCCAACTATCTCAAGCATCCAACCTCCAAACTCTAAGCAGTTACCTGTAACATATGAGGCTAGAGATGATCCCTACCCCCCAAAACTAAAGGGGTCAGCCATAAATGGTGTGAGTGACATAAAACAAAAAAAACATAATTTAATCGTAAGGCATAAAGTTATCAACAACATGTATTAACCACAATGATAAATGACTGAGGAATAATAAAGATGTAAACATTGAAAACATCATAAAATGGAAACGACAAGTGCATCTAGTCTAAGTGTCAAGTGTAGGAAAACTGGAAAACACATGCATAAAACCAAGTCAAGAAAACACAAGTTCTATATGCGGACTCTTTAATGCATACTTGTCGAAGTCTATGCATCCCATTCTACATAGGTTCGGTGCAAACCCTTAACGTCTTCACTTCATAGGGTTCAATCCCCCGTTATGCAACTAATCCTATCACGATGACTACTACGAGATAAAGATAAACTGTGAGAATTAGCCCATGCCTGATAATTCCGGAGATGGATCCCACATCTCAGGTATTTTACCTGGATAATTCCGGAGACCATCCCACATCTAGACATAGACGCCTCATCACATGAATACCACATGTGCATCGCCTCGACTTCGATAATTCCGGAGACCAATCCCACATCTCAAGCAAACCACTTGGATAATTTCGGAGATATATCTCACATCTCAGGTATTTTACCTGGATAATTCTGGAGATAAATCCCACATCTCAAGATAGTCACTTGGATAATTCCGGAGATTAAATCCCACATCTAAAGCCATACTGAGGTGCATAACTCATGTTCCCGTTCATCATATCACCACTAGTGCCTGTCCTTATTATCTTTGGGTTATTTAATTACTCAACGAATCTCCTAGAGTGGTGTACCCTACCGGCCTAAAAATCAAAACTGAATAACTGAAATGCCTCAATGGGCCTCAACAAAATAACTCAATACTGGTATACTAGGGTCACACTCCTCTAGAGACTCAACTCAAATATCCCAACAAAAGTCCCACTAATCATGGTGGCTCAACTTAATGTCTCAAATCGAATGCTTAACTGAATATCTTAAAATAGACTGAATTGTCTGGGAACTAATCACTCAAGGAACACTCAAGTTACAAGAATCCATCAGTACCAGTCGACTTATACTGTAGTAAGTCGACTGTCCAGAGGATAATTATCTAAGGTTTTACAAAAATAAACTAAGTCATATAACAGTCGACTTAAGAGAAGGTCAGTCGACTTACCCGAGGTAATTTCCAATAATATTCTCAAAAATATTCTAAGTATATAAGTCGACTTAAAGGAGTCATAGGTCGACCGTCCAGAAGGACTAATAATTTTGTTTAAATAATTTCCTCAGCGAACCAGTCGACTGCCTATGAGCTAGGTCGACTGTCCAGAACGACTATTTCAAAGATTCTAAAAATACAGTGTCAGACTCGTACCAGTCGACTGCACGGTAGGCCAGTCGACTGTCGGCCTAGAGATTTCAAAATTTAGGTCTGATTACAAAATCAAGTCTGGAGTTTTCTAAAGATTCAATGTTCATGAAAGATAGTTCGTATTCAGGCAAAATGACGAATCTCAAGAATCTCCATTAAGGATATATTACTCAAAACCTCAAATATGTCAAAACCCCAGTTCTCATGTTCTAGATCTCCAATTCTTTCATTCGGGTTTCTCAAGACTAAATTCTTTCACAACTTCTAAATCAAAATCTGATTTTCAATATGTAAGTTCCAGGTGTTCCTCATTCAATCAAAATCTTACTCAAATCTTAGTAACATGGTGTTATGAACAAGATCTACTAATCATTCTTGGATTTCTTAATATGGTATAAACAACAATCACTTATTCATATGAATCATACCACAATACAAGCTCTATATCATTCACGACATCAAATCTAACATCATTACCACTCGCATATATAGATCGTCAACAAGGTAAATTCATGTCATTCACAAACAAAACAAAACTCACAAAATCATTCACAAAATCAAAACAAAACAAAAACCAAGTCACTCACCTTAGAATTGTAGAGATCCAAATAAAAGCCTTCCTTTTTGCTAGATCCAAATCTTCCTCTTGCTCCACCAAATCAGTTCTTAAGAATTCTGTATATTTTGTAATCGACAGCTGAAAAGATCTCTTTTTATATCTGGGAATAGGTTTAGGGTTTCACCCATTTTTGCAAAATAATCCTTTCCAAAATACAACTTACATATATATAGGTCTAGTCTTGGAAATTCAATAAAATTCATTTGAATTAGGATTTAAACGAAAAATATACTTCTAAATCTTAACCAATACTTTTCAAAATGTCCAGAAAATATGTTTTGCACTTTAACCCTTCAAAATGTCAATTTTGCAAAGAGGTCCTTCTTTTCTCAAAAATTGCAAATAGACCCAATTAATTTCAGAAAAATCTGGAAAAATACCAAATAAATCCCAAATATTAAATAATGATTTTTCATAAAGAAAACTTTAACTTTAAAACTTCTCAAAAGTCATTTGCACGTGTTTTGCATGTGTACAGAAGATAAATCTTTTAGAAAATATTTATTAAATCCTAAAAAAATCGTTTAAATTCATTTTCAAATATTTAAAATAATATTTGAAAATACGGGGTTCTACAAAGGCCACCTCCAACAAAGCAATTCAAGTCTCCTGAGTCTCTGCTCAGAGTGCAACAGACTCCTAACTCCTTCGCAGATTTTGACCGCTCAACCCTTTCCCTATCCTGTGTCACCTTCAGCTTCCACTCCTACTCTGCCACTTGTTTCAGAGAGTGGCTAAAGTGGAAAATGGTCTACAAAGGAATGCTTTGAAGTTACAAATAAGAAGATAGATACCAACGCTCCACGAAAATAATTGTGAGGAAAGGGGATAACAAAGACGTACCATTATGCTCGCCTTGGCAATCTCTAAGGCTGAGTCTCCTACAGTCCCGTGCTCCATCGATGCCTTATCCATAGAGGTAGCTAAGAGCAAATCACATCCATGCAACTCGCCGAATCCCCAAGGAAGACCTGCTATTCGAGAACAAAGATCTTCTTCAGCTAGTTTGTCAGGATCGCATCTGCTGCCACTGTAAGAGGGGGAGGCTCGAGAGTTTTTATAATAATGTTCTTTACAACAATGTTCTTTACAATAGCACAGTGGAATTAAACGAATAAATACAATCTACAAATATGAAAATTCTTCAATCTTGTAATGAGTCATCATAGTGACTTCAAGTCCATGCCGAATCCATTCCCACAACTAGGAAACTGTGGGCAAGTTAGTTACATACAACTGATACAATGCTATAATACAACGATTCTTCTACTTTAACAAATACAAACTTGAATGCAGAAACAAAATGTGAAAAGTGATTATCCTAAACATGTCAGTGTATGATATGACCAAATGCCTAATGCAGACAATACACTATAATGACACTAATGCATTGTAACACCCCGCAAAATTGGAAATGACAATTTTGATCTCGTGTGTTACGCATATGTATTTTGTAATGTGTTTCCATTACGTATTGTGATTTTTGACTATTTATGCATTCTTCGTATATTTTATCCTATTTAAATCAACTAAAATATTAAAATTCAATCTCTGTATTTTTACGTGCTTTTTACATATTTTGATGCACGTATCAATTATGTGTTTCCACCGCTACATGTAATATTTTCTATGTGTTTAAATTATCAATTTTAGGTATACAATCATATTTTTTTAAACAGAAATTCATTTTCCCGTATTTTGATTAAAATATTTTGTACTTGTAATACACGTGTTTTCCACGTACATGACGATTACGTCGTAGAATATATAAAAATTAATGAATAATTTTCTTTAACATTTTTTCGTTGATAAAGTCAATTTTCGTATTTTGGTATTTTACGTGCGACACATGTGTTTTTCGGTGCGCATATTTAAGCGTATTTTTTTCAAAATAAATTTCGGAGTGTGTGTAACACTCCGTAGTTTTCAAAAGTGTATATAATATATATATATATATTTTTTTTGAAGAATAGTGGCTGTTTGGTAAAATGAAAAGAATGGCATGGATGTAAATTTGTTGAAGTGGAATTGTATTAATGGGGTGGGGCCCACGTGAAAATGGAACAACATAAAGCATAGGTGTTGTTGTTTCTCTAGGTGACGTCACCAACGGGTTGATGTGGCTTTCACGAGGAGGGGCCCACTCTCCTTCCTATTGGTGAGAGGAAGACAAAGCTGAACTCTGTGCTCTCTGCTGACATGGCGCTGGGGCCCACTGAAGTTTGGTTGTAACACCCTGCAAAATTTAAATGACAATTTTGCCATCAAGGTGTTACGCATGTATATTTTATACCGTTACCGATGATATCCATAACGCATTCCGATATGTACTTTGAATTCCGACTATTTATACATTTTCCGTATTCTTAAAATCTCATTTGAGACAACTCAAATGCTAAATTTCAATCTTTGTGTTTTACGTGCTTTTTACGTATTATCGATGCTCGTGTCGATTTCGGATATTCTACCGTTACGTGCAATATTTTCGATGGGTTTCAATTATTTATTTTATGACATGTTTTAATTCATTTTACAAAAAGAAATTCACTTTCGTCTGTTTTGATTGAAATACTTTTATACGAATAGTGCACGTGTTTTCAATGTACGTATTAATTATATTATTGGATGCGTATATTAAATATATTTTTCTTATATTGTATTCCGATTATTTGTAAATAATTTTTTGGTCGATAAAGTCAATTTCGTATTTTTGATATTTTACGTGCAACGCACGTGTTTCGGTGCGCGTTTTTGGGCGTGTCCTTTTTTAAAATAAATTTCATGAAGAGTGTCTGTCTATTCTTATCGTGCATGAAAAGTATAATTTTTAAGTTAATTTTATATGTTTATTACATATATAAATAATTGTTTTAAAGGAATTAAATAAATAATTTATTTCAGGGTGTACACAAAGCACGTGCTCGTGCACACGTGCGATCTGCACACATTAATTTCGGGGCCGGGCTGTTTTAAGAGGAGGGAAAACAGAATTTGAATTTTTTGAGAGTAGGAGGTAAAGCAAGTTTTGAATTTTAGAGTGTGGAGTTAGTGGTCTTCATGGGAGGTGGTTTCAATAATTACTACTACTCTTATAAAAATACCCCCTACACCTTTCTTCTTCATCAACCCCAATCTTTCCTTCTCTGTTTTCATTTTCGAGAGCCATCAAACCCCCCAAATCCAGCAAGTCCTTCTTTGCCTTTTTGTTTATCCACCACACATTTGAGTATGTCCATTCATATATATGTTAGTCCAATTACATACACATTTGCATCTCCCCTCTCTCTGTCCATTCCGAAAACCACCAGACCAACCCCTGTTGCTTTACCCACCCAACACACTTCATACTCTTATATACCTATATCCTATTCTATCACATATATATATATACGTGAGATGAGTTGAGGTTGCTTCCTGGATGGTTGTCGAAATGAAGGGGATGCTTGCTGTTGATGCCGAGGAGAATCGAAGAGTTCTTTTGGTGTGCGGAATTCGATGATGCAATTTGGAGTCCTCTAGGAGCTCTCATTCTAGGAGTGCAATTGCAAGAAATCAACATTTCTTGGGTGGGTGTTTCTTAAATCCTTTCTAATATAGGAGTAGATGGGCATGCTAGTTAATGTAGGAATTTGATTTGTTAAAATTAATTAATATGCTAATTCGTAGATTGCTTAATCTTAATTATTTTATGTCATGAGGTGTAAAATGATGGTGTGATTCGCTTAAGCAATTAGAATTTGTGTTAGATTAAATGATGTATTGTTTGGAAAATTGTTGGCATGATATTTTTAGTCACAAAAATTCAATATGCGTGAAATATTAATTTTAATGCTAATGTGATAAGGAAAGGAGAATTTTGTCTTATTAGTTTATTTTTTGAGTATAAGAAATTTTATAAGAAAAGTTTTGGTGAAAGACAATATTTTTATTTGGAAAATTGATTATATATGTTTCTTTATGCATTTTGAAGAAAGATTTTATTATATTGCAAAAATGAGAAACTTATGAATTTAGGACATGTACGATATTATTTTTCAAAGAAACATATTCTGGAAAAATTATTTATATTTGGGTAGAAGTACAAATCAATTGAAAGATCGAGTTTTAATAAAACACCATTTTGTGGAAGTGTGTTGTCAAATTATGAAGAAATTATCGTTGCTTTTCAATGTCGAAAATATATTTATGATCCACTTTAACTGCAACCTGGTGCAATCGACAGTCGACCGAACTCGAGTCAACAGTTGAGTCTCAAGTATTAAATTTCGGATTTGTCAGCAGGACAGTCGACCGACCCTTTGCCAACAGTCGACTGAACTGACTGTGTTGTTTATGAATTTCAAAGTTTTGCAGAATGGTCGACTGGACATTTTTCCTCAGTCGACCGAACTGGCTTTTTTTCATGAGTTTTGAGGTCTCACAGAACAGCAGACTGGCCACTTTTATCAGTCGACTACCACTGTCTTGGCTGATGCATTTTCTTGAGTTCGGATTTGATTTTTGACATGTGAAAGTTGAGTAAGATTAAATATGAGATTTTATGATATTCTATACTTGATTGAGATTATTTGAGATGTATACAACGTTACAAGTGATGAAATTGATTGAGAGGTTGAATTGAATTGTTCTCATGTTATGAGATTATAAAAGAAATGTTTTGAGGCAGAGTTTGTGAATAAAAGAAATGGAAATATTATTATTTGAGATTGAATATGAAATATTGTTGATCTCTAGAAAGAGATAGTTGTTGGAATCTAGAGGCTAGGCGAGACCCTAGTGACCGGCAGTTTTATTTATGATTTTGAGAGCTAACTGTTAAGGGTTGAGCATCTCTTGAGAAGTAGCCAGGTAGGCTGACTGTCTCTATTGTTTTGATTAAGTCCGGTAGGGTAAGCAAGCTCTAGGTTGTGATGATTTTCTTTTAAAACAAACATTGTAAGGATTAGATACATGGTGAAGATGTGACGTAAGTAAGATAAAAACACAAGTATGAGGGCCATCGGATTGGCGGTGTGAGAGTGATTCACAGCCTGCCTGCTTGATGCGTCATGACATGGCATGAGCACTACTCCGGAATTATCATCCCGGTGGCGACGGTTGTGGGGGTGTTTGGTGACTACGGGTGGTGCCATCGTTCCATGGTGGAGGTTGAATTGTCCATAGTCATCCTGCTTGATGCGTCATGTCAGTGCGTGGGATTCCCTTCCAGACTGCCTGGATAGGGGCTCGTAGATCATAGAACATCTAGGATACTTACCATAGTTACCGTAGTAGTTTAATTCATGGCGAGGGATTGAACCCTACAAGATGAAGAATGATTAAGGGCTTGACCTCGGACCTATGTAGTATGGGATGTATAGAATCCGAACAAGTGCGCATTAGTGTCATGTAATATAAATAACTGCATTAAGGACTAAGTGCACCGCACAATATGACATCAACATGATAGTCCTTTTGTAGCTTGTTTGTGATCATGTTTGTGTTTGTTAAAGTATTTTAGAATCATTATAATGTTCGACATAGCGAGGATGGCCGTGTATAATATTTTGTCATTTGTAAGCAACTGACGCGCCCACAGTTTTATATGCAGGACTTGGAGTTTACAAGAAGATATAAAGATGATTTGATGCTGTTGATTACTTAAATGTTAAAGTTGTACAATCGTACATTTGTTATTATTGTATTTTATTTATTCCGCTGCTTGTTAATGTAAAAGACGCTGATGTAATTGTTGTTGAAATAAACGTTTTAATTTCCATGTAAAATTGTACGAAATAAAGTGAAAAGATCCTGTGGTACTTCAAATTCAGTCTGTTTTGGAATTCGGGGTGTTACAGAATGGAATCAGAGCCACCCTCCAATGAGTAGTACAAATTTATAAGGAACGACACATTAGGGTGGACATTAGATGTGTGAGTTCAGTTTTATAGAGATTTAAATGTAAGTGATTTACATTTGTGTTGCTCTATACACTAATGTTTTCTCTTCCATTTTCCTTTTGGATGGCTGGAGTCGTGAATGAAGGATCAATAACTACTTGCATTCAACTTCATTCATGATGTTCTCCTCATATACATTGATGTGAGATTGTATGCGAGCACATTTTTTCCCTGGGTATCAGAGTGGCGCGCGGAAGCATGGTTAGTTTGAACCTACATTCATGATACCTTACACGTAGACACACTTCCCTCTCAAATTTTTCTTCGTGGATTTTATCATAGTACCTTTCAAACATTCAATATATTTTTCAAATAAATATTTTCTTATATTATTAAATCAATTGGATATATATTATTTTGTCTATCTTGCATAGTCTTGATCTTTTTTGAAATTGTTTTATCTATCTTTCAATCTTAAAATTTTGTCCTCCATCTTTTTATGTCACTTTATGTTTACCCATTTATATTGCTATTAGCTTACGTATTTTATTAAATTAATATTGCAACTATTATTTTCTTCATTTATTATTTCTATTATTTTTTGAATTTTACTTATGAATTTTTGCTTATGTACATTCATTTTATATTATTTTGTGATACTATATTTTCCAGTACCTTATATTGTCTCATATATTTCAGTGTATTTTTAACAAGATTGAAATATTTTACTCATATAAATATAACATACCATTTTGTTTTATTGCCTACATTCGATACTATTGTTGTTACATATTATCTACTAATTTGTTTTGATTATATTCACTTTTACTGTTAACCACTACTCATAAATTTTGTAGTTTTACATACACTACATAAGTATCGTTTTCATTTGTATTTTCATCTCGTGCATATGCTTTACACTATTTTCGTCTTAATGTTATAAATCATTTTAATTACTACAAATTTTGTATGTCCTATATTTAGAGTCTATCTATTTTAATATTTTTGTTGTTATAATTTCCTACTTCATTTACAAATTTTCCATCCATTTTGATAACACTGATTTCAAAATATAACATCATACTTTACTAAACACCCAATATCCAAGATTACATCTTCCATCTCCCGTTTTGGTGCAACCTGATGTCGAAAGGGCAAATCTGCAACTAGATATCAATGGAGGCAAACTGCAACTGGACTTCGGGGAGGCAAAGCCTGCAACCGAATGTCCAGAAGGCAAACTACAATCGGATGTCGTTGAGGCAATTCTGCAACTTGAGGTCAATGAGGAAAGTCTGCAGTTGGACACCAACGAGGCAAACCTACACCATAAGGAGATTGTCTACTTAGATAACCCCTACTCTGTTTTCTATAATATTTACTTACCCCTATTCTATTTTTGTACTAGCTTATACTATTTCGTAATATTTTACAACCTATCATTATATTGTTTATACAGATTTCTATATCTATCTTACTTGCATATTTACTATTTAATCTCAACTATCTTGTCGTTTCCTTTATTATTTTGAACCTTTTCATGAGTAAGTATTTCGTAACACTTTATCATGTTTTGCTATTAACTTATCTTGAATTTGGTGGCTACTCACCTAACTAACTTAAAATTTGTATTTATACTAGTTTTCGCATCATTTCAATAATATGTCACTACTTTCTCTACTATGATGTTTTGTTTTACTATTATAAATCATTTGTAATTTTCGTATCATAATATTGTTTATTTCACCATTATAATTTTGATGCCTATTTACGCATATAATTTTTCATGTTGGTTCTCTTGCCCTACTTGACAATTCAAAAGTATTTCGATGCATGCCTTCTATATCTTTAATTTTTAAATTGTATGTATAATTATTATAGTTACCTTATAAATTATTTTACTGGCATAGAAATTTATATTTATGTTTTCTATACCTTTAACTACATTTCATTCTCGTTTATTTTTCAAACTCTTATTCAATTGCTAATTCAATTTTTGTTATACGGTACTAATTCAGTCTGCGATTTTTTCTACCGCTTATTAGTTTGATGAATTTTGATTACTAAATTTATTTATAAATTATCTATTAACTATGTTTCTCTTTATTGCATTGTTTTCCGAACTATTCCACAATTAATGACTAAGTTTATATTTCCTAATGCTAATATTATTTTTGTATGAAAATTTCTCTCAATCTATCATATCTTTGTCACATTTATTTTGTTATGCTAATTTCTTAGTTTTATTGTTCCGTTCTTATGAATTTTGATACTTATAGTTTTCTTATATAGAGTTTGTCTTATTGCGTATTTTATAATACAACTATTTTCTTGATAATTATAGTTTTTGATATACAATAATGATATATTTTCTTTAGTGTGTACAAAATACAACATTTACCCTAACAAGTTCCGGGGACGAAACTATTCTAAGGGGGGAGAGTGTAACACCCCGCAAAATCTAAATGACAATTTTGCCCTCGGGTGTTACGCACGTGCATTTTGTACCGTTACCGGTGATATCCATAACACATTTTGATATGTACTTTGAATTCCGACTATTTATGCATTTCCTGTATTCTTAAAATTCCATTTGAGTCAACTCAAATGCTGAATTTCAATCTTTGTTTTACGTGCTTTTTACGTATTATCGATGCACATGTCGATTTCGGGTATTCTACCGTTACGTGCAATGTTTTCGATGGGTTTCAAATATTTATTTTATGACATGTTTTAATTCGTTTTAAAAACAGAAATTCACTTTTCGTCTGTTTTGATTGAAATACTTTTATACGAATAGTGCACGTGTTTTCAATGTACGTATTAATTACATTATTCGATACGTATATTAAATATATTTTTCTTATATTGTATTCCGATTATTTGTAAATAATTTTTCGGTCGTTAAAGTCAATTTCGTATGTTTGATACTTTACGTGCAACGCACGTGTTTCGGTGCACGTTTTTGGGCGTGTCCTTTTTCAAAATATATTTAATAAAGAGTGTCTGTCTATTTTTATCGTGCATGAAAAGTATAATTTTCAAGTTAATTTTATATGTTTATTACATATATAAATAATTGTTTTAAAGGAATTAAATAAATAATTTATTTTGAGGGGTACATAAAGCACGTGCACGTGCACACGTGCGATGTGCACACATTAATTTGGGGGCCGGGCTGTTTTAAGAGGAGGGAAAACAGAATTTGGATTTTTTGAGAGTAGGAGGGAAAGCAATTTTTGAATTTTAGAGTGTGGAGTTAGTGGTCTTCATGGGAGGTGGTTTCAATAACTACCCTACTACTCCCCATATAAAAATACCCCCTACACCTTTCTTCTTCCCTATCTTTCCTTCTCTGTTTTCATTTCCGAGAGCCATAAAACCCCCCAAATCCAGCAAGTCCTTCTTTGCCTTTTTGTTTATCCACCACACATTTGAGTATGTCCATTTATATATATGTTAGTCCAATTACCTACACATTTGCATCTCCCCTCTCTCTATCCATTCCGAAAACCACCAGACCAACCACTGTTGCTATACCCACCCAACACACTTCATAGTCTTATAAACCTATATCCTATTCTATCACACACACACACACACACACACACACACACACACACACATATATATATACATAATCATATATATATGTGAGATGAGTTGAGGTTGTTTCCTGGATGGTTGCCAAAATGAAGGGGATGCTTGTTGCTGATGCCGAGGAGAATCGGGGAGTTCTTTTCGTGCGCGGAATTCGAGGCTGCAAATTGGAGTTCTCTAGGAGCTCACGTTCTAGGAGTGCAATTGCAAGAAATCAACATTTCTTGGGTGGGTGTTTCTTAAATCCTTTCTAATGTAGGAGTAGATGGGCATGCTAGTTAATGTAGAAATTTGATTTGTTAAAATTAATTGATATGCTATTTTGTAGATTGCTTAATCTTAATTATTTTATGTCATGAGGTGTGAAATGATGGTGTGATTCGCTTAAGCAATTAGAATTTGTGTTAGATTAAATCAAACACAACTCATGCAATAATCACATACATGCATCAAATCATGTTTTGGGTAAATCCTAGGTCATCTCCTACCAAGATTGGTGTCATAAGTCATCTATGGCCAAATTAACATAATAGAGACAAAACCAATCAAGGAAAACACAAATTTTGGTTGTCTCTAGATCCAACTACACTAGATGTGAACTTTTTGACTTGTATTATCCTAATGAATTGTAGTACAAGTTACTTGTCTTGTTATGGAGATGAACGCGATGCAAATTGCCCTAGGAGCAACACCCACGAACGAATACCCTCCAAACGCGAATGCACACAAACTCGCGAACAAAAACGCCCACGAATGAAATCCTCTTGATGCATGGATAAAGTGGAGAAAACCCACTTTGAGAAACCAAAACAGGAGAGGTTGATGATGGTGCTTGGTCTTGATGGTGGTGCAAGGTGGTGGTCGGCAAGGGAAGGGGGATGTAGGGTGATCGGGTTAGTATGTGGATGGAAGTTTGTATGGTGGAAGGATGATGAGATGGTGGTGGTCGGATTGGAGATGTGGAGGGGCTGCTCGGTTTTGGATGGGGAGTAGAAGCTGGGAGCAAGAGGGGCTAGGAGAGATAGGGCCGGGATTAGTAGGAGAGGGAGAAAGATTAATTAGGTTTAGGGTTAGGGTTTTAGGGTGTTAGGATATTTATATAGGAGATTAAATGTGGGTTATTGGGTTGTGGGTATTAGTATGTAGTAATAGGTATACAAATGGAATGAGTATTGGGTAGATTTCAAATAGGGATACAATTTATAGTGAATTCTATGGCTCCTAAAAATCTCATTAGGGGTAAAAAATAATAGGTTTGGGAAAACACCACCAAAATTCATCACATCACCATGGAAAAATTATAATGAAGGTAATGAGGCCAAAAATGAAGAAAAGAAACCAAAATGGCAAAAACGAACCAAAACGACGAACAAACAACACAATAAGCTCAAATGAAAAGAAAAAGAATATATATTGAAAATAAATCCAATATAGGGTTCAGAAAAATACAAGAGAGATAAAAATACACAAAAATGAAAAATACACCCCAAAATACATAAAATGAAAAACAGGGGTTACAATCCTACCCACCTTACAATAAAATTTCGTCCTCAAAATTTACTTAGGCGGTACGTAGGACAAGGCAAAAGCAAACTGGGGAACGGTAACGAAACAGAGGAATAAAAGGGAAAGGAACAAAACAGAGGCAAAACCAGAAATAGAAGGAAGTGGAAGAAGATGGACAAGAAGGATGTCAAATGGAATGCAAGAAAGAGAATAAACAGTATCAAAAGGAAAGAATCATCACAAGATAACCAAGCAATAAGCGAGTCGGCAGAAATGAAATCAAAGAGAGAAAAGACAGGAAAGAATTGAATCAAATAATAAGTCAACAGATGAGAACAATGCAAGAGACAGGGAAAACCAAACAATGCAAGGAAGGAGAAGCAACAATATGATCCTAGGACCTGTAGGTTATGGGCCCACAACGCTTCCGCTGCGCCACTCTGATCGGAAAGACTATGCCAATAGCATCCAGTGATGCCATTGACGGACCAAGCAAGAAAGAAAAGAATGTATGACAGGGGTGAGGAAACACAATGCAGAAGGATAATATGAAAGAATAATGCAAGAAAACGGAAGAAGTAGAAGAAACGACAAAACAACAAATGCAAAATATACCTGGAGCATCTTCCTCATCATACTCAGCATCTGAAGCAATCAGGTCGAAAGCCTGACCTCTCCTGGGGGCAGCGGTCATCTGACCGACATTCTGACGCTGGAGGGGAAGCAGTGGCCTGACTGAACCACGAGCTGGGGCTACCTACTGAACTGGACCCTCGGCTGGGAGAGCCATCCTACGCTGTGGGCAATCCCGCACTGAATGTTCAGTAGCACCACATCCAAAATAGCAGCGATTGGCGCGCCTGTAATCTCTGTGCACGTGCCCTGGAATCTGACAAAATTCGCAGAGACCATCGCCCCTAGGAACAGCCGGTGGGTAGGGAGTTAACCTAGCTGGAGGGGCTGGGACAGATCTCCGAATCGGCCCACCAGAAGTCTTAGCAACAACAGAGTGCAAAACAGTCTGCTGAGAATGAGCCAATCCACCACGAGCCTGTTCCTGAGCTCCAGCTGCCTCAAGAGCATCAGCATAAGTATGCAAGCGGAGAGGACAAGCTGCACCTTGATGTCGCGAGCAAGTCCCAAAATGAACCGACGAGCCCTATCCTCTTCGTTGGCCACAAGAACGGCTGCGAAGCGGCTAAGTCTTGTAAATTCAGCTACTCATCTACAGACTTGGAGTCCTGTTTCAAGAGAGTCTCATGTTGCAACATAGCTTGGACAATATGTAATAAAATTTCATTACTAGAAATAACGACCAACCTGTTTCAGGGTCAAGAACTGCTACTCCATTTCAACTCGAGTACTACTGGGGAAGAACTTCTCCAAGAATCCTCTAGTGAACGTGACCCAAGCAATAGGCCGCACGAGCTTTTCCGACTCTGCCGTTCACCAAATGTGGGCCAGATCCACCAGCTGGATGCTCACCACATCCACACGTTCTGCATTAGCAATCCTAGCTGCCTGTAGCAAACTCTCTGTCCGGATCAGCCACTGCTCAGCCTCTAGTGGCGTCTCAGTGTCGGAGAATTTGTCAGGGTGCAGCCTCATGAAATTTGTAACTATACCCAGACAAGGAGGGAGAGCTGCTTGCATAGGCACAGCGGGCTGCGGAACCCGAGCAGCTTCCAAAGCAGCCATCACCAAGTCACTGTGATTTTGCTGCATATTAATCAGCCATTCCAACACAGTGGTGCTAACCTCAAACCCTGGATGCTCATCCTGAAGACAAGAAGTAGAGCCTCTACGAGTCATAGTCTGCACAAAATCGAAAACAATTAGCATCTAGATCAAGGTTGATAATAATTCATTTATGCATGCATGGTTGGTGAAATGTTGAGCAGATTCTAGATCGAGCCAAGCTTGTCTAATATATTAGTCAACTAATACATTAGCCAAACCTGGTGCTCTGATACCACTAAAAACCCTGTCATGCTCCGCTTCTCAAAAATACTGAATAGGAGCACGTAACATTGGCCCAGCGAATAATTTTCATCATCTATAAGCTGTTCATAAATCTTTACAATATATCACAGTATAATCAGAGTCGGAAGCCAGAAAAAGTCAACCACATGCACATATGAACCAAATACCAACAAGAATACTTGAAATAAAATATATTAATCTCAAATAGTCATGATCTGAAATACACAAATAATTCTGGGTCACACTGCCCAAATACAAGAATAAATTCTCAACACTGCTCTACGAAAACTAGGAATCTCACAATCAGTGAATCGAAATACAATTCCGCCAACGGGACATGAAAATAGATAAAATTTACTAACTTTCATATTTCACAAAAGATTTTCATACAGTATAAGGAGTTGTAGTGAAAATAGAGTTCTTTACTGAACAGCATGCAATTTACAGCATGAGTAGGATTTAAAAAAGAATATGAAACACCACATAAAACTCATCTTTAAAATTCACCAAAAATCTGGGTAGTCCCTAATATCATAAGGAAACACTGAGCAAAATATTATACCAAGATATTATGTATAGAATAGTTCTTGAAAATAATTTGTTAACAAAATAAACTCAAAACAGAATCTGGAATCTATTGACACACCTCTACCAAAACATACATAACTCAGTCATACGAAATCCAAATCAAGTAAAACCAGTGGGGTTTGAAAATAGACAAAATTATATAAAATCCATCGTTTATTTTGGAATTAAGATTCGGACTGTAGCATGGACGAAAACAGCAATCAAAACAGAACAAGCCGCAAATACAGATTTCACACCTCTAATCTAGAATATCATAACTTTCGCAATATTGATCCAAATACAACCAAACTTGAAATACAACCTACCAAATATCTAAACATCATGTTTTAGGGTTTCTAACATGTCCACACCTATTATTTTCACATGGGAATTCAATCAAACACAACTCATGCAATAATCACATACATGCATCAAAATCAAGTTTTGGGTAAATCGTAGATCATCTCCTATCAAGATTGGTGTCATAAGTTATCTATGGCCAAATTAACACAATAGAGACAAAACCAATCAAGGAAAACACAAATTTTGGTTGTCTCTAGGCCCAACTACACTAGATGTGAACTTTTTGACTTGTATCAACCTAATGAATCGTAGTACAAGTTACTTGCCTTGTTATGGAGATGAACGCGATGCAAATTGCCCTAGGAGAAACACCCACAAATGAATCCCCTCCAAACACGCATCCACACAAACCCGTGAACAAAAATGCCCACGAACGAAATCCTCTTGATGCAATGGATAAAGTGGAGAAAACCCACTTTGAGAAACCTAAAGAAGAGAGGTTGATGATGGTGCTTGGTGTTGATGGTGGTGCAAGGTGGTGGTCGGGAAGGGAAGGGGGATGTAGGGTGATCGGGTTAGTATGTGGATGGAAGTTTGTATGGTGGAAGAATGATGAGATGGTGGTGGTCGGATTGGAGATGTGGAGGGGCTGCTCGGTTTTGGATGGGGAGTAGAAGCTGGGAGCAAGAAGGGCTAGGAGAGAGAGGGTCGGGATTAGTAGGAGAGGGAGAAAGATTAATTAGGTTTAGGGTTAGGGTTTTGGGGAGTTAGGATATTTATATAGGAGATTAAATGTGGATTATTGGGTTGTGGGTATTATTATGTAGTAATAGGTATACAAATGGGTAATGGGTATTGGGTAGATTTCAAATAGGGATACAATTTATAGTGAATTCTATGGCTACTAAAAATCTCATTCGGGGTCAAAAATCATAGGTTTGGGAAAACACCACCAAAATTCATCACGTCACCATGGAAAAATTATAATGAAGGTAATGAGGCCAAAAATGAAGAAAAAAAAACCAAAATAGCAAAAACGAACCAAAACGACGAACAAACAACACAACAAGCTCAAATGAAAAGAAAAAGAATATATGTTAAAAATAAATCCAATATACGGTTCCAAAAAATACAAGAGAGATAAAAATACACAAAAATAAAAAATTCACACCAAAATACATTAAATGAAAAACAGGGGTTACAAAAAATACACCCAAATTTCCTTCTCATTTCACACCTAAACTAAACAAAGATAAAAAGAGGAAAAGAAAGAGAGAAAGAGAGTACCTATTGTGGATTGGAGAGCTCTTGCTAGGAGGAGAAGGACAAGGAGGTGCTAGTTGGAGCTAGGAGCTAGAAGTGGTCTCTCTATTCTTGGTTGTTAATTCTTCACAAGAGGTGGGTGATCTCTTTCTTTCTAAATGTAGAGAATGCATGCTAAAAGTTATAAATGAGTAGTATAAATTGAATTTGATGTGAAATATGTAGATATAATCCATGCTAATGTAGTATGCCATGAATGAAAGTAATTTTGTTGTTATTAAGTAACAAATTGCCATCTTGATAATTGGAAAGAAGAATAATAAACAAAAGAATTTATGCCATGGATCATACTAGTATGCTTATATATAATTATTATGTTGTGACTTCTCTTGTAGTTGGAATAAATTGTAGTGAGGTTTATTTGAGTACAAATAAAATCTTATAAAGTGGTTGAAAAGAAACATATTGTTTTTTTTTTTGATTAAATTGGAAGAATGCAATATATGATCATTAATGAAAGAAAAATATTTTGAAATTAGATACAAGGTCTAAAATATCAACTAAAAATTCGTAGCTTACTGCTTTTAGAAAACTCAGTATGAATGAGAGAATTATAATCAATTAGAAAGATTATATCAAATGAAAAATCGAGTTTGTGAATGTAATTGAATAACACTACGGTTGAACAAAAGCCTATTAGTATAACTTCATATCAGAAATTGTACTTGGACTTACTGGTTAGTTGGTGCACCATAAGTCGTTACTGTGCTTGTAAGAGATCTTGAGTTCAAAACTTGTTGGACACATTTTATTTTGATTTTATTTAAATAATCCAAAACCCGAAGATTGGTATTTGGGTATTTCGGTGTAGGTTTATGACACCAAGTCCACTTGGACTTAGTGGCTTGCGGTGTGGATCTCTGGGCGCTTACTGTTGGTGAGTTGGGCTTAGGTTCGAAACCCAGTGAGCTCACTTATTTTTATTTTGATGTTTTAATAAAATTTTAAGGGGTTTTAATGCAAAGAAAAATTAGGGAAAAATTCTAGATTTCCTATAAAATAAAATGGAATTTATTAAATTTTGTTTTATAATTTTTCATGCACATTTTGAGAAATAAAAAATGAAATTGAGATAAAAATGAGTTGATGACTTCAAATTAATTTATATAAGAGTATGACTTTTTTAAAAAAAGAGGAGTAAAGTATTGTTATGTGAATTGAGTTCTCTTGAAGAGATCTTACACTTATGTTGAGTAAGAAATTCTTGATGAGATTAAAATCTTTGTGAGTTGATATAGAGCTTTGGAAAGAATTGCTATGTTACTTGATTTCCTTTGATGAGACTATATGAATATGCTTGATTGTGGTTAAGAATTTTTATGTGACTAAGTTCCTAAATGAGATTTGAAACTATGCTATGAGTTCATGAAAAGAATTATTTTTCTTGAAAGATAGTGAATGAATTGAATGAATGATACTAAAATAAGACATTGATCTATTTGTGAATAAGTTGAAGATATGAATAGATTGAGTTAAGACATGATTATTGAAGGGTATGAGTACCCATGGATTCTTGTACAAGAAAGGTTGTGATAAGACCTCGGGTACCGGCATTGTTGAAATAAAAAGAATTGAGTTATATTTTTTGATATTTGCCATGGAGCCATCTCGGTATTTGTGATTAAGTCCGGTAGGATATAAGACTATCTCTAGGTATGATATTTATTCATGTCTTGAACTTAAGAACTAGACACGAAGTGAGGATGTAGTAAAACCTAGGCAAACGTAAGTGGGGCACTCTATATAGTCGGGCGGGAAATTTGCTGCGGCGGTTCACCGGGACTATAAACCCAATAGGATGGTGTACTCCGGAACTGTGGTTGCCTCGTGGGAGACGATCTTTTATTTTACATCCGGGACTATGCATAGTCGGGAGGATAGTTTGCTATACTCCAATATATATACGTATATCGAGGCTAGATGGGCACTTGCGGGAGGTTCGCACGACGAAGAGTCTGTATAACAGTCAGGCGAGGGATTTGCTGCGGCGGTTCTCCGGGACTGGGATCCATACTCGTGGAACATCTTAACTTTGTTTTATTACTGGATAGTTTGTCATGGCGAGGGATCGAACCCTTTATTATGGAGTACGTAGGTACTTGCCCTCGGATCTATATAGTATGGGATGCATAGAATCCGAATTAAGTATGCATTAGTGTCATTTAGTATAAAATATCTGCATTTGGTATTAAGGCATTACATACACTTACATGTTTAGAATAATCACTTTTGACACTTTATTGTTCATTCAAATTTGTGGTTTGTTAAAGTATTGACATCGTTATATGTATGGCATAGAGAGGATGGCCGAGTATAGCATTTTTGTCAGTTGTAAGTAACTGACGTGCCCACAGCTTATTATGCAGGAACTGGACTTTTTCATGAAGAAGTAAAGTCGTTATGATGCTGTTGATTAACTATTTGATAAAGTTGTGCAAGTTGTTTATTACCTTCATTGTTGTAATTCATTTTTATCTTCCGCTGTGTAAACAATTGTAAAGAACTCTGATGTATGATGAAAAGTTTAAATTTCTTTGTAAAATTGTACAAAGTGAAGTGTCAAGATCATGTGGAATCTCGAATTCGGTCTTATTTGGAATTCGGTTCGTTACAGATGGTATCAGAGCCACGCTTCATAAGTAGTACAAATTTATAAGGAACGACACCCTAGAGTGGACATTAGAAGTGTGAGTTCAGTCTATAGAGATTTAAATGTAAGTTATTTACATTTGTGTTGCTTTATAAACTGATGTTTTTCTCTTTCCTTTCCCTATTGGATGGCTGGAGTCATGAATGAAGTAGTTATTGGACCTTCATTCATGATGTTCTCCTCGTATATATTGATGTGAGATTGTATGCGAGTACATTTGCCCTGCGTATCAGAGTGGTGCAGTGGAAGCGTAGTTGGCTTGAACCTACATTCATGATACATTACACTTAGACACACCTCCCTCTCAAATTATTTTTTGTTGATTTTATCTTAGTATTTTTCAACATTCAATATTTTTTAATACCATTAAATCACTTGAATATCTATTATTTTGTCTATCTTTCTTAATCTTGATCTTTTTGAATTTGTTTTATCTGTCTTTCAATCTTAAAGATTTATCCTTTGCGTTTTTGTGTCACTTTATGTTTATCCGTTTACATTTGTTATTACTTTTCGTCTTATTGCAACTATTATTTTCTTCATTGATTATTTCTATTATACTTTGAATTTTGCTTATGAAATTTTCTTATGCGCATTCAATTTTCATGATTTAATTTTGTGGTACTATATTTTTCCAGTACCTTATATTGTCTTATATATTTCAATATATTTTCAAGAAAATTGAAATTTTCCTGTATAATATGATATACAATTTTGTTTTATTGCCTACATTCGATATTGTTATTATTACATATTATTTGCTTTGTTATATTCACTTTTACTTTCAATCACTAGTTTTTCAATATAATACATACCCTACATAATTATTGTTTTTATTTGTGTTTTCGTCTCGTGCATATGCTTTACACTATTTTCGTCTTAATAGTATAAATCATTTTCATTTCTACAAAATTTTGTATTTAAAGTCCATTTTAATATTTTTGTCATTGTAATTTCCTACTTCATTTGCAACTTTTTCATCCACTTTTATTTCACAAGTTTGAAACAAAACACCATACTTTATTAAACACCTAATATCCAAGTATATATGGAAGATTACATTTTTTATCTCCCATTTTGGTGCAACCTGATGTCGAGAGGGAAAATCTGACACTAAACATCATTGGCGGAAAACTGCAACTGGACGTCGGGGAGGCAAAGTCTGCAACCTGAATGTCTAGAAGGCAAACAACAATCGGATATCGTAAAAGCAATTCTACAACTTGAGATCGAGGAGGCAAGTCTGCAGTTAGATCGAGGAGGCAAGTCTGCAGTTGGATACCAACGAGGCGAACATACACCAGAAGGAGATTGTCTACTTTGATAACCCCTATTTTGTTTTTCTATAATATTTACTTACCACTATCCTATTTTGTACTAGCTTATACTATTTTCTAATATTTTACATCCTAGCATTATATTGCTTATACTAATTTCTATATTTAACCTACTTGTGTATTTACTATCTAATCTCAACTATCTTTCCTTTTCTTCTTTATTTTGAATGTTTTCATGAGTAAGTATTTCATACTGCTTCATCATGTTTTATATTGCTACCAACTTATCTTAAATTTTGGTGGCTACTCACCTAACAAAAATAAAATTTGTATTTATACTTTTTCTTCAATTCGTAGGTTATTTCTATATGATTAATTTTCGCACTATTTCAATAATATGTTATTACTTTTACAACTATGATATTTTGTTTTACTCCAACAAATTTTTCATAATTTTCGTATCATGATATTGTGTGTTTCACCCTTATGATTTTGATGCCTATATACGTATATAAATTTTGTATGTTGGTTTTCTTGCTCTACTTGAAAATTCAGAAATATTTCGATGTATGCCTTCTATATCTTTAATTTTCAAATCGTATGTATAATTATTATAGTTACCGTACAAATTATTTTATGAGGTTAATTGGTATACAAAATCATTTTATGTTATCTATACTTTTAACTAAATTTCATTCTCATTTATTTTTCAAACTTTTATTCACATGTCTTCTTTTAAATTGCTTATTCAATTTTGGTCATACAGTACCAATTCAGTTTGCGATTTTTTACCGCTGATTACTTTGAAAGATTTTGACTACTAAACCTACTTATAAATGATCTGTTGACTATGTTTCTCTTTATTGCACTGTTTTCCAAACCATTCCACAAATTAACGACTTAATTTATTTTTTCCTTTTATCTAATGGTTTACCTAATATTATTTTGTAAAAAAAAAATAAAAAAATTCTCAATCTATCCTATCTTTTTGGTTATATTTCTTTCTTTATGTTATTTTCTTAGTTTTTTGGTACCGTTCTTGTGAAATTTTGATACTCATAGTTTTTCTTATATAGAGTTTGCCTTGTTTTTCCTTATTGCTTATTTTTATACTACATTTATTTTCTAGATGTTCACAGTTTTCTATTGACAATGAGATATTTGTTTTGGCGTGTACAAAATACAACCTTTTCCCTAGAGAGTTTCGGGGACGGAACTATACTAAGGGGGGAGAGGGTAACACCACGCAAAATTAGAAATAACAATTTTATCCTCGTATGTTACGCACGTGTATTTTGTAACGTGTTTCCATTACGTATTGTGATTTATGACTATTTATGCATTCTCCGTATATTTTATCCTATTTAAATCAACTAAAATATTAAAATTCAATCTCTGCATTTTTACGTATTTTGATGCACGTATGATTATGTGTTTCCACCGCTACGTGTAATATTTTCTATGTATTAAAATTATTTATTTTAGATATTCAAATCTAATTTTATAAATGGAAATTCATTTCCCCTTATTTTGATTAAAATATTTTGTATGTGTAATACATGTGTTTTCCACGTACGTGACGATTACGTCGTAAAATATATAAAAATTAATGAATAATTTTCTTATATTGTATTTTTATTATCTTTAACATTTTTCCATTGATGTTGGGTGTTTCCCCTTATTATCAGGTTATTATAATGCTGGGTGTTTCCCCTTATTAGGCTCTTCTAGTTTTTTATGTTGCAATATTGTCTGCTGCGGATTCTTGCCACTAGCCGTGGCTCGATGGCTGCGTTCGGGCTCCCATGTGTGCCTGGGCAATGCTCTGTTATATCTTTTCTTTCCCTCTTATGCTTGTGATGCGGTTTCATCCCAGCTTTTGACTGGTGATGTTGTTTGTTTGTGATGGTGCCTTTTTTCTTGCACTTCTATAAGACATATGGGGTCACCCTTTTATTAGGGTGCTGTTTTGTTCTTGGTGGTCGGGGTAACAGCCAATCGTCGCATCGTCTGTGTAGGGATCGGTACGAATGGCTGGTGGATTGCAGCTATTTCTGCCTACTGTTTACAGTGGCTGGGTGGTTTCCATGGTGCCGACTTCTGTTGTGACCCCCGGCCGGGGTGGGATGATGCTCCTGTCGTCGCATCTCAGGGATTTGATCGGGTCTGCTCGATCCCTTGCTTCTTGGACTTCGGATTAGCTTTCTGTATATATTGTTTATTTTGTGTTTACACCTTGTAAATTCTCTATTCATTTTTTTAATTTCTACGAACTTATGATTATATTCAATTGATTGCGTGGCTGGAGCCTTATGGCTCTATCCGGTTCATCAAAAAATATTTTTCCATTGATAAAGTCAACTTTCGTATTTCGGTATTTTACGTGCGACGCATGTGTTTTTCGGTGCGCGTATTTAAGCTTATTTATTTTCAAAATTAATTTCTGAGTGTGTGTAACACCTCGTAGTTTTCAAAAGTGTATAGTATATATATATATATATATATATATATATATATATATATGTTGAAGAATAGTGACTGTTTGGTAAAATAAAAAGAATGGCATGGATGTATATTTGTTGAAGTGGAATTGTATTAATGGGGTGGGGACCACGTGAAGATGAAACAGCATAAAGCATATATGCGGTTGTTTCCCTGGGTGACGTCACCAATGGTTTGACGTGGCTTTCACGAGGAGTGGCCCACTCTCCTTCTGATTGGTGAGAGGAAGACAGAGCTGCGCTTTGTGCTCTCTGCTTACATGGTGCTGGGGCCCGCTGAAGTTTTGTTTCGGCTGTTACACAGAGAGAGTGAGACCGGTTTGAAGAGGAAGAGTTCGGGGTTGAGTTTTTGAAGTTGTGGAATAGTGAAGAGTTGGGAGTTATGGGAGTTAGGGTAGTAAAGAGTTGGAGAATTAAGTTGAGTAATTTATTAGGTGGAGAAATTTGTACTTTAAACCCTCACCTTGTCCTATAAATACACCCAAATTTCCTTCTCATTTCACACCTAAACTAAACAAAAATAAAGAGAGGAAAAGAACGAGAGAAAGAGAGTACCAGTGTGGATTGGAGAGCTCTTGCTAGGAGGAGAATGACAAGGAGGTGCTAGTTGGAGCTAGGAGCTAGAAGTGGTCTCTCCATTCTTGGTTGTTAATTCTTCACAAGAGGTGGGTGATCACTTTTTTCTAAATGTAGAGAATGCATGCTAAAAGTTATAAATGAGTAGTATAAATTGAATTTGATGTGAAATATGTAGATATAATCCATGCTAATGTAGTATACCATGAATGAAAGTAATTTTGTTCTGATTAAGTAACAAATTGCCATCTTGATAATTAGAAAGAAGAATAATAAACAAAAGAATTTATGCCATGGATCATACTAGTATGCTTATATATAATTTGTATGTTGAGACTTCTCTTGTAGTTGGAATAAATTGTAGTGAGGTTTATTTGGGTACAACTAAAATCTTATAATGTGGTTGAAAAGAAACATATTGTTTTTTTTTTTTTTGCTTAAATTGGAAGAATGCAATATATGATCATTAATGAAAGAAAAATATTTTGAAATTAGATACAATGTCTAAAATATCAATTAAAAATTCGTGGCTTACTGTTTTTAGAAAACTCAGTATGAATGAGAGAATTATAATCAATTAGAAAGATTATATCAAATGAAAAATCGAGTTTGTGAAAGTAATTGAATAACAGTACGGTTGAACAAAAGCCTATTAGTATAACTTCATATCAGAAATTGTACTTGGACTTACTGGTTAGTTGGTGCACCATAAGTCGTTACTATGCTTGTAAGAGGTTTCAAAACTTGTTGGACAAATTTTATTTAAATAATTCGAAACCCGAAGATTGGTATTTGGGTTTTTCGGTATCGATTTATGACACCAAGTCCACTTGGACTTAGTGGCTTACGGTGTGGATCTTTGGGTGCTTACTGTTGGTGAGTTGGGCCTGGGTTCAAAACACAGTGAGCTCACTTATTTTTATTTTGATGTTTTTATAAAATTTTAAGGGGTTTTAATTAAATTAAAAATTGGGGAAAAACACTAGATTTCCTATAAAAAGAAATGGAATTTATTAAAATTAGTTTTATAATTTTTTGTGCACATTTTTAGAAACAAAAGAAGAAATTGAGATAAAAATGAGTTGATGACTTCAAATTAATTTATATAAGAGTATGACTTTTGTTTTAAAAAGAAGAGTAAAGTATTGTTATGTGAATTGAGTTCTCTTGAAGAGATCATACACTTATGTTGAGTAAGAAATACATGATGAGATTAAAATCTTTGTGAGTTCATATAGAGCTTTGAAAAGAATTGTTATGTTACTTGATTTCCTTTGACGAGACTATATGAATATTCTTGATTGTGGTTAAGAATTTTTATGTGATTAAGTTCCTAAATGAGATTTGAATCTATGCTACGAGATCATGAAAAGAATTATTGCCCTTGAAAGATAGTGAATGAATTGAATGAATGATGCTAAAATAAGACATTGATCTATTTGTGAATAAGTTGAAGATATGAATACATTGAGTTAAGACATGATTATTTAAGGGTATGAGTACCCATAAATTTTTGTACATGAAAGGTTGTGATTTAGAGTTAGTAAGACCTCGGGTACTGGCATTGTTGAAATAAAAAGAATTGAGTTATATTTTTTGAGATTTGCCATGGAGCCATCTCGGTATTTGTGATTAAGTCCGGTAGGAGGTAAGACTAACTCTAGGTATGATATTTATTCAAGTCTTGAACTTAAGAACTAAGCACTAAGTAAAGATGTAGTAAAAACTAGGCATACATAAGTGGAGCACTCTATATAGTCGGGTGGGGGATTTGCTACGTCGATTCACTGGGACTATAAACCCAGTCGGGCGGTGTACTCCGGGACTGTGGTTGCCTCGTGGGAGACGAGGTTTTTTTAAATCCGGGACTATGCGTAGTCAGGTAGATAGTTTGCCGTACTCCAATGTATATACGTATACCGGAGCTAGAGGGGCACTTGCGGGAGGTTCGCACGAAGAGCAGTCTGTGTAACAGTCGGGCGGGGGATTTGCTGCGGTGGTTCTCCGAGACTGGGATCCATACTTGTGGAACATCTCAACTTTGTTTTGTTACTGGGTAGTTTGTCATTGTGAGGGATCGAACCCTTTACTGTGGAGTACGTAGGTACTTGCCCTCGGACCTATGTAGTATAGGATGCATAGAATCCGAATTAAGTATGCATTAGTGTCATCTTAGTATAAAATATCTGCATTCGGCATTAAGGCATTGCATACACTTACATGTTTAGAATAATCACTTTTGACACTTTATTGTTCATTCAAATTTTTGGTTTGTTAAAGTATTGAGATTGTTATATGTACGGCATAGAGAGGATGGCCGAGTATAACATTTTCGTCAGTTGTAAGTAAGTGATGTGCCCACAGCTTATTATGCAGGAACTGGACTTTTTCATGAATAAGTAAAGTCATTATGATGCTGTTGATTAATTACTTGATAAAGTTGTGTAAGTTGTATATTACCTTCATTGTTGTAATTCATTTTTATCTTCTGCTGTGTAAACAATTGTAAAGAACTCTGATGTATGATGAAAAGTTTAAATTTCCTTGTAAAATTGTACGAAGTGAAGCGTAAAGATCCTGTGGAATCTCGAATTCGGTCTTATTTGGAATTCGGGGCGTTACATGCATACTTGTTCGGATTCTATGCATCCCATACTACATAGGTGCGAGGGCAATCTCTTGTCGTACTCCTTAATATAAGGGTTCAGTCCATCGCCATGCAACCTACTACTATGACTACTACAAGATTTAGATACTTTGCAAGTATTGGTTCTCGCACCGTAGAGATAAATCCCACTCTGCGGATCATTCTATGGCCTATTTCATCCATCCATCCGGAACACTGGGGATTGGCTCATTCTGTGAGTCATCCTGGAACCCTCATTGCACAAATACCCCGTGAGCGTCGCTCTCGCCCCGGAATACTGAAAATCAATTCCACTCCACGGATTATCCTGTGGCCTATTTCATCCATCTTCCCAGAATACTGGGAATTGTCTCACTCCGCGAGACATCCTGGAGTCCATAACTCACGTTTGTTCTTATTTCATCATATCTCCAACTAGTGCCTGACCTTAAGTTTAAGGTAAAATTATTATGACCTAGAGTTTAGCTTTTCCCACCGGACTTAAACCAAAACATTGAGAATACTAACCCACACTGGGTACTTCTCAAAGAGAAAGTTAACCTACACTGGTTAATTCTCAAATTCCATTCATCCCAACTGCTGGTATTCTGGGTCCCCGCTCACTCTAGAATAAACAACCATCTCAAACGAGATCACATTGGTTACATCTAACCTCTTAGATAAATTTCCATTCGTTAAACATCTTTTAACTTCTTTTACCTATTCTCTTTATGTTTATTATCAATCATGAAGTAACCAACTTCTTATAGTAACATTCAATAACACTTGATGTGTTAAAACCCTTATAAACATCACATGTTTAACATTCCCACTTCATTATTTAATTATCTCTTAATTCCTCATAAGGTACATCTTACTAATATTACAATTTTAAATAAAATTTTATACGTTGTAAAAGTTTTAGCACAACTAGATAAAAGACATCAACCCAGTGGTATTGAAAAAAATTCATATAAGTTCCAATACTACTCCAAAAATAGATTTATTAATTTTATATGAATCATGAATGAGTCTATTATTACATTGTAGTTATGACCATCTAAAATCATCCTCAATTACTTCGACTAAATTTATTTGCAAAACAGTAGGTTAGAAATTCGAAAACTGCAGCTCATGCTACTCGTAAAAATCATAGAAAATTCTATACTTCATAAAAATTTGTGTTATTTAGATCAAATTAAAGGTATACAAGTCTACTATAACTTTGTATTCATAAGTTTCCTAAAAACATTGTGTAAATAACCCTGAATTCTTTGAATTTACTGGAGGGTCGAAATGTTAAAGTACTACCACTGTTCAAACTTGTAAAATTCAATTATTCATCGAAAATTGATTTCTTAGACTTCACAGAAAGGTTAATGAGTGTAACACCCCACAAAATAAAATGATTTATATTGCATTACTAAATAAAATTATATTGATAGAGTTGACTATTTTGACTATTTTCTTGAAATTGTAATTTTGCACGTGCAACACACGTGCAAAGTTAGGAAGTTTTGAATTCTTAAAATTTTATGGTTAATGATTTATTTTCTTATTTATTTATGATATTCTAATTTTCAGATTTATTAGAATTTATTTGACTATTTTATGAATTTCTTAATTTTACACTTGCAAAACACGTGCAAATATTTTTTTTTGTACAAATCTCCAGTTTTAGATTTTTTGATGAATTCTCCTATTTATAATTAAGTATATCCTAAATTTTGGGATTTTTTTTGAATAAAGAAACTATTTTTGTAAATATTTCGAAAGAGATGGACTTTTATGTAAAAAGCCGTTTTGATCTCAAACAAATAATGAAAATTCATTTTTTTTATAGATTTTGGGCTTTCCATGGTCATCATGGAAAAGAAAATCCATTTAAGTTTTATTTAGAGTTGATTTGGTAAAGATTTAAACAAATATGGTATTTTTGCAAATATGGAATTTAAGTGGATCTTGTGCAAATATTTTCTAGGGAAGTTCAAAGTCACAAATTATTGGGAAAACTAATTATTTATTATTATATATTATTTGTTAATTTTCTGAATTTTCTGATTTTCTGAATTTTTCTGATAATTATTGGACCTATTTGCAAATATTACAAAAAGAGGGACTTCTGTGCAAAATTACCACTTGGAGTAAAAACTCCAGATTTTTGAATTTTTGGGCTTGGCATGATGCCTATTCAACTCAGAGGTAAAGAGTTTACATTTTGTTTTAATAAATTTGATTTATTTTGCAAGTTTTGATAAAGAAGGGTATTTTTGCAAAAATGCCACTTAGAGGGCAAAAGGTACAATTTTGTTTTTCTGAGTTTTACAACAGTGCCAGCCAGATCTGGAGGGTTTTTTTTGTTTTTAAATACAAATTGAATTGGTTGATCTAATTTCCAAGTAATATGATTTATACATGTAAAGATATATTTGTTACAAAATAATGTTTACAAAGTTCCTTTTACAAAGAGAAGATAGAGAGGCACGGAAAAACCGAGATGGGAACAGAGGAGGGTAACCCGAAAGAAACGAAAAGGAAAATAAATTAATCAACTTACAGTAAGCAAATGAAAATTACAACTCAAAGAAAGCCGAGGCCTGTGTATCACACAGTGTCCTTAAAACAGATTTCGCCTCTCTCCGGTTGCTGGATTGAACGGAGGCGTCTGTCTCCCAGGATGCAACGACTTGGAGCGATCCCGTAGGCACCACGTATCACTCCCGAACTGAGTATGAGCGCCTGAACCCTATCACCAGACTTACCAAAAACACTACAGCCGAAGAACAACACAAAAGAACTCAGAGAAGGAGAGAAAGAAGACGTGTTTTCGTGCAGGGAAGAAAGTAGAGGGGAGGCCTCTATTTATAGGGCCTGGGTTAAATGTAACAGCAGACAAGGCATTAATAGCCTTTGCTGTAACGGCAGACAAGGCATTAACAGCCTTCACTGTAACGGCAGACAAGGCATTAACAGCCTTTAACAGCCTTCACTGTAACGGCAGACAGTGAATTGAATGCCTTCAGCGTAACGGCAGACAAAATATTAAATACAGCACTGAAACGGCAGACAGAACCATTTCTGCATACTTCAGCGTAACGGCAGACAAAATATTAAACACAGCACTGAAACGGCAGACAGAACCGTTTCTGCATTCATTTCAGCCGTTACAAAAAGAAAACTGTAGCAAAAAGTGGCTCTGCACGGGGTGGGATCAAATCGGTCCGGCATTCGTGTCCGCAGGTCGTGCGGGCGCACACAAGTCGCATGTAAACCGGTCCGTGATTTGCACCCCCCCCTGCGCGCGAGAGAGAGAGCCTCTCTTCTAGCCATCTTACAATGCTTAGAAGGAGATTACTATATATCCTCTTCTATTTCCTTTGTTATTTCCGATATGGGACTATGTTCCCTTTTAACCCATTTTTAAGAATGAAAACGTCTCACTTTGAGAGACAATTTCTCATTCACCCCTTAACCGATTTTAGCGAACCAATATATGATTTTGATCTACTCACGAAGGAGAACACAAATCAATCAAGATCTCTCAATAATTCATTGAGGATCTTACTCAAAAAATTGCTCAAAAATCGGTTCGAAAATAGTGTATAAAACACTCATTTTCTAACAATATTTAAAAGAGATATTTTACAAATCTATTCACAAACCCTAAGTACTTGGATTTACGACCTATTAAAGGTGAGGTGCAGCCGTCTCTTTGCTGCACAACACAAAAGGATTTCTTTATTATTATGTTCTTGGAGTTTCAAAGCAATGATTTTGGATTTTTGCAAAAGAAGGGCTTTTTCTCATTCTTTATTAATTCGAATGATTTTTTCATTGAGGTGAGTATTTATTTTCTTATTGTTCTAAGCATGTTGTATATGATGATTTATCTATTAGAAAGCATGTTAGATGATGGTATATAGATGTAATGAAATTTGATGAGTATATGAATTAAAAAGTGAATCTTTTCATGAAACTATACTATTGATGATTAAAACCTTAATTAAATGATTTGAGATTGTTAAAGAACCTAATAGAAACCATGAGTAGGATGTTTTCAATCATATTGTTGCTGATTTAAATATATATGTTGAGTTGAATGATATTATTGCATGAAAGTAAACAAAATTGATAAAGGATGAACCCTACTGTGTGTACACATATGTTGTTGTATTCTTGACATTTGGATATAATGTTGAGTTGAATGATCTACTGATGTATTAGAAGCAAGAAAAATGAAAGTGTGCTAACTAATTCAACTAGAGGTATATCAGTAAGCCCCCAAAAAAAAAAAATCAATCTCAATATAGTTGGATATTTTTTATTCTAGATATCCATGTTGGTCATCTTCCGTTGCCCAAGGGTAAATCATCACAGCCCAACTACTATTACACCAAGCGTTCAACTATTCACATCTGTTCTTCTCCTATCCTTTTCCAGTAATTCTACCGAAATTTGAAAGTGTTTTTTTATAAAAAAAAGGGATTAGTATGTTCAGATAGAGTATGTTTTAGTTAAATGCCATATATCTGAATATTTTGTACACTTCATATCTCAACACTCCGAATACTAATTGTGCACAACCAATCTACTATTTCTAAATAACTGAAACCAATAACCGATCCTAATCTAATTACTAGACGTATGAAACCAATAATTATCATCTAAGCCATTTCCATCATGATGGATTCAGCATTGGAGCTAAAAGTCTCCATAAAAATTAAAAAAAAAATCAAATCAAATCAAATTCTACCACAAGTATGTCAACTCCCTTATTTAGTACCAAATCTCTAATCAAAGGAACTGTGGACAACCAAAGACTCCGTAATCTCGAACAACTTGTTGGAATCATCCAGATTCTCCTAAACATCAGTAATTCACCTGCAAACTAAGGAAACTAAAGTATTAATTTTTAATTTTTTTTTGACAATAATAGAAAGATTCTTAAAGGATTTGAGCCAAGTTAGACTTAATTATACAATCATACTTTACGTATTCAAAAGTATTATCTAAATAGAAAATGTGTTTCACATAACAAGTTTTTGAATTAGAAACATTAACTAACAGCAATTTAAGAAGGGTTGTCGTATTAGCTCTATCAGTCTATCTCCAAACATATCATAGAAATACCTGGTATTAGCAACAGACAATGCTTTAGATGTATACCGGGAACAAAAAAAATTGGCAGCCTCCTTGAGTGATCCTAAATATGTAAGGTCTTTGGCCATCTCTCTGAAAACAGATTATCATGCACAAAGAAATAACAAAATTTCATAATATAGTTAAACTAAATTACAATCCATCAAAAGTGTTCTTGCAGGCTTTTTCATAGATGTCTTGTAACAAACAAAATTCCTTTGTTCAGTAAAATTATTCTTGGTTTTTCTAATTAAGAAAGGTAACTTCCGAGTGAAATAAGATGGATGATGCACGGCATGATGAGTGGGGCCTTAGCTGCCGGCGATTGAGATTTTGGTTATTGTATAGTTGAGTTAAGCTTGGTAGGGCACACCAACTCTAAGAGATTTGAAGTCTAATAAATAATTAATTAACTTAACAAAATAATGACATACACTAGATGGTGATATGATGAAATGAGAACATGGGTTATGGACCTCAGTATGACTTATGGTGTGAGACAATCCCCAGAATTATCCAGGTGTGAGTGAAATAGTCTCCCGAATTATTTGCGGTGTGGGATGGATCTCCGAAATTATCAGGATCGAGGCGACGCTCATGGGGTATTCGTGTGATGAGGCGCCACAACTTGCGGTGTGGGTTATTCTCGAAGATTTCAGGTGTGAGTGAAATAGTCTCCGGAATTATCGAGGCGTGGGCTAATACTCACAATTTATCTATATCTCTTAGTAGTCATCGTAGTAGGATTAGTTGGATAACGAGGGATTAAACCCTATTAAGTGGAGAACGTTAAGGGCTTGCACCGGACCTATGTAGTGTAAGATGCATAGAATCCGATAAGTATGCATTAGAGAGTCAGCATATAGCACTGATGTTTTCTTGGGTTGGTTTTATGCATGTTGTTCTCTGTTTTTCTACACTTGACACTTAGCCTAGTTTCACTTGATGTTTTCATATTTTATTTACTATTATTTCTCTTCATTTATTCTTGCTGTTAGTACATGTTGTTTATGACATTATCCTTTATGTTTTATTTATGTTGCTTTTCTTTTGATGTCACTCACTCCGTTATGGCTGACCCCTGTAGTTTTGGGGTTAGGGTTATCTCTAGCCTAATGTTTTACAGGTAGGTACCTATAGAAATCTTTACAACATATCACAGGAATTATCAGAGTCGGAAGCAAAGAAACAACCAGGCATGCATAATTGAAATAAGATACCCACAGAAATTTACTTGAAACCAAAAATATATAAATCTCAAATAAATAAGAATCTGGACAAGTTAATAATATTCTGGGTCACATCACCCAATTACAAAATAATTATCCAAGTAATCAAGTACATTTTATTCAAGTTCAAGCAACAAATAATAATAATAATAAAGTAGAAAATCCAGCACTAATACATCATCTTGCCAATACCATTTGGCAGCTGAACATCCTGATCTGCAATTAGTGAATTGCAGGAGAAGGAAAAAGAAAACAAGTACCCGTCAATTGCAAGTTATGGGCCACTTATAACGTAGGATACATGTACATGGGATAAATAATTCTAAGTAACAAGTATAGCATGGTATAAGTGTGTCAACAGAAATATAATATCTAACATGAATTAGAAAAACAGAAACAAGTAGCATGGTATACTAACAGGTACAGGTAACATGTATCAAGTGTCAACTAAATAGGTAAACAGGTAAACATGTAACATGTATCACGTAACAGGTATACAGGTAAACAGGTAATCATGTAATAGGATAATCAGGTATCAAGTACATGAAATCAGATTTATGTCATGTCAAGTCTTGTTATATTACTATCTAGGTAGCACTTCATGCATCCCAGCTTTGCTACATGGTTGCTACAACAAATAGTTTCGCTTTAGATTTCATAGTGGAGTCCATAGGGCAGTGTACTCAGGGTTCAGGATAACAGGAATAACAGGAATAGGTAGAACCTAGTGGTTCTCTTCTGAGTACACCTTCCTATAGGGAAGTATGCAGTCAGGTATAGGAAACAGGCATAACCTAGTGGTTATCTTGCGAGTACATCTTTCTATAGGGAAGTATGCAGTCAGGTACAGGTAACAGGATCGTGAATCATGTAGTCATGAACACGTAACAGGCAGGCAGGACACAGGTCCTCTTCTTAGTATACGTTTCTATATTTTTCACTACTAGATCTTTCCCTTAATCCCGGCTTGGTCATTTATTATTATAATCAGGCATGCATGTATGTGTCATAAAACAAAGCAAGGATTACAGGGTATAAACATGTATCAGGTTCAGGGTGCAAGATAAACAAGTATAGGTACAAGATAATACATAACAGGGTAAAACAACTAGGACTGTGTTTGGATAGCTGTTTTATACCCTTTTTTCGTTTTCTAAAACCAAATAAGCATTTGGTTACGCTCTTCTCAAAGCAATTTTTTGCTTCTCTTTTCAGAAAAATCCAAAGCGGTCATTTCTTAACCCTTCCTCTCTCTTTTTTGACGAGGACCTCTCTCTCTCGTCCCGAGGCCTCTTTACTCCCTCTTTACTCCCATCAGCCATCTCCTCTACTCCTTCTTTACTCCCATCAAAAGTCTCCTTTCTTCTGCGATCCTGTTTTCTCCCTTCTCAAGCACCACGCTCGATCTGTCTTTAATCCCTCAAAATCTACCCAAAAAATCAACGAATTAGGGGTTCATGGTCTGTGAGACAAGATCTGCTTACAGTAGAAGGTGTCTTCGAGAACGGTGCAGTCGAATCAAACGTCAGCTGAGGCTTGAATCTGTTGGAGACAACCTTCTTTACTCTTGAAAGCAAGCAAACCAAGGTATGTTTGAATTTGAACCAAATTTTTTACACCTTACAATGTTATAGGATTTCGGTTTGCATAGGTGATAATTCCAGATTTGTGGTTTTCTTTTTTTTTTTCCTTTTTTTTTCCGGACTGATTTGAGGGATTAAAAAAATTTTATGAAATGGATTTGGAGATGATGAGTTCTGATCCTATTGTCAACTACACTCCTAACTATTGGCTTTCCAAATTGAATTATTGGATTAAAGAGATACCATTTTGTTCCTGTGAATTAAAAAAAGTTTTTGTCAAACATTGTTGAAAGAAGACATCATCTACAAATTATTTCAGTAACCTGAGAAAATAATTTCCGTTCACTGTTATAGTTCAGCAATTGATGATTGTTTTATTTTATTTACCATTTCTGTCGCTAATATAGATGACTAGTAAGGGGAAGGAGATGGAGGTGGATAGTGATATTGTCCTATGGCCAACATGTAATGAGCGGATATTTGTGGAATTGATGGAGGAGGAGGTCGACCGAAACAGTCTGAAAAGTTCGACATTTGAAGGCAAAATTTGGCAACAATTTGTTGCAAGTTTGAATTGCATGTGTAATCGTACATACACGGTTAAACAATTAAAAGAGAAACATTCCAGACTTAGGATTAAATGGAGGGAGTTTAACACTTTGAAGAACCAGAGTGGTATGGGATGGGATGAAGACAACCATACAGTCACTTGCGAGCCCCATGTTTGGGAGACATATGTCAAGGTTCACATATATCTTTATTTTTATAACAGTGTGTGATTATCATCTTAATATACTTATTCATGATTTTACTACTTGTAAATCAACAACACAAAATTTTTGATTAGGCACACCCTGCAGCTAAAACATTCAAATCAAAGGGATTGGCTAATTATGATGCTTTGACCAAAATTTTTGGGGGGTCTACTGCCCAGGGCTTACTTTCTAGGGCTTCAATTCAAAGGGTGTATGACTCCGATGAGGAACGGAGAGTCAATTTTGAGTTTACCGACCCCATCCCCCCAATGCACCACATGTAAATTTGGATGATGAGAATGATTATGAACCAATACGTTCGGGGTCTCACAAGAGGCGATTTGGTGGGTCAAGTGGTTGACCAACAAAAAACTCGAAGAATGAGAGAATGGATATTTGTCTTGATGCGAATACCTCTTCTAGTATTGCAAAAACTGAATATTATAAGAAGAAAATGGGCGGCCGAAGTAATCTCTCGGATGTAGAAGATCCGTACTCCATTGATAAGTGCATGGAAATAATCAATACGATAGAAGGGTTTGATTACAAATTGCTTGGTGTGGCAATGGACAACATAGTTGCCAACCCTAGTTAGCGTCGTGGCTTCATTCTTATGAAACCGGAGCTTAGACTCTTGTGGTTGCAGAGTCTTGTGAAGGACTAGAGGGATCTCATTTGTTGAAGTGGATCCAACCCAACGTATTGGTTAAATGTTTTAACAATTTATTTAAATATTTCTGTATGAGTACACTGTGAATTTTTAATGGCACAATGTGTTGGATTTTAATTCGTAACGGTTTAATTTTAAATGCATTTTGCTATTACTAGCTGTTGTTGTTACTTTTGTTTTTTGGGGTTTAACATTGTTAGATAACATAAAATGTTAGGGTAATTGTTTATATAACCTCTACTATTGTTATAGTATTAAAACTCGAATATTCTTTATGGAAATGAATTCTACTTTTTCAGAGTGAAGTACTATTGCAAGTGCTACCATACTGATGGACTTGTCAAGTGACACTTCAAGTGATGATAGTGACGGGTTTGATGACTTGTTGACACTCCAGTTTCTAGAGATGATCTCTGAAAAAAATCCCCGTTTCACTTCTAAACTAACAGGCCATGAAAATCTACAAGAAATCATAGATGGTCCCCCAGATAAGTGTCATCGCATATTTCGCATGAATCAAGATTTTTTTTTGGCTTTGTGTCAATTTCTTAAAAATGGCAACTACCTCGAGGAAACGCACGAGGAAGCCCAACATAGACACGTCTCTATTGAGAAAAGTGTTGGCATTTTTTTGTACATTGTCGGTAATTGTCATAGAATAAGAGGGGCTGCTGCTCGGTTTCAACACTCAATAGAAACGATCGAACGACATTTTACAAAAGTGTTGAAAGGTTTGGCAAGAGCAGCAACAGTTCTCATTACTCCCCCAAACACGACACATGTACATGAAAGGATTAGTAGTTCCATGGACTTTTATCCATGGTTTAAGGTAATTTTTTAGCTTCATGATTACTACCATATGATTGTAATATTTTAAATGTGTTCACTAAAGTAGTAGGTTTCAAATTCATTAATGTAAGGAGATATTGGTGCTGCCGATGGCACATTAATAGATGCTTGCGTACCCGCTAGTCGACAAAATACTTGTCGTGGTCAAAAAGGCAATATAACTCAAAATGTGCTAGCCGCTTGTGATTTTGATATGATGTTCACATTTATTTATGCGGGATGGAAAGGAAGTGCTAACGACTCCCGGGTAATACAAAGTGCATTAACACAAGGACTGTTGCAAATCCCTCCCGATGATAAATATTACTTAGTAGATTGTGGTTATACGAACATGCCTGGTTTTTTAGCTCCCTACCAAGGTGAGCCATATCACTTGCAAGACTTCTGAGGGCCTAATCATGCATCAACCCAACATTGGCAACATTTCAACAAAATGCATGCAAGGCTACGAAATGTCATTGAAAGAACCTTTGGTGTATTCAAAAAAAGGTTTTCCATCTTCAAGTATATAACAAACTACATGTTCACGAGACAGGTTCTAATGGTATCGGCTTGTTCAGAGGACGGTACATTCTTTTCGGATTTAGAAGATGAACAATTAATTAATCATCTACACAATGAAGATAATGCATCCACATATCAAGGATTGGAATTGTCATCTTCCCAATTGAATCGCATGAATAGTAAAAGAGATCAAATTACTATGGCAATGTAGAAAGGCATTAATGTAATGTTTTAGCCCAATGTAGTGGTTCATGGCTTCATTGTTCTATTCCAATATATGGTTATAAGTGCATTTGTTCCTTTTGTTTTTCATCTATTTGATAGCCGCATGTGAAGTCCATTTAAGTGTGATGGTTATGATGATGATTATTAGTGCATGTTTAAAATTTAAATTCACAACAAAGCCTATTTACTTTATGTCTGTCTAGGCAATGATGAAATTCACATATAATTTTTAGAGGCATGTGTGTCCCCCCCTTCTGCCTGGTTTTGTTGTGTACTAGTGAATAGGAAATGAACAGCTGCAGTGAATACCCATAGAAATGAACAAACTTGGGGATGATTTGTGGTTTCTATTAAGGTTTATGTGAAGTCAGATAGGTTATTATGTGGACTATTCATGCTAAGTTGAGTGTATGCTTTTCGAATTTAACTATGGGTGGTGGAGGAGGTGGACACTTGATTAGATATAGTTGGCATGGCATAATAATGCAGCCCTATACTAAGCTTGATGCTTTATTTGAACAAATGTTCTATACAAATGTGTTCTGAGCCTACGACTAATTCAATCCTTTAAAAGATATTTGGTTCAGTTGGATGCATACATACAAAATCAAATATCTGATATGCATTAAGAAATGACCGCTTTGTATTTTTTTGAAAAGAGAAGCAAAAATTGCTTTGAGAAGAGGGTAACCAAACGCTTTTTTGGTTTTAGAAAATGAAAAAAGGGTATAAAAAAGCTATCCAAATACACCTTCGTTTGGTTAGTTGTTTTGAAAAAAGTTTTCTGAAAAGAGTTTTATGAAAACTGTTCTCTGAAAATGAGAGTGTAAAAGCTGTTTGGTAATAATTTTTCTTGAAAACAGTTTTTTGAAAATGAGAGTATAAAATGCATTTGGTAAACCAAAAAATCTGAAATTTTCATAAAAATAGTTATTGGATAATAAGCTTATAAAAGGCGTTTGGGTATAAAATTAAATTCTCAAATCAATAGAAATACAGTTTTTCTGACAATGAGATTATAAAAGGCATATGTTTAATCAATTTGCATTAGTTTTCTTTTGAATTTTTTTTTCCTGCAGTTACAGAGCAAAGTTCTACAAGTATACAAACAAGAAGCCTGAGAAAGAGCGAATCGAGCAAGTTTTATCAATATGAGCAGTTGTATTAATGTGAAATACCTTAAGCTTGTTCATATGAACAGATATGCGACTATACTTTTTCCAATGAAGATGTTGTATTCGTATTGTATTAAGAAAATTCCATAAATTGATATTCGATATGCAAAAGAGTAATATGAAAGATCATTTGAATATAATATAATGAAAATTCTTTGATCGCATCCGTTGTTTTGTAACTCGTTACACTTGCTTCAATCTCAAGTCACATAATAAGAATAAAGTTGAAATACATTATATTACATTGCAACTCTCTGTTTGTTAAGTTCCAATACATTATATTATTTGTACTTGAAACCTGGATTCCCAAAATGAGCTGAATAACACTGATGCAACATACATTGGATTGTGCTTGTTTTTATGTGGCTTTTGTGGTATCTTTCGCTTCAATTTTTTTTCAATTTTCTTCTTTGTTTCTCCCCATCACTGGCAAGCTATGCTCGAGCTTATGTGAATTGTGTAATTGTCGGCTCTTACACCAATTGTAATCTGCAAATTTTGATAGGAACAAAATTAGCGGTTAATAAATGAATTTGAAACTTCATCCTTTAATCCCTTATAAAGCATCAGAAGCCATCAGAACCCATCAGAACATCAGAAGCCATAAGCAGCATCAGAACCCATCAAAGGAAGGAAATTGTACACAGTATGGAAATTTGTTAAAGAAAGAAATCAATAGTTGAGTTATACAGGATCAGAAGCCATCATCTCCAAATTCATCAGAGGCACATGAACAAAAGTTAATACAAATCCTTGTGTTGATATACTGATTTTGCCCAAAGCATGAGAAGCCATCACAAGCATCCCAAGTTAGTCCCAATTTATCAGGAGCCTTCACAGTTAACCCCTATATCAACAAGAAGTAATTTTCAAAGTGTATAAAACATGACAAGGATTCACAATCCATCAGAAGCATCAAAAGCCATGAGCAGCATCAGAACCCAAAGGTTCTTTCAATGAAAATGATTCAGAATCAAAAGCCATGAGCAGCAACAGAAATTTTTCTTGTAAAGGATTCAGAATCACAAGCATCTGAAGGATTCAGCATGACACGCATTATATAATGCACATCAGAAATTATTGCATAAAGTGTGTCACTCCAAAGGAGCCAGGTACATAAAAATTTCTTACAAATAAGAGAAAAAAACCCAATTAACAAGTATAGGATATAAATACCCAATTGCACAACAGTGTTGTAATTGTAAAAAAGATGTTCAGCTGCTATTTCTGATACCAATCTTCATTCTGGTAAGGATTGAATCATATTGTTCAAAAATTAATCACGAAACAAAATACTAGGAAATATTTAATGGGATTCAATTAGTCGTAGGCTCAGAACACTTATGTATAGAAAAAATGTTTGAATAAAACATGAAGATTAGTCTAGGGCTACATTTGAATGCCATGCCAAGTAGTTCTAATCATGCATTTTAATGCATTTGAATGCCATGCCAATATTTAAAATGATCAATGTGGATATGATGACTTTTATTCCCTTATAAAGCATCAGATGCTTTCATTACCCATCACAAGCATCATAAGCTTTGATTATCCATCAAAAAAATATTGGTTAATAAAATATAGATGATTTTGACACGAAAAATATATTGGCATGGATGAAATCAGTAATATAAGCTTTGATTAGTCCATTTCATCATTTCCTAGACTGATAGAGGTAAAAGAGTAAGGGTGATTTAAAAGAATTAAATGAAGCACTTCCTGTTTGATGGAGACTGACAACAAACATATGACAAGAAGCACTTCCACCGAAATTGCATGCATCAGAAGCATCACCGCATTAGAAGCCATCACAGCATCAAAAACATCACAACATCAGAAATCAACAGAATCCATCAGAAACATCAGAAGCCATGAGCAGCATCAAAAGCCACACAGCAAGGAAATTGTACATAGTATGGAAAATTTATAGGATCATAAAGCCATCATCTCGAGATTCATTTGAGGCACATGTGCAAATTTTATTAGAATGATTTTGCCCAAACATGAGAAGCCAACACAAGCATCAGAAGCCTTCACAGCCTTTATAGTTATAACATAGTAACAAGAAGGTTATTTTGAAAGTGAAATTCATACCATAATCCCTTATAAAGGAAGAAGAAGTCATCACAATCCATCAGAAGCCATTAGAAGCCATGAGCAGCAGCAATACCCATCACAGGAAGGTACATGAGCAGCAGCAATACCCATCAGAAGCCATGATAAGATATAAGGGATGTAACAAGAAATTAATTTTGAAAGTGATACTGAAACCTTCAAACAAATGTAAAGCAAGATGAAGCCAGGAAAAAAACCCCTTTTTTGTTTGGGTGTTTTTTCAAAAGGGTTTTCACAAAACTCCTCCATTCAGAATCTTTTTCCTTTAAACTCTCTTCTCTCTCTACACGAGGACTTTACTCCCACTTTATTTCCATCTCTCCTTTACTTCCTTCACCTGCTTCCTCCTTTCACCTGCTAGAAGAAGCCATCACAATCCATGAGTAGCAATAGTACCCATCACAGGAAGGTAACGCAATGAGATCTTTTAAATATGAAGAAATCAATAGTCTAGTTAAGTAGGATCCGTAGCCATCGTCTCCAGATTCATCAGATACACATAAACCAAAACATAGTACATATTTGTATTTCGTTACTACCATCTAGCATGTTTGTGGTTACTAGTATATGAAAATTTTCAATACTCCAAAGGTTATATAGGATCAGAATATATCATCATCATCTCCACAATTGTGAAATTCTACCAACCAAACACAAAATACATGTGGCTGAGATGAATCTAGAGATGATGGCTTCTGATGCTATTTAATTAAACCATTGATTTCTTCCTCTGTAGAATTTCCATACTGTGTACAATTACTTTCTGTGATGGGTTCTGCTATTGGTCATGGCTTGTGATGGCTACTGATGGATTCTGATGGCTTCTTCTTGCAGGTGAAGGGAGGAAGCAGGTGAAGGAAGTATAAACATATTTAAACACCTTAAACCCAATGTAGATGTGAAGAATATCAAAACCCTACTGTGACTGTATCACAGTTGCAACAAGGAGGTTCACTGCTGCTTCATAGTACTCTTCATCTTGCTATGGGATAAAACAATTTCGTAATAACCAATTTATAAAATCATTTGCATATATCAAAGCAATGTCAATATTTTAAAGGATTTAATTAGTCGTAGGCTCAGAACACATTTTTATAGAACAATTATTCTAATAAATCATCAAGATTAGTCTAGGGCTGCATTTTTTAAAATGCCATGCCAACTATTACTAATCATGTGTCCACCCCCTCCTTCACCCATAGTTGAATTCATCACTCATTTGGTCAGTACAATGGGAAAAGTCCACATAGAAGTGTTGTGTGTTTACGTTAACCTAAAAAAAAAACTAGATCAGAAGCTACCATATCCATCATATCCATATTGATCAGAGGCACATGATGATAGATGGGGGTGGACACACACCCTTCTGATTAATAGTGTATTTCATCATTGCCTAGAACGACAGAAATTAAAAATACCTTGGGGTGAAATTTAAACGAGATGCACTTCATGTTATGAGGTAACTCCATTCATTCTTCTAAAGCATCATAGGTAACAACAATGCATCCAAGTGCACTGGCTGCACTACATTAGCATCCAAGTACAACCTGCAAACACATTAGTAGACCATGGAAACAAAACATCAAAACCCTTCACATATCCCACAATCAGTATGGAAATAAACCGACGAACTTCCCAAAAGTTGGAGATGCATTATAAACAACAATCTGATTATCATGATAAGATGAAAACTATATAGATTTGGAGAAAGTAAAATATAACTTAGTATTAAAACTTTACCAAACTGCACTGCATTATAAAGCATCAGAGGCCATCATTAACCATCACAACCTTCAGAAAGCATCAGAAGCTTTAGTATTCATTAAGAACCATGTGAAGGAAACACAGGATCCCCAAAATTTGGGTAGCCGTTTCCTTCTTTCACCCTTAATCCCACCCAAAAAAACATATCTCCAGGTTTGGGCAGCAAAAAAAAATGCTTCAGGTACCATACAAAATTTAGTTTTCTAATTTAGGACATCATGATAGTGTTGTACCAAAATAGTGATTCCCGCTACTACAAACATCCAAATCTGAATTCGTCAGAGAATCTGGAAAATAGACTTCCAACCGAATCCAGCAATCATATATATGTTATATGGTGTTGTAGAACCCCGTATTTTCAAATATTATTTTAAATATTTGAAAATGAATTTAAATGAATTTTGAGGATTTAATAAATATTTTCAGAAAATTTATTTTGTTACACGTGCAAAACACGTGCAAATACTTTTGAGAAGTTTGAAAATTTAGTTTTCTTTATGAAAAATCATTATTTAATATTTGGGATTTATTTAGTATTTTTCCAGATTTTTCTTAAATTAATTGGAACTATTTGCAATTTTTGAGAAAAGAAGGACCTTTTTGCAAATTTGACATTTTTAGGGGTTAAAGTGCAAAATGTAATTTCAGGACGTTTTGAACAGCAGTGGATGAGATTTAGAATTTTTATTTTCCTTTAAATCCTAATTTAAATGAATTTTGATTGAATTTCCAAGAATAGGATTATATATGTAATGTTGTATTTTGGAAGGGATTATTTTGCAAAAGTGTGGTAAAACCCTAAACTCTTTATCCCGGGTATTTAAAAGAATTTTGCAGCCGTCATTGCTGAGAATATACAGAATTTTGGAGATTTGTTTTGGTGGAGAAAGAAGAAGTTTGGATCTAGCAAAAGGAAGACCTTTTCGTTGAATCTTCTCAATTAAAGGTGAGTGGCTTTGTTTTGTGTTGTTTACTTTGTGAGTAATATAAAAAAAAATTTGTTGATTTGATCCATGTATGTGAGTGACATTGTGTGTTTTGTTTTGTTTTGTGAATGATATAGATCTTGAAATTGTGGTATGATTCATATGAATAATGATTGTTGTTTATACCATGTTGTGAAATCTACGAATGATTAGTAGATCCTTGTTTATAAAATCGTATTGCTAAAGACATGATTAAGATTTGAGTATGGTTATGATCGGATGATGAACACCTGGATCTTATATATTGTAAATCAGATTTTGATTTAGAGTGGTGAAAGAATTTAGTCTTGAGAAACCCTAATGAAAGAATTAGTGATCTAGAACATGAGAACTTGAGTTTGACATATTTGATGTTTTGAGTAATATACCCATAATGATGATTCTTTGAGATTTGTCATTTTGCCTGAATACGAACTATTTTCATAAACAATGAATCTTTAGAAAACTACAGTTTTAATTATTATATTCAGACCTAAATTATGAAAATTGTAGGCCGATAGCCGAATGGTCTACCTATCAGTCGACTGGTACGACCCTACTGATGTACCATTAGCCCTTTCGAAAATCCGTTCTGGACAAGCGACTGAGACCCTTGTAAGTCGACTGGTATACTTAGAACATAATTCGTAAAATTATGTCAGTTTCTTGTCTGTACAGTCGATCTATAACACCTTTAAGTCGACTCATGTACTTAGAATATTTTGTGAAAATTATTGGAATTTATCTCGGGCAAGTCGACCGAAGCCTTTTTAAGTCGACTGCTATGACTTAGTTTATTTTTTGTAAAACTTTGGATATTTGTCCTTCTGGACAGTCGACCTACTACAGTATAAGTCGACTGGTACTGATGAGTTTTGTAACTTGAGTGTTCCTTGAGTGTTTAGTTCTCCGACAATTCAGTCTATTGTAAGATATTCAGTTAAGTATTTGATTTAAGACATTCAGTTGAGCCACTTTGTTTAGTGGAACTTTGCTTTAGACATTTGAGTTGAGTCTCTAGAGGTGTGTGACCCTAGTATACCGGTGTTGAGTTATTTTGTTGAGGCCCATTGAGGCATTTCAGTTATTCAGTTTTGATTTTTAGGCCGGTAGGGTACACCACTCTAGGAGATTCGTTGAGTAATTAGATAACCCGAAAGATAATAAGGACAGGCACTAGTGGTGATATGATGAACGGGAACATGAGTTATGCACCTCAGTATGGCTTTAGATGTGGGATTTAATCTCCGGAATTATCCAAGTAACTTTCTTGAGATGTGGGATTTATCTCCGGAATTATCTAGGTAAAATTACCTGAGATGTGAGATATATCTCCGGAATTATCCAAGTGGTTTGCTTGCGATGTGGGATTGATCTCCGGAATTATCAAAGTCGAGGCGACGCACATGTGGTATTCATGTGATGATGTCTATGTTTAGATGTGGGATGATCTCCGGAATTATCCAGGTAAATTACCTGAGATGTGGGATCCATCTCCGGAATTATCAAGCATGGACTAATTCTCGCAGTTTATCTTTATCTCGTAGTAGTCATCGTGATAGGATTAGTTGCATAGCGGGGGATTGAACCCTATGAAGTGGAGACGTTAAGGGCTTGCACCGAACCTATGTAGAATGGATGCATAGACTTTGACAAGTATGCATTAGTGAGTCCACATATAGAAATTGTGTTTTCTTGACTTAGTTGTATGCATGTGGTTTCTCGGTTTTCTACACTTAACACTTGTTTGGTATCACTTGTTGTTACATTTTTTGCTATCTCATATTTTATGTACTTTGGTTCACTATATGTTACTTATGAATCCATGCTTAAGTTTTATTTATATTGTTTGTTGTTGTCACTCACACCATTTATGGCTGACCCCTTTAGTTTGGGGGTTAGAGATCATCTCTAGCCTCACATGTTGCAGGTTGTTGCTTAGAGTTGGAGGTTTGGATGCTAGAGGCATATTTGAGATAAATTGATTCTTAAGTGTTTTGTGTAAATTTGTAAAGGTAGATTTGAGATAGTTTTGTGTTGTAAATAAAAAGAAAACATTGTTTGAGTTGTTTTGAATTCCGCTGTGATTTGTAAAAGTTTGTTGTAATAAAAGTTGAAAATTTTTAGTGGTGTTGGTTGTGTTTAATATTATATTGAAGTAGATCGCTGGGAATGTGCCACGTATTTTCTAAGTTATTATATTAGAAATTCGGGGCGCTACAGGTGTTTCACAAAATCACAACTCAAAACTGAATCTAAACCAAGAAATGCGTTCAGCCAGAAATCAGTAAATTATATTCAAGTACAGGAAAACAACAAGAAATCATCATAATAAATTCCAGGAAAAATCTGGGGTATTCCCCTATATATCTAGCATCAAAATATAAAGTTTCATAATTTTCCAGAAAGCTTAGTTTAGTCAACCAACATCAGAAATCATCAAGAAACGGTAGTTTGGCAATTCTGGAATTCCCAACACTGCTGTACGAAAACTGAAATATCTCGCAAGCAGTGAAACGAAATCCAAATCTGCCAATGGGAGATGAAAATAGACAAAATATATTAACTTTCATATTTCACGAATATTTTTCATACAGTAAAAAGAATCAGGGTGAAAATACGTTTCTTTACAGAACAGCGAGCAAAATACAGCAGGTATAGTTTTTATAAACAAGCGTGAAATGGCATCTAAAACTCATCAATAAAATCTACCAAAATTCTGGGTAATCCCTAGATGTGTATAGAAAGACTGACCAAAATTTTAGATCAAAATAATATGCGAAGCATAAGTATCGAATTAATTTAGTTATCAAAATTAATAAGAAACGAAATCTGGAATTTATCTACACCTCTGCAGTAAAACAGTCATAAGTCACTCATACGAAAATGAAACCGAGCAAGGTTAGAGGGGTTGGAAAGCAGACGAATTTCTCTACAATTCATGTTTTATACTGAAATTACGAATCTGACCTTAGTATGGTCTAAAATACAATTCAAAACAGAACATCGACAAGATAGAGATTTTCCTCAAAAACCAAAATCAATATAGATCCAACGAAACTAGATCCAAACACAACCAAACTTGAAATCGAGTCTACCAAGTATCCAAGCATCATGAAATAGGGTAATTAATATATCTAAAATAAGTCTATCACATGGTTCTCCACAAATACCCAAATTCTCACAAGAAGTCTCACATACATGATCAAATCTAGAACGGGCATAACCTAAGTTAATTCATATCAATATTGTGTCGTGAGGTAACTATGGTCAAGTTTTCACAATAGAGACTAAACCCATCAAAGATAACACACACATGAGTTGTCTCTAGAACCCAACTACACTATAAGTGGTATTTTTGACTTGTATCAAACAAAGAAATTTGAGTACAAGTTACTTGCCTGGAAGACGACGAATCCAACGGAGGAAAGAGCAAGAATAACGGAAACATATTCCCGGGCACGAACACAAAGTCACGAACAAGTAAACACGAACTAGATCACGAATCCACAAAACAAATAATCCACGAACACGATCAGACGGCTGAGATCATGAGATCAAGAGATCAAGGCGATCAGATCAGATTGGACGACTCTAATTGAAGATCAAGATCGAGATGTGATCAGTATCTTGATGATGAAGATGATGATCAGATCAGATTGACGATCGGATGGTCACCAATCAAAGTGATTAAGAACACCAAGATGATGATAATCAAGATGTTGATCAACGGCCCACGATCAAGGATCCAGACCTAAGATGATGATGAAGATCATGATCCAATCGGATGGCTCTGGATGAACAAGATCCAAACTCATGATCAAAACAACCCATCAAGAGAACAACCTAGGGGGGAAAGTGCTCCACGGTCGGCACAGGGCGGCAAGGCAATGGCAAGGCGACGGCAAGGGCACTGCAGTCGGGCCTGAGCACAGCGCAGGGAAGCTGCCCTGTGGCGGTTGCTGCTGACGAAGTTGCTGTTCTGGCTGGCGCTCGGGAGGAAGGAGAGCAGCACAGCGATGCAAGGGAGTGCTGGTGTGTGGTGCTGCAGGCTGCATCGAGGTGATGTAGGACGCAGGGCAGAACGGAAGATGGAGCACAGGGATGCAAGGCTTCGAGACTGTGGGGTTACGACTGGCTGCTGGGCGGCGCGCTGCGCGTCGCAACAGGAGGTAGGGGCACCGCTGGGCGTCGACTGGTCGAGGTGGCTGGCGTCGGGAGCAGTGGGTTCTGTCTGAGAGGGCGAGCACAGGAGAGGGGGATGCATTGGTGGTTGGCGACACCGAGGGTACAAGATGACAGGGTTAATGGGAGAGAGAAAGGGATGAAAGATATATATATATATATATATATATATATATATATATATATATATATATATATATATATATAAGGAGATTAGGGTTAATGGGTAATTGGGTTGTGGGTAATTAGGAGTAGTAGTAGGATTTATTTAATGGGTATGGATAATGATTAATTTCATAGGATAACAAATAGAATTTAAATAAAAGATCAAATCGAATAGATAAAGTAATAAATAAAAGTAGGATTATATATCAAAATATATATTGATCTACAAGATAGAAATTATTTGAAATACTACAAATACAAATAACAATAGAAATAGATTTTTAAATCAATAATCAAGAGTAAAAGATAAAATAACACGAATAACAAAAATAACAATAATCATAATAATAATAATAAAAATAATAATAATAAGAAAAGTCATAAACATAAACATAATAATCCGAAGCATAATAAAAATATTTGTATTATAAAAAATATCATTAGGGACTAGTTATAAATAAACTATTGATTAAAAATAGGTTTTAACAGAAGATCTAACAACACATTTTAACAAAGAATTTGAAAGCAGAAAAATTAATTTACAAAAATTTTAAATATAGAAAAATACACATAAAATACAGGGTTTGGGAAAACAGGGGTTACAATATCAGAGCATGCTTGTAACACCCTGCAAAATTAAAAATGACAATTTTGCCCTCGAGTGTTATGCACGTGCATTTTGTACTGTTACTGGTGTTATCAGTAACGTATTTTCGATATGTAATTTGAATTCTGACTACTTATGCATCGCCGTATTCTTAAAATCTTATTTGAGACAACTCAAATGCTAAATTTCAATCTGTGTTTTTGCATGCTTTTTACGTATTACCGATGCACGTGTCGATTTCGGGTATTCTACTGTTACATGCAAAGTTTTTGATGGGTTTCAATTATTTATTTTTATAACGCGTTCAAATTCGTTTTATAAACGAGAATTAACTTTTTCATTTGTTTTTTATTAAAATAATTTTGTACGTGTAATGCACGTGTTTTCAACATACATGTTAATTACAATTCTGAATGTGTATATTGATTATATCTTTCTTGTGTTACAATCCGATTATTTATAAATATTTTTTCGGTCAATATAGTAAATTTTGTGTTTTGAGATTTTACTTACAACGCACGTGTTTTTGGTGCACGTGTTTAAGCGGATTCTTGTTCAAAATAAATTTCATGAAGAATGTTTGTCTATTTTATTCATGCATGAAAAGTATAATTTTTCAGTTAATTTTATATGTTTATTACATATATAAATAATTGTTTTAAGGAATTAAATAAATAAATTATTTTGTAGTGTACACAAAGCACGTGCACGTGCACACGTGCAAAGTGCACACTTAATTTAGGAGGGGAGGAATCCTGCTGACATTTGTAGTGGAGGGAAAGTGTACAATTTTCGAATTGTGTTAGTAGAATTAATGGGTTAGTGGAAAATTAGTTAATGTAACTACCCATTAATTAAACTTATATTAATACCCTTATCCCTACACCACTCTCCTCATCCCTTTTCTCTTCTTCCTCTGTGCATTCCGAAACCCCAAATTCAATTCCAGCATGCTTTCTTTTGCTCCCACACCTACTCCTATGTTTACATGCATATATAGGCCCTAATAATATGTATGTATATATGTAGACATATGTACCTCACTCTCTCTTTCTTCCTTTCCTCTTTCTTCTTCCTGCCGAAAGCAAAAGCACCCGACACCTTTTGCTTACTCCACCTACCATTTCACCTATAAGTCTACTAGGTATATATATATATATATAGGATTATATATATATATATATATATGTAGATATGTATGGCATTTGCACATGAATGGAAGTGGAATGCTATACCTTGCTGTGCCTTTCGGGAATCTTGATGGATGCTCTGCCGTGCTAGCGAAAAGATGGAGTGTGGGCTTTGATTTGATGCACGGATTTAGAGGAGGCCGAAACGGAGTTTCTAGGAGCTCTTATTTTAGGAGTTCATTGGAGTACAATTACAAATTCTTCAACCTTGGGTGGGTGTTTCTTAAATTCTTTCTAATTTAGGAGTAGAAATTGCATGATAGATAATGTAGAATTATTTGTTAATTGGTATGATGAAATGGCATGCTAATTAAAGTTTAAATTGATAAGTTTGAATTGGTGGTTAGATGTGAATTGCTTAATCTATTCTCTAAAAATTGTTATGATTGCTAGTTTGGAATGCTAGAATTGAAGAAATGTGATTTGTATGGAAATTGATGCATGTTAAGACATTGGTTAAAATAATGCAAATGTGTAGAAAAAAATTGTTTGATGCTAATGTGGTAAAGAAGTGCGGATCTAATCTCACCAATATTCGTTTTCATGAGTGTAGAAATTTTATAAGAAAAGTTTTGGTGAAAGACAACATTTTTATTTGGAAAATTGATTATATGTGTTTTTATGCATTTTGAAGAAAAGATTTTATTATATTGCAAAAATAAGAAACTTATGAATTCGAGAACAAGTACGATATTGTTTTTCAAAGGAATACATTCCGGAAATGATTTATACTTTTATAGAAGTACTAGTCAATTGAAAGATCAAGTTTTAATAAAACCCCCTTTTGTGGAAGTGTGTTGTCAAATTGTGAAGAAATCATCGTTGCTTTTAAATGTCGAAAATATATTTATGATCCACTTTAACTGCAACCTGGTGCAATCCACAGTCGACCGAACTAGAATTGACAGTCGACTGTCAAGTATTAAATTTCGAATTTTTCAGCAGGACAATCGACTGTCTACATGTCCATAGTCGACTGTTACTGTTTTGATTTTTGGTTCTGGAGTTTCAAAGTTTCGCAGGACAGTCGACTGACCATTTGCCAACATTCGACTGAACTGAATGTGTTGTTTTTGAGTTCCAAAGTGTCGCAGCACGGTCGACTGGACTTTTTTCCACGGTCGACTGAACTAGCTTTTGGTTCTTAAGTTTCGAGATCTTGCAGAACAGCCGACTGGCCGCTTTTACCAGTCAACTTCCACTGTCTTGGCTGATGAATTTTCCTGAGTTTGGATTTGACTTTTGTGAAAGTTGAATAAGATTAAATATGAGATTTTATGATTATTAATACTTGATTGAGATTATTTGAAATGCACACAAGGGTATGAATGATGAAATTGATAAAGATGTTGAATTGAATTGTTCTCATGTTTTGAGATTATAAAAGAAATGTTTTTGAGAAAGAGATATGAATAAAAAAAATGAAAGATTAATTTGAGATTGATTATGAAATATTGTTGATCTCTAGAAAGAGATAGTTGTTGAAATCTAGAGGCTAGGCGAGACCCTAGTGACCGGCAGTTTTATTTATGATTTTGAGAGCTAGCCGGTTAGGGTTGGGCGTCTCTTGAGAAGTAGCCAGGTAGGCTGACTGTCTCTTTTGTTTGATTTAAGTTCGGTAGGGAAAGCTAGCTTTAGGTTGTGATGATTTTCTTTAAAACAAAGATTATAAGGATTAGATACATAGTGAAGATGTGATGAAAGTAAGAGAAAAACACGAGTATGAGGGCCATCGGATTGGCGGTGTGAGAGTGATTCACAGACTGCCTGCTTGATGCGTCATGACATGGCGTAAGCACTACTCCAGAATTATCATCCCGGTGGCGACACTTGTTGGGTGTTTTGTGACTACGGATGGTGCCATCGTTCCATGGCAGAGGTTGAATTGTCCGTAGTCTGCCTACTTGATGCATCATGTCTGTGCGTGGGATTCCCCTCCAGACTGCCTGGACATGGGCTCATAGATCATAGAACATCTAGGATACTTACAGTAGTTACCGTAGTAGATTAAGTCATGGCGAGGGATTGAACCTTACAAGATGAAGAACGATTAAGGACTTGCCCTCGGACCTTTGTAGTATGGGATGCATAGAATCTGAACAAGTGCACATTAGTATCATGTAATATTAAATAACTGCATTAAGGACTAAGTGCACAGCACAACACGACATCAATAGGATAGTCCCTTTGTAGCTTTGTTTGTGATCAAGTTTGTGTTTGCTAAAGTATTTAAGAATCGTTATACTGTTTCGGCATAGTGAGGATGGCCGTGTATAATATTTCGTTGGTTGTAAGTAACTGACGTGCCCACAGTTTTACATACAGGACTTGGAGTTACAAGAAGATATAGAGATGATTTGATGCTAATGATCATTTAAATGTTAAAGTTGTTACAGTTGTACATTTGTTATTATTGTATTTTATTTATTCCGGTGCTTGTTGATGTAAATAACTCTGATGTAATTATTGTTGTAATGAAAGTTTTAAATTTCTTGTAAAATTGTACGAAATAAAGTGTAAAGATCCCGTGGAACTCGAATTCAGCCTATTTTGGAATTCGGGGTGTTACAATGCTTCAACTAGTAATTTCAGACATTGTACGGGGAATAAACATAAATGGACATTTGATGTGTAAGAATCTAGGTGGACTTTAGATGTGTGAATACAGAAGTGGACATTAAAAAGAACCAAGCTGGACATTAGAAGTGTGAGTACCTTGGTGGACATCTGATGTGTATGATTTGATTGTTTGGTCATGAAGACCTATAATGAGATTTAGACTGTTTGTATGCTTAGACTTGGATAGAATTTCTTTATCTCAATTATATTGGTTATTTTGGCATATACTTTTCTTACTAGATTTTTTTTACCTCGTTTGTTCGCTTCATGCATTTGATGTTTTATTATTACCCCCCTCAACTTGTATATTTTCTATCTTACTTACTAATATTCACTATATCTTTTTCTGTTTTACTCATTGTGTATAATTTTTGGTATCTATGATTTTCGCCAGTATTTTTTTCAGTTATTAAATTTAATTATCTTGCGCTACATTCTTTTAATTATTTATTTACTTATATTATAAAGTTTTTTTATTACTACATTCTTGATTTCTACATGTACTTCCTACTAATTGCTATATATGTACCATAATGTTCAACATACTTGCTATGCATATCATTTTACACTTGTTTAATCCCTACATTACTATATTTTTTATGATATATTTATTGTGTAAATTTGCTGCATTGCATATTTATTTTCTCATCCACATTTACATTGTGCTTATGCATGTATTTCATTCCATTTTTTCTCCTTACTTTTATAAATCATTTTCGCTACTACTATTTTGTACTATTGTGTTTGATATTTATATACATCTATTTTGACATTCCATCGTGTGACTTTCAACTCAATTTCTTAATTTTTCTACTATTTTATATCACAAATTTTCAAACATAACATCATACTTAAATTAAATGTCCAATATCCCTGTACATATGGAAGGTTACATCTTCCATTTCACCATTTCAGTGCAACCTAATGTCGAGATGGCAAATATGCAACTCGATGTCAATGGAGACAAATTGCAACTGGATGACGGGAAGGCAAGATGTGCAACAAAATATCCAGACGGCACCTTGCAACCTGATGTTGTGAAGGCAAACCTGCAACTTGATATTAAGGAGATTTTCTACGTATTTGCTAATTGATATTTCAAAGCTTTTTACTTATATAATGAAATTAATGGTAAAGAAATATTTTCTTTATGACATTTTGTTTATACAATTACACTTTATGTTTCCATACAATTTGAACTAGTATAGTTGATTTTACTCTATTTTGTGTTTACAAAATTTTTCAAGATTGAGTACATCGACTATGGTTTATGTTTTGGTTGTTTTGTAAATTACTATTTATTGCTATCGTTTTCCAATTTTTTGACATTTTAGATTTCTCACTTACTTTTGTTTCCACGTCCTAATTAATGATTTGACGCTTACTTTTGTAATATTCAATGAACTTCCTTTAAGTCTTCTTTCATATATATTTTTTTGTCTATTTTGCTCGTTACCCTTTAATGTGCTTTTAGAGTATTGATTGTAATGTCAACATTCACTAGTATACTCATTATTATATGTCTTTTACATTCATTTTTATTAATATTTCCCTTAGCTAAATTTGTTCGTATGTCTATGTATCTTGACTGGTTATTTTTCCGAAACTATTTTTTTTTTTATATATATAACCTTTAAGTTTGTGTTCCTTTGTTGTTTGTATAGTTATCAACCTTTTTATGTTTGGGTTTTATCTCTTCACTTTTGACTTCTTATTCTATGAGAATAGTCTTACTATTTTCTCACGTTTTGGGATTAATTGTGTATTCTATTGGATTTCTTATACTTTTGCCATGTCAGTTTTCACCTTTTACTCTTCGAACCATAATTAAATGTTATTTTTGTTTTCCTTAGTAATTAAATCCAACTATAAAATAATGATAGGGTAAATTTTTAAAACTGTTTTGTAAGTTTTGTATTTCGTTTTCTTTTGCTTAGAGTAGTTCTGAGGACAGAACTTTTCTAAGGGGGAATGACGTAACATCCCACAAAATAAAATGACTTATTTTGTATTACTAAATAATATTATATTGGTAGAGTTGACTATTTTGACTATTTTCTTGAAATTACAATTATGCACGTGCAAGACACGTGCAAAGTTAGGAAGTTTTGAATTCTTAAAATTTTATAGTTAATGATTGATATTCCTCATTTATTTATAATATTCTATTTTTTAGATTTATTTGAATTTATTTAACTATTTTAAGAATTTCTTAATTTTACACATGTAAAACACATGCAAATATTTTTTTTTTGTACAAATTTCCAATTTTAGATTTCTGGATATATTCTCCTATTTATAATTAAGTATATCCTAAATTTTTGGATTTTCCTGAATAAAGAAACTATGTTTGTAAATATTTTGAAAGAAAGGGGATTTCATGTAAAAAACCTTTTTGATATCAAACAAATAATAAAAATTCGTTTTTTTACTGATTTTGGGCTTCCCATGGTCATCATTGAAAATAAAATCTATTTAAGTTTTATTTGAAGTTGATTTGGTAAAAATTTATGCAAATATGGTGTTTTTGCAAATATGGAATTTAAGTGGATCTTGTGCAAATACTTTTTTGGGAAGTTCAAAATCAAAATTATTTTGGAAAAACTCATTATTTATTATTAGATATTATTTGTGAATTTTCTGGATTTTTCTGATAATTATTGGACATATTTACAAATATTACAAAAAGAGAGAATTCTATGCAAAATTATCACTTGGAGTAAAAACTCCAGATTTTCGTATTTTTGGGCTTGGTATGATGCCTATTCAAATCAGAGGTAAAGAGTTTATTTTTTGTTTCAATAAATTTGGTTTATTTCGCAAGTTTTGATAAAGAATTGTCTTTTTGCAAAATTGCCACTTAGAGGGCAAAAAGTACAATTTCGTTTTTCTGAGTTTTACAACAGTGCCAGCCAGCTCTGGAGGGTTGGTTTTGTTTTTAAATACAAATTTAATTAGTTTTATCTAATTTCCAAGTATAAGGATCTATATATGTAAAGATATATTTAAAAGAGATATTTTACAAATCTATTCACAAACCTTAATAACTTGGATTTCCGGCCTATTAAAGGTGAGGTGCAGCCGTCTCTTTGCTGCACAACACAAAAGAATTTCTTTATTATTATTTTCTTGGAGTTTCAAAGAGATGATTTTGGATTTTTGCAAAAGAAGGCTTTTTTCTTATTCTTTATTGATTCGATTGATTTCTTCATTGAGGTGAGTGACATATGTTTATTTTCTTATTGTTCTAAGCATGTTGTATGTAATGATTTATCTATTAGAAAGTATGTTAGACAATGGTATGTATATATAAGGAAATTTGATGAGTAGATGAATTAAAAAGTGAATCTTTTCATAAAACTATACTATTGTTGATTAAAACCCTAATTAAATGACTTGAGATTGTTAATGAACCTAATAGAAACCATGAGTAGGATGTTTTCAATCATATTGTTGCTGATTTAAATATATATGTTGAGTTGAATGATATTATTGCATGAAAGTAAACAAAATTGATAAAGGATGAACCCTACTGTGTGTATACATATGTTGTTGTGTTCTTGACATTTGGATAGATAATGTTGAGTTGAATGATCTACTGATGTATTAGAAACAAGAAAATGAAAGTGTGCTAGCTAATTCAACTAGAGGTATATTAGTAAGCCCAAAATAACAAAAAAAAAACTCAATCTCAATATAGTTGGATATTTTTTATTCTAGATATCCATGTTGGTCATCTTCTGTTGCCCAAGGGTAAATCATCACAGCCCAACTACTGTTACACCCAGCGTTCAACTATTCACATCTGTTTCTCTCATATATTTTTCCAGTAATTCTACAAAAATTTGAAAGTGTTCTTTATAAGAAAGGAACTAGTATATTCAGATGGAGTATGTTTTAGTTAAATGCCATATATCTGAATATTTTGTACACTTCATATCTCAACACTCCGAATACTAATTGTGCACAACCAATCTACTATTTCTAAATAACTGAAACCAATAACTGATCCTAATCTAATTACTAGACGTATGAAACCAATAATTATCATCTAAGCCATTTCCATCATGATGGATTCAGCAGTGGAGCTAAAAGTCTCCATAAAAATAAAAATAAAATCAAATCAAATCAAATTCTATCACAAGTATGTCAACTCCCTTATTTAGTACCAAATCTCTAATCAAAGGAACTGTGGACAACCAAAGACTTCGTAATCTCGAACAACTTGTTGGAATCATCCAGATACTCCTAAACATCAGCAATTCACCTGCAAACTAAGGAAACTAAAGTATTAATTTTTAATTTTTTTTTTTTTACAATAATAGAAAGATTCTTAAAGGATTTGAGCCAAGTTAGACTTAATTATACAATCATACTTTACGTATTCAAAAGTATTATGTAAATAGAAAATGTGTTTCACATAACAAGTTTTTGAATTAGAAACATTAATTAACAGCAATTTAAGAAGGGTTGTCATATTAGCTCTATCAGTCTATCTCCAAACATATCTTAGAAATACCTGGTATTAGCAACAGACAATGCTTTAGATGTATACCGGGAACAAAAAAAATTGGCAGCCTCCTTGAGTGATCCTAAATCTGTAAGGTCTTTGGCCTGCTCACGGAAAACAGATTACCATGCACAATGAAATAACCAAATTTTCATAATATTGTTTAACTAAATTACAATCCATCAAAAGTGTTCTTGCAGGCTTTTTCATTGATATCTTTTCATTATGTTTGTAACAAACATAATTCCTTTGTTCAGTAAAATTATTCTTGGTTTTTCTGATTAAGAAAGGTAACTTCCAAGTGAAATAAGATGGATGAAGCACTGCATGATGAGTGGGGCCTTAGCTACCAGCGGTTGAGATTTTGGTTATTGTTCAGTTGAGTTAAGTTCGGTAGGGCACACAAACTGTAAGAGATTCGAACTCTAATAGATAATTAATTAACTTAAGAAAATAAGGACATGGACTAGATGGTGATATGATGTAATGAGAACATGGGTTATGGACTTCAGTATGGCTTGCGGTATGAGACAATCCCCGGAATTATCCAGGTGTGAGTGAAAATATCTCCGGAATTACATGCGGTGTGGTATTGATCTCCAAAATTATCGGGGTCGAGGCGATGCTCATGGGGTATTCGTGTGATGAGGTGCCATAGATTGCGGTGTGGAGTATTCTCGAAGATTCCCAGATGTGAGTGAAATAGTCTTCGGAATTATCTATGGATAGAGATTGACCTCAGGAATTACCGAGGCGTGGGCTTATACTCACAGTTTATCTATATCTTGTAGTAGTCATCGTAGTAGGATTAGTTGCATAACGAGAGATTAAACCCTATTAAGTGGAGAACGTTAAGGGCTTGCACCGGACCTATGTAGAGTGGGATGCATAGAATCTGACAAGTATGTATTATAGAGTCAGCATATAGCATTGATATTTTCTTGGCTTGGTTTTATGCATGTTGTTTCTGTTTTTCTACACTTGACACTTAGCCTAGTTCCACTTGATGTTTTCATATTTTATTTACTTTTATTTCTCTTCATTTATTCTTGCTGTTAGTACATGTTGTTTATGACTTTATCCTTTACGTTTTATTTATGTTGCTTTTCTTTTGATGTCACTTACACCGTTATGGCTGACCCCTGTAGTTTTGGAGGTTAGGGTTATCTCTAGCCTCATGTTTTACAGGTAGGTACTTATAGCTTTGGATTTGGATGCTTGTACTAGATTGATGTCGTGGCTTATGTAAATTGTAAAAGATTGTGTTGTAAAAGAAAGAAATTGTAATTCAAGGTGTTTAATTTTCCGCTGTGCATTGTAAACAATTGATGTAATAAAAAATTTTAAATTTTCCTGTATTTTGTTTCTATGTTTATGATTACATTGATGTTGATTCTGAAAATTATGCCACGAATTTCTGTGATATTGGAAATTCGGGTTGCTACAACGAGTCTACTTCAAGTTCTTCGTTTTTACTTTTCTCAAAATACTGCATCTAAAATGCTAAAATGATCAAAATCCGAAATGTATACAAATTTTCAACAACTAGCCAACTGCTAACTAGTCCTAAGTTTGGATTTCATTAAAATAGTAAACGACATCCAAATATTATGAAATTTTAAAGGTAGGTTCTTGAAATAAACGAGATGCTTCTATAAAAGTTTTAGCTTTAGATTCCATCTAGTTTAATAGTTATGATTTTTGAAGTGCAACTAAAATATAAAACAGAAACTTATAAAATTGCCCCCAAATCAATCATATCATAATTTTACACATTCAATCAACAATAAATAATATAAATATGAATACTCAATCTATATAAGTTACCATGTATATAACAGTTCACATATATCGAACATTCTACTAATAAAAACTATATTAGAAAGTTGAAGAAACACTCACCTCAAATGTAGAATTCCTAGAATATAATGCTCCAAAGCTCCCAGCTCCCTTAAAAATGTCCGGCCTCTTCCTAGCACAACCCGCAAGCTCTTCTCCCTCTTTCTACCTTTTGTTTTTGTTTTGAGTTGTGTTGTTTACGACAAAAGTAGGGACTATTTATAGAAAAATTGTGTGGGTCAAAATAGCTTCCCACTTTTCTAAAATGACTCCCACTTTCACCACAATCTCTCCCACTCTCCCTCAATCTTCTAATTGGCCGGCCAACCCTCTAGTCATGTTCTTTTTTGTGTGTGTGTGCAAAGCACCTATGCATGTGTGCACGTGTACACGTGTTTTGTACAATTTTTAATTTAATCCTTTTCTTTACATTATTTCATCTTAAACCCTTATGATGAATAAATAATTATATAAAAATTCTTTAACATAAATTTGAATTTATTTTTTTTTATATTAATCCTAACAAAATTTTTAAAGCACAACTTTTAATGAAAACAACAAAATTAACATGTGCAAAGAAGAAAAACACATGTAAAGCACGTGCATACAAAAAATTTAATAAATCTATCATTCCATATAATAAAATTAAGCAAAAAGGAACATAAAAATACTCACTTCATAAATTTTGTTTTGAAAGAGAATATAACCAACATGTGCACTGCAAACACGTGCGTCGCACGTATCAATAAAATTTCAAATACAAAATAGGTTTGATCAACGGAGAAATGTTTATAAATAATCAAAATACAACATACGAAAAATACATTTAATTAATTATATATATATACAACAATGTAATCAACACGCACATAGAAAACACGTGTATCGCACGTTTAAATATATTCGAGTCAAAATATGAGAAAAATAAATTTTAATTTATAAAACGAATTCGAACAAGTTATAAAAATAAATAATCGAAATATGTAGAAATATTACACGTAACGGTGGAATATACGTAATCTACACGTGTATTGAAAGCATGCAATGCACGTAAATACACAATGATTAAAATAAATGTTTAAGTTGGCTCAGAATAGGATAAAATGAAATTTGAGAAGAAAAAGGAAAGTATAAATAATTGAAATGCAGAAATACGTAGGACATTTATATTAAAATATGTTACGGATATTACTCGTAATAATATAAAATACATGTGCGTAATATCCGTAGGCAAAATTATTATAACTAAATTTTGCGGGGTGTTACACTTCTTCTCTTCGGGTTGCCAGCTGCTCAATCCCGAACGCTGAGACATGATCTCACCAAAATCCATATCTGCCTCTCCTGTAAATAGAAGATATGAAATATTAAGGTGATGGGAAAAGATAGATGCAAATAAAAAGATAAGATAAACATATAAAAGATGATGCGTACTAGGGTTCATCGGGCTGAGACCCCCCTTGAAGAGAAACTCATCTTTTATCTCTCTCCAATGAAAAGTTGGCCGATGCAAAAGAGTTGACCATACCCTCCTCATCGGAGCTCAAAATCGGATCTGCCTTCGTCCTCTTCGGTACATCCTCCTTCCACATTGTGAGGATTCCCCATGGCTCGCGACTGTGAAACACAAAGTACTTATCTCTCCAAGCATTGTTCGAATCAGGGTTATCAAGCAGCCTCACACCCCTACGAGTTGTAAGATAGAACCTATACTTCGACCTGTTCTTCTGATGGATCTTATATATCTTTCACAGAAGGTTAAGTCGAGGCTCGAACCCCGCTGCCTGACAATGTAATACAAACCCTGTAACATGCCTCCATATGTTTGGCATAAGCTGAATGAGACCCAAAACATACCACTTCAAAACTTCTATCATAAAGGGATGGAAAGAGAGGCGGAGGCCTGCATGAAAGGCGTCAAAGGAAAAGATGCACATGTCAAGGGAAAGCGGCGAGCAAGCCCTAACTCCACTGCCTGGCACAACAAGATAAACTCCATCGGGATCTTATAGAACTTTCGAATACACTCAAATCCACCTTTGTAACCATAGAAATGATATCATTAGCTTCTGAATGCTCACGCAGCGCATTCTATTCATAGATACACTCCATGCCATGCTCAACTCGCCTCAACTCCTCGTCTTTATACTCTCAAATGCCGCTTAAATGCGACACCGCAATAGAGTATCTCTCTTACTCCCTTATTCTCCTATCTCTCTCTATAATCGTCTCCACGACGACTGAAGACGGATCTGCTACACCTTTCCCCTCGTCCCCTCTAGTAGGAGGTGTCGGCGGTTGTGCTTCAACACGACTAGAGGGGGAGGTATCATCGCCCGAAGAAGCATTAGAAATCTTTAATAAAATAAAAAATAATTTACCTTTGATTTGACTACTACGGTCGGAATTTCTCGCAAGAAAGTTCGTCAGAGTTTCTCTAGAGCTAATTTTCATCGGAGAAGTGAAATTTTGAGGAGGACAGGAAATATGAGGGAGTGAAGAGGAAGTGAGATGCCGGGAGGGGGGGAGGAGGGATTCTATCGACTCTTAGGCTTCAAAGTTAGTGGGCCCCCAAAACGATGTGGAAGTCCAAAAGACAGGGAAGTACAATGGTCGAGGAAGGCTAATTGGCAAAACTCAATCACTGACCGGTCAAAGTAGTCAATGGTCAAACATGCAATGTGTCGTGATGCCAAAACTCTAGAAACTGTTCGCCAGCACTCGTTCGACAGCATTCAACAGGCTCCAAATTGTTTGGCGAAATACGTCGAGCAAACAAGAAACCAAACAAAATGAGGCCAAAATTGCGTTGACCAGTAAACGATCAAATGTTGACTAGACGACGGTCAAACGCCATGTGTCTCCCCACCCTCGTTCGCCAGCGCTTGCCAAAGGTGCCACATCGTTCGCCAGCGCATGCCGAAGGTGCCACTTCGTTTCCCGAAACTCGCTAAGCAAACAATAAACCGAACGAAATGAGGCCAAAAATGGCCTTAACTAGTCAAAGGTCAAACGCCATGTGTCTCCCCACCCTTGTTCGCCTGCACTCGCTGAAGTTCCCACATCGTTCACCAGCGCTCACCAAAGGTGCCAAATCGTTTGCCGAAACACGCCAAGTTGACAGGAAACGAAACGAAACGGTGGCAAAAGGTGTTGACCAGTCAACGGTCAAATGCCATGTGTCACCTCGTCATCGTTCACTCACGCTCGCCAATGCTCGCCACGTTGTTCGGCAGAGCATGCTGAGTAGACGATGAACCAAAGAAAGAAGGGCAAAGAAGCGTTGACCGGTGTAACTCCTGTTTTCCCGTATTTGTATTTTTATACAGTATTTTTCTCAACTGTATTCTTTTATCTATTTGAGATCCCGTATTTTATTTCTATTCGAATAAAATCGTTATTTTTGTTTCGACTCAATCTTTGGTCCTTTTATCGAATTCATTTGTGTGCACTTTGTGTCGTTCTTCATGAAGAAATGACCAATTCTTCTCATTTATCTCTTTAATCCCCATTTTAGTGCATTTTCACCATTTCTCCTGTTGGGCTCTTTTTGAAACGGATCCCCAAAACCCACGAACCCGCAAACCCTACTATTTAAACCCTACCCTAACCCTAATCAAACCCTAATACTGTTTTAACCTAAAAATACCCAGCCGCTAATACTCTCTTCTCCACGACTCCTTCGTCTCCACCTTTTTCGTTCAACCAACCCAACTCCCGATCACCTCTCCGTTCACCTTCGCCCACCTTTGACTTCGCCTCATCGACCCCCCAGCACCACCTCCTCCACAACTCCATCGCCGTTCGCCAGCACCCACAGAGACCCCACTGTCGTCCTCAAACCTCCGAACCCATCCAAACTCGCCTGCACCCAAACTCGACGCCTCCCTCACCTTCGCTCTCGACCTCCGACCATATCCCCATCGCCTTGCCGCCTCTAACACCATCCACCTCCGTCGCATCGCCACACGCCGCTGAATCCCCGAATCCAACTCCTCCCCTGTTCGAACCCAAGAAGCAGAGCGTCGTCGTTCCCGACGACGTGCCGTTGATTCCGCCGCCGTCGTCTACCCCATCACCGCGTCGCTTCCCGACGTAGCGCCGCCGTCGAAGAACCCCGCCGTCGCCGCTCGCTCACTCTCTCAATCTCCCTATTCGAAGCAGCGAACGAAGAAGAAGAAGAAAGGGAGAAAGGGCGGGATCGATTTTGGGCCGTTGGATCGCGCCAAGATCCGCGCTGGTGATTGCTGTTCGCTGTTCGTCCACAGCGAATCCCGGAGCCGCTGTCCCGTGTTCTGGCGCAGATCCGCTGCGTTCGAGCCACCTGATTCGCTGCCACCGCTGTCCCGTGTTTTGCCGCACCGGATCCTTGTTCGCTGTCCGCTGTTTTGGCTGATCGTGTGTGGGGGAAAACTCGATCTTCGGTAGTTTTTCGCACGCGCTTTTTGAGGACTTCTTCCGGGATTTTTCTACCCAAATTGCTACAACAAGTGGAGTTTATCATCGTCATCTAAAGGCAAGTATCCTTGTACATTTTATTGTTCTAGTACAAGCACCCTTGAAATACTACAAATAGTTAGATTGTGACTCCTCCTTGAAATTCGTTGTAGATCAATATTGAACCTCCAAATTGACAATTCTAAGAGTCACAAAATTTCCTTGTATTAATTTATAATTATTGGACTCTTTTACTCTTGGACACATGAAAACATAGACATATGAATTAAGGAGCCCTAAAATTTGTAGACACATATATATTTATTGTCTTGACGAACTTGCAACTATTATGACTTGAAAAACATTTATTAGTTGCTGTTTTTACCTCCATGATTATGTATTTATGCTACTTAACAACTTAGACGCCAAATGACATTTTCCCATGAAATCTACATTAGTAAATTATTTCTACGTGTTGCTGTCTGAATATTCTTTTACGGTTTTGACCCTTTTATCATTTGAATCTGGGCCTGAGCCCTGAATAGAAATTGTAGATCTGGATGTGTAGATATCGATAGACTCCGAAATTTTCGAATTTGGAGTTACAGTCTAGGAGTTATGGCAGTTATACTCCAGCTGTGTCAGTAGACGCAGATTTGCAAAACTGCTGTATACATTTACTTTGCAAATTAATTTAGCTGTGTAAACAGCGAGCGATTGACTCCAAATTTTATATGTAGTTGCTGGACACCCTATAGGATATTCCAAATTTTTCCTAGAATTAAATCACAACATTTTACATATGTATGCTTGCTTGATAAGAGTTAATAAAAGTAACAAGCCGAGGTTATGGGAAAGACTATAGAATGGACAATATAGATAAGTGTACTCGGAAGGGGGCCCGTGTTTCCCAATACTTGGTTCATGAACTTGTTGTATCTTGTTCGATTCATGGAGTCGGTTACTCGGCTCATGAACTTGTTGATTCATGAACCCATTGTGCGGTTCTTGAACTTGCTTGTGGATTCGCGAACTTGCTTCGTGAACTTGTTATTTAATTTCCAATTCATGAACCATGGCTTGCTTGATACCTGATACCTGAGTACGCCACCCTATAAAATCCATTACTAGGTCTAAACGAAATTGCTTTGACTGTAGCAACCATGTAGTAAAAAGATGGATGCATGAAGTGCTACCTAGATAGTAATCACCACTAGACTTGAACTTGATAACTTGAACTAGACAACTTGATACTTGAACTTGACAACTTGAACTAGACAACTTGTTACTTGAGACTTGACAACTTGATATTTGAGACCTGACATTTGAATTAAAACATGACACTAGACTTGAGACATGATACTTGATGTTGGTTACCCCTACAGGTTCACCTGTCATACGTTTCACCATTAGCAGTTATTAACTAGCATGTTCACTAGGATGTCCCTCTTGTCAGCTAGTTTTTGGTTTTTCCACTACCTGTTATAACTCTGTTACATTCTTGATTCCAATTCCTGTTCCCCATACTTGTACTTGTTTTCACTATTTGTGGCCCTAGCTTGCACTAAGGGCATTTTCTCTTGTTTCCCCTTTGTTTCCCTGTTTATATTATTAAGCAGACTTTGGAGATGAGGTTCCTGCTGGAATTGGCGAGCAGACACTTCAGGTTTTGCTTGGAGCAAGGACCTATTTAAATAGTTGCTTTCCTTAAGGTATTTATTTCTTCTGCTGTTTAAGACTTGTTTTCGAGTTTACACTTGATCCAGACATGGGAACTATTTGAATATTATTATTTGTTTAAATTGTTTTCTGTTGCTTAATAAGTTATTCATGCATGCTTGGTTATATATAAATCTGGTTATATTCTTGTTATGATGCTGAGTCGATCCTACAGCTTATGGATGATGTAAAAATCATTCGCTGGGCTTCGTCACGTGCTCGTATTCCATATTTTTGGGAAGCGGGGCATGACAACCGGTCAATGCCAGCACGCCATTCGGTATCCTCGATTTTTGCATGCACTGAGATCGACGCTCCAGATTCATCCACATCATCAGGATATATTTCTAATTCTTTTTTAATTATTAATTTGGATTTATTATTTAAAAATCCCAAACAGTAATTAAACTTTTTTGAAATTTTCATTAAAAAAATTCTAAAAAAAGTTATTGATTCGGAAAAGTATTTTTGAATTCCAAAAAAATAATTATAAAATTAGAACAATTAATTTAAATTTTTGAAAAATTAATTATTGAATTTTGGAAATTAATTTTTCTTTGTTTTGAAAAATGATTAAAAATTGGAAAAAGTTCACAAGAATCTAGATAAGTCACAAAATCCAGAAAGTTCTAAAAATAGTTTTAAGTGTTTTACAAACTTAGAAGAGCATCGTTACCCTACGCGAGATCAAAACGTCCCCGAGAACCCTGATAAATTTTATAAGTCATTAAAAATGGGTGAAATACTCCACAAAGGGTGTAAAACTCAGTCTTCAGGAGTGGGGGCCTGTGATATGGCTAGAAATAGAACCAGATCGGGACCATTCAAATCGGACATGAATGTCAAAGCTTTCAGGGGTAAAACAGTAATTTCCACTGTAACGTGTCCGAAAATGGGAGATGGGTCTTTTCCAAGTCCAATAACCCAAAAATGGGTCTACCTTACTAGGTTAGGGTGACAGCCCATTACAAATAAACCCAGATCATTTAAAGAATTATTTAAATTTATGATTATCTGTCAGAGACGATTTAAACCAAATCTCTTATCATGAAGGAATTTAAACTCTTTATCTTCTCCAAAACACTTGGGATTAGAGATAAATGATTATCTCTAAACTGTTTCCAAAGGCGACTATAAGTACCCCCCTACACCCATCATAATCAGGTAATCAATATCTTTCTCCACAAAAGCTCTTTCATAATCTTTCAGATTACTGACTTCAGCGTCGGAGGGTTCGTCAACGGGATCAATCCCGATGTTTTGAACTTTTTGCAGGGCAGCAGCGGCATTAGGAACGGTCAACATCGGTAAGTAGTTAAAATGTTTGCTTTTATTGGTTCCAAAAGAATTCAAAAATCATTTATTTGCTCCCACACCAAAATTAGTGACAACAGTGTTGATGTCATGTTTGTGTATATTTATACAAGTGTATATATGTGATAAATGGTGTTGTAGATTGTGTATGTAAGTTGGTATTGTTTGGGTTCGAATAATCATTTGGAACAAGTTTGAAAGAGCAATCGGTGGGGGTCTGCTAGTTCTATGTCGTGTGACCATCGTTTGTAAGAGTAGGCTCTAGTTGGGTGCATACTTACCTGTCAAGGGGACACATGAGGCATCGTCTTATCTGGGACACATGCGGCGTTGCCTCGATTGTTAATTTCTGTGATCCAGTGTAAGAACCAATGGTCGGAGCTAGGGGATGGACCCTTAAGCATCCATCTAAATTTCTACATTGTTTAATGCGGACAGGGAGCAAGAGTGAAACTCTAAGACTCTCGGTGGAGCGGGGAAGTCCTGTAGGGTCACCTGTTTGTTCGTAACAGCTTTTGGTGAGGTCTGGGGGTGGAAACTGCCTGCAAGGACAAACATAGTCTTGGGGTGGAAAGAGGCCTACAGGGACCGGGCGGAGCAGACTATTTCAAGATTGGGAGGTGGAAACGGTCCGTAAGGATCGGCTTTGTCCGGGGCCGGAAAAGGCCCACAGGGTTGCGACATAATGGCATAATAAGGTGGCCATTTTTTTGACTGCTAATGCGAAATTGGACAGAACAATTACAACTTCATTAGTTACTAGATCATTGTCAGAAACATGAAAGAGTGCAAGTTTAGGATGCATAATAAGGTATCAAACACTATAATCAGAAGTACGTTCAGCTTGGTTGGGGAGTATGTAGTTTAGGATGCATATGTTTCCAATCAAGTGTGCATAAGAGTAGGAACATTGCATGCATTCAGTTGTTGGATTAGATTTTAGGTCATGGCATACACCGACACTTATGTTTGTATGACCTTTATATTTCCCTGTTGCATAATATTGATTGTTGAAGGTTTTCGAGATCGTGGGTTTCACCCGCATTGCGTTTGTTTCATTCAACTGACGTGCCCATAGTTGGTTAGTGCGCAGGACTATCTGTTCATGGGAGCTGGGGACTCGAGCCGGTGGAATCATCTAAGTGGAGGATATAGTTCCTTGTACAATGTATTTGTTGGTATTTATTGGTGTAATTCACGACGTAAATTATATGTAAGACTACATTGTACATTATGATAATGTAATAATGTTTTTATTTTCATTGATCTTTCTGTGTTGTGTACTCATTGAAGTAAAGATTATGGGTATGTGTCACGAGTTTCCGATATGCAGGACTCGGGGCGCTACAGGTTGTGCTCTGTGCAGGGCCATGATTAGGTTTTATTTTACACGCACGCGCGTGTAGGCGCGTACGGAGCTGAGTGGGCTGGGGCTTTACAAATGGTATCAGAGCCAACATTCGATACCAATATTGGTTAAGAGTGGGTGAGTTGTACACCTGAGATGGAAATGAAGACTGTATGTTGGTCTTGGATCAGTACACTAGCAGAATCAGGGTACTCCATTCTACATCTGCTAGAAACGAGGTCCTATATTAGATTGTGTGTCCCGAGCTTAGCGAATATGCTAAGTCCTAAGGGGGGTGATTGTGAGAAGTGTGTGCTTCATGTGAGTGAGAGTGAGAGGGTGTGGTAGGTGGGAGTAAGATAAACCCACAACGAAAGTGAGTAGGTTAAGTGTGTGTTTAAATACATTTGTCTATGATCAAACAGTACCTACTTAAGCTAGCTCTTTCGGTGAGGCTGTACCCTGTGGTGGGGCCATGGTTAGGTTTTACTTTACGTGTACGCGCACATAGGAGCATACGGAGCTGAGCAAGGCTCGGGGCATTACAGAATATCATAGGCAAACTAATATATGTACTCCTTATATTCTTATTTCTTCCGATGTGGGATTAATTCTGCAACTCCCTACCTACCACCTCACACACTCCCTCACGTGTGCAAGCATGCACACCCAACAAGTACCCCCGGGGCCCACTATTCAAGCATCACAACTCCCCTCCCACATGCAATCTTGGCCAGCCACTTTTATAGTGAGCTTAGGGTGATGCCCTAGCTCATTTACACCCATTTCTCTACTCTCCAAACTCTCTCATCTTCATTAGGTGATGTTTGAGAAAGAACAAGGAGGCAAGGAGGCTTGAACCAAACATGGAGCTATGAGGATAAGGAGCAAAGCTAGGAGGAGAAGGAACAAGGTAGGATGGCAAGTGGTGTATGCTAGAACTCTCCAAAACAAGGTTGTCTCTTCCGAATCCTCTTGTTTTTGTCTTTGAATAGGAGTAGTGTAGTTTCCGTCATGATTTGATTGCATGCAAACTTGAAAATGGTGTGTGTTGGTTACTAATTTTTATTTTAGATGGCATGCTAAGAAGTACAACAAACTCATGAATGAAGAATGCTTGTAGCTTTGTTTTTACTAAAGAAACAACTTCTAAATCTGACCATCTTGTAAATATGCTTAGAATTTCAACTAACATCATGCAAAATATTTTTGAAGGAATTTTCCGAGTTGTAATTTTCTAGGTTTATAGTAGAGAATGTAAGACACAAATTTCTGTTTTTGGGGTGCTTGTTCATGCTTGTTATGGAAGTAGAATTTGACACATAAATTTAGGTCTAATCATTTCATTACATGCCATGTTGTGTTAGATTGGTTGGTGAATCATTTCACTCTATTATTAAGTGAATAGAACATGTCTCTACCTCACAAAATCAAACTAGATAATACTTGGTTACTGTTTTTGTATATAAAGATCACCTCTCGTTTAGAGTATTGTAATGAACCAAAAATTTAACTTTTAAGACTTGAGAATCATGCTATAAGATGTTATTGAGTTTGGACATTAATAGATGTCAATGTTATTGAGTTTGGACATTAAAATATTTCAATTTGCAGGAGAATAGAATGGTTAATCAAGCACAAATGTATAAAACAAGTTGTGTATGCTCACTGTTTTGAGACAAAGTTTATTTTTGTTAACTAGGTATTTATGTTGATTGTACTTGTTGTTTAGAGGATGTAAATACCCCCATTTCATGCTATTGTTGCTGTATATTGTGCGTATTAGTTTGGTGCCCGTTCGGGCTCGAATAGCCCATGAATTGAGTTTGAAAAGAGCTCTTAAACATCAATTTTTTTCCATTCTGAGCTTTCTGTTTTGAAACAAAATTTTTTTGTTTTAGGGCTTTTTTTTCCACTTATATTGTACTAGGTTTGCCCATTGACACATGCCTACGGCACGTCTTCGGTGCACCTTGATTGATCATATAAAATAGTTTTGGGGGTCCAGCAAATTAATTGAAGTAGCAAACATATTATATGAGAAACTTTTGGGGGTCCAGTAAAAAAACATATTATATGATTTTTTTGATTTTTTGAATTATTTTTAAAGTTTTTAAATTTCTAATTTTTTTAGTTTTTTAATTTTAAAAAGATTTAAAAATTTTTATTTTCTTAATTTTTTGATTAGAAGAGGGAGGGAGGGAGAGAGAGAGAAAAAAAAAATTAAAAAATAAATATATGAGTTGTTTTGGGTGGGTGATTTGAATTTGAGTTTTGGAGGGAAACTTTTGGGAGGGAAAATATGTTTTGTGAGGTTAAATCTGGACCTTTGATTTTTGGGGGATTGAAGGAGAGCCACTTGATAGCTTTCTTTGTGTTTTATTATATAGATGTTTATTATGTGGATCGTAGTCCTATAGTGTAATCCTAGTGTAGGGTCACCTAGACATTGTTTTGATCGCCAAAACGAGCTCAAAAAGTCGATTTATTCGCTGTTTTGGACTGTTGTTGTTGGCTGATTTATTCGCTATTTTAGGCTCCTTATATTGCACACTCGTTTAGTGTGCTACTAACACCATTTAGGACCCTTAAGTGCACACTATGTCTTAACATGTTTACGAGGTAGAATGTCACGCCCCGCTTCCCAGAAAAGAATAGGAATGCTGATACGTGACTAAGTCTAGTGAATGGCTTTCACCATTCATAAGCTGTGAGGATCTTTACAACCAGTACAAGTATAAGCAAGAGATATATAAGAGAAATAGTCTGTAATGTCCCAATTTCTATACACTGGGAAACCGTGACATAAGCCAGAATCTTTTCCTTTCATTAGTCACAATAAATAGAAAAACAGGAAAATTTAAAACTTTTTATTCAATACAAATGTATTACAAGTCCGAGTGTTATAAAACTGCAATACATTACATCAGTGTTATAGTAAAGCCATACAAGCTCAAGTGTTACAAACTTTCCATAAGAATTACATCAGAGTACAATGAATAATACATAACACTTGGTACTTTCACTTGGATGCTTCTCAACATGAATAAATTACAACATATATTACAATTGAAAATAAATCAATACTTTGCTTCTTTTGTCTTGAGTCCTCCTGAATCCTGTACTTGTAGTTTTGTAATCCAGTACCTGTTATTTTGCAATCCAATACCTATCGAAATGGGGACGTCAGTACATATACTGACGCTTTAAGGCTGATGACTAGTAGCGATTCTCAACTTTAAACAAATAGATTGATGAAAAGAGAAACATGTATATATATAATTGATATGTCGGTATATGCTATGACTTAGATTCTAATGCAAGATTAACTAATGCAATGATGCACTTATTCTAATGCAAGCAAGTCTCTGGAACAGTATGCATCCCATACTACATATGACCATAACAAGCCGTTTCGTCATATATAGAGATTTGAACCCACACCATGAATTCTACTTTTATACTCAACCTGTTTCTAAAGATACAGCGTGACTGATGAGGTTCCTCTGAAACATTCTAATCCCGCTATTCGCAGTCATATAGTTTTGTCTCCATTTGCCACTATTGCCCGGCGTACCGGACGTCACTAAAAAATCTGACGAACGTAGGGTATTCGACAGCACAGGTTAGCTCGATGCATCCTCTATGGCTCTCTAATGTAGGGTATTCGACAGCACAGTTTAGCTTGAAGCATCCCCTTTTTCCCCCAGCAGATAGACCGTAGTCTATGGCTTGTTCGCCCTTCTTGATATAAAGCATGACGGAGTTCCGGGGGTCCATTCCCTAGCTCCGACATGAATCGCTCCCACCCTTATCATGGCACTTCAGAAATTAACAGACGAGATACAGATCCATGCTCCCAACTCGTGAGAAGGAACAGACCGTATCCCTTTGACATGAAGGGTACAACCAATAACATCACCTAGTGTTGGCCTATAAAATCGGTCGGATCATAAGGTATCACCCTTAATACCAACTCTTTCCTTCGGTAAAAAAAGATAATAAATAAAGGTTATGTAGTAATAACCATAAGTTACTACCCTAACGATGTCACTAACCCTAAACAATCCGAGGGATGACAACAGTACTGACACAACATGCTAGGTCTTAAGTTAGACTTCGCAAGATATCTCTACTAGGCGCTCAACCTAGACTTACCAGAATCCCTAAGGATCCTGTTCATAGCCTATCGATCCAAGACCCCGGCAATACGAATGTATTCGCATGCTACTACCCTGAACATGGATTTCTTCTACGCTCCGGTCCATAATCAATCTACACCGGTTAAGATCTGACGGTATACGAGGTGTGACTCGTCCACAGTCCCTTAGGAGTATGGAAAACACATGTCTTGATGGTCGATGGCCCATAGGGCAATGATATCACCCTAGACGAGCACAACAAACTGCTTACTAGCTAATAAGCTACATAGGAGTAAACAAAACACATACAAGCTAAACAAGCTACGTATGAAACCAACAAATACATACGATCCAGGCGAGCTGCGTGTGAGACAACAACATACATACGTGCCAAATAAGCTACGTATGAGACCAACAACTACATACGGGCCAGGTGAGCTGCGTATGAGTAAAACAATATATAGAAGCAATCATGCAGGTGTTCTAACGACCTAGCAAAACTTGATCTTTTATAATTAGAAGCAACAAAAGAATCTTCTAACAGTTTAATATAAACATACTACCAATGAAAACCCGAAAGCGACCTAAAAAGCCTTCTAATACCCTAGAAGCAATTAGTGCTACGCTCATCGGAATTCGAAAAAATTAAACTTTCAAGAAAGGTGAGAACATCTCCTACAACTCTCTAGTTGAACACTTTTTCAGATTCCGTAAGGAATTCAAAGTCCGGTTCGTTAAACACACGCAAACAGTTAACCAATCTGCAGAATTTGAACACAAAGGTGAAACTTCTACAGCTTGTAACTTTTGCTCTACTTGTCGGAATTTAACGAAACTAGACAATTTGAAAAGGTGGGAACATCTAATACTACTTCCTAGCCGAAAACTTTCTCAGATTCCGTATGGAATTCCAAATTCCAGCCCCTCGAATATACGAATAAGTTAACCAAACTGCAGAATTTCAACAAAAAGCTGAAACTTCGAAAGCTTGTAACTTTTGCTCTACTGGTTAGAATCTAACGAAACAAGACAATTTGAAAAGGTGGGAACATTTACTACAACTTCCTAGTTGAAAACTTTCTCAGATTCCATAAGGAATTCCAAAATCCAGTCCTTCGAACATATGAACAAGTTAACCAAACTACAGAATTTCAACAAAAAGCTGAAACTTCTATAGCTTGTAACTTTTGCTCTACTTGTCGGAATCTAACGAAATAAGACAATTTGAAAAGGTGGGAAAATCTACTACAACTTCCTAGTTGATCACTTTTGCAAATTCAGTATGTAAGAGGCACAAAAATATCAAGCAACCAAAACAACAAGCATTCAGCCAAAAAGTTGGTTGCTGTATTTTTGTAATGGTCATAACATTTGCTTCGCTTATCGGAATTTAACCAAATAGGCATTTTGGAAAGGTGAGAGACTCTACTACAACTCTCTAGTTGAACACTTTTTCAGATTCAATCAATAAGAGGTACAAAAGCTTCGAACAATTCAAACAGCGAGCTTTTAGTGAAAAGGCATGTTGCGGTGATTTTGAAAGGGTCATAACTTTTTCTAAGCTTATCAAAATTTAACCAGATAGGACATTTTGGAAAGGTGAGAGACTCTACTACCAACCTAGTTGATCACTTTCTCAGATTCAGTAAGTAAGAGGTACAAAAATATCAAGCAAACAAAACAGCAAGCATTCAGCAAAAAGCTGGCTTCTGTGTTTTGGAACGGTCATAACTTTTGCTCCACTTATCGAAATCTAACCAAATAGGAAATTTTGGAAAGTTGAAAGAATCTACTACAACTCCCTAGTTGATCACTTTCTCACATTCAGCAAGTAAGAGGTACAAAAACAACATGCAAACAAAACAAAAAGCATTCAGCCAAAAGCTTGCTGCTGTGTTTTGGAACGGTCATAACTTTTGTACCACTTATCGAAATCTAACCAAATAAGGACATTTTTGAAAGGTGAGAATGTCTACTACAATTTCCTAGTTGATCACTTTTCCAAATTGAGCAAGGAACATTAAGATACAGCCCCTTGAACATACTACGAAAGTTAACCGTTGTTGTTTTGGCTAAATTTTTGCTGTTTTGGGAAAACAGTTGATTCACCCATCAAACTAACAAATCTATAAAAATTGGAGCATGCTACTAACACATATAAGAACCACTAAAATTAATTTGGGGTCAAAATTCTACCTTTAGCATATGTAATTAATTCTAACCCTACAACCACAAAGATTGAATCTTTAGGGCTTTCTCGTGTGTTCTACTACTTCAATCTTGTATGCCTTCTATTCTAGTCCATAAACATTCACATGCACATATAATTAGTTCAATTTCTTTTACAATTCTAACTATAATATTAACTAAAACAAGCATAGGTGAGAAACCCCCACCTAACCGTGTAGGAATAGCTTGCTTCGCCTTCTCCTCCTTGCTCCTTATTCTTGCTCCTCAAGAACACTTCAAGAAATGAAACCCATGAAATCAACCCCTATTTTCTTTTGATTCTCAGCTTTATTTTCTTTCTTTCTCAATCTTTTCTAAAATAAACCAGTAGAAGAGTAGAAGTAGAAGAACTAGGAGAATAGGTGAAGTGGGAAGAGATGGGAGAACAAAATGAAAGATGGCTTTTCCCCACTTGATGTGTGGCCGGACATTTGTAGGATAGGGAGAGAGAAAGATGTGGTAGAGAGAGAGCCACTTGTCTCTCTCTCTTGTGGCTCAAATTAATTTGAATCAATTTGCAAATTTAAATTGCAATCAAACCCAATAAATTTGCAATCAACACCCTACTCATCCTTAACCCTTCATTTCATCAAGATGGATAAGAAATAAAAGATATTTTCCCAAAATCACATACTACATGATTTCGTACAAACGTATGAAATCGATACAATTCAAATACGTACATATATCTGATTATACAGATAATTTTTTATTAGTTAAAACGAATCAATCTGTACAAAAATAATTTAATTCCGAGAATAAAAATAAAATAGTTTTATTACTGGCTCGGAAGATTCCAATACCAATTTGATACAATACAGATGTATACAGACTGGTATATACATATAGATAATGTTTATTAACAAAACCGGGTGATTTCCACAAAAAATATTTCAATTCTGAAAATAAAAATAAAATAATTATAAAATATTAATTTTTAATATCTGCCCGGGATTTTCCAGCCATTTCCTCAAAAATGCATATTTCAAGATTTTGTACAAGTGTAGAAAACTGATACAATACATATATATACTTATTAATATATATATCCAGATAACTTTTTATTAGAAAAACCAAGTAATTTTCATAAAAATATTTTAATTTGAAAAATAATAATTTATACAATATAATATCCGACCGGGATATTACATAGTCAACTATGCATGCATAACTAAATCAATATAGTCAACAAGATTACTTGAAATAAGAAACAAGAGTACTGAATTTCAAATAATCAAGTCTGGAACAAAACACAAGTATGGGACAAAAAGCCCAATACAAATATCCATGAAACAAATTACAATTATTCAAGATAAGCCTCAAGCGATAAATAAATCTAGCAAGAACTCCAGCCAACTAGAATCTCAGATCACCTACTCCATCGGGCAGCTGATCATCATAATCTGCAATTTAACAAATTGCAGGAAAAAGGAAAGAGAAACAAAATGCCCGTCAATGCAGGTTACGGGCCGCTTGTAGTGCAGGCACAAGTACAGGAAAAATAAACAGATACAGAGTAACAACGGAAACAAACATAGCATGGAATAGATATAACATCAAAACAGAATGTCCAACATGAATAAGAAAACAGACTTAAGTAACATGTGCTAATAGGTACAGGTAATATGTAACAGATGTCAAGTAACAGAAATATGCAGGTGATCATGTTATTTCAAGTCTTGTATTTAATTCTATCTATGTAGCACTTCATGCATCCCATTTATTTACCACATGGTTGCTACATACAAACAAGTTACGTTTAGATTTCGTAGTGGACTGTATAGGACCGTGTACTCAGGTATGAGATAAATAGATACAGATATAGATAGAACCTAGTGGTCATCTTCTGAGTACACCTTCCTATAGGGAAGTGTGCAGCTAGGTAATCAGATAAACAGAATTGTGTATCATGTAGTCATGAACACGTAACAGATAACAGATAACTGGTGGGAAACACGGGCCCCTTCCAAGTATACATTTCTATATTTTCCACTACTAGATCTTTCCCTTAACCCTGACTTAATTATTTGTTATTATTGTCAAACAGGCATATGTTTGCACAAAACAGGACAAGAATAACATGGCATAAACAAGTAACAGGTTTAGATTGAAAGATAAACATGCATAGGTGATAGTCAACTCATGAAAGGGTAGGACAACGAAAATTCTAGTTCATGACAACAAGACAGTACTGCACCAAATCTGGGATTCCCGTTGTCACAAACATGCACATCTAGATCCGTCAGAAAATATAGAAAATAGACTCCCGGCCGAATGCAGAAAATATATACAAGTCATATAATAATCACAGAAACAGGACTCAAAATAGAATTGTATCCAGAAAACATGTTCAGCCAGAAATCACAAGGTTGTGTTCATAAACAGGAAAACGGCATAAAAACTTACTGATTAAATCGAAGAAAAATCTGGGGTATTCGCTAGTATGTTTAGTATCAGTAAATATAATTCATACTTTTCCAATATAGATAGTATAGTCAAATAAAATCAGAAAATAGCAAGATACAGCAAGTTTGTAAATCCGAAATCATAAACACAGCAGTACTAAAACAGTAATAGATTACAAAATATAAATCAAAATCCAGATCCGTCAAATGGATGATAAAATAGATACAACCAGCTTCATCATATTCACAAAGTTTTTATCAACAACAACTAGAATCAGGTTGAAATTTTGTTTCTTTACTGAACAGTATGAAAATTCTGTAAGTATAGTGGTTGTTTGCTAGCATAGAATAGTTTACAAAAGTCATCAATTAAATCCAAAAAAATTAGTGGTTAATCAAAATCATGTCTAGTTGTACTCAGCAAAATATTAGATCAAAATATAATCTTTAACATCAGTATAAAAATAAACAACTCTCCAGAATTCACATAAAACCAAATCTGTAATTTTCTACACCTCTGTAGTAAAATAGGCATAACTTGCAACTCACAAATCGAAATTGACCTCTGTCAGAAATTCTGGAAAGTAGACAGAATTCTCTATAATTCATAGTCACAAATAATTTTCATACTGACTTTAATAAGGTCTAAAATACTGAACAAAAATGGGGTAACAACAAAAATTGAAACTTCTTCAAGCATAAAATCAACTAGTTCATATGGAACTCATCCAAATCGTAACAAAATGCGAAACATGATATACTAGATGTCCAAGAAACATGGTATAGGGTGTTTAACTGATCTAAAACACGATATACTACCAGTAATGTAACACCCCGAATTCTAAATAAGACTGAATTCGAGTTCTACAGGATCTTTTCACTTCACTTCGTACAATTTTACAAGAAAACTAAAACTTTACTTACATCAGAGTTACACTTACATTAACACTTACACAGCAGAAGCAATTTTACAATAATGAATGAAATACAACAACACTTGAATAATCTATAAGCATCACTTCCTTCTTAATCTTTTTCATGTACTTTATCCTGCATAGAAAACTGTAGGCACGTCAGTTTATTCAACTGCCGAAATATTATACATGGCCATCCTCTCTATGCCGAAACAGTATAACGATTCTCAATACTTAACAAACCACAAACTTGTTCACAAACAAAGCTAAGGGGACTATCCTATTGATGTCGTGTTGTGAATGTGCACTTAGTCCTTAATGCAATTATTTATGTTATATGACACTAATGCGCACTTGTTCAGAGTCTATGCAGCTCATACTACATAGGTCCGAGGGCAAGCCCTTAACCGTTCTTCATCTTGTAGGGTTCAATCCCTTGCCATGACTTCATCTACTACTGTAACTACGGTAAGTATCCTAGATGTTCTATGAGTTACGAGCTCACGCCTAGGCACCCTAGAGAGAATTCCAATGCACTGACACATGACTCATCATGCAGGCATCTTGTGGTAATTCACCTCCTACCATAGACATGACACCACCCACAATCACCAAACACCTCACGAGCGTCGCCACCAGGACGGTACTCTGGAGCAGTATCCACGTCCTACTCATGACGCATCATGGGACATCCTGTGAATACTCTCATGCTGCCAATCCAATGGCCCTAATACTCATGTTTTTTTCTTACTTTCATATCATCTTCACTATGTATCTAGTCTTTATATTAATTGAATCATGAACAAAATCAATCTCTTAGGGTTAGCTCTCCCACTATTGATGAACACATTATTATTCACTTTTTAGAGCAATAATCTTAATATAATTAGACATTTAAAAGCTCTCTATATGGTATTTAACTCCTATTTTCTCTTTTCCATAGGAAACAGCTTATAACAGCAAAACGAAGCAGATTTAGGACTTCAAGGATAATACACAGCAAACTGCAGAGGATCAGTCGACTAGTTCCTCAACCAGGCGATTGAACAAGAGAAGCTGATTTTCCACAACTCTCGACACAGTCGACTTACTCTCAAAGACAGTCGACTGGTATGATCAAAGATGAAATCTACATAAGTCTCGACTCAGTCGACTGGTTCGAAGACAAGTCGACTGGTTTGCGGCGGAGTAAACAGATAAGATATTCGAAGATACACCTGAATCTGATTTCAAATCTATTTGAATCAAGATTTTATGCAGCGAATCAAATCTAAAGACAGGGTATTTTCCAAGTGGACGTGGTAAACAAATAAGGAAGGAAAGGAGAAAAGAGAAAGATATTAATCATCAAATCAAATAAAGAAGGATCTTCCTGAAAAAGTGGAAACCCTAATTCTCAGCCGTGTTCTATAAATATCAGAATACCATCTCCAGAACGGCTCTCTCTCTCTCTCTCTCTCTCCACTCCACGACTCCATCCAACAATCATATATCTCTGGAAGGCGACTCAATCACTCAATCACCAAGTTCCTGAACAAGCATCAAGAACATCACTCCATCAACATCGAAGAAGGAAAGAGAAGATCCAGCAAACAGAAGGCAGTCGACTGTGTGACAGCCAGTCGACCATATTGCCGGAATCCATTAGTTTATTTCTTCTCTCTTTATTCTTTTATGTTGATCATGTATTTGAACTTGTTAAGCAATAAAAGTATTATTATGTGGAACTAATTTCATAGTTGGGTAGATCGAAACCGTAGTTATGTAGTGCTATGTTCTTCTGAGATCTTCTAATTACTTATTGATTGAATCTGGTTGAATTGACATAGATTAATGATCATCAAACTTGGATCTTGAAGTCTGAGAGCAGTCGACTGAGGTGAGAGCCAGTCGACTGACATACAGCACGTGAGAATATCAAGTTTATGTTATCATTTATCTAAATCTGTTATATGAAGCATATTGAGACGACCGAATCTCGTGCCCATAATTTGTAACAAAGGAATCTTTAGGGGTTCTTGGTTCAATCAACTTAGAGGATCTAGATTTGATACCAATTTCTAGAACTTTAAGTGTTTGTTCGTTTCCACTGTTCTGATGTTTTCTCTAAGTATAACTTAGTAGATACCCTGCTAGATACTTATGGAAAGAAAAGAATTAGAGTAGATACCATGCCTAATTCTTGGCTTAGGGAAACAATACTTTAAGGAGTAGATACCATGCCCTTGAAGTGAACAACATGAGTAATTAGAAGTAAATTCAGAAGGCAAATTAGCATTACTAACTATTGGTGGAGATCAACAACCCAACTATTCAAGAGATATTTGTGATTCAACAATTCCTTCTTAGTTTTAATCTTTTTATTCCTTTTAGACTTTTAAAACAACTCATTATGATTCTTATTATTTTCTATTGATTAGTTAGTTGAAATCTACAATCTCTGTGGGATCGACCCTTGCTATTACTACGATTCGATTCGTGCACTTGCGAGGTTTTATAATTTGTGTCTGGTTAGTCTATTAAATTAGGTAGCTAGATTTCCAACAACAACTATACCGGTCTTATTCATTTTTCACAAGACCCAAATCTTGGTCTTTTCATTTCACATATCATCTCAACATTTCTTTCATTGCCGGTATAAGGCTTAGCTACACCCTAGTTCTTAATTTCAACTCATAATTACAACATCGAGTTTTTCATACTCTTAAGTTTCCTTTTTCATGATTAACAATAATTTTCATTTCATGTTCATAGCATTTGTATATTCACATTCTTTCATAATTCATCAAGTCATTCAATTTCAATTTCATGTACAATATCATGCATAAACAAATAAATTCAACTTGTCATATTCAATAGTTTTTTCTTTCCACATAATTCTCTTAATCTTATTTCAATCAATACTAATTTTACAATTCATGAATTCAATTAATTTCACAATTCACACTTTCAAATTTCTCATTACTAATTCTCATTTTTAAACTCCCTTAAACAACCCATTTATTTTTCTTTATCTAAAAGACAATTTAATTAAAACAAGTCCTTTCTTGTAATAGCCTCAAATTCTTAATTATACTACACCAAAAGTTATAAAAATTATCTCATGAAGTTTAATAATTTCAGGAATTTTTTCCATATTTTCCCTTAATTTTAATTTATTTTTAAAACTCAAAATATTATTAATTTCTCCAAAAAAAACCAACTTTTTAAACCAAAGCCCACATCCGGATTCGAACCCACGAACAGCGGCCTCATGGGCGCCCCCCCAAGGCCATTGCGCCAAAGCTACAGAGGCGATATGGAATGGTTTTTTATGCATGTGTATTAACTCTCGGTATTCGGGATTTTTAAAAAAATTAAAAAATAAAGTCTCCTACTCAGTATCGAACCCGAGACCAGAGCCAAACCCCCACGCTACAGTAAGCGTCAACCGCGCCCAATAACCAATTGGTCTAAGCGACCAGATTGTTTCAAAAAGAGTTTGGTTGTTTATAACCCAGTTCTCTGTTCATTTCTAAATTTCATAATTTTAAAAACGTTTTTAGTTCTTTTTCTTCTCTTTTTGAATCAAAACTCCCCAGATTTTAATCTATATGAAATTACAGTAAACCAGTATTTTTATAATCATTATTTGCTTATAAAACATGCATTTTTTATCTTATTTTATGTTCCATGTCCATAATTTCGACATTGATAACAAATCACATTTGTACACGATTTACAATCGAGATTTCTACGAAAATACTTTATTTCTTTATTCACTCACTTATTAACAATCTACAATATTTTAGAACACAAATTTCCATCTTTTCTACAATAGTGTTACTCTAATTTAAGAAATCAACATTTTCATGATGCAATTAATCACAATTTGTCTCATAAACATAAATTTCTCCATAAAGCATAATTCACAAAGACATAGCATGACAACATGAAAGATTTTAGCAGTTTAGTTCACAATTTATCAACTAGCAATTATTTTATCAATCATTCTCTAAATTACCATTTCATCTCTAATCAAGCAAACATGGGTCCAATTTCACTTAGTTGTTCCTTAATAATTTTATCAAATAATTCCTAGCATGGTATCTAGATTTAGAAGCATGAGAAACACCCACCTACAGCTGAAGAATTTGTACTCAAATGAACTCCTAGAATTAGGAGCTCCTAGGAAAACTCCGATTGCAAACTTCTCGAAATCCGCGCACTAAAGCCCAAACTCCAATTCCACTTTTCGGCCAGCACAGAGAACACTCAATTTAGGCATGCACAGTAGGAACATCTTCCAACATCCTTTCCATTAAGTGGTTATTAAAACTACCCATTAATCAACCCATTATCCCACTAACTCCACTCACAAATCAAATCAAAATTTTGTTTTCCCTCCACCCAAAATCAACCAGTCGGCCTACTTCCTCTCTTCAATCCCAAAAACGTGCACGTGCTTGCACTTGCACACACATCTCAAATTAATCACTTTAAAAACACAAATTTTATATATACATAATATGTACGTAAAAATTAGTTTAATTAAAAATTATAATGTTTCATGCACAAATAAAATAAATACACACACTCAAAAGTATATTTTGAAAACAAATGCGCTTAATACGTGCACCGAAAATATGTACTCCGCACATAAAATATTGAAAATGCGAAATCGACTTTATTAATGGAGAATTATTAAAATATAATCTAAACACGTCGAAAACATCGCACGTTATGGTAGAATACCCGAAATCGACAAGTGCATCGATAATACGTAAAAAGCACGTAAAAATACAAAGATTGAAATATATCATTTGAGTTGTCTCAAATAGAATTTTAAGAGTACGGAAAACACATAAATAGTCAGAATCCAAAATACATATCGAAATATGTTACAGATATCACCAGTAATGGTACAAAATTCACGTGAGTAATACCCGAGGGCAAAATTGTCATTTCTAATTTTATGGGGTGTTACAAGTAACACGTCAAGCATGCAAGATTCATACAACAACTAATGGATCACAACCAACATACATATATATATCAAGAATTTAGATTATTTCTAAGTTATTTCATGTTGTGTCTGTAATGAGACAACTACGGGCAAATCAACACATATGGACAAGATCTAACAGGGTTTTCATGAGAATAGATCTTGAAGCAGTTACACTATAGACGATATTTAGTACTTGTATATGCAAATAGAAATTATACAAGTTACTTGCCTAGAGATTGTCGATGAAAACTACGGAGGGAATGAGAATAACGGGAACGGTTTTCCCGGACACAAACTCAAGCGAATGAATCACAATCCAACCACGAACACACAATCACAACTCTCGCTCGAGATCAACACACGCACAAAATCCAAGCCAAGAACAGCTGGTTGCACAGCGTTGAGAGGTCGGCAGATAGCGCGCATGGCGGTGGCTGACTGCACTGCTGCTGTCTGTCGCTGGAGGGGAGACACAGCACTGGCTGCTGTTGTCGACTGGTTGGCGCTCGAGAGGAGGCAGCACAGTAGGGGGTTAGGGGAAGGTCGATCAGGGGGGTAGTCACCGGCAGGGGACGTGGCACAGCAGCGGGGGAGAAGGTCGGGATGATCAGGAGAGTAGGAGTAAGGGGATGAACGGGAGTAGGGCGAGGCTGAAGGGAGTGGAGAGGGGAATGGTGATCGGGGTCTGCTATGGAAGGAGGGCAGGCCTAGGGCTGGCATCGGTTGTTAGGGTGGCGCGACACAGGGGACGCCGGAGGGGGAAGAGACAGGGATGAGAGTACATGAGAGAGAGGGAGAGAGCAGGGTTTTGAAGTAGCGGAACAAGGGGATGGGTTTAGGTGTAATAGGCGGCTAGGGTTAATGAAGATGAACAAGGAATATAGAGGGGCATATATATGGGTAGTATTAGGGTTATGTATGGGCTAACGGGTAGGGGGTTTGTTATTGGGTTATAGATCCAATAGGGGAAATAGAATAACCAATAAAAAATATAATTTATAATAAAATATAGTTTGCATTACAATATAGAATTTATTTGAAATAACTACAAATATAATTAACAATAGAAAGAGATTTTTAAATTAGCAATCAAAGGTAATAATATTAATAGTAATAACAATAATAACAATGGCAACAATAATCATAATAATAAAAATAAATAAATAATAATAACAGTAATAATAATAATACTAATAACAATCATACTAATAGCAACATTATTAGGGTTTGTATTACAATATAAATATTATTGGAAAAATAGCTACAATTAAAATTATTAATTATAAATAGACTTTAATAGGAGATCCAAAAACAAATTTTAACAAAAAGAGTTTAAGAGTGGAAAAATAATTTACAAAAATCAAGAATACCAGAAATACAAAGAAAATACGTATTTGCAAAAATAGGGGTTACATAGAATAGGAGCTCGAATTGTTTACAATGCGTCGGTTGTAGACTATTTTCACTTGCTATCTTTGCTCGTTGTCCAAGGAGGTTTCGGAGCTACGACTCATCGGGGGAACCATGAAGGAATTGGAAAGCAGTAGGAGTCAAGGAGAACTTGGTTGCGGCCCGAAGGTGTTTTCAAAACTTCAAGTGAAGAGGGCAAAACAGCAATCGAGGAGAGCTCGGTTCGCTGTTTTCATTGGGCCATATTTGGGCCGAGTTTGCTCCAACTATTGGGCCTATTTTAGAGGCCAAGTTGGACCCTATATTGGGTCGGGTTAAGTCTTCGTATATATATATATATATATATCTATATAATAAATTACAAAGAAAGCTATCAAGTGGCTCACAATCAATCCTTCCAAAATCAAAGGTCCATATCAAACCTCACAAAACATATTTTTCCTCCAAAATTTCAAACCCAAAAACCAAAATTTTCCCCCTAAAAAACTCATTACTTTATTACTATCTATCTCTTCTCTCTTTACTTTTTTATATTTCTCTTTTTCTCTCTCTCTCTATCTCTCTATCCCATTCTTTCTTTATTTACTTAGAAATTAGATTTTAAGATTTCGGTTTTGTAAATTTTTAGAATTTTTAATAGCAAATATCTCTTCAACAATTAAATTTCGTTATTTTCCACACTTAAAGTTCTAAAAAGTTAGATTTTATACCCCCAATTATAAATATTTTTCAACATATACTAATGGAAACATAGACTTTTATTTATAACTAATTATTGTTGTGACTGTCAAACAAAATCAATTGCTCACATTCACAATTTCAAAAGACATTTTTCTTCCAAAAGCCCCCCCCCCTCCACCACCACCACCAAAAAAAAAGAAAAAAAACTAAAGTTTTTCCCCCAACACAAAAATTATCCTCACTTTATTACTCTTTCTCCTCTCTTTCACTTTTTAATATTTCTCTCTCTCTCTCTCTCTCTCTCTCTCTCTCTCTCTCTCTTACCCAGAAATTTAGATTTTCAGGTTTCAGGTGTGTAAATTTCTAGATTTTCAGATATTTTATATTTTTTCTATTGCTCATGTATAAACTTTTACTAAGTTCCCTAATTGATTTCAAATGCAATGAAAGATTTAAATGTATCTCTCTTTATCTCTATCTCTACCCAGAAATTTACATTTTCAGATTTTAGATTTGTAAATTTCTAGACTTTTCAGATTTTTTATGCTAATTTTGATTGCTCATGTGGAAAATTTCACTGAGTTTCATGATTGATTTCAAATGAAATGAAAGATTTAAATGGATATTCACTTGGGTAAATTTCAATCTCTAATGTTATAGTGGAAGTAGCAAATATATCCTCAAAAGTTAAATTTCATCATTTTGCACTCTCAAAGTTCTACGAAGTTGGATTTTACAGCCCCATTTATAATTAATTATCCAAACCTGGACTTTTATTTAAAACTAATTGTTGTCATACAATTAAAACTTGAGCTACATAAACTCCATGCTGAAAGTTTCAGATTCATGCATCTGAAATGCTGGAAAGTAAATACATCTAGTATTATACATCAACATTATTAAAGTGTATATCTCAGAAAGTATATTAACATATGATAGTCGAATACACTGAGCACACCAAAGTTAATTGCTAAATATTTTTCCTCCTTGATATACAGAGTAAGTTTTTCATTAGAACTAAACAACAACATCTGCTTACCTTCTCACCGCTTTCTGTAATGGATAACATCACTATATATGGCAATGCAAGTTTTCTTTTTTTGTATGACATCTACAACTCTTTCATATTATATCAATTAATTCTTTCTTTTATATTCCTGACATTATAATGCTTATTTTCATATGTTGCATCGTTCCGAAGACGTGCAGTAGGCACATGCCCACGGGCAAACCTAGTATATATATATGGGCCCAAAAATGAAATAAGTTGGCAATGCATGGCAGCATGGGTTAAATAGGGCCCGGGATGGGCTTGTTGAGTGCATGTATGCACGTAATGCATTACACGTGAGGGAAGGGAGAGAATGTTTGCGTGCTTCTCACGTGAGGCAGTGAGAGTGTGTGGTAGGTGGAGATTAATAATCCCATATCTGAAGAAATGAGAGTATAAGGAGTGTATATATTAGTTTGCCTATGATCCAAGAGTACCAACTTAATTTAGCTCTTTTAGTGAGGCTGCACTGTGGTGGGGCCGTAGTTAGGTTTTATTTTACGTGTTTGCTCACGTAGGCGAGTATGGAGCTGAGCCGGGCTCGGGGCGTTACAAATATTGTAAGACCTCAAAAATTCTTTGACATATATATATATATATATATATATATATACAGAGAGAGAGAGAGAGAGAGAGAGCGAGCGAGAGAGAAACCTTCCATTGTGGACTAACCATGGTGTGCACTCCATGTGCACTCTGCCTTCGGGCTGTTGTATCGGCGATCAAAACAGTTCAAATTGATCTACACATCTAAATTAGTCTAAATATGTAAAATCAAGTCATTGAAATTCATCTGCCCATTCAGCAAGTTATTATAAAAAAATAAAATTCAGCTATACAATTTTGTAACACTTTAATGCATGGGCAAATAAATTTCAAATAACTTAATTTTACATACTTAGACTAATTTAGTTGTGTAAATCAATGTGATCAGTTCGAATCATCAACACGAATGGCCGAAGGCCGAGTGCATACGGAATGCACACCATCGCTAGTGCATAACACGGAAGGAGACTATATATATATATATATATATATATATATATATATATATATATATATATATATATATATATATATATATATATATATATATATAGACACACACACACACACAATGGGCCAAGAGTGTATAGACACACACACACACACAGTGGGCCGAGAGACTGGGTTGGCTGTGCATGGAATTAAATAGGCCCGAGGGGTGCTTTGCCTGCATGAGAAGAGATGCATCACGTGAGCATGTGTTTGTGATAAGTCCGTACTTCACGTGAGTGAGAGTGAGAGTGTGTGGTAGGTGTGAGTAAGATAATCCAACATCGTAAGTGAGTAGGCTGTTGTGCATGGAATTAAATCGGCCAAGAGTGTGGGTTGGCTGTGCATGAAATTAAATAGGCCTGAAGGGTGCGTTGCATGCATGGGAAGAGATGCATCACGTGAGCATGTGTTTGTGAGAAGTCTGTACTTCACGTGAGTGAGAGTGAGAGTGAGAGTGTGTGGTAGGTGTGAGTAAGATTATCCAACATCGGAAGTGATTAGGTTGAGTGTGTGTTTGAATAAGTTTGCCTATGATCCAAGAGTACCAACTTAAGCTAGCTTTTTTGGTGGGGTTGTACCCAGTGGTGAGACCGTGGTTAGGTTTTATTTTACGGATAGGCACGTACGGAGCTGAGCGGGGCTCGGGGCATTATAGAATGATATCAGGGCTAACTTTCGACACCCATTGTTGGTAAGAGTGGGTGAAATGTACGTCTGAGATAGAGTTGAGAACAGTACACTGGTCTAGAGTCAGTACGCTATTAGAATCAGGGTACTCAACTCCACATCAGCTACAAATGAGGTCATGTATTAGATTGTGTCCTGAGCATAGCGAGGATGCTAAGCCTTAAGGGGATGATTGTAAGACCCATAATTTCAAGTGTATATATATATAATAATATATATAATGGACCAACAGTGTGAGTTGGCTGAGCATAGAATTAAATGGGCCCGGGGTGGTGCTTTGCATGCACAGGACGAAATGCATCATGTGAGCATGTGTTTCTGAGAAGTGTGTGCTTCATGTGAGAGTGAGAGGGTGTGGTAGGTGGGAGTAAAGATAATCCCACATCAGAGGTGACTAGGTTGAGTGTGTGTTTAAATAAGTTTGCCTATGATCCAAGAGTACCACCGTAAGTTAGCTCTTTTGGTGAGGTTGTGCCCTGTGGGGGGGCGTGGTTAGGTTTAGTTTTACGCATACGCGCATGTAGGTGTGTACGGAGCTGAGCGGGTTTTCATGTTCCATCAGTTGTCTGATGGAATGCCTACCAACAGCGAGTAGAATGGTTCTACAATAAAAAGGGTCCCAACAACCAACATCAAAGAGGGGAACCTAGTGTTATGAAGACTTGACATTTTCGAGCCAAGCAAAAAGGAGAAGTTGGCTCCCAATTGGGAAGGCCCGTATAGGGTCCAAAGTGGTATGCCCCGACACTAACCAACTTGAAGTCCCGGGGGGGGGGGGGGGGGGGGGGCAGTGTAGTCAAGAGGACCTGGAATGTGTAACGCCCAGCCCTGAAACAACGATTTTTTTAACTGCACACCACAGGCATGGCTCATATTAAGGTGCTATAGCTGATTAGTGACCTCTAATCTCATACAATTATATATATAGATACACACAATTAATCTTTTAAATCCCCAATATGGGATAATTTCCCACCCCTAAGACCCCTGATGTCAGCCAGGAGAGAGAGAGCACAGCCCAACATGGGCCCTACTGCCACGTGACAGCGTAGCTGCAACAGCAGTTGCCCCCTCTCTCCACACCGGGCCCCACACCCCCTCCATGTCAGCATGGAGAAACAGCTGCTGCCATCTGGTGGGCCCCCCTACCAATCAATAATTCATATAATACCCCTATAGGAAATTCTATAGGGCACCTCCAATTAATTATATATATATGTATATATCCATTCTTAACACGGGGCGTTACACACACACACCCTTAAGAATTCAGTGTCCTCGTTGAAGCCGGGATGTGCAACGTAGCGCGAGATCTTTCTTTCTAGCCGATATGGAGTGGAGGACCCTGATTCTACTAGTTATACCATGATTCTGCTAGCTCTACAGCCCTATCTGGAACTCACACAACCACTAGCTCCATCTCAGACATACATCCACTAAATCCATCTCAGGAATACATCTCACCCACTCTTACCCACACTTGATGTTGAAAGTCGGTTCTGATACCATTTGTAATGTCCCAGCCCGAAACAACGATTTTTCTAACAACTGCCCACCACAGGCTTACCTCATAAAAGGTGTTGTAGCTGATTGGTGATCTCTAATGCTAGAAAATTATATATATACACACAATTAATCCTTCAAATCCCCGATATGGGATTAATATCTCACACCCGAGACCCCTGTTGTCAGCCAGGAGAGAGAGAGCACAGCCCAACCCGGGCTCCACTGCCACATGGTAGCACAGCTGCAGTAGCAGCTGCCCCCTTTCTTCACATCGGGCCCCACACCCCCTCCACGTCAGCGTGGAGAAACACCAACAGCAACCTGCTGCCTTCCATCGCGTGAGCCCCCTACCAATCAATAATTCATATAATACCCCCTATAAGAAATTCTATAGGGCACCTCCAATTAATTATATATATATATCTATTGTTAACACGAGGTGTTACAGAATGTGGAGCACTTGATGAAGTTCTATGAAGACCTTTAGTGGTCCATACTTGTAATAATGTAATAAGCACTCGCCTTTCTACAGCCAATGAATAAAATTATAAAATTAATTTTTCTTTTCAAAAATCAAAGAAATTTTACAATGCTTACGCCTCGCACCTTCCCTATCGGAATGGCATTCCGACCCTGAGGACTTTGAGGATTCACAAACATGGACCTCACCTTGGCACTCCGACTTCGAGACCATTTTAGATTTCTTCGCAAACATGGTCCTTGTCTTAGCGCCTCGAAATGGCATTCCGATCCCAGGGTCTTCGCGGATTTCTCTGCTAACTTGGCCCTCGTCTTAGCACCTAGAAATGGCGCACCGATCCCATGATCGTGTGGATTTCTCTTCTAACTTGGCCCTCATCTTAGAGCCTCAAAACGACACTCCGACTCTGAAATAATCTCGGATTTCTCCACTAATATGGTTCTCGTCTCAGCACCGTGAAATGGCGCTCCGACCCTGAGGCCATCGCAAATTTCTCTGCTTGCATTGTCCTTGCCTTAGTGCCTCAAAATAGAGCTCCACTTTGAAATCATCGCGGATTTCTCAGCTAACATCGTCCTCTTCTTAGCGCCCTGAAATGGTGTCATTGCGGATTTCTCTGCTAACTTGGCCTTCGTCTTAGAGCCTCAAAATGGCACTCACTCCGACCTCGAGGCTGTTGCGGATTTCTCAGCTAACAAGGCTCTCATCTTAGCTCTGGTTTCGTCACGAGTTTCAACCAAGGCTACACGCCCCTCACCTTTTCCCTTAGGAAGGTGCTCCGACTCTGTCACAGACCCAAAATAATACTCCACTCGCGAATGGTCAGATCAACTCAACCCGTTAAAGTCAATTCATTCAGTAAACAAGTTAACAATGAAAAATAATTTTCATTGAATGAGAGATGATTACAAGATAGGCGGTGGCCAATCTGCAGTTGGCAAATCAAACACAAAACAAAGATAGATTTGCCTAAACACTCCTATAGTTGCGTCCTATTTCAGTATAGGTTGTCGCTGATGGTTCCCATGTTAAATAGGCTTCATAGGCAAACTTCAAGTGGAAAACGAGGCACGGTGGACAAAAGCACAAGTATTTGCTCGATAATCTCTGCCCCAAAGGCAAGCCCTACGTCCTGGAAATCACATCAGTGTACATGAAGAGACCCCTGAAGGGTATCAGCATTCGACCTCAGCCTCCCAGACCACTAAAGTGCAGAAGTGGCATCATAGGTGGGCATTGACAACAGGGATAATTTCCCCGCCTAAGCAATCCAATGATCTCTACAAGAATAACCCTTTCGACATCGGGCTTCGAAATTGAAGATTTACATCAAATCTCGGAACCCAGTATATACTTGATGATGTCCAACTGGGGTTTCCTCGATCCTCTCTGGCCTCCTCCGAATCTGAGCCGCTAGCACAAGAAGCACTAGCCAGGTCGAACGACCTGAAGTCCTAAAAGGACACAATCAAGTTAGACCACATCTCTCAGGACTCAAAGGATGAAACTTTAGACCTTGGAACCTAGGACAAGTAGCATGGAGCAGTGCGACCAGACGTCGATCCCTTCTGGGTCAAATGCTCGGACAGCAGGGCAAGCTCGCGCCGACCAGGCTCTAAACGACCTGCCCCCATCAGCACAGGCCCTCAGATTGCAATTCGAGGTGCTCGACAAGGTACCCCCCGGAACTTAGCCATCAAAAGGTTAAAGCAATTGGATCTGTGAGCCAGTTGCTTGAGAATGAGAAAATTTATAGCCATTCTTGAGCCATACTTGTCGATTGTTTCAAAATTCCCGACTTATTGTTGCAGTGAAAGTTCCAAATTCCAAGGTCCACGACCATGAGAATTCCCAAGGAGGGTGACGTAAGCAAGCCGACAAGGTGACTCACGTGATCATTCGAAAGCAAGGGCAGGACTGACATCCCAGATCAACATCTTTGGTAGGGGAGTCTAAGGTTTTCGTTTCCCTCGGCTCGGAAGCCTGGTGCGAGATGTGCAGCCCCAAGTCAGAAGATGAAAAGTTAAGGGGTTCAAACATATTTTTATTCATAGATAAAAATAAAAGTACAAGTGCGGTAGCAAGTTCGCGAGAAGGTGAAAAACATAAACAATCTTAATCCACTACTTGGAAGAAGACCTCTTATCTAAGACAGGACCGGAAGAATCTTTTCTAACATCGAAAGTAAGGTTGACTAGCTTATTGTTAATCAGACTTCACCCCCGATAGTTTGGGCAACCTTCTCAATCTTCGCATCGAAACATATGCCCCTGAGATTGAGGTCCAGATAGATTTGACATGATCAAGGGCACGGCCATACCCATCGTCGTTGGCCCGAATCACCTGCAGAACGATGTCGTCGTACTCCTTGACATCTCCTTCTCCCTCGTCTGCCACACCAACCTTTTCTCGACCAGCTTTTTCTTCTATGCCGACTGCTCCTCCCGAGCCTTCTTCTCACTCTCTAGGTCCTTCTTTTTCTCGTTTATTGTCAATCGGAGGTCCTCGATCTGACCAACAATTCCTTCTCGCCTGCCTTGGCCACCTGAGCGCGTTTGAGAAGCACATCCAGCCTCAGCTTGCCCCCTCTGATGGCCGCCTACAAGAAAATGAGAATACTTAACCAAGTTAAAAGACGTGGGCAAAAAGATGCAAAACAGATCCCTTACCAGAATGGAAGCCTGAGCCCATCGAGCGCAAACCTCATCCTCGGAATCTTTTGCCAGAGCATTCTTATTGCGAGGAGTGGCGAGGTGGTCGACCACCTGTAGAGTACTAGGCCAGATAGTTGTCAAATCCGCCTCTGTAGGTGGTCGACCACCTGCAGAGTACTAGGGCACGGCCGTACCCATCGTCGTGGGCCCGAATCACCTGTAGAACGATGTCGTCGTACTCCTTGACATCTCCTTCTCCCTCGTCTGCCACACCAACTTTTCTCGACCAGCTTTTTCTTCTATGCCGACTGCTCCTCCCGAGCCTTCTTCTCACTCACCAGGTCCTTCTTTTTCTCGTTTATTGTCAATCGGAGGTCCTCAATCTGACCAACAATTCCTTCTCTCCTGCCTTGGCCACCTGAGCACGTTTGAGAAGCACATCCAGCCTCAGCTCGCCCCCTCTGATGGCCGCCTACAAGAAAATGAGAATACTTAACCAAGTTAAAAGACGTGGGCAAAAAGATGGCAAACAGATCCCTTACCAGAATGGAAGCCTGAGCCCATCGAGCGTAAACCTCATCCTCGGAATCTTTTGCCAGAGCGTTCTTATCGTGAGGAGTGGCGAGGCGGTCGACCACCTGTAGAGTACTAGGGTAGATAGTTGTCAAATCTGCCTCTGTAGGTGGTCGACCACCTGCAGAGTACTAGGGCAGATAGTTGTCAAATACGCCTCTGTGATAGACCAGGAAGGCGCCCCTACCTTTATAGGCGGTGGAGGTTTCAGGGTCATCGTGGCTTCCTTCGAGAAAGTGGCCTTAGGCTTCGGGGCCTGTAGCATCCGGAACATTCAATGTGTGTACGAGTAGAATAAAACCTAACTACGTCCCCACCACATGACATAGCCTCACAAAAAGAGCTATCTTAAGTTGGTGCTCTTGGATCATAGGCAACCTAATATATACACGCATACACTCATTGTCACTACCTATGTGGGACTAAACTTAATTTCCTTCATACTATGTTCTATCCTTCATTAAAACATTTTATCAAACACCATATGTGCATGTCATGTATGCACACAACCTGAGCTTGTGCCATGCAACCACTAATCTCTAAGACTCATATAATCTCTTAGGTCCACACAATACAAGCCCACTACTAACCCGGGGTATTACCTATGTTGGACTATACTTATTTTCCTTCATACAATGTTCTATTCTTCATTCAAACATTTCACCAAATACCTTATGTGCATGTCATGTATGCACACAACCTGGACTAATACCATGCAACCACCATTCTCTATGGCTCATATAATCTCTTAGGTCCACACAATCCAAGCCGACTAACAATCTGGGGTATTACAGGGCCTCCTTGTTGACATCCTTGGTGGCCTTGTTCCTCGGGTGGTCGGCATCCTTAGCTTTCCTCTTCTTCGAGGTTCCTCCGGTCCTGAAGAGAATGAATGTTTCTACCCATATATTTTGTCTTCCGTGACTAACTTCGTCTCCACTTCTCTACTCGCCTTAGACCCCGCCTCGGCTTTCTCCCTCGGCCTTGAGAGCCGAACGCCTAGCCCTCAAGTACTCATTAGAAACCAAGGTTGTTTATCAGAAGGAAAGGAGGCAGGAGAAACAACGACGCGAGGAACAACAATGGAGAATCTAGTCAATAAGAAATTAAGGACAAGGGAGACTACATGTAGGGAAAAGAGGACATTGAATGTTGTGCGGGCATGTGATGTCACATGAGCATGCACATGGAACACACCAGCACATTTTTCGAGGCCCTCTAGCCTTGGAACCTCGAAATGACACTCCGACTCCGAGACAATTACTGATTTCTCCACAAATATCGCCCTTGTCTTGGCGCCTCAAAATGGTGCTCCGACTCTAAGACCATCGTAGATTTCTCTACAAACATGGCCTTTAACTTCTCACCTCGAAATGACGCTCCAACTCTGAGGCCATCATGGATTTCTCCGCTAACATGGTCCTTATCTTAGCACATCAAAATGGTGCTCCGACTCCGAGACCATCACAGATTTCTTCGCAAACATGGCTCTCGTCTTATCACCTCGAAATGGAGCTCCGATTCCGAGACCACCAAAGATTTCTCCACAGCGTGACTCACGCCTAACACCCCGATTATGAGCATGTTGGTGTATGACCTAGAGGCCTGTTGTGTATTGACATTACTAGTTTACATTGTATCATGATGTTTATTTCATATACGAGTCATTTCATTTATGGTGTTGTTTATTGTGAATAAATTTACATTATAAAGTCCTTATAATAGTAGGTACAATACCATGGAATATCAAGTGCATGACTTGACAGTTAGATCCTTTTGGTGGTAATCAAAACACTATTCTCAAATATCCCTAGTCAAGTATTATTGTGAATTAAGACAAAAATAATACATAGAGACTAGTATGTGCGTAAACTGATGACCATATCTCACGGGTCATGGATATGAGATATCAAGTCTTCACATGGGTAAATATTAGAGTAATAATGTACTCGACTAACCCACCATGAGAACGCTGAATAGATTGTTACGTGAGAGTCATAGCGGTTGTCACAGTGACCTTGGTGTTTGTATTCCTTTGACTTGAATTCACTATGGTTCCCTACATGAGAAGTTATATATTTTAATGTCGTCAAACATTGCCTGTAACCAGGTGATTATAAAGTCGACTATTGGATATACTACAAATCATGCAGAGGGATGTGAATGACTTAGATAGGATTTGTCCCTCTTACTTAACATAAGCGATATCTATTGGCCCCTTGATTGAGCGAGACTGCAAAATGCATGGCCATACTCAAATGAGTCAATATGAGGTACTGAGCTCATTTATTTTTGTAACCCCCATTCCCGTAAATACGTATTTCCCGAATATTTCTGTATTTTGATTATTATTTGTTAAATTCTATTTTTATTGTAAAAAAATCTTTTCTGAACAAAAAGGTTTGTTATTCAAATCATAGTGCATTTAAACCTCACTTTCTATTTTATAATTGATTGATTATATATTTTTCCCGTTAGGATTATTTAATATAAAATCGATAAGTCAATCCTTATCTTACTGTAAAATGTTGTTGTTATTATTATTATTATTATTATTATTATTATTATTATTATTATTATTATTATTATTATTATTGAATTATTTTCATGAATATGTTGAACCAATTCTGTCCTGTATTATTATTCTTATCATATTATTATTAGTATTATTTTTTTTTTGTAAAATCCATTGATTTTGATTTATCTTTTATTATATAATTATTTTATTTTGAAGCCCAATTTTATATTCTTTCTATATGTATTATTTTATTTGTGAAGCCCAAATATAAAGCCCAAGTTAATCCAAACCCAAATCCCCTCCTATCTGTGTGTTGACCAGATTAATACCACCCTCACATTCTCTCACTCTTCACATCCTGTAACCCCAATTCCCCATATCTTTCCACTATCCCTATAATCTCTCCCCAATGTCATAAATTATATTTATTATATTTACTATATCATTATTATTTTAATAGAAAAAACCCCTTCCCTGTCTCTCTCTCTCCTCTCTATTTTCCACCAACCGAAACAGCTCACCCTCCCTATTCGTCTCCCTCCTTGGACCATCCCCGTCGAACCCAACCCCCCTCAGTCGCGACCTCCACCCCCTGTTCTTCGCTACATCCCGCCTGAATGCCACCTCCGCATCGACTTCTCTTCATTGCCTTCTCCTCCCCCTCGCCATTACCGGAGTTCGAACCCAATCCTCTTCCTCCAGCCATCGAACTACTCCATTCTCCTCCATCCAGTCTCATCCACTCCGTCGAGCCTCCCGCTCGCACCCTCTGGTCTCCGCCATGGCTGCCCCCCATCGAAGAGCCACCATTTCCGAACCTTCGAAGAACCCATCATCTGCGCCAATGCCAATGTTACTGCTGTCTTCGACTACTCCTTTAGCAGCAAGTTGATGATCTCTGAGGCTTCCCATCGTCGTCCTCCTTACCATTGCCGCTCGAGCCTCCCACCTGCGTCGAGTCGCTCCAACCTGCCCTCGACTCCTCTGTTTCCTCTATCAAAATAGAGCCCCCCCGATCGTCGACTCCTCCACCGTTTTGGCCTAGTCGAGCCCCGACCTCGAGCCCCGCCAACATGCCTCCCTGAGCGCCATCTGTCGCTCCTCGTCACAGTCGCCGTCAGCACCTCTCGCAGTCTCCCTCTTTCTATCGAGTTGAGAAGGAGGAAGCACAGTGGATTCCCTGTGTGCTGTTTTGTGAGTAGGGAGATCCGATCTGCGTTGCTGTTTGGGATCAAGCAATCTCGGTCATCGATCGTTGATCATTGCGATCGTGATCACTTCTTGATATGTTGATCTTGGCCGTTGGGTTTGCATTGACCATTATCACCATCAACATCACCATCAAGATTTTGATCTCGACCGTCGGATCTCTTTTGATCATCGCGATCGTGATCATCATCTTGATGTTGATGTTGATCTTGATCTTCAATCTCAGTCGTTCGATCATTCGATCTTGATCCCCATCAAGATCCGTGCCCAATCATGATCGTTTGCCTGTAGTCGTGTCGCCGGGATTCCGATCCCATTATTCTTCGCATATTCGGATTGATCTAATTGTCATCTAACGGCAAGTCATCTTACTCTCGAATTGTATTGTATCGTATTCAAGATCGTTTATTGAATCCCGCAAGTAGATCCATATTTATTATCGTAGATTATTTATTGTTATCTATCGTTGGGATGCTACGGATTTACACGAGCGAATCCAAGTAGTAGTCTTGACTTCGTGCCGTCCTTTTTCTCCAATCTATAGAGATCTTGCATGTATTAATGTAGTTAATTATTGAATATAGGAATAGGAATTATTATTGTACTTCATGTCATGACATTACACAACTATTGTAGATTGTATACTAGTGTTGATTGTTCATATGATTGATGATTGTGTGTTAGTTGATTGTGATTAGTAGGGTTATGGACTTTATACATCTTAATACTATACTCACATAGATGTAACTTGTTGTGATTTAGGTTGTTAACCCTTAACTCATCGTTCATAACTTTTTTAAACTTTTTTTCCATAAATAATATGTTGAAACCCTAAAATTTACTACCAACCTAAACATTAACATGTTGTTTCGACCTAAATAATGTCACCAAAATCAATAACTTCATGAATATGAAATGTAGCCCCATGTTTCTAGTTTCCAGAACATCCAAAATTTTTGAATTCTGACTTATACTCCATGAGTTATGACCTTGTTATTGCTGCTTCACTGTATTTTCAGATTTATGCACATACTATGTTAAGTTGATCAATTAGGTAAACTAATGATCAAATATTACCGTGATAATTTTCGTATTGATAGCTAACATGCTTAGGGTAATGAATTTTTTTTTGCTGATTTTTAAAATGAGTACTGTTTTTACAACTGAAACTAGTTAATACTGATAACCAGCCAGAAACAGTAACCGTAAAGAACACTGAAATTCACCTAGCTACTGTTGTCAGAATTTGGACTTTAAATATGCATTGGAACCGGGTAGGAGTCTAGTTTCTAGACCTTCTGACAGATCCACATTTTCTATCCTGTAACAACAGAAATTCTAATTTTGGTACAACAACCTAATGCTGTTCAGAATTGGGTTTCTGTGTTTAATAATATATAATTGAATCTATAATGTTGAATTTGGTGTATTTGATTGTCTAAAGTACACTGCATGATCTTAGGGTTGTGTTTTCATCATTCTAGTGTCCCTTATTAATCGCATTATCGTTTCCCATTGATATTTATGTCCCTATTGTTCCATATTAGTATTGCATGTTAATTGAATAAAGAATGTTAATCAAGTCGGGGTTAAGGGTTGACTATAGGGTAGTTCATAATATAGTGACTGTACTCGGGAATGTGGGCCTTGTTTCCAAAATATCGTTATCGTCATTTTGCAAGAAATTGCAAATAGACAGTGTTATCGTCATTGTGCAACCAGTGTTATCGTCATTGTGCAAGAAATTGCAAATGACCAGTGTTATCGTCATTGTGTAAGAAATTGCAAATGACCAGTGTTATCGTCATTGTGCAAGAAATTACAAATGGCCAGTGTTGTTGTTATTGTATAAGAAATTACTGCAATAGCCAATGTTATATTGTGCCGAGTACATAGCCTATAGAATCTACTGCCTTAGTCTAAATGAAATTGATTGTATGCATCGAACCTGAAGTATGGATACAGTAGTACGTGCATTAGTTTGGATTAAAATGAATAATAGACTTAAGACTTCATCGCATTGTCATTGCATTTTGTCATCGTTATCGAACAGTTTTATCATTATTGCTTACCGTTATTGTTATTGTTTATTGTTATGGTTATAAATCATCGTTATTGCATATTGTACTATTATCGCTGTGTCACTGTTCAATACTATTGATTTCATCATTTATTGAATTCATCGTTATACCGTTATTGTCATTGTTTCTCTGTTTCTCTACTTGTTGTCCATGACTTGCTCTAGGGACATATTTTCCTCTCATTTAGATGAACAGCTTACAGGTAATCAAGGAGATTTTCCTGATGGACTAGGAGAGTAACAATGGTGAAAGAATTGTTTCGCTGCACTGCTTAAATAATTATTGCTTCTTTTTTTTAGAACTTTAATAATTGAACAATGTTGTTAACTCTTGTATTTGTGTGCTTTTGACCCGAATAATGTTAGTGTTGATTCCAGATGTTGGATTTTATTATGTTGGTTATTTTATGCTTAAAATTTAAGTATTATTATTCATGTGTTTACTCCTTCATTTCATGCGTGGTTATATTACCTCCTGTTTATATTGTTGAGTTGAATCGATAACAGCTCATGGGTGATGCAAGTCATTCGCTGGGCTATGTCACATGCTTGCATTCCGTATTTTTGAAAAGCGGGGCGTGACAGTTTAGTAAGTCTACTCGAACATCAAGAAACACAAAATTGAACTATACAAGGGTGACACGCTCTATGCCTTGTGGTCAATTGATATATCAGGACAAAAGGACTAGACTATATGGAAACATTGGTCACGGATAGGTTATATCTAATCACTAACATATCCATTACTTGAGTACCAATGATGTATTGCTAGATACTGATCACTGTTTGTAATACTTGAATATGATTTTAGAATTACTGTCAACGTAATGGAAACCTACAGGGTCACATAGTTAGAATGGATCAAAATTGGGATTTAAATTCATAAGATGAATTTAATTCGGGATCCAAGTAAGACTTGGACTCCTGACATTGGTTAGACATTTAATTAGATTAAATGGGCTAACTAAAATTCAAAGGCCCACACGGTTCTGAACCAGGTCAGATTGTGAGTCCAAAAGTTTCATTACTCACTTAGGGTTGATTTTCTGCACCTATATATATGATACATATCAGTGAAAAAGTGACACATGAGAAAACCCTAGCCATCACAGAAATTATGAGAGAGAGATACTGAGGAACATCCCCTTTCCGTAGCTAGCACCGCGGTGTGATGGAAAGCATGATTTGATTCGTTTGTGTGGATACTGTAAAGGCACCGCAATATGGTAATGCTGTGATCGGCATACTGTGGAGACAGCAGATTCATCTTCAAGGTATAACTCCTAAACACGATTTATGGTTTTTGCATGGATCCATGGCTAGGTTTCAATTTTTTTTGTAATTTTTCCACTGTGTATTTAGTCTTAGATTACCCTCGAAACCTAACAGAGCATACACCAATGAGGGCCAAGATATGAACAAGGCATTTTTTATAGCTAGGAAACAGGTTATATTATCGGGGTTACATAAGCCTTTACAAACTCAAGGTGCACTATCGACGCCTCCTAAGGCATACCCTGCTCCTGGATGCACCTCATCTCTCCCCGAGGGACGGGTTCCCAATCCAGACAATTCGAGACCCCCTTGGATGCTTGCGACACTAGATGATCCATCTACCCCACTCTGGGTGTCCCCGAGCGCTCTCATTCGGAGGTGGGCCCCCGGGTATGGGTTCTATCACTAGAACGGACTCCAAAAGCTAGATGATGGACTAACCTTTACGAGCTTAACCCTCAACCGGTATATCTCGAAGTCTTTCTCCACAAACATCTGCCTAAAGATCAAGCCCAAGGACTACCCTCCGATGAGGCCAAAGAGCACACTCCCCTCGGCCTGAGCGAGGACCAAGTTGACATCAGGGACAAAAGCTTTTAGTTAAGCCAACTCATCAGCCACTTCCTGTGATCTTTTCGGAGGCGAGCGATAGTGTCCTCTGCCTTGTGCAACCTATCTCAGAGGGCTAGAATTTCCTCCTCATATCTATAATGCCTAGAATTCCAAACATTCGTAGAACAAACAGGATCTTTTACTTCAACTTTGTACAAATTTACAAGGAATTTAAAACCTTTTCAATTACAACATCGTTCGTTACAATAGCACAACGGAAATAAATAAGTACAGCAAAACACATGATAATGGAAGATCTTTCAACCTTATGTCAACCCATCACATGACTTCAAGTCCATGCCAAATCCAGTCCTGCAACTAGGAAACTGTGGGCCCGTCAGTTGCATACAATTGACGCAATGCTATAATACATCAATTTCACCATCTTAACATTCAAAAACTTGAATGCACAAAATTAATTGAAAATTGAATATCATAATTATGTCAGCATATGAAATGATCTTAATACCTAATGCATACACTCACGATGACACTAATGTACACTTGTTCGGATTCTATGCATCCCATGTTACATAGGTCTGAGGGCAAGCCCTTATTGTACTCCTCATTATAGGGTTCAATCCCTCGCTATACAAATTTTCACTCGTGACTAGCATAAAATTTAGATATTCTATGATTATTCAGACCACGCCTCGATAATTTCGGAGATGAATCCCACACTGCAGATGTGCTGGGGACACTCCCAATCACATCTCGATAATTCTAGGGATCCAATCTCACACCGCAAGTAATGGCACCTCAATAGTCACCAAATACCCCATGAGTGTTGCCTCGATACCGATAATTCTGGAGATGCATCCCTCACCGCAGATGAGCTGGGGACACTCCCAATCACATTTCGATAATTTTGGGAAGACAATCTCACACTGCAGACCAACTGAGGCCCTCATACTCATGTTTGCCCTTACTTCAACACATCCCCAATCTAGTGCATGTCCTTAGGTTTAATTATAATCATTATGACCTAGAGCTAGCTTACCCCACCAGACATAAATCAACATAAGGAGAATTGTTAGCCGACATTGGCTACTTCTCAAATTTTCATTTATCACAACTTGCCGGTCACTACGGGTCTCGCTCAGCCTCTAGATTCCAACATCTCAAACCGAGGCCATATGGGTTATCTTAACCTCAATTACACAATTCATGCATACGGTTTTCCTAACTTCAAACTTTGTTTATCTTCTAATTTATCATATAAATCATTTGCATAAATTATAGGGTGATATTTATTTTCATATGACACCCAATTTCTAGGATAAATCATCACATTTCAATTTTTCATCCCAAAAATGAAATATTATAAAAGTTCACTTCTTAAAATAAAATAATGTATAATTTTTATCCAAGTGAAATTTCCAATTAATGTTTGATTATCTCAATTATTCCAAAGTTAACTCATTCATTAAAAAAATCTTTTTTTTTTCTTTAATAATTCTAACTAGACATACTATTCAAATGTGATTTTAATCCTCAAATTAAATTCTAGATTTGTACATAATTATCTCAAATATTCCAGTAAACTACTAGTATTATTTAAATTCCTTCTTAATTAAAATTCATGTGAATTGACTAATAGTAATAAATAATTTTAAAAAAAAAGTAAACTGTCACTATCTGGATTCGAACCCAGACACAACAACGAGCCAAACCGCAACTCGGAACCAGTGAGCCAACTCACTGTTTGTGTGAGAAGAGTGGCATTCATTGTTTATAATTCGAACTACAGTAGATTTGAAACCTGATTTTTTTCAATAATTCAATTGTTACGTATTGCTTTACAAATTTAGAATGTAATTAATCATTTCTGAGATTAGTGTATATGCATGAAACAAAATATATACCAATTTTATCATTGAAGAACGTGAGAATTTTTATTTAAATTGTATAAATTATTCATAGTCTTACACTTAGATTAAATGAACAAATTTTTCTCTACACAACTAGAGTTCTTGAGGAGTATCTATATCACTAAAATGCATAAAGGAAATCATTCCCATGTATTTATTGTGTGAAATTTCAATTAGATAAAAAAATCTATAAACCTCCTACACATACACACATTAATTCCATCATCTACTACACAATTATAATTAAACATGCACAAATAGAATTTCTAGAGCAACTACTTCACATTCACAAATTAATTCATCTCTATCTACACATTTCTAATTTAAACATACACAATTTCTATATACTAGAAGATCATGAAAACACCCAGCTCTTTGAAGATTTTTCCAGGCAAATAAAACTCCTAAAAGCCTTCCACTCCTCCTCAAAATCTGTGCTCTCCACCCTTGGATTTCCGGTAAGCAACAGCAGCAAACACTCTTGCTTTCTCTCTTTTGTTTGATTTACTTTTTGTGTTCATAGGAGGTTAGATTAGGGGGTATTTATATGGAAAATTATGTAGTTTTAGCAACCAACCATTCACTAACCCACTCACACACTCACCTCAGTCACTCACCCCACTCTCTCTATATGCAACCATTTTTGAAAGAGTGCACATTGCACTTTGTGCATCTGTTTTGTACATTTTTCATTCCACCATTATTTTACTATTTTATTTCATTTGAAACCTCTTCTTTAATAAATAATTATATTATTTTTCTTAACAAAAGTTTAGCACAATTTGCTTAAATTAATCTTAATGAAATTTTAGTGCAAAATTTTTGTAATAAAAATAACATAATTAACACGTGCATAGAAAGAAAAGGCAGGTGTAAAGAAATATTTAAAAATGAATATTTCACGTAAAAATAGTTTAAACTAATAAAAGTAAAAATAAACATACACACTTCATAAATTTTTATTTTAAAAAAAGGATACAACTAATACGTGCACTGCAAACACGTGCGTTGCATGTATCAATACAAAATAAATTCGAGAGAACGAAAAACATTCATAAATAGTCAAAATACAAAATACGTAGAACATTTATATTAATAATGTTACAAATATTACACGTAACGGTAAAATATATTGTAACCCCCGTTCCCTTAAATACATATTTTCTGAATATTTTCTGTATTTCGATATTTATAAATTTAGTATTTGTTAAATTCGGCTTGAATTTTATATTAAAATATTTTATTATCGACAATTATATTTATTTTCGAATAATGGAGTATTTTAACTTTATTTTCTGTTTCCAATTGATTGACTATTAATATTTTAGCCCAAATTTAATATAACTATTTGGATTTTAATGAATTTGTTAGACTTAAATCATATTTTGATATTTATATTATTATTATTATTATTGCTATTACTGTTATTATTATTATTACTATTATTAGTTTTGACCGTTCATGATTTAATGTACATGTATATATGTATGTTTTATAAACCCTATAATCCTAATTATTTTTCCTATTGATTTAAACCAATTTATTACCCATTAACCCTCCTCCTTATTGGATCCTACCCATTAGCCCAATAACCCAATATCTTAACTTAATCCTATAAATACTCTATTATAATAACCCTAATCACTAACCCTACAAACCCTAGTCACAACTATTCATTCCCTCTACCCCTACTGTTCATCTCCATCCTGTCTTCTTCTTCCTCGAAACCCGAAGTTTTCCATCATCCTCCGTCGAACCCCTGAACCCATCCCACTCTCCTCGTCTCCTGTTGCCCCTCCGTCTCCTACCGTCGAGCCCCCCACACAGTCGACTCCCGTCTCTCCTCTGCTTCGAAAATGGAGCACTCCACCATGGCTGAGCCCCTACTCTTCCTCCTCGAGCCCATCCCCGACCATCACCTTCGCCATCTCCCTATGTTGCCACCTCATCTTCTCCCGCTCGTCATCCCCCATCGACTTTCGCCATTGCCGACTGCTCCTCCAATCATCTCCAAGCACTTCGACAGCACCTATCGCCTTACTGCCGTCGACGCCCTGCATCCCCTTGCTACTGCCTCCCTGACTCTCTCTTCGCGTCGACGCACCTGCCACCTCCACCTCATCGACAGCCTCGAGGCACCCATCGCCTCACCTCTGTCTTCTACTTCGCCATCACCTCCGCAGCCACCGACTGCCATTGCTTCACCACCGCCTGTGCACCGACAGCACCCACATCCCCCGTATCTGTTCTCATCTGCCGAGCCACTGCCTTCCCCCGTCGCGGCTTCCCCTCGTGCCAGCCTCTGCCATAGATGTACCCTCGAGCTCCAGTCGCCTCCTTGCCATGGCCTTTCGCCATTACAGCTCTTCGTTAACCTGGTTCCCTCGCAATCCCCCAGTCGAACCTGCCTTCGACTGCCGCTTGCTACCCTCCATATTCCTCAAGCCCTCAGCCGCTCACTGTGCCAGTTCTTGGCCTTTTCCTCCGTCGACTATCCTTGATGCTACCACCGTTTCGCCGCCAGCCAGACCATCTCCGCGATTGTCGCCGTTAGATCCTTGCTGTTATGCATGCGTTGATCAGGATCTAATCTCAGCCATCCGATCAATCCTATCGCGATCATCACCATCATCATCATCAAGCGATCTCTAGCCATTGATCATCTTGATCATGATCATCATTAAAATCAACACCAAATCTGATCCATGCGATCCTGGTTATCATTGAGTTCATCATCCAATCAAGGTAAGTAACTTGTATGAATTTTCTTGTTCCTCGTACAATCATAAATACCACAAGTAGATCTCGGTTATAACTTTTTCTTCATACTCTTACTTGTTGATAATCTTCACCATATCTGTTGTGATTCGTTTCTATGATTTCCGTAATCATAGAAGATCATAAACACCAATTGTGTATTCTGCCCTACCGTATGTTCTGACTTGTAGCCTGATTTTGACAAGTCAAGAATGTAGTAGTGGACATTTGAATGATTTGGTTACTGCCCCGGCTTGTGTAACCAAATCAGGTGCTACTATTAGGGAAAGATCTAGTAGTGGACAATATAGAAATGTGTACTCGGAAGGGAACCATGTATTCCGTAATAGTAGCACCTGATTTGGTTACATTTGAATGATTTGGATTACATTTTGATAATTTGTATTACTCGATATGATTTGGTTAATATGATTTTGATTACTTGATATGGTGCACCACTGCATGATACCTGAGTACACGGCCCTATAGAATCCACCACTAAGTCTAAACGTAACTTGATTGCATGTAGCAACCATGTGGTAAATAAATGGGATGCATAAAGTGCTACATTAGATAAGAGTAAATGAATAGACTTAAGTTGACACTAAGCACATGCATGATCCTGTCTATCATATTTCTGATTTTGTTCCAAGTTACATGATTTTGTTACATGATTTTGATTTAGAAGTCACATGATTTTGATTTACAAGTTTGCATGAACCCATTTTCATTACTTTTTTGTTAGTTACAAGTTGTTGTCTTTCCGTTCATATGTTTATAGTTAGTAGCATCACATTTGACTTCGTTTTATTCATGTTCCTTGATTCTTGTCATTGTTCCTTGTTATATCTTGGTTCTTGTTCCTTATTATATTTCCGTTTTTGTACCCTTTTGCTTGTACTACTTGCGGCCCGTAACTTGCTTTAATGGGTACTCCATTTGTCTTTCTTTGAGTTATGTTGTACAGGTACAGACGATGGGTTATTGAGAGAACTCATCGAACTGTTACTGCACTGCATATTCTCTGGCTATTTGGTAAGTCCTTGCACTTCAGATACTGGTTATTGCATTATATTCTTGTTTATGTGATAACTATTGTACTGTTGAGTTACCAGGTATTGTACAGCGTATGGATGATATTAGTTGGCATACTTATATCATTCGCTGGGCCTCAGTTACGTACCTATGTTCCCGTAGAATGGGAAGCGGGGCGTGACATAATGTAATCGACACATGCATTGAAAGCACGTGCATTACACGTAAAAACACAAAGATTAAAATTTGTATTTGAGTTAGCTCAAAATAGGATAAAATGAATTTTGAGAGGATGGAAAATATATAAATAATCGAAATACAAAATATGTAGGATAGTTATATTAGAATACATTATGGGTATTACACGTATCGGTACAAAATATATGTGCGTAACACACGTGGAGTAGAATTGTCATAACTCAATTTTGCTAGGTGTTACAATATTTGCTTTCTCGAGGCTCGTAGCTTATGATCTGAATCAACAAAATAGCTGACTTAAGACCTGGGTGGGTATATGAAACACAAGATTGTCAAAAATAAGATGAGTTCTCATTAAAAAAGTAACTACAAGGGGCGTTGGCTAGTCCGCAATGGGCATCAATAAAAAAACAAGGGGAAAAGAAACTTTCTAAGGTAAAAGAGACACCTCCTAGGAAGACAAGTGTTGACCTTCGTCCTTGACGGCCTCGTGCTCGTTGGGAGTGCCGTCGACTCCTAAAAAAGGCTCCATGTCTCTATCATCTGAAGGTAGCTCCCCATGGGTCGAAGGAGTGCTACCGAGCCCCGACTCGAAGGATATGCCACTGAGGTCCAGGTCGGGATACCTCTGACTGACGTGTTCGAGGGCCCACTTATAACCCCGGTCCTCCTCCACAATTATCTAGTCTGCAGAACCTTTGAGCTCTGCCCTCAGCCTCACAAGCACCTCCTTGCAAGCCTCCTTCTCGCTCGTCAGAATCTCTTGGTCGATGACACGACCATGACATTGCCCTCCAATTCATTCACTAACTTTTTGAGTGAGTCCGCACGAATCTTCTCATCATGTCATTTCCGATCAAGCCATTCTGCCTTCTGGTTGTCACACTTCAGTAGGTGCTCGTACTGCCTTTTCATCTCGGCCACATAAAGCATGGCCTGCGGAAGGACAAAACACTTAAGAAAATATCGAAAGTGGAAATACAAAACCCATGCAAGACACATACTGTGACGGAACCTTTGGCGAACCTAAGATAGCTCGAAGCAGTGGTCGCCCGATTAAGAGCACTCTTATCCCTCGGCAGGGCAATGTTCTCCACTACTTTGAGAGCCACTCGGGACTCTAATAGAGAATCTATCACCTTCACGGACCAATAAGGCCTAAAAATGTCCTTGGTCTAACCAAGAATAAGGACATGCAACACTTAGTGGAACGATGGAAGGTGTAACCCCGGTTTTTCGTTTTGTGTATTTTGAGTGTATTTTTTGCTTTGGTGTATTTTTTTTTCTCTTTGTATCCCTCTTGTAATTCTTTTGACTGTATATTGGTTTATTTTCAATAAATTCTTTTTTTGTTATTTTTTTCATCCTTATATTTTGAATTCTTGATCGTGTTGTCTCTTTTGTTCGTTTCCATTTGATCGAGTCATTACTTGTGATCCACTTTGTTTTATTTATTGTGCCATATTTTTATTTTCCTATTTTTTTGCCCGTCTCAATTTTATTTTAATTATTTTTGATCACCATAGATTTAATCTTTTCCTAATACCCATTTTTTCCCTATATCCTTAATTACTCTTAATCTCTTTCTTAAACCTATTAATTATCTATCCTAAAACCCACCTATTATTAAAACCTACTTCAAATCCCATTTACTAAACCATGATCTTTTTATATTCCCCAGATTCTATTTTAGCCTATAACCCATTCATTAACCTTCCTAATATATATCCCTACCAACTTCTACCTGATTACCTTACCGAAATCAATTATGCCCATTCTTTAACTATCCTTTACCTTCCTAATATGTATACCCACTCAATCTCTTACATGATTTTTCACCCCACTACCGAAATCATATATCCCCATCTCAACCCGTGCTGCATGCACCTCCTACCGAAACCAAATGCCCACTCCCCAACCCGTTTGCTGCATGCCCCACTCCCGTTATCCCTTGTTATGCCACCCCATTTCAAGCCCTAAACTCCCATGCATATATATAATTCTATCCTTTTCCCCCCATGCTGTGTATTTCTTCCATGCCGCCAGAGAAAATTTCTCCCTCTCTCCCGACCCTATTTTGACACTTCCGGCCTCTCCCGAATCTGCTGTTCCCTCTTCCTCTCTTCCTTGTACTCTCGGGGTTGAGTGTGTGTGCATGGTTATTCATTTGTGGGTCGTGTGTTGGATCTCGGGTGATTGTGGTGTGTTCTCGTTGGTTCGTGTTGCAGGACGTTCTTACTCGTGGGGTTTTGTCCGTTCGTTCTTGTAGTTTTTGGTTCGTAGTCGTGTTCGTGGGTTGTGCTCACTTTGGTTCGTTGACTCGTATGTTCGCATTCGTTGCCGGGAATCTGTTCCCGTTATTCTTATTTTTTCGTCAGGTTTCGTCTCCGGTTAAGGCAGGTAACTTGTACTCAAATTCCTTTGTATGATACAAGTCAAAAATACCACCTATAATGTACTTGAGTTCTAGAGACGACTCTTGTGTGCTATTCTTGTTGGGTGTTTCGTCCCTATAGTGCTATTTGACCATAGATGACTCACGACACAAATTCGACATGAAACAACTAGGTTTTCGCCCTGTTCTTGACTTGATCATGTATCTGAACTATTTGTGAGAATTTGAATACTTGTTGAGAACCATGTGATTAGCTTGTTGTGGACTTGTTATATACCCTATTACATGTTGTTTGGACACTTGGTAGACTCGATTTCATGTTTGGATGTGTTTGGATTAAGTTTCGTTGAATCTATGTTGATTTTGGTTTTTGGGGAAATTCTGTGTTTTGACGATAATCTGTCTTGATTAGTAATTTAGACCATATTAAGCTCTGAATGTTAATTTCAGTATAAAACATGATTTGTAGAGAATTTCGTCTTCTTTCCAACCCCTCTGACCTTGCTCGATTTCATTTTCGTATGTATGAGTTATGACTGTATTACTACAGAGGTGCAATTAGTTTCCAGATTTTGTTTCTTGATGATTTTGATGATTAAATTATTTTGATATTTGTGCTACAAATATTATTTTGATTTGAAACTTTGGTCAGTTTTTCTATTCTTATTTAGGGATTACCCAGAATTTTGGTGGATTTTATTGATGAGTTTTATATGCCATTTCATGCTCGTTTATGAAAACTATACTTGCTATATTTTGCTTGCTGTTCTGTAAAGAATCGTATTTTCACCCTGATTCTTTTTACTGTATGGAAAATATTTGTGAAATATAAAAGTTAGCTTATTCTATCTATTTTCATCTCCCTTTGGCAGATTTGTCGTTTCACTGGTTGCGAGATATTATAGTTTTTGTACAGCAGTGTTGGGAATTCCAGATTTGCCAAACTATCATTTATTGGTGTTTCCTGATTTTTGATGACTGATCTAATTTTACTGGAAAATTATGAAAATATATATTTGATACTAGACAGAAAGGGGAATACCCCAGATTTTTCATGGATTTATTTATTTAGTTTTGATGCTGTTTTCCTGACTAAGAATTTGATTTACTGAATTCTACCTAAACGTATTTTTCGGATTCAAATCAGTTTTGAGTTATGATTTTGTGAATTACTATGTTACTTATTTATATTCGCTGGATTCGGTCTGGAGTCTATTTTCTAGACGTTTTGACGGATTCAGATTTGCATGTTTGTAGCATTGAGAATCATTGTTTTATTGTAGTGTGGTCTTGTTGTCCTGAACTTGAGATTTGACTATTTTATTCTTTCATGTAATATCTTGCACTCGTACATATTTACCTTACAACTTAAACTTGCCACATGATCATGCCATGTTATTCTTGATATATTTTTCCCACCTACATGCTTGTTTACATTAATAATAAAAATAACCAAGTCGGGTCTTAAGGGAAAGATCTAGTAGTGGATAGTGCAGAAACGTGTACTCAGAAGAACATAGTGGTTATTGGAGCTTGTTTACATGTGGAGCTTGACACGATATACATGACACGAATACACATGACACTGGAGCTTGTTTGGGTTTTGGAGCTTATTTACATGATACATGATTACATGATACTTGGAGCTTGTCCCTGAGTACACTGCAAATCTGAATCCGTCCCCTACGAAATCTAAAGCGAAACTGTTTGTTGTAGCAACCATGTGTTATGTTTTTGGGGCGCATGAAGTGCTACCTAGATAGTAATAATTACAAGACTTGATACATGACACTTGAAAATGATACATGCCTACTTGATACTTGACTACATAATACATGAGATTTGATACTTGATACATGCTACATAATTACATGATTCTTGATACTGGTTACTTGATACATGAAACTTGTTTACTTGACACTCGACACATGCTATTATACTTGCTCATCTTGCCATGCCATGATTTATATTCTGTTATCATGATTATACCATGCTAGGCTTGTTACTTAGATTTACCTATCCCATATACTTGTATCCTACATTATAAGTGGCCCGTAACTTGCAATTGAAGGGAACTTGTTTTCTTTTTCTTTCTCCTGCAATTTACTAATTGCATATCAGGATGGTCAGCTGCCAGATGGTATTGGCGAGATGATGTATTAGTGCTGGATTTTCTGCTTTATGATTGTTATTGTTGTTGTTGCTTGAAGTTGAACAAGATGTACTTGACTACTTGGATATTTATCTTGTATTTAGGCGATGTGACCCAGGATATTTGACTTGTCTAGATCATGACTATTTGAGATTTATATATTTTGTTTCAAGTATTCTTGTTGGTATTTTTGGTTCATAGTGCATGTTGGTTGATACTTTTGCTTCCGACTCTAATTATTCTTGTGAAATGTTGTAAAGATTCTTGAACAGCTTATGGATGATGAAAATCATTCGCTGGATTTTTTTCGCGTATCCGTATTCCGTATTCTTTTTGGGAAGCGGGCGTGACAGAAGGGGAGACTCAGCTAATTATGTGGCTCTCAAAATCCTCATGGGTGTGAATGGTCAGGGCCTTCGATCTCTTGGCCCTGCTAGATCGTCACCTCAATGAGCCTTTTACCTTTGGTGTCCTCCACTCTCACTCAGACGATTCCAAAATCAAGGAGGCAACATTGTCAACCACGACTGTAAGAGAACGTATGTGTCAGCATCAAATAAGAAAAATGTGCGACAATAAGAAGGAAGGACTTACAAGGAATGAAGGGGCTCAACCCACACTTGGACAACATTAATTCCATCATTCTTGTCCAGTCTCTGCAGTTTCCACCTGCGAATAGCCTCTAAAACTCAGGTGCACTCCACCGAAGTCAAGTCCTTAGGCTTCAGATTCTTCATTGGCGGGTGCCCATACGACCATCTAGTTGGAATTTCCCAAGGCTCGGGACTATAGACAACAAAATATTTGGGCTTCCACTCCGTAATAGAGTCGGGATGATTATACACCACCAGTACTTGTGGCGAGGAGAGATGTACCACCGATGCTGGTATTGTTAGGTTTCAGAGTCAATCACAGACTAAATTACGCAACGGAAATAAATTAAAAATTCCGAAACCCAGTCATGGATCCATGCAAAAACCATAAAACGTGTTAGGAATTTTTACCTCAATGATGGAACAATTTTCCCCACAATCTGTCAATTACGAGTGATGAACACACTATTATTCACATTTTAGAGCAATAACTTTAGTGCAATTAGACATTTAAATGCTCTATATATGGTATTTTACTTTCCTTTTCTCTTTTCCACAGGAAACAGCATAAAAGTGCGAAACGAAGCAAATTCAGGATTTTAAGGATGATACACAGGAAACTGAAGAGATCAGTCGACTGATTATGCTAACAGGCGACTGGACAGAGAAGCTGAAGCTGCTCGGCACAGTTGACTCCTCCAACAACAGTCGACTGCGCTGATGAATCATGAAACTACTAAAGTCTCGACACAGTCGACTTATCTCCAACATCAGTCGACTGATCGACAGCAGAGTCAACAGATAAGATAATTAAAGATTCACCCAAATCCAAATACAAATCAAAGCAGATACAGAAAGAAAGAAGAAAAGAGAAAGATATATATATCGCCAATCAGACAGGGAAAGAAATAAATAAAAGAAGAGGGCGTTTATGCAAAAAAGGAGAAACCCTAATTCTTGGGCCGTATTCTATAAATATCAGAAAGAAAGCATCAACGGGGGATCTTCGACATCCAACTCTCTCTCTCTTCGCTCTCTTGGCCCTCGTCATCTCCCCATCATCCACCACCGAATCACAAGAGTCTGCGCGTTCAAGTCATCAACAGGGGTATTATTTCTATCAGCATTGAAGAAGGAGAGAAGAGATCCAGTACTCGAAGGCAGTCTACCGTGTGACAGACAGTCGACTTATTGCCGGACTTCATTAGTTTATTTCTCTTCTCTTTATTCTTTTATGTTGATCATGTATTTGAACTTGTTGATTAATAAAAGTATTATTATGTGGAACTAAATTCTATAGTTGGGTAGATTGAAGCCGTAGTTATGTAGTGTTATGTTCTTCTAAAATTCTTCTATTTACTTATTGATTGAATCCGTTTGTATTGGTATAGATTGATGGTAATCAAACTTGTTCTCGAAAGTCTGAGAGCGGTCGACTGAGGTGAGAGCCAGTGACTGACGAACAGAACTTGAGAATATCAAGTTTGCATTACCATCTATCTGAATCTGTTATATGAGCATATTGAGACGACCCGTATCTCGTGCCCGTAATTGTAACAAAGGAATCTTTAGGGGTTCCTGGTTCAATCAACTTAAGGGATCTAGATCTGATACCAATTTCTAGAACCTTGAGTGTTTGTTCGTTTCCACTGATCTTATGTTTTATTTAAGTGCAACTTAGTAGATACCATGCTAAACACTTAACGAAAGAAACGAATTAGAGTAGATACCATGCCTAATTCTTGGCCTAGGGAAACAATACTTTAAGGAGTAGATACCATGCCCTTGAAGTGAACAAACATGAGTAATAAGAAGAAGTTCAGAAGGTGACTTAGCATTACTAACTATTGGTGGAGATCTAAACCCAACTACTTCATAAATATTTGTGATTCAACACTTCTTCATTCAGTTTTAATCTTTTTATTTCTTTTAGACTTTCAAAACAACTCTTTATGATTTTTATTCTTTTTATTGATTAGTAAGTTAAAGTCTACAATCTCTGTGGGATCGACCCTTGCTATTGCTACGCTTTTCTAAACGATTCGTGCACTTGCGAGGTTTATAATTTGTGTCTAGTTTTATCTATTTATTTAGGTAGCTAGATTGCACAACAAGTTTTTGGCGCCGTTGCCGGGAATTGTTTAGTATTTTAACTTACAAATCAGTAAAATCTTTTTCTGTTTATTTTATTTTATTTCTTCTTTTTCTTTTCTAACATTTTCTTTTAGTTTACTTTCTGCACAGACAGGTACAGACCAGTCGACTGTCTCACGGAGCAGTCGACTGTACAGAGGATTTTCTTTCAAAAGCAACAATGGGTGAGAATGTATTAAATCGAGTACCAATGCAAGACAAATTCATTCCAAAGAATATTGAGCAACCGTCTTGCATAGCTTTTCAACCCAAAGTCACCGGGAATATGTATCTATCTCCTCAATTACTCAGCATGGTGCCCCACTTCTTTGGTAGACTAGATGAAGATCCGCACCTACATCTGCAAGACTTCTTTGATCTTTGCAGGACACAAAGCATCCAAGGGCTTAGCCCCGAACAAATCAGGTTAATCTTGTTTCATTTTTCTTTAAAACTTAATGCTAAGTTGTGGTATAATTCTTTGGAACCAGGATCAATTAATTCATGGGAGCAATTGGCAACAAAATTCTTGAAGGAGTTCTTTCCAGCCCAGAAAACCAGACAACTAAAAAGGGAGATTCTACTTTTCCAACAAAAAGATGGCGATTTGTTTTTCGAGGCATGGAAGGACTTCAAAAACAAGCTTTTCAAGTGTCCTACGCATAACATACCTAAGGATGACCAGGTACAATCATTTTATGAGGGTTTAAATGACGCTAACAAAGCAATTGTAGATGCAGGTTGCAATGGCATGTTGATGAGAAAGAGTGCTGAGGAGGCCATAGAGTTATTTGAAGAACTCAGCGAGAACTCACAACAGTTCTCAACTAGGAGGGGTCTTTCGAAAAAACAGGGAGTATACGAAATTTCTCATAATAATAACATGCAATTAGAAATGGAAACCATGAACAAAAAGATTGATATGCTTGTAAATTCAACGTTGGGTGGCGTAAAAAACCAACCAAAAGAAATTTGTGCAAATTGTTTTCATTCTAACCATACAACTAATTCATGTCCCATGTTTTCTTTCGCAGATCAGGAGCACACAAACTACGAAGAACAGGGAATGTACCCGCCCCAGAACAATTTTTTTTCAAACACGTATAACCCAGGGTGGCAAAACCATCAAGGCAATCAACTCACACCAGGGCATACGCAGCAATTCCAGGGTGGGAATGGGTATGAGGAGCCAGCACAAGAACAAAAGAAGTTGGATTTCGAATCCACCATTCTGCAGTTACTCCAACAGCAACAGCAAACAAGCAATCGACAAAGACATGCCATTCAAAAATTGGAATTTCAAATTGGTCAAATTGCTACGGAGTTAAGTGAAAGAAAGGCAGGAGAATTCCCATCACAAACCATACCTAACCCTAGAGGACAAGAACAGCTCCAATCAAGGACAACACTAGAGGAAGAGATTGAGTTTAAAACGTTTGATGCACCACAATTTCCACACGATGATCATGAATGTTATAATGTTGATGTGGTTCAGGAAATTTGTGACCAAACATTTCAGGAAAATAGTGTTAATCTAGTAAAAGAAACAATTACACACCCTCTAACATTATCTCATGTTGAACAGGAATATGATGATCTGAGGGTTGCAGAGACAGTACATCACCTTGAAACTCCAGAGTCATATTCAGGTAAGCTTGCACCTGCATTTGAAAATTTGTTATCTGATAACACTTGTGTTTTCCAGGATAAGTCGACTGATGAAGAGGACAAGTCGACTGGTGAATGGAATAAGTCGACTGCTACCAGGCAACCAGATGAGGAGCTGAAGCCAATACATGAATATTTGGGGGACAATCAGACATTACCTGTGACAGTTGCTGCAAAATTCAGGATGCATGAAGAAGCAAGGCTGCAGGGAGTCTTGCAAGAGCACAATGGTGCATTAAGATGGACCATTGCTGATAAACTGATGTCAAGATGGTACGGTCCATAAATTGTTGCAAGAGGTTTCCCCACATAGAGCGTTCGAGAAAAAAATCAAACATTCAAGGTGAATGGGCAGAGGGGGAAACCTTATAATAAGATGAATTGTGAGCCGCGAACCATTCAATACATTGCATAAACTCATCGAGTCTAGCTGAAGACAAGAAACACAGCGCTTATTGGGAGGCAACCCAATTTTTCAAGGGAGTACTTACACTGTCTCCTCATTTTTTTTTATAATTTCTTTATTTCTTTTACTGCAATTTAGATTTGATTTATCTTTTAGTTTATTTTATTTTAATTTTTTGATTTTATCTTGAAGGATTGCAGAAAATTTGAAGTCGCCGGGGCGGAGCTGTTTTGAACACATGCATTGACGGCTATTTTTGAGCAATTTCGAGTCAAAATCTGGAAAAGTGATTCAAAGAGAAGTTGTAGCCTATCGTCTTAGCTTTCCAGCAAAAAAAAATTCAGCCCATTTGGACATCTACAGCTCCAGATATCGCCAAAATAGTGAACGCTGCTCGTGCAGAATTTTCAAGACGAATCAGGGGAGAATTTTTGAACTTTTGCATTCTTTTTGTTTTTCTTTTTCCTTTCCCATTGAGGACAATGTGATATTTAAGTTTGGGGGGGAAGGTTTACAAATTTTGATTTATTTTTAGAAAAGAAAAAAAAAATAATGATTTCAATTAATCTCACAATTACACTTTTGAATTCTTTATTTAGATAAGCATTGAAATAATTTTTTTGGGATAAACAATTTCTTATAAAGTAAGAGTAAGTAACTTATTTACTTTAGGATTGTTGAGTTTCATAAATCCTTACAAAATTGTATGAGTCATGCGATTATACCTAAAAAAAAAAACAAATGTGATGCTTTTTCTGTTGATTATTCCCTTTGATCTAGTCCTAAACAGAGTTTAAGTAAATAGAGTAATAAAAAAAAAAAGAAAAAAAAATGAATAAAGTCAATCTACTCCAATGTTTTGAGTTGCTTAGTAACTAGGGGTATTCATCACAAATGTTTACCGTTACGTCAAACGGCAACTTGAAATATGAGTATGCAAAGCACTTAAAGTTTGTGACTTGTTGAGTAACCGGGTGGATTCATCACAAATGTTTTGCACTCGCGTCAAAAGGCAAGTGACAACTTAGAGAAGAGACTAAAAAAAAAAAAAAAGCTCTAGTTTGCTACTCGGTTTGTAATAGAGAAAAGGGATAATCACAGCTGGAGTTGTTACATACTTTAATTAAATTAATTGCATGACAAACACGATTGGGTTGGGAATTATGAATAAATAATTGCACTGGAGAAAGTGAGTATGGTTAGTTTTACTTTATGTTCAATTGTTTATATTTTTAATTGCAATTTTGATGCCCACATAATAAGAACTCTTGGTGGTTAAGGCTGTTATTATTATTTTTCCCCTTGTTCATAATTTCAGTTTGCTTGAGGACAAGCAAAAATCCAAGTCTGGGGGTATTTGATGAACACACTATTATTCACATTTTAGAGCAATAACTTTAGTGCAATTAGACATTTAAATGCTCTATATATGGTATTTTACTTTCCTTTTCTCTTTTCCACAGGAAACAACATAAAAGTGCGAAACGAAGCAAATTCAGGATTTTAAGGATGATACACAGGAAACTGAAGAGATCAGTCGACTGATTATGCTAACAGGCGACTGGACAGAGAAGCTGAAGCTGCTCGGCACAGTCGACTCCTCCAACAACAGTCGACTGCGCTGATGAATCATGAAACTACTAAAGTCTCGACACAGTCGACTTATCTCCAACATCAGTCGACTGATCGGCAGCAGAGTCAACAGATAAGATAATTAAAGATTCACCCAAATCCAAATACAAATCAAAGCAGATACGGAAAGAAAGAAGAAAAGAGAAAGATATATATATCGCCAATCAGACAGGGAAAGAAATAAATAAAAGAAGAGGGCGTTTATGCAAAAAAGGAGAAACCCTAATTCTCGGGCCGTATTCTATAAATATCAGAAAGAAAGCATCAACGGGGGATCTTCGACATCCAACTCTCTCTCTCTTCGCTCTCTTGGCCCTCGTCATCTCCCCATCATCCACCACCGAATCACAAGAGTCTGCGCGTTCAAGTCATCAACAGGGGTATTATTTCTATCAGCATTGAAGAAGGAGAGAAGAGATCCAGTACTCGAAGGCAGTCTACCGTGTGACAGACAGTCGACTTATTGTCGGACTTCATTAGTTTATTTCTCTTCTCTTTATTCTTTTATGTTGATCATGTATTTGAACTTGTTGATTAATAAAAGTATTATTATGTGGAACTAAATTCTATAGTTGGGTAGATTGAAGCCGTAGTTATGTAGTGTTATGTTCTTCTAAAATTCTTCTATTTACTTATTGATTGAATCCGTTTGTATTGGTATAGATTGATGGTAATCAAACTTGTTCTCGAAAGTCTGAGAGCGGTCGACTGAGGTGATTGCCAGTGACTGACGAACAGAACTTGAGAATATCAAGTTTGCATTACCATCTATCTGAATCTGTTATATGAGCATATTGAGACGACCCGTATCTCGTGCCCGTAATTGTAACAAAGGAATCTTTAGGGGTTCCTAGTTCAATCAACTTAAGGGATCTAGATCTGATACCAATTTCTAGAACCTTGAGTGTTTGTTCGTTTCCACTGATCTTATGTTTTATTTAAGTGCAACTTAGTAGATACCATGCTAAACACTTAACGAAAGAAACGAATTAGAGTAGATATCATGCCTAATTCTTGGCCTAGGGAAACAATACTTTAAGGAGTAGATACCATGCCCTTGAAGTGAACAAACATGAGTAATAAGAAGAAGTTCAGAATGTGACTTAGCATTACTAACTATTGGTGGAGATCTAAACCCAACTACTTCATAAATATTTGTGATTCAACACTTCTTCATTCAGTTTTAATCTTTTTATTTCTTTTAGACTTTCAAAACAACTCTTTATGATTTTTATTCTTTTTATTGATTAGTAAGTTAAAGTCTACAATCTCTGTGGGATCGACCCTTGCTATTGCTACGCTTTTCTAAACGATTCGTGCACTTGCGAGGTTTATAATTTGTGTCTAGTTTTATCTATTTATTTAGGTAGCTAGATTGCACAACAACGAGCACTGCAACGTTGCGGTGCCTCTACGGTATTGACACGAATGAACAAAATCGGGCTCTCCCTCACGCCGCGGTGCTAGCTGCGGGAAGGGGATGTTCTTGTTGCTATCTCTCTTTTTCACACTTTCTGTGACAGCTAGAATTTTTCCTTATTATTTTCCACAGATATATATCATATATATATAGCAAGAAATCCACCCTAAGAGAGTAGAGAGGTTGTCGGTCTCATAATCTAACTAGGACATATTCATATATGGGCCTTCTAATTTTGGTTGGCTCATTTAATCTAATTAATTGCCTAACCAATGTTGGGAGCCGAAGTCTTGCTTGGATTCCCAATTAAATTCATCTTATGGATTTAAATCTCAATAAAGATCCATTCTAAATGTGTGACCCTGTAGGTTCCCATTACGTCGACAATAATACTAAAATCATATTTTAATGTTACAAACAGTAAGCCGTATCTCACAATACATCACTACTACTCAATTAACTGGAATTCCAGTGATTTAACATTACCTATCCGTGACCAATGTTACCATGTAGTCTAGTCTGTTTGTCTGGATATCTTAGTTGACCACAAGGCATGGAGCGTGTCAACCTTGTATAGATCAATCTTTGTTTTCTTGATGTTCGAGTAGATTTATTAAAACAAATGAGATCAATATCTCATATTGAATCATTTGAGAACGACCATGCATTTGTAGTTTCACTCAATCAATGGGCCAGAAGATATCGCTCGTGTTATGTAAGAGCGACAAATTCTATCTAAGTCACTCACTTCCCTCCGCATGATTCATAGTATGTCCAATAGCCGAATTTATATTCACCTTATCACATGCGACGTTTGATGGTATTAAAACATATAACTTCTCATGTAGGGAACTGTAGCGACATCAAGTCAAAGGACCACGTACACCATGGTCACTGTGAGAATCACTCATGACACTCACGTAACTATCCATGCAATGTTCTCATGGTATAACATATCGCAAAATTGAGTTATTACAATTTTGCACTGCATATGTAACACACATATAATTTGTACCGTTACGTGCAAATGCACGTAGTTTCTGTGCACGTGTTTGCAGTGCATGTATCAATTTTATTTTTTTAAATATCAAAATTTATGAAGTCATGCAGATAAATTTTATTTTCTTAATTTAATGGATTAGATTATAAATATCCTAAACTAAGTTTTATTAAACATATTCTTATATTTTGAACTTGTACCTCTATGTCAAATAATTTTGTGACATTTGTATGTACATTTGATATCCCTACCCTTGCACATACACACATACACAATATTCATACACCCTCTCCCATACAAAACCACTCCTCCAACTCCCCACTTTTTCACATCCAGACACCTCACTATAACTAATCTCCACCATTACCCTAACTACCCGGGCCCCCTTCTCATCTCTTATTTATTTTCACATAACATATATTCTTATACATTGTCATTCCCATCCAAATCATAAGCCACTCTCTCTCTCTCTCATTATATTTATATACAAATAGACCCAAGAACATGCCTCCATCTCCTTTACTTGTTGCCTCTCTCTCTCTCACGTCATCCCGAGACTCTCTCTCTTCACGTATATATATATATATATATATATATATACCAATCTCCTACTTCTCCACTCCATTATTTTTACTCATCTACATACAGTTATATACTCCAATAAGTACAATCTCTATTCATCAACAGCTAATCCATCTTTATATATTATATATACTAACCCTCCACCATTTAATTCCATCCCCTACTCCACTGCCTTCCTCCTTCAATTCCTGAAGCTCCACCCTCTCTCCATTCTCCACCCGAGCTCCAACTTGCACTCCCTCGACTGCCATCTTGCTGCCCTCTTTCTCTTTTTATGTATATATGTAACACCCCGAATTCCAAAATACAACTGAATTCGAGATTCCACAGGATCTTTACACTTCTTTCGTACAATTTTACAAGGAATTTAAAACTTTTCACTTTACATCAGAGTTACAAGAAAGCCTTATACTTTAAATTTTACAACGGAAGCAAATTTACAACATTTATATAAATGAAAGTACAACAACATTTGAATAATCTCTAAGCATCAATTCTCTTTTAATCTTTATCATGTCATTTACCCTGCATACAAAACTATGGGTATGTCAGTTTATTCAACCGACGAATATTATACACGGCCATCATCTCTATGCCGGAAACAGTATAATTGATTTTCCATATTTAACAAATACAAACTTGTTCACATATCAAACTAAGGGGAATACCCTATTGATGTCGTGTTGTGATTGTGCACTTAGTCCTTAATGCAATTATTTATATTACATAACACTAATGCGCACTTGTTCAGATTCTATGCATCCCATACTACATAGGTCCGAGGGCAAACCTCTTAATCGTTCTTTATTTTGTAGGGTTCAATCCCTCATCTTGACTTAATCTACTACTGTAACTACGGTAAGTATCTTAGATGTTCTATGAGTACGAGCTCATGTACAGAAACACTGGAGGGGAATCCCACGTCATGTCACGACGCATCGTGAAGACTATCTATAGCACAATTCAGCCTCCTTCATGGCACACGATCCTCTCGCAGTCACCAAACACCCCACAAGCATCGCCAAGATCCCGATAATTCTGGAATAGTGCCCACGTCATGTCACGATGCATCGTGAAGACAAACTGTGAATCACACCCACATCGTAGACTCGAGGCCCTCATACTTGTGTTTTTCTCTCACTTTCATCACCTCTTCACTATGTACTAATCCTTAATTTAATGAAATCATGAACAAAATCAATCTCTTAGGGTTAGCCCTCTCACCAATACCGGTCTTATTTCTTTCATTTCACATTGACCCAAACTTGGTCTTTTCAATTTCAATTATCATATCTCATCACTTTTCACTTGGCGGTGTGAGTTTTGGCTACACCCTAATTTTCAATTTCAATTCACAAAATCACATGTTTGAGTTGTCATACTCAAGAACATTTCTCTTTTTCATTCACATGATTTCCAATCTTTTCATGAGTCAGTAATCATACATGAAGTTCAATTATCCATCATGCATTTCATAACCAACATTTATTTCCACATTTAGAATCATATCACAAATATCTAGTCAAAGTGAATGCTCACAAACTCACTATTGTCACACTATTCTTTAACAAGAATAACTCATATAAAACTTCACATTTATATTTTCCTTCCATCAATTTTGCTTTTTAACATTTACATTAATCACCTCATGAAAATCCACATTTTTACGAAATTATAATTATAAGAAAACAATAGTTTCGAGTACAATTTCACCTCAAATACATTTTATTTTAGTCCAATAACTCCAAATAAATTTTCATAGGTTGTACTCATCTATACCAGGCCACACGTCATAGGAATTTTCTCACAAAAAAGGGCAGATTTACTTGACGCTTCGGGAAAGTCGACTGTCGAATATGGTCAGTCGGCTGTTCCGCAAAAATGCAAAATTCTGAAATTAAGGAGGTTAGGGAAGTCGACTGTTAAATGTAGTAAGTCGGCTGTCCTGCGATATTTTTCAACTCGGAATCAATGATCAAGGCAGTCGACCGTTGCATATGGCCAGTCGACTGTACTACGGGGTTTTTCAATTCTCTAAATATAATTTAAATTTGTGTACTACTCTTTTCATAATTCATTTGACATTTCTCGAACACAACTTAGTATAAAAATTTCCTACATCAATTCCCTGTTTTCCCCTCTTTCATAAACTTAAAACATATTATAATTTATTCATTCTAAACAATATCACGAAAGTCCAACGAAACTCACAAAACAAACAATTTCATCTACTAGCATTTTGTACTTAGTTTTGATATTAACAACAATTCTAATTCATATATTCCATCACTAAAAAACGATTCGCATACAACTTAAGATTCATGACAAGATAACATGCAATCTATCAAGCAATCAATTTAGTCAACTAGCAAGTCCTTTTTCGAATTAAGCGTATTCTTATTAGTTTCTTTCATGCATTATAATTTCAATCACCCCTAACATGGTATCTAGTTAGAAATATAGAAAACCAACCCACCTTATTTGGAGAGAAAGGTTCACAACACCTCCTAAACGAAAGAGTCCTTCTCGAGCTTGCCAAACGAGCGCTCCTCCTCCTCCTCCTTGAATCAAACCCGAGAGCTCCTAGTAGCCGGCCTCCTTGTTGCAAGCACACAGAAAACCCACTCTCTCAATCTTTTATTCTCACTTCCTACTAATAACTCACTACTAATAATTGTATTTTCTTACTATAGGTTTGGAGAATGAAGAGTGCAAGAATAATTAGGCTAGGGGGGTATTTATACTAAATTTTGGGACAAATAAAGGGCTAAGATTAATCTAGGAGTTAAGGCCCAAAGGCTAGGATTTAAGAGGAAGTTGTAGTAACCACCCATGATCATAAAATCTACCTCCCATAACTTCACTTCTCTTTTCCTTTCCCTCCCATTCAAAACCGGCCAAAAGGAGTGCACACACACGTGTACGTGCAATGCACGTGCATTCAATAGTCCCCCATTTTGAAAGTTGTACATTTTATTCTTTATAAAAATAATCTAAAAAAATTGTCTACATTACAAGTTGTATTTAAAAGATAAAATAACTCATGGGCCTTTATTTAATGGGCCAAATTAGTTTACAAAAAATAAATTAAATTGGGCTATAAAAGAAACTTATGTTTATTAAAGAAAAATGGGTTTTAATAAAAACAATTAGAAAAGACATATATATATATATATATATATACTCATTTTTCTATGCAATGAAAATAATTATAAAATTTTGTACTGCTAAATTGCACGTGCACAATACGTACAAAAATAATAATACAAAATAATAATTTTCATAAATGAAAATCAGGGTATTACAACACTCCCTCCTTAGAATAGTTCCGTCCCCGGAACTACAGTCAAGAGCGAGAAACAAAACACTCACAACCAGCAAAGAAAAAGACAAAATACAAATCAAGCAAAAAGCTCAGGATAATCACTCAACATCCTCTCCTCAGACTCACAAGTAGCCTCTTCCACCAGATGTTTTCTCCAGACTACCTTGACCATCGGTATCGTCTTATTCCTCAAGACTTTCTCTCGACGATCAACAATCTCGACAGGAGCCTCGATGTAATTGAGATCCAATTGCAAACCTTCTGGCACTTCAGGCAAATGATGACTTGGATCTGGAATATAACCTCTTAGCATAGGCACATGAAAGACATTGTGCACCTGAGATAACTCTTTCGGTAACTCAAGCCGGTAAGTAGTTTTCCCGATCCTTTTCAATATCTTATACGGGCATATAAACCTCGGGGCTAACTTCCCGCCTTTGCCAAATCGAATCACACCTTTACTGGGTGATATTTTCAGAAAGACGAAGTCACCTTCCTCAAACTCAAGGTCCCTTCTCCGGTTGTCTGCATAGCTCTTCTGCCTGCTCCGAGCCTCTACCAACCTTTTCCTGATCAGATCAATCTTTTCAGAGGTTTGCTGCACAAGCTCAGGCCCAAACAACTGACGCTCCCCAACTTCAAACCAACAAATAGGTGTTCTGCACTTCCTGCCATACAAAGCTTCGTACGGCGCCATCCCGATGCTAGTCTGAAAACTGTTGTTGTAGGCAAACTCTACCAAAGGTAAATGCCTTTCCCAACTGCCTCCAAAGTCTAGTACACAACACCGAAGCATATCCTCAAGAATATGATTGACTCTCTCGTTCTGCCCATCGGTTTGCGGATGAAAAGCAGTGCTGAAATCCATCTTGGTACCCAAAGCTGTCTGAAGACTCCTCCAGAAATGCAAAGTAAACCGTGCATCTCGATCAGACACAATAGTTGAAGGAACACCATGGAGCCTGACGATCTCGCCAACGTACAATTTAGCTAACTTGTCCATCGAAGTAGTGAGTTTCATCGCCAAAAAGTGAGCGGACTTGGTTAGTCGATCGACTATAACCCAAATCGCATCATTGCCTTTAGGACTCTTGGGCAATCCCGTGATGAAATCCATACTGATGTTATCCCACTTCCATTCCGGAATAGGTAACGGCTGTTATAGACCTCCAGGTCTCTGATTCTCGACTTTGACATGCTGACAAATCTCACACTTTGCCACAAATTCAGTCATATCCCGCTTCAAACCTGACCACCAGAAATGTGGTTTGATATCTCTGTACATCTTAGTACTCCCAGGATGTGCCGACGAAAGAGTAGCATGGGCCTCCTGAAGAATACTCTCTTTCAGGTCTGCCTGATTTGGAACGCACAGTCTATCTCCGAACCACAACACTCCATTCCTGATTTGAAATCTGGGCAACCTGCCAGCACTAACCTGCTCCTTCATCTCCAAGATATCAGTATCAACCTCCTGACTTGCAATAATCCTTCCATTCAATGTAGGCTGAAGCCTCAACTGAGCTAAAGATGCTCCCAATCCTTGCAAGACAACTTCTATACCAGCTCGATCCAATTCTTCCACCAGATGCTTCTGAGTTGTAATCAAACTGGATAAACTGCTCTTGCGACTAAGTGCATCAGCAACAACATTTGCTTTTCTAGGATGATACTTGATCTCAGGTCGCATGTCCTCAAGCACTTCGAACCATCTCCGCTGCCTCAGATTCAGATCCTTCTGCTGGTATATGTACTTCAAACTCTTGTGGCCGTGTACATGTTCAATTTCTCACCGTACACGTAGTGCCTCCATTGCTTCAAGAAAAAGATAATCGCAGCCAACTCCAGATCATGAGTCGGATAATTCTTCTCATGTGGTCGTAATTGTCTAGACCCATAAGCGATCACCCTTCCTTCTTGCATTAAGACACAACCAAGCCCACGATGTGAAGCATCGCTGTAAACATCATACTCAACACCTGCTTTAGGCAAAACCAAAATAGGTGCAGTAGTCAACTTCTCTTTCAACTCCTGAAAGCTTGCCTCACATTGCTCAGTCCACTTGAAGTTCACATTCTTCTTGGTCAAACTAGTAAGCGGTACGGCTAACTGAGCATAACCTAGAATGAATCTCCTGTAGTATCCAGTCAATCCAAGAAAACTTCTGACTTCCTTCACTGTAGTAGGCCTTGCCCAATCTCTCACTGCCTCTATCTTCTGAGGATCAGTTGCCACTCCCTCCTTAGAAAGGATGTGACCTAGGAATGCCACTTCAGATTTCCAGAAGTCGCACTTAGATAGCTTGGCATACAACTCCTGCTCTTCCAGCTTCCTCAAAACTGCTGCCAGATGCTCGGTGTGCTCCTCTTCTGACTTAGAGTACATGAAAATATCGTCGATAAACACCACGACGAAAGAATCAATGAACTGCCTCAGAACTCTGTTCATCATGTCTATGAAGATTGCAGGCGCATTCATCACTCTAAATGGCATAACTAAGAATTCGTAATGCCCATGTCGAGTTCTAAATACAGTTTTGTGCACATCTTCCGCTTTCACTCGAACTTGATGATATCCTGATCGAAGATCTATTTTGGAGAAAACAGCAGCTCCTTCTAGACGATCGAACAAGTCATCAATTCGGGGAATATGATACTTATTCTGAACAGTGACCTTATTCAGCTCTCGGTAATCGATACACATTCTCATCGATCCATCCTTCTTCTTTACCAAAAGCACTGGTGCTCCCCAAGGCGACACATTAGGTTGAATAAAGCCTTTCTCCAACAGTTCCTCAATCTGCCGTTTCACCTCATCCTGTTCCACAGGAGCCATCCTATATGGTGCCTTAGAAATAGGTGCACTTCTCGGTTGAATAATGATGCTGAACTCTACATCACGTTGCGGGGGTAACCCAGGCAAATCATCCAAGAACACAGTCGGATAGTCCCGAACCACAGGAATCCTCTGTACTTCCACAGGAATCACTTCCTTGCGGATAACTGCCACCAACCTGGAACACTTCTTCTTCCCATGGAAAGTGACTTCAGGTCCACCTGGAGCCTTCACTGTTACCGTCTTGGACTTGCACTCGATGCTTACACTGTACACCGACATCCAATCAATGCTAATGATAATACCGACTCCTAAGATAGTCAGCTCGATTAGATCAATCCCGAAGATTCTGTTCCCAATCACAATCTCGCAATCTGCATAGTACTGATTAGTGGTTAAAGTCTCCCCTGATGGAGTAGCTACTGCTAAGATCTTGTCTGGAAAAATCTTTGGTTCAACTCCTAACACTTTAGCAAATTTAGGAGACACAAAAGTATGAGAGGATCCAGTATCGAACAAAACAACAACTTTCATTCCATTCAATTAAAGTTCTCCTGTTACATAATACACACTCATTACGTAACAGTTCACTAAATAAACGGGAAAAGAAACAACATAAACCTCTAAACATCCGCCCTCGTACCAGTAATGACATGATCTACCTCATCGGCATCAGCTTCAGTCAAGGCAAATACTCGCCCTTACTGGTACGGTCTCTTCCCAGTTTGCTGCATTGGTGCATTGCGATTAACATTCCGCAGTTTGGGGCATTGAGATTTGTAATGTCCCGTCTCACTGCAATTGTAGCAATTTACCGCAGGAGGTCTCACAAAATTATTCCCGGGTCCTCTAACCACACTGATAGCGTTTGCCCCTGTCGGTTTGAACCTTTGTGCTGATGGTTGTTGATGAACCCAATAATATTCACATTTAGGAGCAATAATCTTAGTGCAATTAGACATTTAAATGCTCTATATGTGTTATTTTATTCTTCTTTTCTCTTTTCCATAGGAAACAACCAAAAGCAGCAAAACGAAGCAGATTCTAGACTAATACAGACTGAGAGGATGATATACAGGGAACTGCAGATCAACAGTCGACGGGTTCTTCAACAGTCGACCGGACAGAGAGGCTGAAGCTGCTCGGCATAGTCGACTGCTTCCAAAGCCAGTCGACTGGCATTCGGCGGAGTCAAAAGATAAGAACAGCGAAGAATCATCATCCAAATACGAAGCAAGATTTAGTTATCCAAACCCAGGTTATATGCGAAGAACAACTTCTCCAACAAATCAAAGCTAGAGACCGGAGATTGGCAAGAGCACGTGGTTAGCAGAAAAGGAAGAAAAGAAGAAAAGAGAAAGAAATAAAACGCCGATCAAATAAGGAAGGAAATAAATAAAAGAAGAGAATTTTTTTTGGAAAAAGTGCAAACCCTAATTCTCGGAGAAAACCACGGAATTTCTGAATCATCAAATCACCAAGAGGATTATTCTAGCAGCATCGAAGAAGAAGGAGATCGAGTACGCTGAAGCAACAAGCCAGTCGACTGAGTGACAGCAGTCGACTTCTCAGATCAAACATCATCAGTTTATCTCTTCTCTTTCTAGTTTTTATTTTCATCATGTATTCGAAACTGTTAGTCAATAAAAGTTTTATTATGTGGAACTAATTTCATAGTTGGGTAGATTGAAACCGTAGTTATGTAATGCTTATATTCTTCTGAATGCTATTCTGTTACTTATTGATTAAACCTGATTGTATTGGTATAGATTTATAATATACAAACTTGTTCAGAAGTTCTAAGAGCAGTCGACTGAGAGTGACAGCAAGTCGACTGCCATACAGAACCTGAGATTATCAAGTCTGCATATTATAAATCTGAATCTGTTATATGAGTATAGAGACGACCCGTATCTCATGCTCATAGCTTGTAACACAGGAATCTCTAGGGGTTCTTGGTTTAATCAACTTGAAGGATCTAGATCTGATACCAATTTCTAGAACTTCGAGTGTTTGTTCGTTTTCATTGTTCTTATGTTTTCTTTAAGTGCAACTTAGTAGATACCATGCTAAATACTTAAGGAAAGAAACAAATTAGAGTAGATACCATGCCTAATTCTTGGCTTAGGGAAACATTAACTTTAAGGAGTAGATACCATGCCCTTAAAGGAACAAACATGTGTAATTAGAATAGAGAAGAAGGTGACTTGGCATTATTAACTATAGGTGGAAATCAAAACCCAACTACTTAATAGATATTTGTGATTCAGAACTACTTGATATAGTTTTTAATTTCTCCTTTTCTTTTAGAACAATTCTTTACGATTCTTATTTCTGTTTTATTGGTTAGTAAGTTAATTTCTACAATCTCTGTGGGATCGACCCTTGTTTGTCACTACGCTTCTATAAACGATTCGTACACTTGCGAGGTTTTTAATTTGTGTCTAGTTAAATCATCTAGATTGCACAACAGTTGTCCCTTGAAATTTTCATAATTTGCGGGCCTCTTACCAGACTGCGAGTTGTTTCTCCGATTCTAAACAACATGAAACTGCTCCATGTCTGCTTCCGTGGCTGCCGCACATTTGACTAGCTTGTCAAACCTCTGGATACCAAGGGGTATCATCCTGGATCTCAAACTCGGTCTCAATCCATGCTCAAACTTATGAGCCTTCTTCGTCTCATCCATCACCAATTCAGGAGCATACCTTGACAGCTGAGTGAATTTGGTCTTATACTCTCTAACTGACATGCCACCTTGTTGCAGCGACAGAAACTCCATGGCCTTCTTCTCCTGGACATCTGAAGGAAAGTAATGACTGCGGAATTCCTCCAAAAATTCCTTCCAGCAAAGAACCAAGCCTTCCATCGTCCGCTTTATCGACTGCCACCACACAGCCGCATCCTTCTCGAACTGCAGAGTCGCCAATTTCACCTTGCTGCCTTCAGGGGTCTCCAAGACTTCGAAGATAGTCTCTACTTGCCTGATCCAGTTGTCAGCCGTGTCAGGGTCTGACTTCCCTTCAAACACAGGTGGTTTCATCCGTTTAAATGATTCCACGAGTTTGATTGCTTCGGGTACTGGATTCGCAGGCACCCTTCCCTAATTCTTATTCATGGCCACGGCATTGAGTGTCTGATAGACCCTCGCTAGTTCCGTTTCCAAGTCCAGACCTTCACCATTTCTTGCTCTTCTTCTAGCCATATTCTGATGCAAATGATCCATTAAATTTGAAGTGTGAAACATGAACTTTTAAGTCAACATTTCAATTTCATTGAATTTCAAACTTTATACATTCGAATTTAAAACATTTTTGACATCAAAATGGAAGCAGTAGATGATACAACGGTCTAACTCCTACGGTTTCTCTTGGCTTCACGAAGCTCTCCCCATAGTTCTTCAACTTCTTCCTTCAGTACATCGGTCATGTTTTTCCTCTTCTCGAGTTCCCATACACGATGACTGAGAACTACAAAATCATCCTTGTACTTTGCCAGCTGAGCCTCCAATAGTCCGACTCTATCCCACAGTGTTTCTACCTGCCTCTGAAGAGATATCACAAGACTACTCGGAACTGGTTCTTCTTCTTCGTCAGAAGAGTCATCAGATGAGTCCGAAGGTGGAGTGATCTCTCGGGACTCAGGCCATTCCTCTCTGTCGGAGTCTGCTTGTCCTGGGTAGAACTCTTCCTCAGAATTCGCTTGTCCAGGATAATAATCTTCCTCTATGATATGCCAATTTTCATCTCCAGCAGGGTCGAAGTGATCAGCCATCTTAGAAAAGGGAAGAAGAAGCATAAGTCATAGAGCAACACAAATGTAAGTGACTTATATTTAAATCTCTAGACTCAACACACACTCTAATGTCCACTTCTAGGGTGTCGTTCCTTATAAATTTGTACTAGTGTGAAGCCTGACTCTGATACCACTCTGTAACACCCCGAATTCCAAAATACAACTGAATTCGAGATTCCATAGGATCTTTACACTTCTTTCGTACAATTTTACAAGGAATTTAAAACTTTTCACTTTACATCAGAGTTACAAGAAAGCCTTACACTTAACATTTTACAGCGGAAGCAAATTTACAACATTTATATAAATGAAAGTACAACAATATTTGAATAATCTCTAAGCATCAGTTCTCCTTTAATCTTTATCATGTCATTTACCCTGCATACAAAACTGTGGGTACGTCAGTTTATTCAACTGACGAAGATTATACACCGCCATCCTCTCTATGCCGGAAACAGTATAATTGATTTTCCATATTTAACAAATACAAACTTGTTCACATATCAAACTAAGGGGAATACCCTATTGATGTCGTGTTGTGATTGTGCACTTAGTCCTTAATGCAATTATTTATATTACATAACACTAATGCGCACTTGTTCAGATTCTATGCATTCCATACTACATAGGTCCGAGGGCAAGCCTCTTAATCATTCTTTATTTTGTAGGGTTCAATCCCTCATCATGACTTAATCTACTATTGTAACTACGGTAAGTATCTTAGATGTTCTATGAGTACGAGCTCATGTACAGAAACACTGGAGGAGAATCCCACGTCATGTCACGACGCATCGTGAAGACTATCTATGCACAATTCAGCCTCCTTCATGGCACACGATCCTCTCGCAGTCACCAAACACCCCACAAGCATCGCCAAGATCCCGATAATTCTGGAGTAGTGCCCACGTCATGTCACGACGCATTGTGAAGACAAACTGTGAATCACACCCACATCGTAGACTCGAGGACCTCATACTTGTGATTTTCTATCACTTTCATTACTTCTTCACTATGTACTAATCCTTAATTTAATGAAATCATGAACAAAATCAATCTTTTAGGGTTAGCCCTCTCACTAATACCGGTCTTATTTCTTTCATTTCACATTGACCCAAACTTTGTCTTTTCAATTTCAATTATCATATCTCATCACTTTTCACTTGCAGGTGTGAGTTTTGGCTACACCTTAATTTTCATTTTCAATTCACAAAATCACATGTTTGAGTTGTCATACTCAAGAACATTTCTCTTTTTCATTCACATGATTTCCAATCTTTTCATGAGTCAGTAATCATACATGAAGTTCAGTTATCCTTCATTCATTTCATAACCAACATTTATTTCCACATTTAGAATCATATCACAAATATCTAGTCAAAGTGAATGTTCACAAACTCACTATTGTCACACTATTCTTTAATAAGAATAACTCATATAAAACATCACATGTATATTTTCCTTCCATCAATTTTGCTTTTTAACATTTACATTAATCACCTCATGAAAATCCACATTTTAAAGAAATTATAATTATAAGAAAACAATAGTTTTGAGTACAATTTCACCTCAAATACATTTTATTTTAGTCCAATAACTCCAAATAAATTTTCATAGGTTGTACTCATCTATACTAGGCCACACTTCATAGGAATTTTCTCACAAAAGAAGGCAGATTTACTTGAAACTTCGGGAAAGTCGACTGTCGAATATGGTCGGTCGGCTGTTCCGCAAAAATGCAAAATTCCAAAATTAAGGAGGTCAGGGAAGTCGACTGTTAAATGTAGTAAGTCGGCTGTCCTGCGATATTTTTCAACTCGGAATCAATGATCAGGGCAGTCGAACGTTGCATATGGCCAGTCGACTGTACTACGGGGTTTTTCAATTCTCCAAATATAATTTAAATTTGTGTATTACTCTTTTCATAATTCATTTGACATTTCTCGAATACAACTTGGTATAAAAATTTCCTACATCACTTCCCTGTTTTCCCCTCTTTCATAAACCCAAAACATATTATAATTTATTCATTCTAAACAATATCATGAAAGTCCAACTAAACTCACAAAACAAACAATTTCATCTACTAGCATTTTGTACTTAGTTTTGATATTAACAACAATTCTAATTCATATATTCCATCACTACAAAACGATTCGCATACAACTTAAGATTCATGACAAGATAACATGCAATCTATCAAGCAATCAATTTAGTCAACTAGCATGTCCTTTTTCCAATTAAGCGTATTCTTATTAGTTTCTTTCATGCATTATAATTTCAATCACTCCTAACATGGTATCTAGTTAGAAATATAGAAAACCAACCCACCTTATTTGGAGAGAAAAGTTCACAACACCTCCTAAATGAAAGAGTCCTTCTCGAGCTTGCCAAACGAGCGCTCCTCCTCCTCCTCCTTGAATGCAACCCGAGCCTTCCAAGTGCAACCAGAGAGCTCCTAGTAGCTGGTCTCCTTGTTGCAAGCACCCACAAAACCCACTCTCTCAATCTTTTATTCTCACTTCCTACTAATAACTCACTACTAATAATTGTATTTTCTTACTATAGGTTTGGAGAATGAAGAGTGCAAGAATAACTAGGCTGGGGGGGGGGGAGGGGGTATTTATACTAAATTTTGGGATAAATAAAGGGCTAAGATTAATCTAGGAGTTAAGGACCAAAGGCTAGGATTTAAGGGAAAGTTGTAGTAACCAACCATGATCACAAAAACTACCTCCCATAACTTTTCCTTTCCCTCCCATTCAAAACCGGTCAAAAGGAGTGCACACTACACGTGTACGTGCAATGCACGTGCATTCAATAGTCCCCCATTTTAAAAGTTGTACATTTTATTCTTTATAAAAATGATCTAAATTTTTTTTCTACATTACAAGTTGTATATAAAAGAGAAAATAACTCATGGGCCTTTATTTAATGGGCCAAATTAGTTTACAAAAAATAAATTAAATTGGGCTATAAAAGAAACTTATGTTTATTAAAGAAAAATGGTCTTTAATAAAAACAATTAGAAAAGACACACACACACACACACACACACACACACATATATATACTCATTTGTCTATGCAATGAAAATAATTATAAAATTTTATACTGCAAAATTGCACGTGCACAATACGTACAAAAATAATAATACAAAATAATAATTTTTATAAATGAAAATCAGGGTATTACAATATATGTATATATATATATATATATATATATATATATATATATATATATATATATATATACTCTTTCTCATTCAAACTCCAACTCCAATGCACCACACTAACACACCACCTCATCTCCTACGGCCCTTTTCTACTTCTTCTACTACTTCTTCTACGCTTGCCGAAAGCGTAGCGCAAAGTGGAGTACAACTATATATATATATATATATATATATATATATATATATATATATATATATATATATATATATATATACTCTTTCTCATTCAAACTCCAACTCCAATACACCACACTACTACACCACCTTATCTCTTACAGCCTTCTTCTTCTTCTTCTTCTTCTTCTACGCCTGCTGAAAGCATAGTGCAAAGTGGAGCACAACGATGAGTTACGTAGTTTCTACATGCACGAGGAATCAGCATCGTAACAACTACATCAACTTGAGCTGATTGAAAACAATTGGGTGCGTGTTCCTTTAACTTTCTAATTTATTCATAGTAGTAGCAAGCTAGATTGTACAAATATATATAAATGTGTGCGTGTTCTCCAACTATGATTTGTTTTGTAGTATCATGATAGTTTCAATTGTTGTGCAAAATGATTTACTATAAAGTAATAGAAGTAGAGAGTACAGTATGTTAATTATTTTATAGGGGGTATAATTAATTTTAATTCATGACTGAAAATTTATTGTGTGGTAAGTAGTTGAAGTGTTTGGCTTTGTCTAATATGATGGTTTTTTGGAAGAGGATTAGAATCTGAGTAACACATTCATATTTGTTTCCCCGAGGGAAATCAACAGAAAGTGAGGCTGGATAGCCTAGTTAGTGGGCAAAATTTAGAATGCACTGTGTATGTGTGTGGTCCTGGGTTCATTTCAGGGAGAGTTCAAATTCTTTTCTAACATTTTTTATTAAATTAAATGTGAGCCAGTAAGCTTTAGTTTAATAATTTTAGGTGAAGATGACAGAATTGGAGGCTTGAGAACCTGGTTTGTGGGTGTAGTTTAGGGTGCTGTGTGCACTGGTTTTTAAGGTATTGGGTTCGAATCATAGAGGGTCTATTTTTTTATTTTTTGTTCTGGTTTTTGTTTATTCCTTTTATTAAAGTTTTCTCACTCTTAAATTTATCGCATTTTAATTCTAATTTTAAGTAGGATTAAATTATATTAATTAGAGGTTTTATCTAGATTAAATTATATTAATTAAATTTGTTAAATTAATTGACGAGGCACCATAATTTTCATTATGCAATATCTCGGAGGATTAAAGAATTGATTTTGAGGGATATTATCTTTTGAGTATTTTTTTAGTATTAGAAATTGATTTTAAGGAATATTATATTAATGGAAGTTGGTAAAAAAGTTTTGGAAGTATTTGGAAAAATTATGAATTTATTTTTGAAGGATATTCTTTTAATGGAAATTGGTATAATTGTCTTGGATTAAATTCCAGATCGAACGATTTAGTTAAGATTTGGTAATTAGATTTGAAACATTAGAACATAGTTGTTGTTGATTGAATCGTGGCTTTTGAAGTCCAATTATAACAGTTGGAAAAATTTTATCAAGTTATTTGAGGTTGACTAGTTGGATGGAGTGAATAAGAGATGAATTAGGTATATGAATGAATGAAATTTGTAATGATTATAAAAGAGGTTATGGATGACCTAGAAAGTTTATGAATTTTGAAATGTGTGGATTCTAGAGGCTAAGCGAGACCTAGGGTACCAGAAAATTTGAGATTATTAAAGTTTGAGAAGGGACCAGTATGGGCTAATGCTTTCGTGTGTTGATTTAAGTCCAGTAGGAGGGTAAGCTAGCTCTAGGTAATATTATTTATGTTGTAAATATAAGATCAGAAAGTAGAAGAAGATATGATGGAAATAATGATGAACATGTTCGATAAAGAGCTTGTGGTTCCTAGGGGTTCGGGACGGGACTGAGGATTGCCCGGTAAATTCACATGTGTGGGCTAGGAGTATGCCTGTTCTGTCTGCAAAAAGGCAGGTAAAAAGCTTGCAGTTCCTTGGAATATTCGGGACTGAGGATATGCCGGGTAAATCCATGGTGCGGGCTACAGTTATGCCGGTAAGTTCCATAGTTACGGAAGATGAACTTGCTAGGGTTTGTTGCTGAGGATACGTCTGGTAAATCCACAATGTATGGGCTAAAGGGTATGCCAGTAAGGTGCAATATCCTGGGGGTGCGACTCACACGTAATTACTCATTGGAGTACATTTATTAGGTTTAGGTATTGCATAGCGAGGGATTAAATCTTGTATTGAGAAGAGAACGCTAAGGGCTTTGCCCTCGGAACTATGTTGTATGGGCGGCATAGAATCTGAACAAGTGTGCATTTGTTGCTTTTTGAATATTTTTTTTATGGCATTATTTTATGCATTTCGATTTCTATTACATGGCATACACTTATACACTTAGATTATATTCATTTTCTGTTTTTATTTATCTTTGTCATTATTGTTTTTGTTTTGTGTATCATGTTTGTGATTGTTAAAGTTGAGGATCACTTTGTTATAGCATTGAGTCAGTTGCATTCAACTGACATGTCCGCAGTTCTCAAGTTTTTTCTGTAGGACTCGAATTAGCGAGCGGCGTTGGCATGAGTTTTGTAACCCCTGTTTTTTTTTGTATTTTTGGAGTGTATTTTTCGTTTTGGTGTATTTTTCTCTCTTGTATTTTTCTGAACCGTATATTGGAGTTGTTTTCAATATATATTTGTTTTATTGCATTTTGAGCTCTTTGTTTTTCGATTTGATGTCTCTGTGGGTTCATTCTTCAATATTTTGTTCTTTCTTTCAGTTTGTCCTTGTCCTTTTTTTGTTTTTATTTATTTATTTATTTTTTGTTCTTGGGTGTGAGTGGTGGTGTTTGGCTGCTCATCCTTTTTCCCTATAATATTATTTTGATCCTTAATAAGATTTACCAAAGCCAAATTAAATCTCCAATCCTATTTGTATCCTATTTGAAACAAATCCTACTACTACTCCTATTATACCCACAACCAAAATATCCATTAACCAAACTTGTATGATTAACCCTAATCCCTCCATATAGATACATCCTCCCTCACACAAACCTTAACCATAATACCCCTAGCCTCTCTCTAACCCGGCCTCTCTCTCTCCCTCCTTGATTGTGCCGCCCTCCTACAGTCGAAGCCCAACCCTAGGCCACTGACCTCCATCTCCAGCCTGCACCCTCCAACCCGACGCCAGCCCCCTATCGACCTTCGGCCTGTGTGCACACCCGACGTCAGCCCCTACCCCGATCAGACTAAACCCTATCTCCTTGGCCATCCCATCCATCTCTTGCACCACAGCATACTCCCTCGTCTCTCTCGCTTAATTGGTGTACGTGCACGTAAGTTGCACGTGAATTGTTGGTTCGTGGATCTTCGTTCGTGAGTTGTTGATTCGTGGATCTTCGTTCGTGGATTCATTGATTCGTGAATTTTCGTTCGTGGATTTTGCTCGTTACTCTTGGATTTTGTTGTTCTTCATCTTCGGTTAAGGCAAGTAACTTGTACTCCAATTTATTTGTTTGATACAAGTCAAAAATACCACCTATAGTGTAGTTGGGTCGAGAGACGACTCTTGTTTGTGTTATTCTTGATGGATTTTGTCTCTATTGTGAAAACTTGACCATAGTTGCCTCACGACACAATTTGGATATGAAATTAACTTAGGTTTTACCCGTTCTTGATTTTGATCAAGTATGTGAGACTTTTGTGAGAATTCGTGATTTGGTTGAGACCCATGTAATATATTTGGTGTGGATATGCTAGATACCCTAATTCATGATGTTTGCATACTTGGTAGACTCGATTTCATGTTTGGTTGTGTTTTGAACAAGTTTTGTATGATATATGTTGAGTAGTTGTTAAAGGGAAAAATCTATATTTTGTCGCTGATCTGTTTTGTTTACTATTTTAGACTGTCTTGAAGTCAGTATCTTGATTTCGGTATAAAACATGAGTTTTAGAGAATTTCGTCTATTTTCAAACCTCTCTGACCTTGCTCAATTTCGTTTTCGTATGTGTGAGTTATGACTGTTTTACTACAAAGGTGTCGATCTTTTCCAGATTTTGTTTTTCGAGAATTTTGATGACTAAATGATTTTGATACTTGTGCTACATATATTATTTTGATCCAAAACTTTGGTCAGTGTTTCTTTATCTAGTTAGGGGTTACCCAGAAATTTGGTGGGTTTTATTGATGAGTTTTATGTGTTGGTTCATGCTCGTTTATAAAAACTATTCTTGCTGTATTTCGCTCGTTGTTCTGAAAAGAACCTTATTTTCACTATGATTCCTTTTACTGTATGAAAAATATTTTTGAAATATGAAAGTTAGTGTATTTTATGTATTTTCATATCCCTTTAACGGAATTAGATTTCGTTTCACTAGTTGCGAGATATCATAGTTTTCGTACAGCAGTGTTGGGAATCCCAGATTTGCCAAACTACCGTTTATTGATGTTTTCTTATTTTTGATGACTGATCTAATTTCACTGGAAAATTATGAAACTTTATATTTAGATACTGGACATATAGGAGAATACCTCAGGTTTTTCGTGGATTTATTTAATGAGTTTTGATGTTGTTTTCCTGTTCTTCAATCCGATTTCCTGATTGCTGACTGAACCTATTTTCTGTATTCAAATCAGTTTTGGGCTATATTTTTGTGAATTAATATATGACTTATTTATATTTGCTGGATTCGTGTGGAAGTCTATTTTCTAGATCCTTTGACGGATCCAGATTTGGATGTTTGTAACACCGGAAATCACTATTTTACTATAGTATGGTCTTGATGTCCTAAACTTGAGATTGTAACACTGGGAATCACTGTTTGTAACATGTACGAGTGCTACCTAGATAGTAATCACTACAAGACTTGATACATGATACTTAAACATGATACTTGAGCGTGATACATGCTTGCTTGATACTTGACTATATGATACATGAGACTTGATACATGATTACATGATATTTGACACTTGATGTATGTTTACATGATACTTGATTACTTGATACTTGATTCGTGCCATTTATACTTGTTCACTTTGCCATGCTAGTTGTTTAATTTGACATCACACTTATACCATATTGCTAGTTAGTTTCCCCATGTACTTGTACCCTATATTATAAGTGGTCCGTAACTTGCAATTGACAGGTACTTGTTTTTCTCTTTTCTCTTTCTTGCATTCGTTGAATTGCATATTTTGGAGAACAGGTTCCAGATGGTATCGGAGACTTGAAGTATTAGTGCTGCATTTTATTATAATTGTTTCTTGTAGCTTGCTTGAACAATATTGTATTTTAAGACTTGGATTTATTTTTGTATTTGGGCGATGTGACCCAAGATAATTATTTTATTCAGATCATGACTATTTGAGATTTATATATTTGGTTTCAAGTATTCTTGTTGGTATTTTGGCTCATATGTGCATGTGGTTGATTATTTTGCTTCCGACTCTGATGATTCTTGTGAATGTTGTACAGATTTCTTGAACAGCTTATGGATGATGAAAATCATTCGCTGGGCTTTTGTCTCGTATCGTATTCCATATTCTTTTTGGGAAGCGGGGCGTGACAGGGTTTTTAGTGGTATTGGAGCAGCATGTTTGACTAATGTATTAGTTGCCTAATATATTAGACAAGCTTGGCTCGAACTGGGATCTGTACAACATTTCACTAACCATGCATGCATAAATGAATCAATTATTATCAGCATTGATCTGGATGCTAACTGTTTTTGGTTTTGTGCAGACTATGGCTTACAGGGGTTCTCCTTCTCAGTCGCAGGGTGACCCGATTGAGGCTGTCACTGCTATGCTTGAGCGCTTGATTTATCAGCAGCAGAACCATAGTGATTTGGTGATGGCTGCTTTGAAAGCCGCTCGAGTTCCTCCACTTGTTGCGCTTAGGCAGGATGTTCTTCCTGTCCGTCTGGAAACGATCACAGACTTCATGAGGCTGCATCCCAACAGGTTTTTAGGCACTGAGACACCTTTGGAGGCTGAACAGTGGTTGATTCGGACAGAGCAACTACTTTTGGCAGCTAGAGTTGCAGATGCAGATCGTGTGGATGTGGTTACCATCCAGTTGGCGGACTTGGCTCATATCTGGTGGAGGTCCGAGTCCGAAAGGCTCGAAAAACTGATCACTTGGGCCACTTTAACTAGGAGCTTCTTAGAGAAGTTCTTTCCTAGCAGCACCAGAGTAGAGATGAAGCAACAATTCTTAGCCCTAAAATAGGTTGGTCGTTATTTCTAGTAATGAAATTTATTTACATATTGTTCATGCAATGTTGTAACATAAGACTTTCTTGAAACAATGCTCCAGGTCTATGGATAAGTACGCAGCCGAATTTACGAGACTTAGCCGCTTCGCAGCCGTTCTTGTGGCGAACGAAGAGGATATGGCTCATAGGTTCATTTTGGGGCTTGAGCGAGACATCAAGGTGCAGCTTGTCTCTCTGCACTTGCGTACCTACGCTGAGGCTCTTGAGGCAGCTAGGGCCCAGGAGCAGGCTCGTGGTGGTTTGGCTTCTTCTCAGCGGACTGTTTCGCACTCAGTTGCTAGGTCTTCTGGTGGGCCTATTCGGAGACCTGTTCCAGCCCCTCCAGTAAGGGTAGCTCCGTACTCTTCTACAGGTCCTCCGAGAGTTGGTTTCTGTGACTTTTGCCGTCTTCTAGGGCATGAGCGCAAGGATTGCCGACGTGCCATTCATCGCTATTTTGGATGTGGTGCTACTGACCATTCGGTGCAGGACTGCCCGCGGTTGGCTCCTCCAGCCAAGGGTCCTGTTCAGCTAGTTGCCGCAGCTCGTAGTCCAGTTAGACCACTGCTTCCCCCGCAGCGTCAGATTGTCGGTCAGAGGACTGCTGTTTCGAGGAGAGGTCAGGTTTTCAACCTGACTGCTGCAAATGCTGAGTCAGCTGAGGGTGTGGTTGCAGGTATCTTTTGTTTTACTGTTTTATTGTTTGTTGTTTCCCTTTATTTTTCTCCAATTCCCTTGCTTTATTTCTTTCTGTTGTCTTCTGCATTTTGTTTTTCCTCACTCCTGTTCAACCATTCTTTTCTTTGTCTCTTTTGCTTTCTGTCTTAGGTGTTGTGCTTGTGTGCCCTTTTCCTGCTCATGTTCTGTTTGATTCTGGGGCAACCCATTCTTTAGTCTCCTCTCGATTTGTCACTCGCCATCAATTGGAGTGTAGCAACATGTTAGAGGCTTGGAACATTGTGACAGGTGGTTGAGTTGTCATTTGTTCCCGGGAGTGCAGGCAGTGTCCCGTGATTATTGGTAGCGCAGAATTCAAGGCCAATCTGATTGAATTGGGAATTCGAGGTTCAATGTTATTCTAGGTATGGATTGGTTAGGGTAAAACCCATGCCATTATTGATTGCCGTGCCAAGAAATTTGTGTTCCGGATTCCAGATTGCACAGGAGTTTGAGTTCCATGCCGGGGAGTCTTCCCTTGGCCGAGCTGCAGTTGATCAGGAGATTTGTGCGATGGAGTTGCATTCAGGCTGTGAAGCTGCGCCTCTAGTAGTTCGAGATTTCTTGGATGTTTTTCCAGATGAGTTGCCTGGCTTATCCCCTGATAGGAAAGTGGTATTCGATATTGATGTTCAGCCTAGAATAGTGCCGATACAGGATGGCACCGGTTGAGCTAGTAGAGCTTAAGGTGCAGATTCAGCAGTTGCTTGATTTGGATTTCATCAGACCTAGTGTTTCGCCTTGGGGTGCTCCGGTCCTTTTTGTTGACAAGAAGGATGGTGGTCATCGACTGTGCATGGATTATCGAGAACTGAACAGAGTTACTGTGAAGAATCGATATCCGTTGCCCAGGATCGATGTTTTGTTTGACCAGTTGAGTGGGGCTGCTGTTTTCTCGAAATTGGATCTTCGTTCTGGGTATCACCAAGTCAAGGTGAAGGCTGCAGATATACAGAAGACTGCTTTTAGGACTAGATACGGGCACTATGAGTATCTTGTGATGCCGTTCGGAGTTACGAACACACCGGCTGTATTCATGAGTCTTATGAACCGGGTCTTCTCTCAGTTCTTGGATAGATTCGTGGTGGTCTTCATTGATGATATTTTGGTGTACTCTCGGAATCGGGAAGATCATGCTGAGCATCTTAGAGTGGTTCTGCAGACTCTGAGAGAGAATCAGCTCTATGGAAAACTTAGCAAGTGCTAGTTTTGGCTCGACAGGATTTCATTCTTGGGGCACATTATCTCAGGTGATGGTATTTCTGTGGATCCTGCCAAGGTTGAGGCTGTGAAGGATTGGCCTATTCCCAAGTCAGTTTCAAACGTCAGGAGTTTTCTCGGTTTGGCTGGCTATTATCGGAAGTTCGTCCAAGATTTTTTGAAGATAGCAAGACCGTTGACTAAATTGACAGGGAAGGATCAGAAGTGCTGTTGGTCTGATGAGTGTGATGGAGCTTTTGTTGAGTTGAAGAACAGAATGACGTCAGCGTCTGTGTTGACTATTCCAAATGGTTGAGGCGGATTTGTAATTCATTGTGATACTTCTGGTAAGGGTCTTGGAGCAGTTTTGATGCAGAAGGGCCAAGTCGTTGCGTATGCAACGAGGCAGTTGAGGCTGCTTGAGAAGAACTATCCGACTCATGACTTGGAGTTAGCGGCAGTGATTTTTACTTTGAAGTTGTGAAGAAATTATTTACTTGGGGACCGAGTGGAGATCTTTATAGACCACAAAATTTTCAAGTACGTCTTCACCCAGAAGGAGTTAAACATGAGGCAAAGGCGTTGGTTGGAGCTTATGGCTGATTATGACATCAGTTTGCAATACCATCCTGGTAAAGTAAACTTGGTGCCAGATGCTTTTGAGCAGGAGACAGGCAGTTATGTTCTTGACTCAGCAGAGGGATTTGATTGAGCAGATGAGAAGGTTGGAGTTGGAAGTTTTGTTGTCGAGTGCTGATCGGAGTTGTTTGGTGCTTCAGTTGCAGTCTCTCTTGTTGATCAGATTAAAGAGGTGCAGGCTAGTGATGCACAGTTGCAGAGATTTCGAGCTGAGGTTGAGTCTGGGTCTAGGATGGACATGGTTATTCATTTGGATGAATCACTTCGTTTTGGGTCCAGATTATGTGTCCCGAAAGGTGATGTTCGTCAGAGGTTGCTTAAGGAAGCCCATCAGTCTTCGTATTCTATCCATCCTGGCGGTACTAAGATGTATCGGGATTTGAAGCTTCATTTCTGGTGGCAGGGTATGAAAAGGGTTGTGGTTCAGTTTGTTGCTCAGTGTTTGATCTGTCAGCAGGTTAATGCAGAGCATCAGAGAACTGCTGGACTTCTTCAACCGCTTCCTATTCCACAGTGGAAGTGGGAACATATCACTATGGATTTTGTGACTGCTTTGCCGAGGAGTCCTAAGGGTCATAATGCCATTTGGGTGATTGTCGACCTGTTTGAAGAAAAGTGCTCACTTCATTCCTTTTCGTGTTGGTCAGTCTACTGAGAGCCTAGCTGAAAGGTACATGCAAGAGATTGTTAGACTTCATGGGGTTCCAGTTGGTATTGTATCCGACAGGGATACGAGATTCAGATCTTAGTTCTGGGAGAGTCTTCAAGCTGGTTTGGGGAGTAAATTAAAGTACAATATAGCTTTTCATCCCCAGACTGATGGACAGTCAGAGCGGACTATTCAGATTCTTGAGGACATGTTGAGGTCCTGTATGCTTCAGTTTGGTGGGTCTTGGGAGGATCATTTGCATCTCGTAGAGTTCTCGTACAATAACAGCTTTCAAGCCAGCATTAAAGCTGCTCCGTTCGAGGCACTCTATGGTCGGAAGTGCAGATCACCAGTGTGCTGGGATGACATTGGTGAGAGAAAGTTGTTGGGTCCGGAGTTGATCACCAAGAAAGTTGATGTTGTGGTTCAGATCAGGAAGCACTTGCAGGCAGCTAAGGACAGACAGAAGCGATGGGCTGATGTCCATCGGAGAGCTTTGGAGTTTGGTGTTGGTGACCATGTTTTCCCAAAGGTATCGCCGTGGCACGGTGTCATTCTGTTCGGTGGTGGGGGCAAGCTTTGCCCTAGATTTATTGGACCGTTTGAGATTTTGGAGAGAGTAGGCAATGTGGCCTATCATCTTGCTTTGCCGCCGGCTTTATCAGGAGTGCACGATGTTTTCCATGTCTTACAACTCAGGAGATATATCCGAGATAAGAGCCACGTGATCGACTATTCTGAGTTGACCATTCGGCGAGATTTGACTTGTGAGATTCCGCCAGTTGCTATTGTGGATCGGCGAGAGAAAGTGCTTAAGAACAAGGTCATCAGGTTGGTTCGTGTTGCTTGGAATCCTCACTCGCCTGGTGAATCAACTTGGGAGCTGGAGGAGGAGATTCAGCAGAGGTTTCCTCATTTGTTTGGGTAGTTTTTGTTTTGTTCTTTTGGTTGTTTTGGGGTTACCCTATGTATCTTCTTTTTGAATTTCGAGGACGAAATTCTTCTTGTTAGGTTGGTAGGATTGTAACCCTTGTTTTTTTTTTTTAATTTTGGAGTGTATTTTTTGTTTTGGTGTATTTTTCTCTCTTGTATTTTTCTGAACCATATATTGGAGTTGTTTTCAATATATATTTGTTTTATTGCATTTTGAGCTCATTGTTTTTTAATTTGATGTCTCTTTGGGTTCATTCTTCATTATTTTGTTCATTCTTTCAGTTTGTCCTTATCCTTTTTTAATTTTAATTTTAATTTTAATTTTTTGTTCTTGGGTGTGAGTGGTGGTGTTTGGTTGCTCATCCTTTTTCCCAATCCTATTATTTTGATCCCTAATAAGATTTACTAAAGCCAAATTAAATCCCTAATCCTATTTGTATCCTATTTGAAACAAATCCTACTACTACTCCTATTATACCCACAACCCAAATACCCATTAACTCAACTTGTACGATTAACCCTAATCCTTCCATATATATACATCATCCCTCACACAAACCCTAACCCTAATACCCCTAGCCTCTCTCTAACTCCCCAAGTCGCCGACCTCCATCTCCGGCCTGCATCCTCCAACCTAACGCCAGCCCCCCTATCGACCTCCGGCCTGTGTGCACGCCCGACGTCAGCCCTCTACCCCGATCGGCCTAAGCCCTATCTCCTTGGCCATCCCGTCCATCTCTCGCACCACCGCAGATTCCCTCGTCTCTCTCGCTTGATTGGTGCACGTGCACGTAAGTTGCACGTGAGTAGCTGGTTCGTGGATCTTCGTTCGTGAGTTGTTGATTCATGGATCTTCGTTCGTGGAATCATTGATTCATGGATTTTCGTTTGTGGGTTTTGCTCGTTACTGTTGGATTTCGTTGTTCTTCATCTTCGGTTAAGGCAAGTAACTTGTACTCCAATTCATTTGTTTGATACAAGTCAAAAATAACACCTATAGTGTAGTTGGGTTGCGAGACGACTCCTGTTTGTGTTATTCTTGATGGGTTTTGTTGCTATTGTGAAAACTTGACCATAGTTGCCCCACGACACAATATGGACATGAAATTAATATAGGTTTTACCGGTTCTTGATTTTGATCATGTATGTGAAACTTTTGTGAGAATTCGTGATTCGGCTGAGACCCATGTAATATATTTGGTGTGGACATGCTAGATACCCTAATTCGTGATGTTTGGATACTTGGTAGACTCAATTACATGTTTGGTTGTGTTTTGAACATGTTTTGTATGATATTTGTTGAGTTGTTGTTAAAGGGAAAAATCTGTATTTTGTCACTGATCTGTTTTGTTTGCTATTTTGGACAGTCTTGAAGTCAGTATCTTGATTTCGGTATAAAACAGAGTTTTAGAAAATTTTGTCTATTTTCAAACCCCTCTTACCTTGCTCAATTTCGTTTTCTTATGTGTGAGTTATGACTGTTTTACTACAGAGGTGTCAATCTTTTCCAGATTTTGTTTTTCGATGATTTTGATGACTAAATGATTTTGATACTTGTGCTACATATATTATTTTGATCCAAAACTTTGGTCAGTGTTTCTTTATCTAGTTAGGGGTTACCCAGAAATTTGATGGGTTTTATTGATGAGTTTTATGTGTTAGTTCATGCAAATTTATAAAAACTATTCTTGCTGTATTTCGCTCGTTGTTCTGTAAAGAACCTTATTTTCACTATGATTCCTTTTACTGTATGAAAAATGTTTGTGAAATATGAAACTTAATGTATTTTATCTATTTTCATATCCCTTTGGCGAAATAGGATTTCGTTTCACTGGTTACGTGATATCATAGTTTTCGTACAGTAGTGTTGGGAATCCCAGATTTGCCAAACTACCGTTTATTAATGTTTTCTTATTTTTGATGACTGATCTAATTTCACTGAAAAATAATGAAACTTTATATTTAGATACTGGACATATAGGGGAATACCCCAGATTTTTCGTGGATTTATTTAATGAGTTTTGATGTTGTTTGGCTGTTCTTGAATTTGTTTTCCTGATTGCTGACTGAACCTATTTTCTGTATTCAAATCAGTTTTGGACTATGTTTTTGTGAATTAATATTTGACTTATTTATATTTGCTAGATTCGTGTGGAAGTCTATTTTCCAGATCCTTTGACACTGGGAATCACTGGGAATCATTGTTTTACTACAGTATGGTATTGCTATCCTGAACTTGAGATTTATCTATTTTAGTCTTTTATGAGATATCTTGCACTCGTATATGTTTATCTTGCAACTTGCACTTGTCACATGATCATGCCATATTATTCTTGATATATTTTGCACATATACATGCTTGTTTGACAATAATAATAAATAATCAAGTCGGGGTTTAAGTGACAGATCTAATAGGGGATAATTCAGAAACGTGTACTCAGAAGGGGATCCACTGATCCTACGTGATTACTTGATACTTGATACTTGCACGCAAGAAACAATACTTGCTATTTGCACAACTTGACACGTGACTACATGATACATGATACTTGGAGCTTGGAGCTCGATTACTTGACTTGTCCACGAGTTTACTGCCTTTTATGGTCCGCTATGAAATCTAAAGCGAAACTGTTTGTTGTAGAAACAATGTAAGGTGGGCTGCATGAAGTGCTACCTAGATAGTAATCACTACAAGACATGATACATGATACTTAAACATGATACATACTTGCTTGATACTTGACTACATGATACATGAGACTTGATACATGATTACATGATATTTGACACTTGATACATGTTTACATGATACTTGATTACTTGACACTTGATTCATGCCATTTACACTTGTTCACTTTGCCATGCTAGTTGTTTATTTTGACATCACACTTATACCATGTTGCTAGTTAGTTTCCCCACGTACTTGTATCCTACATTATAAGTAGTCCGTAACTTGCAATTGACAGGTACTTATTTTTCTGTTTTCCTCTTTCCAGCATTCGTTGAATTGCAGATTTTGAAGAACATGTTCCAGATGGTATCGGAGGCTTGAAGTATTAGTGCTGCATTTTATTATTATTATTTCTTGTAGCTTGCTTGAACAATACTGTATTTTGAAAGTTGAATTTATTCTTGTATTTGGGCAATGTGACCCAAGATAATTGTTTTATTCAGATCATGACTATTTGAGATTTATATATTTGGTTTCAAGTATTCTTGTTGGTATTTTGGCTCATATGTGCATGTGGTTGATTCTTTTACTTCCGACTCTGATGATTCTTGTGAATGTTGTAAAGATTTCTTGAATAGCTTATGGATGATGAAAATCAATCGCTGGGCTTTTGTCTCGTATCCGTATTCCGTATTCTTTTTGGGAAGCAGGGGCGTGACAAGTTTTGTGTTGAGGCATGTTGTATGATTGAAGATTTTGTTGATATATGTTGTATTTTATTCGTAAATTTTTGCTATGTATTGTAAAGAATAACACTGCAATGAAAAAGTTTTAAATTCCTTGAATTTTTGTACCAAATTGAAGTAAAGATCCTGATTGTGCTACGAATTACCTGTGTTTAGAATTCGGGGTGTTACACATGTTGGGTCAGTCCAGTACATTATTACTCTAATATGTACCCATGTGAAGACTTGATATCGCATATCCATGACCAGTAAGATATGGTCAACAGTCTACGCACATACTACTCTATGTATTATTGTCTTCCTAATTCACAGTATTACTTGACTAGGGACTTATAAAAATAGTGTTCTGATTACAACCAATAGGATCTCACAATCAAGTCATGCAATGTCTCATGGTATTGAACTTACTATTCTAAGGACTTTATTTTGTTCATTTATTCACAATGAACAACACAATAAATAAAATGCATCATATACGAAATAAATGTCATGATACATTGTAAACTAACAATCTCAATATATGGTTCGCCTCTAGGGCATAAACTAAGTGTAGCGCCCTGAATTTCCAATATAATATCTCAGAAATACGTGGCACAATTCCCAGCATCAACCTCAATGTAATAGTAAACATAGCCAAAACACAGATAAAATTTTCAACTTTTATTATATCAATTCTTTACAAAACACAGCAAAAAATTTAAACACCTTGAATTACAATTCTTTCTTTTACAACACATTCATTTACAAATTACAGAAGCCACACTATCATTCTACCGCAAGCATCCAAATCTCATACTATAGGTACCTACCTGTAAAACATGAGGATAGAGATAACCCTAACCCCCAAAACTACAGGGTAAGCCATAACGGTGTGAGTGACATAAAAAAAAATACAACATGAATAAAACATGAAGAATAGAGTTATAAACAACATATATCAGCAGTAATAACAATGAAATATTAAATAACAATAAATAAAACATGAAAACATCGATTGAAACTAGACTAAGTGTCAAGTGTAGGAAAATAAAAAACAAACATGCATAAAACCAAGTCAAGAAAACACAAATGCAATATGATGACTCTGTAATGCAAACTTGTCGAATTCTATGCATTCCATACTACATAGGTCCGGTGCAAGCCCTTATCGTTCTCCACTTTATAAGATTAGATCCCTTGTTATACAACTAATCCTACTACTGTGATAGAAACAAGATCCAGAATACTTCGCAAATAGGCATCACAACCCTCGACGCGCAAGCATCATGTAAGAATAGCTCTGACCCCTAGGAAGAATTACTTCCCTGACGTGTACCCTACGAATAGGTTTGCGAAACCCTCGACGTGCAGATACACAAGTACATCCCGTGAATAGGTCCGCCGGCCCTCGACACGTGAATGCACCTGTATGTTCTGTGAATAGGCATGCAGACCCTCGACACGCGAACATAACAAATGTCCTCTTGAGAAAGAACAACACATAGTCCTGGAACGCATTCGTTGGACTAGACCCCTAGATCATATACTTACATTTTCCAAGTTCTATCACATCTCCATTAGTGTCTGTCATTAGGTTGATTATTATTAAAACAGAAATCCCCCTCTTTAGAGTTAGTGTATCCTGCCGGACTTAATTCCACAACACAACCCCAAGACCCAACTAGTCAAAATCCACAAAATCTCATCTGTCGGTTCACAGGACTCCCACTCAACTCTTAGAGATTCACAAAACGAATATCAACACCAAAACTTTCAATAAAACTATTCATTTCATCATCAAAACGTTTATGTCAAGAAAACTCCTTAAATCCGCAAAATCCAAACTCATTTAATGTGCTCATAAATTTCAGAATTGAAATAAAATATTTAATCCATTAAATAACTGAGAATCATATTTTGAAGTCATAGAATATCACAAAACATCAGTTACTTCGAAAAACTATATATATTTCACTTTATAAAGTCATAGAAATACAATTTAAATTCTATTATAATCGAAATACAACTCTCTGTAAAATACTGTAATCTGTAGTAAAAACATCATCTTAAAAAATAGTAGATCAGTAATCCATAATATCGAAGAAATAATCATTCAAGAAAAACGAAGAAAACTCAACAAAAACAGTCAGCCAAACAGCTCCCAGGTCGACCGTCAAACCAGTTCAAAAAGGCAACTGTTGACCGACATGCAAAAATTCCCAAATCAACTAAATGACAGTCGACCGTCAATTCATGTGTAAAATCTTGATAGTCGACCGACATATTAAAAAATCAACAGCATTAATATTCGTGCACATTTTTACTAATACTTCGTTAAATCTTTATAAAATCATAAATTTGCAAAACAAAATTCCTGAGATGATCAAATACAACTTGTATAACATATAAGAGTTTATAAAACATATCAAAATCTCATCAAGATCATAAAAGAGTAATTTTTTTTATTATCAAATTCTTTAAAAATAGTGAGATAAATATATATGCATATGTATAGGTGTGTTTAAGCTTCAGTAAAACATCAAGAAAACATCATGTATGTGTAGTTTATTGTTCAAATCCATCTCAGTATCTAAACAACTTAAATCCAACTCGAAAACATCACAAAAGCATCAAAAACCAATTTCGGCTGTTCATCAACAGAAACTATATATGTATGTGTGTTTATATTCCTATATATGTGCGTGTTAAGCATTAAGAATCAGTGCATAGGACTAGTGTAATGTTTAGATTCAATCTCAGTATGAAAACAAATCAAATCCAATTCGAAAACATAAAAAAAAGATACAAAAAGAATCAATTTCGGCCTGTGTATGTACATACCCGAAATCAAGAAATACCCCAACTCTCAAAACTTGATCTTTTGATTCATAAACCCCCCCTTGCAATTCATTAAACTCATACACAATCACATACAATAGTTTACCCATGAATAATATGCAATTATAACAAATATTCATCTAGTTTTAGTCATCAAAATTTAAAACAGAGTATACATATTCTCATACACAGTAAGAACTCAAATTTCATTAACTTTATGCAAAAACATCTTACATCTTACAATCTCATGGAATTTGTTCAAATCAGCAAGATCATGGAAGAGAACAACTTACTCATGATTCCTATTAGGTTCCTAACAATCTCAAGTCATGTATATATAATTTTAATCATCAATAACATAGTTTTCATAAAAAGATTCAATCTTTATTCATCCATTAATCAATAATTCATTATATCATCATACAATCCCCTAACATGTTTTATAATAGACAAATCATCATATACAACATTCTTAGAACAATAAGAAAACAAACATATGTCACTCACCTTTTTGAAGAATCAACCAACGAAATAAAAAGAATAAGAAAAGTTCTTCCTTTCGCAAGAAAACTAAGATCTTCGCTTGGAAACTCCAAGAAATCAGTAATAAAGAAAACTCTTTGTATAGTATAGCAAAGAGACAGCTGCACTCTCTTTATATTAGGCCAGAAATAGGGTATTAGGATTTTGAATAGGTTTGCAAAATATCCTTTTTGAATATATCTTTACATATATAAATTCTCATACTTAGAAATTAAATTAACCAATTCACTTGAAATTTAAAAACAAAATTAACCACCCTAATACTGGCCGGCACTGGGTTTAAGTCCAGAAAAACAAATTTGTAATTTTTGCCTCTAAGTGGCAATTTTACAAAAAGACCATTCTTTAAGAAATTTGCGAAATAAACCAAATCTATAAAAAAAAGTAAAATATTTACCTCTGATTTGACTAGCAATCATGCTCAGCCCAAAAATCCAAAAATCTGGAGTTTTCACTCCAAGTGGAAATTTTGCACAAAAGCCCCTCCTTTTGTAATATTTGCAAATATGCCAAATTAATATCAGAAAAAGTCCATAAAATTCATAAATAATACCTACTAATAAATAATAGGTTTTCCCAAAATAATTTCTGACTTTGAACTTTCCAAGAAAATATTTGCACGAGTTTTGCACGTGTAAAAAGTTAAATTTCACAAAAATGTTTAAATCAACCAAATCATTTTAATTAATTTATTAATCTCAAAAACATTATTTAAAAAATCTACGGTGTTACATCAGTCCGTCCTTAGAATAGTTCTGTCCTCAGAACTACTACTAATAGGGACCAAACAAAATAAGCAAAAGAAAATGCAATCACATAAATGAAAATATAGTTTAAGGAATACAATCACACAAGAGAATTTAATTCAACCAAAAGAAATACAATTTAATCAAAAGTATACAATCATATAAAAGAAATATAATCATACAAAAAGCTTAGGAAAAGCCTTTTGCATGTGATCCTCTAGCTCCCAAGTAGTTTCCGCTGCGCAACTCTGATAACTTACCTTCAGAAACCTGCTACAACATCCTGTGTATCTCTGCATCTGATTACTGACCTTACACAATCTGTTTTCTCAAAGAAGGCTGCAGCCTCGACAAAGCCAAAGATGCCCCCGAACATACCTACCTGATCAAACTCTGCTGCCAACTCTCTCTGAGTAGTGATCAAACTCGACTGAGCCAGTTTCACCTTATTGACTGTTGGGGTTTCCAAGACTTCGAAGACCACTTCCATCTGTCTAATCCAATCATCAGCCTCATTTAGATCAAACTGTCCCCTAAAAAACAGGCCGCTTCATTCGGTTGAAGGACTCAACTTGCTTAGTTGGATTTGCATTAACAAATAATTGTCCAGCCCCTTGATTCTGATTCTGATTCTGTGCCATGTTGGCTGCCATGAATGCGTTCAAAGTCTAATACACCCTAGCACAAGTCCAGCCCTATGGGAACCCTCAGCCCCATGACCATTTCCACCATTCATAGTCCTGGGTCCTGCCATTATACTGATTACTGCAAAATGAGGGAAAAGTTAGAGCATCACAACACATTTCACATTGACATCAATACCCCATGGCAAAACCTCAGTCATACCCCAAATCAATACATCTTGTTTTAATTTTATGTGATACTCACACTCTAGTGTCCACACCTAGGTTTATTTTTATACCATGTTTATCATTACTATTGAAGCATGCTCTGATAACAATCTCTGTAGTGCACCGAATTTTCAATATAATATCTCAGAAATACGTGGCACAATTCCCAGCATTAACCTCAATGTAATACTAGACATAGCCAAAACATAGATAAATTTGTCAACTTTTATTACATCAGTTCATTACAAAACACAGGAAAAAATTTAAACACCTTGAATTACAATTCTTCCTTTTACAACACATTCATTTACAAATTACATAAGCCACACTATCATTCTACCACAAGCATCCAAATCCCATGCTATAGGCACCTACCTGTAAAACATGAGGATAAAGATAACTCAAACCCTCAAAACTACGGTATCATCCATAACGGTGTGAGTGACACCAAAAGAAATACAACATAAATAAAACATGAAGAATAAAGTTATAAACAACACATACCAACAGTAATAACAATGAAATATTATATAGCAATAAGCATTTTCCGTGAATTTTCTACAATTTGATTTTTATAAATTATTTTGTGCTAAATTCGTTTCAGATTTGTATTTAAGTGTTTTATAATAGAAAATATACTCATTTTGAATAATGGTGTATTTTAATCTTACTTCCCATTTCTTATTGAGCGACAATTTATATTTGAACCTAAAATCTAATATATTATTATTATTGGATTATTCTAATGAAGTTTTCAAACCCTGAATATTACTTTGTTGTATAATTTTATTATTTTTATAATCATAATAATTAATTGTTATTTCTTGATGATCTAATTAAAATTCATCTATTAAATTATTTTATTTGATCTGAGTTCGTGATAAATACTAATTTATTTTAATGTTCAATTCATATTCTCTCAATTGTATTATTTATTTATCTAATTGGATTTATGTTTTCGATTCATGAGCTATTTTCTCTTTTGTTGCTCTATCTATCTTGTGGATTTCATTTTATTGGATCGTGGATATTTTATTTGAACCCTATTGTCTTTAAACCTATCTCTTATTGAACCCTAAAACCCAATTGCAGTTTGTTCTCAACCAAAACCCACTATTATTAGATCCCAACCCAATAACCCAACAATCTACTTAAATATAATCCTAATACAAACCCTAAAAACCCAAAAATACAATTTGTAGCCATCGTATCTTTCTTTCTCCTCTCTCCTCTTTCTCTCTACTCCTTGGTTTCTCTCCCCGTCAGAACCCATCTGCCCTGACCTCACCCCCTCCGGTGCCCACCTCCGGTGAACACCCCCAACCCCGTCGACCACTCCCTTCCCCGTCGATCCCGCCGCCCAATCCAAACCCCCCACCACCCTAGCTTCCCCATCCCTCAGCCTATCGTCGCCTCGATCGAACCCCTTGGCTGCTTCCCTTCTCGCTTGACCCCGACCCCCCTCCTACCGCCCTCGTCGGCGACCTCCCCGAACCCCCTGCTCCCCTATTCCGTCGATCGGAGCCGGCCAGTTGAGCCGCCAGCAACAACAACCTCCTTGTTGCCATTATTCTTTGCTATTGTTGCTTCGTGTTGTTTCTCCCATGCACGTAGTGTGCATGTGTTATTTTGTGGGTTCGTGTTATTGTAGATTTTTGTTCGTTGCTTCAGGATTCTTATCCCGTTATTCTTGGTATTCGATTCCGTCATCTATAAGGCAAGTCACTGTCCTCTTGAATTGTTAATTGTACCAAATTCAAGTTTTGTTGAAACTCTTACAAGTCGATCCCTTCGTTCATTGTATTATACATTGTTCATCTCTTTCGTTGGGTATATTGAGGGTTTACACGAGATAACCCCAATTTACTTGACATCGTGCCACTTTTGACTCCAAAAATTGAATCTTTCATGTATGCATATAGAATTGATAATAGGGTTATTCACATAATTGTCACACAATTAATCTATTGTAGAAACGATTGCTAGGTTGTATGTTTAATTGATTGTTTGTTCTTCAATTGATGTTAAATTAGTGTATATATGTGATTTTATTTTTATTTTGCACCCATCATGCTAATTGAGAAGTTATTCTACTAGTAGAATTGATACCTATCATGTTAATTAATTTGTTTCATGAAAATATCCCAAAACCTGTCTGTTGCTTGCTGCCTGTGTTTTGTTTACTATTTTCGACCCAGTAAATGATCTCAAAATAAATTACTTTATGAATAAGAATTTTAGCCTTATCTTTCTAGTTTCTAGAAAATATTGAATTTTTAAATTTTGATTTGTGTGGCAAAAGTTATGATCGTTTTACTACAGCTATGTCTTTATTTCTAGATGATCAGATTCTTGTATATTTGATGTTCAAACTGTAAAATTTTACTTTGATAATTTCCAGATGTTTGCTTAACATGTTTAGGAGTTTAATAAATATTTTTAATGAATTTTGTAATGAGTTTTTGCTGACTCTAAAAATATAACAACATGATGTCGAATTTCTGCCTGAACATAAAATTTATAAAGAACGCTCTGTTTGCACTAGCTACTGTTGTCGGATTTTGAACTTTAAATATGCGTTGGATTCGTTTGGAATTCTAGTTTCTAGAATTTCTGACGGAGTCAGTTTTCAATTTCTGTAATAGCGAAAAATTATATTTTTGTACAGAATACTCTTACTGTCCAGAATTTCACTTTTTAGTTTTCTTAATTTAATTATTCCTATATCGTCATATTTCATGAATTGAAGTGTGTATGATGTATTGCATGATCCTAATGAGTTATTTTCTTTTTTTACCATCCTATTGTTTTCCTATTGTTATTATCGTTCATCTCCTGTCTCATATTTGCAAATTGTATTGTTGCATTAATAAAATAATTAATAAGCCAGGATTTAAGGAATTGACTGGAGTAATTGATGATATAGTTACTGTACACTGAAGTGTGGGCCATGTTTCCCAAAATATTGTTTGTTGACTATTGTTATTGTTATCGGTTTATTGTTTGATTACTAACACAGTACCCCAATTGATCATGTATTGTTTTATTATTAGTGAGCCAACCAGTGTGCACCAATTGTGCAAATAATGTTATCGTGGTGTGTACATGATCTATAGAATCTTCCACTTTAGTCTAAATGACATTGATTGTATGCATTGAATTTGTAGTATGGGATGCAGCAGTACATGCATTAGTTAGGATTAAAATGAATAACAGATTTAAGAGGTGACACAATAACGACACTGCATATTGTACATCATTGTTCCTATTGATATCGAACATTGGGTAAGTGTTATTGTTATTGATCATTGATTATTTTTACTGAATATTGAATCAAAGTTTATAGCCATTGTATCGACTATCATGATATTGAATATTGTTATTGTCCCATGTTTTTAATTCCTATTGATCCATTGATTCATTATTATATCGTTATTACATTGTTCCTGGCTTTCTCTACTTGCTGTCCATGACCTTCTCTAAGGAAAATATTTTTCCTCTTTTGAGATGAAGTGTTCATAGGTGATCATGGAGAATTGCTTACTGGGATTGGAGAACAGACATTCTAAAGACTTAATGCTTTTAATTGCTTATTGTTTTATTGGACTTAATGTATTGAGACTTATTATTATTTGGGAATGGATTATTATTGTATTGGGGTTATGATCCTGATTTTATTATTGTTTCTAGACGTTGGTATATTGTATTAGGATATTTCATATTGCTTCATTCCAAGTATTATTGTTCATGAGATTGCTATTATTATCTGCGCAATTCTTTTGTATTGATTATATTGTTGAGTTGATCGGATAAACAACTTATCGGCAACGTTAGTCATTCGCTGGGCCAATGTCATGTACTCGTATTTCGTATTTTTGGGAAGCGGGCGTGAAAAGGTGTTTAGTGGTATCAGAGCCCTGATTTTGGATAATATATCAGTCAAACGAGACTAACGAAAGAAAGTTTGGCTTTGATTGACATATTAATAATATTTGGTTTTTAACCGGTTTGTTTCAATAGTATGTGCAATATAGAGATCACATGAACAATCGATAATAACTCATGATCTGGAAACTAGTCTTATTTGATTCATCTTTGATCCCTTCCATTCATTGTTTCCTTTTGGGTATGATTTCATTCTCTTCATATCCATATTCTTTTGATTCCGGTGTCATCCGTTCTTCTTCCTCCTATCTGGTCCTTCGATCTACATCGCTTGATCTATAATGACATTGTTGCCGCTAAATTTGGTGTGGGGGCAAACAGATAGAACTTGTGGATTCTTAGGGAAACTGAATAGTAACCTGTATACCTATTCCTTGGGGCGTCGATCGTCGCTCCCTGCCGTGCACCTGCAAAAAGTGCGAGACACCGGGGTTGTTCCCGGCGACGCACCCTCTGACGCTCAAGTCAGTAATCTAGGAAGACTATGAATGAGCACAAAAACTGGTGAAGGATTGATTACCTCTTAATGGAGATGGATGGGGGGTATTTATAGGCGTCTTAGAGAACAATTTAGGGATGTAATCCGCGTGACCTGATATAGAATAATCTCCTTGTAAACAGATTAGGAATGTAATCTGATAAGGTATATTCCGGTAATCAGATAAGGAATTTAATCCCCAAATCCCAGCGAAAAGATTAACGTTCATCAGACCGTTGATCAAGATTGGTCAGGGATCCTGATTTTATCTTGTTGGGTGAGGTGTGTAGCGGGTTAAAACCCGCACCCTCTTATTGGTGGGTCCGTTCGTGGGTTACTGGGTTCTTTGGGAGAAGACCCAACACCTATTTCGGATCCTCTTGTAGGCGGAATCGCCATTTTGCCCTCACGTCTCAAGATTCGTACTCAACTTGGACGGTTCCGATTTAACCCCATTTTTAGCCATATCACGAGCCCCCCACTCCTAAAGGCTGAGCTTGATCAGCCTTTAAGGAGTAGTTTGACTGTTTGATGGCTAGCGGAGTTATATCGGAGTTCAAGCGGAGAGTTGTGAGTATGGAGGGGGCAGCGAGGTGACTTGCCAAGTGGATCGAGCTCCGTGCTGCTCATGGGTTCTGACGGTCGTGTGGCATTTTTGCAAGGATATCCTTTCGACCCTGGCGAAGCGTTAATTCGTCGTTCGGGGGCCTAACACGTTTGCATCGCGCCTTAGACTCTTCCTAGGGCTCGGCGACTAGGAGGCCGAGGTCCATATGTGGTTCGGCAAGCTTTTCTGGGGAGGAAGGCGAGTTCGGCATAGCTGCGAGCGCTGGGAGCAGGAAGGCAATCTGCCGAACTCGTTTCTTACCCCGTAACGAGGTCGGTGTCACGAACGCTCGGCAGTGGGTGCCGAACCTGACTTTTTCCCCATAACAGGGTCGGTGTCACGAACGCTCGGCAGCGAGTGCCGAACCTGACTTTTTCCCCATAACAGGGTCGGTGTCACGAATGCTCGGCAGTGAGTGCCGAACCTGACTTTTTCCCCATAATAGGGTCGGTGTCACGAACGCTCGGCAGTGGGTGCCGAACCTGACTTTTTCCCCATAACAGGGTCGGTGTCACGAACGCTTGGCAGTGGGTGCCGAACCTGACTTTTTCCCCATAACAGGGTCGGTGTCACGAACGCTCGGCAGTGGGTGCCGAACCTGACTTTTTCCCCATAACAGGGTCGGTGTCACGAATGCTCGGCAGTGGGTGCCGAACCTGACTTTTTCCCCATAACAGGGTCGGTGTCACGAACGCTCGGCAGTGGGTGCCGAACCTGACTTTTTCCCCATAACAGGGTCGGTGTCACGAACGCTCGGTAGTGGGTGCCGAGCTCCCAGACTTGTCGTTTTTTGGGGGGGTTTGCCTTTTCTGTGCGCCATTTGAATCCCTGACAACTCTGACAACCCTGACAGATGGGACGTTCATTAATTGCAGTGACCTCTGGGGTTCTATCAGATGGGATGCGCATTAAATTCAACTCATGATTCGTTGCAGTTATCGAGGTGACGATTGGGATCGCTCCGCCGCTTGGTTTAGGTGGGCCGGTCGTACGGGCCCATTAGCCTCGAGGGGTGTGCCCCTCTTCTATAAATCCTCCCCCCCTCTCATTTCTCATTTCTCCTCTCGTTTGCTCAGGCGTTCTCTTGTGTCTCAGGCAATTTTTCCGGTGACCGGTGTTTGACTCAGGCGAAGTTTTTCGGCAGCTCTCTCTTTTCAAGGTAATTTATAAATTATGTCTGTAGCTTCTGTCTCAGATGAAGTCTCTTGGTCCGAGCCCTCCCTTGAAGGCGTCGAGGCCTCGACTCCGAATCCAACGAAGGGGAAGGTGTTCGGCAAGGATTCCATCGTCGAGGATCCGAAGAGGATGGGGGAGTTCGGACAGCTGCCAGGTCCGCTGACGGGGCTGCACAGGGTCAGGGAGCTCCCGAAGGACCAGGCCGAGCGAATCATCCATGGGAGGGAGAGGTCATTCGAGGAGAACGAGGTGAGGGAGACGACGGAGGCGGACGACGCGGCGTCGATCCTGCGCGAGGAGGAACTGGCGGCGATCCGGGACTCTTTTTTCATCCCGGAGGAGTACGAAATCATGCTGCCGGGCCCCGGGGTTAGGGCTAATTCGCTGCTGCCAGTGACCATGTGTTGCTGGCCGGTCGATGCCTTTATCGCCGGTGCTCGGCTGCCTCTCCACGCGTTCGCTGTTACCGTGGTGAGCTGGTACGGGGTTTGCCCCATTCAGCTCATGCCGAACGCGTGGCGAGTGATTAATGGCTTCGTCCTCCACTGCCAGGCCACAGGGATCGAGCCGCACCTGAACGTGCTTCGGACGATATACCGGCTCCACCAAGGGAACAAGTCGGAGTACCGGTATTATCTGACTCCGAGGCACGGCGGCAGGCTCGTCGTCTGCCCCGACTCTATCAAGCACTGGCGAGAGAAGTGGGTCGTCGTGCGGAGTCGAGAAGCATGGCCGATCCCCACTAATTGGGCAGAAGGGGTGCCCAAGAGGGCGACGGCGCTGCCGAGGCTTACAGTAGAAGAAGAAGAGGCGGTCCGGACCCTCCTTGACCGGCCGAAGTATGATTGGAAGGATTTGACGAAGGACGTTCTCTACAGGGGAGGGCTCTGCCGCGTAGATCCTAGTACGCGGCTCTCGCCAAGTTCTTTTTTCCGTACTTGCTGCCTTGTTTTTCTTTTTGTGCTAATCATTTTTTGCTTTTGATGCAGAATCCATGGACTACGAGGCTGTGTTGGCGCTCAGGGCGGGGCTTGCCAGTAAGGCGCCGAAGAAGCGCAAGAGGGTTGCGTCGAAGCTGCCCTCGACCTCGAAGGTGCCGAGGATTGCGGCCCCCGACCAGGTGGTGGAGGTTGCTGACGACCCGGTCGTCACCGTGGCGGGGCCTTCCGCTCCTGCACCTGTAGGGGATTTCCCCATTGCCGCCGCGCTCGCCATGCCGACCCCGCCGCTGACCGTAGCAGGCGAGGAGCTCCTGACGGAGGAGCACAAGCAGATCCACATTCCGGACTGGCAAGTCCGGAGGCACGATGGGTTCCTCGGGAACTCGTTGGCGAGCATGCAGGCCGTCAAGCATCTCGCCACCCGAAGGACCGTGCCGCCATGGACGCGGGGAGGGAAGGCGACGACGTGATCGAGATCGCTCGTTCGGCGGTATCGGTAAGTTTCGAGTTCTCTTCGTTCGTTTCATCCCTTTGAATCACAAAATTCTTCTATCTCTCTGAGTTCTTCTTCTTTCCTTTGTAGATCGTCGTCCATTTCGGTCACCTCACCGAGAGGCTGACCGCCCTCGAGAAGGAGCTGAAGTAGGAGTCCGACCAGGCTCGGAACGAGAAGGCTCGGATGTCGAACCAGCACAAGCTCCGAGTCGAGCACGAAGGTCGGTCTGCGAGGATCCAGCACCTCGAGGCCGAAGTGAAGAGGCTGGAGGACGAGCTGCGTCAGGAGAAGGAGGGGTCGGCCAACCAGTTGGTCGAGGCCGAGGCGAAGCAGGCGGCGGCCGGGAAGGAGGCGGAGGACGCCACCTTGAAGAAGGCCCAGGGGTACCTCGCGCAGAACATGGCGAAGGCCTTCGCCACTGCCCTCGACCGGGTGCGAGAAGCATACCCCGGGGTGGACGTCTCGGGATGGCGACTCTTCCCCGGACACGTCGAGGGCTTCGACCCCGAGTCCGAAGGGGAAGAGGAGGAGGAGGAGGGCGACGCTGATGCCGATGCCGGGGTTAGTGGCGAGGTCCCGAGCACCACGACCACTCCGTTGGCTGCGGCGTCTCCTTCGGCGAAGTCGACGCCTACTCCGCCTCGTCGCCCGGGGAAAGAGGTCGGGCACTGAATCCGCCTTTCGTTTTGTTGTTTTTGTTTTTTGTTTTTTTTTTTTTTTATTTTTCCTTTCGAACTTTGTAATGCCTAATAGCGGACTGGCCACCGCTTTTTTTGACGTTTAATGAAAGGGAAATTTCTGCAAGTGTCGATGTTTGGAAGTTTTTGTGTTACGTACTTTCTTTTGCCGAACTGTCCCCTTTTGTTTCTAGAGATGAAAATTTTTCCAAGTGTGGCGCTTCGGCCATGTTCGGCGTTTGTGCTGATTATTCTGATCTCTTTGCAGCTTATGGTGATTGCCCAAGACGTCGAGCTTGCTCGCCCGGACGAGGAAGTTCCAGCCGAGGCCGGCCTAGGGGCGACAAGGCTGTGTCTGGCTCGGTGTAGAGAGAAACTTTACGAGGTCGAGCTCGGATTGCGCCGAGCTGAAAGCGAGAGGAGGCATCTCCAGCTCGTCCTTGGACGGCGAGACATCGAGATTCGTCGTTTGGAAAGCAGAATCGCCGAGCTCATACCCGAAGGTGAACATTCGCCAACTGATTTTAGTAATGAGATTCGAGTTCAGTGCATTCGTCATAACTTGTCCAAAATAACAGCGGAGAAGGACGAGTTGCTTTCTGAGATACAGCATCTGCAGTCCGTAGAGGCGAAGCTCCGGAGTGAGGGCGAGGGGCTGACGGCCGAGGTGGCCAAGTTGATGACCGAACGAGTCGAGTTGACTGCCGAAGTCGAAGCGCTAAAGAGAGCGACGGTGGATAAAAGCATCGAGGTCACCCACCTTCGGCGCCTCGTTGCTAGCCGATCTGGAGTGCCGGACTCCGCGATACCTCCACGTTTCGAAGTCGACGTCAAAGACGACTCGTTGCGGTACAGGATCTCGGAGTTGGAGGCGGAAGTGGCCCGTCTGAAGCCACATTCAGGGCCGATCAACGTTCGAAGCACGTCATGCACCCGCGCTGAGAGTGAGCAGGGCATTACCTTCTATGAGATAGCGACCCGTCAGCGGATCGGCCAACCAAGCCCGGGGGACGCGCAGAGCTCGGTGGCAATCTCCTCGAGCGGGGCGTCCGTCGGTGTAGCTACCAGGAGCGGTGCCGAGGATACGTCCCAGTTTGCCGGCTTGGGGTCGCGCTCCGGGGACAAGCGTCGTCATCCTCGAGTGTCCTTGAAGCGGAACGCTCCAGCTCCGAAGAAGCGCTGAAGTGGTCGATTCTGCGAGTTTTTTGCTTATTTTTTGTTTTTCGCTAAGTGTAATAAGTCGGCATTGTAATTTTTCTCCGATGAGTTGAGCTCCTGCTGTGTTTGCCTTTGTACCACATTTGTTTCATTAATAAAGGCATTATTGCCGAACTTGTGTGTCTTGTTCTCGTGATTGTTGTCTGCCGCGCCGTAACTTCTAAAGCTTCGGACTTCGAATGGCGAGCTACTTCTAGCTCGCTTAGGAGCGAATTCGCGAAGTAGAGTCGAGCCAAGTGTTCGACTTCGAGGTCCTTGGTTTACTAGGTTAGGGACCTCGGAGCGTTTTAGAGCGGCGAACTACCCCTAGCTCGCTTAGGAGCGAGCTTGCAGAGTAGAGTCGAACCAAGTGTTGGACTCCGAATCATTTAACGGCGGTGGGAGCAATTTCGAATGGCGAACTACCCCTAGCTTGCTTAGGGGCGAGCTTGCGGAGTAGAGTCGAACCAAGTGTTGGACTCCGAACCATTCAACGGCTGTGGGAGCATTTTCGAATGGCGAGCTACTTCTAGCTCGCTTAGGAGCGAGCTCGCGAAGTAGAATCGAGCCAAGTGTTGGACTCCGGAACCATTGTCAGTTTAAGGGGTGTGGGAGCAATTTCGAATGGCGAACTACCCCTAGCTCGCTTAGGAGCGAGCTTGCGGAGTAGGGTCGAACCAAGTGTTGGACTCCGAACCATTCAACGGCTGTGGGAGCATTTTCGAATGGCGAGCTACTTCTAGCTCGCTTAGGAGCGAGCTCGCGAGGTAGAATCGAGCCAAGTGTTGGACTCCGGAACCATTGTCAGTTTAAGGGGTGTGGGAGCAATTTCGAATGGCGAACTACCCCTAGCTCGCTTAGGAGCGAGCTTGCGGAGTAGGGTCGAACCAAGTGTTGGACTCCGAACCATTCAACGGCTGTGGGAGCATTTTCGAATGGCGAGCTACTTCTAGCTCGCTTAGGAGCGAGCTCGCGAGGTAGAATCGAGCCAAGTGTTGGACTCCGGAACCATTGTCAGTTTAAGGGGTGTGGGAGCAATTTCGAATGGCGAACTACCCCTAGCTCGCTTAGGAGCGAGCTTGCGGAGTAGGGTCGAACCAAGTGTTGGACTCCGAACCATTCAACGGCTGTGGGAGCATTTTCGAATGGCGAGCTACTTCTAGCTCGCTTAGGAGCGAGCTCGCGAAGTAGAATCGAGCCATGTGTTGGACTCCGGAACCATTGTCAGTTTAAGGGGTGTGGGAGCAATTTCGAATGGCGAACTACCCCTAGCTCGCTTAGGAGCGAGCTTGCAGAGTAGGGTCGAACCAAGTGTTGGACTCCGAACCATTCAACGGCTGTGGGAGCATTTTCGAATGGCGAGCTACTTCTAGCTCGCTTAGGAGCGAGCTCGCGAAGTAGAATCGAGCCAAGTGTTGGACTCCGGAACCATTGTGATATTAAAGAGTTACAAGCAGAGGAATGTATTAGTAGTGAAAACATGAAGAAACTTCATTTATTAAGATCTAATGATCGGCTGCTTCTAAAGTTGCTAGCCGTTATTACAATAATAAAAAAAAAGGACAAACCACTACTAGTAAAAGGAAGGGAACGGTTCGACATCTTGAGTTACTTGGAGAGACGTAGTTGCCTTCTCTTGGTATTTCAAAAGATGGTCGGCGTTCCACGTCCTGGGAATTTCTCTGCCTTCGAGATCTTCTAGCTTGTACGTACCAGGGCGGATTACTTTCGAGATCTTGTACGGTCCCTCCCAGTTCGGGGCCAGCTTGCTTTTCTGCCCGGGGAACGAGATGGCCAACTTCCGAAGGACTAAATCCCCTTCTTTGAGGTCCGTTGGGCGGACTCTTTTGTTGTATGCTAGCTCGATCCTTCTTCGGTAAGCTTGCTGGCGTATGGCAGCTCTCTCTCGGATTTCGTCTATCAGATCTAGGCTTGTTCTGAGCTCTCTAGCATTCTGCTCTTCTTCATAAGCGATCAGGCGAGGAGAGGGTATCCCGACTTCTAGGGGGATGATGGCTTCGGCCCCATAGGTGAGATTAAATGGGCTCTCGCCTGTTGGGGTCCGCTTGGTGGTGCGGTGATTCCAGAGTACGTTCGGCAGCTGATCGACCCATAGCCCCTTGGAACACTTGTCTAACCTCTTCTTGATTCCCGCAAGAATCTGTCGGTTGGCATTCTCAGCCTGGCCATTCGACTGGGGATGGGAGACAGAGGAGAATCGGTGTTGTATGGAGAGGTCTTCACACAAGGCTCGGAAGGCGGCTCCAGTAAACTGTGCCCCGTTATCTGTGACTATGACTCGGGGGACACCAAAGCGGCAAATCACGTTTTTCCAGAAGAATTGAACTACTCTATGCTCGGTGATTGTAGCCAGGGGCTCGGCTTCTATCCATTTAGAGAAGTAGTCGACTGCCACGACTAGGAACTTCAGCTGTCCGGGAGCTGGGGGAAACGGCCCCAGTAAATCCATTCCCCACATAGCAAAGGGGATCGGACTTGATAGGGAAGTTAGCGGTGCTTGCGGAAGGCGTCGGATGTCTGCATACTTTTGACAGGAGCTGCACTGCCGAACGTGTCGTTCCGCGTCCCGTAGGAGAGTGGGCCAGTAATATCCATAGTTCAACACTTTGCGCGCTAGAGCCCTGGACCCAGAATGAGCTCCGCCGATGCCCTCATGGAGTTCCTGCAGGGCGTAGTCTGCCTGGCTGGGGGACAGGCACCTTAGGTAAGGCCGACCATCCACCTGGGTGAAGGAGCGTTTATATAAGATGCCTTCGACCAAAGTGAAACGCTCGGCTCGGGTCCTGATACTTCGTGCTTCCCTTGGGTCTTCAGGGAGGAGTCCGTCCTTTAAGAATTCAACAATGGGCTTCATCCAATTATCTTCGAGGAGGACGGAAAATGTCTCAGCGGAGTCTGGCGCTTCGTCCTCTATGCTCGGCTTTAGGAGGACTTCTATCAAAACGGTCTGTTCCAAACCTTGAAGGGAAGAGGAGGCTAACTTGGATAAGGCGTCGGCCTGAGCATTTTCTTCTCGAGGGATCCTTTGGATGAGAGCCTCGTCGAACAGCGCCATGAGGCTCTTTACTTTGGACAAGTATTTAGCCATTCTATCGTCGCGGGCTTCATACTCGCCGAGGACCTGGGTTGACAATCAACTGGGAGTCGCTGAAGACCTGTAGCCGTCGTGCCCCAGCATTTCGGGCCATTCGAAGCCCGGCTATCAGTGCTTCGTATTCGGCCTCGTTGTTCGAGGCTTTGAAATTTATCCGGAGGGAGTATTGGAGGATGAAGTCATCCGGTCCTGCCAGGATGACTCCTGCGCCGCTTCCCTCACTACAAGAGGATCCGTCAACGTAGACCGACCAGACGGGGGGTCCCTTTGCCGCTTGGCTAGACTCGGGGATTGTAGTCTCAACTATGAATTCAGGCCAGTGCCTGTGCCTGGATTGCAGTCCGAGGCTGATAAGTTATATCGTGCTGGCTCAGCTCGATCGACCACTTCATGAGGCGACCGGAAGTCTCGGGTTTGTGGAGAATCTGTTTCAGCGGCTGGTCGGTAAGGACGACCACCGAATGGGACTGAAAGTAGGGTCTAAGTTTTCTCACGGCCATTACTAGGGCGTACGCCACTTTCTCAATTTTCGGGTACCGGAGTTCGGCGTCCCGGAGCACCTTGCTGACGTAGTAAATGGGCTTCTGAGCCCTTTCTTCCTCTCTGACTAGGACCGCACTAAGTGTCTGTTCGGAAGCTGCCAGGTAGAGGTAGAGTGGCTCGCCGGGTATTGGCTTGCTAAGGAGAGGTGGATTGACGAGGTAGGCTTTAAGCTGGTCGAAGGAGTCTTGTTGCTGCTGCCCCCACTCAAATCCTTTAGCCCCCCTGAGGGCTTTGAAGAACGGGAGGCACTTCTCCCCGGACTTTGACAGAAAGCGCCCTATGGCGGCTAGGCGACCAGTCAACCTCTGAACCTCTTTGACATTTCTGGGAGGGACCATATCTAATATGGCCTTGATCTTCTCCGGATTTGCTTCAATTCCTCGTTGGCTAACCATGAAGCCGAGGAACTTCCCTGATGAGACGCCGAACACACACTTGTTCGGGTTGAGTCTCATACTGTGTTTTCTTAGGACGTCGAAGGCTTCCTGAAGGTCGGCCACATGATCAACACCTCGGATGCTCTTTACAAGCATATCATCGACGTACACTTCCATGTTTCGGCCGATCTGGGCTTGGAAGACCTTGTTGACTAGGCGTTGGTATGTTGCTCCGGCGTTCTTGAGACCGAATGGCATGACCCTGTAACAGTAAAGGCCCTGGTCGGTAACAAACGATGTCTTTGGGATGTCTGGAGGGAACATCCTTATCTGATTGTAACCCGAGAAGGCATCCATAAAGCTGAGGAGCTCGTGCCCCGAGGTTGCGTCAATCAGAGTGTCGATGCTCGGCAGAGGGAAGGGATCTTTGGGGCAAGCCCTGTTGAGGTCGGTGAAATCAATACAAATTCTCCACGTCCCATTGGACTTCTTCACCATTACTACGTTAGACAACCACTCCGGGTAGTTTACCTCCTGTATGAATCGGGCTTTCAACAGCTTATCTACCTCCTCTTTGATAGCGAGCTGACGCTCGGGGGCGAACTTGCGCCTCTTCTGCTGAACCGGTTTGGACCCCGGATCAACACTCAGGCGGTGGACTAGGAGTTCTTCGGAGATACCGGGCATGTCAGCTGCGGACCATGCGAAGAGGTCTTGATTGGCTCGGATGCATTTCACAATATCTGAGTATAGGGCGGATGGGAGGGTCTTGCTTACGAAGAACTTGCGGGTCGGCTCTTATTCAGAGAAGAGCACCTCCTCCAGTTCGTCCGCTGGCTCGGAGGTCGGTCTTGTGGAATCTTGGGGAATCTCCAGGGTCTCTAAGGAGAGGACGGGCCCAAGGGTTGAGGTCATGTAGCATTTCCGGGCCTGCTCCTGATTTCCCCTTACTTCCCCGACCCCGGATCGGGTGGGAAACTTCATCTTCAGATGGTATGCCGAGGGAACTGCTTCCAGAGCTGCGAGGCCGGGCCTGCCCAAAATGACGTTGTAGGCAGCGGGAACATCCACCACCATGAAGTCCATCGGCTCTGTCCTGGTGGTAGGGGCTTGGCCGGCAGTTACATCGAGGGTGATCACCCCTTCTATAGTTACCGGAACCCCCGTGAACCCATGGAGAGTGTAACCGGCGGGCTTGAGTCTGTCTCTGGAGAGCTTTAGGCCTTTAAAAGCGGAGAGGAATAGGATGTTGACGGAGCTGCCGTTGTCAACTAAGATCCTCTCCACTTTGAAATTTGCCATGTGGAGGCTGATGACGAGGGCGTCACAATGTGGGATACGAACTCCCTCGAGATCTTCGTCGGAGAAGGTGACTGGCACTCCGAGGCCTTTGGGAGGAGGCGTGGTTCGGACTGAATTGACCTCTCTGATAAACGCTTTCCGAGAGGAGTTCGAGGAGCCTCCCATCGGACCCCCATGGATGAGGTGGAGGACTCGCTCTTCCTCGAAGTCTGGCGTCTCTTCTCTTTCTGGACGCTTGTTAGCCCCCCGAGGCGGGGGAGGGAGCTCGGCTCGGTCCTTTCTTACAAACTTCGTTAGTTGTCCCCTCCTGGATAAGGGCTTCGATCTCGTTCCTCAGAGCACGGCAGTCGTTGGTGTCATGCCCATGGTCCCGGTGATAGCAGCACCATTTCTCTTTATCTCTTCTTTTGGCGGGGGTATTCATTTTGGGAGCCGGAGGTAAGACCCCGTCTTTTTCGACCTCCATGAAGATGGCTGAGAGGTTAGCGTTGAGGGGAGTGAACTTCTCAAATCTAGGGGGAGGTCGGCGCTGGCCGACATTATCCTTCTGGAGCTTCTTGGCTCCTTCTTCCTCCGTCCCCTTCCTTTTAAGCCCGGAGGCGGGCACCTCCCAGTTGGGTTGTTGCTCGGCCTCTTCGGCCCGAATGTACTTTTCGGTGCGAAGGAGAAGGTCGGAAAAGTCACGTGGGGGTTTCTTGGCGAGGGAGGAGCGGAGGTTGGAATTGAGAATGTTGGATTGGAATGCTGCGGTAGCAACCGATTGGTCGAGGGAGGCAATGGTTCTAGCTTCAGCTGTGAACCTCTTCATGTAGTCTCTCAGTTTTTCCCCCTTTTGCTGACGGAGGTGCAATAGTGAGATGCTGGTTTTCTCGGTCCTTCGGCTGCTGACAAAGTGGGTGATGAAGAGGGTTTCGAACTGCTCGAAGGAGAATATCGACGCCGGGGCAAGACGAGAGTACCATTCTCGAGCCGGGCCTTTGAGTGTCGCGGGGAATGTTTTGCAGAGGAGGGCATCGGAAGCTTGGTGGAGGAGCATCAAAGTCTTAAAGCTTTCGATGTGATCAACTGGATCGGTCTCCCCAGTGTGATTCTCAAATTGGGGAGGTTTGAAGCCGAACGGCACAGGGGCATCCACTATGGTTCGGGAGAATGGGGGCCGGCTAGGACGTAGGGTCCTCCCCCTGAGTTCCTCTTCTCAGTTTATCTGACCCAGGAGCTTTTCCACCTCGTTAAGACGGCAGTCCATGATGTCATCCCTCCGACGGTAACCCGCCGGGCCACGGGACTCGTCTTCGTAGGAGGGGGAGCGAGGGCTGCGGCGACGGTAACTTCGGGAACGACGAGGACTCGGGGTACGCCGGGAGTTGGTTGGTGCAGGACGAGGAGAGGGGGACCGTTGGCGAGGGCTTCGGACTGGAGGAGGGGATGGGGCCCTCGGCTCATTGGGGTTTTGACGGAGGTTGAGGGCCTGTTGTACCATTGCTTGGAACTGCTGGAACTCGGCACGGGTGATGGGTGCCTCATTGTTCCTAGGCTGCTGCCGACCTGCGGGAGAGTGCCTTCTCCGGTAATAATCGGGGGAGTCCTTTCTCCCTCTTCGGATGGGGGACCTCCTGTGCTCTCAGCGACGGGGGGATCGCTCTTGCTGGCGGGAGGCTTCCCCCCGAGCCCGCTTTTCATCCAGATGACGACGGAGGTCGTCATCTTCCGGGCGTTTGGGAGGGGCATTGTGGCGACCAGAGGCTCGGGGATGATGGGAGGCCATGGAGGCACTGGAGGCGTTGTGGATGGAGAGGTTCTCTTGGTGAAGAGGCTGTTTCTGAGGGTTAGGGCCCTTTGGATCAGGAGGTGGAGGGTTCCGCTGGAGCGGCTCTTCCACGGTAGGAGGGAGTTGCCCTTGTTACTGAGCGGGATCAGGAAGGACTTCTTGCTGGTCAGGGTTGGGCACTCGATTAGACCCTCTTGACCTGACTTTGCGAGGCGGCATGGCTGGAGAAGAGCTGTTCTCGGGGAAGAGGAGAGATTTCTATTCGTTAGTTTTCCACAGACGGCGCCAATCTGTTGCCGCTAAATTTGGTGTGGGGGCAAACAGATAGAACTTGTGGATTCTTAGGGAAACTGAATAGTAACCTGTATACCTGTTCCTTGGGGCGTCGATCGTCGCTCCCGCCGTGCACCTGCAAAAAGTGCGAGACACCGGGGTTGTTCCCGGCGACGCACCCTCCGACGCTCAAGTCAGTAATCTAGGAAGACTATGAATGAGCACAAAAACTGGTGAAGGATTGATTACCTCTTAATGGAGATGGATGGGGGGTATTTATAGGCGTCTTAGAGAACAATTTAGGGATGTAATCCGCATGACCTGATATAGAATAATCTCCTTGTAAACAGATTAGGAATGTAATCTGATAAGGTATATTCCGGTAATCAGATAAGGAATTTAATCCCCAAATCCCAGCGAAAAGATTGACGTTCATCAGGACCGTTGATCAAGATTGGTCAGGGATCCTGATTTTATCTTGTTGGGTGAGGTGTGTAGCGGGTTAAAACCCGCACCCTCTTATTGGTGGGTCCGTTCGTGGGTTACTGGGTTCTTTGGGAGAAGACCCAACACCTATTTCGGATCCTCTTGTAGGCGGAATCGCCATTTTGCCCTCACGTCTCAAGATTCGTACTCAACTTGGACGGTTCCGATTTAACCCCATTTTTAGCCATATCAGACATGTCTATAGCTTGGAGCTTCACCATCAGAGTGGCACAGCGGAAGCGTGGTGGGCCCATAACGACAGGTTCCAGGATTCTCTTGATACTTCTCATTCTTTGCATTGTTTACTTCTTATCCATACATTGCCATCATTCATTGAATCTTTATTTAACATCATTCTAGATCATTTCATTCATATCCATGTTCTTTCTAACTCTGGTATTGCCACCATTTTGTCTTTCCCTTTGAATCCCCTGTTTTGTTATCTACAATTTGCCTTTCTTTATCGTATGTACCGCCTCAGCAAATTTCGAGGACGAAATTTAGTTGTAAGGTGGGTAGATTGTAACTCCCATTCCTGACAATAAGTATTTTCGGTGTATTTTCTACAATTTGATTTTTATAAATCATTTTGTGCTAAATTCGTTTCAGATTTGTATTAAAGTGTTTTCTAATCGAAAATTTACTCATTTAGAAAATGGTGTATTTTAATCTTACTTCCCATTTCTTATTAATCGACTATTTATATTTGAGCCTAAAATCTAATATATTATTATTATTGGATTATTTTAATGAAATTGTTAAACCCGAATATTATTTTTTTGTATGATTTTATTATTTTTATAATCAAAATAATTAATTGTTATTTCTTTATTATCTATGTAAAATTCATCAATTAAATTATTTTATTTCATCTGATTTCATGATAAATACTAATTTATTTTCATGTTCAATTCTTATTCTCTCAATTGTATTATTTATTTATCTAAATGGATTTAAGTTTTCGATTTGTGAACTATTTTCTCTTTCGTTGGGCTATCTATCTTTGTGGATTTCATTTTATTGGATTGCGGATATTTTATTTAAAACCTATTGTCTTCAAACCCATCTCTTATTGAACCCTAAAACCCAATTGCAGTTTGTTCTCAACCCAAACCCACTATTATTTGATCCCAACCCATTAACTCAATAATCTACCTGTATTCTATAAATATAACCCTAATACAAATCCTAAAAACCCAAAAATACAATTTGTAGCCGTCATCTTTTTCTCTCTGCTCTTTCTCTCTCCTCCTTGGTTTCTCTCTCCTTGTCAGAACCCATCTTCCTCGACCTCACACCCTCCGGCGCCCATCTCCGGCGAACACCCCTAACCCCGTCCACCACTCCCTTCCTCGTTGATCTCGTCGCCCATTTGAAACCCTCGATCGCCCTAGCTTCCCCCTCCCTCAGCCTATCGTCACCCCGATCGAATCCCTTGGCTGCTCCCCTACCCGCTCGACCCCGACCTCGCACCTGCCGCCTTCGCCGGCGACCTCCCTGAACCCCCTGCTCCCCTACTCCGTCGATCAGAGCCGGCCAGTCGAGCCGCCTGCAAAAGCAACCTCCTTGCTGCCATTACTCTTTGGTATTGTTGCTTTGTGTTGTTTCTCCCTTGCACATAGTGTGCATGTGCTATTTTGTGGGTTCGTGTTGTTGCAGATTTGTGTTCGTTGCTTCGGGATTCTTAACCTCTTATTCTTGGTATTTGATTCCGTCATCTATAAGGCAAGTCACTGTCGTCTTGAATTGTTAATTGTACCAAATTCAAGTTTTGTTGAAACTCTTGCAAGTAAATCCCTTCGTTCATCGTATTATACATTGTTCATCTCTTTCGTTGGGTATATTGAGGGTTTATACGAGCTAACCCCAATTTACTTGACATCGTGCCACTTTTGACTCCAAAGATTAAATCTTTCATGTGTACATATAGAATTGATAATAGGGTTATTCATATAGTTGTCACACAATTAATCTATTGTAGAAACGATTGCTAGGTTGCATGTTTGATTGATTGTTTGTTCTTCGATTGAAGTTAAATTAGTGTATATATGTGATTTTATTTTTATTTTGCACCCATCATGATGATGGAGAAGTTTATCTACTAGTAGAATTGATACCTATCATGTTCATTAATTTGGTTCATGAAAATATCCCAAAACCTGTATGTTGCTTGCTGGCTGTATTTTGTTTACTATTTTCGACCCAATAAATTATCTCAAAATAAATTAGTTTCTGAATAAGAATTATAGAATTATCTTTCTAGTTTCCATAACACCTTGAATTTTTTAATTCTTAGTTGTGTAGCAAAAGTTATGATCGTTATACTACAGCTGTGTCTTTATTTCCAGATTATCAGATTCTTGTATATTTGATGTTTAAACTGTTAAAAGGCCGATCAAATGTTCAAATTTTACTCTAATAATTTCCATATTGTATCTTAACATGTTTAGGAGTTTAAAAAATATTTTTAATGAATTTTTTAACGAGGTTTTGCTGATTTTAAAAATATAACAACATTATGTCAAATTTCTGCCTGAACATAAAATCTGTAAAGAACGCTGTGTTTGCACTAGCTACTGTTGTCGGATTTTGAGCTTTAAATATGCGCTGGATTCATTTGGAAAGTCTAGTTTCTAGAATTTCTGACGGATTCAGATTTCAATTTCTTTTGTAGTGGGAAATTACATTATTGTACAGACTACTCTTGCTGTCTAGAATTTCACTTTTCAGTTTTCTCAATTTAATTATTCCTACATCGTAGTATTGCATTAATCGAAGTGTGTATGGTATATTGCATGATCCTAATGAGTTATTGTCATTGTTTACCATCCTATTGCTTCCCTACTGTTATTATCGTTCATTTTATGTCCGATATTTGCATATTGTATTGTTGCATTAATAAAATAATTGATAAGTCGGGCTTTAAGGGATCGAATTGAGTAGTTGATGATATAGAGACTGTACACTGAAGTGTGGGCCATGTTTCCCAAAATACTGTGTGTTGGCTATTGTTATTGTTAGCGATTTATTGTTGGATTACTGACATTGTATCCCAATTGATCGTGTATTATTTTATTGTTATTCAGCCAGCCAATGTGTACCAATGCTACAGATAATGTTATCGTGCCGTGTAAATGATCTATAGAATCTTCCACTTAAGTCTAAATGAAATTGATTGTATGCATCGAACCTGTAGTATGGGATGCAGTAGTACATGCATTAGTTAGGATTAAAATGAATAATAAACTTAAAAATTGACACAACATCGATACTGCATATTGTACATCATTATTCCTATTGATATCGAATATTGGCTAAGTGTTATGGTTATTGATCATTGATTTTTGTTACCGAATATTGAATCATCGTTTATAGCCATTGTATCGACTATCATGATATTGATTATTGTTATTGTCCCATGTTAATGATTCCTATTGATCCATTGATTTATTGTTATATCGTTATTTTATTGTTCCTTGTTTTCTCTACTTGCTGTCCATGACTTGCTCTAAGGACAACTTTCTCCTCTTTTTAGATGAAATATTCATAGGTGATATTGGAGAATTGCCTGCTGGGATTGGAGAACAAACGTTATAAAGACTTAATGCTTTTAATTGCTTACTGTTTTATTGGACTTGATGTATTGAGACTTATTATTATTTGGGATTGGATTATTATTGTATTGGGTTGCAATTGTTCTGTATTGATTATATTGTTGAATTGATCGGATAAACAGCTTATGGGTGATGTTTGTCATTCGCTGGGCCAATGTCATGTACTCGTATTCCATACTTTGGGAATCAGAGCGTGACAATATTTTGAGTGGTATCAGATTCCCTGGTTTTGGACAATATATCAGTCAAATGTGACTAACGAAAGGATATTTGGCTTTGATTGATATATTAATCAGATTTGGGTTTTAACCGGTTTGACTCAATAGTATATGCAATACAGAGATCACATGCATAATCGAAAACCAACTCATGATCTGGAAACTAGTCGTATTTGAATCCTCTTTGATCCCTCCGTTCATCGTTTCCTTTTGGGTATGATTTCATTCTCTTCGTACCCATATTCTTTTGATTTCGGTGTTATCCGTTCTTCTTCTTCCTGCTTGGTCCGTCGATCGGCATCGCTTGATGTACAATGACATGTCTATAGCTTGGAGCTTCACCATCAGAGTGGCACAGCGAAAGCATGGTGGGCCCATAACCCACAGGTTCCAAGATTCACTTGTTGCTTCTCTTTCTTTGCATTGTTTACTTCTTATCCATACATTTACAGTTCCATCATTCTTTGAATCTTTATTTAACATCGTTCTAGATCACTTAATTCATATCCATGTTCTTTCTAATTCTGGTGATGCCACCATTTTGTCTTTCCATTTGAATACCCTCTTTTGTTATCCACAATTTTCCATTGCTTTGTCCAACGTACCGCCTGAGCAAATTTCGAAGACGAAATTCTGTTGTAAGGTGGGTAGGATTGTAACCCCCATTCCCGATAATAAGTATTTTCCGTGTATTTTCTCCAATTTGATTTTTATAAATTATTTTGTTCTAAATTGGTTTCAGATTTGTATTAAAGTGTTTTCTAATCGAAAATTTACTCATTTTGAATAATGGTGTATTTTAAACTTACTTCCCATTTCTTATTGATCGACTTTTTATATTTGAGCCTAAAATCTAATATATTATTATTATTAGATTATTTTAATGAAATTGTTAAACCCGATTATTATTTTGTTGTGTGATTTTATTATTTTTATAATCATAATAAATAATTTTTATTTCTTGATTTCTATTTAAAATACATCTATTAAATTATTTTATTTGATCTGATTTCGTGATAAATACTAATTTATTTTCAATTTCAGTTCCTATTCCCTCAATTGTATTATTTATTTTTCTAATTGGATTTAAGTGTTCGATTCATGAACAATTTTATCTTTTGTTGGGCTATCTATCTTGTGGATTTCATTTTATTGGATTGTGGATATTTAATTTGAACCCTATTGTCTTCAAACCATCTCTTATTAAACCCTAAAACCCAATTGTAGTTTGTTCTTAACCCAAACCCACTATTATTGGATCCCAACCCAATCACCCAACAATCTACTTGTATTCTATAAATATAACCCTAATACAAACCCTAACAACCCAAAAATACAATTTGTAGCAGTCATCTCTTTTCTCTCCTCTTTCTCTCTCCACCTTGGTTTCCCTCTCCCTGTCAGAACCCATCTTCCCCGACCTGTAACACCCCGAATCCCAAAACACAATGAATTCGAAGTTCCATAGGATCTTTACACTTCTTTCGTACAATTTTACAAGGAAAATAAAAAAACTTTACTTTACATCAGAGTTACATTAGATCTTTACATTATTACAGCGAAAGAAATTTTACAGTAATTACATAAAACAACATTTAAATCAATCTTTGAGCAGCATGTATACTTCAAGTTGTCAAGCATCTTTACCCTACGTGTAAAACTGTGGGCGCGTCAGTTCATTCACTGACGAAATATTATACACGGCCATCCTCTCAATGTCAGAAACAGTATAACGATTCTCAATACTTAGCAAACCCCAAACTTGTTCACAAACAAAACTAAAGGGACTATCCTATTGATGTCGTGTTGTGCTGTGCACTTAGTCCTTAATGCAGTTGTTATGTTATATGACACTAATGCGCACTTGTTCGCATTCTATGCATCCTATACTACATAGGTCCGAGGGCATGCCCTTAATCGTACTTCATCTTATAGGGTTCAATCCCTCGCCATGACTTAAACTACTACGGTAACTACGGTAAGTATCCTAGATGTTCTATGATCTACGAGCCCATGTCCAGGCAGTCTGGAGGGGAATCCCACGCACTGACATGACGCATCAAGCAGGTAGACTATGGACAATTCAACCTCCGCCATAGAACGATGGTACCACCCGCAGTCACCAAACACCCCACAAGCGTCGCCACCGGGACGATACTTCCGGAGTAGTGCTCACGCCATGTCATGACGCATCAAGCAGACATTCTGTGAATCACTCTCACACCGCCAATCCAATGGCCCTCATACTCGTGTTTTTCTCTCACTTTCATCACATCACCACTATTTGTCTAAATCCTTAGTTTATTTGATCATTAATAAAATCAACCCCTAGAGTTAGCTTTTTCCTCTATACCGGTCTCAATCAACAACATGACCAACTTGGTCTTTCATCTCAATTATTCATAAAAAAATGTATATAATTCATTCACTTGCCGGTAATAGGACTTAGCCACCCTCTAGTTCAAAATCTCATTTCATGTCCATAGCATTTGTGTATTCATATTCATAAACCTTTCATAATTCATCAGGATATTTAACTTCACTTTCATGTGCAATTTTCATGCATAAGACAAAATAAATTCATTTTCTAACATGTCACATTCAATCTTCATTCTTTCCATTATCAAATCTCTTTTCAAACTCTTTTAAGAAATACATTTATTTTAATTAAGAGACAATTTAAAACCTGAGAAATCAAAATAGTCTGGACAGTCGACTGTTAAATTTGGCCAGTCGGCTATTCTGTAAATATTTAAAAACTCGAATTGAAAAGGATCAGGGCAGTTGACTGTTAAACAAGACCAGTCGGCTGTTCTGCGATGCTTTAAAACTCGAAAATAAAATGGACGAGGAAGTCGACTGTTAAACATATACGGTCGACTGTTCTCCGAGAATTACAACTCGAAGTACTAGATACCCAGGACTGTCGACTATTAAACAAGACCAGTCGGTTGTTCTGCGATGCTTTAAAACTCGAAAATAAAATGGACAGGGCAGTCGACTGTTAAACATATACGGTCGACTGTTTTGCGAGAATTACAACTCGAAGAACTAGATACCCAGGACAGTCGACTATTAAACAAGACCAGTCGGCTGTTCTGCGATGCTTTAAAACTCCAAAATAAAATGGACGGTGCAATCGATTGTTAAACATATACGGTCGACTGTTCAGCAACAAAATCCAAATTTTGGATTCATTTCTTCTTTCTTTTTGATTAACACCCAAATTGTTCATTTTCAGAACTTTGTCTAAATTGCAAAAAAGTTCATTTTTCCGATAACTAACATATAGCTTTAGGATTTATTTAGCATGAATCACAACAAGCAAAATTTACTACCCCATATGGAGGTTCTTATACAATTTCTAAAATTTCGCTTTCACCTAAATCATGGTATTATCAAAGAACAATATTTCCATCTATTTAGTTTAATGTGATTAGGACAAAACGTATCATGGTACTACATAGAAGCAGAGAAAAAAATTGTCCACCTTTATCAATTAGCAATCATATTCACAATCATTCTCTAAATTATCATTCCATCTCTAATCTATCAAGCATGAGACTAAAATTTCTTGATTTCTTTGTAACCACTTATCAAATCATTCCTAGCATGGCATCTAAATTAGAAGTCATGAGAAACACACACCTATTTTGGAGAAAATGAAATGAACGCTCCTAGAATGCAAGAAAGTGGCCTTCTTCTCCTAGAATGTATTGCAATTGCCTTCTCCTCCTTGGTGCTTGATTGGAACCTGAAACCACCAATGCCGGCCTCCTCTTGATTGGACACACACAATCTTACTCTAACCTTTCTCTTACTATTGTCTCTCAATGTTTTCTCTTTAGTATATGACTTTCTCTTATAATGAAAATAGGTGCAAGAATGACTTATGAAAAAGGGGGGTATTTATACAAAATTTTAGTGAAAATAAAGGGCTAGAATTAAATCAAATACTTAGGGATTAAATGCTAGGATGAGTTTGGAAGTTGTCATAACCACCCATGAAGGAGATAACCACCTCACCACTACTCCCATCTTTCCCTCTCTCTTGATTCCATCCGTCCAAGTCCCAAAGGGTGTGCTTTGCACACTCTTGTGCAAGCACGTGCTCCCCTAGTGTCCCCCACTTACAAGTTGTACATGTTAGTTTAATTAATTATCTATTATTTGAGTCTACACTATAAGTTAGACTAAAATAAAGATTAATTAAATTACATGGGCTCTCTAATGGGCCAAGGGACTATGGGCTCTACTAATTTAATTAATTAATTAACTAATGTGGGCTACAAGAGAAAAATTAGGCTTAGGATTAGATTAGGCTTCTAAGAAAGTAAAGGGGATTACTAATTCATGAAATAATTTAGAGAAGTTCATGCATAAATTTTTACGTGCACAACACGTAAAAAGAAAAAAATAAAACAAATTTCAAGTATAAATGGGATTTGAAAATCCAGGGTGTTACAGCACTCCCTCCTTAGAATAGTTCCGTCCTCGGAACTACACTTAAAGGGTGAGAAAACAGAAATACAACAAAAGATAAGAAAGAAAAAGAAAGGAGATACAAATCAAACAAAGAGCTCAAGATGATCCTTCATCATCCTCTCCTCAGATTCCTAAGTAGCCTCTTCAACCAACTGGTTTCTCCAAACTACTTTGACCATCGGTATCGTCTTGTTCCTTAAGACTTTCTCCCGACGATCAACAACCTCAACCAGAAGCTCAATGTAACTCAGATCCAGCTGCAAACCCTCCGGCACTTCAGGCAAATGATGAGTCGGATTTGGAATGTAACCTCTCGCATAGACACGTGGAAAACATTGTACACTTGAGACAACTCTTTCGGCAACTCTAACTGGTAAGCAGTTTTCCCAATCCGCTTCAATATCTTGTACGAGCCTATGAACCTCGGTGCTAACTTTTCACTCTTGCCAAAGCGAATCACGCCTTTGCTAGGTGAAACTTTCAGAAAGACAAAGTCACCAACCTCATATTCAAGGTCCCTCCTCCGGTTGTCTGCATAGCACTTCTGCCTACTCTGAGCATCCACCAACCTCTTCCTGATTTGATCAATTTTTTCATAGGTCAGTTGCACAATCTCAGGCCCAAACATCTGCCATTCCCTGAATTCAAACCAACAAATAGGTGTTCTGCATTTTCTGTCATATAGAGCTTTGTACGGTGCCATCCCGATACTAGCCTGAAAACTATTGTTGTAGGCAATCTCCACCAAAGCTAAATGCCTTTCCCAACTGCCTCCATAGTCTAGTACACAACACCAAAGCATATCCTCAAGAATATGATTGACTCTCTCGGTCTGTCCGTCGGCCTGTGGATGAAAAGCAGTGCTAAAATCCGTCTTGGTACCCAAAGCTGTCTGAAGACTCCTCCAGAAATGCGAAGTAAACCGCGCATCCCGATTAGACACAATGGTTAACAGAACACCAAGAAGCCTGACACCAACATACAGCTCAGCCAACTTGTCCATCGAAGCAGTGAGTTTCATCGCCAAGAAATGAGCGGACTTGGTTAGTCGATTGATTATGACCCAAATTGCATCATTGCCCTTTGAACTCTTGGGAAAGCTCGTGATGAAATCCATCCTGATGTTATCCCACTTCCATTCCGAAATAGGTAACGGTTGCAATAGACCTTCGGGTTTCTGATTCTCGGCTTTGACCTGTTGACAGACCTCACACTTCGCGACGAACTCGGCCACATCCCGCTTCAAACCTGACCACCAAAAGTGTTGCTTATGTCCTATACATCTTGGTACTCCCAGGATGTATAGACAAAAGAGTAGCATGTGCCTCCTGAAGAATGTTCTCCCGCAATTCTGCTTGATCCGGAACACACAACCTCTCTCCAAACCACAACACCTCATCCCTCATCTGGAACTCGGACAACCTGCAAGCACCAACCTGTTCCTTCATCTTCTGAATCTCTGCATCTTCTTTCTGACTTGCGATAATCCTTTCATTCAGTGTTGGTTGAAGCCTCAACTGAGCTAAAAATGATTCCAGGCCTTGCAGAACAACTTCAATACCAGCTCGATCCAATTCCTCTGCCAGATGTCCCTGAGTCGTAGTCAAACTCTCCAGACTGCTCTTTCGGCTAAGTGCATCAGCCACAACATTAGCCTTCCCAGGATGATACTTGATCTCCGGACGAATGTCCTCAAGCACTTCCAACCATCTCCTTTGCCTCAGGTTCAGATCCTTCTGCTGATAGACGTATGTTGATGATTTGGTTATCTAAATGAATAGATAATCTAAACACAAATTATAAAATCTCGCAAGTGTACGAATCGCTTTCCGAAGCGTAGTGAAATGCAAGGGTCGATCCTACAGAGATTGTAGTAATTAACTTACTAATCAATAATTAGAAAGCTTTTATTAAGTTTCATTTCTAAATGTATGCTTGAAGGGAAATGAGATTTGAGTCACAAAAGATATCTATTGAATTAGTTGGGCTCGATTTCCACCTATAGCCAAGAAAATTCGATCAACTCCTACACTACTCTGATCACTCATGTCTGTTCATTTAAGAGCATGGTATCTACTTCTTAAATTAAAGATTTTCCTGGGCTAAGAAATTAGGCATGGTATCTACTCTAATTCCTTTATCTTCTTAAGTGTTTTAGCATGATATCTACTAAGTTGCACTTGAAGAAAGCATAGAAACTATGGAAATTAACAAACACTCAAAGCTCTAGAAGTCGGTATCAAATCTAGATCCTCCAAGTTGATTAAACCCCAGAACCCAAATGAGTTCTTGTGTTACTTATCATGAGCACTAGATTCGATCATTTAAATCTGCTCATGTAACAAATTCAATTTTATAATAAGCAAATTTAATAGCTAAACTTTGGTTGTGTTAACCAGAACATCAGTTCAGTCGACTGTCGTAAGGAGTCAGTCGACTGTTCATCAACAAATACGTTGAGTTAACAATACTTGAATGGTAAGAATGTCAAGCATCAAAAGCTGCATATTATAAATTTGATCACGAACTACCAGGTTTAATCAATAAGTGGTCGGAGTAATGCAAAAGAAGATTTATTACATGACTAAGGTTTCAATCTGCCCAAAATGAATTTAGTTGCACATAATCCAACTTTTATTGACTAACAGTTTTGAATACATGACTCTAATGAATTTAACAAAGAACAAAGATTAAAGAGAGAAGAAGAAACACTGATTTGTATGATGATCAGCTTGAAACCAATCAGCTAGAAGTCGACTTGATCCCTCTGAAGTCGACTTGTTCTCCTCTCCCTCAATGCCGAGTTGCAGTACTTGATCCCTCCTTTGCCCTTACGTTCTCTCGATCTCCTCTCTTGTTCGGTGCTCCATTGATCCTTCGATCGATCCTCTTTTTATAGCTTCTTTTTCCCCCTCTGCAGATCTCAAGCTCTAGATTTCAATCTCCTCAACTACCGGATATGGATTGAGTCAAATCCTCTTCATTAACTTCCAGACCAGATCTCTTGATTTTTGGGAAGTTGTTATTTTCAGTTATACAATATTTGTTTCCTGGTTTTTGATAGCTCAATCTTATTTGTTTTGCGGATTTGGATGAGGGTGTATCTCAACTATGCTTATCTCTAATTCCCGTTGAATGCTAGCTCAGTCGACTATTGGCTAAGAATCACTGGACTGTTCCGCAAACTTTTGAAAACTCAAACCAGTCAGAGCAGTCGACTGTTGACTATGAGTCAGTCGACTGTTCTGCGAAGCTTCGGAAACTCAACCCACTCTGTTCAGTCGACTGTCGTTAAGGAATCAGTCGATTGTACTCAGGAGCTTCTAACAAGTGCAAAATTAAGGTTCTTCATTCCAGTGTATCATCTTCACGGTGATGGATTAGTCTTGAGTAAATCTTGGATCCGCTTCATTTAGTTGCTGTTAGGCTGTTTCCTATGGAAAAGGGAAAAGAAGAATAAATTACCAAAGATAGAGAGTTTAATTCTCTAATTGCATTCAGATTATTGATCCAAAATGTGGACATTAACAGATTTATCAAATTCCCCCAAACTTAGCTTTTGCTTGTCCTCAAGTAAAAATGAAAACTGACACTACAAGCATCGCAAGAACACCTTGACCCTTCCAACATTTACCTCAGAGAACTTGCTAATTTTAGTGTCAATATTAGAACAAGCATTAAGATAGGTCTAAAAGAAGTTTTAATTCAAATGTTAATCACTATTCAAAGAAATACTTTACTTGAAAATCAATAAGTAGGGTGACCAATGCCTATGCAACAAAATCATAATTAAGGTCAGCAAGCTCAACTATATTTCAACTCCAAAATCTCACCATGGCATACACTCCCAATAAAAATAATAGCTCACATTAACATGGGTAGTTCAAATTAGATCTCTTGACAAATATTCATTACTTGGATGAAATGAAACCATATGCTTGATCTTGCTACTACATCTTCACTCCATTGATTTGCACAATACTTGGATCAAAAGGTCTTGTATAGATTGTAATGGGGCCATGGGTGGGGGTTAAACAATTGAAGGGAAAAAGGAATACAAAATTTCTAAGGAATTAGTAGAGCAACTTGTATTGTTCTAAGAGATTATTCCCCCCCCCCCCCTCCCCCCACCACTGTTTTTTTTTCGTTTTTTTATGTGAAATCATGAGGCCATATATCACAGGCCTATGGTTTATTTCTACCAACACCTCTCAACCACCCACAACTCAGCAATTTTCATTTGATGAACAACTTTTCATATTTCTTATGACAAATCCTCCAACTTTTCTTTCCATTTTTATATATAGTTCAACCGCTCACCTTGACATACCACATCTCTTTTACAATTTGTTCTCTACTAACTCAATAGATATAGGTAAGGTAACCTATTTATCTAGGCATGGTTAAGGATGATGTGTCTTACAAAAAGAAAGCTTTTATAGGCTTCAAAGGGGCAACTAATGAATAATTGATGTTGGGTAGGCTATTTATCTTTGGTGATAGATTCTTAGGTGCCTTAATCACTTCCAAGTTTTCATGCAAAATCCAAAATAAGTTTCGAAAAGTAACAAAAACAAGTTCTAGTTCATCTCAAGAATGTAGATTCATGTAGTCAACTGAGATCTTCAAGTGTATGACTCTCTCAAAAAATATATGTTCGGCTCAAAACTCACAATTTGTGTATTTAAGTTTACTCATAGTTGAACTTGCTATTCTCTTTCAAAATTCATCGAATTGACATGGCCAAATGAATAAATGTTTCAAGCATAATCCATATGATAAGTTATTAACATTTTTAAAGATAAAGACCACAATTAATACTTGTTCTCCACTCTCTACCTATAGTAACTGAGCTCATGTTCTCATCATTGTTGTTAGAAGGATTTTTTTTTTTTTTTTTTTTTTTTTTTTTGTGTGCACATAATCAAAAGACTCTAAATGTGAATAAACACCCCTAAACTTAGATGGAACATTGTCCTCAATGTTTGAAACAAAAACAGGCATGTGTCACCATCCAGTTTGAAGGAAAGAAAATGAATAAAGAAATGAATAAAGAGAAATAAATAAAGAGAAAAGTGTAAGAACTTTCCTGACAATTGGGTTGCCTCCCAATAAGCGCTGTGTTTCTTGTCTTCAGCTAGACTTGACGAGTTTATTGAATAGTTTGAAGAGTTATATCTTCCTCTCTCGGCTCAAAACTCATCTCAATGTAAGGCTTCGCCCTATGCCCATTCACCTTGAATGTTTGATTTTTCTCTTTGCTATGAACCTCCAAAGCTCCATGTGGGAAAACCTTTGTAACAATGTACGGACCATACCATCTTGACATAAGCTTGCCTGGAAAAAGTCGTAATTTCGAGTTGTATATCAATACCTTCTATCCCTCATGAAACTCCTTCCTTGCTAGCTGTTTATCATGGTATATCTTGGTCCGTTCTTTGTACAACTTTGCATTCTCGTATGCATCATGCCTCAATTCTTCGAGCTCATTCAGCTGCAATCTTCTTTTGTCACCTGCTTGTTTCATATCAAAATTGAACTTTTTAATAGCCCAATAAGCTTTGTGTTGCAATTCCACCGGAAGATGACATGCTTTTCCAAAGACCAGACGATATGGTGACATGCTAATGGGATCTTGTATGCAGTTCTATATGCCCACAATGCATCATTCAAGCGTAGCGACCAATCCCTCCTGCTTGTATTTATGGTCTTTTCCAAAATGCTCTTGATTTCTCTGTTGCTAATCTCCACTTGCCCACTGGTTTGAGGATGGTATGGAGTACCCACTTTATGTGTAATCCCATACTTCTTCATCAAAGAAGCAAATGGAAAATTATTGAAGTGGCTACCTCCATCACTAATTATTGCCCTTGGTGTACCGAACCTTGTGAGGATGTTATCCTGTAAAAACTTGACAAGAACTTTGTGATCATTAGTTTTTGAGGGAACAGCCTCGACCCATTTAGACACATAATCCACACCCATAAGAATATATAAATAACCAAGTGAGTTAGGAAAAGGACCCATGAAGTCGATTCCCCATACATCAAAAAGCTCAATTACTTGAATGTTTTTCAGTGGCATTTGATTTTTGGAAGAGATGTTGCCTGTCCTTTGGCATCTATCACAAGTATTGCAAAAAGAAAAAGCATCTTTGAATACATTAGGCCAATAAAAACCATATTGTAATACCTTAAGTGCTGTCCTTTTTGTCCTAAAGTGTCCTCCACATGCATATTGGTGGAAATGTTGCAAAATACTCATTTGCTCTTCTTCTGACACACATCTTCTTACAATTTGATCAGGGCAAAATTTGAACAAGTAAGGATCATCCCAATAATAGTGTTTACACATGGCCACCAACCGCTTCCTTTCTTGATTCGTCATACCTGGAGGAAAAACATGAGCAGTGAGATAATTGACAATATCTGCATACCATGGAAGTTGTATATTTATTTCAAATAAGTGTTCATCTGGAAAGTTCTCATTCGGTGGGGGCACATTTTTCTCTTCACCATGCAGTAACCTGGACAAGTGATCTGCAACAACATTGTCACTCCCTTTCTTGTCTCTAATTTCAAGATCAAACTCTTGAAGCAAAAGCACCCATCTGATCAACCTAGGCTTAGCATCCTTTTTTGCAAACAAATATCTCAAAGCAGCATGGTCAGTGAAAACAATGACTTTAGATCCAATCAAATATGATCTAAACTTCTCTACAGCAAAAATGACAGCTAACATTTCTTTTTCAGTTGTAGAATAATTATGCTGTGCATCATTTAAAGTTCGAGAAGCATAGTAAATAGCATGGGGTACCTTATTTATTCTCTGACCTAAAGCAGCTCCCAAAGCATAATCACTTGCATCACACATAAGCTCGAAAGGGCGGGTCCAATCTGGTGCCATGATGATGGGTGCGGAAATGAGAAGATTTTTCAATGTAACGAAAGCATTCGTGCACTCTTCTGTCCATGCAAACTCAACATCTTTAGCTAACAATCCACAAAGGGGTCTGGAGATTTTGGAAAAATCTTTTATAAATCTTCTATAGAACCCTGCATGTCCTAGAAAACTCCTTACACCCTTAACGGTAGTAGGAGGGGGTAGCTTCGATATGATGTCAATTTTTGCCTTGTCAACCTTGATGCCTTTTTTGGACACCACATGACCAAGAGAATGCCTTGTTGTACCATAAAATGGCACTTTTCCCAATTCAGCACTAAATTGCATTCTTCACATCTCTTAAGCACAAGCTCGATGAACCTTTCCACCATGTCTGAAAATATACTCATCATGCATCTCTAAAATGTAGCTGGTGCGTTGCACAATCCAAAAGGCATCCTCCTGTATGCAAAAGTACCAAAAGGGCATGTAAAAGTGGTTTTTTCTTGATCTTCTGGAGAAATAGTAATTTGATTATAGCCACTATAACCATCTAAAAAACAATAATGACTATATCCTGCTAATCATTCTAACATTTGATCAATAAAAGGAAGAGGGAAGTGATCTTTCCTGGTTTCGTTATTCAGCTTCCTGTAGTCAATGTATACCCTCCAACCTGTGGTCATCCTCATAGGGATAAGCTCATTCTCATCATTCTTCACCACTGTGACACCACTTTTCTTAGGCACTACATGTATAGGACTCATCCATTTGCTATCTGAGATAGGGTAGATGATGCCAACATCTAGTAGCTTAAGGACCTCTGTTCTCACCACTTCCTTCATATGTGGATTAAGCCTTCTTTGTGCTTCCCTGCTAGGTTTTGCATTGTCTTCAAGAAGTATTTTATGCATGCACTTGGATGGACTTATTCCCTTGATATCTGCAATGGTCCACCCTAATGCACCCTTGTGTTCTCGCAATACTCCCAACAGCTTCTCTTCTTCTTGCATACTCAAGTTTGCAGTAACTATCACAGGTAACGTCTGGTTTTCACTCAAGCATGTATACTTCAAGTGTTCAGGTAGCGGCTTTAGCTCCACGTCTGGTGTCCTGGTAACAAAAGAAACAAAAGTGTTATTAGACATAAGATTTTTGAACACAGGTGCAGACTTACCTGAATATGATTTTGGAGTTTCAAGGTAGTGTACTATTTCTGTAATCCTCCAATCAGTATCATCAAATTCCTGTTCAACTCAAGATAGTGTTAGCGAGTGTGTAATTGCGGCCTGTAGTGGATTAACGCTATGTACCTGAAATGTTTGGTCAACAATCTCCCGAACCACATCAATATTATAACATTCATGATCATCGTGTGGTAATTTTAGTGCATCAAACATTTTAAACTCAATCTTTTTACCATTTATTTTCATACTTATAGTGCCATTTTTAACACAAATTTTTATATCAGCAGTACTCATAAAGGGTCTACCTAAGATGATCGGTAAAGAAGATGGCATTGAAGAGTTTTCCATATCTAAAACAACAAAATCTGCTGGCAAAATGAAATCATTTACCTGAACCAAGACATCTTCCAAAATACCTCTAGGTCTCTTGATGCTGCGATCAGCCAATTGCAAGGTGATTGATGTTGGTTTAAGTTTCCCCCAATCCTAGTTCTTCGTAAACAGAGTATGGAAGAAGATTGATGCTTTCCTCCAAGTCTAACAGTGCCTTTTCAAAGAAATGCTCACCAACCCTGCATGGAATGGTAAAACTACCTGGATCTTTCAACTTAGGAGGTAATTTCCTCAACAATACCGCACTCACTTCCTCTGTTAGAGCCACATTCTCCCGAACCTGAAACGTTCTCTTGTGAGTACAGCATTCTTTCAAAAATTTGGCATAAGAAGGAATTTGTTTAATAGCATCAAGTAGGGGAATATTGATTTCTACCTTCTTGAGAGTTTCAAAGATATCAAGTAAATGTTGTTCTTTATTTTGCTTGACTAACCTTTGAGGGAATGGTGGCAATATTACCCTTTCTTTGTCACTTACCTTGTTGGAACTCAAAGATTTTGCTGGTTGTGTGTCTGATTCGTCTGCGTTTGTTCCAACTTTGCTGTCGATTATCTTACCACTTCTTAGGGTTGTCACCGATTTGAACTGTTCTTATCCTCTAGGATTTGGTATGGTTTGCGATGGGAGTTCTCCTGCCTTTCTTTCGCTTAACTCCTTAGCGATTTGACCAATTTGGGTCTCCAATTTTTGAATGGCCTGCCTCTGTTGGTTGCTTGTTTGATGTTGCTGTTGGAGTAATTGAAGAACGGTGGATTCGAAATCCAATTTCTTCTGTTCTTGAACTGGCCGATCAAATCCATTCCCGATCTGGAAGTTCCACGCATGCCCTTGTGCGATTTGAGTGCCTTGATTGTTTTGATTATTGTTCCATGAGAAATTTGGATGGTTTCTCCACCCCGGGTTGTACGTGTTCGATAAGGGGTTGTTCTTGGGTGGATACACTCCCTGTCCTACGTAGTTTGCGTGCTCCTGATCTGTGAAAGAAAACATGGGACATGCATTAGTTGTATGATTAGAGTGAGAACAAATTGCACAAATTTCTTTTGCTTGGTTTTTTACGCCACCTAGCGTCAAAATTGCATTAACAAGCATATCAATTTTTTTTTCATGGTTACCATTTCTAATTGCATGTTATTACTACTAGAAATTTCGTAAATTCCTTGTTTTTTCGAAAAACCCATTCCCCTCGTTGAGAATTGTTGTGAGTTCTCGCTGAGTTCTTCGAATAGCTCGATGGCCTCCTCACCACTCTTCCTCATCAAGATTCCATTGCAAGCTGAATCTACAATTGCTTTGTTAGTGTCATTTAAACCCTCATAGAATGCTTGTACCTGATCATCCTTAGGCATGTTGTGCGTAAGACACTTGAGAAGTTTGTTCTTAAAGCCCTTCCATGCCTCGAAGAACAAATCGCCATCTTTTTGTTGGAAGAGTTGAATTTCCCTTTTTAGTTGTTTGGTTTTCTGAGCTGGGAAAAATTCCTACAAGAACTTTGTTGACAATTGCTCCCATGATTGAATTGATCCTGGTTCCAAAGAATTATACCACAATTTAGCATTAAGTTTTAATGAAAATGGAAACAAAATTAACCTGATTTGTTCAGGGATAAGCCCTTGGACACTTTGCGTTCTGCAAAGATCAAAGAAATCTTACAAGTGGAGATAAGGATCCTCATCTAGTTTGCCACTAAAGTGGGGAACCATGCTGAGTAACTGAGGTGATAGGTGCATATTCCCTGTGACATTAGGTTGATAAGCTATGCAAGAAGGTTGCTCAATATTCTTCGGAGTGAATTTGTCCTGCATTGGTACTTGATTTGGTATTTCCTCACCCATTTTTGCTTTTGGAATGTTTTGCGGTACAGTCGACTTACACCCTAAAGACAGTCGACTGGACTGACTTAGTTTGTGCAGAGTGTGCTATATCTCTTGGTCAATAGGTAGTAGCTTGGGATGAAGTGATCATCTCCCATGCATACACCAAAGTCATGTAACCTCAAATTGGACTGTACCTAAAAGAAAATATTCATAGTTTACAGAAAAATATATATATATATATATATATATATATATATATATATATATATATATTTATATATTTATTTATTGATTTGCAAGTTAAAGTACTAAACAATCTCCGGCAACGGCGCCAAAAACTTGTTGATGATTTGGTTATCTAAATGAATAGATAATCTAAACACAAATTATAAAACCTCGCAAGTGTACGAATCGTTTTCAGAAGCGTAATGAAAAGCAAGAGTCGATCCTACAGAGATTGTAGTAATTAACTTACTAATCAATAATTAGAAAGCTTTTATTAAGTTTCATTTCTAAATGTATGCCTGAAGGGAAATGAGATTTGAGTCACAAAAGATATCTATTGAATTAGTTGGGCTCGATTTCCACCTATAGCCAAGAATATTCGATCAACTCCTACACTACTCTGATCACTCATGTTTGTTCATTTAAGAGCATGGTATCTACTTCTTAAATTAAAGATTTTCCTGGGCTAAGAAATTAGGCATGGTATCTACCCTAATTCCTTTCTCTTCTTAAGTGTTTTAGCATGATATCTACTAAGTTGCAGTTGAAGAAAGCATAGAAACTGTGGAAATTAACAAACACTCAAAGCTCTAAAAGTCGGTATCAAATCTAGATCCTCCACGTTGATTAAACCCCAGAACCCAAATGAGTTCTTGTGTTACTTATCATGAGTACTAGATTCGATCATCTAAATCTGCTCATGTAACAAATTCAATTTTATAATAAGCAAATTTAATAGCTAAACTTTGGTTGTGTTAACCAGAACATCAGTTCAGTCGACTGTCGTAAGGAGTCAGTCGACTGTTCATCAACAAATACGTTGAGTTAACAATACTTGAATGGTAAGAATGTCAAGCATCAAAAGCTGCATATTATAAATTTGATCACGAACTACCAGGTTTAATCAATAAGTGATCAGAGTAATGCAAAAGAAGATTTATTACATGACTAAGGTTTCAATCTACCCAAAATGAATTTAGTTGCATGTAATCCAACTTTTATTGGCTAACAGTTTTGAATACATGACTCTAATGAATTTAACAAAGAACAAAGATTAAAGAGAGAAGAAGAAACACTGATTTGTATGATGATCAGCTTGAAACCAATCAGCCAGAAGTCGACTTGATCCCTTCTGAAGTCGACTTGTTCTCCTCTCCCTCATTGCTGAGTTGCAGTACTTGATCCCGCCTTTGCCCTTACGTTCTCTCGATATCCTCTCTTGTTCGATGCTCCATTGATCCTTCGATCGATCCTCTTTTTATAGCTTCTATTTCCCCCTCTGCAGATCTCAAGCTCTAGATTTCAATCTCCTCAACTACCGGATATGGATTGAGTCAAATCCTCTTCATTAACTACCAGACCAGATCTCTTAATTTTTGGGAAGTTGTTATTTTCAGTTATACAATATTTGTTTCCTGGTTTTTGATAGCTCAATCTGATTTATTTTGCGGATTTGGATGAGGGTGTATCTCAACTGTGCTTATCTCTAATTCCCGTTGAATGCTAGTTCAGTCGATTATTGGCTAAGAATCAGTCAACTGTTCTGCGATCTTTTGAAAACTCAAACCAGTCAGAGCAGTCGACTGTTGACTATGAGTCAGTCGACTGTTCTACGAAGGTTCGGAAACTCAACCCACTCTGTTCAGTCGACTGTCGTTAAGGAATCAGTCGACTGTACTCAGGAGCTTCTAACAAGTGCAAAATTAAGGTTCTTCATTCCAGTGTATCATCTTCACGGTGATGGATTAGTCTTGAGTAAATCTTGGATCCGCTTCATTTAGTTGCTGTTAGGCTGTTTCCTATGGAAAAGAGAAAAGAAGAATAAATTACAAAAGATAGAGAGTTTAATTGTCTAATTGCATTCAGATTATTGCTCCAAAATGCGGACATTGACAGATTTATCAATGTACTTCAAGCTTTTGTGGTATGTGTACATGTTCAGCTTCTCACCATACACATAATGTCTCCATTGCTTTAAGGCAAAGATAATCACAGCCAACTCCAGATCATGAGTCAGATAATTCTTCTCATGTGGTCTTAGTTGCCTAGACCCATAAGCGATCACCTTCCCTTCTTGCATTAAGACACAACCAAGCCCACGATGTGAAGCATCGCTGTAGACATCATACTCAACACCTGCTCTAGGCAAAGCCAAAATGGGAGCAGTAGTGAGCCTCTCTTTCAACTCCTGAATGCTTGCTTTGCACTGCTCAGTCCACTTGAAGTTCACATTCTTCTTGGTCAGACCAGTGAGCGGCACGGCTATCTGAGCATAGCCCTGGATAAATCTCCTGTAGTATCTAGTTAGCCCAAGAAAACTTCTGATTTATTTTACTGTAGTAGGCCTTGCCCAATCTCTCACTGCCTCTATCTTCTGAGATCAGTTACCACTCCCTCCTTAGAAGGGGTGTGACCTAGGAATGCCACTTCAGATTTTCAGAAATCGCACTTGGATAACTTGGCATACAACTCATGCAACTGAAGCTTCTTCAAAACTGCTGCTAGATGCTCCATGTGCTCCTCTTCCGACTTGGAGTACACAAGAATATCGTCGATAAACACCACGACGGGCTCTTCCGACTTGGAGTACACAAGAATATCGTCGATAAACACCACGACGAAAGAATCATTGAACGACCTCAGAATTTTGTTCATCATATCTATGAAAATTGCAGGTGCATTCGTCACTCTGAACGGCATAACTAAGAATTCGTAATGCCCGTGTCGAGTTCTGAACGCAGTCTTATGCACATCTTCAGTTTTCACTCGAACTTGATGATATCTTGATCGAAGATCTATTTTGGAGAAAACAGCTGCTCCTTGTAGACGATCGAATAAGTCATCAATTCGTGGAATAGGATACCTATTCTGAACAGTGACCTTATTCAGCTCTCGGTAATCGATGCACATCCTCATCGAACCATCCTTCTTCTTTACCAAAAGCACTGGCGCTCCCCAGGGTGATGCACTCGGATGAATAAAGCCTTTCTCCAACAGTTTCTCAATCTGCCGTTTGATCTCATCCTGCTCCACAGGCGCCATCTTATACGGTGCCTTGGAAATAGGTGCACTCCCTGGCTGAATAGTGATGCTGAACTCTACATCGCGATGTGGGGGTAACCCAGGTAAATCTTCCAAGAATACTGTCGGATAATCCCGAACCACTGGAATTTGTTGCTCCTCTACAGGAATCCCCTTCTTGCAGATAGCTGCCACCAAACCAGAACATCTCTTCTTCCCTTGGAAAGTGACTTCTGGTCCACCTGGAGCCTTCACTGTTACTTCCTTGGTCTTGCACTCGATGCTTGCACTGTACACCGACATCCAATCAATGCCAATGATAACGTCGACTCCCATGACATTTGGTTCGATCAGATCGATCCCAAAAATTCAATTTCCAATCACGATCTCGCAGTCCGCATAGTACCGATTAGTGGTTAAAGTCTCCCCTGACGGAGTAGCTATTGCTAAAACCTTGCCTGGAAAGATTTTCTGTTCAACTCCCAAAATTTTATCAAATTTAGGTGATACAAAAGTATGAGAGGACATAGTATCGAACAAAACAACAGCTTTCGTTCCATTCAAATAAAGTTCTCCTGTCACATAACACACACTCGTCATATTACAGTTCACTATAAAAGCGGGAAAAAGACAACAGAAACACTCTAAACATCCTCTCTCGTACCAGTGATGACGTGATCCACCTCATCAGCGTCAGCTTCAGTCAAGGCAAATACTCGCCCCTGCTGGTACGGCTTCTTCCCGGCCTGCTGAGGTTGTCCCCTTTGGACGACATCCTGCTACTTAGGGCACTGTATCGGTAGTGACATGTCTCCCCACAATTGTAACAAGTCACCACAAGAGGTCTCACCCATGCATTCCCGGGTCTTCCTGCCACATTGACAGTGTTCGCCCCAGTCGGTTTGAACCTTTGGGCCGGCGGCTATCCCCTGACATTGGCAGCAAATGCGGGCCTCTTCCCCGCATTCCAGTTGTTCCTCTTATTCTGAACAGCGCGGAACTGCTCCATGTCTGCCTCTGTGGCTGTCGCTCGTTTGACCAACTTGTCAAACCTCCTAATACCGAGGGGTATCATCCTGCATCTCAGACTTGGCCTTAACCGATGCTCAAACTTTCGAGCCTTCTTCGCCTCGTCCATCACCAGTTCGGGTGCATATCTCGAGAGTTGATTGAATCTTGTCTCATACTCCCTAACCGACATGCCGCCCTGCTGCTAGCGCCAGAAAATCCATGTCTTTCTTCTCCTGGACATCTGATGGAAAATAATGACTGCGATACTCCTCCAAGAATTCATCCCCACCCAGAACAATACCTCCCATCGTCTGCCACCATACAGCCGCATCCTTCTCAAATTGCAGCGCTGCCAGCTTCACCTTACTTTCGGGGTCTCCAAGACTTCGAAGATAGTCTCGATCTATCGGATCCAATTGTCAGCCGCATCAGAGTCTGACTTCCCCTCAAACACCGGTGGTTTCATCCGCTTGAATGATTCCACGAGTTTGATTGCTTTGGGTATTGGATTCGCAGGCACCCTTCCTTTATTCTGATTCATGGCAACGACATTGAGTGTCTGATAGACCCTCGCTAGCTCAGTTTCCAAGTCCAGACCTTCACCGTTTCGAGCTCCTCTTCTAGCCATATTCTGATGCAAAAGATCCATTAAATTCGAAGTATAAACATGAACTTTTAATCAACTTTTCCATTTCATTGAATTTCAAACTTTATACCTTCGAATTTAAAAACATTTCTGACATCAAAATGGAAGCAATAAGAATATACAACGGTCCTAGTTCCTATGGTTCCTCTTGGCTTCACGAAGCTCTCCCCATAGTTCCTCCACTTCTTCCTTCAGTACATCGGTCATGTTTTCCCTCTTCTCGAGTTCCCATACAGGATGACTGAGAACTGCAATATCATCCTTGCGCTTCTCCAACTGAGTCTCCAGTAGTCCGACTCTATCCCGTTGAGTCTCTATCTGTCTCTGAAGAGACACATTGAGACTACTCGGAACTGGTTCTTCCTCATCAGAAGAATTATCAGATGAATCTGGAGGTGGAGTGATCTCTTAGGAATCAGGCCATTCCTCTTCCACTTCTTCAGGATCTTCTTCATCTGAATGAGCTTGCCCGGGGTGGTAATCCTCCTCAACAATGTGCCAGTCGTCATCTCCAGCTGGGTCGAAGTGGTTCGTCATCTTAGAGAAAGGAGAAGAGGCATGAATCATAGAGCAACACAAATGTAAGTGACTTACATTTAAATCTATAGACCCAACACACGCTCTAATGTCGATTTCTAGGGTGTCGTTTCTTATAAATTTGTACTCCTAGGAAGCGTGGCTCTGATACCACCCTGTAACACCCCTGAATCCCAATACACATTGAATTCGAAGTTCCACAGGATCTTTACACTTCTATCGTACAATTTTACAAGGAAAATAAAAAAAACTTTACTTTACATTAGAGTTACATTATATCTTTACATTATTACAGCGGAAGCAATTTTGCAGTAATTACATGAAATAACATTTAAATCAATTTTTGAGTAGCATATATACTTCAAATTGTCAAGCATCTTTACCCTATATGTAAAACTGTGGGCACGTCAGTTCATTCACTGACGAAATATTATACACGGCCATCCTCTCAATGCCGGAAACAGTATAACGATTCTCAATACTTAGCAAACCCCAAACTTGTTCACAAATAAAACTAAAGGGACTATCCTATTGATGTCGTATTGTGCTGTGCACTTAGTCCTTAATGCAGTTGTTATGTTATATGACACTAATGCACACTTGTTCACATTCTATGCATCCCATACTACATAGGTCCGAGGGCAAGCCCTTAATCGTACTTCATCTTAAAGGGTTCAATCCCTCGCCATGACTTAAACTACTACGGTAACTACGGTAAGTATCCTAGATGTTCTATGATCTACGAGCCCATGTCTAGGCAGTCTGGAGGGGAATCCCACGCACTGACATGACGCATCAAGCAGGTAGACTATAGACAATTCCACCTCCGCCATAGAACGATGGTACCACCTGCAGTCACCAAACACCCCACAAGCGTCGCCACCGGGACGATAATTCCGAAGTAGTGCTCACGCCATGTCATGACACATCAAGCAGACATTCTGTGAATCACTCTCACACCGCCAATCCGATGGCCCTCATACTCGTGTTTTTTTCTCACTTTCATCACATCACCAGTATTTGTCTAAATCCTTAGTTTATTTGGATCATTAATAAAATCAACCCCTAGAGTTAGCTCTTTCCTCTATACCGGTCTCAATCAACAACATGACCAACTTGGTCTTTCATCTCAATTATTCATCAAAAAATGTATATAATTCATTCACTTGCTGGTAATAGGACAGCCACCCTCTAGTTCAAATTCTCATTTCATGTCCATAGCATTTGTGTATTCATATTCATAAACCTTTCATAATTCATCAGGATATTTAACATCACTTTCATGTACAATTTTCATGCATAAGACAAAATAAATTCATTTTCTAACATGTCACATTCAATCTTCATTCTTTCCATTATCAAATCTCTTTTCAAACTCTTTTAAGAAATACATTTATTTTCATCAAGAGACAATTCAAAACTTGAGAAATCAAAATAGTCTGGACAGTCGACTGTTAAATTTGGCCAGTCGGCTATTCTGTAAAGATTTAAAAACTCGAATTGAAAAGGATCAGGGCACTCGACTGTTAAACAAGACCAGTCGGCTGTTCTGCGATGCTTTAAAACTCGAAAATAAAATGGACGGGGAAGTCGACTATTAAACATATACGGTCGACTGTTCTCCGAGAATTACAACTCGAAGTACTAGATACCCAGGACTGTCGACTATTAAACAAGACCAGTCGGTTGTTCTACGATGCTTTAAAACTCGAAAATAAAATGGACAGGGCAGTCGACTGTTAAACATATACGGTCGACTGTTTTGCGAGAATTACAACTCGAAGAACTAGATACCCAGGACAGTCGACTATTAAACAAGACCAGTCGGATGTTCTACGATGCTTTAAAACTCCAAAATAAAATGGACGGTGCAGTCGACTGTTAAACATATACGGTCGACTGTTCAGCAACAAAATCCTAAATTTGGATTCATTTCTTCTTTCTTTTTGATTAACACCCAAATTGTTCATTTTCAGAACTTTGTCTAAATTGCAAAAAAGTTCATTTTTCCGATAACTAACATACAGCTTTAGGATTTATTTAGCATCAATAACAACAAGCATAATTTACTACCCCATATGGAGGTTCTTACACAATTTCTAAAATTTCACTTTCACCTAAATCATGGTATTATCAAAGAACAATATTTCCATCTATTTAGTTTAATGTGATTAGCACAAAACCTATCATGGTACTACTTAGAAGTAAAGTAAAAAATTGTCCACCTTTATCAATTAGCAATTATCTTTACAATCACTCTCTAAATTATCATTCCATCTCTAATCTATCAAGCATGAGACTAAAATTTCTTGATTTCTTTATAACCACTTATCAAATCATTCCTAGCATGGCAAATAAATTAGAAGTCATGAGAAACACCCACCTATTTTGGAGAAAATGAAATGAATGCTCCTAGAATGCAAGAAAGTGGCCTTCTCCTCCTAGAATGTATTGCAATTGCCTTCTCCTCCTTGGTGCTGGATTGGAACCCCGAAACCACCAATGTCGGCCTCCACTTGAATGGAACACACACAATCTTACTCTAACCATTCTCTTACTATTGTCTCTCAATCTTTTACTCTCTAGTATATGTCTTTCTCTTATAATGAAAATAGGTGCAAGAATGACTTATGAAAAAGGTGGGTATTTATACAAAATTTTAGTGAAAATAAAGGGCTAGGATTAAATCAAATAGTTAGGGATTAAAGGCTAGGATGAGTTTGGAAGTTGTCATAACCACCCATGAATGAGATAACCACCTCACCACTACTCCCATCTCTCCCTCTCTCTTGATTCTATCCGGCCAAGTCCCAAAGGGTGTGCTTTGCACACTCTTGTGCAAGCACGTGCTACCCTAGTGTCCCCTCACTTACATGTTATACATGTTAGTTTAATTAATTGTTTATTATTTAAGTCTACACTACAAGTTAGACTAAAATAAAGATTAATTAAATTACATGGGCTCTCTAATGGGCCAAGGAACTATGGTCTCTACTAATTTAATTAATTAATTAGCTAATGTGGGCTACAAAAGACAAATTAGGCTTAGGATTAGATTAGGCTTCTAAGAAAGTAAATGGGGATTAATAATTCATGAAATAATTTAGAGAAGTGCATGCATAAATTTTTACGTGCACAACACATAAAAAGAAAAAAATCAAACAAATTTCAAGTATAAATAGGATTTGAAAATCCAGGGTGTTACATGACCTCACACCCTCCGGCACCCACCTCCGGCGAACACCCCTAACCACGTCGACCACTCCCTTCCTCGTCGATCCTGCCACTCAGTCGAAACCCCCTGACCGCCCTAGCTTCCCCCTCCCTCAACCTATCGTCGCCCCGATCGAACCCCTTGGCTGCTCCCCTTCCCGCTCGACCCCGACCCCGCACCTATCGCCCTCACCGACGACCTCCCCGAACCCCCTGCTCCCCTAGTCCGACGATCGGAGCCGGCCAGTCGAGCCGCCTGTAACAGCAACCTCCTTGCTACCATTACTCTTTGGTGTTGTTGCTTTGTGTTGTTTCTCCCTTGCACGTTGTGTGCACGTGTTATTTTGTGGGTTCGTGTTGTTGCGAATTTGTGTTCGTTGCTTTGGGATTCTTATCCCATTATTCTTGGTTTTCGATTCCGTCATCTATAAGGCAAATCACTGTCCTCTTGAATTCTTAATTGTACCAAATTCAAGTTTTGTTGAAACTCTTGCAAGTACATCCTTCGTTCATCGTATTTTGCATTGTTCATCTTTTTCATTAGGTATATTGAGGGTTTACACAAGATGACCCCAATTTACTTGACATCATGCCACTTTTGATCCAATGATTTAATCTTTCATGTGTGCATATAGAATCGATAATAGGGTTATTCATATAATTGTCACACAATTAATCTATTGTAGAAACGATTGCTAGGTTGTATGTTTGATTGATTGTTTGTTGTTCGATGATGTTAAATTAGTGTATATATGTTATTTTGTTTTTATTTTGCACCCATCATGCTGATTGAGAATTTTATCGACAAATTGGATTGATACCTATCATGTTAATTAATTTGGTTCATGAAAATATCCCAAAACCTGTATATTGCTTGCTGGCTGTATTTTGTTTACTATTTTCGAACGAGTAAATGATCTCAAAAAAAATTAATTTCTGAATAAGAATTGTACAATTATCTTTCTAGTTTGCATAACACCTTGAATTTTTGAATTCTGAGTTGTGTAGCAGAAGTTATGATCATTTTACTACAGCTGTGTCTTTATTTTCAGATTATCAGATTCTTGTATATTTGGTGTTTAAACTGTTAAAAGGCCGATCAAATTTTAAAATTTTACTCTAATAATATCCATATTGTTGCTTAACATGTTTAGGAGTTTAATAAATATTTTTAATGAATTTTACAGTGAGTTTTTGCTGATTCTACAAATATAACAACATTATGTCGAATTTCTGCCTGACCATAAAATCTATAAAGAACGTTGTGTTTGCACTAGCTACTTTTGTTGGATTTTGAGCTTTAAATATGCGTTGGATTCATTTGGAAATTCTAGTTTCTAGTATTTCTAACAGATTCAGATTTCAATTTCTTTAGTAGCGGAAAATTACATTTTTGTACAGACTACTCTTGTTGTCCAGAAATTCACTTTTCAGTTTTCTTTATTTAATTATTTCTATATCATAGTACTGCATTAATCAAAGTGTGTATGATATATTGCAAGATCCTAATGAGTTATTGTCATTGTTTACCATCGTATTGCTTCCCTATAGTTATTATCGTTCATCTTATGTCTGATATTTGCATATTGTATTGGTGCATTAATAAAATAATTAATAAGCCGGGGTTTAAGGGATTGATTTGAGTAGTAGATGATCTAGAGACTGTACACTGAAGTGTGGGCCATGTTTCCCAAAATACTGTGTGTTGGCTATTGTTTTTGTTATCGGTTTATTGTTGGATTAATGACATAGTATCCCAATTGATCGTGTATTGTTTTATTGTTATTCAGCCAGCCAATGTGTACCAATGCTGCAAATAATGTTATCTTGTCGTGTACATGATCTATAGAATCTTCCACTTAAGTCTAAACGACATTGATTGTATGCATCGAACCTGTAGTATGGAATGCAGTAGTACATACATTAGTTAGGATTAAAATGAAAAATAAACCTAAAAATTGACACAACATTGACACTGCATATTGCACATCATTGTTCCTATTGATATCGAATATTGGCTAAGTGTTATTGTTATTGGTCATTGATTATTGCTACCGAATATTGAATCATTTTATTGCCATTGTATTCACTATCATGATATTGATTATTGTTATTGTCCCATGTTATTGATTCCTATTGATCCATTGATTTATTGTTATATCGTTATTCCATTGTTCATTTCTTTCTCTACTTTCTGTCCATAACTTGCTCTAAGGACAATTTTATCCTCTTTTTAGATGAAGTGTTCACAAGTGATCATGGAGAATTGCCTGCTGGGATTGGAGAACAGACATTCTAAAGACTTAATGCTTTTAATTGCTTATTGTTTTATTAGACTTAATGTATTGAGACTTATTATTATTTGGGATTGGACTATTATTGTATTGGGCTTATGGCCCGGATTTTATTATTGTTTCCAGATGTTGGTTTATTGTATTTGAATATTTAATATTGCTTCATTCCAAGTATTATTGTTCATGAGATTGTTATTATTATCTGCGCAATTGTTCTGTATTGATTATATTGTTGAACTAATCGGATAAACAGCTTATGGGTAACGTTAGTCATTCACTAGCCAACGTCATGTACTCGTAATTCATATTTTTGGGAATCAGAGCGTGACAAGATTTTTAGTGGTATTAGATACCTGGTTTTGGATAATATATCAATCAAACGTGACTAACGAAAGGAAGTTTAGCTTGATTGATATATTAATCAGATTTGGGTTTTAACCGGTCTGACTCAATAATTTGTGCAATACAGAGATCATATGAACAATCGATAACCAACTCATGATATGGAAACTAGTCTTATTTGAATCCTCTTTGATCCCTTCCGTTCATCGTTTTCATTTGGGTATGATTCATTCTCTTCGTACCCATATTGTTTTGATTCTTGTGTCATCTGTTCTTCTTCTTCCTGCTTGGTCCGTCGATCGGCATCGCTTGATCTACAACGACAAGTCTATAGCTTGGAGCTTCACCATCAGAGTGGCACAGCGGAAGCGTGTTGGGCCCATAACCCACAGGTTCCAGGATTCTCTTGTTGCTTTTCTTTCTTTGCATTGTTTACTTCTTATCCATACATTTGCATTACCATCATTCTTTGAATTTTTATTTAACATCGTTCTAGATCACTTAATTCATATCCATGTTCTTTCTAATTCTGGTGATGCCACCATTTTGTTTTTCCCTTTGAATACCCTGTTTTGTTATCCACAAATTGCCATTGATTTTGTCCAACGTACCGCCTGAGCAAATTTCGAGGACGAAATTCTGTTGTAAGGTGGGTAGGATTGTAATCCCCATTCCCGACAATAAGTATTTTCTGTGTATTTTCTACAATTTGATTTTTATAAATTATTTTGTGCTAAATTCGTTTCAGATTTGTATTAAAGTGTTTTCTAATCGAAAATTTACTCATTTTGAATAATGGTATATTTTAAACTTACTTCCCATTTCTTATTGATCGACTTTTTATATTTGAGCCTAAAATCTAATATATTATTATTATTAGATTATTTTAATGAAATTGTTAAACCCGAATATTATTTTATTGTATGATTTTATTATTTTTATAATCATGATAATTAATTGTCATTTCTTGATTCTCTATGTCAAATTCATCTATTAAATTATTTTATTTGATCTGATTTCGTGATAAATACTAATTTATTTTCAAGTTCAATTCATGTTCTCTCAATTGTATTATTTACTTATCCAATTGGATTTAAGTTTTCGATTCCTGAACTATTTTCTCTTTTGTTGGGCTATCTATCTTGTTGATTTCATTTGATTGGATTGTGGATATTTTATTTGAAACCTACTGTCTCTAAACTCATCTCTTATTGAACCCTAAAATCCAATTGCAGTTTGTTCTCAACCTAAACCCACTATTATTGGATCCCAACCCAATAACCCAACAATCTACATGCATTCTATAAATATAACCCGAATACAAACCCTAAAAAACCAAAAATACAATTTGTAGCCGTCATCTCTTTCTTTCTCTTCTTTCCCCTTTCTCTCTCCTCCTAGGTTTCTCTCTCCCCGTCAGAACCCATCTGCCCCGACCTCACCCCCTCCGGCGCCCACCTCCGGCAAACACCCCTAGCCCCGTCGACCACTCCCTTCCCCGTCCATCCCGCCGCCTAATCGAAACCCCCGACCCCCCTAGCTTCCCCCTCCCTCAGCCTATCGTCGCCTCGATCGAACCCATTGGTTGCTCCCCTTCCCGTTCGACACCGACCCCCCTCTTGCTGCCCTCGCCGGCGACCTCCCCGAACCCCCTGCTCCCCTACTCCGTCAATCGGAGCCGGCCAGTCGAGCCGCCAGCAACAGTAACCTCCCTACTGCTATTACTCTTTGGTATTGTTGCATTGTGTTGTTTCTTCGTTGCACGTAGTGTGCACGTGTTATTTTGTGCATTCGTGTTGTTGCGGATTTGTGTTCGTTGCTTCGGGATTCTTATCCCGTTATTCTTGATATTCGATTCCGTCATTTATAAGACAAGTCACTATCCTCTTGAATTGTTAATTGTAGCAAATTCATGTTTTGTTGAAACTCTTGCAAGTAGATCCCTTCGTTCTTCGTATTATACATTGTTCATCTCTTTCGTTCGGTATATTAAGGGTTTGCACGAGCTAACCCCAATTTACTTGACATCGTGCTACTTTTGACTCCAAAGATTGAATCCTTCATGTGTGCATATAGAATTGATAATAGGGTTATTCATATGATTGTCACACAATTAATCTATTGTAGAAACGATTGCTAGGTTGTATAGTTGATAGATTGTTTGTTGTTCGATTGATGTTAAATTACTGTATATATGTTATTTTGTTTTCATTTTGGCACCCATCATGCTGATTGAGAAGTTTATCGACAAGTTGGATTGATACCGATCATGTTAATTAATTTGGTTAATGAAAATATCCCAAAACCTATATGTTGCTTGCTGGCTACATTTTGTTTACTATTTTCAACCCAGTAAATGATCTCAAAATAAATTACTTTCTAAATAAGAATTGTAGAATTATCTTTCCAGTTTCCATAACACTTTGAATTTTTGAATTCTAAGTTATGTAGCAAAATTTATGATCGTTTTACTACAGCGGTGTCATTATTTTCAGATTATCAGATTCTTGTATATTTGTTGTTTAAACTGTTAAAAGGCGATCAAATGTTAAAATTTTTCTCTGATAATTTCCAGATTATTGCTTAACATGTTTAGGAGTTTAATAAATATTTTTAATGAATTTTATAATGAGTTTTTGCTGATTCTAAAAATATAACAACATGATGTCAAATTTCTGCCTGAACATAAAATCTGTAAAGATCACTGTGTTTGCACTGGCTACTTTTGTCAGATTTTGAACTTTAAATATGCGTTGGATTTGTTTGGAAGTCTAGTTTCTAGAATTTCTGACAAATTCAGTTTTTAATTTCTTTAGTAGCCGGAAATTATATTTTTGTACAGACTACTCTTGCTATCTAGAATTTCACTTTTCAGTTTTCTTAATTTAATTATTCCTATATCGTAGTATTGCATTAATCGAAGTGTGTATGATATATTGCATGATCCTAATGAGTTATTGTCATTGTTCACCACCGTATTGTTTCCTTATTGTTATTATCATTCATCTTATGTCTGATATTTACATATTGTATTATTGCATTAATAAAATAATTAATAAGCCGGGGTTTAAGGGATTGACTGGAGTAGTTGATAATATAGAGAATGTACACTGAAGTGTCGGCCATGTTTCCCAAAATATTGTGTGTTGGCTATTTTTATTGTTATTGGTTTATTGTTGGATTAATGACAGAGTATTCAAATTAATCATGTATTATTTTATTGTTATTCAGCCAGCCAGTGTGTACCAATGCCGCAAATAATGTTATTATGCCATGTACATGATCTATAGAATCTTCCTCTTAAGTCTAAACGACATTAATTGTATGCATCGAACCTGTAGTATGAGATACAGTAGTAAATGCATTAGTTAGGATTAAAACGAATAATAGACTTAAGAATTGACACAACATCGACACTGCATATTGTACAACATTGTTCCTATTGATATCGAATATGAGCTAAATGTTATTGTTATTGATCATTGATTATTGTTATTGAATCATCGTTTATAGCCATTTTATCGACTATCATGATATTGATTATTGTTATTATCCCAGGTTATTGATTCCTATTGATCCATTGATTCATTGTTATATCGTTATTCCATTGTTCCTTGCTTTCTTTACTTGATGTCCAAGACTTGCTCAAAGGACAATTTTCTCCACTTTTTAGATGAAGTGTTCTCAGGTGATCATGGAGAATTGTCTGCTGGAATTGGAAAACAGACTTTCTAAAGACTTAATGCTTTTAATTGCTTATTATTTTATTGGACTTAATGTATTGAGACTTATTATTATTTGGAATTGGATTATTATTGTATTGGGCTTATGACCCAGATTTTATTATTGTTTACAGACATTGGTTTATTGTATTTGGATATTTCAATTGCTTCATTCCAAGTATTATTGTTCATAAGATTATTATTATTACTGCGCAATTGTTCTGTATTGATTATATTGTTGAGTTGATCGGATAAACAGCTTATAGGTGATGTTAGTCATTCGCTGGGCCAATGTCATGTATTCGTATTCCGTATTTTTGGGAAGCGGGGCGTGACAGAAACTATACTAAGTGTCAAGTGTAGGAAAACAGAAAACAAACATGCATAAAACCAAGTCAAGAAAACACAAATGCAATATGATAACTCTCTAATGCATACTTGTCAGATTCTGCATTCCATACTACATAGGTCCAGTGAAAGCCTTTATCGTTCTCCACTTTATAGGGTTAGATTCTTCGTTATGCAATTAATCCTACTACGGTGATAGAAACAAGATCCAGAATACTTCGCGAATAGGCATCACAACCCTCGACACGCAAGCATCATGTAAGAATAGCTCTGACCCCCAGGAAGAATCACCACCCTGATGTGTACCCCAGGAATCGGTTTGCGAAACCCTCGACGTGTTGATACACAAGTACATACCGTGAATAGGGCAGCTTGACACTTTATTTCAATCTGTATGCTCTCGACGTTATTTCAATTTGTATGCTCTGTGAATAAGCCTGCAAACACTCGACACGCGAACATACCAAATGTCCTCTCGAGACAGAACAACACATAGTCCTGGAATGCATCTGTTGGACTAGACTGCCTGAGCATATACTTACATTTCCCAAGTTCAATCACATCTCCATTAGTGCCTATCCTTAGGTTGATTTTTATTTAAACACAAATCTCCTTCTTTAGAGTTAGTGTATCCTGCCAGACTTAATTCCACAATATTAACCCCAAGACCCAACTGGTCAAAATCCACAAAATCTCATCTGCCGATTCACAGGACTCCCACTAAACTCTTAGAGATTCACAAAATGAATATCAACACCAAAATTTTCAATAAAACTCTTTATTTCATCATCAAAACGTTTATGTCAAGAAAACTCCTTAAATCCGCAAAATCTAAACTCATTTAATGTACTTATAAATTTCATAATTGAAATAAAGTATTAAATTCATTAGATAACTGAGAAGCATGTTTTGAAGTCATAGAATATTACAAAACATCAGTTTCTTCGAAAACTATATATATTTCACTTTATAAAGTCATAGAAATATAATTTAAATTCTATTATAATCGAAATATAACTCTCTGTAAAATACTGTAATCTGTAGTAAAAACATCTTCTAAAATAGTAGATCAATAATCCATAATATTGAAGAAATAATCGTTCAAGAAAAACGAAGAAAACTCAACAAAAACAATAAGCCAAATAGCTACCAGTTGACCGTCAAACCAGTTCAAAAAAGCAACGGTCGACCGACATGCAAAAATTCCAAAATAACTAATTGACAGTCGACTGTCAATTCATGTGTAAAATCTTGACAGTCGACCGACATATTCAAAAATCGACAGCTTTAATATTCGTGCACATTTTTACTGATACTTTGTTAAATTTTTTATAAAATCATAAATTTGCAAAACAAAATTCCAGAGATGATCAAATACTACTTGTATAACATATAGGAGTTTATAAAATATATCAAAATCTCATCAAGATCATCAAAGAGTAATTTTTTTAATATCAAATTCTTCAAAAACAGTGAGATGAATATATATGCATATGTATAGGTGTGTTTAAGCTTCAGTAAAACATCAAGAAGACATCGTGTATGTGTAGTTTTTTGTTTAAATCCATCTCAGTAACAAAACAACTTAAATCCAACTCGAAAACATCACAAAAGCATCAAAAACCAATTTCGGCTATTCATCGACAGAAACTATATATATGTGTGTTTACATGCCTATATATATGTGTGTTAAGCATTAAGAATCAGTGCATAGGAGTAGTGTAATGTTTAGATTCAATCTCAATATCGAAACAAATCAAATCCAATTCGAAAACATAAAAAAAAATACAAAAAGAGTCAATTTCGGCCTGTGCATGTCAGACCCGAAATCAAGAAATACCCCCAACTCTCAAAACTTGATCTTTTCATCCCTAAACCCCCCTTGCAATCCATTAAACTCATACACAATCACCTACAATAGTTTACCCATGAATAATATGCAATTATAACAATTATTCATCAAGTTTTAGTCAATAAAATTTAAAACAGAGTATACCTATACTCATACATAGTAAAGAACTCAATTTTCATTCACTTTATGCAAAAAGCATCATACAGTCTCATGGTATTTATTCAAATCAGCAAGATCATGGAAGAAAACAACCTACTCATGATTCCTATTAGGTTCCTAACAATCTCAAGTCATCTATATGTAATTCTAATCATCAATAGCATAGTTTTCATGAAAAGATTCAATCTTTATTCATCCATCAATCAATAATTCATTATATCATCATACAATCCTCTGACATGCTTTCTTATAAACAAATCATCACATACAACATGCTTAGAATAGTAAAAAAGTAAACATATGTTACTCACCTTTTGAAGAATCAACCGAAGAAATAAAAAGAATAAGAAAAGTCATTCATTTCGCAAGAAAACCAAGATCCTCGCTTCGAAACTCCAAGAAATCAATAATATAGAACCATTTGTGTGGTACATCAAAGACATGGCTGCACTCTCTTTATATTAGGCCGGAAATAGGGTATTAGGGTTTTGAATAGGTTTTGTAAAATATCCCTTTTGAATATATCTTTACATATATAAATCCTTATACTTGGAAATTAAATTAACCAATTCTCATTATATTTAAAAACAAAAATAACCACCCTAATACTGGCCGGCACTGGGTTTAAGTCCAGAAAAAAATTGTAATTTTTGCCTCTAAGTGGCAATTTTACAAAAAGACCCTCTTTAAGAAATTTGGGAAATAAACCAAATCCATTCAAACAGAAAGTAAACTTTTTACCTCTGAGTTAACTAGCAATCATGCTCAGCCCAAAAATAAAAAAATATGGAGTTTTCACTTGAAGTGGCAATTTTGCACAAAAGCGCCTCTTTTTGTAATATTTACAAATATGACAAATAAATATCTGAAAAATCTAGAAAATTCATAAATAATAACTACTAATAAATAATAAGTTTCCCCAAAATGATTTCTGACTTTGAACTTCCCAAGAAAATGTTTGCACTTGTTTTGAACGTGTAAAAAGATAAATTTCACAAAAAAGTTTATTAAATCACCAAATCATTTTAATTCATTTATTAATCTCAAAAACATTATTTAAAAAATCTAGTATGTTACACTAAGGGTGCCTGGGTATGACGCTCAACCCCAGACACGTACGAAAGTATTTGAGCTTCAAAGGAATGTTCTTCTCAGTGCAGAGCATGATGAAGCTGGTCAGATACTTCCATGAGTTTAGCCCGTATTGCACAGGGTTCATCCCTACCAAATTCAAAACCTACTTGATAAACGGATGGACGGAGAGGTGTAAACCCAAAGCAAACGCATCAGGATTGAACATACAAAACCACTCTGGGAGATTATGTTGATTCTTGATTTTGATGATTACAACACAATGCAAAGTTGTTGTTCTACTTCCTATATATTACAGGATATACAAAAGTGAAATGTTCTAACAAGCTTCTTAAAGCAAGTTGATCAAGCACAGCTACGAACAAAGTTCTTATTGCTAATTGATCAAGAAAGCTACAAGGTTGCCAGCTTACAAGATAAAGACGAAGGCTAAAAGCTATCTCAAGACTCAAGAACAAGACATATGCTTCAATTTACTGTATTAAGTGTCTTGTAACAGTTGTAATCTTTTTGTTTTCATTGAGTCTTAGAAAATCTGTAAAAGCCTTGTCACACACACTCACATCAATCGAAACAAAGATTGAAAAAGCTCAGCTATTAAGTACTAGTCGTCTGCCATAAAGCATCAGTCGACTGTCTTAGTACGAAACTGACTGAACTCATTCAAACTCTGATTATTCGACTCATAACAGCAACCCAGTCGACTGTTCAAGTCGTTTCGATAGTTTGTTGATTTCAAAATTTGATTTTTTCGATTTCAAAAGGTTATTTCCGTTGGTTGATTGTTGGTAGAACTACCTCCCAACGTCCAGTGTTTCTAACTCTATAAATAGAGAGTAGAAATCACTGTGATAAGGTTAACAACTTTCCAAGCTTCTTGTTTTTCAAAGTTTTCAAGCGTTTGGTTCTAAAACAAGAAGAAGCATTCAAAAGCATTCTCTTTTTAAGTCTTATTTCTCTGAAATCAGTCTTGCATAACAATGATTTCATTTGAGACTGATTGCGGAAGTTTACCTCATAGCCACGCATAAAATCACATCCACAATAAGGCTATAGGTTGATTGTAACTCTTTTATTGTTGTTCTTCACTCTCGGTTTGTGAGAGTGGTTTCCTCTCGGTTGGAGAGTAAGGCTCTAGGGTGTAGAGTCAGGTTTGTCACTCTTGGTGGAAGAGTGGGTTGCTTTCTCTAGTTGTGAGAAAGGACTACGGGTTGGACAAGGTTGTTGTATAACGTCGCAGGGTGTTCTTGTAGGTCGGGAGGACCGAACCAGGATACATCGTGTATACTCTATGGTTGTATCTCTTTGAACTTGCATTCTTTTTCTTGCTTTATAGCTTTTTGTGAAACTTGTCTGGACAGTCGACTATGTACTTTTGTAAGTTGACTGGTCAGACTTGTACTACTTTATCTCTGAAAACTTGTGTGATAAGTCGACTGGCTCTTCTATAAATCGACTGATCAAACTTGCTTTAAAAATACTCTTCTTAACTGTCGCTTCAGTCGACTGGTTTATCTCTTCAAGTCGACTGATCAGAAGAAAAGTCTAATTCCGTAATTTAATTTTTATAAAACACTATTCACCCCCCCTCTAGTGTTTCTTGCCTTGCCTACAGGATCCAACACTTGGTATCAAAGCCTGGTTGAGTGCAATGGCAACTACTTCGAATGCAAATCAGTACCATGAAGGCCAATCTACACAAAGGCCACCCCTCTTCGATGGAACAAATTACAACTATTGTAAGTATAGAATGAAGATCTATCTTCAGTCCATCGACTATGAAATATGGAACATGACGGAAACCGAGTACACTGCTCCTACCATTCCATATGCACAATGGAACGACGACATGAAGAACCAAGCAATGAATAATGCAAAGGCGATGAATGCGCTATTTTGTGCCCTTACAAAGGAGGAGTTCAACCGTGTGTCCAATGCAACTACCACACATCAAATTTGGCTCACACTCGAGGTAACTCATGAAAGAACAAAAAAAGTGAAAAAATCTAAAATATCTATTCTTGTTCACAGGCTTGAAATGTTCTAGGTTTGAAATGTTCTGCATGAAGGAGAATGAGAATGTGTCCGAGATGATTACTGGGTTCACAGACATTACAAACTCACTTGTGGCACTTGGGAAGACATACACTCAAGTCGAGATGGTGAGAAAGGTACTTCGTGCACTAACCCCCGAATGGGAGAAGAAGACCACCGCCATTGAAGAGGCCAATGATTTAACACAACTTTCTCTTGAGAATCTTGTGGGAAATCTTATGACTTATGAGGTACAACTTGAAGAGCGCAAGAAGGATGCCGAACCACAACAATCAAAGAAGAAGACATTAGCATTCAAAGCCATGTCAGACTCCGATGATGAAGAAGAAGATGAGGAAGACATTGCCAAGTTCACGAGAAGATTCAAAAAGTTCCTAAGAAAAGGTAAGTTTAATTCAAAAACTAAGGATTCTAATGAACCTCCAACTTGTTTCAGTGAAATAAGGCAGGCCATATGAAGAAGGATTGTCCACTAGAAAACACAAAATCTTGGGGAAAGACATCCAACTTCAAGAAGGATAAGTACACAAAGAACAAGTTCGGGAAAAACAAAAAGGCATACCCAGCAACTTGGGATGACAACGATTCTTCGTCGGAAGAAGAAATTGATGAGACAAACGAGGTCGCAAACATATGATTTATGGCATCTCAAAATCAAGTAAGTAATGAGTATGATTCTAATAATTTACTTGATGCTTTCAATGAAAATTTTCAAGAACTTAGAGAAAGTTAATCAAACACTTTCTCAAGAGAATCTTAACCTTGATAAAAAAGTAAAATCTTTAAATTCTCGTATTTCTAGTTTAGATATGGATATTGAATTTCTAAAGAAGAATTATGAAGAGATATCCAACAACATATCTAAATTTAATAAAGGAAAAGAGAATTTAAATGATGTTCTTCAAAATCAAGTAAAATCTAGTCAAAAGTTTGGACTTGGTTTTAAAAAGTCACTTGAAAAACCTCATTCTTCTAAGAACACTAGTGTAAATAAACATATATCTATTTCTAGTGTTAAGCATAAACTTTATGAATTCTTTGAAAAGCCTAAAATTGTAAGTTCTCCTGATAAAAGCAAATCAAAAATTCAGCCAAGTCGACTGCACCCATCTACTAGTCGTCTGTCCAGAGGTACTGAGTCTTATTCAACTAGACAAAAACCTCAGATAAGTCGACCTATACTACCTCCCAATCGACTGAATGATAGTAAAAGTCGACTAAAAGGTGTTGTAAAGTTGACTGGACAGAGCAAATATGTATGGGTTCCAGTCAACCTGAGTTCGAAAGATAGAATTGCTTATATCAATTCTTATATGCTGAATGTATGTAATTCTGCTAATTTCATTTCTGCTTATGGTGGAAAATCAAACTCATCATGGGTTTGGTTTCCCACAAACTAATATTTTTTGAACCCAATGAAAAGGGTACCATATTCACATTGAATATTTTATAGGTACATAAGAAAGATCGTTGGATACTTGACAGCGGATGCTCGAAGCATATGACTTTTCATGCCAACCTCCTATCTTCCATACAAAACATTGATGGAGGAACATTTACATTTGGTGACAACAATAAAGGAAAAGTCATAGGAATTGGAATGGTCGGTAAGGACACTAACCCCTCTATAGAAGATGTTTTATTAGTTAGTAGACTTAAGTATAACCTGTTAAGTATTAGTCAACTTTGTGATAAGGGTTATAAAATCATGTTTGAAAAAGATGTTTGTTTAATTTATGATTCTACCATGCAAAAATATAATTTTTCAAGGGTTTAGGAAAAATAACATTTATAAATTGTGTTTGAAAGCATATGAGTTTTCGAATGATTTTTGCTTAATAGCTTCTAATAATGATTCTTGGCTTTGGCATAAACATTTTGGTCATATGAATATGAAAAATCTCTCTAAATTGTCTAAGTACAACCTAGTTAAAGGGCTGCCAAGACTATCCTTTAAAAATGATAAGTTATGTGATGCATGTCAACTAGGTAAACAAATTAAATCTACTTTTAAAATAAAAGAAGTAATTTCTACTAGTAGGCCGCTCGAATTAATTCACATGGATTTATTTCGCCCTACTAGAATTGCTCTTTTAAATAAAAGTAGGTATGTATTTATTTTAGTAGATGATTTTTCACGATTCACTTGGACTTTCTTTTTAAAACATAAAAATGATGCTTTTGAAGAATTTACAAATTTTTGTAAACGAATTCAAAATCAAAAGTCTCTAACCATAGTCACTATTAGAAGTGATCATGGTGGAGAATTTGAAAATGAAACGTTTGCAGAATATTGTAACAAGAATGGTATAACTCATTCATTTGCATTTCCTAGAGCTTCTCCAGAAAATGGAGTGGTTGAAAGGAAGAATAGGACTTTGCAAGAATGTACACGTACCATGCTTGTTGAAAGAAATTTACCTAAGTATTTTTGGGCTGAAGCTGTTGCTACAGCTTGTTATGTTTTATATAGAATTTTGATTAGGCCTAAGCTAAAGAAAACATGTTATGAGTTATTTTTTGATAGAATTCCTAAGGTCTCTTACGTTAAAATATTTGTATGTAAGTATTTTATTCTGAACACTAAGGATAATTTAGATAAATTTGATCCTAGATCTAATGAATGTATCTTTGTAGAAAACTCAAATAGGAGTAAAGCATATAGAATCTTCAACAAGTCAACAATGACTATTGAAGAATCCATGCATGTTGCATTTAATGAATCTCTATCTTCATTGACTTTAATTGAAAATGATGAAACTAATTCATCACCTTTAAATAAAGTAATTACATCTTTAGAACAAACTAGTCTTGCAGAAAAGTCGACTGATAAGGAAGTCAAGTCGACTGAAGAACTTGTCAAGTCGATCCTGTTGTGATGTCTCCAACTTTACCAAAATCTTTTGTTGAAGTTAGAGATCATCCTTATGACTTAATAATTGGTAACCTTTCACATGGTATTCAGACGAGATCACATGTTAATATGATATCTCATACAGCTTTCTTGTCGGATTTTGAACCGAAGAACATACAAGAAGCATGTGAGAATGAATTTTGGATGAATGGCATGCAAGATGAGTTAAACCAATTCATAAGGAATGATGTATGGGATTTAGTTCCACGACCTCCTGTTCATACTATAATTGGTACTAAATGGGTATTCAAGAATAAGTTCGATGAATCAGGACAAGTTGTTAGGAACAAAGCTAGACTAGTTGCTCAAGGATATAATCAAGAAGAAGGCATAGATTTTGATGAAACATATGCTCCTGTTGCTAGATTAGAATCAATTCGTATTTTATTATCTTTTGCTTGTTTTATGAATTTTATACTTTTTCAAATGGATGTTAAAAGTGCATTCCTTAATGGGTTTATATAGGAAGATGTTTAAGTTAAACAACCACTAGGTTTTGAACATGAACAATTCCTAAACCACGTTTTTAAACTGAAAAAGGCTTTATACTGTCTTAAACAAGCACCTCGTGCTTGGTATGATCGACTGAAGACTTTTCTTTTACAAATAGGTTTTGAAATAGGTAAAGTAGATACTACTCTGTTTATTAGAAGAATTAAGAATGATATTTTAATCATACAAATATATGTTGACGACATAATTTTTGGTTCTACTAATAGCAATCTATGTCAAGAGTTTGCTAACACCATGAAAAATGAGTTTGAGATAAGTCACATGGGTGAACTCAATTATTTCCTTGGACTACAAATTAAGCAGTCACAAAATGGTATATTCATTAATCAAGAAAAATATGCCAAGGAATTACTCAAACGGTTTAACATGGATAGCACAAGTAGTAAGACAACGCCTATGGCTACCACCACTACCCTTGACAAAGATGAATTAGGTAAGAGTGTCGATCAGAAACTCTATCGAGGTATGATTGGCTCACTCTTATATACAACTGCTAGTAGACCAGATATTATGTTTAGTATATATTTGTGTGCTAGATATCAGTCAAGTCCTAAAGAATCTCACTTAAAAGTTGTGAAACGCATATTAAGATATATTAAAGGCACGTCTGATTATGGTCTATTTTATCCACGTACCGACAATTTTCAACTTTTGCCGTATAGTGATGCGGATTTTGCTGGCAGTAAAACTGACCGCAAGAGCACTAGTGGGACATGTCATTTTTTGGGACATTCACTAGTTTCTTGGTGCAGTAAGAAACAAAATTCGGTATCCCTATCTACTACAGAAGCTGAATATATCGCTGCAAGTTTGGCTTGTTGTAACACCCCAATTTTTTTTTTGAAAACCAAACCTCCAAATTCAATTCTATCAATTTCTATATCACTTTAAACATAAACTAAAATAGTTATATTTCAATAGAAATTTGGGCAGAATTTCCCCTGTAAATTTTGCCCCGAAACACAAATAGCTTACGGAATTCTGCTCAAAATTTCGTAGCTCACAATACACACAATAATTTCACGGGCTCCCGAGGCCAAAATGAGCAGAAACATACAGGCAATATAATATAATGCTCTGGGGGCCAAACGCATAACGGATTATTAAATATCAAATAAAAACTATAAATTTCATTGAAAAACGAGGTAAAAATTTAGAAAAATCCTTGTAAAACCTACCACAGAGCCCAGTACTCCACAACGAGATGGGTACGGGTCACAAACATACCACACCACCCCACACTATACTCATCATCATCATATACATGCTTATACATCCATAATACAATTTAGATCATAGATTTAACTATTCACATACTAATTAGTACAAAATTTTAAAACAAACTTCATCCTACCAGTCCACGCCTCTGCACTGATGCGAACCTGTAATAGTGGGGGTTCTCGGGTAGTCCTCAGACTCCCCTAACCCCCCAACACTAAGGGGTTAGCCATTTCTGGTGTGAGTATAGTTATTAATCTAATAACAAATTAAAATAGTATAAAGAAAATAATTTAAAGTTAAAAATACCAAGTTAAGATAATGCTACCTGAATCCTGAACAGAACAACATCATCGATATGACGATATATCAAATACTTTGCCAATCCTGCATTCAACTGTTTAATTTTCCATAACTTCCCGCATTTCATAATATACTTCACCTCAACCTCGTGTATATATATATATATTCTTATTTTACATCCGCATAATACGAATACACATACAATCCATTACTTTTCAATTTATCTTCTCTAACCCAAATATTCATTCTTCCACAAGTATCGTCATAATAGCATTATATGAATATAACTACATGTTGTTATTACTCCTTTCATTAATAACCCTTTATGGGAATACAACTCATAATACAACATACTCTCTTAATAACCATTTTCATAACCAGTCTCATAATACGGGTATTTATTTTATTAAAATACAACAAGTATCACTTCTTTCCTATATGCTTCTATTCTCATAATGCCACATTCATTCAAGTCTCATAACGCAAATATAACATCTTAATGCTTATTGCAATGCTCTCACATTTCATCACATCATTAACACATCATTAATAGAATACTTATACTGGTTACATCAAAACTATGTTTTATAACTCATTCACATCTCATTACTCCACTTAGTAATTCTCATTCTTATAAGGATTATATTTCTTATTATCATGTTCACTTAATCCCCAAACACAATTTGGGGCCACAACATATCACACCCCATAGCCGATAGCTTGGGTAATAATCACTGCACCTCAAACACACAGTTTGGGTAATATCACATCACGTCTCAAGCCGATAGCTTGGTTATTTATTTCACTTCAATCACTTATCATCTTCACTTCACTTTATTTCTCATTTCTATCAATCATTACCACTATTATATCCACTCACCCTGCGAATTATGCCAAGGCAGGTAGTTCCCACAATTTCTACAGAAATTGCGGGCAGGTAGTTCCTTGACACAATTCTAAGGTACAACTCATATCAATCTATATTTACTTTAATGATCCCATACGTAATACAATTACTTCATATTATTCATGATGACACATCTCTTTTATTATTTTCATCTTAAATTAATCACATGCTGCATTTATCATTTCTTTTTATACACTAACTCATAACACGTTCACTTTCATAATTACTTCATTCACAACAACTTTCTTTCCCATACACAATTCACATTTCACTATCCAGTTTCTTTTCCACACACAATTTACATTTCACTATCCACTTTCTTTACTCTCACATTTTTATTAACACAAAGTTATTTTATTAGTTTGTCGACCAGTGAGCCACAGTATCCCAACATACTGAAAGCCGACAGCCCAGTAAACACGCGGCCCGATGCTCACACAGAGTCTTACTCGTCCGAGGCTACGTCTTCCTCCTAGCCGAACTAGCGAGGGAACCACTAAACCCAAGTAGAACTTGGGTACTTCCTCCCGGCCGAAGCCAAGAGGGAAAAAGCCACTGACCCTAGGTAACCTGGGTACTTCCTCGCGACGGCTGTCATCGAGGGAAAAAACCACTTACCCCAGATAAACTGGGTACTTCCTTCCAGCCGAAGCCAGGAGGGAAAAACCACTTACCCCAGATAAACTCGGTACTTCCTCGCGACAGCTGTCATCGAGGGAAAACCGGGCCTCAAGCCGATAGCTTGGGCAATAAAATCCACTTACCCCAAACATAGTTTGGGTCCACTTACCCCAAGCCGGTCCTTGGGTATTAGGAGATCTAGCCCAAACCCCTAGGATTGCTGTAGGTACTGGTCAACAAAACCATCTGTTATTAGCATTAATCATTTCATCTTTCCATTTTACTAATTCAACATAAATCATCACAGCTTTTAATTAAACAATAGCCACATCCTTGACTTTAATCATAAGAATTAATAACACATTTTATTAACACGTACCATCTTATCTTTTATCTTACCATTTAATGCATATCCAGTGTCCACAATATTAATCATCACATCATTATACCATATTATGCATACATTCTGTCATTCAACATATAAAACCATCATATCATATCAATGCATATTATTAATGCGCCAAGATTATAATAGTAATAAAAGAACTACATTATGTTATTCCGTATCGAAAAAGTATCAAAATGTATACTTCATCACATTATAATATCCATTATTACCCATTAATTCACTTCAAACATAATTATAATGTAACCATATACCCACTTACTAATTTCATCAATTATCACATCCCGAGTCAATATCATGATATATATATATATATACACAAACATACACCACCCATGCGGGTTTCCAAGAAAAGGGGCCAAAATCATTTATTTCCTCTAATTAAATCTCATAATATCCAATTATAGCATACAAGCTCATACATCATGTTTCATATAAGTAAAATCACCTATAAGGGCTTATATGCCCCAAAACATGCACAAAACGGGCACTATAATTACACGGATTTTCAAAACATGATCACAATCACTAATTTCATCTAATTACATCTTATAACATCCATCCATAGCATTCTAGCCCATACACCAGGCTCCGCATATACCCAATTGCCTATATCGGCCTATATACCCCAAAAACATGCACATAACATGCACGGGATAAAATATGCATAAACGATTTAATATATTTAATTTTTATACTTCAACACGTCACATTAACTCATAATATAGGTTTCGCATACTTAAAATAGTTAATTTCCTCAAATATCACAAAAACTCAGTTTCGGACCCTTAAAAATCCGTATTTTCATTCAAAATCAGTTTTTAATATAACTTCTACGAAATACATCACAAAGCCACGAAATTCGGCCACAATATAAAATATTTATAAATACAACATACTCACCTGACGGATCGAGCAAACGATGTCCCACGTCCTGCAGCCAGTCGAAGTTCGACTTTTTCCACCTAAATAGGAAATTATAGGACCGATTAGCTTAAAACTCAAAACTCAACCTACGAACTGCCAAACTCGAATCCGTCTTCACCCACTCGTTACAAATGACCTAAGTAACCGAGCTACATCGACGGATTTCGAATTCGGGTCCCAATACAAACATTCCCTTATTGATCGGAGGCTTTCTAATAAGAAAAATTCATATTTTCTAATTTCTTTAATCCTCTTTTTCCTAATCTCACATATTAGGGTTAACACCAATAAGGAGACTCATCTACACCTCCAAATTCATCAGATTCTCACCTCCATATCGCGCGGGCATTTCACCGAACACCTGGCGTGCACTTTTCACCTATAATCCATTTCACTCAATTTAATTGAGCTGGAAGCCTATAAAATTCATCCTAAATTCATATTAATACTTTCATAATACTCTACACCCTCATATACCTTTTCTACAATTTTTAGAATCGAGTTTCCTACCCGATTTCATAAATCCTATAATCCGAGTTTATACTAAAATCGTCACTCCCCATTTTATTCTAATGGCTCACTAAAATTTTTACCACCATACAGAGATAATTCTTATATATATATATATATATATATATATATATATGTTTTACAAACCCAAAACCCTAAATTACTAACAACTTGTAATTTCTCTAACAATCCACTAATTCCTCAAATCTTCCACTTCCAACACCTCTAAATCTCTCTACCATAATAATCCTACTCCATAGAAATGAACCCAACCTAATTTTATACAATAAAATAAAAAGGGATATACCTTTCCGAAGTCCTCTCCGAAAATCGATACTACCACGAGCTAGAGCACCCTCCAATTAGCCATCCCTCCAAATTAATTTGAAAATCATGGAGAGATGGAGCGGATTTGGGTGGAGAGAGGGAGGACCAAAAGTGGGTTTTTTCGGTCGGGTTTGAAACCAGGAAGGGAAGAAGGAGGAAGAGGAAAATGGGGTGTTGGGTTTCTTTCGGCTTAGGTGAACGGAGAAGAAGGAACGGAGGGAGGCCGGGGTGGGTTTCGATTGCTACCTTTGGGTTTCGGTCGGGTGGAGTGAACGGGAAGGGAGAAGAAGGAAAAAGAATGAAGGTATTAAAATGGGGAAAGGGGTTATTGTAAAATATAATATATATAAAGAATAATAGTAAGGTATAATTTACCTATAAGCCCTCCAAATCCAATATATTACAAATAAACCCCAACACTTTTCTATAATAATACAAACAATACAAAACACATTAAAATTATCTTATAATAACCCCCCATAATGATAAAATAAAATAAACTATATTTCCTCACATAAAATCTCAACTCTTAACTCTAATATAACAAAAATACCAATCTACCACAAATATTCATACCAATATCAATATGGAAAATAAATAAAATAAGATATCACTTAAAAATAATTCTCACCCTTACAAAATATAAAAACGAATATTTTCGGTATTTTAAAAAACCGAGGTGTTACATTCTACACACCTCAAAAGAAGCTCGTCCTCGAGCTATGGGATTTAAGAAAACTCCTCGAACGATTTCAAGATACCTCCTCCAAACCATTACCTAGGATTTCTAGGTACATTATCAGCATCACTACTTCATTGCACTGTTAACTACTGAACAACTCGTCGTCTAGTTCGCCGCATTATCGACCTACAATAACCGCTAGTTTCATAGAATATATCACATTCAATGCCACCTCTAACTAGACTTTAATCTACCACGGCTCCACCACTTAATAGGTCTTTCACACCTTTCTCGACATAGAACAAGAAATTCATCAAGAATACCCGATATCTCCAAAATAAGCTTCAAACAATATACCACAATTCCAATTCTTTCTAAAACTCTGAAGGGCCATCATACATCGGGTCTAACTTTTCCCGGTTTCTAAAACGACGTACTCCATGAATAAAGGATACTTTCAAGAATACCCAAATCTTCATTTTCTAACTTCAAGAGGCTTTCGCTGCTGATGGGCGTCACCTTTCTTTTGTCGACTACACACCTCAAAAGAGGTTTATCCATGCTCACCTGATAATTAATATTTTTTCTCGTTCCGGTCCATTAAAATATTCTCCTAAAATCTTGATACATCTTCATGCCACCAGGTAGACAATATACTGAGCATAAGGAACATTCTCCATCACCCGCTACCACAAGCCATCCTCATCAAGATCACCAAATCTACGATAATAACAAGGATTTTCCCTACTGCCTACTAACCAATCTGCATTACATTCATTTATCCCATCTAGAATTCGACTATGCATCCTCTGTCGCAAGCAGAAATTTAGAATTCAAGTTTGACTGATCAACTGTAGGATAGACAGCTGTATCGATAAACTACCGATATATAAGGGCGGGTCAACCTCTACTACCAAAATAAAATCAGATTGATCTAATGAATTTAATACCGTCCACTCCTGGGACGTCATTAAGACCAAAACCTTCTTTCCATTTATAGCATTCATCACCTTATTTCTTCCCCGGGTGGTACATTATTTCCATACCAACCTACTAATGTACTCAAGTCACGTTTATTGCCTCCTGCTAAAATCAACTGCAAGAACAAGTGTTCAAACTCTTACAATCACAGAAAAAGCTAAAACTATTTTCTGAAAAACCAATTTCTCAACACCTTCAATACATGCCTTCCTGACACAAATTTCAAATCTGCATAATTCACGCACCCCGTATAACCACAACTACCTCAATATATAAGCCACAAGCTTGCTCTCACGCATCACACTGCACCTGAACCCGTACTACATGCACTCCCTTCTCGGGGTATTCAAACCAGGAGCTGTCGTTAATCTCCCTCTCCCCTCTTGAAAATATTTTTCCGCGCTGTTCAGGTCATACCAACGGCTCATTCATTATGATAAAATGAGTCATCGGTATAGCAATAATAGAAAATTGAGGAATGAACCTCCGATAATAGCCAGTTAGAACCAAGAAACTCTGAATTTCTAAATCTGAGGGTTATTTCCCGTCTTTTTACCTTTTGAAATTTTCTTCGGATCCACAATACGTTTTCAATAGACAAATGTGTCCCAAAATTTACACTTCTCGCCCCCAAAAATGACAATCTACAGACTTTTCATACCGCTTCTAGTCCCAACGAGTCTACAACTCAGTTCTGAGGTGCCATCTCTGCCCCTCCATACTGCGAAAGTACACCAAATATCATCTACAATTACGATCACACCCTACTAATATAAGGGTGAAAGGCCCAATTCGTCAAATTCCTAAAAACTGCAGGGACGTTCGCCAGCCCAAAAGACATCCCTGAGAACTCATACAAGTCATACCGAGTACGAAAAGCAATCCCTGGAAATGCTTTCCTCTTCAAGGATTATCTGACGGTACTCGGTGTGCAACTCTAACCGGGAGGTTAGTGACACTCCCCGCAACTAATCCAACAAATTATCTATTTTCAACAACGAATGCTTAATAGTCACCTTACTTAGTACACCTTCTCGGTGAACTACCTTCTTTGTTACAATACTACAGAAGCGCCCTACGGCGTATCACTTGAACCGATAACCTTTTCCAAAACATCATCTCAAATTCTCTTTCATCTTTTCTCATTCCATAAGTGCTATAACTCAAGCTGATTTAGAAATTGGAGTCATACCAAATATCAAATCGATCTTGAACTCCAGAGTTCACCAAGGTGGGGGACCAAAAACCTCTTCAAATATATCAAAAACTTTGCAAACCACATCAACAATCTCAATCTTTGCCTTAAATGTTTCCACCAAACCCAACGGGCATGATCTTCATCGTCCAAGGCGCTACATACAATCAAAACTGGGTTTCATCGGGCTGTCTCACCCGAATCCTCCCTACATCATACCCCAACTACGCATATGACCTACATAACCTTCTACAACCAATCAATCTCCCCAAATATGGGATAAAACCATAACCACACATCACTCCACAGTCTATAAAATACACCTATAGGACATATGCCCATAGGACCCGCACAAAAACTCCAGGGAATAGCCCCTTACGGCACACAGCAATCAATATAATAGAATACTCCATTAGTGCACGAATTCACACCGGGATTTCTACAGAAGTCAACTTATATACAGGGTCAGGAAAGGTAATGCTGACTCAAAGTCAGACCAAGGTCTAATGAGGATCGCACTATTCCATGATATAATATATTCTTCAACAAAACACCCGCATAAAATACACTCTCTATCTCCAACTAAGCGATAGTGAACCCATACTCACATGGTAAGATCATTAGGATTAACAAATTCCTAGTTAACCTAAGCTCTGATACCAAACTGTAACACCCCAAATTTTTTTTTCTTTTTGAAAACCAAACCTCCAAATTCAATTCTATCAATTTCTATATCACTTTAAACATAAACTAAAATAGTTATATTTCAATAAAAATTTGGGCAGAATTTCTCCTGTAAATTTTGCCCCGAAACACAAATAGCTTACGGAATTCTGCTCAAAATTCCGTAGCTCACAATACACACAATAATTTCACGGGCTCCCCAGGCCAAAATGAGCAGAAACATACAGGCAATATAATATAATGCTCTGGGGCCAAACGCATAACGGATTATTAAATATCAAATAAAAACTATAAATTTCTTTGAAAAACAAGGTAAAAATTTAGAAAAATCCTTGTAAAACCTACCACAAAGCCCAGTACTCCACAACGAGATGGGTACGGGTCACAAACATACCACACCACCCCACACTATACTCATCATCATCATATACATGCTTATACATCCATAATACAATTTAGATCATAGATTTAACTATTCACATACTAATTAGTAAAAAATTTTAAAACAAACTTCATCCTACCAGTCCACGCCTCACCTCTGCACTGATGCGAACCTGTAATAGTGGGGGTTCTCGGGTAGTCCTCAGACTCCCCTAACCCCCCAACACTAAGGGGTTAGCCATTTCTGGTGTGAGTATAGTTATTAATCTAATAACAAATTAAAATAGTATAAAGAAAATAATTTAAAGTTAAAAATACCAAGTTAAGATAATGCTACCTGAATCCTGTACACAACACCATCATCGATATGACGATATATCAAATACTTTGCCAATCTTGCATTCAACTATTTAATTTACCATAACTTCCCGCATTTCATAATATACTTCACCTCAACCTCGTGTATATATATATTCTTATTTTACATCCGCATAATACGAATACACATACAATCCATTACTTTTCAATTTATCTTCTCTAACCCAAATATTCATTCTTCCATAAGTATCGTCATAATAGCATTATATGAATATAACTACATGATGTTATTACTCCTTTCATTAATAACCCTTTATGGGAATACAACTCATAATACAACATACTCTCTTAATAACCATTTTCATAACCAGTCTCATAATATGGGTATTTATTTTATTAAAATACAACAAGTATCACTTCTTACCTATATGCTTCTATTCTCATAATGCCACATTCATTCAAGTCTCATAACGCAAATATAACATCTTAATGCTTATTGCAATGCTCTCACATTTCATCACATCATTAACACATCATTAATAGAATACTTATACTGGTTACATCAAAACCATGTTTTATAACTCATTCACATCTCATTACTCCACTTAGTAATTCTCATTCTTATAAGGATTATATTTCTTATTATCATTTTCACTTAATCCCCAAACACAATTTGGGGCCACAACATATCACACCCCATAGCCGATAGCTTGGGTAATAATCACTGCACCTCAAACACACAGTTTGGGTAATATCACATCACGTCTCAAGCCGATAGCTTGGTTATTTATTTCACTTCAATCACTTATTATCTTCACTTCACTTTATTTCTCATTTCTATCAATCATTACCACTATTATATCCACTCACCCTGCGAATTATGCCAAGGTAGGTAGTTCCCACAATTTCTACAGAAATTGCGGGCAGGTAGTTCCTTGACACAATTCCAAGGTACAACTCATATCAATCTATATTTACTTTAATGATCCCATACGTAATACAATTACTTCATATTATTCATGATGACACATCTCTTTTATTATTTTCATCTTAAATTAATCACATGCTGCATTTATCATTTCTTTTTATACACTAACTCATAACACGTTCACTTTCATAATTACTTCATTCACAACAACTTTCTTTCCCATACACAATTCACATTTCACTATCCAGTTTCTTTTCCACACACAATTTACATTTCACTATCCACTTTCATTACTCTCACATTTTTATTAACACAAAGTTATTTTATTAGTTTGTCGACCAGTGAGCCACAGTATCCCAACATACTGAAAGCCGACAGCCCAGTAAACACGCGGCCCGATGCTCACACAGAGTCTTACTCGTCCGAGGCTACGTCTTCCTCCTAGCCGAACTAGCGAGGGAACCACTAAACCCAAGTAGAACTTGGGTACTTCCTCCCGGCCGAAGCCAAGAGGGAAAAAGCCACTGACCCTAGGTAACCTGGGTACTTCCTCGCGACGGCTGTCATCGAGGAAAAAACCACTTACCCCAGATAAACTGGGTACTTCCTCCCAGCCAAAGCCAGGAGGGAAAAACCACTTACCCCAGATAAACTGGGACTTCCTCGCGACAGCTGTCATCGAGGGAAAACCGGGCCTCAAGCCGATAGCTTGGGCGATAAAATCCACTTACCCCAAACATAGTTTGGGTCTACTTACCCCAAGCCGGTCCTTGGGTATTAGGAGATCTAGCCCAAACCCCTAGGATTGCTGTAGGTACTGGTCAACAAAACCATCCGTTATTAGCATTAATCATTTCATCTTTCCATTTTACTAATTCAACATAAAGCATCACAGATTTTAATTAAACAATAGCCACATCCTTGACTTTAATCACAAGAATTAATAACACATTTTATTAACACGTACCATCTTATCTTTTATCTTACCATTTAATGCATATCCAGTGTCCACAATATTAATCATCACATCATTATACCATATTATGCATACATTCTGTCATTCAACATATAAAACCATCATATCATATCAATGCATATTATTAATGTGCCAAGATTATAATAGTAATAAAAGAACTACATTATGTTATTCCGTATCGAAAAAGTATCAAAATGTATACTTCATCACATTATAATATCCATTATTACCCATTAATTCACTTCGAACATAATTATAATGTAACCATATACCCACTTACTAATTTCATCAATTATCACATCCCGAGTCAATATCATGATATATATATATATACACAAACATACACCACCCATGCGGGTTTCCCAGAAAAGGGGCCAAAATCATTTATTTCCTCTAATTAAATCTCATAATATCCAATTATAGCATACTAGCTCATACATAATGTTTCATATAAGTAAAATCACCTATAAGGGCTTATATGCCCCAAAACATGCACAAAACGGGCACTATAATTACACGGATTTTCAAAACATTATCACAATCACTAATTTCATCTAATTACATCTTATAACATCCATCCATAGCATTCTAGCCCATACACCAGGCTCCGCATATACCCAATTGCCTATATCGGCCTATATACCCCAAAAACATGCACATAACATGCACGGGATAAAATATGTATAAACGATTTAATATATTTAATTTTTATACTTCAACACGTCACATTAACTCATAATATAGGTTTCGTATACTTAAAATAGTTAATTTCCTCAAATATCACAAAAACTCAGTTTCGGACCCTTAAAAATCCGTATTTTCATTCAAAATCAGTTTTTAATATAACTTCTACGAAATACATCACAAAGCCACGAAATTCGGCCACAATATAAAATATTTATAAATACAATATACTCACCTGACGGATCGAGCAAACGATGTCCCACGTCCGTCCAGTAGCTAGTCGAAGTTCGACTTTTTCCACCTAAATAGGAAATTATAGGACCGATTAGCTTAAAACTCAAAACTCGACCTACGAACCTCCAAACTCGAATCCGTCTTCACCCATTCGTTACAAATGACCTAAGTAACCGAGCTACATCGACGGATTTCGAATTCGGGTCCCAATACAAACATTCCCTTATTGATCGGAGGCATTCTAACAAGAAAAATTCATATTTTCTAATTTCTTTAATTCTCTTTTTTCTAATCTCACATATTAGGGTTAACACCAATAAGGAGACTCATCTACACCTCCGAATTCATCAAATTCTCACCTCTATATCGCGCGGGCATTTCACCGAACACCCGGCGTGCACTTTTCACATATAATCCATTTCACTCAATTTAATTGAGCTGGAAGCCTATAAAATTCATCCTAAATTCATATTAATACTTTCATAATACTCTACACCCTCATATACCTTTTCTACAATTTTTAGAATCTAGTTTCCTACCCGATTTCATAAATCCTATAATCCGAGTTTATACTAAAATCGTCACTCCCCATTTTATTTTAATGGCTAACTAAAATTTTTACCACCATACAGAGATAATTCTTATATATATATATATCTATGTTTTATAAACCCAAAACCCTAAATTACTAACAACTTGTAATTTCTCTAACAATCCACTAATTCCTCAAATCTTCCACTTCCAACACCTCTAAATCTCTCTACCATAATAATCCTACTCCATAGAAATGAACCCAACCTAATTTTATACAATAAAATAAAAAGGGATATACCTTTCCGAAGTCCTCTCCGAAAATCGATACTACCACGAGCTAGAGCACCCTCCAATTAGCCATCCCTCCAAATTAATTTGAAAATCATGGAGAGATGGAGCGGATTTGGGTGGAGAGAGGGAGGACCAAAAGTGGGTTTGTTCGGTCGGGTTTGAAACCAGGAAGGGAAGAAGGAGGAAGAGGAAAATGGGGTGTTGGGTTTCTTTCGGCTTAGGTGAACGGAGAAGAAGGAACGGAGGGAGGCCGGGGTGGGTTTCGATTGCTACCTTTGGGTTTCGGTCGGGTGGAGTGAACGGGAAGGGAGAAGAAGGAAAAAGAATGAAGGAATTAAAATGGGGAAAGGGGTTATTGTAAAATATAATATATATAAAGAATAATAGTAAGGTATAATTACCTATAAGCCCTCCAAATCCAATATATTACAAATAAACCCCAACACTTTTCTATAATAATACAAACAATACAAAACACATTAAAATTATCTTATAATAATCCCCCATAATGATAAAATAAAATACACTACATTTCCTCACATAAAATCTCAACTCTTAACTCTAATATAACAAAATACCAATCTACCACAAATATTCATACCAATATCAATATGGAAAATAAATAAAATAAGATATCACTTAAAAATAATTCTCACCCTTACAAAATATAAAAACGAATATTTTCGGTATTTTAAAAATCCGAGGTGTTACACTTGTGCCCAAATTTTATGGATGAACAAACCTTATTAGACTATGGTATTTATTTTGAAAAACCTTCAATAATGTGTGATAATACCAGTGCCATTAACTTATCTAAGAATCTGGTTCAACACTCACGTTCGAAACATATTGATATTCGACATTATTTTCTACATGATTATGTTTTAAAGGGAGACATTTCTTTAGACTTTATTTCTACTAATAAACAACTAGCAGATATATTTACTAAACCCCTTAAAGAAGACACCTTTATAACCTTAAGAAGAGAACTAGGGATTTGTAATTTTCATGATATTTCTTGAATTTGTTTTGGTAAGTCGACTTACAAACATTGTTCTGTCGACTGCCAAGTATTGTTTTAAATTTTGTCTGAAGTTTTTATGCTCTGGACAGTCGACTGAGCTTAGCACCAAGTCGACTGACCAGTTGTACTAATATTGTGTTCAATATTTTTTTAAACTCTCGACTAAGTCGACTGCCTGCTCATACAAGTCGACTGTCACGAATCAGTTTTTCTTCAGATTCGAATCTTGGTACATCTTTTGAGGCGACTGTTCAACTTTTTACTCTTCTTTGACCATATCTAAGCCGTTGATATCCTTCTCTTTTGATCTCAGTCATCTATTTCCTTGTAAAAACCCTAAACCTACCCCTTCATTTCACTTTTACCCTAACTTTATTTCCCAGATCTGAAGAAGAGAGAAGAGAAGTCGACTGCACAGTTGTTGCTGCTGTCAATTTCAAGTATTGTGAAGTTCAAATCCGACTGATTTCTTGTAGATTTTCAGTTCACTTGAAGTTTTAGAGTCTCCTTGTTGGTATACTCCCTTTCCTCTCTTTTCCTTCTTATTATGGCTTCTAAGAGATCTAAAACATCTCATGTAGATGAGGGTTCATCTGCTAAGGATTACATTCAATATCTTAGAAGTCCTGACCTTGTTGAAAAATGGTTCATCATATGTTTCATGATAATTTTTCCAGGTCGGTTTGTTAATTTTTCCAATCTTGATAGGTTCAATCTCGTATCTTTATTTCAACATTGTAGTCTTTACGAATTCTTGTCTTTAGAAATTCAACCCTACTACTACCCTCAACTCATTTATTAGTTTTATACAAATATGAGGGTTGTTCAATCGATGATGGTGAGGTACATATCTATTCTTCTGTCAAAAATAAGAATATGAAACTCACCTCCGAAAGAATCAACCTTATTTTGGGTATAGACGATGAAGGACTTGACTTAGGAGAAATTTTGATGGATGATGCCACCATTTTATCTAGAATTTATTTGCCGAATCATGGACCCCCTATGAAAAATAGGTCCATTACTCCTGTTGCAAAATTTGTTGCACGGATACTATCTTACAATATCATTCTTAAAATAGGGTGTTATGATCAGTATTCCATGGAATTACAACAAGTCGTTTATGCAATATTCGGCAAAATCAATCTAAATTGGGGTCATATCATTTTTTCTATGCTTCATAAGTCTCATACCTCCTTTCTTACTTTTGGTGCCCTTCTTACTCGAATCTTTTGTGCTTATGATGTCGATCTCGATTCAGAGACCAATGTAGTAAAGCACTATGAATGTTTTGATCGTGCAAGTTTAGCACGCATGAAGCTTCTTACTTCTCCACCTAGGTCTACCTCTCGGACTTCCCCTCTAGTTCCTTTAGCCACTTCAGCTCGTCCATCTTCTGCTTCTAGTTTCTCTTGTCCTCGAGCAGATTTTGATGATCCGCGTAGTATTTATAATGCCATCAATTATATTACGAATCGTCAAGATGTTCTTGAGTTACAAATTTCCCATCTTACTCACCTGTTCACTACTCAATTTCCTCCTCCCTTTCATAATGACCAAGATGACGAAGACGAAGATTGATGATTTCTTATTATTTTTATGTATTTTTGTTGCATTTTCTCTCTACTTTGTAATCATTTGAACTAAGACTAAGTTTCTATGAATGCATTTTTGTTTTGTATTGTTTGTTTGTGAGGATTTTTTTCCCAATTTTGTTGATGACAGAGGGGGAGAACATATAAGCTATTTTTTTTTTATGTTAAATTTGTATTTTTTTGCTTTGTATATTGATGTTGTATGGTGAGAACATATGCATGTTTGTATTTTGCATGATTTGTATTTTTAAGCTTTCACCCTATGCATGTTGTATAATTGATAGGGGGAGCATGTGAGCACTTGTATTATTTATTCTCTCACTTGTATTATTTATTCTCTTTATTATAAGCTATTGTGTTGTCAACATCAAAAAGGAGGAGAATGTTGATTCTTGATTTTGATGATTACAATACAATGCAAAGTTGTTGTTCTACATCCTATATATTACAGGATATACAAAGGCGAAATGTTCTAACAAGCTTCTTAAAGCAAGTTGATCAAGCACAGCTACGAATAAATTTCTTATTGCTAATTGATCAAGAAAGCTACAAGGTTGCCAGCTTACAAGATAAAGATGAAGGCTAAAAGCTATCTCAAGACTCAAGACTCAAGAACAAGACATATGCTTCAATTTACTGTATTAGGTGTCTTGTAACAGTTGTAATCTTTTTGTTTTCATTGGGTCTTAGAAAATCTGTAAAAGCCTTGTCACACACACTCACACCAATCGAAACAAATATTGAAAAAGCTCAGCTGTTATGTACCAGTCGACTGCCATAAAGCATCAGTCGACTGTCTTAGTACGAAACTGACTGAACTCATTCAAACTCTGATTAGTCGACTCATAACGGCAATCCAGTCGACTGTTCAAGTCGTTTCAAAGTTTGCTGATTTTAAAATTTGATTTTTTCGATTTCAAAAGGTTATTTCCGTTCGTTGACAGTTGGTACAACTACCTCCCAACGTCCAGTGTTTCTAACTCTATAAATAGAGAATAGAAATCACTGTGATAAGGTTAACAACTTTCCAAGCTTTTTGTTTTTCAAAGTTTTTAAGCTTTTGGTTCTAAAACAAGAAGAAGCATTCAAAAGCATTCTCTTTCTAAGTCTTGGTTCTCTGAAATCAGTCTTGCATAACAGTGATTTCGTTTGAGACTGATTTCGGAAGTTGACCTAATAGCCACGCATAAAATCACATCCACAATAAGGCTATAGGTTGACTGTAACTCTTTTGTTGTTGTTCTTCACTCTCGGGTTGTGAGAGTGGTTTCCTCTCGGTTGGAGAGTAGAGCTCTAGGGTGTAGAGTCAGGTTTGTCACTCTTGGTGGAAGAGTGGGTTGCTTTCTCTAGTTGTGAGAAAGGACTACGGGTTGGACAAGGTTGTTGTCTAATGCCGTAGGGTGTTCTTGTAATTATTTCAAGAATAGTGGAAAATCTCAAGTGGGTTCCTTGGGGACTGGATGTAGGTCGGGAGGACCGAACCAGAATACATCGTGTATACTCTATGGTTGTATCTCTTTGAACTTGCATTCTTTTTCTTACTTTATAGCTTTCTGTGAAACTTGTCTGGACAGTCGACTGTGTACTTTTGTAAGTCGACTAGTCAGACTTGTACTACTTTATCTCTAAAAACTTGTGTGATAAGTCGACTGGCTCTTCTATAAGTCGACTGATCAGACTCGCTTTAAAAATACTCTTCTTAACTGTCGCTTCAGTCGACTGGTTTATCTCTTCAAGTCGACTGATCAGAGGAAAAGTCTAATTCTGCAATTTAATTTTTATAAAACACTATTCACCCCCCTCTAGTGTTTCTTGCCTTGCCTACAGGATCTAACAGATTATCTATTGGCCTAACATCGACGTTCAAAAGAAGTAGCTCGAACCATCGAGGAACCCGATATACCGCCCGAGACATCGCCACCAACCATGACATTCTTCATTTCGTGAGCATCAATGTTTGTCTTGTTAGGCAAAGACTGCAAAACCCCGAATCGAACCTCACCTCGCTGATCATCCAGACACATCTGGATGGGTTTTGTGTTCATGGACGACCGTTTTAAGCTCCCTTAATGCTCGTATGCCATTCGCATATACTTCTTGTCGGTGGAAAGATTATGTTTCTTCTTCTTCTTTGCCGCCCGAGCCCGTAGGAGCTCGAGGGCACCACCAACCATGACATTCTTCTTTTTTCAGCATTGATCTTTGGCTTGTTAGGCGAAGACAGCAGAACTTCGAAGCAAACCTCACCTCGTAGATCATTCAGACACATCCGAATGGGTTTTGTGCTCATAGACGGCCGTTCTAAGCTCCCTTTGTGCTCGTATGCCATTGGCATGTACTCCTTGTCGAAGGAAAGATTATGCTTTTTTTTCTTCTTCGCCGCCCAAGGCTTGTGAGGAGGAGGAATATTTAAAACGTCACCAAGCGACATGGTCCTTACTTCTCGATCATGGAACTCCCTCTTCTCTGACCTCCTTCCTCACCTCCTGATTACTCCCCTCCGCTTCCTCCTCCTCCTCCTCGTCATCCTATGTCTCCCACCTGTGACTCTCCTTATCATTTCCGAGTTCGGGCTCTGTGAGGGGATGCATTCCTCCACCTAGAAAGTCCCCCGAGCTTCTCCGGTCTCTACTGTCCCTTCAATGCGATCGAGCTCTTCCCACTCAGAATCTGAAATAGATAATATCTCAACATCCACTTCTAGAGAAGGTAATGTGCTCAGGCCTCGGCCAAGGGGCTTCGTCCACACACCAGGTTAACTGACTGGAAGACCCCAAAGACGAATCACCCTTGCCAGAGGATGAAGTTGAGCCATGATGACTAGTAGACATGTTGGGAGTAAATATCATTCTAGAAAGAGAAACTCTGGTTGTTGAGAGAGCAATCCTATAAAATGTGAGAGGGAAGTGAACTTATAGAGGGAACACAACATCTTGAATGACCATGATCACCTGCTGCCTTCTCGATAACAGCAAAATTATGAAACAGCAACTCAAAGGTCATGCAAAGTCGTGTGCGCACTAGTTCACCGTAGCTCTACCCATTTACACAAATTCCTAATCTAGTGTGTATCCTCGTCTTCGCACCTCGAAGTGGAGCTCGGACCCTGAGGCCATTGCGGACATGGTCCTTGTCTTCGAGCCTTGAAATGGTACTCCGACTATAAGACCATTGTTGATTTTCTCTGCTAACCCGGTCCTCATATCCGAGCCTCGCAATGGAGCTCTGGCTTCGAGATCATCGCAGATTTTCCCACTAACATTGTCTTCGTCTTTGCACCTCGAAATGATGCTCCGACTCCGAGACCTTCACAGATTTTCTCCGCTTGCATAGTTCTCGTCTTTGCACCTCGAAATGGTGCTCCGACCCCGAGACCATCGGGGATTTCTCTGCTAAGATGGTACTCATCTTAATGCTTTGAAGTGGCATTCTGACTCCGAGACCATCACAGATTTTCTCTGCTAAAACGATCCTCATCTTCGTGTCTCAAAGCAGAGCTCCGACTCCGACACCATCGTGGATTCTCCCAGCTATCACGGTCTTCAGCTTCATGCCTCGAAATGGTGCTTCGACTGCGAGACCGTTGCGAATTTTCCCTGCCAACATGTTCTTTGTCTTTGCACCTCAAAATGGTGCTCTGACTGTGAGACCATCGTGGATTCTCTTTTAACACGTTCCTCATCTTCATGCCTCAAACTGGAGTTCCAACTGCGAGACCGTTGCAGATTTTCTTCGTTAACATGGTCTTTGTCTTCGCGCCTTGAAATGGCATTCTGACTCTGAGACCATCGTTGATTCCTCCGTAAACATGGACTTCATCTCCTCGCATCAAAATGGTGCGTTGACACTGAGACCGTCGCAGATTTCTCCGCTAACATGGTCCTCTTCTTAGCTCATCGAAATGGCTCTTCGATCCCGAGGCCGTCGTGGATTCCTCTGCTAACATGGCCCTCATCTTAGTGCCTCGAAATGGCGCTCCGACCCTGAGGCCATCGTGGATTTCTCTGCTAACATGGTCCTCATCTTTGTGCATCGAAATGTCGTTCGGTCTCCGAGACCATCGTGGATTTCTCCACAAACATGGTCTTCGACTCCTCGCCCTGAAATGGCGCTATGACTCTGAGACCATCGCCTTCTCTACTAACATCGTCGTTGTCTTAGCATCTAGAAATGGCTCTCCCCGAGGTCGTCACAGAATTCTCTACTAGCGCCTCTAAATGGTGCTCCGACCCGATGCCATCTCAGATATCTCCGCTAACATGGCCCTTATTTTAGCGCCTCGAAATAGTGCTCTGACCGGAGGCCGTTGCGTATTTTTTTGCTAACATGGTCCTTGTCTTAGCGCATCGAAAAAGCGCTCTACCCCGATGTTGTCACCTATTTCTTGGCTAACATGGCCCTCGTCCTGACACCTCAACATGGCGCTCTGACCCTGATGCCATCTCCAATTTCTTCGTAAACAAGGTTCAGGCTTCGGGCCTAGTCCCTCGGCAAAGTTCTTCGACTACGAGGCTCACACCAAATGCTTCACTACTCGTGGCCAATGCCACAGACCCGGTAGCTCGGGAGGATCCCAACTCCGTCGCAGTAGATGAGTCCTTACGCCAGTATAATTTTTCCTACAAGTTACCTATTCCTTGAAGATGACCGAACGTGCAGTGGGGGGCTTTTGATGGCTAATCCCCCACCATTCGATCCCAGTGTGCATCTCGAGGTTACAAGGCCGGAATCACAAATTCGTTGGCCTTCCGCAGGCCCATCACTTCAACTCAGCCCTAAGGGAATGTTAATCAGCCATACATGGCCAGTAGTCAAATCCTGAAGAATCAGGGAATCAACAGCTCATCCATATCCCTAATCACGGAATCATATTAAGCAGCCAGGAATCTTTCCCGAACAGATACGACCCTATAAATACAAGGCCCCCTCCACTGTTACCATGTAATCACAATTTTAACACTCAGTCCCACTTTAAACACAGGTTTACTGACTTGATTGTCGGAGGGCCTGTTACCGGGAATTCTCCCTGTGTTTCAGGCATTTTGCAAGTGTTCGACGGTGGTCAACCACCACCAGATCAATGAAATCCTAGCCTCTCCTCAGGACTACATCGATGGCTAGGATCTGCATTCCCTATTCACCAAAAAAGCTCACTATCTGTTGCTCCCACACCCGAAAAACAACAACATCAACCTCAAAACGGGAAATAGAAGGCGGCGGCCTCGAGCTGATGAACCAATCCTCTTCCTCGAACTCCTCATGAGGACGTCCCTCCTACCACTCAACCGGATCAATATGTTCAGCCAAAATAGTCTTAACAGCCAACCCAACCTCCCTCCAATGAGCCTGCAGTGGTGGCTCCTGAAAAAGTAAACGCCATGTGCATCATATTGGTGAGAACAGAGGGTCGGTCTACACCTCCACACCCTCCACGATGCCCCCGTGGAGCACCTCAAGCACAGCCGAACCTCCGTCATATCATACTCTCCTGATAGTAGGGGTCTGACCTCCGACATCACATGACTAAAAGGTGAGTCCAGGATGAGGTCCCCCATCTAGCACACTTGGAAAGCAAGAGGAGTCTCTCTCCCCGAAGACAGATAAACCAAAGAACCTCCTCCCCCAAGGGGCGAAGAAGTCATTACTCTCCAAGGGGACGAAGGAAGATTCCTCCGCTTCACGGGAAAATGAGCCTAACCCCAACAAATCGATCAACCATAGAAGGGGTAAGAAGGAAGTACCTCCCATCAACAGAGAAGAATTTCAAAACTTCAAAGATTAGATCCTTCAAGCCCTTAACGTGGCTTCCAGCATGACCCGACAAACCAGCCTTCGCCACTCTACTCCTCTAAGACGTGAGGAGTACAATTGGTCCACTAGGTCCGATGAACAAGACAACGTCGTCCTTCAGTGCCTCCAAAAGATGGAAGACTGTCTAGCACTGATGAAACAAGAACAGTGAATTTATGAGGGAACATACCGCTCGATCTGACCCTTCTCCAGAAAGATCCTCGAGGCTCATGTTTCGATCAACTTCAAAATTCCAGCTTTTGAGTCATACAATGGAAAGTCCAACGTGGTAGATCACCTTGAGAGTTTTAAAACCCACATGATGATCCATCAAGAGTCTGACTCCCTCTTCTGCAAGATGTTCCCAGCAACCCTGGGTATCGACACGGGAGTGATTCTCTCATCAGTCTCCAGGGTCCATCTTCTTCTCTGACCAGATCGAGGTACTCTTCCTCACACACATCATCACTAGCCGCAAGACAGATAAGACAGATGCCTCCCTACTTGATTCAAAGCATAGGGATGGGGAGTCATTTAAGAGTTATATTTGGCATTTCACAGTCGAGTTCTGATCCATCCTTTACTCGATTCAGCTGTAGCGACTGCTGCCTTCATGTACAATGTAAAGCATCACCACCTCAAAGCAGCTCGTCAAAGGAACCCATCGGGACTTCTTAGATCTCCTTTAAAGAGTCGAGAAGTACATCCGAGTGGAAGATACAATTTGTCCCCAAGAACAGAACGCACCCCATCCGAGAACAAACGAAAGACTATTAATGAATAAGGACCCAAGAAGACCAAGAAGAATGTCGTGGGCCAGCATTGCCTACCTATTATGTCACATTTCGAGAAGTACACTCCGCTCAATGCCAGAATCTCTGCAATTCTCAAGGGATTTAATAAGGATGAACTCCTTCAACCTCCTTCTAAGATGAATGCCTCAGGCATGAGAAGGGATAGGAATAAGTAGTGTGCATTTCACAAAGACCACAAACACCTCACAGATAACTGTCGAGCCCTCAAAGATGAGCTTGAAGCCCTGACACTGAGCAAGGGCAGGGAACGCCTTACCATTGCTCCCAAAACTCGTCATCAACCTGTTCAGAGTTCATACTCATTCATCATAGAGTCGCTCGAGCCACTTGCCATCGAGCAAGGCAGGGTGCATCTCGCTATTCAACCTACTCCCAAAACAACCCACGGACCAGTACGGAGTCCATACTCATAATTCATAGAGTTTTTATAGCAACTCTCCACCGAGCTAGGGCAGGCATGCCTCGCCATTCAATTGCTCCCAAAACTCGTCATTAACCTGTTCATAGTCCATTCTCATGGTTCAAAGAGTCGCTCTGGTCACTTGCCACTGAGCAAGGCCAGAGTACTACTCACCACTTGATCTGCTCCCGATACACTAAAAAAATAAGCCTAAAGTGTACACCCTGTGTAACCCCCCATTCTCGCTAAGACGTATTTTCTGTGTATTTTCGGTATTTCGATTTGATATAAATTATTTTTCCGCTTTTAAATTCTTTTTTGTTAAAATTTATTGTTGGATCTCCTATTAAATTCTATTCTAATCAATAATTTTATTTGTAGCTATTTTCCAATGATTTTTATATTGTAATACAAATCCTATTCCATTCTATCGGTTAACCTGATTTTCTTATTTGACTAATTGTTATGCCAATTCCAATTTTATTATTTGATTATTTATAAGGAGTTAAACCTGAATCCTATTATTATTATTATTATTATTATTATCCTTGGTTGTTTATTTAATCTTTATTTTACTATTATTGGAGCACGAATTTTATGTATATTACTTGATTTAATTAATTTAATATATACTCCTATATTGCTCCTTATTATATTTTGGCTCAATTCAAATCCAGTCTCATTTATTTTGTGAATATGTATTTATTAGTATTTGAGTATTAATTTAATGCACACTAATTGATTTATTTGTACTACTATATGATTAGTGATTTATTTATTTATTTATTTTTCTAAAACCCGAAACCTGTACCCGAAACTCATTAACCAAACCTAATAATCCCCTATAAATCTCTCATTATCATTAACCTTAATCATTATCATCTCTGCCTAATTACTCAGCCACCTAATCTCACCCCCTTAACCCTAATTACCATAATCTCTCCTAATCCCAGCTGCCTAATCCTCTCATCTTCGTCCTCTGTTTCTTCAGCAAACCCAACCCCCGCTCGTCCTTGTTCTCCATGCCCTCTCATCCTCACCGCCACAACCCGTCATTGTCATCCTCCCCCACAACCTGCCATCGTGAAGTCCGCCCCCATGCATTGCCATCGTCTCCTCGAGCACCCACCATTGTTGCCCTCGTCAAGCTCCACCACCACCACAACTCCATCGACCTACCACGATCGTCACCTACGCCTTTCTCCAGTCAACTACACAGTTCCTCCTTCGTCGCCAGTCATCCACCACAACCACCCCGAGCACACCCCCTGCCACTCAACTCCACCTCATCGATTGCTCCCATGTTCACCATCGTCAACCCCGTAGAACTCCTCGACGCCAACACCTCTGTCGCCCCATCTCCATCCCCTGTTCATCGCCATCACCTGCATCCCGTTGCCCCTCCATTGCGGACTTCTGCCTCCCTCTTTCGTGAGCCCCTGCTCCCCTTCCTCTGTTCCTTCCGAAAACATAGCACCTGTCGCAAGCCATCGCAGCACCTGAACTGGTTGTTGCTTTGCCGCCTCCATCCTCGACGCGACACCTTGCTACCCCTCCTGCCTTCGCCTTCGGCCAGTGGTGCCACCTCTTTCTGCCCTCTTGTCGTCATCGTCATCGTCGTCACACTTGCTTGCTGCCGCTTGCCTTGAGCTGCTGTAGTCTCTTGCTGTCGTTTCTTTTACTGTTCTTGCTATTCTCAACCTTGCTGTGTTGTTGTCTATTTGTGCACGTGTCTCCATGCACGTAACTTGCACGTGCTTCATTGCCTAGGATCCTAATCCCGTTATTCTATTATTATCAGATTCGTCACTTCAGGCAAGTATCCCCGTACAAGCATTCTTTGAAGTACCGCAAGTAGGTTTATCGTTGTGATCCATTTCTCATGCCTTATAAATTTTGATTTGTTTATATTAATTTCGTATTTGTAAAAGATCATAGATATCAAATTGTATATGAAACTCCTGTTTTTTGTTTTTCGTATTTTTGATGTATTTTTCTTCTTTCTTGGGTATTTGTACTCTCTTTTATTTTTCTTGGATCATATATTGGAGTTGTTTTCAATATATATTTATTTTTGGCTCAATCTTGATCTTTTGTGATTTATTTTCGGTTCCTTGATTTGTTCTTGATCATTGTTGTTATTTTTGCTCTTCAATTGTGTCTTGTTCTTTTTATTTTTATCTTTGGGTGCTCATGGTGATTTGGTTGCTCATCCTATTTCCAATCCTATTGTTGATCCCTAACTGATTACCAATGCCAAATTGAACCCACAATCATATTAAACTAATCCCATTACTAGTCCTATTCGATCCCAATTAAACCCACATACCCAAATAACCATCTCCTACTACAAACCCTAAACTACATTCTATATATTATCTCTCCCTCTCCAAACCCTAACCCTAACTTCATCACAACTCGGCCTCCCTCTCTCCCGACTGCGCCGCACACCCCAACACCCCCCGACCCCACCTTCGGCCTGTGCTCACCCAGCACCGACCACTACCGATCCTGATTCCCCCTCCATTGCCGCAACGCCTTAAGCACACCACCACTCCATCGCACCACCTCATCCTCATCATCTCTACCTCTCTCCGTCCTGCAGTCCGTCCGCCGCCAGCAGCCAGGAGCAGTAGCGACCACAAGGCCAGCCGCCACTCCCGATGCCATCTCTCTCTTGCTCTTGGGTTGCACATGCTTGGTGTGCATGTGCATTGCTTGGATTTCATTGATTCGTGGATTCTTGTCCATGGGTTTTGTTCATTGCCTGGGAATCTGTTCCCGTTATTCTTGGTATTCCTCATTTCACGTTTTCGGTTAAGGCAAGTAACTTGTACTCAAATTCCTTTTGTACGATACACGTCAAAAATACCGCTTATAGTATAGTTGGGTTCTAGAGACAACTCGTGTATGTGTTATGTTTGATGGGTTTTATCTCTATTGTGCTATTTGACAATAGTTGCCTCATGACACAAAATTGCTATGAAAACAACTAGGTTTGACCATTCTTGATCTATTCGTATATGAGAGATAAATAGGTGAATTTATGTGTTTAATGAGATCCATGTGATATGATGGTTATGAACATGTTATATACCCTATTTCATGATGTTTAGACACTTAATAGACTCTATACCATGTTTGATTGTGATTGGAACAAGTTTCGTATAATTTAAGTTGGTTTTGTTGTTAGAGAGAAATTTGTAATTGTCGACGATCAGTTTTGAATTGTATTTTAGACCATATTAAGGTAAGAATTCTTAATTTTGTATTTGACATGAATCGTAGAGAAATCCGTCTTCTTTCCAATCCCTCTAACCGTGATTGATTTCGTTTTCGTATGAGTGTGTTATGCCTGTTTTACTGCAGAGGTGTAGATAAATTCCAGATTTCGTTTCTTGATGTTTTTGATAACTAAATTATTTTGATACTTGTGCTACACATATTATTTTGATCTGAAACTTTGGTCAGTATCTCTATACCTATCTATGGATTACCCAGAATTTTGGTGGATTTTATTGATGAGTTTTATATGCCGTTTCTTGCTTGTTTGTGAAAGCTATACTTGCTGTATTTTACTCGTCGTTCTGTAGAGAACAGTATTTTCACCCTATTTCTTTTCACTGTATGAAAAATATTTATGAAATATGAAAGTTATTTTATTTTGTCTATTTTCATCTCCCTTTGGCGGATTTAGATTTCGATTCACGGTTTGCGAGATATTTCAGTTTTCGTACAGTGGTGTTGGGAATTTCAGATTTGCCAAACTATCGTTTCTTGATGTTTTCTGATTTTTGTTTACTAAGATAATTTTACTGGAATATTATGATACTTTATATTCTGATACTAGACATATAGGGGATTACCCCTGATTTTTTCTAGATTTATTTGAGGAGCTTTAATGCTGTTTTTCTGACTGAGAATTCGTTTTACTGATTTCTGGCTGAACGTGTTTTCTGGATTAAAATCAGTTTTGAGTTATGATTTTGTGAATTACGATATAACTTATTTATAATCGCTATATTAGTGTGGAAGTCTATTTTCCAGATTCTTTGACAGATTCAGATTTGTATTTCTGTAGTAATGGAAATCACTGTTTTAGTACTGTACTGTCTTGCTGTCCTGAATATGAACATACACTGTTTTACTCGTTTATGTGACTATATATCATCTATGCATGTTTATTTGTTTCCCTGAACCTAATACTGATTGTATCATGTTAGTTTGACACTATTTCGTAAACATTCATGCCTGTTTGATAGCCATAATAAAAGTAACCAAGCCGGGGTTTCTTAAGGGAAGATCTAGTAGTGGAAAATATGGAAACGTGTACTTGGAAGGGAACTAGTGTTCCATTCTGTTACTGCTATTGTTACTGTTACTGCTACTATTACTGTTACTTTTACTGCTACTGCTACTGTTACTGATACCTGAGTACACTGCCCCATTATGGTTTACTATGAAGTCTAAAAACGTAACTGTTAGTTGTAGCTACCATGTGTTATATTTTTGGGGCGCATGAAATGCTACCTAGTTAGTAATACACACAAGACTGTAAGAACATAAGACTGATACTGTTAGAATAATACTGTTAGACTGAGACTGTTAGACTGATACTGTTATGCTGTTACACTGATATACTGAGCTTACTGTAACTTGACATTGTTAGTTGCCATATGACACTATATTTGGCACATTCATTTTTACTATTAGTATACCATGCTAGTTGACCTCGTTTTAGTGATTCATGCTAGTTATCACTGTTGATGCATTATTCCATGTTATTTGTTAGTTTTCCTTGTGCTTGTATCCTACATTATAAGTGGCCCATAATTTGCAATTAACGGGTACATATCTTCTCTTTCCTTCTCCTGAAATTATGAATTGCAGATCAGGATGGTCAGCTGCTCGACGGTATTGGTGAAATGAGATATTAGTGTTGGATATCTTTTTGCTATTATTATTATTTTTGCTTTGGAACAATGTATTTTGAGTACTTGGATATTTATTTTGTATTTGGGCAATGTGACCTAGAATTTTGTCTTTTCCAGATTTTGATTTATTTGAGAATATTATATTTTGCTTCAAATAAATTCTGTTGGTTTATTAATTCAGTTATGCATGTGTGGTTGACTCTTTTGCTTCTGAATCTGATTATTTGGTGAGGTGTTGCAAAGATTCCTGAACAGCTTATGGATGATGAAAATCATTTGCTGGGCCAATGTTACGTACTTGTATTTCGTACTTTTGAGAAGCGGAGCGTGACAAAGTTTTTTAGTGGTATCAGAGCCCAGGTTTGGATAATATATTAGTTGCCTAATATATTAAACAAGCTTGGCTCGTACTGGGATCGTCTCAACATTTCACCAACCATGCATACATGAATGAAATTAATATCAACTCCAATTCTGGATGCTAATTGTTTTGATTTTTGTGCAGCTATGGCTCGTGGGAATTATTCTCAGCCTAACCCTCTTGAGGTTGTCATTACTATGCTTGAGTGGCTGGTTAATCAGCAGAAAAACCACAATGATCTTGTGATGGCTGTTCTTGAAGCTGCCCGGGTTCTGCATCCTGTTGTGCCTGTGCAGGCAAATCTTCTGCCTCATCCAGGAACAATTACAGACTTTATGAGGCTGCATCCCGAGCATTTTTCTGGCATTGAGATGCCTTTGGAGGCCGAATAGTGGTTGATCCGGATCGAGCGCTTGCTCTTGGCAGCACGTGTTGCCGAGGCTGATAGGGTGGACGTGGTTTCCATCCAGCTGGTGGATTTGGCTATTTGGTGGATGGCCGAGTCCGAGCATCTTGAGAGGCCTATTGCTTGGACTACTTTCACTCGGGGATTCTTGGAGAAGTTCTTCCCCAATAGTACTCGAGTTGAGATGAAACAGCAATTCCTGGGCCTAAAACAAGTTAAGTTATTATTCTATTTTGAATTTTGTTACATAATTGTTCAAACAATGTTGTAACATGGACTTCTTGAAACAGGGCTCCAGGTCAGTAGATGAGTACGCAGCTGAGTTTACTAGACTTAGTCGCTTCGCTGCTGTTCTTGTGGCAACCGAAGAGGATAGGGCTCGTAGATTCACAAATGGGCTTGAGCAGGATATCAAGTGGCATCTCGTTTCTCTTTGCTTGCATACTTATGTTGAAGCTCTTGAGGCAACTTGAGCTCAGAAGCAAGCTCGTAGTGGTTTGGTTCCTTCTCCGCGGACTGTTTCGCATCCTACTACTAGGCCTTCTGGTGGTCCTCTTCGGAGGCCTGTCTCAACCCATCCGGTCAGGGTAGCTCCGTATCCTTCTGCTGGTTTCCAGAAGGGTGGTTTTTGCGACTTCTGTCAGATGTCTGGGCATCAGCATAAGAATTGTTGGCGCATCAACCGCCGGTGCTTTAGATGTGGCACAGCTGATCATTTTGTACGTGATTTTCTGCAGCAGCAGTAGGTGGCTCTTCCAGCCAGGGGTCCTGTTCAGCAAGCAGGCCCAGCTCGTGGTCCAGTTAAGCCCCCGCTTCCTCCTCAGCATCAGATTGTCGGTCAGAGGACCGTTGTTCCGAGGAAAGGTCAGGCTTTCAACTTGACTGCTACAGATGCCGAGACAGCTGAAGGAGTTGTGGCAGGTATATTTTGGTTTGTTGTTTTGTTGTTCTGTTCCTCTTTTATTTCCTTTCTTTTGGTTTTGTTTTGCTTTCTTTCTGTTATCTTCTGCATTGTTGTATTTTTCCCTCACCCTTGATTGTCTGTTCTCTTTCTCCTTTTCATTGATTCCTTACGTATCATCCTTGTTTGCTCTTTTCCTGCTCGGGTTCTTTTTCATTCTGGGGCAACCCATTCTTTTGTCTCCTCTCAATTTGTTGCTCACCATCAGTTGGAGTGTAGCAACATGTCAGAGGCTTGGAACATTTTGATGGGCGGTGGTGTTGTCATTTGTTCCTGTGAGTGCATACAATGTCCCGTTGTTATTGGGGATGCAGATTTCAAAGCCAACCTGATTATAATTGGGAATTCAGGATTCGACGTCATTCTCGGTATGGATTGGCTGGGTGAAGCCCATGCCATTATTGATTGCCGTGCCAAAAAAATTGTCTTCAGAATTCCAGATCGAGCAGAATTTGAGTTCCATGCCAGGAAGTCTTTCCTTGGCCAAGCAAAGACTGCAGATGAACAGGTGTGCGATGGAATTGCACTCAGGCTGTGAGGCTGTGCCTCTAGTAGTTTGGGATTTCTTGGATATTTTTTCAGATGAGTTGCCTGGCTTACCCCCTTATAAGGAAGTGGAGTTCGGTATTAATGTTTAGCTTGGAATAGCACCGATATCGAAGAGTCCCTACAAGATGGCACCTGTTGAGCTAGCAGAACTTAAGGTGCAGCTTCAGGAGTTTCTTGATTTGGGTTTCATCAGACCAAGTGTTTCGCCTTGGGGTGCTTCGATCTTTTTTGTCAACAAGAAGGATGGTAGTTGTCGCCTGTGTGTGGATTATCGGGAACTGAACAGTGTCACTGTGAAGAACCGGTATCCGTTGTCAAGGATCGATGATTTGTTTGATCAGTTGAGTGGGGCTGCTGTTTTCTCAAAGCTGGATCTTCGTTCTGGGTATCACCAAGTCATGGTGAAGGTTGCTGATATACAAAAGATTGCATTCAGGACTAGATACGGGCACTATGAGTATCTTGTGATGCCGTTCGGGGTCACTAATGCGCCAGCTGTATTTATGAGTCTTATGAACCGGGTCTTTTCTCAGTTCTTGGATAGATTTGTGGTGGTTTTCATTGATGACATTCTGGTATATTCTCGGAATCGGGAAGATCATGCTGAGCATCTTAGAGTGGTTCTGGAGACTTTGAGAGAGAATCAGCTCTATGGGAAACTTGGCAAGTGCAAGTTTTGGCTTGACAGGGTTTCTTTCTTGGGGTGCATTATCTCTGGCGATGGTCTTTCTGTGGATCCTTCTAAGGCTGAAGCTGTGAAGGATTGGTCTATTCCTAAGTCAGGTTCTGAAGTGCGGAGTTTTCTTGGTCTCGCTGGCTATTATCGGAAATTCGTCCAAGATTTTTCGAAGATTGCAGGGCCGTTAACTAAACTAACAGGAAAGGATCAGAAGTTTTGTTGGTCTGACGAGTGCAATGAGGCTTTTGTTAAGTTGAAGAACAGATTGACGTCAGTGCCTGTGTTGATTATTCTAGATGGTTCAGGCAGATTTGTAATTCACTGTGATGCTTCTGGTAAGAGTCTTGGAGCAGTTCTTATGCAGAAGGGCCGTGTCGTTGCGTATGCATTGAGACAGTTGAGGCCGCATGAGAAGAACTATCCTACTCATGACTTGGAGTTAGCGGCTGTGGTCTATGCTTTGAACCTGTGGAGACATTATTTACTTGGAGACTGCGTGGAGATCTTTACCGACCACAAAAGTCTCAAGTACGTCTTCACCCAGAAGGAGTTAAACATGAGGCAAAGGCGTTGGTTGGAACTTATGGCCGATTATGACATTAGTTTGCAATACCATCCTGGTAAAGTAAACTTGGTCCCTGATGCTTTAAGCAGAAGACCAGTAGTTATGTTTCTTACTCAGCAGAGTGATCTCATTGAGCATATGAGGAGGTTCGATTTGGAGGTTTTGTTGTCGAGTTCTGCTCGGAGTTGTCTTGCACTCCAGCTTCAGTCTTCTCTTGTTGATCAGATTAAGGAGGCTCAGGCTGGTGATGCGCAATTGCAGGATTTTCGAGCTGAGGTTGATTCTGGGTCCAGAACGGACTTGGTTATTCATGCCGATGGTTCGCTTCGTTTTGGTTCCTAGTTGTGTGTCCCTAAGGGTGATGTTCGTCAGGGGTTGCTTGAAGAAGCTCATCAGTCTTCGTATTCTATCCATCCTTGCGGTATTAAGATGTATCGGGATTTGAAGCTTCATTTCTAGTGGCATGGTATAAAGGGGGCTATTTCTTAGTTTGTTGCTCAGTGTTTGATCTACCAGCAGGTTAAGGCAGAGCATCAGAGAACTGCTGGACTTCTTCATCCGCTTCCTATTCCAGAGTGGAAGTAGGAACATATCACTATGGATTTTGTGACCGCTTTGCCGAGGTGTCCTAAGGGTCAGAATGCTATTTGGGTGATTGTCGACCATTTGACGAAGAATGCTCACTTCATTCCTTTTCGTGTCGGTCAGTATACTAAGAGCCTAGCTGAGAAGTACGTGCAAGAGATTGACAGGCTTCATGGGGTTCCAGTTAGTATTGTATCCGACAGGGATACGAGATTCAGATATCAGTTTTGGGAGAGTCTTCAGGCTAGTTTGGGGAGTAAGTTGAAGTACAGTACAACTTTTCATCCCCAGACTGATGGACAGTCAGAGCGGACTATTCAGATTCTTAAGGACATGTTGTGATCCTGTATGTTGCAGTTCGGTGGATCATGGGAGGACCATTTGCATCTCGTAGAGTTCTGGTACAATAACAGCTTTCAAGCCAGTATTAAAGCTGCTCCGTTCAAGGCACTCTATGGGCGGAAGTGCAGATCACCAGTGTGCTGGGATGACATTGGTGAGAGAAAGTTGTTGGGCCCGGAGTGGATCACCAGGACAGTTGATGCAGTGGTTCAGATCAGGAAGCATTTGCAGGCAGCTCAGGATAGGCAGAGGCGATAGGCTGATGTCCATCAGAGGGCTTTGGAGTTTGTTGTTGGTGACCATGTTTTCCTAAAGGTATCGCCGTGGCGCGGTGTCATTCGGTTCGGTGGTGGGGGCAAGCTTAGCCCTAAGTTTATTGGACCGTTTGAGATTTTGGAGCGAGTAGGCAAGGTGGCCTATCGTCTTGCATTGCCGCCAGATTTATCAGGAGTGCACAATGTTTTCTATGTCTCACAACTCAGGAAATATATCTGAGATGAGAGTCACGTGATCGACTACTCTGAGTTGACCGTGCGGCCGGATTTGACTTGTGAGATTCCGCCAGTTGCTATTGTGGATCGACGAGAGAAAGTGCTTAAGAACAAGGTCATCAAGCTGGTTCATGTTTCTTGGAATCCTCACTCGCCTAGTAAGTCGACTTGGGAGCTGGAGGAGGAGATTCAGCAGAAGTTTCCTCATTTGTTTGAGTAGCTTTTTGTTTTGTTTTATTTTTCTTTTCCTGTTGGGGTTACCCTATATATCTTCTTTTGAATTTCGATGACGAAATTCTGTTTGTTAGGTGGGTAGGATTGTAACTCTTGTTTTTCGTTTTTCGTATTTTTGATGTATTTTTCTTCTTTCTTGAGTATTTGTACTTTCTTTTATTTTTCTTGGACCGTACATTGGAGTTGTTTTCAATATATATTCATTTTTGACTCAATCTTGATCTATTGTGATTTATTTTCTGTTCCTTGATTTGTTCTTGATAATTGTTGTTATTTTCGCTCTTCAATTGTGTCTTGTTCTTTTTATTTTGGTGCTCATGGTGATTTGGTTGCTCATCCTATTTCCAATCCTATTGTTGATCCCTAACTGATTACCAACGCCAAATTGAACCCACACTCATATTAAACTAATCCCATTACTATTCCTATTCGATCCCAATTAAACCCACATATCCAAATACCCATCTCCTACTACAAACCCTAAACTACATTCTATATATTATCTCTCCCTCTCCAAAACCTAACCCTAACTTCATCACAACCTGGCCTCCCTCTCTCCTGACTGCGCCGCACACCCCAACACCCCCTGACCCCACCTTCGCCCTGTGCTCACCCAGCACCGACCACCACCGATCCCGATTCCCCCTCCATTGCCGCAACGCCTTGAGCACACCACCACTCCATCGCACCACCTCATCCTCATCATCTCTACCTCTCTCTGTCCTGCAGTCTGCCCGCCGCCAGCAGCCAGGAGCAGCAGCAACTGCAAGGCCAGCCGCCACTCCCGATGCCATCTCTCTCTTGCTCTTGGGTTGCACGTGCTTGGTGTGCACGTGCATTGCTTGGATTTCATTGATTCGTGGATTCTTGTCCATGGGTTTTGTTCGTTGCTTGGGAATCTGTTCTTGTTATTCTTGGTATTCTTCATTTCACGTTTTCGGTTAAGGCAAGTAACTTGTACTCAAATTCCTTTTGTACCCTATTTCCTTTCACTGTATGAAAAATATTTATGAAATATGAAAGTTATTTTATTTTGTCTATTTTCATCTCCCTTTGGTGGATTTAGATTTTGTTTCACGGTTTGCGAGATATTTCAGTTCTCGTACAGTGGTGTTGGGAATTCCAGATTTGCCAAACTATCGTTTCTTGATGTTTTCTGATTTTTGTTGACTGAGATTATTTTACTGGAATATTATGATACTTTATATTCTGATACTATACATATAGGGGATTACCCCTGATTTTTTTTGGATTTATTTGAGGAGTTTTAATGTTGTTTTTCTGACTGAGAATTCGTTTTACTGATTTCTGCCTGACTGGATTAAAATCAGTTTTGAGTTATGATTTTCTGAATTACTATATGACATTTATAATCTCTGGATTCATGTGGAAGTCTATTTTCCAGATTCTTCAATGGATTCAGATTTGGATTTATGTAGTAACGGGAATCACTATTTTAGTAATGTACTGTCTTACTGTCCTGAATATGAACATACATTGTTGTACTCGTTTATGTGACTGTATATCATCTATACATGTTTATTTATTTCCCTGAACCTAATACTGATTATATCATGTTAGTTTGACACTGTTTTGTACACATTCATGCCTGTTTGATAACCATAATAAAAGTAACCAAGCCTGGGTTTCTTATGGGAAGATCTAGTAGTGAAAAATATGGAAACGTGTATTTGGAAGGAAACTAGTGTTCCATTCTGTTACTGCTACTGTTACTTTTACAGCCACTGTTACTATTACTTTTACTACTACTGCTACTGTTACTGATACCTGAGTACACTGCCCCATTATGGTCCACTATGATGTCTAAAAACGAAACTGTTTGTTGTAGCAACCATGTGTTATGTTTTTGGGATGTATGAAGTGCTACCTAACTAGTAATACGCACAAGACTGTAAGAACATGAAACTGATACTGTTAGACTGATACTGTTATACTATTACACTGATATACTGAGCTTACTGTTACTGGACACTGTTAGTTGCCATATGACCCTATATTTGACACATTCATTTGTACTGTTAGTATACCATGCTAGTTGACCTCGTTTTACTGATTCATGCTAGTTATCACTGTTGATTCATTATTCCATGTCATTTGTTAGTTTTCCATGTGCTTGTATCCTACATTATAAGTGGCCTGTAACTTGCAATTGACGGGTACTTGTCTTCTCTTTCCTTCTCCTGCAATTATGAATTGCAGATCAGGATGGTCAGCTACCTGACGGTGTTGGCAAAATGAGATATTAGTGCTGGACATCTTTTTGCCATTATTATTATGTTTGCTTTGGAACAATGTATTTTGAGTACTTTGATATTTATTTTGTATTTGGGTGAAGTGACCCAGGATTTTATCTTATCCAGATTTTGATTTACTTGAGAATATTATATTTTGCTTCAAATAAATTCTGTTGGTTTATTAATTCAGTTATGCATGTGTGGTGGACTCTTTTGCTTCCGACTCTAATTATTTTGTGAGGTGTTTCAAAGATTTCTGAACAGATTATGGATGATGAAAATCATTCGCTGGGCTAATGTTAAGTGCTCGTATTCTGTATTTTTGGGAAGAGGGGCGTGACAGTATATTTCTGCCCTACTGTTTGTTCTGACTTGTAATCAAATGTTGACCCAATTACATTTTGAATATGTTAGACATTTATAAAAAAGAGTTGTATCCTCCTGAGCCTAGTTTCTAGAACTTTTGACGGATCTGAAATCCGATGTGTGGATTGAAAGATATGCTGTTTTTAGTGTTGTGACATTTTCGATTCCAAATTACTATTTTGAAGTATATTTTCTCGATTGACTAATTAAAATATCATGTTAGAAGTATAATTAAGACCTAATATATTCCAGTATCTTTTTTAACATGATTAAAAACCTGATTATAAATTTTATAGAATTTTTAAATGAGTTCTTTACTAATTTATGAGTATAAGAATTGTACCCTATGTTTCTACCTGAACATAAAATCTGTAAAGAATAAGAATTTGAACATAGTTTTTGTGATTTTTATGTATTGTGTGTATATGCGCTAGAACCGGCAGATAGTCTAGTTTGTAGAACTTTTGACGGATCCAGATTCTCTTTCCTACAGCAGTGGGGATTCCAGTTTTGGTGCAACAACGTCCTGCTGTCCAGAATTGAAGTTCTTGTTGTTTCAATATTTATAAGTTTGTTTTTGGTACCCGACCATTTTTCCGCCAGTCTGAACATGGTTTCTGTTGCTGTCATGTATACCTGTCCCTGATTTTGCACATTCATGTCTGTTTTGGTAAAAAGAATAAGTATCAAGCCGGGGTTTAAGGAAAAGATCTGGTAGTGGACAACATAGTCAAGTGTACTCGGAAGGGGGCCCGTGTTTCCCACCTGTTTGCATGAATACATGATTACATGATTCATGAGTCTGTTTATCTATTTTGGTTTATCTGTTTATATGATGAGCACATTCTTCACTATAGTAAGGTGTAATTGGAAGGGGGCCCTTAGGTCCCACCTGTTTGCTTGAATACATGATTACTTGATTCATGAGTCTGTTTATCCGATTCGGTTTATCTTTTTATCTATTTACATGATGCCTGAGTACACAGCCCTATATAGTCCACCTCTAAATCTAAACATAATTGTTTGTATGCAGCAACCATGTGGAATGGGACGCATGAATGATGCATTAAATAGGATTAAATAAAAAACTTAAGAATAATATGTTTTACCTGCATATTCTTGTCAACTGTTTCACATGTTTATCTGATATGTTTTACAAGTTTACAAGTATATAAGTTTTCCAGTTTACATGTTACATGTTACCTGTTACCTGTTACCGCTTACCTGTTACCTATTACCTGTTACATGTTACATGTTACCTGTTACCTGTTACCTATTACTTGTTCACATGACTCCCGTTACATGTTAGCATGACTTTCGTTTATATGACATATTTCCTGTTACATTATTCCCTGTCCCCGATTAGTCATATTTTGAGACCTATTCCAGTTGTTACATGCATTACCTTGATTATGTTATATTACATTTGCATTGCCAGTTCTAGTTTTCCTGCTTCTTAGTCCTTGTTTCGTTCTTGTTATACATGTTGTTTCTCGATATCATGTTCGTTTCATATTTGAATTCCCAGTTCTTTTGTTTTCTTGCATATCTTGTCACTTGTTCATATTTTTGCTTGTACTACTTGCAGCCCATAACTTGCATTAAAGGGTACTCCATCTATTTTTCTTTGAGTTATGTTATACAGGTACAGATGATGGGTTACTGAGAGAACTCGTCAAACTGTTCTTGCATTGCATATTCTCGGGCTATTTGGTTAGTTCTTGTATCTCAGATATTGGTTATTGTATTATATTCTCGTTTATGTGATTATTATTGCATTGTTGAGTTTACTGGCATTGTACAATTTATGGATGATATGAATTGGCATACTTAAATCATTCGATGGGCCTCGGTTACGCACCGGTGTTCCCGTATTATAGGAAGCGGGGCGTGACACCCTGGCACGAAGTTTCTTTAGCAACATGGAAACAACAAAGTTAGAGAGCTTGGCTCGTCATTCGGAGTAAGCTATCACAATGATTTAGCTGCCCTGACTAACAAAAATGGGGTCATGCCCCTCCTAAAGGACACTCCCATAACTTGCCGCAACAATTGCATAAGATATCCAACCCTTTAATAGAGTTGCCACAGAGATATGAACAAAAGATTTTCATTTCACAACAACATCTCAATACAAGTTCAAAATAAGCAATAAAAAAGATTATAAGTCTCCCTCAGAGTCATCTCGACTCCCTCGCGGCATGGGGATATTCCTATTAAGGGACACACGTATCGTACAACTCCCTGGCTACCAAAGCATCACCTCGATCTCTTAAACAATCTGAAGGGAGGACCAAACCTGCTAATTGAGTCCAAGCCGTGTGACCATCAACACGCATCGCCCCTTCAATCGAGGCAACATTTAACGAATTAGCCACTTCGCTTTGGGCATCTCCAGAATTCCTTGAGAGCAAGAATGCCACTTCATGAAATGACCTCCCCTGATTTGTCTCATCGTGAGAGCAAGAAGTGCCCCTGGTCCTAGCCCCTTCAAGTAGTCACTTCAACCGATGGATCTCCACTTCCTGCTCAACAAGCCAATCCTTGAGATGGGCATCTTTCACCTTAATCTTCCAATGGACCATACGAGTACATGCCAAACAATCCAATTGAGTCTCTCCGGAGAATAAAGGAACAACCTCTTTCAGATGAGCAACCTTTAAGCTCGACTCAAGAATTATGTTTTTCAACTCATCCCTCTCAGTGGCAGCAGTAAGCAAAGAGCGTTGGATGGATTAAATCTTTATGTCTGATATGGCTAAAAATAGGATTAAATCGGGATCGTCCAAATCAGGCACGAATCCTAAAGCTCTCGTAGGTAAAACGGTAATTTCACCTACAAACTGGTCTGAATTGGGAACTGGGTCTTTCTTCAAAGCCCAATAGCCCAAAAACGGAGCTGTCTTGCTGGGTATGGGTAGCAACCCGTTACAAACCAACCCAGATGGATAAGGAGTAATTCAAATTCGTGGTTACCCCTAAGAGACAGTTTAAACAGTCTCTCTTATCACGAAACGAGTCAAACACGCTTCTTATCCATAAACATCCGGTAGTAGAGATTTATCCTTATCTCAAAACTGGTTCCTAAGGCGACTAGAAATTCCCCTCTCCCCCAACCATAATAGGGTAATCAATCTTTTTCTACCTAAAGCTCTTTCATAATCTTTCTGGTTATTGACAAGAGCGTCGGAGGGTTCGTCGCTGGGATCCATCCTGGTCTATCGAACTCATGCAGATTCACGGCAGCGGCGAGAAACAAGTAAACACGCCGGTGAAAGTCAACAAATTTTCTTACTTATTTCCTTCAAGAATCCACAAATTCTTTTGTTTGCTCCCACACAAAAAATCAGTAGAAACAAATTGGCGCCGTCTGTGGGAAATAGAAAAAGCAATCCAGTCATATTTCATCCATGAAAGTGGTTTAAAGCTATGCCTCAAAAGAAGGGGAAGACGACGGTCTCTAACCGCAGAGCCACTCCTGCTCCTTCTCTTCCTCCACTCCAGGAGGTTCCCCGTCAACCTGCTTAGCAAGTCCAGCAACCTGGACAGTCTCTTCCTCAACCCGTCCAGCAACCGTAGCCTGGACGGCCACTTCCTCAGCAACCTCAGCCCCAGTAGGCTCCTTAAGGGCCTCAAGGGGCTCCCGCGGGACCCTCCCGCCAAAGTCGACAGGGGCAACCTCCTCATCATGACCATGTCTCGATACATAACCCCTCCTCCGACTCCATGGACTCACACAGTCCCCCAACGCTGAAGGATCTCCAGCTCATTATTGTTAAAAGGCAGCATGGGATAGATCTTCAGACCCGCTAGGATGAGAGGCGGACCCATGACGGGATACCCCGCCTTGAACATCAAAGGGGGTCCAGCGATCCGGTCCCCTAGAGCCCGGTCCCCCCGTAGACTAGATCGCATGAGATCCAACTCTCCCAGGAGGTGGAGGGAGTCACCCCCGCATCGTCAATGGAGAAGCCGCTCTCCAATCGGTCGACCCGCCCCATGGGAGCTGGAGGCACCTCTCACAAGGGCAGAGTTCCAGCAATTTCAAGAGGCAGTCCTGAGGGCCCTCAATGTTGTTCCCGACCACGATCAGTGGGCGCCCAATCCTCAACCTGCCCCAAGCAATCGACATCATACTCCCAGTCCTCAACCTGACCAAAGCTATCATCGTCACACTTCCAGTCCCCTTTCGCATGAGGACAAGTCCCGGGGCTCAGCAAGATATGACCGAAGGGAAGATTCGATATACCGCCCTTTCCACGAGATGGAGAGGTGCCTTGGCCGACTGGTCAGAGAAGGGGAACAACGGGCGAGGAAATTCTGCCCCAGCATGCCTCCATTCTCCCGAACCATAATGGAAGCACCAGTCCCAAAAAACTTCAAGACCCCTTATTTTGAATCATACAATGGGGAGTTTGACCTCGCTGACCACATCGAGAGTTTTAAAACTCTCATGATGATCCACCAGGCTTCGGACGCGCTTCTTTGCAAAACTTTCCTGGCCATGCTGAAGGGGCCTGCAAGAGTGTGGTACTCACGACTAGCCCCAGCCTCCATCTTCTCCTTCGACCATTTCGAAGGGCTCTTCCTTACTCACTTCGTGAGTAGCCACCGAGCTGAAAAGACGAGAACCTCTTTGCTATTGCTTCATCAAAGGAAGGGCGAGCAGCTGAGGGACTATGTTAAACGTTTAACCGCAGAGGCCCGATCATTGCCTCCCTAGACCAGTCCGTGGCCTCTGATGCCTTCCAATCCAATGTCACTAACGACAACCTCAGAGCATCCCTTACCAAGAATCCTCCTCGGGATTTCTCAGAACTCTTGCTTAGGAGTGAGAAATACATCCGGACGAAAGAGGCTCTCACCAGCCCCGCTTTTGAAGGATCCTCTGAGAAAAAACAGAAGGGCACTGAAGAAGAAGGAGCTAAGAAGCTCCAGAAAGATAATGGAGGCCAGCGCCGCCCTCCTCCTCGCTTTGAGAAGTTCACTCCCCTCAACGCGAGTGTCTCAGCCATCCTGATGGAGGTCGGAAAAGAGGGACTTCTCCCACCACCTTCAAAGATGAACACTCCGGGAAAAAAGAGGAACATGGACAAGTGGTGCCGCTTCCACAGGGACCACGGCCACGACACGGATGACTATCGGGCCCTAAAAGACGAGATCGAGGCCCTTATTCAGAGTGGGCAACTCTCCAGGTTCGTGAGAAAGGACAGGGCAGATCCTCCTCTACCCCTATGGGGGCCAATAAGGGAACCGAGCGACATGCGGAAACCCCGGACTCCGAAGCAGAGGCCGTCCTACATCACATACACGGAGGCCCAAAGGGGGGAGACTTGAACTCCTCCCGAAAAGCCTTCGTCTGGGAAGTAAATTCCGTGCAGAACCATCCTCCACCCAAGGGCCTTGAGGTCCCTGTCACTTATTCAGATAGAGATTTGGAGGGCGTCCGAATGCCCCATTGTGACGCACTGGTAATAAACCTCCATATGACCAACTTTGATGTGCACCGAGTCCTGGTCGACAACGGCAGTTCGGTCAACATTTTTTCTAGAGGCCTTCTAGGGTCTTAAGCTATCCAGGGATCGACTCAAGCCTGCTGGCTACACTCTCCACGGGTTCACAGGGGTGCCAGTGATGATTGAGGGTGTCATAACTCTCGACGTAACCACAGGCAAGACTCCAACCACTCGAACCGGGCCGATTGGTTCATGGTGGTAGATGTGAAGGTCGCTTACAACGTCATCTTGCGCCGACCAGGCCTAGCTGCTCTCTAGGCCATACCTTCGGCCTATCACATGAGGATGAAATTCTCCACCACAGCAGGCATGGGAGAAGTCAGAGGGAGCCAGGAGGCGGCCCGCAAATGCTACATGACCTCGGTGGGAGGACCGATCCTCTCCTTTGAAGCTCTTGAACTCCCCTAAGGGAGTAGCCAACCTATATCAGAGCCGGTCGATGAGCTGGAAAAGGTGGCCTTCTCTTGGACATTCCAGATTAGCAAAGTCCTTCCTCCTCCCGTCAGATCCGACATTATCCACTATATAAGGGGAAATCACGATCTATTCGCCAGGACTGCGAATGACATGCCGGGAATCTCCGAAGAGCTCCTCATGCATGACCTCAGTGTCGCTTCGGGGGCCAGACCTATTCTGCAAAAGTGACGCAAGTTCTCCCCTGAGTGCCAGCAGACCATCAAAGAAGAGGTTGAGGAACTCTCGAAGGCTCGGTTCATATAGGAGGTCAATTATCCTGAATGATTGTCCAATGTCGTGATGGACAAGAAAGCCAACGGGACCTGGAGGATCTGCATTGATTACACGGATCTAAACAAAAGCCTACCCCAAAGATCTATTTCCACTCCCGAGCATTGATGCCCTGATTGTTGCAACCTTAGGCCACGAACTCCTAAGTTTCATGGATGCATTCTCTGGATACAACCAGATCAGAATGTTCCCTCTAGATATCCTGAAGACCTCTTTCGTCACTGATCAGGGTCTATATTGCAACTGGGTCATGCCATTCGGGCTCAAGAACGCCGATGCCACCTACCAGCGCCTTGTTAACAAGGTCTTCGAGGAACAGATCGGTCAAAACATGGATGTCTACATAGACAAAATGTTGGTGAAGAGCGTCAGCAAATCGGATCATGTTTCTGACCTTCAAGAGGCTTTTAATGTGTTGAGAAGACACGATATGAGACTAAACCTGAACAAGTGTGCCTTCGGCGTATCATCCGAAAAATTCCTTGGGTTCATGGTCAGCCAAAAAGGCATAGAGGCCAACCCTGAGAAGATTCAGGCCATACTCAACATGGCTCCCCCCTCCAATGTTAAAGACGTGCAGAGACCCATCGAACACCTCGCGGCTATAGGCCATTTTTTCTCCAAGTCCGGAGAAAAATGTCTCCCATTTTTCAAGGAACTCAGAGGGGCTAAAGGTTTTGAGTGGGGGGCAACAGCAGCAAGATTCCTTTGATCAGCTCTAGGCCTACTTAGTCAATCCCCACTCTTGAGCAAGCCGAAGCCCGGGGAAGTCCTCTACATTTACCTCGCCACTTTAGAGCAGACTCTCAATGCTGTTCTAGTAAGAGAAGAAGAAAAGACGTAGAATCCTATCTACTATGTTAGTAAGGTCCTCATGGACACCGAACTCTGTTATCCCGAGCTAGAAAAGATGGCCTATGCTTTGGTCATGGCAGCCCGAAAACTCTGCCCCTTCTTCTAGTCCTACTCAGTGGTCGTTCTTATTGACCAGCCGCTCAAACAAATTCTCTACAAGCCCTAGACCTCGGGGCATCTTATGAAGTGGACCATCGAGCTGAGCCAGCATGATATCAGCTATCAGCCTTGAACCTCCATAAAGGCCCAAGCCCTAGCGGAGTTCATAGTAGAGAGCACAATTTCTGACATCAGCAAAGCGATAGTGGAACCCCCGTTCTGGAGCGAAGCGGGGGTCATCCTGACTGGCCCTGATGATTTCGTCCTCCAATACTCAATCTGTATCAACTTTCGGGCGTCCAACAATGAAGCCGAATACGAAGCCATTATAGCTGGCCTATGTATGGCTCGCAAGTCTGGGGCTAAGCACATCAAGATATTTAGTGACTCACAACTGGTAGTGAACAAGGTGTCAGGGGAATACGAAGCACGAGACGGTCACATGGCCAAATACTTGGCCAAGGTCAAAGAACTATTGGTCTCTTCCGAAGATACATAACTCCAGCGAATCCCTCGAGAAGAGAATGCGCAGGAAGATGCCCTCTCAAAGCTCGCTTCCTCTTCCCTCTAGGGGCTCGAACAAACCATCTTAATAGAAGTTCTCTTGAGACCAGCATCGAAGAAGAAGATCCCGGGCCAATGGAGACGCTGCCCTTAGAACTCGGGGATAATTGGATGAGGCTCCTGCTCGAGTTCCTCAAAGATGGGATCCTCCCCTTAGACCTTAAATAGGCTCGAAAGATCCGAACTAGAGCCGAGCAGTACACACTCATCGAGGGAATCATGTACAAACGCTCCTACACTCAAGTAGATGGCAGACCCTACTTGAGATGTCTCTCTCGAGGAAGCCCAGTATGCTTTGAGGGAGGTTCATGAAGGAATGTATGGAGCTCACTTGGGAGCAAGGTCCCTTGCCTACAAAATCTTGAATTATGGATACTTCTGTCCCACTCTCCTTCACGATGCCGAACAACACGTTCGCCACTGCGGCCCCTGCAAAAAATTCTCAACAATCTGCCGCTTACCTCCAGCCCAATTCTCCTCTCTATCCAGTCCAACCCCTTTTGCAGTGTGGGGAATGGACATGCTCGGGCCTTTCCTTCTAGTGCCAGGCTAGCTAAAGTTCCTTCTTGTGGCGATCGAATATTTCTCGAAATGGATCGAAGCCGAGCCCCTAGCAACGATAATGGAGAATAGAGTGCAGCATTTTTTTGGAAAAAAATTGTCTGCAGATTCGGTGTGCCTTGAATTTTGGTAACAGACAATGGGACTCAGTTCACGGGGACAGCCTTTCGCACTTTTTGCACAGAGCTGGGCATTCAGCAACGATTCTCCTCGATCTCCCACCCACAGTCCAACAGTTAGGCAGAGAACGCCAATCGGCAAATTCTCTCTGGCCTGAAAAAAGAGACTGAACAAATCTGCTAATGGTTTATAGGTAGAGCAGCTCCCCAATGTGCTCTAGAGCTATCACACTACTAAGAGGAACCCCATGGGAGAATCTCCTTTCAACCTCACTTACGGCTCTGAAGCCGTTATCCCACTAGAGGTCGATCTACCTTCTCCCTGCTTGATCGCCTTCAACGAAGAGCAAAACGCGAATGAGCTTAGCGGTAACTTGGACCCCATCGATGAGATCCACGAGAGATCCTCCATTCGGCAAGAAATTTATCGACGTAGAATCGAGCAAGCCTACAACAAGAGAATCTGCTTTGCTAATCTCAAAGAAGGAGATTTAGTGCTCAGAAAGTTATCAATTTCTTTTCCAAGCAAGAAAGGCCAGCTAGCACGTACCTGGGAAGAACCATACAAGATCTCCAAAGTTGTCCGACCTGGCGCTTATCAACTTGAAGAACCGAGGGGCAAGAGAGTTCTAAGGATATGCAATGCGGAGCACTTATTGAAGTACCAAAAGGGTATTAAAACACCACTCCAAGCAACTTCTAGCTAGCTCTAGAGCATTTCTAAGTTGTTCCTTTCTTGTTTAATCTATTTTTGCAAATGTAATAATGGCTCGCAACTCAGAAGCATCCACTTAGTAGTTATTTTTAATAAAAATCATTTCTCTCTCTCAGAAAAACTATTGTCTTAATGTTCTTTCACTGAGCACAAACTTTCTCAAACAACAAGTTCAGAGTCCAACACTTGGTTCGATGCCGCTTTTCATACTTGCGAACAGCTAGTAAAAAGTAGTTCACCATTCGAAATTGCTCCTACAACTATTGATACTCTATAAACGACAAGTTCGGAGTCCAACACTTGGTTCGATGCCGCTTTTGCTACTTGCGAACGAGCGAGTAAAAAGTAGCTCACCATTCGTAATTGCTCCTACAACTATTGATACTCTCTAAACGACAAGTTCAGAGTCCAACACATGGTTCGATGCCACTTTTGCTATGTGCAAAGGAGCGAGTACAAGTAGCTCATCATTCGGAATTTCTCCTATAACTGTTGATACTCTCTTAACGACAACTTCGGAGTCTAACACTTAGTTCGATACAGCTTTAGCTACTTGCGAATGAGCGAGTACAAAGTAGCTCGCAATTTGGAATTGCTACTACAATTGTTGATACTCTTGTGACTTTATCGAAACACAAATTCTCACAAGAAGCTAAAAAAATGGGTATATTATTTCATCAAAATTTGAGCTACAAGTCTAATTCTAGACCAAACATTCATACAAGAGACTACAAAATTTCACTCTAGCCCCTTCTAGGGAGTAGAATGGTCTTATTAAGTGATATTCGGGGATGGTGAGCGTCGTGGTGCTCTCGCCTCGCTTATGCAGAAGTCTCTAAGCTAGCGAGCTGAGTCGCGTCACCAGAACCCAAGAGTCTCATCGTCGCCCCAACAGACGCCCCGCTCGAAGAGTCGGCAACTCCACTATGCATACCCAGGGTTTCGCAAAAGAGGGGGGGAGGGGGGGTGGGGGCGAACGAAGTGCTAACTCGTGGAACGATCTTACTTGGGCATACTCACCCTGACGGCACGAAGTGCTTCTAGCGTTGCTCCCCTCAGAAAGTCACCACAGATGAAGGTTCTCCACCTCTAGCTCGACAACCCACTCTTTAAGTAAGTCATCCATTACACTGATCTTTAAGCGAGGCAATCGACTCGAACTGCCCCCGTGCAAAACATCAGAGAGAGTCCTTCGAAGATGCGCCGCCTCTAGACTTTTTTCAAGCACCACGTTCTTCAATTCGTCCCTCTCGGATCTCACCTCGAATAGAGAGTGACAAAGAAACTTAAGCCTCAGACCTTGGTTGGCAACCATCGAAGGACAGGAGTCCTCGCCGTCGTGGGACACTTCGTGAATTCTCTCTTCGAGTCGCCTCATCTCAACATCTCGGCGAGCCTAGGTCAACCTCAAATGGCCTAACTTTCGCTCTGCTTTATAAAGAATCTCCCGAGATCGGGTCAGGCCTAACTCCGTAACACCTAGCTTATGGCAGAGAGCTGATACTTCGCTACCCTGGGGAAACCAAAAAAAATGGCAATGTCAAACGCTCAGATTTCGAACGGAGATGCAAGATAGTTCGAATTTTCTTTAAGCCTTATAGCGTAACATTGAGTCCAAAAACAGAAGATACAAGAGTGGTGGCCAGTTCGCTATAAGGATGTACAAAAAACAAAGAGAAAGAGAACGGGTACAGACACTAAGAGTCAAAGAGCCACCTTGGGGGGCTGCTCCGCAATCGTCTTCGGCACCTCCACGATTGCCAACTCAGGGTTCGCCACGCCGTCATCCTCCTCCTCTTCTTCTTCTTCCCCTTCATCTCCTTCCCCAGCTCCCTCTATCCCCTCAGCAACCTCGCCTACAGGAGGGGCATACTCGCCCTCGATAGGGGCATACAGGCTATACCCAGAGCTGTCTAAACTGGGGAGATAAGCTTCCACATGCTTGAGGGCTCTGGTGTAAGACTACTCCATGTTCGCGTGCATATGCGCCTTTGCCTCGGCCCTGATCGCCTCCGCAGCTGCTGCCACCACTGCCTCCCTCTCCCTTGCCTCATCCTAGGCAGCCTTCAGAGCCTTCTCCTTCTCCTTCTCCTAATTGGCCCTCTCCTTCTCGTTGTCCCCTTATAGCCTCGACGGCAATTCGTTTATTCACCTTCGCCAAGGCCGACTCAAGGAGGCTGATCTGAACAGCCTGAGACTCCGACAGACGCTGCCCTGCCTCATACATCTTCACAGCCTTTGAACTCTCCATCTGATCCTTATCGCTCGTCGCCTTGAGCTCCTTCTCCTGCTCGGCGAATTGCTCTAAGAGGTGGCAGAAGTGGCATGTGACCAGAAGACAAAAAAGAAAATAGGCTAAGGTTTGACGCAAGACACTTGGAAATTTTGAGAAGCCAACAAAGTTACTCGCAGACATTGTCGCCCTAGCAATCTCGAGGGCGTCATCGCCCACCGTCCCCGCCTTCAACGATGCTCGATCTTTCGGGATCGGCAAGTGGTGAAGTGCCTGCATGCCCATGACGGAATTCCCAAGGAACTCATCATGTTTCATTACCCACCAGTCGGGGACGAAGAGCCCCTTGTGCTCCTCGGTGAGAATCGTCTCGGAATTGGCAAAAATAGTAACTTTGTTAGCTTTTCCATTGATTTCCAAACAGCCTGTTACAAAAAGAGTTACATGTCTATCAACTTCACTTCCCAAAGTTCAAAATACAAAGCCAAGAATAAAAGTTACATCCCATTCGTACCCAAGATCACTCCTTCATCTTCTTTAGCATCTTCCTCAGTGAGCACAAAGACGCACCCCTGCCTGAAGGGCTTCTTCCCTTTATTATTATTCTTCGGGAAGGGGGTGGTAGCACTATCATTCCTTTGCAGCTGGGGGCAGTCTGTTTTATAGTGCCCCACCTTCTCACAATTGTAGCAGGTGACGAGAGTTGGCTGCTTCGGGCACTGGTTCTTCATATGTCCCACCTCTCCACATCTGAAGCACCTTACCGACCTGTTCGCTCCTGTGCCATTGTTCAAATTTTGATACTTTGGGCTGGGCGCCTGCTTTCTAAAATTGGCAGCTAGCATCGACCGCTTCCCTGTGTTCTAGTTACCTGTCCTGCCTTGTGGTGGCTGGTTCTGGTTCATGTCTTGCTCAGTTACTGTTGCCCTCCTCACGAGCTTATCAAACCTCTAAATGCCTAGGGGCACCACTCTTGATCTCAGAGTATGCCTAAGCCCCTGTTCAAATCTTTTTGCCTTCTTCACTTTATCTTGTACCATCTCGGGGGGCATAGTGGGACAGCTGAGTAAACTTGGTCCCTTACTCCCTATCGCAGATACATAAATTCCATTGCCTTCTCTTCTTGAACGTCCAACGGGAAGTAGTGATGTCGAAATTCCACCAGAAAGTCATCCCAAGTAATTGGTCCTTCATCCAGTCTACGATTGATGACTGCCACCACACACCAGCGTCCTTCTCTAGGAGGATCGTTGCGAGCATCACTTTGCTTCCTTCGGGCGTCTCCAACACTTCAAAGATGGTTTCCACCAGGTGGATCCAGTCGTCCGCAGCTTTGGGGGTCTGCCTGACCCTCGAAAACTGGTGGCTTCATCCTTTTAAAAGACTCCACCATCTTTACTGGGTTGGGGACAGCATTCCCCACATTGACTACCGGGGCTACGGGTGGTGGCACAAAATTTCATTGTGCCTCCATGAAGGTGGCCATCGCCTGATACATGCGAGTGAACTCGGTCTCTATGTTAAGGCCTGCATTGTCGGCCCCGCCTCCTTCATTCCCCATTCTGCTTCTGCTATGAGTGTTCCTTGACATCTAGATAATGAAAATTAATACAGGGTGTCTAAGGTGATAAACAACATAAACCGAAATCAAGATCCACATAAACCAAAAACATCACGCCCAAATCATAAGTAGAAACAGTTCCCTTAGTAGAAATAGTACATCAAAATATCATAGCATAAAGATGGTACCCAGAGTTTGCAAAAGATAATAAAATATCCGAAAATAACACAGATTACATATCATAGAGGGTAATAAAGACTAAGGAGACTACTACCTACCGCGTGGCCTTGCCTGGGACTATAGCTGGGCCACCTGGGCCCTCAGCAACTCCATTCCTGCCTCGAGTCGCACAATCTTCTCTCGGTGCTGGGTTTTAAGCTTCTTGATCTTACGAGTGGCCTTCACTTAGAACCGCTCGACCCTGCTCACGGCTTCGACAAGGTACAGGAGCTCGACTCTACATCTTTGAAGTCGGTCCTCTAGCATGCCGTGCTGTACTGGTAGATCGCAAACTCCCTCAGTACCCTATCCATGGTGCGTTGCACGGCGTCTGGCTGGGGAGGTGGTGGGGGAAGTTGCTGAGCTCCGGGGTGGGTCTCCGCAATGGAGAGTTGCCCGCCCTCAATCTCAGCTTCCTCTTCGGGCTCCTCACCCTCCATCATTGGCTCTTCCTCCTCCATCATCGGTTCTTCTTCGTCTGAGGCCTCCCCTACCTTAAACCACAAGTTATGTTCCGGGGCGTCATCGTCAGCCATCCTGCGGGAGAAAACAAGGGCATTAGTACATATATAGAAAATCATAAAACATAAGTTGGAAGTGCAACAATATGAATTACGATCACCCAATATCTATACTAAGCTAACCCTATTGACGCACCCAAGTCCAATCTCCTGAGGTGTTAGACTACAATTTGAAGTAAGCTCTGATACCAACTCTGTAGCGCCCTGAATTCCTAACATAGGAACTCGTGACACACTCCAGGATCTTTCTTCAAATGAGTCACAATACAACAAAAATCACAGGAAGTTAAAAACTTTTATTACATCAAATTGTTATTACAATTTCCAAAGATTACAACAATTACAATTAATTGTTACAACAAGAATGTACATAAAATTTGAACAGTAACATTCACTTGGATGCTTTCCCCTGCTAGAGCTTACCCGCGATCCCAAGTTGGCAATCCTGCACTGATAACTGTGGGCACGTCAGTTAATTACAACTGACAAAATTCTATATTCGGATATCCTCTATACGTCATAACATAGCGATTTCAACCTCAACAATCACAAATAATATTTGATGCGAAGAAAAGGTGGTGTCAAGAAAGTGTCGATGTATGCCACGACCTAATCTAATGCACGCTATGCACACATTCTCCTAAAGCTAATGCACGCTTGGTTGAAAGATATACATCCCATATTACACACCCTCCAACCAAAGGACATCCTTCAGTTTAATAGGGCTCGATCCCCCGCTATGCATCCTACTCTTGTCCTCTCTCTTGTTTCTAATTCCAGTGATGGTAAGGTTGTAGTCGTCCGGCTTACCCATCACTGCTATCATTAGTGGTGTCCAATCCTCCTTTTTTATCCACTATTCCCGGAATCCCAGTTGCAGGCTTACCCTGCGTGACTGTAATCATGGTATGTGTAATCAAATCGGCTTACCCGATATATGGCTGTATCTACGTCTCCCCGGACGTCACCAAAAGCTGATATACGGGCACCAGGGCTCCCCGCCGGAGGACTTAGAGTCTTTTCCGTAGAGTCTCGCTCTGTGGGGACTTCCTCTAAACCTCCTGCCCGCATCGATCAACAAAGGACATGACGGAAATAAGGTTTTTCCAACTCCACTACACTCGTCCTTACACTATAGCAGAAGTTGCGGTCGAGACGACGTCAACACTCCAAACCTCCTTAAAGATTGTTACGGACATAAAGGCATTTATGCCAAAACAGCGGAGCCCCCACAGAGTCTCCCTGACTCCGTTACAGGGTAGCTCGGGGTTCCTGTCAGCGTTAAACGAACCTAGGATTTGGCCAGGCGTGATGACGTCATGCGTCCCTCTGGCAAGCAAACACCTTCGCTAGTGCATGTCCTTACAATCAACCAAGACTCGATCTAGTCCTACCAAAGTATCAATGCTACCCCACTCCAAGATTAAAGGTAAGGTTAATTACACGATTACTAGTCTTTCTTTTATCATCTGATTAGTAAAAGCCATCACTCTAGCCAGACTCTAATTCTCTTTCATTTTCTTATTAGAAGTATGAACCTCTAGGCGAGCTATCTCGTATTACCCATTTCCATAGTTAGGCGATCTATTTACAATATCCAATCCCTAACTTGGTAATCAACTTAGCTTGCTATGAACAACTAATTAAGTTCTACTTGTAGGCTTTTTCTAATTAGTCACCTTTAATGGATCTTAACCCATCCCACACTAGGACTCAACTAGACCTCAAGTCCGGCCCAAGGGTTGGCCTGCCTTGACCTACACTTGGCACAAACCAATAACGAATTGACCCCGTCGATTGCCGCAACCGCCACATACGCTTGGAGTTCGATTGCAACCTCGGCCTGACCAACAAGTAGCTCCCGCTAAACTTAACGCTCCACGGTCCTCGACAAGTGGTAGCTCCAAACACAAACCATGGAGTCCATCCTTGCACGGCGAGTACGTCGGCACACGAGTCATCTCCTCCAACGCGTTCGATGTGACATGGGTCCTATTCTACCCATCTAGGTTTGTAAACAAGACTTCTTCCTGGAGTCTCAAATACTTAACCCAATGTATCCCAATAAGGTACTCTACACTAGGAGTAAATCCTAACTCACGAATACCCAAAAAGGGGTTCTAAGAGCCCTAAATTTGACAATTCCAAATTCCAAACAGCAAGCACATATCTGGCGTTTATGCCACAACGGGGTCATTCCAGATCCCGATTCTTTGAGGAATTGCGATCGGGCGCTCCCATGCTTCTACTCAAGGTAGACAGCAAGTAATAGCCCACTTTGGGCATGGATTTCATCCCAAAATGGTCAACAACACTACCCAATATCCAATACAATTTCTACTTCAAAATAGTGAATAACGTTGCCTATATTGGGGTCTGCAAGCAACTGTAAGCTACTCTTAGCAAAGAACTTTAGTTAATTTAAGTCCTAACCCAAGTACACATCTATAACATGAGTCTTGACCTCAAACAGCAACTCTAAGCCAACAAGATACATGTTCAAACTCATTTCAATGAACATGGTGCAAAACAATAAGCCTTAGAATTTACAATGTTTCAGTTGTCACTTGTAAAAACCATATAAAATCGCACACTTAACCAAATCATGATTTCTCAGTCATTCTAGAAAGGTCTAAGTTTCTACTAAAACTTCTTAGTTTTAAGTTTCTTCATACAAAGTCGTTTACAAGCTCTTATGGTCCCGTCTTAAACAAGTGTACAGATTCTCAGAACAGCACATCATATCAACATAGTCATGGGATAAAAATCAATTTAAAATAGTAAACGGTGTCAGAACCCTATGAAATTTTAGATTCTAGTCCCTGACACATGATGTTACAACACATCCAAAAATCAAGTTTTTCTACCAAGTATATTTTTAATTATGCCGCTTTGAATAAGACCAAAAACAGAGCAATAACAGTAATAGTTCTATTTACTAAAATAACTAGCTAAGTTTTCATAATTTTATTAACCTAGCTACAGTTGTCCAAATCTCATGAAATTTGAAACGTAGGTCTTAGATACCCTTAACAAAGACATACTAAAAATTCAGATCACTCCCATAAACATGCATCAAGATACAAGTCATTCTTCTTATACTGAAGGTGTACGACACATAAATGGACATCATGTAAAAATTTCAAGTTAATCCAAGTAGTGGTGTTCGAGTTATGAGCTATGGACTAACAACAAAAAATCAGCTTTTTAACAGAATTTTCTGTTTTGGGTTTTCTTAGCACAAAACAAGTTATTTAAGTTCATACAAGAGCATGAATATCATTTTTCAGTCACTAAAACCACCATTCAATAATCAAAACAAAACAAAGAGATTAGAATCACCCACCTTTGCTTGTAGTTTGATCTCCTTCTAGCTCCTTACTTGTTTGTCTTCCTTCTTGACTCCAACTTGAGCTCCTTGCTTATCCTCCTTGCTTTGGCCTCCTTTTTCCTTCTCCTTGGCTTTTTCTTCTTCTTCTAACTCCAAATCAGTAGCAAAAGTGTAGAGAGTGAGGTTTGGAGGTTTAGAAGAGTGTAGAAGTTGTAAATGAGAAGTGGAGTTGAGAGGTGGCTTTAAAACAAAAGAGAATAAAGGGGGGGGGGGGGGGGGGGAGTGTGGCCGGATTGAGCATGGGGAATAGGGGGGAGCATCTTCTCATAGATTGGGGGAAGTAGGAGGTGGAGTGTGGAGGTGGTGAAAGACTCATCATGAGTCAAGATTCCATGTTCAAAGCCTAACCCTAATTCTATTTCCCTCCTTCTTTTCCCTCTCAAAACTTGGCCGGATTTGGGCTTGTGCATGTGCACAAGTCTTTTTTTTTGTTACATGCCAAAGTACCATATATGTGTTGAGTTAAACTAGGGTCAACTTGGGTTCAGTCGGGTTTAGTTGAAGCTTAGGAGTTAATTTCATACTAAAATCTTCAAAAATAAAAATAAAAAAATAAAAATAGCATTTTAGTGCTTAACAAAATATATATATTCATATGAAAATCCGGGTTGTTACACTACTCCCTCCTTAGAATAGTTCTGTCCTTAGAACTACACTTAGTGGGAGGAAAATAGAAATGAAAAGAAAGATTTTACATAGATAACACCGGGTAAGTCTCCTGCATTCAGCTCTCTGGCTCCCAAGTAGCTTCTTCGACGAATTGATTCCACCAGAGAACCTTGACCATCAGAATGATCTTGTTTCTCAGCACCTTCTCTTGACGATCCACTATCTGCACATGTCGTTCCTTGTAGGAGAGATCCACCTGGAAGTCTTTTGGGATTTCGGGTAGTTGATGACTCGGGTCTGGCACGTACTTCCTCAGCATGGAGACGTGGAAAACATTATGCACCTGGGCTAGCTCGGGGGGTAGTTCCAATCTTTAGGCAGCTTTCCCAATCCTTTTCAAGATTCTGTAGGGTCCAATGTTCCTCGGGGCCAGCTTGCCAACCCTTCCAAATCTAACTACGCCATTGGTCGGTGAGACCTTCAAGAATACGGATTCTTCTTCCTCAAATTCTAGCTCTCTATGGCGGGTGTCGGCATAGCTCTTTTGCCTACTCTGCACGATCTGTAGCCTCTTTCTTATCAATTCAATCTTCTCCGAAGTCTGCTGTACAATTTCTGGTCCGAACACCTACCTCTCGCTCACTTCATACCAACATACGGGTGTCCTACACTTCCTCCCATATAGTGCTTCGAATGGAGCCATCTCGATGCTAGCCTGGTAGCTATTGTTGTAAGAAAATTCAACCAGTGCAAGATGCTTCTCCCAGCTCCCTCCGAAGTCCAAGATGCATGCTCGGAGCATATCCTCTAAGATTCTGTTCACCCTTTTTGTTTGTCCATCGGTCTGTGGGTGAAAAGCAGTATTGAAATCTATCCTTGTCCCCAATGCTGTCTGTAGACTCTTACAAAACCGTGAGGTAAACCTCGAGTCTCTTTCGGAAACTATAGATACTGGCACACCGTGTAGTTTCACGATTTCCTAAATGTAAACTTCTACCAACTTCTCTATAGACCAGGTTGTCCTCACCGGTACAAAATGCGCTGATTTCATCAGCCGGTCCACGACCACCCAAATGGAATCATTCCCCCTAAGACTCCTTGGTAATCTTGTGATGAAATCTATATTGATGTCCTCCCACTTCCATAATGGAATGGGCAAGGGCTGTAGTAATCCTCTGGGCTTTTGATTTTCTGCCTTTACCCTCTGACAAGTGAGACATCTGGCTACGAACTCAGCTATATCTTTCTTCATTCTGGCCCACCAATAGAACTGCTTCACGTCTCGATACATCTTTGTGCTCTCTGGATGAACTGCTAGTAATGTAATGCCCCGATTTTTCATTTAATGAAAAAATTATTTATTTTTGCACGTAGTGTGCACGTGCAATATTTATGGTAAATATTTTCATCATGATGAGTATAGATTTTTAAATATGTGCTTTTAATTATTTTATACAAAGCCTTCTTTCAATTAGAAAAAAAAAAGTCTTTTTCTTAAAGCCCAAAATTTAATTCATTTATTTTATTTTAAAATTATTATTTTGGCCCATAAACTAAAGCCCATGAGTTAATTTATTTTTAAATACAACTTGTCATGTAGGATACAATTTAAAGATTATTTTTATATAAAATATAATGTACAAATTTTTGGAGGCAAATGCTTGCACGTACACGTGCAATGTGCACCATTCTATGCTAGGCCGGTTGGAGCTTTTGGAGGGAAAGGGAAATTTTTGAGTGGGATCATGGTGGAGATGGTTACTCATCATGGGTAGTTAGTGTAACTCCTCCTTAATTCTAAGCCATTGGTTCCTAACTCCTACTTCAATCTTAGCCATCCATTTCCCTAGATTTTTAGTATAAATACGCCCCCCCCCCCCCCCCCTTTTGGCTAGTATTCTTGTGAAAATTAATTCTTCCAAACCTATATTTCAATTACATTATCTAGTAGTTAGTAAGTGAGTAAAAGATCGAGTTGTGTGTGGGAGTTGTGCTTGCAACAAGAAGAGGAGGCCGGCATCAAGGAGGGAGTGCTCGGGTTGGCTTGTGGAGTGCTCGGAATTTTGCTAGTGTGCGCGCATCTAAGAGGAGGAGCATTTCGTTGCAAGGACATTCGTCTAGGAGGTTGCTAGTTGTATTTTCTCTCCATTTAAGGTAGGTAAATTTTCCATATTTCTAATTAGGAATGCATGCTAGATTAAATTGAATGAAAGAAGCATGAAAAATATTAATAAGAGTACGCATTTAATTGAAAAAAATGACCTATGGATTGATTGAAATGTGGATGTGAAATAGTATGTGGTTCTATTAGTAAAGGCTAAATTGTGAGTGAATTATTTATGGCCATGGATTATTGAAGATAGTTCCATTATCTACATCACAAATTATATACAAAAAGTTAGTAGATTTATAATGCTACTTTGTGTGTTTAAATGAATCTTTGTGATTCATTGAAATGAATGAATTAAACTATATATTTGTATGTTTGGTAAAAGATTAAAAATAGAGAATTAATGTGAAGTTGCTAATAAAGGGATTAGTGGTGTTAATTGTTAAGAAATGTCAAAAAGAAGAAATGTGGTAGTTATAATGTAGAATCCGAATTAATTGTATGAAAAATATGTTTTAATTATTACAAAAATTATTTTGTTCATACTGGCATGTAAATTATGTGAGGAAGAATCAATCTGGAATTGTACAGTAATTTTTATAAAAGCAAAATGAAATGAGGACTAGTTGAACATCGAAACGTTTTAATAACAGAGAGAATTGGTTTAAATGAACTTAGAGTTGTACCACTGACAACCCGAGCGCATAGCTCAAGTGGTTGGGACAGCTTTAATCGCTACAGTGGTCTGAGATCGCTGGTTCGAATCCCTGTGGAACCATACTTTTACTTCTTTTTCACAAATAATATAAAACAGCGGCCGAGAGCATTTAATGCTCTCAGCGCCTTTCTATACCGCTGGCGCAAGTGGCCTAGTGGCCTGTGCCTTCGGCTGTGTCCCCTGTGGTTCTGGGTTCGAATCTTAGTTTCGGTAGTTTGGAAAAAAATATTTTTTTGGATGTTTTGGTGATCAAAAATTATGGAAAAAATATGATTATTCTTCTAAAAATATATGGGACTTATGAAAAATAATTTGGGAATTATTTACATAGAATAAAATAAGATTTGAGAATAAAATGTATAATTTAGACTTATGGTTATATACTTGTATGGTATAAAAGTTGCACTTTGTAGAAAGGCTTGAAACAACATATTAGAAAAGAAGTGGAATAAAAAATAGAAATTATATATAGTGATGCATTGTGAATTATTCTCATTTGAGAATAGTGTGAAATTTATGGTATGTGAATGTTCATTTAGTGATGTGATTTCAATGTGAAATTGATATTTGATGAAGTATAAAATTCCATGTGTGATTATGGACTATTGAATAATTTAGAGATCATGCTATTAAAAAAAAAAAATCTGTTATGATTATGAAAATGAATTTATGAGTTGGAAATGCTCAAATTGGAAATTGTGAATTGGAATTGAAACAAAGGAGTAGCTAAGTCTTCCTCGGCAATTGGAAAGAAATGAAATGAAATTTGAAATGAAAGACCAAGGTTGGTCCTGTTTGAATAAATGAATAAGTCCGGTTTAGTGGAGAGGCTAACTCTAGAGCTTTGATTTTGTTCATGATTCTAATAAAAATTAAGGATTAGTGCATAGTGAAGACGTGATGAAAGTGAGAGAAAAACACAAGTACGAGAGTTAGAGTTTACGGTGCGGGTGTGTGAGCCACAGAATGCATGCTTGATGAGTCAAGACATGGCGTGGGCACAACTCAATAATGATCGGACTTTAGCCATGCTTGTGGGATGTTTGGTGACTGCAAGAGGATCGTGTGCCATGAACGAGGCTGAATTGCCACAGAATGCATGCTTGATGAGTCAAGACATGGCGTGGGGTTCCCCTCCAGGTTTTCTGTACACGTGCTTGTACTCATAGATCATCTACGATACTTATATATATTTAGCATGAATCTATAACATTCCTAAGCATGGTAGACTACTTAAGCATCAACCTAAAGTATGGTATACATTTTAAGCATGAACCCGCAACATTCTAAACATGGTATGCTACTTAAGTATCAACCAAAGCATGAATACTTACTTCAACGTAAGCATGGATACTGCCATTTATCCTTCAACAAAAATAAGCGTGGTTTACAACATAGTATGAGTTCCTACAACAAATTAGCAAGTTATCAACTACAACTCAAGCATGAGTATCTACTATACTTTAAGCATGGACACCTACTACTAAGCATGGATCTTTATTAATGCTTAAGCATGGATGTTACTACAACTTAACATGAATGCTTACTATGTTTAAGCATGGATATCTATTACTACTTTAAGTATGGATAAACTCAAGCATGGGTCTTTTCTAGCTATTATAAAGACTACTTCTCTTTATGAAAGCAAGTCTTAAATGTTGCAACAATCTAAACAAGGTGCATTACATAAACATCAACCTATAATAATCTAGCATGGTGTATATACATAACATCAACCTATAACAATTCTAGCATGAATCCAATATAGACATGGACTTCCTACAACATGGTAAACAATATAAACTTAGCTCTCATACAACATGGTAGGCAACATAAACATAGCTTTCCTACAACATGGTAGATATTAATAACATGGACTTCCTACAACAACTAACATGATCTATAGCTTTCCTACCACAATCCAAACATGAAACTAGATAGTCTTTTCTAACATAAAGTAAAATAGACATAGTACAAGGAACTAATCCTTTTTAATTATAGAAGCAAGAAAAGAGGCTTAATCCTTTATAATTTAGAAACAAAGACTAGAATTAGTAAGACTAAATCTTTAACAACAAAAATGAGTTCTATTATTATACTAACCCCATAAATGGGCTTTTTAGTATACTACAACCGAGGGCCTCTAAATTGTTTCTTCAATAACTACAACATAACCCACCCCCAGTTGGGTTCTTTCTACACTAATTAATCAACATAAAAAGTGATCTTTTTAACATCTACAACTAATAACTTCAATTAGTTTCTTTATCACTACAATAAAATTAGCATCCAAGTTGGGTTCCTTTTATACATATATGATTAATAAAAAGGAACAAGCAAAATAAAATAAGTAGAGAATCCCCAACTTGGGTTCAACATTCATATGCATCTTAGTCCAAGTAGTTCAAATAGTCATACAAGACTCGATCTTTATGTCCAATGTGTAAGTTCTACCATCCACATTTCCATTTCTATGCTTATGATTTAAGTCCAAGATAAGTCCTACAACCCCAATATGGGTATGTTCACAATATTCATGTGCTTGTGCTTATTAGTCCAAAATAACAATAATAAGAACAACAATTCAACAACCAAAAGAGTCAATCTTTATGTTCTTATTTATCCATTCAAGACTACCATTTATTTTCTCATGTGGTCCTTTCCTTTTCTTTTTCCCACACAAAGGCCTAGTAATTGTGGTTTAACACAAACCACATACCCAATCAAAACAACAACAACACAACAACACCCAACAAAAGAACAAGAAGAACACCACCACACACACAAAAGAGAACAAAATAACACCAAACAAATGGAAACCACACACACAGAAAGTTGGAGAACCCCCACCTTAGTTTCTTGTTAGAAGGACTAGCCTATGCAAACCTTCACCTTCCTCTTAGCTCTTATGAAATCTTCTTAAGAAAACCTACAAGTAAAACTCTCTAGTTAGTAATTCTCTCTTTCTTTTTCTCCCTTTATTTTTTGTCTTTGTAAAATGAGAGAAGAGGGAATGGAGGGGGTATTTATAGGATGGAGAGAAGGTGGGGAGTGCAAAATTGCACCCACAATTTTGCACAAAACCCCCTAGGGATACAATGCGGCCATGCTTGGTATGGGAGTGGTGAGGTGGAGGTAAGGTGTGAGGGTGAGGTGGAGGTATGTATTGGTGAGGTGGAAGCATGGTGCAAGCTTCTAGAAGAAGTTTCCTTAATTCTTTCATGTACACTTAATCCTAGGTTAATCCTCCTAATCCCAAACTTATCCATTTGTCATGACAAAGAGAAGTATTTTATCCAAAATACACACCACATAATTTGTACAATGTACTAATTTGCTACAACACACATATGTATGTATATATGTGCATACCAAAAATCTTCGCATAAACCGTATAAAAATAATTTAATTTCGGAATAATAATAAAATAAATTTTATTATCAGTTCGGAAGATCACGGTATCAATTTGATACAATACAGGTGTATACAGATTGGTATATGTGTACAGATAATGTTTATGAACAAAACTGGGTGTCATCCACCACAAATTCTATTATGGAATGTAAAACAAAATAATATTAAAATAATAATAAAATAATAATTTATAAAATGTAATATCCGTTCGGGATATTACACAAAGTCAAAAATTTTGTTTTAAACTGCCGAAACCCAGAGTTGAACCCACGAGCCGAGAGAAACCAACAGCCACCGAAAGCCAGAACAGCCAAGACACACTAGCGGTAAAGACTGGGGGTTTAGTTAACATAAAGTAGGTCCCGGTTTTCGAATTTTTAAAATAAAAAAAGAAACAAAGGGCAGAGCCCAAGTTTCGAACTCGAGACCACCAAGGCCAACCCATGGCAGTGAGCGCCCAAGCACCCTTCAACCAACTGGTCTAAGTGACCAAACTAACATAAGGTGGGGTTTTGGGTTAAAATCTAGGTATTTCGAATTTCTACAAAAATGATTGTTTTTTAGTTCTCTTCTTCTCCAAATTTATTCAAAAACTCCAGATTTTATTTTTTTATCTTATTACAGTATTTCAGTAAAATAAAATTTGATTTTCGATACAAAAACACAATTTTGCTCCCTACTTGCATATTGTTCTTTACTTTCGAAACTTCATAAAATGAGCATATTCTCTTATCAAAAATGCACTTAAAATTTCCCTAAATCTCTTATAAAAATTTTCATTAATGTCATATGTTTATTTCTGCAATAAATTTCCTTTTTCAAGCCAATCAAGTAGTCAAAATCACATTTTTCCATGGTTCTTATTTCAAATATTTAACATGCAAGCATATCTTCTTAATTTAGCATATAAAAAATAAAGCATGGTAGCATGGTAAATTCTAACTAATAAGTCACAATTTTTGCAATCAATTAACATACTTCAGCATACAATCCTACAAATATCAATTTGTCTCATTCTCACATCACATGGCTAGATTAGTCATTGTTTCTTTTTAATCTTATCAAACATACCCTAGCATGATGTCTAATTAGAAGTTTAAGGGAACCACCCACCCTAAATGGAGAGAAAAATCAAATAAACTCCTAGAGATCTCCTACAACGAACAAATGAAGCCTTCTCCTCCTAGATCAAGCCAAAAAAGGCACCTCCTCCTTGATGCTAGCTAGAACCCGAGCCTCCACTTTGGAAAAACCAGCCACTTCCTTGGATGAAGAACACACACCAACACTCAATCTTTTCAACTCACAAAACTCCCCAATCTTTTGTCTCACTAACTTGTATTTCTTTCTCTCTTTTTTTTTTTCAACTTTAGGTGCAAGGATAACTAGTGTGTGTGTGTGTGGGGGGGGGGGGGGGGGCGTATTTATACAAATTTTTAGGGTAAATGAAAGGCTAGGATTAGATCATTTGGTTAAGGATCAAGGGCTAGGATGAAGTAGGGAGTTGTAATAACTTCCCATGATGAAAGTAACCACCCAACTATCTCATCCACTCTCCCCTTCTTCCCATGCACAATCCGGCCTACCTCAAGAGTATGCACATTGCACATGCTAGTGCATGCACGTGCCACTCTAGTGTTCCCCATTTACAAATTTGTTCATGTGACAAAATTAACTGTTCATGAAATGAGTTTACACTACAAGTTCAGCTTTTTTAAAAGAGAATTAAGTTAAATGGGCTCACTAATGGGTCAATTTAACCATGGACTCTAATAATTAAATCAATTAATTAATAGAGTGAGCTTAAAAGAGACAATTAGGCTTAGATTTTAATTAGGCTTTTAAAGAAAAAATTCTTTTTGGAAAATAAAGAGAACAAATACTATAATAGAAATATTTTTATAAAAGAAATTATACAAATGAAATTATACGTGCAAAACACGTAAAATCACAAATTCTTCAAAAATAAAATTTAGGGTGTGACAGAACCACCACGAGCCTGCTCCTAAGCTCGAGCTGCCTCAAAAGCTTCAGCATAAGTACGCAAACGGAAAGAGACAAGATGTCTCTTGATATCCTGCTCAAGCCCATTCGTGAATCTACGAGCCCTATCCTCTTCGGTAGCCACATGAACGGCAGCGAAGCAGTTAAGTCTGGTAAACTCATCGGCGTACTCATCTACATACCTGGAACCATGTTGCAAGAAGTCTCATGTTACAATATTGTTTGAACAATTATGTAACAAATTCCAAAATAGAATAATGACTTAACCTGTTCAAGGGCCAGGAACTGCTGCTCCATCTCAACTTGAGTACTACTGGGGAAGAATTTCTCCAAGAATCCCTGAGTGAAGGTAGCCCAAGCAATAGGCCTCTCAAGTCGCTCGAATTCGGCCATCCAACAGATGATATGAGCCAGATCCACCAAATGGATGGAAACCACATCCACCCTATCAGCCTCGGCAACACAAGCCGCTGACAGCAAGAGCTTAGTCCGAATCAACCACTGTTGAGACTCTAAAGGCTTCTCAGTGCCGGAAAAACGATCGGGATGCAGCCTCATGAATCTGTGACTGTACCTGGACAAGGCCGAAGACCAGCCTGCACAGGAACAATGAGAATCTAACCCCTAGAAGCTTCCATAGAAGCCATCACTAGATCACTGTGGTTCTGTTGCTGATTAATCAGCTGCTCGAGCACAGTAGTGACAGCCTCAATCGTATCAGGCTGAGACTAAGAAGAACCCCTACGAGGCATAGTCTGCACAAAAATCAAAACAGTCAGCATTCGGATCCGAGTTGGTCAAAATTTCATTTTGCATATATATATTTGTGTGTGGTTGATGAAATGTTGTGCAGATCCCAATATGAGCCATACTTGTCTAATATATTAGGCAACTAATACATTAGCCAAATCTGGGCTCTGATCCCACTAAAAGCCTTGTCACCCCCCCCCTTCCCAAAAAGAATACGGAATACGGATATGCGACTCAACCCAGCGAATGATTTGCATCATCCATAAGCTGTTCAGAATCTTTACAACAAATCTCAGAATAATCTCAGTCAGAAGCCAAAAGAATCATCCTCGCACAGACAAATATATCTCAAAACAAAACAAAGTGCCAACAGAAATTAATTGAAATCCAATAATATAATAGTCTCAAATAAAATATCCGAACAAGTTAATATCCTAGGTCACATTGCCCAAATACAAGTAAAATCCAAGTACTCAAATACATTGTTCAAAAGCAACAGATAATAATAATAGCAAAAGAAGTCCAGCACTAATATTTCATTTTTCCAATACCATCGGACAAACGACCATCCTGATCTGCAATCAATAAATTACAGGAGAAAGAAAAAGAAAACAAGTACCTGTCAATGCAAGTTACGGGCCGCTTGTAATGCAAGATATAAATACATGGAAAACCAACAAATCTAAATAATAACAGAAACAGATATAGCATGGTATAATAGAATCAACTAGCATGGTATACTAACATGTGTCAAGTGTCAAAAGTCAAATAGCATGTAGACAGATATACAGATAGTGTCAAATAATGGTATCAAGTAATAGTGTCAGGCAGATAACAGATACTCAGATAATCAGATGATCACAAAATCAAATAACAGATTCATATACCAGATACAGATAGAGATGTCAGATTCAAATTCTTATAAGTCTTGTATTAATTACTAACTAGGTAGCACTTCATGTTCCATCCTTTTATCACATGGTTGCTACATTCAAAATAGTTACATTTGTAGATTTTGTAGGGGATCATATAGGGCCGTGTACTCAGGGTTCAGACAGACAGATATCAGATAACAGATCCAGACAGACAGATAAAACCTAGTGGTTCTCTTCTTCCCTACACCTTTCTATATGAAGTAATGTAGACATGGTACAGAATAACAGATAACAGATAATCATATGGGAAATACGGGCCCCCTTCTAAGTATACATTTCTATACTTTCCCACTACTAGATCTTTCCCATAAACCTCGGCTTGATCATTTTATGATTATTATCAGAAAGATGTGTATGTGCACAAAACAGAGTAAATCTAGCATGATATGTCGATCCACAAGTTTAGAATAACAGATAAGCATGTATAGATGTTAATTAATCACACAACAGAACAAAATAGGGTACTTCCTAATTCAGAACAGCACGACAGTACAGTACTAAAATAGCGATTCCTGTTACCACAAATATCAAAACCTGAATCTGTTAGAGAATTTGGAAAATAGACATCCAACTGAATCCAGCAAATACATATAAGTCATATAGTGTTTTAGAAAACATAACTCAAAACTGATTTGAAACCAGAAAATACGTTCAGCCAGAAATCAGTAAATCGAATTCAAAGTCAGGAAAACAGCATCAAGAAACCTCAAATAAATCCAGGAAAGATCTAGGGGTATTCCCCTATATGTCTAGTATCAGAATATAAAGTTTCATAATTTTCCAGGAAGATTAGTTTATCCAATAAAAATAAGAAAACATCAAGAAACGATAGTTTGGCAAATCTAGAATTCCCAACACTGCTGTACGAAAACTGTAATATCTCGCACACCGTGAAACGAAATCCAGATCCATCAAAAGGGTGTGAAAATAGACAAAATAAGCTAACTTTTATATTTCATAAATATTTTTTATACAGGAAAAGGAATTAGGGTGAAAATACAAATCTTTTCAGAACAGCAAGAAAAATCCAGCAAGTATAGTTTTTATAAACAAGCATGAAATGGTATATAAACTCATCAATAAAATCTACCAAAATTCTGGGTAATTCCTAAGTAGATATAGAAATACTGTGCAAGATTTTAGGTCAAAATAATACTCTTAGCACTAGTATCAAAATAGTTTAGTCATCGAAATCATCAACAAACGAAATCTGGAAATATAATACACCTCTGTAGTAAAACAATCATATCTCACACATACAAAAACGAAATCGATCTCTGTCAGCAAATTTGGAAAGAAGACAGATTTCTCTAAAAGTCATGTTTAATACTGAAGTTAAGATACTAAACTTAATATGGTCTAAAATACCTATCAAACTGATCACTAACAAAATACAGATTTTCCTTTTAACAACAAATCAACATAACATATGAAACTCGTTCCAAACACAACCAAATATGTTATAGAGTCTACTAAGTGTCCAAACATCAAGAAATAGGGTATATAGAATATCCACAACGAGTATATCACATGGATCCAAACAAACACACGATTCTCATAATTGTCTCACAAACATAATCACATCAAGAACGGTCAAAATCTAAGTTGTTTCATGTCAAATTTGTGTCGTGAGGCAACTATGGTCAAATAGCACTATATAGGGTGTGAGTTATTAGGTTGTGGATATTGGGTTGTGGATAGTTTAGAAGTATGAATAGGATTGGGTTTAATAAGATTTGCATAGGATTTAAAAATAGGATTGTAGGCTAATTTGGCTTTGATAGTTAATTAAGGGTCAAAAGCAATATGAATAGCAATAGGATTAGCAACCAAAACACCACGAGCACCCACGAACAAAATAAGAGAATAAGACCAAATAAAGAGCGAAAACAATAATAACGATCAAGAACAAATCAAGGGACCGAAAAATAAATCACAAGAAGATAAAAAATGAAAAAAATGAATATATATTGAAAACAACTCCAATATACGGTCCAAAATACAAGAGGACTATAAATACTCAAGAAAGAAGAAAAATACATCAAGAATATGAAAAACGAAAAACAGGGGTTACAGATATTGGGATGATTATTAAAATATAGTATTATATTTTAAATCAGCGATATAAAGGTGATGGAAAAGTTGTAAATAAAATAGAAAATTATGAAGATGAAATATTAAAATAGATAAGCTTTAAATATAAGATATACAAAATTTGTAGTAATGAAAATGATTTAAAATATTAAGATGAAAATAATGTAAAGCATATGCACGAGATGAAAATGAAAACAATAATTATGTAGTGTATGTACTATATTGAGGAACCACAAAACTACAAAATTAATGAGTTGCGATTAATAGTAAAAGTGAATATAACAAAACAAATTAGTAGATAATATGAAATAACAATAGTATCGAATGTAGATAATAAAACAAAATGGTAGGTCATATTTATATGGGTAGAATATTTCAATCTTGTTAAAAATATACTGAAATATATCAGACAAATGAAGAAATAAAAAATATAGTATCACAAAATCAAATCATATAAAATGAATGTATATAAGCAAAACTCATAAGCAAAATTCAAAATATAATAGAAATAATAAATGAAGAAAATAATAGTTGCAATAATACGAAAAGTAATAACAAATGTAAACGGATAAAAAGAAAGTGACACAAAAACACGAAGGAAAAATCTTTAAGATTGAAAGACAGATAAAACCAATTCAAAAGATCGAGACTGAGGAAGATAGACAAAATAATAGATTTTCAAGTGATTTAAAAGTATTGAAAAATATTGAATGTTGAAAAAGTACTATGATGAAAATCCATGAAAAAATTAATTTGAGAAGAAAGTGTGTCTACGTGTAGTGTATCATGAACGTAGGTTCAAACCAACCATGCTTCCACCGCAGCACTCTGATACTCAGGGAAAAGATGCTCGCATACAATCTCACATCAATGTATACAAGGAGAGTATCATGAATGAAGGTTCAATAACTACTTAATTCATGACTCCAGCCATCCAATAGGGAAAGGGAAGAGAAAACATCAGTATATAAAGAAACATAAATGTAAATCACTTACATTTAAATCTCTATAAGCTGAACTCACACTTCTAATGTCCACTCTACGATGTCGTTCCTTATAAATTTGTACTACTTATGAAGCCTGGCTTTGATACCATCTGTAACGCCACGAATTCCAATTAAGACCGAATTCCAGATTCCACATGATCTTTACACTTCACTTCGTACAATTTTATCAGGAAATTTAAATTTTTAATCATACATCAGAGTTGTTTATAATTATTACACAGCGGAAGATAAAAATGAATTACAACAATGAAAATAATATATAACTTGCAACATCTTTAACATGTAATTAATCAACAGCATCGAAATCAACTTTATTCCTTCTTGAAGATCCAACTCCTGCATATAAGACTGTGGGCACATCAGTTGATTACAACCGACGAAAATATTATACATGGCCATCCTCTTTATGCCGGAAATATAACGATCTCAATACTTTAACAAATCAAAAATTTGAATAAACAATAAGGTGTCAAAAGTGATTATTCTAATCATGTAAGTGTATGCGATGCCTTAATACCTAATGCACACATTTTATACTAGGATGACACTAATGCATACTTGTTCGGATTCTATGCATCCCATACTACATAGGTCTGAGAGCAAGCACCTACGTACTCCACATTTAAGGGTTCGATGCCTTGCCATGAAAACTACCCAGTAATAAAGCAAGGTTTAGATCATTCCACAAGTACGGATCCCAGTCCCGAAGTCTACCGCCCAACTGTTATAACAGACTCCTCATCGTGCGAATCATCCCGTAAGTGCCCCTCTAGCCCCGGTATACATATATACATTGGAGTACGGAAAACTATCCTCCTGACTACGCATAGCCCCAGATTTAAATAAAATCTCGTCTCTCACGAAGGAACCACAGTCCCAGAATCCGCTACCCAACTGGGTCTATAGTCCCGGAATCCACCGCCCGACTATATAGAGTACCCCACTTACGTTTGCCCAAGTTTTACTATATCTTCACTTAGTGCTTAGTTCTTAAGTTCAAGACATGAATAAAATATCATACCTACAGTTATTCTTACCTCCATCGAACTTAATCACAAATACCGAGATAGCTCCATGGCCATATCTCAAAAATATAACTCAAATCAACAATGCTGGTACCCGGGGTCTCACTAAACTCTAAATCAAAACCTTTAATGTACAAGAATCTATCGGTACTCATACCCTTCAATAATCATGTCTTAATCCAAAGTATTCATATCTTTAACTTAATCAATCTCTTACTTTTTCATTTATGAAATTCAATTTAATTGCTTATTCACAATTCTTTAAAAAAACATATTTCTTTTCATGAACTCATAATATAGAGTAATCACTCGAAATCTCATAATTTAATCACACATCGTATTTTATACACCATCAATTATTCTTACTCAACCAAAATAATCATAGAATCTCATTTAGAGAAAAATCAATTGCATTGCCAAAAAAATTAATCTTCTTATAATTCAAGGTCATACTCTTGAACAAATTTCCAAATTCATCAATTTATGAATTATCTCAATTTCACTTTTAAAGATTGTTCTTCTCACACTTCCAATACTTTCAAAAATATCCACTAAAAACATATATATAAAAAAAATAAAAGTGTTTTAGAATTTAAGTCAGAGCCTTCATATAACAAAAAAAAGTTTTGAAACAAAGTGAGAGCCTTCCCATTTTTTTTAAAAAGGGTTTAGAACAAAGTCAGAGCCTTCACCTAGCGAAAAAGGGGTTTTTAGAAACAAAGTCAGAGACCCCCATCTAGGTTCGAACCACGAGTCAGCAAGAAGACAGCCCAACGCCCAAGCCAAGTGGCCGAGTGCACTCATGTGGGTGAAGTACACAAGGGTTTTTAAATACCCAAACTCCCCTATTTCATTCTATTTAAGAAAAAGTTTTCTGAAAGCCAACTCAACGACACCATTACTCGAACCCACGCCGATTAAGAGGCAGCCGAACGCCTACCCACTGAGCCATTGCTCAGATTAGTTTAAATCCCCAACTATTCAATCTCGAGTGATTTCATCTCTTTTAAAAAAATACACGCATTCAATTTTTACTGTTCCATCGATTAAATACGGTCAACCCACGCACTCTAAAATAATTCGAGAATAATATACTAAATTCTAGGGCAACAATAAGTTCACACAATTGAAAATTTCTACCATATGAAGAGTAATCCAATTTTCGCTATAATTTGTGAAATGTCAATTATACTCCAATATATATACTCTTTCATGTCCTTTAGCAATAAGAGAATTTTTCTCATGGAAAAATAAATTTGTATTTTAAAACAACATTTACTCTTCTAAAGCGAACACAAATGAACAATTCACATGCTAGTTTACGCAAATTCTAAACTTTAATTTCCTCAAGTCTATTTTAATCAACATGCACTTCACTTAAAATTTTAAAGTATCTTCTATCACACACATCACAAATCATGAGAGCAACTAACAATTAGCAATTTAAATTTTACAGTATCTACACATGGAACTACTCAATATATTAGAAAGTATAAAGGATCACCCACCTCTTATGAAGAATGAACAACCAAAATGAAGAGAAAACTTCTAGCTCCTAGCTCCAACAAAGCAACTCCTAGCTCATTCTCCTCCTAGCAAGATCTCTCCAATGCACAAGAATACTCTGTTTCTCTCTTTCTTTTTTCTCTCTCTATTTTTGTTTATTTTAAGTGTGAAATGAGAAGAAAACAACTAGTGTATTTATAGGACAAGGTGAGGGTTCAAATTTCAAATTTCTCCACCTAATAAATTACTCGACTTAATTCTTTATCTCTTCATTACCCTAACTCCAATAATTCCCAACTCTTCACTAATCCACCTCTTCAAAAACCTAACCCCCACCTCTCACTACTTTACCCCCCCCCCCCACACTCAATCCCGGTCTTTCTCCCTCGTCCAACTGGTCAACATAGGAAAGGCCCAAACTCCAACTTCAAGTGTGCAGTATATATGACCATATATATACATATATATATATATATATGTGTGTGTGTGTGTGTGTGTGTGTGTGTGTGTGTGTGTGTGTGTGTGTGTGTGCAAATGACTATAGGATATAGGCGTAGGCAATAGTGGAAAGGGGGGACCATTTGCGGAGTTGTGAAAAGTGTGCTTTCGGATGTGGACAGAGCAAAAGAAAAAAGGGGGGGGGGGGGGGAATTAGTGTGTATAGGTGTAAAGGGGAGGGGGGGCATTATATATATACATAATATGTAAAAATTAGTTTATATTAAAATTTTATAATGTTTCATGCACAAATAAAATAAGTACACACACTCCGAAATTTATTTTGAAAACAAATACGCTTAAATATGCGCACCGAAAAACACGTACTTCGCACGTAAAACACAAAAATACAAAATTCGGTTTTATCAATGGAAAAATGTTATACGTGATAAAATAAAATATTAAAAAAATGTGTTTATTAATTTTATATATTCCACGATGTAATCGTCGCGTACATAGAAAACACGTGCATTACACGTACAAAAGTATTTAGATCAAAATGCGAGAAATGAATTTCCGTTTTACAAAATGGATTTGAACACATGAAATAGGTAATTGAAACCCAGAAAAAGTCACCTGTAATGGTGGAAATACGTAATTGGTACGTGCATCGAAAATACGTAAAAAGAACGTAAAAATACCAAGATTGAAATTTAATATTTTAATTGACTCAAATAACATAAAATATAAAGGAAATGCATATATAGTCATAAATCACAATACATAATGAAAACACATTACAAATATTATTAGTAACGGTACAAAATACACGTGCGTAGCAAACAACGGCAAAATTGTCATTTCCAATTTTGCGGGGTGTTACACCCGTAGAGTCTCGCTCTGTGGGGACTTCCTTTAAACCTCCTGCCCGCATCGATCAACAAAGGACATGATGGATATAAGGTTTCCCCAACTCTGCTACACTCGTCCTTACACTAGAGCACAACTTGCAGTCCAGACGACGTCAACAGTCCAAACCTCCTCAAAGGTTGTTACAGACATAGAGGCATTTTTGCCGAAACAGCGGAGCCCCCATAGAGTCTCCCCGACTCCGTTACAGGGCAGCTCGGGGTTCTTGTCCACGTTAAACGAACCTAGGATTTGGCCAGGCGTGATGACGCCATGCGTCCCTTTGACAGGTGAACACCCTCGCTAGTTCTTGTCCTTACAATCAACCAAGACTCGATCTAGTCTTACCATAGTATCCATGCTACCCCACTCTAAGATTAAAGGTAAGGTTAATTACACGATTACTAGTCTTTCTTTTATCAACCGATTACTAAAAGCCATCACTCTAGCTAAACTCTAATTCACTTTCATTTTCTTAATAGAAGTATGAAAATCTAGGTGAGCTATCTCGTATTACCCATTCCTTTAGTTAGGCGATCTATTTTCCATATCCAATCTCTAACTTGGTAATCAACTTAGCTTGCTATGAACAACTAGTTAAGTTCTACATGTAGGCTCTTTCTAGTTAGTCACCTTTATCATTACTGGATCTTAACCCATCCCACACTAGGACTCAACTAGCCCTCAAGTCCGGCCCAAGGGTTGGCCCGCCTCGACCTACACTTGGCACGAACCAATGACGAATCGACCCCGTCGATTGCCGCAACTGCCACCTATGTTTGGAGCTTGATTGCAACCTCAGCCCGACCAAAAAGTAGCTCCCGCTAAACTTAACTCTCCATGGTCCTGGACAAGTGGTAGCTCCAAACACAAACTATGGAATCCATCCATTCACGGCGAGTACGTCGGCGCACGAGTCATCTCCTCCAATGCGTTCGATGTGACACGGGTCCTATTCTACCCGTCTAGGTTTGTCAACAGGACTTCGTTCTAGAGTCTCAAATACTCAACCCAATGTATCCCAACAAGGTACCCTACACTAGGAGTAATTCCTAACTTACGAATACCCAAAAATGGGTTCTAAAAGCCCTAAATTTGATCATTCCAAATTCCAAACAGCAAGCACACATTTGGCATTTCTGCCACAACGGAGTCATTCCCGGTCCCGATTCTTTGAGAAATCGCGATCGGGCGCTCCCATGCCTCTACTCAAGGTAGAAAGCAATTAATATCACACTTTAGATATGGATTTCATCCCAAAATGGTCAACAACACTACCCTAACATCTAATACAATTTCTACTTCAAAACAGTGCACAACGTTGCCTATATTGGGGTCTACAAGCAACTATAAGCTACCCTTAGCAAAGAACTTTAGTTAATTTAAGTCCTAACCCAAGTACACATCTATAACATGAGTCCTGACCTCAAAACAGAAACTCTAAGCCAACAAGATACAAGTTCAAACTCATTTCAATGAACATGGTGCAAAACAGTAAGCCCTAGAATTTACTGTGTTTCTGTCGTCACTTGTAAAAATCATATAAAATCGCATACTTATCCAAATCATGATTTCTCCGTCATTCCAGAAATTTCTAAGTGTCTGCTAAAACTTCTTAGTTTCAAGTTTCTTCATACAAGGTTGTTTACAAACTCTTATGGTCCCATCTTTAACAATTGTATAGATCTTCAGAACAACACATCATATCAACACAGTCATGGGGTAAAAATCAATTTAAAAAAATAAACGGTGTCAGAACCCTATGAAATTTAAGGTTCTAGCCCCTGACACATGATGTTACAACACTTCCAAAAATCAAGTGTTTCTGCCAAGTAGATTTTTAATTATGCCTATTTGAAAACACAAAAAATCAGAGCAATAACAGCAATAGTTCTGTTTACTAAAATAACTAGCTAAGTTTCCAAGATTTTATTAACCTAGCTACATGATCCAAATCTCATTAAATTTGAAACGTAGGTCTTAGATACCCTTAACAAATACATACTAAAATTTCAGATCATTCCCATAAGCATGCATCAAGATACAAGTCATTCTTCTCACAACAATAACAACAAAAACTATTTCTTTCTATTCTAACCAGCATGCAGATTGGCATTTTATTTTAATAGCATAAAAAATCATAAAAATCTGGAAAAATTACTGAAGGTGTACGACACATAAATGAACATAATGTAAAAGTTTCAAGTTAATCCAAGTAGTGGTGTTCGAGTTATGAGCTACAGACTAACAACAAAAATTCAGCTTTTTAACAGGATTTTCTATTTTGGGTTTTCTTAGCACAAAACAAGTTATTTAAGTTCATACAAGAGCATGCATTTCATTTTTCAGTCACTACAACCACCATTCAACAATCAAAACAAAACAAAGAGATTAGAATCATCCACCTTTGCTTGTAGTTTGATCTCCTTCTAGCTCCTTGCTTGTTGGTCTTCCTTCTTGACTCCAACTTGAGCTCCTTGCTTCTCCTCCTTGGCTTTTTCTTCTTCTTCTTATTACTCCAAATCAGTAGCAAGAGTGTAGAGAGTGAGGTTTGGAGGTTTAGAAAAGTGTAGGAGTTGTAAATGAGAAGTGGAGTTGGGAGGGGGCTTTAAAACGAAAGAGAAGAGAGAGGGGGGGGGGGAAGAGTGTTGCCGGATTGAGCATGGGGAATAGGGGGGGAGCATCTTCTCATGGATTGGGGAAAGTGGGAGGTGGAGTGTGGAGGTGGTGAAAGACTCATCATGAGTCAAGATTTCATGTTCAAACCCTAACCCTAATTCTCTTTCCTCCTTCTTTTCCCTCTCAAAACTTGGCCGGATTTTGGCTTGTGCATGTGCACAAGTCTTTTTTTTTTGTTAAATGCCATGGTAACAAGTCGGGTTCAATCGGGTCAACTCGGGTTCAATCGGGTCTAGTTGAAGCTTAGGAGTTAATTTCATATTAAAAGCTTCAAAAAGAAAAATAAATAAATAAAAATAGCATTTTAGTGCTTAACAAAACATACATATATTCATATGAAAATCCGGGTTGTTACAACATATTCGGCATGAATTGGATCGGACTCAATCCATACCATTGCAGTACCTCGGTCACAAAGGGCGGTTGGGGAAAGTGGACACCGGCATTGAGCGCATCATACGGAAAGACGCATGTGTCGGGCGAGGTCACTGAACACGTTCAAAACCCTGGACCGGGGAGGAAGAGCGTGAACTACGACGGTATCATGAAGCTCCTCCTAATACGCAGCAGGTCCCTCCGTAAGAACAGAGGGGATGTCATCAACTTCGGAGTGTTCCCTCGGCTTATTCTCCTCATATGAAACCGACCTCCCGTATACCGCCTTGGACAGAAAGGTCAGCAAAATAATCCCTAACTTTCCCGAGGCTGGATAGCATGGACGGCAGCCCACCTAACTCACCCGCTCTCCTCACACTCTCCATTATCGTCTCCACGATCACCGACCCAATGACCACCTTCCCCTTGTCCACCGCAAATGGAACTACCAACGGATGATCCCTCCCTTGGTCCGAGGTGGAGGTCTCACTCCCCGATGACACTCTAGACACCTTGAAAAATATATAAAATAAAATATAAATTTACCTTGATGTGACACCTACGGTCGGAATAGTTCCCCAGAGAATTTAGCGCTTGGCCGCGACTGCTAGTAGAGACACCCAAGAGTGAAAAGTGAAGAATGAGAAAGTAGTTCGGGGGGGGGGGGGGGGGGGGGGGAGGGGGAGACTTATAGTAAAAAAGGGGGCGTCGCTTGGGCTAAACGAACGCTTTGGGCCCCTACGACCCCCAAGGAGGCCCATCAGAAGATTAAACGACAGAATTTGTAAAGGCAAAAACTATCGCCTCAACATTTATGCCAGATCTTCATCAAAGGGCCCAGATCGTGCCACACAGCTCGGAATTACGATCCGAGCTACTGAGCTTTTGAGCTGCGAATTGGAGAAAACTATCGCCTCACAATTCGTGCTAGATCTTCATCAAGGGGCCCAAATCATGCCACATAGCAACGAATTACGATCCGAGCTCCCGAGCTGCGAATTGGCAAAAACTATCTCCTCATAATTAGTGCCAGATCTTCATCAAGAGGCCCAGATCATGCCACGTAGCTCAGAATTACGATCCGAGCTACCGAGCTACGAATTGGCAAAAACTATCACCTCACAATTCGTGCCAGATTTTCATCAAGGGGCCCAGATCATGCCACATAGCTCAGAATTACGTTCCGAGCTACCGAGCTACTGAGCTGCGAATTAGTGAAAATTATCACCTCACAATTCGTGCCAGATCTTCATCAAGGGGCCCAGATCAGGCCACGTAGCTCGGAATTACGATCCGAGATTTCGAGCTATCGAGCTGGGAATTGGCGAAAACTATTACCTCACAATTCGTGCCAGATCTTCATCAAGTGGTCCATATCGTGGCATGTAGCTCGGAATTACGATCCGAGCTACCGAGCTACCGAGCTGCAAATTTGTGAAAACTATCGCCTCATAATTCGTCCCAGATCTTCATCAAGGGGCCCAGCTCGTGCCACGTAGCTCCGAATTATGATTTGAGCTACCGAGCTACCGAGCTGTGAATTGGCAAAAACTATCGCCTCACAATTCATGCCATATCTTCATCAAGGGGCCCAGATGGAGCCACGTAGCTTGAAATTACGATCCGAGCTACTGAGCTATGAATTGGCGACAGCTATCGCATCGAGATCCGTGCCTGATCTTGATTAACATCCCAGATCGTGCCACGTAGCTCGGATTTACGATCCAAGCTACCGAGCTTACCGAGCTTGGTATTGGCGAAAGCGCCTACCTCCCGATCCATGCACAAGATTAGAGCGTCCAGATTGCGCCACGTCTCCAAGTGGCAGATCCATCATCTGATCACATGGAAATTCACGCCGACGACACGATCGACGCTCTGGATTGTGCCACGTCGATATTTGTATGTTTAATTCTTTTATTATAATTATAATTCGAATTAATTATTTAAAAATTGTGAAAATGTTTAAAAATTCAAGAAAATTAATTAAAAATTCTAAAAAATAATTATAAATTTAGGAAAATATTTTTGAGCTCCTAGATAAATAATAATTAATTAGAACGATTAATTAATACTTTTTGAAAATAGATCATCACTTTGCAAAACTGAATAATTTTTTTGAAAAATAATTTTAAAATTAGAAAAAATCCAAAAAATTCCGAGAATAGTCTTGGGCACTTTGCAAGTTCAATTCAGCACCGTTACACCTCGAGCATGCTCCAAACCTCTTGAGGAACTCCGATAAAATCTCGTACGCCATTGAAACAATAAAACTAATCCGCAAAGGTTGTTAAATGCAGTCTTCGGGAGTGGGTGGCTCGTGAGATGGCTAAAAATAGGATTAAATCATGATCGTTCAAATCGAGCACGAATCTTAAATCTCTCGGGGGTAAAATGGTAATTTCACCTACAAACGGGTTCGAATTGGGAACTGGGTCTTTGTTCAAAGCCCAATAGCCCAAAAACGGATATGTTTTACTGGGTATGGGTAGCAACCCATTACAAACCAACCCAGATGGATAAGGAGTAATTCAAATTCGTGGTTATCCCTAAGAGACGATTTAAACAGTCCATTTTATTACTAAACGAGTCAAACTCTATTCTTATCTATAAACATCTGGAACTACAGATTTATCCTTATCTCGAAACTGGTTCCTAAGGCGATTATAAATACCCCTCTCCCCCCACCGTAACAGGGTAATCAATCTTTTTCTACGTAAAGCTCTTTCATACTCTTTCTTGTTACTGACAATAGCGTCGGAGGGTTCTTAGCCGGGATCTATCCCGGTGTAACGAAATTTGTGTAGGCTCACTGTCACGCCGTGCTTCCCAAAAAGAAATACGAAACACGGATATGTGACTAAGTCTAGCGAATGGCTTTCACTATTCATAAGCTGTTAGGATCTTTACAACAATGGACATGAATAACAAGAAATAGACAAGGAGAAATCAAGCACGCATGCATGAATGAATTAATATACCAACAGAATTTACTTGAAATAAAATTTAATAATCTCAAATAAATCAGATCTGGAACAAGTCATAAATTCTGGGTCAAACTGTCCAATACAAAATTCATGAAGTAATACATTTATTCAAAATAAGCAACAAGAAATAATAATAGCAAGAACTCCAGCAACTAGAAAATCTGATCACTTACTCTATCGGGCAACTAGTCACCAAAGTATGCAATTTAACAAATTGTAGGAAAAGGAAAGAGAAACAAAACGCACGTCAATGCAAGTTACGGGCCGCTTGTAGTACAGGCACAAGTACAGGAAAGATAAACAAATTTATAAAGTAACAGCAGAAGCAAATATAGCATGGAATAGTTATGACAACAAAATAGAATGACTAACATAAATTAGGAAACAGAATCAAGTAACATATGTGCAAACAGGGTACGGGTAACATGTAACAGATGTCAAGCATCATACAAACAGGTAAACATGTAATGTAGAACCCCGTATTTTCAAATATTATTTTTATATTTGAAAATGAATTTAAATTTATTTTTGGAGATTTAATGAATATTTTCAGAAAAATTTATCTTTTGTACACGTGCAAAACACGTGCAAATACTTTTTTAGAAGATGGAAAATTAAGTTTTTTTATGAAAAATCATTATTTAATATTTGAGATTTAATTAGTATTTTTCCAGATTTTTCTGAAAATTAATTGGAACTATTTGCAAATTTTGAGAAAAGAATGACCTTTTTGCAAAATTGACATTTTTAGGGGCTAAAGTGCAAAATGTAATTTCTGGACATTTGAACGGTATTGATTGAGATTTAGAATTTATATTTTCTTTTAAATCCAAATTTAAATGAGTTTTGAAGGAATTTCCAAGGATAGAACTATATATGTGAATTGTATGTTGGAAAGGATTGTTTTGCAAAAGTGAGGGTAAAACCCTAATATTCAATCCCGGATATTTAAGAGAATTTTTCTACAGCCGTCATTTCAAAAGTACAGAATTTTGGAGATCTATTTTGGCGGAGAAAGGAATTTTTGGATCTAACAAGAAGGAAGACTTTTCGTGGACTTTTCTCAATCCAAGGTGAGATATATAAAAATTGTTTTTGTTGTTTGATTCATGTGCGTGATATAAAAATTTGTTTTGTTGTTTGTTTTGATGTTGTGAATGATAGAAATTTGTCTTGTTGATGATCTATGTGTGCAAGTATCAATGATGTATTGATTTGATGTTGTGAACGATTTAGACCTTGTATTGTGGTATGAATCATGTGAATAATTGTGGATGAAATAGTAGATCTTTATTATTAAAATTGTGTTGCTAAAAGTATGTTGAGATTTGAGTATGAACATCTGGACATTAGATTTATAAATCAGATTTTGATTTAGATTTGTGAAAGAAATTCAGATCTTGTAAAACCCTAATGAAAGAATTTGTGATTTAGAACATGAGAACTTGAATTTTGACATATTGATGTTTTGAGTAATATATACATATACATGATGAGAATTTGTTGAGATTTATCATTTTTCCTGAATACGAACTATTTTCATAAACATTGAATCATTAGAAAGCTCCAGATTTGATTTTGTAATCAGACCTGAATTTTGAAAACTGTAGGCCGACAGTCGACTGGCCTACTGTACAGTCGACTAGTACGAGCCTGATACTGTATTTTAGAATCTTTGAAAAAGTAGTTTTGGACAGTCGACCTAGCTCATAGGCAGTCGACTGGTTCACTGAGGAATTTATTTTTTTTGTAAAATTATTAGTCCTTCTGGACAGTCGACTTATATACTTAGAATAATTTTGAGAAGATTATTGGAATTTACCTCGGGTAAGTCGACTGATTCTTTTTCTTAAGTTGACTTATATGACTTAGTTTATTTTTGTAAAATTTTGGAAATTCGTCCTCTGGATAGTCGACTTACTACAGTATAAGTCGACTGGTACTGAAGGATCTTTGTAAACTTTAGTGTTATTTCGAATGATTGGTTTTTCAGATAATTCAGTATATACTTGACATTCAGTTCAGTATTTGATTAAGCATTTGACTTTGAGATATTCAGTTAAGTATTTAATTTGAGACATTTAGTTGAGCCACTTTTGTTTAGTGGAACTTTGGTTTAGACTTTTTGAGTTTGAGTCTCTAGAGGTGTGTGACCCAAGTATACCGGTGTTGAGTTATTTTGTTAAGGCCCAGTGAGGCATTTCAGTTATTTAGATTTGAATTTAGGCCGGTAGGGTATACCACTCTAGGATATTCGTTAAGTAATTAATTAACCCAAAATGATAAGGACAGGCACTAGTGGTGATATGATGAACGACAACATGAGTCAAGAACCTCAGTATGGCTTCGGTGTAGGATTTAATCTCCGGAATTATCACAGTAGATTATTAGTGGTATGGGATATGTCTCCGGAATTATCACAGTCTTGTGGTGTGGGACAATCTCTGGAATTATCACGGTAACTACTTGTTGTGTGGGATTGATCTCCGGAATTATCGGAGTCGAGGTGAAGCACATGTGGTATTCGTGTGGTGACATGTCAATGTTTCGGTGTGGGATGATCTCCGGAATTTTTCAAGTAAAATATCTTGGGTGTGGGATCCATCTCCGAATTATCGGGCATGAGATACTATCCATGGTTTATCTTTATCTCATAGTAGTCATCGTGTTAGGTTTAGTTCATAATGCGGGGGATTGAACCCTATGAAGTGAAGACGTTAAGGGCTTGCACCGAACCTATGTAGTATGGGATGCATAGACTTCCACAAGTACGCATTAGAGAGTCTGCATCTAGAACTTGTGTTTCTAGGCTTAGTTTAATGCATGTGTTCTTCCTGTCTTCTACACCTGACACTTAGCTTAGTGACACTTGATGTTTTATGTTACCTGACATTTCGTATTTTCCATATTCTTTTAGTACTTGTTGTTTAAGAATTTATGAGGTATGATTTTTTATGTTGTTTGTTCTTTTTTTTTTATATCTCTCACACCATTTATGGCTGACCTCTTTAGTTTGGGGGTTAGGGATCATCTCTAGCCTCACATGTTGCAGGTAGTTGCTTAGAGTTGGAGATGGGATGCTTGAGTGGTTTTGAGATATAATTGATTCATAAGAGTTTTGTGTAAATTTTTAATAACAGTTTTGAGATAAGTTTGTGCTGTAAATAAAGAAAATAATGAGTTGAGTTTGTTTGAATTCCGCTGTGATTTGTAAAAGATTTATTGTAATAAAAGTTGTAAAATTTAGTGGTGTTGGCTATGTTTAATATTGTATTGAAGTGGATCGCTGGGAATGTGCCACGTATTTTCTAAGATATCTTATTAGAAATTTGGGGCGCTACAGAGATTGGTATCAGAGCCGACTTTCGACACTGGGTTTAGAAGAGGGCCTCAGTATGATCTACGGTGTGAGATAGTCCCCGGAATTATCACAGTAGATTATTAGTGGTGTGGGATATGTCTACGGAATTATCACAGTCTTGTGATGTGGGACAATCTCCGGAATTATCACGGTAATTACTTGTGGTGTGGGACTAGTCTCTGGAATTATTGGGATCGAGGACGACGCTACATCGGCTAGAAAGGCGGATCCTATACTAGATGTGTGCCCTGTACTCAGCGAGGACGCTGATTTCTAAAGGTGGGGTGTATGTAATACCCCGTATTTCTAAAAATATATATATTTGATTTGAAATATCTATAATAAGGGAATTTGAGATTGGTCCTATAGAATTATTCTATAGGATGGTTGTGTAAAAAATTTGGTTGGAATTAAGATGGATTTGAAATCCGGTTATGAGTGGGATGATGCCCACGGTTTGAAATGTGCTGTTGTTGAGATTTGTCCAGATGGTTTAGATTTGATTTGGAAATTATATTTGGAATGGTTTGGATATGGTATGTGAATGCTTACGGATTAATTACGGAATTTGGTTTGATTTGGTAATTGTGAAAGAATTTGTGAAGAGGATTGAGAAATATAGTCCCATATTGGATGTGTACAAAAATAATTTGAGTATAAATATAATTGCCTATGATCAAGAGTCACCTAATTGGTTAACCACCTTTTGAGAGGCAGCCTGTGGTGGGCAGTTGTACTACATAGTATCTAATTTGTATTTCTAAAAATATTAAAATTGTCTGAGTATTGGGACGGGGCGTTACAAATGGTATCAGAGCTACGCTTCAATAGTAATACTAAACATGACATAAAAATAACCTAGGTGTGGACACTAGAGTGTGAGTACCTAGGTGTGGACATTAAAGAGTGAGTATCACATAGAACTGAATATGATGTTTTACTTTTGGGATTCAATTGAGATTTTGCCAAAGGATATTGACGTGAGTTTGAATTGTGTGTGTGATGCTCTAACTTTTCCCTCGTTTTGCAGTATTCAAAATGGTTGCACCCAGGGGCAGAAATGGTGGCAACAATGAGGATGGGTCTGGTAGTTCTCGAGGAACGAGAATTGACCTTGAGGCTGAATTTGCCAAAGTGTATCAGACACTGAACACGCTGATGGCATTCAATGTGGCGCAAGCTCAGAATCAGCAGCAGAATCAGCAGCCAAATCATGGAGCTGGACAGGGATTGGTTAACGCCGACCCTATTAAGCAGATCGAAACCTTTAAGAGGATGAGGCCGCCAGTCTTTGAGGGGCAAGCCGATCCAACCGTAGCTGATGATTGGATTCGGAAGATGCAGATGATCTTCGAGGTATCGGAGACTCCAGCAGCCAGCAAGGTGAAGTTGGCTACGATGCAGCTAGAGAAGGACGCTGGTGTCTGGTGGGAGTCGCTGAAAAGGACTTTGGGAGATCAGCAGTTGACTTGGGAAGCTTTTCTGGAGGAGTTCAGAGATCGCTTCTTTCCCCTAGATGTTCAGGAGAAGAAGGCAACCGAGTTCTTGAACCTTCAGCAGGGCAGCATGACCGTGCGGGAGTATGAGACCAAGTTCGCTCAACTTTCGAGGTATGCACCAGAATTGGTCGTTGACGAAGCAAAGAAGGCCAAAAAGTTTGAGCAGGTCTTGAGGCCAAGCTTGAGGTCGAGGATGATCCCGTTGGGCATCAGAAGATTCGACAAGCTGGTCAGGAGAGCAGCTATGACTGAGGAGGATATGGACCAGTTCCAGAAGAAGCAAGATACATGGAACCGGAACAAGAGGCTAGCATTAGGCCAGAGTGGGAAGGGATTCCCCGCAAAGCAGGCCAAGTTCAGTGATCCGGTGCAGAAGGCACCTGCAGCTCAAGGGGTGACCTGTTATTACTGCAAGGAGACAGGACATTACAGGTCAGCATGTCCGAAGTTGGCGAAGAAGATTTGTTCCCAGTGTGGGCAGGCAGGACATTCTCAGCCCCATTGTCCACAATCGAAGAAGGATGGTTCTGGTGGGAGCAAATTTTAGAAGAGGCAAGGGCGAGTATTTGCATTAACCGAGGAAGACGCTGGTAACTCGGAAGATGTAATACAGGGTATGCAAGAATTCTGATTTTTATTTTGATCAATGTAATAAGTAAAACCTTTATTTGAGAACAATTTAAGATTGAGTATCATTCTTATTGTAACAGGAGTTGTTTTAATTAATGGAATAAAGGCAAAGGTTTTATTTGACACTGGTTCATCGCATACTTTTGTATCGCCAAGTTTTGCAAAGATCTTAGGTGTGGAACCTAAGTTATTTCCAGGCAGGGTTTTGTCAGTGGCAACGCCGTCAGGTGAAGAGTTGATTGCGAATTGATATTACGAGGGCTGTGATATCGAGATCGGTGGGAGGTTGTTCGGCATTGATTTGATCGTGCTGAAAGTATTGGGTGTGGATGTCATCGTGGGCATTGATTGGATGGTAATATATGATGCCACAATCGAATGCAAGCAAAAGGAGGTGTTGGTAAAAGCACCAGGTGGACCTGCAGTGACTTTCCAGGGGAAGAAGAAGATTCCAAAGGTGACTGCAATGGTATCCAAGATGGCTATTCCAGATGAAGTCAAGGGCATTCCAGTTGTCAGAGATTTTCCTAAGGTGTTCTTGGATGATTTCCCAGGATTACCGCGACAGAGAGATGTAGAGTTTTGCATTAATGTTCAGCCGGGGAGTGCACCGATTTCCAAGGCTCCGTACAGGATGGCACCTGTAGAGCAAGATGAAGTGAAGAAGCAGATTGAGGAGCTGTTGAGCAAAGGACTTATTAGGCCGAGTTCTTCTCCGTGGGGAGCGCCAGTGTTGTTGGTCAAGAAGAAGGATGGGTCAATAAGGATGTGCATTGGCTATCGGGAGTTGAATAAGGTGACTATTCAGAACAAGTATCCACTACCGCGGATTGATGATTTGTTCGACAGGCTTCGAGGAGCAGCTGTATTTTCGAAGATTGATTTGAGGTCAGGGTATCATCAGGTTCGAGTCAAGGAGGAAGATGTGAGTAAGACAGCTTTCAGGACTTGTCATGGGCTGTATGAGTTTTTGGTAATGCCATTCGGATTGACGAATGCGCCAGCAGTGTTCATGGATATGATGAATCGGGTTTTGAGGCCATTTATTGACTCCTTCGTGGTGGTTTTCATCGACGACATTTTGGTGTATTCGAAGTCGGAAGAGGAACACTCTACGCACTTGACAGCGGTGTTACAAAAATTGCAGGAGCATAGCTTGTATGCCAAGTTGTCGAAGTGTGAGTTTTGGAAATCTGAGGTAGCTTTCCTTGGTCATATTCTTTCTAAGGAGGGAGTAGCTACTGATCCTCAGAAAGTTGAAGCAGTGAAGGTTTGGCCCAGGCCAACGTCTGTGAAGGAAGTCAGAAGTTTCTTGGGTTTAGCTGGATACTACAGGAGATTTTTCCAGGGTTATTCTCAGATTGCAGTTCCTTTGACAGGTTTGACCCGGAAGAATGTGGCATTTGTATGGACTGATAAGTGTGAGGAGAGTTTCCTTGAGTTAAAGGAAATGTTGACTACTGCACCTATCTTAGCTTTGCCGCAAGCTGGGAAGGATTATGATATCTACAGTGATGTGTCTCTCAGAGGTTTGGGTTGTGTCTTGATGCAAGAAGTTAAGGTAATCGCTTATGGTTCGAGGCAATTGCGTCCCCATGAGAAGAATTATCCGACGCATGATTTGGAGCTAGCAGCTATCATTTATGCCTTGAAACTGTGGAGGCATTATGTTTATGGTGAGAAGGTTAATATGTACACCAACCACAAGAGTCTGAAGTACATTTATCAGCAGAAGGATCTTAATCTTCGGCAGAGAAGGTGGTTGGAGGTATTGGAAGACATTCATCCCGAGATCAAGAATCATCCAGGCAAGGAGAATTTGGTGGCTGATGGACTTAGCAGGAAGAGTAGTTTATCGAGTTTGATCACTACTCGCAGTGAGTTGGCAGCAGAGATCGATCAGGCAGGTATCGAGGTGGTACTGCAAGGTTTAGGGGCATCTTTGGCTCAGTTGAGGCTATAGCCGTCCTTGAGAGAGAGGATTGTGGAAGGTCAGAGATCGGATTCAGAGATTCAGAAGATGTTGCAACAGGTTTCAGAAGGCAAGCTATCAGAGTTTCGTGTCCAAGAAGGAGTTCTTTGGATGGGTGAGAGGTTGTGTGTTCCAGATAATGCAGATTTGAGAGAGAGTATCTTGCAGGAAGCACACAGTACATTGTTGTCAGTTCATCCAGGAGGCACGAAGATGTACAGGGACATCAAACAGCACTTTTGGTGGTCTGGTATGAAGCGGGATGTAGCAGATTTTGTGGCAAGGTGTCTGACTTGTCAGCAGATCAAAGCAGAAAATCAGAGACCTGGAGGTTTGTTACAGCCGTTACCCATTCCGAAGTGAAAGTGGGAGAATATCAGTATGGATTTCATCACAGGTTTGCCGAGGAGTTCGAAGGGCAATGACTCGATTTGGGTTGTCGTGGACCGTTCGACTAAGTCGGCTCACTTTCTAGCCATGAAGATTACTTGGTCGATGGAGAAATTGGTTGAGTTGTACATTGGGGAAATTGTGAGACTTCATGGAGTTCCTGTGTCGATTGTTTCCGACAGAGATGCAAGATTTACTTCAAGGTTTTGGAAGAGCCTACAAGCAGCTTTGGGCACCAGAACTGATTTCAGTACTGCGCTTCATCTACAGACCGATGGTCAGACGGAGAGGGTGAATCGAGTGCTGGAAGATATTTTGAGGGCTTGTGTTATGGATTTTGGTGGTAGTTGGGAGAGATACTTGGCATTGGTTGAGTTTGCTTATAACAACAGTTACTATGCAAGTATTGGGATGGCACCGTATGAGGCTTTGTACGGGAGGAGGTGCAGGACACCTGTTTGTTGGTATGAGGTTGGCGAGAGGCAGATGTATGGTCCTGAGATCGTACAGCAGACATCCGAGAAGATTGAGCTGATTCGCAAGAGGTTGGTCGAGGCTCAGAGTCGGCAGAAGAGTTATGCTGATACTCGACGAAGAGACTTAGAGTTTGAGGTTGGGGATGCAGTTTTTCTCAAGATTTCTCCGACCAAGGGAGTGATCAGGTTTGGTAAGGGAGGCAAGTTGGCGCCAAGGTATATTGGTCCATACAGGATCATGGAGCGGATTGGCAAGACCGCATATAGATTGAAGCTTCCAGAGTTGTTGGCACAGGTGCATGACGTATTTCATGTGTCATTGTTGAGGAAGTATGTGTCAGATCAGAATCATCAGTTGGTAGGGATTCCTGAAGATTTACAAGTGAACTTGAGTTACAAGGAACGGCCTGTTGAGATCGTTGATTATAGGGAGAAAGTTCTCAGGCGCAAGGTGATACCTATGGTCAAGGTGTTGTGGAGGAACCAGCAGTTCGAGGAGGCTACTTGGGAGCCTGAGGATCGCATGCAGAAGGATTTTCCTGAACTTTTTGCATGAGTGTATTTCTGTTATGTGATTGTAATTCTTTGAATGATAGTACTTTGATTTGAGTTGTATTTCTTCTATTTTGATTGAGTTGTCTTATACAATTGTTTGAATTATGTTTCCATTTATGGGATGTTGACTTCTTTGATGATATGTTGTTTGGACTCATTAGTAGTAGTTCTGAGGACAGAACTCTTCTAAGGAGGGAGTGATGTAGAACCCCGTATTTTCAAATATTATTTTCATATTTGAAAATGAATTTAAATTTATTTTTGGAGATTTAATGAATATTTTCAGAAAAATTTATCTTTTGTACACGTGCAAAACACGTGCAAATACTTTTTTAGAAGATGGAAAATTAAGTTTTCTTTATGAAAAATAATTATTTAATATTTGAGATTTAATTAGTATTTTTCCAAATTTTTCTTAAAATTAATTGGAACTATTTGCAAATTTTGAGAAAAGAATGACCTTTTTGCAAAATTGACATTTTTAGGGGCTAAAGTGCAAAATGTAATTTCTTGACATTTGAACGGTATTGATTGAGATTTATTATTTATATTTTCTTTTAAATCCAAATTTAAATGAGTTTTGAAGGAATTTCCAAGGATAGAACTATATATGTAAATTGTATGTTGGAAAGGATTGTTTTGCAAAAGTGAGGGTAAAACCCTAATATTCAATCCCGGATATTTAAGAGAATTTTTCTACAGCCGTCATTTCAAAAGTACAGAATTTTGGAGATCTATTTTGGCGGAGAAAGGAATTTTTGGATCTAACAAGAAGGAAGACTTTTCGTGGACTTTTCTCAATCCAAGGTGAGATATATAAAAATTGTTTTTGTTGTTTGATTCATGTGCGTGATATAAAAATTTGTTTTGTTGTTTGTTTTGATGTTGTGAATGATAGAAATTTGTCTTGTTGATGATCTATGTGTGCAAGTATCAATGATGTATTGATTTGATGTTGTGAACGATTTAGACCTTGTATTGTGGTATGAATCATGTGAATAATTGTGGATGAAATAGTAGATCTTTATTATTAAAATTGTGTTGCTAAAAGTATGTTGAGATTTGAGTATGAACATCTGGACATTAGATTTATAAATCAGATTTTGATTTAGATTTGTGAAAGAAATTCAGATCTTGTAAAACCCTAATGAAAGAATTTGTGATTTAGAACATGAGAACTTGAATTTTGACATATTGATGTTTTGAGTAATATATACATATACATGATGAGGATTTGTTGAGATTTATCATTTTTCCTGAATACGAACTATTTTCATAAACATTGAATCATTAGAAAGCTCCAGATTTGATTTTGTAATCAGACCTGAATTTTGAAAACTGTAGGCCGACAGTCGACTGGCCTACTGTACAGTCGACTAGTACGAGCCTGATACTGTATTTTAGAATCTTTGAAAAAGTAGTTCTGGACAGTCGACCTAGCTCATAGGCAGTCGACTGGTTCACTGAGGAATTTATTTTTTTTGTAAAATTATTAGTCCTTCTGGACAGTCGACCTACAATCCTTTAAGTCGACTTATATACTTAGAATAATTTTGAGAAGATTATTGGAATTTACCTCGGGTAAGTCGACTGATTCTTTTTCTTTAGTCGACTTATATGACTTAGTTTATTTTTGTAAAATTTTGGAAATTTGTCCTCTGGTACTGAAGGATCTTTGTAAACTTTAGTGTTATTTCGAATGATTGGTTTTTCAGATAATTCAATATATACTTGACATTCAGTTCAGTATTTGATTAAGCATTTGACTTTGAGATATTCAGTTAAGTATTTAATTTGAGACATTCAGTTGAGCCACTTTTGTTTAGTGGAACTTTGGTTTAGACTTTTTGAGTTTGAGTCTCTAGAGGTGTGTGACCCTAGTATACCGGTGTTGAGTTATTTTGTTGAGGCCCCGTGAGGCATTTCTGTTATTTAGATTTGAATTTAGGCCGGTAGGGTATACCACTCTAGGAGATTCGTTAAGTAATTAATTAACCCAAAATGATAAGGACAGGCACTGGTGGTGATATGATGAACGGGAACATGAGTCAAGAACCTCAGTATGGCTTTCGGTGTGGGATTTAATCTCTAGAATTATCACAGTAGATTATTAGTGGTGTGGGATATGTCTCCGGAATTATCACAGTCTTGTGGTGTGGGACAATCTCCGGAATTATCACGGTAACTACTTGTGGTGTGGGATTGGTCTCCGGAATTATCGGAGTCGAGGTGAAGCACATGTGGTATTCGTGTGGTGACGTGTCAATGTTTCGGTGTGGGATGATCTCCAGAATTATTCAAGTAAAATATCTTGGGTGTGAGATCCATCTCCGGAATTATCGGGCATGAGATACTATCCATGGTTTATATTTATCTCGTAGTAGTCATCGTGTTAGGTTTAGTTCATAACGCGGGGGATTGAACCCTATGAAGTGAAGACGTTAAGGGCTTGCACCGAACCTATGTAGTATGAGATGCATAGACTTCCATAAGTACGCATTAGAGAGTCTGCATCTAGAACTTGTGTTTCTAGGCTTAGTTTAATGCATGTGTTCTTTCTGTGTTCTACACCTGACACTTAGCTTAGTGACACTTGATGTTTTATGTTACCTGACATTTCGTATTTTCCATATTCTTTTAGTACTTGTTGTTTAAGAATTTATGAGGTATGATCTTTTATGTTGTTTGTTCTTTTTTTTTTATATCTCTCACACCATTTATGGCTGACCCCTTTAGTTTGGGGGTTAGGGATCATCTCTAGCCTCACATGTTGCAGGTAGTTGCTTAGAGTTGGAGATGGGATGCTTGAGTGGTTTTGAGATATAATTGATTCATAAGAGTTTTGTGTAAATTTTTAATAACAGTTTTGAGATAAGTTTGTGCTGTAAATAAAGAAAATAATGAGTTGAGTTTGTTTGAATTCCGCTGTGATTTGTAAAAGATTTATTGTAATAAAAGTTGTAAAATTTAGTGGTGTTGGCTATGTTTAATATTGTATTGAAGTGGATCGCTGGGAATGTGCCACGTATTTTCTAAGATATCTTATTAGAAATTCGGGGCGCTACAACAGATGTCATGTTATGTCAAGTCTTGTATTTATTTCTATCTAGGTGCGCTTCATGCATCCCATCTATTTACCACATGGTTGCTACATTCAAACAAGTTGTGTTTAGATTTCATAATGGATTCTATAGGTCGTGTACTCAGGAATCAGGTAAACAGGTATAGGTACATGTATAATGTAACAGGTAATCATGCATCATGTAGGACCTACGGTCCCCTCCAAGTACACCCTCTCATAAGGAAGTATGTAGTTGGGTAACAAGTGGGAAACACGACCCCCCTTCTGAGTACACCTTCTCATAAGGAAGTATGTTGTCAGGAATCAGGTAAACAGATAATCAGAATCACATCTCAGGTAATCATATCACAGGTAACAGATAACAGATAATTAGGTGGGAAACACGGCCCCCCTTCTAAGTACACATTTCCATATTTTCCAATACTAGATCTTTCCCTTAACCTCGGCTTGGTTATTTGTTATTATTATCAAACAGGCACATACTTGTCACAAAATAGAGCAAGAATAACATGGTATGAACAAGTAACTGATTCAGGTTGGAACATGAACATTTACAGGTCAAAGACAACTCATAAAAGATTATGACAATGAAAATTCTAGTTCATGACAGCAAGACAGTACTGCAGTAAATCTGGGATTTCCATTGCCACAAATATGCAAATCTGGATCCGTCAGAAAATCTGAAAAATAGACTCTCGGCTGAATCCAGAAAATATATATATTTCATTTGGTATTTCACAAAAATTGGGTCCAAAACATAATTGTATTCAAAAAACATGTTCAGCCAGAAATCACAAGTTTGTATTCATAAACAGGAAAACGGCAGGAAAACTTACTGATTAAATCCAAGAAGAATCTGGAGTATTCCTTCGTATGTTTAGTATCATCAAATATAATTTCATAATTTTTCAAAATAGATAGTATAGTCAAATAAAATCAAAAAACAGCAAGATACAGCTAATTTGTAAATCTGAAACTTTTGACACAACAGTACTAAAATAGAAATAGTTTACAAAATATAAATCAAAATGCAGATCGGTCAACAGGGTTATAAAATAGATACAGCAGGCTACAATTCATATTCACAAAGTTTTTATCAACAGAAATTAGAATCAGGTTGAAATTTAGGTTCTTTACTAAACAGTATGAAAATTCGGCAAGTATAGTAGTTGTTTGCAAACATAGAATTGTTTGTAAAAGTCATCAATTAAATTCACAAAAATTAGGGGTTAATATCAATCAAGTCTAGTTATACTCAGCAAAATATTAGATTTACATTTTATGTTTAACAACAGTATAAAAATAAATAACTCTACAGAATTCACATAAAACTGAATCTGGAATTTTCAACACATCTGTAGTAAAATAGCAATAACTTGCAACTCACAAATTGAAACTGGGATCTGTCAGAAATTCTGGAAAATAGATAGCGAAATCTACGATTCATATTCACAAATAAAATTGATTTACTGACCTTAATACGGTCTAATATACTGTACAAAAATGGGACAGCAGCAAAAAAAATCTTCTTATGCATTAAATCAACTAGTTTATGTTCAACAAATCCAAATAAAAAAAAACACAAACATAGTATAGTAGATGTCCAAGCAACATGGTATTGGGTGTTTAACAAGTCTACAACAAGATATAATATGACTATCACATCATGCATGCAAGATCATACGACACATCATGAATTACGAACAACATACGTATGTGCAACAAGAATTGATTATTTCTAGGTTATTTCTTATTGTGTGTGTAACCAAAGACGACCATAGATGGATCAACAAATAGAGATAAGATCTAACAACGGTTTCATGAGAATGGATCTTGAAACAACTACACTACAGGCGGTATTTAGTAATTGAATATACAAACAAAATTTATACAAGTTACTTGCCTTATATTGGCGATGAATCCGAAGAGAAAAAATAACGGGAGCGGATTCCCGGGCAACGAACACAATACTAACTAACAGATCTCGAACAAGATGATCACGAACACAATCGAACAGCTAGATCCTAGAGTTGATCCTAATTACAATCATTTCAGATTGGATTGTCCAGATCTAGCGGATGATGATGATCAAGATGATCAAAATTGATCAGACGGCTGAAATCAAGATCAAGATGTCGATGATGATCACGAAGTAGATCTGAGGATCAGAATTCAAATCATCAAGATCTGATGGACTTGATGATCAATCAAGAGGATCAACAGTCAGAAAAGCTTGATGATGATGAAGATGATCAAGAGGAGATCGACGGCTAATATTCAAATAGGCTGGATGGTGATGATCAAGGTGATCATATCAAATGGACGGTCAGGATTCATTATATCAAAACTCCCTGATCAACAACATGTCAATGGCGATGGCTGATATTCAAATGGGCTTCGGCTCTGGCTTGGCTCCGATGGCATGCGGCGATGCTTGCGTGATCAGAGGCAGGGGCTCGCAAGGTGGAATGCGGCGGCAGGATGGTGGCCGCAAATGGCGACTGTGGGGTACAGGCGAGGACGGAGTTTTGGCAGCGATGCAGTAGCACAGTGGGGATGGGGCTTGACGACGACAGGGATGATGACAGTGGAGGCTTCAATGGTTCGGTCAACGGAGAAGTTGGTTGCGGTGGTGAGGTCTTGACTGCGGCAAGGCACTGCGACGTCGACTGGTGCGAAGTGGGTTCTGGCAATGGCGATGTTGATGTAGGGGGATGGTGAGCGGGGAGATGAAGGCTCAAGTGTTGAAGGGGGTCGCGACTGGGCAACGTGGAAGGAGGACGGGGGATTGGGATGGCGATGGATGGGTGACACAGGGAAGAAGATGAACGGATGATGGGGGGTTGACAGCTAGGTTAGAGGTGATTAGGTTTAAATGGAGATTAGGGTTGGGGAAAATTAACAAGGTATTAATAGAGGATTGGGTTAACGGGTTGTGGGTAGCGGGTTGGAATCCCATAAGGAAATGGGTTTGGGTTTTTGGGTTAAAATCCATTAGGGAAACAATAATTAGGATTTAGATTAAAAGTAAATAATTAAATCAATTATAATAAATAGTAATACAATAGTACCATGAATCAAGTAGTATGCATTGAGTTAATACTCAAATACTAACAAATACAATAGGATTTTATAGTAATAATAATATAAAAAAAAAATCACAAGGTCATATGTAAAAATAGGATTATATGAATACTATTTCAAAATGACTGCAAATACGATTAATTGATAGAATTTAATTTTTAATAAACAATCAAGAAACAACAACAATAATAATAATAGTTAATACCAATAACACTAATAATAATGATAATAACAAAAACAATAATAATAATACTAAGAATAATAATAATCATAATATGTATCCAGTCATAATAATAAAAATAATAAGATTCATACAATATAAAAATCATTGGAAACTAGTTACTAATACAATCATTGATTAAAAATAGACTTTATAACGAAAAGAATTTGAAAACGGAAAAAAATAATTTACAAAAAATTAAAATACCAAAAATACACAGAAAATACGTATTGGCGGAAACAAGGGGTTACAATCCTACCCACCCTACAACAAAACTTCGTTCTCGAAATTTGCTTAGGCGGTACATAGGACAAGGAAAAAGTAAACTTGTGGGGGTAACAAAAAGAGAATTAAAGGGAAGGGACGAAGTGGTGGCAACACCAGAATAAGAAGGAACATGGATAAGAATGAAGTCAAATGGAGTGCGTGAAAGAGAATAAACAGTATCAAAAGGAAAAAAAATAACACAAGATAACAGGCAACATAGGGAGTAGGTAGAACTGGAATCGAAGAAAGAATGAACAGGGAAGAATTGAATCAAATAATGAATTGGTGCATGATGGCAAAATGGAATGGAAAAAAGAAGTAACCGGTATCAAAAATGAAGAAGAAACAACACACGACTTGAAAGATAACAAAGCAAAGAGATGAAGACATAGATAGAGTTGGATTCGAAGAAAGGATGGACAAGGAAGAGTTAGACCAGCCAATGAGTCGACGGATGAAGGCGAGTACAAGGGATGGAAAGAAGCAAACAATGCAGGGAAGGAGAAACAACAAGAGAATCCTGGGATCTGTGGGTTATGGGCCCACCACGCTTCTGCTGCGCCACTCTGATCGGGAAGACTCTACCAGTAGCATCCATTAGCTCCAGCAATCAGCCTCGTGGCTTACCATATCATTGGCACATCCAAACGACATCTCTCTAGCATGAAGTTCGAACTCCTGGCGACCTCATATTCTGAGCACTTCTTGAGATCCTGAGACTCTGCATGCGCATCTTGGAGCAAACGATGACACTTCCTCACCTGATGATGTTCCAAGACACTGACAAGTCATAGGAGATCCAGCAATGCCGACTGACAGACCAAGCAGAAAATAACAAGAATGGATGGCACCAAAATCAGAAAGATATGGGTACGAAAAGAATGAATTTATACCCAAGAAGAAATCAATCAAATAGGACGACTGAAAAAGACGAAAGAATCAAGGAATCAAGGGATTGAATAGAAGGGGATTAGAATAAGTGAAATAAGACTAGTATCCAGATCAATATTGATTATAATTTATTCAGGTTATTGCATGATCTGTACACTGTTGAGTCAACCGTTGATCGAGCCCAAAATTGTCTAATATATTAGTCATGTCAATACATTAGCTAACTTGGGGTTCTGATACCACTAAAAACCCTGTCATGACTCGTTTCCCAAAAAGAAATACGGAACACGAATACGTGACTAAGTCCAGCGAATGGCTTTCACCATTCATAAGCTGTCAGGATCTTTACAACATTTTACAGGAATAACAAAAAATATATAGGGAGAAATCAACCATGCATGCATGAATGAATTAAAATACCAACAGGATTTATTTGAAACAAAATTTAATAATCTCAAATAAATCATATCTGGAACAAGTCATAAATTCTGGGTCAAACTGCCCAATACAAAATTCATGAAGCAATACACTTATTCAAAATAAGCAACAAGAAATAATAATAGCAAGAACTCCAGCAACTAGAAAGTCTGATCACCTACTCCATCGGGCAACTGGTCACCAAAGTTTGCAATTCAACAAATTGCAGGAAATGGAAAGAGAAGCAAAATGCTCGTCAATGCAAGTTACAGGCCGCTTGTAGTGCAGGCACAAGTACAGGAAAGATAAACAAACATATAGAGTAACAGCGGAAGCAAACATAGTATGGAATAGTCATGACAACAAAACAGAATGACTAATATAAATCAGGAAACAGAATCAAGTAACATAATGTGCTAACAGGGTACGGGTAATATATAACAGATGTCAAGTATCATATAAGCAGGTAAACAAGTAAACATGTAACAGATGTCATGTTATGTCAAATCTTGTATTTATTTCTATCTAGATAGCACTTTATGTGTCCCATCTATTTACCACATGGTTGCTACATTCAAACAAGTTGCGTTTAGATTTCGTAGTGGATTCCATAGGGTCGTGTACTCAGGTATCAGGTAAACAGGTACAGGTACAAGTACATGTATCATGTAACAGGTAATCATGCATCAGGTAGGAAACACGGGCCCCCTTATAAGTACACATTTCTATATTTTCCACTACTAGATCTTTCCTTTAACCCCGGCTTGATTATTTGTTATTATTGTCAAACAGGCATATATGTGTCACAAGACAGATCAGGAATAATATGGTATGAACATGTAACAGATTCAGGTTGGAACTTTAACATGTACATGTGAAAGACAACTCATAAAAGATTAGGACAACGAAAATTCTAGTTCAGCACTGCAAGACAGTACTGCACCAAATCTGGGATTCCCTTTGCCAAAAATATACAAACCTGGATCCGTCAGAAAATCTGGAAAATAGACTCTCGTCCGAATCCAGAAAATATATATAAGGCATATATTATATCACAAAAACAAGGCTCAAAACATTATTGTATCCAGAAAACATGTTTAGCTAGAAATCACAAGTTTGTATTCATAAACAGGAAAACGGCATGAAAACTTAATGATTAAATCCAAGAAAAATCTGGGGTATTCTCTAGTATGTTTAGTATCAACAAATATAATTTCAAAATTTTCCAACATAGAAAATATAGTCAAATAAAATCAGAAAAATAACAAGATACAACAAATTTGTAAATCTAAAACTCTTGACACAGCAGTACCAAAACAACAATAGATTACAAAATATAAATAGAAATCCAGATCCGTCAAAATGGTGATAAAATAGATACAGCAGGCTACAATTCACTTTCACAAAGTTTTTATCAACAGCAAGTAGAATCAGGTTGAAATTTAGGTTCTTTACTGAACAACATGAAAATTCTGAAAGTATAGTAGTTGTTTGAAAGCATAGAATAGTTTGTATAAGTCATCAATTAAATTCACAAAAATTAGGGGTTAATTCCAATCAAGTCTAGTTATACTCAGCAAAATATTAGATCTAAATTTTATGTTTAACATTAGTATAAAAATAAATAACTCTACAGAATTCACATAAAACTGAATCTGGAATTTTTAACACATCTGTAAACAGTAATAACTTGCAACTGACAAATTAAAACTGAGATCAGTCAGAAATTCTTGAAACTAGACAGGAAAATCTACGATTATTCACAAATAAAATTGATTTACTGATCTTAATAGGTTCTAAAATACTGTACAAAAATGGAACAACAACAAAAAACAGAAATCTTCTTATGCATTAAATCGACTAGTTCATGTACAACAAATCCAAATCAAAACAAAACACAAGCATGATATAGTAGATGTCCAAGGAACATGGTATATGGTGTTTAAAAATTCTACAACAAGATATAATATGACTATCACATCATGCATGCAAAATCATATGACACATCATGAATCACGAACAACATATGTATGTGCAACAAGAATTGATTATTTCTAGGTTATTTCATGTCGTGTGTGTAACCAAAGACCACTACGATAAATAGAGACAAGATCTAACAAGGGTTTCGTGAGAATGGATCTTGAAATAACTACACTATATGCAGTATTTAGTACTCGTATATGCAAACAAAAATTATACAAGTTTTTGGCCTTATATTGGCGACGAATCCAAAGAGAAAAGAATAACAGGAATGGATTCCGGGGCAACGAACACAATACTGACTAATGGATCTCGAACAAGATGATCATGAACATAATTGAACGGCTAGATCCAAGAGTTGATCCTAATTACGATCAGATCAGATAGGACGGTCCGTATCTGGCTGATGATGATGATCCAGATGATCAAAATTGATAGGATGGCAGAGATCAAGAGATCAAGATCAAGATCAAGATGTTGATGATGATCACGAAGTAGATACGACGATCAGAAGTCAAATCATAAAGATCTGATGGACTTGATGATCAATCAAGAGGATCAACGACCAGAAAAGCTTGATGATGATGAAGATGATCAAGAGGAGATCGACTGCTGATATTCAAATGGACTGGATGGTGATGATCAAGGTTATCAGATCAAACGGACGGTCAGGATTCATTAGATAATAACTCCCTGAACAACAACACGTCAATGGCAATAGGGCTTCGGCTTTGGCTTGGCTCCGACGGCAGGCAGCGGTGACTGCGTGATCGGAGGCAGGGCTCGCAAGGTGGACTGCGGTGGCAGGATGGTGGCTGCAGGTGGCGAGTATGGGTACAAGCGAGGACAGAGGTTGGCCAGCGATCCAGCAGCATAGCGGGGACGGGGCTTGACGACGACGGGGATGATGATAGTAGAGGCTTCGATGGTTTAGTCGACTGAGAAGTTGGTTGCGGTGGTGAGGTCTTAACTACGGCAAGGCGCTATGACGTCGACTGGTGCGAAGTGGGTTCTGGCAATGGCGATGTGGATGTAGGGGTATGGAGAACGGGAAGATGAAGGCTCTGGTGTTGAAGGGGGTCGCGCCTGTGCGACGAGGAAGGAGGATGAGGGATTGGGATGGCGATGGATGTGTGACACCGGGAAGAAGATGAACGGATGATGGAGGGTTGGGAGCTAGGTTAGAGGTGATCAGGTTTAAATGGAAATTAGGTTTAGGGTAAATTAAGAGGGTATTAATAGAGGATTAGGTTAATGAGTTGGAATCCAATAAGGAAATGAGTTTGGGTTTTTGGGTTAAAATCCATTAGGGAAACAATAATTAGGATTTAGATTATAAGTAAATAATTAAATCAATCTATACGATTATTAAGCAAAGCCCATTTTTGGCGGCTTTTTACTATCATGCCCCCATATACATAAAAAGCTAAAAAAATATATATGGTTAATTCTGTAATTTTCACTTCACATTTAAAGTCTCCATAAAATTCTGTTCCCTCAAAAATCGAAACCATCTCTTCCTCTCCTTCCATCAAATCCGTGCATTGCACGTGCATATCCCCAGTGCAAATTGCACGTGCTAACCCATAAAACGTGCTTTGCACGTGCGGATTACAAGTTATAATAAATAGTAATACAGAATCAAATAGTATGCATTGAGTTAATACTCAAATACTAACAAATACAATAGGATTTTATAGTAATAATAATAATAATAATAACAATCACAAGGTCATATGTAAAAATAGGATTATATGAATACTATTTTAAAATGACTGCAAATACGATTAATGGATAGAATTTAATTTTTAATAAACAATCAAGAAACAACAACAACAATAATAATAGTTAATACCAATTACACTAATAATAATGATAATAACAGAAACAATAATAATAATAGTAAGAATAATAATAATCATAATATGTATCAAGTCATAATAATAAAAATAATAAGATTCATATTACAATATAAAAATCATTGGAAACTAGTTACTAATAAAATCATTGATTAAAAATAGACTTTATAACGAAAAAAACTTGAAAGCGGGAAAAAAAATTAACAAAAAAAATCAAAATACCAAAAATACACAGAAAATACGTATTGGCGGAAACAGAGGTTACATTCACGGCAGCGGCGAGAAACCAGTCAACACACCGGTGAAAGTCAACAGGTTTGCTTACTTGTTTCCTTCAAGAATCAACAAATTCATCTGTTTTCTCCCACACCAAAAATTAGCAGCAACAATGTCCCTCCCAACAGTCATCTCAACAAAAGGAGTCTTACCATCGTGCAAACATCCTTTCACCTCAAGAGGAGGCGTCTCCCACAAACAGTCACCAGGGCTACCAGCTTCAATATTTGTAGCGCCCAAAATTTCATATACAGAAAATCTGGGACTAATACAGAATCTTTACTTCAGCGTAATTTAAACACAGTACAAAATATAGGGAAATTTAAAACTTTTCATACATCATATTTCATTAAAATACACAAAGAAATTATTACACATTAAATACAACTTCTCATAATATTAAAACTTCAGTCTTCACTAGAATCCATGTCATAATTTGTATCCATGCCATTCATTACCAAGAGTCCTGCAAAATTATCAAACTGTGAGCACGTCAGTTGAATGCAACTGACGCAATAATAATATTAATAGCGATCTTCCAATTCATAACAACCAAATATTTGATGCAAAAATAAAAAAAATAAAGATAAATAAAAATAGAAAAAGTAAATCTAATCTATGTTTATGAGTGTATGCCATGAACCTGAAATCTAATGCACCAAAATAAATGCACAAAATGCTGATTTCTAATGCACACTTGTTCGGATTTTATGCCGCCCATTCAACATAGAACCGAGGGCAAGCCCTTAGCGTTCTCCTCATTATAGGGTTGAATCTCTCGCTATGCAATCCTAACCCGATGACTCGATGACTATACTCCAATGTGAAATCACGTGCAAATCGCACCCCTAGGATCATGGACTTTACCGGCCTACTCCTAGCCCACTCATGTAGATTTACTGGGCGTATACTCAGTCGCGAACAATCCTATGAGCTGCAGCTCTTTCTACCCAATTCATTGACTTCACCGGCCTACCCCTAGCCCACACATGTAGATTTACCGGGTGTATCCTAGGTCCTGAACCCAGCAAGTCGATCACCCGTAACTACGAACCAGGCCTACCCCTAGCCCACCACCCATGAATTTACCGGGCATATCCTATCCATTCCGAACATTCTTAGGAACCGTGATTCTTTACTGGACATGTTCGTCATTGTTTTCAATCATCACTCAATCTAGGGCTTGTCCTTATATTCAAACATAAACGGTCACCACCTAGAACTAGCTCACCCAACCGGACTTAAATCAACATCACTAGGACCACTAGCCTAACTTGGCTAATTCCCCCATTCAAATAATCTCAACCTGCCTGTATACTGGGTCTTGCTCAGCCTCTAGAAAAATCCACACTACTAAAACATATCATCGATTCACATTATATGGTTTTCTACAACAACCCTAACTCTTAAAGTAATCTCAAAACTAAGAGTTATTCAACTACTCTAAAAACTCAAGGTCCAAACTAAATATAAACTCGTTCATTCACAACTCTATTCAATCTTTTATCCATTACACAATCATGCAAAATCTCACATAAATCTTGATCTCATACCCAATTAATCCCATGTCCAAATAATACTAAACTTTATCATCAGTTTTTATTCCATAAACAACTCATATTTAACTATTATTAAAATTAAACAGGCTAGTCTACAACTAGATCTAATTCGATTAAATTACTGATCACTTCCCATTCAATGATCCAAAACTTGAAAATAGTCACTCTCCAAGCTTGAGCCCTCTATAACTCAAAGATTTCAGTCTTAGATTAAAACCCTAATCCAAACGATCCCACGAATCTAACTTAATCAGACCCTAAATCTGAAATTACTCAATCCATCATCCGAATTATTAATCCATAATCTGAATCAATCTATAAAAATCTGAAATCACAATCTGAGATCATTTGAATCCATAATCTGAAATTATTCAAACCCATAATGTGAAATTATTCACATCCACAATCTAAAGTTATTCAAATCCATAATCTGAAATAGATCAACTCCTACTCTAAAATCAATCAACTCTTACTCTGAAATTTAATCAACTCTTAACTCAATTCTAGGTCTACTCATCAACTATCAAAATTAGAAAGAAAACTAGACTACCATTTGATCTAGATTGAAATTGTAACACCCCGAATTCCAAAAACAGCTGAATTCGAGATTTTCACAGGTTCTTTACACTTCATTCGTACAATTTTACAAGGAATTTTAAAACTTTTATTTCAACAACGATTACATCAGAGTCTTTTACATCAATATGCAGCGGAAAAAATAAAATACAACAATAAATAAAGTACAATTGTTACAACTTTAACATTTAAGTAGTCAACAGCATCAAATCATCTTTATATCTTCATGTAACTCCAATTCCCGCATATAAAACTGTGGGCGCGTCAGTTGCTTACAACTGACGAAATATTATACACGGCCATCCTCTCTATGCCAGAACAGTATAACGATCCTTAAATACTTTAGCAAACACAAACTTGATCACAAAAAAAGTTACAAAGGGACTATCCTGTTGATGTCGTGTTGTGCGGTGCACTTAGTCCTTAATGCAGTTATTTATATTACATGACATTAATGCACACTTGTTCGGATTCTATGCATCCCATACTACATAGGTCCGAGGGCAAGCCCTTAATCGTTCTTCATCTTTGTAGGGTTCAATCTCTCGCCATGATTTAATCTACTACTATAATTACGGTAGGTATCTTAGATGATCTATGAGTACAAGCACATGTACAGAAAATCTTGGAGGGGAATCCCACGTCATGTCACGACGCATCGTGAAGACAGCCTGTGGCAATTCAGCCTCACTTCATGGCACACGATCCTCTTGCAGTCACCAAACATCCCACAAGCGTCGCCACCGGGACGATAATTCTGGAGTAGTGCCTACGCCATGTCTTGATGCATCAAGCAGGCAGCCTGTGGATCACTCTCACACCGCCAATCCGATGGCCCTCATACTCGTGTTTTTCTCCTACTTTCATCACGTCTTCACTATGTATCCATCTGTAATTTCGATAAGTATCCTAGATGTTCTATGATCTATGAGCCCATGTCCAGGCAGTCTGGAGGGGAATCCCACGCACTGACACGACGCATCGAGCAGGCAATATATGGACAATTCAGCCTCCGCCTCGGAACGATGGCACCAACCATAGTCACCAAACATTCCACAAGCGTCGCCACCGGGATGGTACTCTGGAGTAGTATCCAGGACATGTCACGACGCATCGTGAAGACAGCTTGTGCATACCCTCACAACACCCATCCAATGGCCCTCATACTTATGTTTTTATCTTACTTTCATTACATCCCTACAATGTTTGTTTTAAAAGAAAATCATCACAACCTAGAGCTAGCTTACCCTACCGGACTTAAATCAAAACAACAGAGACAGTCAGCCTACCTGGCTACTTCTCAAGAGATGCTCAACCCTCAACGGTTAGCTCTCAAATCAATAAATAATACTGCCGGTCACTAGGGTCTCGCCTAGCCTCTAGATTCCAACAACTATCTCTAAAGATCAACAATACTTCATAATCAATCTCAAATTATCATTTCCATTTCTTTTGTTCACAAACTCTTTCTCAAAATATTTCTTTTATAATCTCATAACATGAGAACAATTCAATTAGGTATCTATATCAATTTCATCTTTCACATCCTCGTGTGTATTTCACAATAAAACTCAATCAAATATTAATAACCATAAAATCTCATATTCAAACTTAATTAACTTTCATTTATCAAAAATCCAATCAAACTCAAGAACAAGAAAATAGTTCGGTTCGGTCGACCGGTGACAGTATCAGTCGACTGTTCTGCGAACATCAAAACATCTCAGTCGGTTCAGTCGACTGTTGCCAAGGAGCCAGTCGGCTGTTCCGCTAATACTTTGAAAACTCAAACATCAAAATTCAGGACTGTAGCAGTCGATTGTGAAAGTAGACAGTCGACTGTCCTGCCGACGAAAACCCAATTTCTTATACTTTCCAGTCGACTGTAGAAGGTAAACAGTCGACTGTCAATTACACCAACTACAGCTTGCATATATTTTTCGACCTTTTAATTGATTTGTACTTCCATATAAAAATATAGATCATTTCCAGAATGTATCCCTTTTAAAAATAATATCGTATATGCTCTCAAATTCACAAGTTTCTCACTTTTCAATGAAATCCTTAACATGTATCAAAACATATATCCAATCAATTTTCCAAATAAACTATTGTCTTTTATCAAATTACTTTATAAAAATCTCTATACTCAAAAATAGATATTTCGAAGTTAGAACCACACTTCTTTGCTATATTAACGACAGACAATTCTTTTATACACATTTGCATTATTTCAATTACTATTTCAAACACGCATCATACAATTAAAACTTGCCAAATGGCACATATTCTTGCATGCAAATATTCTAACAATCATCATAACACATTTTGGACCATAAATTTAACAATTCATATCTATCCCAACAATTAAAATTTAGCAATCAATTTCTACAACAACTAGCATGTAATCTCATCATACCAATTCAAATTCAACAAATAAATTGTATATCATCTATCATGTAAATTCTACTCCTAAATTAGAAAGCATTCAAGAAACACCCACCTAAAGTTAAAGAATTACGAATAGAAAGTTCCTAGAAAATCCCTTAGAATGCACGAATAGATCATTCTCCTCCTAGCTCCTTGTCAAAACCGAAAGTTTCAAATTGGGTTGTATAGCCGACCTCCAATGGGGAAAACTCAAAACTACTCAATCTTTTTCTTACTCAAATCTTTTCTCTCTTTAATAAATTTTTCTAATGTACTAAGATAAGAAAAAACTATGGGGTATTTATACATAATTTTGGGTGGATTGAATGGCTAGGATTAGATCAACTAGTTAGAGATTAAGGACTAGGATGAATTAGGGAGTTGAAGCAACTACCCATGATGAGATAACTACCTCCACACTACTCCCATTTTCTAAAATTTAAACTTGCTTTCCCTCCTACTTTAATATCCAAAATTTAGTTTTTTCCCTCTTTTATGAACATCCCGACACCCAACAATGTGTGCACATCGCACGTGTGCACGTGCACGTGCTTTGTGTACAAAATAATTTATTTATTTAATCTCTTTAAAACAATTTATTTATATATGTAATAAATATACAAAATTAACTTTAAAATTATACTTTTCATGCACAATTAAAATAGACACACACAATTTCATGAAATTTATTTTGAAAGAATAATACGCTTAAAACACGTGCACCGAAACATGTACGTCGCCCGTACAATCTCAAAAATACAAAAATTGAATTTATAAACCGAAAAATATTTATAGTTAATTGGGATGCAACATAAAGTATATTTAATATACATTTTCTATGATATACTCAAACATACAGAAAACACGTATATTGCACGTAAAAATTTATTTTAATTATAATAGACAAAAATTGAATTCTATTTACAAAAATGAATTTAAACATGTTTATAAAAATAAATAATTGAAACCCATCAAAAATTTTGCACGTAACGGTGGAATGTCCAGAATTGACACGTGCATCGATTAATACGTAAAAAGCACGTAAAACTCAAAGATTGAAATTTAGCATTTGTGTTGTCTCAAATGGGATTTTAAGAATACGGGTTTGCATAAATAATTGGAATTCAAAATACATATCAAAATGCGTTATGGATATAATCAATAACAGTACAAAATGCACGTGCCTAACACCCGAGGGCAAAATTGTCATTTAAATTTTGCGGGGTGTTACACTCTCCCCCCTTAGAATAGTTCCGTCCCCGGAACTCACTATGGTAAAGGCTGTATTTTGTACACACTAAAGAAAATATCAGTATAACATATAGAAAGCTACAAATATTAAGAGAATACGTATAGCATAAAAGTAAGCAATGTGGATGAAATAGAAAAAATCTATTTAAGAAAATTATGAGTATCAAAATTTTAGAACAGAACCTGAATCTAGGAAGTAGCATAAGAAAGTAAATGCGACAATAAGGGATAGTATATATTGAAAGGAGTTTTCATACAAAAATACTATAAAGTAAACCATTAGGTAAAATGATAAATAATTTTAGTCATAAATAAAAAAATAGTTAAGAAACAATGCAATAGAGTGAATCATAGTCAATGGATAATTTATAAATAAATTTAGTAGTCAAAATTTATCAAAGTGATAAGTGGTAGGAAGTCGCAAACTATATATATATATATATATATATATATATATATATAAATTTTTTTTTTTGGTGTTGTATAATGAAACCTGAATTAGTAAATTTAAAAGAAGATTATTGAATAAGAGTTTGAAAAATATATGAGAAGGAAATATAGTTTAAAAGTATAGACAACATTAAAAATGAAATTGATATCATAAAGTAATTTATAAGGTAAATATAATAATCATATGTGTATGAAAAAAATGAAAAGGCAGAAATCCAAATAATTTCGATTTATCAAGTAGACCAAGAAAACCAGTATGCGAAATTATATACGTACATAAGAAAAAAAATTATAGGGGTGAAACAAATAGCATGATATGAAAATCATAAATGATTTGTAAGAGTTTAAACAAACATTATAGTTAAAAGACAATGACGTGTCACAAAACCAAGGATATAGAAGAAAATTTATGAATCATAAACAAAATACATAAATAACAAGAGATATGTTTTTGTTATGTGAGTAGCCACCAAGTCTAAAATGGCAAAATACGATAAAGTAGTATGAAATACTAACTCACATAAAATACAAAGTACTACGAAGAAGACGACATGATAGTTGAGATTAAGCGGTAAATACACAAGTTTGATGAATAAAGAAATCAGTATAAACAGCATAATGCAAGGTTGCAAAATATTATAAAATAATATAAGCTAGTACCAAAAAATGGAATAGTTGTAAGTGAATATTATAGAAAAACAAGGTAGGGGTTATCTAAATATAATATTTCCTTCTGGTGTATGTTCGTCTCACTGGTATCCAACAGCAGACTTACCTGTCTTGATCTCAAGTTGCATAATTGCTCCTACGATATCCGATTGCAATTTGCCTTATGGGCATTCGGTTGCAAACTTTGCCTCACCGACATCCAGTTGCAGTTTGCATCCAATGATGTCTAGTTGCATATTTGCCCTCTCGACATTAAGTTGCACCAAAGCGGAAGATGGAAAGATGTAATCTCCCATGTATACTTAGGTTAGATATGGAATGTTTAATAAAGTATGGTGTTATGTTTGAAATCAACGATATAAAAATGGGAGTAAAAGAATTTAAACAATGAAATATCAAAATAGGTGTATAGGATATATCAAACATAGGCGGTACTGATTAGTAGTAATGAAAAATTATTTATAACACTAAAATAGTGTAAAATATATGCACATGTCGGAATTGAAAACAATAATGATGTAGTGTAGCAATTTAGGACATTTGACACAAACAATTATATATAAAAATAGTAGTGTAATAATTGGAGGATGGTGAAATTATATGTATAGTAAGTATCTTGAAATACATGACACACATAAAAATTTAATGGAAAACATATGTAGTAATCAAGAATGTAAAGACAATTTAAAATTAAAGGATAGAGTAAAGTATGAATAGCGAGTATATGCATTATATTAAGGAAATGTAAATTACAGAATTAATGAATATAACAAATAAATTAGTAGATAATATGTACTAACAATAATATTGAATGCAGACAATAAATCAAATTAGTATGTTGTATTTATAAAAATATTTCAATCCGGTTAAAATATATTGAAGTATATAGAACAATACGAGATAACGAAAGAATATTGTATCAGAAAATCAAATCATGTAAAATAAATACACATAAGCAAAATTCACAAGCAAATTCAAAAATGTAATAAATGAAGAAAATGATAGTTGTAATATAAATTTAATAGAATGTATGAAGTAATAGTGAATATAGACGGATGATCATAAAGTGACCTAAAACGCGATAAACAGGATTTTAAAACTGAACGAAAAACAAATTTAAAGAATCAAGACTAAGAAAATAGACAAATAATAGGCATTAATATGATTTAATAGTATGGGAAAATATTTATTTGGAAAATATTAAATGTCGAAAAGTACTATGATGAAAATCCACAGAAAATAATTTGAAGGGAAAGTGTGTCTATGTGTAAGGTATCATGAATGACTGTTCAAACCAACCACGCTTCCACTGCGCCACTCTGATACCCAGCGAAAATGAGCTCGCATACAATCTCAAATCAATGTATACGAGGAGAGCATCATGAATGAGGTTGAACGCAAATTCGATAACAATTTCCATTCATGACTCCAGCCATCCAATAGGGAAAGGAAAGAGAAAACGTCAGCCTATAGACCAACACAAATGTAAATCGCTTACATTTAAATCTCTATAAACTGAACTCACGCTCTAATTTCCACTTCTAGGGTGTCGTTCCTTATAAATTTGTACTACTTTGAAGCGTAGCTCTGATACCACTCTGTAACACCCCGAATTCCAAAAATAGCTGAATTCGAGATTTCCACAGGATCTTTACACTTCATTCGTACAATTTTACAAGCAATTTTAAAACTTTTATTTCGACAACGATTACATCAGATTCTTTTACATCAATACGCAGCGGAAACAATAAAATACAACAATAAATAAAGTACAATTGTTACATCTTTAACATTTAAGTAGTCAACAGCATCAAATCATCTTTATATCTTCATGTAACTCCAATTCCTGCATATAAAACTGTGGGCGCGTCAGTTGCTTACAACTGACGAAATATTATACACGGCCATCCTCTCTATGCCGGAACAGTATAACTGTAATGCCCCCAATTTTTTTTTTTTTTGACTCCAAACTCAAATCTTTCAATTTCTATATCACTTTGATCATAAACTAAGAAAGTTATATTTCAGGAAAAATTTTGACAGAGTCTCCCCTGTAAATTTTGCCCCGAAACACAAAAAGCTTACGGAATTCTGCTCAAAATTCCGTAGCTCACAAAATACACAATAATTTCATGGGCTCCCCAGGCCAAAATGAGCAGATACACACAGGCAACATAATATAATGCTCTGGGGGCCAAACACATAACAGATTATCAAATATCAAATAAAAACCATAAATTTCTTTGAAAAACAAGGTAAATTTTTAGAAAAACCCTTATAAAACCTACCACAGAGCCCGGTACTCCACAACGAGGTGGGTACGGGTCACAAACATACCACATCACCTCACATTATACTCATCATCGTCATATACATGCTTATACTCCCATAATACAATTTAAATCATAAATTTCACTATTCCTATAACTAAATAATACAAATTTTTAAAATAAAAAGTTATACTACTAATCCACGCCTCACCTCTGCACTGATGAGAACCTGCAACAGTGGGGGATCTAGGGTAGTCCTCAGACTTCCCTAACCCCCCAAACACTAAAGGGTTAGCCATTTCTGGTGTGAGTATAGTTATTAATCAAATAACAAATTAAAATAGTATAAAGAAAATAAATTAAACTTACGAATGCCAAATTAAAATAAGGCAACCTGAATCTTGAATACAACAACATCGTCAATACAATGACATATCAAATACTCTGCCAAACCTGCATTCAACTATTTAATTATCCATAACTTCCCACATTTCATAATACACTTCGCATCAACCTCGTATATATATATATACTTATCTTACATTCGCATAATACGAATATTTATCTTTCCACACTTATCGTCATATCAGCATCTCACTATTTATATTAATATAACTACATGATGTTATTACATCATTTCTCCAACTCTATTTAGCCATGCGTTTCATTTACTTATATTATGTCATCAACACACACATTCATCCTGGAAGTTGTGCCGAGGCAGGTAGTTCCCACCATTTCCACGGAAATAGCAGGTGAGTAGTTCCCCGACACACTTCCAAGGTACACAAACTCATATCCCAACATACTTTCTTTAATAACTATTTTCATACCCAATCTCATAATACAGATATTTATTTTATTGCGTTATAATAAGTATCACATCGTAAACATATGCATCTATTCTCATAATACCACATCTCATTGCCCATGCGATTTACTCACATTTCATCACATCATTAACACATCATTAATTAGAATACTTGTACTTATTGCATCAAACCATGTTTTATAGCTCATTCACATCTTATTATATCACTTTAGTAATTTCTCATTCTATTAAACAATAAATCTTATTATCATTTTCACTTAATCCCCAAACACAATCTGGGGCCACAACATATCACACCCCATAGCCGATAGCTTGGGTATTAATCACTTCAATCACTTATCATCTTCACTTCACTTTATTTCTCATTTCTATCAATCATTACCACTATTATATCCGCTCACCCTGCGAATTATGCCAAGGCAGGTAGTTCCCACCATTTCCACAGAAATAGCGGGCAGGTAGTTCCTTGACACAACTTCAAGGTACAACTCACATCAACTGTATTTTACTTTAATGATCACACACACAATACCATTACTTCGTACTATTCATAAGAACACATGTCTCTTCTATTATTATCATTTTAAATGAACCACGCACTTCATTTATCACTTCTTTTCATCCACTAACTCATAACCCATTTTCTTTCTCATCCACAATTCACATTTCGCTATTCCCTTTCTTTACTACCCCATTTATTATTAACACTTATTTATTCTTTATTCTCAACTCATAATACACTTACTTCACTATTTCATTTCAGCTTATACCAAACACTTCTCTTTCTCATTCACATTTCATATCATATTCATTTTACCCCAGGTCTATCCCGGAGTACCAATTCTCTCTCAGGTCTACCCTGAGGTATCAACTCTCTCTCCGGTCTATCCGGAGGTATCTACTCTCCCAGGTCCATCCTGGGGAATCAACTCTCTCTCAGGTCAACCCTGAGGCATCATATCTCTCTCCGGTCTATCCGGAGGTATCTGCACTCCCAGGTCCATCCTGGGGTATCAACTCTCTCTCCGGTCTATCCGGAGGTATCTACACTCCCAGGTCCATCCTGGGATATCATATCTCTCTCAGGTCCCACCTGAGGTATCATATCTCTCTCCGGTCTATCCGGAGGTATCTGCACTCCCAGGTTCATCCTGGGGTATCAACTCTCTCTCCGGTCTATCCGGAGGTATCTACACTCCCAGGTCCATCCTGGGGTATCATATCTCTCTCAGGTCCCACCTGAGGTATCATATCTCTCTCCGGTCTATCCGAAGGTATCTGCACTCCCAGGTCCATCCTGGGGTATCAACTCTCTCTCCGGTCTATCCGGAGGTATCTACACTCCCAGGTCCATCCTGGGGTATCATATCGCTCTCCGTCTATGCGGAGGTATCTATTCAAGCCAACCGAAATTATTGTTATTAACATTTACTTTTCATATTAACATCACCCTTTAACATCATAACATCTCATCTTTTATTTAAACTTATTATCATAAACAATGATCATCTCATTTACCCTTTCAATGCATCACACAAAGAAAACATCACTGCCATTAATATATAAAATCATCACATCATAATATTGCACATCACAATTGCACTATATTATTTATTTTATCATTGCCCCATACATCATGCGTATATCATACCATTTATTATCTCAATATCACAAGTTTGCATACGCCCAGTATATCAACACATCACAACATTAAATATATAAATACACTCAATACGTTACCATCACCCTGGATATTCCAAATCACAACAATTCACAATATACCGACATCTTATATAAATATAACTCATCCCCATATATATATATCACTAATCCATCATCCATAAGTTTATATCACTACCCGAGACGAGTATTTAATCGTCATATCGCATATCAACACTGAACACTAATTTCCCTTTATACATACACCATATTTCGGGATTCATATCAAACATTCAAATTATACTAAAATTTTCTTAAACAACAGATATATAAATATTTTCGTACTCACCTCATAGCCCGGGAAGCCTCGAAGCATCACTTCTCCATCCGGCACCCGAAGCCGTTAACATTTCCTATTATCACGTTTCAAAGCAGTTAAGGCTCACAACATCCAAATCAACCACATAAAATAATTACACTATTTCTAATATCACTCAGGCATTTTATCGAACGTCTGGGATGCACACGTGCATCGCACGTAATATTTAAATTCCAACAGGATGTTTATCCCCAAACAATTACTAAAATCACCCCCAACTTTTTCTAATAGCTCTACTAAAATTCTACTACTGTGAAGAAGATAATTCTCACACATAAAATTTTCTTTTACAAACCCAAAACCCTAATTGATCAACAACTTACAATTTCTCTAACCATCTACCAATTCCTCCAATCTACCACTTCCAACCTCTCTAAATTTCTCTATTATAATATTTCTACTCAATAAAACTAACCACACTCAATTTTATACGAATAAATAAATTAGGGTATACCTTTTCGGAATCCTTTTGAAAATCCGACACTTCCACGATGTAGAGCACCCTCCAATTAGCCTATCCCTCGATTTAATTTGGATTTGGCGAAAGAATCAAGTGGATTGGAGGAGGGGAAGGATCGGCCGAAGCTTGGGTTTCGGTGCTCTGGCTTCAATCGGGATGGACAAGAAAGAAAGAAGGAGAAGGAAGGAGGAGAGAAGGGGAAGGGGTTTTTTTTTTATAAAATATAATGATAATAATAATAATAACGCCCATTTTCACTTAAGCCCTCCAATTCCAAAATATTACACTAAACTCCAACTCTCTAATTTAATAATACCAATAATACAAAGATACATTAAAATCACCTCATAATAATCCTTCAAAATTATAAAATAAGGTAAACAATATTTATTCACATAAAATCTCAACTCGTAGCTCCCAATATATCAATAACACCAATCAACAACAAATATCCATACCGATATCAATATTTAAATAAAATACATCAAAATAATTTTTCACCACTCCAAATATATAAAAACAAGTATTTTCGGTATTTTACAAATTCGAGGTGTTACAATAACGATCCTTAAATACTTTAGCAAACACAAACTTGATCACAAACAAAGTTACAAAGGGACTATCATGTTGATGTCGTGTTGTGCGGTGCACTTAGTCCTTAATGCAGTTATTTATATTACATGACACTAATGCACACTTGTTCGGATTCTATGCATCCCATACTAATAGGTCCGAGGGCAAGCCCTTAATCGTTCTTCATCTTTGTAAGGTTCAATCCCTCGCCATGAGTTAATCTACTACTGTAATTACGGTAGGTATCTTAGATGATCTATGAGTACAAGCACGTGTACAGAAAATCCTGGAGGGGAATCCCACGTCATGTCACGACGCATCGTGAAGACAGCCTGTGGCAATTCAGCCTCATTTCATGGCACACGATCCTGTTGCAGTCACCAAATATCCCACAAGCGTCGCCACCGGGATGGTACTCTGGAGTAGTATCCACGTCATGTCACGACGCATCGTGAAGACAGCCTGTGCATACCCTCACAACACCTATCCAACGGCCCTCATACTTATGTTTTTCTCTTACTTTTATTACATCCCTACAATATTTGTTTTAAAAGAAAATCATCACAACCTAGAGCTAGCTTATCCTACCGAACATAAATCAAAATAACAGAGACAATCAGCCTACCTGGCTACTTCTCAAGAGATGCTCAACCCTCAACGGTTAGCTCTCAAATCAATAAATATTACTGCCGGTCACTAGGGTCTCGTCTAGCCTCTAGATTCCAACAACTATCTCTAAAGATCAACAATACTTCATAATCAATCTCAAATAATCATTTCCATTTCTTTTGTTGACAAACTCTTTCTCAAAATATTTCTTTTATAATCTCATAACATGAGAACAATTCAATTCGGTATCTATATCAATTTCATCTTTCACATCCTCGTGTGTATTTCACAATAAAACTCAATCAAATATTAATAACCATAAAATCTCATATTCAAACTTAATTAACTTTCATTTATCAAAAATCCAATCTAACTCAAGAATCAGAAAATAGTTCGGTTCGGTCGACCGGTGACAGTATCAGTCGACTGTTCTGCGAACATCAAAACATTTCAGTCGGTTCAGTCGACTGTTGCCAAGGAGCCAGTCGGCTGTTCCGCTAATACTTTGAAAACTCAAACATCAAAATTCTGGACAGTAGCAGTAGACTATGAAAGTAGCCAGTCGACTGTCCTGCCGACGAAAACCCAATTTCTTATACTTTCCAGTTGACTGTAGAAGGTAAACAGTCGACTGTCAATTACACCAACTACAGCTTGCATATATTTTTCGACCTTTTAATTGATTTGTACTTCCATATAAAAATATAGATCATTTCCAGAATGTATCCCTTTTAAAAATAATATCGTATATGCTCTCAAATTCACAAGTTTCTCACTTTTCAATGAAGTCCTTAACATGTTTCAAAACATATATCCAATCAATTTTCCAAATAAACTGTTGTCTTTTATCAAATTACTTTATAAAAATCTCTATACTCAAAAATAGATATTTTGAAGTTAGAACCACACTTCTTTGCTATATTAACGACAGACAATTCTTTTATACACATTTGCATTATTTCAATTACTATTTAAATCACGCATCATACAATTAAAACTTGCCAAATGGCACATATTCTTGCATGCAAATATTCTAACAATCATCATAACACATTTTGGACCATAAATTTAACAATTCATATCTATCCCAACAATTAAAATTTAGCAATCAATTTCTACAACAACTAGCATGTAATCTCATCATACCAATTCAAATTCAACAAATAAATTGTATATCATCTATCATGTAAATTCTACTCCTAAATTAGAAAGCATTCAAGAAACACCCACCTAAAGTTAAAGAATTACGAATAGAAAGTTCCTAGAAAATCCCTTAGAATGCACGAATAGATCATTCTCCTCCTAGCTCCTTGTCAAAACCGAAAGTTTCAAATTGGGTTGTATAGCCGACCTCCAATGGGGAAAACTCAAAACTACTCAATCTTTTTCTTACTCAAATCTTTTCTCTCTTTAATAAATTTTTCTAATGTACTAAGATAAGAAAAAACTATTGGGTATTTATACATAATTTTGGGTGGATTGAATGGCTAGGATTAGATCAACTAGTTAGAGATTAAGGACTAGGATGAATTAGGGAGTTGAAGCAACTACCCATGATGAGATAACTACCTCCACACTACTCCCATTTTCTAAAATTTAAACTTGCTTTCCCTCCTACTTTAAAATCCAAAATTTAGTTTTTTCCCTCTTTTATGAACAGCCCGGCCCCCAACAATGTGTGCACATCGCACGTGTGCACGTGCACGTGCTTTGTGTACAAAATAATTTATTTATTTAATCTCTTTAAAACAATTTATTTATATATGTAATAAATATACAAAATTAACTTTAAAATTATACTTTTCATGCACAATTAAAATAGACACACACAATTTCAAGAAATTTATTTTGAAAGAATAATACGCTTAAAACACGTGCACCGAAACACGTGCGTCGCCCGTACAATCTCAAAAATACAAAAATTGAATTTATAAACCGAAAAATATTTATAGTTAATTGGGATGCAACATAAAGTATATTTAATATACATTTTCTATGACATACTCAAACATACAGAAAACACGTGTATTGCACGTAAAAATTTATTTTAATTATAATAGACAAAAATTGAATTCTATTTACAAAAATGAATTTAAACATATTTATAAAAATAAATAATTGAAACCCATCAAAAATTTTGCACGTAACGGTGGAATGTCCAGAATCGACACGTGCATCGATTAATACGTAATAAGCACGTAAAACTCAAAGATAGAAATTTAGCATTTGAGTTGTCTCAAATGGAATTTTAAGAATACGGGATTGCATAAATAATTGAAATTCAAAATACATATCAAAATGCGTTATTGATATAATCAATAACAGTACAAAATGCACGTGCGTAACACCCGAGGACAAAATTGTCATTTAAATTTTGCGGGTCCCCCCTTAGAATAGTTCCGTCCCCGGAACTCACTATGGTAAAGGCTGTATTTTGTACACACTAAAGAAAATATCAGTATAACATATAGAAAACTACAAATATTAAGAGAATACGTGTAGCATAAAAGTAAGCAATGTGGATGAAATAGACAAAATCTATTTAAGAAAATTATGAGTATCAAAATTTTAGAACAGAACATGAATCTTGGAAGTAGCATAAGAAAGTAAATGCGACAATAAGGGATAGTATATATTGAAAGGAGTTTTCATACAAAAATACTATAAAGTAAACCATTAGATAAAATGATAAATAATTTTAGTCATAAATAAAAAAATAGTTAAGAAACAATGCAATAGAGTGAATCATAGTCAATGGATAATTTATAAATAAATTTAGTAGTCAAAATTTATCAAAGTGATAAGTGGTAGGAAGTCGCAAACTATATATATATATATATATATATATATATATTTGGTGTTGTATAATGAAACCTGAATTAGTAAATTCAAAAGAAGATTATTGAATAAGAGTTTGAAAAATATATGAGAAGGAAATATAGTTTAAAAGTATAGACAACATTAAAAATGAAATTGATATCATAAAGTAATTTGTAAGGTAAATACAATAATCATATGTGCAAGAAATAAATGAAAAGGCTGAAATCCAAATAATTTCGATTTATCAAGTAGACCAAGAAAATCAGTATGCGAAATTATATACGTACATAAGAAAAAAATTATAGGGGTGAAACAAATAGCATGATATGAAAATCATAAATGATTTGTAAGAGTTTAAACAAACATTATAGTTAAAAGACAATGACGTGTCACAAAACCAAGGATATAGAAGAAAATTTATGAATCATAAACAAAATACATAAATAACAAGAGATATGTTTTTGTTATGTGAGTAGCCACCAAGTCTAAAATGGCAAAATACGATAAAGTAGTATGAAATACAAACTCACATAAAATACAAAGTACTATGAAGAAGACGGCAAGATAGTTGAGATTAAGCAGTAAATACACAAGTTTGATGAATAAAGAAATCAGTATAAACAGCATAATGCAAGGTTGCAAAATATTATAAAATAATATAAGCTAGTACCAAAAAATGGAATAGTTGTAAGTGAATATTATAGAAAAACAAGGTAGGGGTTATCTAAATATAATATTTCCTTCTGGTGTAGGTTCGTCTCACTGGTATCCAACAGCAGACTTGCCTGTCTTGATCTCAAGTTGCATAATTGCTCCTACGATATCCGGTTGCAATTTGCCTTCTGGGCATTCGGTTGCAAACTTTGCCTCACCGACATCCAGTTACAGTTTGCATCCAATGATGTCTAGTTGCATATTTGCCCTCTCGACATTAAGTTGCACCAAAGCGGAAGATGAAAAGATGTAATCTCTCATGTATACTTAGGTTAGATATGGGATGTTTAATAAAGTATGGTGTTATGTTTGAAATCAACGATATAAAAATGGGAGTAAAAGAATTTAAACAATGAAATATCAAAATAGGTGTATAGGATATATCAAACATAGGCGGTACTAATTAGTAGTAATGAAAAATTATTTATAACACTAAAATAGTGTAAAATATATGCACATGTCGGAATTGAAAACAATAATGATGTAGTGTAGCAATTTAGGACATTTGACACAAACAATTATATATAAAAATCGTAGTGTAATAATTGGAGGATGGTGAAATTATATGTATAGTAAGTATCTTGAAATACATGACACACATAAAAATTCAATGGAAAACATATGTAGTAATCAAGAATGTAAAGACAATTTAAAATTAAAGGATAGAGTAAAGTATGAATAGCGAGTATATGCATTATATTAAGGAAACGTAAATTACAGAATTAATGAATATAACAAATAAATTAGTAGATAATATGTATTAACAATAATATTGAATGCAGACAATAAATCAAATTAGTATGTTGTATTTATAAAAATATTTCAATCCTGTTAAAATATATTGAAGTATATAGAACAATACGAGATAACGAAAGAATATCGTATCAGAAAATCAAATCATGTAAAATAAATACACATAAGCAAAATTCACAAGCAAATTCAAAAATGTAATAAATGAAGAAAATGATAGTTGTAATATAAATTTAATAGAATGCATGAAGTAATAGCGAATAAAGACGGATGATCATAAAGTGACCTAAAACGCGATAAACAGGATTTTAAAACTGAAAGAAAAACAAATTTAAAGAATCAAGACTAAGAAAATAGACAAATAATAGGCATTAATATGATTTAATAGTATAGGAAAATATTTATTTAGAAAATATTAAATGTCGAAAAGTACTATGATGAAAATCCACAGAAAATAATTTGATGGGAAAGTGTGTCTATGTGTAAGGTATCATGAATGACTGTTCAAACCAACCACGCTTCCACTGCGCAACTCTGATACCCAGGGAAAATGAGCTCGCATACAATCTCAAATCAATGTATACGAGGAGAGCATCATGAATGATGTTGAACGCAAATTCGATACCAATTTCCATTCATGACTCCAGCCATCCAATAGGGAAAGGAAAGAGAAAACGTCAGCCTATAGACCAACACAAATGTAAATCGCTTACATTTAAATCTCTATAAACTGAACTCACGCTCTAATGTCCACTTCTAGGGTGTCGTTCCTTATAAATTTGTACTACTTTGAAGCGTAGCTCTGATACAACTCTGTAACATCCCGAATTCCAAAAATAGCTGAATTCGAGATTTCCACAGGATCTTTACACTTCATTCGTACAATTTTACAAGGAATTTTAAAACTTTTATTTCAACAACGATTACATCAGAGTCTTTTACATCAATACGCAGCGGAAACAATAAAATACAACAATAAATAAAGTACAATTGTTACATCTTTAACATTTAAGCAGTCAACAGCATCAAATCATCTTTATATCTTCATGTAACTCCAATTCCCGCATATAAAACTGTGGGCGCGTCAGTTGCTTACAACTGACGAAATATTATACACAGTCATCCTCTCTATGCCGGAACACTATAACGATCCTTAAATACTTTAGCAAACACAAACTTGATCACAAACAAAGTTACAAAGGGACTATCCTGTTGATGTCGTGTTGTGCGGTGCACTTAGTCCTTAATGCAGTTATTTATATTACATGACACTAATGCACACTTGTTCGGATTCTATGCATCCCATACTACATAGGTCCGAGGGCAAGCCCTTAATCGTTCTTCATCTTTGTAGGGTTCAATCTCTCGCCATGACTTAATCTACTACTGTAATTACGGTAGGTATCTTAGATGATCTATGACTACAAGCACGTGTACAGAAAATCCTGGAGGGGAATCCCACGTCATGTCACGACGCATCGTGAAGACAGCCTGTGGCAATTCAGCCTCATTTCATGGCACACGATCCTCTTGCAGTCACCAAATATCCCACAAGCGTCGCCACCAGAACGATAATTCTGGAGTAGTGCCCACGCCATGTCTTGACGCATCAAGCAGGCAGCCTGTGGATCACTTTCACACCGCCAATCCGATGGCCCTCATACTCGTGTTTTTCTCCTACTTTCATCATGTCTTCACCATGTATCTATCTGTAATTTCGATAAGTATCCTAGATATTCTATGATCTATGAGTCCATGTCCAGGCAGTCTGGAGGGAAATCCCACGCACTGACACGACGCATCGAGCAGGCAATATATGGACAATTCAGCCTCCGCCTCGGAACGATTGCACCAACTATAGTCACCAAACATCCTGCAAGCGTCGCCACCGGGATGGTACTCTGGAGTAGTATCCACGTCATGTCACGACGCATCGTGAAGACAGCATGTGCATACCCTCACAACACCCATCCAATGGCCCTCATACTTATGTTTTTCTCTTACTTTTATTACATCCCTACAATGTTTGTTTTAAAAGAAAATCATCACAACCTAGAGCTAGCTTACCCTACCGAACTTAAATCAAAACAACAGAGACAGTCAGCCTACCTGGCTACTTCTCAAGAGATGCTCAACCCTCAACGGTTAGCTCTCAAATCAATAAATATTACTGCCGGACACTAGGATCTCGTCTAGCCTCTAGATTCCAACAACTATCTCTAAAGATCAACAATACTTCATAATCAATCTCAAATTATCATTTCCATTTCTTTTGTTCACAAACTCTTTCTCAAAATATTTCTTTTATAATCTCATAACATGAGAACAATTCAATTCGGTATCTATATCAATTTCATCTTTCACATCCTCGTGTGTATTTCACAATAAAACTCAATCAAATATTAATAACCATAAAATCTCATATTCAAACTTAATTAACTTTCATTTATCAAAAATCCAATCTAACTCAAGAACAAGAAAATAGTTCGGTTCGGTCGACCGGTGACAGTATCAGTCGACTGTTCTGCGAACATCAAAACATCTCAGTCGGTTCAGTCGACTGTTGCCAAGGAGCCAGTCGGCTGTTCCGCTAATACTTTGAAAACTCAAACATCAAAATTCAGGACTGTAGCAGTCGATTGTGAAAGTAGACAGTCGACTGTCCTGCCGACGAAAACCCAATTTCTTATACTTTTCAGTCGACTGTAGAAGGTAAACAGTCGACTGTCAATTACACCAACTACAGCTTGCATATATTTTTCGACCTTTTAATTGATTTGTACTTCCATATAAAAATATAGATCATTTCCAGAATGTATCCCTTTTAAAAATAATATCGTATATGCTCTCAAATTCACAAGTTTCTCACTTTTCAATGAAATCCTTAACATGTTTCAAAACATATATCCAATCAATTTTCCAAATAAACTGTTGTCTTTTATCAAACTACTTTATAAAAATTTCTATACTCAAAAATAGATATTTTGAAGTTAGAACCACACTTCTTTGCTATATTAACGACAGACAATTCTTTTATACACATTTGCATTATTTCAATTACTATTTCAATCACGCATCATACAATTAAAACTTGCCAAATGGCACATATTCTTGCATGCAAATATTCTAACAATCATCATAACACATTTTGAACCATAAATTTAACAATTCATATCTATCCCAACAATTAAAATTTAGCAATCAATTTCTACAACAACTAGCATGTAATCTCATCATACCAATTCAAATTCAACAAATAAATTGTATATCATCTATCATGTAAATTCTACTCCTAAATTAGAAAGAATTCAAGAAACACCCACCTAAAGTTGAAGAAATACGAATAGAAAGCTCCTAGAAAATCCCTTAGAATGCACGAATAGATCATTCTCATCCTAGCTTCTTGTCAAAACCGAAAGCTTCAAATTGGGTTGTATAGCCGACCTCCAATGGGGAAAACTCAAAACTACTCAATCTTTTTCTTACCCAAATCTTTTCTCTCTTTAATAAATTTTTCTAATGTACTAAGATAAGAAGTAACTATGGGGTATTTATACATAATTTTGGGTGGATTGAATGGCTAGGATTAGATCAACTAGTTAGAGATTAAGGGCTAGGATGAATTAGGGAGTTGTAGCAACTACCCATGATGAGATAACTACCTCCACACTACTCCCATTTTCTAAAATTTAAACTTGCTTTCCCTCCTACTTTAAAATCCAAAATTTAGTTTTGTCCCTCTTTTATGAATAGCCCGGCCCCCAACAATGTGTGCACATAGCACGTGTGCACGTGCACGTGCTTTGTGTACAAAATAATTTATTTATTTAATCTCTTTAAAACAATTTATTTATATATGTAATAAATATACAAAATTAACTTTAAAATTATACTTTTCATGCACAATTAAATTAGACACACACAATTTCATGAAATTCATTTTGAAAGAATAATACGCTTAAAACACGTGCACCGAAACACGTGCGTCGCCCGTACAATCTCAAAAATACAAAAATTGACTTTATCGACCGAAAAATATTTATAGTTAATTGGGATGCAACATAAAGTATATTTAATATACATTTTCTATGATATACTCAAACATACAGAAAGCACGTGTATTGCACGTAAAAATTTATTTTAATTATAATAGACAAAAATTGAATTCTATTTACAAAAATGAATTTAAACATATTTATAAAAATAAATAATTGAAACCCATCAAAAATTTTGCACGTAACGGTGGAATGTCCAGAATTGACACGTGCATCGATTAATACGTAAAAAGCACGTAAAACTCAAAGATTGAAATTTAGCATTTGAGTTGTCTCAAATGGGATTTTAAGAATCCGGAATTGCATAAATAATTGGAATTCAAAATACATATCAAAATGCGTTATGGATATAATCAATAACAGTACAAAATGCACGTGCGTAACACCCGAGGGCAAAATTGTCATTTAAATTTTGCGGGGTGTTACAGAAATAATGAAACATTCCTTATTTAATTAGATTCTCCCTTCTTAAATATAAATGAGTTTTTTTTACCATATTTGTCTTTGTCAACTAGTAACATTAATAGAAAGCAATCTGAGTTAAACAACCAGTTTTAAATTAATTAAAACAACGACATCTTAACACAAAGTATACATTTCCTTAATTAGAACTTCAAACCCTTAAATATGATATAATTATATTATAAATATGAAATTAATCAGTTTAAAAATAGAAACAAATCGTTCAAAAATCTGAAATTAATTAACTCCTAAATTTGAAACTAATCATTCTAAAAATTGAAACTAATCGACTTTAATTATAGTATTAGTCAATCTTAAAAATCTGAAAATAGTCAATCAATTCTGAAAGTTGTAAATTCTCAAAAATTTAAAATTATATGTTTCTAAATCTGTAATTATACTCTTAAAATCTGAAACAATACACTACCAAATCTTAAACATATAAATATTCAAAAGCTGAAACTTTTGACATGCAAAATTCGAAATATTTAACATATGAAATCTGAACCTTTAACATATAAAAATTCGAAACTGAAACTAACGATAATTGAAGTCTGAAATCTGAATTCTGAAACACACAAATCTGAAACTATTCAAATATGAAAATAACGATAATTACAATCTGAAATATTAAACATACATATATTTATTAAATGCAAATATTTTAATACTCCACTCCATAAGAATTTGACCTTTAATCAACATTACTTATCGACTACAAGTTAAACCCAAACAGAGGCTATACACAGACAACATACTCAATTTAAATCAATGAGGAAATTAAAAAGAAATAAAACCTGACCTCATAATCGAACTCACAACCTCACCATCCAAGTTCACAAACATCAACCGGAACCCCAAATCACTTTGAATATCTTACTGGTTCCAAGAGTTTAATTAAACCAAGTCCAGACCCAAGCCTCCCCACTATGCATACCCACACCATCTTTCAATCCAAACTCGAAAACATGCAAACCTGAACACTTTTCAAATCAACCCACATGCAACAATCTCAAACCCATTATCACATATGGTTGCCAAAACCCTAAATTCAAGCATGATTTCCCCAATAAATTTTCTAGTAAAACAGTGGAATAATCTTTATAAAAACTAAAATTTTATCAACCAAAATCTTGTATTTTTATGGTTCTACTGCCCGGAAATAATATTCCCAAATCTTAATGTCAATACCTATTAACAAGCATACATCTATGGTTATAATACAAGATTTACAAATCAAAGATGAGTTCTTTTGCATGTCATCAATCTCTAATATCATATGAATCTTTATGCATAATCATCACATCACAACATGAATTTCTATTTTATGAAAAATAACAAACACTGCATAAATCACATACACACATCAACCACTGTGGATCTATTCATTATATCATATTAATTAAAAGTTATGTGTCCATACAAAAATCGTAGCATGCTCTCTATTTTGAATAACAACAACGGTACAAAACAAAATAAGAGAAGAACACTTACCTCAAAAGTCGAATCTTTGAATAAAATCCCAAAGGTTCTTCTCCTCCAAAGATACAAAAGCTACCTAAAAGAAATAGCTGCCAAAATATGATGAGAGAGAGCCTCCCTCTTCTCCCATATATATATTGGCCGGTTATACAATGATTCTGGGGTTAGGGTCTAGGAATTATTCACTTAAGTCATAGGAATTTATGGGTTTTAATTGATTTCTACCATAATAAATTATTTACCCCTTAATTAATCCAATCAAATCCACTTCTTTAACCAGCCAAGTGGTCGGACGTCCATACATTTGGACTTGGGCTCGGTTGGATTGGGCCTGAAAGCCCAAACAAAAATATTGTCTACAGATTAAAATTCAATATTATCCCATGAACAAAATATATATTAATAAATAATAATAGAAATATATATAAAAAAATGTAAAAATAAATAATAAGATTATAATAAATAAGTAATAGAATAACAATAAATTAATGATACAAGCACTACAATATATTATAATGCACGGGCATTGCACGTACAAACTAGGAGACAAAATAATATTATTAAATAATAATAATAATAATAATAATAATAATAATAATAATAATAATAATAATAATAATAATAATACAAAAATAATGTCATTTATTTTACGAGGTGTTCCAATATTCCTCTTGGTCAACACTCACCTCAGGCAACCAAGCTCCATTTTCACCTTGAATAGCTTTTCCAGTGAGCGGGTAACCGCCAACTCCACCATATGTAGCTTGGATCAGAGGCGAGTAACGTCACCGTCTCGGGGGTCATCTCCGACATGCACAATGACAATCCACTAACGGGAAAGAGCATGGGGTCACAACAACAATAGCAAACACAAAGGACTTCACGATTCAACAACTCAAAACAATGAGTTCTCCCAAACCCCTCTTCCGAGCTCCCCAAACAACTCATTGTTCCATAAAATTAGTTTGGTGCTCCGCTCATCGCCCAAGCCTCTCCAACAACTCATTGACTCCATACAGTGAGTGAGGTGCTCCGCTCGTCTCCCGAGCAGCCTTCTTCTTCCACGATGAGTTCAGAGCTCAACTTATCTCTAGAGATGCTCCCTAAACTCACCTCCAAAATGGCGATGTTGTAACTACCATTTTCGTTCTTTTAATTTTCCCTTCTTTTGTAATATTTTAATTGCAATTGAATAAAATACTTTATTTTCTTGATATTTTAATTAATTTTTTTTTATGAAATTACTCTCATTCTTCTTGTTGAGCCATTTTCTTGATGATCCTATTTTTAATTGATTGTGGGTATTTTATTTGAACCCTATTGTCTTTAATTCCACCTCTTATTGAACCCACAATCCAATTGCAAATAATTCTTGACCCAACCCCACTATTATTGGATCCTAAACCATTAACCAAACATCCTAATTCCATTATAAATACAATCCTATTGCAAACCCTAAAATCACAAAAATACAAACCCAACACCCCTTGCAAACCGTTCGTCTTCTTCCCTTCTTCATCTCGTTTCCCTCTCGCTCTGTTTCTCCACCACCCCGCAGTCCCGCTGCTCTCCGGCGCCAACCCAAATGTCTGCTCCTCTTCCATCTCTTCGTCCATCACCTTCAAACCTGCAGTCGACGCCTTGCTTCTCCTCAGTCGACGCCTTGCTTCTCCTCAGTCGACTGACCTTACCTGCGACCATCCTCGTCCCCATTGACTTCTCCATGTCCCCGTATCGCCCACCATTGCAGTCGTAATCGAACCCAACATCTCCATCACCCCACCATCTGCCCTAGCCACCGTGCCATGGCTTCAACCTCGCCCCCTCTCCCTTCCTCTGTTTCGAAATGAAACAGAGCTTCACTGCCTTCATCGCAGTGCATCCCTGTTCCCCCTGTGTTGCTGCAACCACTACCGGCGACCCCTGCTGTCCATTGCAGTCACTCCTGTCACCGCCTATGTAACGCCCCGATTTTCATATACGGGGAAAACCGTGACATAAGCCAGTATGTTTTCCTTCAATTACCACAATACACAGAAAAACTGAAAAATTTAAAACTTTTTATTTAACATAAATGTATTACAAGTCCAAATGTTATAAAATTGCAATACATTACATCAGTGTCACAATAATATCTTTAAAAGCCCAAGTGCTACAACTTTCAAAAAATTTACATCAGAGTATAATGAATAAAGAACAACACTTGGTATTTCACTTGGATGCTTCCTAACAAATAAATCAATTACAATAATTGTTACAATGAAACAATGGTAACCAACATATAATAAGCGGAAAATAAAATTGACTTTGCTTCTCTCGCATTGAGTCCTCATGAATCCTGTACCTGTAGCTTTACAATCCAGTACCTATTGAAATGGGGACGTCAGTACATATACTGACGCTTTAAGGTTGATGACTAGCAGCGATTCTCTAATTTAAACAAACAGATTGGCGAAAAGAGAAACATGTATATATAATTGATGTATCAGTGTATGCTATGACTTAGACTCTAATGCAAGATTAACTAACGTAATGAAGCACTTATTCTAATGCAAGCAAGACTCTGGAACAGTATACAGCCCATACTACATACGCCCCATATCAAGCCATTTCTTCATATATAGGGATTTGACTCGAGCCATGAATTCTACTTTTGTCCCCGACTTGTTTCTGAAGATACGATGTGACTGATGAGGTTGCTCTGAAAACGGTCTAATCCTGTCGTTCGCAGTGAGCTCATGGTGTCTATGTTTGCCACTACTACCCAGTGTACTGGATCCTCACTCAAAAATCTGACGAACCTTTGGAGTTTCCGCAGCACAGGTTAGCTCGAAGCATTTCCTGTGGCCCCCTAGATGATAGACCATAGTCTATGGCTTCTCACCCTTAGAACATGACAGAGTTCCGGGGGTCCATTCCCCCTGGCTCTGACAGGAATCGCTTCTGCTCTTATCAAGGCACTTCAGAAATTAACAGACGAGATATGGATCTCGTGCTCCCAACTCGTGAGAAGGCACAGACCGTATCCCTTTGACAAGAAGGGTACAACCAATAACACCACCTAGTGTCGACCTATAGGATAGGTCGGATCATAAGGTATCACCCTTAATACCAACTTTTTTCCTTCGGCGAAAATGATAATAAGTAAAGGTTAAGTAGTAATTGCCATAAGTTACTACCCTAACGATGTCACTAAACTTAAACAATCTTACGGGATTTTCAATAGACTTTCTTAAGATTATCCCGGTCCAACTCATGGCCTATCGATCCAAGACACCGGTGACGAGATCTCCCTCACTCATCACTAACCCTAACTCGGATCTCGTCAACACTCTCGGCCCGCGATCAACCCACATCAGTTAAGATCCATCGGTGCACGAGGTGTGATTAATCAATAGTTTCCAAGGTGGTAAGATGTGAGTCTTGATGGTCGATGACCCCTAGGGTAACTATAAGACCCTAGATGAGCTTTTATCGAGCTAACGATAATAGTGACTTTCCAAACATTATTACTCATATATTGAAGATGAAGCATGTTCATATTATATGGTCCAATTTCAATTAGAACCACATACAACTAGAATTCATGGATTCTTTTTTCCAAATTTGAACCAGGGCAACATGCGACTAGGTTCATGGGTTCTTTCTCAAGGTTGAGCTAGAATCACCTAGAATCTTAATGCATGAGTTCCACGCCAATTTGAGCTAGAACTATCATGGAGCTAGTTCCATGGGTTTCTTCTTAAATATCGAACTAGAACAAATATGGAACATAGGTTCTTTTCAACAGTTTAACTAGATTAGCATGTGAGCTAAATTCATGGGTTCCCTTTTTTTTTTTTTTTAAACCATTGCGACATATAACTTAAGCATGCATGGGTCCTTTTGAATCTAGAACAACTACACAAACTTAAGCATGGGTTCTTTTGAATCTAGAACAACTATACAACTTAAGCATGGGTTCTTTACTAGAACAACTATAACAACTCAAGCATGGGTTCTTTACTAGAACAATTACAACAACTCAAGCATTGGTTCTTTACTAGAACAACTAGCAACTCAAGCATGGGTTTCTTACTACAACAACTCAAGCATGGGTTCCTTACTACAACAACTCAAGCATGTGTTTCTTACTACAACTCAAGCATGGGTTTCTTACTACAACAACTCAAGCATGGGTTTCTTTCTAAAACTCAAGTATGGGTTCATTACTACAACAACTCAAGCATGGGTTTCTTACTACAACAACTCAAGCATAGGTTTCTTACAACGACTCACGCATGGATTTCTTACTACAACTCAAGCATGGGTTTCTTACTACAACAACTCAAGCATGGGTTTCTTACTACAACACAAGCATGGGTTTCTTACTATAACTCAAGTATGGATTCTTTAGCACATACAACTTAAGCAGGGGTTTCTTACTACAACAACTTAAGCATGGGTTTCTTACTACAGCTCAAGCATGGGTTCATTACTACAATAACTTAAGCATGGATTTCTTACGACAAAAATTCAAGCATGGGTTTCTTACTATGACTCAAGCATGGGTTTCTTACTACAACAACTCAAGCATGGGTTTCTTACTACAATTCAAGCATGGGTTCTTTACTAGAACAACTAGAAACTCAAGCATGGGTTGCTTACTACAACAACTCAAGCATGGGTTCATTACTATAACAATTCAAGCATGGGTTTCTTACTACAACAACTCAAGCATGGATTTTTTACTACAACAACTAAAGCATGGATTTCTTACTACGACTCAAGCATGAATTTCTTACTACAACTCAAACATGGGCTTCTTACCACAACAACTCAAGCATCAGTTTCTTACTACAACAACTCAAGCATGGGTTTCTTACTACAACTCAAGCATGGGTTCTTTAGCATCAAATAACTTAAGCATGGGTTCTTTAGCAACATATAACTCAAGCATGGGTTTCTTACTACAACTCAAGCATGGGTTCTTTATTAGAACAACTAGAAACTCGAGCATGGGTTGCTTACTACAACAACTCAAGCATGATTTCATTACTATAACAATTCAAGCATGGGTTTCTTACTACAACAACTCAAGCATGGATTTCTTACTACAACAACTCAAGCATGGGTTTCTTACTACGACTCAAGCATGGATTTCTTACTACAACTCAAACATGGGCTTCTTACCACAACAACTCAAGCATCAGTTTCTTACTACAACAACTCAAGCATGGGTTTCTTACTACAACTCAAGCATGGGTTCTTTAGCAACATATAACTTAAGCATGGGTTCTTTAGCAACATATAACTCATGCATAGGTTCTTTAGCACATACAACTTAAGCATGGGTTCTTAACTACAATAATTAGCAACTCAAGCATGAATTCTTTACTAGCAACTCAAGCATGGATTCTTTACTACAACAACCTACAACAACTTAAGCATGGTTTCTTTACTAGAACAACCTACAACAACGTAAGCATGAATTCTTTAGCATATACAACTTAAGCATGGGTTCTTTACTACAACAACTCAAGCATGGTAGTAACTCATAAAGACTACTAAGGACTTTATCTAGCTATTACAAAAACTACTTCTTTTATAAATTAAACGACTTAAATATTACAAAAATATAATTTTAGTGAATCTACAATTTCCTACATATTACAAAACCTACTTTTATTTAATCTACAAGTTCTACATAATACAACAACTACATTGATTGAATCTACAATTCGTACATAACAAGACCTACTTTTCTTCAACCTACAAGTTCCTACGTACAACAAGATCAACTTTTTTATGAACTAGGGTTAGTAAAGATTGATTTTTTTAACAAAGTAGAGAGCAACATACAACAAAAGACTTATCTTTTGATAGCTTGTAGAGTTCTACAACCCTAGAATGGGTATGTAAGTAATTTTTTACAACACTAATCTTTATATGCTCATAGTTATACTCCAAGTTGTAGTTTGTGTTAACAAAATAACCATAATAACAACAATAATCATAACAAGGTTAAAGATTCCATCTTTATGTGCTTTTAGTAAGTTCTACATTCAAAACTCTTCATGTGATCTTGTTTGACTCACACTACTTATATGCACATATAATTAGTCCAAGTTGTTAGTTTTTATTTAGCCAAAATAACCACATAACAACAATAACCAAACAAGGTCTTAAAGGATTCGATCGTTATGTTATTTATTTAAGTTCTACCATCCATCTTTTTCATGGGATCATTTTGATCCCTATAACCACTTTATGCTTAAGATTTAGTCCAAGTTGTTTTTAGAACACACAACAACTACATACAACAATCATACATCATCAAGATGAGTTGTTTTAACCTACAACTACAAAACATCATAAGATGGGTTCTTTTTCACATACAATCAATAGTTAATCCCTAAAGATGGGTTCTTTCTACACATAGAACAAATTATAAATAAAAGAGAACAAAAAAAAACACAATAAAGAGAAGTAGAGAACCCCCACCTTGATCTCTTGTAGGAAGGACTAGCCTAGTATCCTTCTCCTTCCTCCTAGCTCCTTTAGAAAAACCTCTTATGAAAAAACCACAAATCAAGAACACTTTAGGGTTTTTTCTCTTTCTTTTCCTCTCTATTTTTTTTCTTGTAAATGAGACAAAGGGTGAAGGGGAGGGGTATTTATAGAAGGAATGAGAAGGAGGAGAGTGCAAATGCACCAAAGTTTCATGCAAAAACCCCCTTGGGGTATGGTTTGGCCGGCCAAAGGTTGATGAGGTGGAGGGGGTGAGGTGGAGGGGTTAGGTGGAGGAGATTGTTCAAGTAGAAAACACCTATTAATACTCTTATGTACTTCTATTAATCCTAAACCCTAGGTTTTAGCCTTCAAACAAATCCTAGCCAACCAATTTTGATTAATCATGACAAAAATAAGATATTTGTACAAACGTACGAAATCGGTACAATACGCATACGTATGTATTAATATATGTACCGATAATTTTTGTTTGTTAAACTGCACAATCCGTATAAAAATAAGTTAATTCCAAAAATAATAATAAAATAAATTATATTATCAACTCGGAATATTACAGTACCAATTTGATACAATACAGATGTATACAGACTGGTATATATACATACAGATAATATTTATTAACAAAACTGAGTAATATCCACAAAAAATATTTCAATTCTGAAAAAAAAAAATTTAAATAATAATAAAATAATAACTTTAAATACCAGCCCGAGATTTTAGAAACATTTTCTCAGAATGCATTTTACATGATTTTGTACAAGTGCACAAAACTGATACAACACACACACACACACACACACACAGATATATATATATATATATATATATATATATATATATAGAGAGAGAGAGAGAGAGAGAGAGAGAGAGAGAGAGAAATCTTCGGTTGCACACTACTTTGGTGAGCACTCCGTGAGCACTCACGAACTAGAGACCCTATGAAAAATCCGAACCGTTCATATTGTAACACCCCGAATTTTTAAATAAGGATAAATTCGAGATTTCACAGGATCTTTACTTCACTTCGTATAATTTTACAAGGAATTTAAAACTTTTTATTCACAATACATCAGAGTTTCTTTACACTTGGTTTTTACACAGCGGAAGACTAAAACAATGAAATACAACTTGTATAACTTTAATATCATTTGCAACATCTTTAACTTCTAAACAGCAACAGCATATCCACTTTATAACTCCATGAATAGTCCATTACCTGCATGTCAATCTGTGGGCACGTCAGTTACTTACAACTGACGAAATGTTATACACGGCTATCCTCTCTATGCCGGGAATAGTATAACGATCTCATACTTTAACAAATCACAAAAAGATTGAATGAACAAGTAAAGTGTCAAAGTGATTGTTCTAAACATAAGTGTATGTCATGCCTTAATGCCTAATGCATACCATTCTACACTAGGATGACACTAATGCACACTTGTTCGGATTCTATGCATCCCATACTACATAGGTCCGAGGGCAAGTGCCTACGTTCTTCACAATAAATGGCTCGATCCCTCGCCATGAAAACTACCCGGTAGCAAAACAAAGTTCAGATTATTCCACGAATTTGAATCCCAGCCTTGGAGTCCACTGCCGACTGTTATAACAGATTCCACATCGTGCGAACGTCCCGTATGTGACCCTCTAGCCCAGTATATATATATATACATTTGAGACGGTAAACACAAAAATCCATCCGTCCGACCACTCAAGATCCCGGAGTCCACCGCTGACCCGTCCTCATAGTCCCGGATTAAAATATAATAATCCGTCTCCCACAGGGCAACCTCAGTCCACCAACTGGGTCTATAGTCTTGGAGTCCACCGCCGACTATATAGAGCACCCCACTTACGTTTCCCTAAGTTTACTACATCTTCACTTATGTGCCTAAATTTTCTTAAGTTCAAGACATGAATAATTTCCACACGTAGAATTAGTTACCTCCTACCGGACATAATCAACAAATACGAGATGGCTCCTTAGCCATATCTCCGAATCATTTCTCAAATCCTTTCTTTTAATAATGCTGGTACCGAGGTCTTACTAACTCTAAATCATAAACTTTCATATACATGAAACATGGGTACACATACCCTTTAGTAAACATGTCTTAAATCTAGATATTTTCATCTTTCAACTTATTCACGAAATAAACATAGTCTCGACACTATTCATGATCTATTTATTGATTCATGTTCTTTTTAAACAAACATGCATTTCAAGAACACAAATTTCACCACATGAATTGTTATAACAAATCTAAGTTGTCACAATGTTTCAATTCATTATAAAAATTCTTAAATAAGATACAAGAGTAATTTCTTTTAGAAGATCAATTCACAAAATACTACATTCCTTTTCTTCACCCCAAAGTGCTATTCTCAAAATTTTACTTCTTTTTATACTTCAAAAATATACAAGGAAACTATCTCTTAATATTTCCACTTATACTAAAGTTTAATTCCAATTAAAAATAAACATTCATGAGTAAAAACCAAAAAAAACAAATGTGAGACATGGGTTTTGAACCCCAGACCTACGGCAAACGTAGCCAGCACCTAACCGGAGCCCACTAGCCATTTAGTCCATATGGACTTTTGTCAAATATAGCAACCGAAATTCCTTTCATACATTAGTACAGATTTGGTAATTTAATTGAATGAAGAAAAAAATATAAAAGATGGCTATCAAGATTTGAACCCAAGATCTATTATAAGAGGTGCTCACTGGCTAACCAGTAAGTCCAAATGTGATTTCTGTCTAAGAGTTGTATTTGTATACTTTTGTTCATACTTTTCTGAAATTGTTTCTTTTTAACAAAACTTGTTTACCCAATAATCCAATCCTTTAGGATATTGGAATAAACTTCTCTTTGGACTAAAAGGAAATCTTAAATAATAATCAACAAGTCCAAACTTATTTTTTTTTGGCATATATCTCATTTAAAAAAAAATTATTTCCTTTCTTTACAAAATTTACATTTCTTTTCAAACTCGAAAATTAAAATCATACTTTTCTAAAAACTAGTTTATGCCCAACATCCTACAAATAGAAATTTGTGTTAAGAATCAACATATCTTTTAATCGATTATGGATGTCTCAAAGGAATTCCTTTCATACAAAAGAAAATTGTATTTTTCGACATATGTCAACATACTTCATAAAAAAATTATTTCCTTCTCTTTTCTTTTTCATCATATCTCTAATCATATGTCAAAATATAGCATTTTTTAACAATTTCTCATACATATCACACATTTGATATACCTAGATTTACGAGTATTCTAACATTGTTCATAGTAATAATTCTTTAGTTAAACTCTTCTTTTCAATTTACACATAAACTTGCATTTCTCAAAACTTGAATGAAAAAAAAAAAATTGTTTAATTTCTCTTATACAAATTGGAAATTTATAGCATGCCAACAAGTCTCAAATCATAAGAATTTTACAAAATCTCTTTCATGAACAAATTATTATTTTCCAAATGTAACAATAAAAAATATACATATGTCAATAATAACAAAATTTTACTTTCTTCTTTCTTAGTCAATAAATCATAAAGCATGTTTATCATATGATATTCATCACTAAAATTTCTACATACTCAACAAGTACAAAAATTGCAATCACATTAACATGATTCATGGTATAAAGAAATTCTTCTTTTTAATTAGCATGATATCACAACAAAATCATCCTCATTCAAAACATGATATACTAGCATAAATTTTATCTTATAATTCTCAAACAATATCTTCTTATACTACTCTTTTTTTTTGTATGCATATCCTACACTAGAAAATAATAAAATCACCCACTAACACAATATTAATCTATTTGTCAACATAGCATGATTCACTATTAATCTCACCACAATTATGGTATAGTTATTCTATTTTATCAAAACTACTCATTCACTTTTATTAGCATGTACATTCAAAAAAATTAGAAAGTAGGAGAACACCTACCTTTTATGAACAATGAAAAGAAAAGAGAACACCACTTCTAGCTCCAAAGATTCCTAGTTCCTAGTAAGGCTTCTCCTCCTAGCAATGACTCCTTTTCCTAGCAAGAATGGAACTCTCTTACTCTCTTTCTTTTCTTTCTTTCTTATTTGTTTTGCTTTTTGGTGTGAAAAGAGAAGAGAAATGATGGCTATTTATAGAATTTTGGGAGGGTCTAAAGTGCAAAAATTCCACCCTAATAACTCTTCAAATTTATTCTACAACTCTCCACTTTCCTAACTCCTAAAACTTACAACCTTTCATCTCCCCACTCTTCATGAACATAAAGCTCCACTTCTCTCTCTCCCTTCATGAAAACCGGCCCCCCCTAGCCCACAAAATGGTCCAAATACATTTGTGTGTGCATGCACACATGCACAAACAAATATGAACACATTTCTATAACTCTAAATGTATACTAATATTTGTAACTTGTCATGTATTAGTACATGTTTAACTAAAAATGTGATTTTAATAGTGGGCTTGCTACATGGGCTCATTACTAATTAATTTATTTAATTATCTAGTGGGCTCCTTTCCTAATGGGCCACATTTTAGTTTATAGGTCCATGGATCAAAAAAAAGGCTAAATAAAACTAATGCATGCTAAAAATAGTAAAATGAGAGTTGCAAAATGAGAATAAAAAATTTTCACGTGCACCATACGTGCAAAAAAATTGAAAAATGCATTTTAATCAAAATAGGGGGAAATTGAATTTCTGTTTTTATAAAATAGATTTAAATATATAAAATAAATAATTTAAACACATAGAAAATATTGTACGTAGCGGTGGAGAATATGTAATTAATACGTGTATTGAAAACACGTAGAAAGCACGTAGAATACAAATATCGAAATATTATATTTTTGTTGACTCAAAATAGGGAAAAATCAATATTGAAAATAAATAAATAGTCGATAATCAAAATACGGGATGAAAACACGTTACAAAATACACGTGCATAACACACGAGGGCAAAATTGTAATTTTCAATTTTGCGGGGTGTTACACTCTCCCCCCCCCCTTAGAGTAGTTCCGTCTCCGGAACTCGCTAGGGTAAAGATTGTATTTTGTACATGTCACAGAAAATATTTGTATTTAGAAAACTGCAACTTTAACAAAAATAAATGTAGTATACGCAACAAACAAGACAAACTCTTTATAAGAAAACTATGAATATTAAGATGTTACAAGACGGAACAAGAAAATTAGAAAAATGGCATAAGAAATGAAATGTGACAAGATAGAATAGTTTGAGAGAAATTTTCGTACAAAAATAATATTAGGTAAGCTGTTTGATAAAGGGGAAAGTCAATTAAGTCGTTAACTTCGAAATAGTTCGGAAAACAATGTGGCGAAGAAAACATGGTCAATAGGTAATTTAGAAAAATTTATCAGTGTAATAAACGGTAAAAAAAAAGTTTGCAAACTGTATAACGAAATCGAATTAGGAATTTAAAACAAGACCATTGAATAAGAGTTTGGAAAAATAAGTGGGAATGAGACATAGTTGAAAGTATAGATAACGTAAAATGACTTCATATATCAATTAATAAAATAGTTTGTAAGGTAACTATAACAATTATACACACAATTTGAAAAAATAGAAAGCATACGTTTGAAATACTTTGTGAATATACAAAAATTTGGAGTGATGAAAATATTTTATAACATTAAGACAAAATAGTGTAAAGCACATACATGGGATGAAAACACCATTGAAACCAATAATTATATAGTTTAGCAATTTAGGACAATAGACATAAACAAAAGTATTAATGTAATTAGATGAGGGTAAAATGATATGTATAATAAGAATATTGAAATATATGATACATATAGAGATCATTGGAAAAAAATATAAGTAATAACTAAGAATGCAAGGACAGTTAAAATTTGAGAAGGGATATTGTATAAATAGTGAGTATATGCAGTATATTAAAGATGTGTAAAACTATAAAAGTAATGAATAGCGATTAATAGAAAAATGAATTTATCAAAACAAATATGCAATAATAATAGTACCGAATGGAAACAAAATGGTAGGTCATATTTATATAACAAGAAAATTTCAGTCTTGTAAAAGAAACATATAAGATAAGATACTATAGTTTCATAGAAATCAAAATCATATAAAATGAGTGCTCATAAGAAAATTTCATAAGAAAAACCCAAAATAATAAATGAAGAAAAATAGTGGTTGCAATATTAACTTAATAAATGGTAATTTAAAACTTGACAGGATATGTGAAGTAATAGTTGATATAAACGGGTAAAAAGTGACATAAATACAAGAAAGAAAAAATTTTAAGTTTGAAAAAAAAGTTTAAAATATCAAGACTAAGGAAGATAGACAAATAATAAATATTCAAATAATTTAATAACATAAGAAAATATTGTACGTAGCGGTGGAGAATATGTAATTAATACGTGTATTGAAAACACGTAGAAAGCACATAGAATACAAATATCAAAATATTATATTTTTGTTGACTCAAAATAGGGAAAAATCAATATTGAAAATAAATAAATAGTCGATAATCAAAATACGGGATGAAAACACGTTACAAAATACACGTGCATAACACACGAGGGCAAAATTGTAATTTTCAATTTTGCGGGGTGTTACACATATTGTTCTATATGCCTTAGATAGCCTAACAATAAAAAATCAAGTAATTTGAAGTTCATTTACCCATGATTTACATCATCACAAAATTGTATGGCTGAAAATTCTAACAGCATGATGGATGGGCAAATGAACTTCAAATTACTTGATTTTTTATTGTTAGGCTATCTAAGGCATATAGAACAATATGAGCGGTTTGGATTTTTCATAGGGTCTCTAGTTCGGGAGTGCTCACCAAAAGTAGTGTGCAACCGAAGGGGACTCTATATATATATATATTTACTAGTATATATTAACAGGTAAGTTTTTATTTAGCAAACCCAAGAAATTTCCATAGAAAATATTTTAATTTTAAAAATAATAAAAATACAAATATAATATCCGACCAGGATATTACAACCACGCCACTTCCGTCCGCCATCGAAGTCGAGCCAAGCCTTGCAACCGCTGTTGCTGTGTTTTGCCATCAGTGTTTGCGGTTGGACCCTTGCATGTGCCTCGCACGTGTAGTTACTGTTGGTTCTTATTTGCTATTGGAGATCCAGATCCACCGTATGCTATTTTTGGGTAGGTTTTGATGTTGGCTGTTTTGATCTAGATCTTGATCTCGGCCGTATATTGCTTGATCATCGATCGTCAATCGTCATCAAGATCCATACCCGGTCGTGATCATCACATCAAGATCCGCTTGTTCGCAATCATCGCCGTTGCTCCGGGATTCTCATCCTGATATTCTTTATATTCGAATTTACTATCTAAAAGGCAAGTCACTTTTTTTTCCTTGAATTGAATCTTATATCAAGTTCAAGTTATTATTGAAACTCTTGCAAGTAAATCCAATTGTTCATCGTATTGTGTATTGTTCATCTCTTTCATTGAGTATATTGAGGGTTTACACAAGCTAATCCCAATATTCTTGAGTTCGTGCCACTTTTGACTCCGAAGAATGAACCTTTCATGTACTCATATAGTATCGTTAATAGGGTTATGCATATAATTATCGCACAATTAATCATTTATAGAAATAATTGCTAGGTTGTATGTTTGATTGATCGATTGATGTTTGGTTAATGCTAAATTAGTGTATGTATGTCTTTCAAATTTTATTTATCATGTTACTACACCCATCATGCTGATTATAAGATTTATTGACTACAGAATTGATACCCATCATGTTTAGTCAATTTATTTCATGAAAACACCCAAAATTTTGTTTGTTGTTTACTGTCTGTATTTTGCCTGATATTTTCGACCCAGTATTTGATCTTAAAATCAATAACTTTCTGAATAAGAGTTGTAGCCCTATGTTTCTAGTTTCCAAAATATCTTGAATCATTGAATTCCTAGTTGTATTGCAACAGTTATGACTGATTTACTACTGCTGTGTTTTTATTTCCAGAATTTTCAGATTCATGTATGTTCCATGTTTAAACTATTAAAAAACCGATCTAACATTAAAATAATGCTCTAAAAATTTCTAGAATGTTAGTTAACATGTTTAGGAGTCTGATAAATATTTTTGATGAATTTATTATTGAGTTTTTGCTGATTCTAAAAATATAACAACTTGATATCGATTTTTTGCTTAAACATATAATCTATAAAGAATGATGTGTTTGACCTAGTTACTATTGTCGGATTTTGAATTTTAAATATGCGTTGTACCGTGTGGAAGTCTAGTTTCCAGAACTTCTGAAGGATTGAATTTTCGACTTTTGAAACAATGGGAAATTACATTTTAGTACAAATAACTCTTGCTGTCCAGAATTTCATCTTTAAATTTTTCTTAATATAATTATTCCTATATCATTGTATCACATGAAATGAAGTGTATGTGTTGCATTGCATGATCCTAATGAGTTATTGTCATCATTCTAATTATCTTATCCAATTTATTATCCTATTGTTTTCCTATTGCTACTATCGTTCATCTCATATCTCAAAATTGCATATTGTATTGTTGTATTGATAAAATACTTAACAAGTCGGGGTTTAAGGTATTGACTTTGGTAGTGAATGATATAATGACTATGTCGGCCAGTGTTTTATCAATTGATTATTGGAGCGCTGACTACGACACCCCAATCTTTCGTGTATCGTATCAGTGTATCAATGAATCAGTGAATCAGTAAATCATTATAATGTATCATGCACAATATTGTTATCGTATCTGTGATTATTGTACCGACACATGATCTATAGAATTCGCCACTAGAGTCTAAATGAAATTGATTGTATGCATTGAATCTGTGGTATGGAACATATGGGACACAGTAGTACGTGAATTAGTTAGGATTAATAATGATTAATAGACTTAAGAATTAACATCACATCGACATTGCATATTATACATCATTGTTCCTATTGATATTGAATTTTGGCTAAGTGTTATTGATATTGATCATTGAATATTGTTATCGATTATTGAATCATTGTTTATAACCATTGCATCGATTACTATTGATTTTGAGTATTGTTATTGTCCCATGTTAATGGTTCCTATTGATCCATTGAACTCATTGTTATATTGTTATTCCATTGTTTCTGGCTTTCTCTACTTGCTGTCCATAACTTACTCTAAGGACAATTTTTCTTCTCTTTTTAGATGAAGTGTTCACAGGTAATGAAGGAGAATTGCCTGCAGAAATTTGAGAAGAAGATTTCTAAAGATATAATGCTTTCTAGTTGAATATTATTGCATTTGACTTATTGTATTGAGACTTATTATTATTGTGATTGGATTTATTATTGTATGCATTGGATTATTGTATTTAGATATTTAATATTGCTTCATTCCAAGTATTATTGTTCATGTGATTATTATTATTGCCTGTGCAATTGTTTTGTATTGATTATATTATTGAGTTGAATGGGTAAACAGTTTATGGATGAAGCAAGTCATTCACTAGTCCAATGTCACGTGCTTATGTTCTGTATTTTTGACAAGCGGGGCGTGACAGGATTTTTAGTGGTATCAGAGTCTAGGTTTGGATAGTATATCAGCCAAACGTGACTAACGAAAGGAAGTTTGTCTTTGATTGATAATATTAATTAGATTTGGTTTTTAACCAATTTGACTTAATAGTATGTGCAATACAGGAATCACATGAATAATTGATAAGAACTTATAATTTGGACGCTAACCAATTGATTTTTATTGCAGACCATGGCTAGAAGAGGTGCTTCCTCTTCCCGAGCTAGGGATGATCAGTCTGAAGAACCCACTGTTGCACAGATGATGCAGATGCGCGTGAGCACAACAAACTGATGTTGTGGAAGCAACGGAAACATAATGAATAGATGAGAATGGCTTTTGAAGCTGCTAATAGGGAACCCATTGTACCTGCCCCTGTATTCTTGCCACCGAGACCTGGTAATGTGGCTGATTTCATGAGGCTCCATCTAGACAAGTTCTCGGGCACTGAAGGTCCGCTTGAAGCCGAGAAATGGCTTATCAGGACTGCGCAGCTGTTAACAGCAGCACGAATAGCAGATGTGGATCGTGTGGATGTTGTGAGCATCCAACTTGTTGACTTTGCCTCCATTTGGTGGCAAGCTGAGGCTGAACGATTGGGGCGACCCATTCCCTGCGTGACTTTCACTGAGAGCTTCCTTACGAAGTTCTTCCCTAATGCCACCAAGTATGAAATAGAACGACAATTTGTTTGTTTTAACTCAGGTTCGTCATATAGTGTTTAGTTATGCTTTTTCGTTGTTATTTCAAAAAGTATCGACATTAAACTAAACACTGTCTTGAATCAGGGGAGTCAGACCGTGGACGAGTACGCTGCAGAATTCACCCGAATAAGTCGTTTTGCTACTTCCATGGTGGCGAATGACGAAGATAGAGGCTGTCATTTCTTGTTGGGCTTCGATATTGAGATTCAGGATCATTTTGCTTCCTTGTGACTGCGTTCTTATGCCAATATCCTGGATACAACAAGAATTCATGAGTAGACTAGCACGAGGAAGCTCCTTGCGACTCCTCTTCCTCCTCGTCCTCACCCTCCTCCACAGGCTCCTTCCCTGGCCAATGGGATCTCAGAGGTTGTACAACAAAAAGTACCTCATCCCCGCCATCCGACCCTGGATCTGACTGAACCTCCTCCTTGATTCCATAATCGCCCAAGGACCAAGATGTCAAAGTTGACTCAACTTCCTTCTCGGAACGGCCTGAAGAGCTTGCCTCGGAGCCAGACTGAGCGCGCGACATTACGAATCGGAAATACTAACCTGAAAATATCGCGCAACGGGAAGATCACCGGAAAAATGTCGTCGACGGCAATGAGAGAAAATCCTTATTTTGAAGAGTAAAAAATTGCATGTTTCGAAATGAAGGAGAGGGGGGGGTTTATAACGGAGAGAAACTCCTTGAATTTCATGAAAAGATCTAACCATTGGATCTTAATCACCAAGATCTAACGGCCACGAGGGTCTGAGTCGCTTCGATTCTTGCGCCTGTGACGTCAACATGCGGGAACAAAATTATCTTTTTACCTTCAGTGGTTTCAGCCGATACAATAGCTCGGAACGCATGGCCAGCCGCTCGCAAGCACCAAATTTCTCCTCCATTCAATAGGAAGCTTGGCACTCGGATGGAACTGCGAGCCCCAAGTTTCTCCTCCATTCGGTTGGAAGCTCGGCACTCGGATGGAACCGCGAGCCCCAAATTTCTCCCCTGTTTAGCAGGAGCCTCGGCGCTCGGACGGAACCGCGAGCCCCAAATTTCTTCTCTGTTCAGTAGGAGCCTCGGCGCTCGGATGGAACCGCGAGCACCAAATTTCTCCTCCATTCAGTAGGAAGCTCGGCGCTCGGATGGAACCGCGAGCCCCAAATTTTTCCACCATTCAGCAGGAGGCTCGGCACTCGGATGATACCGTGAGCACCAAATTTCTCCCCTATTTAGCAGGAGGCTCGACGTTTGGATGGTGCCGCGAGCCCCAAATTTCTCCTCCATTCAGCAGGAGCCTTGGCGCTCGGATGGTAGCGCGAGCCCCAAATTTCCCCCCTTGCTTTTCCAACAAGGGAGGAGGCTCGTCTCACAACCCCCGACGCTCGGCAAACCGAGCTCCTCCTCTTCAGAGCACCCCTTGCTTTTTCGACCAGTAAGAGGGGCTCGCCTGCTGACCCTAGATGATCGGTAAGAAGACTTCCTGCTCGAGCCCCAAATTTCTCCCTTATTCAGCAAGAGGCTCGGCGTTTGGATGGTGCCGCGAACCCTAAATTTCTTCTCTATTCAGCAGGAGGCTAGGCGCTCGGATGGTAGTGCGAGCCCCAAATTTCCCCCCTTGCTTTTCCAACAAGGGAGTAGGCTCATCTCACGACCCCCCATGCTTGGCAAACCGAGCTCCTCCTCTTCAGAGCTCCCCTTGCTTTTCCAACCAGTAAGAGGGGCTCACCTACCGACCCTAGACGTTCGGCTAGAAGACTTCCTGGTCCACGGGTCTCGACGTCCCCTTGCTTTTCCAACGAGTTAGAGGCTCATCCACTGACCCTCGACGCTCGGCGAACTGAGCCCCGATGCTTCCGCACCTGACACCCCCCATGACTCTAAGAGGGGATCCCCTTCATCCTACCCCACTGACCTCTTCTGGAAGATATGGATCCCGTTCTTCGTCGTACACACCACCCTGCTCTTCCTACAGAGATAAAAAGCCACTCCTACATGACTGGATTACCTAGCCCTCTAGGAGTGGGGGGTTCCTGATATGGGTCAGATGACGTGGCCCCTTCTGGGCCACAGGATCCCCTCAAAATTCGTTCACCCCCGATCATCAGATCTACCAGGACAGCCCTAAGCCTTTTGGGCTTTTGCCACATTAGGCCCATGGGCAACCAGGTCCAGACCTGACACCAAATGGGTCCAGACCCAGTTGGCATTGCCTATAAATACCAGACCCCCTACCCCTTCAAAATGTAATCAATCTTTCCCCTCTAAAAAAACCCTAGCTACTGTTACTCTTCAGTGACTGACTAGACTGTCGGAGGCCTGCTACCGGGATCAACCCGGTGTTCCTAGGCTGAGTGCAGGTACACGAGACTTCCGAATTCGAGCTTCCAGATCCGAGCTGAGCCTCCATATCCGAGCCGGGCATCCGACCTCCTCGTCGCTCCTGCCTCCTCCCGAGCGGTTCCCTCAACTGAGGGTCGGGCGTACCATCAGTACTGAAGCTTCCGCAAAAATACAAATTGAGAAGAACTCACACCTGGTGCAGCCACCCCCCAAAACAAACCATATCAGTGATGTTGCACCGTTGGTTGTGTGAGACTTTCTAGATGTTTTTGCTAAGGAATTACTGGGATTACCGCCAAATTGTGAAGTGGTGTTCAGAGTTGATGTTCAGCCGGGTACAACTCCAATCTCTAAGAGTCTGTACAGAATGGCTCATGTTGAGTTGGCTGAGTCGAAGGATCAGATTCAGGAGTTGTTGGAAAATAGTTTCACCAGGCCAAGTATTTCACCTTGGGGAGCTCCGGTACTGTTCGTCAATAAGAAGGATGGTAGTCGTAGGTTGTGTATTGACTACCGTGAGCTCAATAATGTCACAGTGAAGAATAGGTACCCGTTGCCAAGGATTGATGACCTATTTGATCAATTAGAAGGTGCTTCTGTATTTTCGAAGCTGGATCTTCGTTCTGGTTACCATCAGGTTAAGGTGACAGCTGAGGATGTGCAAAAGACTGCTTTTCGTATGAGATATGGGCACTATGACTTCTTAGTAATGCCTTTCGGAGTTACTAATGCTCCAGCTGTGTTCATGAGCTTTGATGAATCGGATTTTTTCTCCCTTTCTGGACAAGTTTGTCATGGTGTTCATTGATGATATTCTTGTCTATTCTCGGAACCGTGACGCGCATGCTGAGCACTTGAAAGTTGTTTTGCAAACATTGAGGGATCATCAGCTGTATGGGAATTTTAGCAAGTGTGAGTTTTGGTTGGATTGTGTGGCATTCTTGGGCCATATTATTTCTGGTGATGGAGTATTTATCAATCCGACCAAGAATTCTCTAGTTAAGGATTGGCCGGTGCCGTAGTTAGTATCGAAATTTCGGAGTTTTCTTGGTTTAGAGGGGTACTACAGGAAGTTTGTTCATGATTTCTCGAAGATTGCAGGGCCATTGACCAACTTGACTGGTAAGGATTGGAAGTTTGTGTGGGATGAGTCCTGTGATGAAGCTTTCGCTGAATTGAAGAATCGGTTAACGTCAGCACCTGTGTTGACTTTACCGGATGATCAGGAGGTTTCATAATTTACTGTGATGCTTCAGGTAGAGGTTTGTGTGATGTTCTAATGCAACGAGGCAAGGTTGTTGCATATGCATCTAGGTAATTGATGACGCATGAGAAGAATTATCCTACACATGATTTAGTGCGTGCAGCTATGATCTTTGCCTTGCAGCTTTTGAGGCATTACTTACTTGGAGACCGAGTGGAGATTTTCACTGACCACAAAAGTCTCAAGTATGTGTTCACTCAGAAGGAGCTGAATATGAGACAGAGACGATGGTTAGAATTGATGGCAGATTATGATATCAGTTTGCAGTATCACCCTGGCAAGATTAATTCGGCACCTAATGCTTTGAGCAGAAGACCTATTGCTATGGTTCTTACTAAGCAAGAAGAGCTTGTGGAAGCTATGAGGAGATTGGAATTGGAGGTGGTATTGCTTGGTTCTGAACAGAGTTGTATGGTACTTCAGTTGCAGTCGTCTTCGGTAGATCAAATTAAGAAAGCACAGTCCGGTGATGTGCAGTTGCAGAAGTTTTGAGCTGAAGTTGATGCTGGTTCAAGGACTGATATGGTGATTCATGAGGATGGATCTCTCCGCTTTGGGACTCGTCTATGTGTTCCGAAGGGAGAAGTCAGGCAGAAGTTACTCGAGTAAGCTCATCGTTCACCATATTCTATTCATCCGGGTGGTACGAAGATGTATCAGGATTTGAAGTTGCATTTCTAGTGGCATGGTATGAAGAGGGTTGTTGCAAAATTTGTTTTTCGGTGCCTGATTTGTCAGCAAGTGAAAGTAGGACATCAGAGACTGTTGGACTTCTTCAACCACTTCCTATTCCGAAGTGGAAGTGGGAGAATATCACTATGGATTTTATGACTGCTTTGCCTATAAGTCCTAAGGGTCACAATGCCATATGGGTGATTGTGGGTCACTTGATGAAAAGTGCTCATTTCATTCCCTTCAGGGTGGCTCAGTTTACATAAAGCCTTGCAGAGAGGTATATGCAGGAGATTGTGAGATTGCATGGTGTTCTTGTCAGTATTATATCAGATAGAGATACTAGATTCAGATCTCAATTTTTGGAGTCTTCAGAACAGTCTTGGGAGTAAGCTAAGATTCAGTACTGCATTCCATCTGCAGACAGATGGACAATCAGAGAGGACTATTTAGACATTGTCGGAAGTGTAGGTCACTAGTGTGCTGGGATGACATTGGTGAGAGGAAACTTTTGGTGTCAGAATTGATCACGAGGACTGTTGATGTAGTGGCCCAGATCAGGAAGCATTTGCAGGTGGCATAGGACAAGCAGATGAAATGGGCAGATATTCACAGGAGACCGTTCAAGTTCGAAGTGGGTGATCATGGGTTCCTCAAGGTATCTCCTTGGAGAGGTGTTATTCGGTTTGGTGGTGGGGGCAAGTTTAACCCTAGATTCATTGGCCCATTCGATGTGGTGGAGCGAGTAGGCAAGGTGGCCTATAGACTCGCATTGCCGCAAGTCCTTTCTGGAGTGCATGACATCTTCCATGTTTCTCAGCTCAGGAAGTATGTCATGGACGATAGTCATGTTATTGACTACTCGGAATTGTCGATTTGACCATATTTGTTATGTGAGATTCGTTCGGTTTCGATTGTGGACCGACGGGAGAAGATTTTGAAGAATAAAGTTATCAAATTGGTTCGCATCGCTTGGAATCCTCACTCGCTAGGTGTGAGTCGACTTGGGAGCTTGAGGATGAGATTCGGAAGAAGTTTCCCCATCTTTTTGTGTAGTTTTTCTCTATTCTTCGGGGTTACCCTACTACCACTTGCTTAAATTTCGATGATGAAATTTTATTATAAGGTGAGTAGAATTGTAACTACCATTTCGTTCTTTTCATTTTTCCTTCTTTTGTAATATTTTAATTGCAATTGAATTAAATAATTTAATTTCTTGATATTTTAATTAAATTTTGTTTATGGGAAATTATGAAGTTTAGTTTATGGTAAAATATGATTTTGAGTTTTAGTGCTAGAAAATGATATAGTAGGGTAATTAGGTGATGCTAGTAATTATAGAGAAGGAAGATTGGTGAGAAATTGAGTGGTTTGTGAGTTATAAATTAATTAGTGTGTTGACTTTAGAATTTGGATAATAAATAGAATAATTGATAAGGATGAGTTATAGAGATTTTTGTGTATTAAGGGGAAACAATTTAGAATGGGTTTGGTGAAAATTTTATGGAGTTAGAAACCCGTCGGAATCTCAAAAAAATACGGGTACACTATTTATGCACGCCGGGTGTTCGGTGAAATGCCCGAGCGAGGTTTAGGTGAAAATTTGATGGCTTCGGAGGTATAATTGAGTTCTGTTATTATTATTAACCCTAATTTGAGAAACTAGGAAGAAGGGATTAAAGAAATTAGGAGATAGGAAATTTTCCTAATAGGAAGCCTCCGATCTATAAGTGAGTTTTTGTATTGGGATCCGAATTCGAAATCTATCGATGTAGCTCACCTACATATTTCATTTGTGACGCGTGGGTGAAGATGGATTCGAATTTGGAGGTTTGTAGGTCACATTTTGAGTTTTAAGCTAATCGATCCTATAATTTCTATTTAGGTGGAAAAAGTTGAACTTCGTCTGGCTATCGGGCAGACGTGGGACATCGTTTGCTCGATCCGTCAAGTGAGTATGTTGCATCTATATATATTTTATGTTGTGGCCAAATTTCGTGGCTTTTTGACGTATTTCATAGAAGTTATGCTAAAAATTGATTTTCAATGAAAATACGGATTTTTAAGGGTCCGAAAATGGGTTTTTGTGATATTGGGTGAAATTAACTATTTTAAGTATATAAAACCTATATTATGGGTTAATGTGACGTGTTGAAGTATAAAAATTAAATATATTAAATGGTTTATGCATATTTTTACCTCGTGCATATTTTGTGCATGTTTTGGGACATATAGGCCCTTATAGGTGATTTTACTTACATGGAACGTGGTGTATGAACTAGTATGCTATAATTGGATATTATGAGATTTAATTAGAGAAAATAAATGATTTTGGCCCCTTTTTCTTGGAAACCTACATGTGTGGTGTATGTTTGTGATATATATATTATGATATTGACTCGTGATGTGATAATTGACGAAATTAGTAAGTGGGTATATGTTTACATTATAATTATGTTCGAAGTGAATTAATGAGCAATAGTATGATATTATAATGTGATGAATTATACGTTTTGATACTCTTACGATATGGAATAACCTAATGTAGTTCTTTTATTAATGTTATAACTTGATGTATGCCTACATATGATACAATGAGGTAATGAATAATATGATGTTCTTAATATGGGATGTTATAACAAAATAAATATCTTGGCGCATTCATATTATGCAATTATATGATATGATGGTTTTATATGTTGAATGACAGGGTGTATGCATAATGTGGTATACTGTTATGGTGATTGATATCGTGGACGCCGGATATGCATTAAATGGTAAGATAAAAGATAAGATGGTACGTGCTAACAAAATGTGTTACTAATTCACGTGATTAAAGTCAAGGTTGTGGCAATTATTGAATTCAAAAGTGAAATGCGCGTGTTGATAAAGTAAGCTGAAAAGATGAAATGATTAATGCTAATAACAGATGGTTTTGTTGACCAGTACCTACAACAATCCTGGGGGTTTGGGCTAGACCTCCTAACGCCCAAGGACCGGCTTGGGAATAGTGGACCCAAACTATGTTTGGGGTAAGTGGATTTTATCGCCCAATCTATCGGCTTGAGGCCCGGTTTTCCCTCGATGACAGCTGTCGCGAGGAAGCACCCTAGTGGGACTAGTGGTGAGTGTTTGCCTCGCTGGCTTCAGCTGGGAGGAAGTACCCTAGTGGGACTAGGGGTTAGTGGTTTTTCCCTCGATGACAGCTGTCGCGAGGAAGCACCCTAGTGGAACTAGTGGTGAGTGTTTGCCTCGCTGGCTTCGGCTGGGAGGAAGTACCATAGTGGGACTAGGGGTTAGTGGTTCCCTCGCTAGTTCGGCTAGGAAGAAGACGTAGCCTCGGACGAGTAAGACTCTGGGAGAGCATCGGACCGTGTGTTTACTGGGCTGTCGGCTTTCAGTATGTTGGGATACTGTGGCTCACTGGTCGACAAACTAATAAAATAACTAAGTATAAATAAAATGTGAAAGTGAAGAAAGTGGGACATGAATTGTGAATGTGAAGGAAAGTGGTTGTGAAAGAAATGAATATGAAGGAATATAAGTTATGAATTTGTGTTATTATGAAAAGTAAAAGAGACATGTGTTATTATGAACAGTATGAAGTAATTGTATTATGTAAATGATTATTAAAGTAAAGTACAGTATGATATGAGTTGTTACACCTTGGAATTGTGTCAAGGAACTACCTGCCCGCTATTTCTGTGGAAATGGTGGGAACTACCTGCCTTGGCATAATTCGCAGGGTGAGTTGGCATGATAGTGGTAATGATTAATGGAAATGAAGAACTAAGTAAAGTGAAGATGAAAAGTAATTGAAGTGAATTAATAACCAAGCTATCGGCTTGAGATGTGATGTGATATTATCTAGACTATGTGTTTGGGGTGCGGTGATTATTACCCAAGCTATCGGCTTTGGGGTGTGATATATTATTGCCCAAACTATGTTTAGGATATGGAGTATAAATTGATGAGAATGAAAGAGAAATTAATGGTAACTTGAGATATAAGTAAAAATGAAAGTAAGTTTAATTCTCAGTAAGATTGAGTAGTAACTAAGTGATATAATGAGATGAGAATGAGCTATAAAACATGCTTTTGATGCAATGTGAATAAGCATTCTAATTAGTGATGTGTTAATGATGTGATGAAATGTGAGTAAATTGCAATGGGCAATGAGATGTTATATTTGTGTCATAAGACATGAATGAATGTGGTATTATGAGAATATATGCATATGTTTATAATGTGATACTTGTTATAATACAATAAAATAAATGTCCACATTATGTGATTGGTTATGAAAATGGTTATTAAAGAAAGTATGTTGTGTTATGAGTTTGTAATCATATAAATGGTTTTAAAGAAAGGTGTAATAACATCAAGTAGTTATATTCATATAAATAGTGAAATGCCGCTATGTGGATAATTGTGGAAAGGTGAATATTTGTGTTAGGGAATTTAAATTGAAAAGTAATGGATTGTATGGAAATTCGTATAATGCGAATGTAAAATAAGGATATATATATATAGGATGTTGATATGAAGCGTATATTAAAATGTGTGAAGTTATGGATAATTATATAGTTGGATGCAGATTGGAAGAGTATTTTGATATAACATCGTATTGGTGATGTTTTATGTTCAGAATTCAGGTTGCATCTTCTTATCTTGATGTGTGTAAGTTTAATTTATTTTCTTTATACAATTTAATTTTTTTATTAGATTAATGGTTATACTCACTCCAGAAATGGCTAACCCCTGTTGTTTTCTGGGGGTTAGGGGAGGTCCCTCCTTGAGGGTGGACAACCTTAACTCTCCTGCAGGTTTGCTAGCAGCCCGGTAAGGTAGTTATAGAGTTAGAAGCTATATTTTGTTGAAATGATAGATTATTTATGTATTTAGTATATAAAGAAACATGGACAGTTGATGTATTATTTTGTATTAAGGTGAACATATATAGATATAGTGCTGTGATGAGGTAAGAAAGCCTGTTCCCACCTCGTTGTGGAGTATTGGGTTCTGTGATTGGTTTTTGGAAAGTTTTTCTTTAGTTTTTCTATTACTTATATAAGTTTTCGAAGGAAATTTATAGATTTTAATTGATAAATGATATTATATTATGAGTTTGGCCCCCAGAGCATAATATTTATATTGCCTGTGTGATTCTGCTCATTTTGTCCTGGGGAGCCCATGATTATATTGCCTGTGTTGTGAGCTACGGAATTTAGAGCAGAATTCCGTAAGCATTTTGTGTTTCGGGGCAGAAATTTTAGGGGAGACTCTGCCAAAATTTTATTTGAATTATATACATCTTAGTTTATGTTTAAATTGATATAGAAATTGAAAGAATTGTATTTAGAGGTTTAGTTGGTCAAAAAAAAAATTGGGGTGTTACAGAGCTTCACTGCCTTCATCGCAGTGCATCCCTATTCCCCCTATGTTGCCGCAACCACTACCGGTGACCCCCCGCTGCCCATTGTAGTAACTCCTGTAACCACCGTACCACCGCAATCCGCCGTCGAAGTCGAGCTTAGCCTTGCAACCGTTGTTGCTGTGTTTTGCCATCAGTGTTTGCGGTTGGACCCTTGCATGTGCCTCGAACGTGTAATTACTGTTAGTTCTTATTTGCTATTGGAGATCTAGATCCGTCGTATGCTATTTTTGGGTAGGTTTTGATGTTGGCTGTTTTGATCTAGATCTTGATCTCGGCCGTATATTGCTTGATCATCGATCATCAATCGTCATCAAGATCCGTACCCGGTCGTGATCATCACATCAAGATCCGCTTGTTCGCAATCATCGCCGTTGCTCCGGGATTCTCATCCTGTTACTCTTTATCTTTGAATTTACTATCTAAAAGGCAAGTCACTTTTCCCCCTTGAATTGAATCTTGTATCATCAATTCTGTATTGAAACTCTTGCAAGTAGATCCAATTGTTCAACGTATTGTATACTGTTCATCTCTTTCGTTGAATATATTGAAGGTTTACACTAAATAACCTCAATATTCTTGACTTCGTGCCACTTTTGACTCCAAAGATTGAACCTTTCATGTACTCATATAGTATCGTTAATAGGGTTATGCATATAATCATCGCACAATTAATCTATTATAGAAATAATTGCTAGGTTGTATGTTTGATTGATCGATTGACGTTTGGTTGATGTTAAATTAGTGTATGTATGTGTTTCAAATTTTTTTTATCATGTTACTACACCCATCATGCTGATTATAAGATTTATTGACCATATAATTGATATCCATCATGTTTAATTAATTTATTTCATGAAAACACCCAAAAATCTGTATGGTGTTTGGTGTCTGTATTTTGCCTGATGTTTTTGATCCAGTATTTGATCTTAAAATAAATAACTTTCTTAATAAGAATTGTAGCCCTATGTTTCTAGTTTCCAAATCATCTTTAATCGTTGAATTCCTATTTGTATTGCAAAAGTTATGACTGATTTACTCATGCTGTGTTTTTATTTCCAGAATTTTCAGATTCATGTATATTCCATGTTTAAACTGTTAAATGGCTGACATAACATTAAAATAATGCTCCGAAAATTTTCATAATGTTAGTTAACATGTTTAGAAGTCTAATAAATATTTTTGATGAATTTATTATAACATTTTTGCAGATTCAAAAAATATAACAACTTGATATCAATTTTCTGCCTGAAGATGTAATCTGTAAAAAATGATGTGTTTGACCTAGTTACTGTTGTCAGATTTTGAACTTTAAATATGTGTTGGAACCGTGTGGAAATCTAGTTTCTAGAACTCTTGACGAATTGAATTTTTGGTTTTTGAAACAGCGGGAAATTATATTTTAGTACAGATAACTCTTGTTGTCCAGAATTTCATCTTTCAGTTTTTCTTAATATAATTATTCCTATATCATTGTATCGCATGAATTGAAGTGTATGTGTTGCATTTCATTATCCTATTGAGTTATTGTCATCATTCTAATTGTCTTATCCAAGTTTATCATCCTATTGTTTCCCTATTGTTACTACCGTTCATCTCATGTCTCATAATTGCATATTGTGTTGTTGCATTGATAAAATAATTAACAAGCCGGGGTTTTAAGGGATTGACTTGAGTAGTGAATGATATAATGACTATGTCGGGCAGTGTTTTATCGATTGATTGTGGGAGCGCTGATTACGGCACCCCAATCTTTCTGTATCGTATCAGTGTATAAGTGTATCAGTGAATCAGTGAATCATTATAATGTATGGTGCCCAATATTGTTATCGTATCAGTGATTATCGTACCGACACATAATCTAAAGAATTTGCCACTGGAGTTTAAAAAAATTGATTGTATGTATTGAACCTGTGCTATGGAACATGTGGGACACAGTAGTACGTGCATTAGCTATGATTAAAAATGATTAATAGACTTAAGAATTGACATCACATCGACATTGCATATTGTATATTATTGTTCCTATTGATATTGAATATTGACTAAATGTTATTGATATTAAACATTGAATATTGTTATCGATTATTGAATCATTGTTTATAACCATTGCATCGATTACTATTGATTTTGAGTATTGTTATTGTCCCATGTTATTGATTCCTATTGATCCATTAAATTCTTTGTTATATAGTTATTCCATTGTTTCTTGCTTTCTCTACTTGCTGTCAATAACTTACTCTAAGGACAAATTTTCTTCTTTTTTTAGATGAAGTGTTAAAAGGTAATGAAGCCGAATTGCCTGCAGGAATTGGAGAACAAGATTTCTAAAGATTTAATGCTTTCTACTTGAATATTATTGCATTGGCTTATTGTATTGAGACTTATTATTAATGTGATTGATGATTGGATTTATTATTTTATTGGGCTTATGACCCGGATTTTATTATTTGTTTCCAGATTTTGGATTATTGTATTTAGATATTTCATATTGCTTCATTCCAAGTATTATTGTTCATGAGATTATTATTATTGGCTGGGCAATTAGTTTGTATTGATTATATTGTTGAATTGAATGGGTAAACAACTTATGGATGACGCAAGTCATTCGATGGGCCAACGTCACATGCTTATGTTCCGTATTTTTGGGAAGCGGGGCGTGACAGATAACCTTCTTCCTGCTCGCCTCCCGATTGGCCTTCTTCATTCATAGCAAGTTCGTAGCTCCCCTCAGAGTTGCTTCATAAACTTGCCTCCCAAATGGCTCTCTCCGTGAACCCGGTGATACTCCTTATCTCGCTCGCCTCCCGAGCTATCTTCTTCATGCATAGCGAGTTCAGAGCTGCTCTCAAAGTTACTCCATAAACTCGCTTCCCGAACGGACCTTTCCTAGAGGCTAACGACACTTTTCATCTCACTAGCCTTGTAACGCCCCAAATTCCATACACAGACAATCCGTGGTACATCCAGAACCTTTACTTCAATTTCGTTCAACATAATACAAAAAATACAAGAAAATTTAAAACTTTTTCATTACAACAGTGTCATTTACAATACACAACGAAATTTACACATAAAAGCAAAAATTGTATCATCGTGAATCCTTAATCTTGTAACATCTCTTGTCATAAGCTCGTGCCCATGCCACTTGCTGATTAGAGTCCTGCAACACCGAAGAACCGTGGGCATGTCAGTTGAATGCAGCTAAATCAATGGTTTTGTAAAAGCGATCCTTCAACTTTACCAATAGAAATTTGAAAGCTGAAGAAAAGTATGAAATTGACTATCCTAAGTATGTCAATGTATGTCATGAACCTAGAGACTAATGCATAATACCCATGCACAAGATGCACCTCTAACACACACTTGTTCGGATTCTATGCCGCTCATACAACATAGGTCCGAGGACAAGCCCTTACCGTTCTCCTTTTAGGTTTCAATCCCTCGTTATGCAACCTATAACCGTGATGAACTTCAAGATTTAGACATCCTGTAAGTATTGGCTCTCACCTCGAAATCCTAGACGTCAATCTCTATCCACGGATCATCCTGGAGACAACTTCACTCTCGTCCAAGAATTAACTTGAATGTGATTCCTAATCCTGGAGGCCTCATCACAAAAATGTCCCCTGAGCATCGGTCTCATCCCGGAATACTGGAGATCAATCTTGTCTATGTAAAACAGCTTGACTTGAAAGTGATTCCAATCCCATTACTAATTTGAATTTCTATATATTTTAACTAGATTAGGGTTTCTATATGATTTCTAATTTAATTAATCTTAGTTTAATCCCAGAACTAATCTCAATTAGATCTAGATTGAATATTGTCTAAAACTAAATCGATTATTGGTTAAAGTTAGATCAAATTTGAATTGAATCTATATTAATCTGAATTAATATCTAATCATAAGTAATTTACATCTTAATTTAGTATACTCCAAACTAAAATTAGTCTGAAATAAATCTGGATCATATCTCAAATTATTCTAATTTAATTTTAACCTAAATTTACATTAAAAGGATAAATTTAGAAGAAAAGAAAACTGAATATATAAATAATAAAAATAAAAATAACCCAATTCTGAATTTAGCCCAACTCGAACTCGCAACCTCCATGTACCCAAGACACATGCAACAACCAGACTCGCAGGCCTCTCTAACAGTCCTATTAATTCAAAGGAATTAATCTTTGAATTAATATGGCTTAGACCCAGATCCGATCCACTCTGGATCATACCCAAATCTAAACCCTAGCTCTACAACTTGTCAATATTTAGTTAAAAAATTTAAAAATTAATCTTGATTAACAGAAAAACAATTCCCATTAAAACTGTGATTTATATCGCTCATGACTTGTATTTACATGCACAATGATTTCTAAATTTTCATGCTGATATCCAAAAATAAATGCACAATTTTACGGTTAAACTACAAGATTTACACATCAAATTGAGTTCATCTGCATGCTATAAATCTCTAACATCAAAAGAATATTTATGCATTACTCATATCGATGATTATTTAGCATGATATCTCGATCGAAAAGAAATGATCTCTTGCATGATTTATGTTTCTACCATTATTTAGTCATTTATGCATAATCAATCACTTCACAATTTAAATTCTTATTTCAATACCATTCATCTCATCAATCAAATATACCGAACAACAATTGTTACAGATTTAATCATGTTACAAATTTGATTAGAATATGTATCTGTACGAATCTAGCATGCTTTTCATCATTGATCTAACAACAACAACAACAACAAAGCCTTTTTCCCAACTAGTTGGGGTCGGCTACATGAATCCGGATTTTGCATTATGCTCGGTTTAGCGCAATATCTTCTGTAAGGTCACAAGCTATCATATCTTTTTTCACCGTTTCCACCCAAGTTAGTTTAGGTCTTCCTCTACCCTAACTCTATCCTCAATACTTATCAAATTACTCTTTCTAATGGGGGCACTACTAGATCTACGTGTGACATATCCAAACCACCCGAGGCGATTCTCTCTCAACTTATCTTAGATTAGAGCTACCTTTAGCATGTCTCGTATATACTCGTTTCTAATTCTATGCTTCATTGTTTTACCACACATTCATCTTAGCATCCTCATCTCTGCTACACTCATTTTTTGTACATGTTGTTTCTTTGTTGCCCAACACTCTGCTCCTTACATCATTGCTTGTCTAACAGCCGTCCTATAAAATTTTTCCTTCAACTTCAAAGGTATAAGTTTGTCACACAAAACACCACTGGCACTTCTCTATTTAAGCCACCCTGCTTGGATCTTAGGTATAACATCTTCAAAAATCTCCTCATCTCTTTGTATAATCAGGCCTAAACATCGGAAACGGTCTCTATTAGGTATCTATTGGCCATCAAGCTTCACTACTTGCTTAGTTATGTTCCGAATATCACTAAAATTACACTCCATATACTCTATTTAGCCCTGCTTATCCTAAAGCATCTACCTTCCAAAGTTTCTCTCCATAATTCTAATTTAGCATTGACTCCTGCTCTAGTCTCATCCACTAAGACGATATCATCAGCAAAAAACATACACCAAGGCAGCTCATCTTATATTCCTCGCGTCAATTCATCCATAACCAAAGTAAAGAGGTAGGGGCTTAAAGCCGAATCTTGGTGTAAACCTACTGTAATAAGAAAATCGCTGGTCATTCCTGTGGTTGTTCTAATTGTGGTCATTGCCCCTTCATACATATCCTTAATTACCTCAATATACTGAATAGTTACTCTTTTATTATTTAACACCCACCAGACTATGTCTCTTTATCAAATGCTTTTTCTAGATCTATAAAAACCATATGTAGATCTTTCTTATTCTTCCTATTTTTTCCATAAGTCTCCTTAGTACATAAATTGCTTCCATTGTTGACCTGCCAGGCATAAACCCACCTGGTTCTCAAACACTGTAGTTTCTAGTCTCAGTCTATGTTCGATCACTATCGTCCAAATTTTCATCGTATGACTCATTAATTTAATTCCTCGGTAGTTTATGCAACTGTAATCCCCGTTCTCGCCAATACGTATTTTCTATGTATTTTAAGTATTTCGATTCTTTATAAATCTTTTTTCACTTTTTAATTCTTTTTGTTGAAATTTATTAAAGTCTATTTCTAATCAATAATTTGATTTGTAGCTAGTTTCCAGTGATTTTTATATTGTAATACGAATCCTATTCTATTCTATCATTTAATCTGATATTCTTATTTGACTAATTACTTATACCAAGTCCAATTTCACTATTTGATTATTTATAATGTGTTAAACCCAAATCCTATTATTATTATTATTACTATTATTATGTTTATGATTATTATGGTTATTATTATTATTATCATTAAATTTATTGCATATTAATTTTTGAAAGCCTATAGATCGTGATTTATATTTTATTATTACTGGAGTACGAATTTTATGTATACTATTTGATTTAATTAATTAATATGCAGTACTGTTTTGCTTCGTATTATATTTTAGATCAATTCGAATACAGTCTTAATTATTTTGTGAGATCCATACATCCTATTGTATTTATTAGTATTTGAGTATTAATTTAATGCATACTATTTGATTTATATGTACTAATATATTATTATTGATGGATTTATTTAATTTTAACCCATTTTCCTATTGGATCCAAACCCAATAACCCATTATCCTATTCTACCCTATTTTAACTCGTAACTGCTACCCACAACCCGTTAACCTAATCCCCTATATAAACCTTGTTAACCCCCTTCCCCCTCCCCCCTAAACTTAATCACCTCTCTAATTACCCGCAGCCATCATCGCCGCCTACAACCCATCAGCAGTTAACCCCAGAGCCGCCTCTGACCCATTGCAGACCATAACACTACAACAACCCCCTGCGTCCCGCTCACCTCCCAACGCTGCCGCTTCATCACCCTTTCGGCCTTAGCAACCCATCCCCACCTCGACTCTCATCGCCATTGCCACCGACGCTCGCCGTCAGTCCCGTCGCCACCACCGCGACCCCTCACTACCGCCACCCATCCCGTCGACCATCACCATTGCCATTCCTCAACCACTCCTCAGTCAACCTCTTCACCACTGTGACCCGACCATCGTCGGTATCTTCTTCCATCACAATCCCCAGTCGATGCCGCCCCATTGTCGCTGTTGTCCCTGTTGTTGTTGAGCAAGTGTGTCGCACGTGATTTCGTGGTTGCACGCGTGTTGCCCGATATCCTAGTCCCGTTATTCTGTTTGTCGGTATCGTCATCTTACTAAGAAAAGTATCTTGTACGAATTTTTTTTGTTTCCCCTTACAAGCATTTTTTTTGAAATACCGCAAGTAGATCTTTGTTGTGACTCGTTCTTTATGTTTGCCCAATGATGATCTTGGCCCCACCCATTGATTGTTTCTATCAATCCCACAATCGTAGAAAGGTCACAAACATTTCGTTGTTACTCACGTTACATTAACATAAGTTAGATCTAGGTATTTGTCTAATGAACGCATGTCCATGAACCACTGTGAGTTATAGATGCTTTGTTGTATTGTAATCATGTTAATAATGCTTCCTTGCTTAATGAGTTCGACAATAACCATGGCGTGTTGATTGAATACCTGTTATGCTTTGATTTACATTATACACCATCTTGGATCCATCGTAGTTACTATTAATGCTATAATTCATGCAAAAGAAATTTCACATACTGCTGTCCTGATCTAGCATGACAGATTAAACCATGTAAATTTCAGAATAATAACTAAGTTTGTTAATATGAAATGTAGGCCCCTGTTTCTACTTTTCAGAACTTTTGACAGATCTGTAATCCGATCTGTAACTTGTGAAATATCACATTTTTAATACTGTTGTGTTGCAAATTTCTGATTCTGATTACAAGATTTTTTGCATGAATTATCGATTAAAATAGATGATAACAGTGAGATTTATACTTGATATTAATCTCGGCATGACTAGACATGATTAGGAGTCACCCCAAATTTTTGTAGAATTATTTGATTTTTTTTTGACTTAATATATTTATGAAAACATGATTATATAATTGCTGCCTGCATGCCTCATCAGTAAACAACCTCACTTTTGAATTAATTCTATTTTTCATTGATTAAAATTTATTAAATGAAAATTCTAGCTCTGTGTGTCTCGAATCCAGAACATCTAACGATTTTGCAATTCGATTTACGAATTGCAAGATATTCAGATTTTTGTACTGTGACGTCTGAATTCTAGAATGCAGTCTAAAATATACATCGCCCAGTTTATTAGCTGAAATAGTAGATTAATTTAAGTTTTTGAATCTAAAATTAATAACATTGATATTTAACACTGTTAGGAGTTTAAATAGGATTTTTATGAAATTTTTAAATGATTTTGCAAGTTACTTTTGTTTATAAGTATTTAACCCTTACTTGCTGCCTGAACATGTAATCTGTAAGCAATAAGAATTTGAACTTAGTTTCTGTGATTTTTATATATCATGTGTATATGCGCTGGAACCAGCATAGAGTCTAGTTTCTAGAACTTCTGACGAATCCATATTTGCTCTTCTGTAGCAGTGGGAATTCTAGTTTTAGGGCAGCAACGTCCTTCTATCCAGAATTGGGGTTCTTGTTGTCTCAATATTTATAGTTTTACTTGACACCCGAACATGTTTTCTGTCCAGTGTGAACCTGTTTTCTGTCACTGTCATGTTTACCATCCCTGATTGTGCACATTCATGTATGTGTTGGTAAAAGAATAAGTAATTAAGCCGAGGTTAAAGGAAAGATCTAATAGTGGACAATATAGAAAGTGTACTCGGAATGGGGTCCATGTTTCCCGACTGTTTACTGTTTTACCTGACTACATACTTCCCTATAGGAGGATGTACTTGGAAGGGGGCCCACAGGTCCAAACTGTTTACTGTTTTACCTGACTACATACTTCCTTATAGGAAGGTGTACTCGGAAGGTGGCCCATAGGTCCCAACTATTTTCAATTTTACCTGACTACATGTTTTCCTATAGGAAGGTGCACATGGAAGGGGGCCCATACGGCTCAACTGTTTACATGAATACATGATTACATGATTCATGATCTTGTTTACTGTTTATTGTTTACCTGATGCCTGAGTACACGGCCCTATAGAATCCCCCACGAAATCTAAGTGCAAATTGTTTGTATGCAGCAACCATGTGGAATAGGACGCATGGGTGGTGCATTAGATAGGATTAAATAAAAGACTTACGAATAACATATTTCATCTGCACATTACTGTTACCTGTTACCTGTTACTATTACCTATTACATGTTACCTGTTATTGTTACCTATTACCCGTTACATGATACCGTTTCCAGTTTACATGTTTATCTGATCCGGTTTACTTACTTTTCGGTTTATTTGACTACATTTTCCCGTTGCATTCCTTCCATGCTATGTTCTATGCTCTTGTTTTTTTTTCTTACTCTATGTTCTTATTTACCTTATTCTTGTACCCTTTGTGCTTGTACTACTTGCGGCCCGTAGCTTGCACTAACGGGCATACTATTTTCCTGTTTCTCTGTTCCTTCCAATTGCTAATATACAGGCTTGAAGACCAGTTACCTGCAGGAGTGAGTGATCAAGTGTTCTAAGCCTGACTGGAACCTTCCATGCTTTAGTTTATTCCTGTATTGAGTTATCAATTTCCTTGTTGCTACTTGATACTTTGTATTGGGCATGTTGTCCCGAAGTTTTATTGTTTTTCCAGATCTTGTTTTATTTGAGGATAATGTATTTGATTTCAAGTAATTCTTTTGATTATGAGATTTGTTTCATGCATGTGTGGTTGTATCTTTCTGTATACTGTTGTGTTCATCCTTACAGCTTATGAGTGATTAAAATCATTCGCTGGGCTTTGTCATGTATTCGTATTCCGTATTCTTTTGAGAAACGGAGCGTGACATGTTTTTGGTGGTATCAGAGCCAAGATTTGGCTAATGTGTTAGTCATGTTTGGTTAATATGTTTGTCTAGTTTGGCTCTAGCCAGGTTTAACTAAACAATAAGCAGGCCATGCGAATCACATGAACAACTGATAATCAACTTGATCTGGATACTAGTCTTATTCCTTTCATTTTGATCCTTCTTATTCAATTCCTTGATTCTTCTTTTCCTCCTATCTTTTATAGTCTCCCCCATTGCTGATTCCTTATTGGATATAAACACATTCTTTTCGTGCCCATGTTCTTTTGATTTTGGTGCCATCAATTTTTTTATTTCTGCTTGTCTCGTCGATTCTTTCATATTTCTGTTCTTGCGTCGTTTATTTCTTTCTGTGACTTGCATTCATCTTCACTAGTAATTTACATGTGCAATGCATGTCTTAATAAATATAGTTTTTCAAAAGTAAAAATTTTGATGTATTCTGGGCTTGAATCTGAAACCTCCTTTATAATAGCTATACACAGCTGATGCACGGGTTTGTATGTTTACAAATGACAACTCAAACTCTCCCATTATAATATTAGAGATAATGTGCTTGCGATGCACGTCTAAAAACAATAAAGTCATCAAATTAAATGAATATATATTGAATAAGCAAAAAATAGTTTATGTTTGAATGTTTTGATTTGGGCTACACGTGCGGTGCACATTTATATTTGTTGGATATAGTTTGAACGTGTATTATACGTGTTTATATAGTTACAAAGTTAGGGTTTGTTTGTTACAAACCCCAACTCTCCCATTAAAATAGTAGAGATTTATTGATTCAATATTGAGTGTCGTACATGTATTCTATTCCTTACCATGTTCTCCTCAAATTTCGGTGCTACCATTATGTTATTCTTGCTTGGTTTGTTGATTGGCTACACGTGATCTACAACAACATGTTAGTGACTTGGAACATCCCCATGAAAGGAAGTGTCTTCTTTTGCTCCAAGGTGTGCAGGAAGAGTCCCATGATTCTAGAAAGGCGACATTTTGGATGTGCCAAGGACATGGAAATCCACGAAGCAGATTGCCGGAGTTAATGGACGCTGATGACGAAGTCTTCTCGGTCAGAGTAGCACAGCAGAAGCGTGGTGGGCCCATAACCCATAGGTCCCAAGATTATCATGTTATTTCTCCTTCCCTGCATTGTTTGATTTCTTCCATTTCTTGCATTCATCCTCATCCGTTGACTCATTATTTGGTTCAATTCTCCCCTGTCCATTCTCTCTTCGACTCCATTTCTACTTACTCTTTCATCTTCTTGCTACGTTATCTCTGGAGTCTTGTGATGTTTCTTACTTTCTTTCTTTCTTTTAGATACCGTTTACTTCCTTTCATGCATTCTATCCACCATCATGCATCAATTCATTATTTGACATCATTCTTATCCACTTCTTTCTATTTCTAGGGCTATCACCAATTCATTTCGGTTCCTCTAGTTCTCTGTTTTGTTACCCTATAAGTTTGTTTTTGCCTTGTCCTACGTTCTACCTGAATTGAATTTCGATGACAAAATTCTTTTGTAAGGTGGGTAGGATTGCAACACCCGTTCCCTCCAATACGTATTTTCTGTATATTTTCAGTATTTTGATTCTTTATAAATCATTTTATACTTTTTAATTCTTTTTGTTAAAATTTATTAAAGTCTATTTCTAATCAATAATTTGATTTGTAGCTAGTTTCCAGTGATTTTTATTTTTTAATTGAAATCCTATTATATTCTATCGTTTAACATGATTTTCTTATTTGACCAATTACTTATACCAAGTTCAATTTCATTATTTGATTATTTATAATGTGTTAAACCCAAATCCTATTATTATTATTATTATTATTATTATTATTATTATTATTATTATTATTATTATTATTATTATTATGGTTATTATTATTATTATTATTAAATTTATTGCTTATTAATTTTTGAAAGCCTATAGATCGTGATCTATATTTTATTATTATTGGAATACGAACTTTATGTACACATTTTGATTTAATTAATTAATATGTAATACTATTTTTCTCCTTATTATATTTTAGCTCAATTCGAATACAGTCTTAATTATTTTGTGAGATCCATACATCCTGTTATATTTATTTGTATTTGAGTATTAATTTAATGCATACTATTTGATTTATTTGTACTAATATATTATTGTTGATTTATTTATTTAATTTTTAACCCATTTTCCTGTTGGATCCAAACCCAATAACACAATATCCTATTCTACCCTATTTTAACTCGTACCCGCTACCTAATCCCTTATATAAACCCTGTTCAACCCCCCCCCCCCCCCCCCCCCCCCAAAAAAAAAAAAAAAAAAAAAAAAAACTAATCACCTCTCTAATTACCCTCAGCCGTCATGTCACACCCTGCTTCGCACAAGGAATACGGAATATGGTACGCGACAAAGCCCAGCGAATGATTTTCACCATCCATAAGCTGTAAAGATCTACTAACTCAGCATAACAGTAAATATAGCAACATACTCAACCACGCATGCATGAACAATTATTAACCAACAATATTTATTTGCAACAATATAAAATTCCCAAACAACAAGATCTGAATCAAAACAACTTCGGGACTACAAGCCCGTTAGTTGCAAGTTCCGGGCCGCAAGTAGTACAAGCAGGAAAAGTGGAAACGAAAAATATGAAACAAACAGGATGTACTAACAGGAAAGAAAACAACAGTAAATGACAGTTTACAGATAGTAGGAAACAGTAACGGGTAAACAGTAAGGATAAAAGTAATAGTAATAGTAGGGTTAACAGTAACAATAAGGATAACAGTAACAGTAACAGTAGAGATAACAATAATAGGAAGACACATTGTGCCAGTGAAACAGTTATTCTTATGTCTATTATTCATTACTATCTAGGTAGCATTTCATGCGTCCCATTTATTTACCACATGTTTTCTACATTTAAACAGTTCCGTTTTCGATTTCGTAGTGGAACCTATAGGGTCGTGTACTCAGTCAAACAGTAATAGTAACTGTAAATGGTGTCATGGATCATGTAGTCATGAATCCAGAGATAAATAGTTGAGACCAATGGGTCCTCTTCTGAGTACACCTTCCTATAGGGAAGTATGTAGTCAGGTAAACAGTAAACAGTGTCATGGATCATGTAATCATGGATCCAGAGAATAACAGTTGGTGAAACACGATACCACAGTAAACGGTTGGGAAAATGAGTCCCCTTCTGAGTACACATTTCTATATTGTTCACTACTAGATCTTTCCCTTAAACCCCGGCTTGATTAGTTGTCATTATTATTAAACAGGTGTGAACAAACATAAACAGGGCAAAAAGACATGGCCAGGACAAGGAAAAGTCTAAGTCGAATAGGAAACACAAACGGGTGACAAAACAACATATAACGATTAAAACAACGAAACTTCCAGTTCTGGACAGCAAGACGTCACTGCACCAAAACTGAGATTCCCGTTGCCTCAGGAATGCAAATCTAGAACCGTCAGAAAATTTAGAAACTAGATCTCTGCCGAATCCAACTCATATACACAATTCATACATCAGCTATAGTAATAGGGTCCAAAATAGAGTTTTATACAGTGTTTATGTTCAGCTATAATATGCAAAGTATAGTTTATAAGCATGAAAAGGGGCTAACAACATCATAATTAATTCTGAGAAAAATTCAGAAAGTTCCCTAACATATCTAGTCTCAACATATAAAATTTCATGAAATTTCATTATAGATGGTATAGACAATTTAATTCGGAAAACAAAATGACGCGGCAAAATTGTAGATAGTATAGTCAATTTAATTCATAAAGTTCAGACACATCAGTACCAAAATAGTGATAATTCACATAATACAATTTGAAATCCCAATCGGTTAAAAGGATAGTAAAATAAACAAATCAGGCTACATTTCATATTCACAAAGTTTTCATAAAAAATGATTAGAATCAGGTTGACAACAGAATTCTTTACTGAACAACATACAGTTTGGAAATTGTATGATTGGTTTCACAACATGAATGGAGTTATAAGAGTCATTAAATAATCCTACAAAAATTAGGGATTGATCCCAGTCATGTCTAAACATACTCAGAAAAATATCAAGGCCAAATTTTGCTCTTAACATCAGTTTTAAAATATTAATTCGTACAACTGTCTAAAGATTCAGAATCTGGAAATTTCGATAAAATTTCAGTAAAACAACGATAACTCGCACATCAAAAATCAGAATTCAGATCCGTCGAAAGTTTTGAAAACTAGAAAACAAGGCCTACAAATCATGTTCACGAAATAATTTATTTTACTGACTCAAACAGGGTCTAAATTTCTGTATCAAATCAGGGCAGCAGTAAAGAGATTCTTCTTTTATGCGTTTCTTCAAACACCTCAAATACAATAGGTACAATTTAAGATGTAATGCATGGAATGGTATATTGGTTACTCAAATCAGCATGGCATTTGTATTAACAATTCAACAACGAGATAGTACATCTAACAAAGCATTTAGGTAACAATTATCTACAACATACTGTATGTCACAACCTAGCATATACACATCAAGATGTCCATCTAATCTAATTTAATTCCGTGTAATGTGTGACAACCACTGTGAACTAATCATGATCATAAGATGGAGGAACTGGATCAATGAACATGATAGAATTTTCGGGGATTAACATAAGAGTACAAAACAAGGATGCATGCAAGACTACTTATGGTATTTAACTTGTATGAAGGACAAAATAACATACATGCTACTTGCCTTTAGATGACAACGAATCCAACGAGAAAATAATAACGGGAATGGATCCTGGCACATGAACACAACGATCACGAACACAAAGAGCTTGCGGGATAGGAGATGGACGACGGATGGCTCTGATCTAACCTGATGATGATGGAGGTGATGATAAAATCTTGATGATGATCAAAATCAATCGGACGGTCAGGATATGATCTGGGGCTGGTGATGAAGATGATGATGATCACGATCGAATGACCAAGATCACTCTGATGGTGATTCGTCCAAGAACAGGGCTCGAGTTGGTGGTGATGGCTGTCGCGGCTGTTAGTGATCGGTGTGGTGGCTCAACAGCAGCAAGGGCAGCAATGTAGCGGCGGCAACTGGATGTCAATGGCAAGGTGGATGGCCAACGGAATCAGCAGCTGACGGGCTCGAATGGGAAGAGGTCGACGAAGGTGGAGGGCTCGAGTGCTGGACGATGGGGGTGAGGAGATGGACACGAGGAACAGGGAGATGAAGGGTGCACGGGGATGAAGTCGACGGGAAATGTGGGGCTCGGAGGTGGGTTCGGCTACAGGGAATGAGCGGGGGGAAGGAGAAGAGGGTAGTAGGCAGCTAGGTTTATACAGTAGGTAGGTTAGGGTTAGGGGGGTTTATATATGGGGTTATTGGGTAATAGGGTTATTGGGTATTAGGGTAGGATCCAATAAGCAAAAGGGTTTGGTTTATTGGGTTAAAATCCATTAGGGAAATTAAAATAACCAATAAGAATATGATTAAAAATTAGATAAATTTTGGGAACATCAATAAGCAAAAATTTGAATAGGGAGAACAACAAAATCTGCAGTAGAAGAATTATATTAAATAGATTGGAAGACGAAAATTGAGTTGAAAACAAAATAATAAATCTTTAATAAATAAACAACCAAAGGCGATAATGATAATAATATAAATATCAACATAGGATTTGAGTTTAACAAATTTATTAAAATAATTCGGATAGTAATAATACATTTGATTTGACTTCAAATATAAATAGTCGATCAATTATGAAATAGAAATGAAGTTAGAATACACTATTATTCAAAATAAATGTAAATTTTCGATTAGAAAATACTTTAATATAAATTCCAACCCGAATTTAACACCAAAAGAATTTATAAATAATCAAAATAAAGAAGATATTCAGAACATATATATTAACGGGAACGGGGGTTACACGTCATCTCCTACCCCTCCCCTTCCCCTACTCTGTTCTGAAACCCATCATCCTCGTCGATCCTGACCACCACTCCCGCTTACCTTGCCGTCCCCTCATCTCCATCCTGCTCGAGCCACCGTCGCCTCCCCTGCGCATCCACGCACCTCGTCTTCATCCTCATCCTCGTTGCTCCGTCAAACCCATCCCTCGCCATTACTCCACCCATAGTCTCCACAACCGCGACTACTCCACCTCCTCCGTCGTCCTCTCCATCTCCACTGCCCTGTGCAACCACCTCGCCTCCTACAACCCATCTGCAGTTGACCCCGGAGCCACCTCCGACCCATTGCAGACCTCAACACTACAACAACCCCTTGCATCCCGCTCACCTCCTGATGCAGCCACCTCATCACCCTATCGGCCGCAGCAACACAACCCTACCTTGACTCCCGTCGCCATTGCCACCGCCACTTGCCGTCAATCCCGTCGCCACCATCGCGACCCCTCACTGCTGCTGCCTATCCCGTCGTCCATCACCATTGCCATTCCTCGACTGCTCCTCGGTCGACCTTCTTACCACTGTGACACGACCATCTTCGCTATCTTCGTCCATCACAGTGCCGAGTCGACGCTGCCCCATTACCACTGATGTCCCTGTTGTTGTTGAGCACGTGTGTCGCACATGATTTCGTGGTTGCACGCATGTTGCCCGGGATCCTAGTCCTGTTATTCTGTTTATCGGTATCGTCTTCTTACCAAGGCAAGTATCTTGTACGAATTTTTTTGTTTCCCAGTACAAGCAATTTTTTGAAATACCGCAAGTAGATCTTCATTGCTTTATGTTTGCCCATTGATGATCTTGGCCCTAGCCATTGATTGTTTCTGTCAATCCCACAATCGTAAAAAGGTCACAAACATTTCGTTGTTACACCCGTCACAATAACATGAGTTAGATCTAGGTATTTTTCTATATGAATGCATGTCCATGAATCAATGTGAGTTATAGATGCTTTGTTGTATATAATCATGTTAATAATGCTTCCTTGCTTACTGAGTTCGAGAATAACCATGGTGTGTTGATTGAATACCTATTATGTTCTGATTTACATTATACACCATCTTGGATCCATTGTAGTTACTATTAAGCTATAATTCATGCAAAAGAAATTTTACTTACTACTGTCCTGATTTGGCACGAAAGATTAAACCCTGTTAATGTCAGAATAATAACAAAGTTTGTGAATATGAAATGTAGGCCCCTGTTTCTAGTTTCCAGAACTTTTGACAGATCTAAAATCCGATCTGTAACTTGTGAGATATCACATTTTTAATACTGTTGTGTTGCAAATTCCAGATTCTGATTACAAGATTTTTTGCATGAATTATCGATTAAAATAGATGCTAACAGTGAGATTTAGACTTGATATTAATCTCGACATGACTAGACATAATTAGGAGTCACTCCAAATTTTTGTAGAATTATTTGATAAATTTTTTTGACTTAATATATTTTATGCAAACATGATTATATAATTGCTGCTTGCATGCCTGTTCAGTAAACAACCTCAGTTTTGAATTGATTCTATTTGTCATTGATTAAAATTAATGGAAGGAAAATTCTAGCTCTGTGTGTCTGGAATCCAGAACATCTGACGATTTTGTAATTCGATTTGCGAATTGCAAGTTATTCAGATATTCGTACCGTGACATCTGAATTCCAGATTGCAATCTAAAATATACATCACCCTGTTTATTTAGTTGAAATTGTAGACTAATTTAAGTATTTAAATATGACATTAATTATACTGATATTTAACACTGTTAGGAGTTTAAATAGGATTTGTACGAAAATTTTAAATTATTTTGCAAGTTACTTTTGTTTATAAGTTTTCAACCCTTACCTGCTGCCTGAACATTTAATCTGTAAATAATAAGAATTTGAACCTAGTTTCTGTGACTTTTATATATCGTGTGTATATGCGCTGGAACCGGTAAAGAGTCTAGTTTTAAGAACTTCTGAAGGATCCATATTTTCTTTTCTGTACAGCGGGAATTCCAGTTTTGGTGCAGCAACGTCCTGCTGTCCAGAAATGGGGTTCTTGTTGTTTCAATATTTATAATTTTACTTGACACTCGAAAATGATTTTCGCCCAGTCTGAACCTTTTTTCTGTCCCTGATTGTGCACATTCATGTATGTGTTGGTAAAAGAATAAGTAATCAAGCCGGGTTAAGGGAAAGATCTACTAGTGGACATTATAGAAAAGTGCACTCGGAAGGGGGCCAGTGTTTCCTGAATGTTTGCTGTTTTACGTGACTACGTACTTCCCTGCAGGAAGATGGACTCGGAAGGGGGGCCATAGGTCCCAACGGTTTACTATTTTACCTGACTACATACTTCCTTATAGGAAGGTGTACTCGGAAGCGGGGCCATAGGTCCGAACTATTTTCTGTTTTTCCTTACTGCATACTTCCCTATAGGATGGTGTTCTCGGAAGGGGGCCCATAGGTCTCAACTATTTAGCTGACTACATGATTACATGATTCATGATCCTATTACTGTTTACTGTTTACATGATGCCTGAGTACACGGCCCTATAGAATCCACCACGAAATCTAAACGTAACTTGTTTGTATGTAGCAACCATGTGGAATGGGATGCCTGAGTGGTGCATTAGATAAGCTTAAATAAAAGAATTAAGAATAACATGTTTCACCTGCGAATTACTATTAACTGTTACCTGTTACTATTACCTGTTACAGGTTACCTGTTACCTGTTACCTGATATCGTTACCACTTTACATGTTTATCTGATCTTGTTTACTTGCTTTCCAGTTTATTTGACTACATTTTCGCGTTGCATTGCTTCCATTCTATGTTCTATGCTCTTGTTTCCTGTTTCTTGCTCTATGTTCTTATTTACCCTCTTCCTGTACCCTTTTTTCTTGTACTATATGCGGCCCATTGCTTGCACTAACGAGCATACTGTTTTCTTGCTAAACATACAGGCTTGAATACCAATTACCTGCAGAAGTGAGCGATCAAGTGTTCAAAGCTTGACTGGAACCTTTCATGCTTTAGTTTATTCCTGTATTGAGTTATCAATTTCCTTATTGCTACTTGATACTTTGTATTGGGCATGTTGTCCCGAAGATTTATTTTTTTTGCAGATCTTGTTTTATTTGAGGATTATGTATTTGATTTCACTTAATTCTTTTGATTATGATATTTTTTTCATGCATGCATGGTTGTATCTTTCTGTTTACTGTTGTGTTGATCCTTACAGGTTATGAATGATGAAATTCAGTCACTGGGCTTTGTCACGTACTCGTGTTCCATATTCTTTTGGGAAGCGGGGCGAGACAGCAACTTTGTATATCTCCTTTCTATCATTGATCTGAAAGAAGAAAAAAAACAATACAACAAAGTAGAGGAATGCCCACCTCGATTTGATGTAGAATGAACTCCTCGACTTGCCTTCTCCTCCTAGATTAGGGCCTTCAAGTAGCTCACCACCAAAGCTCCAAATTAAGATCACTCCAATTTCACCAATAAGAAAAATCCTTTCTCCCCTTTGCTCGTGCGTTCTTGGCCGGCCAATGGTGGTGAGAGTGGGGTTTTTCAATTATCAACATAATCACTCCATTAATTTAATTTGGGGGGTTATACAATGCTTTAACTTCCATAACCTTCGCTTAAAGTGCTCCCACATTCAAAATCTTTGAAAACATTAAATTGGATTCAAAATTTTCTCTTTTCTCCACTAAGGTAACTGCCTAAGTTTTGGGCTTCCCACTTGGGTTGGGTTTGACTTGGGTTGGGCAATAGGTGGTACATTTCTGCCGGGTGTTACACAATGCTTTAACTTACATAACCTTCGCTTAAAGTGCTACCACATTCAAAAGCTTTGAAAACATTAAATTGGATTCAAAATTTTCCCTTTTCTCCACTATAGTAACTGGCTAAGTTTTGGGCTTCCCACTTGGGCTGGGCTCGACTTGGGTTGGGTAGTAGGTGGAACATTTCTACCGGGTGTTACAAGCCTCTCGAGCATTCTTCTTCTTAAACAATGAGTTTGGAGCTCAACTCATCCCTAGAACTACTCCCTAAAATCTAATATCGAACAACTCTCTCCTAGAGCCAGGTGATACTACCCTTCGTCCCAATCGCCTCCCGAGCAGCCTTATTCATCCACAACGAGTTCGGAGTTCCCCTCAGAGCATCTCCCTAAACTTGCCTCCCAAACGGACCTCTCCTAAGAGCCTGACAACACTCTTCATCTCGCTCGCCTCCCTAATGTCCTTCTTCTTCTACAGTGAGTTCAAAGCTCAAGTCATCACTAAATTTGCTCCCTAAACTTACCTACCAAATGACTCTCTCTTAGATCCAGGTGATAACCTTCATCTCGCTCGCCTCCCAAGCAGCCTTCTTCATTCACAGTGAGTTCGGAGCTCCCCTCAGAGCTGCTCCCTAAACTCGCCTCTCGAACGACTCTCTATTAGAAGCCCGGTAGTGCTCTTCATCTCGCTCGCCACATGGGATCGGGGGCAGCCATCGAGCAAGTCTGCCCCCGGCAGGAATGAAGGAGTATGCCCGATCTTAGTAGTTGGATTTCCCAGATCATCGCACATCTGTGATCGACATACCAGATCTTAATTAGGTTTGTTTTAATTATTTTAATTTCTTTATTTAATTATTAAATCTAATTAATTAATTAAAAATTCCAAAAAATAATTAAAATTTTGAATTAACTAATTTAAAATTCTAAACAAAAATTATTAATTCTGAAAATTATAAAAGTATTCAAAAAATAATTAGAATGATTAGAATAATTAATTTAATATTCGAAAATTGATTATACAAATTGGGAAACTGAATAAAAATACAAAACAAATTAAAAAATTAAAAGAGGTAGTGAAACTCAGTCTTCGGGTGTGGGGGGATTGTGATATGGGTAAAAATAGAACAAAATCTTAAAGATCTTTGGGGTAAAGCAGTAAATTTCACTAGAAACAGGACTGTGAATAAGAGTTAATGTAGCGCCCTGAATCTTAATAATAGAAATAGGAGACAGAACTCCAGAATCTTTACTTCAATGTAATCCAAACACAGTATAATTGTAACCCCTGCTTTTCGTTTTCTGTATTTTGGATGTATTTCTTTTCCGTGTATTTGCTACGTTTAAAAATTTCCATAACTTTCTTTTCGCTTTTGAACTTTTTTACAACAACTACATTTTCAACTGATTGAATTTCAACAAAATATTATTCTTGTTTCTAAGAAATTTTCTGTTTCATTTAATCTTCAAAAATTTTATTTATTTCTAATAAAGGTGTATTTAACTTTTTTTCATTCTAATTAATCTACTAATTATATTATATACTGTTTGAATTATTTTAATAAATCTGTCAAACTCGAATATACATTTTGATATATATATATATATATATATATATATTAATTTTGTTATTAAAAAATCAATTTCTATCTGCTAACTATATTTGTAATTATCTCAAATTAATTTTATGCTGTAATGCAAGTTACATTTTGTTATAAATATTATTTTTATGGTTATCTTATTTTTCTATTGGATTTTTATTCTTATTAGCACCTAAAACCCATTACCCTATCCATTAACCCGATTTCACTTAAACCCATTTAAACCTATTTAATCCTAACCACTGACTACCCTAATACCTACCCGCATGCCTACGGAATTCCCTACCTCACCCATTAAGCCAACTAAACCCAAACCCTATAACTTGTTTCAATACCAATTACCCTGTTCTATTTAACAAAACCCATTACCCATTATCTAAAACTACCCAAACCCGGTTACCCCCCCTACTCCTATTCAGTCATCGTCCCTAACTCAGCTTAACCCTAAAATACCTACCAACCTATATATACCTGCACCCATGCCTGTTCATCTTCCCAAAACTTCCCCAGCCGCCTTCGTCTTCCTCTCTCCTGCTCATCCACTCCTTCTGTTTACCCATTTCCGTCTCTTTCTTCCTCCCGCTCCTCATCCCCACGATGCCAACCCCCGGTCTCTCCCGTCCACCCCTCTCCATGGTCGTGCCGCTCAGCCCCGGTGTCGCTGCAGCCAGCGACCTCCCTCATGCGTCGCGCCCACCGCCGCGACCTCCCCTTGTTTCGATTACAGTGCCAGCTAGCAACTCCCGAGCTCTCCCCTGTCCTTCCCCTCCATCCGCCGTTATCACCACTGCAGCGCGCCCAGTCGTCAGCCCTTGCCTCCGTCGTGACTCCTCAGTGACAGGCCGGCTCCCCTTCAATGCAGCATCGGCATCGGCGACAACAACAACGGGACCCACTATCGCTGCCGTGGGCCTCGACATCTCTCGGTTCCTCTTGCCGTCGCTGTCCCCACTTTTGCTGTTGTAGTGCGCTGTGTGTTTGGGTTCGAGTTGTTCGTTGGGTTTCGTCCGTCGGGCGTTGGTCCGTGGTGGTTGTTGCTCATGGTTGTGCTCGTTGGGTTTCATTGTTCGTGAGTTTGGTTCGTGGTTGCATTGTTCTTTCATTTGAGTTCGTTGTCGGGAATCCGTTCCCGTTATTCTTGCTTGGTGTCATTTTCGTCGTCGGTTAACACAAGTAACTTGTATTAAATTTCTTTGCATATACAAGTACTAAATACTGCTTGTAGTGTAGTTGGATTCTAGAGACAACTTGTTTGTGATGTATTTTTTATGAGTATTGTCTCTATAGTGCTATTTGACCATAGTTGCCTCACGACATAAATTTGACATGAAACAACTTAGGTTTTGACCGTTCTTGATGTGATTATAATTGTGGGATAATTATGAGAAATCTTGTATTTATTTGGATCCATGTGATATACTCATTGTGGACATGCCATATACCATATTTCATGATGTTTGGACACTTAGTAGACTCCATAACATGTTTGGTTGTGTTTGGAATGAGTTTCGTATGTTGTATGTTGATTTGTTGTTAAAAGGAAAATCTGTATTTTGTCAATGATCAGTTTTGATTGCTATTTTAGACCATATTAAGGTCAGTATCTTGACTTCAGTATTAAGCATGATATTTAGAGAAATTCGTCTTCTTTCCAAACTTTTTGACCTTGATCGATTTCGCTTTTCGTATGTGTGAGATATGATTGTTTTACTACAGAGGTGTATTTCATTTCCAGATTTCATTTCTTGATGATTTCGATGACTAAACTATTTTGATACTAGTGCTAAGCATATTATTTTGAATTGAAATTTTGTATAGTATTTCTATACCTATTTAGGAATTACCCAGAATTTCGGTGGATTTTATTGATGAGTTTTATATACCGCTCATGCTCGTTTATAAAAACTATACTTGCTGGATTTTGTTCGCTGTTCTGAAAAGATTTGTATTTTCACCCTAATTCTTTTTTCTGTACAAAAAATATTTATGAAATATAAAAGTTAGCTTATTTTTTATATTTTCATCTCCCTTTGGCGGATTTGTATTTCGTTTCACGGTTTGCGAGATATTACAGTTTTCGTACAACTGTGTTGGGATTCCAGATTTGCCAAACTATTGTTTCTTGATGTTTTCGGATTTTTTGTTGGTTAAACTAATCTTACTGGAAAATTATGAAACTTTATATTCTGATACTAGACATATAGGGGAATACCCCAAATTTTTCCTAGATTTATTTGAGGTGTTTTGATGTTGTTTTCCTACTGTGAATTCGATTTACTAATTTCTAGCTGAACGTTTTTTCTGGATTCAAATCAGTTTTGAGTTATGTTTTTGTGAAATACTGTATGACTTATATATGTTCGTTGGATTCGGCCGGGAGACTATTTTCTAGAACTTTCGACGGATTCAAATTTACATTTTGATAAAAACGGGAATCTCAGTTTTATTGCAGTATGGTCTTGCTGTCCTGAACTAGAAATTTGGTTATTTTATCATTTTATGTGTTATCTTGCACCCATACATATTTATCTTGCAACTTGAACTTGTTACTTGATCATGCCATGCTATTCTTGTCCTGTTTTGTACATGCACATACTTGTTGGAGACTAATAATAAATAACCAAGCCGGAGTTATGGAAAAGATCTAGTAGTGGACAATATAGAAAAGTGTACTTGGAAGGGGGCCTGTGTTTCCCATATTTGGAATTTGGTATATAATTTGGATTATTTGGAATTTGGTATATGATTTGGATTATTTAGAATTTGGTATATGATTGGTTAATATGGAATTTGGTATATGATTTGGATTACTTGTCCCTGAATACACGGCCCTATAGAAATCCCCTACGAAATCTAAACGAAACTGTTTGAATGTAGCAACCATGTAGTAAAAGTATGGATGCATGCAGTGCTGCCTAGATAGTAATAACTATAAGACTTGATACATGACACTTGAACATGACACTTGATACTTGATTACTTGTACATGATACATGATACCTGATACTTGTTCACTTGATACAAGAAACTTGCTACTTGTACTTGACTACTTAACACTTGTTACTGGTTACTTGATTTTGTGATACTTGATTCGTGATACTTGATACTTTTTTACATGATACTTGTTCACTTGACACTTGATACATGCCACTTGTACTTGTTCATCTTGCAATGCTAGTATTCTATTTTGTCATCATGTATATTCCATGTTATTAGTTAGTTTTTCCCATGTACTTGTATCCTGCATTACAAGCGGCCCTTAACTTGTATTGATGGGAGTTTGTTTTCATTTTTCTATTCCTGCAATTGTTAAATTGCAGATTTTGGAGAACATGTACCAGATGGAATAGGCGAGATGAGATATTAGTACTGGATTTTGCTTTTATTATATTCTTGTTGCGTATTTTGAACAATTGTATCTTGTACTTGGATTTATTTGTAATTGGGCAATGTAACCCAGGATATTTGACTTATTCAGATCATGATTATTGGAGATTAATATATTTTGGTTTCAAGTATTCTTGTTGGTATTTTGGTTCATATGTGCATGTTGGTTGACTTCTCTTGCTTCCGACTCTGATTATTCTTGTGAAATGTTGTAAAGATTCCGAACAGCTTATGGATGATGAAAATCATTCCCTGGGCTTAGTCATGTATCCGCATTCCGTATTCTCTTTTGGGAAGCGGGGCATGACAATAATCATAAGGGGAAATTACAACCTTTCTTTACAACAATTCTTTATTACAATGCACAGCGAAAAATTACAACACTTTTGATACATCTCAAATGAATAACAAAAATAAGATTCAATCTTCTCATAGCTCCATCTTCAAGCCCTACTAATCTACTCACTTGCAAAACCTTACAAAATAAACTGAAGAGTAGGCACGTCAGTTGAAGGCAACTGACACAATACTATAGTAATAGTAACACTCTAAAGTCTCACAATCACAAACTTGCCACACAACATAATATATAAACAATGATAAAGGCTCATAAAATCAACAAGTGAAACTGTGTTAAATGAATAAGTGTGTGTCGAGGAAAGCAAGGAAAAATGCATAAAACAATGTTCAAGAAAACACAAAGCACACGATGCACACTAAGGCATACTTGTTCAGATTCTACGCATCCCATTCTACATAGGTCTGAGGGCAAGCCCTTAACGTTCACCACCTTTTAGGGTTCAATCCCTCGCCATGAAAAACTACATCAGTGACAGAGACAAGATTAGATACTCCGTGAATGGTCCCCAGTCCCGGTATGGAACCCGCCAAGCTGTATAAGTGTAGACACGCCAGTATCCTGTAAGCATCGCTCTAACTCTGGAGAATCACCTCCCTGCCGTATACCCCGTGAATAGGCATGCTGACCCTCGACGCTCAGATACACGTACATTCCTCAAATAGGCCTGCTAACCCTCGGTGCACAAATATACCAAATCCGTCTCACTTCTAGATATTCCGTGAATAGGCCTACCAACCCTCAACGCGCGAACATACAAGAGAGACACACAAAATACGGTCCCAAAATATATCCGTCCGAAGGAAAATAGAGCCCATACTTACGTTGCCCAACTTCGTCACAGCCTGTCCTTAGATTTGTAATAGTAGCAACCTGAGCCACCAAGAACTAGCTCTACCTTACCGAACTTCACTTACCAAACCAGGCCAACTAGCCCGTAGGCTAAATTCACACAATCGAAAATATCCACTGCCGGTAATCTTGGGTTCGCTCAGTGTCTTGTGCTCCCAACTCAATGCCTCAAGTGTCCATCTAGAGTTCTCACGATAACCCTAATCACAATAAAAACCCTAACTTGGTTTGATCATTCAAAATAATCAAAATATTCTCTTTTCTGAAAAACAAAACTTTTCCCACAACACCGCGGCTGTGAATCAAAATCTCAACAGAATCCAAAATTACACATTTGTACATCCACAATCTTTTCATTATTCACATATTATTTAATAAACCGTTACTACCATAAATAACTCTTTCATATATGGAAACAAAATCAAATCCACAAAATCCTTTAACTTTTAACTTTCAATTTTCACTTTCCATACATACATCAAACCACAATAAATTTCTCTTTCATTCAATCAACTTGAACTGAAACAAGTCTCTTAATTGTATGAGATCTCATCCCAAAAATATGAAGTTCTTTTGTTCTAAAAATCTGAAATCTCCTCTTTAGAAATTGAAACCTAAACTTTTTCTAATTTCAATTTTTGCTCTTCAAAACAGAAATACATAACTCTTCAAAACTTAGAATTTCATCTACAAAAACATAGATTTATTTCCCCCAAATCATTACTTAAATATATCAAAAGTTTAAGTTAGTTGAAATTTACACCTTCGAAATTTGATCAAAAGAATCAATTAAACTTCATACAAATATTAGATTTAACATATACATATACTCACCTATATGAATGCTAATGTTCTCAAACCCTAGCAAACAAACCCCCACACAAAAGCTCCCCAAAATCCGAGCTCTAAAGATCAAATCGAGGCCAAAACAGTGGCCAGGGTCTGCACAGTGCTCGGGTCGCACTGTGCAACCCTCGGCACTGTTCACGCCCATCCCCGAGCCAACCCTAGGACTAGGGTTTTAACCCCGAAACCCTAACCCTAGATTCTACCACTTCAAGCATGTATTTTGCGATGATTTTTGCACGTATTTGTGTATATAAAAATCCAGTTTTTAACCCATCATAAGTTCATATTAAATCAGCAAATAACTCGCAAGATTCTCATCTTTTGATTAATTCTGCTGTTTTAATTACTTAAAACATGTTCTTTAATCATACATATAGATCTACACATCGACAATATCATATGGGTTCATTAGGTTTATTTCTACAAATAAAAATTAGATTTTTCATGCATAGAAAAATCACTCCATTGTTCAAGAACAAATCATTTTAGATCCATGCAAAATCAAGATTCAATCTTTATGTCCTATAATCAACAGTCTCATATCATGCATACATCTCAATAGGTACTACAATCATGCTACAAAACAATCCATGACATACAAGAGTCCATCCCTCGCATGATACTAAATATAAAAACAAACAAGAGAGTTGGAGTGTTACCCAACTTAAGTAGAAATTGATAGAGTCTTCTCCCCCAAGGGATAGATCAACTCCAAAGCCTCCAAAATCACCAAAAATAGTTACAATAATGCTGGTCAAAAACCTAATGCTCCAATATATAAGGTCGGCCCAGAAATTAGGGCTTCTTGAGGGAGTCTTGCAATAAAATCCCTCCACAAGCCCAAATTGCATTATTCATTTATTTGCTCAATCTTTCCAATTATAATTCAATCAAATATGGATGAATACCTATCCCAGAATATCTCCACTAAAAATTTTATAAATTCAAAATTTACCTCTAAACGACCTTTTACAAAAAAGTTCCCTTCTTTGGAAATTTTTACAAAAGTAGTTTTTCTTATTAAAAAAAATCCCAATAATTCAAATATATCAAATTATGAATAATGTAATTTATTTAGCAACTCAAAATTATAAAACTTGCAATTCAAAAATATTTGCACGTGTAAAATAACCATTTCACAAAAATTCAAAATAATTAAATAAATTAAGTTAAAATTTATTTATTAATTCAAAAAATTATATTAAAAATTATGGGGCGTTACAGTTGAGCCTTTTTCAAGACTAACAACCCCAAAACAGGCTTATCGAATTGGTTTGTTATAACAGCCCAACATGAAGAAGTCCATGATTATCTTATCCATAAGAGACAGTTTAAAAATCATATTTTTTTTCAAATGAAGAGTGCTAACTCTATCTCCTCAACTACTTCTATCTTTTCTTGATGAAGAAAGTCAACTAACCCTATCCCTTTGTCAAAAGAAGGGTAACCGACCAAATCTCTTCATGAAGAAGAAAGTCAACTAACCTTATCTCTTTATCAAGAGAAGGGTATCTCTTCATAAAGAAGAGAATAACAAGCTCTATCAAAACACTAGAAAGTAAAGGTAAATCAATATATTGAAACTGACCTCCTAGCGATTACAAATACACCATGACCGCAAAAGGAACTAGGTAATCAGTTTTTTACCACTGTCTAGTTCAGACCCAACCATCCAAACGAGTCAGATTCAGGAATCAAAGATTAGTTTGAAGCAGTCAATATCTGTGAAAATTAAAATGTCAGTTCCTTCATTATTTCTAAAAATAATTCACAACAGATGTTTGTTCCCACACAGAAATAATTCAAAAATGTCAGTTCCTTTATTATTTGAATCTTGAATAAAAATCAATTCTCTAGAGTTAGCCCTTCAACTATACCGATCTTAACCATTTATATAATACGACCCAAATCTTGGTCTTTTCATTTCAAATCTCATTTCAACAATCTCTTTTCAGTGCCGGTATGAAGCTTAGCTACACTCTAGTTCTCAATTTCACTTCATAATCACAAAATCTAGTTTTCATACTCATATAGTCTTTTTCAAAGTTGAAATAATTTTTCCATTTCTTTTATATAAGTCAATTTCTTACATAAGTTCAATTTTGGTTTATATCATTCTCATTCAAGAAAATAAGTCTCAATAATTTCATTTAATTCTCGCACTATTATTTCTTTTTCTCCAAAAATCAAAATTATATTTTTCATTTAACTTTCAATGAATACATTACCCAAAATAATGTATAAAATTCACAAATGAACATACTTCAAGTTCTCTTTAGACAAGATTCTCTTTTATAATTTAGTATAACTCCTCACGAATTAAATCTCTTTTTATACTTATACAAATATAAATTTTATAGAGTTCTACTAAAACTCTTTAATTTAAGTCAAAACAGTGTTCAAATATTTTTCATAAAGTCGTTGTATTTTTATAATAATTATCATAATTTTTTCCGAATTTTAAAAGTCAAAAAATCAATTTAAACCAAAAAAAAACGAAAAACTGTTTTAATTGCCGAACTCAAGATTCGAACCAGCGACCCACAGCCAAGCCCATGTAACAATGCAGCGCACTGTGGCGCACGCGCTAACCGGAAAGGACAGGGTGCAACCACGTCAAAGGCGAGGGTTTAAATCCCTAAAAACTCGCCTTTCAGTTATTGGATTTTTTTCAAAAAATAAAAACAAGGCTACTGCCCAGTTTCGAACCCGAGACCCAAGACCAGACCCACGCTACAGTAGAGTGCACCCGAACGCACCCATTAGCCAATAAGTCCAAGTGACTAACCTGATATGGTTTGGGTTTTTAGGGGTTTTGATCCAAATTTCGGTTCATTTTGAATTTTTATAAAAATAACTAATTTCAAACTCTTTTCTTCTCCAATTTCATTCTAAAATTCCAGAATATAATTTTTAAGCATTTCTAATAAATCAGTAAATTAAAACTTAATTTTTGACATAAAAGTTGTAATTTTTCTCTCTAAATACAATTTGTCTTGCAATTTCGAAAATGCACATACAAAAATGTAGTTTCTTTATAATTTTGCATCCAAAACTTCCCATTGCTTCTTTAATTATTTTTATATTCATTAACCAAACATTTCAGTAATAATTACCTCTTTTTCATGCCATTAACCAATGAATTAGTAGAATTTACATTTTTGCATGGTGATCATTTCTGCTAACTAAACATAGAATCATGTTATCTTAGTTTAGCATAATCAAACAATTAAAGCATGGTAGCATGGTTAACTCTAAACTAATAATCACAATTTTGCAATTAACTAACATTCGTTTAACATGCAATCAATCCATTGCAATTTGTCTCATTTTCATAATACATGGCTAAAATAGCTAAAGTTTCTTTTCAATTTTATCAACCATACCCTAGCATGATATCTAATTAGAAGTTTAAGAAAATCACCCACCTCTAATGGAGAGAAAATCAAACAAAACTCCTAGGGATCTCCTACAATGAACAGGTGGAGCCTTCTCCTCCTAGATTGAGCCACCAAATTGACTTCTCCTTCTAGATTCAATGCAACCCGAGCCTTCCCTCTTGTCCTTTGAAAAATCCGGCCACCTCTAGGTTGAAGAACACACTAGCACTCACTCTGTTGAACTCACAAACTACTCAATCTTTTGTCTTACTAATTTGTTCTTCTTTTCTTTCTTTCTATTCTTTCTTTTCAAAATTTTCAACTGTGAGAATGAAGAGCGTGCGGGGGGGGGGGGGGGGGGGGTATTTATACAAATTTTGAGGGTTAATGGAGGGCTAGGATGATATCAAATGGTTAGGGATCAAGTGTCTAGATGAACTAGGGAGTTATAGAAACTACCCATGATGAAGCAACCAACTCTCCACCACTCCCATCTCCCCCACTCTCCTATGCATGATCCGGCCTATGGGAAGAAGGTGCACAATGCACACTCTAGTGCATGCACGTGCCAACTAGTACCGCCCTTTTTACAAGTTGTTCATTTGAATTAAATTAATTTTTCACTAAACTTGTCTACACTACTTATTAGATTAATAAAAAGAGAATTTAAGTTAAATGGGCTCACTAATGGGCCAATTAACCATGGGCTCTACTAATTAAATTAGTTAATTAATTAAGATGGGCTAAAAAGAGACAATTAGGTCTAGAATTTAATTAAACTTTTAAAAATAGTGTTTTTGGAAAATAAAGAGAACAATTACTTGTTCATGCTATAAAGAAATATTTTTATAAAAGAAAAAATATACATATAAAATTATACGTGCAAAACACGTAAAATCACAAACTCTTGATAAATAGAAATTTAGGGTGTTACAATACTCCCTCCTTAGAATAGTTCTGTCCCCGGAACTACACTTAAAGAGTAAGAAAACAGGAATACTACCAAGAGAAGAAAAAAAAAGGGAAAGAAAAGAAGATACAAATCACACAAAGAGCTTAGGATGATCTTTCATCATTCTCTCCTCTGATTCCCAAGTAGCGTCTTCAACCAACTGGTTTCTCCAGACTACTTTAACCATCGATATCGTCTTGTTCCTTAAGATTTTCTCCCGACGATCGACAATCTCAACCAGAACCTCAATATAACTCAGATCTAATTGCAAACCCTCTGGTACTTCTGGCAAATGCTGACTAGGATCTGGAATGTACAATTTCAGCATAGACACATGAAAGACATTGTGCACCTGAGACAACTCTCCTGGTAACTCCAACCAGGTAAGCAGTTTTCCCAATCCGCTTCAATATCTTGTATGGGCCTATGAACCTCGGGGCTAACTTCCCACCTCTGCCGAAGCGAATCACACCCTTGCTAGGTGAAACCTTCAGAAAGACAAAGTCACCAACCTCAAACTCAAGGTCCCTCCTCTGGTTGTCTGCATAGCTCTTCTGCCTACTCTGAGCATCCCCAACCTCTTCTTGATCAGATCGATCTTTTCAGAGGTCTGCTGCACGATCTCAGACCCAAACATCTGCCGCTCCCCAACTTCGAACCAACAGACAGGTGTTCTGCACTTCCTGTCATACAGAGCTTCGTACGGCGTCATCCCAATACTAGTCTGAAAACTATTGTTGTAGGCAAACTCCACCAGAGCTAGATGCCTTTTCCAACTACCTCCAAAGTCTAGTACACAACACCGAGGCATATCCTTAAGAATACGGTTGACTCTCTCGGTCTGCCAATCGGTCTGAAGATGAAAAGCAGTGCTGAAATCCATTTTAGTACCCAGAGCTATCTGAAGACTCCTCCAAAAATGCGAAGTAAACCGCGCATCTCGATCAGACATAATGGTTAACAAAACACTATGAAGCCTGACGATCTCTCCAACATACAGCTCGGCCAACTTGTCCATCGACAAAGTGAGTTTCATCACCAAGAAGTGAGCAGACTTGGTTAGTCGATCGACTATGACCCAAATCGCATCATTGCCCTTTGAACTCTTGGGCAAACCCGTGATGAAATCCATATTGATGTTATCCCACTTCCATTCCAGAATAGATAACTGTTGCAATAGACCTCCAGGTTTCTGATTCTCGGCTTTGATCTGCTGACAGATCTCACACCTCTCCACAAACTCAGCCACATCCCGTTTCAAACCTGACCACCAGAAATACTGCTTAATGTCCCTATACATCTTGGTACTTCCAGGATGTACAGACAAAAGAGTAGCATGTGCCTCCTGAAGAATGCTCTCCTACAATTCTGCTTGACCTGGAACACACAGCCTCTCTCCAAACCACAGCACTTCATCCCTGATCTGAAACTTGGACATTTTGCCAGCACTAACCTGCTCTTTCAACTTCAGAATCTCTGCAACATCCTTCTGACTTGCTATAATTATTTCATTTAGCATTGGTTGAAGCCTCAACTGAGCTAAAGATAATCCCAAGCCTTTCAGAACAACTTCAATACCAGTCCGATCCAACTGCTCTGCAAGACACCCCTGAGTTGTAATCAAACTAGCCAGACTGCTCTTACGGCTAAGTGCATCAGCAACAACATTAGCTTTTCTAGGATGGTACTTGATCTATGTACGAATGTCTTCAAGTATTTTCAGCCATCTCCGTTGCCACAGATTCAGGTCCTTCTACTGATAGATGTACTTCAAGCTTTTGTGGTCCGTGTACATGTTCAGCTTCTCACCATACACGTAATGTCTCCTTTGCTTTAGGGAGAAGATAATCGTAGCCAACTCTAGATCATGAGTCAGATAATTCTTCTCATACGGTCTTAGTTGCCTAGACCCATAAGCGACCACTTTCCCCTCTTGCATTAAGACACAACCAAGCTCATGATTTGAAGCATTGTTGTAGACATCATACTCAACACTTGCTCTAGGCAAAGCCAAAATGGGAGCAGTAGTCAGCCTTTCTTTCAACTCCTGAAAGCTTGCCTTGCACTGCTCAGTCCACTTGAAGTTCACATTCTTCTTGGTCAGACCAGTGAGTGACAGGGCTATCTGAGCATAACCCTGAATGAACCTCCTGTAGTATCCAGTTAACCCAAGGAAACTCCTAATTTCCTTCACTGTAGTAGGCCTTGCCCAATCCTTCACCGCCTCTATCTTCTGCGGATCAGTTGCCACACCTTCCTTAGAAAGGATGTGACCTAGGAATGCCACCTCAGATTTCCAGAAATTGTACTTGGATAACTTGGCATACAACTCATGCTCCTGGGGCTTCCTCAAAACTACTGCTAGATGCTCCGTGTGCTCCTTCTCCGACTTGGAGTACACAAGGATGTTGTCAATAAACACCACAACGAAAGAATCAATAAACGGCCTCAGAACTCTGTTCATCACATCCATGAAGATTGCAGGTGCATTCGTCACTCCAAACGGCATAACTAAGAATTCGTAATGCCAGCGTCGAGTTCTGAACACAGTCTTATGCACATCTTTAGTCTTCACTCGAACCTGATGGTATCCTGATCGAAAATCTATTTTGGAGAAAACAGCTGCTCCTTGTAGACAATCGAATAGGTCGTCAATTCATGGAATAAGATACATATTCTGAACAGTGACCTTATTCAGCTCTCGGTAATCGATGCACATCCTCATCGAACCATCCTTCTTCTTTACCAACAGCACCGGTGCTCCCCATGGTGACGCACTCGGTTGAATAAATCCTTTCTCCAACAGTTTCTCAATCTACCATTTGATCTCATCCTGCTCCACCAGCACCATCCTATACGGTGCTTTGGAAATGGGTGCTCTCCCTAGTAGAATAGTGATGCTGAACTCCACATCACGATGCGGGGGTAACCCAGGAAAATCTTCCAAGAACACAGTCGGGTAATCCCGAACCACAGGAATTGAGGAATCACCTTCTTGCTAATAGCTGCCACCAGCCCAGAACATCTATTCTTCCCTTGGAAAGTGACTTCACGACCACCTGGAGCCTTCACTGTTACTTCCTTGGTCTTGCACTAGATGCTTGCACTGTACGCCGACATCCAATCAATGCCAATGATAACATCGACTCCCAAGACCTTCAGCTCGATCAGATCAATCCCAAAAATTCTGCTCCCAATCTTGATCTCGCAGTCCGCATTGTACCGATCAGTGGTTAAAGTCTCCCCTGATGGAGTAGCTACTGTCAAGACCTTGCCTGGAAAGACTTTCGGTTCGACTCCCAAAACTTTAGCAAACTTAGGTGATACAAAAGTGTGAGAGGACCCAGTATCGAACAAAATAACAGCTTTCTTTCCATTCAAAATAAGTTCTCCTGTTATATAACACACTCGTTACATAATAGTTCACTATAAAAAGTGGGAAAAAGAAAAACAATAGAAAAACACTCCTAAACATCCTCCCTCGAACCAATGATGACGTGATCCACCTCATCAGCGTCAGCTTCAGTCAAGGCAAATACTCGCCCCTATTGGTACAGCTTCTTCCCAACTTGCTGCGTTGGTCCACTACGGGTGACATTCTGCGGCTTGGGGCATTGAGACTTGTAATGTCCTGTCTCACCACAGTTGAAGAAAGTCACCACATGAGGTCTCACCCAATTGTTTTTGGGTCTCCCAGCTATGTTGACAGCTTTCGGTCCCGTCGGTTTGAACCTTTGAGCTGACGGCTGTCCCCTGAAATTGCCAAAAACTGTGTGCCTCTTCCCAATGTTCCAATTATTCCTCCCAGTCTGAACAGCATGGAGCTGCTCCATATCTGCCTTAGTGGCTGCAACTCATTTGACCAACTTGTCAAACCTTCTGATACCGAGGGGTATCATCCTGGATCTCAGACTTGACCTCAAACCATGCTTAAAATTTCGATCCTTTTTCGCCTCGTCCATCACCAGTTCGGGTGCATACCTCGAAAGTTGAGAGAACCTTGTCTCATACTCCCTAACCGACATGCCTCCTTGCTACAGCGCCAGAAATTCCATGGTCTTCTTCTCCTGGACGTCTGATGGAAAATAATGACTGCAGAACTCCTCCAAGAATTCCTCCCAGCCAAGAACAATATCTCCCATTGTCCGTTTCATCGACTGCCACCACACAGCCGCATCCTTCTCGAACTGCAGTGCAGCCAACTTCACCTTGCTGGCCTCCAGAGTCTCCAAGACTTCGAAGATAGTCTCTACCTGTTGGATCCAGTCATCAACCGTGTCAGGGTCTGACTTCCCCTCAAATACGGGTGGTTTCATCCGCTTGATTGATTCCATGAGTTTAATTGCTTCGGGTACTGGATTTACAGGCACTCTCCCTTGGTTCTGATTCATGGCAACGGCATTGAGTGTCTGATAGACCCTCGCTAGTTCCATTTCCAAGTCCAGACCTTCTTCGCTTCTAGCTCTTCTTCCGACCATATTCTGATGCAAAAGATCCATTAAATTCGAAGTACAAAACATGAATTTAAATCAACTTTTCATTTCATTGAATTCTAAACTTTATACATTCGAATTTAAAAATATTTCTGATATCAAATGAAAGCAGTAAGAAGATACAACAGTCTAGTTCCTATGGTTACTCTTGGCTTCTCGAAGCTCTTCCCGTAGTTCTGCCACTTCTTCCTTCAGTACATCGTACAAGTTTTTCATCTTCTCGAGTTCCCAAACACGATGACTGAGAGAGGCAATACTCTCATTGCTCTTCGCAAACTGTGCCTGCAGCAGCTCCGCTCTCTCCATCTGAGTCTCTACCAGTCTCTTAAGAGACACAATGAGACTACTCGGAACTAGTTCTTCCTCGTCGGAGGAATCATCAGATGAATTCGGAGGTGGAGTGATCTCTCGGGACTCAGGACATTCCTCTTCAAATTTTTCAGGATCTTCTTTTTCTGAATCAGCTTGCCTGGGGTAGTAATCCTCCTCAACTATGTGCGAGTCGTCATCTCCAGCTGGATCGAAGTGGTCTGCCATTTAGAGAAAGGAGAAGAAGAAGCATAAATCATATAGCAACACAAATGTAAGTGACTTACATTTAAATCTCTAGACTCAACACACGCTCTAATGTCCACTCTTAGGGTGTCGTTCCTTATAAATTTGTATTATTTGGAAGCGTGCCTCTGATACCACTCTGTAACACCCCGAATTCCAAAACATACTCAAATTTGAAGTTCCACATGATCTGTAAACTTCTTTTCGTACAATTTTATAACAAAATAAAAACTTTTGTTACATCAGAGTTTACATTTACATTACATATTTACAGTGGAAGCAATTTACAACAAATTACATGAATAGAAATGTACAACACTTGAATTATTCTTTAATCAACATACATTCTTTAGTCTTGTTAATCACTATATCCTGCACAGAAACTTTGGGCACGTCAGTTGCTTACAACCGACGAAATATTATACACGGCTATCCTCTCTATGCCGAACAGTATAACGATTCTCAAATACTTAAACAAACCACAAACTTGATCACAAACAAAACTACAAGGGACTATCCTATTGATGTCGTGTTGCGCGGTGCACTTAGTCCTTAATGCAGTTATGTATGTTACATGACACTAATGAGCACTTATTCAGATTCTATGCATCCCATACTACATAGGTCTGAGGGCAAGCTCTTAACCATTCTTCATCTTATAGGGCTTAATCGCTCGTCATGACTTAAACTATTACAGTAACTATGATAAGTATCCTAGAAGTTCAATGGGTTACGAGCTCATGTCTAGACAGCAGGGAGGAGAATCCCACGTCATGTCACGACGCATCGTGAAGAACCTACGGACAATTCTGCCTCCGTCATGGGACATGACACCACCTGCAGTCACCAAACACCCCACAAGCGTCGCCTACGGTACGGACTCCTGGAGACATATCCACGTCATGACACGACGCATTGTGTAGACAGCATGTGAATACTCTCACGTCGTAGCTTTCGAGGCCCTCATACTCGTGTTTGTCTCTTACTTTCGTCAGATCTTCACTATATGTCTAGTTCTTAGTTATTTGAATCATGAATAAAAATCAATTCTATAGAGTTAGCCCTTCCACTATACCGGTCTCAACCATTTATACCATACGACCCAAATCTTGGTCTTTTCATTTTAAATCTTATTTCAACAATCTCTTTTCAGTGCTGGTATGAGGCTTAGCTACACTCTAGTTCTCAATTTCACTTCATAATCACAAAATCGAGTTTTCATACTCATATAGTCTTTTTCATAGTTCAAATAAATTTTCCATTTCTTTTCTTTAAGTCAATTTCTTACATAAGTTCAATTTCGATTTATATCATTCTCATTCAAGAAAATAAGTCTCAATAATTTCATTTAATTCTCGCACTATTATTTCTTTTTCACCAAAAATCAAAATCATATGTTTCATTTACCTTTCAATGCATACATTACCCAAAATAAAGTATAAAATTCACAAATGAACATACTTCAAGTTCTCTTTAGACAAGATTCTCTTTTATAATTTAGTATAACTCCTCATGAATGAAGTCTCTTTTTATACTTATACAAATATCAATTTTATCGAGTTCTACTCAATTTTTACTTCTCAACTCTTTAATTTAAGTGAAAATAGTGTGCAAATATTTTTCATAAAGTCCCTGTATTTTTAAAATAATTATCATAATTTTTCTTGAATTTTAAAAGTAAAAAAAAAATCAATTTAAAAAAAAACTATTTTAATTGCTGAACTCAGGCTTCGAACCAGCGACCCACAGCAAAGCCCACGCTACAGTGCAGCGCACTGTGGCGCACGCGCTAACCAGAAAGGACAGGGTGCAACCACGTCAAAGGAGAGGGTTTAAATACCTAAAAATTCACCTTTCTGTTATGGGATTTTTTACAAAAAATAAAAACAAGGCTACTGCCCAGTTTCGAACACGAGACCCAAGACCAGACCCACGCTACAGTAGAGCGCACCAGAACGCACCCATTAGCCAATAAGTGTCACACCCCGCTTCCCAAAAAGAATACGGAATACTGATACGAGACAAAAGCCCAGCGAATGATTTTCATCATCCATAAGCTGTTCCAAAATCTTTACAACATTTCACAATATAATCAGAGTCGGAAGCAAAAGATACAACCAGGCATGCATAATTAAAACAAGATACCAACAGAAATTATTTGAAACCAAATATATTAATCTTAAATAAATTAGATGTGAACAAGTCAAAATCCTGGGTCACATTGCCCAAATACAAGAATCCAAGTAACAGATATATTGTTCAAAATGAGTAACAGAAAATAAATGAAGATAGAAAAAGCTCTAGCCAACTAGAACTTTAGATCACATACTCCATCGGTAGCTGATCACCAAAATCTGCAATTTGACAAATTACAATGAGAAGGAAAAAGAAAACAAGTACCCGTCAATTGTAAGTTACAGGCCACTTATAATGTAGGATACAAGTACATCGGATAGGTAAATCTAAGTAACAAGCCTAGCATGGTATAATCATGATAATAGAATATAAATCATGGCATGGCAAGATGAGTAAGTATAATAATATGTGTTGAGTGTCAAGTAAACAAGTGTCATGCATCAAGTAACCAGTATCAAGAATCATGTAATCATGTAGCATGAAGCAAGTATCAAATCTCATGTATCATGTAGTCAAGTGTCAAGTGGGCATGTATCATGTTCAAGTGTCATGTATCAAGTATTGTAGTTATTACTATCTAGGTAGCACTTCATGCGTCCCAAAAACATAACACATGGTTGCTACAACAAACAGTTTCGCTTTAGATTTCGTAGGGGATCATACATGGCAGTGTACTCAGGGACAAGCTCCAAGTATCATGTAATCATGTATCATGTAAACAAGCTCCAAAACCCAAAAAAGCTCCAGTGTCATGTGTGTACGTGTCATGTATATCGTGTCAAGCTCCACATGTAAACAAACTCCAATAACCACTAGGTTCTTCCGAGTACACGTTTATGTACTATCCACTACTGGATCTTTTCCTTAACCACGACTTGGTTATTTTTATTAATAATGTCAAACAAGCATGTAGGTGTGCAAAACATATCAATTACATCATGTCATGGTCATGTAACAAGTTTAAGTTGCAAGATAAACATGTAGTAGTGCAAGATATCTCATAAAAGAATAAAATAAACAAATCGCAAGTTCAGGATAGCAAGACCACACTGTAGTAAAATAGTGATTCCTAGTGTTACAAGCATGCAAATTTGAATCCGTCAAAATGTCTAGAAAGTAGACTTCCAACCGAATCCAGAGAGGATAAATAAGTCATATAGTATTTCATAACAACATAACTCAAAACTGATTTGAATTCAGAAATTAGGTTCAGCTAGAAATCAGGAAAACGGATTCAAGAGCAGGAAAACAGCATGAAAACTCATTAAATAAATCCATGAAAAATCTGGGGTATTCCCCTATATTTCCAGTACCTAAATATAAAGTTTCAAACTTTTTCAGTAAAATTAGATCAGTCATCAAAAATCATAAAACATCAATAACGATAGTTTGGCAAATCTGGAATTCCCAACACTTCTGTACGAAAACTATAATATCTCGGAACCAGTAAAACGAAATCCAAATCGGCCAAAGGGAGATGAAAATAGACAAAATATATTAACTTTCATATTTCACAAATATTTTTCATACAGTAAAAGAAATCAGGGTGAAAATACGATTCTTTATAAAACAGCGAGTAAAATACAGTAAGTATAGTCTTTATAAATAAGCATGAAACGACATATAAACTCATCAATAAAAATCCACCAAAACTCTGGGTAATCCCTAGATAAGTATAAAAAAACTGACCAAAGTTCTAGATCAAAATAATATGTGTAACAGAAGTATCAAAATAATTTAGTCATCAATATCACCAAGAAACGAAATCTGAAAAAGATCTACACCTCTGCAGTAAAACAGTCATATCTCACACATACGAAAACGAAATCAATCAAGGTCAGAGGGGTTGGAAAGAAGACGAATTTCTCTACAATTCATGTTTTGTACTGAAATTAAGATTCTGACCTGAATATGATCTAAATTACTGATCAAGACAAATTATCGACAAAATACAAATTTTCCTCAAAAACCAAAATCAACATAGATCCAACGAAACTTGATCCACACACAATCAAACATGAAATCGAATCTACCAAGTGTCCAAACAACATGGATTAGGGTATATAACAAGTCCACAACAAGCTAATCACATGGATCTCAACAAATAATCCAATTCTAACAAATAGTTCACATACATGATCAAGTCAAGAACGAGCGAAAACCTAGTTGTTTCATGTCGAATTTGTGTCGCGAGTCAACTATGATCAAATAGCACTATATAGACAAAACTCAATAAGAATAACACACAAGAGTCGTCCCTAGAACCCAACTACATTATTGGTGGTATTTTTGACTTGTATCATACAAAGGAATTTGAGTACAAGTTACTTGCCTGAAAGACGACGAATCCAATGAGAAAAAGAGAATAACAGGAACAGATTCCCGGGCACGAACACAATAAATGAACGAACGGAACACGAACAAGATCACGAATCCAAAGAACAAATAACCCACGAACACGATTGGACGGCTGAGATCAAGGGATTAAGATATCAAGGCAATTGGATAAGATCGGGCGACTCTGATCGAAGATCAAGATCGAGATGTGATTAGTATCTTGATGATGAGGATGATGATTGGATCAGATCGACGATCGGATGGCCACCAATCAATGAAATCAAAGAACTCCAAGATGATGATAATGCGATCCAACGGTCCATAATCAAAAGATCAAGACCCCATGATGATCGAGATGTGGTGACAATTGATCGACGATCGGGCGGCTGATCGAGACTTGATGATGATCAAGATCCAACAGACGGCTCTCAATCAAGGTATCAAAACCAAGATGATGATGATCATGATATGATCAAGGGCCCACAATCAATGGAAGATCAAAACTCCATCAAACAGAGCAACTCATGGCTGCACTAGCTGCGGCTAGACGGAGGACTGGCAGCCATGGCAGCGGGGCTTGGCTGTAGGCGGTGGCAGCCAGGGGCACGGCGGCGGAACAGGCGGCTCGCTCATGGTGGCGCAATGGTCGTGATGGCATCACTGCAGCGTCGCTATGATCGCGATAGCGCAAAGCGACAGCACAGGGGAGCTATGCGCGGGCTGGGCTGGGCGATGCATAGGAGGACGGCAGCACGGGGAAGCATGACGCTGGGCTGAGCGGTGATGGGGAATTGTAGCTTCGGGAGTATGGTACAGGGGTGTAAGGTGAAAGAAGATCGGGAGAGCGGATGGGTTGATAGGAGGAAGGTGGAAAGGTAGGGCGGCTGCATGGGTAGATGAAGAAGATGAAGGGGTTGCTTAATGTTAAACAGGGTTAGATTATATATAGGGGGAATTAGGGTAACAGTGGGTTTCGGGTCTTATTTGGGTATTGGGTTGGTGTTAAACGGGTTTAGGTAAACAGGGGGAGGCACAGTATACACTAACCGGGTATGGGCATGAGAAGCTAACGGGTTGGGTGCATGCAACCTGGGTTGGTATAAGTAAGGCAAAGAATTTAGGTGGGGTATTTGAATTCGATGGGGTGAGAAATCACTAAGAAATCTGGGTGGGATTAATAAGGTAGGGGATCTGTATTAGGTAGGTTTATAATGGAAGTAATGAAGGATTATAATAGGTGATTAAAATGTGGGTAATAATGGTCCATAAGATTCTGGGGAATATAATAAGGGCATGGCTTGATAATTTGGATCTGATGTGGGTTGGGTAGTTAAGTAAGATTAAGAATGATAAAAGTAATTAAGGATTACAGGAAAAATGGGTATTAAATGGGTTTAAAAAAATTCACTAGAAAAATACATTAACAAATAAAAATATTGTTTATAAAATAAAAATGTAATTTGCATTACAAAATAGCATTTACCTAAAATACTACAAATACGGTTAATAAATAAAAGTGGGTTTTTAATAGCCAGCCAAAATAACAATAATAACAAGAAAATGATAACATTAATAATAGTAATAATAATAATAGCAATAAAAATCATATTAATAATAAAAATAAAAATAACAGCAATATTAATAATAAGAATAATAATAAAAATAAGAATTGTATTACAATGGAATTCTTAGAAAATAGTAACAATAAAACTATTGATCGAAAATGAATTTTAACAGAAGATCCAAGAATACATTTTAAAAAGGATTTGAAAACCGAAAAAAACAATTTGTAAAAATTTTTAGTACAGAAAATATACAAAAATATATTTTTAGGAAAACAGGGGTTACAAATCCTACCCACCTTACAACAAAATTTCGTTCTCGAAATTTGCTTAGGCGGTACATAGGATATGGCAAAAACAAACTAACTTGGGGAAGGGTAACAATGCAGAGGACAACAAAGCAGAGGGCTAATAGGGAGAGGAACAAAGTAGTGGCAACACCAGAAAAAGAATGAAGTGAATTACAATGAGGTCAAATGGAATGCAAGAATAGAAGCAAACGGTATCAAAATGAGAGAAACAGCACAAGATAACAAAGTAAGATAAGGAGTAGGCAGAACTGAAATCAAGGAGAGAATGAACAGGAAAGAATTGAATCAATAATGAATGGGTGTATGATGGCAAAATGGAATGCAAGAAAGAAGTTACCGGTATCAAAAATGAATAAGAAACAACACAAGACTTGCAAGATTATAAGCAAAGAGATGAAGAAATCGATAAAGCTGGAATCGAAGAAGGGATGGATAAGAAAGAGTTGAACCGAGCAATGAGTCAACGGATGATGACAAATGCAAGGAATGGAACAAAACAAACAATACAAGGGAGGAGAAGCAATAAGAGGATCCTGGGACCTGTGGGTTTTGGGCCCACCACGCTTCCGCTGCGACACTCTGATGGTGACATTCCAAACTGCAGACATGTCGTTATAGACCACGTGACACCAAGCGACGATCCGAGCAGGAAGAAAAGAATGAGACACCAGAATAAAATTGGGCTTTAGATGATGGCTTTAATTTAAATAATTAGGTCAAAACTAATGGGAGTTAATAAAAATAATATTAATAATACAAAAATCAACATATATTAATAATAAAATAATAATAACAAAAATAATAAAATAATAATAACAATAATAATCATCATAATCATACTGGTAAAAATAATAATAAAAATGTTAACAATACTGGTAAAGATAATAATGCAAGACATAATATAATTTGGGGTTCATCATTTTTGTGAAAGTAATTCAATATTAACAACAATAATAAAATAGTAAGAAAAATACAATTGTAATAATAGTAATAGTAATAACAAAATAATAATAATACTAAAAATAATAAGGAAAACAATAATAATAATAGTAGTAGAAATTTCCTTGATGTGGGTTCGCCTCATTTATATCCAACTGTAGACTTGCCTTCTCGACATCAAGTTGCAGGTTTGCCTCCACGACATCAGGTTGCAGCTTGCCATCTGGATATTCGGTTGCACATTTTGCCTTCCCGATATCCAGTTGCAATTTGCCTCTATTGACGTCTAGTTGTATGTTTGCCATCTCGACATCCAGTTGCAACAAAACGATGAATGAGATGATGCAATCCTTCACACATACTTAGATATTGATTGCTCAATTTAAGTACGAAGTTACGTTTTGAAATTTGTGATATTAAAATACACAGTTATTCGAAATAACAAAATTTTTGTTTTAGAAAACAATTTTATAGAAGATCCCAAAATATAATAAATAATAGTCAAAATACACAAAATATATTCGAAATATATATATATATATATATATATATATATATATATATATATATATATAGAAAATATAGGCAGGATAAGAATGGATTTTTATACTCAATAAAGAGAGTCAACATAGGCAGGAGAAGAATGGATTTTTATACTCAATAAAGAGTCAACAAAGGAGGACGACTACAAGGGACGAAAGAAAATAAGAAATCAAAGAATTGGATATGAAGGAAAATGAACGATGGGGCACAAGCGGAATTTGAAGAGGATAAGGCAAAATGAATCAATAAATGAGGATGAATGCAAGGCATAGAAAGCAATGAATGGTACACCTGCTAAAATAAGAGGGAATCGATAAGGCAAGCAGTAGATAAGAGATTGCTTGCACCGGAATCAAAGAGAACATGGATACAAAAGAATGAATTCATACCCAAGGAGAAATCAATCAAAGAGGACGACTGAAAAAGACGGAAGAATCAAGGAATCAAGGGATTGAATAAGAAGGGATCAAATGAATGGAATAAGACTAGTATCCAGATCAATGTTGATAATAATTCATTTATGCATGCATGGTTGGTGAAATATTGAGCCGATCCAAGTACGAGCCAAGTTTGTCTAATATATTAGGCAACTAACACATTAGTCAAACCTGGGCTCTGATACCACTAAAAATCATGTCATGCTCCACTTCCCAAAAAGAATACAGAATACAGATACGAGACAAAAGCCCAGCGAATGATTTTCATCATCCATAAGCTGTTCAAGAATCTTTACAACATTTCACAAGATAATTAGAGTCGAAAGCAAAAGATACAACCAGGCATGCATAATTGAAACAAGATACCAACAGAAATTATTTAAAACCAAATGTATTAATCTCAAATAAATTAGATCTGAACAAGTCAAAATCCTGGATCACATTGCCCAAATACAAGAATCCAAGTAAGAGATACATTGTTCAAAATGAGCAACAGAAAATAAATGAAGATAGCAAAAGCTCCAGCCAACTAGAACTTTAGATCACATACTCCATCGGCAGCTGATCACCAAAATCTGCAATTTGACAAATTGCAGGGAGAAGGAAAAATAAAACAATTACCCATCAATTGCAATTTACAAGCCACTTATAATGTAGGATACAAGTACATTGGATAGGTAAATCTAAGTAACAAGCCTAGGATGGTATAATCATGATAACAGAATATAAATCATGGCATGGCAAGATGAGCAAGTATAATAGTATGTATCGAGTGTCAAGTAAACAAGTGTCATGCATCAAGTAACCAGTATCAAGAATCATGTAATCATGTCGCATGAAGCAAGTATCAAATCTCATGTATCATGTAGTCAGGTGTCAAGTAGACATGTATCATGTTCAAGTGTCATGTATCAAGTTTTGTAGTTATTACTATCTCGGTAGCACTTCATGCGCCCCAAAAACATAACACATGGTTGCTACAACAAACAGTTTCGCTTTAGATTTCGTGGAGGACCATACAGGGCAGTGTACTCAGGGACAAGCTCTAAGTATCATGTAATCATGTATCATGTAAACAAGCTCCAAAACCAAAACAAGCTCTAGTGTCATGTGTGTACGTGTCATGTATATCGTAACAAGCTCCACATGTAAATAAGCTCCAATAACCACTAGGTTCTTCCAAGTACACGTTTCTGCACTATCCACTACTAGATCTTTCCCTTAACCCCAGCTTAATTATTTTTATTATTAATGTCAAACAAGTACGTAGGTCTGCAAAACATATCAAGTATATCATGTTATGGTAATGTAACAAGTTCAAGTTGCAAGATAAACATATACGAGTCCAAGATATCTCATAAAAGAATAAAATAAACAAATCTCAAGTTCAGGACAGCAAGACCACACTACAGTAAAACAGTGATTTCAAGTATTACAAACATGCAAATTTGAATCCGTCGAAACGTCTAGAAAGTAGACTTCCAACCAAATCTAGCGAGTATAAATAAGTCATATAGTATTTCACAACAACATAACTCAAAACTGATTTGAATTCCGAAATTAGGTTCAGCCAGAAATTAGGAAAACAAATTCAAGAGCTAGAAAACAGCATGAAAACTCTTTAAATAAATCCACGAAAAATCTGGGGTATTCCCCTATATGTCCAGTACCTAAATATAAAGTTTCAAAATTTTCGAGTAAAATTAGATCATTCATCAAAATCATAAAACATCAATAACGATAGTTTGGCAAATCTGAAATTCCCAACACTGCTATACGAAAACTATAATATCTCGCAACCAGTGAAAGGAAATCCAATTCCGCCAATGGAAGATGGAAATAAACAAAATATATTAACTTTCATATTTCACGAATATTTTTCATACAGTAAAAGGAATCAGGGTGAAAATACGATTCTTTACAGAACAGTGAGTAAAATACAGCAAGTATAGTCTTTATAAATAAGCATGAAACGGCATATAAACTCATCAATACAAATCCACAAAAATTTTGGATAAACCCTAGATAATTATAGAAAAACTGACCAAAGTTCTAGATCAAAATAATATGTATAACACAAGTATCAAAATAATTTAGTCATCAAAATTACCAAGAAACGAAATCTGAAAAAGATCTACACTTCTGTAGTAAAACAGTCATATCTCACACATAGGAAAACAAAATTAATCAAGGTTAGAGGGGTTGGAAAGCAGACAAATTTCTCTACAATTCATGTTTTATACTGAAATTAAGATTCTGACCTTAATATGGTCTAAATTACTAATCAAGACAGATTATCAGCAAAATACAGATTTTCCTCTAAAACCAAAATCACCATAGATCCAACGAAACTTGATCCACACACAATCAAACATGAAATCGAATCTACCAAGTGTGCAAACAACATGGATTAGGGTATATAACAAGTCCACAACAAGCTAATCACATGGATCTCAACAAATAATCAAATTCTCACAAATAGTTCACATACATGATCAAGTCAAGAACGGGCAAAAACCTAGTTGTTTCATGTCAAATTTGTGTCGCGATTCAACTATGGTCAAATAGCACTATAGAGACAAAACCCAACAAGAATAACACACAAGAGTCGTCTCTAGAACCCAACTACATTATAGGTGGTATTTTTGATTTGTATCATACAAAGGAATTTAAGTACAAGTTACTTGCCTGAAAGACGACGAATCCAACGAGAGAAAGAGAATAACGGGAATAGATTCCCGTGGACGAACAGAACGGACGAACGAACAGAACACGAATAAGATCACTAATCCAAAGAACAAATAACCCACGAACACGATCGGACGGCTGAGATCAAGGGATCAAGATATCAAGGCGATCGGATCAGATTGGGTGACTCTGATCGAAGATCAAGATCAAGATCGAGATGTGATCAGTATCTTGATGATGAGGATGATGATCGGATCAGATTGACGATCGGACAGCCACCAATCAAAGAAATCAAAGAACTCCAAAATGATGATAATGTGATCCAACGGTCCATAATCCAAAGAACAAGACCCCATGATGATCGAGATGTGATGACGATTGATCGACGATCGGGCGGCTGATCGAGACTTGATAATGATCAAGATCCAACAAACGGCTCTCAATCAAGGGATCAAAACCAAGATGATGATGATCATGATGCGATCACCGGCCCACAATCAATGGAAGATCAAAAATGCATCAAATAGAGCAACTCATGGCTGCACTGTCTGCGGCTAGACGGAGGACTGGCAGCCATGGCAGCTGTAATATCCTAAATCTTCATTTTTAATAAGAATATTATTTTCACGTGTGGTGCACGTGCAATTTTCATGTGTATATTATCTATTTATTTTATATAAAATCTCATTTTCGTATGAACCATTATTTTTTTTTATTTTTCTAAAAGCTTGTTTTCTAAAAGCCTAAACACTATTTAATTGTTTTAGCCCACTTTAATTATTAATTTATTGTCTTGGCCCACAAACCTAAGCCCACTTATTGTAAAGCCCACAATTTTAATTAATTAATTAAATGGTCACGCTTGTCATGTAGAGACAAATGGTGAACAATTTTGATTAATTAAATTGTTCAACTTCTACATAGGGGTACTAGGTGGCACGTGCGAAGCACGTAGTGTGCAATGCACACTAATTTGGGGTCGGTTTTGTGCTTGGAGAGATGGGGAGTGTGGGTATGTGTTCATGGGTAGTTATTTGTGTGTGGGTGGTTGCTGTAACTCCTACTCCTAACATAGCCTTCCATTCTATAACCATCCATTGAATCCTAGCCCTTCAATCTACTTCAAAACTAGTATAAATACCCCCCTTTCCTACTTGTACTCTACAAAATATTAAAGGAGATACATATACATATTAGTGTGTAAGTTGTGTGTTGTGTTCCCCATTGGAGGCCGGCCATCATACACCCTTGGAGCTCTCGGTTTTTTGCAAGAAAGCAAGAAGGAGGTTCGTTGCATCGCAATCTAGGAGGAGAAGGCACTCTCTCGCATTTTAGGGGACTCTAAGAGATTTCTTATTGGCTTTTCTTCAAAAGGTGGGTGTTTCTCATGACTTCTAGAGTAGAACTCATACTAGGGAATGATAATTGAATTATTATTATTAACTACTAGTTGAAATGAAATACATGCTTGTCTAATTAGAACAAAATTTTTAATTAGCAACTGTGTGTTGATTTATTTCTAGATTTATTAACTATGAGTAAAAGTGTATGTTTCTCATTGTTATAAACACAAGAATGCATGTTAGTTATGGTTAAATAACAATTATGAGAAATTCATTAGTAAGAAATTGATCCATGCTTATTGATTAAAAATACTAAATTAGAATGGGGTGTTAATTGAATTGATTAAATTGTTTGTTAATAGATGTAATGAATTTCCCTATTGTGATATTTTACCATGTGGAAAATTTGAATAAACGATAAAGAATGCCCCTTTGCATATAAATAAATCAATACATCATGTGTAGATTAATTAATAAAAATAGAAGTTTTGCTCACTTATAATGTTGATTTTTGTGCTCTCAAAATATCTTAGTTATCAATGTGTAAGCAAACATCATTGTGGTAAATTATGTGTGTGAAATCACCCTTGGTTATGAACAAATATGCAATAGTCTTCAACGTCGAAATAGTATTCATAAAATGCAAACTATGGCTAAATACATGTTTTAAAAGAGGGGAAAAAATATCTTTAAATATACTGGTTATTGTTAAATTAAACGTATTTTTTTTGTCTCTGGAAATTTTGATTCGAAAGAGAAGAAAAAGAAATGAAAACATGTTTTGAAATTGAAAACTCAGTAGCATGGTCGACCGATCTCGATGAAACAGTCGACTGGTCTGAGAAAAATAAATAAATATATATATATATATATATATATATATATATATATATAGTTCGGATCTTTTACACAACAGTCGACCTATGATTGAAACAGTCGACTGCCCTGATCGTTTTTTAGTTTAAAAATCATCGCAGAACAGCCGAATGATCACATTTAACAATCGACTGCCCTGACCTTCTTGTTTTTGAAATTTTGCATTGTTGCAGAATAGCCGACTGATCATATTCGACAGTCGACTTTCCCGAAGTTTCAAGTAAATCTGTAATTTCTTTATGAGATAATTTCTATGACCTGTGTCCAAGTATAAATGAGAATTTGAGATTGTTTTACAATGAGGAACTTATTCTTAACTTTCTTTTATAAAGGAAATCGAATGGATTGTTTAAGAAGTTTAAAATTGAGATTTTTTTGGTAATGAGAAATTTGAAAGGTGTGAATTGTGAAACCAATTGAAAATGTGAACTGTGGAATTGGAATGGATTGAAATAGAATTATATGAGCTTATAGACTAGTGATTGTGACATGTTTGAAGAATTTCAGTTTTTAAGTATCTATGCATTGAATTATTGATTGGGATGAATTATGAAATAGGTGAATACATGAATATTATGCTATTGAAAAATGAATTATGATTAATCTTGAAAAGATCTTATGAGCATGACATTGTAATTATTATTTGAAATTGAGAATTAGGGTATAGCCAAGCCTTATACCGGCAATGAAAGAATCATGAAATGATATTTTGATATGAGAAGACCAAGGTTTGGGTCATGTGAATTGAATGAATAAGACCGGTATTATGGAAGTGCTACATTCTAAGAGATTGATTTTATTCATGATTCAATTAAACTCAGGATTAGATTCATAGTGAAGATGTGATGAAAGTAAGAGAAAAATATTAAGTATGAGGGCCATTGGATTGGAGGCGTGAGAGTATTCAAAGGATGTCCCATGATGATTCATGATAGGGCGTGGATACTGCTCCAGAGTACCGTCCCGGTGGCGACGCTCGTGGGGTGTTTGACGACTGCGGTGGTGTCATGTCTATGGTAGGAGCTAAATTACCACAGGATGCCTGCATGATGAGTCTTGTGTCAGTGCATTGGGATTCCCTCCAGGGTGCCTAGACATGAGTTCGTAGGTCAGAAAACGTTTAGGATACTTACCGTTGTTACAGTAGTAGATTAAGTCATGGCGAGGGATTGAACCCTACAAGATGAAGAACGGTTAAGGGATTGCCCTCGGACCTATGTAGTATGGACTGCATAGACTCTGAACAAGTGCGCATTAGTATCATATAATACAAATAATTGCATTAAGGACTAAGTGCATATTCACAATACGACATCAATAGGATAGTTCCTTTAGTTCTGTTTGTGACAAGTTTGTGGTTTGTTAAGAAATGAGAATCGTTATACTGTTTTCGGCATAGAGAGGATGGCCGTATATAATATTTTGTCAGTTGAATAAACTGACGCGCCCACAGTTTTATAAGCAGGGCGTAGATGCTTGACAATTGAAGTATACATGCTGTGCAGGATTGAGTTAAATATTATTTCTTGTAATTTATTGTAATATTGCTTCCGTTGTGATAATGTACAAGTGTAAATGTAACTCTGATAAAAGAAAAGTTTTTATTTCCTTGTAAAATTGTAGGAAAAAAGTGTAAAGATCCTGTGGAACTCGAATTCAGTTGTATTTTGGAATTCGAGGTGTTACAGAGTGGCATAATAGCATGCTTCTAAATAGTACAAATTTATAAGGAACGATACCTTAGAAGTGGACATTAGAGCATGTGTTGAGTCTAGAGATTTAAATGTAAGTCACTTACATTTGTGTTGCTCTATACTTATGCTTCTTCCTCTCTATCTTTAAGATGGCGGACCATTTCGACCCAGCTGGAGATGATCATTGGCATATTATTGAGGAAGATTACTACCCCGGGTAAGCTGATTCAAATGAGGAAGATCCCGAAGAAGTGGAAGAGGAATGGCCTGAGTCTCGAGAGATCGCCCCACCTCCCGATTCATCTGATGATTCTTCTGACGAAGAGGAACCAGTTCCGGGTAATCTCATTGTGTCTCTTTAGAAGCAGGTTGAGACTCTACGGGAGAGAGTCGGATTATTGGAGGCTCAATTGGCGAAGCGCAAGGATGATTTTTCTGTTCGCAGTCATCGTGTGTGGGAACTTGAGAAGAGGAAAAACATGACCGATGTACTGAAGGAGGAAGTGGAGGAACTACGGGGAGAGCTTCGTGAAGCCAAAAGGAACCGTAGGAGTTAGACTGTTGTATCATCTACTGCTTTCATTTTGATGTCAGAAATGTTTTAAATTCGAATGTATAAAGTTTGAAATTCAATGAAATGAAAGGTTGATTTAAAGTTCATGTTTTATACTTCTAATTTAATGGATCTTTTGCATCAGAATATGGCTGGAAGACGAGCTCGTAACGGTGAAGGTTTGGACTTGAAAACAGAACTGGCGAGGGTCTATCAGACACTCAATGCCGTTGCCATAAATCAGAACTAAGGAAGGGGGCCTGCGAATCCAGTACCCGAAGCAATCAAACTCGTGGAATCATTTAAGCGGATGAAACCACCGATGTTTGAGGGAAATTCGAACCCTGACACGACTGAAAATTGGATCCGTCAGGTAGAGACTATCTTCGAAGTCCTGGAGACCCCGGAAGGCAGCAAGGTGACGTTGGCGACTCTACAACTTGAGAAGGATGCGGCTGTGTGGTGGCAGTCGATGAAGCGGACGATGGGAGGCTTGGTTCTTGGCTGGGAGGAATTTTTGGAGGAATTCCGTAATCATTATTTTCCCTCAGATGTCTAGGAGAAGAAAGCTATGGAGTTTCTGTCGCTGCAGCAGGGCAGTATGTCGGTCAGGGAGTATGAGACCAGATTCATTCAACTCTCAAGGTATGCTCCCGAATTGGTGATGGATGAGGTGAAGAAGGCTCGCAAGTTCGAGCATGGGTTGAGGTCGAGCTTGAGGTCCAGGATGATACCCCTCGGTATCAGGAGGTTTGAGAAGCTGGTCAAACGAGCGACAGCCACAGGGGCGGACATGGAGCAATTCCATGCTATTTAGAATCGGAGGAACAACTGGAATGCGGGGAAGAGGCCCGCAGTTGCTGTCAATGTCAGGGGACAGCCACTGGCTCAAAGGTTCAAGCCTACGGGTGCGAACGCTATTCAAGTGGCAGGAAGATCCAGGAATACTTGGGTGAGACCTCCAGTGACTTATTTCAACTGTGGAGAGTCAGGCCACTACAAGTCTCATTGCCCAAACTGCAGGATGTCGTCTGCAATAGACCAACTCAGCAGACCGGGAAGAAGCTGTACCAGCAGGGGCGAGTATTTGCCTTGACTGAAGCTGACACTGATGAGGTGGATCACGTCATCACTGGTATGAGGAAGGATGTTTAGGAGTGTTTTCTGTTGTTTCTCTTTTCCCGTTAATTAGTAAACTATTATATGACGAGTATATGCTATGTAACAGGAGAACTTATTTTGAATGAGAAAGAAAGCTGTTGTTTTGTTCGATACTGGATCTCTCATACTTTTGTGTCACCTAAATTTGCTAAAGTGTTAGGAGTTGAACCGAAGATTTTTCCAGGCAAGATTTCAGCGGTAGCTACTCTGCCAGGGGAAACTCTAACCACTGATCGGTACTATGTTGACTGCGAGATCGTGATTGGAGATCGAATTTTCGGGATCGATCTGATCGAGCTAAATGTTTTGGTAGTCGATGTTATCATTGGTATTGATTGGATGTCAATGTACAACGCAAGCATCGAGTGCAAGACCAAGACAGTAACAGTGAAGACTCCAAGTGGACCTGAAGTCACTTTCCAAGGGAAGAGAAGATGTTCAGATTTGGTTGCTGCTATCAGCCAGAAGAGAGGGATTCCTGTAGAGGTGCAGCAGATTCCTGTGGTTCAGAATTATCCGACTTTGTTCTTGGAAGATTTGCCTGGGTTACCCCCGCATCGTGATGTGGAGTTCAGCATCACTGTTCAGCCAGGAAGTGCACCTATTTCCAAGGCACCGCATAAGATCACCTGCGAAGAAGGATGAGATCAAACGGCAGATTGAGGAACTATTGGAGAAAGACTTTATTCAACCGAGTGCGTCACCTTGGGGAGCGCCGGTGCTTTTGGTAAAGAAGAAGGATGGTTCGATGAGGATGTGCATCGATTACCGAGAGCTGAATAAGGTCACTGTTCAGAATAAATATCCAATTCCACAAATTGATGACTTGTTCGATCGTCTACAAGGAGCAACTATTTTCTCCAAAATAGATATTTGATCGGGATATCATCAAGTTCGAGTGAAAGCTGAAGACGTGCATAAGACTGCGTTCAGAACTCAACACGGGCATTACGAATTCTTAGTTATGCCGTTTGGAGTGACGAATGCACCTACAATCATCATGGACATGATGAACATAGTTCTGAGGCCGTTTATTGATTCTTTCATCGTGGTGTTTATCAACGATATTCTCGTGTACTCCAAGTCGGAGGAGGAGCACATGGAGCATCTGGCAGCAGTTTTGAGGAAGCTTCAGGAGCAGGAGTTGTATGCCAAGTTGTCCAAGTGTGATTTCTGGAAATCTGAAGTGGCATTCCTAGGTCACATCCTTTCTAAGGAGGGTGTAACGCCCCGAATCCCAAATACACTGAATTCGAGATGTTCTACAGGATCTTTTCACTTTCTTTAGTACAATTTTACAGGGAAATTAAATCTTTTCATCATACATCAGAGTTTACATCATAATTACATCTTTCTTTTGCACAGCGGAAGTAAAATACAACAATTAAATACAAGTACAACAGCATGATATAATCTTTAAGCATCCATTCCTCTTTAATCTTTAACATGACATTTACCTACATATAAGACTGTGGGTACGTCAGTTTATTCAACCGACGAACATTATACACGGCCATCCTCTCTATGCCGGAAATAGTATAACTCAACTTTTCATATTTAACAAACACAAACTTGTCACATTCAAACTAAAGGGACTACCCTATTGATGTCGTGTTGTGATTGTGCACTTAATCCTTAATGCATTTATTTATGTTACATGACACTAATGCGCACTTGTTCGGATTCTATGCATCCCATACTACATAGGTCCGAGGGCAAGCCCTTATTCGTTCTTCATCTTTATAGGGTTCAATCCCCCGTTATGATTTAATCTACTACTGTAATTACGGTAAGTATCCTAGATGTTATCTGACTTACGAACTCATGTTTAGGCACTCTGGAGTAGTATCCTCACCCAGACGCATCATGGGAATTCTGGGATACGCTCTCACCATAAACATGACACCACCCGTAGTCTTCAAACATCCCACGAGCGTCGCCACTGGGACGGTACTCTGGAACAGTATCCTCACCCAGACTCGTCATGGGAATTCCTGGGATACGCTCTCGCCGCTACCCATGGCCCTCATACTCAATGTTTTTCTCTTACTTTCATCACATCTTCACTATGCACTAGTCCTTAGTTTTATTAAAAATCATGAACAAAATTAATCTCTAGAGTTAGCCTCTCCATCAACCGGACTTATTCATTCATTTCATCTTGACCAACCTTGGTCTAATTTCTCTCGATGCCGGGGAGACTTAGCTACTCTATATCAAATTTCATTTCACAATCTTCAACTCATAAAATTTTCCATGTCGAGTTCTCAAACTCACATGTACATTCTCTTTCAATTGCATATACTTATTGCATATACTTATTAATTGTCGCATCACGATAATTAATAAATTGCATATACTTATTAATTGTCGCATCACGATAATTTCACATTACTAAATAATGTACACACTTCATATTGTTCCATAAGTGAGGAAATACTTGCATCATAACCACATTTCTTTTTCTTTTTTTGCCAAATCAATACTTAATGTTCCAATTCACTTATTCTTTCAAATTATAATTTCATAACAATAATCTATATAAACTCATATGTCAAACTATGCATTTTAACTACAACCATAGTTAAATTCATTCAAAAAAATCCCAAATCATTCTTATAAAATTCCGTACATTTTTCTGAGAATTACCATATTTTTTTCATAATTTTTTGATACACGAAACTCCCAAAAAAAATATTTTTTCATCTTGCCGATAGCAAGAACCGAACCCAAGCACACCACCGACACAACCTAGAGCACAGACCGCTAGGCCAGTCGCCGGCACAGTATAAAAGCAACTGAGAGCTATAAATACTCTCAGTTCGCTGATTACTAGTTTTGAAAGAATTATACAAAAAAAAGTGTTGATCCAGGGATTTGAACCGTTCAACCCAGAGAAGCCAACGCACACAGTGACCGCCTGAGCTACTAGCTCAGGTTGTTACAGTCCATATAAAAATCCTTTTGAATCAATTAGCCACTGTTTATCAAAAATACTCGATGTTCAATTAAGCTTGGTTTCTCATTGCTTTTATAAAAATTACTGAAAATCTCCAGATTAATCCCCATTCATATAAAGTTCATACCAGTAAGAAAAGAATAATTTTTGTACTAATAAAATATATTTTTCACACACAAATCCATGAGTCATTTATTAAAACTACCATATGTTGCATTTTCGACATTGCCAAATAATTGATCTACTAATCTTTTTATTCAAGGATTTCCTTGTGACAATTTACTGTTATTTGACTCTTTATTCAACCAATATATATGTTTCTAATAGTCCATATTCATATCAACATAAAGGTCTATTCATCACAACTCAACTACTAACTTTATGAGTAGTACTTTCATTGATCAATCTATATCACAATAAAATATACTCACTTATCAATTGCATGAATCACATCTCAACCATACAAGAAATTCATTTTTTTCCAAAATAAAGTGTACTCTTTCTTAATAAATTCCATGTTTCAACTTTACAATTAACAAGCGTTCTTATTCATGCATCATATCTCAATTCATACTAACAACATTCTTAAATAAATTTAATCACCATCATAACTTCATACTAATAATCATGGGGCATTCTACACACAATTTAATTTTAATACTAGAGCATACACATTAATCACCACATTTCAAACAATTCATATACTAACTACTCAATTAAAGTGGGCTCTTATTAGTATTTTTCATGCATCTTTTGATAGTTGAAACTAGCATGGATCTATATTAGAAATATGAAATGTTTACCCACCTTGAATGGAGAGAACTAAACAAATTTAGCAACACAAGTCTTGCGAATGAAAGCACCACCTCCTAGCCAAAAGCGCGCACAAGCTCCAAGCCTCCAAGCACACACCGAAAGCTTCTTCTCCTTGGAATGATGCCGGCCACTCCTTCTTGGAACAAGCAAGCAAATCCCACACAATCTCTCTATCTTTTATAACTCACACTATTACTACAATAAGACTATAGTTTGGAAATATAAAATAGCATATGAAAATAGCCATGAGAGGGGGGGTATTTATACTAGAGAATAGGTGAATTGGAGGGCCAAGATTGAGTGGTTGGTTGTAGAATGAAGGGCCTAGATTAAAGTAGGAGTTATAAAAACTACCCACATCCCCAAAACTACCTCCATGAACACCATGATCAAAATCAAATCTCCCTCCAAAAAAGAAGCAATCCGGCCTAGAAAGAGAGTGTGCATTGCACGTGCATGCAACTAGGCCAAAAATTTGTACATTTTAATTTTGTATAAAAATAAATTAGTTAAAAAAGTCTTCTACATGACAAGTTTAATTAAAAATAGATTTATTCATGGGCTTTATTCTTGGGCCAAAATGGTTTATTAAGAATAAATAAAATAAAATACATTTTTGGGCTTTTTAAGAAAATGCTTTTTCATTAAATTAAAATAAGGCTTTCTACTTGTTTAAAAAAAAGCTTTTGTACAAAATAATGTGAGAAAATATTTAAGTATTTATACCCATCATAATAAAATAATCCAAACAAAATATTGCACGTGCACTCTACGTGCGAAATAAATAATTTTTCATTAATTGAAAAATCAGGGTATTACAGCACTCCCTCCTTAGAATAGTTCCGTCCCCGGAACTACAATCAAGAGCGAGAAACAAAATACAACACACACAACAAGAACAAAAGATACAAAAATACAATCAAGCAAAAAGCTTAGGATAGTCCTTCAACATCCTCTCCTCAGATTCCCAAGTAGCCTCTTCAACCAAGTGGTTTCTCCAGACTACCTTGACCATCGGTATCGTCTTATTCCTCAAGACTTTCTCTCGACGATCAACAATCTCAACAGGAGACTCGATGTAATTCAGATCTAACTGCAAACCTTCCGGCACTTCAGGCAAATGATGACTCGGGTCTGGAATATAACCTCTCAGCATAGACACATGAAAGACATTGTGCACCTGAGACAACTCTTCCGGTAATTCAAGCCGGTAAGCAGTTTTCCCGATGCTTTTCAATATCTTATACGGGCCTATAAACCTCGGGGCTAACTTCCCGCCTTTGCCAAAACGAACCACACCTTTACTGGGCGATACCTTCAGAAAGACGAAGTCACCAACCTCAAACTCAAGGTCCCTTCTCCGGTTGTCTGCATAGCTTTTCTGCCTGCTCTGAGCTTCCACCAACCTTTTCCTGATCAGATCAATCTTCTCAGATGTTTGCTGTACAAGCTCAGGACCAAACAACTGATGCTCCCCTACTTCAAACCAACAAACAGGAGTCCTGCACTTCCTGCCATACAGAGCTTCGTACGGTGCCATCCCGATGCTAGCTTGAAAACTGTTGTTGTAGGCAAATTCCACCAAAGGTAAATGCCTTTCCCAACTGCCTCCGAAGTCTAGTATACAACACCGCAGCATATCCTCAAGAATACGGTTGACTCTCTCGGTCCGCCCATCGGTTTGCGGATGAAAAGCAGTGCTGAAATCTGTCTTGGTCCCCAAAGCTGTCTGAAGACTCCTCCAGAAATGCGAAGTAAACCGCGCATCTCGATCAGACACAATGGTTGACGGAACGCCATGAAGTCTGACAATCTCACCAACATACATCTCAGCCAACTTGTCCATCGAAGCAGTGAGTTTCATCGCCAAAAAGTGAGCGGACTTGGTAAGTCGATCGACTATGACCCAAATCACATCATTGCCTTTAGAACTCTTAGGCAATCCCGTGATGAAATCCATACTGATGTTATCCCACTTCCATTCCGGAATAGGTAACGGCTGTAATAGACCTCCGGGTCTCTGATTTTCTGCTTTGACTTGCTGACAAACCTCACACTTCGCGACAAATTCAGCCACATCCCGCTTCAAACCTGACCACCAGAAATGCTGTTTGATGTCTTTGTACATCTTAGTACTCCCAGGATGTACCGACAAAAGAGTAGCATGCGCCTCCTGAAGAATACTCTCTTTCAGGTCCGCCTGATTTGGAACACACAGCCTATCTCCGAACCACAGCACTCCATCTCTGATTTGAAATTCGGGCAACCTGCCAGAACCAACCTGCTCCTTCATCTCCAAGATATCAGCATCAACTTCCTGACTTGCAATGATCCTTGCATTCAGTGTAGGCTGAAGCCTCAACTGAGCCAAAGATGCTCCCAATCCTTGCAAGACAACCTCAATACCTGCTCGATCCAACTCCTCAATCAGATGCCACTGAGTTGTAATCAAACTGGCCAAACTACTCTTGCGACTAAGTGCATCAGCAACGACATTAGCCTTTCCAGGATGATACTTGATCTCAGGTCGCATGTCCTCGAGCACTTCCAACCATCTCCGCTGCCTCAGATTGAGATCCCTCTGCTGATATATATACTTCAAGCTCTTGTGGTCCGTGTACATATTCAACTTCTCACCGTACACGTAGTGCCTCCATTGCTTCAAAGCAAAGATAATCGCAGCCAACTCCAGATCATGAGTCGGGTAATTTTTCTCATGCGGTCGTAGTTGCCTAGACCCATAAGCGATTACTCCTCCTTCTTGCATTAAGACACAACCAAGCCCCCGATGTGAAACATCGCTATAAACATCATACTCGACACCTGCTCTAGGCAAAGCCAAAACGGGTGCAGTAGTCAGTCTATCTTTCAACTCCTGAAAACTCGTCTCACATTGCTCAGTCCACTTGAAGCTCACATTCTTCTTGGTCAGTCCAGTAAGCGGTACAGCTATCTAAGCATAACCTTGAATGAATCTCCTGTTATATCCAGTCATTCCAAGAAAACTTCTGACTTCCCTCACTGTAGTAGGCCTAGCCCAATCTCTCACTGCCTCTATCTTCTGAGGGTCAGTTGCCACTCCCTCCTTAAAAAGGATGTGACCTAGGAATGCCACTTCAGATTTCCAGAAATCACACTTGGATAACTTGGCATACAACTGCTGCTCTTCCAACTTCTGCAAAACTGCTGCCAGATGCTCAGTGTGCTCCTCCTCAGACTTGGAGTACACGAGAATATCGTCGATAAACACCACGACGAAAGAATCAATAAGCGGCCTCAGAACTCTGTTCATCAAGTCCATGAAGATTGTGGGTGCATTCGTCACTCCGAATGGCATAACTAAGAATTCGTAATGCCCATGCCGGGTTCTAAACGCAGTTTTGTGCACATCTTCAGCTTTCACTCGAACCTGGTGATATCCTGATCGAAGATCTATTTTGGAGAATATAGCTTCTCCTTGTAGACGATCGAACAAATCATCAATTCGAGGAATCAGGATACTTATTCTGAACAGTGACCTTATTCAGCTCCTGGTAATCGATACACATTCTCATCGATCCATCCTTCTTCTTTACCAAAAGCACTGGTGCTCCCCAAGGTGACGCACTAGGTTGAATAAAGCCTTTTCCCAACAGTTCCTCAATCTGCCGTTTCACCTCATCCTGTTCCACTGGAGCCATCCTATACGGTGCCTTAGAAATGGGTGCACTTCCCGGTTGAACAGTGATGCTGAACTCTACATCACGATGCGGAGGTAACCCAGGAAAATCTTCTAAGAACACAGTCGGATAGTCCCGAACCACAGGAATCCCTTGCACTTCCACAGGAGTCTCTTCCTTGCGGATAGTTGCCACCAGCTTAGAACATTTCTTCTTCCCTTGGAACGTGACTTCAGGTCCACCTGGAGCCTTCACTGTTACCGTCTTGGCCTTACACTCGATGCTTGCACTGTACACTGACATCCAATCAATGCCAATGATAACATCGACTCCCAAGATAGTCAGCTCGATTAGATCAATGCCAAAGACTCGATCTCCAATCATAATCTCGCAATCAGCATAATACCGATCAGTGGTTAAAGTTTCCCCTGACGGAGTAGCCACTGCTAAGATCTTGCCTGGAAAAATCTTCGGTTCCACTCCCAACACTTTAGCAAATCTAGGAGACACAAATGTATGAGAGGATCCAGTATCGAACAATATAACAGCTTTCATTCCATTAAGATAGAGTTCGCCTGTTACATAATACACACCACTACATAACAGTCTCACTAAACACGGGAAAAGAAATGACAAAAACTCTAAACACCAGCCCTCGTACCAGAGATGACCTGATCTGCCTCATCAGCATCAGCTTCCGTCAAGGCAAATACTTGCCCTGATTGGTACGACCTCTTCCCAGCCTGCTGCGTTGGTGCGTTGCTGTTTCCACTTTGTAGTTTGGGACAGTGAGATTTGTAATGCCCCGTTTCACCACAGTTGTAGCAAGTCACCGCAGAAGGTCTCATCACATTGTTTCCAGGTCCTCCAGCTACACTAACAGCGTTCGCCCGTGTCGGTTTGAACCTCTGTGCAGATGGTTGCCCTCTGAAACTCCCCGAATGTGCAGGCCTCTTACCAGACTGCCAGTTGTTCCTCCAGTTCTGAACAACTTGGAACTGTACCATATCCGCCTCCGTCGCTGTCGCCCTCTTGACCAGCTTATCGAATCGCCTGATACCAAGAGGTATCATACGAGATCTCAAGCTAGGCCTCAGACCATGCTCGAACTTGCGAGCTTTCTTGGCCTCATCCATCACCAGTTCTGGAGCATACCTGGAGAGCTGAGTGAACTTGGTCTCATACGCTCTCACCGACATGCTGCCTTGCTGAAGCGACAGAAATTCCATCGCCTTCTTCTCCTGGACGTCGGAGGGGAAATAGTGACTGCGGAATTCCTCCAGAAATTCCTCCCAGCCAAACAACATGCCTCCCATGGTCCTCTTCATGGATTGCCACTAAACCGCTGCATCCTTCTCCAGCTGCAAAGTCGCCAACTTGACCTTGCTACCCTCAGGGGTCTCCAATACCTCAAAGATCGTCTCCACTTGCCGTATCCAGTTGTCAGCCGCATCTGGGTCTGACTTTCCCTCGAATACCGGTTGTTTCATTCTCTTGAACGATTCCACTAGCTTAATCGCCTCGGGCACTGGATTCGCCGGCCCCCTTCCTTGGTTCTGAGCCACTGCATTAAGCGTCTGGTAGACCCTTGCAAGTTCAGTCTCCAGATCCAACCCTTCCCCATTCCTAGCTCCTCTTCTCGACATATTCTGATGCAAAAGATCCGTCAAATTCAAAGTATAGGACAAGAATTTAAACCAACTTCCATTTCATTGAATTCCAAAGTTTATACATTCGAATTTAAAAACATTTTTGACATCAGAACGGAAAGAAATAGAAGCTACAACAATCTAACTCCTACGGGTCCTCTTCGCTGCTCGAAGTTCTTCCCGCAATTCATCAACCTCATCCTTCAGCACGTCAGTCAGGTTCTTCCTCTTCTCGAGTTCCCAAACCTGATGACTGAGAACAGAATAGTCGTCCTTTCGCTTCGCCAGTTGAGCCTCCAAAACTCCAACTCTCTCTCGCAGGGTTTCCACTTGCCTCTGAAGAGAAGTCACAAGACCACTTGGAACTGGTTCTTCTTCTTCGTCAGAAGAAGAGTTATCAGATGAATCCGGAGGTGGGGTGATCTCTCGGGATTCAGGCCATTCTTCACCGTCAGAATCAGCTTGCCCAGGGTAGTACTCGTCCTCGGAATCTGCCTATCCAGGATGGTACTCTTTCTCAATAATATGCCAGTCGTCGCCTCCAGCAGGGTCGAAGTGATCAGCCATCTTAGAAATAGAGAGGAAGAAGCATAAATCATAGAGCAACACAAATGTAAGTCACTTACATTTAAATCTCTAGACTCAAACACACACTCTAATGTCCACTTCTAGGGTGTCGTTCCCTATAAATTGGTACAAGTGTGAAAGCGTAGAAAGCGTGACTCTGATACCACTCTATAACGCCCCGAATCCCAAATACACTGAATTCGAGATGTTCTACAGGATCTTTTCACTTTCTTTAGTACAATTTTACAGGGAAATTAAAACTTTTTATCATACATCAGAGTTTACATCATAATTACATCTTTCTTTTGCACAGCTGAAGTAAAATACAACAATTAAATACAAGTACAATAGCATGATATAATCTTTAAGCATCCATTCCTCTTTAATCTTTAACATGACATTTACCTGCATATAAGACTGTGGGTACGTCAGTTTATTCAACCGACGAACATTATACACGGCCATCCTCTCTATGCCGGAAATAGTATAACTCAACTTTTCATATTTAACAAACACAAACTTGTCACATTCAAACTAAAGGGACTACCCTATTGATGTCGTGTTGTGATTGTGCACTTAATCCTTAATGCATTTATTTATGTTACATGACACTAATGCGCACTTGTTCGGATTCTATGCATCCCATACTACATAGGTCCGAGGGCAAGCCCTTATTCGTTCTTCATCTTTATAGGGTTCAATCCCCCGTTATGATTTAGTCTACTACTGTAATTACGGTAAGTATCCTAGATGTTATCTGACCTACGAACTCATGTTTAGGCACTCTGGAGTAGTATCCTCACCCAGACGCATCATGGGAATTCCTGGGATACGCTCTCACCATAAACATGACACCACCCGTAGTCTTCAAACATCCCACGAGCGTCACCACTGGGACGGTACTCTGGAACAGTATCCTCACCCAGACTCGTCATGGGAATTCCTGGGATACGCTCTCGCCGCTACCCATGGCCCTCATACTCAATGTTTTCCTCTTACTTTCATCACATCTTCACTATGCACTAGTCCTTAGTTTTATTAAAAATCATGAACAAAATTAATCTCTAGAGTTAGCCTCTCCATCAACCAGACTTATTCATTCATGTTATCTTGACCAACCTTGGTCTAATTTCATTTTATTTCATTTCTCGATGCCGAGGAGACTTAGCTACTCTATATCAAATTTCATTTCACAATCTTCAACTCATAAAATTTTCCATGTCGAGTTCTCAAACTCACATGTACATTCTCTTTCAATTCATGATTTATAACTTTGTTCACAAGTCCATCTTTGCACAAAAATTGCATATACTTATTAATTGTCGCATCACGATAATTTCACATTACTAAATAATGTACACACTTCATATTGTTCCACAAGTGAGGAAATAATTGCATCATAACCACATTTCTTTTTTTTTGCCAAATCAATACTTAATGTTCCAATTCACTTATTCTTTCAAATTATAATTTCATAACAATAATCTATATAAACTCATATGTCAAACTATGCATTTTAACTACTACCATAGTTAAATTCATTCAAAAAAATCCCAAATCATTCTTATAAAATTCCGTACATTTTTCTGAGAATTACCATATTTTTTTCATAATTTTTTGATACACAAAACTCCCAAAAAAAATATTTTTTCATCTTGCCGATAGCAAGAATCGAACCCAAGCACACCACCGACACAGCCTAGAGCACAGACCGCTAGGCCAGTCGCCGACACAGTATAAAAGCAACTGAGAGCTATAAATACTCTCAGTTCGCTGATTACTAGTTTTGAAAGAATTATACAAAAAAAAGTGTTGATCCAGGGATTCGAACCGTTCAACCCAGAGAAGTCAACGCACACAGTGACAGCCTGAGCTACTAGCTCAGGTTGTTACAGTTCATATAAAAATTCTTTTGAATCAATTAGCCACTGTTTATCAAAAATACTCGATGTTCAATTAAGCTTGGTTTCTCATTGCTTTTATAAAAATTACTGAAAATCTCCAGATTAATCCCAATTCATATAAAGTTCATACCAGTAAGAAAAGAATAATTTTTGTACTAATAAAATATATTTTTCACACACAAATCCATGAGTCATTTATTAAAACTACCATATGTTGCATTTTCGACATTGCCAAATAATTGATCTACTAATCTTTTTATTCAAGGATTTCCTTGTGACAATTTACTGTTATTTGACTCTTTATTCAACCAATATATATGTTTCTAATAGTCCATATTCATATCAACATAAAGGTCTATTCATCACAACTCAACTACTAACTTTATGAGTAGTACTTTCATTGATCAATCTATATCACAATGAAATATACTCACTTATCAATTGCATGAATCACATCTCAACCATACAAGAAATTCATTTTTTTCCAAAATAAAGTGTACTCTTTCTTAATAAATTCCATGTTTCAACTTTACAATTAACAAGCGTTCTTATTCATGCATCATATCTCAATTCATACTAACAACATTCTTAAATAAATTTAATCACCATCATAACTTCATACTAATAATCATGGGGCATTCTACACACAATTTAATTTTAATACTAGATCCATATACACATTAATCACCACATTTCAAACAATTCATATACTAACTACTCAATTAAAGTGGGCTCTTATTAGTATTTTTCATGCATCTTTTGATAGTTGTTACTAGCATGGATCTATATTAGAAATATGAAATGTTTACCCACCTTGAATGGAGAGAACTAAACAAATTTAGCAACACAAGTCTTGCGAATGAAAGCACCACCTCCTAGCCAAAAGCGCGCACAAGCTCCAAGCCTCCAAGCACACACCGAAAGCTTCTTCTCCTTGGAATGATGCCGGCCACTCCTTCTTGGAACAAGCAAGCAAATCCCACACAATCTCTCTATCTTTTATAACTCACACTATTACTACAATAAGACTATAGTTTGGAAATATAAAATAGCATATGAAAATAGCCATGAGAGGGGGGGTATTTATACTAGAGAATAGGTGAAATGGAGGGCCAAGATTGAGTGGTTGGTTGTAGAATGAAGGGCCTAGATTAAAGTAGGAGTTATAAAAACTACCCACATCCCCAAAACTACCTCCATGAACACCATGATCAAAATCAAATCTCCCTCCAAAAAAGAAGCAATCCGGCCTAGAAAGAGAGTGTGCATTGCACGTGTACGTGTAGTGCACGTGCATGCAACTAGGCCAAAAATTTGTACATTTTAATTTTGTATAAAAATAAATTAGTTAAAAAAGTCTTCTACATGACAAGTTTAATTAAAAATAGATTTATTCATGGGCTTTATTCTTGGGCCAAAATGGTTTATTAAGAATAAATAAAATAAAATACATTTTTGGGCTTTTTAAGAAAAGGCTTTTTCATTAAATTAAAATAAGGCTTTCTACTTGTTTAAAAAAAAAGCTTTTGTACAAAATAATGTGAGAAAATATTTAAGTATTTATACCCATCATAATAAAATAATCCAAACAAAATATTGCACGTGCACTCTACGTGCGAAATAAATAATTTTTCATTAATTGAAAAATCAGGGTATTACAGAGGGAGTGGCAACTGATCCTCAGAAGATAGAGGCAGTGAGAGATTGGGCAAGGCCTACTACAGTGAAGGAAATCAGGAGTTTTCTTGGGCTAACTGGATATTACAGGAGATTTATCCAGGGCTACACTTAGATAGTTGTGCCGCTCACTGGTCTGACCAAGAAGAATGTGAACTTCAAGTGGACTGAGCAGTGCGAAGCAAGCTTTCAGGAGTTGAAAGAGAGGCTGACTGCTGCACCCATTTTGGCTTTGCCTAGAGCAGGTGTTGAATATGATTTCTACAGCGATGCTTCACATCGTGGGCTTAGTTGTGTCTTAATGCAAGAAGGAAAAGTGATTGCTTATGGGTCTAGACAACTAAGACCACATGAGAAGAATTATCCGACTCATGATCTGGAGTTGGCTGTGATTATCTTCGCCTTAAAGCAATGGAGACACTATGTGTATGGTGAGAAGCTGAACATGTACACAGACCATAAAATCTTGAAGTACATCTATCAGCAGAAGGATCTGAACCTGAGGCAAAGAAGATGGCTGGAGGTACTTGAGGACATTCGTCCAGAGATTAAGTATCACCCTGGAAAGGCTAATGTTGTTGCTGATGCACTTAGCCGCAAGAGCAGTCTGGCGAGTTTGATTATAACTCAAAGGCAGCTAGCAGAGGAGTTGGATCGGGCTAGTATTGAAGTTGTTCTGCAAGGCTTGGGATCATCATTAGCTCAGTTGAGGCTTCAACCGATGCTGAACGGAAGGATTATTGCAAGTCAGAAGGAATATATAGAGATTCAGAAGATGATGGAGCAGGTTGGTGCTGGCAAGTTGCCCAGATTTCAAATCAGGGATGAAGTGCTGTGGTTTGGAAAGAGACTGTGTGTTCCGGATTAATCAGACTTGAAAGAAAGTATTCTTCAGGACGCACATGCTACTCTTTTATCTGTACATCCCGGGAGTACCAAGATGTATAAAGACATTAAGCAGCATTTCTAGTGGTCAGGTTTGAAGCGGGATGTGGCTGAATTTGTGTCGAGGTGTGAGATTTGTCAACAAGTCAAAGCCGAGAATCAAAAACCTGGATGTCTATTGCAACCATTACCTATTCCGAAATGGAAGTGGGATAACATCAGTATGGATTTCATCACGGGTTTGCCCAAGAGTTCTAAAGGCAATGATGCGATTTGGGTCATAGTCGATCGACTAACCAAGTCCGCTCACTTCTTGGCGATGAAACTCACTGCTTTGATGGACAAGTTAGCTGAGATGTATGTTGGTGAGATCGTCAGTTTTCATGGCGTTCCGTTGACCATTGTGTCTGATCGAGATGCGCGGTTTACTTCGTATTTTTGGAGGAGTCTTCAGACAGCTTTGGGTACCAAGACAGATTTTAACACTGCTTTCATCCCCAAACCGATGGGCAGACTGAGAGATTCAACTGTATTCTTCAGGATATGCTTCGGTGTTGTGTACTAGACTTTGGGGACAGTTGGGAAAGGCATTTACCTTTGGTGGAGTTTACCTACAATAACAGTTTTCAGACTAGCATTGGGATGGCACCGTACGAAGCTTTGTATGGCAGGAAGTGCAGGACACCTGTCTGTTGGTTCGAAATTAGAGAGCGACAGATGTTTGGGCCTGAGATTGTGCAGCAGACCTCTGAAAAGATTGATCTGATCAGGAAGAGGTTAGTGGAAGCTCAGAGTAGGCAAAAGAGCTATGCAGACAACCGGAGAAGGGACCTTGAGTTTGAGGTTGGTGACTTTGTCTTTCTGAAGGTATCACCCAGCAAAGGCATGATTCGATTCGGCAAGGGTGGAAAGTTAGTCCCGAGGTTCATAGGCCCGTATAGGATATTGAAAAGGATCGGGAAAACTGTTTACCGGCTTGAGTTACCGGAAGAGTTGTCTCAGGTGCACAATGTCTTTCATGTGTCTATGCTGAGAGGTTACATTCCAGATCCAAGTCATTATTTGCCCGAAGTGACAGAGGGTTTGCAGTTAGATCTGAGTTACATTGAGCTTCCAGTTGAAATTGTTGATCGTCGGAAGAAAGTCTTAAGGAATAAGACAATACCAATGGTCAAGGTAGTCTGGAGAAACCAGTTGGTTGAAGAGGCTACTTGGGAATCTGAGGAGAGGATGATGAAGGATCATCCTGAGCTTTTTGCTTGATTGTATTTTCTTATTGTGTTTTGTTTCTCACTCTTTAATTTTAGTTCCACGGACGGAACTATTCTAAGGAGGAATGTTGTAATACCCTAAAACTTAATTTTTAATAAGAATATTATTTTTCACGTGTGGTGCACGTGCAATTTTCATGTGTATATTATCTATTTATTTTATATAAAATCTCATTTTTGTATGAACCATTATTTTCCTTCATTTTTCTAAAGGTTTGTTTTCTAAAATCCTAAACACTATTTAATCATTTTAGTCCACTTTAATTAATTATTAATTTATTGTCTTGACCCGCAAACCTAAGCCCACTTATTGTAAAGCCCACAATTTTAATTAATTAATTAAATGGTCACACTTGTCATGTAAAGACAAATGGTGAACAATTTTGATTAATTAAATTGTTCAACTTCTACATAGGGGTACTAGGTGGCACGTGCGAAGTGTAACACCCCGAATCCCAAATACAACTGAATTCGAGAGTTCTACAGGATCTTTTCGCTTCATTTAATACAATTTTACAAGGAAATTTGAACTTTTCACTTTACATCAGAGTTTACATAAAAACATTACACTTTACATTGCACAGCGGAAGTAAAATTTACAATAATTAAATAAATGTACAACAACATTGTATAATCTTTAAGCATCTGTTCCTCTTTAATCTTTATCATGTCACTTACCTGCATATAAAACTGTGGGTACGTCAGTTTATTCAATCGACGAACATTATACACGGCCATCCTCTCCATGCCGGAAATAGTATAACTAATTTTCCATATTTAGCAAACACAAACTTGTCACATATCAAACTAAAGGGAATACCCTAATGATGTCGTGTTGTGATTGTGCACTTAGTCCTTAATGCATTTATTCATGTTACATGACACTAATGCGCACTTGTTTCGGATTCTATGCATCCCATATTACATAGGTCCGAGGGCAAGCCCTTAATCGTTCTTCATCTTTGTAGGGTTCAATCCCTCGTTATGACTTAATCTACTACTGTGACTACAGTAAGTATCCTAGATGTTTTCTGACCTACGAACTCATGTCTAGGCACCCTGGAGGGAATCCCAACGCACTGACACATGACTCATCATGCAGGCATCCTGTGGTAATTCAGCTCTTACCATAGACATGACACCACCCGTAGTCTTCAAACATCCCACGAGCGTCGCCACCGAGATGGTACTCTGGAGCAGTATACTCGCCCTGACTCATCATGGGACATCCTGGGATACTCTCTCGCCGCTGATCCAATGGCCCTCATACTCAATATTTTTCTCTTACTTTCATCACGTCTTCACTATGTAACTAATCCTTAATTCTAATGAAATTGAATCATGAACAAAATCAAAGCACTAGAGTTAGCCTCTCCACTAAACCGGACTTATTCATTCATTCAAACATGACTAACCTTGGTCTTTCATTTCAAATTTCATTTCATTTCTTTCCAAATGCCGGGGGAGACTTAGCTACTCTTTTGTTTCAATTCCCATTCACAATTTCTAAGTTGAGTGTTTCAATTCATAAGTTCACATGTTGAGTTGTCATACTCAAAAATATTTCTTTTCCAATCATGATTGCTAAATCGTTCAATAGTCCATAATTATACATTAAATTCAACTATTCATCATGTAACTCATGAAATATTATTTTCACATTAAAAACCGCATCACTAGTTATTTAATCAAAGATGAATATTTATACATCATGAATTGTCACACCATTCTCCTTTGAGAATAATTCACATCACTAGTTATTTAATCAAAGATGAATATTTATACATCATGAATTGTCACCCCATTCTCCATTGAGAATAATTCACATCACTTCATATAGTTCTTTTTTATTCTTATTTCTTTTCTAATATTCCACTTTAAGTCTTTTGCAACTTACAACTTTATACAAATGCAAGTGTAGAACTTATAGTTCTAAATTATAATTTTATTCTCTAAACATACTCCACTTCATGCAAATAATTCGCAAATTATTTTTCATAAACTCCACATATTTTTAAAATAATAAATATATTTTTTCCATATTTTTTTGATCATTAAAACACCCAAAAAAAATGTTTTTCCCCAATATAAACACACAGCCGATACCAAGAGTCGAACCAGCGACCACAGGGAACCCAACCGAAGGCACAAGCCACTAGGCCGAATGCTTCACGCGCTTATAAGAGAGGGCAAGAGCATTAAGTGCTCTCGGCCAACTGTTTTATTTTAAAAGTGTTCGAAACAAAAGAATGGTGTCAACGGGATTCGATCCCTCAACCTTGGAGAATACCCACATATATACTGTAGCGATTAAGAGTGATCCGACCACTCGAGCTATGGGCTCGGGTTGTCACTAGTACAATTCGAATTTCATTTAAATCAATGCTCTCTGTTATTTAAAATACATCGATGTTCATCAACATCTTACTTCAATTTGCTCTTACTAATATACTGTAAAAATTCCAGATTAATCATTTCCATTATGAATTCTACTCCAGTATATGAAAATAATTTTCTTAATGATTAAACATATTTTTCCCCAATAATTAACACATTTCTACCATAAAATTTGGTTAATTTGATATACTCCTACTAATGCATTCTTTTTCGACATTTTAATTTCACTAAGCTCTACATCAATTTTCTGCTCTTATTCATGTCACTACCATAACAATTGCATCCTAATTCATTCGTTACAACGTCATAACAAATATTCCATCTTAGCACATAAAGCGACATTGTCAATCTACCAATTTGTACATAATTTTTAATGTTAATAACGAAGGTTTCTTTACACAATTCATAGCCATAAACATATCGCATACACTTGAATTTTAATAATAGAAACACATACATTTTGCATATCAACGATTCAATCAATTTAGATCATTTTTCCAATTAAACGTGCACTCTTATTAATCATTTTCATGCATCATTTTTCTAATTAAATCTAGCATGCATTCCTATTTAGAAATAGGGAAAATTTACCCACCTTAGTGAAGAAAGTACAACTAGCAACCTCCTAAACGAATGTCCTTGCCACGAGAGCGGTCCTCCTCCTAGATGCGCGCACCCGAGCTTCAAGAACACCAAAACCGATAGCCTCCCCTTGTGATGCCGACCTTCCTTCTTCTTGATGCAACCCCAACTTTTCCCACACACAAACTCAATCTTTTACTCACTAAATAAACTACTAGATGATGTATTTAGACTATAGGTTGGAGGAAATAATTTGCATAAGAATACTAGCCATTGAGGGGGGGGGGGGGTATTTATACTAAAAATCTAGGGAAATGGATGGCTAAGATTGAAGGAGGAGTTCGGAACAAATGGCTATGATTTAAAGAGGAGTTATACTAACCACCCATAATCAAGTAACTACCACCACCATGATCCCACTCAAATTTTTGGTTTCCCTCCTAAAGCTCCAACCGGCCAATGCTAGGAAGGTGCACTTTGCACGTGCATGCAAATGCCTCCAAAAATTTGTACATTTTATATTAAAAAAAATCTTTAAATTGTATTCTACATTACAAGTTGTATTTAAAAATAAATTAGCTCATGGGCTTTAGTTTTTGGCCAAAATAATAATTAAAAAAATAAAAAATTAAATTAAATTTGGGCTTTTTAAAAGAAAGGCTTTTTGTCTATTTGAAAGAAGGCTTTGTATAAAATAATTAAAAGCACGTATTTAAAAATCTATACTCATCATAATGAAAATAATCATAACATTTAATTCAACCAAAAATATTGCACGTGCACACTACGTGCAAAATCAAATAATTTTTCATTAAATGAAAAATCGGGGCATTACAGAAGCACGTAGTGTGCAATGCACACTAATTTGGGGCCGGTTTTGTGCTTGGAGAGATGGAGAGTGTTGGTATGTGTTCGTGGGTAGTTATTTGTGTGTGGGTGGTTGCTATAACTCCTACTCCTATCCTAGCCTTCCATTCTATAACCATCCATTGAATCCCATCCCTTCAATCTACTTCAAAACTAGTATAAATACCCCCCTTTCCTACTTGTACTCTACAAAATATTAAAGGAGATACATATACATATTAGTGTGTAAGTTGTGTGTTGTGTTCCCCATTGGAGGCCGGCCATCATACACCCTTGGAGCTCTCGGTTTTTGGCAAGGAAGCAAGAAGGAGGTTCGTTGCATCGCAATCTAGGAGGAAAAGGCACTCTCTCGCATTTTAGGGGACTCTAGGAGATTTTTTATTGGCTTTTCTTCAAAAGGTGGTGTTGCCGCTAAATTCGGTGTGGGGGCAAACAGATAGAATTTGTGAGTTCTTGGAAAACCTGAATAGCAAACACCTAACCTGTTCCGCCGGAGCTTGACCATTGACTCCCGCTGTTCACCTGCAAGGAAGTGCGAGACACCGGGGTTGATCCCGGCGACGCACCCTCCGACGCTCAAGTCAGTAACCAGAAATGATTATGAAAGAGCGTTTAACTAGCAAAAGATTGATTACCTCTTAATGGAGATGGGTGGGGGGTATTTATAGTCGCCGTTGGGATCAGATAAGGAATGTGATTCCTGTGACCTGATAAGGCATAAAATCCTCGTAATCAGATTAGGAATGTAATCCCTAATTCCCGGTGAAAAGATAGATGTGAATCAGAGCCGTTGATTAGGATTAATCAGAAACCCTAATTCTATCTTTTCTGGACTGGGTGTGTTTCGGGTTGGGACCCGTACCCAGTTGAGGTGGATCCATTCGTGGGTTATTAGGTCGTGAAGAAAGACCCAGTTCCCATTTCAGACCCGTTAGTAGGTGAAATTACCGTTTTACCCCTGAGCTTTAAGATTCGTGTCCGATGTGAACGGTCCCGATTTAATCCTATTTTTAGCCATATCATGAGCCCCCCACTCCCGAAGACTGAGTTTGATCAGCCTTTGAGGAGTAGTTTTACTGTTTTAATGGCGTACGGGATTTTATCGGTGTTCTTAAGGGAGTTTGGAATCTTTCTCGGGGTGTAACAGTGTTATTATGGGTTTGTAAAATGCCCAAAAATATTCTCAGAATTTTCTGGATTTTTGGTGATTTTTCCAGATTTTTCTGAATTTTTCCTCATTTTTTTGAATTTTTTATTCATTTTCCGAATTAAATAATTAATTATCAAAATTATTAATTAATTATCCTAATTTAATAATTATTTTTTCAGAATTTAAAAATAATTTTTTCTTAATTAATAATTATTTTTAGAATTTTTAATTAATTTTTTTCGATTTTTAAATATTTTTTCGGATTTTTTAAATAAAAAAAACAAATAAATAAATAAATAAATAATTTAAATATTACCTGGACACGTGGCGCGTTTCTGACCATCCATCATGATTAGATGAGTGCGCATCGTGAGGCAGATCACGATCTGGACACGTGGCGCGTTTCTGGCCATCCATCATGATCCGATCTGCGCGCATCGTGAGGCAGATCACGATCGGGACACGTGGCGCGTTCCTGAGCGTCGATCGTGTCGCGACGCGAATTTTGAGACGATCGGACGGATCGTGTGCGTTGGCGAGTATTTTCTCCATATACGAGGGTCGGTACCCCGGCACCTCGGATCGGCACTTCGGCTTGGCTATTTGGATCCGCCGAGGAATGTAACGAAGCCACGTGGCACTTTTTTTTTTTTTTCTTCTTCTTCTTCTCCGCTCTGCTTCGACTCTTCTTTTCTGCTCTTGCTTTCTTTCTTTCTCCTGCCTTTTTCGCTGCTTCTTCTCCTTCGTTCGGTCTCGCTCCTCCGACGTCGCCTTCGTTAGGGGTGAAGCTCGACGGAGGCGGCAGAGGCGGAGCTAGCGAGGGGGAGAGTTTGGTCGAGGAACCCTGGCAACGAAGGAGTTCTTCATTGGAGCTCGACGGAGGTTCGATTTCGATCGGCGAGGAACTCGCGAGTTCGGCGAGCGAGGCGAGGGGCTCTTCGAACTGGAGATGGGGTCGAACTCTTCGGAGGGCCACTCGAGCTCGGCAATGGCGTGAGTTGGCCATGGGGGGAGACGAACATGGAGTTCGGCAGCCAAAGGGAAGTCATTGCTCGGAGTTCGACTGAAGTGGGTCTGATGCTTGTGGAGTAGGAAACTCGCTAGCGCCTTGGTGATGGGTTCAAGTTCGGAGCTCAGTCGTGAGGGAAGCTCGCCCAAGGTGGTCGACGAGTGGAGCTCGGAGCTTCGTCGAGGAAGAGAGCTCGACGTTCGACTGTGGGGGAGCTCGGCAATGGAGAGGGAGCTTCGATGTGGAGAGGAGTTCGGAGCTCCCCATTGGAGCTTGCGGTGGAGGTGAACTGTGTGCTGGGTCGGAGCTTTGACGAAGGTGAGTTCGGCAGCGAGCTTTTGAAGAAGATGGGTTCGGCTCGACGACGGAGGGAACTCGGCGAGAGTGAGAGCACGAATGTGGTCGTCGGAGCTCGACCTCGCCATATTCCGAAGCTCGAGCTCGTGTGAAGTCGAGGTGAAGCTTCGAGCTCCGTCGATGGCTCGGCGATGGAATGGAGTTCGATGCTCCAAGGTTGGAGCTCAGTGAGCTCGGCGATGCAGGTGTTGAGTATGATGTTTATAGCGATGCTTCACATCGTGGGCTTGGTTGTGTCTTAATGCAAGAAGGAAGAGTAATCGCTTATGGGTCTAGGCAACTACGACCGCATGAGAAAAATTACCCGACTCATGATCTGGAGTTGGCTGCGATTATTTTTGCTCTGAAGCAATAGAGGCACTACGTGTATGGTGAGAAGTTGAACATGTACACAGACCACAAGAGCTTGAAGTATATATATCAGCAGAGGATCTCAATCTGAGACAGCGGAGATGGTTGGAAGTGCTCGAGGACATGCGACTTGAGATCAAGTATCATCCTGGAAAGGCTAATGTTGTTGCTGATGCACTTAGTCACAAGAGCAGTTTGGCCAGTTTGATTACAACTCAGAGGCAGCTGATTGAAGAGTTGGACCGAGCAGGTATTGAGGTTGTCTTGCAAGGATTGGGAGCATCTTTGGCTCAGTTGAGGCTTCAGCCTACTCTGAATACAAGGATCATTGCAAGTCAGGAGGTTGATGCTGATATCTTGGAGATGAAGGAGCAGGTCAGTGCTGGCAGGTTGCCCGGTTTTCAGATCAGGGATGGAGTGCTGTGGTTCGGAGAGAGGCTGTGTGTTCCAAATCAGGCGGACCTGAAAGAGAGTATTCTTCAGGAGGCGCATGCTACTCTTCTGTCTGTACATTCTGGGAGTACTAAGATGTACAAAGACATCAAACAACATTTCTGGTGGTCAGGTTTGAAGCGGGGTGTGGCTGAATTTGTTGCGAAGTGTGAGGTTTGTCAGCAAGTCAAAGCCGAAAATCAGAGACCCGGAGGTCTATTACAGCCGTTACCTATTCCGGAATGGAAGTGGGATAACATCAGTATGGATTTCATCACGAGATTGCCTAAGAGTTCTAAAGGCAATGATGCAATTTGGGTTATAGTCGATCGACTGACCAAGTCCGCTCACTTTTTGGTGATGAAACTCACTGCTTCGATGGACAAGTTAGCTGAGATGTATGTTGGTGAGATTGTCCGACTTCATGGCGTTCCTTCAACTATTGTGTCTGATCGAGATGCGCGGTTTACTTCGCATTTCTGGAGGAGTCTTCAGACAGCTTTGGGTACCAAGACAGATTTCAGCACTGCTTTTCATCCGCAAACCGATGGGCAGACCGAGAGAGTCAATCGTATTCTTGAGGATATGCTTCGGTGTTGTATACTAGACTTTGGAGGCAGTTGGGAAAGGCATTTACCTTTGGTGGAGTTTGCCTACAACAACAGTTTTCAGGCTAGCATCGGGATGGCGCCGTACGAAGCTCTGTATGGCAGGAAGTGCAGGACACCTGTTTGTTGGTATGAAGTAGGGGAGCGCCAGTTGTTTGGTCCTGAGCTTGTACAGCAAACTTCTGAGAAGATTGATCTGATCAGGAAAAGGTTGGTGGAAGCTCAGAGCAGGCAGAAAAGCTATGCAGACAACCGGAGAAGGGACCTTGAGTTTGAGGTTGGTGACTTCGTCTTTCTAAAGGTATCACCCAGTAAAGGTGTGGTTCGATTTGGCAAAGGCGGGAAGTTAGCCCCGAGGTTTATAGGCCCGTATAAGATATTGAAAAGGATCGGGAAAACTGCTTACCGGCTTGAATTACCGGAAGAGTTGTCTCAGGTGCACAATGTCTTTCATGTGTCTATGCTGAGAGGTTATATTCCAGACCCGATTCATCATTTGCCTGAAGTGCCGGAAGGTTTGCAGTTAGACCTGAATTACATCGAGTCTCCTGTTGAGATTGTTGATCGTCGAGAGAAAGTCTTGAGGAATAAGACGATACCGATGGTCAAGGTAGTCTGGGGAAACCACTTGGTTGAAGAGGCTACTTGGGAATCTGAGGAGAGGATGTTGAAGGACTATCCTGAGCTTTTTGCTTGATTGTATTTTTGTATTTTGTTCTTGTTGTGTGTGTTGTATTTTGTTTGTTTCTCGCTCTTGATTGTAGTTCCGGGGACGGAACTATTCTAAGGAGGGAGTGCTGTAATACCCTGATTTTTCAATTAATGGAAAATTATTTTATTTTGCACGTAGTGTGCACGTGCAATATTTGGGTTGAATTATTTTTATTATGATGTGTATAAATATATATATTTGTTCTCCAATTATTTTGTACAAAAGCTTTTTTTTTAATAAATAAGAAAGCCTTATTTTAATTTAATTAAAGACCCTTTTTCTTAAAAAGCCCAAATATATTTTATTTTATTTATTTTACTAACTATTTTGTTCCAAGAATAAAGCCCATGAATAAATCTATTTTTAATTAAACTTGTCATGTAGAAGACTAAATTATCATTATTTTATTTTTGTACAAAATTAAAAGGTACAAATTTGGCCTAGTTGCATGTGCACTACACGTACACGTTCTATGCACACTCTTGATGAGGCCGGGATGCATTCTTTTTGGAGGGAGATTTGATTTTTGTCATGGTGATCATGGAGGTAGTTTTGTGAATGTGGGTAGTTTTCATAACTCCTACTTTGATCTAGGCCCTCCATTCTACAACCACCTAAGCAATCTTAGCCCTCCATTTCACTTATCTTTTAGTATAAATACCCCCCTCTCATGGCTATTTCCATATGCAATTTCATATTTCCAAACTATAGTCCTATTTTAATATTAGTGTGAGTTATAAAAAAATAGAGAGTTGTGTGGGATTGCTTGGAGAAGGAGAGGCCGGCATCATTGAAGAAGCTTTCGGTTTTGCTTGGTGTGGAGCTTGTGCGCGCTTTGTCTAGGAGGAGGTGCTTTCATTTACAAGGACTTGGTTGCTTTTTGTGTTTTCTCTCCATACAAGGTGGGTAAAACTTTCATATTTCTAATGTAGGAACCTATGCTAGTTTTAATTACCAACCCTATGCATGAAAAATACTAATAAGAACACACTTTAATTGAGAAGTTAGTGTATGAATTGATTGAAATGATGTGATTAACGTGTATGTAATTCTAGCATTAAATTAAATTGTGTGTGAAATTCTCCATGAATGAATGATGGTGGTTAAATGTCTTAAGAATATTGCTAGTATGATGCGTGAAAATTTCTAATAAAATTGCTTGTTAATTGTAATATTGAAACATGAAATTGATTAAGAAAAGGGTACACTTTAATTTGAAAAGAATGATTTTCTTGAATGATTGAGTTGCAATTATGCTAATTAATGAGTAATAGTATACTTTGTGACGTAGATGAACTAATGAAATTATTTTGTTATCATTAAAGAAGAACCACTCAAAAATTGGTAGTTTTGAGTTTACCTATTCATGTGCTAAATAAACCTTTATGTTGATATGGGTATGGATAAATCCAAAATATATGTGTTGTTAAATAAGAATTAATAACAGTGAATTATCATAAGAAAAATTGTGAATAAAAAGGGATTAGAAGACTAATTGATTATTCAATGTCGAAAATAAAAAGTATAGTAGTCTTAATGAACAATTTATTAATTTGTGTGGGAAAAAAAAAAACTATGTTTTTGGTGCAAAAATTATTTTTTACTTGCTGTTATGAAAACCATATGAAGAGGATTTAATCTGAAATTTTTCAGTAGTTTTTACAAGGGCAATATGAACCTAGTTAATTTGAACATCGAGTTGTCTTTTTAAAACAGTACGAATATGAAACATATGGGTTTTTATTGGGTATTATGACAACCCGAGCTACTAGCTCAGGCGGTCACTAACTGCGGTTGGCTTCTCTGGAGTGAGCGGTTCGAATCCTGTGTTCACAACATTTTTTTCACCATTTGAAAATATATATAACTTTCGACCCGAAAGCATATATACTAAATTCGCCCTTTCATATCACTAGCACAGTTCGGCCATGCGGCGGGTGCTCTTGGCTCTGTTTCCGTTGTGCCTGGGTTCGATTCTTACCTTCGGCATTTATAAAAAAATATTTTTTTTGGGAGTTGTAGATGTCCAAAAAATGTGAAAAAAATATGGTAATTCTCATAAAAATGTAAGGAATTTTATAAGAATGATTTGGGTATTATTTGAATAAATTTAACTATGGTTTGGAGTCAAAAAGCATATAAAGACATATGGTTCTAAATGGATTATTGGTATGAAACTATACTTGAAGGAATAAGTAAATTGGCACATTAAGAGTTGATTTGGCAAAAAGAAATGTAGTTGTGTGACATGATGCAATTATCTTTGTGGAATAAAATGAAATGTGTACATTGTTTAGTAATGTAGAATTATTATGATGTGATAATGGATGAGTATATGCAAACTCAATGATGGACTTGTGAACAAAATGAGAAATCATGGATTGAAAAGATAATGTACATATGAGTATGAGAACTCGATATGGAAATTTTATAAGTTGAAGATTGTGAAATGAAATTTGAAATAGAGTAGCTAAGTCTCCCCGGCATTGAGAAAGAAAATGAAATGAAATGAAATTAGACCAAGGTTGGTCATAATGAAACGAATGAATAAGTCCGGTTGATGGAGAGGCTAACTCTAGAGATTATTTTTGTTCATGATTTTTAATAAAACTAAGGATTAGTGCATAGTGGAGATGTGATGAAAGTAGAAGAAAAACACGGGTATGGGGGCCAACGGATTTGCGGCGAGAGGGTATTCACAGGTCCTTCACGATGCGTCGTGACATGGCGTGGATACTGCTCCCGAGTACCGTCCCGGTGGCGACGCTCGTGGGATGTTCGAGTGGCTATGGGTGGTGCCATTGTTCCATGGCGGAGGCTGAATTGTCCATAGGTTGCCTGCTCGATGCGTCGTGTCAGTGCGTGGGATTCCCCTCCAGGCTGCCTGGAATGGGCTCGTAGATCATAGGACATCTAAGACACTACCGTAATTACAGTAGTAGATTAAGTCATAACGGGGGATCGAACCCTACAAAGATGAAGAACGAATAAGGGCTTGCCCTCGGACCTATGTAGTATGGAATGCATAGAATCCGAACAAGTGCGCATTAGTGTCATGTAACATAAATAAATGCATTAAGGATTAAGTGCACAATCACAACACGACATCAATAGGGTAGCCCCTTTAGTTTGAAATGTGACAAGTTTGTGTTTGTTAAATATGAAAAGTTAAGTTATACTATTTCCGGCATAGAGAGGATGGCCGTGTATAATGTTCGTCGGTTGAATAAACTGACGTACCCACAGTCTTATATGCAGGTAAAAGACTTGTTAAAGATTAAGGAGAATGGATGCTTAAAGATTATACCATGCTGTTGTACTTTTATTTTATTGTTGTAAATTTTACTTCCGCTGTGCAAAAGAAAGTGTAACATTGATGTAATCACTGATGTATGATGAAAAGTTTTAATTTCCCTGTAAAATTGTACTAAAGAAAGTGAAAAGTTCCTGTAGAACATCTCGAATTCAGTGTATTTGGGATTCGGGACGTTACAGGGTGGTATCAGAGCCACGCTTTCTACACTTTCCACACTTGTACAAATTTATAGGGAACGACACCCTAGAAGTGGACATTAGAGTGTGTGTTTGAGTCTAGAGATTTAAATGTAAGTGACTTACATTTGTGTTGCTCTAAGATTTATGCTTCCTCCTCTCTATTTTCTAAGATGGCTGATCACTTCGACCCTGCTGGAGGCGACGACTGGCATATCATTGAGGAAGAGTACCATCCTGGACAGGCAGATTCTGAGGACGAGTACTATCCAGGGCAAGCAGATTCTGACGGTGAAGAATGGCCTGAATCCCGAGAGATCACCCCACCTCCGGATTCATCTGATGACTCTTCTTCTGACGAAGAAGAAGTACCAATTCCAATTAGTCTTGTGACTTCTCTTCAGAGGCAAGTGGAAACCCTGAAAGAGAGAGTTGGAGTTTTGGAGGCTCAGCTGGAGAAGCGGAAGGCCGACTACTCTGTTCTTAGTCATCGGATTTGGGAGCTTGAGAAGAAAAAGAACCTAACTGATGTTCTGAAGGATGAAGTGGATGAACTACGGGAAGAACTTCGAGCAGCGAAGAGGACTCGTAGGAGTTAGACTGTCTTAGCTTCTGTTATTTTTCCATTCTGATGTCAAAACTGTTTTTAATTCGAATGTATAAACTTTGGAATTCAATGAAATGCAAGTTGGTTTAAACTCTTGTCTTATACTTCGAATTTGACGGATCTTTTGCATCAGAACATGTCGAGAAGAGGAGCTAGGAATGGGGAAGGGTTGGATCTGGAGACTGAACTTGCAAGGGTCTACCAGACTCTTAATGCAGTGGCTCAGAACCAAGGTCGAGGGCCGGCGAATCCAGTGCCCGAGGCGATTTAGCTGGTGGAATCGTTCAAGAGAATGAAACCACCTGTATTCGAGGGAAAGTCAGACCCAGATGCGGCTGACAACTGGATACGGCAAGTGGAGACGATCTTTGAGGTGTTGGAGACCCCTGAGGGTAGCAAGGTCAAGTTGGCGACTTTGCAGCTGGAGAAGGATGCGGCGGTTTGGTGGCAATCCATGAAGAGGACCATGGGAGGCTTGTTGCTTGGCTGGGAGGAATTTCTGGAAGAATTCCGCAGTCACTATTTCCCCTCCGACGTCCAGGAGAAGAAGGCGATGGAGTTCCTGTCGCTTCAGCAAGGCAGCATGTCGGTGAGAGCATATGAGACCAAGTTCACTCAGCTCTCCAGGTATGCTCCAGAGCTGGTGATGGACGAAGCTAAGAAGGCTCGCAAGTTCGAGCATGGTCTGAGGCCGAGCTTGAGGTCTCGTATGATACCTCTTGGTATCAGGCGATTTGACAAGCTGGTCAAGAGGGCGGCAGCGACGGAGGCGGATATGGAGCAGTTCCAAGTTGTTCAGAACCGGAGGAACAACTGGCAGTCTGGAAAGAGGCCTGCACATTCTGGGAGTTTCAAGGGGCAACCATCTGCACAAAGGTTCAAACCGACAGGGGCGAACGCTGTTAGTGTAGCTGGAGGACCAGGGAACAATGTGGTGAGACCTCCTGCGGTGACTTGCTTTAACTGTGGTGAAGCGGGGCATTACCGATCTCAATGTCCCAAACTACGGAATGGTAATAGCAGCGCACCAACGCAGCAGGCTGGGAAGAGGCCGTACCAATCAGGGCGAGTATTTGCCTTGACAGAAGCTGATGCTGAGGAGGCAGATCAGGTCATCTCTGGTACGAGGGCTGGTGTTTAGAGTCTTTGTCATTTCTTTTCCCTTTGTTTAGTGAGACTGTTATGTAATGGTGTGTATTATGTAACAGGCGAACTCTATCTTAATGGAATGAAAGCTGTGGTATTGTTCGATACTGGATCCTCTCATACTTTTGTATCTCCTAAATTTGCTAAAGTGTTGGGAGTTGAGCCGAAGATTTTTCCAGGCAAAATCTTAGCAGTAGCTACTCCATCAGGGGAAACTTTAACCACTGATCGGTATTATGCTGATTGCGAGATTGTGATTGGAGATCGAATCTTTGGCATTGATCTGATCGAGCTGACTATCTTGGGAGTCGATGTTATCATTGGCATTGATTGGATGTCGGTGAACAGTGCAAGCATCGAGTGTAAGACCAAGACGGTAACAGTGAAGGCTCCAGGTGGACCTGAAGTCACGTTCCAAGGGAAGAAGAAGTGTTCTAAGCTGGTGGCAACTATCCGCAAGGAGGAGACTCCTGTGGAAGTGCAAGGGATTCCTGTGGTTCGGGACTATCCGACAGTGTTCTTAGAAGATTTTTCTGGGTTACCCCCGCATCGTGATGTAGAGTTCAGCATCACTGTTCAACTGGGAAGTGCACCCATTTCTAAGGCACCGTATAGGATGGCTCCAGTGGAACAGGATGAAGTGAAACGGCAGATTGAGGAACTGTTGGGGAAAGGCTTTATTCAACCTAGTGCGTCACCTTGGGGAGCACCAGTGCTTTTGGTAAAGAAGAAGGATGGATCGATGAGGATGTGTATCGATTACCGGGAGCTGAATAAGGTCACTGTTCAGAATAAGTATCCGATTCCTCGAATTGATGACTTGTTCGATCGTCTACAAGGAGCAGCTGTATTCTCCAAAATAGATCTTCGATCAGGATATCACCAAGTTCGAGTGAAAGCTGAAGATGTGCACAAAACTGCATTTAGAACTCGGCATGGTCATTACGAATTCTTAGTTATGCCATTCGGAGTGACGAATGCACCCGCAATCTTCATGGATTTGATGAACAGAGTTCTGAGGCCGTTTATTGATTCTTTCGTCGTGGTATTTATCGATGATATCCTCGTGTACTCCAAGTCAGAGGAGGAACACACTGAGCATCTGGCAGCAGTTTTGCAGAAGTTGGAAGAGCAGGAGTTGTATGCCAAGTTATCCAAGTGTGATTTCTGGAAATCTGAAGTCGCATTCCTAGGTCACATCCTTTCTAAGGAGGGAGTTGCAACTGACCCTCAGAAGATAGAGGCAGTGAGAGATTGGGCTAGGCCTACTACAGTGAAGGAAGTCAGAAGTTTTCTTGGGATGACTGGATACTACAGGAGATTCATTCAAGGTTATGCTCAGATAGCTGTACCGCTTACTGGACTGACCAAGAAGAATGTGAGCTTCAAGTGGACTGAGCAATGTGAGGCGAGTTTTCAGGAGTTGAAAGATAGGCTGACTACTGCACCTATTTTGGCTTTGCCTAGAGCAGGTGTTGAGTATGATGTTTATAGCGATGCTTCACATCGTGGGCTTGGTTGTGTCTTAATGCAAGAAGGAAGAGTAATCGCTTATGGGTCTAGGCAACTACGACCACATGAGAAAAATTACCCGACTCATGATCTGGAGTTGGCTGCGATTATTTTTGCTCTGAAGCAATGGAGGCACTACGTGTACGGTGAGAACTTGAACATGTACACGGACCACAAGAGCTTGAAGTATATATATCAGCAGAGGGATCTCAATCTGAGGCAGCGGAGATGGTTGGAAGTGCTCGAGGACATGCGACCTGAGATCAAGTATCATCCTGAAAAGGCTAATGTTGTTGCTGATGCACTTAGTCGCAAGAGCAGTTTGGCCAGTTTGATTACAACTCAGAGGCAGCTGATTGAGGAGTTGAACCGAGCAGGTATTGAGGTTGTATTGCAAGGATTGGGAGCATCTTTGGCTCAGTTGAGGCTTCAGCCTACTCTGAATACAAGGATCATTGCAAGTCAGGAGGTTGATGCTGATATCTTGGAGATGAAGGAGCAGGTCAGTGCTGGCAGGTTGCCCGGTTTTCAGATCAGGGATGGAGTGCTGTGGTTCGGAGAGAGGCTGTGTGTTCCAAATCAGGCGGACCTGAAAGAGAGTATTCTTCAGGAGGCGCATGCTACTCTTCTGTCTGTACATCCTGGGAGTACTAAGATGTACAAAGACATCAAACAGCATTTCTGGTGGTCAGGTTTGAAGCGGGGTGTAGCTGAATTTGTTGCGAAGTGTGAGGTTTGTCAGCAAGTCAAAGCCGAAAATCAGAGACCCGGAGGTCTATTACAGCCGTTACCTATTCCAGAATGGAAGTGGGATAACATCAGTATGGATTTCATCACGAGATTGCCTCAGAGTTCTAAAGGCAATGATGCAATTTGGGTTATAGTCGATCGACTGACCAAGTCCGCTCACTTTTTGGCGATGAAACTCACTGCTTCGATGGACAAGTTAGCTGAGATGTATGTTGGTGAGATTGTCCGACTTCATGGCGTTCCTTCAACTATTGTGTCTGATCGAGATGCGCGGTTTACTTCGCATTTCTGGAGGAGTCTTCAGACAGCTTTGGGTACCAAGACAGATTTCAGCACTGCTTTTCATCCGCAAACCGATAGGCAGACCGAGAGAGTCAATCGTATTCTTGAGGATATGCTTCGGTGTTGTATACTAGACTTTGGAGGCAGTTGGGAAAGGCATTTACCTTTGGTGGAGTTTGCCTACAACAACAGTTTTCAGGCTAGCATCGAGATGGCGCCGTACGAAGCTCTGTATGGCAGGAAGTGCAGGACACCTGTTTGTTGGTATGAAGTAGGGGAGCGCCAGTTGTTTGGTCCTGAGCTTGTACAGCAAACTTCTGAGAAGATTGATCTGATCAGGAAAAGGTTGGTGGAAGCTCAGAGCAGGCAGAAAAGCTATGCAGACAACCGGAGAAGGGACCTTGAGTTTGAGGTTGGTGACTTCGTCTTTCTGAAGGTATCACCCAGTAAAGGTGTGGTTCGATTTGGCAAAGGCGGGAAGTTAGCCCCGAGGTTTATAGGCTCGTATAAGATATTGAAAAGGATCGGGAAAACTGCTTACCGGCTTGAATTACCGGAAGAGTTGTCTCAGGTGCACAATGTCTTTCATGTGTCTATGCTGAGAGGTTATATTCCAGACCCGATTCATCATTTGCCTGAAGTGCCGGAAGGTTTGCAGTTAGACCTGAATTACATCGAGTCTCCTGTTGAGATTGTTGATCGTCGAGAGAAAGTCTTGAGGAATAAGACGATACCGATGGTCAAGGTAGTCTGGGGAAACCACTTGGTTGAAGAGGCTACTTGGGAATCTGAGGAGAGGATGTTGAAGGACTATCCTGAGCTTTTTGCTTGATTGTATTTTTGTATTTTGTTCTTGTTGTGTGTGTTGTATTTTGTTTGTTTCTCGCTCTTGATTGTAGTTCCGGGGACGGAACTATTCTAAGGAGGGAGTGCTGTAATACCCTGATTTTTCAATTAATGGAAAATTATTTTATTTTGCACGTAGTGTGCACGTGCAATATTTGGGTTGAATTATTTTTATTATGATGTGTATAAATATATATATATTTGTTCTCCAATTATTTTGTACAAAAGCTTTTTTTTAATAATTAAGAAAGCCTTATTTTAATTTAATTAAAGACCCTTTTTCTTAAAAAGCCCAAATATATTTTATTTTATTTATTTTACTAACTATTTTGGCCCAAGAATAAAGCCCATGAATAAATCTATTTTTAATTAAACTTGTCATGTAGAAGACTAAATTATCATTATTTTATTTTTGTACAAAATTAAAAGGTACAAATTTGGCCTAGTTGCATGCACGTGCACTACACGTACACGTGCTATGCACACTCTTGATGAGGCCGGGATGCATTCTTTTTGGAGGGAGATTTGATTTTTGTCATGGTGATCATGGAGGTAGTTTTGTGAATGTGGGTAGTTTTCATAACTCCTACTTTGATCTAGGCCCTCCATTCTACAACCACCTAAGCAATCTTAGCCCTCCATTTCACTTATCTTTTAGTATAAATACCCCCCTCTCATGGCTATTTCCATATGCAATTTCATATTTCCAAACTATAGTCCTATTTTAATATTAGTGTGAGTTATAAAAAAATAGAGAGTTGTGTGGGATTGCTTGGAGAAGGAGAGGCCGGCATCATTGAAGAAGCTTTCGGTTTTGCTTGGTGTGAGCTTGTGCGCGCTTTGTCTAGGAGGAGGTGCTTTCATTTACAAGGACTTGGTTGCTTTTTGTGTTTTCTCTCCATACAAGGTGGGTAAAACTTTCATATTTCTAATGTAGGAACCTATGCTAGTTTTAATTACCAACCCTATGCATGAAAAATACTAATAAGAACACACTTTAATTGAGAAGTTAGTGTATGAATTGATTGAAATGATGTGATTAACTTGTATGTAATTCTAGCATTAAATTAAATTGTGTGTGAAATTCTCCATGAATGAATGATGGTGGTTAAATCTCTTAAGAATATTGCTAGTATGATGCGTGAAAATTTCTAATAAAATTGCTTGTTAATTGTAATATTGAAACATGAAATTGATTAAGAAAAGGGTACACTTTAATTTGAAAAGAATGATTTTCTTGAATGATTGAGTTGCAATTATGCTAATTAATGAGTAATAGTATACTTTGTGACGTAGATGAACTAATGAAATTATTTTGTTATCATTAAAGAAGAACCACTCAAAAATTGGTAGTTTTGAGTTTACCTATTCATGTGCTAAATAAACCTTTATGTTGATATGGGTATGGATAAATCCAAAATATATGTGTTGTTAAATAAGAATTAATAACAGTGAATTATCATAAGAAAAATTGTGAATAAAAAGGGATTAGAAGACTAATTGATTATTCAATGTCGAAAATAAAAAGTATAGTAGTCTTAATGAACAATTTATTAATTTGTGTGGAAAAAAAAAAAACTATGTTTTTGGTGCAAAAATTATTTTTTACTTGCGGTTATGAAAACCATATGAAGAGGATTTAATCTGAAATTTTTCTGTAGTTTTTACAAGGGCAATATGAACCTAGTTAATTTGAACATCGAGTTGTCTTTTTAAAACAGTACGAATATGAAACATATGGGTTTTTATTGGGTATTATGACAACCCGAGCTACTAGCTCAGGCGGTCACTAACTGCGGTTGGCTTCTCTGGAGTGAGCGGTTCGAACCCTGTGTTCACAACATTTTTTTCACCATTTGAAAATATATATAACTTTCGACCCGAAAGCATATATACTAAATTCGCCCTTTCATATCGCTAGCACAGTTCGGCCATGCGGCGGGTGCTCTTGGCTCTGTTTCCGTTGTGCCTGGGTTCGATTCTTACCTTCGGCATTTATAAAAAAATATTTTTTTTGGGAGTTGTAGATGTCCAAAAAATGTGAAAAAAATATGGTTATTCTCATAAAAATGTAAGGAATTTTATAAGAATGATTTGGGTATTATTTGAATAAATTTAACTATGGTTTGGAGTCAAAAAGCATATAAAGACATATGGTTCTAAATGGATTATTGGTATGAAACTATACTTGAAAGAATAAGTAAATTGGCACATTAAGAGTTGATTTGGCAAAAAGAAATGTAGTTGTGTGACATGATGCAATTTTCTTTGTGGAATAAAATGAAATGTGTACATTGTTTAGTAATGTAGAATTATTACGATGTGATAATGGATGAGTATATGCAAACTCAATGATGGACTTGTGAACAAAATGAGAAATCATGGATTGAAAAGATAATGTACATATGAGTATGAGAACTCGATATGGAAATTTTATAAGTTGAAGATTGTGAAATGAAATTTGAAATAGAGTAGCTAAGTCTCCCCGGCATTGAGAAAGAAAATGAAATGAAATGAAATTAGACCAAGGTTGGTCATAATGAAACGAATGAATAAGTCCGGTTGATGGAGAGGCTAACTCTAGAGATTATTTTTGTTCATGATTTTTAATAAAACTAAGGATTAGTGCATAGTGGAGATGTGATGAAAGTAGAAGAAAAACACGGGTATGGGGGCCAACGGATTTGCAGCGAGAGGGTATTCACAGGTCCTTCACGATGCGTCGTGACATGGCGTGGATACTGCTCCCGAGTACCGTCCCGGTGGCGACGCTCGTGGGATGTTCGAGTGGCTATGGGTGGTGCCATTGTTCCATGGCGGAGGCTGAATTGTCCATAGGTTGCCTGCTCGATGCGTCGTGTCAGTGCGTGGGATTCCCCTCCAGGCTGCCTGGACATGGGCTCGTAGATCATAGGACATCTAAGACACTACCGTAATTACAGTAGTAGATTAAGTCATAACAGGGGATCGAACCCTACAAAGATGAAGAACGAATAAGGGCTTGCCCTCGGACCTATGTAGTATGGGATGCATAGAATCCGAACAAGTGCGCATTAGTGTCATGTAACATAATTAAATGCATTAAGGATTAAGTGCACAATCACAACACGACATTAATAGGGTAGCCCCTTTAGTTTGATATGTGACAAGTTTGTGTTTGTTAAATATGAAAAGTTAAGTTATACTATTTCCGGCAGAGAGAGGATGGCCGTGTATAATGTTCGTCGGTTGAATAAACTGACGTACCCACAGTCTTATATGCAGGTAAAAGACTTGTTAAAGATTAAGGATAATGGATGCTTAAAGATTATACCATGCTGTTGTACTTTTATTTTATTGTTGTAAATTTTACTTCCACTGTGCAAAAGAAAAGTGTAACATTGATGTAATCTCTGATGTATGATGAAAAGTTTTAATTTCCCTGTGAAATTGTACTAAAGAAAGTGAAAAGATCCTGTAGAACATCTCGAATTCAGTGTATTTGGGATTCGGGGCGTTACATGAAGGGGCTTGGAAAATAAGGTTTCAAGTTTGAAGGCATTTGGGGATTTGGAGTATGGGGGAGGATTAAGAGGTGATGGAGGGACTGAGAGAGTTGGTCGAGTGGTGAGGGAAAGGCGGTGAAGATGGTTGGAGGTGAGGGCATTCGGGGAGGGGGGCGGGGGGTGTGTGGAGCGTCGAATTCCCAATACCGAGTATTCGAGACACAAGCCAGAATCTTTCCTTCAAACAAGTTCAAACACAGAAAAATCACAAAAAATTAAAACATTTTTATTAACACCAAGTTATTACAAGCACAAATTTGTTCATCATACGATTACATCCTGAATTCACATAAATTACAACAAATAAATTTACTGTACAAATTTATAATCTCCATTGAACGCTCCACACAGCTCTAGTCTCCTTCTTCCACCATCCAGTAGTCTTACAACTAAATAGACTATGAGTATGTCAGTTGAATGCAACTGACGCAATGTTGATAAAACCATTGACTCTCCAAACTCAACAATCAATATTAGATGTAAAGAAAAATGTGCAGACAAACCGACAAGTTTCAGTGTATGCCATGTCCTAGAGTCTAATGCACAATTCACACATGCACATGATGCACTTACTCTAATGCAATTCATTTGAAACGTATGCATCCCAAACTACATACTTCCCCAAATACAACTTCAATGGAAACGTATGCATCCCATACTACATACTTTCCAAGGAGTTCTACGCTCCAGATCACATGGTTTGAACTCTTGCTATGCATCCTACTCTTATGCTCATTCCCATTTCTGACATTTATCTAGTGACTAGTGTGGTTACAGTTGTTCGCTCCAATTCTGCTTCTATAGTCAGTAGTGGTGTGCCCGTTTTCCACTACACCTGATCCCCGCAGTCCCACTGTTCCGGACGTCACCAAAAAGTTGCCACGAGCATAAAGGTGGCCCCGCGGTACCCCCGCTCACCAAGACACATAGATTCTTACTCACACATTGGAGTCTTACTCTATATCCCTGCCCGTACTGAACAACATAGAACTTAACGGATTCATATGGTCCATTCCCTACTTCCGACAGGAGCACCCCCCGTTTTTATGACTAGACCCCATAAATTAATAAACGAGACTATCCTGCTCGTCCCATTGACAGGCAAGTACAACCACCTGACTAGTGTCTATCCTATCAATACAAATGACATGCTCTGGTCTTAAGATACTACTACTAGTCCTGGTCTAGCAACTATTGATCTTAATTGTGCAGAGGTTATTGATTACCAGCGGATTACTTGCTAGTAAACTAACCTAGTTCTTATCCAATTTCACAAAGCCTTAGGGGAAACCAACATGGCCCCCAGACAAGGCTCAAGAGTTGGCCCAACTTGGCCCAAACTTGACCAGTGACATTGGCGATTCGACCTCCGTCGATCACCAATCACCCGCTTACTTGGATCTCGACCTCGTCTCTGTCCCGCGATCAATCCGTCCATCGGTAGCGATCCGCCGGCGCACGAAGAATGTCTTCATCCATAGCATCTCAACGTGACAAGGCTAATAATTATCAAGGGTCAAATGGATCGAGAGTCTAGGGTGGTAACCATTACCCTAAACAAAGAACAAGCTAATATACATAGCCAGTCTCACTCAATAAATGGACATCCACAAGTCCAATCAACACATGTTCAATTCATGATTCAAAAGCTAACTAACAAATATCTAACTACATTATAGTCTTCATGTAACCCCTGTTTTCGCAAACACGTATTTTCTGTGTATTATCTGAATTTAGGTTCGTTATAAAAAAAAATCATTTTCTTAAATTCATTTTTATTTCAAATTTATTTTGTACCTCCTGTTAAAAATTCATTTCTTTTCATTAATTGTATTTATTGTTATTCATAGTTTTCATATAATCCTATTTTTTTCATATGACCTTGTTATTGTTGTTGTTGTTCTTATTATTATTATTACTACTATAAAATCCTATTGTATTTTTTAGTATTTGAGTATTGACTCAATGTATACTATTTGATTCATTATACTATTGTATTACTATTTGTTATAATTGATTTAATTATATGCTTTTAATCTAAATCCTAATTGTATATTTCCTATTGGATTTTAAACCAACAACCCAAGCCCAATTTCTTATTGGATCCATTTCTACCCTATAATTATTTTTCCCCAACAACCCTGTTATTTTTCTTATAGGTTTTTTTTAAACCCATTACCCCTAACCCGTTTCACCTAACCCTAATATTTCATCCTATATATATATAGCCACTATTTACCCCCCTCCTAATCAAAAACCCTAATCATGTTTTCTAATTAACCACAACTGCAATATTTCCTTCCACTGTTCCATCACCCTCAACTCTCATCTTTCCCTCATCCTTTCTTCACCCCCGACCTTGCAGTCCCGACCCATCTCCCATCACCCCGACCTCTTGCTTCCCTAACCCATTACCCCGATCTCTCTCTCCACCCCCTATGCTCCCTGCCTAACCCCGACGCCACCACACCACAGCCAAGTGACACCCCTCCTTCCCTGCCTTGTCCCCGAAGGCAGAAGCGTCGACCTCCCCTAATCCCATCCCCTCTGGTGCCACTGTCGCCGTCAACCGTCGCCAGCGAAGCTCGACCAGCAGCCAGCCCCCTTCCCATGTCCCTTCTCCTGCTACGTCATCAGCCAACAATGATAGCAGCAGCGCTAGCCAGTAGCGACGCCAGCCAGCGCCGCTGTGCCACCGCTAATCCCCGTCGGCTGTCCCCCTTGGTCGCCGTCGTCTTCTCATCCAGTCCCCTTCGCCGCCCTCTCTTGTGTGCGTGTGTTAGATCTCGTGAGTTTGTTGTTCGTGACTTGATCTGTAACCCCCATTCCTGATAATTAGTATTTTTCACGTATTTTCTATAAGTTGAATTTTTGTAAATTTATTTTGTGTTAGATTCGATTTGGATCTTCTATTAAAATATTTTCTAATCGAAATCTATATTTGTTTCGAATAGTCGTTTTCTATCCCAAATTGATTGACTATTTATATTATTAATTTTCGGATTTTAATAAATTTGTTAAACCAAATCCTATTTTTATGCATATCATTATTATTATTATTATTCTTATTGCTATTAGTATTAATATTTGCTGTTATTGTTGTTATTATCATTGTTCTTGGTATTTCTATTTTTATCGATATTATTATCATTATTATCATTATTATTTTGTTTTAAGCCCGAGCATGCTCAATTTATATGCAGTTTACTGTTTGATTTAATGTATATATATGTCTGTATACATGAATATTTCAAATACCCTATTTCTCTTTCTTGATTATTTTATTTTTGATTGAATTTGTTCATGAAATTTTTTGTTCTTCTAGATCGGGCCATTCTTGTTGATTCTCTTATCTTTTATTTAATTGTGGGTATTTTTAGTTGAACCCTACTGATTTAGATCTATCTCTTATTTGATCCCTAAAATTCAATTTCATTTGTTCTTGACCCAAAACCACTCTTATTGGATCCTAATTTACTAACGTAGTACCCTAATTGTACCCTATAAATACAACTCTAATGCAAACCAAAAAAATTGCACAATTTCAAAACCCTAGCCGACTAATCTCTAACCTCTCTCCTCTTTCTCTCTCCTCCCTATTTCTCTCTCCCCGACTTGTAACAGCCCGAATTCCAAAATACAACTGAATTCGAGTTCCACAGGATCTTTACACTTTTTTCGTACGATTTTATAAGGAAATAAAAACTTTTCTTTTATCAGAGTTACATTTACACTTATACATTATCACAGCGGAAGCAATATTACAATAAATTACAAGAAATAATATTTAACTCAATCCTGCGCAGCATGTATACTTCAATTGTCAAGCATCTTCGCCCTGCATATAAAACTGTGGGCGCGTCAGTTTATTCAACTGATGAAATATTATATACGGCCATCCTCTCTATGCCGAAAATAGTATAACGATTCTCATTTCTTAACAAACCACAAACTTGTCACAAACAGAACTAAAGGGACTATCCTATTGATGTCGTGTTGTGAATGTGCACTTAGTCCTTAATGCAATTATTTGTATTATATGACACTAATGTGCACTTGTTTAGAGTCTATGCAGCCCATACTACATAGGTCCGAGGGTAAGCCCTTAACCGTTCTTCATCTTGCAGGGTTCAATCCCTCGCCATGACTTAATCTACTACTGTAACTACGGTAAGTATCCTAGATGTTTTCTGACCTACGAACTCATGTCTAGGCACCCTGGAGGAAATCCCAACGCACTGACACATGACTCATCATGCAGGCATCCTGTAGTAATTCAGCTCCTACCATAGACATGACACCACCCGCAGTCGTCAAATACCCCACGAGCGTCGCCACTGGGACGGTACTCTAGAGCAGTATCCACGCCCTATCATGACTCATCATGGGATATCCTGTGAATACTCTCACGCCGCCAATCCAATGGTCCTCATGCTCAATGTTTTTCTCTTACTTTCATCACATCTTCACTATGAATCTAATCCTTAGTTTAATTGAATTATGAATAAAATCAATCTCTTAAAATGTAGCACTTCCACTATACCGGTCTTATTCATTCAATTCACATGACCCAAACCTTGGTCTTCTCATTTCAAAATATCATTGCACGATTCTTTCATTGCCGGTATAAGGCTTGGCTATACCCTAATTCTCAAATTCAAATAATAATTACAATGTCATGCTTATAAAATCTTTTCATGATTAATCATAATTCATTTTTCAATAGCATAATATTCGTGTATTCACATCTTTCATAATTCATCACAATCAATAATTCAATGCATAGATACTTGAAAACTGAAATTCTTCACATCCATTCAATGCATAATTCGTCACATTCACTAGTTTATGAGTTCACATAATTCTATTTCAATCCATTCCAATTCCACACTTCACATTTTCAATTGGTTTCACAATTCACAACTTTCAAATTTCTCATTACCAAAAAAAATCTCAATTTTAAACTTCTTAAACAATCCATTCGATTTCCTTTATAAAAAGAAAGTTAAGAATAAGTTCCTCTTTGTAAAATAGTCTCAAATTCTCATTTATAGTAGGATACAGGTCATAGAAATTATCTCACAAAGAAAATACAGATTTACTTGAAACTTCGGGGAAGTCGACTGTCGAATATGATCAGTCGGCTGTTCCGCAACAATGCAAAATTTCAAAAATAAGAGGGTCAGGGAAGTTGGCTGTTAAATGTGATCAGTCGGTTGTTCTGCGATGATTTTTAACTCAAAAACGATCAGGGCAGTCGACTGTTTCAATAATAGGTCGACTGTTCTATTAAAGATCCGAACTACATATATATATATTTTTTTATTTTTCTCAGACCAGTCGACTGTTTCATTGAGATCGGTCGACCATGCTACTGAGTTTTCAATTTCAAAACATGTTTTCATTTCTTTTTCTTCTCTTTCGAATGAAAATTTCCAGAGACAAAAAAAATACATTTAATTTAACAATAACCAGTATATTTAAAGATATTTTTTCCCCTCTTTTAAAACATGTATTTAGCCATAGTTTGCATTTTATGAATACTATTTCGACGTTGAAGACTATTGCATATTTGTTCATAACCAAGGGTGATTTCTCACACATAATTTACCACAATGATGTTTGCTTACACATTGATAACTAAGATATTTTGACAGCACAAAAATCAACTTTATAAGTGAGCAAAACTTCTATTTTTATTAATTAATCTACACATGATGTATTCATTTATTTATATGCAAAGGGACATTCTTTATGGTTTATTAAAATTTTTCACATTGTAAAATATCACAATATGGAAATTCATTATATCTATTAACAAACAATTTAATCAATTCAATTAACACCCCATTCTAATTTAGTATTTTTAATCAATAAGCATGGATCAATTTCTTACTAGTGAATTTCTCATAATTGCAATTTAACCATAACTAACATGCATTCTTATGTTTATAACAATGAGAAACATACACTTTTACTCATAGTTAATAAATCTAGAAATAAATCAACACACAGTTGCTAATTAAAAATTTTCTTCTAATTAGACAAGCATGTATTTCATTTCAACTAGTAGTTAATAATTATAATTCAATTATCATTCCCTAGCATGAGTTCTACTCTAGAAGTCATGAGAAACACCCACCTTTTGAAGAAAAGCCAATAAGAAATCTCCTAGAGTCCCTAAAATGTGAGAGAGTACCTTCTCCTCCTAGATTGTGATGCAACGAACCTCCTTCTTGCTTCCTTGCCAAAAACCGAGAGCTCCAAGGGTCTATGATGGCCGGCCTCCAATGGTCAACACAACACACAACTTACACACTAATATGTATATGTATCTCCTTTAATATTTTGTAGAGTACAAGTAGGAAAGGGAGGTATTTATACTAGTTTTGAAGTAGATTGGAGGGCTAGGATTCAATGGATGGTTATAGAATGGAAGGCTAGGATAGGAGTAGGAGTTATAGCAACCACCCATATACAAATAACTACCCATGAACACATACCCACACTCTCCATCTCTCCAAGCACAAAAACCGGCCCCAAATTAGTGTGCATTGCACACTACGTGCTTCGCACGTACCACCTAGTACCCCTATTTAAAAGTTTGTATAATTTTAATTAATCAAATTGTTCATATTTTGTCTCTACATGACAAGTGTTGCCATTTAATTGATTAATTAAATTGGTGGGCTTCATAAATAGTGGGCTTAGGCTCGTGGGCCAAGACAACCAAATTAATAATTAATTAAAGTGGGCTAAAACAATTAAATAGTGTTTAGGCTTTTAGAAAACAAGCTTTTAGAAAAATAATGGAAAATAATGGTTCATACAAAAATGAGATTTTATATAAAATAAATAGATAATATACACATGAAGTTTGCACGTGCACCACACGTGAAAAATAATATTCTTATTAAAAATGAAGTTTTAGGGTATTACACGACTCTTCATCTCCCGCCCAAATTCCCTGTGCAACTCCCTAACCTCCTTCTACGGCACACTTCGGCCACCCCCTTGTGCCGCTGACCCAGTCTACGCTGCCAGGAACCCAGGCACCAATCCCCGACCCTCCTCCTCCTCTGCCCTCGATCAATAGCAGATCCCGAAACCATCCTCACCTCTTCTCTGAATCCCGATCACGAGCACACCCTCGCGGTGCCCCTGTCCCCGTTGCCTACGATGCCTCGCCGTCGTCAATCCTCGCCGATCGACGCCAGACCCCCCCTCCTTGCTCTGGCTGTCATTGTTGATTTAGGCCTTTGCTGTTATTACTTTGGGTTCGTTTTCACGTGATTTGCACATGTTATTGTGTTTTCGTGGGTTCGTTGCTTCGGGATCCTTATCCCGTTATTATTGATATTCAATTTCACCATTTATAAGACAAGTCACCGTCCTCTTGAATTGTTAATTGTATCAAATTTAAGTTTTGTTGAAACTCTTGCAAGTAGATCTCTTTGTTATCATATTATCCATTGTTCATCTCTTCGTTGGGTCTATTGAGGGTTTACACGAGCTAACCCCAATATTCTTGACATCGTGCCAGCTTTGACTTTAAAGTTTGGATCTTTCATGAATGCATGTAGAATTGATAATATGGTTAACCCTATAATCATGACACAATTAATTATTATAGAAACAATTGATAGGTTGTATGTTGTTTGATCGATTGACGATTGATTGATGATAAATTTATGTATGAGCATGTTCTAATTTTTCTTATAATGTTTTGACACCCATCATGCTGATTATATAGATTATCGACTAATAGAATTGATACCCATCCTATTTAAATTAAATTGTTCATGAAAATTACCTAAAACCGGTATATTGCTTACGGACCTGTATATTGACTAATGTTTTTGAACTAGTATATGATCTTAAACTGAATTACTTTCTGAATATTAATTGTAGCCTTATTTTTCTAGTTTCCAGAATATCTTGAATTTTTGAATTCTGAGTTGTGTAGCAAAAGTTATGTCCACTTTACTTTAGCTGTGTTTTTACTTTCAGATTTTCAGATTCTCGTATCTCTCATGTTTAAACAGTAAAAAGGCTGATCAAATGATAAAATTTTGTTCTGAAAATTTCCAGATTCTAAATTTACATGTTTAGTAATCTAATAAATATTTTTAATGAATTTAATAATGAGTTTTTCTGATTCTCAAATTAAAATAACATGATGTCGATATTCTGCCTGTACAAGAAACCTGTAAAGAACCATGTGTTTGACCTAGCTCCTGTTGTCGGAATTTGAACTTTAAATATGAGTTGGAACCGTGTGGAAGTCTAGTTTCTAGAACTTCTAACGAATTCACTATTTGATTTCTGAAACAACGGAAAACTGCACTTTTGTACAGACTGCTCTTACTGTCCAGAATTTTATATGTTAGATTTTAATGAATTAATTATTCCTATATCGTAATATTGCTTGAATTGATGTATGCATGTTGCATTGTATGATCCTAATGAGTTATTGTCATCATTCTAATTGTCCTATTTCAAGTTATCATCGTATTGTTCCCCTATTGATAATATGGTTCACCTCATGTCCCAAATTGCATATTGTGTTGTTGCATTGATAAATAATTAACAAGCCGGGGTTTAAGGGATTGACTAGAGTAGATGATGATATAGGAACTGTACTTGGATGATGCCCTGTGTTATTATCGTTATCGTCATTGTGTAGGAAATTGAACCTTGGCCCGTGTTATTATTGATATCGTCATTGTGTAAGAAATTGCACCTTGGCCCGTATTATATTGTTATCTTCATCATACTCAGTACATGAACTATAGAGTCTACCACTATAGTCTAAACGAAATTAATTGTATGCATCGAACCTATGGTATGGAACATATGGGACACAGTAGTACATGCATTAGATAGGTTTCGAAATGAATAATAGACATAAGGATTGACACATCACCGACACTGCATATTGTTCATCATTGTTCCTATTGATATCGAATATTGGCTAAGTGTTACCGTTATTAATCATTGATTACCGTTACCAAATATTGCATCATTATTTATAGCCATTGCATCGATTATCATGATTATTGTCCCATGTTATTGATTCCTATTGATCCATTGAATTCATTATTATATCGTTATTCCATTGTTCCCTGCTTTCTCTACTTGTTGTCCATGACTTGTTCTAAAGACAATTTTTCTCCTCTTTTTAGATGAAGTGTATATAGGTAATGAAGGAGAATTGCCTGTTGGAATTGAAGAACAAACATTATGAAGACTACTGCTTTCTAATTGCTTATTGCTTTAATAAACTTAATGTATTGAGACTTGTTATTATTTTGAATTGGATTATCATTGTTTTGGGCTTATGTCACAGATTTTATTATTATTTCTAGACGTTGGATTATTATTATTATATTTGGATATTTTTATTGCTTCATTCCAAGTATTATTGTTCATGAGATTATTATTATTGCCGGTGCATTTGTTCTGTATTGATTATATTGTTGAGTTAATCGAATAAACAGCTTATGGGTGACGATAGTCATTCGCTGGGCCAATGTTACGTGCTCGTATTCCGTATTTTTAGGAAGCGGGGCATGACAGCAATGAATGCTCTCTTTTGTGCACTTACCAAAAAAGAATTCAACAGTTTGTCAACTGCAACAACGGCATACCCAATATGGCATACTCTTGAGGTAACACATGAAGGCACAAATAAGGTCAAGGAATTTAAAATTTTTGTTCTTCTTCACAGGTTTGAGATATTTCAGATGAAGGGGAATGAAAACGTATCGGAGATGATACCAAGATTCAACGACATCATAAACTCTCCTATGGATCTTGGCAAAACATATACGCCAGTAGAGATGGTGAGAAAGGTTCTTCGCGCTCTCTCCCCCGAATGAGAAAAGAAGCTACCGCAATTGAAGAAGCCAATGAATTAACACAACTTTCACTTGAAAATCTTGCTGGAAATCTAATGGCTTATGAAGTACAATTGGAGGAGCGCAAGGACTTAGAATCGCAACAAGCCAAAAAGAAAACTCTTGCTTTCAAGGCTATTTCTGAATCAGAAGATGATGAAGATGATGAAAAAGAAATAGCTATGTTCACAAGGAAATTCAAAAAATTCCTTCGCAAAGGTAAATTTAATTCAAAATTAAAGGATACTAATGAATCTCCTACTTGTTTCAAATGCAATAAGATAGGTCACATGAAAAAGGACTATTCATTGGAGAATGCTAAGTCTAAAGGTGTAATATTGCGGTCGGATATTATATTTGTATTATTATTATTTTTAAAATTAAAATATTTTTTATGGAAATTTCTTGGTTTTACTAATAAACACTTATATATATATATATATATATATATATATATATATATATATATATATATATATATATATATATATATATATATATATATATATTAGTAAGTATATATATGTATTGTATCAGTTTTGTGAACTTGTACAAAATTCTGTAAAATGCATTTATTTAGAAATGTCTGTAAAATCTCGGACTGATATTATAAAATATTATTTTATTATTATTTTATTTTTATTTTTAGAATTGAAATATTTTTGGTGGATATTACTCGGTTTTGTTAATAAATATTATCTATGTATATATACCAGTCTGTATACATCTGTATTGTATCAAATTGGTACTGTAATCTTCCAAACCGTTAATAAAATTATTTTTATTATTATTTCTGAATTAAAATAGTTTTGGTAGAGATTATTCGTTTTAACTAATAAAAATTATCTGTATAGACAGATATATGTACGTATATGTAGTATATCGATTTCGTACGAATCCTGTAGTATGTGATTTTGGAAAAATACCTCTTATTTTAGATCAATCATGATCAAAATTGAGGGTAGGAATTCAGTAGGATGTTGATTGCAATATTAATTTGCAAATTAATTCCCAAATGTTTTGAGCCACAAATGAGAAGAATACATGGGTTCTTCTCAACCACAAACTCACCTATAAAAACCCGCCCCCTCCTCTTTGGCCGGCCAAACCCAAAGGGCAAAGCCCATTTTTATTTGTTTCTTCATTTCCATCTATTTCCTTCTACTTCTTCTACTTGTTTATTTTTTAGAAAAAAAATTGAGAAAAGAAAGATAGAAAAGAAAGAGAGAATCAAAAGAAAAAGAGTGGGTTTCATTATGGGTTCTCTTTTCATGGGGTGTTCTTGAAGAGGAGCAAGAACAAGGAGCAAGGAGGACAAGGAAGAAAGCAAGTTCTTCCAACCAATTTCTTTGGGAAGAGGTTCTCAACCTTTTTTTATTGTTATTATTACTGTTATTTGATGGTTATGTTAAAAACTTGGACTAAAATCATGTGCATATTATTTATGTGGACTAGAATAAAATGGCATGCAAAGATTAAGGTGGTAGAAAACAAAATAACACACTAAAGATTCAATCTTTGTAGTTTTAGGGTTAGAATTAATTACCTATGCTAAAGGTGGAATCTTGAGCCCAAACTAATTATAGAGGCTCTCCTATATTTTTTTACCATGCTCTAATTTTTATAGAATTTTCTGGATTAATTTACTAGGTTAAATAGACATTTCCCCCAAAAAAGTGAGTTTTAAAGCAAAAACAGCAAACTGGTGTTTTAGGGTTAACATCAACATGTTTTCAGGGGGCAATATTTTGATTTCTATAAGGAATTTGAAAAAGTAATCAACTAGAGAGTTGTAATAGAGGTTCTCATCTTTTCAAAATGTCCTATTTGGTTAGATTCCGATAAGCGAAGTAGGAGTTATGGCTTTTACAAATCACAGCAGCCAGCTTTGGGCTGAAAGCTCACTGTTTATATTGTTTGATGTTTTTGTACCTCTTACTTACTAAATTTGGAAAAGTGGTCAACTAGAGAGTTGTAGTAGATGTTACAACCTTTTCAAAATGTCTAGTTTCGTTAGATTCCGACAAGTAGAGCAAAAGTTACAAGCTTTCAAACTTTCAACTTTTCTATTATGAAATCTGCTGTTGGTAAATTTTTGCATGTGTTCAACGAACCGGATTATGCATTCCTTATTGAATCTGAAAAAGTGTTCAACAAAGAGTTGTAGTAGAGATTATCACCTTTCCTAAATGTCCTATTTGGTTAGATTTCGATAAGTGGAGTAGGAATTATGGCTTTTACAAATCACAGCAGCCAGCTTTTGGCTGAAAGCTCACTGTTTAGATTGTTTGATATTTTTGTACCTCTTACTTACTGAATTTGGAAAAGTGATCAACTAGAGAGTTGTATTAGAGATTCTCACCTTTACAAAATGTCCTATTTGGTTAGATTCCGATAAGCGGAGTAGGAGTTATGACCGTTACAAATCACAGTAGCCAGCTTTTGGCTAAAAGATCGCTGTTTAGATTCTTTGATGTTTTTGTACCTCTTACTTACTAAATTTGGAAAAGTGGTCAACGAGAGAGTTGTAGTAGATGTTCCCACCTTTTCAAAATGTCTAGTTTTCTTAGATTCCGACAAATAGAGCAAAAGTTACAAGTTTTAGAAGTTTCAGCTTTTTTGTTGAAAATCTGTAGTTTGGTTAACTTTTGCGTGTGTTCAAGTGACCAGATTTTGAATTCCTTACGGAATCTGAGAAAATGGTCAACTAGAAAGTTGTAGTAGATTTTCTCCCTTTTACAAAATGTCCAATTTTGTTAGATTCCGTTAAATAGAGCAAAAGTTACAAGCTTTAGAAATTTTAGCTTTGCTGTTGAAAATCTGCGGTTTGGTTAATTTTTGTGCGTGTTCAAGTGACGGGATTTCGAGTTCCTTACGGAATCCGAGAAAGTGGTCAGCTAGAAAGTTGTAGTAGACGTTCTCCCCTTATCAAAATATCCAGTTTTGTTAGATTCCGATAAGTAGAGCAAAAGTTACAACATTTAGAAGTTTCAGCTTTTCTGTTGAAAATCTGCAGTTTAGTTAATTTTTGCCTGTGTTCAAGTGACCGGATTTTGAGTTCCTTACGGAATCTGAGAAAGCGGTTAACTAGAAGGTTTTAGTAGACGTTCTCCCCTTTTCAAAATGTCCAATTTTGTTAGATTCCGATAAGTACAGAAAAAGTTACAAGCTTTTGAAGTTTCAACTTTTCTGTTGAAAATCTGCAGTTTGGTTAATTTTTGCGTGTGTTCAAGTGACCGGATTTTGAGTTCCTTACGGAATCTGAGAAAGTGGTCAACTAGAAAGTTGTAGTAGACGTCCTCCCCTTTTCAAAATGTCCAGTTGTTAGATTCTGATAAGTAGAGAAAAAGTTACAAGCTTTAGAAGTTTCAGCTTTTCTGTGAAAAATATGCAATTTGGTTAATTTTTCTGCAGTTTGGTTAATTTTTTTGTGTGTTCAAGTGACCGAATTTTGGTTTCCTTGCAGAATCTGAAAAAGTGTATAACTAGAGAGTTGTAGTAAATGTTCTCCCCTTTTCAAAATGTCCAGTTTTGTTAGATTCCGATAAGTAGAGCAAAAGTTACAAGCTCTAGAAGTTTCAGCTTTGCTGTAACTTTGAGCTATCTTTTGTTGTTTTGTATTGTGTTCAAAGGACCAAATTTTGAGTTCCCTACGGAATTTGAAAAAGTGATCAACTAGCAAGTTGTAGTAGATGTTCTCACCTTTTCAAAATGTCTTATTTCGTTAAATTCTGACAAGTATAGCAAAAGTTATGAGCTTGAAAAGTTTCAGCTTTTGGCTGTACCGTTATTGTTTGAAATGGTGTTAAACGGACCGGATGTTGAGTTCCTTACCGAATCTGAAAAAGTGTTCAACTAGAGAGTTGTAGTAAATGTTCTCACCTTTTTAAAAATTCTAATTTTCTCGAATTCCGATAAGTACAGCACTGTTTGCTTCTAGGTTGTTAGAAGGCATTTTATGTCACTTTTGTGTACTCATTAGTGGTATGCTTATATTAGGTTGTTAGAAGATTCTTATGTTTCTTCTAATTATAAAAGATCATGTTTTACTAGTGAGCATGTTACTTTGCTTCTAGGTTGTTAGACGACTTTATGTTGCTTCTATGTGATTCATCTGTCTCGTAAGAAGCTTATTTGGCTCGTAGATATGTGGTTGTCTCGTACGCAGCTCACCTGGCTCGTATGTAGTTGTTAGTTTCATACGCAGCTTGTTTAGCTCGTATGTGTTTTGTTTACTCGTATATAGCTTATTAGCTAGTACGCAGTTTGTTGTGCTCGTTTAGGGTGATATCATTCCCCTAGGGGCCATCGACCATCAAGACGTGTATTTATTTTACTCCTAAGGGACTGTGGTCGAGTCACTCCTCGTATACCGTCAGACCTTAACAAGTGTAGGTTGATCGTGGACCAGAGCGTAGACGAAATCCAAATCCGAGGCAGTAGCATGCGATTACGTTCGTATTGCCGGGGTCTTAAATCGATAGGCTATGAATAGGATCCTTAGGGATTCTGGTAAGTCTAGGTTGAGCACCTAGTTAATTTATCTTGTAAAGTATAACTTAAGATCTAGCATGTTGTGTTAGTACTGTTGTCATCCCTCAGATTGTTTAGGGTTAGTGACATCGTTAGGGTAGTAACTTATGGCTATTACTACTTAACCTTTATTTATTATCATTTTTGCCGAAGGGAAAGAGTTGGTATTAAGGGTGATACCTTATGATCTGACCTGTCCTATAGGCCAACACTAGGTGGTGTTATTGGTTGTACCCTTCCTGTCAAAGGGATATGGTTTATGCCTTCTCATGAGTTGGGAACTCGGGATCTGTATCTCGTTTGTTAATTTCTGAAGTGCCATGATAAGGGTGGGAGAGATTCCTGTTGGAGTTAGCGGATGGACCCCCGGAACTCCGTCATGCTCTATATCAAGAAAGGCGAACAAGCCATAGACTACGGTCTATCAGCTAGGGGGCCACAAGGGATGCTTCGGGCTTACCTGTGTTGCGGATACCTACCCATGGTTCGTCAGATTTTTGAGTGAGGTCCAGTACGCCGGGAAATAGTGGCAAACGGAGACACCACAATATGACTGTGAATGGCGGGATTAGACCGTTTCAGAGCAACCTCATCAGTCACGCTGTAAATTCAGAAACAGGTTGAGTACAAGAGTAGAATTCATGGTGCGGGTTCAAATCCCTATATATGAAGAAACAACTTGTTGTGGGCATATGTGGCATGGGACACATACTGTTCCGGAGACTCGCTTGCATTAGAATAAAATCATATTTGCATTAGTTAATCTTGCATTAGAGTCTAAGTCATAGCATCAACTGACACATCAATCATATATACGCGTTTCTCTTTTCATCAATCTATTTGTTTAAAGTTGAGAATCGCTGCTAGTCAGCAGCCTTAAAGCGTTAGTATATGTACTGATGTTCCCATTTCAATAGGTACTAGATTGCAAAATTACAAGTGCTGGATTTCAAAATTACAGGTACTGGATTCCAGAGCTACAAGTGCAGGATTCAGGAGGACTCAAGGCAAAAGAAGCAAAGTGTTGATTTTATTCTATTGTAACATCATTGTAATTTATTTATGTTGAGAAGCATTCAAGTAAGTACCAACTGTTATTTATTATTCACTGTACTCTGATGTAATTTTTATTGAAAGTTTGTGAAACTTGGACTTGTATGGCATTATTGTAATACTGATGTAATGTATTGCAGTTTTATAACATTCAGACTTGTAATACATTTGTGTTGAATAAAAAGTTTTAAATTTTCCTATTTTTCTATGTATTGTGGCTAATTGAAGGAAAAGATTCTGGCATGGTTTCCCAGTGTATGGAAATCGGGGCATCACAGAGTGGTATCAGAGCCGACTTCAACTTATAGTCCAACTGTAATCCCTGTTTTCGCAAACACGTATTTTCTGTGTATTTTCGGATTTTTTATTTTTTGTAAATTATTTTTCCTCTCTTAAATTCTTTTTGTTAAAATTTATTTTTGGATCTCCAATTAAAGTCTATTTATGATCAATAGTTTTATTTGTAACTATTTTTTCCATTGATTTTTACATTGTAATACTAACCTTATTATTCTTGTTATTATTATAATTATTGATGTTATTTTTACTACTATTAGTATTATTATTTTTATTGATTTTACCTTTTGATTTTATATTAAGAATCCTATTCTTATTTACCTCTTCTTGGTTTTAAAACCCAAACCCACTTTTTATTGGATCTTATTAAACCCCTATACCCTGTTTTAACCATATAATCCTATTTTACAACCCAATACCCAATATCACACAAAACCCATTACCTGACCCGTTTCCACCTTAACCCTAGAATTTAACCTATTTAAAACCCATACTGTTTAACCCTACCTACCCTTTACCCTAGCCGCCTATTAAACTCTTCATTTACCCTATTCGTCTCCCTCTCTCCCTCATCCACCCATGCACCTTCTCCCGAACCCATTCCCTTCCTCCGTCTCTCCCTCTACCTATGTGCACCCTTGTACCTTCTGTGTTCTCCCCCAATGCCAGCGAGCAGCGCCAACCCCCCTCCCCAAGCAACCCCTGGTCTCCCGCCTCCTCTTCAACTCTCTTGTGGTGCCGCCAGTGATGTCAGCCTCCCCTCTGAGTGCGCCTCTCTCCCCCAGCACCTTAGTCCCGACTCTACCATCTCCTGCACCCACTCCCGTCCATCCCCAACTCTCGATCGACGTCCTGTGCTCCCTCCCGAGTGCTAGTCAGCAGCAACTGCAGAACCAGCATTGCACCGTGCTGCTTCTCCCCTCAGCACCAACCAGACCTCCTCCCCACTCACCTCGATGCCCTGTGTGCTGCCCCCTCCTCATGTTAACAGAACAGCAAGCAGCAGCGACTCGCTGACATCCCGCCATCGTGCTGCCACTGTCTCTTCGTGGTCCTCTTTTGTGTGTGTGAGTTGTGTTCGGGAACTCGTATTTCTTATTCGTTGAGTTCGTGTGTTTGTTTTGATTTTCCGTTCGTTCGTGGTATTGTGTTCGTTGCCTGAGAATTCTTTCCATTTATTCTCTTTGCATCGTCGTTTCCGTCGTCGTCTCTCAGGCAAGTAACTTGTATTCTTTTTTTTGTGTAATACAAGTACTAAATACCGCTTGTAGTGTAGTTGGGTTCTAGAGACAATTCGCGTGTGAATTCCCTGTTGTATATTGTCTCTATTGTGTTGATTCGACCATAGTTGCCTCACGACATGCATGACATGCAACAACCTAGGGTTGACCACTTTTCGATGTATATATATGCATGTTATTTTGTGATATCGTGTGCTTGATGTAATATTCATGGTATAACTTGGCGTAGACTTGCAAAACACCCTATATCATATTGGTTGGACATCTAGTACACTATATTTCATGTTTGGTTTGATTTGTATGAGTTTTACGTGAACTAGATGATTTCATGTTCGAAGAGAAATTCTGTATTTTCTGTTACCTATTAAGGTTAGTATATTAAAATTATTGGTGAACATGAACTGTACAGAATTTTGTCTATTTTCTAACCCTTCAAACAGATCTCAGTTTCGATTTATGATTTGTGAGTTGTCTATTTTACTACAGAGGTGTAGAGAGATTTCAAGATTTTGTTTTCTATGAATTCTGAAGAGTAATCTATTTTTATTATGCTATTAAAAGTATTATTTTGATTCAATATTTTGTACAATACAACTAGACTTGATTGGGATTAACCCTGAATTTTTGTGGATTTATTTGATGATTTTTACAAACTATTCTATACTTATAAACAACTACTATACTAGCAGATTTTTCTTGCCGTTCTGTAAAGAAATTTAATTTCGACCTGATTCTACTTGCTGTCTCTAAAATTTTTGTGAATATGAAAATTAGCCTACTGTATCTATTTTATCACCCTTTTGACGGATCTGGATTTCGATGTGCATTTTGTGAGATATTGCTATTTTCGTACTGCAGTGTTTATAATTTCAGATTTACAAAACTAGTGCATCTTGATATTTTCTGATTTTTGTTGACTAAACTATTTGTATTGAAAAATTATGAAACTTTATATTCTGATGCTACACATATAGGGGAATACTCCAGACTTTTTGTGGATTTAATTAATGAGTTTTCATGTTGTTTTCCTGACTGTGAATACAAAATACTGATTTCTGACTTAACACGTTTTCTGGATTCAAACCTGTTTTGAGTTATGATGTTAAAAAATACTATATGACTTATATATATTTTCTGCATTCGTATGGGAGTCTATTTTTCAGAATCTCTGGCGGATCCAGGTTTGCATGTTTGTAGCAACGGGAATCCCAGTTTTAGTGCAGTACTATCTTGCTGTCCTGAACTAGAATTTTCGTTGTTATACCCTGTTATGTGTTGTTTATCACCTGTACATGTTTATCTTTCATCTTGTACCTGTTACTGGTTCATGAAATGTTATTCTTGCTCTTTTTTGGTGACACGTACAAACCTGTTTAATAATAATAACCAATAATCAAGCCGGGGTTAAGGGAAAGACCTTAGTAGTGGACAATATAGGTATGTGTACTCAGAAGGGGGCTCATGATCCCATTACCTGTTGCCATGTTTCATTCTTACATGATTCATGCCTGTTTTTATTATATTCTGCCATGAACTCACGATTAAATGATTCATTCCTGTCATAATTATATTATGTCATGAACTCACGACATGATTCATGCCTGTTATTATTATATGTTGCCATGTTTCATGATTACATGATTCATGCATGTTATTACCTATTGCCATGTTTCATGACTACATGATTCATGCTTGTTTCTGTTGCCATGATTTTACTACGTGATTCGTGCATGTTTACCTGTTACTTGTTACTTCACTTCATGCCTGAGTACACGGCTCTATAGAAACCCACCACTAGGCCTAAACGTAACTTGTTTGAATGTAGATACCATGTGATAAAAATCTGGGGTGCATGAAGTGCTACCTAGATAGTAATAATAATACAGGACTTGACATACATGATTATATGTTACATGCTTACCTGTTACATGATACTTGTACATGCTACTTGAAACCTATTACCTGTTTACTTGATACTTGATACATGTTACTGTACCCTATAGTACATTATGTTTTTTGATCCTGTTCATGATTCATGCTAGTTGTTTTATTTTTTTATCATGCATATTCCATGCTATTTGTTATTCTTTCCCATATACTTGTTCTTGCATTACAAGCGGCCCGTAACTTGCATTGACGGGAGTTTATTTTCTTTTTCCTCTTCCTGCAATTTATTAAATTGCAGATTTTGGAGACCAGTTGCCAGATGGAGTTGGTGATATGAGATATTAGTGCTGGAGTTTTATTCATTATTTCTTGTTGTTTATTTTGAACAATTGTATTTTGCTACTTGGATTTATTTGTATTTGGGCAATGTGACCCAGGATATTTGACTTGTTCAGATCTGGTTTACTTGAGAATAATATATTTTGTTTCAAATAATCCTGTTGGTATTTCATTCATATATGCATACTTGGTTGACTTTTCTTGCTTCCGACTCTGATTATTCTTGTGAAATGGTGTAAAGATCCTGACAGCTTATGGATGATGAAAATCATTCACTGGGCTTAGTCACGTATCCGTATTTTGTATTCTCTTTTGGGAAGCGGGGCGTGATAAGGTTTTTAGTGGTATTAAAGCTCAGGTTTGGCTCTAACCGAGGATGTGTTGATAGAAAAGAGTGAGCCGATTTCAAGGGATGATTCGATGTTCTCGAGCGAGGAGCCAAAGGAGATTTCACTACAAGCTAATCTCAAGACGAACTCGCCTTCACCATCACAAGGTCTAAGTATGGATCAACGCACAGCGGCGATAGCCAGCATACATCGGAAAATGAAGAAGCTGAGGAAGTACAGGACCAAGAAAGGTCGTTAAGCTAAGCAACTGGGTGATGCTTGTAGAGCTATATTAGCAAGCCTAGCAAAGTAGTAGGAACACTTTGATTCCAGATTGGCACGACTGCACCATGAATAGGAGCAAGTCCAGGGGACCACCAAGGTTGTAGTATGCCATTTCTGTGAGAGAGTTGGGCACAAGAAATTAGTCTGTCCATGACTACAAGAGAAAAGATCTGCACCAACATCAGGGTCCGAGAAACAAAGTCAGAAGCAGAAGATTCAAAAATTGGAGGGCAAACTTGGAGGTGCCAAGCCAGGAAGCTGTTTCCTATGTAGGGAGCATGGTCATTTCAAGAGCCAGTGTTCGAGGAAGAACCCTCAGGTGAAGCTCCGTACATGTTACAATTGTAGGAGATTGGTCATATCCAACAAGATTGTCCCCAGTTTCAGAAGAGTAGCAGCAGATTAACCTCGAAGATGAACAATAAAGGAAAGGAGCGTGTTCACCAAGAGTAAGAGTTCACACTTACTAAAGGCAAGTTGAAGAAGGCAGGAGAACCATCACCAGTATGTGCATATGGAGTTGCAACTAAGTTTAAAAGTTGTATTTTGAATTTTATTTAGACTGGAGAAGTTATATATGAGGTAACACTCTTTGTAACCGAATGAATTAATATATATATGAAATCCTGGTAACCGTTGTGTTCAAATTTTGGTTCATTATATTCTTTGTCTGAATTATTTTTCAAGAAATTGAGATGTGTGCGGGAGGAAACTCTAGATTTGGTTTTGTTGATTACATCATCTAGAGCAATCCTCGTTGCAAATTTGCACTATAAGGGCTGTAAACTCCAGATCGGAGGAAAGACCCTAAGTATGGATTTTTTTAAGTTGGACCTAGCAGGAATGGAAGAAGGGCACGCTGAGCATTTGACTACAGTTCAGAGCAGCTACAGGAGCATCAACATTGTGCAAATTGTCAAAGTGAATGCTGGAAGTCTGAAGTGGCGTTTGTAGGCCATGTCCTATTCTAAGGAGGGAGTGGCTACCAAACCGCAAAAGATTAAGGTAGTGAAGTATTAGCCTCAAGGAGTTAAGAAGCTAAATAATGAAGATCAGGCAAGCCAGTATTGAAGTGATTACTCAAGATTGAAGCTCAGTTTTGGCACGATGGAAGCTGCAACCGAGTCGAACAAAGCAAGTCAGAAGACTTAGGTAGGAGATGCAGGGATTGAAGCACCAAAGTGGCAAGTTGATCTCAGAATATCAGTATGGACATCATCACACGATTACCCAGGAGTTCGAAAATGTATATCTCAATTTGGGTTATTGGGGATCGGTTGACGAAGTCTGCACATTTTCATCCGATAAAGATGACTTAGTCACTAGAGAAATTAGCAGAAATCTAAATTGAAGGGGTAAGGAGGCAGCATGGAGTACCAGTATCAGCTATTCTGACCAATATTCAAGAGTTGCATCTCAATTTTGGCAGAGTTTGCAGGCAGCTTTGGGATCAAGGTCGGGTTCTTTGGAGAACCAATTCGTGGAGGAGCCACTTGGGAGCCGGAAAGCCGTATAAGCTTTCTTTCCCCAAGTTATTTAGTGTGTAGATATTTTTATGTTCTCCTGACTAAACTTAGTTCTGAGAACAAAACTATTCTAAGGAGAGAGTATTGTAATATCCCGGTCGGATTTATATTTGTATTATTATTACTGTTTAAATTAGAATATTTTTTTTCAAAATTTCTTGGTTTTACTAATAAAAACTTATCTGTATATATATACTAGTAAGTATATATATGTATTGTATCGGTTTTTTGTACTTGTACAAAATCCTGTAAAATGCATTTTTGAGAAATGTTTGTAAAATCTCGGGCTAATATTAAAAATTATTATTTTATTATTATTTTATTTTTATTTTCAGAATTGAAATATTTTTGGTGGATATTACCCGGTTTTGTTAATAAACATTATCTATGTATATATGTCAGTCTGTTGTATCAAATTGGTATTGTAATCTTCCGATCCGGTAATAAAACTATTTTTATTATTATTTCTGAATTAAAATATTTTTGGTAGAGATTATTTGTTTTAACTAATAAAAATTATTTGTATAGACAGATATATGTACGTATATGTACTGTATCGATTTCGTACATTTGTACGAAATCATGTAGTATGTGATTTTGAAAAAATACCTCTTATTTTTTATCAATTATGATCAAAATGGAGGGTAGGGATTAATTAGGGTGTTGATTGCAATATTAATTTGCAAATTAATTCCCAAATGTTTTAAGGCCACAAATGAGAAGAACACTTGGGTTCTTCTCAACCACAAACTCACCTATAACCCCCCCCCCCCCCCTCCTCTTTGGCTGGCCAAACCCCAAGGGCGAAGCCTATTTTTGATTTGTTTCTTCATTTCCATCATTTCCTTCTACTTCTTCAACTTGTTTTAAATTTTAGAAAAAAAAATTGAGAAAAGAAAGAAAAAAAAGAGAGAATCAAAAGAAAAAGAGTGGGTTTCATTATCGGTTCTCTTTTCATGGGGTGTTCTTGAAGAGAAGCAAGAACAAGGAGCAAGGAGGAGAAGGAAGAAAGCAAGTTCTTCCAACCGATTTCATTGGGTGGGGGTTCTCAACCTTTTTTTATTGTTATTATTATTGTTATTTGATGGTTGTGTTAAAAACTTGGACTAAAATTGTCACGCCCGCTTCCCAAAAAGAATACGGAATACGGATACGAGACAAAAGCCCAGCGAATGATTTTCATCGTCCATAAGCTGTTCCAGAATCTTTACAACATTTCATAAGCTGTTCCAGAATCAGAGTTGAAAGCAAAAGATACAACCAGGCATGCATAATTGAAACAAGATACCAACAGAAATTATTTGAAACCAAATGTATTAATCTCAAATAAATTAGATTTGAACAAGTCAAAATCCTAGTTCACATTGCCCAAATACAAGAATCCAAGTAACAGATATATTGTTCGAAATGAATAACAGAAAATAAATGAAGATAGAAAAAGCTCCAGTCAACTAGAACTTTAGATCCCATACTCCATCGGCAACTGATCACCAAAATCTGCAATTTAACAAATTGCAGGGAGAAGGAAAAAGAAAACAAGTACCCGTCAATTGTAAGTTACAGGCCACTTATAATGTAGGATACAAGTACATCGGATAGGTAAATCTAAGTAACAAGCCTAGCATGGTATAATCATGATAACAGAATATAAATCATGGCATGGCAAGATGAGCAAGTATAATAGTATGTGTTGAGTGTCAAGTAAACAAGTGTCATGCATCAAGTAACCAGTATCAAGAATCATGTAATCATGTAGCATGAAGCAAGTATCAAATCTTATGTATCATGTAGTCAAGTGTCAAATGGGCATGTATCATGTTCAAGTGTCATGTATCAAGTATTGTAGGTATTACTATCTAGGTAGCACTTCATGCGCCCCAAAAACATAACACATGGTTCGAACACGAGACCCAAGACCAGACCCACGCTACAGTAGAGCGCACCAGAACGCACCCATTAGCCAATAAGTGTCACCCCGCTTTCCAAAAAGAATACGGAATACAGGTACGAGACAAAATCCCAGCGAATTATTTTCATCATCCATAAGCTGTTCAGGAATCTTTACAATATTCCACAAGATAATCAGAGTCGGAAGCAAAAGATACAACCAGGCATGCATAATTGAAACAAGATACCAACAGAAATTACTTGAAACCAAATATAATAATCTCAAATACTCAAATTCTGAACAAATCAAATATCCTAGGTCACATCGGCCAAATACAAGAAAAATACCCAAGTAATCAAGTACATCTTATTCAAGTTCAAGCAACAAAAATAATAAAAATCATAAAGCAGAAAATCAAGCCCTAATACATCATCTTGCTAATACCATCTGGCAGCCGACCATCCTGATTTGCAATTAGTGAATTTGCAGGAGAAGGAAGAAGAAAAACAAGTACCCATCAATTGCAAGTTGCGGGCCACTTATAATGTAGGATACAAGTACATGGGATAGGTAAATCTAAGTAACAAAGCTAGCATGGTATAATCATGATAACAGGATATAAATCATAGCAAAGCAAGATGAGAAAGTATAATAGTATGTGTCGAGTTTCAAGTAAAAAAGTGTCATGTACCAAGTAACCAATATCAAGAATCATGTAATCATGTAGCATGTATCAAGTATCAAATCTCATGTATCATATAGTCAAGTATCAAGTAGGCATGTATCTTGTTCAAGTGTCATGTATCAAGTCTTGTAGTTATTACTATCTAGGTAGCACTTCATGCATCCTGGTTTTTACTACATGGTTGCTACAACCAACAGTTTCGCTTTAGATTTTGTAGGGAACCATACAGGACAGTGTACTCAGGGACAAGCTCCAAGTATCATGTAATCATGTATCATGTAAAGAAGCTCTAAAACCCAAACAAGCTCCAGTGTCATGTGTGTACGTGTCATGTATATCGTGTCAAGCTCCACATGTAAACAAGCTCCAACAACCATTAGGTTCTTCCGAGTACACATTTCTGCACTATCCACTACTAGATCTTTTCCTTAACCCCGGCTTGGTTATTTTATTATTATGTCAAACAAGCATGTAGGTGTGCAAAACATATCAAGTATATCATGTCTTGATCATATAACAAGTTCAAGTTGCAAGATAAACATGTAAGTGTGCAAGATATCTCATAAAAGAACTAAAATAAACAAATCTATAGTTCAGGACAGCAAGACCATACCGTAGTAAAATAGTGATTCCCAGTGTTACAAACATGCAAATCTGAATCCGTCGAAACATCTAGAAAATATACTTCCAACCGAATCTAGCGAGTATAAATAAGTCATATATTAATTCACAAAATCATAGCTCAAAACTAATTTCAATACAGAAAATAGGTTCAGCTAGAAATCAGAAAAATGAATTCAAGAATAGGAAAACAGCATGAAAAACACTCCTGTTACGTAACACACACTCGTTACATAATAGTTCACTATAAAAGGCGGGAAAAAGAGAAACAACAGAAAAACACTCCTAAACATCCTCCCTCGTACCAGTGATGACGTGATCCACCTCATCAGCGTCAGCTTCAGTCAAGGCAAATACTCGCCCCTACTGGTACGGCTTCTTCCCAACTTGCTGCGTTGGTCCACTACGGGTGACATTCTGCGGTTTGGGGCATTGAGACTTGTAATGTCCTGTCTCACCACAGTTGAAGCAAGTCACCACATGAGGTCTCACCCAATTGTTTTCGGGTCTCCCAGCTATGTTGACAACATTCGGCCCCGTCGGTTTGAACCTTTGAGCTTACGGCTATCCCCTGAAATTGCCAAAAACTGTGTGCCTCTTCCCAATGTTCCAATTGTTCCTCCCAGTCTGAACAGCATGGAACTGCTCCATATCTGCCTTAGTGGCAGCAACTTGTTTGTCCAACTTGTCAAACCTTCTGATACCGAGGGGTATCATCCTGGATCTCAGACTCGACCTCAAACCATGCTCGAACTTTCGAGCCTTCTTCGCCTCGTCCATCACCAGTTCGGGTGCATACCTTGAGAGTTGAGAGAACCTTGTCTCATACTCCCTAACCGAAATGCCTCCTTGCTACAGCGCCAGAAATTCCATGGTCTTCTTCTCCTGGACGTCTGATGGAAAATAATGACTGCAGAACTCCTCTAAGAATTCCTCCCAGCCAAGAACAATATCTCCCATTGTCCGCTTCATCGACTGCCACCACACAGCCGCATCCTTCTCGAACTGCAGTGCAGCCAACTTCACCTTGCTGGCCTCCGGTGTCTCCAAGACTTCGAAGATAGTCTCTACCTATCGGATCCAGTTGTCAGCCGTGTCAGGGTCTGACTTCCCCTTAAATACGGGTGGTTTCATCCGCTTGATTGATTCCACGAGTTTAATTGCTTCGGGTACTGGATTTACAGGCACTCTCCATTGGTTCTGATTCATGGCAACGACATTGAGTGTCTGATGGACCCTCGCTAGTTCCGTTTCCAAGTCCAGACCTTCTTCGCTTCTAGCTCTTCTTCCGACCATATTCTGATGCAAAAGATCCATTAAATTCGAAGTAGAAAACATGAATTTAAATCAACTTTTCATTTCATTGAATTCCAAACTTTATACATTCGAATTTAAAAATATTTCTGATATCAAATGAAAGCAGTAAGAAGATACAACAGTCTAGTTCCTATGGTTACTCTTGGCTTCTCGAAGCTCTTCCCGTAGTTCTGCCACTTCTTCCTTAGTACATCGTACAAGTTTTTCCTCTTCCCGAGTTCCCAAACACGATGACTGAGAGAGGCAATACTCTCCTTGCTCTTCGCAAACTGTGCCTGCAGCAGCTCCGCTCTCTCCCTCTGAGTCTCTACCTATCTCTTAAGAGACACAATGAGACTACTCGGAACTGGTTCTTCCTCGTCGGAGGAATCATCAGATGAATTCGGAGGTGGAGTGATCTCTTGGGACTCAGAACATTCCTCTTCGAATTTTTCAGGATCTTCTTTGTCTGATTTAGCTTGCCTGGGGTAGTAATCCTCCTCAACTATGTGCCAGTCGTCACCTCCAGCTGGGTCGAAGTGGTCCGCCATTTAGAGAAAGGAGAAGAAGAAGCATAAATTATAGAGCAACACAAATGTAAGTGACTTACATTTAAATCTCTAGACTCAACACACGCTCTAATGTCCACTCTTAGGGTGTCGTTCTTTATAAATTTGTACTACTTGGAAGTGTGGCTCTGATACCACTCCGTAACACCCCGAATTCCAAAACAGACTTAATTCGAAGTTCCACATGATCTTTACACTTCTTTTCGTACAATTTTATAAGGAAATAAAAACTTTTGTTACATCAGAGTTTACATTTACATTACATATTTACAGCGGAAGCAATTTACAACAAATTATATGAATAGAAATGTACAACACTTGAATCATTCTTTAATCAACATACATTCTTTAATCTTGTTAATCACTATATCATGCACAGAAACTGTGGGCACATTAGTTGCTTACAACCAACGAAATATTATACACGGCTATCCTCTCTATGCCGAATAGTATAACGATTCTCAAATACTTAAACAAACCACAAACTTGATCACAAACAAAAATACAAGGGACTATCCTATTGATGTCGTGTTGTGCGGTGCACTTAGTCCTTAATACAGTTATGTATATTACATGACATTAATGTGCACTTGTTCAGATTCTATGCATCCCATACTGTAACGCCCCGAATCCCAAATTACTGAATTCGAGATGTTCTACAGGATCTTTTCGCTTCCTTCACATACAATTTTACAAGGAATTTTAAAACTTTTCTTTTACATCAGAGTTTACAACACATTACATTTGAATTTACACAGCGGAAGCAAAATATACAATATTTACATAAATGAACAACAACATGATAAACTCTTTATGCATCCATTCCTCCTTACATGTAATTTATCCTGCATACAACACTGTGGGTATGTCAGTTTATTCAACCGACGATAATTATACATGGCCATCCTCTCTACGCCAGAAACAGTATAATGAATCTCATTTCTTACAAATCACAAACTTGTTCAACATAAGCATGCAAATAAGAGGGAACTTTTAATAATGTCGTGTCGTGATTGTGCGCTTAAATCCTTAATGCAATTTATTATCATGACACTAATGCGCACTTGTTCGAATTCTATGCATCCCATACTACATAGGTTCGAGGGCAAGCCTCTTAATCGTTCTTAATTTTTGTAGGGTTCAATCCCCCGCCATGACTTACTCTACTTCTGTAATTCCAATGAGTATCTTAGATGATTCTATGAGTACAAGCATGTATCCTGGCCCCTGGAGTAGAATTTTGCGCCATGTCTTGACTCGTCAAGCATGCATTTTGCGACAATTCAGCCTCCTCCCTGAACACACTCCTCTTGCAGTCACCAAAACATCCCACAAGCGTGACTAGAGTCCGATCATTACTGAGTTGTGCCCGCGCCATGTCTTGACGCATCAAGCATGCATTCTGCGGCTCACACACCCGCACCGTACCCTAGCTCTCATACTCATGTTTTTCTCTCACCTTCATCACCTCCACACTATGTATTAAAGTTACATTAGAATCATGAATAAAAATCAAGCTCTAGAGTTAGCCTCTCCATCAACCGGACTTATCATTTCATTTCACTTGACCAACCTGGTCTATTTCTCAATTCATTTCATTTCACTGCCGGGGAGACTTAGCTACTCTTTGTTCAATTTCAAATTCACAATATCCAATGGAGCATCATCAGCTCATAATTCATTTTAGAGTCTCACAGACTTTCTCATCATGATTAGCCTTTCATAATTATTCATTTAGTTCTCAATTCTCATTTATGATTCCTTTCACATAATTCATACAGCCATAACCAGAATCCATCGATAAAAGCATAAAGTTCATCATTACCAACAGTAAATAACATTAATCAAATTATCAAAAGTACACTCTGTACAGTCGACTTGGAAAAGTACCAGTCGACTTATACAGTCACATACAAATTCCTCATAAAAGCTCGGGATAGTCGACTGTTGCACTCAACCAGTCGCCTGTCCCGCAACCGTTCATGTTCACAATATTGTCCCCATGACAGTCGACTGTTCGTCTGTCAGTCGTCTGTTCTAGGATTTCAAACAGCACAATTCAAAGTCCAGGTCAGTCGACTTGCTACACGCATTCGGTCGACTGGACAGATCCATTTTCAATTAAAAAGAGATTTAATTACAGTTCTCACATGCACTTGCATCATGGTGTCAATTTACAGTACGCATAAAGTCATGTTTCAAAAGCAGAGTCTCTTTTTGTTCAGTAGTCTCTCAACATGAATTCTCACTTCACTAGTATACTCTTTCTTTAGGGAAAATATTTTAAACATGCATTCATACATATTCATAACTGTCGTACGAAGATAAAGATATGACTCTCGAATTATCATGCTGAGTCTACATAAAAGAATATCTTAATTCATGAAACTTCCAAACAGGTCGTACTCAAAATACGGTACCAGTCGGCTGACTCATATGGCAGTCGACTGTGCCGATAATTATAATTCACCATTGGTTCTTTTCCATTCATTTATTGCCTTCCCTCCATCATATGTGTCATAGGGAAAATATACATCTAACAATCACACCATCATGTCTACTCACACCCATGTTCATCAGTACACTATAAGAAATATTGTCTCGTACCAGTCGGCTGACTCTTGTGGCAGTCGACTGTACCGACAATCTCGTCTCAAATTTAATAGCATGTTCAAGCAATTTCTACGGCATTCAATTCACTTTTTGTAACATGGTATCAAACATAACAATTATAGTATTATTCCTACGTTAGAAGTCCTGAGAAACACCCACCTTTTATGAAGAAAAATAACGAAATCCCGCAAGTCCTTCAATATAGCGCAGCACTTCTTGTTCCTTTGTTCCACTCCGACTCCTCAGCAATGCTGCTTGCCTCCACAGGAAACTCCCACACAACTCACAGATACTCTCTATAATCTCAGGAAATTTTTAGTGTAAAAGAGATAGGGAATAGGAGGGGGTATTTATATTAGAAGATAAATAGGATGAAGGGTTGAGATCTATTAGGGAGTTGGAGGATTAAGGGCTGAGATTGATTTGGGGGTTGTAAAAACTACCCACAACTCAGGATAACTACCCATGATTTCATCCACTTCTCTTCCAAAAATCGGCCAAGAATTTGTGCCTAATACACGTGTACACTGAGTGCATGTGTAAGCACAAGTCACACTACAAATATACCCGGAATTTAATGGAGAAAGAAATGTTACATTACAAGTTATAGAAGATAATAAGAGGGTTTAAATTCATGGGCTTAAAATCAATTTGGGCCAAAATAAATTTATTAAAAGAAAATAAACAAATTAACATTGGGCTTTAAAGCAAGTATTTTATAGGGAAAAATATAATTTATTCATCATGGAGTAATAGCCACATGCTACACAAGCATACTATAAAAGAGAAATAATCTTTAAGTATTTAGGAAAAAGTCGGGGTATTACATCACTCCCTCCTTAGAATAGTTCCGTCCCCGGAACTACAGCCAAGAGCGAGAAGAAGAAAACACAACAACAAGAGATACAAAAATATAAAGATACAAAATACAAAATACAATCAACAAGACAATCAAGCAAAAAGCTCAGGATAGTCCTTCAACATCTTCTCCTCAGATTCCCAAGTAGCCTCTTCAACCAAGTGGTTTCTCCAGACTACCTTGACCATCGGTATCGTCTTATTCCTCAAGACCTTCTCCCTACGGTCAACAATCTCAACAGGAGTCTCGATGTAATTCAGGTCTAACTGCAAACCTTCCGGTACTTCTGGCAAATGATGACTCGGGTCTGGAATATAACCTCTCAACATAGACACATGAAAGACATTGTGCACCTGAGACAACTCTTCCGGTAATTCAAGCCGGTAAGCAGTTTTCCCGATCCTTTTCAATATCTTATATGGGCCTATAAATCTCGGGGCTAACTTCCCGCCTTTGCCAAAACGAACCACACCTTTACTGGGTGATACCTTCAGAAAGACGAAGTCACCATCCTCAAACTCAAGGTCCTTTCTCCGGTTGTCTGCATAGCTTTTCTGCCTGCTCTGAGCTTCCACCAACCTCTTCCTGATCAGATCAATCTTCTCAGAAGTCAGCTGTACAAGCTCAGGACCAAACAATTGACGCTCCCCTACTTCATACCAACACACAGGAGTCCTGCACTTCCTGCCATACAAAGCTTCATACGGCGCCATCCCGATGCTAGCCTGAAAACTGTTGTTGTAGGCAAACTCTACCAAAGGTAAATGCCTTTCCCAACTGCCTCCGAAGTCTAGTATACAACACCGAAGCATGTCCTCAAGAATACGGTTGACTCTCTCGGTCTGCCCATCGGTCTGTGGATGAAAAGCAGTGCTGAAATCTGTCTTGGTACCCAAAGCTGCCTGAAGACTCCTCCAGAAATGCGAAGTAAACCGCGCATCTCGATCAGACACAATGGTCGCAGGAACGCCATGAAGTCGGACAATCTCACCAACATACAACTCAGCCAACTTGTCCATCGAAGCCGTGAGTTTCATCACCAAAAAGTGAGCGGACTTGGTAAGTCGGTCGACTATAACCCAGATAGCATCATTGCCTTTAGAACTCTTAGGCAATCCCGTGATGAAATCCATACTGATGTTATCCCACTTCCATTCTGGAATAGGTAACGGCTGTAATAGACCTCCGGGTCTCTGATTTTCGGCTTTGACTTGCTGACAAACCTCACACCTCGCGACAAATTCGGCCACATCCCGCTTCAAACCTGACCACCAGAAATGCTGTTTTATGTCTTTATACATCTTAGTACTCCCAGGATGTACTGACAAAAGAGTAGCATGCGCCTCCTGAAGAATACTCTCTTTCAGGTCTGCCTGATCTGGAACACACAGCCTATCTTCGAACCACAGCACTCCATTCCTGGTCTGAAATCCGGGCAACCTGCCAGCACTAACCTGCTCCTTCATCTCCAAAATATCAGCATCAACTTCCTGACTTGCAATGATCCTTGCATTCAAAGTAGGCTGAAGCTTCAACTGAGATAAAGATGCTCCCAATCCTTGCAAGACAACTTCAATACCTGCTCGATCCAACTCCTCAATCAGATGCCTCTGAGTCGTAATCAAGCTTGCCAAACTGCTCTTGCGACTAAGTACATCAGCAACAACATTAGCCTTTCCAGGATGATACTTGATCTCAGGTCGCATATCCTCGAGCACTTCCAGCCATCTCCGCTGTCTTAGATTGAGATCCCTCTGCTGGTATATGTACTTCAAGCTCTTATGATCCGTGTACATGTTCAACTTCTCACCATACACGTAGTGCCTCCATTGCTTCAAAGCAAAAATAATCGCAGCCAGCTCTAGATCATGAGTTGGATAATTCTTCTCATGCGGTCGTAGTTGCCTAGACCCATAAGCGATTACTTTACCCTCTTGCATTAAGACACAACCAAGCCCCTGATGTGAAGCATCGCTATAGACATCATACTCAACTCCTGCTCTAGGCAAAGCCAAAATAGGTGCAGTAGTCAGTATATCCTTCAACTCCTGAAAACTCGCCTCACATTGCTCGGTCCACTTGAAGCTCACATTCTTCTTGGTCAACTCGGTAAGCGGCACAGCTATCTGAGCATAACCTTGAATGAATCTCCTGTAGTATCCAGTCATCCCAAGGAAACTTCTGACTTCCTTCACTGTAGTAGGCCTAGCCCAATCTCTCACTGCCTCTATCTTCTGAGGGTCAGTTGCCACTCCCTCCTTAGAAAGGATGTGACCTAGGAATGCCACTTCAGATTTCCAGAAATCACACTTGGATAACTTGGCATACAGCTGCTGCTCTTCCAACTTCTGCAAAACTGCTGCCAGATGCTCGGTGTGCTCCGCCTCAGACTTGGAGTACACGAGAATATCGTCGATAAACACCACGACGAAAGAATCAATAAACGGCCTCAGAACTCTGTTCATCAAGTCCATGAAGATTGCGGGTGCATTCGTCACTCCGAATGGCATAACTAAGAATTCGTAATGCCCATGCCGAGTTCTAAATGCAGTTTTGTGCACATCTTCAGCTTTCACTCGCACTTGGTGGTAACCTGATCGAAGATCTATTTTGGAGAATACAACTGCTCCTTGTAGACGATCGAACAAGTCATCAATTCGAGGAATCAGATACTTATTCTGAACAGTGACCTTATTCAGCTCCCGGTAATCGATACACATCCTCATCGATCCATCCTTCTTCTTTACCAAAAGCACTGGTGCTCCCCAAGGTGACGCACTAGGTTGAATAAAGCCTTTTCCCAACAGTTCCTCAATCTTCTGTTTCACTTCATCCTGTTCCACTGGAGCCATCCTATACGGTGCCTTAGAAATGGGTGCACTTCCTGGTTGAACAGTGATGCTGAACTCTACATCACGGTGCGGAGGTAACCCAGGAAAATCTTCCAAGAACACAGTCGGATAGTCCCGAACCACAGGAATCCCTTGCAATTCCACAGGAGTCTCTTCCTTGCGGATAGTTGCCACCAGCTTAGAACACTTCAACTTCCCTTGGAAAGTGACTTCAGGTCCACCTGGAGCCTTCACTGTTACTGTCTTGGCCTTGCACTCGATGCTTGCACTGTACACCGACATCCAATCAATGCCAATGATAACATCGACTCCCAAGATAGTCAGCTCGATCAGATCAATGCCAAAGATTCGATCCCCAATCACTATCTCGCAATCAGCATAGTACCGATCAGTGGTCAAAGTTTCCCTTGATGGCGTAGCTACTGCTAAGATCTTGCCTGGAAAAATCTTCGGTTCAACTCCCAACACTTTAGCAAACTTTGGAGACACAAAAGTATGAGAGGATCCAGTATCAAACAACACCACAGCTTCCTTTCCATTAATATAGAGTTCTCCTGTTACATAACATACATCATTACATAACAGTTTCACACTATGAATGGGAAGAAGAAATGACAAAAACCACACTAAACATCAGCCCTCGTACCAGAGATGACCTGATCCGCCTCCTCAGCATCAGCCTCTGTCAAAGCAAACACTCGCCCTGACTGGTACGGCCTCTTCCCAGTCTGCTGTATTGGCACATTGTGATTGCCAGCCCGTGGTTTGAGACATCGAGATTGGTAATGTCCCACTTCACCATAGTTAAAGCAAGTGACTGCAGAAGGTCTCCCTACATCGTTCCCAGGTCTTCCAGCTACACTGACGGCGTTCGCCCCTGTCGGTTTGAACTTCTGTGCAGATGGTTGCCCCTTGAAACTCCCCGATGGCGCGGGCCTCTTCCCGGACTGCCAGTTGCTCTTCTGGTGCTGAGCAACATGGAACTGCTCCATATCCGCCTCCGTTGCTGCCGCCCTCTTCACCAGCTTATCGAATCTCCTGATACCAAGAGGTATCATGCGAGACCTCAAGCTCGGCCTCAGACCATGCTCGAACTTGCGAGCCTTCTTCGCCTCCTCCATCACCAGTTCTGAAGCGTATCTGGAGAGCTGAGTAAACTTAGTCTCATACTCCCTTACTGACATGCTGCCTTGCTGAAGTGACAGAAACTCCATGGCCTTTTTCTCTTGGACGTCGGAGGGGAAATAATGGCTGCGGAATTCTTCCAGAAATTCCTCCCAACCAAGCAACAAGCCGCCCATAGTCCTCTTCATCGACTGCCACCAAACAGCCGCATCCTTCTCCAACTGCAAAGTCGCCAACTTGACCTTGCTGCCCTCCGGTGTTTCCAACACTTCGAAGATTGTCTCCACTTGCCGAATCCAGTTATCGGCCGCATCCGGGTCGGACTTTCCCTCGAACACTGGTGGTTTCATTCTCTTGAACGATTCCACTAGCTTAATTGCCTCAGGTACTGGATTCACCGGCCCCCTTCCTTGGTTTGCAGCCACTGCATTCAGCGTCTGGTAAACCCTTGCAAGTTCTGCTTCCAGGTCCAAACCTTCACCATTCCTGGCTCCCCTTCTCGCCATATTCTGATGCAAAAGATCCATTAAATTCGAAGTATAAAACAAGAATTTAAACCAACTTTCATTGAATTTCAAAGTTTATACATTCGAATTAAAACATTTCTTAACATCAGAATAGAAGAAGATAGAAACTAGGACAATCTAATCTCTACGGGTCCTCTTCGCTGCTCGAAGTTCATCCCGCAGTTCATCCACCTCATCTTTCAGCACATCAGTTAGGTTCTTTTTCTTCTCAAGTTCCCAAATCCGATGGCTAAGAACAGAATAGTCAGCATTCCGCTTCTCCATCTGAGCCTCAAAAACTCGAACTCTATACTTCAAGGTATCCACTTGCCTCTGCAGAGAAGCCACAGCACTACCCAAAGCTGGTCCCTTTTCTTCATCGGAAGAAGAAGAATCGTCAGGTGAGTTCGGCGGTGGGGTGATCTCTCGGGATTCAGGGTACTCCTCATCATCAGAATCAGCTTGCCCAGGGTGATACTCGTCCTCAATAATGTGCCAGTCGTCGCCTCCAGCAGGGTCGAAGTGATCTGCCATCTTAGAATAGAGAGGAAGAAGCGTAAATCATAGAGCAACACAAATGTAAGTCACTTACATTTAGATCTCTAGACTCAAACACACACTCTAATGTCCACATCTAGGGTGTCGTTCCTTATAAATTTGTACAAGTGTGAAAGCATAGAAAGCGTGGCTCTGATACCACTCTGTAACGCCCCGAATCCCAAATTACTGAATTCGAGATGTTCTACAGGATCTTTTCGCTTCCTTCACATACAATTTTACAAGAAATTTTAAAACTTTTCTTTTACATCAGAGTTTACAACACATTACATTTGAATTTACACAGCGGAAGCAAAATATACAATATTTACATAAATGAACAACAACATGATAAACTCTTTATGCATCCATTCCTCCTTACATGTAATTTATCCTGCATACAACACTGTGGGTACGTCAGTTTATTCAACCGACGATAATTATACATGGCCATCCTCTCTACGCCAGAAACAGTATAATGAATCTCATTTCTTACAAATCACAAACTTGTTCAACATAAGCATGCAAATAAGAGGGAACTTTTAATAATGTCGTGTCGTGATTGTGCGCTTAAATCCTTAATGCAATTTATTATCATGACACTAATGCGCACTTGTTCGAATTCTATGCATCCCATACTACATAGGTTCGAGGGCAAGCCTCTTAATCGTTCTTAATTTTTGTAGGGTTCAATCCCCCGCCATGACTTACTCTACTTCTGTAATTCCAATGAGTATCTTAGATGATTCTATGAGTACAAGCATGTATCCTGGCCCCTGGAGTAGAATTTTGCGCCATGTCTTGACTCGTCAAGCATGCATTCTGCGACAATTCAGCCTCCTCCCTGAACACACTCCTCTTGCAGTCACCAAAACATCCCACAAGCGTGACTAGAGTCCGATCATTACTGAGTTGTGCCCGCGCCATGTCTTGACGCATCAAGCATGCATTCTGCGGCTCACACACCCGCACCGTACCCTAGCTCTCATACTCATGTTTTTCTCTCACCTTCATCACCTCCACACTATGTATTAAAGTTACATTAGAATCATGAATAAAAATCAAGCTCTAGAGTTAGCCTCTCCATCAACCGGACTTATCATTTCATTTCACTTGACCAACCTGGTCTATTTCTCAATTCATTTCATTTCACTGCCGGGGAGACTTAGCTACTCTTTGTTCAATTTCAAATTCACAATATCCAATGGAGCATCATCAGCTCATAATTCATTTTAGAGTCTCACAGACTTTCTCATCATGATTAGCCTTTCATAATTATTCATTTAGTTCTCAATTCTCATTTATGATTCCTTTCACATAATTCATACAGCCATAACCAGAATCCATCGATAAAAGCATAAAGTTCATCATTACCAACAGTAAATAACATTAATCAAATTATCAAAAGTCCACTCTGTACAGTCGACTTGGAAAAGTACCAGTCGACTTATACAGTCACATACAAATTCCTCATAAAAGCTCGGGATAGTCGACTGTTGCACTCAACCAGTCGCCTGTCCCGCAACCGTTCATGTTCACAATATTGTCCCCATGACAGTCGACTGTTCGTCCGTCAGTCGTCTGTTCTAGGATTTCAAACAGCACAATTCAAAGTCCAGGTCAGTCGACTTGCTACACGCATTCGGTCGACTGGACAGATCCATTTTCAATTAAAAAGAGATTTAATTACAGTTCTCACATGCACTTGCATCATGGTGTCAATTTACAGTACGCATAAAGTCATGTTTCAAAAGCAGAGTCTCTTTTTGTTCAGTAGTCTCTCAACATGAATTCTCACTTCACTAGTATACTCTTTCTTTAGGGAAAATATTTTAAACATGCATTCATACATATTCATAACTGTCGTACGAAGATAAAGATATGACTCTCGAATTATCATGCTGAGTCTACATAAAAGAATATCTTAATTCATGAAACTTCCAAACAGGTCGTACTCAAAATACGGTACCAGTCGGCTGACTCATATGGCAGTCGACTGTGCCGATAATTATAATTCACCATTGGTTCTTTTCCATTCATTTATTGCCTTCCCTCCATCATATGTGTCATAGGGAAAATATACATCTAACAATCACACCATCATGTCTACTCACACCCATGTTCATCAGTACACTATAAGAAATATTGTCTCGTACCAGTCGGCTGACTCTTGTGGCAGTCGACTGTACCGACAATCTCGTCTCAAATTTAATAGCATGTTCAAGCAATTTCTACGGCATTCAATTCACTTTTTGTAACATGGTATCAATCATAACAATTATAGTATTATTCCTACGTTAGAAGTCCTGAGAAACACCCACCTTTTATGAAGAAAAATAACGAAATCCCGCAAGTCCTTCAATATAGCGCAGCACTTCTTGTTCCTTTGTTCCACTCCGACTCCTCAGCAATGCTGCTTGCCTCCACAGGAAACTCCCACACAACTCACAGATACTCTCTATAATCTCAGGAAATTTTTAGTGTAAAAGAGATAGGGAATAGGAGGGGGTATTTATATTAGAAGATAAATAGGATGAAGGGTTGAGATCTATTAGGGAGTTGGAGGATTAAGGGCTGAGATTGATTTGGGGGTTGTAAAAACTACCCACAACTCAGGATAACTACCCATGATTTCATCCACTTCTCTTCCAAAAACCGGCCAAGAATTTGTGCCTAATACACGTGTACACTGAGTGCACGTGTAAGCACAAGTCACACTACAAATATACCCGGAATTTAATGGAGAAAGAAATGTTACATTACAAGTTATAGAAGATAATAAGAGGGTTTAAATTCATGGGCTTAAAATCAATTTGGGCCAAAATAAATTTATTAAAAGAAAATAAACAAATTAACATTGGGCTTTAAAGCAAGTATTTTATAGGGAAAAATATAATTTATTCATCATGGAGTAATAGCCACATGCTACACAAGCATACTATAAAAGAGAAATAATCTTTAAGTATTTAGGAAAAAGTCGGGGTATTACACATACTACATAGGTCTGAGGGCAAGCCCTTAACCGTTCTTCATCTTGTAGGGTTCAATCCCTCGCCATGACATAAACTACTACAGTAACTATGATAAGTATCTTCCCTAAAAAAAAACTACGATAAGTATCCTAGATGTTCTATGAGTTACGAGCTCATATCCAGACAGCCTGGAGGGGAATCCCACGTCATGTCACGACGCATTGTGAAGAACCCATGGACAATTTTCAGCCTCCGTCAGGGGACATGACACCACCCGCAGTCACCAAACACCCTACAAGTGTCGGTTGCGGTACGGACTCCTAGAGACATATCCACGTCATGACACGATGCATCGTGTAGACAGCCTGTGAATACTCTCATGCCGTAGCTCCGAGGCCCTCATACTCTTGTTTTTATCTTACTTTCGTCACATCTTCACCATGTGTCTAGTCCATAGTTATTTGAATCATGAATAAAAATCAATTCTCTAGAGTTAGCCCTTCAACTTTACTAGTCTTAACCATTTATATAATACGACCCAAATCTTGGTCTTTTCATTTCAACTCTTATTTCAATAATCTCTTTTCAGTGCCGGTATGAGGCTTAGCTATATTCTAGTTCTCAATTTCACTTCATAATCACAAAATCGAGTTTTCATACTCATATAGTCTTTTTCATAGTTCAAATAATTTTTCCATTTCTTTTCTGTAAGTCAATTTCTTACATAAGTTCAATTTCGATTTATATCATTCTCATTCAAGAAAATAAGTCTCAATAATTTCATTTAATTCTCACACTATTATTTCTTTTTCTCCAAAAATCAAAATCATATTTTTCATTTAACTTTCAATGCATACATTACCTTACAAATGATAGTAATCCTCCTCAACTATGTGCCAGTCGTCACCTTCAGCTGGGTCGAAGTGGTCCACCATCTTAGAGAAAGGAGAAGAAGAAGCATAAATCATTTGTAAGTGACTTACATTTAAATCTCTTGACTCAACACACGCTCTAATGTCCACTCTTAGGGTGTCGTTCCTTATAAATTTGTACTACTTGGAAGCGTGGCTCTGATACCACTCTGTAACACCCCGAATTCCAAAACAGACTTAATTCAAAGTTCCACAGGATATTTACACTTCACTTCGTACAATTTTACAAGGAAATAAATTTTTTTATTACATTAGAGTTTACATTTACATTACATATTTACAGGGGGAGCAATTTACAACAAATTACATGAATAGAAATGTACAACACTTGAATCATTCTTTAATCATCATGCATTCTTTAGTCTTGTTAATCACTATATCCTGCATAGAAACTATGGGCACATCAGTTGCTTACAATCGACGAAATATTATACACGGCTATCCTCTTTATGCCGAACAGTATAACGATTCTCAAATACTTAAACAGACCACAAACTTGATCACAAACAAAACTACAAGGGACTATCCTATTGATGTCGTGTTGTGCGGTGCACTTAGTCCTTAATGCAGTTATGTATGTTACATGACACTAATGCGCACTTATTCAGATTCTATGCATCCCTATACTACATAGGTCTGAGGGCAAGCTCTTAACCATTCTTCATCTTGTAGGGCTCAATCCCTCGTCATGACTTAAACTACTACAGTAACTACGATAAGTATCCTAGAAGTTCAATGAGTTACGAGCTCATGTCCCGACAACAGGGAGGGGAATCCCACGTCATGTCACGACGCATAGTGAAGAACCTATGGAAAATTCTGCCTCCGTCATGGGACATGACACCACCCGCAGTTACCTAACACCCCACAAGCGTCGCATGCGGTACGGACTCCTGGAGATATATCCACGTCATGACACGACGCATTGTGTAGACAGCCTATGAATACTCTCACGTCGTAGCTTTCGAGGCCCTCATACTCGTATTTTTCTCTTACTTTCGTCAGATCTTCACTATGTGTCTAGTTCTTAGTTATTTGAATCATGAATAAAAATCAATTCTATAGAGTTAGCCCTTCCACTATACCGGTCTCAACCATTTATACCATACGACCAAAATCTTGGTCTTTTCAGTGCTGGTATGAGGCTTAGCTACACTTTAGTTCTCAATTTCACTTCATAATCACAAAATTGAGTTTTCATACTCATATAGTCTTTTTCATAGTTCAAATAATTTTTCCATTTCTTTTCTTTAAGTCAATTTCTTACATAAGTTCAATTTCGATTTATATCATTCTCATTCAAGAAAATAAGTCTTAATAGTTTCATTTAATTCTCGCATTATTATTTCTTTTTCTCCAAAATTCAAAATCATATGTTTCATTTAACTTTCAATGCATACATTACCCAAAATAAAGTATAAAATTCACAAATGAACATACTTCAAGTTCTCTTTAGACAAGATTCTCTTTTATAATTTAGTATAACTCCTCATGAATGAAGTCTCTTTTTATACTTATACAAATATCAATTTTATAGAGTTCTACTCAATTTTTACTTCTCAACTCCTTAATTTAAGTGAAAAAAGTGTGCAAATATTTTTCATAAAGTCCCTGTATTTTTAAAATAATTATCATAATTTTTCCTGATTTTTAAAAGTAAAAAAATCAATTTAAACAAAAAAAAAACTATTTTAATTGCCGAACTTAGGCTTCGAACCAGCGACCCACAGCAAAGCCCACGCTACAGTGCACTGCACTGTGGTGTACGCGCTAACCAGAAAGGACAGGGCGCAACCATGTCAAAGGAGAGGGTTTAAATACCTAAAAATTCGCCTTTCTGTTATGGGATTTTTTACAAAAAATAAAAACAAGGACTACTGCCCAGTTTCGAACACGAGACCCAAGACCAGACCCACGCTACAGTAGAGCGCACCAGAACGCACCCATTAGCCAATAAGTGTCACCCCGCTTCCCAAAAAGAATACGGAATACAGATACGAGACAAAAGCCCAGCGAATGATTTTCATCATCCATAAGCTGTTCCAGAATCTTTACAACATTTCACAAGATAATCAAAGTCGAAAGCAAAAGATACAACCAGGCATGAATAATTGAAACAAGAAACCAACAGAAATTATTTGAAACCAAATGTATTAATCTCAAATAAATTAGATCTGAACAAGTCAAAATCCTGGTTCACATTGCCCAAATACAAGAATCCAAGTAACAGATATATTGTTCAAAATGAGTAACAGAAAATAAATGAAGATAGAAAAAGCTCCAGCCAACTAGAACTTTAGATCCCATACTCCATCGGCAGCTGATCACCAAAATCTGCAATTTAACAAATTGCACGGAGAAGGAAAAAGAAAACAAGTACCCGTCAATTGTAAGTTACAGGCCACTTATAATGTAGGATACAAGTACATCGGATAGGTAAATCTAAGTAACAAGCCTAGCATGGTATAATCATGATAACAGAATATAAATCATGGCATGGCAAGATGAGCAAGTATAATAGTATGTGTTGAGTGTCAAGTAAACAAGTGTCATGCATCAAGTAACCAGTATCAAGAATCATGTAATCATGTAGCACGAAGCAAGTATCAAATCTTATGTATCATGTAGTCAAGTGTCAAGTGGGCATGTATCATGTTCAAGTGTCATGTATCAAGTATTGTAGGTATTACTATCTAGGTAGCACTTCATGCGACCCAAAAACATAACACATGGTTGCTACAACAAACAGTTTCGCTTTAGATTTCGTTGGGGACCATACATGGCTGTGTACTCAGGGACAAGCTCCAAGTATCATGTAATCATGTATCATGTAAACAAGCTCCAAAACCCAAAAAAGCTCCAGTGTCATGTGTGTACGTGTCATGTATATCGTGTCAAGCTCCACATGTAAACAAACTCCAATAACCACTAGGTTCTTCCGAGTACACGTTTCTGTACTATCCACTACTAGATCTTTCCTTAACCCCGGCTTGGTTATTTTTAATAATAATATCAAACAAGCATATAGGTGTGCAAAACATATCAATTACATCATGTCATGGTCATGTAACAAGTTTAAGTTACAAGATAAACATGTAGTAGTGCAAGATATCTCATAAAAGAATAAAATAAACAAATTCCATGTTCAGGACAGCAAGACCACAGTGCAGTAAAACAGTGATTTCTAGTGTTGCAAACATGCAAATTTGAATCCGTCAAAATTTCTAGAAAGTAGACTTCCAACCGAATCCAGAGAGGATAAATAAGTCATATAGTATTTCACAACAACATAACTCAAAACTGATTTGAATTCAGAAATTAGGTTCAGTCAGAAATTAGGAAAACGAATTCAAGAGCTGGAAAACAGCATGAAAACTCATTAAATAAATCCATGAAAAATCTGGGGTATTCCCCTATATTTCCAGTACCTAAATATAACGTTTCAAACTTTTTCAGTAAAATTAGATCAGTCATCAAAAATCATAAAACATCAATAACGATAGTTTGGCAAATTTGGAATTCCCAATACTTCTGTACGAAAACTATAATATCTCGCAACCAGTAAAACGAAATCCAAATCGGCCAAAGAGAGATGAAAATAGACAAAATATATTAACTTTCATATTTCACAAATATTTTTCATACGGTAAAAGAAATCAGGGTGAAAATACGATTCTTTACAGAACAGCGAGTAAAATACAGAAAGTATAGTCTTTATAAATAAGCATGAAACGGCATATAAACACATCAATAAAAATCCAGAAAAACTCTGGGTAATACCTAGATAAGTATAGAAAAACTGACCAAAGTTCTAGATCAAAATAATATGTGTAACAGAAGTATCAAAATAATTTAGTCATCAATATCACCAAGAAACGAAATCTGAAAAAGATCTACATCTCTGTAGTAAAACAGTCATATCTCACAAATACGAAAACGAAATCAATCAAGGTCAGAGGTGTTGGAAAGCAAACGAATTTCTCTACAATTCATGTTTTATACTGAAATTAAGATTCTGACCTGAATATGGTCTAAATTACTGACCAAGACAAATTATCGACAAAATACAGATTTTCCTCAAAAACCAAAATCAACATAGATCCAACGAAACTTGATCCACACACAATCAAACAATAAATCAAATCTACCAAGTGTCCAAACAACATGGATTAGGGTATATAACAAGTCCACAACAAGCTAATCACATGGATCACAACAAATAGTCCAATTCTAACAAATAGTTCACATACATGATCAAGTCAAGAACGGGCGAAAACCTTAGTTGTTTCATGTCGAATTTGTGTCGCGAGTCAACTATGGTCAAATAGCACTATATAGACAAAACCCAACAAGAATAACACACAAGAGTCGTCTCTAGAACCCAACTACATTATAGGTGGTATTTTTGACTTGTATCATACAAAGGAATTTGAGTACAAGTTACTTGCCTGAAAGACGAAAAATCCAACGAGAGAAAGAGAATAACGGGAACAGATTCCCGGGCACGAACACAACGAATGAACGAACGGAACACGAACAAGATCACGAATCCAAAGAACAAATAACCCACGAACACGATTGGACGGCTGAGATCAAGGGATCAAGATATCAAGGCAATTGAATCAGATCGGGCGACTCTGATCGAAGATCAAGATCAAGATCGAGGTGTGATCAGTATCTTGATGATGAGGACGATGATCGGATCATATCAACGATCGGATGGCCACCAATCAAAGAAATCAAAGAAATCCAAGATGATGATAATGTGATCCAACGGTCCATAATCAAAAGAACAAGACCCCATGATGATCGAGATGTGATGACGATTGATCGACGATCGGGCGGCTGATCGAGACTTGATGATGATCAAGATCCAACAGACGGCTCTCAATCAAGGGATCAAAACCAAGATGATGATGATCATGATATGTTCAACGGCCCACAATCAATGGAAGATCAAAACTCCATCAAACAGAGTAACTCATGGCTACACTAGCTGCGGCTAGACGGAGGACTGGCAGCCATTGCAGTGGGGCTCGACTGTAGGCAGTGGCAGCCAGGGGCACGGTGGCAGAACAGGAGGCTCGCTCAGGGTGGCACAATGGTCACGATGGCATCACTGCGGCGTTGCTATGATCGCGATAGCGCGAAGCGACAGCACAGGGGAGCTGTGCATGGGCTAGGCTGGGCGACGCATAGGAGGACGGCAGCACAGGAAAGCATGACGCTGGGCTGAGCGGTGATGGGGAATTGTAGCTTCGGGAGTATGGTACAGGGGTGCAAGGTGAAAGAAGATCGGGAGAGCGGATGGGTTGATAGGAGGAAGGTGAAAAGGTAGGGCGGCTGCATGGGTAGATGAAGAAGATGAAGGGGTTGCTTAGTGTTAAACAAGGTTAGATTATATATAAGGGGGATTAGGGTAACAATGGGTTTCGGGTCTTATTTGGGTATTGGGTTGGTGTTAAACGATGTGTTCGAGCGGAGCGGCAATGGGTTCGAGCGGGAAAGACGACGGGATGATGCAGATGACGGGAGACTTGGGCAAGGATGGAAAGGTGAGGACGGGGGTTCGACAAGGTGATCGGAGCGACGGGAGAGGCGACAAAGCTAAGGGCGGATTGGGTTACAAGGAGAGAGAGGGCGGGACGATGAAGAAGGGGAATGCACAGTGATGGGGAAAGGGTAGCACAGTGTCGGCTGAAGGTTAGGTGCTAGTGTTAGGTTAAAATAAATTAGAGTATTTATAAGGAAAAGTAGGATATAGGGTTATTGGGTAATTGGGTCTAGATCCAATAAATAAAATAGGTAGGATATAAATATAGTGGATCAATATAAACCCAAACGCAAAAGAATAGGATATCTGATAAAATATAACAAAAATACAATTTGTATCACATTATACAAATTATTTGAAACAATTAAAAACACAAATATTAAATAAGAATGGATTTGTTCTAATTAATAATAATAAATAATCACAATAACCATAAGAATAGTAATAATAACCATGACAATAAAAATAATAATACTAATAATGAAAATTAATATTAATAATAGTAATAAGACTAAAAATACTATCAATAATAGTAGTGACAATAATAATAAAAAAATAATAATAATAACAATAAATAATACTAACAACAACAATAGCAATTATCAGAATAATATCATTATATAAAAATAGGAATTTATTGAAATAGTCCAAACAGTAATAATAATTTTGAGGGTTAAAATGTGAATAGTTGACTAAGTATAAATGGAAACAAAGTTTATTCGAAATAATTATAACTATTGTTTAGAAAAATTCTTTAACATAAAATCCAAATGAATTTAACAAATAACGAATTTATAAATATCGAGATACAGAAAATACTCATAAAATACGTATTTACGGAAATGGGGGTTACAAATCACCGGTCATGCCCTGCTTCCCAAAATACGGAAATACGAACAAGTAACGAAGGCCCAGCGAATGATTATACATCATCCATAAGCTGTAACAGATTAACTTAACAATATACAAGAGAATACAACCACGCAAGAGAAATATAACCACATAAACAATAAATAAACTCCAAAATAATAATAAAATAAATTCACAAAATAATAATCCAACATCTGGGATAAAACAAACTTCGGGTCATAAAATTGTGGAATACAAAGTATGGTAAAGGTGATACAATAAGCAAATAACAAGAGATAGCTATAGTAGTCTAAAAGTCCAGCTTCGATCTTCAGAGAGTTTGCTCACCAATTTCTTTTGGTGTTGCTCCTTCGGTACCTGTAAACTCTTGATCTAAAAAGAGAGAAAAGAGTGTCCTTAGAGCAAGTCGTGGACAGCAAGTTGAGAAAACCGATGATAAAGGAAGCATGAATATCAAAGAGAATGATCAAGATCAAAGTCAAAGAACAAAGCAAAGGCAGGCAATAATATCAAAGGTCTACAGTAATCACACATGTAAAGAGTGATGTCAAGTCAAGTTCCATACAGGATCAAGCATGAGATGATAAATATAGGTTATTAATCATTTTATTAATCTATCTAGTGCACGTACTACTGCATCCCATTTCATAGGTTCAGCGCAAGCACACAGTGAACGTTTTAGACTGATGGTGAATTTATGGATTGTGTACTCGACGTGGATAACGCTAATTTTACAATCAATAATTAACAATGAATAATTTGCAATCAATACTTCTCCTTCCAATAAATATTTCTCCTCCTTCCATGACAATATTTCTCCTCCTTCCATGACAATACGATATAACGATAAGGCCTTGCCGAGTATATTTTCCGATCGTTCACTACCAAGTCTACCCATAATATCTCAGCTTGTTATTAGTTCATTTTCATTCTATGTAAGCATGCATGAAGTTGTCAATGTTGTATGATACTAAGTGTGACTAATTATATTCGTTACAGACAAATCATGAAGCAAACATATTAAATTAGCACAATCACATAATCTGGACAGCATGACCTTACTGTACATGATGAACCAAATATTATTCACTTTTAGGAGCAATAATCTTAAGGCAATTAGACATTTAAATGCTCTATATGTGGTATTTACGCTTCTTTTCTCTTTTTCCATAGGAAACAGCTTAAAACAGCCAAACGAAGCAGATTCCAGACTAACACAGACTTTGAGGATGACACACAGAATACTGCAGACATCAGTCGACTGGTTCCCCCACAACAGGCGACTGGACAGAGGAGTTGATTTCCACAGCTGCTCATAACAGTCGACTTATCTCAAAGATAGTCGACTGGACTGCGTAACTATGAATCTCCAGATGTCTCGACACAGTCGACTTACTCCAACACCAGTCGACTGGTACGCGGCGAGTCAGAAGATAAGAACAGATGCATCCTCATCCAAATCCGAATCAAAATTAAGTTATCCAAACCCAGGTGTTTTCTGCGAATAACAACTTCTCAAACAATCAAAGCAAGAGCACGTGGTGAGCAGATAAGGAAGGAAAGAAGAAAAAGAGAAAGACATAAAAATGCAGATCAAGATAAGGAAAGAAATAACAAAAGAAGAGGACTTCTCTGCAAAAAGTACAAACCCTAATTCTCTTATCTTGTTCTATAAATACCAATCAAGAAAGAAGCGAAAAAACTCTCTCGAGGAAGCCGGATCCATCATCAAGAACCGATCGTTGACAGCAAGCATCAAGAAGGAGAACAAGATGACTACTGATTGGGCTCAACATCAACTTCATAAAAATCAGTGTTCTTCTGTTCTTCCTTTAAGTCTTATTTCTATTGTAGTCATGAACTCTATTTTATTAATCAATAAAAGTTTTATTATGTGGAACTAACTTTCATAGTTGGGTAGATTGAGACCATAGTTATGTAATGCTTGCTACTCTATTACTTATTGATTAAACCTGAGTGAATTGGAATAGATTTATAATAATCAAACTAGTTCAAAATCCTAAGAACAGTCGACTGAAGTGACAGCCAGTCGACTGGTCTGAATCTGGGATTATAAGTTTGTGCAGTGTAGATCTGAATCTGTTAGATGAGCATATTGAGACGACCCGTATCTCGTGTTCATAACTCGTAACGAGGGAATCTTTAGGGGTTCTTGGTTTAATCAACTTAAGAGATCTAGATCTGATACCAATTTCTAGGACCTTGAGTGTTTGTTCGTTTCCACTGTTCTTATGCTTTCTTTAAGTGCAACTTAGTAGATACCATGCTAAATACTTAATGAAAGAAACGAATTAGAGTAGATACCATGCCTAATTCTTGGCTTAGGGAAACATTACTTTAAGGAGTAGATACCATGCCCTTGAAGAGAACAAACATGAGTAATGGATGTAGTATATGACTTAGCATTACTGACTATTGGTGGAAATCAATACCCAACTACTTTAATAGAGAGTTGTGACTCAACTTGTGATGCTACTTATTTAGATTTTTATCTTTTCATCTCTTTTAGACTTTCAGAACGACACTTCAATATTCTGTTTTCTATTTTATTGATTAGTAAGTTAGAATCTACAATCTCTGTGGGATCGACCCTTGCTCGTCACTACGCTTCTCCAAACGATTCGTGCACTTGCGAGGTTTTTTAATTTGTGTCTAGTTTTATCTATTTATTTAGGTGTCTAGATTGCACAACAAGTTTTTAGTGCCGCTGCTGGGGATTGTTTAGTATTTTAACTTACAAATCAGTAAAAATCTTTTTCTGTTTATTTTATTTTATTTCTTCTTTTTTTTCTAACATTTTCTTTTAGTTTACTTTCTGTACAAACAGGGTCAGACCAGTCGACTGTCTTCAAGGACTAGTCGACTGCACAGCGAAGAATTCCAAAAGCAACAATGGGTGAAAGAATATTGAATCGAGTACCAATGCAAGACAAATTCATTCCAGAGAATATTGAGCAACCGTCTTGCTTAGCTTTTCAACCCAAAGTCACAGGAAACATGCATTTATCTCCTCAGTTACTTAGCATGGTTCCCCACTTCAATGGCAGAATAGACGAGGATCCATACCTACATCTGCAAGACTTCTTTGATCTTTGCAGGACACAAAGCATCCAAGGGCTTACCTCTGAACAAATCAGGTTAATCTTGTTTCCTTTTTCTTTAAAACTTAATGCTAAGTTGTGGTATAATTCCTTGGAACCAGGATCAATTAATTCATGGGAGCAATTGGCAACAAAATTCTTGAAAGAGTTCTTTCCAGCCCAGAAAACCAGACAACTAAAAAGGGAGATTCTACTTTTCCAACAAAAAGATGGCGATTTGTTTTTCGAGGCATGGAAGGACTTTAAAAACAAGCTTTTCAAGTATCCTACGCACAACATACCCAAGGATGATCAGGTACAAGCATTTTATGAGGGTTTAAATTACACTAACAAAGCAATTGTAGATGCAGGTTGCAATGGAATATTGATGAGGAAGAGTGCTGAGGAGGCCATAGAGTTATTTGAAGAACTCAGCGAGAACTCACAACAATTCTCAACAAAGAGGGGTCTTTCGAAAAAACAGGGAGTATACAAAATTTCTCATAATAATAACATGCAATTAGAAATGGAAACCATGAACAAAAAGATTAATATGCTTGTAAATTCAACGTTGGGTGGCGAAAAAAACCAACCAAAAGAAATTTGTGCAAATTGTTTTCAATCTAACCATACAACTAATTCATGTCCCATGTTTTCTTTCGCAGATCAGGAGCACACAAACTACGAAGAACAGGGAATGTACCCGCCCCAGAACAATTTTTTTTCAAACACGTATAACCCAGGGTGGCAAAACCATCAAGGCAATCAATTCACACCAGGGCATACGCAGCAATTCCAGGGTGGGAATGGGTATGATAGGCCAGAACAAGAACAGACAAAGTTGGATTTCGAATCCACCATTCTTCAATTACTCCAACAGCAACAACAAACAAGCAATCAACAAGGACAGGCCATTCAAAAATTAGAAATGCAAATTGGTCAAATTGCTACGGAGTTAAGTGAAAGAAAGGCAGGAGAATTCCCATCACAAACCATACCTAACCCTAGAGGACAAGAACAGCTCCAATCAAGAACAACACTAGAGGAAGAGATTGAGTTTAAAATGTTTGATGCACCACAATTCCACACAATGATCATGAATGTTATAATGTTGATGTGGTTCAGGAAATTTGTGACCAAATATTTCAGGAACATGGTGTTGACTCATCACAAGAAACAACTACCCTCCCTCTAACATTATTTCATGTTGAACAGGAATACGATGACGGCAGGATTGTAGAGACAGTACATCACTTTGAAACTCCAAAGCCATATTCAGGTAATCTCGCACCTGCATGTGAAAATATTATGACTGATAACACTTTTGTTCCCGCAGATCAGTCGACTGGTGGACGGGATAAGTCGACTGTCCCGACTGCTACCAGAATCCTAGACGTGGAGCTGAAGCCACTACATGAACACCAGCAGTATGGATCTTTGGGGGGAGAACAGACATTACCTGTGACAGTTGCTACAAATTTTAGGATGCAGAAAGAGGAGAGGCTGCAGGGAGTCTTTCAAAAGCACAATGGTGCCTTAAGATGGACCATTGCTGATAAACTAATGTCAAGATGGTACGGTCCATAAAATTGTTGCACAGGTTTCCCCCACATGGAGAGTTGGCGAAAAACCAACGTTCAAGGTGAATGGGCAGAGGGGGAAGCCTTATAATAAGATGAGTTTTGAGCCGCGATCCATTCAATACTTCGCATAAACTCATCAAGTCTAGCTGAAGACAGGAAACACAGCGCTTATTGGGAGGCAACCCAATTTTCAGGGGAGTATTTACACTTTCCTTTCATTTTCTTTTTGTTATTCATCTTTTTATTTTTAGTCTCTCCTTCGTACTAGATGGTAACACATGCTTATATTTTAAGCTTTGCGCGAACATTGAGGACAATGTTCCATCTAAGTTTGGGGGTATTAGGTAGTTATATTTAGAGCCTGTTGAAATTTTTTTTTAGTATAAACAATTTCTTATAAAGTAAGAGTAAGGATACTTATTTACTTTAGGATTGTTGAGTTTCATAATGCCGTACAAAATTGTATGAGTCATGCGATTATACATAATAAACAAATGTGATGCTTTTTCATGTGATTATTCCCTTTTGATCTAGTCCTAAATTGAGTTTAAGTAAATAGAGTGATAAAATAAATAAATATATATTTGAATAAAGTCAATCTACTCCAATGTTTTGAGTGCTTAGTAACTAGGGGTATTCATCACCAATGTTTACCCTTACGTCAAACGGCAACTTGGAATATGAGTATGCAAAGCACTTTAAAGTTTGTGACTTGTTGAGTAACCGGGTGGATTCATCACAAATGTTTTGCATTCGCGTCAAAAGGCAAGTGACAATTTTAGAGAAGAGATTGTAATAAAAAAAAAAAAAAAACTCTAGTTTGCTACTCGGTTTGTAGTAGAGAAAAGGGATAATCACAGAATTGAGCAGTTGCATACAATAACTAAAATTAATGGCATGACAAGTATGATTGAGTTGGGGATTATGACTAAACATTCGCACTGGAGAAAGTGGGTATACTTGTTTTACTTTATTTGAAATTGTTTTGAAATCTTGATGCTTCCATAATAAAATTCCTTGGTGGTTGAATACTATTATTTTCCCTTGTTCATAATTTTAGTTTGCTTGAGGACAAGCAAAAGCTAAGTTTGGGGGTATTTGATGAACCAAATATTATTCACTTTTAGGAGCAATAATCTTAAGGCAATTAGACATTTAAATGCTCTATATGTGGTATTTATGCTTCTTTTCTCTTTTTCCATAGGAAACAGCTTAAAACAGCCAAATGAAGCAGATTCCAGACTAACACAGACTTTGAGGATGACACACAGAATACTGCAGACATCAGTCAACTGGTTCCCCCACAACAGGCGACTGGACAGAGGAGTTAATTTCCACAGCTGCTCATAACAGTCGACTTATCTCAAAGACAGTCGACTAGACTGCGTAACTATGAATCTCCAGATGTCTCGACACAGTCGACTTACTCCAACACCAGTCGACTGGTACGCGGCGAGTCAGAAGATAAGAACAGATGCATCCTCATCCAAATCCGAATCAAAATTAAGTTATCCAAACCCAGGTGATTTTTGCGAATAACAACTTCTCAAACAATCAAAGCAAGAGCACGTGGTGAGCAGATAAGGAAGGAAAGAAGAAAAAGAGAAAGACATAAAAACGCAGATCAAGATAAGGAAAGAAATAACAAAAGAAGAGGACTTCTCTGCAAAAAGTACAAACCCTAATTCTCTTCTCTTGTTCTATAAATACCAATCAAGAAAGAAGCGAAAAAACTCTCTCGAGGAGGCCGGATCCATCATCAAGAACCGATCGTTGACAGCAAGAATCAAGAAGGAGAACAAGACGACTACTTATTGGGCTCAACGTCAACTTCATAAAAATCAGTGTTCTTCTGTTCTTCCTTTAAGTCTTATTTCTATTGTAGTCATGAACTCTATTTTATTAATCATTAAAAGTTTTATTATGTGGAACTAACTTTCATAGTTGGGTAGATTGAGACCATAGTTATGTAATGCTTGCTACTCTATTACTTATTGATTAAACCTGAGTGAATTGGAATAGATTTATAATAATCAAACTAGTTCAGAATCCTAAGAACAGTCGACTGAAGTGACAGCCAGTCGACTGGTCTGAATCTGGGATTATAAGTTTGTGCAGTGTAGATCTGAATCTGTTAGATGAGCATATTGAGACGACCCGTATCTCGTGTTCATAACTCGTAACAAGGGAATCTTTAGGGGTTCTTGGTTTAATCAACTTAAGGGATCTAGATCTGATACCAATTTCTAGGACCTTGAGTGTTTGTTCGTTTCCACTGTTCTTATGCTTTCTTTAAGTGCAACTTAGTAGATACCATGCTAAATACTTAATGAAAGAAACGAATTAGAGTAGATACCATGCCTAATTCTTGGCTTAGGGAAACATTACGTTAAGGAGTAGATACCATGCCCTTGAAGAGAACAAACATGAGTAATGGATGTAGTATATGACTTAGCATTACTGACTATTGGTGGAAATCAATACCCAACTACTTTAATAGAGATTTGTGACTCAACTTGTGATGCTACTTATTTAGATTTTTATCTTTTCATTTCTTTTAGACTTTCAGAACGACACTTCAATATTCTGTTTTCTATTTTATTGATTAGTAAGTTAGAATCTACAATCTCTGTGGGATCGACCCTTGCTCGTCACTATGCTTCTCCAAACGATTCGTGCACTTGCGAGGTTTTTTAATTTGTGTCTAGTTTTATCTATTTATTTAGGTATCTAGATTGCACAACAGTACAAAAATACAGTTTACCACTACTATAGAAAAGCAAATCTGGATCCGTCAGAAATTCTAGAAAGTAGACTCTTTTCCGGTTCCAGCGAATATATATATGACATATGGAAGCTAAGGGAACTAGGGAGAAAACTCTATTACTTTCAGATGTTATGTTCAGACAGCATGTTGTAAATTGTGTTCACCTATTTGTTTAAGGTCAGAAAACTCATCAAATAAATCTATAAAATTTCTGGGTCATTCCTACACATGTCTAGGTTCAGCCAAATTTATTTCAGATTTTTATTTTACTATTAACATAGTGAAATAAATGATAGAACAGTAAGATACGCATGCATTTGTGAATCTGAAAATTCTGACACAGCTGTACTAAAATGATGATATCTAACAGATTACACTTCGGAATTAAAATCCGGAAAAATGTAGTAAACTAGACATCTGAGGGTAAATTTTATGTTCAGAAAGTTATTTCAAAATATAACAGCAACATAGTCGAAAATCTAATTCAAAAAGGACCAACTAGCAGTCCAGAATTTATTTTGACATGAATAGGCAATAATTAAATCATAAAACCATATATTTCATGCAAATTAATAATCAAAGTGTTCTTAGGTGTTTAATATGCATAATTCAGTTTTAAGATGCAAATTCACAGGCATGGTAATCAATTCATCAGATTAAATCAATCTAACATGTCTAATACATTAAACAAGTCTACAATATGGATCTAGCTATTTTCATGTAAATGTTTATATGCATGAAACAATAGGGACAAGGTTTTAGACCAAAGAGAGCGGTACGATATTAAGAATATCTCGGGTTAGCTCGTGTAAACCCTCAATAGACTTAATGGAATTTCAAATAATAGTATGATAAGGAAAATGACTGGATTCACTTGCAGAGATCAAAAAAATCTTGAACAAAATAAAATACTAGTTCAAGAAGAGACTTGCCTGTTAATTAGTAGATTCGAATATATAGAATAACGGGATAAAAATCCCGGACGATGAACCGAAACACGTGCGAGCCACGTGCAAAACACACACAGCAACAAGGATCCCTTACTCCACAAAACACCACATGGCAAACACACCAAGATCAGTCCCTTCAACTGCCGAACACCAAACAGCAACTCCAGATCAAGTCTACACAACAACTCCACAGTGGATCTCTTCACACAACATCAAACACCAATGTCGGATCCCTTACCCACACAACATCAAACACGCCAAGTCCCAACTGTTCTTCTTCTCCAATCGACAGAGAGAGAGAGAGAGAGTTAGCGGGAGAGGGGACGGCGGCCACGGCGATGACTGGCGACAGCAGCAATGAGGGTGGCGGCGGCGCTGCAGTCGAGGAGCAATGCAGCGACGTGAACTGGCTGCTCGAGTGAGACTCTGTTTCGCTCCGAAATAGGGGAGGCGAAAATAGCGAGGCTTCGGGGCTTGGACGACGATGAGGGGCGAGGGGGTCTATGGTGGTTGCGGGTTGAACGGAGAACCGATCGATGAGGTGGTGGTGAGGATAACGGCGGTGGAAGGCGATGGCGAAGCGATGGGTTAATGGGCGTTGCGGCTTGGACAAGGACATAGATGATGACGGGGCGATAGGGATGACGAGGAGAGGTTGAAGGCGATGGTCGGAATGAACGGGAGGAGTGACGGGGCTTGGGGCGGCTGTGGGTTCAGTTGGATTAGGGTTTTAATTAAAAGATTAGTATATATAGGGAAAAGTGAGATATATGGTTATTGGGTAATTGGGTTTAGATCCAATAAATAAAAATAGATTGTATATAAATATAATTGATCAATATAAACCCAAATACAAAATAATAGGATATCTGGTAAAATATGATTTATAACAAAAATATTATTCGTATCACATTACATAAATTGTTTGAAACAATTATAAACACAATTATTAAATAAGAAGGGATTTCTTTTAATAATCAACCATAATAGTAAATAATCACAATAACCAGAAGAATAATAAAATAACCATGTCAATAACAATGATAATACCAATAATAACAATTAATAGTAATCATAACAATAAGAATAAAATACTATCAATAATAATAATGATAATAATAATAATAATAATAATAATAATAATAATAATAATAATAATAATAATAATAATAATAATAATAAAACAAAAATAATAATAAATATTACTAACAACAACAATAACAATTATCAGAATAATAACATTATAAAAAAATATGAATTTATTGAAATAGTCCAAACAGTAATAATATTTTTGAGAGTTAAAATGTGAATAGTTGATCAAGTAGAAATGGAAACAAATTTTATTCGAAATAATTATAACTATTGTTTAGAAAAATGCTTTAACATAAAATCCAAACGAATTTAACAAATAACGAATTTATAAATATCGAGATACAAAAAATACTCATAAAATACATATTTGCGGAAATAGGGGTTACAGTAATACTTTACTTTTCATTCTCATTATACTCTTTCTTTACTTTCTCATTTTTCTTTTCGTTTCACATTTATTTATTTTATTAATTTGTCGACCAGTGTCCATGTCATCACACAACTGAAGCCGATAGCTCAGTAAAAACACAGATCGCTGACAAACAAGGGTCGTACGCATCACATCGCTGCCCACCAAGGATCTTACACATCACATCGTTGCCAACCAAGGGTCTTACGCATCAAATACACACCAGATCGCTGTCATATAGGTCTTATTTATCAAATATCATCTCATTATTTTATTTCAATATATATATATATATATATATATATCACACAGCCGACATACACCATGTTATTCACCTTATCTTTTATTGCATAATAAACACACACCAATAAAATTTTCATGTATCACCATATATAAATATATGTCTCTCCTGTATAATATATCTCCGTATATATCATTTATAATATAACTCCTTTATAATATATTTTCTCTTTTATAATATAACATGAATGCATATAGCTCCCTTAAATTCATAAGCATACACAAGCAATTAATCTCATCGATTATCGTATAAAATTCTCATTAACATCCCACACATCACACACACATACATCAAGCCAATTTCATATCACATTATCACATAAAATTTTCCAATGTGTCACCCGCATATCACACATACACCATACCATTCCTTTCATCATATTATCACATCACATTATCGCATCACGTTTTTATATATATATATCACATAGACCTCGGTATTAATTCCATTATCTTAACACATCACAGGATCACGCAGTGCACGCACACCATGCTTATCATCTCATCACATTATATATATATATATATATATATATATATATATATATAGAGAGAGAGAGAGAGAGAGAGAGAGAGAGAGAGCATCCACAATATATTCCACCTATTTTAAGGGTTACAATACCTCAATATATCACGACAACCTATAAATAGGTCATATATTAGTTATAATAGCCATTTAAAGTTATTCACTAGGATATAAGGCTCATATTGCTCTTTAAACATGCACAACATATACACGGGTTCCAAAAATCACAAATCACTTATTCGTCTATTTAAGCATTATAGCATCAAATTATATCATGTTAGCCCATACACCATGCTCCATGTACTCAAAATCACCTATAAGGGCTTATATGTCCAAAAACATGCACGAGACATGCCCTCTATATAAAAAGTGCATGAACCGCATAATCTATCAATTTATATGCTTTAACACATCACACTAACCTATACTTCATACTTCGTATACTCAATATCTTTAATTTCCCAAAGTATCACCACCCTCATTTCTTAATTTAAGAATAAACAATATTATTGAGGGAAAAGTATATCTCAAATTCCATCAAATTATTACTCATATTTCATTCAGACATTTCGTCGAACACTTGGCATGCATACATGTTATACACGTATTTTTGAGTTTCCAGCAGGTTTCTAACTCCATAAAATTGCATTAAAATTTATTCTAAATTGTTCTCCTTAATTTACAACGCTTTCTATTACTCATATTTATTAATTTTTCTATTTATTATCCATTAATTCTAAAGCCAACACACTAAATATTTTCCAATTTAGTTTCGATCTCTTATATGCCAAATCTATTACTTCTAATATAAAAAGAATTGTGTACTCTCCATACTACACCAATTCACAGCTAAAACTCCACAAATCATACAAACACATAAAGTTTAAATAAAACCCAACTCACCGTAGTGTCGATGATTTCGAAAACCAACCCCGCAGCGTTGAAGAGCACCCTCAAATTAATCAAAACCGTAAAATAATTGGAAAATAATTGAGGATTGATGGGGTGAAGAAACCCCAAGGTTTGGTCGTGTTGGGTTTCGACCGAAGGAAGAAGGGGGAAGGGGTTTGCGGTCTCAACGAAACGGAAGGGGAAGAAGAAGAGAAAAAGAAAATGGAAAATTAACAATAAGCCCCTCCTTGGCTCTTATATTACTTTTAGGTCATACAAATTCTCTTTTTGCAATAAATTTCAATAAAAACCACTCCACCAAATGAATAAATAAAACAATCGAATATATGTGAGATAAAATTGTATTTATATACATAACAATAATAACAATAATATTTAATAGCAATAAAAGAGATACAATAACTATTTTGAAATTATAAAATACTTGGGTGTTACAGTAGCCAATGGACTTCTTCAAATTGCTTTGAATACCCTTGGGTATCATACTACCGAATTTAGATGTGAACAGGCAACCTATTAATGGAACCTGAATGATCCTTCACAATCTTTACATCACTCGGAACAAAACAAAACAAAATATACAAACTCCCAACTTATCTCAGTGCTGGCTGCATTACGAGCTAGCTAGGCCGCTCTAAGCTTGATTGCATGAAAAAAAAATGTTTTGTGACCACAACGTGATAGTCGGATCGGATTGATTGGTTTAAACTTAGTGGACCTAATTGTCAGATAATTAACATGTAGGTCAACTAGTAGTACTTAATATACCAAACTCACTTCAAAGTTTAAACAAAACCCTTCTCTCTCTCTATCTTCTACAAATAACTTAACTTTGCTTTCTTTTGCTATAACTAACCAACTCACTTCTTCCCAAAACCCTTCTCTCTCTCTATCTTCGACAAATAACTTAACTTTGCTTTCTTTTGCTATAACTAACCAACTCACTTCTTCCCTTCTTCCTTAACAGCAGAAGAAGAAGAAGAAGAAGAAGAAGAAGAAGAAGAAGAAGAAGATGATGATGATGATGATGAGCTTTAATAATAACAACCATGATCAAAATAAACGAGGAAGAAAGGAAAGCAAGCTTTAATAACAACAACCATGATCAAAATAAACAAGGAGGTGGAAGAGGGGAAAGCAAGAAGGTGCAGAGAGTGCCATTTCTGAAGCTATTTTCATTTTTAGACAATGTGACTAATGACAATTGGATAGATAGGAGCTATTGCGCACAGTGGATCAGTTCCTGTCTTCTTCATTTTTTTTGGGCAAGCTCATCAACATTATCAGGATTGCTTCTCTTCCCATAAAGTTTCTAAGGTAAAATTAATTATTACTTACTCCATTCACTTTTACTCAAATAGTAGTCTATATTGTGTAATTTATATTATAGGTTTACTTTTCTCTCCTTTCACTTCCAATACACACTAGATACAACACTAGATACATTTATATAGAAATTTATTACAAGCACGAGCTTTGCCCGTATGTGACTAAACTACTACTCCATCACTCTACTCTAATATTTCTAATACTCCTTCTCAAGTTGGAGCACATATGCCGTACATGCAGAACTTGTCATTGATAACTGTATTCTGGCACTCGCAAGAGGCTTTGTGAGAGCATCAGCTAGCTGGTGATCAGAATAAGTATATTTACCTTCTGTAACCCTCATTCCCGTAAATACATATTTTCTGAATATTTTTTGTATTTTGATTATTTATAAATTTATTTTTTTTTGAATTCAATATGGATCTTCTATTAAAATCTATTCGAATCGAAAATTATATTTACTTCGAATAATAGTATATTTTAACTTTATTTCCTATTTCTAATTGATCGACTATTTATATTTTATATTATTACTATTTGGATTTTAATAAATTGTTAATCTCAAATCCTAATTTGATACATATCATTATTATTGTTATAATTATTATTATTATTATTATAATTACTTTTGATTGGTTATTAAAAATACAGTTCTATTTATCAATTGTATTTGTAGTTATTTCCAATAAATTTTTATATTGTAATACATATTATATTTTGTTATAAATCATATTTTATTGGTTATTTTATCTCCTATTGGATTTAGAAACCCAAACCCTCCAAACCCAACTCCTATTGGATCCTACCCAAAACCCATTAGCTTAATATTCCAATAACCCCTATAAATACTCTACTAAAACACCCCTACCATAACCCTATCTCTATCAAAACCCCAGCCGCCAAAACCCAACCCCACCCATTACTGTTAAGCCCTACCCCGTCACCTTTCTTCTCCCTGTTCTTCTTCTCTGGCCAAACCCCCGATCCCATCACCCCCTCGCCCTCCTCTTTTGCACCCCACGCCGCTCCACCACCTTCGTCAGTCCTCACCATCTCCCGTCGAGCCAGCACCACCGAAGACCCCCTCCCACTGTCCCCTATTTTCGCTTGATGACAGCAAACCCTGACACCCGCTGTTGATGCCTCCAGTCGACCACCCATGGTCGTCGACGCAGCTAGTGCCACTCGACGCCAACCTCATCGAGCCAGTCGCCGTCGACCTTGCTTACATTGCTGTCGCTCCCTCTCTTTTGCTGTGTTGGCTCTTGTGCACGTAGTGTGCACGTATCGTTGCGGTTCGTGTTCGTTTCTCCGAGATTCTCATCCCGTTATTCTTGTATCAAATTCAAGTTTTTATTGAAATTCTTGCAAATAGATCATATTCATTCATCGTATCACATATTGTTGTTCCTCTTTCATTGAGTATATTGAGGGTTTACACGAGCTAACCCAAACATCATCGACTTCATGCCTTCCGTTGACTCTAAAGATCAAATCTTTTGTGCAATCATGTAGTATTGGTGATAGGATTATTCATATAAACATCACATAAAGATACTACCACTGATACGAATACTAGGTTGATTGCTTGAATAATTGATTGATGAATTTTATGGTTAATTTAGTGTATGTGTATTCTTGATGATGCTTACCATCCTATTATACCTACCATGCTGATTATGAAGTTTTTTGACTAATTGAAGTGGAAACTATCATGTTAGATTGCTTTATTTTATGAAATCTATTGAAAATCGGTATGTTATTGTCGGTCTGGAATTTGTGAGACGTTTTTGACCCAATATTGGACCTCAATATAAATAACTTTCTGAACAAGAGTTGTAGCTCTATGTCTCTAGCTTCCAGAACATCTAAGATGTTTAAATTCCGAGTTGTAGTGCAAAAGTTATGATGATTTTACTACTGCAGTATGTTATTTTTAGAATTTCAGATTGATGTATGTTTTCAAGTTTAAACTAATAAAAAGCTAAGTTAATGTTAGAATAATGCTCTGATAATTTCCAAAATGTTAGTTAACATGTTTAGGAGTCTAATGAATATTTTTTATGATTTTATAATTGAGTTTTCTCTGATTCTAAAGATATAATAACTTGATGTCTATTTTCAGTCAGAACATATAACCTGTAAAGAATGATGTATTTGACCTAGCCATTGTTGTTGAATTTTGTATTTTAAATATGCGCTGGAATCTTTGGAAAGTCTAGTTTTCAGAATTTCTGACGGTTTCAGTTTTCGATCGCTATAGAAGCGGAAAAACTGATTTTTGTACAGTGACATCTTCCTATCCAGAAATTCGTTTTTCATATTTTCTTAATATAAGTATATATCATTGTATTGCATGAATTGAAGTGCAAGTATTGCATTGCATGATCCTAATGTGCTATTATCATCATTCTATTTGTTTCATCCAAAGTTATTATCTTATTGTTCTCCTATTGTTACTATCGTCCATCTAATATCTGTAAATTGCATAATATATTGTTTGCATCAATAAAATAATTAACAAGACGGGGTTTAAGGGATTGAATAGAGTAGTTGATGATATAGTGACTGTACTCGAATGTGTGGGCCATGTTTCCCAAAATAATGTGTGTTAGCTAGTGTTATCATTATCAATTTATTGTTGGATTACTGAGTACAGTATCCCAATTCATCGTGTATTGTTTGAGTGTTATTGTGCCGACCAGTGTTCACCAATGTTGCAATGAATGTTATCGTGTCGTGTACAAGATCTATAGAATCTTCCACTTAACTCTAAATGAAATTGATTGTATGCATCGAACTAGTAATTATGAGATGCAGTAGTACATGCATTAGTTAGGAATAAAATGATTAATAAACTTAAGAATTGCATCACATCGACATTGCATATTATACATTATTGTTTCTATTGATATCAAATATTGCGTAAGTGATATTGACATCGACCATTGAACATTGTCATCGAATATTGAACTATTATTTATAACCATTGCATCGATTACTATTGATATTGATTATTGCTATCGTCCCATGTTATTGATTCCTAATGATCCATTGAATTCATTGTCATATCGTTATTCCATTGTTTCCTTGCTTTCTCTACTTGCTGTCTATGACTTGCTCTAAGCACAATTTTTCTAGTCTTTTTAGATGAAGTGTTCACAGGTGATCATGGAGAATTACCTGAAGGAAGTGGAGAACAAGCTTTCTAAAGATTTATTGCTTTCTAGTTGAATGTTATTTCATTAGACTTATTATTATTGTGTTTGGATTTATTATTATATTAGGCTTATGATCCGGATATTATTATCTGTTTCCAGATGTTGGATTATCATATTTAGTTATTGTATTATCTGTTTCCAGATGTTAGATTATCATATTTAGTTATTATTATTGTCTTATTCTAAGTATTATTGTTCATGCGGTTATTATTATTGCCTGCACAATTATTTTGTAATGTTATTATTATTGTGTTGAATGGGTAAATAACTTATGGATGACGTAAGTCATTCGCTGGGCCATTGTTGTAACATCCCGTATTGCGTCATTCGCTGGGCCAATGTTGTAACATCCTGTAATTTGAAGAGATAATATATATATATATATATATATATATATATATATATATATATATATATAATAAATTACAAAGAAAGCTATCAAGTGGCTTACAATCAATCCCCCCCAAAATCAAAGACCCATATCAAACCTCACAAAACACATTTTTCCTCCAAAATTTCAAACCCCAAAACTAAATTTTCCCTCCTAAAAACTCATTACTTATTACTATCTCTCTCTTCTCTCTTTATTTTTTCATATTTGTCTCTTTCTCTCTCTATCTCTATCTATCTCTCCCATTCTTTATTTATTTATTTAGAAATTTAGATTTTAAGATTTCGGTTTTGTAAATTTTCAGATTTTTTATGTTTTTTTATTGCACATGTTATATTGAAAATAGCAAATATCTCTTCAACAATTAAATTTCATTATTTTTAAATTTCAAACCCCAAAACTAAATTTTCCCTCCTAAAAAACTCATTACTTATTACTATCTCTCTCTTCTTTCTTTATTTTTTCATATTTGCTCTTTCTCTCTCTATCTCTATCTATCTCTCCCATTCTTTATTTATTTATTTAGAAATTTAGATTTTAAGATTTCGGTTTTGTAAATTTTCAGATTTTTTATGTTTTTTTATTGCACATTATATATTGAAAATAGCAAATATCTCTTCAACAATTAAATTTCATTATTTTTCACACTTAAAAGTTCTAAGAAGTTAGATTTTATACCCCCATTTATAATTATTTTTCAACATATACTAATGGAAACATAGACTTTTATTTATAACTAATTATTGTTATACTATTCAAACTTGAGCTACATAATTATTGTTTTACTGTTTACATGTATCGTTCTAAAGACGTGCCGTAGGCACGTGTCCACGGACAAATCTAGTATATATATATATATATATATATATATATATATATATATATATATAGACAAATCTTCGGTTGCACACTACTTTGGTGAGCACTCCGTGAGCACTCACAAACTAGACACCCTATGAAAAATCCGAACCGCTCATATTGTTCTATATGCCTTCGATAGTCTAACAATAAAAAATCAAGTAATTTGAAGTTCATTTACCCATGATTTACATCATCACAAAATTGTATGGCTGAAAATTCTAACAGCATGATGGATGGCCAAATGAACTTCAAATTACTTGATTTTTTATTGTTAGGCTATCTAAGGCATATAGAACAATACGAGCGGTTTGGATTTTTCATAGGGTCTCTACTTCGGGAGTGCTCACGGAGTGCTCACCAAAAGTAGTGTGCAACCGAAGGGGACTCTATATATATATATATATATATATATATATATATATATATATATATATATATATATATATATATATATATAAACTTGAGCTACATAATTATTGTTTTACTGTTTACATGTATCGTTCTAAAGACGTGCACCACGGGCAAATCTTATATATATATATATATATATATATATATATATATATATATATATATTTGTGTGTGTGCGTGTAATAAGAGGAGTGTGGCATATGTTGTAAATATATTGAAAAAAGGTAGGAAGGGGAGCCCACGGGTTGAAACAAACAGCAAAACTAGTGTTGTGTGTGTGTGACATGACGTCATTGACGTCATCGCCTGGGAGGCCGCCATTGTGAAGAGTAGCAACATTGCTATTGTTTCTCTCTATCTTTGCTGATGTGGTAGGGGCCCACTTGGGTCTCTGTGTACTAACGGAAGAGAGAGAGGAGTTTGTGAATAGTCACATATCAGTAATTGAAACAAAAATAATTAACTATAAATACTATTGCCTATGATTAAGAGTCACCAATCCGGTTAACCACCTTTTGAGAGGCAGCCTGTGGTGGGCAGTTGTACTATACTATAAATAATTTTTGTTCTAAATTGTATAAATTGTCCGAGCTCGGGGCGGGAGCATTACAAATGGTATCAGAGCCGACTTTCGACACCGAGTGTGGGGCATGTCTATATAGTCGGGCGGTGGATTTCTGGACTGTGGTAAGCCCTCAATTAAATCTGGGGCTGTGATTGATCGGGCGGTGTATTTCGGGATCATGATTAGACGGGCAGATAGGAAGGCAGCACAATTAAATTTGGGACTATGATTGATCGGGCGGTGGATTTCCGGGAACATGAATAGTCAGGCAGATAGAAGAGCAGATGCTCCACAGCGGCTAGAAAGTAGATCCTGTACTAGATTGTGCATGCCCCATGCTTAGCAAGGGCGCTGATTTCTGAAGGAGGCTGTATGTAACATCTCGTAATTTGAAGAGCTAATATATATATATATATATATATATATAGAAAAATCTTTCATTGAGCACTCATTTCCGTGAGCACTCCGTGAGCACTCGCCCTTCTAGCCATCGTATAGATGATCCAAACCGTTCACATTGATCTAAATGTCTACATTAGTCTAAATATGTAAAGTCAACTCATTTGAAATTCATTTGCTCATTCATTGAAGTGTTACAAAAATTGTATGGCTGAATATCATTTTTTTTATAATGACATGATGGATGAGCAAATGAATTTCAAATGGATTGATTTTAGATATTTCGACTAATTTAAATGTGTAGATCAATGTAAACGGTTTGGATCATCCATACAATGGCCGGAAGGGCGAGTGCTCACGCGAAAGTAGTGCTCAACTAAAGGGCCATATATATATATATATATATATATATATATATATATATATATATATATATATATATATATATATATTTGTGTGTGTGTGTGTGTGTGTAATTAGAGGAGTGTGTAATTAGAGGAGTGTGGCATATGTTGAAAATATATTGAAAAAAGGTAGGAGGGGGGCCCACGGGCTGAAACAAACAGCAAAACAGGTGGTGTGTGTGTGTGACGTGAAGTCATTGACGTCATCGCCTGGGGGGGCCGCCATTGTGAAGAGCAACAACGTTGCTGTTGTTTCTCTCTATCTTCACTGATGTGGCAGGGTCCCACTTGGGTCTCTGTGTACTCACGGAAGAGAGAAAGGAGTTTGTGAATAGTCCCATATCGGGAATTGAAACAAAAATAATTAACTATAAATACTATTGCCTATGATCAAGAGTCACCAATTCGGTTAACCACCTTTTGAGAGGCAGCCTGTGGTGGGCAGTTGTACTATACTATAAATAATTTGTCTTCTAAATTGTATAAATTGTCCGAGCTCGACACAGGGGCGTTACAAATGTCACGTACTTGTGTTTCGTATTTTTGTGAAGCGGGGCATGAGAAGGTTTTTAGTGGTATCAGAGCCCAGGTTTGGATAATATATCAGTCAAACATGGCTAACACATGGAGGTTTGGCATTGGCTGATAAATTAGTCAAATTTGGGTTTTACCGGTTTGACTGAACAGTATGTGCAATAAAGGAATCACATGGATAATTGATAACCAACATAATCTGGATTATAATATTTTGATCTACTTTTGATCCCTTCTTATTCAATTCCTTGATCCCTTATTTCCTTCCGTTTCTTACAGTTGTCCTCATTGATTGATTCTTTATTTGGTATAATTTCATTGTTCTCGTACCCATATTCTTTTGATTCTGGTATCATCCGTTCTTTTTCTTTCTGCTTGATTCGTCAATCGGCACCGCTCAATCTGCTACGACATGACAACGACTTTGATCACTACCAAGAAAGGAAGTGTCGTCTTTTGCTCCAAGATGTGCATGCAGAGTCCCCGGATTTCAGGAAGTGTTCAGAATCCCAAGTTGCCTGGAGTTCAAACTTTATGCTAGAGAGACGCCATTTGAATGTGCCAAGAATATGGTGAGCCACGAGGCAGATTGCTTGAGTTAATGGATGCTGATGATCGAGTCTTTTCGATCAGAGTTGCGTAGCGGAAGCATGGTGGATACATAACCACAGGTCCGAGGATTCTCTTGTTGTTTCTCCTTTCTTGCATTGTTTACTTCCTTATTCATCAGTTTGCATTGTCATCTTTCATTGAATATTTATTCAACATCATTCTTAATCACTCCATTCATATCCATGTTCTTTCTCACTCTGGTGTTGCCACCATTTTGTTTCTTTCCCTTTAATTCCCAGTTTTGTTATTTCATCAGTTTGCTCTTGCCTTGTCTTATATACTGCCTAAGCAAATTTCGAAGACGAAATTTTGTTGTTAGGTGGGTAGGATTGTAACACCCGTTCCCGTAAATACATATTTTCTAAATATTTTCAGTATTTTGCTTATTTATAAATTCATTTTCTGTTTTTAATTCGATTTTGACTTTCTATTAAAATCTTTTCGAATCGAAAATTATATTTACTTTGAATAATAGTTTATTTTAACTTTATTTTCAATTTCTAATTGATCGACTATTTATATTTTATATTATTACTATTTGGATTTTAATAAATTGTTAATCTCAAATCCAAATTTGATACATATCATTATTATTGCTATTGTTATTATTATTAATACTTTTGACTGGTTATTAAAAATCCAGTTCTATTTATTAATTGTATTTGTAGTTATTTCGAATAAACTTTTCTATTGTAATACAAATTATATTTTGTTATAAATCCTATTTTATTTGTTATTTTATCTCCTATTGGATCTAGAAACCCAAGCCCTCCAAACCCACCTCTTATTGGATCCTACCCGAAACCCATTAGCCCAATATCCCAGTAACCCCTATAAATACTTTACTAAAACACCGCTACCTTAACCCTAACTCTAGCACAACCCCAGCCGCCAAAACCCAAACCCCCCCCATTACTGTTAAGCCCTACCCCGTCATCTTTCTTCTCCTTATTCTTCTTTTCTAGCCGAACCCCGATCCAATCACCCCTCACCCTCCTCCTTTGCACCCCATGCGGCTCCGCCACCTTCGTCAGTCCTCACCATCTCCCGTGGAGCCAGCGCCACTGAAGACCCCTCTAATTGTCCTCTGTTTCCGCTCAACGACAGCAGACCGCGACACCCGCTGTTGATGCCTCCAGTCGACCACCTGTCGTCGTCGACACAGCTTGTGCTGCTCGATGCCAGCCTCGCTGAGCCAGTCGCCATCGACCCTGCTGACATTGCTGCTGCTCCTTCTCTTTTGCTGTGTTAGATTCTTGTGCACATATCGTTGCGGTTCGTGTTCGTTGCTCCGGGATTCTCATCCCGTTTTTCTTGGCTATTCAAAATAATCGTACATAAGGCAAGTCACTTTTCCTCTTGAATTGAATCGAATCTTGTATCAAATTCAAGTTTTTATTGAAATTCTTGCAAGTAGATTCTATTCATTCATCGTATCGCATATTGTTGTTCCTCTTTCGTTGAGTATATTGAGGGTTTACACAAACTAACCCAAATATCTTCAACTTTGTGCCTTTATTGACTCTAAAGATCAAATCTTTCGTGCATTCATGTAGTATTGGTGATAGGGTTATTCATATAAACATCACACAAACATACTATCGTAGAATCGAATACTAGGTTGATTGCTTGAATAATTGATTGATGAATTGTACTGTTAATTTAGTGAATGTATGATTCTTAATGATGCTTACCATGCTAATATACCTAACATTCTGATTATGAAGTTTGTTGACTAACTGAAGTGGAAACCATTATGTTAGATCACTTTATTTTATAAAATCTATTGAAAATCGGTATGTTGATGTCTGTCTAGAATTTGTGAGACATTTTTGACCCAAAATTTGACATCAAATAAATAACTTTCTGAACAAGAGTTATAGCTCTATTTCTCTGGTTTTCAGAACATCTAAGATCTTTATATTCTGAGTTGTATTGCAAAAGTTATGATGATTTTACTACGGCTGCGTGTTATTTTTCTAGAATTTTAGATTCATGTATGTTTCCATGTTTAAACTATTAAAAAACTAAGTTAATGTTAGAATAATGCTTTGATAATTTCTAGAATGTTAGTTAACATATTTATGAGTCTAATGAATATTTTTGATGATTTTATAATTGATTTTTCGCTGATTCTAAAGATATAACAGCTTGATGTCGATTTTCAGTCCGAACATATAACTTGTAAAGACTGATGTATTTGACCTATACTGTTGTCGGATTTTGTATTTTAAATATGCGTTGGAATCGTTGGGAAGTCTAGTTTCTAAAATTTCTGACAGTTTCAGTTTTTTATTTCTGTAGCAGCGGAGAAACTGATTTTTGTACAGTGATATTTTGCTGTCCAGAAATCTATTTTCCAGATTTTCTTAATATAAGTAAGTATATATATATATATATATATATATATATATATATATATATATATATATATATATATATATATATATTTGTATTGCATGAATTGATGTGTATATGTTGAATTGCATGATCCTAATGTGCTATTGTCATCATTCTATTTGTTTCATCCAATGTTATCATTCTATTGTTCTCCTATTGTTACTATCGTCCATCTGATATTGCTAAATTGCGTAATATATTGTTTGTATCGATAAAATAATTAATAAGTTGGGATTTAAGGAATTGACTGAAGCAGTTGATGATATAGTGACTGTACTCAGAAGTGTGGGCCATATTTTCCAAAATAATGTGTGTCGACTAGTGTTATGGTTATCGATTTATTGTTGAATTACTGACAACAGTATCCCAATTCATCGTGTACTATTTTAGTGTTATTGTGCGAACTAGTGTGAACCAATGTTCAATTAATGTTATCGTGCGGTATACATGATCCATGGAATCTTCCACTTAAGTCTAAATGAAATTGATTGTATCTATCGAACCTGTAGTTATGGGATGCAGTAGTACATGCATTAGTTAGGATTAAAATGATTAATAGACTTAAGAATTGCATCACATTGATATTGCATAATATACATCTTTGTTTCTATTGGTATCGAATATTGTGTAAGTGATATTGACATCAACCAATGAACATTGTCATCAAATATTGAACCATTGTTTATAACCATTGCATCGATTACTATTGATATTGATTATTGCTATCGTCCCATGTTATTGATTCCTAATGATCCATTGAATTCATTGTTATATCATTATTCTATTGTTTCCTTGCTGTCCATGACTTGCTCTAAGGATAATTTTTTTTTCTTTTTAGATGAATTGTTCACAGGTGATCACGTAGAATTACCTGCAGGAATTGTAGAATCAGATTTCTAAAGATTTATTGCTTTCTAGTTGGATGTTATTTCATTGGACTTATTGTATTGAGACTTATTATCATTGTATTTGGATTTATTATTTTAATATGCTTATGACCCAGATATTATAATTTGTTTCCAGATGTTGGATTATCATATTTGGTTATTCCATATTGTCTTATTCTAAGTATTATTGTTCATATGGTTATTATAATTGTCTGCACAATTGTTCTGTATTGTTATTATTGTTGAGTTGATTGGATAAACAACTTATGGATAATGCAAATCTTTTGCTTGGCCAATGTAACGTGCTTGTGTTCCGTATTTTTTAGAAGCGGGATGTGACAGCTTCTATCTGAAGAACCCCTAACTCAGTAAGTAATCGCTTGATCCTTATCATTTCACATGCGAGGTTAGCTATAGCATGATACTCGAATTCTGCATGCAATTGAGACACCAAAATTTGTTTCATACTCTTCCATGAAACTAAGTTTTCTCCAACAAACACACAACATCCAATGGTTGATCTCCTAGTCGTTAGGCAGCTAGCCCAGTCAGCATTTGACATATCAAGAAGAGTGTGTAACACCCTAGAAAAATAAAGATATTATTTTTGAATTATTAATTCTTTTCAATTTAATTGATTGGTTATTTTTTTTTCCCTGACTACTATTGTTGCACATGCAAAACACGTGTAGTATTATGAGATTACAATTTTAAATTATTGTTGTACATATCTAGATTCCTCATTATTTTCTGTTATTATTTATTTCTATTTGTATGGATGAAGAGTTATGCATTATTTGGAATTATTAAATACTATTAATTTGGTGAAATTGACTATTTTGACCGTTTCCTTGAAATTGTTGTTTTGCACATGCAAAACATGTGCAAATACTTTTGAAATGTAAATTCTAAAATTTTATGTCAGAAAATTATTTCTATTATTATAATCAGTAAGTTTTATTTTTCTGGAATTTTTGAGTGAGGAAAATCATATCTTGCAAATATTTTGAATGAGAAGGACTTTTATGTGAAAGAAAAGTCATTGGACCTCAAAAAAGAAATATATATTTTTTTTTTGTCTATTAGGGGCCGGACAACTGTAGATCAATGGATATTTTAAATATTTTATTTAGTTTTTTTTATGTAAAAGACACGTATATGATTAAATATGCAGATTTGAGATTGTTGGGGACTTTTTGCAAACCTGCCAATGAAACCTTAATCTCTGTCCCTACCTATTTATGGAGGCAACAAGATCTTGCCTCTCTTGTTTTCTTTTTGTTTGCATAAGTTAGAGTTTTAGTGGCTTGGAGATTGAAGGACAAATTGCTTAAGGAAGGGAAAGGCTCACTTGCTTTGATTTTTTATTTTTTATTTTTCAATAAGGTGGGTGATTTATCCATCTCTCTTGTATGTTTTATGTTCATGGGTGATTAGATGACATGCTCGGATTTTATTGTGAATCTATGAAAAATATATATAGCATGTATGTGTTGTTTTACCAAGAGATAATAGTAGAGATGTTTGCTAAATAAAAGATTGTTGCTATGACGAATAAAAATAATTAAATTCAATCTTTGCATGCGATAATCTAAATTATTTGTTCTTGATGTGTGTTGAGATTATAGCATGAAAGATCATATTTTTAATCTATGGAATTGAATAATAGAACATATACATCCTTGACAAATTGTTGTGATGAATACTAGATGGTATTATTTAGTTTTATGAAATAAAAATCAAATTTGAAATGAGTTGAACAAAAAAAATTGAATCTTGAATGATATATGATGTTAGGTAACAAAGATTGAATTTTTATCCTAAAGAAACGATTGTTTGATCATTCATATTATTATAATTGATTAGAACTTTCATCGATCTAAAAATTGATGTTTGTATAAGAGAAAGACGAGATCTTGAACATGAATTTACTGTTTTGCTTGACGTTATGTTCGTGATTTAAATTAATGTTTTCCAGATTTAATATTAAATTGGGAGTAAACTGTTTTGAAGAACCAAATCATATAACTTTCCGATTTTTGATAACAGATAGTTCCCAGAACTTGTTGAATTTAAACTCTTTAAATTAATTTGTTTGAGTTCATATTTTTATGGTGAGTTCTTTGATATGTGCTGGATTTTAATTAATTTTTCCAGAATTTAATTAAATTGGGAGTGTACTATTTTGAAGAACAAAATTATATAACTTTCAGATTTTGGATAAAAGATATTTTCCAGAACTTATTGAATTAAAACACTTTAAATTAATTTGTCCGAGTCCAGATTTTTATGGTGAGTTCTTTGATATGTGCTGGATTTGAATTAAAATTTTCAGAATTTAACATTAAATTGGGAATATACTGTTTTGAAGAACAAAATCATATAATTTTCCGATTTTGGATAATAGATAGTTCCCAGATTTTGTTGAATTTAAACCCTTTAAATTAATTTGTTTGAGTCTAGATTTTTTATGGTGAGTTCTTTGATATGTGCTAGATTTAAATTAACTTTTGCAGAATTTAATACTGCATTGAGAGTGTACTATTTTGAAGAACACATATAACTTTCAGATTTTGGATAAAAGATAATTCCCATAACTTGTTGAATTTAAACATTTTAAATTAATTTGTTTGAGTCCAGATATTTATGGTGAGTTCTTTGATATGTGCTGGATTTAAAATAATTCTTTTAGAATTTAATATTAAATTGGAGTGTGCATTTTTGAAGAACAAAATCATATAACTTTCAAATTTTGGATAAAGATAGTTCCAAGAACTTATTGAATTTAAACCCTTTAAATTAATTTGTTTGGGTCCAGAATTTTATGGTGAGTTCTTTGATATGTGCTGGATTTAAATTAATTTTTATAGAATTTAATATTACATTGGGAGTGTACTGTTTTAAATAGCATAATCATATAACTTTCAAATTTTGGATAAAAGATAATTCCCAGAACTTGTTGAATTTAAACCCTTTAGATTTCTTTGTTTGAGTCCAGATTTTTATGGTGAGTTCTTTGATATGTGCTGGATTTAAATTAAATTTCCAAAATTTAATATTAAATTTGGAATGTACAGTTTTGAAGAACAAAATCATATAACTTTCAGATTTGAGAAAGAATGAATTTTTATGTGTATATTTTGTTGGAGTGGAAATGTTATTTATATAACTCGTTGCTTTAAAGGTTGAAATTGTGATTATTGAACTAAGTGTGGTTCTAAATTCAAGTGGGGGTTGATATGAGAGACCTTCTATGAGAAATGTGGATATGTTGTTTGTGTGACTTTAGAGGCTGAATAGAACCCAAGTTACCGACAGTATACAATTTTGATTTGGAAATTAGCTAGTAAAGGTTAATCTTCTTGTTTGGTTACGTCCGATAGGGTGAGCTTGCTCTAGGAGTTGATGCTTAACTAGAATTAAACATATGGACATGTACTAGATGGAGATGTGACGAAGTAAAAGAAAACATGGGCAGGGGGTTTCATATGATTTGCGGTGAGAGATCTTCTCAAGAATTATCGGGGTGTGAGGAAGGTTTCCAAAATCACTTGTGGTATGAGATTTAACTTCAGAATTATCGGGATCAAGGCGACGCTTATAGGATGTTTGTGTGATGATGTACTATATGACTTGTGGTGTAAGTTTCATCTCCAAAATTATTGAGGTGTGAGGAAGGTAACCAAAATCACTTGCGGTGGGAGTGATTCTCAAGGATTACCGGGGCGTGAGCCAGATACTCACATAATATCTAAATCTTACATTAGTCACTATTGTAGGTTTTGCATAACGAGGGATTGAACCTTATAATGAGGTGAACGCTACGAGCTTGCCCTCGGACCAATGTCGTATGGGCGACATAAAATCCGAACAAGTATGCATTAGTCGAGCATTAGGTGCATTTGTTTGTATGGATTTGTTTTATGCTATTGTTTTATGCATTCTTTTTACCTTTGTTTCATGGCATACACTCATACACCTAGACTAGATTCATTTTGCAGTTTTTTATTTATCCTTATTGTTTTTATTTTTGCATCAAGTTTGTGGTTGTGAAACTTTGGAAGATCGCTGCTTTAATCAGCATTCCATCAGTTATATTTAACTGACGTGCCCACTTTTCAATAGATTTGCAGGACTCTTGATAATGAATAGCATGGATCCGAGTTGAGCTATGGAAAATAATGAAGACTGAAGTTTGAATTTTTATAACAAGTTGTACTTAATGTGTAATATTTCCATTGTGTATTGTAAAGAATGATTTTGTAATAAAATTTTTAAATTTCCTTCTATTGTGTACTGTGTTTAAGATTACATTGAAGTAAAGATTCTGGATGAGTCACAAATTTCTTGTGATTGAAATTCGGGGTGCTACCGAGTGACTGTGAGATAATTCAGTTTTCCCACAATCATCCTATAGCTCTTTGGATCCTCTGATAGGACACAATGATCTGGCAACAACTAGTAATTTGGGTTCATAGGAGTGTGTGATGGCCTGCATCCTAGCATACTGCTCTCGGTAAGTATATCGAACACATACTTTTTCTATGATAAACAAATGCCTTGCTTAGGTCGAGCAATTTCGATCCCCAAAAATGCTTTAGTCGCTCGAGATCCTTAGTTTGGAATTTCTATTGAATATATGACTTCATATCATGAATACCATTATGATTATCACCTGTAATTACAATGTCATTAACATATACATCTAATAACATGATCCTCTTCCCTTGATGATGTCGATAGAATACATAATTATCATTATCACTCATCCTCAATCCAAAACTCGTGACAACTTCAGTGAAACGGCCATACCAAGCATCGAGAGACTATTTGAGTCCATACAAAGATCATTTCAAGCAACCGACTTTAGTGGGCTCTGTTTACTGACATAACCGATGGGTTGCTTGATATAAACTTCCACCTCAAGAACGCCATTGAGAAGTTGTAAATCCTGTATTCCATTTTCTGTATTTTTGTACTATATTTCTTTTCTTCCAGTGTATTCTATCTGTTTGTACTCTTTCATTTTCCTGAACCGTGTATGTGTTTTTCTTCCACAAATAAATTCATCTATTGTTTATCATCTGCGATTTGATCTTTTGTGGTTCATTTGTCTGCTAATTATTTTGTCTCCGGATTATTTATTATCACTAATCTATTGCATTTCATGGCCTAATTGCTTATTTATTCAATTTTTGCTTATTGGATCTGGTTTTCTACCCAGTTTATCCTAATTGAACCCTTCTACCGGTCTTATTGGATCCTAACCCGCTACCCAATATCCTCTTTTTTGACCCAGTCTTTCCCAGATATTTCTTCACGTTCCTAACAAGCAAATCATAACTTTCCCTATCTTCTCTTGATTCCTCAAAATCCTGCTTGCCAAATCTCTTTATTAAATCCCCCACAAAATTTGTTATTTCTATCTACAATTACTATCTCCTAAACCCTAACCCTAATCACCGTCTATCTCTCTCTCATTTCTCTCACGGCCTACCCCTCGACCACTAGCAGACCCCCGTCGCCAGCGCCCTCCAACTGCCACCATCTTTGTGCCTACCCCAGTCGCGCTGCCCTTCCTCCACTATGCCAGGCCACCATAGCAGCCAGGCCTTCTCTCCTTCCTCTCTCCTCCCGAAGCTAGACAGCAGCAACAGTAGCCCCAACAGCCAGTGTCGACCCCCCATCTCGATGCCGTCCACCTCCCATCGTCGTTCCATTTGTCCCACCATCGTGCAGCCGCCCTACCGCTGTCGTCTTCGATCCCTCTCTCTTTGTGTGCATGTGTTGGATCTCGAGTATTGGGTTCGTGTTCGTTGTGTTCGTGATCATCTTATTCGAGATCCGTTCATTGGTATTGTGTTCGTGCCAGGAAATCCATTCCCATTATTCTCATTCTTTCAGTCAAATTCGTCGACTATCTAAGGCAAGTAACTTGTATTATTTTGTTGTATATACAAGTACCAAATTCCGCATGTAGTCTCGGATTGTTTTTAGGGTTGTCCTCATGAAAAACTCTTGTTAGATCTTGACTCTAATTGTTGATCCATCCATAGTCATCATTTGTTACACACACGACATGAAATTAATTTAGACCTGATTAAATTCCTTATGCATGTATGTATGTTATTTTGTGATCCAAGATATGTTGTATACTTGTTGCATGCTTGATGTGTTAGTTGTAGTATTCTGTGGTAGACTTATTAAACACCCATATCATGTTATGTTTGGACATATATTATACCATGCTTCGTATTTTGTTTTAATTTGGATTTGTTGCATATGAACTATTTGATTTAATGCATGAGAAAGATTTCTGTTTTTTATTGTTGCCCTATTTTGTTCAGTATTTTAGACCCTGTTAAAGTCAATAAATCAAACTAATTTGTGAATATAAATCTTAGACCCTGTTTTCTATTTTCAGAATTTTTGACAGATCTCAGTTTTGATTTGTGAGGTATGAGTTATTGCTGTTTTTCTACAGATGTATTAAAAATTCCAGATTCTGTTTTATGTGATTTCTGTATAGTTATTCATTTTAATACTGATGTTAAAGATAAGATTTGGAACTAATATTTTTCTGGGCATTACTAGACTTGATTGGGATTAACCCCAAATTTTTGTGGATTTAATTAATGGCTTTTATAAACCATTCTATGCATGTGAACAAACTACTATATTTCCATAATTTCATGCTGTTCAGTAAAGAACCATAATTTCGACATAATTCCAGTCATTGTTGATTAAAACTTTGTAAATACGAAACGTAGCAAGCTATGTCTATTTTACAACCCTTTTTACGAATTTGAATTTCGAGTTATACTTTGTAATCTATAGCTGTTTTAGTACTGCTGTGTTTAAGGTTTCCGATTTGCAAACTTGCTGTTTCCCGAATTTGTTTAACTATAGTATCTCAGTTGGAATATTATGAAATTTTGTTTGCTGATACTAGATATACTAGGGAATAACCCAGATTTTTCTTGGATTTTGTATTTGTAACACCCCGAATTCCAAATAAGACTGAATTCGAAGTTCCACAGGATCTTTACACTTCACTTCGTAAATTTTACAAGGAATTTAAAACTTTTATTACAACAATGATTTACATTTACACACTAGAAGCAAATTACAACGTAATACATGAATTGAACATCAACTAGAACATTTCTTTAAGCAGCAATCAATCTTTAGTCTTGTCAATTATTTTATGCTGCATAGAAATTGTGGGTACGTCAGTGTAAGCCCCATTTCCGCAAATGCGTATCTTCCTAAGTATTTTTCTGTATCTCGATATTTATAAATTGTTATTGTTAAATTCGTTTTGAGTTTATTTGTTAAAGCATTTTTCTAAACAATAGTTATAATTATTTCGAATAAACCTTGTTTCCATTTCTACTTGATTAACTATTTGTATTTTAACCCTCATTAATATTGTTACTGTTGGGACTATTTCCATAAATTCCTATTTTTATATACTGTTATTATTTTGATAATTGCTATTGTCGTTGTTGGTATTATTTTGCTATTTTGTTATTACTATTATTATTATTATTTTATTATTAATATTGTCACTATTATTATTGATATTCTTTTAATTCTTATTGATTGATTGATATTACTAGCATTATTATTTTATTGACATGGTTATTTTAGTGTTCTTATGGTTATGGTGATTATTATTATTATGATTAATTATTAAAAAAATCCCTTTTTATTTGATAATTGTATTTTTAATTATTTCAAATAATTTATGAAATGCTAATTATATCAGATATCTTATTTCTTGTATTTGGATTTGTATTGATCAATTATATTCATGTACAATGTATTTTCATTTATTGGATCTATACCCAAATACCCAATAACCCAATATCTCTCTTTTCCCCTATAAATAATCTAATATAATTTATTAACCCTAATCCTATTATTAATTCCCTCAGCCGTCATTAGCATCCCCTAATCCATTTTTAATCCCCATTACTGTTCATTATCCCGACTTTCATCTCCCTCCCTTTGTTCGTCCTCAACCCGACCGCAGCCTGAAGCTTCGTCACCTCTCCTCCTCGTCATCCGTCGTCATCCCCGCCTCTCACCCGAACTCCATCCCCTTTGCCAGCTTTCCCGTCATCGTCTTCATCTTCGCTCAACTCCACCGATCCCATTTACCCTTCACTCGTGCCGTACGTCTTCGCCCTCCGTGCACCCTCGCATCCACCGAAGAACCCCTCCCGCCTCGTCGTCATTGTTGTCCAAGCCCCGAGCACCCTAATCTTCATCTCCTCTGTTTCGTCGAGAGAAACAGAGCTTTGCCGAGCCCCGCCACAGTGCAGCCCCATCACCTGCCAGCGTCTCTGTCCCCCCTCCCCCCTCCCCGCGTGCTCTTTCTTTCTTTCTCTATCGTAGTGAGGAAGAAGAAGCACAGTGGTCAATATTCGGTGTTTGCTGTTCCAGCGTAAGGGATCTGTCACCGGGGTTTGTTATTTTGTCTTGGAGATCCGATCTTGAGTTTGGGTGTTGCTATCTTGTGTTCGCTATTTGGTGTTTTGCACGTGGCTCGCACGTGTTTCGGTTCGTCGCCCGAGATTCTCATCCCATTATTCTATTTATTCGAGTTAACCATTTCACAGGCAAGTCTCTTCTTGAAATAGTATTTTATTTTGTTCAAGATTTCCTTGATCTCTGCAAGTAGATCCCATACTTTTCTTATCATGCTGTATTTGACAATTCTGTTAAGTTTAGCGAGGGTTTACACGAGCTAACCCGACATACTCTTAACATCGTGCCACTCTCTTTGATCTAAAACCTAGTCCCTATTGTTTCATGCATATGCACACTTACATGAAAATAACTAGATCCAAGCTATAGACTTGTTGATGAATTATATGCATGTTAGATAGAATTTGATTGATGAATTAATACCATGCATGTGATATTGTATCTTAAACATAGAAATATGCATGTTGACACCTAGGATCACTTTGATTATTAATTTGCCTGAAAAATATGGTTTCATGATTAATTTATTGCTCATTCATGTTAGAACAAATTCTGGACTGCTAGTTGTTCCATTTTGAATTAGTTTTTCGACCATGCTGCTGTCATAATTTGAAATAACTTTCTGAATATGAAATTTAGCCTCTAATGTCTAGTTTACTGCCCTTTTTGCATATCTAAATTTTGATGTGTCATCTGTTAGATATCATCATTTTAGTACAGCTGTGTCAGAATTTTCAGATTCACAAATGCATGCGTATCCTACTGTTCTATAATTTATTTGACCATTCAAATAACAAAATAAAAATCTTAAATAAATCTAGCTGAACCTAGACATGTGTAGGAATGCCCCAGAATTTTTTTAGATTTATTTGATGAGTTCTCTGACCTGAAACAAATAGTTGAACACAATTTACTGCATGACTGAGGGTTGCAATATTCTCCTTACACTTCACATACTGTGCCTACAACAGCTCCGCTCTCTCACTCTGAGTCTCCACTTGACTCTGAAGGGTCTTGATGAGATCTCCCCAATCTGGCTCTTCCTCGTCGGATGAAATGTCCGATGAGTCCAGGAGGTGGAGTGATCTCTCGGGACTCGGGCCATTCTCCTTCATATTCCTTGGGATCTTCTTCGTCAGAATCTCCTGGTCCAGGGTAGCAGTCCTCTTTGATTATGTGCCAATCAACATCGCCTGCTAGGTCGTGGTAGTTCGCCATCTTTGGTAATGGAGAAGAAGAAGCATTTATCATAGAGCAACACAAATGTAAGTAACTTACATTTAAATCTTTATACCCAACTCACACACTAATGTATACTCTAGGGTGTCATTCCTCATAAATTTGTACTACTTGGAAGCGTGGCTCTGATACCACTTTGTAACACCCCGAATTTCAAATAAGACTGAATTCAAAGTTCCACAGGATCTTTGCACTTCACTTCGTACAATTTTACAAGGAATTAAACACTTTTATTACAACAATGACTTACATTTTACACACCAGAAGAAAATTACAACGTAATACATGAATTGAACATCAACTTGAACAGTTCTTTAAGCAGCAATCAATCTTTAGTCGTGTCAATCATTTTATCCTGCATAGAAACTGTGGGTACGTCAGTTGCATACAACTGATGCTAGGATATAATACATCAATTTCTCTTACTTAGAAAGCACACACTTGTCACAAATCAAAGCTAAAGGGGAATATCCTATTGATGGTGTGTGTGAATGTGCACTTAGTCCTTAATGTAGTTATTTACATTACATGAGACTAATGCGCACTTGTTCGGATTCTATGCATCCCATACTACATAGGTCCGAGGGCAAGCCCTTAATCGTTCTTCATCTTGTAGGGTTGATTCCCTCGCCATGATTTAAACTAATACGGCAACTACGGTAAGTATCCTAGGTAGTCTATGAGTTACGAGCCCATATCCAGACATCCTGGAGAGAATCTCACGCACTGACACTTGACGCATCATGCAGACATCCTGTGGACAATTCACCTCCGCCATGGACAATGGCACCACTCGTAGCCACCAAACACCCCACAAGCATCGCCACCGGTATGATATCCTGGAGTAGTATCCACGCCCTGACATGATGCATCATGAGGACATCCTGTGAACACGCTCACATCACAGATCCAATGGCCCTCATACTTATGTTTTTCTCTTACTTTCATCACATCTCCACTATGTGTCTAATCCTGAGATAATTGAATCATGAATAAAAATTAACACCCTATAGTTAGCACTTCCTCTATACCGGTCTTACCATCAATCAACAATTACAACCCAAACTTGGTTTTTCATTTCAATATTTTATCTCCAAGGAATTTATTCACTGCCGGTATAAGGACTTAGCTACACTCTAGTCTTTAATCTCATTTCATGTTCATAAAACATGAGTATTTACATTCTCAAATTTTTCTCATAATTCATCATGATCTTTGATTCCATTACATGCACAATTTCGCGTATAATATGATAGTTTCATTTTTCAACTTATCACATTCATAATTTAACTTCGCACAATTTCTTTTATTTTCATAATATCTATCTTTCACTAATTAAGCCAAATCACAACTATCTTTATTTAAATTTTTCATGACACAATTCATTTAAACTCTTTAGTCAAAATTTCCTTTAAAAGAAAAGTATTAATTTTCTTTAATTACCCAATATTTCATTCTAAAAATTTGAATCAAGTTCCTTTCCAAAATAGCCTTTAATTCTCATTATAATACATCAAAAGCTATAGAAAAATTCTCATGAAGTCTACATATTTTTAGAATATTTCTAATATTTTTTTCTTAATTTTTAAAACACTTAAAACTATAAAAAATAATAATATATGAAAAAAATCATTTTTTTTCTAAAAGTGGCCGAAGCCGGATTCGAACCCACATACAACAGACCCCACCTGCTACAGTAACCGCACTAAGGTGCAGCCGAAAACCAGTATGGCCACAGTGGCCAACTGTTAAATGTATAACTTGAATTATATTATGTTCTGGGTTTCGGTATTTGAGTTAAAATTGATTTTTTTTAAAAATGTCTTTGGAGAGACTCGAACCCAAGCACACAGTGCCCCGCTGTTGCTACAGTAACATTTTTAAAACGCACCCGAAGACCAATAAGGCCAAGGTGTAACTCAACTCACTGATTGTTACCAATATTTCATATTTCAAAGATTCTTAAACTCTTTTCTCCCATAATTTATTTCATGAAAATTTCCAAATTACTGATCTTATAGATTTGCAACATAACAATATTTTCAAATTATTATTTTGACATAAAAACATGAATTTTTCTTTCTAATTTGTATTCTATGTCTACAATTTCGACATTTAAAGACAACCATGATTTCCACCAAATTTAGCACCACAATTATCACATAAGTTTGTTTTCTTGCTTTCTTTTATTTCTACAACAATTTCTAGAACATAATTTCTTTTATCATACTAGTGTCACAATAATTAATGTAGTGTATAACCAATATTTCAATTAGCCAACTAGCCATTTACCAACATATATTCCACATCTAGCATGGTTCAAATTTTACATTTTCATAGTAACATGATAATTCTAATGTAATAATCACAATTTATAGCACCTATCAATCAATTCATCAAGCATTCACTTCATTTCTAACTAGTCTCTTTTAAAGCAACACATGGCCAAATTAACAAGTTTTTCTTAGCAATTTCATCAATTTAATCCCTAGCATGATATGTACATTAGAAGCTTGAGAAATCACCCACCTTTTTATAGAAAAAAGTTTGAAAAACTCCTAGAAATCTCCTCGAACACACGAACGGTTCCTTCTCCTCGTAGATTGTGCCACCAAAGCGCCTTCTCCTCCTTGTACTAGATGAAACCCGAGCACCTCCTCCCCTTGATGAATGGCCGGCTTCCAAAATGAAAGGGAACACACACACAACTCTCTCAATTTTTTTTTTACTCACAATTGCTCTCAGTCTTTTTCTCACAACTAATTTCTTTCTTTCTTTTCTCTTGTAAGTTTTTCTAGTGCATTTCATGAAGAGAATGAGGGGGTATTTAAACTTTTTCCAAAGCAAAATGGATGGTCAAGATTGATCTAGATGGATGTAGATTAGGGGCTAGGATGTATTAGGGAGTTAGAATAACTACCCATGAACACAAAACTACCTCTCCACTACTCCATCTCTCCCACTCTGTCTTGATGCCATCCGGCCAACACCTCCCATGCATATGGCACATGCAAGTGCAATGCATGTGTCACACAATGCACCCATAGTTACTAGTTGTTCATATAAATTTAATTAATTTGTTACAAAAATAAGTCTACTCTACAAGTTGTGTTATTTAAAGAAGAATTAAATTAGTGGGCTCAATCTAGTGGGCTAAAAGTCTATGGGTTTCTAATTAAAATAGTTAAATTAATTAGTGTGGGCTAGAGTTAGAAAATTAGGCCTAGTGTTTAAATAGGCTTTTAAATTAAAAAGAGAAGAATTAAAATACTTGTTCATGATATAAAAAATAAATAATTTTTAGGGGAAAATGTACCTAAATTTGCACATGCAAAATACGTGAAATCAAACAACTCCTATTTAATCATAATTGAAAATTCAGGATGTTACAGTATTGGGCAGTTGTCCCAGAATTTATAACTTGTTTCCAGATCTGGTTATTTGAAATTAAGTATTCTTGTTTTCAAGAAATTTTGTTGGTTATATCAATTTATTCATGCATGCGTGGTTGATTATCTCCTGTTTATTTCTTGTTTATTCCGGTGTATTGTTGTAAAGATCCTTACAGCTCATGAATGGTAAAAACCATTCACTGGACTTAGTTGCGTATCTGTATTCCCTATTCCTTTTTGGGAAGCGGGACATGACAGAAATGCATTCTTAACATCATGTTGGTGGAGTTGCCAATGAAATCGAATAGCCAAGGCAACAATGATCCAAACAGAAGATATTCATAGGTCTGTCTCATCATAAATTGATATAACCCTAATTTTGTTGGTTATATCAATTTAGCAACCAATCTTGCTTTTAGGTGAGCCAGTGAACCCATATGGTTTTACTTTAACCGTGTACAACCATTTACAACCAACACAATGTTTCCTAGATGAAAGGTTAGTAAGATCCCAAGTAGCATTTTCTTCAAGAGCAGACATCTCTTCTCTTGTAGCCAGACTCCAACTAGGGTGTGACAGTGGTTCTAATAATGACTTAGGAACCTAGTGACTATCCAAAGTAGAGACAAAAGCATGATGGGTAGACGATAAGTTAGCATGTGGAAGACGATTGTATATACGATGTGCAGTGGAGCGGTTTCCTTTGCATATGGCAATGGGAAGATCAAGATCAGAATGCTCACTAGAAGAGGGAACAATCGGAGTGGTTTCAATGGATGAAACTGGTGGTGTAGGATTAGGCTTAGATGGGAGTGGTTCATCAGCATGCGATGATGGAACAATGGGCACATTGGCGTGATCTGAAGGAGTGTGGTCCGAACGTCGTTTATACACTTGAATGTGTAATGCCCCTGCCCCAAACTCAGACAATTTATACAGTTTATCAGACAAATTATTTATATTTAGTACAACTGTCCACCACAGGCTGCCTCTCAAAAGGTGGTTAACCGGATTGGTAACTCTTGATCATAGTCATTATTATTTATAGTTAATTATTCTATTTGTATTCCCGATGTGGGACAAATTCATTCACATTCTCTCTCTCTCCTCGCGAACTGCACAGCCGAAGCCCCCCACGTGTGCCATGTCAGCACACGAGACTGCAGGAGAAGTTCTCACACGGTGGGCTCGCACGACGTGCTGGCCACGTCAGCACGGAACCAAGCAGCCAAAGATGCTTCTTATATACCGAGTGGGCCCCCTCCTTTTTCAAATTAATTCATTAACAACCTCCCAAAGGAAATCCTATGGGGCCAACTCCAATTCCTCTGCGGGAGAAGTTCTCACACGGTGGGCCCGCACGACGTGTTGGCCACGTCAGCACGGAACCAAGCAGCCAAAGCTGAAACCCAGACAATTTATATAATTTATCAGACAAATTATTTATTATTTAGAACAATTGCCCACCACAGGCTACCTCTCAAAAGGTGGTTAACCGGATTGGTAACTCTTGATCATAGTCATTATTATTTATAGTTAATTATTCTATTTGTATTCCCGATGTGGGACAAATTCATTCACATTCTCTCTCTCTCCTCGCGAACTGCACAGCCGAAGCCCCCCACGTGTGCCATGTCAGCACACGAGACTGCAGGAGAAGTTCTCACACGGTGGGCCCGCACGACGTGCTGGCCACGTCAGCACGGAACCAAGCAGCCAAAGCTGCTTCTTATATACCGAGTGGGCCCCCCTCCTTTTTCAAATTAATTCATTAACAACCTCCCAAAGGAAATCCTATGGGGCCAACTCCAATTCCTTATATATATATATATATATATATATATATATATATATATATATATATATATATATCTTTGAAAAATTACGGGGTGTTACCTACACCCCCTTCAAAATTCATCATCCTCGCTAAGTACGGGGGCACAACCTAGTGCAGGATCTCCTTTTTAGCCGATGTGGAATGACGTACCCTAATTCTGCCGATTATCCAGACCCCTAGCCTACACTGTGGATTTATCGGGCGTATCCTTAGTTGTGAACATTCCATGTGGCCGCAGTCCTTTACCGGCCATTTCATCGACCTTACCGCCCTGCCCCTAGCCCACACATGTAGATTTACCGGGCGATCTGACCCAACCTTGCTCTATCCCAGGCATAACCACCATTCTGTACCCTCACTCGGTGTCAAAAGTCGGCTTTGATACCATTTGTAATGCCCCTGCCCCAAACTCAGACAATTTATATAATTTATCAGACAAATTATTTATTATTTAGAACAATTGCCCACCACAGGCTACCTCTCAAAAGGTGGTGAACCGGATTGGTGACTCTTGATCATAGGCATTATTATTTATAGTTAATTATTCTATATTTATTCCCGATGTGGGAAAAATTCATTCACATTCTCTCTCTCTCCTCGCGAACTGCACAGCCGAAGCCCCCCACGTGTGCCACGTCAGCACAAGAGACTGCAGAAGTAGTCTCACACGGCGCCCCCGACCACGTGCTGGCCACATCAACACGGAACCAAGCAGCCAAGCTTCTTCTTTTATACCAGGTGGGGCCCCCTCCTTTTTCAAAATAATTCATAAACAACCACCCATAGGAAATCCTATGGCCAACTCTGAGTCCTTATATGTATATATATATATATATATATATATATATATACCTTTTATTGGAAACCTAAAAAGTAGCAATCCTGTTCTATCTAAGCTTGGATTTTGAGTTTGCAGAGCCTAACTCTCCTTTCTGTCTATCACTGGATCTCCACTACTTTACTTGCAACTTGAGCTAGTAGACTGAGCTTTAGCTTGAGTGAGAACGAATGAACACATCTCTATTTTGGACTGAACTGCTTGAGCTGGAGCTTTGGACTCGACAAGGTATTGGGTGCTTGCCCTATTGAGAGTATCTTCCATTCTCTCTTCACCAGACAAATAGGCAATCCGATAGATAGATTATGGCTTCCTCACTATTAGCAAGCTCCCACAGGCAATGAACTGCTTCTGCCTTCTTCATTTAGTTTGTAGCCATACCGTATAGTTAATGGGAGTAGCTAGATTCAAGCAAGCAATGCTTATATATATATATATATATATATATATATATATATATATATATATATATATATTTGAAAAATTATGGGGTGTTACAGAATGATTGTAGGTCGTTTGGGCATTGCTGAGGAGCATTAAGTTACAGATCCAGAAGAAGTAGATACCATAGGTCTAGGGTAGGTTAGAAATTCAAATTCAGATGCATCAAAAGGAACCAGAGGTAAACTATTGGAAGTGGTAGAATAATAAGGTTGTGACGCATGAAAGGTAACATCAACAGAGAAGAAACAATGACGCAACTCAGGACTATATCATCTATAACCTTTCTGGAAGCGAGAGTACCCTTAAAAATACATTGGATAGAACGGGGTGCTAACTTGGAGCGACCACGACTACGGTCATGAACAAAACTAACACACCCAAAGATTTTGGGAGGAAGGGGGAATAGGTCAACATTAGGAAATAAAACGGAAAATGGGGTTTGACCATATAACACAGATGAGGGCATGCAGTTAATTAGGTGACATGCAGTAAGAACCGCATCACCTGATGAGGACAATAGACCTTAATTTCCAGTTATATGATCCGAAGCATCTGAATCAATTACCCATGATGTAGGAGCTGTAGTCAAGCAAGCACTACTAGACCTTATTAATGTGGCAGAAGAAGAAGGCTGGACCTGAAGAGCACAGTATCGTTGGAGAGCCCGAAGTTCTCCTAAATCTAACTGAACATTGGTCAAACTGGAGGTGATATGTGCAGTGTGTGATGGTCGAGTGTTCTGAGTATGCCGGGAAGGGCAATACCACTTTGTATGCCCAAACTCCTTTCAATAATTGCACATGATGTGGGTAACTGAAGTGCCTGAACCATTCTGTGGGTTGTGACTGCTAGCACAGCGACCACCGAAACCACCTGTGTGAGGCCCATGACCATGTCATCCTCCTCAACTAAAACGAGGTTGAGAAGCAATTAATGCAGATTTCTCTTCTGGGGTGTCGCTAGTGATGATTGAGGGAAGGTGGGAAACCATCTCCGTAACAAGTTTGTAGACCTCTAACAAACTTTTGGAGGTAGGACCTTCCATTACCAAAGGTCATGCAGCCTCATGAGACTTGGGAAGTGGCCCGAGAAAAGTGAGAACATGAATCAGTTGTTGGCGCACCTGCATCTGCTTCAGATTAGTGCTCAATGGAAAGAGTTCTTGCAACTTATCACATGTCTTCTCGAAGATAGCGTAGTACTCATCAATACTTTTACTACCTATCTTACAACGACAGTAGGCCTGCTGAACACTGTAGGCATGTGTCATACTGGACAAACCCGAATAGGTTGACTGTAGATGATCTCAAATCAAATTTCCTTAGTCGTAGAGCACTGTATTATAGTATCAAGAATATTGGGCTCCATGGATTCCCACATAGCATTCATGATCAAGCAATCATCAACTTCCCAATCTTCCATCATAGTCTTAGGTGGATCATGAAATAGATGACCGGAGCAATGACTACATTTTAGTTTGACAATAAACATCTTGTGCCATTGTTGCCAATTACTACTACTCAATTTAATAGTCAGTAACGTGGATGGAAAAGAAGGAAGAGTAGTTCCTATCAAAATGGAGTTATCATTTACGTCAGGTTCACCACTCTCTTTGCTTATCTTGCCAATCACAATGAGTTAGTACACAATCAAATTCTTTAGAGGTGAAGAGAGATAGGTTGGAAGTTACATTGGAGTGGTTCACCTAAAGATAAGTTCTTATCTTTGTGGTAATTTATCAAACACATTGTGTTGTACTCCAATATTGGTCAGATTCAATCAAGCATGAATTTGTATCCATTCAAGGAGATGATGATGGTATTCTATGAATCGACAATGGTAACTTCGATGTCGATGCCAAGTTCGATGGTGATTGATGTGATCCGCTTCACAACTTCAGGGGAGCTGATGGTCGGATGGTAGTTTGGGAAGTCAGGGAGAACTGGTCAGAGGTCGACGGCTGTGGCAGGAGTTGGGAAGGAGCTCTGATACCATATAAGTTTACCTTTCTCTCCTTTCACTTAAAATACACACTAGATACATTTATATATAACTTTATTACAAGCACGGGCTTTGCCCGTATGTGACTAAACTAATACTCAACTACTCTATTCTAACGTCTCTAACATCTCTCTCTCTCTCTCTCTCTCTCTCTCTCTCTCTCTATATATATATATATATATATATATATATATATATATATATATATATATTTATTTATTTATTTATTTATTTATTTGTATCAACATTACCACTGGATTTTGCATACTTGGCTATTTTCATGTTGTTCTCATCATGGACTAGTATGTAGCAAATTTCTTATGGTTGATTAATTTAGCTAAATTGGTTAATTAATTGTGAAGGGATTAAATTGAAAAATTAGAGAGTGATTTATTTATTTGGGTAGAGGTTGCAAGTTGGATGCACACTGGGGAAAGGCAGGCAGCAAAGATGTCATGCCCCGATTCCCAAAAGGAATACAGAATATGGTACGCGACAAAGTCCAGCGAATGGTTTTCACCATCCATGAGCTGTAAGGATCTACTCATCCAACATAACAGGAAATATAACAATATACTCAACCATGCATGCATGAACAATTATTGACCAACATAATTTATTTGCAACAAATATAAATTTCCCAAATATGTACAAGGCTTGGATCAAAGCAAAAACTTCGGGACAACAAGTTCGTTACAAGTTTCAATGTAGCAACAAGAATGAAATAACTTGAGCACAAACTAACTAAGCAAGTTTTCCCAAGCGAAGCCTAAAATGTTTGCTCACCAACTCCCGCAGGTAGTTGATCACCGAAACCTGCTCATATAGCAATTGAAAGAAAATAGGAAAAATAGAAAAACAGTACGCCTGTTAGTGTAAGTTACAGGCCGCAAGTAGTACAAGTAAGAACGAGTGGGAATGGAAATATGAAACAGGAAACAGGAAGTACTAACATAGAGGAAAACAATAGTAGATGAATAGTCTACAAGTAATAGGAAACAGCAGCAGGTAAACAGTAACGAAAAATAGTAGCGGTAACAGTAAAGGATAGTAGTAACAAGTGATGGTAACAGGTAGCAGTAACAGGTAACAGTCTCAGGAAAATATGGGTGTGCCAGTGAAACAAGTTATTCTTAAGTCGATTGTTCAATACTATCTAGGTAGAACTTCATGCGTCCAAAATTTTACCACATGGTTCCTACGTTCAAAGAGTTGCATTTAGATTTCGTAATGGAGCCTACAGGGCCGTGTACTCAGGCATCCTATCACGCCCCGCTTCCCAAAATACAGAATACGAGTACGTAATGTAGGCCTAGCGAATGATGTAAACACCATCCATAAGCTGTACTAGACTAACTCAGCAATATGAACAATAAACACAACCACACAAGAAAGACATAATCACATGAATCAAAGATAAACTTCAATAATAATGAAAAAAATCCAAAATAATATCCAACATAATGTCCAATATCTGGAAAATATAAATACACGACTGGACAAAAGCCCAAAACAAAGTATAATGTCATGCCAATTTTCAGAGGAAACAAATCTAGCAAAAAAGTAAACTAAGTAGCGCAATCTTTGGTTCATCTCCTAGAATCGTTTCTTACCAATTCCTGCTGGTAGAGATCCTTCGGTACCTGTAAATTCTTGATCTAAAAAGAAAGAAAATAAAGTCCTTATAGAAAGTCATGAACAACAAGTAGAGAAATCAGGGAGTAATTGGAACATAGTATATTAAAGAAAAGGGACGGGATCAAAGTCAATAACAAAGTCAAAGATTGGCAATAATATCAAGGGTCCATATTTAAGCATGCATTTAATTAGTAATGTCAATTAATGTTCTATATTGATGAAGATATACAGGACCAAGCATGAGATGTCAAATGCGGGTTATTAATTATTTTATTAATCTATCTAGTGCACGTACTACTGCGTCCCATGTGTTCCATACCACAAGTTCTGTGCAAGCAAACAGTGAACGGTTTAGACAGATGGTGAATTCACAGATCGTGTACTAGGTAACAAGATGAAAAGATATCATGATAGCGTGATCACACAATGAAAAGCACCTCTCCACCTTCCATGTAATAAATCATGTAAGCAAGAAGGTCATTACCGAGTACATTTTCCGATCGTTCACTACCAAGTCAACCCATAATACCTCCGCTTGTTAAAATTTTATTTCATCCTATGTGAGCATGCAAGAGGGTTTCAGGGTTGTATTTTGCTAGGTGTGACTAATTCTACTCGTTACAGACAAATCAAGAAGCAAACATATTAATTAAACACAAATCTCACAATCTGGACAACATGACGTTACTGTACAAAAACACAGATTACCGCTACTAAAGAAAGGAAAATCTTGATCCGTCAGAAATTCTAAAAAGTAGACTCTCTGTCGGTTCTAGTGAATATATACACGACATATAAAAGTTACAGAAACAAAGTCAAAATTCCTATTCTTTCTAAATTTTATGTTCAGGCAGCAGGTTATAGATTGTATAAACTCATATGAAACAGGTCAGAAAACTTATCAATTAAATCTACAAAAATTCAGGGTGGTTCCTACACGTGTCTAGTCTCAACCAAATTAATCTCATATTTTTATTTTACTATTATCATGTTCTATCTATATAATAAAACACAAAGAAAGCTATCAGGTGGCTCTCCTTCAATCCCCCAAAAAATCAAAGGCCCAGATCTAACTTTACAAAACATATTTTCCCTCTCAAAAGTTCCCCCCAAAATTCAAATTCAAACTCCTACCCCAAACAACTCCTATATTTATTTATTTATTTATTTATTTTGTCTCTCTCTTTCCCTCCCTCTTCTATTCAAAAAGTTAATAAAATAAAAAATTTAAAAAATTTAAAATATTAAAAACAAAAAAAATAAAATTGAAAAACTTTCAAAATAATTCAAAATAATTCAAGAAAATCAAAAAAATCATATAATATGTTTTTTTGCTCTATGGTTGCCACTTCAATTAATTTGCTGGACCTCCAAAACTATTTTATATGATCAAATAAGGTGCACCGTTCCGAAGACGTGCCATAGGCACTTGTCAACGGGCAAACCTACTTTATTTATGGAACAGAAAGATACACATGAATTTGTGAATCTGAAAATTCAGACACAGTTGTACTAAAAATAAGATATCTTACAAATTAGAACTCGAAATTCAAATCCATCAAAAGTTATGGAAAATAGACTCTTGGGGCTATAATTCATATTCATAAAATTATTTCAAATTACAACAGTAACAGGGTTGAAAATCTGATACAAAAAGACACAAAGAGCAGGCTAGAAAATAATTTGATATGAATAGGCAACAACTTTATCATACAACCATATAGTTCATGTTAATTAATAATCAAAGTGCTATTAGATGTTAAACATGCATATTTCTAGATTTATGATGCAATTTACAATCATGGTAATCAATTCATTAAATAAAATTCAATTGAAATATTCAATTCATCAAATAATCCTATAACATGGATCTAGTTATTTTTCATGTAAACGTACATATGCAATGTGGAAGAAGGACTAGGTTTTAGATCAAAGATGTAGGCACGGTGTTAAGAATATATTGTGTTAGCTCGTGTAAACCTTCAATATACTTAACAGAATTCAAATAGAAATATGATTAAAAGGATTGGGATCTACTTGTAGAGATCAAAGAATCTTGAACATAACAATAAAGAGGTTCAAGAAGAGACTTTCCTGTTAGATGATAATTTCGAATATATCAGAATAACAGAATGAGAATCCCAGGCAACGAACCACGAACGGAAAATACGGAAACACGTGCGAGCTACGTGCAAAACAGCAACAACAACCATATCAGCAAACACCAAAACTCCAACTCTCCCACACAAAACAGTATACACCAAAACTCAAATCCAAACATCGAACACCGAACTCAACTCCTTCTCTTCTCAAACAAGTCGACGAAGAGAGAGAGAGAGAGCGGCTCGACAGCGGGAACGAGGGTTGCTGGCAGCAAGGGGTGCTCAGGGGTGTGGTGAACGGCGGCGCTTGCGGTCAAGGAGCGATGCAGCGGTGATTATCGGCAAAGGGAGGACGGTGTTCTATTTCACACCAAAACAGAGGAACGGGATGGTGGGGGTTCGGGTGCTCTGGACAATGATGAGGACGATGAGGGGGGTCACCGGTAGTTGTGGGGACATCAGCAAAGGTGAAGACGGTGGTCGACGAGGTGGTGGTGGCGATTGGAGGCAATGGCGATGGGTTCACGAAGATGAGGGGAGGATGAAGACGATGGGGCAACGGGAAGGTGGTGGCGAGGGCGGAGAAAGGGCGAAGACGAAGTCGGGGATGGTGGAAGGGCGACGAGGGATCGACGGGCGGTGGAGGACTTGGGCGATGATGGGTTCTGGCAAATTAGAGAGAGGGTCGGGGGTGATGAGAGTGAGAGAGAGCGGCAGTAAGAGAGGGAGAGAGATTAGAGATTAAAATATTCGGGTTTAAGGATATTTAACTAGGAGATTGAGATGTGGGGTTTTGGGTTGCGGGTTAACGGGTTTAGGGTACGGGTTTAGGCTCCAAAAAAAGAAAAAACAAATGTAGATCTAGTAGATAGACATATAGCGGATCAATTCAAACTCAAACACGAAAGAGCAAAATTTGTAGTGAGCCAAAAAATAGCAGAATTTAAGCCAAAAGAGTACGGAATGATTAAAAGGGAAAGTAAAATAAAATCCAAAATAGAAAAATAGGGGTTACACATTTAGTAAACAGTAAACAGTGTCCTGAATTCGCACAATCCGAGTACACCTTCCTATCGGGAAGTATGTAGTCAGTAAATGGCAACTAGTTAGGGAACATGGCCCTCCCTTACGAGTACACCTTATTATAAGGAAGTATGTAGTCGGGGTAAATAGTAAACAGTCGGTGAAACACGGTACAACAGTAAACAGTTGGGAAAATGGGTCCCCTTCTGAGTACACATTTCTATATTTTTCATTACTAGATCTTTCCCTTAAACCCCGACTTGACTACTTGTCATTATAATTAAGACAGGTGTGGGTGAGCACAAACAGGGCAAGAAAATATGGAAAGAATAAGGGACAAGTTCAAGTCGAATAGGAAACATAAACGGTTGACAAAACAACCCATAACAGTTAGATCAACGAGACTTTCAGTTATGGACAGCAAGATGTTGCTACACTAAAACTGAGATTCCTATTGCCACAAGAATGCAAATCTAGATCCATCAGAAAATATAGAAACTACACTCCTTGGCGAATCCAGCGCATATACACAAGTCATACATTAGCTAAAATAATAGGGTTTAAAACATTGTTTAATACAGAATTCATGTTCAGTCAGAATATGCAAAGTCTTGTTTATAAGCATGAAAGGGGTCTAAAAACATCATAATTAAATATAGGAAAATTCTGGAAGGTTCCCTAGTATGTCTAGTATCAACATATAAAATTTCATGAAATTCCATTTCAGATAGCATAGTCAATTTAATTTGGAAAATAGACTGATGCAGCAAAATTGTAAATCTGAAGTTCAGATACAGTAGTACCAAAACAGTGATACTCCACAAAATAAAATTTGAAATCCCATTCTAACAAAAGGGGTGTAAAATAGACATACCATGCTACATTTCATTTTCACAAGTTTTTTTTTTATCAAAAATGACTAGAATCAGGTTGAAAACAAATTTCTTTACTGAACAACATGTAGTTTAGCAATTATATGATTGGTTTCATAAGCAAGAAATAAGTTATAAAAATTATTAAACAACTCCACAAAAATTAGGGGTTGATCCCAGTCATGTCTAGACATATCCAAAAAAATACTAAGTCCAAATTTTACTTTTAACATCAGTTTTAAAATAATAAATCATGCAGCGATCTTAAAAAATCAGAATTCGGAAATTTCAACACAGCTACTGTAAAATTGCGATAACTCACACATCAAAAATCGAAATAAAGATCCGTCAAAATTTCTGAAAAGTAGACACTGAAGCCTATGAATCATGTTCACAAATTAATTTATTTTGCTGACATTAACAGGGTCTAAATTTCTGTACCAAATTAGGTCAGCAGCAAAGAGAAACTTCTTTCATGCATTTTATCAAACAACTCATCAACGATAGATCCAAATTGGAGTATGATGTAGCGTCCCAAATTTCCAATATGATATCTCAGAAATACATGGCATAATTCCCAGCATCTACTTCAATTTAATAGTAAACATAGTCAAAACACAGAAAATTTTCAACTTTTATTACATCAATTCTTTACATAGCATAGCGGAAAATTAAACACCTTGAATTACAATTCTTTCTTTTATAACATGTTCTTTTACAATTTGCATAAGCCATATTTTCATTCTACCATATGCATCCAAATCCCAAGCTATAGGTACCAACCTGTAAAACATGAGGCTAGACATAATCCTAACCCCCAAAACTACAGGGGTTAGCCATAACGGTGCGAGTGACTTCAAAAGAAATGCAACATAAATAAAACATAAAAATTAAATTCATAATCTACACATACCAACAGTAGTATCAATGAAATATGAAATGACGATGAATAAAGAATGAAAACATCAAATGAAACTAGACTAAGTGTCAAGTGTAGGAAAACAGGAAACAAATATGCATAAAACCAAGTCAGAAAAACATAAATGCAGTATTAAGTATCATGTAAGCATAGCTCTGACCCTTCGGAGAATCACCTCCCTGCAGTGTATCCCACGAATAGGCCTGCCGACCCTCAATGTGCAGATACACAAGTACATCTCGTGAATAGGCCAGCCGACCCTCGACACGCGAATGCAACGTATGTTCCGTGAATAAGCCTGCCGACCCCCAACACGCGAACATACCAACTGTCCTCTTGGGACAAATAACACACAGTCCTGGAACGCATTCGTTGGACTAGACCCTTAGAGCATATACTTACATTTTCCACGTTCCATCACGTCTTCACTAGTGCTTGTCCTTAAGTTGATTATTATTAAAACAAAATTTCCCCCTCTCTAGCGTTAGTGTGTCCTGCCGGACTTAATTCCACAAAACAACTCTAAGACCCAACTGGTCAAAAATCCACAAAATCTCATTTGCCGATTTATAGGAATCCCACTCAGCTCCTAGAGACTCACAAATCGAATATCAACACAAAATCCTTCAGTAAAACTATCAATTCCATCATCAAATCATTTATATCAAGATAACTTCTTTAAATCAAACAATTCCAAATTTATCCAATTACTTCACAAATTTCCAGAACTGAAATAAAGTATCAAATCCACAAAATAACTGAGTTTCGTATTTTGAAGTCACAAAATATCACGAAACATCAATTCCTTCGAAAACCGTATATATTTCACTTTATAAAGTCATAGAAATGCAAGTTAAACTCTATTATAATCAAGATATAACTCTTTGTAATTTATAGTAATCTATAGCAAAAACTTAATCTAAAACAGTAGATCAATAATCCATAAGTGTAAAGAAATAATTGTTCAAGAAATCAGCAAAAAAAAACTTGACAAATCATCAAAAACAGCAGGTGACAGTCTATTGTCGAAAACAGTTCAAAAGAATGACGTTCGATTGCACAATCCCATAAAATCCAATTTTTCAAATGACGGTCGACCGCACATCTTAGTTCAAAATGGGACTGATCGACTGTTAGCTGCTACTCGACTAGTTTCAAAATTATGCACTTTTTGACTGATACAAGATTATACTCTTTTAAAACATGAATTGTAAACTTTAAAACCCTGAGATGATCAAATACAACTTGCCTAGCATACTAAAGTTTATAAAACAAATCAAAATCTCATCAAGTTCATAAAAGATCAATTTTTCGACAAAACTACTTCAAAACCGGATATATGAATATATAAGTGTATATATGTGTGTGTTTGCATCAGTTAAAGCATCAAAATCCAACAATTTAAGTAGTATAATGCCTCAATTTAATCTCAGTATGAAACAAATCAAATCCCAATTGAATCCTTCAAAAAACACAAAAGCTGATTTCGGCCTGTGTATAATCAGACCCGAAATCAACTGAACAACTCCAACCCTCATACTTGGTCTTTTTAATCCATAAAACTTTTTGCAAATTTTCATACACATACCCCAACCGATTATATTTGTTTACCCCTTGATTATATGCAGATACAACATGTATTAGTCAAGTTCTCTTCATCAAAACACCCCAAACCGAACATACATATATATACATAGTAAAGAACTCAACCACATTCACTTTTATGCAATTTACATCATAAAAGTCTCATTATATATAACCAATTCAGCAAGCGCATGAAAGAAAGCAATCTACCCATGATTTCTATTAGGTTCTTAACAATCTCAAGTCATCTATATAGAATTTTAATCATCAATTGCATAGTTTGCATGAAAAGTTCAATCTTGATTCATCCATCCATCAATAATTCATTATATCATCATACCATCATCTATCATGCATTCTAATAGACAAATCATCACATATAATATGCATACAACAATAAGAAATCAAACATATGTCACTCACCTTATTGAAGAATCAACCGAAATAATAAAGAGAATAAGAGAATTTCTTTCTTTCGCAAGAAATACAAGATCATCGCTTCGAAACTTCAAATAAAACCAATAATAAAAATATACTTTTGCATTGCAGAGGAGGGGGACGGCTGCTACTCCCTTTTTCATAGCCGAAATCTGGGTATTAGGGTTTTGAGAAGATTTGCAAAATATCCCTTTAGAATATATCTTTACATATATAAATCATTATACTAGGAAATTAGATTAACCAAATCAATTGAGATTTAAAATAAAAAATAACCTCCCATATCTGGCCGGCACTGGTTTCAAACCCAGAAAAACAAATTTTATAATTTTTGCCTCTAAGTGCTAATTTTGCAAAAAGACCTTTCATTAACAAATGTGTGAAATAAACCAAATCTATAAGAATAAAAGGTAAAATCTTTACCTTTGAGTTGGCTAGCCATCATGCTTAGCCCAGAAAATCAAAATTCTGGAGTTTTTACTCTAAGTGGTAATTTTGCACAAAAGTCCATCTTTTTTGTAATATTTGCAAATATGCCAAATAAATATCAGAAAAATCCAAAAAATTAATAAATAAAAGCTACTAATAAATATTAGGTTTTCCCAAAACAATTTATAATTTTGAACTTCCCAAGAAAATATTTGCACGTGTAAAAAAGACAAATTTTCATAAAAATGTTTATTAAATCACCAAAAATCATTTTAATTCATTTATTAATATCAAAAACATTATTTAAAAATCTAGGGTGTTACATCACTCCCTCCTTAGAATAGTTCTGTCCTCAGAACTACTACTAATAGGGACCAAACAATATAAGCAAAAAGAAAATGCAATCACATAAATGGAAATATAGTTTAAGAATATAGTCATACAACAGAATATAATTTAACCAAAAGAATACAATCATACAAAAAGCTTAGGAAAATCCTTCTGCATGCGATCCTCCGGCTCCCAAGTAGCTTCCTCAAACTGTTGGTTCCTCCACAATACCTTGACCATAGTTATCACCTTATTCCTTAACACCTCCCAATGGTCAATAATCTCTACAGGATGCTCCTTGTAACTTAAGTTCAGCTGTAGACCTTCAGGCACTTCCGCCAACTGATGACTCTAATTCGGCACATATTTCCTCAACATCGACACATGGAACACATCATGCACCTGTGCCAAATCCTCTGGTAGTTCCAACTTATATGTTGTTTTACCAATCCGCCTCAAAATCCTGTATGGCCCAATGTATGTTGGCGCCATCTTGCCTACGTTTCCAAACCTGATTACTCCTTTAGTTGGAGACACCTTGAGAAAAACTACATCCCCAACCTCTAACTCCAAGTCCCTTCGTCGAGTGTCTGCATAACTCTTCTGCCGATTTTAAGCCTCGACCAACCTCTTACGATTTAGCTCGATCTTCTCTCATGTCTGGTGCACATTCTCAAGCCCAAACATCTTCCTCTCACCAACTTCATACCAACAAACAGGTAACCTGCACTTCCTCCCATACAAATCTTCATACAGAGCCATCGCAATACTTGCATGGTAACCATTGTTATAAGCGAACTCAACCAATGCCAAGTACCTCTTCCAACTGCCACCAAAATCCATAACATATTTCCTCAGCATATCCTCCAATACCCGATTCACCCTTTCAGTCTAACCATCGGTCTGCAAATGGAAAGCAGTACTGAAATCGGTTCTGGTACCAAAAGCTGCTTGCAAATCCTCCCAAAACTTCGATGTGAACCTCACATCCCTGTCGGAAATAATCGACATAGGAACTCCATGAAGTCTCACAATCTCATCATTATACAGCTCTGCCAATTTCTCCAATGACCAAGTAATCTTCATAGAGAAAAAGTGAGGTGACTTGGTCAAACGCTCCATAATAACTCAAATTGAGTCATTTCCCTTTGGACTCCTTGGCAACTCTGTGATGAAATCCATGCTGATATTATCCCACTTCTATTCCGGAATAGGCAATCGCTGTACCAAACCTCCCGGACTCTGATTCTCTGCTTTAATCTACTGGTAAGTCAGACACCTTACCACAAAGTATGCCACATCTCTCTTCATACCTGATATGGCTAAAAATAGGATTAAATTGGGACCATTCAAACCGGGCACGAATCTCAAAGTTCTCACAGGTAAAACAGTAATTTCACCTACAAACGGGTCCTGAAATGGGAACTGGGTTTTTCCTTCAAAGCTCAATAACCCAAAAACGGATTTGTCTTATTGGATACATGTAGCAACCCGTTACAAACCAATTAAGATATTTAAGGAGTGATTCAAATTCGTGATTATCTCTAAGAGGAAATTTAAACATCCTCTCTTATCACGAAACAAGTTTAAACTCTGCATCTTATCCAAAAATACCGGGACAGAGGGATAAATGATTATCTCTAAACTGTCTCTGAAGGCGACTATAAATACCCCCTCCCTCCATCATAAGAAAGGTAATCAATCTTTTTCCATATAAAACTCTTTCATAATCTTCCTGATTACTGACAAGAGCGTCGGAGGGTTCATTACCAGGATCCATCCTAGTGTATCGAACTTTTTGCAGGTCAACGGCAGCAGCAAAAAACCAATCAAACGCCGGTAAAAGTCAACAGATTTGCCTGATTCGTTTCCTAAAAGAATCCAAAAATTCATTTGTTTGCACCCACACCAAAATCAACAACAACAGATTGGCACCGGCTGTGGAAAACGAAAAGCAGTCCAGCCTTACTGCACCAGTGAAGTTGTTTCCCAAGCTATGCCTCCGAAGAAGGGGAAGGTACCGGTCTCCAACCGCAGAGCCATGCCCGTCTGTTCCTTTTCCTCCTCCCCTCCATGATGTCCTCCCTCAACCCGTCCAGCAAGTCCAGCAACTGCAGCATGGATAGCCTCTTCCTCAACCTGTCCAGCAACCGCAGCCTGGACATCCTCTTCCTCAACAACCTCACCCCCAGCAGGCCCCTCAAGGGCCTCAAAGGGCTGCCCCAGGGGGCTCCCATCGAAGTCAAAAATGGCAACCTCCTCTCCATGACCATGTTTCAGTACATAACCCTTCCTCGGACTCCATGGCCTCTCACAGTCCCCCAATGCCAAAGGATCTCTGACATGTTATTGTCAATAGGAAAAATAAGATAGATCTCTGGACCCATTTGAATGAGAGGCGGAACCATGACGGAATCCCTCGCCATGAACATCAAAGGGATCCTGCGATTCGGTCCCCTAGAGCCCATCTCCCCGTAGGCCAGACCGCAGAAGATCAAACTCTCCTAGGAGGTAGGGGGAATTATCCCTGTGCCGTCAGAGGAGGAGCCGCACCCCGACCGATCGATCATCTCAAAGGGATTACCGAGATCGGGAGGCACCTGTGACAAGGACGGAGTTCTAGGATTTTCAAGAAGCAGTTCTGTGGGCCCTCAATGTTGCTCCTGACCATAGTCAACGAGAGCCTAGTCCTCAACCTGCCCCAAGCCATCACCATCGCACTCCCAGTCCTCTTCTGCGAGAGGATGAGTCCCGGGAATCAGCAAGATATGATTGGAGGGAGGACTCGGTCTATCACCGCCTTCATGAGATGGAGAGGCGCCTTGGTAGACTTGACAGAGAAGAGGAACAACGGGCGAGGAATTTTTGCCCAAGCAGGCCTCCGTTCTCCTGAACCATCATGGAAGCACCGGTTCCAGAGAACTTCAACCCCCCCCCCCCCACTTTGAGTCATACAACGGGGAGTCAGACCTCACTGACCACATTGAGAGTTTTAAAACTCTCATTATAATCCACCAGGCTTCAGATGCGCTCCTCTGCAAAACCTTCCCGACCACATTGAAGGGGCCAGCTAGAGAGTGGTATTCCCGACTCGCCCCAGCCACCATCTTCTCCTTCGATCAGTTCGAAAGGCTCTTCCTTACCCATTTTGTAAGTAGTCGTCGTACCGAAAAGACAAGCACATCCTTGCTGGCACTCAATCAAAGGAAGGGCGAATGATTAAGAGACTGTGTCAAGCATTTCACCGCCGAGACCTAGTCAATCATCTCTCTAAACCAGTCGGTAGCCTCTGCTGCTTTCCAGTACAACATCAACCACGATGACTTGAAGGCATCTCTCGCTAAGAAGCCACCTCTTGACTTCTCGGAACTCCTACTGAGGAGTGAGAAATATATTAGGGCAGCGGAGGCCGTCCACCCACCTGAGCAGAAAGAGCCCATGTCCGGGAACAAACGGAAAGGCGCTGAAGATGAAGGTGCTAAGAAGATCTAGAAAGACAATGGTGGCCAGCATCGCCCTCCTCCCCATTTTGAGAAGTTTACTCCTCTTAACGCCAGTGTTTCAGCCATCCTGATGGAGGGTCGAGAAAGAATTGATCCTCCCCCCACCGCCGAAGATGAATACACCGGGCAAGAAGAGAAAAAGGGAAAAATGGTACCGCTTCCAAAGGGATCACGGCCACGATACAGATGATTGTCGGACCTCAGAGACAAGATCGAAGCCCTCATTAGAGGGGGCAACTTTTTAGGTTCGTAAGGAAGGACGGGGTAGATCCTCCTCTACCCCCCAGAGGGGCTGATGAGTTGAATTTATACATAAATTTTAGTACTCTTTTATGTATCAAAATTGCGAGTTCTTGTTTATTTCTTTGAAATTTATCTTATTTATATTTATTCTTATTTATTTGTTTGATTATGTAGGAATGAGATTTATAAGTGCAGATAGATATGAATTTTGCTAAAAATCAAAGAAGAAATAAGGATAAAGATTTTCAAATTCAAATTTATTTTTTTTTTGTGAAGATTTATAGAAATTTTGAGCACTAAAATACATGTTTTTACAAATTGGCTCTTTGGAAAATTAATAAAAATATTATGGTTAACTAGAGGGTGCAATAAAATTTTGGAATAAAATTTTTTTTAAATAAAGCAACATCACCTAATCTATTAATCTTAATTAATTATTTAAATATTTACACTTATCATATTAATTATTTATTTAATTAAGTATCCTAATTAACTAACCTATCTACCTAAACCCTGATCCTATATAAACATGTGGCTATAAGATGTGAACGAAAAGGTAGGCGTGAACAGAGTTTTTGAGGTTGGCGTTTGGGGTGAAAAATGCAGAGGTTGGCAGCTGGGGCGAAAAGCAAGAATATATATATATATATATATATATATATATATATATATATATATATATATATATATATATATATATATATATAACAGAGGTGCTCTAACTTGGGGGCACGGAACTTAACAAGGAGAGAGAAGATAGGGGCATGAGTGTGCTGACATAGGTTTGCGGCTCGAAGTTCAAGACATAAGAAGAGAAGCAACGCTGACTGCTTGCTGCGGGAAACCGAGGCACTTTGACTTGGATTTTCGGCAACAAACAGAGTTTTTCTTTCTTCTTCTCCTCTAATTTTTATGATACAATCCAAAACAGTATTTTTTAGTTGAAAAACCATTATGAACTAATTTTTTTTATAGGGCTTTGATGTAGCCCAGTTTTGAGAACACAATTTTAATTTCATACTATTTTTCTATTTTTCCAAGGTTATGTGCTTAACTTTTGTTCTTAATACATACAATTGTTTGGCCAACTTTTGTATGATTTATTGGATCATGGAGAGACCAAGAGGTAATTTGTGATTTAGAACTATAAAATTAAATACTATTGATTGAGCGAAATTAAAGATGATTTACCGCGATTGATGTGACTATAAACAAAATCCATAAAACTTAATGAGTCTTCAATTAATTAAATTTGCATGGAGATATGACAAGTTGTTAGTTGGAGATATTTTTGGTGTTGTTTGAGAGAAAACATTGAATTCTTGGGGGATTTTGGTCTATAACTTAAAAAAAAAAAAAATTTATTCACATGAAATTATAAATTGTGTAGGATTAATTAGGTGAAATCAAAAGCCCTAGAATTTGTTTTGCAATTAATAAATAACAAAATTTCAGATTCTGCTCCTTTTAATTAATTAGTTAAGTCTTTAGATTAATTTAATTTAGTTTCTTTCTTTATTACTTTCGATTTTCCAAATAGTAGTTAATCTAGAAATTTCAGTACTCGATAAAATAATTAGTCCTTGTGGGTTCGACACTCTTTTCACTTATGTATACTACTTGTTGCGGTTTTGTACACTTGCAAATAATTGACATCAAGTTTTTGGCACCGTTGCCGCAGACTAATTATTCTTTTATTGATATTGATAATTGCTAGATTGTTACTAATTTGGATTTTTCTTATTATTTTTATTTTCTTTCTAGTTTCTATCTTTAGTTTTTATTTTTATTTTTATAGCTATATTTCAGGTGTATCACAATGGCAAACAATGAGGAAAACAGGGGTTTGAGAGAATATGCTATGCCCTCAATTCGTGGAGCAACATCAAGCATAAAGAGGCCGGTTATTGAAGCTAATAATTTTGAGATTAAACCGATGATCATTTAAATGATTCAACAGATTGTTCAATTTGGGAGACTATCGCACAAGGATCCTTATGTTCACATTGCAAACTTTCTAGAAATTTGTGACATTTTCAAGCAGAATGGAGTATCAGATGATGCAATTCGATTCAGAATCTTTCCTTTTTCACTAAGAGATAAGGCTAAGGCTTGGCTAAATTTTCTACCACCGGGTGGTATTACTACTTGGGAGGAACTTGCACAAAAAAATTTGGGTAAGTATTATCTGCCGGCGAAGACAGCGAAGCTAAGGAATGATATTACAACCTTCATTCAATTTGAGAACGAGTCTTTGTATGATGCATGGGAGAAGGTATAAAGAGTTATTGAAAAAATGTCCTCATCATGAACTACCGAAATGGCCACAAATTCAAATATTCTATAATGGTTTGGGAGTTACAAATCGATCTATGGTTGATGCAGCAGCTGGAGGTGCACTTATGAAGCAACCTAATAATTATCAGTGGTCTTCAGAGAGTACAATGCCAAGAAAAGTGGCTCGAGTTTTTGAACTTGATCGTATTACAACTTTAACTGCAAAAATTGATATTTTATCTAAACAAGTAGGTAATATGAATGTTAATGCTATTCAAATTAATATGATTTGTGATCTTTGTACAGGAAATCACTCAAGTACATATTGCCAAGTGGGGAACCCATTTGCTCACCCACAGTCCTATCAAGCAAATTACGTGCCCAATTTTCAACATCAAAACATTCCTTATTTGAACAGGTATAATCTAGGATGGAGAAACCACCCCAATTTTTCATGGAACAATAATCAAGGAGCAATTAGACCACCTCAAAATTTTTCAAAGCAAGAAAAGAAGCGGACACTTTAGGAGATGTTCGTGCAGTACATGCAAAAGAGAGTTTTGGCAATCCAAAATGTTGCAACTTCAACTTTAGCTTCAATTCACAATCTTGAGGTTTAGATTGGTCAACCTTCAAATATTCTTAAAGAGAGAACAGCAGGAACCTTACCCAGTAATACCGCAACAAATTTCGAGGACCATGTCAAAGCAATAACACTAAGATGTGGGAGAACAATTGAGCAGCCCCAAGAAGAAATTTCCGACCAAAATGTGGTTGAAAAGCACAGTGAGATCGAGTGAATTGTGAAGGAACAAAAGCAGCAGGTGGCCAATCACCATTCTAAGAAGGATAAAGGAGTTTCAAGCCAAACAATTTCAGGGGAGTTTAATTCTGACACTTATCATAATTCACCTTATGATCCACCTATTCCTTTTTCGCAAAGACTTAAAAAGAATAATCTCGAAAATCAATTTTCTAAATTTTTAAATATTTTAAAGAAATTTCATATTAATATTCCTTTTATTGAAGCCTTGGAACATATGCCTAAATATGCTAAATTTTTTAAGGATATTTTATCAAACAAGCGAAAATTGGAAGAACATGAGACAGTGATGCTAACCGAAGAGAGTAGTGAAATTTTACAAAACAAGCTGCCTCCTAAACTTAATGATCCAGGGAGTTTTACAATTCCTTGTACTATTGAAATTTTTTCTTTTGATAAAGCAATATGTGTTTAGGAGAAAGTATTAATCTTATGCCTTATTCTATTTTTTAGGAAATTAGGTATTGGAGAAGCAAAACACACCACAATCTCATTGCAATTGGCGGAAAGATCTATTACGTACTCAAGAAGGATTATTGAAGATGTTTTGGTGAAAGTAGACAAGTTCATATTTTCCTTTGATTTTATTGTGCTTGACATGGAGGAAGATGAACAAATTCCTTTGAATGCGGGGAGACATTTTCTAGCTATGGGGAGAGCTTTGATTGATGTTCAACAATGAAAACTTATTTTGAGGGTTGAGGATGAGCAACTAACGTTTGATGTTCTTAAATCCATCAAGTTTTCTGCTGAAGAACAGTCATGTTTTCAAGTAAGTAAAACTGATTTAATTTTGGGTAAGAAACATAAGGCAGAAGTTGAGAAATTACCAAGTAAAGTGTGTCCAAAGCAACTCTTGAATCTGAGAAAGAAAAGATTTTGGAATACGTTCAAGTTGCACCATCTATTAATTTTTCTTCACAGCTGAAACTCAAAAAGGTGGGAATATCAAAGATAACATCTTCAAGAAAGAAACAAATCAAACTCGAGCTTAATCCTAATCCACACATGAAGAGAGTTATTAGAAAAGATGTTTTGATGTTGTTGGATCTTGGCATCACATAATCATCTCTGCTATCAAGTCTGACTGATGACTTAAAACTTAGCGCTTCTTGGGAAGCAACCCATGTATTATTTTACTGAATTTAGATTTTATTTTTTTTTAGTTTATTTTAATTTTAACTTTTTTGATTTTATTTCGTAGGATTGCTTAAGTTTGGAAGTCGCCGGGCAGAGTTGTTTCCACACCTGAATTGATTACTGTTTTTTAGTAGGATGGATTCAGAATCTGAAAAAGTCTTTCAAAGAGAGATTGTAGGCAATTGTCTTAGCTTACCAGAACAAAAAGAGTTGGGAAATTTGGACAATTACAGCTTCAGATATCGCTGAAACAATGAATGTTGCACCTGCAGAATTTTAACACGAATCAGGGGAGAAATTCTGAACTTTTCGCATTCTTTTTGTTTTTCCTTTTTCCTTTCCCATTGAGGACAATGTTATATTCAAGTTTGGGGGAAGTGGTAAAAGTTTATTTTTTTATTTATATATATTTGAAAGAAAAACAAAACAAGAAAGGATTTCAATTAGGCTTACCATTACACTATTGAGTTCTTTATTGTGCTAAAGAATTGAAATAATTTTTATATTATAGACAATATCTTATAAAGCAAGATTAAGCATACTTATTTACTTTAAGATTATTGAATTTCAAAATTTCTTACACAATTGTGAGAATCATGTGATTATACATAAACGAAAAATGTGATGCTTTTTCTTGTGATTATCCCCTTGATCTAGTCCTAAACAGAGTTTAAGTAAATAGAGTAATAAAATTGAATGAATTAAGTTCTATCTATTCCAATATTTTGAGTTGCTTAGTAACTAAGGGTATTCATCACCAATGTTTACTTTTACATCAAACGACAACTTGAAATATGAGTACGCAAAGCACTCTAAGTTTGTGACTTGTTAAGTTACAGGGTGATTTCATCACAAATGTTTACATTCACGGCAAAAGGCTAGTGACAATTTAGAGAAGAGCGTGCAAATAAATAAATAAATAAATAAACTGTAGTTTGCTACTCGGTTTGTACTAGTGAGAAGGGGTAATCACAGATGGAGTTGTTACATAGTATAATTACATTAATTGCATGACAAATATGATTGGGTTGGAAATTATTTATGAATAATCGCACTGGAGAAAGTGAGTATGCTTGGTTTTACTTTATTTGCTATTGTTTATGTTTTAAATTAAAATTTTGATGCTTGCATGATAAGACCTTTTAGTGTGATGAGTTGAACCTACTATTGATTATTATTCTTTGATTTATGGTTTTCATTTTGCTCGAGGATAAGAAAAATCTTAAGTTTGGGGGTATTTGATGAGTTGAATTTATACATAAATTTTAGTACTCTTTTATGTATCAAAATTGCGAGTTCTCGTTTATTTCTTTGAAATTTATCTTCTTTCTACTTATTTTTATTTATTTTTTTTGATTTTGTAGGAATGATATTTATAAGTGCACAAAAAGATATGAATTTTGGTAAAAAAGAAAGAAGAAATAAGGATAAAGAATTTTAAATTCAAATTTATTTTTTGTGTGAAGATTTCTAGAAAATTTGAGCACTAAATGACATGTTTTTACAAATCGGCTCTTTGAAGAATTAATAAAAATATTATGGTCAACTATATGGAGAATAATATTTTGGAATAAATAAAAAATTTAAATAAAGCACCATCACCTAATCTATTAATCTTAATCAATTATATAAATATTTACACTTATCATATTAATTATTTAATTAATTAAGTATCCTAATTAACTAACCTACCTACCTAAACCCTAATCCTATATATACATGTGGCTACAGGACGTGAACAAAAAGGGAGGCGTGAACATGGTTTTTGAGGTTGGCGGCTGGAGTGAAAAATCCAAAGGTTGGCGACTGGGGCGAAAAGCAAGAAAAAAAAATAAAAAAATAAAACAAAATAGAGGAGCTCTAACTTGGGGTCGCGAAACTCAATGAGGAGAAAGAAGATAGGGGCGTGAGTGTGTTGACATGGGTTTGCGGCTCGACGTTCAAGACCTAAGAAGAGACGCTACGCTGACTGCTTGCTGCGAGGAAACCAAGGCGCTTTGACTTGGATTTTCAGCAACAAACAGAGTTTTTCTTTCTTCTTCTCCTCTAATTTTTATGATGCAATCCAAAACAGTATTTGTTAGTTGTAAAACCACTATGAACTAAATTTATTTTTCTAGGGCTTTGATGTAGCCTAGTTTTGAGAACACAATTTTAATTTCATATTATTTTTCTATTTTTCTTAGGTTGTGTGTTTAATTTATGTTCTTAATGCTTACAATTGTTTGGCCAACTTTTGTATGATTTATTGTATCATGGAGAGACTGAGAGATAATTTGAAATTTAGAACTATAAAATTAAACACCATTGACTGAGCGAAATTAGAGATGATTTATCACGATTGATGTGACTATAAAGAAATCCATTGTACTTAATGAGCCTTCAATTTATTAAATTTGCATAGAGATATGAAAAACTATTAGTTGGAGATATTTTTGGTGTTGTTCGAGAGAAAGCATCGAATATTTTGGGGATTTTGGTCTACAACTTGAAAAAAAATAATCTTTTTGTTCACATGGAATTATAAATTGTGTGGGATTAATTAGGTGAAATCAAAAGCCCTAGAATTAGTTTTACAATTAATAAATAACAAAATTTCAGATTCCGCTCCTTTTAATTAATTTAGTTAAGTCTTTAGATTAATTTAATTTAGTTGCTTTCTTTATTTATTTTGATTTTCCAAATAGTAGTTAATCTGAAAATTTCGGTACTCGATGAAATAATTAGTCCTTGTGGGTTCGACACTCTTTTTACTTATCTATATTACTTGTTATGATTTTGTACATTTGCAAATAATTCACATCAGGGGCTAATAAGTGAACTGAGCGACACACCGAGACCCCAGATTCTGAAGCTGAACCTGTCTTACATCTCATACATAGAGGCCCAATGGGGGGAGATTCGAACTCCTCCCGAAGAGCCTTCGTCCGAGAGGTGAACTCCGTGCAGAACCATCCTCCTCCCAAGGGCCTTGGGGTCCCTGCTACCTTTTCAGAAATGGATTTGGAAGGCGTTCGAATGCCCCATTGTGTTGCTCTTGTAATCAACCTCCATATGACCAACTTCGATGTACGCTGAGTCCTGGTCGACAACGGCAGTTTGGTCAACATTCTTTTTCTAGAAGCCTTCCAGGGTTCGACTCAAGCCCGTCGGCTACACTCTCTACGGGTTCTCCAGGGTGCCAGTGACGATCGAGGGAGTCATAACTCTCGACATAACCGCTGGCAAAACCCTGATAACTCGAACCGAGCCGATGGATTTCATGGTGGTAGATGTGAAGGCCGCTTACAACATCATTCTGCTCTTCAGGCCATACCCTTAGCCTACCATATGAAGATGAAATTCCCCACCACAGTAGGGGTGGGAGAAGCCAGAGGGAGCCAAGATACGGCTCCCAGATGTTACATGACTTCAGTAGGAGGGCCGGTAATTGCCCTTGAAGTCCTCGAAATCCAATAAGGAATAGCTAAGCCATCTCAAAGCCGGTTGACGAGTTGGAAGAGGTAGCCTTCTCAGAAGGAGATCCGACCAGGACATTCCAAATTAGCGAGATCCTTCCCCTTCTCATCAAAAAAGACATTATGCAATGTATAAGGGGAAATCGTGATCTATTCGCTTGGACCGCGACCGACATGCCTGGAATCTTCGAAGAGCTTCTCATGCATCACCTTAGTGTTGCTTTGGGGGCTAAACCTATCCAGCAAAAGCGATGCAAATTCGCTAACGAACGATAGCAGGCTATTAAAGAAGAATTAGAGAAACTCTTGAATGCTCGGTTCATTCAGGAGGTCAACTATCCCGAATGGTTGTCCAATGTAGTGATGGTCAAAAAGGCCAACGGGAGCTGGAGAATCTGCATCGATTTCATTGATCTGAATAAAGCTTGTCTGAAAGATCCATTCCCGCTCCTGAGCATTGATGCTCTGATTGATGCAACCTCCGGCCACGAACTCTTATGTTTCATGGATGACTTTTCTGGGTACAACCAGAGCAGGATGTTCCCTCCCAATATTCCGAAGACCTCGTTTGTAACCGACCAGGGCCTATATTGCTACTGGGTCATGTCCTTCGGGCTAAAGAATGCCGGTGCCACTTATTAGCGCCTTGTTAACAAGGTCTTCAAAGAATAGATCGGCTGGAACATGGAGGTCTATGCAGACGACATGTTGGTAAAAAGCATCAGCAAACTGGATCATGTCTCCGATCTTCAGGAAGCCTTTGATGTGTTGAGGAGACACAACATGAGAATAAACCTGAACACGTGCGCATTCGGCGTCTCATCCGGTAAGTTCCTTGGGTTCATGGTTAGCCAGAGAGGCATAAAAGCCAATCCGGAAAAGATCCAGGCCATTCTCAACATGGCTCCCCCCTCCAGTGTCAAAGACGTACAGAGACTCACAGGACACCTCACGGCCATAGAGCATTTTCTCTCCAAGTCAGGGAAAAATTGACTCCCATTCTTCAAGGCCCTTAGAGGGGCGAAAGGCTTTGAGTGAGGGCAACATCAGCAGGAGTCTTTCGATCAACTCAAGGCCTATCCAGTCAACCCCCCACTCTTGAGCAAGCTAAAGCCTGGGGAAGACTTTTATATATATCTCGCTACCTCCGAACAGACTCTCAGCGCCGTCCTGGTAAGAGAGGAGGATAAGATGCAAAAGCCAATCTACTACATGAGTAAGGTCCTCAGGGATGCCGAACTCCGTTATCCAAAGGTAAAAAAGATGGCCTATGCGTTAGTCAAGGCAACTCGAAAGCTCGGCCCTACTTCCATTCCCATTCGGTGGTCGTTCTTACCAACCAACCACTCAATCAAGTTCTCTACAAGCCCGAAACTTCGGGGCTCCTTATGAAGTGGTCTATAGAGCTGAGACAACATGATATCAACTATCAGTCCCGAACCACTATCAAGGCACAAGCCCTAGCAGAATTTATAGTAGAAAGCACTATCCCCGAACCGAGTAAGGCAATAGAGGAAGACCCGATCTGGACTATCTATGTTGATGGGTCCTCATGCGCCGACGGGAGTGTAGCTAGGGTCATCTTAACTGGCCCTGATGACTTCGTTCTTCAATACTCACTCCGCATTAATTTTCGGGCATCAAACAACGAGGCTGAATATGAGGCTCTCATAGCTGGTCTGTGTATGGCAAGCAAGGCCGGGGCCCAGCGCATTAAAATATTCAGTGACTCACAGCTGGTAGTGAACCAGGTATCGGGGCAGTATGAGAAAAGTGATGGTCGCATGGCCAAATATCTGGCCAAGGTCAAAGGGATGCTGGCCTCTTTCGAAGATGCACAACTCCAATGAATCCCCCAAGAGGAGAATGCATAGGCAGATGCCTTCTCAATGCTGGCCTCCTCTTCCCTCCAGGGACTAGAACAAAACGTCTTGATAGAAGTCCTATTCAGACCTAGCATCGAGGAAGACGGTCCCGAACCAATGGAGATGCTGCCCCTAGCATTTGGGGAGAATTGGATGAAGCACTTGCTCGAGTTTCTCAAAGATGGATTCCTCCCTGCAGACCCAAAAGAGGCTAGAAGAATCTGAACCATAGACGAGCGATATCCGTTCATCGAAGGGGTCATGTACAAATGCTCTTACACTCAAGTGGATGGAAGACCCTACTTGAAATGCCTTTCCCCCGAGGAGGCCCAGTATGCTCTAAAGATGACCCATGAAGGGATGTGCGGTGCTCATTTGGGAGCAAGGTCCCTTGCCCGCAAAATCTTAAATTATGGATACTTTTGGCCCACACTCCTCAGCGACGCAAAACAGCACATTCGCCAATGCACCCCTGCCAAAAGTTCTTAACAATCTGCTGCATACCACAAGCCTAGCTCTCCTCCTTATCCAGTCTAACCCCTTTTGCAATGTGGGGAATGGACTTGCTCGGGCCGTTCCCTCCAGCACCGGGCCAGCTGAAGTTCCTTGTCATTGCAATTGACTACTTCTCCAAATGGATTGAAGTCGTGCCTCTAGCGATGATCACTGAGAACAGAGTCCAGCATTTCTTTTGGATGAATGTGTCTGCCGATTCGGTGTACCTCAAATCTTGGTAACAGACAATGGGGCCCAATTTACAGGTGCAGCCTTTCTCAATATTTGTACGGACCTCGGTATCCAGCAACGATTCTCCTCGATTTCCCACCCGCAATCCAACGGTCAAGCAGAAAATGCCAATCGGTAAATTCTCTCCGGCCTGAAAAAGAGACTGGACAAGTCTGCTAAGGGATTATGGGTCGAGCAGCTCCCTAATGTGCTCTGGAGCTATCCCACTACTAAGAGGACCCCCACAGGAGAATCTTCCTTCAACCTCACTTACGGCTCTGAAGTTGTCATCCCACTCGAAGTTGGCCTACCTTCGCCCCGCTTGATTGCCTATAATGAAGAGCAAAATTTGAACAGCTTCGTGGCAACTTTGACCTCATCGACGAGATATGAGAAAGATCCTCCATCCGTCAGGAGATTTATAGATGTAGGATTGAGCAGTCCTACAACAAGAGAGTTTGCCCTACTAATCTCAAAGAAGAATATTTGGTGCTTAGAAAGCTATCAATTTCTTTCCCAAGCAAGAAAGGCAAGCTATCACCTAATTAGGAAGGGTCGTATAGGATCTCCCAAGTTGTCTGCCCTGGCGCTTATCAACTTGAAGACTCGGGGGGCAAAAGAATACCAAGAACATGGAATGTGGAACACTTATTGAAGTACCAAGAGGGTGTTTGAACACCGTTCCAAGCAACTTCTAACCCCAGAGCATTTCTAAGTTTGTATTTCTTCTTGTTTAGTAGATTAGTTCAAATGTAATAATGCTTGCAACTCAGAATTAGCCACTTAGTCATCTTTAATAAAAGAAGTTTACTTCTTAGAAAACCTGTTGTCTAAATGTTCTGTTTATCTCGCCCCGAAGCATACACTCCAAATGTGAAACTCTCTTAACAACAAGTTCGGAGTCTAACACTTGGTTCGAAGCTACTTTAGCTACTTGCAAACAAGCAAGTACGAAGTAGCTTACCATTCGAAATTACTCCCACAACTGTTGAAACTCTCTTAATAACAAGTTCGGAGTCCAACACTTGGTTCGATGCTACTTTAGCTACTTGCGAACAAGCAAGTACGTAGTAGCTCACATTCGGAATTGCTCCCATAACTGTTGAAACTCTCTTAACAACAAGTTTGGAGTCCAACACTTGGTTCGATGCTACTTTAGCTACTTGCGAACAGGCAAATACGAAGTAGCTCACCATTCGAAATTGCTCCTATAACTGTTGAAACTCTCTTAACAACAAGTTCGGAGTCCAACACTTGGTTTGATGCTACTTTAGCTACTTGCGAACAAGGATGTACGAAGTAGCTCACCATTCGAAATTGCTCCTACAACTATTGAAACTCTTTTAACAACAAGTTTTGAGTCCAACACTTGGTTCAATGCTACTTTAGCTACTTGCGAACAAGCAAGTATGAGGTAGCTTACCATTCGGAATTGCTCCCACAACTGTTGATACTCTCTTAACAACAAGTTTGGAGTCCAATACTTGGTTCGATGCTACTTTAGCTACTTGAGAAGAGGCAAGTACGAAGTAGCTCACCATTCGAAAATGCTCCTACAACTGTTGAAACTCTCTTAACAACAAGTTCAGAGTCCAACACTTGGTTCGATGCTACTTTAGCTACTTGCGAACAAGCATGTGCGAAGTAGCTCACCTTCGAAATTGATCCTATAACTGTTTAAACTCTCTTAAAATAAGCTCGGAGTCCAACACTTGGTTCGATGATACTTTAGCTACGTGCGAACAAGAAATTGCGAAGTAGCTCATCGTTCAGAATTGCTCCCATAACAGTTGAAATTCTCTTACGAAAGTTAGCAAAACACTTACAATATCAAAAAATGCGATATATTATTCCATCAAGATTGGGGAAACAAGTCTCATTCAAGACCAAAAACTCATACAAGACAAACTACAAGATTACAAAATTTCACCCTAGCTCCTTCTAGGGAGGGGAACGCTCCTATTAAGCGATACACAGGGACGGAGAGCGCCGTTTTGCCCTCTTCATGTCTCCACGGAAGTCTCTAGGCCAGCGATCGGAGTCGAGCCATCGGCACCAAATTTAGCACCCCAAATTTCTAAGATAGGAACTCGGGACACACTCCAGGATCTTCCTTCAAATGAGTCACAACACAAAAAAATTCATAGGAAATTAAAAACTTTTATTACATCAAATTGTTAGTACAATGTCCAATGATTACAACATTTACAATTAATTGTTACAGCAGGAATGTATAACAGAATTTGGACAGTAACATTCACTTGGTTGCTTTCCCGTGCTAGAGCTTTCCCGCGATCCCAACTCGGTAGTCCTGCACTGATAACTATGGGCACGTCAGTTGATTACAACTGACGAAATACTATATTCGGCTATCCTCTCTACGCCATAATATAGCGATTCCAACCTTAACAACCACAAATAATATTCGATGCAAAGAAAAAGTGATGTCAAACAAATGTCGGTGTATGCCATGGCCTAAACTAATGCACACACTATGCACACAATGCTCCTAAAGCTAAAGCACGCTTGGTTAAAAAATATGCATCCCATACTACACACCCCTCAACCAAACGACGTTCTTCAATTTAATAGGGCTCGATCCCCCACTATGCATCCTAACCTTGTGCTCTCTCCTATTTCTAATTCTAGTGATGGTGAGGCTGCAGGCCCCTGGTGTGACTCCAGTCACTGCTTTCAATAGTGGTGTCCAATCCTCTTAGTTTTATCCACTATGCCCGGGATCTCAGTCGCAGGCGTACCCTGCGTGACTGTAATTTAAATCGGCTTACCGGATATGTTGCTGTATCTACATCGCCATGGACCTCACCAAAAGCTGATATACGGACACCAGGGCTCCCCACCGAAGGACTCAGAGCATTTCCCGTAGAGTCTCGCTCACTGGGCCTTTATCTAATTCTCCTGCCTGCATTGGTCAACAAAGGACCTGACGAATATAGGGTTTCCCCAACTCCGCTACACTCGTGCGTACACTAGAATAGAACTTGCAGTCAAGACGACGTCAACACTCCAAACCTCCTCAAAGGTTGTTACGGATCATAAAGGCATTCATGCCAAAATAGCGGAGCCCCCAACAGAGTTGTCACCACTCCCAGGGCAGCTCGAGGTCCCTGTCTGCATTAAACGAACCTAGGATTTGGTCGGGGTGATGATGCCATGCATCCCCCTGATAGGTGAACACCCTCGTTAGTGCCTATCCTTACATTCAAACAAGACTCGATCTAGTTTTACCAAAGTATTAAGGATACCCCTTCCAAGAATAAGGTTAAGGTTGAAATCAAGATTTGTTTTATCGACCGACTACTCGAACCATCACTCTAGCCAACTCTAACTCTTTTAGTTAGGCGATCTATCTACCATTTCCAAATCCCTTACTCGATAATCAACTTGCTTGCCATGATCAACTAGTTCAATTCCATTAGTAGACTCCCCCTAGTTAGTCACCTTTAAAATTGGATCTCAACCCATTTCACACTAGGACTCAACTAGCCCTTTAGTCCGGCCCAAGAGTTGACCCGCCTCGGCCCACACTTGGCAAGAACCAACGATGAACCGACTCCGTCGATCGCCGCAACCGTCATCTACGCTTGGAGTTTGATCGCAACCTCGGCCCGACCAACAAGTAGCTCTGCTAAATGTAACGCTCCACGGTCCTCGACATGTGGTAGCTCTAAACAAAAACCATGGAATCCATCATGCACAGTGAGTACGTTGGCGCACAAGTCATCTCCTCCAACACGTTCGATGCGACACGGGTCTTAATCTACCCGTCTAGGTTTGTCACAACAAGACTTAGTCCTAGAGTCTCAAAACTCAACCAACGTACCCTAATAAGGTACACCACACTAGGAGTAAGTCCTAACCCACGAATACCCAAAAAGAGGTTCTAAGAGTCCTAAAAACAACAATTTAAGTTTCCAAACCGCAAGCACACACTTGACGTTCATGCCAAAACGGAGTTATTCCCGGTTCCATTCCCTTGAGGAGTCGCAATCGTTCGCTCCGCCTGCTTCTACTCAAAGTAGACAGCAAGTACAAGCACACAATGGGCATGAATATCATCCCAAAGTGGTCTACAATAATACCCCAATATCCAATACAATTTCCACTTCAAATATTGAACACCGTTGTCTATATTGGAGTCTACAAGCAACTATGGGCTACTCTTAGCAAGAAACTTTAGATCACTTAAGTCCTAACTCATACTCACATCTATGAAATGTTTCTTGACCTCAAACAACAACTCTATGCTAGTGAAGTACAAGTTCAAATCCATTTCTATGAACATGGTGCAAACCAGTGAGCTCTATGTTTCTGTCATTACTTGCAAAAACCATATAAAATCGAATACGTGTCCAAATCAGGATTTATTGATCATTCCAGAAAGGTCTATGTGTCTACTAAAAGTTCCTAGTTATGAGGATCTTACGATAAGGTTGTTTACACACTCTTATGGGTCCATCTTTAATAAGTATACAGACTTCCAGAACAACAGATCATATCAACACAGCCATGGAATAAAACCTATTAAAAAAATATCATATGGTGTCAGATAATCATGAAATTTTAGAATCTAGTTCCTGACACATGACGTGAAAACACTTCCAAAAAACAAGTGATTCTACCAAGTAGATTTCCAATTATGTCCCATTTGAGTGTCATCCAAAAACAAGGCAGTAACAACAGCAGTTCTGTTTACTAAAATCTCTAGTTCAGTTTGCATGATTTTATTGACATAGCTACAGTTGTCCAAATCTCATGAAATTTGAAACGTAGGTCTTAGATACATCCAAAAATGACATTCTAAAATTTCAGATCATTCCCTCAAGCATGCAGTGAGATACATGTCATTCTTTCCACAACAGTAACCATAAAAATTGTTTCTTTCTATTCTGACCAGCATGCAAGTTCGTAATTTATTTTAATAGCAGGAAAATCATAAAAATCTAGAAAAATTACTGAAGGTGTACGACACCTATATTATCATCCTCTAAAAATTTCAGATCAAAATACCAAGTAGTGTTCATGCAATGAGCTACGGACTGACACCCAAAATTCAGTTTTTAACAGCATTTTCTGGTTTGGACTACTTAGCACAAAACGAGGTTTTAAAGTTCATTATTAGGGCATGCATGTCATTTTTCAGTCATCACAAACACCATTCAATCACAGAAACAAACATAAGGTTAGAAACACCCGCCTTGATGAGTTTGATGGTAAAGATAGATCCTACAAGCTCCTAGCTCCTTGATTAGCCTTCTTGCTCCTTGGTTCCTCCTCCTTGGCTTCTCTTCTTCTCCTTGGTTTCTCTCCTTCCAAATCAGTAGCTAGGGTGTAGAGAGAAAGGTTTAGAGGTGTAGAAGATGGCTTAATTGTAGGGAAAGATGAGAAATGGAGCTAGGATGAGATGAGGGTGTTTTAATAGATGATGGAGAATGAATGTGGATGGATTTTTGAGAGAGGGGGGAGGGAGAAAGTGGGAGGGCTGCATTGGGTAGAATGGAGGTGGAGTGTCGGAGTGGAGAAGAACTCATCATGATACAATTTGAGTTCAAAAAAACCCTAACCCTAGTTCTCTTTTCCCTCCTTCTGTTCCCTCTCGAAACATGGCCGGATTTGGCTTGTGCATGTGCACAGGTCTTATTTTTTTTTGTTACATTCCATGGTACACTACAAGTGTTGAGTTAAACTAGGGTTAACTAGGGTTAACTCGGGTTTAATCCAGGTCTAGTTGAAGTTTATGTGTTAATTTCATACTAAAATCTTCAAAAAGAAAAATAAATAAATAAATATAGCATTTTAGTGCTTAACAAATCATACATATATTCATATAAAAATCTGGGTTGTTACACCACTCTCTCCTTAGAATAGTACTGTCTTCAAAACTACACTTAGTGGGAAAGCAAACAAAAGTTAATTAAATAACTCGAGAAATACATTTTCTCATACGGGATTCACAATCCCCCTGCTACAAAAGCCATCGTCACGACGGCTACTAAGAGTTGATCATCCTGCGAGTACTGGCTCTCGTCCCGAGAAAGTCAACCTCATTTCGAGGATCGTCCTGGGGCCTATTTCATCCCTCGTCCCGAAAATCCTATCAATCAAACACCAGCTGTGGATATCGCTCTCTTCCCGAAATACTGGAGATCAATCCCACTCAACCGAACATTCTGGGGCCTCATCACACGAACACCCCGTGAGTGTTGCTCTCGTCCTAAAATACTGGAGATCAATCCCACTCCACCGAACATTCTGGGGCCTCAACACATGAACTCCTCGTGAGTGTTGCTTTCGTCCCGAAATACTGAACATTCTGGGGCCTATTTCATCCCTTGTCCGAAAAATCCTAGCGATCAAACACTAGCTGTGGATGTCGCTCTCTTCCCAAAATATGGGAGAATATCTCACTCCTTGGATCATTCTGGAGCCCTCACTCATCCTTAAATTTCTTCGTGGGTATTACTCTCGTCCTCGGAATACTGGAGATCAATCCCACTCCACAGAACATTATCGGGCCTATTTCATCCCACATTCCGGAATACTGGGGAATACCTCACTCCTTGGATTATTCTGGAGTTAATGTCCCACTAACCTGCTTGTGAATGTTGCTCTCGTCCCTGGAATACTGGAGATAAATCCCACTCCACAGATCATTCTGGGGCCTATTTCGTCCCTCGTCTGGAATACTGGGAAATATTCACTCCATGGATCATTCTGGAGCCAACGCCACACAATCTTTCCCATGAGCACCGCTCTCGTCCCTGGAATACTGGAGATCAATTTCCTACTTTACAGATCATTCTGGGGCCTATTTCATCCCTCGTCTGGAATACTGAGGAATGTCTCTCTCCATGGATCATTCTGGAGCCAACGTCACACAATTTTTCCCATGAGCGTCGCTCTCATCCTTGGAATGCTTGAGACCAATTCCCTACTCCACAGATCATTCTGGGGCCTATTTCATCCCTCATCTGGAATACTGAAGAATGTCTCACTTCATGGATCATTCTCAAGCCAACGTCATTTACACGAACTTCCCGTGAGTATCGCTCTCGTCCTGAAATACTGGAGATCAATTCCACTCCACAGAACACTCTAGGGCCTATTTCGTCCCTCGTCTGGAATACTAGGGAATATCTCGCTCCATGGATCATTCTGGAGCCCTCACTCATCCTTAAATTTCTTCGTAGGTATTACTCTCGTCCTCAGAATACTGGAGATCAATTCCACTCCATAGAACATTCTGGGGCCTATTTCATCCCATGTTCTGGAATACTGGGGAATATCTCACTCCTTGGATCATTCTGGAGTCAATGTCCCACTAACCTGCTTGTGAATGTTGCTCTCGTCCCTGGAATACTGGAGATCAATCCCACTCCACAGATCATTCTGGAGCCTATTTCGTCTCTCGTCTGGAATACTAGGGAATATCTCGCTTTATGGATCTACTAGAGCCAACATCACACAATCTTTCCCATGAGCGTCGCTCTCGTCCGTGGAATACTGGAGACCAATTTCCTACTCCACAGATCATTCTAGGGCCTATTTCATCCCTCGTCTGGAATACTGAGGAATGTCTCTCTCCATGGATCATTCTGGAGCCAACGTCACACAATCTTTCCCATGAGCGTCGGTTTCGTCCCTGGAATACTAGAGACCAATTTCCTACTCCACAAATCATTCTGGGGCCTATTTCATCTCTCATCTGGAATACTGAGGAATGCCTCACTCCATGGATCATTCTGGAGCCAACGTCATTACACGAACTTCCCGTGAGTATCGCTCTCATCCCAGAATACTGGAGATCAATCCCACTCTGTAGAACACTCTGGGCCTATTTCCTCCCTCATCTTGAATGCTAGAGAATATCTTACTCCGTGGATCATTCTGGAGCCAACGTCATTAGACGAACTTCCCGTGAGTATCGCTCTCATCCCGAAATACTGGAGATCAATCCCGCTCCACAGAACACTCTGGGGCCTGTTTCATCCCTCATCTGGAATGCTAGGGAATTTCTCACTCTGTGGATCATTCGCGAGCCTTCCTACTCACGATCATTCTTGCTTCATCATACCTCCTTCTAGTGCTCGAGTCAAGTTCTCAGTATATCTTCCAGCTCTCGATTACACTACATGAGGATCGGTGACCACTCCCTCCTTGGTAGAAAATGAGGCTCACCAAGGAGAAGGAAAAAATTTCAGCTTTATGTCTTATCCCAAACACCTAATCAAATAAGCACAAGACACGAGATGACCAAATGCCCAAAAACATTCATGCTTTAATAAAAGTCGTACTATCCTGCTGTAGAACATATCACAAGTTCGTCGGCAATGGCTGCCAAAATGCAACTAACAAAATATATTACTACTTCTGGACCATGATAGTCCATACCACTTCATACTTCTTTCCAGTTAAGATGAAGCTCGTCGAACCATTTTTTTCAAACCTCTGAATGCACAATGGTACTAACTTGGTTCTAAGTCTAGGCCTAAGTCCCTTTTCAAATCTCTTGTCCTTCTTTACTTCGTCTTGCACCATTTCTGGGGGCATAACGAGACGATTGATTAAATCTGGTTTCATATTCTCGGACGGTCATACCTCCCCATTCTACAGGTTCTATTCCAATTCTTCGTTTCACAGATTTCCTCCATTGCCTTCCTTGGTATGTTGCAAATTCTAGTCTCAATACTGAGTCTCGGTGCGGCCTTGTCGTTCTTCCTCAGCTTTGTGTTGCGACTTGCCCTCATTTTTCGTTCGACTGCAGACTTGTTACCAGCACATCATGTTATGTATTTGCCTTTTCAACATCTGGTTGCAGATTTGCCTTCTCGACATCCAGTTGAATCATAAAAGTTAGTAAACGAATAATCGTTGTGGGGTTAGGTCAGACATAGGAAAAATTCGTAAACATAAGTTGCAAAAGTGGAACAATATGATTTACGACCACCCCACTATCAAAACTAACCCTGACTCTGGCTGGGGCATTCAAGTTTAATTTCCTGTTGTGTTAGGCTACAATTTGAAGTATGCTCTGATACCATTCCTGTAGCGCCCTGAATTCCTAACATAGGAACTCGTGACACACTCCAGGATCTTCCTTCAAATGAGTCACAACACAACAAATTTCACAGGAAATTAAAAACTTTTATTACATCAAATTTTTATTACAATGTCCAATGATTACAACATTTACAATTAATTGTTACAACAAGAATGTACAATAAAATTTGGACAATAACTTTCACTTGGATGCTTTCCCCTACTAGAGCTTTCTCGCGGTCCCAACTCGGCAGTCTTGCAATGATAATTGTGGGCACATCAGTTGATTACAACTGACGAAATACTATATTCGGCTATCCTCTCTACACCATAATATAGCGATTCCAACCTCAACAACCACAAATAATATTTGATGCAAAGAAAAAGTGATGTCAAACAAGTGTCGGTGTATGCCATGGTGTAAACTAATGCACACACTATGCACACAATGCTCCTAAAACTAATGCACGTTTGGTTGAAAAGTATGCATCCCATACTACACAACCCCTCAACCAAACGATGTTCTTCAATTTAATAGGGCTCGATCCCCCGCTATGCATCCTAACCTTGTGCTCTCTCCTGTTTCTAATTCCAGTGATGGTGAGGCTGCAGGGCCCCTAGTGTGACTCTAGTCACTGCTATCAATAGTGGTGTCCAATCCTCTTAGTTTAATCCACTATGTCCGGGATCTCAGTCGCAGGCGTACCCTGTGTGACTGTAATTTAAATCGGCTTACCCAATATGTTGCTGTATTTATGTCTCCCCGGACCACACCAAAAGCTGATATATGGATACCAGGGCTCCCCACCGAAGGACTAAGAGCATTTCCCATAGAGTCTCGCTCACCGGGCCTTTCTCTAATCCTCCTGCCCTGCATTGATCAACAAAGGACCTGAAGGATATAAGGTTTTCCCAACTCTGCTACACTCGTCCTTACACTAGAATAGAACTTGAGTCGAGACAACATCAACACTCCAAACCTCCTCAAAAGTTGTTACGGATCATAAAGGCATTCATGCCGAAATAGCGGAGCCCCCAACGGTTTTGTCACCACTCCCAGGGTAGCTCGGGGTCCCTGTCCACATTAAACGAACCTAGTATTTGGTAGAGGGCGATTATGCCATGCGTCCCCCTTACAGGCGAACACCCTCGCTAGTGCCTGAATCGATCTAGTCCTACCAAACTATCGAGGCTACCCCATTCCAAGAATAAGGTTAAGGTTGGAATCAAGATTTGTTTTATCAATTGACTACACGAACCATCACTTTAGTCAACTCTAATTCTTTTAGTTAGGCGATCTATCTACCATTTGCAAATCCCTAACTCGATAATCAATTTGCTTGCCATGATCAACTAGTTCAATTCCATTAATAGACTGTCCCTAGTTAGTCACCTTATAAAATTGGATCTCAACCCATTTCACACTAGGAATCAACTAGCCTTTTAGTCCGGCCCAAGGGTTGACCTGCCTCGGCCTACACTTGGCACGAACCAACGATGAACCAACTCCGTCGATCGCCGCAACCGTCATCTATGCTTGGAGTTCGATCGCAACCTCGGCCCGACCCACAAGTAGCTCCCGCTAAACGTAACGCTCCACGGTCCTTGACAAGTGGTAGCTCTAAGCACAAACCATGGAATCCAACCATGCACGATGAGTACGTCGGCGCACGAGTCATCTCCTCCAACGCGTTCGATGCGACACGGGTCTTAATCTACCAGTCTAGGTTTGTCAACAAGACTTAGTGCTAGAGTCTCAAAACTCAACCAACGTACCCCAACATGGTACACCACACTAGGAGTAAGTCCTAACCCACGAATATCCAAAAGGGGGTTCTAAGAGTCCTAAAAACAACAATTTAAGTTTCCAAACAGCAAGCACACACTTGGCGTTCATGCCAAAACGGAGTTATTCCTGATCCCGTTCCCTTGAGGAGTCGTGATCGGCCGCTCCCCACGCTTCTACTCAAAGTAGAAAGCAAGTACAAGCACACAATGGGCATGAATCTCATCCCAAAGTGGTCTACAATAATATCCCAACATCCAATACAATTTCCACATAAAATATTGAACACCGTTGTCTATATTGGGGTTTACAAGTAACTATGGGCTACTCTTAGCAAGAAACTTTAAATCACATAAGTCTTAACTCATACTCACATCCATGACATGTTTCTTGACCTCAAACAACAACTCTATGCTAGTGAAGTACAAGTTCAAACCCATTTCTATGAACATGGTGCAAACCACTGAGCTCTATGTTTCTGTCATCACTTGCAAAAACCATATAAAATCGAATACTTGTCCAAATCAGGATTTATTGGTCATTCCAGAAAGTTCTCTGTGTCTACTAAAAGTTCCCAGTTATGAGGCTATTCAGATAAGGTCGTTTAGACACTCATACGGGTCCATCTTTAACAAGTATACAGACTTCCAGAACAACAGATCAGATCAACACAGTCATGGGATAAAATCTATTAAAAAATAACATATGGTGTCAGATCATTATGAAATTTTTGAATCTAGTTCCTGACACCTGACCTGACAACACTTCCAAAATTCAAGTGATTCTACCAAGTAGATTTCCAATTATGTCCCTGTGAGTATCATCTAAAAATAGGGCAGTAACAATAGTAGTTCTGTTTACTAAAATCTCTAGTTCAGTTTGCATTATTTTATTGACATAGCTACAGTGGTCCAAATCTCATAAAATATGAAAAGTGGGTCTTAGATACATCCAACAATGACATACTAAAATTTCAGATCATTCCCATAAGATGTAGTGACTTACAAGTCATTATTTCCGCAATAGTAACCATAAAAACTGCTTCTTTCTATTCTGACCAGCATACAAGTTCGTAACTTATTTTAATAGAAGGAAAAATTATAAAAATCTAGAAAAATTACTGAAGGTGTACGACACCTATATGATCATCTTCTAAAAATATTAGATCAAAATACCAAGTAGTGTTCATGCAATGAGCTACGGATTGACACCCAAAATTCAGTCTTTTAACAGGTTTTTCTGGTTTGGACTACATAGCACAAAACGAGTTGTTAAAGTTCATTCTTAGGGCATGCATGTCATTTTTCAGTCATCACAAATACCATTCAATCACAAAAACAAACATAAGGTTAGAAACACCAACCTTGATGAGTTTGATGGTAAAGATAAATCCTACAAGCTCCTAGCTCCTTGATTAGCCTTCTTGCCCCTTGGTTCCTCCTCCTTGGCTTCTCTTCTTCTCCTTGGTTTCTCTCCTTCCAAATCAGTAGCTAGGGTGTAGAGAGTAAGGTTTAGAGGTGTAGAAGATGACTTAATTGTATAGAAAGATGAGAAATGGAGCTAGGATGAGATGAGGGTGTTTTAATAGAGGATGGGGAATGAATATGGATGGATTTTTGAGAGAGGGGGGAGGGAGAAAGTGAGAGTGCTGCATTGGGGGAGATTTGAGGTGGAGTGTAGGAGTGGAGAAGAACTCATCATGATACAATTTGAGTTCAAAAAAACACTAACCCTAGTTCTCTTTTCCCTCCTTTTCCCTCTCAAAAGTTGGCCGGATATGGCTTGTGCATGAGCACAAGTCTTATTTTTTTTGTTACATGCCAATGTACACAACAATTATTGAGTTAAACTAAGGTTAACTCGGGTTTAATCGGGTCTAGTTGAAGTTTATGAGTTAATTTCATACTAAAATCTTCAAAAAGAAAAATAAATATAGCATTTTAGTGCTTAACAAATCATACGTATATTCATATGAAAATCCGGGTTGTTACACCCAAGGGCCTAACTGTCGCCCCTACAGACGCTCCACTTGACGAGCTCGCCACGGCACTATGCGCATCCCTAGGATTTCACAAAAGAGGAGGCGAACAAAGTGCTAACTTGTAGAACGATCTTTCTTAGGCATACACATCCCGAGGACAGGAAGTGCTTCTAACATTGCTCCCCTCAGAAAGCCTTCGCAAACGAAGATTCTCCGCCTCTAACTTAACGGCCTGCTCTTTCAGTGAGTCATCCGTCTCCCTGATCTTCAAGCGAGGTAATCGGTCTGAACTAATCCCTCGTGAGACATCAGAGATAGTCCTTCGAAGATATGCCACCTCTAGACTCTTCTCGAGCACCACGTTCTTTAATTCGTCCCTTTCCAATCTTGCCTCGAATAAAGAGTGGCATAGGAACTTAAGCCTCAAGCCTTGGCTAGCGGCCATCGAGGGGCAGGTCTCATCGCCTTCAGGTGGCTCTTCGTGAATCCTCTTTTCAAGATGTCTCATCTCGATATCTTGGAGAGCCAAAGTCAGCCTCAAATGGAATTTTTTTCCCAAACTGTCCCACTTTTTGAAAGTTTTTTCCAAACTGTCCTACTTTTTTTTATTCCCTAAATTCCCTACTCGCTTTTTGAAAATGTGAGTTTGGATAAATCCTCCTCACTTTTTCAGAAAGCGAGTCTTAGTTGTAGCATTTTCACATACTAAGACTCGCTTTCTCAAAAAGCGAGGGGATTTAACCCAAACTCGCATTTTGAAAAAGCGAGTGTATACGTTTTGCACCAGCCACACTCGCTTTCTCATAAAGTGAGGGGATTTATCCCAAACTCGCTTTTTGAAAAAGTGAGTGTCGAGTGGGTCTTAAACCCCATTCTCAAAATCAGATCTCACTTTTCTAAAGTTCTCTATCTTCCTCCTCCCCTTGTAACCCCAAAACCCTAACCCATCTCTCATCTCATTTTCGTCAAAGAACCACAAAAATTCGTCGATTAACCCATCAAATTGCTTTGAAAACCCTAAAACCATCTTCCGAAAGATCCAAATTTTCGAATTTTAATATACTTGAAGAGGAAAGCAACTTCAACTTTTTCACCCAAATATCTATGGCTAGATCCTTTCAAATAAGCTTGTGAAGGTATGATGCTTATTGGCCTATTATTTTGTTCATTTTCATTGGTTTTGTTTTTGGGTAGATAATAACTCGTATATTCGTATAAATATACGTAGGTATGGAATACGAGATTCCTATTTGATTATACTTTGGTGGTGAAATAATTTGTGATCCAAAGATCGGTTATTGTTATAGTGTGGTGGATCCTAAAATTTTTTGGGTACCTCGTACCATTACATTGGCAGAATTAGTTGAGAAAATTTATGAAGTTACTAATTGGGATAGGGATGAGTGGAATATGAAAATTTTAGCTCGATACGCAGCAGGTCGGGGAGATGGTCAGTATTTTATGACAGTGCCCGTATCTACAGATAATGATATGAAGTCAATGATTGCTAGGACACTTGATCCCAATTGTACTTGGTCTGCAATAGAGTTATATATTCAGCAAATTCAAATTTCGAATGCTCAGCTACATATTCCTAGTTCAAGCTTCGTAAGGGTAGTACCTACACAGCAGATGAGGTCTAACCCCGTTCAAACTTCACAACCAATCCCACTGTCCTCACAAGAAGACATCTTCACAAATACAACAAACCCGGATTCTACAGATGTTGAGTTGTCACGCCAACCTAGTCCGGTTCATGATTATGTTCTAAATGACACTGTATTTGAACTCTTTTAAAATGCTACCATTAACAACGACTTATTAGACGATGATGAAGAAGAGGAAGAAATAGACGATGAAGTTGATAATAGTGTAGAAAAAGATGATGGGAACGAAGATGATGATGTAGCAAATGTGAATCCTACGAACAACAGTTGTAATGAAGTGAGAGCTACTGGTAGCTATACCAATGTGAACGCTCATGTTACCGAGGAGATGACACAAGGTAATAGAGTACATCAAGTTCCATAAGAGTTGTCTAGTTCATCCAATGTAGACGAATTGTACATTAGACAGGAGTTCGTAAGTAAAAATTCGATTCAGCAGGCTGTGAAACTGTATTCTATCAAGAAACATCATGAAATTGTCACATTAAAATCTTCACCGTCACTGTACACTATTAAATGCAAAATGGCACCTAGAAAACGTACAATTGAGGAGATCGTGCAAAGTCCTCCATTATTAAGTGATGGTGGATGTCCTTGGAGATTTCGAGCAATTGTTCCAAAAGGTGGGACAAATTTTGTGGTGAAGTAAATAGTTGGGTCTCATACTTGTACGAATCCCATGTTGAATCAGGACCACTGTAAAGTTGATTCTAACCTTGTTTGTAATTTGATTGTGAGTATGGTGAAGAAGGAGATTGGTTTAACACCGCGGGCAATTATTGAGAAAGTGAAACTACAATATAATTATCGGATTTCATATAAGAAAGCTTGGATTGCAAAACAAAAGGCAATTGAGAAGTTGTTCGGTACCTTCGAAGAAGCATACATGAAGTTGCCTTTTCTCCTATCAGCAATTCAAGCAGCAAATCCAAGAACCGTTGTCCACTGGGATAAATATCAGTCCAGTCCTAGCAAGGAAACATTCAAGGGAGTATTTTGGGCATTCGGTCCTTCGATTGAAGGTTTCAATTCTTGCAGACATATTATTAGTGTTGACGGAACTCACTTGTACGGTAAGTATAAGGGTTGTTTGCTAATTGTTGTATCCCCAGATGCGAATGATTGCTTATTTCCATTTGCATTCACATTAGTTGATGGAGAGAGTATAAATATGTGGACATGGTTTATGAGTTGCATTCGTTGTTTTGTCACCGATCGCACTGAGTTGTGTGTTATCTCTGATCGTCATGCTCGTATATTGTCTGCTATGGAATTGTAAAATGGAGCTTAGAACGAACCTAATGCATATCATCGTTATTGTATGCGTCATTTCGCTACAAATTTCTTTAGTAAATTTGGTAGTAAGGCATTGCGGAAAAAGGCCAAAATTATAGCGTGTCAAAACCAACCCAAAAAGTTCATGGCCAAACTCGCTGAACTTGAAAACATCAATGTCGAGGTGGCTAATTGGTTGAAAAAGAAACCGGTTGAGAAATGGGCACTTTATGCAGATGAAGGTCGAAGATACAACATAATGATTACGAACCTGTCAGAAGTGTTCAGTTCAGTCTCGAAAGGTGTCCGTAGTTTACCGGTAACTGCAATTGTTGAGATGATCTTCTCTAAACTCTTACTTTACTACTCGTCGACAAGATGCCAATAAGCTTTTATCTGAAAGGAAAAATTTTGCTCGAAGAGTACATGAATTGATCGATAGTCGCCGTGAGAGAGCAAACAGACATGAGGTTATAATGTTTCATCATCAACCAGGAGTGTTTTTCATCAAAACGGGTATACGGATGGTAAGTGGAGAAAGGAAGGGCGGTAACTTGCAAACCGTTAACTTGGGTACCAAAACATGCACATGTATGAAATTTTAACTATATCATATTCCATGTTCTCATGTATTGGTAGCTTGTGCATATCGTGCAATCGATCACAAGCCTTTTGTTAATAAATTTTACCTTATCACTTCATTAGCACAAACATGGGCTCCCGGCTTTCATCCTACTCTAGATCCAGTATATTGGCCTACTTTTGATGAACCACGACTCGTACCTGAAGCTAGTTTGCGCCGTTCAAGGAAAGGCAGGCCCAGATCTACGAGAATTCGCAATGACATGGATCTGAGAGATAGGTCTAGCAGGGGTACGGGGATGAAATGTTCAAAATGCCGGTTGCAAGGACACAATAAACGGCGATGCATTAATAGTGGAACTCAAAACATTTAATCATTGTATGTTTGTAATTGTACTATTTAATTTGGACTTTGTAATTGTACTAATTGTTATGAATTTAATTTTGAAGAATGAGGTTACAAAGTTTAATTTTGAAGAATCGTTAGTCTCCATTTCTTATGTATGAGTGTGATTGTTGCGTGATGAGTATTTTAAGCAAATATGAAGATTTCATTTTCATAGCCTACACTCGCTTTCCCGAAAAGCGAGTCTGATAAAGATCTCCTCGCTTTCTGAAAAAGCGAGTCTTCAGCCTGTATGTTTTTGACAAGCAGATCTCTGGATTTCACCTACCCTACACAGTCACTTTCCGAAAAAGCGTGGAAGTATTAACTAGGCTCGCTTTCTGAGAAAGCGAGTCTTGGGTCTGCTAGTTAAAAACATACAGGCTCAAGACTCACTTTCTGAGAAAGCCGGACTAGTTAAAACTAACTCGCTTTCTCAGAAAGCGAGTCTTAAGTAGATAGTTTTCCAGAGCTGAAGCTCTCCTCTGGAAAACTTACTACTCCACAGTCGCTTTTCGAGAAAGCGAGGTGATTTCACTTTAACTCGCAGAAAGCAAGTTAAGGTGAAATCACCTCGCTTTCTCGAAAAGCTACTGTGGAGTAGCAAATTTTCCAGAGGAGAGCTTCAGCTCTGGAAAACGAACAGCACAACACTCGCTTTCATAGAAAGCGATGTGTTCACACCTAAGACTCGTATACACAAAACCACACCTGAACCTCTTCAGGTGGGACATAAACCGTACATAACTTAAAACTTCTTGTGCTGATTGCTTCTCCAAACTAAACCCAACTTGAACAATGCATATGAACAATTCAAATTCAGCATTATATAACACACACGAACATTTCAACTTCACCAATACATCAATTCCACCTCCCACAAATCCATTGTAAACCCAACTGCACCCAAACTCAAAGATTTCTAACATTCCAAAGTTTTCCAAACCACTTGCTTTCACACAAAACCACCACATTAAACCATCACACACTCGCACACCCCATACCAACATTTCTTTCTTCATATATTCCAAATTTACATCGCGAGTAAAAGATTGAAACAAACAATACATAACATTAATAAATTAATAATACAAACAAGTTCAACAAAATACAAAGAAGCTTCACGAATTAGGGGTGAAGAATGTGGGAGGTCTCCTTTGCCGTTTACCCCGTGGTGGAGTGGCCTATGTCACACCGGACATGGAAATCGGATCCTCTTCCTCTTGTTGTTGTGTCCCTTCAACTTGAATCTCCGCCTCTTCATCTTCATCTTCATCCTCTTCTTCTTGCTCGTTTCTAGGATGACGTGCTGGTTTGCGAGTGACTTTCTTCATACGTGGAGCACGTGCACTTGTTCGACAAGTACAAAGGCGAAATTCAGGAGGACTCAAGGCAAGGAAAGCAAGGAGTCAGTGTTATGTTTAGTTCCGCTGCAGTATATGTATTGATTATGCATTAGTTGAGAAGTACTCTGATGTAAGATGTTGAAGGTTGTAATACTTAGAAATGTAAAGGTAATATTGTAACTCTATTGTAAGGTATTACAGTTGTACAACATTCAGACTTGTAACACATTGTGTATTGAATAAAAAGTTTTAAATTCTCCTGTTTTTCTGTGTATTATGACTAATTGAAGAAAAGGTCTTGGCTCGTGTCACGGTTTCCCAGTGTCGGAAATCGGGGCGCTACAGATGTAGACCAAACTGACGAAGCACACTGTTCACATAATAGAACTCAACTTTGCCGAAGTTGATTAATGGTGCTTTCGTCAACCACAGATCATGCCTGTACAAGGAAATAGGCGGTAGTCGAGCAAGACGTGCCTCCGTGTAGGGCATCCACACTACGCAATCATCTGGCAACCTGTCCAACTCATCATGGAAGTTTGTCAGGCACCTGTTGGGGTAGGCAGTCCATGTAAGATTGCTGGACCAGTACACACCAAGTGGAGGTAACATGTGCTGGTCTCGGGGAGATGGACCCAGTGGGGTGATTACTTCTGCTCTACAGGCTGACCCACGGTAATACGCTCCCAACTCCACACTTGTAGCAATATCATTGGTCCATTCATCTGCACGGAACCAAGACTACACAAGCACAAACTATTGTAAAGGGACATAATGCGGCACTACCCCAACTGTACTGACTAACTCGTCCTAGATCTACAATCAATGGAAGGTACATCAAGGGGATAGAGTGACCGGTAGAATTTGGGAACAACACCCCTTCAAACAGTGTTAGAATGTAGGTCATGCAGTAGCACTGGACCCCCTCATCAGTGGAATCATCATTCAATCGATCCTTGAATTTATCCTTTAACCACTTCAACCGAATTTGTTTTCCATTCACTGCTCCGGCCTCCACTTCGACACCGAGATACTATTCTACTAAATATATCGGGTCGAAGTCCATTGATCCTGTCACTGCCTGCCCATCAACTGGAAGGTCGGTGAGTACGGAGACGTCTTGCAGCGTCACTGTCATCTCCCCAACTGTCAGGTGAAAGCTGTGTGTTTCAGGCCGCCATCTCTGATGCAGTGCTGTAAGAAGTGGCCGATCACACTTGATGGAGCTCATCAGTGCAATACCATATAGTCCACAATCCCTTAGGATCTCGTGAATCCGTGGGTGCATAGGTAGTGGATGACCCCCACGGAATGTACATTCCTTCGATTCACCTTCCCACACATCCTTCGAACGATGCTGCGACTGGAGAGTAAGGAGTGTGGGGTCGAGGGGACCAGGACCTCCAAGGGGAATGTAAGATGATGATTGGGCCGGAGAAGAAGTACCTGCCACATTTGGATTACTTGGGACCTATACAACAACAACAACATTTATATCAAAAGACCAATATAACATTTAATTATGTGATATTGAAACAAATCGAATATAAAGAATTATAAGCTTACATTAGTACGCACGGTACCACCACGACGACCACCACATCCACCGCGAGGAGGTGGGCCAAAAGATGTACGTGGTCCATCGCCGCGAGGAGGTTTACTACTAGATCCTTTCTCCACATTTCCCATCATTCATGCCATTTTTTTATAAAATAGAGTATCCTACAACTAAAAACAATCGTTATTAACTTTACCAAAATATATAACCAACAAATATAGAACACATACGGACATTCAATCGTTATTAACTATATCCAAATTTTATCCCCAAATTCGACATTTATCCAATTTTCATAACTACTACACCTCCACCGACACTATCCAAATTTTACCCCTAAATTACCCCCTGATTTTACCCCCATTTACCCACAATTCGACACTGTCCACATTGTACCCCCAATATTATCAAGCAATTTGTAACTACATAATTCTACATATATATACAACATTAAAAAATATAGAGTTTGATAAATATACCACACTCTTTAGCCCAGATTCGAACCATTCCACCTCCACCGCAAGCCTCAACCCCCAAATTTGAAGAACTACACGGCAATTACCCCCAAAATCGAAGTAACCCCCAAAATCGAAGTGGCCAATTGAACGGAGATGAGATATTGAAGTATTTCCTGAGTGATTCGACAAAATTTGCTGGGTTAATGGCTGAAATCAGAGCAACAAGATCTTGGGTTAGCATTTCGTTACGAAGAGGAGAAGGAAAAAGAGAAGAATGAGATCTTTTTGCGATGTTGGGGGTTTAAGATCCAAACGACACTCGCTTTTTGAAAAAGCGAGTTTGGGATAAATCCCCTCGCTTTTTCAGAAAGCGAGTCTTGGTATGTGAAAATCCTACAACCTAAGATTTGCTTTCTAAAAAAGCGAGGAGGATTTACCCAAACTCGCTTTTTCAAAAAGTGAGTAGGGCATTTAGGGAATAAAAAAAAGTAGGGCAGTTTGGGAAAAACTTTCAAAAAGTGGGACAGTTTGGGAAAAAATTTCCTCAAATGACCCAACTCCCGCTCCGCTCTGTAAAGCATCTCTCGAGACCGAGCAAGCCCCAACTTCGCGACCCCAAGATTAGACCGGAGACATGGTACTTCACCAATCTGGGAAAGTCGACCAAAAAGAGCGTGAATTACTAAGTCTATGAAGCCAAAATGACGGTTCTACGTCAAAATGAAGCTACTATGAGACGATTTGAAAGCAAAACAAGCCCACAATTTTTTTGAAACATCACAACACTTCCAACACTTCTCAAAAAAAGTTTTTTGCATTAAACTTCTACGAAAAGTACAAGGAGCGGTGGCCAGTCTGCAATTAGGCTTCGGTACAGAGTCCAGACTAGAAGAACAAAAGTACAATAAAGTCAGGGGTGGACCTTTTTCAAGCAATCTTCAGTCACAGAAGGCTCCGTCCTTTCTGTTCCGGCGACAACTGCTAGGGGCATTGCCTCCACAGCAGCCTCTACCCCTGCCTCGCTGGCCCCGAACTCGACCTCCTCTGCTTCCTCGTCTTCTTCCTCCTCCTATGAGATGAAAAAGACGCCACCCGGCACAGTCTACATTCGGGAACATCTCCCTCACTTGGTCGATAGCACGGGCATAGGCCTTTGTTTGATCCTGTATGCAAGGCAAAAAACACTAGAGGGGGGGTGAATAGTGTTATACAAAAATAAATAATAGTTTAAAGTTGACGCAACTATTAAGTCGACTGGAAACTAAATACCAGTCGACTACAATGCCAGATAAAGGAGAGTAAATGAACTGAAGAACAGCGAGTCTGTTAAATCGACTTAAAGCGGAAACCAGTCGACTGAACAGACACAATTTAAAATAAAGTGCAGTGAAAATAAAATTGTAAGTTAGAGAATTCAAACCACAGAGAATCAACAAAGCTAACACGACGATATATGTTGGTTCGGTCCTCCCAACCTACATCTAGTTCCCAAATAACCCACTTGAGATTTTCCACTATCCTTGAAAAAGTACAAGAATACTCTACGACCGTTGACAACAACTATACCAAATCCGTAGACCCCTCTCACCACTAGGGAGAGCAAGATCCCACTCTACAACCTATAGTGACACTGACTCTACACCAAGAGTCCTTCTCTGCAACCGAGAGGACCACTCTCACAACTCGAGAGTGAACAACAAAAATTGAGGATTACAACAACCTAAAGCCTTGATTTTGAGTGTACTTTTTGTATAGAGGCTATAGGTCACCTTCTAACTTCAGTCTATAACTTAATCTTTGTTATGCAAGACTGTAATTAGAGAACCAAGTCTAGAGAAAGAAAGTGCTTTGAAAACTTTTGTTCTTTTTCACACAAATAAGCAAAAGACTTGATAAAACAATAGGGTAACCTTTTCCAAGTTGATTCTTAACTCTATTTATAGAATGAGAATCTCCAAGACGTTGGAAAACAGTTCCTCAAATGCCATTAAACGGCAGCAAAGATTTGAGTGTTTAAAAAAAAACAGATTTTAAACTTCAGAAAACTGTCAAAACTTCTTGAACAGTCGACTGGGTTGCCATATGAGTCGACTGGTCAGAGCTTGAGTGAGTTTAGTCTGTTTTGCACTAGAACAGTCGACTGCTTACCGAAGTAAATCGACTGGTACTTTGACAGCTGAACTTATACAAGCTTTATTTTGATATTTTGATTTTAATAAACTCTATTTTCATTCCTAGGGGATGTGTGAGTGTGTGTATCAAGGCTTTTACAAAGTTTCTAAGACACAAAATATTACAATGAAATTACAAGACACCTTATCTGATATTTTCTTCTTTAGCTAATCACTTTTGAAGCTCTGAAAAATCTTTGTCTTGTATCTTGATCTTGAGTCTTGAAATCCTTCTTTTCTTTGTGGCTTGATCTACAGCTTTTGAAAGCTTCCTTGTATTGTAGCCTTGAGAGAGTTCAGTACACACTACAAGAGATAATACAACAACTGTGTATTGTGTTGTAGTCATCAAATTCAAGAATCTACATTCTCCCCGTTTTTTATGATGACAACACAATAACTAAAATAGTATAGAATGGGAATTTAAACAATATGCTTCTCATACACTGAACATGCTCCCCCAGAATAAAATAAAACATGCACACAACTTTAAGGTGCGAAAAAAATAAGATACACAACATAAAAATTGCTTTAAAATTGCTCAAAATTGCTCAAAATTGCTCCCCCCTGATACCCTTTGTCATCAACAAAAATAGAGAGAAAAACATAAGTGTATACATAAAGATCAAAATAGGCAAAGTTTAAAGATAACATCATACAATCATAAAACAACATAAAAGTTACAAAGTCAAATTTAAAAAGAACATCAATCTTCGTCTTCATCGTCACTGTTTGAGGCAGGAGTAGGTTGAGGAAACTGCCTAACAAATATCTGGGTGAGGTTAGCAATACTAGCCTCAAGAGAGTCCTGTCGACCCAAAATAAGATCCTGACGATCCATGAGATAGTTGACAGAGGTATGGAGACTCTCAGGATGGAAAAAATTAGCTCTAGGATGAGGACCAGAAGACGAACTAGACGTAGAAGAACGACATGGAATAGAAGTAGCTAAAGGGATAGGTGGAGTATTTCGTTGAGGGGAAGTAAGAGGTTTATGAAGTAATTTCATACGAGCAGGACTCGCACGATCAAACGAATCAAAATGAGCCACAACATTAGACTCCGAATCGAGATCTACCTTAAAATGGTTAAAGACATGAGTGAGAAGTGCACCATAAGGGAGAAAAGAAGAATGAGTTTATGGAGATGACTAAAGATCACTTGACTCCAATTTATTTGAATGTTCCCAAAAATAGCATACACCGCCGCTTTTAATTCGTACGAAAATTGATCGTAACTTCCCATTTTAGGGATAATATTGTACGACAAAATTCGTACAACAAGTGAAGTCTTGAGAAAGCCACTCATGAGGATCGACCTCGGATGCCACAGCGAGGGCGTGGCAAAATTAAAGTCTTGAGAAAGCTCCTCATGGCAATGGCATCTAGTCGAAGCCTTGAGAAAGCTTGTATCTAGTCGCCACGTGGCACTGGCATCCCAAGCAACATTCCGCATTCATTCGTGGTTATCGAGGGGGTGTCACGTGACCCATTAATCGAGAAGTTCCTCCTTCAATATGTCCCCCTACCACATTTCTTTTGGAACCATTTTTTTGTTTTTCGAAAATTTTCAGACTTCATCAAAACACATCTACAAGCCAGTCCAGCAGCTCGAACTCTTCCTCAGGAGGTAATGGATCTTCGTATTCCGAGGCTCCTACTTGCTCTTCGTCGAGGGCAAGCGAAGCCAAACATCAACATTCGTAGGCCCTCGGATCGGAGGAGGTCACAATTGAAAGAGTGAGTACGGAAGTGGGTGACCCTGGGCTGCTGATGGAGGGGACCACCATTGAGGTGACAAGTGGGGGTCCAAAGCTCGTGAATGCAGGGACCCAAGAGGAGAGCCCTCGGGCCCCGGTAAAGGCGGAGGAGGAGTGGGAAAAGAGTTACAACGTCCCGAGCCGTGACGAGGGTAAGGCGGCAGGGACTTCTTCTGTGCGAGGAACAATGGTCATGGTCTTGAATAACATCATAAGCGCCCCTCCTCCTCGTGGTCATCGTCCCGCCAAGAGGAGGGGGCAGAACCTCTTCCCAGATAAGGAGCACGCGCCGATGCTCTATCAAGACGATCCTACGGGCTGTGTTTCCTCTGAAGTTTATCCAAAGGACTTGTAGGATCTGGTTTAATTCGGCATAGCCCCATCTTCGTCGAACAGACCGAAGATAAAGGCTGAAGGAGTCGAGTGACCATGCTGTTATCTGGGAAAAGCTCTTTATACCCGCAAAGTACATTTTGATTTTCCGAAACCGGACATTCGTCCGACTGATCAACTAGGGGAGAAGTTTTATATGTTCCCTGCGGACGCCTTTGCTTTGGGCTTGCATTTGCCCCTCCACCCATTTATCAAACGGGTTCTGAAATGGGTAGGGATGAGCCCGATGCAATACGCACCGAACTCGTTGAAGCAGTGGACAAGTTTCATCATGCTCAGCCAGAGGAAAGGTGTCCCTCTGAGCTTCAGTACTTTTGAGCGAGTATGGGATTAAGCACACTCCCGAAGAGTTCCTACTGGTGGTATATCGCCCCCGGTCCAAGCTGTGTGTGGCGCACAACCATCCCCACCCCATAAGGGATTGGAGGACGAAGTATTTGGTCGTCTTCATCCTGGAGCCTTGGGACATACCAAACTCTTGGTCATACGGGCGAGCTCTGAAGGAGCCCCTGAGGCTTGATGAGCTCTCTAAAGAGGAGGGGGTGGAGTTTGGTAGGCTATTCGATGACAAACTGAGCATCACTACTCCAGGGTGATGGAGATGTCACTTGCAGTCAGGGACTTGAGTCTTTATGTCCCTGGTGAGTTTCTTTCGCCTTGTAATCTGTTGTTATTTGTCTGGGGTTCGGTTTCTACATACTCCTTTTGGGTCCCCAAAAGACGATGAGGTCGATGTAATGCCCCGAATTTCCAATATAATATCTCAGAAATACGTGGCACAATTTCTAGAATCAACTTCAATGTAATCATAAACATAGAAACCAAATACACGGAAATTTAAAACTTTTTATTACATCAATTATTTACAAAGCACAGTGGAAAGTAAAACACCTTGAATTACATTTTCTTTTTTTTTACAACATATTCTTTTACAATTTACATAAGCTCTATTATCATTCTACCACATGCATCCAAATCCCAAGCTAAAGGCACCTACCTGTAAAACATGAGGCTAGAGATAACCCTAACCCCCAAAACTACAGGGATCAGCCATAATGGTGCGAGTGACATAAAAACAAAAGCAACATGAATAAAACATAAGCATTGATTCATAACAATAAGTATCTGAAATAAGAAATATCAATAAATAAAACTTGAAATCATCAAGGAATATAAGATAATAATAAGTAACACTTGAAAACATCAAGTCAATCTAGACTAAGTGTCATGTGTGGGAAAACAGAAATCATTATGCATAAAACCAAGTCAAGAAAACACAATTGCTATATGCTGACTCTCTAATGCATACTTGTCAGATTCTATGCATTCCATACTATATAGGTCCGGTGCAAGCCCTTAACGTTATCAACTTTATAGGGTTAGATCCCTTGTTATGCAACTAATCCAACTACGGTGATGGAAACAAGATCCAGAATACTCTGCGAATAAACACCACATCCCTTGACGCGCAAGCATCTTGTAAGAATAGCTCAAAAACCGGAGAATCACCTTCCTGCAGTGTACCCCACAAATAGGCTTGCGAGGCCCTCGACGTGCAGATACACCAGGTACATTCCGTGAATAGGCCTGCCGACCCTCGACACGCGAATGCATCCCGCATGTTCCGTGAATAGGCCTGCAAACCCTCGACATGTGAACATACAAATGTCCTCTCAAAATAGAACAACAAACAGTCCTGGAACACATCCGTTGGACTCACAAAACCAAGATCATATACTTACGTTTCCCAAGTTCCATCACATCTCCACTAGTGCCTATCCTTAAGTTGGTTATTATTAAAAGAACAGAAAATTTTTCCTTTCTAGAGTTAGTGTATCCTGCCGAACTTAATTTCACAAAACAAACCCAAGACCCCTCTGGTCTAAATCTACAAAATCTCATATGCCGGTTCACAGGACTCCCACTTAACTCCTAGTGATTCACAACTCAACCAACAACTCAAAATAAATCTTTCATTATAATCTATTCATTTCTTTGTTAATTTACTTACAGTGAGAATTTCACTCATTCATATTGATTGTATATGAATATGTATCTGATACAAAATAAATCTTTACTTAAGTGAAACATACATAGATTTAAAATGGAGCTTATGCAGAAACATAGAATATTTAGAAAGTTCCTTTCATTGATGTGTATATGTATATATATAAGAAATTTCCCTTTTCTGATATAAAGTTGTGCGTGTGTGTGTGTATATATATATATATATAATATAGAAGCTATTTGTACTGAAATGAAGAATATATACATGTGGATATTATATCTATATATATATATATATATATATATATATATATATATATAATGTATTAATGTATCCAAAAATTCCTTTTCACTGAGTTGAAGAGAACCTGCACAAATATAGAACGTAACCCTTATGCAGATACAAAGAAACTCTTTATTGAATTGAAATATATGTATGTATATATATGACATATATATAGAAAATCCTTTATACTGATTATGAAGAGCAATATATGTAGAATTTAGAAGATTAACTATATGCAGGTTATAGAAATGAAAGCATATGCAGTTGTAGAAGGTAAAACTTATGCAGTTCATGTAGAAGTAAATCCTTTAGTGAACAGAAGTATGTATATGCATATATATATAATGCATCTATGGAAATCCTCTTAACTGATCTGAAGTGAAAGAATATGCAGGTTATGAAAATAAGCTCATTGAATTGAGCATATGCAGCCTTCGAAGTAAATCTTTTAGTGGATTGAGGTTTGTATAAATTTAATTTGGTATAGCATTCCCTATACTGTCATGAGCTGGGTGTATATGTAGGATATATCAAAAGATCCCCCTTTGACTGATACTAAGCATTCATAGGAGCTAATAAACTCAACACTCAACTACTACTCAACTCAATTACTGGATGTGTATAAGGATAATGAACCATATGCAGGTTGTTGAAGAGGAGATGAACTATACAGGTTATAGTTATAGATCATATGCAGATATATGTAGAAAGAAAGCTTTTTTTGAAAAGAAGCATATGCAGGTAATATAGAAAACCCCTCCTCTGATTGAGTATATGAGTATGTATTTGATATAAAAGAAATTCCCTTTTACTGATGTGAAGTGAAAGTATGTATATGATATAGATGGAAGTTCCTTTTTCTGGTACGAAGTATATGTATAGAATTCCGACATGGAAGGAAATCATTTACACTGATATGGTGTATCTGCAGTAATGGGTATGTATATATATCTCTTTGTTGAATAGAATTATATGCACAATGTATATATAAATGCTCCTTTACTGAAATGTGAAGTATATGCACAAAGTGTATAAGGATAAATGCAAAGAAAAATTTAGAATCAGAATGATTGGGGCATGATTATACAAGTCAAACATTTACATATTGGATATGCAAAAAAAAGACATACATAAAACCAACCTGCTTATACATTCCTTTAGTCTGCAGTTTGCATCTGCAAGTTCTATAGTGTGAATGTGTATATAAGTGTAGTTGTGTATCAGTATAGACTGAAATTAAAAAAAAATGTCTATTCAATAACACCATGACATCTACAAGAACTGTAAAGCTCTTTACATCCACTGGACAAGGCAAGGATTCTAGTTGTCCAAGATATTTCTCAGTAAATGCACTACTGTCAAGGTAAATGAACTATTGTGAAGGTAAATCTGAATAAATGGATTCCTTCATTACTATGGTGTAGTGCATTTACCCACTGTAGGAGATAAATGCATTACTTCATGATTATGCTTAATAAATCTATTACTGTATATTGTTATCCACATATGTATGTTCCTTGATATATATTGTTTGTAAATCTAATGCTCTATGCAATATTTTAAAGAAGGCATAGAGTAGGAGTTGTTTAAAATACATCATAACTTATCAGGATCTCAATTAGAGATTTTCACAAAATTCTTTCAAAAACAGACACATATCTATATATATGATTTTGACCATCAGCATAGTATTTAAAAATCATCAATTAGAATGAGTACAATATCTGGTTCAATTTAAGTATAAAAATAATCAAGATCCAATTTAAACTTCACAAAACACAAAAAAACCCATTTTCTTCAAGATCAGCAAAATAGTATAAGTGTGTATGTTGTATCAGTAGTGGTATCCCAAAATTCATGGTTTGTTTATAATAAAATGTCTTCAAGCAACCTCAGTGCCAAATAACTCAAATCCCAATCAAAATCTCACAAAAAGTACTGAAACACCTTTGGCCTGCATACATACAGATCCAAAGACAAAACCTCCTTTTTCCTTACTTCAATACTTGATCATTTAATTTCCTAACTCATCTTGTAATCCAATAACTCATACACATTCACTTACGATGGTTAACCCATGAATATGCATAATTATAACATACATGAATCAAGTTTCACTTCATCAAAACCTCAAACAGGATATACACATAGTATGCACAGTAAATGCCTAATCTTTGTTTACTCCTTAAGCAATAACTTTTGTACAACTCATATATAGGTTCGAATCAAGAAGTATCAGAGAGAAAGCAACCTACTCACAATTTATATTAGGTTCTTATCAATCTCTAATCATCCACGTGAAGTTCCAAACATAAATAACTAGGTTTTCATGGAAGATTCAATTTTAACTCATCAATTCATTCAATCCATCATATATATTCATATCAAATCCTAGCATGCTTTCTAATGGATGAAACACCACATGCAACATTTAAAGAACAAAACAAAGCAATTTATATCACTCACCTTGTTGGAGAGATTAAACGAATATAATAAAGCAATAGGAAAAATTCCTCCTTCGCAAGAAATCCAAGATCTTCTATTTAAAACTCTAAGAAATAATAATAATAAAATCCTTTGTGTTGTGCAGCAATCCTTTAAATAGACCGGAATATAGGTTTTTAGGGTTTGTAAACAAATTTGTAAAATACCTCTTTGAAATATATCTTTACATATATAAATCCTTATACTTGAAAACTAAATAAATCCAACTTAATTGAGTTTTAAAAATCAAAAATAACCATCCTATAACCAGCCGGCACTGTTTGAGAAACCCAGAAAATGATTTTGCATTTTTGTCCTTCTAAATGGCAATTTTGCAAAAAGATCGTCTTTTATCAAAACTTGCAAAATAAACCAAATTCATCTAAAAAAAAGGTAAACTTTTAATCCTGAGTTGACTAGGCATCAAGCCCAGCCCAAAAATCCAAAAATCTGGAGTTTTTACTCCAAGTGGTAATTTTGCACAAGTCTTTCTTTTTGTAATATTTGCAAATAGGTCCAATAAATATCAGAAAAATTCAAAAAATTCACAAATAATATATAATAATAAATAATGATTCTCCAAGAAATAAATTTTTGATTTTGAGTTTTTCAAGAAAATATTTTTACGTGTTTTGCACGTGTAGAAAGATAAATTTTCAGAAAATATTTATTAAATCCCCCAAAATCATTTTAATTCAATTATAAATTTTAAAAACATTATTTAAAAATCTGGTGTACTACAGTCGATGCACTTTTGGCTGCTCCGGCAGCGTAGCGAATTACTGAGGATAAGGGGAAGAGTGAGATGTCGCTGTGTGCTCGAGGGTCCCCGAAAGGGCGTCCAACAAGGGCCAGGGGGTCGAAGACCCTAGTTATCCAGGACCCAGAGGATTCTACCTAGGCAGAACCAAGTGTAATATCTCTTCGAGCCCAAGAACTGATGGAGTCTCCGGTGTCGCTGATCTACCCATTCTTGGAGGAGGTCATCCCTGATAAGGCTCGGGAGACCTTCACTCTCGATTGGCCAGTGGGGCTGGTCGACTCCATTATGGAGTCTCGGATGGTCTTCGAAGTGGTGAATAATCTTGTGCCTCCGAGGGACAGGAAAGCCACTGCAAAGGAAACATTAAGCTCGGTGTACCTTCGGTACTCTCAGCACTCGGTGGTGGTAAGTGCTCATTTCGAAGCATTTGTATCCCTTAGTTGGTATCTCAATCTCCACCTCGGAAGGTCACCACCTAACTTGTAGTTTTCCTTCTTTTATAAATGTTCCTGATTTTGTACACGTCGTGCGTGGATTGGCCACTGCATACTGTCAATTTTTCTAAATTAAAATTCACAATTGGTCATGACTGTCTACTTCGTGTCTGATTTGTAGTGCTTTTTGTTGAGCAGTATATGTGACCTTGGGAGGAGGACCTCAACAGCGAGGTTCACGATCTCCGTAATAATCTGGGTCAAGCTGAGGAGATGATGTCTTACCTTCGTAAGGAGGCGATTGATCGGGAAGGGGCATTCAGTTTTCAAATCGGTCGGTCACGAGGGGTGGCTCGGGATTTAGGTCATCTAAAGGCTTTATTTCCCGACAGTGACATAGCTCTCACACAGGCTAATGCTGGTGGGACCTTTCGTCTCATTGGTGGTTAGTCCTCGAATTCCATCCTTAAATGGATGGTCGTGGAGAAGGACTTTGAGATCTTTCGGTTAAGGACTAGACTGGGGAGGTGAGCCAGGCGTCCACCTTTTACAGTCCCCTGAACTTGTGGTCCCGTCAGAATTATACGAATGTAATCACTGTCTTTGGTTGATTATATAGATGATCCAACGAACTTCATTCTTTGTCCGATGGCTTTTTGATGAATCGATGCTAGAGATCTCTATGGGGGTTTGGCCTCAGAAGACTCGCCAAGGGGATGGACCTCTTTCTTTGAAGCTCGGCCTCAGTTTTCACTCCGAGGGTAGGGAAAATTGATGATGCTTTGAACTCGCTTCATAATGCTCGGCCGTGGATATGACTCCGAGGTCGTGGCAGGCCAGTGTGGCTTTCTGCTTTCTTTGTTATGCTTGTTCTCGGATGCACTCCGAGGTGGAGGAAACACACATTTGACATGTGCTCACGTGTTTCTACGTATGATTATGCTCTTGGCGTGGTGATCGAGGTCTCACTTCTATATATACAACCTCAGCTGTTGGTCATGTTCATTCTCTCTCCTTCCACTTTAATTTTTCTTCCACTTCTCATCTTCCGAACGAGACTATTGATGATGGTGGATGCCAAGCTCCTAAAAATGAAACACAAGGAGACGGGGGCCGTGAAGAAAGCCTGGGAGGAGGCAGAGGTGAGGGTGAATGTTGGATCCGATGCCAAGGATGTCGAGGGGGAGGCCTCGCAGAAGCGACCATCTCCAAAAGTGGAGGAACTTCCGAGCAAGAAGGCGAAGGGGGTGGATCCCCCCAAGACTAAGGTGGTTGGATCGACCATCAAGAAGGAGGGGAGAATACCTCCCCCATCGCCCGCGGCTGGTGCCCCAGCATCGGCCAAACCTCCCAAGTCGGGTGAAGGTGTGGGTTCCTTCCTGGTCTGTGAAGGAGACAAAGGCTTTGGTCAGTCAGACTGCTGCATTGGAAATGGTTTCCCATCTCGCCATTCCTTGTGCCCTTGCCGATTTCGATGGAAAAACCGAGGAGGACATTTATGTTGGTTGGGCGCAGGCTTCGGTTCTGGTGAGTTTTTCCAATCGAGAGGGCTAGGATCAAGGGCAGCATTCTATGTTCGGTAAACGTCCCACCTGTTGTAATTTCTACCCTTACGTTTGACTAAATGCACACCGATGATCTTTTGCATGCAACCGTCCATGAGCGGATTAAATCAAATAGTCCATTTGCAACAAATCCAAATTACAACAAAATACCAAAACATGGTATAATAGATGTCCAAAACAACATGGTATGGGTGTTTTACAAATCTACCACAAGAGATTACAACTAACACATCGAGCATGCAAGATTCATACAATATATCATGGATCACGAACCAACATACATACATGCATCAAGTATCTAGATTATTCTAAATTATTTTCATGTCATGTGTGTAACAAAGATGACTACTGAAGGATCAACAAATAGAGACAAGATCTAACAAGGATTTTCGTGAGAATAAATCTAGAATCAAAAGTGGCACTACAGGCGGTATTTAGTACTTGTAAGGAAAAGGAATACATGTTACTTGCCTTGTAATTAACGAAGAAAACGATGAGAAGATGAGAATAACGGGAATGGATTCCTGGGCACGAACACAATACTAATGAACGGACAACCACGAACAACCGATCACGGACACAATGCACATATCCACTTACATGAGAACAACATGTGCACACAAAAGAGAGAGGGAAGTAGCCGGGGTGTGCTCGGAGATCAACACACACACACAATGACCAAGGGCAGCCGGGGGGATGGATATGTGCACTGCAAGAAAGGAACGACAGTGGCAGTGGGCAGCACGGTGGTGCTAGCTGCGGTGCTGGCTGTCTGGCACTGCTACTGTCGTTGCTACTAACTTCGGAAGTGGGACGCAGGGGGCTTTCGTCGCTGGGGTTTTATGGCGTCGGGCTGCAGGGCGCAGCACACTGCGACAAGGTGGGAGGCTGGCGCTGATGTGGTTGGGAGAGAGGACGGGGGTGCACACAGGGGATGAGGGAGAGATGATAGATGATCGGGAGTAGGAGGTAGGGGGTGAGATCGGGATGCAGGGTAGAGAGATGAGGTAAAGTGGCTAGGGTTTCTAATGATTGGGTAATAAATAGTGGTTATATATATAAGATGGAATGAAGTAGGGTTTTAGGGGTAACGAGTGTTGGGTATAACAGGTATTAGAAGATCCAATAGGGAGAATAAAGGATAATAGGTTTTAGGGTTATAAATAGGATCTAATAAGAGATTGGAAACAATAATAAGAATAGGCCATGAAAAAAATAATTAGAATTAAACAATTCAATCGGAGACAAAAATTTGACAGAAAAATTAAATCAAGAAAATATTCAACGCAACAAAATAGAATTAAAGGCAAGACAGATAGGTAGATTGAGAACGAAGAACAAATACATGGTTCAGAAGAAACAGAAGAGTACAATATGAATAAAATACTCCGGAAAAGATAGAATATCCAAAATACAAGAAAAGGGAAAACAGGGGTTACAAATCCTACCCACTTAACAAGAAGAATTTAGTCATCGAAATTTAAACAAGATGTACATAGGGTAACCCCAAAAACATAACAATGAACAACAACCAAACAAAAACTACTCAAATGATATTGAACAGTCCACCTTGCCTACTCGTTCCACGATATCGAACGGTCCGATTAACCTAGGGCTCAGCTTGCCCCCACCACCAAACCGAATGACACATCGCTATGGCGATACCTTTAGGAAAATATGGTCACCAACCTCGAACTCCAAGGCTCTCCTATGGACATCTACCCATCTCCTCTGCCTATCTTGAGCTACCTGAAGATGCTTCTTGATCTGAGTCACCGCATCAACTGTCGTGGTGATCAATTCCGGACTCAACAACTTTCTCTCACTAATGTCATCCCAGCACACTGGTGATCTGCACTTTTGACCATATAGTACCTCGAACGGTGCATCCTTAAGACTGGACTGAAAGTTTTTATTGTACGGAACTCTACAAGATGCAAATGGTCCTCACATGATCCACCAAACTGCAACACATAGGACCTCAACATGTCCTCTAGAGTCTGGATGATCATCTCTGATTGTCCATCTGTCTGGGGGGGAAAAGTTATGCTGTACTTCAAGTTACTCCCCAAAATACTCTGAAGACTCTCCCAAAACTGAGACCTGAACCTCGTATCCCTGTCGGATACAATGCTGACAGGAATCCCATGAAGTCTAACGATCTCTTGCATGTACTTCTCAGCTAGGATATCAGTAGACTGTCCAACTCGGAAGGGAATGAAGTGAGCACTCTTCATCAGTCGGTCGACAATCACCCAAATGGCATTGTGACCATTAGGACTCCTTGGCAAACCGGTCACAAAATCCATAGTGATGTGTTCCCACTTCCACTCCGGAATGGGAAGCGGTTGAAGAAGTCCGACGGTTCTCTTATTCTCTGCCTTCACCTGCTAGTAGATCAAACATTGAGACACAAACCAAGACCCAACCCTCTTCATACCATGCCACCAGAAGTGAAGCTTCAAGTCCCGATACATCTTAGTACCTCCAGGATGAATAGAATACGATTACTAGTAGGCTTCCTCAAGCAACCTCTGATGAACTTACCCTTCGGGACACACACCCTGGACCCAAAACGAAGCGATCCATCAGCATGAATAACCATGTCCATTCTGGAACCAGCCTCAACCTCTACTCTGAATCCTTACAACTGCTCATCACCAGCCTGCGCCTCTTTAATCTGCTCGAAAAGAGACGACTAAAGTTGAAACATCATGCAACTCCGATCTGAACTTGGCAACAACACATCCAACTCTAACCTCCGCATCTGCTCAACCTGATCCCTCTGCTGAGTCAAGAACATAGTTGTAGGCCTCCTGCTCATAGTCAGCCATAATCTCCAATCAATGCCTCTGCCTCATGTTCAATTCCTTTTGGGTGAAGACATACTTGAGACTCTTGTGGTCGGTAAAGATCTCTACTCGGTCTCCAAGTAAATAATGTCTCTACAACTTCAAAGAGAAGATCACTACTGCTAACTCCAAATCATGAGTCTGATAGTTACTCTCATGCGGCCTCAATTGCCTCGATGCATAAGCAACAACTCGGCCCTTCTGTAGCAGAACTACACTAAGACCCTTGCCAGAAGCGTCACAGTGAACCACAAATCTGCCTGAACCATCTGGAATAGTCAACACTAGTGCTGATGTCAACCTGTTCTTCAACTCATCAAAAGTTTCACTGCAAGCCTCTGACCAATAGAACTTTTGATCCTTCCCTGTCAGCTTTGTCAAAGGCCCTGCTATCTTTGAAAAGTCTTAGACAAATTTTTGATAATAGTCAGCTAGACCGAGGAAACTTCTCACCTCTAAATCCGACTTAGGAACATGCCAATCTCTCACAGCAGCAACCTTGGATGGATCCACTGAGATACCATCGCCATAGATAATATGCCCCAAGAAGGTAACCCTGTCGAGCCAAAACTCACATTTGCTGAGTTTTCCATAAAGCTGATTCTCCCTCAGGGTCTGCAGAACCAATCTCAATGCTCCGCATGATCCTACCAGTTTCGAGAATACACCAGAATATTATCGATGAAAACCACCAAAAATCTATCCAGGAATGGGGAAAAGACCATGTTCATCATTCTCATGAACACAACTGGCGCATTCGTGACCCCGAACGGCATCACAAGGAACTCATAGTGCCCATATCTTGTCCTGAAAGCAGTCTTCTGCGCATCAGTAGCCTTCACCTTGACCTGATGATATCCTGAACAAAGATCCAACTTCGAGAAGACAGCTACTCTGCCCAACTGGTAAACAAGTCATCGATCCTGGGCAGCAGATACAAGTTCTTAACAGTGACACTATTCGGTTTTCGATAATAGATGCATAGTCGACGGCTACCATCCTTCTTGCTGACAAAAAGAACTGGAGCATCCCACGGCAAAACACTGGGCCTGATGAACCTCAAATCTAGCAAACCCTGAATCTGCACCTTCAGCTCTACTAGCTCAACCGGTGCCATCCTGTAAGGAATCTTTGATATCGGGGCCATACCCGGCTATCAATACCGAACTCCACATCCCTATCAGGGGCTAAGCTAGGAAACTCCTCTGGAAAATACATCCAGAAATTCCCGCACTAGTAGAGGCACTGCCTCACAGCCTGAGTTCAACTCCATCGCACAAGTCTCATGATAAACTGCAGTCTCAGCTCGGCATAGGGGCATATCCCCAGCATGGAACTCAAACTCCGCGCGACCTGGGATTCAGAATACAACTTTCTTGGCACGACAATCAATGATGGCGTGGGACTCACCCAACCAATCCATACCGAGAATGACATCGAATCCTAAATTCCCAATGACAATCAGGTTGGCCTTGAAATCTACGCCACCAATAACCACGGAACTCTGCTTACACTCCCGGGAATAGATGACAACACCACCAATTCTGACAATGCTCCAAGCCTTTGACATGATGCTGCACTCCAACTGATGTCGATCCACAAAGCGGGAAGAGAAGAAGAAATTGGTCGCCCCGGAATCAAAGAGAACATAAGCAGGGAAAGAACAAACATGGATAACACCTAACAGGATCAAAAGCAAGGGAAAAATAATTAATGATTAAGGTGTGAGTAAATAATAATGCAGAAAAGATAGCATGGATGAACAGTGCAACATAAATGAAAGAAGCAAAGGAATAACAAAGCAACAAAAATGCAACAATATACTTGCAACAACTTCTTCTGCTATCTCAATATCTGCAGCTGTCAGGTTGTAAGCCTGACCTCTCCTTGGGGCAGCAGTCCTCTGACCAACAATCCGGCGCTGAGGAGGAAGCGATGGCCTGACTGGAACACGAGCTGGGGCTACCTGCTGAACTGGACCCCCGACTAGAAGAGCCATTCTCTGCTGTGGGCAATCCCGCACTGAGTGGTCAGTAGCACCACAACCAAAACAACGGCAATTGGTGCGCCTGCAATCCTTGCACTCATGCCCAGCAAGTCGGCAAAAGTTGCAAAAACTAACTCTCTGAGGACTAGCAGAAGAGTAAGACCCTACCCTGACCTGATGGGCTGGGAAAGGCCTCCGAATCGGCCCACGAGGAGGCCTAGCAACAATAGCAGAGTGCTGAACAGTTCGCTGGGGAGGAGCCAACCTACTGCGAGCCTACTCCTGAGCTCAAGCTGCCTCAAGAGCCTCAGCATAAGTACGTAGCCAAAAGGAAACGAGATGCATCTGAATATCTCTCTCAAGCCCCAGAAGAAAATCTCCGATCTCGATAGCGACTAAGCCTGGTGAATTGTGCCGCGTACTCATTGACTGACCTAGCACCCTGTTTCAAGAGAGTCTAATGTTACAACATTGCATGAAAATATGTAACAAATTTCGATAACAGAACAATGACCAGCCTGTTTCAGGGCCAGGAACTGCTGCTCCATCTCAACTCGAGTGCTGCTAGGGAAAAACTTCTCCAAGAAGCTCCTGGTGAACGTGGTCCAAGCAATGGGCCGCGCGAGCCTTCCGGACTCAGCCCTCGACCAAATGTGGGCAAGTTCCACCAACTTGATGATCACCACATCCAATCGATCAGCATCAGCAACTCTCGCTGCCAACAACAACTGCTCCATCCTGATCAGCAACTGTTCGACCTCCAAATGGCGTCTCAGTGCCGAAAAATATGTCAGGGTGCAGCCTCATGAAATCTACCATTGTACCCAGATGAGGTGGGAGAGCTGCCTTCGTAGGCACAACGGGAGTCGGGTTCCGAGCAACCTCCAATGTGGCCATCACAAGATCACTGTGATTCTGCTGCGTTTGGATCAATCGCTCCAACACATTTGTAACAACCTCTAATCCAGGCTGTTCCTCCTATGAATGGGAAGCGGGACCTCTGCGAGCCATTGCCTGCACAAACCCAAAAACAATTAGTATCCAAATCAATGTTGATTATAATTCATTCATGTTATTGCATGGTATGTACACTGTTGAGCCAATCCTTGATCGAGCCAAACTTATCTAATATATTAGTCAAGCTAATACATTAGCCAAACCTGGTGCTCTGATACCACTAAAAACCTTATCATGCCCCGCTTCCTAAAAAAGGAATTCGGAATACGGATACGTGACTAAGTCCAGCGAATGGCTTTCACCATTCATAAGCTGTAAGAATCTTTACAACATATACAAGCATAAACAAGAGATATGCAAGCTAAATAAATAACCACGCATGAATAACTGAATTAATATAGTCAATAAGATTACTTGAAAGCAATAATACTGAATCTTAAATAATCAAGTGTGGAACAAAACACAAGTCTGGGACAAAATTTCCAATACAAATATCCATATAACAAATTACAATTATTCCAGATAAGCAACAAGAATAAATAAATGTAGCAAGAACTCTAGCCAACTAGAATCTTTGATCACCTACTCCATCTGGTAGCTGGTCACCAAAGTCTACAAGTGACAAATTGCATGAAAAGGAAAGAGAAAACAAATGCCCATCAATGCAAGTTACGAGCCGCTTGTATTGCAGGCAACAAGTACAGGAAAACTAAATAGACAAGAATAAAGTAACAACGGAAGCAAGTATAGTATGGAAAGATGTAACAACAAAATAGAGCAACTAACTCTAAGAGAAGAACAAAACAAGTAGCATGGCAAGATAGACGGGTGCAAGTGGCATGTAACAAGTGTCACGTAGCATGCAAACGAGTAACGAGTAACAAGTGTCAAGTAATCAAGTATCATATACAAGTAAAAAGTAGCAAGTGTCAAGTGATCATGTTATTTTCAAGTCTTGTATCTTGTCCTATCTTGGTAGCACTTCATGCATCCCAGATTTTTACCACATGGTTGCTACATTTATGCAAGTTATATTTTAGATTTCATAGTGGATCATAGAGGGCAGTGTACTCCGGAACAAGTATCAAGTAATCATGTATCAAGTATCAAGTATCACGTGTCAAGTGTGCAAGTGTCAAGTAATCACGTGTCAAGTATCAAGTATCAAGTATCATGTAGGATCTATGGATCCCCTTCTGAGTACACGTTTCTGTATTTTCCATTATTAGATCTTTCCCTTTAACCCCGGCTTAGCTTCTTGTCATTATTATTCATGCAAGTATGGTCGTGCACAACCAAGGTGAGAAATATGGTAAGATAACAAGGGACAAGTACAAGTTGAATAAAGGATACAAACGGATGATGAATGACTCAAAATAGACTAAGGCAACGAAAATTCTTGTTTGGGACAGCAAGACAGTACTGCACCAAATCTGGGATTCCCGTTGCCACGGACATGCAAATCTGGATCCGTCAAGAAATCTAGAAAATAGACTATTGGCTCAAACTAGTACATATATACAAGTCACATAATAATCATAGAAATAGGGTTCAAAACAGAATTATACACAGAAAACATGTTCAGCCAGAAATCACAAGATTTTATTCATAAACATGAAAATGGCTAAAAACTTACTGATTAAATCTAAGAAAAATCTAGAGTATTCCCCAATATGTCTAGTACTAGAAAATAAAATTTCATAATATTGCAACATGGATAGCATAGTTAATGAAATTCGGGAAATAGCAAGATACAACAAATTTGTAAATCTGAAATGCTCGACACAGCAACACTAAAACAGCGATAGATTATAAAGTATAGCTCGAAATCCAAATCCGTCAAAAGGGTGATAAAATAGATATAGTAGGCTACATTTTATGTTGACAAATTATTTACCAACAGTAATTAGAATCAGGTCGAAAACATGGTTATTTACTGAACAGCAAGAAAAACTGAAGATATAGTACTTTGTTCACAAGCATAGAATAGTTTATAAATGTCATCAAATAAATCTACAAAAATTTGGGGTTAATCCCATTCAAGTCTAGTCATATCCAGCAAAATATTATATCCTAATCTTATCTTTAACATCAGTATTAAAATAAATAACTCTACAGAATTCATATAAAATCGAATCTGGAATTTCTAACACATCTGTAGCAAAATAGCAATAACTCATATCTCACAAATCAAAACTAAGATCTGTCAAATTTTCTGAAAAATAGACAACGAGATCTATGATTTATATTCACAAATTAATTTGATTTACTGACCTCAATTGGTCTAAAATAATGAACAAAAACGGGGCAACTGCAAAAACAGAAATCTTTTCATGTATTAAATCAAATATTTCATTTGCAATAAATCTAAATTATAACAAAATACCAAAACATGGTATAATAGATGTCCAAAACAACATGGTATGGGTGTTTTACAAATCTACCACAAGAGATTACAACTAACACATCAAGCATGCAAGATTCATACAACATATCATGGATCACGAACCAACATACATACATGCATCAAGTATCCAGATTATTCTAAATTATTTTCATGTCGTGTTGTAACAAAGACGACTACGAATGGATCAACAAATAGAGACAAGATCTAACAAGGATTTTCATGAGAATGAATCTAGAATCAAAAGTGGCACTACAGGCGGTATTTAGTACTTGTGTATTCAACAAAAATGAATACAAGTTACTTGCCTTGTAATTGACGACGGAAACGATGAGAAGACGTGAATAACGGGAATGGATTCCCAGGCACGAACACAATACCAATGAACGTACAACCACGAACAACCGATCACGAACACAATTGGCGTATCCACTCACACGAGAACAATATGTGCACACAAAAGAGAGAATGAAGTAGCCGGGGTGTGCTCAGAGATCAACACACGCACACGAGGACCAAGGGCAGCCAAGGGGGAGGAGATGTGCACTGTGAGAAGGGAACAAAGGTGGCAGTGGGCGGCACGACAATGCTGGCTGTGGCACTGGCTGGCTGGAGCTGCTACTGTCGTTGTTGTTGACTTCGGAAGGTGGATGCAGGGGGCTGTTGTCACTGGGGTTTCGCGGCGTCGGGCTATAGGGCGCAGCACAGGGCGACAAGGGGGGAGGCTGGTGCTGAGGTGGTTGGGAGAGGGGATGTGGGTGCACACAGGGGATGAGGGAGAGATGATAGATGATCGGGAGTAGGAGGTAGGGGGTGAGATCGGGATGCAGGGTAGAGAGATGAGGTAAAACAGCTATGGTTTCTGATGAATGGGTCGTATAACAGTGGGTATATATATAAGATGGAATGAAGTAGGGTTTTTAGGGGTAACGGGTGTTGGGTATAACAGGTATTAGAAGATCCAATAGGGATAATAAAGGATTATAGGTTTTAGGGTTGCAAATAGGATCCAGTCAGAGCTACGAAACAATAATAAGAATAGGCCATGAACAAAATATTTAGAAATAACAATTCAATCAGAGACAAAAATTTGATAGAAAAATTAAATCAAGAAAATATTCAAGGCTACAAAATATAATCAAAGGCAAGACAGATAGATAGATTGAGAACGAAGAACAAATACTTGGTTTTGAGGGAACAAAAGAGTACAATATGAATAAAATACTCAGGAAAAGATAGATACATCCAAAATACAAGAAAAGGGAAAACAGGGGTTACAACCTTGAAGAATATAAATATAATGTATAGTAAAGCTGGATTTTGGTATGTCACCTACATGATATTCAAACCACTTATGCAAGTTTTCATTCATCATCTTATTTTGTTCATGTGGTTGAAGTATTCTTGGTTTAGCCCTTCTTTTAATTTCCCTGACAAATTCTCTAGAAAATAGAGAAAATCAATGAGGATTAACAAATGTAAGTTCATATTGTAATATGTGTTCTTCATTATATTCAAACCAATCCAGATCCAACTTACCCTCGAAATGGCTCACCTGATGGATGGGGATCTAGAACATATCGATGTGCTCATTCCCATGTTAAGTTATCTAATTCAAATGCATCAACTTTACCAATGGTAGTGCCAGCGTTCTTGAAAAGATATTTAGCCCAATCAAGGTTAGATGTGTCTGGATTTCTCCTTGGTCTAGTCAGACATGTCTCTACACCTTGAAGATACCTTGAACAAAAGTTTGAGCACCCTTCTGCTATTGAGCCTTCCGAATATCCTTTATTTCTAACATAACCCTTAAGCCGGTATAGGTACCTATATAAGTAAAATTAATTGGTGAGGAAATGTATGGGAATACAACTAACAAGGTGTAGAGAATTAAGATATTGGATAAGTCTTGAATAGTTACCTCTTAATGAGATACATCCACCGATAATGTACAGGTCCCCCTATTCTTGCATCACTAGCAAGCTGGATTATCAAATAAACCATTATAGTTTAGAGTGAGGGAGGAAATATCCTCTCCATTTGACGAAGTGTCAATGCCACACACTACTTTAATTGGTCAATATCTTCAAAATGTAGAAATCTTCAGTAAAGTCCTTTATATGTGCTACAAAAATTTTTGAGGATAGCAGTGACTTGCTCACTCGTTGAAGACCTTAGAGCCACGGGCAGGAGATCCTGCATCAAGTTGTGGTTGTCACGCCCCGCTTTCCAAAAAGATAATACGGAATACGGATATGTGACAAAAGCCTAGCAAATAATTTTCATCATCCATAAGCTTTTAGGATCTTTACAACATTTCACAGGTATAATCAGAGTCGGAAGCAAGAGAAGTCAACCACGCATGCATAACTGAATCAAAATACCCACAGAATTTACTTGAAACAAAATATATTAATCTCAAATAAACCAGATATGAACAAGTCAATAATCTTGGGCCACATTGCCCAATACAAAATCATCCAAGTAACAGATACATTATTCAAAATAAGCAACAAGAAATAATAATAGCACAACTCCAGTAACTAGTATCTCATATCACCTACTCCATCTGGCCGCTAATCTCCAAAATCTGCAATTTAATAAATTGCAGGAAGGGGAAAAGAAAACAAAACTACCATCAATGCAAGTTACGGGCTGCTTGTAGTGCAGGATACAAGTACAGAGAAAGATAAACAAATAGTATGATAACAAAACATGATAACTGACATGAATCAGGAATGAAATCAAGTAACATGATAGGTAACATGTATCAACTGTCAAGCAAGCAGGTAAATAGGTATACAGGTGTCAAGTAGTATGTATAGGTAAACAGATAACAGATGAATAGGTATGCAGGTAACATGTAACAGGCAAGCATGCAACAGGTACTCATGTATCAGGTATTATGTCATGTCAAGTCTTGTGTTATTACTATCTAGGTATCACTTTATACGTCTATCCTTTTACCACATGGTTGCTACATTCAAACAAGTTGCATTTAGATTTCGTAGGGGATTCTATAGGGCCATGTACTTAGGTATCAAGTAATCCAAATTATATTAACCAAATCATATACCAAATTCCAAATTAACCAAATCATATACCGAATTCCAAATGTAATCCAAATCATATCATGTAACAAAATGAGGAAAACATGGGCCCCCTTCTGTGTACACTTTTCTATATTGTCCACTACTAGATCTTTCCCTTAACCCGACTTGATTATTTTATTATTATTATCAAACAGGCTTGTATGTATCACAAAACAGAGCAAGTATAACATGGTATAAGCAAGTAACAGGTTTAGGTTGAAAAATAAACATGTAACAACTCATAAAAGAATATAACAACTAAAATTTTAGTTCAGGATAGCAAGAAAGTACTGTACTAAATCTAGAATTCCTATGGCTACCAACATGAAAGCCTGAATCTTTCAAAGAATCTATAAAATAGATTTCCAGTCGAATCCAACGAATATATATAAGTCATATAGTGTTTCACAAAAACATAACCCAAAACTGAATTGAAACCAGAAAACGTGTTCAGCCAGAAATCAAAAGATTGTATTCAAGAACAGGAAAACAGCAAGAAAACTCATTAATTAAATCCAAAAAAATTCTAGGGTATTCCCCTATATATGTAGCATCAGAATATAAAGTTTCATAATTTTTCAATATAAATAGTTTAGCCAACAAAAATTTGAAAATATCAAGATGCCGTAGTTTTGTAAATCTGAAATTATAAACACTGCAGTACGAAAACAATAATATCTCACAAACCATAAATCGAAATCCAGCTCCGTCAAAAGGGTGATAAAATAGACACAGTAGTATAACTTTCATATTCACAAATATTTTACAAACAGCAAGTAGAATTAGGTCGAAAATCAGGTTTTTTACTAAACAGTATGAAAATTCTGCATGTATAGTAATTGTTTGGAAACATTGAACGGTTGGTAAAACTCATCAAATAAATTCACAAATAATTAGGGTTAATCCCAATCAAGTCTAGTTGTATTGTGCAAAATATTGGATCAAAATAATACTTTTAACATCATGATAAAAATAGATTATGCTTGAGAATTCATAAAAAACAAAATCTGAAAATATCTCTACACCTCTGTAGTAAAATAGACATAACTCACAACTCGTAAAATGAAACTGAGATCTGTCAGAAGTTTTGGAAAATAGATAGAATTCTCTACAAATTTTTTTCACAAATAAAATTCATATACTGACCTTAATATGGTCTAAAATACTGATCAAAAGAAAGGTAACAGAAAATACAGAAGTATTCTTCGAACATAAAATCAACTAGTTCATGTAAAACTCATCCAAAACATATCAATCATGAAATATAGTGTACAAGATGTCCAAACAACATGATATAGGGTAATTTACAAGTCCACAACAAGTATACTACAACTAACACAACCAAGTACACGAAAATCATATGAACAACATGCATGTATACAACAAGAAGTGGTCATCCCTAGGTTATTTCATGTCGGGGGTGTCATGTGACAACTACGGGCGGGTCAACACAATCGAGACAATATAAAACAGGTGTTTCACACATGAATTGTCTCTAGAACACAACTACACTACAGGCGGTATTTGGTACTTGTATTACACAGAAAAAAATACAAGTTACTTGCCTGAGAGACTATGATGAAAACGAAGCAAAAGCGAGAATAACGGGAATGGATTCCCGGGCAACAAACTCAACAATTGCACAACCCACAAACCACAAACAAGAGCACGGCAAAACCGAACACGAATACAAACCACGAACACAATAACGAACTCCGAAAATGAACTACGAACAACAAGTGAAACTCATAAAAACACACACGCACACCCAATCTGAGAGCACGATGAAGAGAAGGAGCGGGAGAATGGTGGACGGGGGTCAACCAAGGGGGGTGTGTGGCTAGTTGCTGCGTTGCGGCTACGGCGCACCGAGAGGACAGGGGACGCGACTGGAGCTAATGTCACTGCTGCTGGCTGCGGTAGAGAACAGGGAGAGGCAGGGGGTGCCACTGTCGGAGGAGGGATCTACGCGTCGCGAGGCAGGGAGAGGAGGCAGCACAATTGGCTTGTGTGGTGGTTGACTGAAGCTGGCATTGCAACTGCAGTGGTTGGCGCTGCTCGCTGGGGTGTTGCAGCGCCGCAAGGAAGGGAAGACGGGGTTAAAGAGTCGGGAGGAGAGACAGAGATGCACGGATGGGTGATAGGCGGCTGGTAGGGTAAAACAGGGAGGGGGGGTATTATATAGGGATAAGAAGATTTAGGGTTTAGTATAATAGGGTGTAAACGGATTCGGGTGGAGGGTAATAATAGGGTAAAGGGTATTGGTTAAAGGGTATTGGATTTAGGGGATGAATAGTAATATATATATGGGTAGGGTTATAAAAAAAAGATCCAATAAAGTTTTTAAAAGGGTAGGGTATTATTTTGGGTTTTAAAATCCAATAGGAGGGGTTTTAGGGTTTTTTTTAAAAAACTAATAGGAAAAATAAATAACCAGTGAAAGGTTGGATTATATAACAAAATATATTTTGTAATACAATATGGAAATTATTTGAAATAGCTACAAGTATAATTTACAATAGAAATAGATTTTACATTAACAATCAAGGGTAATAGTAATAATAACAATAATAAAAAAAAGTAATAATCATAATAATAATAATAAAATAAGAATAACAGTAATAATAATAATACTGATAAAAATAATAATAACAACAACATTAATAGGGTATAAAAATCATCGTAACTAGTTACCAAAATTATTGATTAAAAATAAACTTTAGTAGGAGATCCGACAATACATTTTAAGAAAAAGAATTTAAGAACGGAAAAAATCCAAAAATATACAGAAAATACATTTTTTGGGAAAACAGGGGTTACAGTGGTGGTCGTGTGACTTTAGATCCTAAAGCCTCTTCTCCTTAGAGCTGACACACCTTGCTATGTTAGGAGAATAGCCATCGGAAACTTTAATCTCTTGTAAAACTTTGCAAAACAATTCCAACTCCGATTTCACATTGAATAGATTGCAGGTGGAAGGCGTACCCTCCCATTCGGTAATTTCTCTAGGTGCAACTCATGTCGTATGCCAGTCGACACTAATTCAAGGGGGCTCTTGAGATTGTTCTTTGTCTTCCGATCATCCCTCATGATTTTTCTTAGACAATTTTCACCAATACTTTTTTCTGATATGCATCACATCTAAACTATGGCATAATAAGTTGAATTTCCAATATGACAACTGAAGAAAACACTATTCTTCTTCGATGCATCTAAAACCTCCACATTGTGACACTGATATGCATTGCATAGATCGGTGTTCTCATGTTTCTCATCCCTTGCCCTTTTCTTACCATTTTGCTAACTTCTGGTTCTTTTCCATATTTGAACCGATGACCTTCTAGCTGCCTCAACACATCTGAACCAGATGAAGCTTTAGAAGCATGTCCCTACTCGGTACCATCAAATGTCGTTGTCTTTGCCATGACTATGTGTGTGTGATGGAACCATCTCGTATGAGTCACGCAGGTGTAGCGCCCCATTTTTCATACACAGATTCTCGAGACACAAGCCAAAATCTCACTTCAAATGAGTGCTTAACATAGAAAATTGACAGGAAATTAAAACTTTTATTTCTTCCCAGAAGGTTACATTGTACAATACAAACTTACATTAATTTTTACATCATAAATTACATAAATAAAATTCACTGTACAAATTTTACATTCTCCACTTGGACGCTCCACGCAACTCGAGTCTCCTTCTTCCACTATCCAGTAGCCCTGCAACTAATCAGACTGTGAGCACGTCAGTTGAATGCAACTGACGTAATGCTGACAAAACCAGTGACTACAAAACTCAACAACCAATATTTAATGCATAGAAAAATGTGCAGTCAAATTACAAGTGTCAGTGTATACTATGACCTAGAATCTAATGCACAATCCTAAAATTAACACGATGCTCCTATTATAATGCACACTTGATTTGGAAATGTATGCATCTCACACTACATACTTCCCAGATCAAGCTCACCTTCTCCTGATTATACGGTTCAATCCCTTGCCATGCATCATACTCTTGAACTCTTCCTCATTCCTGACATTCATCTAGTGGCTGATGAAGTTGCAGATGTTCGGTCCAATTCCGCTTCCACAGTCGAAATGGTCATATGCCATGATGCCGGAACCCTGTGGGCCATTTTTCGCCCCCGGACAATGCCGGTCCCTCGGGTCGTTTCCATCCTCGATCTTGAAATAATTTACTCCGCCTGGTCCATGTGAGTCATTTACCGCCCTCAGACAAATGCCACTCCCTGCGGGCCATTTCCACCCCAGGACCTCAGCAAAAGTTGTTACGGACATAAGGTGCTTCTGCGTTACTTTCACCCCACCGAGGGTCTTAGAGTCTTGCTCTTGCTTCCTGTCTGCATTAAACAACATAGAACCTGACGGACACTTCAGGGTCCATTCCTTATACTTCCGACAGGAGATATGTCTCGTACTTATCATTAGACCTCATGAATTAACAGATAAGACTACGCCGCCCGTGCCCTCCGACAAGTTAGACGGCACCGCATGTGTCTCCTTGACAGGCGAGTATAACCACCTGACTAGTGCATGTCCTTACAATTAAAAATAATGATGTATTCTATTATGGTCTTTAAGACTACCACTAGTTCACTAATCCTAACTTAGAACTTATACACGAGCTTTGTTTTAAAGCAATTACCTATCATTTTTTGTGGAAGGATTAGTGAAAACTAGACAGTTGCTTCCTAGTTAATCAACCTTGTCTTTTTATCCAAACTCAACTATCTCAAGTGGAATCCAACCTGGCCTCCAAGCCAGGCCCAAGAGTTGGCCCAACTTGGCCCCAAATTGACCTAGCGACAACAGCGACTCGACCGTCATCGATCGTCTCACCCTAGCTTGGATTTCGACCACGTCTTCTGCCCACGATCAGTCCCTCCTCAGATAGCGATCACATCGGCTCACGAAGATTGTCTTAATCCATTGCACTCGAGGGGACAAGGTTACTAATTACCAATGGTCAATTTATTTGATAGTCCTAGGTGATAAACATTACCCTAAACAATCAACAAGCTAATTTACATAGCCATTCACATCTCAATACAGTAGACAATTAAAAGTCTAATTCAAAACTTGCTCAGTTCATGATTCATAAGCGAACTAATAACTTTCTAACTTCATTGTATAACTTTAATATGATAATAACTTACATATTCCCAAATCAGTAAGCTATCCATCCAATCTACAACTGGATCTAGTTGCAAAAATCCCAATTAATCACCTACTTAATGAAAATACATTTTTTAGATACTACAGAAAGGTCCTGAAATCTACATTGCTTCTTCAGTTGGAAACTTTCTCAAAATAAGCCAATTTAGTGATGAAAAAGACCTCATATTGAGATGCATTCAAAAACTCAAAATTTACAGGACTATTAACCAGTGTGTACTAAAACACTTTTAAAAATCATAAACATCTCGAAATCTAATGAAATTTGGTAAACATTATCTATACACATATAGTCAGTATAAATCAAAAATTTAAATAAAAAATCCAAGTGTACACAAAGTTATGACAAATTGAAATAAGATGTAAATTTTAGACTGTCTGTATATTGTTTCCCAACCAAAGTAGAAAAATGTAATTTAAAGAGAGAACAATTTGTATTAAAAAATTATGAAACTTGGTGAAATTTTTTCATGCCGACTTATGATACTATTGTAAAATTTTCATGTTCAAATTCACTTTTATCAAAGAGTTATGCTTTTAAGGGAACAAGTATGTATAACAAAAATAGACCTGAAACAATTTTATCCCAGTACAGAAACATGATTTTTATTAAATATCAAATCATATCTAAAAATTATGAAAATTTGTGGGGTTGTTCTAGACACATATAAGAACCATGCATAAAAAATTTAGCTTAAAACCTTTATATGTTAGAATGAATGAATTTTGAAACTGAACTCAAAATTATTGAGGCACAACATGAAGACAATTCATTATTTTTCTTACCCACTATAGATGTAGTAATTTCTAAAAATATAAAACATCATCAAAAAAGTTATGAAATTTTGGAAAATTTATATAGACATATAAGAGAACATACAGTAAATATTTCAAGTCTAAATTAATGATATAAATGAAGATATAATTTTTGTAAGACAAGCATGTTAGATTCAAACAGAGTTAAAAATTTATCCCATACCAGTAACATGATAGGATTAATTAACATATCAAACTATATTAAAAAAAATTTAAAATTTGGTGGAGTTCATCGGGACACAATAAGGATGCTACTGTAAAAGTTTTAATTTTAAACTCCCTAAAATTTCAAAGATACAATTTATTTTCTAATCAAACCATGCTAATTCTTCTCAAGATCATATATTTTTCTATCCATTAGCATTCTTAGCTCAAGTATTGAATTATAGACAAAAAAAATCTTCATTCATATTATCTAGCAAACCTAATCAGTATCATCAATCATTCATCATTCATAAAATAGATATTCAACATGTTTTGGTTCGGGGTATGGTTGAGGTTTTGCCATGAGGTATTGATGCGAATATGAATTGTGTTGTGATGCTCCAACTTTATCCTCATTTTGCAGTATTCAGTAATGGCAGGACCCAGGACCAGGAATGGTAATGGTGATGGGGCTGGAAGTTCCCATGGGGCTGGACTTGATCTTGAGACTGAGATTGTCAGGGTGTATCAGACCTTGAATGCATTCATGGCAGATAATATGACACAAAATCAAAATCAGAATCAGGGGGCTGGACTAGTAATTATTAATGATGATCTTATCAAGCAGGTTGAGTCCTTCAAGCGGATGAAGCCGCCTGTGTTTGAAAGGCAGTCTAATCCAAATGAGGCTGATGATTGGATTAGAAAGATGGAGATGGTCTTCGAAGTTCTAGAAACCCCAACAGTCAATAAGGTGAAATTGGCTACTATGCAGTTAGAGAAGGATGCTGGCATCTGGTGGCTGTCAGTGAAGAGGACTTTTGGGGATCAGCAAGTGACTTTGGAAGGTTTTTTGGATGAGTTCAGAGATCATTTCTTTCCTCTGGATATTCAGGAGTGGAAGGCAATAGAATTCTTGAATCTGCAGCAAGGCAATATGACAGTGCGTGAATATGAGACTAAGTTTGCCTAGTTGTCGAGATATGCACCAGAGTTGATTTTGGATGAAGCGAAGAAGGCCAAGAAATTCGAGGAGGGCTTGAGGCCGAATTTGAGGTCGAGGATGATTCTATTGGGAATCAGGAGGTTTGATAAGCTGGTCAGGAGGACAGCAATGACAGAAGAGGATATGGACCAGTTCCAGAAGAAGTAAGAGACCTAGAACAGGAACAAGATGCCAGCAGCTAGTCAGATTGGAAAGAAGTTCTCAGTGAAGCAGGGCAGGTTTAGTAGGTCAGAGTAGAGGGAACCTGCAACTCAAGGGGTGGCTTGTTACTATTATAAGGAGGCAGGTCACTTTAAGTCAGCATGTCCCAAATTGTCAAAGCATACTTGTTTTCAGTGTGGGCAAGTGGGGCATACTAAGCTGTTCTGCCCACAGTTGAGGAAGGAAGGTTCAGGCGGAGGCAAATTTTAGTGACAAGGGCGAGTGTTCACATTAACTGAGGAGGATGCGGGTAGCTCAGAGGATGTGATCCAGGGTATGCAAGAATTTTAAATTTTATTTATTCAATGTATTAAGTAAAACTTTGTTTGAGATTAAATTGCAGATTTGAGTATCATTCTTCATGTAACAGGAATTGTTTTTATTAATGGAATAAAAGCAAAATTTTTATTTGATACTGGTTCTTCCATACATTTGTGTCGCCCAATTTTGCAAAAAATTTAGGTGTGGGACCTAAGTTGTTTCCAGGCAAAGTCTTGTCGGTGGCAATGCCATCAGGAGAAGAATTGATTGCTGATCGATATTACGAGGGTTGTGATATCGAGATTGGTGGGAGTTATGTGGCATTGAACTCATTGAGCTGCAAGTTTAGGTATGGATGTGATTGTGGGCATTGATTGGATGGCAATATATGATGCCACCATTGAATGCAAGAAAAAAGAGGTGTTGGTGAAAGCACCAGGTGGTCCTGCAGTGACTTTTCATGGGAAGAAGAAGGACCCGAAGGTGGTTGTAGTGGTATCCAAGTTGACGATTCCAGATGATGTCAGAGGCATTCCAATTGTCAGGTATTTTTCTACAGTGTTCTTGGAAGATTTACCGGGATTGCCACCGTAGCGAGATGTGGAGTTTTGTATTAACGTTCAGCCGGGAGTGCTCTGATTTCTAAGGCTCCGTACAGGATGGCACCTGTAGAGCAGGATGAAGTTAAGAAGCAGAGTGAGGAATTACTGAGTAAGGGTTTCATCAGGCCAAGTTCTTCACCGTGGGGTATGCCAGTGTTGTTGGTGAAGAAGAAGGATGGGTCAGTGAGGATGTGCATTGACTATCGGGAGTTGAATAGGATGACTATTCAGAACAAGTATCAGCTTCCATGGATTGATGATCTGTTTGATAGGCTTCACGGGGCAACTGTGTTTTCGAAGATTGACTTGAGATCAGGGTATCATTAGGTTCGAGTCAAGGAGGAAGATGTGAGTAAAACAGCTTTAGGACACGTCATGGACTCTATTAGTTTTTGGTAATGCCATTCGGAGTGATGAATGCACCGGCAGTATTCATGGATATGATGAATCGGATCTTGTGGCCATTTATTGATTCCTTCGTGGTGGTTTTCATTAATGATATTTTGGTGTATTCGAAGTCGAAGGAAGAGTATTCTATGAACTTGACAGAGGTATTGAAGAAGTTACATGAGCATAACTTGTATGCCAAGCTGTCAAGGTGTGAGTTTTGAAAGTTTGAGGTAGCTTTTCTTGGTCATATCCTTTCTAAGGAGGGAGTGGTCACTGATCCTCAGAAGGTTGAAGTAGTGAAGGATTGGCCCAGGCCAACAACAGTGAAGGAAGTCAGGAGTTTCTTGTATTTGGCTGGGTACTACAGGAGATTCATTCAGGTCTATGCACAGATTGCAGTTCCTTTGACAGGGTTAACTCGGAAGAATGTGACATTCAAATGGACGGATAAGCGAGTTTCCATGAGCTGAAGGGGAATTTGACAATTGCACGTATCTTAGCTTTGCCACATGCTGGGAATGATTATGATATCTTTAGTGATGCATCTCTTAGAGTTCTGGGGTGTGTCTTGATGCAGGAAGGCAAGGTTATTGCCTATGGTTCGAGGCAGTTACATCTGCATGAGAAGAATTATCCGATACATGATTTGGAGTTAGCAACTATTATATTTGCCTTGAAGCAGTGGAGGCCTTATGTTTATGGTGAGTAGGTCAACATGTATACCGACCACAAGAGCCTGAAGTACATTTATCAGCAGAAGGATCTAAATCTTCGGCAGAGAAGGTGGTTGGAAGTATTAGAAGACATTCGTCCTGAAATCAAGTATCATCCGGGTAAGGCGAATGTGGTGGCCGATGGGCTTAGTCGATAGAGCAGTTTGTCGAGTTTGATCACTACTCAGAGTGAGTTGGTAGCAAAAATTAATCAGGCAGGTATCGAGGAGGTACTGTAGGGTTTTGAAGCGTCTTTGGCTCAGTTGAGGCTGCAACCGTCTTTGGGAGAGCATATTGTGGAAGGTAGAAATAAGATGCAGAGATTCAGAAGATGTTGCAGCAGGTTCCTGATGGCAAGTTGTCAGAGTTCAGTATCCAAGATGGAGTTCTATGGACGAGTGAGAGGTTGTGTGTTCCCGAGAATGCAGATTTGAGGGAGAGTAACTTGCATGAGGCACAAAGTACTTTGTTTTCAGTACATCCTGGAGGCACAAAGATGTATAAGGACATCAAACAGCACTTTTGGTGTTCGGTATGAAGAAGGAGGGATGTGTTAGATTTTGTGGTGAGGAGTCTGACTTGTCAGCAGATTAAAGCAGAAAATCATAGACCTGGAGGTTTGTTGTAGCCTTTGCCTATTCTGGAATGGAAGTGGGAGAATATCAGCATGGATTTCATCACAGGTTTGCAAAGGAGTTCGAAGGGTAATTATTCAATTTGGTTATTGTGGACCGTTTGACATAGTCAGCTCACTTTATGTCTATGAAGATTACTTGGTCATTGGAGAAATTGGCAGAACTGTACATTGATGAGATTGTGAGACTTCATGGGGTTCCTATGTCGATTGTTTCCGACAGGGATGCGCAGTTCACTTCGAGGTTTTAGAAGAGTTTGCAAGCAGCTTTGGGTACTAGAACCGATTTCAGTACAACTTTTCATCCATAGACTGATGGTCAGACTAAAAAGGTGAATCAGGTATTGGAGGATATGCTGAGGGCTTGTGTTATGGATTTCGGTGGTAGCTGGGAGAGGTACTTGGTATGGGTTGAGTTTGCTTATAACAATAGTTACCATGCAAGTATCGGGATGGCTCAGTCTGAAGCTCTGTACGGGAGGAAGTGCAGGACACCTGTTTGTTGGTATGAGGTTGGCAAGAGGCAGATGTTTGGGCCTGAGATTGTGCAACAGACATCGGAAAAGAATGAGTTGATTCGCAAAAATTTGGTCGAGGCTCAGAGTCGGCAGAAGAGTCATGCAGACACTCGGTAGGGAGACTTGGAGTTTGATGTTGGGGATGCAGTTTTTCTCAAGGTATCTCCGACCAAAGGGGTGATCAGGTTGTGTAAGGGAGGCAAGTTGGCGCCAGGGTACATTGGGCTATACAGGATTTTGGGGCGGATTGGTAGAACGGCATATAGGTTGGAGCTACCGGAGGAATTGGCACAGGTACATGATGTGTTCCATGTGTTGATGTTGAGGAAGTACGTGAATGATCAGAATCATCAGTTTGTAGAAGTGCCTGAAGGTCTACAGGTGAACTTGAGTTACAAGGAGCAGCCTGTAAAGATTTTTAATTGTAGGGAGAAGGTGATGAGGCATAAGGTAATACTTGTGGTCAAGGTGTTGTGGAGGAACCAGCAGTTCGAGGAAGCTACTTGGGAGTCGGAGGATCGCATGCAGAAGGATTTTCCTGAGCTTTTTGTATGATTGTATTCTTTTGTATGATTGTACTCTTTTATTTAAGTTGTATTTATTTTGTTAGATTATATTCTCTTGTGTAATTGTATTTCTTAAACTATGTTTCCATCTATGAAATTTCATTTTCTTATACGTATCTTGTTTGGATCCTATTAGTAGTAGTTCTGAGGACAGAACTATTCTAAGGAGGGAGTGATGTAATACCCAAGATTTTTAAATAATGATTTTGAGATTAATAAATGAATTAAAATGATTTTTTGTGATTTAATAAATATTTTTCTAAAATTTATCTTTGACACGTGCAAATATTTTCTTGGGAAGCTCTAAGTCAGATATTATTTTGGAGAAACCCATTATTTATTATTAGATATTATTTGTGAATTTTCTGGATTTTTTTGATAATTATTTGACCTATTTGCAAATATTACAAAAAGATTGACTTTTGTGCAAAATTACCACTTGGAGTGAAAACTCCAGATTTTCTAATTTTTTGCCTGTGCATGATGCCTAGTCAACTCAGAGGTAAAGAGTTTACTTTTTGTTTTAATAAATTTGGTTTATTTTGCAAGTTTTGATAAGAAGGGTCCTTTTGTAAAATTGCCACTTAGAGGGCAAAAAGTACAATTTCGTTGTTCTGAGTTTTACAACAGTGCCGGCCAGATCTGGAGTGTTGGTTTTGTTTTTAAATACAAATTTGAAATGGTTTTATCTAATTTCCAAGTATAAGGATTTATATATGTAAAGATATATTTAAAAGAGATACTTTGCAAATTAATCTATTTACAAACCCTAAAAACCCTATATCCTACCAATATAAGGTGAGGTGCAACCGTCTCTTTGCTGTACCATGCAAAAAGAATTTCTTTATTATTATTTTCTTGGAGTTTCAAAGCGAGCATCTTGGTTTTCTTGAGGGATTTTCTTATTTCTTTATTATCTTCGGTTAATTCTTCCATAAGGTAAGTGACATAGTTTGATTTTCTTTTGTTCTGAGCATGTTGTATGTGATGATTTGCCTATTAGAGAGCATGTTAGGGATTGGTATGAAGATATACGAATTTTGATGAGTAGATGAACTAAAAATTGAATCCTTTCATGAAACTATGCTATTGATGATCTATAACCCTAATTGATGACTTGAGATTGTTAAAGAACCTAATAGAAATCATGAGTAGGTTGTTTTCTTTCATGATCTTGCTGTTTTGAATAATTGCTATGAGTTGTACAATAATTATTGCTCAAAGAATAAATAAAGATTAGGCCTTTACTGTGTATACTATGGATATGATCTGTTTGAGGCTTTTGAAGAAGTAGAACTTGACGAAACTTGCAAAATACGGATATCCAAGTCGATCTCTAGCAACATTAAAATAGAAAAATATACGCATGAGCTTAAAATGCGAGAGATCGACTTGCTAGGGTTCGTGGCTGAGGATACGCCCGGTAAATCCACTGAGGTGGGCTAGGGGTAGGCCGGTAATGTCCAATATCTTGGAGGTGCGACTTTTCAGTGACTAAGTGTTGGAGTATATTCATTGGGTTAGGTTTCATGACGTGGGATGTAAACCCTATAATGAGGAGTACCTTAAGGGCTTGCCCTCGGACCTATGTAGTATGGGATGCATAGAATCCGAACAAGTATGCATTAGTGTCATCATACTGTAAACATGTGCATTAGGCATTAAGTCATATCATACACTGACATGTTTAAGATAGTCACTTTTTACACTTTATTGTGCATTAAAGTTTATGTTTGCTAAAGTAAGAGAATCGCTTTTTTATAGCATTGCGTCAGTTATATGCAACTGACGTGCCCACAGTTTTCTAGTTGCAGGACTGGACTTGGCATGGACTTAAAGTCACTATGATGAGCTGTTACAAAATTGAAGCATTTTCCTTATTGTATATCATGTTGTATTCATTTAAATTCCGCTACGTTAATGTAAATAACAATGTTGAATGAAAAGTTTTAATTTTCTTGTAAAATTGTATAAATTTGAAGTAAAAGATCTTGTTGTGTTACGAATTACTTGTAAATAGAATTTGGGGCGTTACATAGTTGCAGTTTGCATTCTAGACATTCGGTTGCAGATTTTGCCTTCCCGATATCCAGTTGTAGTTTACCTCCATTGATGTCTAGTAGCATATTTTCCCTCTTGACATCAGGTTGCACCAAAACGGCGAATGGAAGGTTGTAATCTTCCATATGTACTTGGATATTGGATGTTTAATATTAATTATGATGTTACATTTTAAAATTTGCGGAAAAAATAGATGTAAAAGTTGGGATAGTAAAAGGAGGAAATGAAGTAGAAAATTACAACAATAAAATATTAAAATAGAAATATAGATTATAAATATCGAATATATAAAATTAGTAGTAGTGAAAGGGATTGATAACATTAAAATAGAAAAATATACGCATGAGCTTAAAATGCAAATGCGAATGAGAACAATAATTATGTAGTTTAGTAATTAGGATAACAAACGTAAATAGTTATGTAAGTGTAAAATGATATGTACAGTAAGTATGTAGAAATATATGATATATATATATACTAGGTTTGCCCGTTGACACGTGCCTACGACACGTCTTCGGAACGGTGCACCTTGTTTGATCATATAAAATAGTTTTGGAGGTCCAGCAAATTAATTGAAGTAGGAAACATAAAGCAAAAAACATATTATATGATTTTTATTTTTATTTTTTGAATTATTTTTTAAGTTTTTAAATTTTAAATTTTTTTAGTTTTTTAATTTTTAAAAATTTTTAATTTTGTTTATTTTCTTAATTTTTTGAATAAAAGAGGGATGGAGAGAGAGAGAGATAAATAAAAATATATAGGAGTTGTTTTGGGTGGGGAATTTGAATTTGAGTTTTGGAAGGAATTTTTTGGAGGGAAAATATGTTTTCTAAGGTTTGATCTGGACCTTTGATTTTTTGGGGATTGAAGGAGAGCCACTTGATAGCTTTCTTTGTGTTTTATTATATAGATGGAAATCAGTGGAAAGTATATCCAGTTGCAGTTTACCTCCATTGATGTCTAGTTGCATATTTTCCCTCTTGACATCAGGTTGCACCAAAACGGCGAATGGAAGGTTGTAATCTTCCATATGTACTTGGATATTGGATGTTTAATATTAATTATGATGTTACATTTTAAAATTTGCGGAAAAAATAGATGTAAAAGTTGGGATAGTAAAAGGAGGAAATGAAGTAGAAAATTACAACAATAAAATATTAAAATAGAAATATAGATTATAAATATCGAATATATAAAATTAGTAGTAGTGAAAGGGATTGATAACATTAAAATAGAAAAATATACGCATGATCTTAAAATGCAAATGCGAATGAGAACAATAATTATGTAGTTTAGTAATTAGGATAATAAACATAAATAGTTATGTAAGTGTAAAATGATATTTACAGTAAGTATGTAGAAATATATGATATATATATATATGGAAATCAGTGGAAAGTATATGTAGTAACCAAGAATTTAAAAAAAATTTAAAAATTGAAATAAAGTAAAATAACAAATTGTCAGTGTACATAGTCTAAAGCAAAAAAATTAATAAGTTGCTACTAATGATGAAAAGTAGATATAACAAAAGTAGTAAATAATAAGGAATAACAATAGCATTCAATATAAGGCGTGAAACGAAATTAGTAATAAAATAAAGTCTTAATGTGTATAGGTATATTTATATAAGTAAAATATCACAATCTTGTTAAAGTATACTGAAATTTTTTTAAAACAGTGGAAAAATGTAGCATCGTAAAATCAAAACATAAATAAAATGAATGAAATCATAAAAAAATCAAAAATTTAAAACATAATAGAAGTAATAATAAAAGAAAATAATATCCGCAGCAGTATTTTAATAAGTGGTAATTTAAAACTAAGTAAAATACGTAAAAGTAATAGCAAATATAAATGAATAAACACATAAACATATGAAGAACCGAAATTTTAAGACTGAAAAACAAGACAAAATTAAAAGATTAAGACTAAGGATTGTAGATAGAATAATAAATATCAAAGTGAATTAATAGTATAAGAAAATAATTCAAAAAAATATTAAACGTTAAAGATGATAAGTAATATGAGGAAAATACACAAAAAAAAAAATAAAAGAGAAAAACTTAGTCTACGTATAAGGTATCATGAATGTAGGTTCAAACTAACCATAACACTCATGATACAAAGGAAAACATGCTCGCATCCAATATAACATCAATGTATACGAGGAGAGTTTCATGAATGCAATTTTAATAACTACATTATTCATGACTCCAAACTGACACCCACACTCAAATGTCCACCATAATGTGTTTTCCTTATAATTTTGTACTATTTATTGAAGTCGGCTCTAATACCCCTCTGTAACGCCCCGAATTCTAAACACATGTAATTTGTAGCAAATACATGACCTTTTACTTCAAATTCGTACAAATTTATAAGGAATTTAAAACTTTGTATTTACAACATGTTCTTTACAATAACACAGCGGAACTAAATGAACACAATACAATCTACAATAATAAAAATTCTTCAATCTTGTAATAATTGATCATAGTGACTTCAAGCCCATGCCAAGTCAAATCCTGCACTTGGAAAATTGTGGGCATGTCAGTTGCATACAACTGAGCAATGCTATAATACAACGATTCTTTAATCTAGCAAACAAAAACTTGAATGCAAACAGGAAAGTGACTATCCTAGTCGTGTCAGTGTATGATATGACTTAATGCCTAATGCAGACATTTACACTACGATGACACTAATGCATACTTGTTCAGATTCTATGCATCCCATACTATATAGGTCCGAGGGCAAGTCCTTACGTACTCCAAATTATAGGGTTCAATTCCTCGTCATGAAATCCTACCCGGTAACAAAAGCAAGGTTTAGACATTCCATGAGTACGGATTCCGGTCCCGAAGTCCACCGTCAAACTATACAGAATCATCGTTATGCGAATATCCCACAAGTGCCCTTCTATCTTTTGCTTTCATGGCTGGGCTAAGGGGAACAGGACAAGGAAGGGAAGGGAAGCAAAAGAGAGAAGGCTGGTATATACATATGCATTGGAGATCTGCCTGCCATCCGCCCGACTATTCTTGATCCCGGAATCCATCGTCCGATCAATCGTAGTCCCGAATTTAATTAAGGCTCGTCTCATCCCACAAGCAACTTACAGTTGGTGAAACAAATCCATTTCGGTTGTTAATATACTTAATCTAGGGCTATTTTGTGAAAATCAAATTTTTAAAAAGAAAAGAACATCCCAATCCTCGAACCCGTGCAACCAGAGGCACCAGAAGACCCTCACGCTCACACGCTTACTAAGAAGCCAAACGTCAATTCTGATTATAAGTGTATTCAATTATTTTTATACCCACTCTCTGTTTCTCGATTAATTTTAATCTAATCGTATAACTTAAAGTTTTCGTCTTTTTTAAATATGTTCATGATTATTGCTATACGCAGCAACTCTAAAATTTTCAGAACGAAAAATGTCCTTAATTTAATGTATTTTAACTTGGAAATTATTCAGATTAATTTAAATAGTGCAATCTTCCTCTTTTGCATTCTTGTTCCTTATTGATCCAAATTAGACTACAATTTGTTATAAAATTATAAAATTAGTATGAATGCCTTACCAATTATTGTATGATTAGGAAAATACCCATACCCCCAATCCACTTGCAGTTTTATATGCAATTCTAACATGAACTTCTCAATTTTGCAAATTTCTATGCATACTCAATTTCATACATACAACTTTATCATGGTGTAGTAAAATATAATATGAATTAACATACATAAACAAACACACATGACATTAATACACAAGAACCCTTATGCAATTTATTTTAGAAGCATGACAAATCTATTTCTACGTTGTGTTTTCATCTATTCATCTGATCTAACATGCATTCATACTCAAATTAACTTACCAATCACATTCAAAACTACACATTGCAATCATCTAACAATTTCATGCATCAAAAGAACCAAAATTGGAAATTAAAGAGACATCCACCTCAAAAGTAAAATTCCTAACAAATATGAACTCCTAAAGAAGCCCCCAAGCCTCCTTGAAATCTATGCCAAAGAGGAGAACCAACAGAGATCATTTCGGCAGCAAGCAACATGAACACATTTTTTTGTTTTTTTTGTTTTTGACCATTAGAAGTAGGATGAGGTTATGAAAGAATTAATTTATTTAATGAGTTTTTAAATTAACCTCCCACTAGTTCTGATTACTACCTACTAATCAAAAACCACCCACTCACTCAACTCACCCCTCCACTAACATATGGCCGGCCAGCATCCAAAAGGTGAGAAAGCACGTGCACGTGCGTGCTACGTGTGTGCACACAATTAAGAGTTTTTATGTAAATTAAATGTAAATGTTATAATACGTAATATGTATTTAATAAAACTAGTTTAATTTAATTATAATTAAAGTTTTCAGGTACAAATAAAAATAAACACACACACACACTTCATAAATTTTATTTTGGAAGAGAATACAACTAACACGTGAATTGCAAACACGTGCGTCGCACGTAAAATAAATATTCAAATATGAAATAGATTTAATCAACGGGACAATGTTTATAAATAATTGAAATACAACATACGCAAAATACATTTCATTAATTTTATATATACAACAATGTAATCAACACACACATAGAAAACACTTGTCGCACGTATATTTGAGTCAAAATAGGAGAAAAATGAATTTCAATTTATTTAACGAATTCGAACAAGTGATAAAAATAAATAATTTAAATACGTAGATATCACGTCCCGCTTCCCAAAATACGGAACACGAGTACATAACGTAGGCCCAGCGAATGATGTAAACACCATCCATAAGCTGTACCAGACTAACTCAGCAACAAGAACAACAAAATACAACGACGCAAGAAATATAACCACATGAATCAAAGATAAATTCCAATAATAAATGAAATAATCCAACAGTATAAATATCCAACATCCGGTATCAAAACAAACTACGGGTCATAAAGCCCAAAGAAACAAAGTACAAGTCATAACAATGTTCAAGAAAATAAATCTAGCAGCAAACAAAACTATGCAGTGTAGACTGGTTCCAACTATAGAAACGTTGCTCAACAATTCCTTCGGGAACAGATCCTTCAGTACCTATAAAATCTTGATCTAAAAAGAAAGAAAAAGAGTGCCCTTAAAAAAAGTTGTGGGTGGCAAGTAGAGAAAAACAGAGGATAATAGAAAAGCATGTATATCAATGAATGGGGACATGGTCGAAGACAAAGAACAAAGTAAAGAACAGGCAATAATATCAAAGGTGTACATTAATCATGCATGTAATGAATGATGTCAAGACAAGATCAAGCATGAGATGCAGGTTGTTAAGTATTTTATTAATCTATCTAGTGCACGTACTACTATGTCTCATTCCACAGGTTCGACGCAAGCACAGTGATCGTTTTAGACCGATGGTGAATTCACGGATCGTGTACTTGGAATCAATAATAATAATTTACAATCATGAATCATCAATAAATCATTGCAATCAATACTCCTCCTTCCAAGACAATACAATATAACGGTGAGGCCTTACCGAGTATATTTCCCGATCGTTCATTACCAAGTCTACCCATAATACTCCGACTTGTTAATAGTTTATTTTTATCCTATGTGAGCATGCAAGAGGGTGTCAATGTTGTATAATACTAAGTGTGACTAATTCTATGCGCTACAGACAAAGTATGAGGCAAACACATCAAATAAGCACAGTTCACGTAATCAGGATAGGATGACCTTGCTATACTAAAATACTGATTACAGCCACTACAAAATAGCAAAACTGAATCCGCTGGAAGTTCTTCAAAGTAGACTTCCACACGATTCTAGAGAATATAATTATGGCATATAAAAGACACAGGAACTAGGGTGAAAACTCTATTCTATTCAGGCTTTATGTTCAAACAGCATGCAGTAGGTTGTGTTCAACTATTTATTTCAGGTTAGAAAACTCATTAAATAAGTCTAAAAAAAATCAGGGAAGTACCTATACATTTCTAGGTCCAGTCTGATTTATTTTAGATTTTTCTTTTACTATAAACAGGGTCAAATAAAATATAGAATAGCAGGATACACATGAAATTACGAATTTGGAATTACTAACATGGCTGTACTAAAATGTTAATATCTAGAAAATTACACTTCGGAACTTAGATCTGTCAAAGGGATGTTAAACCAGACATCAGAGGCTAAAAATTCATGTGGGTAAAGGAGATTCAAATTCTAACATTATCATGGGTAAAAACTTGATTCAAAGTAAACAACTAATATTTTAGAAAATTGTCTTAACATGAATAGGCAATAAATAAATCATATGATCACACATAGCATGCAAATTAGTAATCAAAGTGATCCTAGGTGTCAACATACAATTTCTAAGGTTTAAGATATAATTATCACAGGTATGGTAGTATTTCATCAATCAAATTCAATCTAACACGTTCAATTTAACATGTCCGAGTTATCAGGTAGTCCAATGCATGAATCTAGTTATTTAAGTGTGCATATGCATGAAACAATGGGGACTAGGTTTTAGATCAAAGAGATATCACAATGTTAAGAGTATGTCAGAATAGATAGTGTAAACCCTTGATAAACTTAACGGAATTGTCAAAGCAGATTTATAACGAAATGGACGGGATCTACTTGCAGAAGATCAAATAAACTTGAACAGAATAAAATACCAGTCCAAGAAGAAACTTGCCTGTTATATTACAGATACAATTAATGAGAATAACGGGATCAGAATCCGGGCGAAAACTCCAACGGCACGTGTAAAGCACGTGTAGAATACGTGTGAAGAAACCCAAGCAAACAACAGCAACAACAGCAACCAAGTGAAAACCCCCACACTGGATCCGATAGAACACGGGACAGCAACCTGGATCTGATGTGCCAAAACACGGAACAGCAAAATCAACCAATTGGCCACCTTCTTCACGCCAAATCAGACAAAACACGGGACAGCGATAAGGGATCCGTTGTGCGTCGAACACCAAACAATGGGGCCAACCAATGAGGCTCCTTCTTCAACCATGGCAAGGAGAGAGAGTGAAAGAGCACGGCGGATGGCGATGGTGCAGCATTGTGGCGGGGCACCACGGCGAAGACGTCGGCACCATGGTCGGCACCACGGTCGGGAAGCGACAGCGGTGACAGAAACCTCAATGAAAAGCTCTGTTTTTCGGTGGAAACAGAGAGACGACGACCACGGCAAACAGGGACTCGAACGGCGATGCTAGGCCTTCGGTGGGTCGGCCCGGGACGGTGGGACAATGGCGAGGAGCACGGAGATGGGTTAGGGCGATGGCGAAGGTTCGGTGGATTGGGTTCGACGAGGAGAATGGGGTGACGACGGGGGAAAAACGACGGCGATGAGGGCGAAAGGATATAGACGATGATGGTGGTGGTGATGGTGGTGGAAGGTGATCGGAGAGCCAACGGGAATAGGGTTTGGTTATGGGTTTGGGGTGCAACGAAAACAGAGAGAGGGGTTTTTGGGATCGGGGAGAGAGAAATGGTGAAGAGAGAGAGGGAATAGATTTTAGGGTTTATTTGATTGGGTATATATAGGGAATCAAGAATTAGGGTTTGGGTTGAGGGTATGTGGTTTCTGGGTATCGGTTTTGGCTCCAAAAAGAGAAAAACTAATGCAATGAAATGAGACGAACACAAAGGAAAACAAATCAAACTCAGAATAGGAAGAGCAAAATTTGCAAAGAGAACAGAATCCAACCAAAAGAACGCAGATAAATCAAGAGAGAATAAAAGAGCCCAAGAAAAGACAAAATACACTATAACAAATGAATCCAAATACAATAATCAAAAGAAAACAAAATACAGCAAAAACGAAAATAGGGCTTATAGTAGAAATTGTATAATATTACATGTAACGGTAGAATATACGTAATCGACACGTGCATTGAAAACACGTGCATTCACGTAAAGACACAAAGAATAAAATAAATGTTTAAGTTGGCTCAGAATAAGGTAAAAATAAATTTTGGGCAGATGAAATATATATAAATAGTCAAAATACAAAATATGTATGATATTTATATAAAAATACGTTACGGATATTTTCTGTAAAAGTACAAAATACATATGTGTAATACCTTGCGGGGCAAAATTATCATAACTCAAATTTGCGGGGTGTTACAGTCAGTGTATGCCATGACCTAGAATCTAATGCACAATCCTCAAATGCACACGATGCACCTATTCTAATGCACACTTGATTTGGAAATGCATGCATCTCATACTATATACTTCGCCAATCAAGCTCGCCTTCTCCTGATTGTACGGTTCGATCCCTCACTATGCAACATATTCTTGTACTCTTCCTTATTCCTAACAGTCATCTAGTGACTGATGAAGTTGCAGATGTTCAGACCAATTCTGCCTCTGCAGTTGAAAATGGTCATATTATTATGCCATTGTAACCCCTGTTTTTCATTGTGTGTATTTTTTACTGTATTTTTTTGTTTTGGTGTATTTTCACCCTCTATATTTCCTCTTGTATTTCTCTTGGACCATATATTGGATTAATATTTCAATATATTTTCATCTTATTATTCTTGTCCTATTTTATTGGAATTCTTGATTCTTGTTCATCTCTCGTTCATTCCATTTTGATCAAGCTGATACTTTTGATCCTCATTATTGTTGTTCACACCCTATATTATTTTTAACTGGTGTGTTCATTTTGCCCTATCTATATTTTTTTGCTTGAATCCCTAATACCCATTTTTAAACTCTCTAGTATCCACTTTATCAATACCCACTATATAAATCCTATTAAATTATAATACCTAACCCAATTATTTACTCTTGAATCCATACCCACCAATTCATTTATTCAACCTGTATATATAAAACCAACTACCCTAATACCTACTCCTAATTACCTATACTACCCGTACCCATTTATACACTACCCCCTTCCCTGTGTGTTTAAACCATGCAAACCCGAAACCCAGTTCACCCCAGATCCGTTGTCCCCTAACCAACCCCACCTTATGAAAACCCTAAACCCCACCTATTTAACATCAAACCCATGCGCATGTACCCTCCATCTGCCGCTATCTCTCCCTATGCTATCCTCTCTCTCCCGTTCTGGCTGTGAAGCCCAGTGCTCCCGACCTCTCCCATTCCGTCATCCTCTCACTCTGTCTCTGTCCCTGTTCCGGCGTGCCAACCGCAGCAACAGCAGCAGCGACACTACAGTGCTGTGCTCCCCCTCCTCAGTTGGCTGTCAACGCCAGCAGCAGCATCGGCTTGTGGTTGTCTCTCGTGACGTTGTGCCTCGCTCTTGCTTTTGTGCGGGTGTGCTTGCTTCATTGCTCGTTAGTTGGGTTCGTGTGGATTTCATTCGTTCGTGGGTGTTTGGAGCGTAGTTGTGTTTGTGGGTTGTGATCGTTGCCATTGGTTGTGTGTTCGTGGGCTCTTCTTGCTTTTGGAGTTCGTGTGTTAGTTGAGTTATTTGCCCGGGAATCCGTTCTCGTTATTCTTGCTTGGAGTTATTTTCGTCGTTGGTTAAGGCAAGCAACTTGTATTAAATTTTTTTACAAATAGAAGTACTAAATACCGTTTAAAGTGTAGTTGGGTTCTAGAGACAATTTGTGTGTGGATCCCCTTGTTGATATTGTCTTTATTGTGTTATCTTGACCATAGTTGCCTCACGATATACATAACATGATATAACTTAGGATTGACCACATCTTGTTGCATATATGCGTGTTAATCATATGATATCTTGTGCTCGTTCGTGTTATTTGTGATAAACTTGTTGTGGACTTGTGAAATATGCTATACCATGTTTCTTGTACATCTTGTACACCATATTTCGTGTTTGGTTTTGTTTTGGATGAGTTCTATGTGAACTAGTGGATTTTGTGCACATGAGATATTTTCAGTTTTGCCGGTTTTCAGTTTTGATCAGTATTTTAGACCCTATTAAGTTCAGTATTTGAAAATATTTTGTGAACATGGTTTGTAGAGAATTCTGTCTATTTTCCAACCCTTTTGACAGATCTCAGTTTTGTTTTACGATTTGTGAGTTATATTGACTTTACTACAGTGGTGTCGAAAGATTTTCAGATTTTGTTTCCTATGAATTCTGAAGAGTAATCTACATTTATTTTGGTGTTAAAATTATTATTTTGAGCTGAAATTCTGCTCATTCTAGACTTGATTGGGTTTACCCAGAATTTTGGTCAATTTATTTGAAGAGTTTTAAAAATCTTTTCATGCTCGCAAATAAAGATTTTACATGTAGAATTATTCTTGTTGTTCAGTAAAGAACTTGATTTTCGACTTATTTCTACTTGTTATTTCCAAACTATTTCTGAATATGAAAGTTAGCCTACTATATCTATTTTATTACCCTTTTAGCGGATTTGATTCCGATTTATGGTTTGTGAGATATTGCTATTTTCGTACTGCAGTATTTACAATTCCAGATTTACAAAACCGCCATGTCTTGTTGTTTTCTGATTTTACTTGACTACTATATTTTTGTTGGAAAATTATGAAACTTTTTTTTCTGTTGCTACACATATAGGGGAATAGCCTAGATTTTTTGTGGATTTAAATTGTGAGTTTTCGTGCTGTTTTCCTGTTCTTGAATCCAATCTTCTGATTTCTGACTGAACATGTTTTCTGGATTCACATCAGTTTTAAGTTATATTTTATAAAATACCATATGACTTATATATGTTCGCTGGATTCAGCCGGTAGTATATTTTCTAGACCTTTCGATGGAATCAGGTTTGCATGCTTGTAGCAACGGGAATCTCAGTTTTATTGCAGTATGGTCTTATGGTCTTGAACTAGAAATTTGGTTATTTTATCCTTTCGTGTGTTATCTTTCACCCATACATATTTATCTTATAACTTGAACTTGTTACTTGATCATACCATGATATACTTGGCCTGTTCGTGACACATACATGCTTGTTTGACATTAATAATTAAATAATCAAGTCGGGGTTAATGGGACAGATCTAATAGCGGAAAATAGTGTACTCGGAACTGGATCTATTGATCCTATGTGATAATTGGCTTGATACTTGATACTTGGCTTGATACTTGATACTTGAGGCTTGATATTTCACTACTTGAGGCTTGATATTTCACTACCTGAGGCTTGATATTTCACTTGGCTTGATACTTCACTCTTGAGGCTTGTTTACTTGATACTTGATTTCTTGAGACCTGTCCCTGAGTACACTGCCCTATATGATCCACTATGAAATTGAAAACAAAATTGTGTTGACTGTAGCAACTATGAAGTGTGTGATGCATGAAGTGCTACCTAGATAGTAATAATACAAGACTTGAACATGATCACTTGACCCTTGCTACTTGATACTTGTACTTGACTACTTGACACTTGTTACTTGTTACTTGATTTCGTGATACTTGATTCGTGATACTTGATACTGGTTACATGATACTTGTTCACTTGACACCTGATACATGCCACTTGTACTGGTTCATCTTGCCATGCAAGTATTCTATTTTGTTGTCATGTATATTCTATGTTATTAGTTAGTTTTTCGCATGTACTTGTATCCGTCAATGCAAGCGACCCGTAACTTGCATTGACGGGAGTTTGTTTTCTTTTTTCTATTCTTGTAATTGTTAAATTACAGATTTTGGAGAACAGGTACTAGTTGGTGTTGGTAATATGAGATATTAGTGGTGGATTTTGCTTTTATTATTTCTTGTTGCTTATTTTTAACAATTGTATTTTCATAATTGGATTTATTTGTATTTGGGCAATGTGACCCAGGATATTTGACTTATTCAGATCTGGATTATTTGAGATTAATATATTTTGGTTTCAAGTGTTCTTGTTGGTATTTTGATTCATATGTGCATACTTGGCTGATTCTTTTGCTTCCGACTCTGATTATTCTTGAGAAATGTTGTAAAGATTCTTGAACAGCTTATAGATGATGAAAATTATTCGCTTGGCTTAGTCACGTATCTGTATTTCGTATTCTCTTTTGGGAAGTGGGGCGTGATAAGGTTTTTAGTGGTATCAGAGCCCTAGTTTGGCTAATGTTTTAGTTTTACTGATATATTAGACAAGCTTGTCTCGTACTGGGATCGGCTCAACATTTCACCACCCATGCATGCATAAATGAATTAATTACTATCAACCTTGATCTGGATGCTAATTGTTTTTGGTTTTGTGCAGACTATGGCTCGTAGAGGTTCTTCTCGTATCCTGAATGATCAGCCTGGGCTTGAGGCTGTCACTGCTGTGCTTGAGCACTTGATCAATATGCCGCAGAACAATAGTGATTTGGTGATGGCTAATTTGGAAGTCGCTCGAGTTCCTCCGCCCGCTGTGCCTATGCAGGCAGCTCTTCCTCACCGTCTGGGAACAGTCACAGACTTTATGAGGCTGCATCCCGACAAGTTTTCAAGCACTGAGATGCCTTTGGAGGCTAAATAGTGGTTAATTCGGACTGAGCAACTGCTTTTGGCAACTAGAGTTGCAGATGCAGATCGTGTGGATGTGATAGCCATCCAGCTGGTGGACTTGGCTCATATCTGGTGGAGGTCCGAGTCCGAAAGGTTCGAAAGACCGATCACTTGGGCCACTTTCACTAGGAGCTTCTTGGAGAAAATCTTTCCAAGCAGCACTAGAGTGGAGATGCAGCAATAATTCTTGGCCGTGAAAACAGGTTGGTCGTTAATTCTAGTAATGGAATTTTGTTACATGTTGTCCATGCAATATTGTAACATAAGACTTTCTTGAAATAGGGCTCCAGGTCTGTGGACGAGTATGCAGCTGAATTTACGACTTTTGTACGAGTAAATAGGGCTCCAGGTTCCTCCGAGGGCTAGCTTTTGCGACTTTTGTCGTCTTGCTAGGCATGAGTGCAAGGATTGCAGGCGTGCCAATTGCCACTGTTTTGGTTGTGGTGCTTCTGACCATATGGCGCGGGATTGTTCGTGACAGCAGCAGATGGCTCTTCCAGCCAGGGGTCCCGTTCAGCAGGTTGCCCCAGCTCGTGGTCCAGTTAGACCACCCCTTCCTCTGCAGCACCAGATTGTCGGTCAGAGGACCACTGCTCCCAGAAGAGGTCAGGTTTTCAACATGACTGCTGTTGATGCTGAGTCAGCTGAGGGTGTGGTTGCAGGTAAGTGTTGCTTTATTGTTTTTATTGTTTTGTTGTTTCTCTTTTGTTTCTTCATTTCCTTTTCGCTTTATTTCCCTTCTTGTTATCTTTCTGCATTTTTTTTTTCCTCACCCCTGTTCAACCATTCTTTTTCCTTGTCTCTTTTGATTCTGTCTTAGGTGTCGTCCTTGTTTGCACTTTTCCTGCTCATGTTCTTTTTGATTCCGGGGCAACCCATTCTTTTGTCTCCTTTCGATTTGTGGCTCGCCATCAATTGGAGTGCAACAACATGTCAGAGGCTTGGAATATTGTGACAGGTGGTGGAGTTGTCATTTTTTCCCGGAAGTGCAGGTAGTGTTCCGTAATTATTGGTAGTGCAGATTTCAAAGCCAATCTGATTGTAATTGGGAATTCAGGATTCGACGTTATTCTGGGTATGGATTGGTTGGGTAAACCCATGCCGTTATTGATTGCCATGCCAAGAAAGTTGTGTTCCGGATTCCAGATTGCGCAGAGTTTGAGTTCCATGCTAGGGAGTCTTCCCTCAGCCTAGCTATAGTTGATCAGGAGGGTTGTACGATGGAATTGCATTCAGGCTGTGAAGCTGGGCCTCTAGTAGTTCAGGATTTCCTGGATGTCTTTCCAGAGGAGTTACCTGGCTTACCCCCTTGACAGGGATGTGGAGTTCGGTATTGAAGTTCAGTCGGGTACGATGCCTATATCGAAGAGTTCCTACAGGATGGCACCGGTTGAGTTAGCAGAGCTTATGGTGCAGATTCTGGGATTGCTTGATTTGGGGTTCATCAGACCCAGTGTTTCGCCTTGGGGTGCTCCAGTCCTTTTTGTCAACAAGAAGGATGGTAGTTGTCGACTATTTGTGGATTATCGGGAACTAAATAGTGTTACTGTGAAGAACTGGTATCTGTTACCTAGGATCGATGATTTTTTTAACCAGTTGAGTGGGGCTGCTATTTTCTCGAAGTTGGATCTTCGTTTTGTGTACCGTCAAGTCAAAGTAAAGGCAACTGATGTGCAGAAGACTGCTTTCAAAACCAGATATGGCCACTATAAGTATCTTGTGATGCCGTTCGGGGTTACGAACACGCCTGCTGTATTCATGAGTCTTATGAACCAGGTCTTTTCTCAGTTCTTAGATAGATTTGTGGTGGTCTCCATTGATGATATTTTTGTGTATTCTTGGAATCGGGAAGATCATGCTGAGCATCTTAGAGTGGTTCTGCAAACTTTGAGAGAGAATCAGCTCTCTAGGAAACTCAGCAAGTGCGGGTTTTGGCTCGACAGGGTTTCATTCTTGGGGCACATCATCTCAGGCGATGGTATTTCTGTGGATCCTACCACGGTTGAGGCTGTGAAGGATTGGCCTGTTCCCAAGTCAGTTTCTGAAGTCAGGAGTTTTCTTGGTTTGGCTGGCTATTATCGAAAATTTGTCCAATATTTTTTGAAGATAGCAGGACCATTGACTAAGTTGACTGGGAATGATCAGAAGTTCTGTTGGTCTGATGAGTGTGGTGTGGCTTTTGTTGAGTTGAAGAACAGACTGACGTCTGCATCTGTGTTGACTATTCCAGATGGTTCGGGCAGATTTGTAATTTACGGTGATGCATCTAGTAAGGGTCTGGGAGAAGTTTTGATGCAGAAGGGCTGAGTCGTTGTGTATGCATCGAGTCAGTTGAGGCCGCATGAGAATAACGATCCGACTCATGACTTGAAGTTAGCGGCAGTGATCTATGCTTTAAAGCTATGGAGACATTATTTACTTGGGGACCGAGTGGAGATCTTTACAGACCACAAAAGTCTCAAGTATGTCTTCACCCGAAGGAGTTAAACATGAGGCAAAGGCATTGGTTCGAACTTATGGCCGATTATGACATTAGTTTGCAATACCATCCTGGTAAAGTAAACTTAGTGCTAAATGCTTTGAGCAGGAGACCGGTAGTTATGTTCTTGACTCAGCAGAGGGATCTGATTGAGCAGATGCGGAGGTTGGAGTTGGATGTTTTGTTGCCGAGTTCTGGTTAGAGTTGTTTTGCGCTCCAGCTGTATTCGTCTCTTGTTGATCAGATTAAAGAGGTGTTGGTTGGTGATGCACAGTTGCATGGTTTTCGAGCTGAGGTTGAGTCTGGGTCCATAACGGACATGGTTATTCATGCGGATGGATCGCTTCGTTTTGGGTCCAGATTTTGTGTCCCGGAGGGTGAAGTTCGTCAGAGGTTGCTTGAGGAAACACACCAGTCTTCGTACTCTATCCATCCTGGTGGTACTAAGATGTATCGGGATTTGAAGCTTCATTTCTAGTGGCATGGTATGAAGAGGGCTGTGGCTCGGTTTGTTTCTCAGTGTTTGATCTGCCAGCAGGTTAAGGCAGAGCATCAGAGGACTGCTGGACTTCTTCAATCGCTTCCTATTCCAAAGTGGAAGTGGGAACATATCACTATGGATTTTGTGACCGCTTTGCCGAGGAGTCCTAAGGGTCATAATGCCATTTAGGTGATTGTCGACCGTTTGACGAAGAGTGCTCACTTCAATCCTTTTCGTGTCGGGCAGAATACTGAGAGCCTAGCTGTGAGGTATATGCAAGAGATTGTGAGACTTCATAGGGTTCCATTCGTATTGTATCCGATAGGGATACGAGATTCAGATCTCAGTTCTGGGAGTCTTCAGAACAGTTCGGGGAGCAAATTAAAGTACAATAAAGCTTTTTCATCTCCGGACTGATGGACAGTCAGAGAGGACCATCCAGATTCTTGAGCACATGTTGAGGTCTTGTATGCTTCCGTTTGGTGGATCATGGGAGGACCATTTGCATCTCGCAGAATTCTCGTACAATAACAGCTTTCAAGCCAGTATTAAAGCTACTCCGTTCGAGGCACTTTATGGGCAGAAGTGCAGATCACTAGTGTGCTGGGATGACATTAGTGAGAGGAAGTTGTTGGGTCCGGAATTGATCACCAGGACAGTTGATGCGGTGGTTCAGATCAGGAAGCATTTGCAGGCTGCTCAGGAAAAGCAGAGGCGATGGGCCGATGGCCATCGGAGAGCTTTGGACTTCGAAGTTGGTGACCATGTTTTCCTAAAGGTATCGCCTTGGCGGGGTGTCATTCAGTTTGGTGGTGGGGGCACGCTTAGCCCTAGATTTATTGGACCATTTGATATTGTGGAGCGAGTAGACAAGGTGGCCTATCATCTTGCATTGCCGCCAGCATTATCAGGAGTGCACGATGTTTTCTATGTCTCACAATCTGATATTCCTGTTCGCTGGATTCGGTCAGGAGTCTATTTTGTAGACCTTTCGACGGATTCAGGTTTGCATGCTTGTAGCAACGGGAATATCAGATTTACTGCAGTATGGTCTTGCTGTCCTGAACTAGAAATTTGGTTATTTTATCCTTTTGTATGTTATCTTTCACCCATACATGTTTATCTTGCAACTTGAACTTGTTACTTGATCATACCATGATATACTTGGCCTGTTCGTGACACATACATGCTTGTTTGACATTAATAATAAAATAACCAAGCTTGGGTTAAAGGGACAGATCTAATTGTGGAAAATATAGAAACGTGTACTCGGAAGAGGATCTATTGATCCTATGTGATACTTGGTTTGATACTTGATACTTGGCTTGATACTTGATACTTGATAATTAAGGCTTGATATTTCACTACTTGAGTCTTGATATTTCACTTAGCTTGATACTTGATACTTGAGGTTTGATACTTCACTCTTGAGGCTTGTTTACTTGATACTTGAGGCTTGATACTTGATAATTGATTTTTTGAGGATTGTCCCAGAGTACACTGCCCTATATGATCCATTATGAAATCTAAAACGAAATTGCGTTGACTGTAGCAACCATGTAGTGTGGGCTGCATGAAGTGCTACCTAGTTAGTAATAATACAAGACTTGAACATGATCACGTGACCCTTGCTACTTGATACTTGTACTTGACTACTTGACACTTGTTACTTGTTACTTGATTTCGTGATACTTGATTCGTGATACTTGATACTGGTTACATGATACTTGTTCACTTGACACCTAATACATGCCACTTGTACTTGTTCATCTTGCCATGCTAGTATTCTATTTTGTTGTCATGTATATTCCATGTTATTAGTTAGTTTTTCCCATGTACTTGTATCCTGCATTATAAGCGGCCCGTAACTTGCATTGACGGGAGTTTGTTTTCTTTTTTCTATTCCTGCAATTGTTAAATTGCAGATTTTGGAAAACATGTACTAGATGGTGTTAGTGATATGAGATATTAGTGATGGATTTTGCTATTATTATTTCTTGTTGCTTGTTTTGAACAATTGTATTTTGATACTTGGATTTATTTGTATTTGGGCAATGTGACCCAGGATATTTGACCTATCAAATCTGGATTATTTGAGATTAATATATTTTTGTTTCAAGTATTCTTATTGGTATTTTGATTCATATGTGCATACTTGGTTGATTCTTTTGCATCCGACTCTGATTATTCTTGTGAAATATTGTAAATATTCTTGAACGGCTTATGGATGATGAAAATCATTCGTTTGTCTTAGTCACGTATCCGTATTCCATATTCCCTTTTGGGAAGCGGGGCGTAACAGCCATGATGCCGGAACCCTATGGGCCGTTTTTCGCCCCTTGACAATGTTGGTCCATGTGGGCCGTTTCCACCCCCGTTCTTGACATAATTTGCTCCTCCCGGTCCATCTGGGCCGTTTTTTGCCCGGGAAAAATGCCGGTCCTTGCGAGCTGTTTCCAAAAGTTGTTACTGACATAAGGTGATTTTGCGGTACTTTCACCCTCACCGAGGGTCTTAGAATCTTTCTCTTGCTTCTTGTCCGTATTAAACAACATAGAACCTTACAGACACTTTAGGGTCCATATCTTAAACTTCTGACAGGAGATACGTCTCGTACTTATCACTAGACCTCAGGAATTAACAGACGAGACTACGCCGCCCGTGCCCCATGAAAGGTTAGACGGCACTGCACGTGTCCCCTTGACAGGCGAGAATAACCACCCAACTGGTGCAAGTCCTTACAATTAAAAATAATGATGTATTCTATTCTGTTCTTCAAGACACTACCACTAGTTCACCAATCCTAACTTAGAACTTATACACGGGCTTTGTTTCAAAAGCAATTACCTATCATTTTTTGTGTGGAAGGATTAGTGAAAACTAGACGGTTGCTTCCTACTTAATCAACCTAGTATTTTAATCCAAACTCAACTGTCCCAAGTGGAATCCAACGCAGCCTCCAAGCCAGGCCCTAGAGTTGGCCTAACTTTGCCCCAACTTGACCCAATGCCAACAGCGGCAACCACAACTGGACCATCGTCAATTGTCGTTCGCCCTGGCTTGGATTTCGACTACGTCTTTGGCCCGCGATAAATCCCTCCTCGGATAGCGATCCCGTTGGTGCACGAAGACTGTCTTCACCGTTGCACTCGAGGTGACAAGGTTACTAATTACCAATGGTCAATTGGATTGATAGTCCTAGGGTGATAACAATTACCCTAAACAATCAACAAGATAATTTACATAGCCATTCACATCTCAATAAAGTAGACGTTTACAAGTCTAATTCAAAACATGTGCAATTCATGATTCATAAGCTAACTAACAACTTTTTAACTTCATTGCATAACTTTAATATGACAATAAATTACATATACCCAAACCAGTAAGCCCATCTAATCTACAACTAGTGCAAGTTGAAAAAATCACAATTAACCACCTACTTAATGAAATACCATTTTTTTTAGATTCTACAAAAAGGTGTTGAAGTCTACTTTGCTTCTTCAGGAAACTTTTTCAAAGTAATTCAATTTAGTGATGAAAAAGACCTCATAATGAGATGCATTCGAAATCTCAAAATTTACAAGACTGTTAACCATTGTGTACTAAAAACATTTTTAAAAATGATAAACATCTCGTAATCTATTGAAATTTTGTCAACATAATCTAGAGACATATTGTAAGTACATATCCAAAAATTAGCTCAAAAATTCAATTGTACACAAAGTGATGACAAATTGAATTAAGATGTAAATTTAAGACTGTCGGTATATTGTTTCCAAACTAGAGCAGAAAATCGTAATTTAAAGAGATAACAATTAGTATTAAAAAATTATGAAACTAGGTGAAAATGCTCCACACTGACTTAGGATACTAATGTAGAAATTTTAAGTTCAAATTCCTTTTATCATAGAGTTATGCTTTTCAGGGTAACATGTAGGTATAAGAAAAACAGAGCTAAAACAATTTTATCCCAGTACAGAAACATGATTTTTATTAAATATCAAATCATATCTAAAAATTATGAAAATTTGTGGGACTGTTCTGGAAACATATAAGAACCATGAATTAAATTATCATCTTAAGAACCCTTATATTTTAGAATGAATGAATTTCTAAACTGAACACAAAATTTTTTAGGCAGAACATGAAGACAATTCAATATTTTTCTTACCCAATATAGATGTAGTAATTTCTAAAAATATCAAACTTTATCCAAAAATTATGTAATTTTGGAGAATTGATTTAGACAAATAAGAGAACCTACAATAAAAGGTTCAACTCTAAATTCATGATAGAAATGGAGATATGGTTTTTGTAAGTCATGCATGTTAACAGAGCAGAAAGTTTATCCCATACCAGCAACATGATAGAATTAACCAAAATACCAAACTATATTAGAAAATTATGAAATTTGGTGGAGTCCATAGGGACATAATCAAGATGCTACTGTAAAATTTTCAACTTTAAACTCCATCAAATTACCAAGATACAATTTATTTTCTAATCAAACCGTGCTAATTCTTCTCAAGAACATATCTTTTTCTATAGCATTCTTAGCTCAGTATTGAATGATAAACACACAAAAATCTTATTTCATTTTATCTAGCAAACCAAATCAGTGACATTAAATATTCAACATGCATGAGTTTAGAAAGACACCCACAATTAAAATTGTTGATTTCTTCTCCTATTTGCTTTGGCCTTCTCCTTCACCTAGCTTCTTTCGCTTCCTACTTGATTTCTTATTCACCAAAATCTCAGTTTTCTAGGCTTGAATTGAGATGGAATGAAAGAGAATTAAAGTGAAATGGAGTGGTAGGATTGTAGGAATTTGAAGGAAAAGTTGATAGTATAAAAATGGGATGAAAATTTGAGTTGCAATTCAGATGAGGGATGGGGGGGGGGGGGGGGGGGGGGGTTGTTTGAGGTTGCCAAGTCTTGAGCTCCATGGGAACTCAAAATCATAATGATGTTAATTGCCCGTGGTATTAGCTCAAAGTTTGCTTGGGTTTGTGGGTGGTCTAGGGTTAGGGTAGTATAAAGAATTGTACATATATACACACATATACATATATTCATACATACATACGTACAATTATAAAGGCAAATGCACACATATACTTAATAAGAAAAATGTTTATATGTATATAATTAGTTTATTATTATAAGAATTCTCTACGTTCCGTCTCAATTATAGTTGGCATAAACGTACAATTTAATTGAGAAAATACCCTAACTCTGGTTCAATAAATATGCTTTTTTTTGGGTTCGAACATATTAAATAATATGTTTCGATACATACTCAATTATGATTTAGAAAATCTCATTAATACGTGTGACTCTGAATTGTGTATGAATTAACATACAAATTAGTTATATATACTATTTTGCTGGGTCTTACAGCAGCAAAACTTTCTGTCATTATACAACCACTTTGTAACTGTTTGGTCAACACAACAAGGACATGCATAACTTCCTTTTGTGCTATAGCCAGATAAATTTGTATATAAGGAAAAATCATTGATTGTCCAAGTCAACGTGATGTAAAAATGAAATGTTTCTCTAGCCGTTGCATCATAGGTTTTTTTTTTAGGTTAAAGGTGGAATAACGCCACCCTGTTTCATTAATAAGAAATTAATAAAACAACCTCGGTGTACCGGGAGAATTACAAAAGTACAGTGCAGGAAATAAAACATAATCCCCCAACAAAAAACCCTGCGGGGTGGGTCTAATCATCCATACATCATACAACCAAAAGTACAGTAAGTCGATACAAAATACAAAGTAGCGGAGACTGTGGCTAATGAAAATTCGATGAGTATGGAGGGCGCGTACTCCTCAGTCCAGTGTCGGCCCAAACTCTACCTCCTCATCATTAAATTCCTCCACCTGGAAGACTCTGGCAATCCTCCCTCTCGCTCCTGTGGCAGTAGCTGTAGCCCAAAAAGATATAAGATGCATGATATGATTAAGGTAACCAGAAATACTATTACATCAAGCACAAATATAGAAATTATTTCTGTCTAGCCATAACACCCAAGTAGTTGCCGCAATGGCAATATACCATGCATCCTTCATTTCGTGCCGAATCGGGACAAATTTGGGGCCAATCCACAAATCCTCATATTCGTTGGGGTAGTCACCTGTTCCTAAGGCTCGTAATACCTCTACCATAGTTGCCTTACTCCTTGGGCAGTGAATAAATAGGTGGTTCAAATTCTCCGCATGCATGTTGCAGAATCCACAGTTGGTCGCTATCTGGAGTTGTCTCTTGGCAAGGTTCTCTCTGGTGAGGATGTTGGATCATAGGTTGTAACAACCTCCCACATTTTTTTAAGTTCATCTATTAAGGCTACAGGTACACATCTATATCATTTCCTGGGCATATTAGTCCAGGAATTATCATGGAAAAAATAAAGGAGGACTGCTTCATGCATTTCCAAGCGGGTAGATTGTACATGATTAACACAATAGGCCATATGTGTATATACTGCTCATTTGCTTAAATGGGTTAAAACCATCGCTGTCTAATCCAAGTCGCATAGTGTGAGGATCTTCCGCAAAATCAGGTTATCTTTCATCAAAATATTGCCAAGATTGAGAATCGGCAGGGTTCCTAAGAATCCCATCATTCTTCCAATCTTTAGCATGCCATCTCATATCAAGTTTAGACATAAACAGTCTTTGTAGCCTACGAATCACAGGAATGTAACAGAACTATTTTGCAGGCTTCTTTCTCCTACTTGTTTTTGTTGGCCCACTGGTTTGATCATCTTGATTCGAGGTTCCTTCCCATTTCGAAGAACCAAAGACTTCACAGTTTTGTAGATTTTCCTTATCCTTCCAGAATAGCAAACAATTATTTGGACATGCTACTATCTCTCATACCTTAGATAAAAAACTTGGGAATTTTTCAAGATGAATTTGGAATACAGATTTCAGGAATTGATTAATTCAACAAATCACGTAGCATTGTGAAGGACTTGGCGGACAACCCGTTTAAACATTCGGTGCAATCACGATACAAAGGAGTACTAGCATCTTCAGTGTAGCGCCCCGGGCCCGCCGATCTTGAGCATTATTTGGAGGCCTACTTTTACCGTGCTAGTGTAGCGCCCGGAATTCCTAATACCGGGAACTCAAGACACAAGCCAGATCTTTACTTCAAATAGTCTCATAACACAGAAAATATGAAAAATTAAAAACTTTTATTGCATCCCAAAATGTTCCATTGTACAATATAAATTTTACATCATGAATTACATCAATAAAAATTTACTATACAAAATTATCAATCTCCACTTGGACAATCCACGCAGCTCGAGTCCCCTGTTCCACGATCAGCAATCCTACAACTAATAACCTGTGGGCATGTCAGTTGAATACAACTGACGCAATGCTAATAAAACCAACGACTCCCCAAACTCAACAATAAATAATTTAGGTAAAAGGAAAATGTGTAGTCGAATCACAAGTGTTAGTGTGTGCCATGCCCTAGAGTCTAATGCTTAATTCCAAATGCACGCAATGCACGTACTCTACTGCAATTCATTTGGAAACGTATGTATCCCGTACTACATACTTTCTCCAATGGAAACGTATGCATCCCATACTATATACTTCTCAAAGAGTTCGTAGTCTCTGTTGCTGCTGATTTTGGTGTGGGAGCAAACAGATGAATTTGAGGATTCTTGGAGAAAACAAATAAGAAAACCTGCTGACTCTCACCGGAGTTTGACATTTCTCACCGCTGCTGTGAACCTACAAAAATTTCGAAACAACGGGATGGATCCCGGCGACGAACACTCCGACGGGCTTGTCAGTAATTAGGAAGATTATGAAAGAGCTTTTTGTGGAAAAAGATTGATTACCTCTTTACGCTAGGGCGTGAGGGGTATTTATAGTCGCCTTAGAGACCAGCTTTTGATTTAAATTTGTTTCGTGATAAGATAGGCTGTTTAAACTGCCTCTTAGAGGTAATCCCGAATTTGAATTGCTTTCTAAATATCTGAATTGGTCTGTAGCGGGTTGGTACCCATACCCAATAGGTTAGATCCGTTTAAGGGTTATTGGGCTTTGGAGAAAGATCCAGTCCCCATTTCAGACCCGTTTGTGGTGAAAAATACCATTTTACCCCTAAGAGTTTTAAGATTCGTGCCCAATTTGAACGGTTCCGATTTAATCATATTTTTAGCCATATCATGAGCCCCCCACTCCCGAAGACTGAGTTTAACAGCCTTTGAGGAGTAATTTTATTGTTCTAAATAGCTTACGGGATTTTATCGAAGTTTTTAAGGGAGTTCGGATCTTGCTCGAGTTGTAATGGTGCCAATCTGAGCTTGTTGAGTGCCCAAAACTATTCTCTAAAATTTTTGGATTTTTTTATAACTTTTTACTTATTTTTCGAAATTTTTTATTTGATTTTTACAAAGTAATAATCTATTTTCAAAGAGTATTAATCAATCGTTCTAATTAACAATTATTTATCCAGGAGTTTTGAAATATTTTCCCTGAATTCATACTTATTTTTTAGAATTATTAATTAATTTTCTTGAATTTTTAATTATCTTATGGAAATTTTAGATAATTAATTCGAATTAAGAAATAAAAAAAATTAATCAGATAAATATCGAGGTGGAGCGATCTGAAGCGTTGATCAAGTCTGTGTCGCGATTTTCTGAATGATCTGGTTGCTAATCGAGCTTCTTCTACATGGCCATATCTAGACGCTTCGATCGTGGGCACGCATCGGTAGGGGGGCATTTCCCCCTTCATCACGCTCGGAGCCACATTTGCTCAGATTTGACCCTGAGGGACGTGGCTCTATCTGAGCTGTTGGATCTGGATCGAGCACGTTTTTTGAGGCGATGTTTTCCCCAATTTCAAGCTCAGATCCACGTTTGCTCGGATTTGACTCCGAGGGATGTGGCTCAATCTGAGCCATCGGATGTGGATCAAGCACATTTTTTAGGCGACATTTTCCCCAATTTCACACTCGGAGCCACGTTTGCTCGGATTGGAATCCGAGGGACGTGGCTCGATCTGAGCTGTTGGATCTTGATCCAGTGCACTTTTTGAAGGAACGTTTTCCCTAATTTCATGCTCGGAACCATGTTTGCTCGGATTTGACTCCGAGGGATGTGGCTCAATCTAAGCTATTAGGTCTAGATCGAGCGCGTTTTTTGAGGTGACGTCTTCCCCAATTTCATGCTCGGAGCCATGTTTGCTCGGATTGGACTCCGAGGGACGTGGCTCAATTTGAGCCCTTGGATCTTGATTGAGTGCGATTATTGAGGGAGTGTTTTCCCCACTTTCAGGCTCGGAGACACGTTTGCTCGGAGTTTGGCTCCGGGGAATGTAGCTCACACTAAGCCCTTGGATCTTGATTGAGCGCGATTATTGAGGGAGAGTTTCCCCACTTTCACGCTCGGAGCCACATTTGCTGGGAGTTTGGCTCTGGGGGACGTAGCAAGATCAGGGCTGTCGAATCTTGATCAGGCATGATTATTGCGACGATTAGCTTGTCAGCGAATTTATGGCACCTTTTGAATTTCCTTCTTTACGCCTTCTGTCATTTAGCAATCAGCGCTTCTTGGGCTTTTTACTGTTCTTGGGGGCTCAAAGGTCTCAGAAGCCCAAGCGGCATAGCTCAATCTCTATAAGTCTTCACCCCCTTCACTTTTCTCATTCTTCACATTTTTACTCTTGAGAACTTTCTTTCACTCTTGGGTGGCTCAACTAGCGGTCGTGGCCAAGCATTTGGTTTTCCGGCGAAAAACTCCGACCGTAGCTGTCACATCAAGGTAAATATATATTCTCTTTTATACATTTTTCGAGATGTCTAGGGTTTCTTCGGGGAGTGAGACCTCCACCTCGGACCACGAAGGGGGTCAGCCATTGATTATAGCTCCGAAGGTAGACAAGGGGAAGGGGGTGGCAGTAGCAGTAAAATCTATGAAGATCATGGAGAAGGAGAGGCGAGCAGGGGCGTTGGGTAGGCTCCCGGGTCCTCTATCAAATCTTGGTGGAGTTCAAGAATACTTTGACAATCTTCTGGCCAAGGTGGTGTACGAGAGATCGGCCTCATATGATGAGAGCATGCCGAGTGAACACTCCGAAGTCGACGAAATCCCCTCTACGTTGATGGAGAAGGACTTAGTGCAAATTTGTAGTAGCTTCATGATACCGAAGGATTTCAGTCTCCTTCTCCTGGGTCCCGGTGTTCGAGCCTGTACACTGAGCTCCCTTGACACATGCACTTTCCCTTTTGATGCCTTCTACGCCGGTCTCCATCTTCCTCTTTCCCCGTTCGTAGCCGAGGTGTTGCAGTGATATGACCTGAGCCCCGTTCAGTATATGCCGAATATGTGGAGGCACGTTAACAGTTTCGTGCTCCAATGCCGAGTGATAGGGGTCATGCCTCAGCTCACCGTTCTCTGAAGGCTCTACCATATTCATCGGAATAGCAAGGTGGAGTATCGGTACTACTTATCACCACGCCATGGTGTGAGCTGATAGACAACCCCGACTCTATCAAATTCTGGAAGGAGAAGTATTCCCTAATCCAAGGCGCCAAGCCGTGGAATATTCCCACAAGGCAGAGCTGGCGTTGACAATGAAGGAGGATGAGATTGTGTCTAAACTCCTCGCCCAGGAGCCCCTGGGTTGGAAGGAGTTAACCGAAAAGGTCCTCTTCGGTGGGGGTCTCAGTCCGATCGACCCTAGTAAGCTTCACATTTTTTCTTCGTTTTTTCTTGGTTTTTGTTTAACTCTTCCTCATGCCCATCTTGTTTTTTTTCTTTTTGTAGAGACTCCGAACATGGATTTCAGGGTGATGCTATCTGACCTGGTCGGCGGTAGCCAACAAGTCCTCCGACGGGAGGAAGAGAAAAAGGACGACTTCAAGGTCGCCGTCTGCCAAGGTCGTGAAGGCCCCGGTGTTGGTAGCACTGGTGGTCAATTTGGAATCCGAACCACCTATCCCGTATACCACCTCAGCCCGGGCCGTCGAAGGAACTTCCATCGAGCAGGTGTTGGCGCTCGAAGCCCCCTTATAACAGCGGCCGCGGAGACAATTCTTACCGAAGAGCACAAGAAGCTCTTCGTCCTTGACTGGCGTGTGCTGAGGCACGACAGTTTTCTTGGGGATGCCGTGATCTACTTGCAAGCAGTTCGGCACCTGCCGACCCTGAAGGATCACGCTGCACTAAAGGCAGAGATGGTCGGTGATGATGCCCTCGAGATCACTAAGGCAACAATGACGGTGAATTAAATCTTCCTCTCTTCTTTTTCTTGTTTCTTTCGATGCAGATCACTTACCACTTCAGCCATATGATAGTGCAGTTCGCCAAACAAGAAAAGGAGCTTAAGGCGGCGAGCGATAGAGATAGGTCGGAGGGTGCCAAAGCCGTGAAAATGAACGAGGCGGAGAAGAGGTTGTCTGAGTTCAGGCGGCTCAAATCCAGCTCCTCGAGGCTTCCTTGGCTGCTGCTAACGAACAGACCTCTCTACAGAAAGAAAGGGCGGACAGAGAGGCAGAGAGAGCCGACAAAGAGAATGAGATGGCTGCGAAGGCCATTGAAGATGTAGCGAAGCAGAGGGAAGCCGCGGTTGAAGCAACTGCAGAGGCGATTAAGGCCAAAGCGAAGCTGCATATCCACACGAACATGGAGCAGTCCTATGCTCGGGCGCTGAAGCAAGTGGAGGTGCACGTCCCCAGTTTCGATGGCTAGGGGTACTGCCTCTACGATCTCCTCGAAGGTGAGACTGCTCCGACGACTAAAGGGATCGTTGAAGAAGAGGAAGAAGAAGAAGAAGAGGACGAAGGGGAGGACGTCGCTGAGGACACTCATGCAACTCCCGTGAAGACATCCAAGGAGGACGGACACGGGGTCACAGCACCTTTGGAGACGCATACCAAGGTGGTCCCCTGATTTCCTAACATCTTTGTCCATGTTTTTTAGTTGCTCTTTTTTCTTCTCGTATGCACTTGTTTAGATGCCTTATAGTGGACTGGCCACTGCTTCTTGTACTTTTTGATGTAGTTGAATGAAATTTTTTTTTTTTTGAACAAGTGTTGTGAAGTTTCGAAATAGTTGTGGGCTTGTTTGCTTTCGGATCGCTTCGTAGTAGCTCCGTTTATCCGTAACACAATCATGTGGCTTCTCAATCTTAGTAATTTATGCTTTCTTTTGGTCGACTTCCCACGATAGCGAGGTGCCACGTCTCCGCTCTAAGCTAGGCATCGTCAAGTTGGGGCTCGCTCGGTCTAGAGAGTCGCTTTATAGAGAAGAGCAGGAGGTAGGGTCATTTAAGAGTAGCCCTGGCTCTTCGAGACATCGAGATGAGGCGCCTTGAGGAGAGGATTCGCGAAGTGCCACCCAAAGGCAAGCAGTCCTGCCCCTCAATGGCCGTCAGCCAAGGCTTGAGGCTCAAATTCCTTCGTCACTCTTTATTCGAGGCGAGGTCCGAGAGAGACAAATTAAAGAATGTGGTGCTCGAGAAGATTCTAGAGTCCACACATCTTCAGAGGGCTATCTCTGAAGGTCTCACGAGGGAGTAGTTCGGGACGATTGCCTCGTTTGAAGATCAAAGTGATGGATGACTCTTTGAAATAACGGGTCGTCGAGCTCGAGGCAGAGAATCTTTGTCTGCGATGAATTTTTGAGGGGAGGAACGTCAGAAGCACTTCCTGCTCTCTGGGTGAGTATGCTCAAGGAAGGTCATTCCATGAGTTAGCACTTCGTTCACCTCCTATTTTGCAGAACCCAAGTGATGCGCAAAGCGGACTGGCTGACTCAGCAAGTGGGGCATTTGTCGGAGCAACCATTAGACTCTTGGGTGCCGACGACGCGACTCGGCTCGCTGGCTTAGAGACCTCGTGGAGACGAGGTGAGATCAACACGGTGCTCGCCGCCCGCGTGTATCACTTTATAGGAGCATCCCCCTCCCTAGAAGAAGTTAGGTTTAGAATAAGACTTGTATGACCTTTTGGTCTTGAATAACTTGTATTTTCACTTTTGATGGACTAATATATCGCATTTTTCGATCTGGTAATGATCTTCTTCGAAGAATTTGTGTTTTGTTAAATTTCGCAAAAGAATTTCAACATTTGTGGGAGCAATTCCGAATGGTGAGCTGCTTTGTACCGGCTTGTTCGTAAGTAGCTAAAGTGGCACGAACCAAGTGTTGAAATCCGAACTTGTCATTAAAAGAGTTTCAACAGTTGTGGGAGCAATTTCGAATGGTGAACTACTTTGTACTTGCTCGTTCGAAAGTAGCTAAAGCGGCATCGAATCAAGTGTTGGACTCCGAACTTTTTGTTAAGAGAGTTTCTACAGTTGTGGGAGCAATTTCGAATGGTGAGATACATTGTACTTGCTCGTTCGCAAGTAGCTAAAGCGACACCGAACCAAGTGTTGGACTCCGAACTTGTCGTTGAGAGAGTTTCAACAGTTGTGAGAGCAATTTCGAATGGTGAGATACATTGTACTTGCTCGTTCGCAAGTAGCTAAAGCGACATCGAACCAAGTGTTGGACTCCGAACTTGTCGTTGAGAGAGTTTCAACAGTTGTGAGAGTAATTTTGAATGGTGGGCTACTTTGTACTTGCGCGTTTGCATGTAGCTAAAGCGGCATCGAACCAAGTGTTGGACTCCGAACTTGTCGTTAAGAGAGTTTCAACAGTTGTGAGAGAAATTTTGAATGGTGAGCTACTTTGTACTTACTCGTTCATAAGTAGCTAAAGCGGCATCGAACCAACTATTGGACTCCGAACTTGTCGTTAAGAGAGTTTCAACAGTTGTGGGAGCAATTTCGAATGGTGAGATACTTTGTACTTGCTCATTCGCAAGTAGCTAATGTGGCATCGAACCAAGTGTTGGACTCTGAACTTGTCGTTAAGAGAGTTTCAACAGTTGTGGTAGCAATTTCGAATGGTGAGCTACTTTGTACTTGATCAATCGCAAGTAGCTAAAGCAGCATCAAACCAAGTGTTGGACTCCGAACTTGTCGTTAAGAGAGTTTCAACAGTTATGAGAGCAATTTCAAATGGTGAGCTACATTGTACTTGCTCGTTCGCAAGTAGCTAAAGCAGCATCGAACCAAGTGCTAGACTCCGAACTTGTCGTTTAGAGATATTTTTGTACGCTCCTAGGTAAGACAACTAGAACATTTAGAAAAGAGAATTCACAGGAAGTAAATTACTTTTATTAAAGATAACTACGTGGCTGCTTCTGAGTTGCAAGCCACTATTACACTTCAAAAAATTAACAAAACAAAAAGAAAAAACTTTAGAAATGCTTTAAGAACCCTCTAGGAGTTGAAGTTGCTTGGAGCGATGTTCAAACACCCTTTTGGTACTTCAACAATTGTTCCGCATTCCACGTCTTCGGCACTCGCTTGCCCCCCGGGTCTTCAAGTTCATAAGCGCCAGGTCTGAAAACTTTGGAGACCCTATACGGTCCTTTCCAGTTAGGTGCTAGCTTGCCTTTCTTGCTTGGAAAAGAAATTGATAGCTTTCTATGCACCAGATCTCCTTCTTTGAGATTAGTAGGGCTGCCTCTCTTGTTGTAAGACTGATCAATCCTATGTCGATAGATTTCTTGCCGAATGGCGGATCTCTCGCGGATCTCATCGATGAGGTCCAAGTTACCGGTAAGCTCGTTTGCGTTTTGCTCTTCATTGTAGGCAATCAAGCGGGGGGGAGGTTGACCAACTTCTAGCGGGATGACGGCTTCGGAGCCGTAAGTGAGGTTGAAGGGAGACTCCTGTGGGGGTCCTCTTAGTAGTGCGATAGCTCCAAAACACATTGGGGAGCTGTTCGACCCATCAACCCTTAGCAGACTTGTCCAGTCTCTTTTTCAGGCCGGAGAGAATTTGCCAATTGGCGTTCTCTGCTTGACCGTTGGACTGCGGGTGGGAGATCGAGGAGAATCATTGTTGGATACCAAGGTCTGTACAAAAATCACGAAAGGCTGCCCCCATAAATTGAGCCTTATTATACGTTACCAAGATTCGAGGCACATCGAATCTGCAAACAATGTTCTTCCAAAAGAAACACTTAACTCTGTTCTCTGTGACCGTCTCTAGAGGCTTGGCTTCAATTTATTTAGAGAAGCAGTCGATTGCCACGACAAGGAACTTCAGCTGGCCCGACGCTGGAGGGAAAGGCCAGAGCAAGTCCATTTCCCACATTGCAAATGGGGTTGGACTGGATAAAAAGGAGAGTTGGGCTTGTCGTAAGCGGCAGATTGTTCAGAATGTTTGGCAGGGGCCGTATTGGCCAACGTGTTGTTCGACATCACCAAGGAGAGTGGGCCAGAAGTATCCATAATTTAAGATTTTGCGGGTAAGGGACCTTGCTCCCCAGTGAGTGCCACACATTCCTTCATGGACCTCCTTTAGAGCATAATGGGCTTCCTCAGGGGAGAGGCATCTTAAGTAGGGTCTGTCGTCCACTTGAGTGTAAGATCATTTGTACATGACCCCCTCGATGAGCGTGTACCGCTCAGCTCTGGCTTTGATGTTTTGAGCCAATTTAGGATCTGGAGGGAGGACCCCATCTTTGAGGAACTCGAGAAGGGGCCATAATCCAATTCTCCCCGAGTTCTAGGGGCAATGTTTCCATCGGTTCCGGATCTTCTTCCTCGATGCTAGGTCTCAATAGAACTTCTATTAAGATAGTTTGTTCAAGCCCCTGGAGGGAAGAAGATGCTAGCTTTGAGAGGGTATCCGCTTGCGCATTCTCTTCTCGGGTGATTCGCTGGAGTTGTGCATCTTCGAAACATGCCAGCAGTTCTTTGACCTTGGCCAAGTATTTGGCCATGCGACCGTCTCGCGCTTCGTATTCCCCTGATACATAGTTCACCACCAACTGTGAGTCACTGAATATCTTGACGCGCTTGGCCCCGGCCTTACGAGCCATACACAGGCCGGCTATAAGGGCTTCTTATTCAGTCTCGTTGTTGGACGCCTGAAAGTTGATACAGAGTTTGTATTGGAGAACAAAATCATCGGGGCTAGTCAGGATGACCCCGGCTTCGCTCCCATTGGCGCACGAGGACCCATCTACATACACGGTCTAGAACAGGGGGTTCCTCTATCGCTTTGCTTGCGTCAGAGATTGTGCTCTCTACTATGAACTCTACTTGGGCTTGGGCCGTGATAGCGGTTCGGGGTTGATAGCTAATATCATGTTGGCTCAGCTATATGGACCACTTCATAAGTCACCTCGAGGTCTCGGGCTTGTAGAGAACTTGTTTGAGCGGCTGGTCGGTAAGAACGACCACCTAGTGAGACTGGAAGTAGAGGCGGAGTTTTCGGGCTGCCATGACTAACGCATAAGCCATCTTTTCTATCTTCGTATAACGAAGTTCGCCGTCCCTGAGGTCCTTACCCACGTAGTAGATTGGCTTCTGCGTCTTATCTTCTTCTCTTATCAGAACAGCGCTGAGAGTCTGCTCCGAAGTGGCGAGGTATATGTAAAGGACTTCCCTGGGCATTAGCTTGCTCAAGAGCTGGGGGTTGACTAGATAGGCGTCGAGCTGGTCAAACGAATCTTGCTGTTGTTGCCCTCACTAAAAGCCTTTAGCCCCTCTGAGGGCCTTGAAGAATGGGAGACATTTTTCTCCTGACTTGAAGAGAAAATGCCCTATGTTCGCCAGGCGTCTCGTGAGCTTCTGTATGTCTTTGACACTTGAAGGATGAGCCATATTCGGAATGGCTTGAATCTTTTTCGGGTTGGCCTCTATGCGTCTTTTGCGGACCATGAACCAAAGGAATTTACCGAATGAGACACTGAAGGCACACATGTTCAGGTTCAGTCTCATGTTATGTCTCCTCAACACATCAAAAGCTTCTTCAAGATCGGAAACATGATCTGATTTGCTGACGCTCTTTACCAACATGTCGTCTACATAGACTTCTAGGGGTGTAAAATGAAAAGGACGGTCCGGCGTCCGTCCGAGTCCGGCTCGAGAAATGGTCCGACCGTGGACCGTCCGAACTATTATACGAACCGAACTCGAACAAATTATTAGGTCTGATTCTTTACCGAACTCGAGACGGACATAAGTCCGTCCTAGTATTATTGCGGTTCGATGCTTTATCGAACCGAGTCCTTACTATAAAAATTTTGTCTGACCTAGACTGATCCGGAATAAGCCTGTCCGAGTAGAATTTCGGTTCGAGCTTGAACATATGGTTATCTGATCCCGTTCGGTCCGATTTACAGCCCTATAGACTCTCATGTTTCGATCATTCTGTTCTTTGAAGAACTTGTTAACAAGGCACTGATAGGTGGCATCAGCGTTCTTAAGCCCAAAGGGCATAACCCGGTAGCAGTATAGAGCCTGGTCGGTTACGAAAGAGGTCTTCGGAATATCTGTAGGGAACATCCTGATCTGGTTGTACCTGAAAAATGCGTCCATGAAACTTAAGAGTTCGTGGCCTGAGGTCCCATCATTCAAGGCATCAATGCTCGAGAGTGGGAACGGATCTTTGGGGCAGGCTTTGTTTAGATCCGTGAAGTCGATGCAAATCCTCTAGCTCCTGTTGGCTTTTTTTTACCATTCCGACATTGGAAAACCATTTGGGATAGTTAACCTCTTGTATGAATTGTGCATTCAAGTGTTTCTCCACCTCTTCTTTAATTGCCTGCTGGCATTCAGGAGCGAATTTGTGTCACTTTTGCTGAACAGGTTTGGCCCCAAAAGCAACACTAAGGCGGTGCATAAGAAGTTCCTCGGAGATTCCAGGCATGTCTGTCGCAGTCCAGGCAAATCGAACGCGATTTCCTCTTATACACAGGATAATGTCGAATATAACGAAGGGGGAAGGACTTTGCTAATCTGGAATGTCCTGGTCGGATCTCCTTCTGAGAAGGCCATCTCTTCCAGCTCATCGACCGACTCTGATATAGGTTGGCTACTCCCTTAGGGGAGTTCAAGAGCTTCAAGGGAGAGGACCGGTCCTCCTATTGATGTCATGTAGTATTTGCGAGCCGCCTCCTGGCTCCCTCTGACTTCTCCCACCCCTGCCATGGTAGGGAAGATCATCTTCAGGTGGTAGGCTGAGGGTATAACCTGGAGAGCAGCTAAGCCTGGTCGGCCCAGGATGATGTTGTAAGCAGCCTTCACATTTACCACCATGAAGTCCATCGGCTCGGTTCAGGTGATTACGGTTTTGCCGACAGTTATGCCGAGAGTTATGACACCCTCGATCGTCACTGGTACCCCGATGAACCCGTGGAGAGTGTATCCGATGGGCTTGAGTCGATCCCTAGACAACTTAAGACCCTGGAATGCTTCTAGTAAAAGGATGTTGACCGAACTGCCGTTCTCAACCAGGACCTGGTGTACATCGAAATTGGCCATGTGGAAATTGATCACTAGAGCATCACAATGGGACATTCTGATGCCCTCTAAATCTTTATCTGAAAAAGTAATAGGGACCCCAAGGCCCTTGGGGGGAGGATGGTTCTGCATGGAATTCACCTTTCGGACGAATGCTTTTCGGGAGGAGTTCGAATCTCCCCCCAATGGGCCTCCGAGTATGAGATGCAGTATAGCTTCAGCTTCAAAATCCGGGGTCACGGCATGCCGCTCAGTTCACTTATTAGCTCCCCTAGGGGGCGGAGGAGGATCTGCCATGTCCTTTCTCACGAACCTGGAAATTTGCCCTCTCTAAATAGGGCCTCAATCTCGTCTTTTAGGGCCCGACAGTCATCCGTGTCGTGGCTGTGGTCCCTATGGAAGCGAAACCATTTGTCCCTGTTTCTTTTTTTGCCCGGTGTGTTCATCTTTGGAGGTGGTGGGAGGAGACCTTCTTTCCTGACCTCCATTAGGAGGAGCCGCTCAATGGAACTCCACCGTGGGGCGGGTCGACCGGTCGGAGAGCGGCTCCTCCTTTGATGATGCTGGGGTGACTCCCTCCTCCTCCTGGGAGAGTTAGATCTTCTGTGATCTGGTCTACGGGGGGATCGGGCTCTAGCGGACTGGATCGCTGGACCCCTTTGAAGTTCAAGACGGGGAATCCCATCATGGGTCCGCCTTTCATTCAAGCGGATCCGAAGATCTATCCCATGTTGCCTGTTGACAATAATGTGTCGGAGATCCATCGGTGTTGGAGGACTGTGAGAGGCCATGGAGTCGGATGAGGGGTTATGTATCGAAACATGGTCATGATGGGGAGGTTGCCCTTGGCGACTTCGGTGGGAGGTTCCACGGCAGGCCCTTAAGGAACCTGCTGGGGCTGAGGTTGCTGAGGAAGGAGTCATCCAGGCCGTGGTTGCTGGACGGGTTGAGGGAGAGGCTGTCTAGGCTGCGGTGGCTGGACTTGCTGGACGGGTTGAGGGAGGACCTCCTGAGATGGAGGAGGAGAAGGAGCGGGAGTGGCTCTGCGGTTGGAGACTGCCACCTTCCCCTTCTTTAGAGGCATAGCTCGAAACTACTTTTGCTGATGAAATAGGGTTGGATTGCTTTTGTTTCCCATAGACGGTGCCAATCTGTTCCTGTTATTTTTGGTATGGGAGAAAACAGATGAATATGAGGATTCTCGGAGAAAACAAATAAGCAAACTTGTTGACTCTCACCGGCATTTGACAAGATTCTCGGCACTGCCGTGAACCTGCAAAAAGTTTGAAACACCGGGATGTATCCCAGCGATGAACCCTCCGAAGCTCTTGTCAGTAATCAGGACGATTATTAAAGAGCTTTTGTGGAAAAAGATTGATTACCTTGTGACGGTGGGGGGGGGGGTATTTATAGTCGCCTTAGGGACCAGTTTCGAGATAAGGATTTATCTCTACTTCCCAATGTTTATGGATAAGATGGAGAGTTTAAATTTGTTTCGTGATAAGAGAGGCGGTTTAAACTGCCTCTTAGAGATAATCACGAATTTGAATTACTCTCCAAATATCTGAGTTGGTTTGTAGCGGGTTGGTACCCATACCCAATAGATTAGATCCATTTAAGGGTTATTGGGCTTTGAAGAAAGACCCAGTCCCCATTTTAGACCCATTTGTGGTGGAAATTACCGTTTTACCCCTAAGAGCTTTAAGATTCGTGCCTGATTTGAACGGTTCCGATTTAATCCTATTTTTAGCCATATCGTCTCCATATTATAGGGTTTTATCCCTCGCTATGCATCCAAGTCTTGTACTCTTTCCTGTTTCTGACATTGGTCTAATGATTGGTAAAGTTACAGTTTATGCGGGCTATCTGCCACTGCTGCGGACCGGTGGTCTTTCTCCACTACCGAACAGTCTGGTGATCACTCCATTCTGCTGGCATCGGTGGTCTTTCTCCACTCCGCATGGGACCGGTGGTCTTTCTCCACTTCCTGACAGGCCGGTGATCATTCAGCCTCGTCGGAACCGGTGGTCTTTCTCCACTCCCGAACCGTACCAAAAGTTATCCGATCATAAGGTGGACCAGCAGGCCTTTCCCTACTCCACCAAGAGACAAGATTTTAACTCTTTCTCCTCTTTCGTATTGATACCCCAGAACATAGACAGAAAGTAGAAGGTTCATCCCTTCAGTTCTAACTGGACTTGTGACCTATGTCCGCGTCCCGCTCTCATAACTAAATTCCAGATATTAACAGTTGAGACAATGCCGGACGTGTTCCAGATGAGATGCCACAGCGTGTATCCCCTTGATAGGCAAGTACAACCACCCGACTAGTTCCTGCCCTAACAATCAATGACATGCTCTGGTTTTAGGGTACTACTACTAGTACTAGTTAAGCAACTAGACAACTACTAATCTTAATTGTGCATATATTATTCATTACCAGCCACTTACTTGCTAGTAAATAAACCTAGTTCTTTATCCAAAATCACAAGCCCTAGAGGAAACCAACCTGGCTCCCAGACCTGGCTCAAGAGTTGGCCCAACTTGGCCCAAACTTGACCCAACGACATTGGCGATTCGACCTCCTTCGATCGCCAATAACCCTCTCGCTTGGATCTCGACCTCGTCTCTATTCCGTGATCAATCCCTCCTAGGGTAGCGATCCGCTGATGCACGAAGACTGTCTTCATCCATAGCATCTCGAGGTGAAAAGATTATTAATTATCAAAGGTCAAATGGATATGGCCGTAACTCCTGTTTCCTGTATTTGTATTTTTCTACTATAATTTATTTCCCTGTACTCTTTTATCAATCCAAGATCTGTATTTTTGTCCCAGTTCTAAATAAAATCATTTCATTTGTTTCGACTCAATTTTGTGCCAATATTTATTGCAATTTTATTGTTCTTATCTGCTCTGATTTGTCGTTCTTCATGAAGATTTGACTGTTCCACCTCATCTAGTTCATTTTCGCTAATTAGAGTGAATTTTGACTCCATCTCCTGGTGAATCCTACTCAAACCCCATATCCAATAACCCACAACCCGCAACCCTACTATAAAACCCTAACCTAATTAACCCTAACCCTAAACCTACTGTGCTAACCTAATCTACCAACCGCCTAAACCTTTCTCTCTCCCTGTTCATTTCCCCAACGCCGACTCTCCCTCTCTTTCCCTATTAACCCATCTCACTGAACCTCCTTTGCTCCGACCACCATCATTGCCAGCACCTCCACTGCATCATCGAGCCCCGGCAAACCTCGTCCTCATCCCTTACTTCCTTCGACTCCCATCGTCGCCTGGCCATCGAAACTCACCCCTATCCTATCGTCGCCATTACTCATCGCCTCGTCTCTCCACCAACGTCGAAGTTTCCCCTACCTCTACTCATCCCTTTCGTTGCCTCGCCGTCGCGACCTCCCGTCGCCCGCCGCCCACGATAGCCAGAGCCCCCAAGCTCCTGCCATTGCTCTATTTTCCCACCAAGTACATAGCCACACCATGCCACCACCTGCATCAAGCTTCTCTCGACATCGTCGCCGCCTGCCACCAGTCGTCGCCGCGATCGCCCTCCTACTGTCGCCACTTGCAGTCGCCATCAGAACTCTCCCCCTCTCTCTGTCACTGAAGAAGAAGAAGGAAGGTGAAAGACCCGTTTGAATCTCAACCATCAGATCACATCAAGATCTGAGCCAGATCTTGATCATCACCATCTGATCGGATCTCAGCCCTGCATCAGCAGATCTGATCAAATATGATCTGAGCCGTCCGTTGGTCTGATCTTGAATGCCATCAAGATCCGTGTCGGGATCCGTTCCCATTATTTCACCTTCGAATTCATCGTCTACACCCCAAGGCAATTACGTTCTTGTACATTTCGTTTTCTAGTACAAGGTTTTCCTTAAAAATATGGCAAGTAGATTGTAAATGTGACTCCTCTTTGTTTATCGTTGATGATCTCATGTTTCGCCTTATCTATCACATGATCTAAGAGTCACAACCCTTTGTTGATGCACTTGTTCACAACTAGTATAATTTTGATACATTTCATGCAAAAAGTGTCTTATTTGGTTTCTATCCTGTCATGGCTTGCTGTTTCGACCCCGATAACACCCGAATCTGAACTTGAGTCCTGAATATGAAACTTAGGCCTAGACGTCTAGTTTATCACCCTTTTATAGGAATTGAATTCCGAGATACGGTTTAGGCTATATCACAGTTTTACTGCTGCTATGTCTGTAATCTCAGATTCATAAAAACTGCTGCACCACTTTGGTTTACAATTATTTTAACTATGCTACTAGTAATTAAATGACATTTTTCATGATGATACTGGAGACCCTAGAGAATATTTTCTGATTTTCTCAGAATTAATTAATGAAGTTTCAAACCTATTTTATATGTGTAAACTCAGTTTTACAAATTCTGGTTGAACACAAACCCCTGTGTAGTTTGCTATTTTGACACCTGATTCTGTAACTTTTATGTGACTTAATTATATGCATTGGAACCAGGAAGGATTCTTGTATCTAAGCCTTCTGATGGATCCACATTTGCTATCATGTAGCAACGGGAATCGCAGTTTTGGTGCAGCAACGTCATGCTGTCCAGAATTGCAATTCTCGTAGTTCTTGATAATCTTAATTTGTGTTAACCCTCAGATATGCTTTGTAATTATCTTAAACTTGTTCCATGCTCTTGATCATTTTACTTGAACTGTTTCGCATACTTTCATGCTTAATTGATGATAATAATAAATAATAAGTCGGGGTTTAAGGGAAAGACTATAGTAGTGGACAATATAGGTAAGTGTACTCGGAAGGAGGCCCGTGTTTCCCACTTGATACATGCTTCATGAACTAGTTATATTATTATTCGATTCATGAACTAGTATATTATTTGATTCATGAACTAGTATATTATTATTCTATTCGTGGACTTGTTATTACTCGATTCTTGAACTAGTATATATTTGATTCATGACTTATCTTGTTATTACTTGACACATGAACTAGTTATATGATTACTCGATTCATGAACATGGCTTGCTTAATACTTGATCCCTGAGTACACCACCCTATAAAATCCACCACTTGGCCTTAACGTAACTGATTGTATGTAGCAACCATGTAGTAAAAGTATGGATGCATGAAGTGCTACCTAGATAGAATTGAACATTAGACTTAAGATTAACTTGTCACTTGTACACACTTGATACCCTACTTGATGCTCATTACTTGAGACTTGTTACTTGACACTTGTACGCGATACTTGTTACTTGATGCTTGATACCATTACATGTTCACTTGCCACTTGTTCTGCTAGTAGTACTTGTTACCCAATCTTGTCACTTTAGTTGTCTTTCTTGCTAACTAGTTTCTTGAATTTCCCAACTTGTTGCATCCCTATTAAATTATGTTATACATTCTTGATTCTAAATCTTGTTCCATATTTCTTGCACTTGTTTTCATACCCTTGCTTGTACTACTTACGGACCCTAACATGCACTAAGGGTGTTTGTCTTGTTTTCTCTTGCACTAAGGGCATTTGTCTTGTTTTCTCTATTTTTTCTTTTTATATTTATATATACAGACTTTGGAGACGAATTGCCTGCTGAAATTGGTGAGCAAACGTTCTAGGATTCTCTTGGAAAAAAAGACTTGCTTTAAATATTTTGTTTTTTTTGTTAGTTATTTATTTCTTTTGCTACTTGAATCTTGTAACGGGCTTATGGTCCCGAGTTTTATCTTTTGATCCAGATTTGAAAACTATTTGGGATATTATTATTTTGTTTCAATTATTTCTGTTGATTAATAAATTATTCATGCATGCATGGTTGTGTATATCCTGTTATATTTCTTGTTATGATGCTGAGTCGATCCTACATCTTATGAATGATGAAAATCATTCGATGTGCTTCGTCACACGCTCGTATTCCATATTTTTGGGAAGCGGGGAGTGACAAGGTTTTTAGTGGTATCAGAGCCAGGTTTGACTATTGTGTTAGTTTGACTAATACATTAGACAAGCTTTACTCAGTTAGGATTAACTGAACTTTTAACAGGCCATGCAATCACATGAAGAATTTTATTATCAACTTGATCTGGATACTAATTATTTTTGGTTTGTGCAAGCGATTGCTCGTAAGAATGTTTCATCCTCCCAAACTAGGGGTGATCAGTCGGAGGAGCCCACTATTGTGCAAGTGTTGCAGATGCAACATGAATAGAATGAGCGGCTAATGCAACAAATGATGCAGATGCAGCTGGAACATGGTGAACTGATGAGGGCAGCTATGGAAGCTGCCAACAGAGAGCCAATTGTACCTGTGCTCGGGGTGCTGCCACCAAGACTTAGCAATGTAGCGGACTTCATGAGGCTACACACAGAAAAATTCTCAGGTACTGAAGGTCCGCTGGAAGCCGAGCAGTGGCTCATCAGGACTGAGCAACTATTAATCGTAGTGCGGATAGCTGATGTTGATCGCGTGGATGTCATGAGCATCCAGCTTGTTGACCTCGCTCACATCTGTTGACCCCGCTCACATCTGTTGGCTAGGAAGTTCTTTCCCAATGTCACCAGAAATGAAATGGAGCGACAATTTGTTGTGCTTACTCAGGTTCGTCAGATAGTGTTTATTATGCAATTTTCATTGTTAATTCATGATATATCAATGTTTAACTAAGACACTATCTTGAATCAGGGGAGTCAGACCGTAGACGAGTATGCTGCGGAGTGCACCCGACTGAGTTGCTTTGCCACGTCCATGGTAGCGAATGATGAAGATAAGGGCCTCCATTTCTTATTGGGCTTAGGACATTGAGATCTAAGATCGCCTAGCTGCCTTGCGACTCCGATCCTATGCTGACATCCTAGAGGCTACCAGAAGCCAGGACAGACCTGTAGGCGGAAGCGTGCCATTTAGCGGTCCGCTCTGCAACCTGTCGCTGCTAGGCCCACTGGAGGGCCAATCAGGAGGCCAGTTCCAACCCATCCTGCTAGATCTGCTCCCTACCCTGCTACTGCTCCACAGAGGAGAGATTTCTGTGACTTCTGTCAGATTTCGGGGCACGTGCATGGGGATTGCTGGTGAGCCAACCACCAGTGTTTTCGGTGCGGTGCTAGTGACCACACAGTTCCGAACTGTCCTGGGGGCAAGCTAGGCCTGCCTGCAGTCACGCCGGCTCGTGATCAGGTCAGGCCGCCACTTCCTCCTCAGCATCAAATCGTCGATCAGAGGACCGCTACCCCGAGGAGAGGTCAGGCCTTCAACCTGACTGCAGAGGAAGCCGAGACCGTAGAGGAGGTCGTTGCAGGTATATTTGTGTTTTGTTGTTTTATTATCTGTTTCCAGCTTTATTTGTTTATCTTTGCATCATTCATTGTGTAGTTTCTTTTCACATCAGTATTTCTTATTCCTTAGTATCTTGCACTATTCATCTCTTCCCAAATTTTTGATTCTATCATAGGTATCATTCTAGTTCATTCTTTTCCCGCCCATGTCCTATTTGATTCCGGGGCGACTCATTCTTTCGTCTCTTCCCGCTTTGTGGAATGAACATCAGTTGGAGTGCAGTGCTATGTTGGTAGCTTGGAACATTACCACAGGTGGCTGTGTTTTCGTTTGCTCTAGGGAGTGCAAGCAGAACCCTATGGTTATTAGGGGTGCAGATTTCAAGGCATATCTGATAGTGATCGGGAATTTAGGGTTTGATGTGATTCTCAGCTTGGATTGGTTGGGGGAGTCTCATGCTGTTATTTATTGCCGAGAGAAGAAGGTTGTATTCAGGATTCCGGGCCATGCAGAATTTGAGTACCATGCTGGGGAGACACCCCTTAGGGTGTGGTAAGAAGGTGGCAGATGAGGAAGGTTGTGTAATGGAGTTGCACACAGGTTGCAAGGCTGCGCCTCTTGTAGTGCAGGAATTCCTAGATGTGTTCCCTGAGGAATTGCCCGGGTTACCTCCAGATCGAGAGGTGAAGTTCGGCATTGAGGTTCTGCCGGGTACAGTGCCGATATCGAAGAGCCCGTACAGGATGGCACTGATTGAGCTAGCAGAGCTAAAGGTGCAGATTCAGGGTTTGTTAGATTTGGGTTTCATCAGGCCTAATGTTTCATCATGGGAAGCTCCTGTTCTGTTCGTCAATAAGAAGGACGAAAGCCGCAGACTATGCATTGATTACCGAGAGCTGAACAGTGTCACTGTGAAGAATTGGTATCCACTACCCAGGATCGATGACTTATTTGATCAGTTGGGCGATGCTGCAGTCTTTTGGAAGTTGGACCTTCGCTCGGGGTATCATCAGGTGAAGGTGAAGGCAGCAGATGTGCAGAAGGCTGCGTTAAGGACCAGGTACGGGCATTACGAGTTCTTGGAGATGCCCTTCGGTGTCATGAATGCCCTAGTAGTTTTTATGAGCCTGATGAATAGAGTTTTCTCCCCGTTCCTAGACAGATTCATGGTGGTCTTTATAAATGACATTTTGGTGTATTTGCAGAACCGAGAAGAGCATGCCGAACATCTGAGGTTAGTCTTGCAGACTCTGAGGGAGAATCAACTCTTTGGAAAACTCAGCAAGTGTGAGTTCTGGCTTGACCGAGTCACATTCTTAGGGCATATTATCTCGGGTGAGGGAATCTCTGTTGATCCGTCCAAGATTACTGCCGTTAAAGATTGGCCAGTGCCTAAGTCAGTTTTAGAGGTGGGAAGTTTTCTCGGACTAGCAGGGTATTATTGGAAAATTTTCCAAGACTTCTCAAAGATTACTGGGCCGTTGACTAAACTGACAGGGAAGGATCATAAGTTTGTTCGGGATGGGGCCTGCATTGTAGCTTTTGTAGAGTTGAAGGGCAAGTTGACATCACTGCCAGTGTTGACTGTACAAGATGGTTCGGGTGGTTTCGTGATTCACTGTAACGCTTCAAGCAGAGGTCTAGGTGTAGTGTTGATGCAGAAGGGTCGGGTTGTTGCTTATGCTTCCAGGCAGTTAAGGCCGCATGAGAAGAACTACCCTACTCATGACTTAGAATTGGCAGCGGTGATCTTTGCTCTGAAGTTGTGGATACACTACTTACTTAGAGACCGAGTGGAAATCTTTACCGACCACAAAAGTCTCAAATATGTCTTCACTCAGAAGGTGTTGAAAATGAGACAAAGGTGCTGGTTGGAGTTGATGGCCGACTATGACATCAGTTTGCAGTATCATCCCGGTAAGGTGAACTTGGCGCCAGATACGTTAAGCAGGAGGCTAGTCGCCATGTTCTTGACTAAGCAGGCGAAGCTTGTTGAGCAGATGAGAAGGTTGGACTGGAATGTGATTTTGCCAGGTGCCGATCGGAGTTGTATGATGCTTCAATTGCAATCGTCTCTGGTAGAGTAGATTAAGGAAGCACAGGCAGGTGATGAGCAGTTACAGAGGTTCAAAGAAAAAGTTGAGGCAGTTTCGAGGATCGATATGGTCATTCACTCAGATGGATCACTTCTCTTTGGGCTAGGCTGCGTATCCCAAAGGGTGAAGTCAGGAAGAAATTGCTCGAGGAGGCTCACCAGTCAGCATACTCTATTTATCCCGATGGTACCAAGATGTATCGGGAATTGAAGCTTCACTTCTGGTGGCATGGTGTGAAGAGGGCCATAGCAAGATTTGTGTCTCAAGACTAGATCTGCCAGTAGGTGAAGGTAGAACATCAGAGGACAACTGGATTTCTTCGGCCTCTTTCCATTTCAGAGTGGAAGTGGGAGCATATCACCATGGATTTTGTGACCGCCTTGCCAAGGAGTCCTAAGGGTCACAACGCCATTTGGGTGATTGTCGATAGGCTGACGAACAGTGCTCACTTCATCCCCTTCAGAGTTGGTCAGTCTACTGAGAGTCTCGCAGAGAGGTACATGTAGGAGATTGTCAGGCTTCATGGGGTTTCGATCAGTATTGTATCCGACAGGGATACTAGGTTCAGATCTCAGTTTTGGAAGAGCCTTCAGAGCAGTCTAGGGAGCAAGTTCAAATACAGTACAGCCTTCCATTCTCAGACAGACGGGCAGTCAGAAATGACCAGCCAGATATTAGAGGACATGTTGAGGTCCTGTGTACCTCAGTTTGGAGGGTCTTGGAAGGATCACCTGCACTTGGTAGAGTTCTCGTACAACAATAGCTATCAGGCCATTCTTAAAGCAGCACCGTACGAGGCATCGTATGGTCGGAAGTGTTAGGTCACCAGTGTGCTGGGATGACATTGGTGAGAGAAAATTATTGGGGCCAGAGTTGATCACCAAGATTGTCGATGCAGTGGCTCAGATCAGGAAGCATCTTCTGGCAGCGCAAGATAGGCAAAGGAAATGGGCAGATGTCTACAGAAAGCCCTTGGAGTTTGAGGTGGGAGACCATGTGTTCCTTAAGGTATCGCCGTGGAGAGGCGTTATCCGATTTGGAGGTGGAGGAAAGTTAAGCCCCATGTTCATCGGGCCGTTTGATATTGTAGAGCGAGTAGGCAAGGTGGCTTATCGACTTGCATTGCCGCCGGCTCTATCTGGGGTGCATGATGTCTTTCATGTCTCCCAGCTCAGAAGATACATCAGGGCTGAGAGCCATGTGATCGACTATTCAGAGTTGTCTGTGCAACTGGATCTGTCTTGTGTGATTCCGCAAGTTACTATCTTGGACAGGCGTGAGAAGGTGCTGAAGAACAAGGTCATCAGGCTAGTCCAAGTTTCTTGGAATCCTCACTTCCCAGGTGAGTCGACTTGGGAATTGGAGGAGGAGATTCAGCAGAAATTTTCCCATCTGTTTCAGTAGCTTTTGTTTCGATGTCGTTCTTTCTATTCTTTTGGGGGTTGCCCTATGTACCACTTGTCTGAATTTCGAGGCTGAAATTCGGCTTGTTAGGTGGATAGGATTTGTAACTCGTATTTCCTATATTTATATTTCTCTGCTGTATTTCATTTCCCTGTACTCTTTTATCAATCCAAGATCTGTATTTTTGTCCCAGTTCTAAATAAAATCATTTCATTTGTTTCGACTCTTATTTATTCCAATATTAATTGCAATTTCATTATTCTTATCTGCTTTGATTTGTCGTTCTTCATGAAGATTTGACTGTTCCACATCATCTAGTTGATTTTCCATAATTAGAGTGTATTTTGAGTCAATCTCCTGTTGGATCCTACTCATTGAGAAGTGGCCAATAAGAGTGTCGTTCTCGGTATTTTTGTGTAAGACCGACAGGAGGGTAAACTAGCTCTAGGTAGTATTATTTATTCATGTTCAAACTTAAGAATTAGACACTAAGTGAAGATGTAATAAACTTGGGCAAACGTAAGTGGAGGGCCTCTATATAGTTGGGTGGTGGATTCCGGGACTATAGACCCAGTCGTGCAGTGGATTCCAGGACTGTGGTTGCTTGCGATGGAGGCGAGCCGTAATTAAATCTAGGATTATGATTGGTCGAGCGGTGAATTACGAGATCATGAATAGTTGGACGGATAGTAGGCCGTACTCCAGAGTATATGTGTATACCGGGGCTAGAGGGACACTTGTAGGATGTTCGCACGACGAGAATTCGTATAGTCGGGTGGTGGATCTCCAGGACTGGAATCCGTACTTGTGGAATGTCTAAACTTTGTTTCATTATTGGGTAGTTATCATAGCGAGGGATTGAAACCTTTAATGTGGAGTACGTAGGTGCTTGCCCTCGGACCTATGTAGTATGGGATGCATAGAATCTGAATAAATATGCATCAGTGTCATTGTAGTATAACACCTGCATTAGGCATTAAATCATGTTATACACTAACATATCTAGGGTATTCATTCTTTACACTTTTATATGCATTCAAGTTTGTGATTTGTTAAAGTAAGAGGTTCCGTTATAATACAGCATAGAGAAGATCGATGTTTGTAACATTGCGTCGGTTGTAAGCAACTGACGTGCCCACAGTTTCATATGCAGGACTTGAATCTTACAAGGAGATATAGAGATAAACTTGATGCTGATGATTAGTTACATGTTCAAGTTGTTAAAATTGTATATTTATCATGTTGTACTTTATTTATTTTCCGTTGCGTTATTGATGTAAAAGAACAATGATGTAATAAAAGTTTCAAAATTCCTTGTAAAATTGTACGAAGTGAAGTGTAGATCCTGTTGAGCTATGAATTACCTTATTTTGGTATTCGGGGCGTAACAAGTCGATAGCGTTCATTGTATACTTGCGCCAAACCTATGGTATGGAACACATGGGACGCAGTAGTACGTGCACTAGATAGGTTAATAAAATGATTAATAATCTGCATTTGACATTCCATGCTTGATCCTGTATATCGTCATCAATATAGAATTTAATTGACATTACTAATTAAATGCATGATTAAATATAGACCCTTGATATTATTGCCAATCTTTGACTTTGTTATTGACTTTGATCCCATCCATTTTCTTTGATATACTATGTTCCCGTTACTCCCTGTTTTCTCTACTTGTTGTCCATGACTTGCACTAAGGACATTATTTCTCTCTTTTTATATCAAGAATTTATAGGTACTGAAGGATCTCTACCAGCAAGAATTGGTAAGCAACGATTCTAGAAGATGGAACCAAGGATTGCGCTGCTTAGTTTACTTTATTGCTAGAATTATTACTCTGAATATTGTTATGACATTATACTTTGTTTTGAGCTTTTGTCCCGTCGTTTATTTACCTTTCCCAGATATTGGATATTATGTTGGATATTATTTTGGATTATTTCATTATTATTGAAGTTTATCTTTGATTCATGTGATTATATTTTTCTTGTGTGACTGTGTTTATTGTTCATTTTGCTGAGTTAGTCTGGTACAGCTTATGGATGGTGTTTACACCATTCGCTGGGCCTACGTTATGTACTCGTATTTCGTATTTTTGGAAGCGGGGCGTGACAAAGTTTACCATGGTATCAGAGCCCTGGGGTTGGATAATATATCAGTCAAATATGACTAACTTTATGGAGGTTTGACTTTGGCTGATATATTAGTCAAGTTTGGCGCTAGTCAGGTTAACTCAGTGATGTGCACACCATGTTGATCACATGAATGTATATATAATAACCAACATATAATCTGGGTACTGACCATATTTGAACGTGTTTCAGGCTATGGCTCGTGGAGCTCCTTCTTCTTCCCGCCTGAGGGATGAGCAGCCAGACAACGCTGCTATTCTTCAGACGATTTTTCATGCCCCGCTTCCCAAAAGAGAATACGGAATACGGATATGTGACAAAAGGCCAGCGAATGATCTTCATCATTCATAAGCTGTTCAAGAATCTTTACAATATTTCACAAGAATAATTAGGATCGGAAGCAAAAGAATCAACCAAGCATGCACATATGAATCAAAATACCAACAAGAATACTTGAAACCAAAATATATAAATCTCAAATAATCCAGATCTGAATAAGTCAAATATCTTGGGTCACATTGCCCAAATACAAATAAATCCAAGTATCAAAATGCAATTGTTCAAAACAAGCAACAAGAAATAATAAAAGCAAAATCCAGCACTAATATCTCATATCACCAACACCAACTGGTACTTGTTCTCTAAAATCTGCAATTTAACAATTGCAAGAATAGGAAAAAGAAAACAAACTCCCGTCAATGCAAGTTACGGGTCACTTGTAATGCAGGATACAAGTACATGGGAAAAACTAACTAATAACATGGAATATGTATGATAACAAAATAGATTACTGGCATGGCAAGATGAACAAGTACAAGTGGCATGTATCAAGTGTCAAGTGAACAAGTATCATGTAAACAAGAAACAAGTAACAAGTAGCAAGTGTCACGAGATCAAGTAACAAGTCACAAGTGTCAAGTAGTCAAGTACAAGTATCAACTAGCAAGTGTCAATTAATTATGTTCAAGTCTTGTGTTATTACTATCTAGGTAGAACTCCATGCATCTATCTTTTTACTACATGGTTGCTACAGTCAGTGCAGTTTCGTTTTAGATTTCATAGTGGATCATATAGGACAGTGTACTCAGGGACAAGTCTCAAGAAATCAAGTATCAAGTATCAAGCCTCAAGTATCAAGTAAACAAGCCTCAAGAGTGAAGTATCAAGCCTCAAGAGTGAAGTATCAAGCCTCAAGTATCAAGTATCAAGCCAAGTCTCAAGTATCAAGTAACAAGCCTCAAGTGAAATATCAAGCAAAGTATCAAGTATCAAGTAACAAGCCTCAAGTGTGAAATATCAAGCCAAGTATCAAGTATCAAGTAACAATCCAAGTATCAAGTATCAAGCCAAGTATCACATAGGATCAATAGATCCTCTTCCGAGTACACGTTTCTGTATTTTCCACTATTAGATCTTTCCTTTTAAATCCCGGCTTGGTTAATTATTATTAGTGTCAAACAAGCATGTATGTGGCACGAATAGGGAAAATATATCATGATATAAAAAAGTAACAAGTTCAAGTTGCAAGATAAACACGTGCGGGTGAAAGATAACACACAACAGAATAAAATAACTAAATTTCTAGTTCAGGACAGTAAGACCAAATTGCAGTAAAACTGAGATTCCCGTTGCTACAAGCATACAAACCTGAATCCATTGAAAGGTCTAGAAAATAGACTCCCGGCCAAATCTAGCGAACATATATTAGTCATATAGTATTTCACAAAATCAAGTCTGAAAACTAATTTGAATCCAGAAAACACGTTCAGCCAGAAATCAGAAGATTGTATTCAAGGATAGGAAAACAGCATGAAAACTCACAAATTAAATCCACAAAAAATCTGGAGTATTCCCTTATATGTTTAGTAACAGAAAATCAAGTTTCATAATTTTTCAACAAAAATAGAGTAGTCAAGTAAAATCAGAAAACATCAAGATATAGTCGTTTTGTAAGTTTGAAATCACAAACACTGCAGTACAAAAACAGCGTTATCTCACAGACCATAAATCGAATTCCAAATCCGCCAAAAGGGTAATAAAATAGATGCATTAGGATAACTTTCATATTCAGAAATATTTTAGAAATAGCAAGTAGAATTAGGTAGAAAATAAGGTTCTTTACTGAACGGTAGTAAAAGTCTGCTAGAATAGTAGTTGTTTGAAAACATAGAACGGCTTGTAAAACTAATCAAATAAATTCACACAAATTCTGGGTTAATCCAAATCAGGTCTAGAAGTACTAAGCAAAATTTCTGATTAAAATAATAATTTTAATACCAGAATAAAAATAGATTACTCTTCAGAATTCATAAAAAACAAAATCTGGGAATCTTTCGACACCACTGTAGTAAAATAGACACAACTCACAAACCGTAAATAGAAACTGAGATCTGTCAAAAGGATTGGAAATAGACATAATTCTCTACAAATCATGTTCACAAAATATCTTCAAATACTGACCTTAATAGGGTCTAAGATACTGATCAAAACAGAAAGGCCAGCAAAACTGAAAATATCGCATATGAACAAAATCCACTAGTTCACATAGAACTCATCCAAAACACAACCAAACATGAAATATAGTATACTAGAAGTCCAAAAAACATGGTATAGGGTATTTCACATGTCCACAACAAGTGTACCACGGATAACACGAACGAGCTCAAGAAATCATATGAACGACATGTATACACGCAACAAGATGTGGTCAATCCTAGGTTATATCATGTCATGTATGTCGTTAGGCAATTATGGTCAAATCATCACTATAGAGATAATATCAATAAGAGGATTCACACACAAATTATTTTCAGAACCCAACTACATTACATGCAGTATTTAGTACTTGTATTACACAAAGTAAAGAATACAAGTTACTTGCCTGAGAGAGACGATGAAAACGATGCAAGGAACAAGAATAACGGGAACGGATCCCAGGGCGTGAACTCAACGAACACAATGAACGGATCACGAGCAAGATCACGAACACAAGGAACAGCCGATCACGGACAAGATCGGATGGATCTCAATGATCAAGAGGACAATCAAGATGAATATCAAGCTAACGACTAGATCAAGACTGATGATGATCAAGATCGATCGATGATCGGACGGCCAAGATCGGATGATGAAGAAGAAGATGATGATGATGATCAAGCAGATCCAACGGTCGAGATCAAAGGATCAAGCAATCAACGGCCGAGATCAAGAGATCAAGATCATGGGTGATCGACGACCAGGAATCAATCAATCAATCAAGATGATCATGATCACGATGATCAAGATCAAACGGACGGTCCACAATCAACATGATCAAAACCAAACAGCCACGTGTAGGTGCGGCCCTGGCTTGGCGGCTGCATGGCTCCGACGGCGGGCAGAGTGACGGTGCACAGGGGCACCGAGGGGCTGTAGGCTGTTGTCGATGTAGGATCACAGTGCGGGGAGCGCGCTACGGCTCAGGCTGAAGTTGGCATGGGGAGTGCGGCGTGCTGCTGTCGTCAACAGAGGGCAGCACACGGCGAAAGCACAGCTGGAGCGACTGTGAGGGAGCACAGGGCCAGGGGTGCAGGGTCGACATCGAGGTCGCTTGCTGAACGGGAGGAGGCGATGCTGGTTCTGTCGTCGGAGGGGAGGCACAGTGCGCGAGAGGCGGTGTAGTATGCATCGAGGACAAGGAGTGGCACAGAAGGGCTCGGAGGGTGCAGGGAGGGGGAGAATGGGAGAGGATGGGTTAGGGCTGATGTGGTGGGAGGAGGATCGGGAGAGAGGGGGAGCAAGGGAGCGATCGGGGTGCACTGGAGTGGGCGAGGAGAAGATCGGGATGAGATGGAGACGGGGAAGATGCTGGAACAGGGTAGGGGATGGGTACAGGGTTGGGTTTTTTTATATAGGGTGGTAAAGTATTTAGGGTTTAATGTTAGGTGGTGGCTGAATAGTATAGGGGTAAACGGGTAGGGTGTTAAACGGGTATTGGGGGTATTGGAGTTTAATTAGGAATCAATAGAAAAATAAAATAACTTATAAAAATATTGTTTATAATAAAAATGTAATTTGCATTGCTAAAATAGAATTTATTCAAAATACTACAAATACAGTTAGTAGATAAGAGTGGGTTTTTAATACCCAGTCAAAAATATCACTAATAACCATAATACTAATAGAAATAATAATAATAAGAAAATGATAAAAACAATAATGCTAATAATAATAACAGAAATAATAATAATAAGAGTAATAATAACAAAAATTCGAATTGGGTTACAATATAAAAATCATAGAAATGGTTTCAAATAAAATTATTGATCGAAAACAGATTTTAATATAAGAACCAATAGTACAATTTGACAAAAAAAAATTGAAAACAAAAAAAAAATGCGAAAATTTTAAATACAGAAAATACACAAAAATACGTTCTTGAAAAAACAGGGGTTACGCAATTCAGGAGATGATGGCCCTTCAGCATGAACACAATGAATTGATGAGGGCCAATTTGGCAACCAATAGTGCTGCCGGTGGACCTGCACTTGGGCCACTGCCACCAAGGCCCAGTACAGTAGCTGATTTCATGTGGTTGCACCTGGATAAGTTTTCGAGCACTGATTCATCGCTGGAGGCCGAGCAATGGCTTATCCAGACAGAGCAACTGTTGATCGCTGCCCGAGTTGTTGATGTTGATCGTGTGGATGTCGTTAGCATCCAATTGGTGGATGTCGCCCACATCTGGTGGCGGGCTGAAACCGAAAGGATGGCAAGACCCATCAAGTGGGCTACTTTCTCAGAGAGCTTCATGACAAAGTTCTTTCCTAGTGTTGCCAAGGCTGAGATGGAACAAAAATTCATTTTCCAAACCCAAGAAAACCGTTCCGTGGACTAGTACGCTGTAGAGTTTACTTGGCTCAGTCGCTTCGTTCCCGCCCAAGTAGCCACTGACGCGGATAGGGCTCGTAGATTTCAGTTAGGCTTGAGTTTTCCCATCCAGGACCGCTTGGCTGCTCTTCGGTTTCGTGCTTATGCCGACGTTCTGGATGCTGCTCGGATCCAGGAGCAGACCCTTAGCAGGTCAGGTGTTTCTCAGCAGACTGTTCCGCACCCTATTGCAGTTCGCCCAAACGGAGGACCTATTCGGAGGACAGTTCTGCCCCCTCCCACGAGAGTACAGTTGTACGCGCCTGCTGTTCCAAGGACTATTGAGACTTATGGCTATTTCCATAAGGGTGGGCATTCACAGCAAAACTACAGGATGGCCAATCGACTATGTCTAGTGTGTTGGAGCAGTGACCATATGGTTCGTGGCTGTCCGAGGAACAAGACTCCTACACCGGTCGCTGGTGCTGCTCAGCTAGGAGCGCCGACTCATGGTCAGAGTAGACCGTCTCTTTCACCGCAGAGGCAAATCTTAGATGTCATTTTGGGCATGGACTGGTTGGGTATTTCTTGTGTCGTGATTGATTATCGTGAGAAGAAGGTGACTTTCAGGCTTTCTGGTCAACCAGAGTTTGTGTTCCATGCGGTTGAGACTCTGTCAGGGCGTGTCAAGAGCTCGATGGACCCTAAGGCTATTTCACTTGTGTCAGTAGGCTCTGATGGGGTTGTTGAATCGTTAGTTGTGCGAGACTTACTTGATGTCTTTCCCGAGGATTTACCCAGCTTACCGCCAGACCGAGGTGTAGTTCAGCATTGATGTTCAGCCAAGTACGGTGCCTATCTCTAAGAATCGGTATCGTACGACACAGGTTGAATTGGCAGAATTGAAGGTGCAAGTTCAAGAGCTGTTGGATAAGGGTTTCATCAGGCCTAGTGTTTCACCTTTGGGAGCCCCAGTTCTATTCGTCAACAAGAAGGATGGCAGCCGCAGACTTTGCATTGACTATAGAGAGTTTAACAATGTCACTGTAAAGAACCGGTATCCATTGCAAAGGATTGATGATTTGTTTGACAAACTGGGAGGTGCTTCGGTGTTCTCGAAGTTGGATCTTCATTCTGGGTATCATCAGGTTAAAGTGAAGTTAGAAGATGTTCCAAAAATGGCTTTCCAAACGAGGTACGGGCATTACGAGTTCTTGGTGATGCCTTTCGGAGTTACTAATGCACCGGCTGTGTTCATGAGTCTGATGAACAGGGTGTTCTCACCGTTCTTGGATCAGTTTGTCCTGGTCTTCATTGATGACATCTTGGTGTACTCTCGGATCAGGGAAGATCATGCTGTGCATTTGAAGGTTGTTCTGCAGACTTTGAGGGAGAACCAGCTGTATGGGAAGCTCAATAAGTGTGAGTTCTGGCTGGATCGGGTTGCTTTTCTGGGCCACATTATTTCTGGTGATGGTGTTTCTGTTGATCCATCTAAGATCTCTGCAGTCAAGGATTGGCCGATTCTGATGTCTGTTTCTGAGGTGTGAAGCTTTCTGGGTTTGGCAGGGTATTATCGGAAGTTCGTTCAGGATTTCTCAAAGATTGCTGGGCTTCTGACCATTTTGATGAAGGAGCAGAAGTTTGATTGGGATGAGGCTTGTGATGAAACCTTTGCTGAGTTGAAGCGTCGGTTGATGTCAGTGCCTATGCTGACTATACCCGACAGTTCGGGTGGTTTTGTGATCCATTGTGATGCATCGGGTAGAGGTCTGGGAGCAGTGCTGCTGTAGCGAGGCAGGTTGTCGCTTATGCATTGAGGCAGTTGAGGCCTCATGAGAAGAACTATCCCACGCATGATATGGAGCTCGCGACCGTAATTTTTGCCTTGAAGTTGTGGAGGCATTATCTGCTTGGGGATAGAGTGGAGATATTCACAGATCACAAGAGCCTTAAGTATGTGTTCACGCAGAAGGAATTGAACATGAGGCAAAGAAGATGGTTGGAATTGATGGTAGACTTTGGCATCAATTTGCAGTATCACCCGGGGAGAGTGATTTTGGTGCCTGATGCTTTGAGTAGGAGACCCACCGCTATGTTCCTCACTAAGCAGAAGGAAATAGTGGAGGATATGAGAAGGCTGGAGTTGGATGTGGTACTTCCTGGATCAGCTCAGCAGTTAATGATGTTGCAGTTGCAGTCTTTCTTGGTAGAGCAGATTAAGGAAGCCCAAGTGGGTGAACAGTAGTTGCAGCAGTTTCGGAGTGAAGTGGAGGCCGATTTGAGGACCAATTTGGTCATTCATGCAGATGGGTCACTTCGTTTTGGCTCTAGGTTGTGTGTACCTAGGGAAGAAGTCAGGCAGAAGCTACTTGAGGAAGCTCATCGGTCCCTCTATTCTATTCATCCAGGTGGTACTAAGATGTACAGGGATATGAAGCAATATTTCTGGTGGCATGGTATGCAGAGAGCTGTGGCCAAATATGTATCTCAATGCCTGATCTGTCAGCAAGTGAAGGCAGAGCATCAGAGGACCGCAGGACTTTTACAACCTCTTCCAATCCCAGAGTGGAAATGGGAGAATATCACGATGGATTTTGTGACAACATTGCCAAGGAGTCCCAAGGGTCATAATGCTATCTGGGTGATTGTGGATCGGCTGACTAAGTGTGCTCACTTCATTCCTTTCTGTGTAGGTCAGTCCACGGAGAGTTTGGATGAGAAGTATGTTCAGAAGGTTGTTCGTCTGCATTGAGTTCCTGTCAGCATCGTATCGGATAGAGATACGAGATCTAGGTCTCAGTTCTGGGAGAGTCTGCAGAAGAGCCTGGGTACTAAGTTGAGCTATAGTACACCTTTCCATCTTCAGACGGATGGGTAGTCAAAAAGGACAATTTAGACCGTAGAAGACATGTTGAGATCCTGTGTTCTTTAGTTTGGAGGTTCGTGGGAAAATCATCTTCACTTAGCCGAGTTGTCATATAACAACAGTTATCATGCAAGTGTCAAGGCTGCTCCATTTGAGGCTTTGTATGGGCACAAGTGTAGAACGCTAATCTGTTGGGATGATATCGGCGAAAGGAAGCTTTTGGGGCCTGAGTTGATCACGAAAACAATTGATGTTGTGGCTCAGATCCGAAGCATTTCCAGGCTGCTCAGGATAGGCAGAGGAGATGGGCTAACTGTCGTCGTAGAAATCTAGAGTTTGAGGCAGGAGAGCATGTGTTCCTCAAGGTATCACCTTGGGAAGGTGTTATCCAATTTAGTGGTGGGGGCAAGTTGAGTCCCCGGTTCATCGGTCCATTCGATATTGTGGAACATGTGGGCAAGGTGGCCTATAGGCTTGCTCTTCCGCCAGCTCTAACGAGTGTTCATGATGTATTCCATGTTTCTCAGCTCAGGAAATATATCAGGGATGACAGTCATGTGATTGACTACTCAGACTTGTCTGTGGGGCCGGATTTGTCCTGTGAAATTTAGTCAGTCTCTATCTTAGACCGTCGAGAGAAGGTGTTGAAGCATAAAGTCATCAAGTTGGTTCGAGTTTCTTTGAATCCTCACTCGCCAGGTGAGTCGACTTGGGAATTGGAGGAGAAAATTAGGGAGAAGTTTCCTCATTTGTTTGAGTAGTATTTTGTTTTGTTTTGGGGTTCGCCCTATGTACCACTTGTATGAATTTTGAGTACGAAATTATTCTTGTAAGGTGGGTAGGATTGTAACCCCTATTTTCCTATTTTGGATTTTATTGTATTCTATTTTCTTTTTCTTGATTATTGTATCTGAATTTCCTTTGAATAATAATTCTTACTTTCATTTGGGCTCATTTTTTTTCTCTTTTGATCATCCTATACTCTTTTAGCTTGAATTCTATATTTTTAGCTACTGCAAATTTTGCTCTTTGTGTTTGGAGTTTATATTGATCCGCTATATGTTTATCACATTGATCTATATTTGTTTTTCTCTTTTCAGAGCCTAAACCCATACCCTAAACCCATTAACCCGCAACCCAAAACACCACATCTCAATCTCCTATTTAAATACCCCTTAAAACCCTAATAATTTAATCTCTCTTTCTCCATCCGCCGCTCTCTCTCTTCTCACCCCCGATACTCTCTCACCCTCAACCTCTGTTCTCCACCCCGCCGCTCACCCTCTCCCTCTTTCCCGTTCCTTTGCTTCAACCCATCCTACTCGAACCCACCTCATCGTCGCTCTTTTGCCGCACCGCCATCCCGACCACCCTCGTCGCCATCCCATTATCACCCTAGTTCCTTCGAGCCCCTGCCCTCACCCTGTCACCGTCCTCCTCGCCTATCATCCAATCCCCCATCGCCCTTGCCTCTGCTGAACCCATCCTGCCTCGTTGACCACAACCTCGATCCTCTCCCCAGTCGTCTACAACCACCGAAGACTGTCTTATCCCCATCACCATCGTCGTGATTGTCGAGCTTCGAATCCCTGCTCCTCCTATGTTTCGGTGAGAAACAGAGCACCGATCGAGCCCCCTCCATCCCTCGTCACTGTCGTCGCTCCTCGACCGCTAGGGCCCCACCGTCAGCACCCCCTGATCACCCTCGAGTGCACCACAGTCACTGGCGATCCTCGCTGCTACTCTCCTTCCCTTCTCTTTGTTGTTGTTTGTGTAGTAGGAAGGGATTTGGTTTTCTGTGTTGGTGTTTTGTTTGGATCCGATGTTTGCCATTTTGTGTGAGTGTTTACATGTAGTTCGTATGTGTTCCGTGCTTCGTGTTCGTGGTTTGTCGCTCGAGATTCTCATCCCGTTATTCTATATATTCAAAATTATCATCTAACAGGCAAGTCTCTTCTTGAACCCTTTATTGTTTGTGTAAAAGATTCTTTGAACTCTGCAAGTACCTCCCAATCCTTTTTATCATATTGCTATTTGAATTCCGTTAAGTATATTGAGGGTTTACACGAACTAACCTAATATATTCTTAACAACGTGCCTACAATTTTTATCTAAAACCTAGTCCCTCTTGCACATTGCATATGCACGTTATACATGAAAAATAACTAGATCCATGTTATAAAATTATTTGATGATTGAATGTGTTCGATTGGATTTAATATGATGAATAGATTACGATGACTGTAAAATTGCATCTTAAATCTAGAAATCTACAAGTTAAACATCTAATAGCACTTTGATTATTAATTAACATGAACTATATGGTTGTATGATAAAGTTGTTGCCTATTCATATCAAATTATTTTCTAGACTGCTATTTGTGTCTTTTTGTATCTGAAATTCGACCCTATTACTTTGAAATAACTTTCTGATTATGAATTATAACCCGTTAGTCTACTTTCCAGAACTTTTGATGAATTTGAATTCTGAGTTATAATCTATGAGATATATTATTTTTAGTACATCTGTGCCTGAAATTCCAGATTCACAAATTCATGCGTATCTTTCTGTTTCATAAATAAATAGAACATGATAACAGTAAAATAAAAATATGATATTAATTTGACTGAGACTAGACATGTGTAGGAACAACCTTGAATTTCTGTAGATTAAATTGATTAGTTTTCTGACCTGTTTCGTATGTGTTTATACAATTCACAATCAACTAGCTACGTGAACATAAAATCTAAAAAGAATAGGATTTTCAACCTAGTTTCTGTAACTTCTAAATATCGTATATATATTCGTTGGAACCGAAAGAGAGTCTAGTTTCTAGAATTTCTGACTGATTCAGATTTGCTTTTCTGTAGTAGCGGTAATCTGTGTTTTTGTACAGCAACATCATGCTGTCCAGATTATGTGATTTAGTTTTATTAATATGTTTTCTTCTTGATTTGTCTATAATGAGTAGAATTAGTTACACCTAGCATAATACAACCCTAACACCTTCTTGCATGCTCACATAGGTTGATAACAAACCAGGGTATTATGGGTTGACTTGGTAGTGAACGATCAGAAAATGTACTCAGTAAAGGCCTTCTTGCTTGCATGATTTATTACATGGAAGGTGGAGAAATACTTGTCGTTGTGTGATCACGCTATCAAGATATGTTGTCATCTTGTTACCGAGTACACGATCCGTGAATTCACCATCAGTCTAAAGCGTTCATTGTATGCTTGCGTCGAACCTGTGGAATGGAACACATGGGACGCGGTACTACGTGCACTAGATAGATTAATAAAATGATTAATAACCCGCATTTTCAATTCCATGCTTGATCCTGTATATCGTCATCAATATAAAATTTAATTTACATTACTAATTAAATGTTTGATTAAATATAGACATTTGGTATTATTGTCAATCTTTGACTTTGTTATTGACTTTGATCCCGTCCCTTTTCTTTGATATACTACGTTCCTATTACTGATGTGAATATTTGCAAGTGTACAAAATCGCAACAAGTAGTATAGTAAAGTGAATAGAGTGTCGAACCCACAGGGACTAGATATTTTACTGAGTACCGATATCACTAGATTAATTATTTGGAAGATCGAAATTTATAAAGGATAAAACAACTAAATTAAATTAATCTAATTAAAACTAACTAAATTTGTGAAGAGGGAGAGGGCTGTGAAACAGTGAAGCTCCTGAAATTTGTTAAGGGTAAAATTAGTTCTAGGGCTCTTGGTTCACATCGTTTATCACACAGACAAATTATAACTCCTTATGAATAAAGATATTATCTTTCCAAGTTGTAGACCAAAATCCTAAAAATATTAACCACTATATCCACGTAGTCTAAAAATTATTCTCAACTAATTATTTGGATATCCATCGAATTATTAATTGAAAATTTGGATTTCTTAACAGTCACGTCCACTAATAACAGTATTTAATTTTTATTAATCACAAATCACCTGTTCGGTCTCATCATGATTTGAAAGATCATACAAATGTCTATCCACCATTTTGTACGCATAAATAATAAAAATTAAAACACAACCAGGAAAAATAAAATAAAATAAGGAATTAAAATTTGTGTTCTACAAAACTAGGCTACATCTTAGCCTCTAGAACAATAAATTTAGTTCATATTAAATTTGCAACTAAAAATTATTTGGGATTGCATAAAAAATTATAGAGAAGAAGAGATACAAAAAAAAAAAAAAAATTAATGCAAACCAGTCCTTTCTCTTTCTTCTTTCTCAAAAACCGAACCAACTGCTCCCTCGAAGCACACGCCGAAGTCCACGTCAGCGAGCAGCAAAACGCGTTGCCACGTCACCGACCGGGTCACGTCGAGTCTGAGTCGCCTGCTGCCACGTCAAAGCTGTATCGTCTGCTGTCGTGTTGCCTTTGGTTCCGCGCCAAGTCAGCGTCGCTTGCTTCTGCTCTCTCCCTTCTTTGTTTCGAACGCAAGAGACAGAGAGAGAGTTGAGTTGCTCTCTCTCTCTCTCTTACTTTTTTTTTTTTTTTTATTATGATTCAGCCGTCACCTCTTCCATCTTCTCTCTTCCTTTGGTTTGTACTGATAGAGAACGGGAAGAGCAATCAGGGTATGCACTTTTTATAGAAAGATCCATTCTTTTCATTTATTTTCTTCCTTCTTTGACCTGAATTTTATTTCTTTCTCTTTTATTCTTTTCTTTCCTTTTCTGCCAATCACGTGATGCTGCATACACAAAATAAGACCAGAATTTAGGATTTAAAAATAAAATAAATTAATTAGTTTAAAATTAATTAAACTAACTAAAAATCATATCAGCTCATTAAAATCCTTCTAAAATTATTTCGCATTTTTACCTCAATAAAAAAATAAAAATTAATAAATCCATAGTTTTACTTTGTTTGTTGATTTTTTCCACAAATCTTTACTTTTTGCATCAAAAATATTATTTCTTCAAAAATAATTAATTAATTGAAATCTTATAGAAATAAGATAAATTATAGACAATATCAACGAAAACAAGCAATTTTAATGGGTAAATGAGTACAAATATTTATATATAAATTAGACACATCAGTTACTCCCTGTTTCTCTACTTGCTTTCCATGACTTGCTCAAAGGACATTATTTTCTCTCTTTTTAGATCAAGAATTTACAGGTACCGAAGGATCTCTACCAGTAGGAATTGGTGAGGAATGATTCTAGAAGATGGAACCAAAGATTGAATTGCTTAGTTTACTTAATTGCTAGAATTATTACTCTGAACATTGTTATGACATTATACTTTGTTTTGGGCTTTTGTCCCTTCATTTATTTATGTTTCCCAGATATTGGATATTATGTTTGATATTATTTTGGATTATTTCATTATTATTGAAGTTTATCTTTAATTCATGTGATTATATTTCTCTTGTGTGGCTGTGTTTATTGTTCATATTGCTGAGTTAGTCTGGTACAACTTATAATGGTGTTTACATCATTCGTTGGGTCTACGTTGCGTACTCGTATTCCGTATTTTGGGAAGTGGGGCATGACAATTCAAATCATCAATCTTCTATATAAAATGCTTCTAATCTATGTATTCGTGTAGTTTGTGCATATTAGCAAGGCTTGGGTTTGAGTCAAGGAAATGGCATGAAAAGAAAACAACTACTTTGTTTCGCCGTTGAATCCGTAATAGTTTCTTTGAGAGGTATCCAGCAAATAAAATACGATAATTGAAATGGGAACTACTTGCGGAGATCAAATGATTCTTGAACAAGAAAATTAAACTAGTTCAAGGGGAACATGCCTAATGGACGAGTTGATTATGACTCGTACGAAGGAGAAGAGAGTGACTGCAACACAAGCAACAGTGGCACAACACACCAAGGTCGAAGATAGTAACAACAACATGGGCAACAATAACAACAGCAAGGGCAGTGGTAGTGAAGAGCAACAGCGAGGGGTTCGACTTCGATTGGGGTGCGATGGACAACAGCAAAGGGTAGCAACGGTGGCTGTGCTTGGTGATCGGCGACGAGGGGGACTACGGGATGGTGCTCGGTGGTGTTCAGGGCTATCGAGGAAGCCGCGACGTGGAAGAGGAGGAGCAGTAATGGCAGGGGGGTGTGTGCAAGGAGGCATCGGGGACTGGGGTGCAGGAGGCGATGGTGATTGTCTTTGGTTGGCAATTGGAGGAGCATCGCAGTGATGTCGCGAGGTGGAGGAGGAGGAAGGCGGAGCCTCGGGTGGTGTTCGGCAATGGTGGAGTTGGAGATGGAGCTCAGGGACGGGAATAGTGGTCGACGTGGTTACTGGCGATGGTGGCGGAGGGTGTGCGGTGATGAGGAGGAAGGTGCTCGGGGATTGCGGTGGTGGTGGCGAGGCAGTGGCGAAAGGTGCAGCAGTTGTGGTGGAAATGGGGGTTGGGTTCGGGATCGAAGGAGAGGAAGGAGAAGAGGGGTTAGCGACTGATAAGGATTAATTAAGGTATATTCGGGTTTAGGAGATTAATTAGTGTATATAGGGGATTTAATCCATTGGGTTTCGGCTGAACGAGTTTGGGTTAACGGATTTGGATCCAAAAGAAAATAATAAATCAATTAATGGGTTCAATGAAAAAGAAACCAAATAAAAATATAATATAATAGATGAGTTAAACACCTAATACACAATAAATAAAATATAGTGTACTGGAAAACCAGGGATCAGGCCAAAAGAATTTGAATGATCAAATGAGTACAAAATGTTTCAAAGAATAGCAAGTTTATGATTAAATAAATCAGAATACAATAATTTAAGAAAAATAAGAATTACAAATAGAAATCTGAAAAATTGGGAACAGGGGTTATAGTGATCCTCCTCCGTCTTTGGTACTTCTTCCTTCTTTGTCATGCCCCACTTCCCAAAAAGTAGATACAAAATACGGATATGTGACTAAGTCCAGCGAATGACTTTCACCATTCATAAGCTGTCAGGATCTTTACAATATTTCACAGGAATAACAAGAAGTAAACAAGGAGAAATCAACCACGCATGCATGAATGAATCAATTTACCAACAAGATTTACTTGAAACAAAATTTAATAATCTCAAATAAATCAGATCTGGAACAAGTCATAAATTCTGGGTCAAACTGCCCAATACAAAATTCATGTAGCAATACATTTATTCAATAACAACAGGAAAAAAATATAGCAAGAACTCTAGCAACGAAAATCTTTGATTTCCTACTCTAGCGGCAGCTGATCACCAAAATCTGCAATTTAACAAATTGCAGGAAAAGGAAAGAGAAACAAAACGCCCGTCAATGCAAGTTACGGGACTCTTTAAGTGCAGGCAACAAGTACAGGAAAAGATAAACAACATAGTGTAACAGTAGAAGCAAGTTTAGCATAAGCATGGAATAGATGTGACAGCAAAACAGAATGATTAACTTGATACAGGAACAGAATCAAGTAATATTGTGCGATAACAGGTGCATGTGACAAGTGACAGGTAACAGGTATCATGCAAGCAAGTAAACATGTAACAGGTATCAGGTAGCATGTACAGGTAAGCATGTAACAGGTGTCATGTTATTTCAAGTCTTGAATTTATTTCTATCTAGGTAGCACTTCATGGGTCCCAAATTTTTACCACATGGTTGCCATTTACATGTAATTTACATTTAGATCTAGTGGTGGGTTTCTATAAAGCCGTGTACTCAGGAGTCATGTAATAGGTAACAGGAATAGGTTCATGAATCAAACACGTACACGGATCAACAGATTTGTGCATCAACAGGTTCACGAATCAACAGGTAACAGGTACACGAACTGATAGGTTCATGCATCAAAGCATAAAGTACAATAGGTTCACTAATCCATGAATTCATGAATCAAAGTGCAACAGGTTCATGAATCAACATGAATCAAACATAAAATGGAAAAGAGGCTCCCTTCTGAGTACACATACCTATATTGTCCACTACTAAGGTCTTTCTCTTAATCCCGGCTAGATTACTTGTTATTATTATCAAACATGCATATACGTGCACCAAACAGGGCAAGAATAACATGGCATGAACACGGAACAAGTTCAGTTCGGAAGATAAACATGCATAGGTGATAGACAACACATAAAAGAGTAGGACAACAAAAATTCTAGTTTAGGACAGTAAGACAGTACTGCACCAACACTGTGATTTCCGTTGTCATAAACATGCAAATCTGGATCCATCAGAAAATCTGGAAAATAGACCCTCGGCCGGATCCAGCGAATATATATAAGTTATATAGTATTTCACAAAAACAGGACTCAAAACAGAATTGTATCCAAAAAATATGTTCAGCCAAAAATCAGAAATTTGTATTCATAAACAGGAAACGGCATAAAAACATGCTGATTAAATCCAAGAAAAATCTGGGATATTCCCTAGTATATTTAGTATCAGTAAATATAATTTCATAATTTTCCAATATAGATAGTATAGTCAAATAAAATCAGAAAACAGCAAGATGCAGCAAATTCTTAAATCCGAAACTCTTGACATAGCAGTACTAAAACAGCACTAGATTAAAAAATACAAATCCAAATCCAAATCCGTCAAAAGGATGATAAAATAGATACATCATGCTATAATTCATATTCACAAAGTTTTTATCAACAGCAAGTAGAATCAGGTTGGAATTAAGGTTCTTTACTGAACAGCCTAAAAATTCTACAAGTATAGTAGTTGTTAGCAAGTATAGAATAGTTTAAAAAAGTAATCAATTAAATCCACAAAAATTAGGGGTTAATCCAGTCAAGTCTAGTTGTACTCAGCAATATAGTAGATCAAAATATTATCTTTAACATCAGTATAAAAGTAAATAACCATACAAAATTCATATAAAATAGAATTTGTAATTTTTCTATACCTCTGTTGTAAAATGGCCATAACTTGCAACTCACAAATCGAAATTGAGCTCTGTTAGAAATTCTAGAAAGTAGACAAAATTCTCTATAATTCATATTCACAAATAATTTTCATATACTGACCTTAATAGGGTCTAAACTACTGAACAAAAACGGGGTCACAACAAAAACAATAATCTTCTTCATGCATAAAATCAACTAGTTTATATGAAACACATCCAAATAATAATAAAATACGAAATATGGTATACTATATGTCCAAGCAACATGGTATAGGGTATTTAACAAGTTTACAACAAGTTATACTACTACTAACACATCATGCATACAAGATTCCATGTCACCTCATAAGTAACAAACAACATGCATGTATACATCAAGAATTTAGTATTTCTAAGTTATTTTATGTCGTGTGTGTAATGAGACAACTAGGCGGGTCAACACATGAGACAAGATCTAACAAGGGCTTCATGAGAATAGATCTTGAAGCAACTACACTACAGGTGATATTTAGTACTTGTATATGCAAACATAAATTATACAAGTTACTTGCCTTATAGTTGAAGACGGAAACGAAGCAAAGATAGAGAATAACGGGAACGGTTTCCCGGGCACGAACTCAATGACAACGAACGAATCATGAACCAACCAAGAACACAGTATTCATGAACTCACACATGGAACACATGTGCAACAAAGAGAGCCAGAAGGAGAGAGATGGGCGAGGTTAGCACAGGGTCTGACCTGTTTGACTTTGGGACCTGCTGCGACGGCTGAGCAGCGCAAAGGGGGAGGCCAGGTGGCGCTGCGCTGGGCTGTAGGGCATCGAGAGGAGGAGCACAGAGCGACATGGCTGTTAAGGATGTTGATGTCACTGCTGTGGTCGCGACTGAAGGCGTCACAGGGAGGGTGACAGCACAGGGACGTCGGAAGCACAGGGAAAGGTCGGGAACGATAGGTTGAAGGAGGTTGGCTAGGGGACAGGGATGAAGAAGGGGGATGATGAAGAACAGCGGCTAGGGTTAGATGTGAACAGGGGGATATACAGCATATATATATATATATATATATATATATATATATATATATATATATATATATATATATATAGGAATAGGGTGAGTATGGGCTAACAGGTAGGGAAAAGTTAGAGATTGGGTATTGGGGTTTTAATGGGTTGCATATTGGGTTATAGGATCTTAATAGATCCACTAGGAATTAGAATATGGTTAATATTGGGTTTATAAAAGATCCAAGAGAATATAGAATGATCCAATAAATGAGATAGTAACAAAATGAATAACATAGGTCATGAACAATTTAATAATGAGGATAAAAATAATAGATCGATCAACCATGAATGGAACAATAGGCAGACAATTGAATCAAGAAGATCAAATAAATGCGAAAATCAAATAGTTGAATATATATTAAAATGAAGGTCAATTACACAGTTCAAAAAGAGTAGGAGAATACATTGTGAATAAATACTCAAAAGAAGAAAAAAATACACCCAAAATATAGAAAATGAAAAACAGGGGTTACATCCTTGATGCGGACCTGGTGTTTGCCTGACTGCAAGTTGACCTTAGAGAACCCTGCTGCTCTTGAAGCCGATCGAACAAGTCACCGATGGATACCTGCCTCGAGCCGTAACCTGGTTCACTCATGTTGTTTGATGCGCAACCCCACTGATCCATTCTTCATTCCCTACAAGCAAAAATGGTGCTTCTCAAGGTAAAGCATTAAGCCTAATGAATTCCTCAAGTTGTAGCTCTTCAGTCTGCTCAGCGCTTGAAAGATTCGACCACCAGGACAAGATTTGGAACCTTGCTTCCTGAATTTCCACCCGTGGCTTCAGCTTGTGGTATCTGATCCTTGCTGGCTTCCCTCAAGTTCCCATCAGTCGATGTATTCTGTTGAATTTCTGTCTAGATATTGAGGTCACCATCATCGGCTCTAACTGCTTGCTACATCGTCTCTTGTGTTGTGTGGTCACCTCCATCGATGTCCGGCTGCTGTTTTGCCTCCTCGACATCCGGTTGCACCAATAATTGTTAGTAAAAAGAAGAAAAATTACACCGGGGTTAGTTTAGACTTAGGAAAAATCACAAACATAAGTTGCAAGAAAGCATCCGTATGATTTACGATCATCCAGCTATCCAACTAAACTTGACTCTAACTCAAAGTCTAATTTCCTACTGTGTCAAAATCTAATTTGAATTCGTCTCTGGTACCACTTTGCAGCGCCCCGAATTCCCAATACTGAGAACTCGAGATACAAGCCAGAATCTTTATATAAAATATAAATTTTACATCATGAATTACATCAATAAAATTTAATATACAAAATTTTCAATCTCCACAGGGACGCTCTCGCTGCTCGAGTCCCTTGTTTCACGAATAATAACCTGTGAGCATGTCAGTTGAGTGCAACTGATGCAATGCTGACAAAACCAGCGACTCCCCAAACTGTACAATCAATAGTTTATGCAAAAGGAAATTGTGCAATTGAATCACTAGAAACTCATAATGCCCGTACCTTATTTTGAAGGCTGTCTTCTACACATCATGTAACATCCCGTATTTTCAAATAATTAAATTTGTATTCACATAACCTGACGTGGAAATTAATGTGTGTATTTGACTTTAAAATTATTCTTATATTATGAATAAATATTTTCTTCTCTTTTAAAATTAAAGCCTATTATTAATCTTTAGGCCTAATAGTCTAATTCTAGCCCACTTAAATTAATTAATTAATTAATTAAAGAGCCCATAGATTTTAGCCCACCTAATTAGCCCACTAGTTAATTTTATTAATAATTAATACAACTTGTAGTGCAAACTTGATCAAGTAACAAATAAATTAACAATTAAATGAACAAATTAATTTGTATTCTGCATAAAGAGGTACATGCATTGCACATGAACGTGCAAATTGAATGAGAAGATTTGGCCGGCCTTAGGCTTCGAGAGATGGGGAGAGTGGAGCAGTGGAGGAGTGGTAACTTGATAATGGGTGGTTCTTCTAACACCCAACTGTATCCTAGCCCTTCATCCAAACTCATCTCAACCCTCCATTTGGTCTTGAGTTGTGTATAAATAGCTCCCTTAGAATTTTCAAAGAGAAAGATAGAAATTGTGTAAGAGAAAAGAAAGAGTTGTATAAGAAAAAGATTGAGTTTTGTGTGTGTGTGTGCTCTTGCATCTTGGAGGCTGACCATCAAGGAGAAGAAGGAACCCAAGGTACACTAGCAAGGAGGAGAGGCTCGGTGTGCACTAGCTTGGATGAGAAGGCTCACAACTAGGAGAGACGATCGTGCTTTCAAGGAGTTCTTTAGGAGTTTTTCATTTGTTTCTTCATAAGGTAGGTGATTTCTCAAACTTCTAATATAGATGCCATGCTAGGATTTTAATTTGTGAATATGTTAGAAACAATTAAAAAAAAATAATTTCATATACTTGCTTGAAGAGACTAGTAAGAAAGAGATGAAACTCTAATTTATCTACATGAAAAAGTCAGTAAAATGAATTGAAATGTGTTAATTAAGAGTTGCCATGATGCTTTATTACTATATTTTCATGCTAGAGTACATATAAATTTGATAAATCATGCTTGTATGAAATTGTGCTTGTGAATGGATTGTAGAATGCAAATTAACATCCATGATTTCTGAAGTAAATTGATTAGCATGGGAAAGTTACAATAATTGTTGAATTCTAATTGTATTGTATGAATAAGTTTATATTCACTTGATTGTCAAATATGTTATCTCTTGAATCATAAGAAATGAGTGAGTTTTATAAAAGATAAAATTAACTTGAGGGCTTTAACTATGTTAAAGAATGAAAAAAATTGTACAAACATAATGTGAGTAAATGGGGAACAAGTAGATAAAAAGATTCAACTAGAAAAGGAATTTTTCAATGTCGAAAAATGTATTAATGTTCCACTTTTCAAAAGAAATAAGAGAAATAGTCTACGATGTGATTAAAAATGAGAATTTTGGAAATCTAAGAAAATATAATATACTATTTGTCAAAGAAATACATTCTAGAAAAAGATTTAGATTTTTATAAGTAAAAATTGATTGGAAAAATCGAGTTTATTAAAGGAAGAACTAGATACAGTACAATCCATACAAAAAATATTTAGCCAGACCTTACATTGGTTAGTCACTCCAGATCTACTGGTCTTCGGGTGCGTTTTGGGTATGTTACTGTAGCTGAGCAGAGACTTTGGTCTTGGGTTTGAGTATCGCAAGAGACTCTATTTTTATGAAATTTCGATTTTTAATCAAATCCTAAAACCAGACTTTAAGTATAATTTAAGTCCCCTTCACATCGGTTAGTCACTCTGGCCTTTTTGGTCGTTGGGTGCGCTTTGGGTCGGTTATTGTTCACTGGCAGGGGCGTTGGTCTGGGTTTGAATCCGGCCTTGGCCTTTTGTTTGTGGTTTTTGATTTTTTTTAACATATTTCATTTTTTTTTTTAATTTTATGTGTATAAAAATTGAGAAAAAATTCTAGAATTCTTCTAAAATTATCTAGACTTCATGAAAATTATTTCTACAATATTTGACTTATTACAATGAGAATTAGAAGTAATTTTAGGAAGAAGAACTTGATAAATATTCTTATATTATGACTTGATTAATTAAAGAAAATGAATATTTTGAATATAAAAAAAATTTGTGTAGAGATTAAAAATGAGATTTTTGACAGGGAATTTGAGTAAGTTAAATATGAAATTTGGTGTTTAATATATGCCAGTGTGAATGGAAAATGAAATAAAAAAACTACGATGAAATGTGAAAATTTGTGAGTATAAACACTTATTTTGATGAACATGAAAAGAGATTGAAACTAGAGTTTTAGCTAAGTCCTTACATCGGCATGAACGAAATTTTTAAAGAGAAATGTGACAATAAATGACCAAGATTGGGTCGTGGTTAACAAGTGATGTTTAAGACCGGTGTAGAGGTAACGCTAACTCTAAGGTTTTAATTTTACTCGTGATTCAATTATCTAAGGATGAGACACAGTGAAGATGTGATGAAAGTAAGAGAAAAACACAAGTATGAGGGCCTCAGATCTACGGTGTGAGAGTGTTCACAGGTTGTCTACATGATGCATCATGTTATAACGTGGATACATCTCCGGAATTATCGGGACTGTGGAGACGTTTGTGAGGTGTTTTGTGAATACGTAGTGCCATCGTTACATGACAGAGGCGAATTGTCCATAGGTTGTCTGCATGATGCGTCATGTCATGACATGGGATTCCCCTCCAGGCTATCTGGGCATGAGCTCGTAACTCATAGAATATCTAGGATACTTGCCGTAGTTATCGTAGTAGTTTAACTCATGACGAGGGATCCAACGCTACAAGATGAAGCACGGTTAAGGGTTTGCCCTCGGATTTATGTAGAATGGGATGCATAAGTTCGAACAAGTGCGCATTAGTGTCATGAAATAATAAATAACTGCAATTAAGACTAAGTGCACATTCACTCACGACATCAATAAGATAGTCCCACTTAGCTTTGTTTGTGAACAAGTGTGTGCTTTCCAAGTAAGAGAAATTGATGTATTATATCCTAGCGTCCATTGTATGCAACTGACGTGCCAACAGTTTCTATGCAGGATAAAATGAATGACAAGAATAAAAAAGGAATGTTGCTTAAAGAATGTTCAATTTGTTATTTATTCATGTATTATGTTGTAATTATAATTCCGTCGCGTTGATGTAAAACATTGTTGTAAAAAAGTTTTAATTTCCTTGTAAAATTGTATGAAGTGAAGTGTAAAGATCCTTTGGAACTTTGAATTCAGACTTATTTGGAATTCGGGGTGTTACACATCAACCACTTTCACCTTGACCTGATGATACCCTGAGCGAAGGTTCAACTTCGAAAAGACTGCTGCGCCGCCCAACTAGTCAAACAAATCATCAATCCTAGGTAGCGGATACCGGTTCTTCACAGTAAAACTGTTCAGTTCTCGGTAATCAATGCACAGTCTACGGCTTCCATCCTTTTTGCTGAAAATAGAACTAGAGCTCCCCACGGCGAAACACTAGGCCTGATGAATCCCAAATCTAGCAATTCTTGGATCTGTACCTTCAGCTCTGCTAGCTCAACTGGTGCCATCCTGTTGGGACTTTTCGATATCAGCGCAGTACCTGGCTGAAATTCAATACCAAATTCCATATCCCTATCTAGGGGTAGCCCAGGCAACTCCTCTGAAAACACATCCAAAAATTTCTACGCTACTAGAGGTGTAGCTCACAGCCTGTGTGTAACTCCACAGCACAAGTTTTCTGATCAAGTGCAGTCTTAGTCCGGCCAATCGGTTTCTCCCCAGCATGGAACTCAAACTCTACACGACCTGGGACTCTGAATACGACTTTCTTGGCTCGGCAGTCTATGACAGCATGGGACTCACCCAACCAATCCATATTGAGAATAACATCGAACCCAGAATTCCCGATTACGATCAGGTCAGCCTTGAAATCTGTGCCACCAATAACCATGAAATTCTGCTTACACTCTCGGGAATATACGAGAACACCGCCACCTGTAGCAATGTTCAAAGCTGTTGGCATGACACTGCACTCCAACTGATGCCGATCCACAAAGCGGGAAGAGACGAAGGAATGGGTTGCCCCGGAATCAAAGAGGACATGATAATACCTAGGGTAGAGTCAAAAGGCAAGGGAGAGGAATGAAAATTAAGGAATAAGGAATAACAATGCAGAAAAGATGATATGAATGAATAGTTCAAGATAATGAAAGAAGTAAAGGAAATAACAAAGCAATAAAATGCAAAAAAATATCTACAACGACTTCTTCTGTTGTCTCAACTTCTTCAGCTATCAGGTTGTATGCCTGACCTGTCCTGGGAGTAGCAGTCCTTTGTCAGACGATCTGATGCTGAGGGTAAAGCGGTGGCCTGATCGGACCAAGAGCTGGCGCTTCTGGCTGAACTGGTCCCCTGGCTGGTAGATCCAACCTCCTCTGATGGCAATCCCGTACTGAGTGGTCACCAGCACCACAACTAAAACATCGGTGGTTGGCTTGCCTACAGTCCTTGCGCTCATACCCAGCTAGTTGGCAGAAGTCGCAGAAAGTAACTCCCCTAGGAGCAGCAAAAGAGTAGGGAGCCACCCTGACAGGATGGGCCAGGACTGGCCTCCAAATTGGCCCACCGAAAGGCCTAACAGCAGCAGCAGCGGGGTGTTGGACAGTCCGCTGGGAAGGAGCCAACCAGTTGCTAACCTGCTCCTAGGCCCGGGCTGCCTCAAGAGCCTCAGCGTAGGTACGAAGGTGAAAAGAAACGAGATGCATCTGAATCTTTTGATCCAACCCCAATAGAAATCTCCGGGCTCTGTCCTCTTCGTTTGCCACCAAGGTGGTTGTGAAGCGGCTAAGCCTGGTGAATTCTGCCGCATACTTGTCCATTGATCTGGCACCCTGTGTCAAGAGAGTCTCATGTTACAACATCGCATGAACAATATGCAAAAAAGTTGCAAAACACAGTACAAACCGACCAACCTGCTTTAGGGCTAGAAATTACAGCCCCATCTCATCCCGAGTGATACTAGGGAAGAACTTCTCCAAGAAGCTCCTGGTGAACGTGGTCCAGGCAATGGGCAGCTTGAGCTGCTCGGACTCAGCCCTCCACCATGTGTGGGCAAGGTCCACCAACTGGACGCTCACCACATCCACACGATCAGCATCAGCAACTCTCGCTACCAACAATAGCTACTCTGTCCTGATCAACCACTGTTCGGCCTCAAGCGGCATCTCAGTACCGCAGAATTTATCAGGGTGCAGTCTCATTAAGACTGCAGCTATACTCGGATGAGGCGGAAAAGCTGCCTGAGTGGGCACAACGGGAGTCGGGTTCTGGGCAGCTTCCAGTGCGGCCATCACAATATCACTATGATTCCACTGCATGTGAACCAGCCGCTCCAACACATGCATAACTGCCTCTATTCCAGGCTGTTCCTCTTGAGGACAGGAAGTGGAGGCACCTCTACGAGCCATGGTCTGCACAAATCCAAAAACAATTAGCATCCAGATCAAGTTGATTATCATTTGTTCATGTGACTGCATGGTCTGTTTACCGTAAAGCCAATCCTGATCCAGCCAAACTTGTCTAACATAATAGTCAAACTAATACACTAGCCAAACCTAGTCTCTGATACCACTAAAAACCTTTCACGCCCTGCTTCCCCAAAAAGGAATACAGAATACGGATACATGACAAAGTCCAGCGAATGGTTTTCACCATTCATGAGTTGTACGGATCTTTACATCAGTACACAGGAATAAACAAAGAAATAAGCAGGGAATCATCAACCACGCATGCATGAATAAATTTCTAAATCAACAGAATTTACTTGAAACAAAATACTTAATCTCAAATAAACCAGATCTAGAAACAACAAGTAATAAGTTCTGGGACAAAAATGCCCAATACAAGATCCAAGTAGCAATAAATACAATTTATTCAAAACAGGAAAATAATTCGAGTAGGAACTTTAGCCAAGCTCAGAACACTTGTTCACTTACTCCTTCGGGCAACTGATCACCGAAATCTGCAAATTTGACAATTTGCAGGAAAAGAAAAATAGGAAACAATATGCCCATTAGTGCAAGTTACGGGCCGCATGTAGTGCAGAAAATAAGTACGGAAAACAGATAAATAAGATATAGAGTAACAACAAGAAGCAAGTACTGAAGTAAGCATGGAAGGAATGTGACAGAAAAACAGAGCAACTAACTCTTAACCCAAGAAGTAGGATCAAGTGACATGATTAGATAATAGGGTACAGGTAACATGTAACAGGTATCAAGTACCATGCAAGAAATTAAACAAGTAACAGGTGTCAGGTAGCATTACCGGTAAGCATGTAACAGGAATGTGCAAGTGATCAGGTATTCTCAAGTCTTGTATTTAATTCTAACAAGGTAGCACTTCATGCGTCCCAAATTTTACCACATGGCTACTACATTCAAACAATTTGCATTTAGATTTCGTAGTGGATTATATAGGGCCTTATACTCAGGTATCAGGTAAACAGGTAAACAGGATCATATATCATGTAATCATATAAACATATAACACGTAATCATGTATCAGGTAGGACCTACGGGTCCCCTTCTGAGTACACCTTCCTATAGGAAAGTATGTAGCCTTGTAATCAGGTAAACAGGTAATCAGGATCATGTATCATGTAATCATGTAACATGTAACAGGTGAGAAACACGGGCCCCCTTCCAAGTATGCATTTCTATATTTTCCACTACTACAGGCTTGATTACTTGTCATTATTATTAAAGCAGGCATATACGTGCACAAATAGGGCAAGAAAAGCATGGAAAGAAACAAGGAACAAGCGCAAGTTGGATAGAAGACACGATCGGGTGACAAACAACTCATAATAGACTAAAAAACCGAGACTTTCAATTCTGGACAGCAAGACACTGCTGCACCAAATCTGAGATTCCCATTGCCACAGGAATGCAAATCTGGATCCGTCAGAAAATCTTGAAACTAGACTCTTAGCCGAATCCAGCGCATATACATAAGTCATATAACAACTACACCAACAGGGTTAAAAATAGCATTTTACACAGAATTCATGTTCAGCCAGAAATTGTAAAGTTTTGTTTATAAGCATGAAAAGGGTCTAAAAAATGCCAAAATTAAATTTATGACATATCTGGAAGGTTCCCTAGCATGTCTAGTATCAGAATATAAAATTTCATAAAATTCATTACAGATAGCATAGTCAATTTAATTTGGAAAACTGAATGATGCAACAAATTTACGAATCTAAAATTTTAGGCACAATAGTACCAAAATAGTGATAAATCAAAAAATACAACTTGGAATTCAAATCCGCCAAAAGGGTTGTAAATTAGACATACTAGAATATATTTCATGTTCACAAAGTTTTAATCAAAAGTGACTAGATTCAGGTTGAAAACAGAGTTCTTTACTGAACAACATGCAGTTTGACAATTAGATGATTAGCTTCACAAGCATGAAATAAGTTATTAAAATCATTAAACAATTCCAAAAAAATTAGGGGTTGATCCCAGTCATGTCTAGACGTACCCAGAAAATACTAAATCCAAATTTTACTTTTAACATTAGTTTTAAAATAATAGACTATGTAACGATCTTATAATTCAGAATCTGGATATTATGACACATCTGTAGTAAAACAACGATAACTCACACATCAAAAATCGAAATTGAGATCCGTCGAAAGTTCAGAAAAATAGAAATCGAAGCCTACGAATCATGTTCACAAAATAATTTATTTTACTGACTTAAACAGGGTCTAATTTTCTGTAGCAATTCAAGGAAGCAGCAAAAACGAAATTTCTTTCATGCATTTAATCAAACAACTCATCTACGATGTATTCAAATTCGAATGTAATGCAAAACATGATATGTTGGACATTTAAATCAACATGGCATGGGTATTGACAAGTCCACAAAGAGATAACACATCTAGCACCTCAATCATGTAACAAAAATCCACAACATACAATAGATCACGAACAAATATATATACATCAAGAAATCTATCTAGATCCAATTTATTTTCATGTAGTGTCTGTGTGTGTGTGACAACTTATTGTGATTGATCAAGACAACATGCGGTATTTGTACTTGTATATGAACAAAATAATATACAAGTTACTTGCCTTGGGTGAAGATGACGAATCCGACGGAAAAGAATAACAGGAATGGATCCCGACGACGAACACAAAAACAAAGACCATGAACAACGGGGAAGCTTGCGGGATTGAGAGAGTCGACGGTGGGATGGTGGTGATCGGTGGCGGCGATGGGGATGCTCGGACGGGGAGTGGTCGAAGCTGGAGGTCAATGGAGATGAAGGAGATGGAGGTGGGTGTCGGTGGCTTGCGGGATAGGATGAAGGATGAAGAGGGGGTGTTGCTGGCATGGGCGGCGACGGCGGGAATGGCGGCCGGCGAGGTGTTGGGTTGACGGGCACAATGAGAGGGGGGAGAGAGAGTTGCGGAGAGAGAGAGAGATTGATTAGGAGATAATGACTGTAGGGGAAAGAGAACAAATTTAGTTAGTTTATAATGAGATTTTTGGTAGGTTAAGATCTTAGGAATCAAGGGGGAGATAAAAGGGGAAGAGGTCTGTTTGTTAGACAGATATGGAGAATGTGAGGAGAGATTTAAGGGAGACTTGGTAAAAGAGGGTATTGGGTAGTGGGTTTAGGATCCAATAGGGTGGATTATAGGGTTTTGGGTCTAAATAGGGTAGATTAGGTTAAAATTTGGATCTAACAGGGTAGGAATCAAATAATAATTATTTAGGCCATGAATTAAATAAATTTAGAATCAAACAATTCATACAAAGATTAATAATTGGTAGAAGAATTTGAATCAAGAAGATTGAAAATCACAGAACTGAATTGACGACAGAAAATAAAGATGGATTTTATTGAGAACGAAGAAACAACTACATGGATCCGAAAGAACAAAAGGGTACAATCATAATAAATACTCAGCAAAAATAAATACATACAAAAATATAAGAAAGGGAACACAGGGGTTACACCAAAGAAGATGGATAGTACCGGTTAGAGTAAGCTACAGTATGCAAGTAGTACAATCAAAATAGGAACAGGAAACAAGGCATAACAGGGAAAGCAATGAGATCTGGGAGTTCAAATACGGAACAAACATGATAACGGGAAAGAATATACATAACAAGAAGGAAACAAGAACTGAACAAGTCTCAAAATATAACAAATCGAGAACAATGAATCATATAACAGGAACGTGTCATGTAAACAGGAATCTTGTAACCTATCAACATGTAACATGAAACTTCTAAGCAAGAATCATGTAATCTTGTAAACTGGAATCATGTAATCTTATAACAGGTAACATGTAGCTGAAATCATGAGTAATACATGCATGTGTTCAGTGTTAATCTCAAGTCTGGCAATCCTTTATAAATCCTTACTAATGCATGCAATCCTGCATCCCATACACCGGTTCAGGTGCATACAAACAAGTTAACATTTAGACTGTAATGGTGAATTCTATAGGGTTATGTACTCGAGGCTTCTAGTGACACTGATAGGATTCGTATCATATCAGGTAATCATATCATGTCATGTCGTATCATATAACTGAGAATCATATCATATCATGTAAACATATACTGAGTCACTTTTACGGAAAACACGGGTCCTCTTCTGAGTTGACTTTCCTATATTGTCCACTACTACATTCTTTCCCTTATTACCCCAGGCTCGTTATACTTTTTGAAATAATTATCCATGAACAATACAAATAGTGAAACGGGTATCAAGACAGGATCAGGAAGTATCAAGGCTATGTAATGCATGATATGCAAGTTAATTAATTAAATGCAAGAAAATAGACATATTTACAATCAAGGACATGAAGTTACAATTCTGGACAGCAATACGTTGCTGTACAAAAATTCACTTTCCTGTTGCTACGAAAAAGAGAATCAGGTACCGTTAGAGGTTCCAGAAAATAGACTTCATTCCGGTTCCAACGTATATTCACACGATACATAAATAGAATATCTAGGTCAACCAGACAGTTCTTTACTGATCTACCGTTCAGGCAGCAGACCAGGTCAAATTGTTATATATATAAAGTGACTGTAGTTTCATTTAAAAATCTTATAAAAATTATGAGGTGACTCCTACTAGTAGTATGCTGATAAATATCAAGTCCTAATTCACCTATTAAAATGATAGACGTTACTGGATTTGTGGGGTGGTTGTTGTTTACGCAGTTGGGATTATTTCGGGTAGGGTTATAGGGTTAACGAATTTAGTTAACTGGGTTTGGATCATGAGCATGAGTGGATTTAAAATATTTATTAAGTATATAAAGTAACCATAGATTAAATAATGAAGTAGTAATATTAATTAGATAATCAAATACGAAACGAATATCATATAATGGGCTAAGATAGAACCTTTCACAAAATAATTAAATAATGATGATACACTTGGTTTGGGCTTTTAAAAATAATAAATTAAATAGTAGAATATAGTATGAACTATAAATTGGGATTGGATTTCTTGTACAAAAATATAGATAAAAATAATCAATCCGTTAGGAATAGAAAATAAACTTATAAACTGGAATAAGGTTTGTGTTAAAATGTACAATCATTCAAAATAAATATAATTGTTGATAAGAAAATATTTTGACAATGTTTTGAATATTCTAATGTGCACAATTGGGTTCAAAAGAGCATAAGAATAAAATAAAAGAATACAGAAAGAAAAAAGAAAATGAAATTCGTACAGTCGGGAACAGAGGTTACACTTACGTCCGCGTCCCGCTCTCATCACTAAATTTCAGAAATTAACAGTCGAGAAAACGCTGCATGCGTCCCAGACAAGACGTCATCGCACGTGTCCCCTTGACAGGTGAGTACAACCACACGACTAGTGTCTGCCCTAACAATTAATGACATGCTCTGGTCTTAGGATACTACTACTAGACGTGGTTAAACAACTACTGATCTTAATTGTGCAGAGATTATTGATTACCAGTGAAATACTTGCTAGTAAATAAACCTAGTTCTCTATAAAAAATCACAAAGCCCTAAGGAAAACAAACATGGCCCCCAGACCAGGCTCACGAGTTGGTCCAACTTGGCCCAAACTTGACCATGCTACATTGGCGATTCGACCTCTGTCGATTGCCAATCACCCTCTTGCCTGGATCTCGACCCGATCTCTGTTCCGCGATCAATCCCTCCAGAGGTAGCGATCCACCGGCGCACAAAGACTTTCTTCATCCATAGCATCTCAAGGTGATGAGGTTACTAATTATCAAGGGTCAAATGGATACGGCTCCCCAACTAGGTCATTAGCAAACTAAATATGAATAACAGCAAGTGCACCAAGGCAAAAATGAGGTAAGAGCTGCTAAAAAATCTTAAAACACACTAGGTGCATACAAGCACAACTCTAATATGGTCAAACACGACTCAAAAGTAAGATAAACAACATCCCAGGTCTTACTCTAAAGCCCTAGTATAATGAAAACATACATTTAAGCAAAACAGTGAGCTAGCTACTCAAACTGCAGCTTGTGCTATTTTGGAAATTCACCATAAATCACAAACTCTACAAAATTCCAAGCTCTTAAGTTATTTAGAAAGATATTTAAGTCTACTTAAACTTTTCAGTTGATAACTTTCTCAAAATGGTTCATTTAGATGATGAAAAAGACCTCACACTGAAATGTATCCAAATTCTCAGGATATGCAGAAACTATCGACCTGTGTATGCTTAAAACTAAGTTAAAAATAGCCATGATCTCAAAATCTCATCAAATTTGGTATGCATAATCCAGGTGCATATGGACAGTACATATCCAAAATTTAGCGCAAAACTCCAAGTATACAGAAAGTTGTGACAATTTGAATAGGATGCAAATTGCATTATTTCTTAACAACAATAGCAAGTTGCATTTTAAAGCGAGAACAATTCTTATTAAAAAAATATAAAAGTCAGTAAGAATGTTCCAAACTGGCTTAAGATGCTACTGTAAAAATTTCAAGTTAAAATTTCCTTTTATCATGGAGTTATGCTTTCCAAGGTAACTAGTACTCATAATGAAAATAGAGCTGAAAACTTTTATCTCAGCATAGAAACATGATTTTCGGAAAATATCAAATCATCTAAAAAAATTACCAAATTTGGTGGGACTGCTGCAGACACATACATAGAACATGCATAAAAATTTCAGCTCAAGAATCTGTATATTTTGTAATGAATGAATTTCCAAAATGGACACAAATTCTTGAAACAGAATCGAAAGACAGTTCAATGTTTTCATTACCCAATGTAGATTTAGCATTTTCTAAAAATAACAAGCATCGTCCAAAAATATTAAAAATTTGGGGAATAGGTACAGACATGTAAGATAACCTATAGTAAAAGTTTCAACTCTAAATTCATTATAGACAAGGAGATATGATTTTTATAAGTCAAACTTGCCAGATTCAAACAGAGCAGAAAATCCATCTCACACCAGAAACATGTTCAAATTTACTAAAATATCATATCATATTCAAAAATTATGAAATTTTGTGGAGTTCATAGAGAAAAAATCAAGATGATACCATGAAGATGTCAAGTCTAAATTTTGTCATGGCACAACGTTATGATTATTCTAATCAAAACATAGTAATTCTTCGCAAGATTCAATATTAAACTATCAATTAGCATTCTTAGCTCAAGAACTTAAGTTTGAATATATAAAATTTCATTCATGCCATTTAGCTAGCCTCAAATTAGCAACTTTTCATCATACACACAAAAAAATACATCCACAAGCTTAGAGTTTAGAAAGACACCCACTATGAAGTTTGTTGACGATCTCTTTTTGTCTTGTTCCTTGTTTAGATCCTCCTCCTCCTAGCTCCTTGCTCCTTTTTTGTATTCTTTCTCTACAACTTCTAAGCCAAGCTTGAAGAAGAAATTGAAGTTGTAGGAAATGTTAGGAAATGAGAAAATTGATGTTTTTGAAAGAAGAAAGTTTTTGGGTTAGAAAAATTAAGAATGATATGGAAGATGCATTTTGGGGTTTAAATAAGGAGGGGGGGGGGGGGGGGGGAGGGAGCACACCCTATAAACAAGCCCATAGATATATTTAGGTTGTTTATGGTTTTATTAGTAGCTTAGGGATAGTATAAATAATTATACATATATACATACACACATACATATATAAAAAAAATTGTTTGTATGTATATAATAAAAAAAATTATCATCATAGAAACATTATACGTTCCGTGTCGATTATAGTTGAGATAAACGTACAATTTAATTGAGAAATTGTTCCAACTCTGGTTCAACAATTGTACCATTGTCGGGTTCAAAATATATTAAATAATGTTTCAATAATTACTCAATTGAAATTGATAAGAATCTATTAATATGTGAGACTCTGAATTGTACACGGACTAATGTACAAAATAGTCATATACTATTTTACGGAATCTTACAGCTATAGCTCCGCATGCGCCTACCACATATCTAAAAATCTTGGGTATTACATTCCAACAACTTAGTACAGGGTTGGGTCTTTCCTCCACCCCTCCACCAATGTGTGATGTTTATGTTGACTTGTTATGAACTTGGGATGTTAGACTATTTCGGTGGAATGGAATCTTACGAATTCACAAGTCATCCAGCAATAAAGCTTGCGTTTCATCTGCAACACTTAAGTCGTCGTTCACCAAGGGTTCATCTTCATTTTCCTAGCATAACCGAACAAATAGGAGCTAACGTATGACCCACTCCATGACAAAACCATTGTTTGTAGCCTTGGAGAAAACCACTAACAACTAAATGTGTCTCTACTACGTCGCATGTTCGCAAATTACAATTCGTGCACCGAAGATATGGACAAAGAATTAAATTGGGATCACGGAAATTTCGTTTGGCAAAGATAATGAAATCTTTAACACCATCCCAGTACTCATCGGATATTCATAATTTATTAATCTAGCTTTTATCCATTTGAACAATAGCACTCAATCTGGAATTTAAGTTTGATAAATTAAATATTATTATAATAATTGAAAACTAATTTGATAGCTAATTTATCCATTTTTATACCTTCCTTAACTAATTTTTCATGTATATTACGCTTGTCAACCAGGTCGATAGATTTCATGTGTATTACACACGACAACTAATATGATTGTATGTCAACGAAAGAACTAAAATTTACTTCAACAACAAACTAATTAATAGTCTTCCAACAAGAACATGCTAGGAATGGGGGTGATCAGTACCGTTTAGGACTTCTGCACTGCTTTGTGTTTACTAGGAAGAATGATTTAACTAGATGATTTAACCGAGTTCAAGTTGAACTCGCTACATATTTTATCATATTTTCTTTTAAGCGTCTGGATCGACATTTTAACAAATTATTATAAGATCATTCAGGGGAATATCAAAAATTTTGTGTCACATGTATCATATTTGACATGAGGAATTCAAACAACAAGTAATAGTCTAGGTTAAAACCGACGAAACTGAGGACTGCATGACCTAGTTCTGAAAAATATAACTTAAATTAACAGAAGAGTCTGGTCTCGATGATGAGATCGTGTAATGTAATGAATTAGACAATGTTAATAATTATCTGAAGCTATACAAGCTAAATATGCAAGAGTACAAGTACGTAGAAGAGTCAGGGAATTAAAACATGACCAAGAGTCTATTCATCGAGCTGATCTTAGCAATCTTCAGCCATAAACAAATTGAACTTATCATCTCTCGATTACCAATTCATCCTCAAATATTATGATTGAAGATATACAATTAACATCTGTTGTAGCTATGCAGAACGTCGTAGTAGTATGTATGTATGTATGTATGAAGATCCTAATCGTCAACGGAAAAAAAGTCTCATCAAAATTAACTCAAACAATTAAATTTAAATAAAATAAACTTTATTCATACAACCTTAAAAACAATAATCAATTATTACAACCTAAAATCATTAATATATTATTACAACCCTAAAATCCAAAATCTATTATTAACCCAATTAATTAAAGCTATAGAGAAAAAAAAGATATTTATACTTCTCACGATGTGGCCGGAAGTAGTCGAAGGTGGGGGGGCAGAGGGGGACCATAGGCATGAAAGAGGAGTGAGCGGGAATGAGAGGGTTGTGGGCGGGAGAGAAAGGGAATGAGTACTACGGGGGGCAGGGACTACGGGGGCGGGGATGAGCAACGACTGTGAGTGGGAGAGAGAGAGAGATAGAGCGGGGTAGGGCGGGGACGGTGACATCGACGGCAAGGATGAGAGGCGGGATGAGTGGGGGAGAGAGAGGGAGTGATCGGGAAAAAGAGAGAGAGCGGGGCTGGTGGGGACAACAACGGCGTGGACTGTAACGTCAAGGACGAGTGGCAGGATTGAGAAGGATACAGAGAGGGAAAGTGAAAGAGATTGTGAAATTTAGGGTTGAAAGAGACGTCTTTGGTTAAAAACACTAGGGTAGTGGTACAAATTTTTTGCTCTTTTTTGGTTCAAGCCTATCCCGGCACGACTACCCAAACGCCTGGGTAGTTTCGCCGGGGTAGACTAGTTTTCTTGTAGTGTCTTCTGGATGTCTCAATCTAGTTCGTCTTGGTGAGCCGACCAGACTAATATCTCACTAGAAAACTTAACTGAGAATGGAGACAACCTGTCATCAAATGGCTAAAGTACGGACATCATCCAACTGTCATGTCCGAAAGAATACAAATCAAATTGCGAGCTAAGCGCTACCTGTTCGTCAGCAGCACCTTATACAGAAATTCCTACGACAAGCTACGAATCCGATGTGTGTCCCGAAAGAGGCAACCAAGAGAATGGATGAAGTGCAATCCAGCATGTATGGAGCCAACCAATTAGGCCCTAAGACGAGGCTTAAAATCAAATGCTTGGGAAGCTATTGGCCGACAAATTGGCTCTTATCAGCAACAAAACATATAAATAGAAAACACATGCAAGCTATCGAAATCGCAGAAAATTCTCAAGAATTCTGAAGCTCTTCCTGACGATGGACAACTCTCCCTAAAGGTATAAATCCTACCCCCTAAGCTTCTTGATGAGGACATCAGTTCGAGATGATTTGGGAGCTTATGTCAGTACAGAGATCGTTTAGGATGACTACTCCAGTAACATAGTTATCTTTATTTTAGCAACTTTTTTTTGTGGGCATTTTAGCCATATATTGTAGTTTTGCAATTTGCACCCTTCATTTTCTACATTAGAATATTTTAGAGATTTGTACTGAGATTTTGTTTTAAGCCTATATATAGGCCTTGAGAATAATGAAAATGTATGTTATTATTGATAAAAAAAAATATTGTGTGTTGAGTTGTTGTTCTTCATTCTCCTCTTGTGTGTGTGAGACCACAAGAGAATTTCAGGGTTTGTGAGAAATCCTAAGAAGGTATTAGAATTTGTGAGAAGCCCTAAACTACACCCCAAATTCTCAAAATTATATATCCAAAACCCCAAACTGTAACTCTTTTTACCCCCCCCCCCCCCCCCCACCACCTTTTTTTTCTATCTTGTATATTAATCCGTGCATGTTTAAGAGTCACACGTATTAATGGATTCTTTTCAATTTTAATTGAGTAAATATTGAGACATATTATTTAATATGTTTTGAACCCGACAATGGTATAATTGTTGAACCAGAGTTGAAATATTTCTTAACTAAAATTGAATGCTTATCTAAATTATGAATTGAGATGTAATGTATAAATACTAATAATTATTATTTTTTGAATAAAAATATCCTTGTTTTTATGCAAGCTTTTCTCAAAATAATTGGGCATGCATTGTGTTGTATATGTACATATATATGTATGTATTGTAAGAGTGCAGGAATACATATATATATGTTGATGTATGAGTGTTTCTTTGTATGTATAATTATCCATACAAATAAAAATCCTAAACTAATAATCCAAACCCTAAACAACCAATCAAAACTATGACAAGGAGCAAGGAGCTAGGAGGAGGAGAAGGCCAAAGCATATAGGAGAGAAATCAAAAAAAGCTACAATTGTGGGTGTCTTTTTAACTCTATGCATGTTGAGTATTTTTTTATGAATGATGAATGATTAATATTGCTGATTTGGTTTTCTAGATGATAGGAATGAAGATTGTTGTATGTTTGTAGTTCAATAATTGAGCTAAGAATGTTAATTGATAGGAAAGGTTGAATCTTGTGAAGAATTCGCATGATTTAATTAGAAAAATCTTAACTTTTTGTTATGATGGAATTTAGACTTGAATTTTTTATGCTAGCATCTTGATTATGTCCCTATAAAATCCACCATATGTAGTGAATTATGGATGTGGTTTGATATTTTAATTAATTCCATTTTGTTTCGGGTTGGGGTGAAATTTTTGCTCCGTTTTGAATTTAACATGCTTAAATTGCAAAAATCATAATTCCATGATTACTATGAATTTAGAGTTTAAAATTTTACTGTAGTCTCACATACATGTCTATAATGGTTCCACCAAATTTTGTGATTTTTGAAGAATTTTTTATAGTTTTATAAAATACGAAATCAACGCTGATGCAAGAAAAGGGGCTGAACTGTTTATGTTCGATGTTGGTATATTTTGTCTACCTTGACAATTCATAAAGTTCTGAATACTTGTAGTCTTGAGAAAAAAATATTATTTGAGATTCATCTATATGTCGGTAATAACTCTACAATTTTTCGTAATTTTAGGACAAGGATTAATATTTTAATAAAAATCATGTTCATTACAGGAACAGAGTCTTGTTATACATGTCTGGATTCTGGAATTCATTACTCTGTGATTTAAAGGAATTTAAGATTGAAATTTTTACAGATGCATCCTCAGTCAATATGGTAAATTTCTATCAAGTTTAGTAATTTTTAAATAAGAATTGTTATTTCTACTAAATACATCTTGCTGCTGTTATTAAGAAGCAGTGTTGTTGTTGTGTTCTAGTTTACATCTAATTCAAAATATCATATCCTACTCTACACTTGGAGTTTTTAGATAATTTTTGGATATGTATTTCTCCTATGAGTCTAGCACATTCCTGTAAAATTTTATAGGTTTTTGAGTTCATTTGATATTTTAAAACAATTTATTGGTGCAACTAGTTGAAATTCCATCAGATCTGGATGTTTTGCACACTCATCAGAAATGTCCATTTTCCTTCTCTTAAATGAATTATTTTGAGAGAGTTTTCGACTGAGACATTGTAGTAGACATAAATAACTTTCCGAAGAACCTAAGAACTTGGAATTTCATTGAGTGTATGATTTATTGTGATTTTCCAAAACATCATAATTGCAGGTTGATTGGTAGCTTACTATTTTGATTCGAATATAAGCTTGCAACATATCAAAGCTTTAGAATTGACTTAAATGATGTTTATTCTGAACTTTGAGTCGTGTTTTGATCATGTTAGAGCTGTGCTTGTTGCACCTAATGTGTTTCTAAGATTTGAGCAACTCTTGGATCATTATTGATCATACTTGTGTTGACATGTATAGGTCCATTATGTGTTAAGTGTCACGCCCGGCTTCCCAAAAAAGAATACGGAATACAGATACGTAACTAAGTCCAACGAATGATTTTCATCATCCATAAGCTGTCGGGATCTTTACAATAAGCACAAGTATAAACAGAGAGATCCAAGAAAAATAGTCAACCACGAATGCATAACTGAATTAATATAGTCAACATGGTTACTTGAAAAGAAATAAGAATACTGAATTTCAAATAATCATGTCTGGAACAAAACACAAGTCTGGGAGAAAAAGCCCAATACAAATATCCATGTAACCAAGTACAATTATTCAAGATAAGCAACAAGAAATAAATAGATATAGCAAGAGCTCCAGCCAACTAGAATCTTAGATCTCCTACTCCATCGGACAGCTGATCACCATATTCTGCAATTTAACAAATTACAGAAAAAGGAAAGAGAAACAAAACACCGATCAATGCAAGTTACGGACCTCTTGTAGTGCAAGCAACAAGTACAAGAAAGATAGAAAAGAATAGAGTAACAGCGGAAGCAAGTATAGCATGGGAATGATGTAACAACAAAACAGAGAACTAACTCTAATCAAGAACAGAAATAACTAGTATGGCAAGATGAACGAGTGCAAGTGTCATGTAACAAGTGTCAATCACCATGTAAATGAGTAACAAGTAACAAGTGTCAAGTAATCAAGTATAATGTACAAGTAACAAGTAACAAGTGTCAAGTGATCGTGATCAAGTCCTGTATTAAATCTATCTAGGTAGCACTCTATGCGTCCCAGATTTTTACCACATGGTTGCTACATTCATACAAATTACATTTAGGCCTAGTGGTGGGTTTCTGTAAGGGAATGTACTCAGGCGTCAACTAACAAGTAACAAGCACGAATCACGTAATGGTGAACTCGCGGCATCATATAGTAATAACAAGCATAGATCATGTAATCATGAAATCATGGCATCATATAGTAATAACAAGCATGAATCATGTAATCGTGAAATCATGGCATCATATAGTAATAACAAGCATGAATAATTTAATCATGAAATCATTGCATCAAGTAGTAACTAGTGACCTGCACGTGCGATGCACGTTCTAATAATTTTTTATTTATTTTATAAAGTAAATAGTAAAATGTAATATGGTCTCAAACCTGAGACCTCTCTTTACTCATACATACTTTTTACAAATTATCTTTAATGGCACAAACTTTTATTTTTATTTTATGTGAGCGGCAATTTTGTGAATAAATATGTTGTAAATTAATTTGAACTTTAAGGATATTATGGTAGCTAACAACTTTTGAGTAAATGAATGTTTAATATAACCTCCACTTAAAAATGAATGGTTGAGATTAGATAGTTGAATGATTTTCTACAAATGACAACCCCAACTCTCACATTATAATATTAGAGATGAATGGGGATAGCATCCAAGTGAGAGCGACAGAAAGAGATAGCAGGAGATAGAAATTTTTTTAAAATAAATATATAGTATATATTAAAGTTGTGTTCTTTATTATTTACAAAAAATAATATTTATTTAGTAACTTTTAAATTTGTATTTTATAACTAAATAAATTAATGACAACATATTTTGTACAAATAAGCACAAATACAACAATTACATCATATTGTTAAAGGTTGACTATATGTGGGTTGCATGTTGGCTTTAGCATTTCAATGTTTAAATTAATTGAAGACTTCCTTTAAGTCATTTATTGAGTGAAGAAGTTGATACGCCAGGCAGATAAGCCCATACTTTACGAATGCTGAAACTGAGACCATGCTGAAACTGAGGAATAATTAAAATAAAACGTACTATTGAAGAGGTGTTTTAAATATTAGTAACTTTGTAAATTGAGGAGAAGTTGGAGAATTGTTTTCATATGTGATTATAATTTACATTTCTGACCTCTGATTGTGGAGGGATCAGGGGCAAAAATTGATAGAATTAACCCTATATTATTTTTCAGCCTTTTATGTATATGGGGGCATGATAGTAAAAAGCCGCCAAAACGGTGCTTTGCTTAATAATACTATAGATAACAAGCATGAATCATGTAATCACGAAATCATGGCATCAAGTCAAGGGAACATGGCCCCCTTGTAAGTACACTTACCTATATTATCTACAACTATGGTCTTTTCCTTAACCCCGGCTTGATTATTTTTTATTGTTATCAAACAGGCATGTACGTGTACAAAACATGGCAAGAATAACAGGGTATGAACTAGGCAACAGGTTCAGGTCAGACATAACCATGCACAGGTGACAAACAACTCATAAAAGGCTAGGACAACAAAAATTATAGTTCAGGACAGCAAGACAGTACTGCACCAAATCTGGAATTCCCGTTGCCACACTTATGCAAACTTGGATCCGTCAGAAAATATAGATTATAGACTCTCGGCCGAATCCAGCAAATATATATAAGTCATATGTTATTTTAGAAAAACATGACTCAAAACAGAATTGTATCCAGAAAACTTGTTCTGCCAGAAATCACAAGGTCGTATTCATAATCAGAAAAACGGCCTAAAAACTTACTAACTAAATCCAAGAAAAATCATAGGTATTCTATACTATGTTTAGTATCATCAAATAAATTTTCATAATTTTCCAACATAGATAATATAGTCAAATAAAATCAAAAAACAGCAAGATGCAGTAAATTTGTAATTCTGAAACTCTGAACACAGAAGTAGTAAAATAGAAATAGATTACAAAGTATAAATTGAAATCCAAATCCTTCAAAAGGGAGATAAAATAGATGCAGCAGGCTACAATTCATATTCATAAAGCTTTTATAAACAGAAAAATGAATCAGGTCGAAATTAAGGTACTTTACTGAACAGCATGAAAATTCTCCAAGTATAATAGTTGTTTGCAAGCCTAGAATAGTTTATAAAAGTCATCAATTAAATTCAAAAAAAATAGGGGTTAATCTCAATCAAGTCTATTTGTACTCAGCAAAATGTTGGATCAAAATATTATCTTTAAAATCATTATAAAAATAAATAACCATACAGAATTCATATAAAACAGAATCTGGAATTTTCTACACATCTGTAGTAAAACAGCAATAACTTGAAACTCACAAATCGAAACTGAGATCTGTCAGAAATTCTTGAAAGTAGACAGAAATTTTTATGATTCATATTTACAAATAATTTTCATATACTGACCTTAATAGGGTCTAAAATACTGATAAAAAACATAGTCACAACAAAAACAGAAATATTCTTCATGCATAAAAACATCTAGTTCATATGTAACACATCCAAATCTTAAAAAAATGCAAAATGTGGTATACTAGATGTCCAAGCCACATGGTATAGGGTATTTAATAGATCTACAACAGGATATACTACGAGTAACGCATCAAGCATACAAGATTCACACATCATATTATGGTTCACAACCCATATACATATATGCGAAAGGGATTAATTCATCATATTATGGTTCACAACCCACATACACATGCAAAAGGGATTAATCAGATCTAAGTCAAATTTCATCTCGTGTGTGTAACTAGAGACGACTACGAACGGATCAACACATAGAGACAAGATATAACAAGGGTTTTCATGAGAATAGATCTTGCAGCAACTACACTACAGGCAGTATTTAGTACTTGTATATGCGACAGAAAAGTATACAAGTTACTTGCCTCATAGTCGACGATGGAAACGATGTAATGAGCAGGAATAATGGGAACAGATTCTCGGGCACAAACTCAACGAACTAACGAACAACGATCAACTCACAAACAACGAACGCACGAGATCCAACACACGCACACAAGAGAGGGCAGCGGAGGGGACTGGATGAGAGGATGACGGTGGCCAAGGGGACAGCCGACAGGGACTGGCGGTGGCACAACGACGTTGGTTGGCATCGTTGCTGGCTGGCACTACTGCTGTCATTGCTGGCTGATGACGCATTGGGAGGAGAAGGGACGGAGGAAGGGAATTTGCTGCTGTTTGGGCTTCGCTGGCGATGGTTGAAGGCGACAAGCGCGCCGGAGGGGGATCGGGATGAGGGGAGGTCAACGCTGCTGCCTTCGGTGAAAAGGTAGGGAAGAAGGGGCGTTGCCTGGCTGTGGTATGGCGGCATCGGGGTTAGGCAGGGAGCACAGGAGGTGGAGAGAGAGATCGAAGTAATGGGTTAGGGAAGCAGGAGGTCGGGGTGATGGGAGATGGGTTGGGAATGCAAGGTCGGGGGTGAAGCGGGGATGAGGGAAAGATGAGATTTGAAGGTGATGGAACAGTGGAAGGAAATATTGCGGCTGTGGTTAATTAGAAAAGATTATTAGGGTTTTTGATTAGGAGGGGGGAAATAGTGGCTATACATATAGGGTGAAATATTAGGGTTAGGTGAAACGGGTTGGGGGTAATGGGATTTTTATAAAAAAAACAATAAGAAAAATAACATGGTTGTTAGGTAAAAATAATTATAGGGTAGAAATGGATCCAATAAGAAATTGGGTTTGGGTTGTTGGGTTTAAAATCCAATAGAAAATATACAATTAGGATTTAGATTAAAAGCAACTAATTAAATCAATTATAACAAATAGTAATGCAAAATTCAATGAATCAAAAAGTATACATTGAGTCAATACTCAAATATTAACAAATACAGTAGGATTTTTTAGTGATTATAATAATAATAAGAACAACAACAATAACAAGGTCATGAAAAAAAGTAGGATTATATGAAAACTATTGAAAAATAACAATAAATACAATTAAAGAAAAGAAATGGATTTTAACAGGAGATACAAAATAAATTTGAAATAAAAATGAATTTAAGAAAACATTTTTTTTTATACAAAAAATCCAAATTCAGATAATACATAGAAAATAGGTATTTGCGAAAACAGGGGTTACAATCCTACCCACCTTACAACAAAATTTCGTCCTTGAAATTTGCTTAGGTGGTACATAGGATAAGGCAAAACCAAACTTGGGGGAGGGTAACAAAAAAGAGAGTTAAAGGGAAAGGAACAAAGCAGTGGTAATACCAGAAAAAGAAGGAAGTGGATAACAATGATATCAAATGGAATGCATGAAAGAAAATAAACACTATCAAAAGGAAAGAACTACACAAGATAACAAAGAAAGATAGGAAATAGGTAGAACTGGAATCAAAGAGAGAAAGGATAGGGAATAATCGAATCAAATAATGAATTGGTGCATGATGGCAAAATGGAATGTAAGAAAGAAGTAACTGGTATCAAAAATGAAGAAAAAACAACATAAGACTTGCAAGATAACAAGGCAAGGAAATGAAGAAATAGATAGAGCTGGAATCGAAGAAATTATAGACAAGGAAGAGTTAGACAAGCCAATGAGTCAATGGATAAGGATGAATGCAAGGGATAGAGAAGAAAACAATGCAGAGAAGGAGAAACAAGGGAATCCTAGGACCTATTGGTCATGGGCCCACCACGCTTCCGCTGCGCCACTCTGATCGGGAGGACTCTGCTAATAGCATCCATTTGCTCCAGCAATTTGTTTTGTGGATCACCATATCCTTGGCACGTCCAAATAGCTTCTCACTAGCATGAAGTTCGAACTCCTGACAACTTCAAATTATGAACACTTCCTGAGATCCTGGGACTCTGCATGCACATCTTAGAGCAAAAGACGACACTTGCTCTCTTGGTGATGATCCAAGCAGCAGACAAGTCGAAGTAGAACCAGCGATGACGACTGACGAACCAAGCAGGAAAATAAAAAAAATGGATGGCACCAAAATCAGAAAGATATGGGTATGAAAAGAATGAATCTATACCCAATAAGGAATCAGCAATGAGGACAATTGCAAGAGGTAGAAGAAGCAAGGAATTGAATAAGGAGGGATCAAGATGAACAGAACAAGACTTGTATCCAGATCAATGTTGATTATAATTCAATCATGTTATTGCATGGTTTGTACAATGTTGAGCCAATCCTTGATCGAGCCCAAAATTGTCTAATGTATTAGTCGAACTATTACATTAGCCAACCTGCGTCTCTGATACCACTAAAAACCTTGTCACGCCTCTCTTTCCAAAAAGAAATACGGAATACGGATACGTGACTAAGTCTAACGAATAATTTTCATCATCCATAAGCGGTCAGGATCTTTACAAAGAGCACAAGTATAAACGAGAAAGATACAAGAAGAATAGTCAACCACGCATGCATAACTGAATTAATATAGTCAACAAGATTACTTGAAAAGAAACAAGAATACTGAATTTCAAATAATCATGTCAGGAACAAAACACAAGTCTGGAAAAGCCCAGTACAAATATCCATGTAACCAAGTACAATTATTCAAGATAAGCTTCAACAAGAAATAAAAAGATATAGCAAGAGCTCCATCCAACTAGAATCTTAGACCACCTACTCCATCAGGCAGTTGATCACCATAATCTGCAATTTAACAAATTGCAGGAAAAGAAAAGAGAAACAAAACGTCCGTCAATGCAAGTTACGGGCCGCTTGTAGTGCATGCAACAAGTACAGGAAAGATAGAAAATAATAGAGTAATAGCGGAAGCAAGTATAGCATGGAAAGGATGTAACAAAAAAATAGAGAACTAACTCTAATCATGAATAGAAACAACTAGCATGGCCAGATGAACGAGTGCAAGTGGCATGTAACAAGTGTCAAGTAGCATGTAAATGAGTAACAAGTAACAAATGTCAAGTAATCAAGTATCACGTACAAGTAACAAGTAACAAGTTTCAAGTAATCGTGTTGAAGTCTTGTATTAAATCTATCTAGGTAGCACTTCATGCGTCCCAGATTTTTACCACATAGTTGCTACATTCATACAAATTACGTCTAGGACTAGTGGTGGTTTCTATAGGGTCATGTACTCATGCGTCAAGTAACAAGTAACAAGCACGAATCACGTAATCATAAACTCGTGACATCATATAATAATAACAAGCATGAATCATGTAATCCTGAAATCATGGCATCATATAGTAATAACAAGTATGAATCATGTAATCATGAAATCATGGCATCATATAGTAAAAATAAGCATAAATCATGTAATCATGAAATCATGGCATCAAGTAGTAATAATCAGCATGAATCATGTAATCACGAAATCATGGCATCAAGTAATGGGAACACGTCCCACTTCTGAGTACACTTACCTATATTGTCCACTACTATGGTCTTCCCTTAACCCCGGCTTGATTATTTGTTATTGTTATCAAACAGCCATGTACGTGTATAAAACATGGCAAGAATAACAGGGTATGAACTAGGGAACAGGTTCAGGTTAGACATAAGCATGCACAGGTGACAGACAGCTCATAGAAGGCTGGGACAACGAAAATTCTAGTTCAGGACAACAAGACGGTACTGCACCAAATCTGGGATTCCCGTTGCCATACTTATGCAAACTTGAATCCGTCAGAAAATCTGGAAAATATACTCTCGGCCAAATCCAGCAAATATATATAAGTCATATTATATTTCAGAAAAATAGGAATCAAAACAGAACTCTATCCAGAAAATATGTCAAGCTAGAAATCACAAGGTTGTATTCATAATTAGGAAAACGGCCTAAAAACTTTTACTTATTAAATCCAAGAAAAATTTAGGGTATTCCATATTATTTTCAGTATCAGCAAATAGATTTTCATAATTTTCCAACATAGATAATATTGTCAAACAAAATCAGAAAACAGCAAGATGCAGCAAATTTATAAATCTGAAACTCTGAACACAGAAGTAGTAAAATAGCAATAGATTACAAAGTATAAATCGAAACAGATCCTTCAAAAGGGTGATAAAATAGATACAGCAGTCTACAATTCATATTCACAAAGTTTTTATATACAGAAAATAGAATCAGGTCGAAATTACAGTTCTTTACTGAACAGCATGAAAATTCTACAAGTATAGTAGTTGTTTGCAAGCCTAGAATAGTTTTTAAAAGTCATCAATTAAATCCAAAAAAATTAGGGGTTAATCTCAATCAAGTCTATTTGTACTCAGAAAAATGTTGTATCAAAATATTATCTTTAACATCATTATAAAAATAAATAACAATACAGAATTCATATAAAACAAAATCTGGAATTTTCTACACATCTGCAGTAAAACAGCAATAACTTGCAACTCACAAATCAAAATTGAGATCTGTCAAAAATTCTAGAAAGTAGACATAAATTTCTATGATTCATATTCACAAATACTTTTAATATACTGACCTTAATAGGATCTAAAATACTGATAAAAAATATAGTCACAACAAAAACAGAAATATTCTATATGCATAAAAACAACTACTTCATATATAACACATCCAAATCATAACAAAATGCAAAATGTGGTATACTAGATGTCCAAGCCACATGGTATAGGGTATTTAATAGATCTACAGCAGGATATATTACCAGTAACACATCAAGCATGCAAGATTCACACATCATATTATGGTTTGCAACCTACATACATATATGGAACATGGATTAATTAGATCTAAGTCAAATTTCATCTCGTGTGTGTAACTAGAGACGACTACGGACGGATCAACACATAGAGACAAGATATAACAAGGATTTTCATGAGAATAGATCTTGCAGCAACTACACTACAGGCGGTATTTAGTACTTGTATATGCAATAGAAAAGTATATAAGTTACATCCTTTATAGTCGACGATGGAAACGATGTAAAGAGCAAGAATAACGGGAACAGATTCCCGGGCACGAACTCAACGAACGAACAAACTACGATCATGTCACATCCCGCTTCCCAAAAATACGGAATACGAGCATGTAACATTAGCCCAGCAAATGACTAACGTCACCCAAAAGCTATTTATTCGATTAACTCAATAATATAATCAATACCGAACAAATGCGCAAACAATAATAATAATCTCATGAACAGTAATACCTGGAATGAAGCAATAAAAATATCCAAATACAATAATAATAATCCAACGTCTGGAAACAATAATAAAATTCGGGACATAAGCCCAAAACAATAATAATCCAATCCAAGATAATAACTAGTCTCAATACATTAAGTTTATTAAAGCAATAAGCAATTAGAAAGCAGTAGTCAGAATGTTTGTTCTCCAATTTCAGCAGGCTTTCTCCTTCATTACCTGTATACACTTCATCTAAAAAAAGGTGAAAAAAATGTCCTTAGAGCAAGTCATGGAAAGCAAGTAGAGAAAGCAGGGAACAATGAAATAATGATATAACAATGAATTCAATGGATCAATAGGAATCATTAACATGGGACAATAATCATGATAATCGATGCAATGACTATAAACAATGATGCAATATTTGGTAACGGTAATCATTGTTCAATAACCGTAACATTTAGCTAATATTCGATATAAATAGGAATATTGATGAACAATATGCAGTGTCAGTGATGTATCAATCCTTATGTCTATTAATCATTTCAAAACTTATCTAATACAGGTACTACTGTGTCCCATCTGTTCCATGCCACAAGTTCGACGCATACAATCAATTTCGTTTAGACGATAGTTGTAGACTCTATAGTTCATGTACTGGGTATGATGACGATAACAATATAACACGGGTCAAGGTGCAATTTCTTACATAATGACGATAAAAATAATAACACGGGCCATCATTAGAGTACAGTCCCTATATCATCAACTAGTCTAGTCAATCCCTTAAACTCCAGCTTGTTAATTATTTATCAATGCAACAACACAATATGCAATTTGGGACTTGAGGTGAACCATAGTGTCAGTAGCTGAATAATAGGATGATAACATGAAATAGGATAATTAGAATGATGACAATAACTCATTAGGATCATGAAATTCAACATGCATGCATCAATTCATGCAATATTACGATATAGGAATAATTGATTCAATAAAATCTGACTTATAAAATTCTGGACAGCAAGAACAATCTTTACAAAAGTACAGTTTCCCGCTGTTTCAGAAATAAAAAAGTGAATCCGTCAGAATTTCTAGAAACTAGACTTCTACATGGTTCCAACGCATATTTAAAGTTCAAATTCCTACAACATTAGCTAGGTCAAACACATGGTTCTTTACAGGTTTCATGTACAGGCAGAATATCGACATCATGTTATTTTAATTTTAGAATCAGCACAAAAACTCATTATTAAATTTACTAAAATTACTTATTAGATTCCTAAACATGTAAATTTAGAATATGAAAATTTTCAGAGCAAAATTTTATCATTTGATCAGCCATTTTACTCTTTAAACATGAAAGATACAAGAATCTGAAAATCTGAAAGTCAAAACACAGCTGTAGTAAAATGGCCATAACTTTTGCTACACAACTCGGAATTCAAAAATTCAAGATATTATGGAAACTAGAAAGATAAGGCTACAATTAATATTCAGAAAGTAATTCATTTTAGGATCATTTACTGGTTCAAAACAGCATTCAAAATACAGGTCAGCAAACAATATACAGATTTTTGGTAATTTTCATGAAGAATTTAATTTAAACAGGATGGGTATCAATTATATTAGTCGATAATCTATATAATAGCATGATGGGTGTCAAAACAAGATAAGAAAAATTAGAACACGCTCATACATCAATTTATCATCATTCAATCATCAATCGATCAAACAACATACAACCTATCAATTATTTCTATAATAATTAATTGTCTCATGATTATACGGTTAACCCTATTATCAATTCTACATGCACTCATGAAAGATCCAAACTTTAGATTCAAAAGTGGCACGATGTCAAGAATATTAGTGTTAGCTCTTGTAAACCCTCAATAGACCCAATGAGAGATGAACAATGGATAATACGATAACAAAGAGATCTACCTATAAGAGTTTCAACAAAATTTGAATTTGATACAATTAAAAATTCAAGAGGATGGTGACTTGCATTATAAACGTTGAAATTGAATATCAAGAATAACGGGATAAGGATCCCGAAGCAACGAACCCACGAACACATAATAACACGTGCAAATCACGTGAAAACGAACCCAAAGTAATAACAGCAAAGGCCCAAATCAACAATGAAAGCCAGAGCACAGAGGGGGTTCTGGCGTCGATCGGCAAGGAGTGACGGCGATGAGGTGTCGCATGCGGTGGGGACAGGGGTGCCGCTACGGTGTGCTGGCAATCGGGATTCAGAGCAGAGGTGAGGATGGTTTCAGGATATGCTGTTGGTCGAGAGCAGAGGAGGAGAAGGGTTGGGGAGTGTGCCTGGGTTTCTGGCGGCGTCGACGGAGGTTGGCAACGCAAGGGGGTGGCCGGAGTGTGCCGGAGAAGGAGTTCGGGGAGCTGCACAGGGAATTGGGAGGGAGATGAGGAGTCGGGGAAGAGAAACAGGTAGGAGAGAAAAAGAGGAGAGAGGTTAGAGATTAGACGGCTAGGGTTTTGAAATTGTGCAATTTCTAGGATTTGTATTAGTGCTGTATTTATATGGTACAATTAGGGTACTGGGTTAGTGAATTAGTGTATAATAGAAATGGTTTTGGGTCAAGAAGAAATAAAATTGGGTTTTAGGGTTCAAATAAGAGATAGATATAAATCAATAGGGTTTAACTAAAAATACCAGCAATTAAATAAAAGATAATAGAATCAACAAGAATGGCCCGATCAAGAAGAAAAAAAAAATTCATGAACAAATTCATTCAAAAATAAAATAATCAAGAAAGAGAAATAGGGTATTTAAAATATTCATATATACACATATATATATACATTAAATCAAATAGTGAACTGCATATAAATTGAGCATGCTCGGGCTTAAAACAAAATAATAATAATAATAATAATAATAATAGCGATGAAAATAGTAATACCAATAACAATGATAATAACAACAATAACATCAAATATTAATACTAATAACAATAATAATAATAATAATAATAATAATAATAATAATAATAATAATAATAATAATAATAATAATAATGCTATGCATCAAAATAGGATTTGGGTTTAACAAATTTATTAAAATCTGAAAATTAATAATATAAATAGTCGATCAATTAGGGATAGAAAACCACTATTCAAAATAAATATAGATTTCAATTATAAAAGATTTTAATAGAAGATCCAAACTAAATCTAACACAAAATAAATTTTCAAAAATTCAAATTATAAAAAATACACGGAAAATACTAATTATCGGGAATGGGGGTTACAATCGCCTTTGCATTGTTCATGGTATTACTCTTCATATCATCATTCTATTGAGCATAAGGAAGATTAGGCAACGTAAACTCGGTCTCGGTCATGTTACGAATCTCATAGTTGATTGATTGTAAATAAATCTTTATTCTACATTTCTAGTAGTTGTAGTTTGTTCCATCAGAGAGAAGTGGCCTTTGTGTAGATTGACCTTCTGGTATTGATTTGCATTTGAAAAAGAAGTATGTGCCATTGTGATTAACCAGGCTCTGATACCAAGTGTTGGATCCTGTATGCAAGGCAGATAACACTAGAGGGGGGTGAATAGTGTTATTAAAAATTAATAAAAATTATTCAACTTGAAACACTTGTTAAGTCGACTGGGACAAAGACACCACTCGACTGACTCGACAGAAATAAGAGACTTGATCAATTTGAAGAACAACGAGTCTGTAAGTCGACTTAATAGGGCTACCAGTCGACTGATTAGACACAGACAGAAATAAAAGGCAGCGAAATTAAACTTACAAGTTAGAAAGATCAAACCACAAAGAGTCAGCAATGCAAACACAACGATATATCC